>CM037851.1:37059680-39760381 GCA_021234595.1 Delia radicum
CCCAAGAATCAGAAACGCGAAGCGCAAATTAAGATTTTTTTCCTTCCATACTAATCGTACCACCCTAGTGTATAGTTATATTTTTTGTTAGTGTAATATAAATTTTTACATATCATAAATGTAATGACATATGTAAATGGATGTAAATCCAAACAAAAACTGTAATTGGAAAAACAATATTTTGTTATTTAGTTTTTATTTAACTAAATATATAAATACAATAATTACTGCGTTTTTGCAATGACAAAATAACACCAGAAAAAAAAGTGTGCATTCCACATCGAAACTTTTCTAAAATAAAGATAGAGGAAAGTTTGACAGTTTTGAAGTTTTCATACAATAGCAGGGAAAAAACGAATGACTCACTTCATCGAATGGCTCACACTATCAAACACGTCCTTAAAAAAACAACTGTAAATCGAGTTTAAATAACTACAAACGCCTTACTGCACAAATAACAGTCATATAATAATTGCATAATTTTTCTGAGTGTAGTAATTTTTAAAACTAGTTGAACATTCTCCAGAAAATATGTTTTTGTACCTAAAAAAGCATTATGTTTCAGAATCAGTAAATCTTATTGCAAAAATCATTAAAAACTTGTTAATCCACCACTAAATTTATTTGTAATTAAAAAACTAAACTTATTTACTAGTTTTTAACAAATTGGCAAAATGAAAAAAAAAGAACTTTGAACTAAATACATTTATTTAAGTTATTTCATAACTAAAATTGAAAATAATATTCTACTAATTGCTTTTTTTTGAAAATCCGCCTTTTAACATACAATAGTAAAATAATAAATATTTGCACAGAAATACAAAGTGAATGGGTTTTAAAGATCAACAACAATTAAATTTTAAAAAAGTTAAATAAACTATATAATGACGCATTTCCAAACCCGGTTCTAAAACGAATACAGTTTAAAAGACAAAAAATATTAATTTTGAAATCAAATTGAAATTAAAAAAAACTAAAATTTATGGTTCTCACTTTAATATGGTAATTGAAACTAGTTTTCTGTTATGAATCAAAGGCCAAAGCAGTAAATCTAATATATTAATATGTAAGGGAGTGTTTGCTAATGAGGCTTTACATAATGGTTTTGGTATATATATAAAAAAAAGCAATAAGGGGAATGTTCTAAATGCAAATATAACAGCCCTATGGGGAATGGACACGGTTCTGCGTGTGCCACAGGATCGGTCCATTCGTGCCAGAGACCGGTCCTCTGCTAAACCCTACCCTATGTAAACAACTGGCAACTTTAACATTGGTTTGTCATAGGAGGGGGTGCTTTAAAAACCATAGTGGCTTGCAACAGGACTAACCAAAGATGGGCATACCACAAGACTGTCGTAAAAGGCCCATGTCGTATAAAATAAACGAAAACTAAACAGCTTCCATTGGGTAAAATTCTGGCTAACTGGCTTTTTCTTGTTAATAAGCATTCTGGTTAAGTGGTATGTAATCCCTTTACCAGTCACAGGATTGGTAATTTTAGAACAATTGACACTGCTTAACCCACTTCAGTATTAAATTATACGAGTCCTGTGATAAGTCCTACTTTAACCAGTCACTTTTAGGTCAATTGACTCCTCATTCCCCATAGGGAGCTTATAGGCCAACTCTATGGGCATTTTTTGGCTATAGATAATTTTCTGGTATCAATTGATATAAAAAAAAGTATATACATATTTTTATAAAAAACTCAAAAGTTCCACATTAGCGAACATATTCGCTAAAGGGAACCTGAATCAAATAACTCTTTAGAAGCATATAAAATTGTAGGAAAGTGAGGTAAAATTGATAAAAAAAATATTTAAATTTATATTTATTTTAATTTTTGTTTATATATTGTTTAAAAGTTGTTAAGGAGCAACCATTAGTAACAGAAACAGAATGCCGAGTTTATTTTATAATACCAACTTTTTTTAATTGCGGTAAACGAACGATATTTTTGAAGTGCAACATGTTGAAGAATTGTCCAAAACAGGCAAAATAGTCAAAGTAATAAGTAAAACATTTTAAAAAGGCTAAAATTTTGAAATCAATCGAAAAAATTAATTATAACAAAATTTAGCAAAAGTCCACTTTAATGCACAAACAATGTACGAGTACATTATGACCAAATTTTTTTCTTCAAATTTTTTTCTAATTTGTTATTTTTTCTTATGGAATCAATTAGCTTTATTAAAATTTTGAATAGAATTCTTACCGTATACAGAAATACGTTTAGGAAAACTTCTCAAACTTGTTTATTATTTAAGGGGGACATGACATTGGCCGTTTTTTTAAATCGACTTTTTTTATAATTTTGTATTTTAGTAAATATTCTTAAGATTTTAAGAAAAAAAATTCATGGAAAAATTCCTACGGGTTTAAAAGTTACAGCGGGATTAGTGAGAGCGCATTTTTAATTTTCGCGCTACCTACGTACGGCAGCTGGTATATACTTGTTTTACTTGCTACCTGACTTTTGGTGGTTATTATTTCGTACCTACTTGAAGGATGGGTTTTTTTGTGCCAGAGTGAAGGTATATGAAGCTTCAAAAGAAGCCCGAATTGCTAAATGATTGCAAAAAACTGTAAGAAACAGCACAACAAAAGATAACGAAGGCATACAGTACGAAGCAGGCATGGCAGATTGAAGGTAACCTTTTTTTTCTTTGTTCACAAACTTTGAACGCGTTTATCTCGAAACCATGTTTTTAGTACCATTCGCTATCGTATGACACTAGCTTTTTTTTATTTTTTTTTTTCGATTTTTTATGAATTTTTAATGTCAATATTTTTTTCGAAAAAACACACTTTTAAATTTGGATCATCACTAAAAATTTAAAAAAAATTTTAAAAGAAAAAGCTCGTGTCATACGATTACCACTTTTGTTGAGATTTAAAAAAGTAATTTTTTTCCAGATAGGACAGTTTTTGCGACTCCCAGCGCTGCAAACACGAGGCCCCGTTTTTTTCTCTGCCGCCAGTTTGGAGCTCTATAAAACCATGTTGGAGTGAAAAATATATTTTTTTGAATTATTTTTCTTGTAATTTGTTCAATTCTCTACAATAATTATTTGGAAAAATGTTTGTTTTTCACTGAGTTATGAATTTCTAAAAAAAGGTCTCTTTGCTCTGCCGCGAATGTAATGTCCCCCCTTAAGCTTTTAAAAACGGGTTTCCTTACGGGCTATTTTGGTCAATAATCTCATTTATTTGTAAATAAAAATCAATTTATCATGTTTTTGCTCAACGTTTCGTTTGCTTTATTCAAACTTCTTCAGGAGCGTAATAGTTATAAAATGATTTTTTGTTACATAGTCAGAAAATATAATATGTAAAATTTATTTGTAAATAAAAATATCTGGACATCACTACACAGAATTTTAAAAAAATAATTAAATAAATATTAACAACACAGTACACAGAAAATCACAGATTACGCTGACTGTAGTATCACAGAACTTTGACTTATTTACTTTTTATGTTTTTACGAAAAATTATAGGTACTTTATGTTCCATTTTTTGCAGCGACACAATAAAACTTTTTTAAAATAGCGAAATCGAAAATAAAACTTCAAAACAGTTTGCAGTTTTGACATAGTTATGCAACAACACGAAAAAAACGAATAGTTCACTTTAGCGAACATTCCTTTACTTGTAAGCCCAACAGTTTAATTTGTTTACAAAACACTTGATTTTTGCTCAGTACTTCTACAATAGTTGGTTTTTTCCTAATGACACATACGACCGAAAGATTACATTTGCCCAGTACATTTTACTATCATGGCTATGGTTTTGAAATTTTAATACGAAAAGACAAGTTATGTTTAAGAAAATGTTGTTTATTAACTTTGAACTTCAATCATTATATTATGGTTTGTAAAATTTTTAATAAAACTAGTTTTTTTAATTTTAATTTATTTAAGTCCAAATAATAAATTTGTTTATTTAAATATTATTATTAATAATGGCCTTGTCTTTTTCAATTACTTGAATAATTATTTCAGAATTTTTTTAAGTAGGTGTTAAAAGAGTATCATAACAAAGTCTATTTTTAATTTAAAATTTCCGTTTAATTTTGCTATAATCTTAATTGCTTTTAAATGGTATAACAAAGATTTTAAAATCGTTTATATTGAACAGCCTTTGTTGATTTTTAAAAAATGGGATTGGTTCTGAAAGAGAAATAATATTAATTATATAAAGACATATGTGGATATTTCAAGTCTATGCAGAATATTTGTTAAATATTGGTTATGAGTAAGAGTTTTTTTATTAAATAAAACTAAATTGAAAACGTACAGTTTATTTATTTCACAACAAAATTGTTGTTAACTTTTTTCCAAAAAACTTATTTTTTAACAAACCAACCAGCAAAATCTGTATGCTATTCTATGTGTTCAAAATGAATCAAATAATACACATATTTTTGAAATTTCAAAATTTTATCAAAAATTTTTCATTCTTTGGACTAAAATATGAGTGTTCCAAAAAGAATCATAAAAATTTTAAGAAAACTATTTAATACAAAAAATAGTTCAGAACTGACTCAGAAATGTAATTGAATTGAAATATTTTGTGAACAATTCAAAAAAGGCTCCAAAAAAGATTGATTTTTGATATTTTCTATTATATATCTTTTCTGAGTCATTTTTGAATCAAAACGGAAGGCTCTTTAGATTACCACTTTTATACAAATATTTATCTTTCTTTATTTGCCAATTCGTTTTCCGAATTTTAGCGACCAATGCAATTGAAGTAGATTATATTATATTGCATGATAAATAATTTCATAAATTTTTCATAATTTCTGCAAAAGCGTCCCTATTTCTCGACTCGCTCAGGAGATTGCCCACATCTCGGATACCAGTCCATTCTTGTATGTTATTAAGCCACGTAGTATCTTTTCTTCCTCTAGTAGGTCTACCTTCAATATTAGCTTTCGTAATGGTTTGTAGAAGCATATATTTTGGGTTTCTCATAATGTGACCCAAGTATGCCGTTTTTCTCATCTTTATAGTGGCTAAGAGCTCACTATCGCGGTGTACTTGCCTTAGTACTTCGTTGTTAGATATAAAGTGGGTACATGGTATTTTCAGTATTCGTCGGTAGATCCACATTTCGAAGGCTTCCTGTCTTTTTACGTCAACTGCTTTAATAGTCCACACCTCCGTTCAGGCACGTAGCTAGGGGGGGGGCTTGGGGGCTAGAGCCCCCCCCGAAATGATTTGACAAATTTAAAAACTTAATACAATTTGTTAGAAAGTAACAATGTTATTGATAAATTTAATATGAAAATAATTATTTTTGACTTGGATCAAATAGGAAATAGTTTTATATGATTCAAATCTTAAAATTTCGTTAGAAAACATCGCCTGCAAATGGGCGGCTATCATTGTTAGAGTTGATTTTCGACAAAAAGCAATAAATAAAATCTTTTCGTAAGAGATTTCGAAGTCTTTGACTTAAAATATAATCAAAAAATTGTTTGAGACAATCCAAACTAAACAGAAAAAACTAAAATTGAGTTTTAATTAAAATATTTGTTGATTCAGCAAAAGTTTAACTAAATTCGGTCGTGTTGATGCAATTGTAGTAACAACTAAAATAATTTGTATCTATTTAATTAATATTATTTTCAATTACATATAGTTTTATTCACATCTATTAAAAATTTAATTGAATATTGTTTACTATTGGGAAAAATTAGACCATTTGAAAAATCCCAAAATTTGAAAAAAAAAAATTGCCAAAACAATCCTCAAAATTGCAGAAATTTAAAAAACTCCCAAAATAAACGTCAAAATTCAAAAAAAAATTTAAAAAAAAATGACCAAAATTAAAGAAACTCGAATTTTCAACTTTAAACGATTTTTTTAATTTTGGCGACTTTTTAAAATTTTTGCATTTGTTTATAAAAACTGAGAATTTTTTTTTATACCAAATTCATTTTCAATTAAACAGTTAATTGAAAGTAAGTTTGAAATCGAACAAAAGTTTAATTGAATTTTTTTTTTGACAATGATTTTTTCTGTGTATTTTGACATAATCTTTTAAAATGGAGCTACCACTAAGACTCAAAATTAAGTTTACTTGTGCCGTAAAAGTCGTTACGTTACTTACAGTGCAATCTTTTTGGTAAATTTGGTTTGCTAAGCACGCATCTGGTAACATAGTTTTCAGTATTTTTTTTACGATATATATTTCGATATCTCATATTTTTTTAATTTTTTGAAACAAATTTAAGCCTCAAACTTTGATCGATATGCATAACATGTTAACGTGGTCCAATGGGACTCAAATTTTCTCAATTTCTAGACTAAATGTAAACAAATTTCTATCGGCGCTCCTTGAAATGCGACATTTTAAAATCAAGCAGCTAAACCAGTAATAACGATGTAATTTTTTTTTAGACATTTTAAAGGGTTTTTATTTAAAAAATTGATTAAAGACAATTTGAAAAGCGTTTGAAATTGTCCAAAATATAAATCAAAGTGAATTGGAAATACGAAATAAATAAGACCTAGGCGATGGAAATAAGACCTACGCGATGGAAATAAGACCTAGGCGATGTCAGGTATATTTTTAAATTTTCCAATTTTATATTTTTTCTTTATTATTTCTTTCAGACTACAATCACGCTTGCTTGTAAAATTTACGATTTTTTTAATACAATACATGAAGTCGGATATATGAAAAAGGGGAAAAAATAGTGAATAATTTGTTAAAATAATTCAAATAAGTGGCAGCCGGGGTCCACGACATAGTGTCAAAATGGTTTTCAAAATGTGTGTTTTCTCGAGGATTTGAACGCTGTTTTTAAATAAGTCTAAATTTCCTAAACTGTAAACATATTTTCATACAAAAATGTGTTAATTTTCACCACCAATTTTAAAAATAGATACGTTTTTCATATATTTTTGCTGCTTTATCACCTATCTGAATTTAATTTCAAAGGAAACCCATCGGAAAAGCTTCCTTATAAGTGGCAGGCAAATTATATAGGGTATTTGCTTTTAATTTGTTTTTTGGACGGTTATAATTCTTCAATTTCCCGAGTTAAAACGTTTGCATAAAATAATACATTATTTTATATGCACTTATAAGGTTTTGTCTGCCAGTGCATTTAACCGGACATAATTATATTAATTCATATATAAAATTAATTTCGTAGAAAAAATTTAATATGATGTCATATATAGTTGCGTATAATTGTATATTGCATTTAGAATACGCTAAAACTAATCCAATTAATAATTACGTTATATTTATATACCTAGACATAGCAAAATAATATATATTTTGATATTATATAATATTTTAAAAAACACAATTTTATTTTAGATAAAATTGTATATTACCCCATGCAGAGTCACACTAGAAAATTTGTCAATCATATTTTGGATGTAAATGTGTATTACATCAATACAATTAATTGCATCATTTTGTGTATAATTTTATACACAAAATTTACCCCAA
The DNA here is from genome assembly GCA_021234595.1 of Delia radicum. NCBI lineage: Eukaryota > Metazoa > Arthropoda > Insecta > Diptera > Anthomyiidae > Delia > Delia radicum. Next base: position 37,067,160 of record CM037851.1, read on the forward strand.
TTTTTGTCTTTTGAATTGATTTCTTTCTGGTTCTTAACCCTAAAAAAAGAATTTGTTTCATTTGTAACATTATGAGTTCTTAATTTAGTCTAAGATTTTTTCAATCTAAAACTCTAAATTTAGTTTCAACGTTTTTTCGTCTTTGTTATTCAATGGTGTAAGTTAATAAATACCACAAAATCTTCATTTATATTTTTTTATTTTTGAATATAATAAAATTTCCAAATGCTATGGAATTTGTTACAAATTATAAAGTTGTAAACCTTTTGCAAGTGGCTAAAGTTTAAAAGGATTAATAGATATTTTGGATTTTCATGAAGTTTTAAAATCAAAAACCGGACACAACTATAGCTTATTTTGTATATTTCAGTATCAGTTCACATATAAATTTATACCGCTGTATAAAATCGTATTAAATTGTATCGCGTCATTATTCGGATGTTATTTAATCTGATATTATCAAATTAAAACTAAACTAATGCAAATATAATTATTATGCCCATTTCTCGGATAAAACTTTATTAAGACTCATATTAAATTTCGTATGATTATATAAAGCATCATATTAATTTTAATCGGGTTATTAGAAGTTGAAACTTTTTTACTTTTTTTACATTTATCAAATTTTAGCTACCCTAGACATATATTAGCACATAAAAATATAAAGTAACGCAATTTTATTTTTCGTGGTTTTCAAAAAGTTTTCCGCATAATCCTTTTTTTATTTAATTAAACTAAAAATTAATATTTAGCTAAAAATTTAACGTAATTAGACAATAACGATGCATATCCAACTTAAAGTACACAAACATTTTCAAATTTGTGATCAAACAGATTAAAGCGTTGTTTCGCAATATAGACATCAAAATTCGCAAAATAATGAACACAATAAGTAATAAATGAAAAAAATGCATTTTAAGGAAATGCACTTTATGCGGGAGGTTTTTGTTTCAAAATGAAATCAGAAAGCTATTTCTATTATTAATACATGATTGCCCATTACGTGTAGGTAAAAATTTAGCAAACAAAAGAAAAAGCTGTTACTTTAGTGTGCAAAAAAAAATATATAATCAAAAAAAAAAATCGAAAAGCCCCCCCCGAAACAAATTCCTAGCTACGTGCCTGCCTCCGTTGCATATAGGAGTACTGATCATACATATGTTTTGACGAATCTAAGTTTTGTTTCAAGGTTAATGTCATGGCTGGTGAGAACTTTCTTATATTTAAAAAATGCTTCTCTTGCCATTTCAATACGGCATCTTATTTCTTTTGAACCGTCCCACTGGTCATTGATTGAAACCCTCAGATACTTAAAGCTCTGTACTTTTTCTTAAGGTGGTTATGTTGTGGTTACTTTTTCTGCTTACAATCATATATTTCATTTTTCGGATATTTATCTTCAGGCCATATGCTTCACTGTATGTAGTCAGTTTGTTAACTAGATCTTGAAGTCCAGACATGCTATCAGCCAGTAAGGTGGTGTCATCGGCATATCGAATATTATTGAGGAACATGCCGTTCATATATATTCCTTTCCGTACATTACATATGGATTCCTGAAAGATTCTTTCGGAGTTGATATTAAATAATAATGGGGACAATATACAGTAGGCCGGGTCGATTTGTATGGAGGCAAAAAAATCGCTCAACGTTCAAGGAAAATCGTACTCTAGGGATCAAAATAAGAAACTTTGCCGAAGGAACCATACCTCTAAAAAGTATTCTGATGTCCCGACTTTTGACCCGTAGGGTGAACTTTTGAAAAATCCCACTTTGACCCGTTTAGAGTGCCACAATCGAATCCAACACAAAAGAATATAATTTATACATTCATCTGCTAGAGCGTCTTCCCGAGAAGAAATAGAGACCCTAATCTTGGAAAGACTCCTCCTACTTTCTGAAATATCTCTATCCCGAGATTTTTACATTTTTCTACAAAAACATGTCTAAAAAGGCCCTCTATCAACTTAAATTTTAACCCCTTAACGGTCACCTAGAATTATGATTTATATATTAATCTGCTAGCGCGTCTCCCGGAGAAGAAGTACCTCCCATAATCTTGGAGAGATTCCTCCTACTTTCTGAAATATCAAAGTGGGCTTTTTCAAAATTTGACCCTACGGGTCAAAAGTCGGGACATCAGAATTCGTTTTAGAGGTATGGTTCCTCGGCAAAGTTTCTTATTTTGATCCCTAGAACACGATTTTCCTTGAACGTTGAGCGATTTTTAAATCGACCCGCCCTAATATATAGCCTTGTCTGACTCCTCTGGAAATTTTTATATTTTCTGTCAGGTCTCCGTTGACATCAACTTGTGCTGTCTGATGCCAATACAGACTCCTAATGCATCGGATTTCTTTGTCGTCTATACCAACAGATATAAGAATTTCCATCAGTTTATCAAATATTTTAAATTTTAATAATACATTTTGAGCCCATTTCTGACTTATTTTATTGTTTATTTGCTATCAGGGAAAGAGTAATTTTTATTATTTGAATATTTTTTTGAATTTCAGTGCATAAAATAATTAAATTTATTAAACACTTTTTTAATACATATTTTTTTTTTTCCAATTCCAATTTCTTATTTTTAACAACAATTACGTCATTTTTGTTTAATAATACTTGCTCAAAATAACTTACCTACTTTAACTGTTTATCAACTTTTGAGTATATTTTACTTAACCAAAAAATTTAAAAGTCATTTATAAAATGTTTTCCACAAATCAGTGAGTAATACACATACAAAAAACCAAACTTTTTTGTAACTATTAAATTTATTATTGTTTTTATTTTAGCACTACATTTCTAAAATAATTTTAGCGTTTGGCGCAAAAAAAAAACGTTATACTTAAGTGGGTTAAATTTAATGAAACTCCGTTAGTAAAAAAGTAAAAAGGCTCTTACTGTAACTGATATCAAGCACCAAAAGTAAACAATTTTTAACACTTTAATGATAATTGGATTTAAATTAATATAGGAATTTAGGTGAAATATATGTTATACTTTGTCATTAAATTATAGAAGATCACGAATTTTGATTGTTCTTTTATAAGCATCCTATGCACCAAACATAGAACTGTAAAAAATCACTTCGAATAAAAAGGAAACTTAAATATTTGTTTAGAAATCAACAAAAAATGATTCATTTTTAATTATGCCCAAAGGCTGAAACAAAACTCTTAGTTTCTTTTTCGGACTCAGCGTGTAAATTTCACCTTAAACGACTTAATATTTTTATCACCAACAATTTATACCCACTCTATGTCCAAATATTAAAAGTTTCACAGAAATTAAAGAAAATCTTCATATAATAACTTCAGAATGCATGCACCGAAATTGATGATTTTCCATATCAGGCAGCACGCTATATTTATAAATACACATTTCATATGACCATACCAAATTGGCCAACCCCTGTATTTATTGTACCCAAATTTAGGTGACATATGAGAAAGTACGAGGTCGGATCAATAAGTCCGTGACTTTTCGAACTTCCCTCATAGTTATATGAAATGCAACACTGCTGCCATCAAGTACCACCTGTTAATAGACTACTCTCAAATTTTGAGCAAGTTCCGTCATTTGCTTTGCGTTTAACAGCTGTTCAAATCATACAACCTCGTGAATTTTTGTTTAAATGGTAAAAGTGAATTTCGAGTGCTCATTAATCATTATTTTTTGCATAAAAAATGTCAATCAAACCAAGGAAAAGCTTGATAAATACTTTGGGGACTTTGCAGCATCGATTTCAATGATAAAAAAGTGGTTACCTGACTTTAGTTGTGGTCACACAAGTACAAATGACGCTGAACGTTTTGGACAGCCAATTGAGGTCAATACACCCAAAAATGTAGAAAAACTCCACGATATGGTGTTGGCCGATCGAAGAGTAAAAGTGCGTGAGATTGTTGATGTCATAGGCATTTCATATGACGTGTGGTTTCGATTTTAAATTATCAGTTGGGTTTAAGAAAGCTGTCTGCAAGATGGGTACCGCGTTTGCTCTCAATTGATCATAAACGTAATCGTGTCCAGTAAGGTGTTGCCAACAGTTTTTTTTTTGGGATGCACGCGGGATAATCCACATCGATTACATTCAAAAGGGAAAAACAATAAACGGCGAATATTATGCCAACTTATTGGACCGATTTAACGAGGATTTAAAAAAAAACAACCCCATATGGCCAAGAAATGCCTTTTTTATGGACCTCGAAAAAACCTATTTTTTGGTAGGGATACAAAAATTGGAGAAACTTTGGACTAAGTGGATTGAGCTAAAAGGAGATTATGTTGAAAAAAAATTTTTTTTCCAAAAAAAACCGTGTTTCATTCAAAAAGTCACGGACTTATTGATCCGCCCTCGTATAATAACTTCAGAATGCATGCACCGAAATTGATGATTTTCTATATCGCGGAGTAGGCAATATTTATAAATTGTTGACCTGAATATCAGACCAATTATAAAACATTTAAGTGCATTTTCAGTACATTTCATATGACCATACCAACTTGGCCAAACCCTGTATTTATTGTACCCAAATTAAGGTGCTATATAAGAAATTATATCCCTTTCTTATCTACCATATGTCAGCTATTTAAATTAACAAACAAAGAAGTTATAAGGTTGTGGCCTTAGTTTACCACTGTGATATGGGTTAATTTTTTACCCCATATTAAAACCGCTTAGGCCTAGTTTTTTGATGTAGATTATCTTTAATCTTAGATTAACGAATTTTGTAAATGGAATAATAAAGGCCAAAATTTTAAACAAAATGATGTGGTTCCGACAATTTTTTTGTTAATAAACTTGGAAATGGCAGTCAAAATTCGTTGTTGGTTTAACTAAACCGAGTTTAACTGACATCCCAAAAACACGGCCTTAAAGTAAGATTGTTTTATTAAAATCTCCCTTGTGTCTGGTTAAATTGTTCAATCGAAAATGTTTTTTCTTTCTGTCAAAACACTTGAAATAAGAAATGTTCATATTTCCCATCCCAGGTGAATATGTTCATATATTGTCATATATGGCCACATATATGAGTTCATTTATGAACCCATATATGTTCGAATCCGAAATTTGAGGGTATGGTCATATATTACTTTTCCTACATGCTCGTATAAAAAAGGCAATTTTTTTAGTTTTTATCAAAAATATTGTCTTTTTATTAAAAGAAAAGGTTTATATTATACTTCTTAGAACATGTTACTGATAAATTCATACATTTTATATTCAAAATATAAATAGTTTAAAGTGAAATTTTTTTACGAAAATACTATTTGGGAAAGAAAATTAATAAAAAAAATTCGATGATTTAGAAAATGATGATGACGGCGATAACAATAGTAATCAAGCCAACCGACAAAAAAAGGTCCTTTGGTACGAATACTTATGAATTTTATAAAAGAAACTAACTAAAATGCTCGTGTTTGATACACACAAAATATCGTTGCCAAGTAATTAGGAGCATTTCAACTAATAAAGTTTGTTTAACGAAAGGGGATTTTGGTGCAAAAAGCGGGATTTATTGTCTTCAAATACGGATTTAAAAATATTCGTAATTTCCTAGTTTTTAAATATTTTTCTAACAGAAAAATTCTTATATATCATGAGATCCATGATACATGGAATTGACCAAGAGTCTTCAAATTTGTAAAATTTTTGTACACACATACTCCTTGGAGCCCATATTCAGTTTTTAAAATTTTTATAAACTACTGATTTATTCACGGTTTTAATTTTCAGAAAAAAAATCGGAAAAGTTCTTAATTTTGAAGAGCTCTATATTCAAAAAATTTTTTTTTTTTGATTTCTCTGCTTCAAAAAGCATTTAATTTATATGGTTATCCTTTTTGACATTTATGCAAATGCAATTTTTTTTTATTTTGTGACGTGAATATCATCTAATTTTCTCAATTTTAGAGAAAAGAAACTTATCTATTATTTCCATAAAATTAAATTTAAATTAAATTTTTTGTATAATATGTATTTTTTGAACTTGTTTTTAAACAGTTTGTTTTGTATGGAAATAATGGATAAGGTTTTCTTAAAAAAAAATTATTTGTCATACGCGTCACAGAAAAAGGTGAAAAATGGCAATTTTTTGGTCTTATTTCAAAGAATGAATGATATAAAAAAGAAAAAACTCTGAAACATTCGGGATATAGAAGAGTTAAAACATTTTTTAAATACTTCTCGGATTTAGAGTGATGTATTTATACAAAAGATAATTTAGTGCGCCCCGGTAGGCTAGTTGGTAGCGTGCTGGCTTATCAGTGCGGCGGTCGTGGGTTCGATTCCCACCAGAGACAGTGGTCTGTTTTCGCTAAAATGCGCCGAAGGCTATAGTAGCTAGGGCTCGGTCAGGGTAATAGTATATAATTTGTAATTATATAATTATTAATTAATAAAAAAAAAAAAGATAATTAAATTTTCACAATTTTATTGAAAATTTATAAGATTGTGATTTTCACTTTTAAAAATTGTTGTTCCTGAGACAATTTGACTTTTCATGTAAATTAAATTCCTATATTTCCATTTTCCTATAGAAATACTATCAAATTTTAGATAAAAATTCTTATACTTCGACATATATTACTATTATTCAGAGTAATTTTTCTTAATAAATGATTATATTCTAAGACCATATTGTTAAACAAAATTTTTAGGTTTATGTAATTTTTTATAGGAAAGCGTTACATTTTGTATACAGAATTGTTGTTTCTTTACACATAAAAATTATTTCAAATGGCTAAAAGACGGATGATGACAGTAGTTAGATTCAGATTAAGACTTTACATAAATCAAGTTTGTTTCTTCAGTCTTTTGTTCTGTATACTAAATTTAAGGAAATAAACAAATATTGAAGAAAATGTTTGTTATTTAAGCGAAGAAACTAAAACACTAATGAACTTTAAATTGCTTTAATAATATTTTTTGGAATTTTTCTACTGTAAAAAAATGTATAATTATTAATATTATTAATGTATATTTCTTTAAAACTACCTTTGCTTATAAGAATTTAAATAAAAGTGTTTAGTTAAATATATTTTTTAAATTGTTCCATTAACATTTAGGTTCCCTTCCTATATCTGTTCTGTATTGTGGTTAGTTGAGTATTTTTATGGTTGAATAAATTTATAAAAAATATAAAACATAAAATGTGCAACTTAATACAAACTTGTTGTTGACTTGTAAAAATATTTAAACAAAATAATACTTACCGGTCGGTGGTGATGTTACCACTACTGGAGAAGAAAAAAAGTGAATATGACCCTCTAAAATACCACTTGTTTGTTATTTTAACCTGTTTTTTTTTATTTTTTTTTTTTGTAAAAGAAATCAAAAAGACTTTCTTAGTAAGAGACAAAAAACGTAAAACAAACATACAAAATCAGTGAAATGAAAAGCCATTTAAATGAAAAATACTAACAAACTGGTTTTACACATTTGTATGTACCACATTGAAAAAATGTCATTACATCAAGACAAGTATTTTTTTGTAGTTTTTTTCTTTTTTTTTTTGCAGAAATTTTTTTTAATGAATGAACATTAAATAGAATTTTTTTATATAAAACAAAATAAATTACAAAAAGTGAGAAGAGAAATATAAAGAAATTTATATGTCTACTGGAAAAAAAATTTGCCAAAATAAAGTTAGATTTAAGATTAAATCATTGTGTTTTTTGTAATAAAATTACTTAAAAAAAACTTTCTCTGTTTTCAAAGAATTTTAGTTTAAAAGTTCAAATGTCTTTGCAATTTTTAAATAAAGTTTCACTTGTTTTTTTGGCATTAAAATTTTAATGTTAAACAAATATTTTAAATATTTCTTTGTTTATTAATAATGCCAGGGTTGTTGATTATAAAAGACTTTTTTTATTTAAAAATGATTATAAATAATTTTTTTTTAATTCTGTTATAATTTTTTTTTGTGAAGTCATGTAATTTATTTTCAGTTCATTATTTAATTAACTGTAGTAAATATATACGCAATTTATTATTTGTACAAAAAAAAAAAAAAAAATTTATTTGAAAACTAAAAATGTAATACTTGCAACAAGTCTAGTCTAGACCAAGTTAAAATAAAATGCAATTACATTTTTATTAACGCACCACTGCACTTTTTATAAGTATTAAAAAACAAATTATTTAAACCAATGGTAACATAACAAACAAAGGCGTCTAAAAAATATTACACTGTGCTACAAAATGAAAGAATTTTAATATACTTGTAAAGCGAACTATTGGTTGTTGTAGCCTTGTTAAGTACATTCAATTGCGATTTTAGAAATGTTAATACATCCATAAAAGTTATTTTTAAAAAACACTTTTCAAAGACTTCGTAGACTAAAAAAATGTTAATTCAATTACAATTAAAATATTTGTTAAATCAATTAAAAGTTTAATTGGTACTATTAAAAAAATGATTGTATCATTTGCTATGTCTGTCTTATAGTTAATGCGTTGTGTAAATGTTACTTTCATTATTTGTAACATTTCTAACATATATCTGTGTTTGTAATTATTCTCTGTGTTCCAAATTGATGTATTATCAAAATCTGAATAATGATTAGAAAAATTGCAGTGTAATTATAATGCAGTTTTCTGTGTAGAAGTAGTTTTATTGTGTTTCTGATCAAATTTATGTCCTGCAACTCTAGTCTTTAGTTTATTCTTTGTTGTACCTACATTAGGGTGGGGCGATTTGAACATCTTAATGGTCGCTTCGCGTTTCTGATTCTTGGGATTGTACTGAGCAAATAAGTCCACTAGACCATACGCCTACGGTGAAAATCGAACTTCCAGATTTTGACTTTTTAGCCATATTTTGTGAAAGTAACAATGTGTGGGATGGGCATATCTCAGGAAGTCGGAGGAGCTTATCCAAGATTATGGTATCAATCTCTTCTTTGGAAGATTCTCTAGCAGATTAATGCATCAATCATATTTATGAGTGGGGTTTAGGGAGTTAATTTTTAATTTCAAAATAGGGCTTTTTTTGCCGTAAAGTCAAAATCTGGAAGATCGATTTTCACCGTAGACGTATGGTCTAGTGGACTTTTTTGCTCAGTACAATCCCAAGAATCAGAAACGCGAAGCGCCCATTAAGATTTTTTCCTTCCATACTAATCGCCCCACCCTAACCTACATATACCTTGTTACAATTTTCAATCTCATTACCCTTATACCCTTACAATGTATCTTATAAACTAAATTAGACATTTCTAAATTATTTATTTTCTTCTTAGTTTTGCTGAATAATCTACCTAATGTGTAATATGTTCTATGTGCCACTAAATATTTCTTATCATTATACATTTTTGATTTTTCTAATCTTTCAGATATAAGAGGAACATAAGTCAGAGGTTTATAAATTTTAGGTTCAGTAACGGTTCTTGTATTTAAATTATTCCGGTTTTTATATTGTCTTATTAATTTACAACTTAGTTGAATAGGGTGATTATTATCATTCAAAATATTTTTAATCTTATCTATATTAACTCCGTGAAATTCTACATCGCTAATCTTCAAAACTCTTTCAATTAGATTCCTTGCAGTATTAATTATAATTCTCTTACGGTGTTTTGAATAATAGTTAATAATTCTTCCAGATGCTGTGGAGACGAAATAATTAATAAATAAATGATCTTAAGCTCATTTAAACTAAGAAGAATTTTTTTAGACTTTTAAAAAAAAGTTTTTTTTTCAAATATTGGGGCTGTACTCACATTTCTAAAGATTAATAACTTGATCACATTTAAATAATTTTTCACTGTTGCACAGTGTTATTAACTTTTACAATTATTTTTCAGTTGTTTTTCAAAGTTTAATTCATTTTCCATAACAACAATTCTTTACGAAAGGTTGTCAATTCTAATATTTCATATTGTGGTTATGCAAGATTTTCCAACATTTTTCAATTTTGCTGAAATTTTTGAAAAGCAACTCCTTAAAAATATTATGTATGAATCATTTTAATAAGTTTCTTTGAAATTCTTAAAACATGAATTGCTTTTATTTAATAAAAATTCCCCATGGTGTTTTTAAAACCTTGCCAACAATACCTACATTTAAAAAAATTTTGAGTTCATAGTTTTATAAGTTTTTCGTTTTGATATTTAAGGTCATTTATAGGTGCAGACACTTATTTATCACTATTTTTTTTTAAAAACAGTTTTTCTTGAGAATATATATCGTGGTGTAAATATGCGATGCGTGGTTAATTAGGTTTCTTTGTTATTTTTTTCATTATGAATCAATTTTTATTATTTTGGCTGTTAAACAAAAATTACGCATACAATTTTGATTGCAATCACTACAAGAATTTAAATTTTATTTATCAATGAAGGTGAAATCAATAATATTTTTTTTTATAGTGTGGCAAACAAATTCTAAATTATAATAATTACAAGGGAACCATACTTCAAGGAAAAGTAGAATATATTTAAATAAAAACATTTTAATAAACGACACTTTTAGTGATTAATAGACCAAATGCTTTTAATCACTAAACCTGTCGCATACGTCAACCGTGACATAAAAATTAAAAGTGGACAAATAATTATTTCATTAAATTGAAAAGTTTATAAAACTTCGACATTTATTATTTTAAGTATAATTTTCTTTTAAAAAATTACTTCTCTAAGGGCGATGATGGGGTGTGGCGATTAGTATGGAAGGAAAAAAATCTTAAGGGCGCTTCGCGTTTCTGATTCTTGGAATTGTACTGAGCAAAAAAGTCCACTAGACCATACGTCTACGGTGAAAGTCGAGTTAACAGCCAAACAATTGAAATTTTCGATCCAATACTAAGACAAAAATTGTAGCCAAGACAATCGTTAAGAACTCTCTAGTACATCGCAAAATCATTGGAACGCTCCTTCAGGCAGTTTTGGTCTTTTGAAAGTGCAAAGGGACAGGGTTACTTTCACAAAATACGGTAAAAAAGCCCTATTTTGAAATTAAAAATTAACCCCTTAAACCCCACCCACAAATATATTTGATGCATTAATCTGCTAGAGAATCTTCCAAAGAAGGTATTGGTACCATAATCTTGGATAAGCTTCTCCTGGTTGGTTGGTTGGTTTAAGTGGCAGCTCACGCTACTCGTGAGCATCAAGTAGAGTCAAAAAGCGACTCCGTTTTGAAGAGACCACACTACCCGTAAGGAACTAGTATCCGGAGTACTAGACCCACCCCATTCGGTTAAGATCACCGAATTCCACACGTGATATTACCGAGAGGTCGTCCAGTATATGGTCACCCAAGATCCGGAGTCGAATATTCTGCAGCGCCGGACAATCGCAGAGAAGATGCTCCACAGTCTACTCCTCGCCCGGTATGCCGCAGCTGCGACAATGCGAACCGCGTACAATCCCAAGTCTAATGCCATGACTACCAATCAGCCAGTGACCGGTCAGAACAGCCGTCAGCCTCGAGACATCCCTCCTGCTCCTGCTCAAGAGAGAGGTCGTAGTTGGGCCATGTAAGTCTCGCCCTGCGAAAATAGTGCCGGAAAATTTCCCCCTTAACAGTCCCCAGCGGTGCAGCGACTGACACCGATGTGGAGACGTTTAAGGCAGATCCTGCCCTTGCCAATTCGTCTGCCCTTTCATTACCGTAGAGGTCTCTGTGGCCGGGGACCCAAACTAGAGTAACTTGGGATAGACAGCTTAGCCTGGACAGTTCCTCCCTGCACTGACCAACGAGAGCAGAGGATGTGACGTGCGAGCTCAGGGACATTAAAGCCGCTTGGCTATCGGCGAAGATGCCCACTGTCCCTCGAGTCCCCCTTTCAGACAGAAGTCTGCAGGCTTCCCTGATAGCCAGAATTTCCGCCTGGAAAACAGTAGCATGATCAGGTAGCCCGAAAGAACACCGCAAGTTATACTCACCCGAGAAGACCCCGGAGCCTACACCACAACTCATCTTTGAGCCGTCGGTGTATACCCTGATGTCAAAACCACATGTTGGATCCCCCATATCCCACTCCCGCCTACTTCCTGAGATATGTGTATCCCACACATTGTTACAAGCAAGTCAAAATCTGGAAGCTCTAGTGGACTTTTTTACTCAGTACAATCCCAAGAATCAGAAACACGAAGCGCCCATTAAGAAGTTCAAATCGCCCCACCCTAATACTCATATCTCAAAATATTTGTTACTACAACAGTTAAATCCAAATAATGCAAACGGAGTAAATAACGATTAGTAAACGTTTAATTTTTGACTAACATTCATTGACATTCTAATGTCACGTTCGTCACCGCACAACAACATTTATTCCCATTTCTTGTGAATAGTTTAATAAAAAAAAAATCTGGGAAATATCAAGCAGATTTAATTTTTTTATAAATTTTCAAACTTTGTCACAACACATCACCTGGCAAATATTTTATTTCTAAGTAGTAAAATATTAATATTTCAAATTATATATTTTTTAAGTATATAACATCCTTAGCTGATTAGAGAAAGGGAAACGCGCAACGGTATATATTATTATAATAAAAACAGACCCACTTAAGTCATAAATATATTCTACTTTTCTAAAGGTATGATAGCCTCAAAATTTATCCATCCTATCAGATTTTTGAAATAACTTTAACTAAAGTTTTAAAACAATGTTTTTCCTTGTTTTTCATCTATATGAGCCGTACGATTGTTTAGTATGTGGCTATGGAAAAGCCCATATATATTAGGATGTCCCTTAAAAACGATTTGTAATTACACACCCAGTTTTATTGCAAATGCTTCCAAATGGATGAAATAGATTTTTTTGAAAATTTAACCCGTGCCAAAATTCAAATGTAAATGGCAAATTTTTCGAAAAACGTGTACTTTTAATAATAAATCCCAAAATTCGAAATTTTTAAAAAATTTAGTTTTATATTTTATGTATTCCTTTCATATACTCAAAATTGTTCAGATATAGAATTCTGACTTCATCGGATATCAGCCTAGAATCAAAAAAAGTGGCTTTTTATAAATTAATTTTAAAAATTTTTTACGATGCCTAATGTGGTGATGTTGATTGATAGCTATTTTTATAATATAATAGTTAGTTGTAATTAAAGAAAAAATAATTTAATAATGTGTGGAGCATAGATTACATAGATCTCATACTCTTCGACATTAGCTATCAGTGCACGTAACTCATTAGAATGTGTTGGACATACGTGGTATACATATACAAAAAATATTTGAATGTGTATGAAAAAATGTGTTTTTTGATAAAAGAAGTAGAAGAAGAGTTCGATATCTATGCAATCTATGATGTGGAGCGACTCTTTTGCAGGTAATTTTATGAAAAATTATTATTTTGTCAAAAGTAGAACAAAATTTTTATTGTTTCATCAAAGTTTGCATAATTTATTAACTTAATTTGACTAGACTACAATTATCTTTAATTTTATTTAAAAAATCTTTAACTCTTTGTGATCTGGGGGCAAAAAAGACCCAAGAAATAATAATAAATAATAATAAATAATTTTAACTACAAGATTACAAAGCTTTAAAATTTAATACAAACTAAATTTCTACTTGATAAAAATAGTTTTTTTATGTAACTTGATAGACATAGGGTGTATAGACTCGGAAATTTTGCGAAATAATTATTTCAGACTTTGATTAAATTCAGATAGGTGATAAAGGTTACTAAACTAACGAACAAGCGCAATTCTTTATAGTACCAATCTTACTTTTAAGGGTTAAAATTGTGGTGTCAAATATGGCCGCTTTGCCCAATTTTGTAAAATTTGTTTTCCATATTTTGAAATTAATAAACCAGTTAAGAAGTTAATACCAATTTTTGTAAAGTTTATTTGGAATAAATAAAAAAAAAAACGAAAAAAGAAAACTGTATACATTTTTGAATCCACCTTTTTAACTCTTTAAAGTAATATTGGTACGATAACGAATTGCGCCTGTTCGTGAGCGTTGTGGTGTAATGGTTAGCGCGTTGGACTGTTACACAGATGGTCAAGGGTTCGATTCCCGGTGACGACAACATCAATTTAGAAAAATAATTTGTATGAGTTTTCTATCACTTATATGTATCGCTGCGCCCACCTTCGGTGTTCCCATAGCACTTAACCCCACTCTTTAAAAAAAAAAAAAAAAAAAAGTATTCAAATTTAATCAAAATCTAAAAGTTGTCATTCTGTAAGTTTCCTATTGGGTCTTTTTTGGTCAAAAGTGAAAACATTTACCGTATATGTATCAAATTGCATAAAACTATTATTTGTATGAAGTGGAAATTCTGAAAAAAAATAACTAATTTTCATACAATGTTCTAGAAAGGAGTCACAAACGCGACAAATAATTTTTTAAATTTATTTTATTTATATTAAAAAATCTTAAAAATAATTTAAATCAACATGTTTTTACATTTTTATCAAACTTGTCTGTCATTTTTTATTCCAGGCTAAAGTGTGTTAATAATATCTTATAAACACAGAAATAAACAATAAAAAAAATATTTTTTCTTAAATTTGCGAATTTTTAATAAATACGCACATAGAAATAAAGTGACAACCAAATTGAAAAGTGAAGTTTGGTGGTAACAACCAATAAATTCGGTTAGTACAACCATATTTAAATTTGGTGTCTGAATATTTTAGGTGTTGCAACTAAAATGCAGTTGTATTAACCGAATTTTGTAATGAAAACCAATATTTAATTGTATAAACCGATTTTTGTCATAGTATCCGAATTTGAGTCGTAGTAACCGAATTTCATTCAGTTGGCAAATGGCAAAAAATTTCTCTGTGTGTATATTTATTAAAAAGATCCTTTTTGCAAAAATAATAAACGAAATTGAAAAATCGCTTTTTAATGGACATTCTAATATTCATATAAGCCCGCTATTCAAAATATTGTCAGCATACCGTTTACATTCACTCAATACAAAAAATTTCAAAATAATCTACCAAAAAGCAAGAAATTGTATTTTCTTGTAAATGAAATTTCATACTTTTAAGCAATAATGGTTTAAACAATTGAAAGCCCTTTCAAATTTTGTATTTTTTTTTTATCTCTTAGCTAGACCATAACATTAAGTTTTTTTTTTTTTAGTATATACTCCATTTTTTTACAATCATAAGACACCATTAATAAGTTTCCTAGGAATTGCTTTATTTTTTTTTTTTTTTGTAGTTTTTTGTGAAAAGAAAATATACCTTAAATAAATGGAGTATTATTTTTTTTTATGCTTTAACAAAGCTTGAAACTAGACTTCATTTTTATACATTAAAAGAATAACATCAACTCTTTTAGATTTTTGCTAAGAACCTTTAGTTATATTACCACAAACCATGCAAATCGCTCATAGCTTTTATATTTTGTTTTGTTTGCCTTTATTGTTAGGAGTTTCATTTCAACAGTTTAGTTACACTCGGGCACACTGGAAAAGGGATTCATCGTTGTTGTTAACTGATTAGGTTCAGTAATTTATTTAATAGCACAGAAAAAATTATTGTCAATAAAATTTTAATTAAGCTTTTGTTTGATTTCAAACTCACTTTCAAATAAAATTTAATAAATCATTTTGGACACTTATTCTGTCTAAGAAGCAGAATATTGGTATTCCATCTTCAATGGTACATGGCGATCTTAAATCTGATAAACCTGATGATATTGTAAACTTTTTTTCGAATTTTTTTAGGTCAAATTTTGCTGATGAAAATGATGATTTAATAACTGTTTCCATAGTATTTAGAAATTTGTACCCTTCTTATGATATTAATTTTTGAATTGTTCTGTATCTGAAGTGGAAGTTTTGCAAGAAATTTTGGATATAAAGGACTCATACTGTTCAGATGCGGATGGTTTGTATGCTTTCTTCTGAATAAAAAAAATCCTTTCTCAATTTCTTATCCGTTAATGACTATTTTCAATAAATCTTTAATTTAAGTTATTTTTACCGTGCGCCCGGTAGGCTAGTTGGTAGCGTGCTGGCTTATCAGTGTGGGGGTCGTGGGTTCGATTCCCACCAAAGGCACTGGTCTAATTTCGCTACAACGCGCCGAAGGCCATAGTAGCTAGTGCTCGGTTAGGGTAATAGTATATAATTTGTAATTTTATTAATTAATTAAATTAATTAATAAAAAAAAAAAGTTATTTTTACTGATCATTTGAAATATACAATAACTTCCGCAATATTTAAATTAGGACGTCAAGAAGACGTGACTATCCAGGTAGAAATTGCCAACCGTACAAAAAAAAAATATTACTGGCAAACCACTTCTACTTTTGTAAAACCCAAAGTGGTAAAAATTACCAATGGCACAACTGATATTGTACTAGAAACGCACTAGTTTGTTTGCAAAGCATGTGTTTTGCCAGTGCCACCCGCAAAATTCTTTGCCAATATAGTTTTTATCATTATGACAATCAATTAAATTGTATTATACTTCACACATTTAAATGTGATGTAAATGACTAAGACGGAATTGTATAGGTGCTTTTTAAATGTGGTTTATTATACATATTTATCAAAATTAATTAAATTTAAGATATTTTAAAAGCACCAAATTGTATCAATGAATCGCGTAGCTTTAAACGTTAAAAAGATATGGACGATACGATGATATGAAGAACTACTTTTGTTAAATTTTCAATTTTTCTTTTTTAAATTTTAAAAAAATTTATATTTTCACAACCGTAAGAGCTAAAAACCTAAAATTTGGACTATGTCATATATATATATGACACTTGCCTTCAATAGTAAGTTTGGTTAAAATTGCAAGGGGTAGTGGTAGTGGTAGAGGTCGAGGTCGAAAATTCGATTCTTTTTATGGTTTTATATGGAATGAGTCGAATAGCAGAATTTGGGGTGAAATAAATAACATACTTTTTTTAGGTCTTTAATATACCATTCCAACGATTTTATTTTATATTCAATAGACACATTTTAGAGAGTGATTATTATTTGCCAACTAAAGCATTTTTTAATTGCATTCTTATGCAATTTTTTTAAAAAAATTTTAGGCTAAAATATAAATTTGGCGGGGAAGTGGTAATATGAAAAAATTGTAAGCATTAAAAAAATAATGAATTTTATCTCAATTTATGTTTATTAACAGAAATATACAAAAGAAAGAGATAAGAAAATTATAAAGGGAAAATCATTACAACAAATACCTGCCTACATAAGTAGAAAATATAAATCTATAAAAGTTAATACGAACACAGGTGAAAAAGCTGGCTGTTTTGTTAGCACAATTCAAATGAACAGCTTCTTGCATTTGTTGCAGTTTACGGAATTCTTTGAAGTTAATTTTATCGGCATTTTGTTTTTACAAATTATGCAGAAAGCTTTATCTAATGGAATTGAGGACAATGGATACAGTCTAGGTTTTAGACGTACGAGTATAAATTTTGAAGTGGGATTTTATAATTATAACATATAATTATTTTGACATACTTTATTGCTTCTCCCAAATCACTATTGTTTGTGTTTGGCTATGTAATTTCTTATGTATTTTCACAGCATGTTAACGTAAAAAAAGCCTCCCTCCCCATAAATGATAGATAAAAAATTTTCACGCCAAAAATACTGCTGAAAAATTACAGACTTGGCAAATATGATTAAGCTTAAACTTTTCTAATGGATTTTTTTTGTGAAAACACTTTAAAACTTTCATTATGAGATATACCTAAGAATTTAAAAAGATTCAATATAGAAAATTCCTGACAATTACAGAGTTTTTATATACAAAAACTGTTTGAGAAGAGATTTCTTTTAGATTTATCCTTACTCTTTATATGCTTAAAACATCAACATTAAATGTTAATTGGCTAGATTTGAAGAATTGCAAATGACATTCTGACCCAGTGTGTTTCGATTTGGCAAACGTATACTATTTAGTACAACTTGGTGGTTTTAGGTTCATACCGTTTATGTTATTTTTTATTTTTTTGTTTTGGTTAAAAAAAAATGTTTGTTTGCCTGAAAGACGAGTTTTTTTTTTGTTTTGTATTTTGTTTTTGTTTATTTTTTCTCCTTTAGGCCATTAAAGTTAAAAACTTTTATTGCATTATGGAAAGGGTTACTGACATGAACCTTGAGTTAAAAAATGGAAAATAAACGAAGAACAAAAAATATATAAGAAAACAAAACAATATGAGATGCGTTTGTTATTCTTCTTTTACCTCTTAAAGATAAATATATGAAAGTTAACATACGTTTATGTTCTGAGGACTGAAACCTTTTCAAAACGAATAATTTAATAAAATTCCCACTAATTTATAATAAAAGATATGAAATTTGGATTGCTTTAAACTGTTGTTATTGAAACTAACTATTAGCACAATCAGCAAAAAATTTGCTAAATATAAGTGGGCAAAAAAATATAAAAAATGTGAAATTTAAAAAAATACTTTTTTTATTTTTTTTTTCTATGCTAATAAAAATCTGCTCTTCCGAACTCAAACATTTCTGTTGATTTTAGCATTCTAATAAATTTAAGGTAAATATAGCAAAACATTTGTGTATAAATATTAAGTAAAAGTTTTTGCTAATTTTAGCGGAGTAAAATTATATTATTAATTAACTAAAACATAACTGGAATATAACTAAAATTTTGTAAAGTTAATAGTTTTAATTTTTCTATTCTTATTTTATTGATATTTAGCAATAAAATCTGCTAATTATATCTGTTTTCTCTCCAATGCCATTTTTAACTACTTTTTAGTAAATTTTTTTTGAAGTTTTTCAGGTTTATTTCTATGAGTGTTTGCTTAAGTTGCAACAAAACTTAAAACAAGGAATAATCTCTTATAATTTTAATTTCTTATAATTTTTATAAACAATTTAAACATAAACACATATATACACATAACTGTGTAAAAATATCAATATTTTCTAATACCAAGTTTTTGCCTTAAGTCTTTTGTTTTTTAAAAATATTTTTATGATTTCTGTCAACTGTTTAGTTATTGTCTGGAAAGTTTAAGAAAATTTAGCTAGAGATTCGTTAGTCAGAACATACACGACTTATGTTAATTTTCTACCATTTTTCTTATTTTTGTTTATGGTGAGCTATTTTTTTTACGTTTTCTTGAGAAATTTAATTGTAGTTTTTTAGTTATATTTGCAAAACAGCTGCTTGTTAATTTTTATTTAATATTTAATTTTACGAAAAAGCTGTTTTAATATTTTTACACATTGAACTCTTTACGACTACAAAGTTCAGTTTCTTGTCTAGTGTTATTGAGATCATATGACTTGTCATTTAAGTGTGTGTTTTTCGTTTCTACTTGACCATGAACAAACACAAACATATAGTCATTCCAAATTATGTCGATTCCATTTTAGTCGTTATTGGAATGCGCTTGGATTTCATTGAAAGTGAGCACATTAATATTTAACGTTCCTATTAAATATGTGCTGTATTAAGAAATATCTAATATTAAAATTGCTCTCACTTTTTGAGTTTTTAGCCGATTTTTACAAATTATATCTCGTATGAAAAATTTGATCTTCTACTTTAAAATATTTGCTGAAAAATTATGAAGTGTCTTTACAAAAAGTTGGCAAAAATTCAAAAACGATATTTTTCGCCAATATTTCAAAATCGATTATTCTGCAACAATTTTTAGTGATCATATTGTCTTAACATATCCAGAATTCAGAGTGGGTTCTCCATGGGGTCAAAAAATATTTAGGTTTAAATAAGAAGTTATCGTATTATATCCTAAAGGAAGTCAAATTTTTAATTTTTGTTTTACACTCATGAATTTTAAATTTCTCAAAACTTATGACTCATAGTCTACAAATATTCTTCTTAAATTATCTTTATCGTCCGTATCGAAAATTTTTGAAATGACTCCCCATATAAATAAGCTGGTTTTAAATAGAATTTAATATGTTTGCAATCACTTTTAGAATCACGCTAGAATTTTAAGTTTCTCAAAACTCATGTCATAGTCTTAAATATGCTTCTTAAATTGTCTTTATCGGCAGTATCGAAAATTTTTGGAATGACTCCCCATATAAAAAATTTTGTTTAAAATTTTTTAAATTTTAAATTTCTTAAAACTTATGACCAATAGTCTACATATATTCTTCTAAAATTGTTTTTATCGTCCATATCGAAAATTTTTGGAATGACTCCCCATATAAAAAAAAGCTGGTTTTAAATAAAGTTTAGTATGTTTGCAATCACTTTTAGAATCATTAAAGTGTTTGCACAGATTGTTAATAAAACATCTATCAATACATATAAATTGGATTTTTTTAACTCAAGATGAAGGTCAAGTTGCACTAGAATATAAAATCAATGTAAAAACGAGTAGTTTAACAATTCAAGTAACTTAAACGGTTATTAAAAGATTTTAAAGTTTAAACTAGAGCAATCATATTAATCTAGATATGACGAAGTTAAAATCAGTTTAAAGCAAAGTTCAATCTCTAATAATTTTACTTTTTTAAGTTTTTATATATAATTTAAAAATTTAAAAAGATTAGGGTGCCCCATATAAAAAAAATGTTTCATTACACCACAAATTTTATTGCAAATGGTTCCAAATGAAAGAAGACAGCCGTAAAAGAAATCCGATAACAATTTTCGAATATATTTCTCTTCAAAGTTGCATACTTTTGGAATTTTTTAAGTTTTCTTAAGAATCAAAACCGTAAAAAATTCGCGATATTTTTAATTTTGAAAACTGCAGATGTGTTATATGCTCCATAGAGAATAAAAAAATTTAAATAAATTTAAATTTAAAGTAAAAAAATGCCGAGGTCAAAAATGTCAATTTATTGGTGTGCTTTCAAAAAATGAATGATAAATATCTATATTTGGAAATACCAAGTTTGTGTCTTAAGTCTTTTGTTTTTTCCCAACAAACTTTTCACAACAAGGATTTTGAACAACTCTTTGAAGTACAATTTTTTCTTCTTCAAATTATGCAAAAATATGCACAACGCATAAGTGTGGCTACAAAGTTAAAGAACCCATCATTAAATCGAAGCACGTTTTACCATTAAAGCAGTAAAGAAATAAGAAAACTACATTATTTAATGTCAGAACAATAAATGTTAAAACAAGGAAAAAGAAATAAAAACAAAAACAAAAACAAAAACAAAACCAAAACCAAAACCAAAGCGGATGTTTATATGTATATGCAATTGAACATCTATATACAATTATATACAAACAAGATGGTAACTATTTTAACGGAAGCTCAGCATTGATTAAATAATACTATTAACAAAATAATAAAAAACCAACAGGCAAAACACAGATTTTGTTTAACCACAAACACGTGCTTTTTTTTTGTTTATTGGTAGCTCCTACCTAAGAAAAAGCTATGAATGAGTCATTACCATTAAAATTTTGTTTTTTTAGGTTATGTGTAATGAAACTTTTTTTTGTGGGTTGTATTTTAATTAAATTATAAATTTTTGTATGTATTTTTTATTTGTTTTATGCTTTAGGTGTTGTTTTTTGTTTTATTTTATATATATACAATGTGTTAATAAATTTAGGGCTTTTTGTTGTTAATATGGAAATTTTGTCACTTTGCGTGCATAAATATATTAAAACTATCGAATATTATGTAATATCCCAGTATAGAAAAGCATTACCATATAAGTACTTACAATTGTCATTACAAATCTCATTACTTTTATATGTTGATGTCTCTCAAAATAATGACATATCATTACTAAACACCTTACAAAAAATATATGGTTACCTATATGCTTACCAGTATGGACAAAAACAATGAGTATAAAAATAAATTTAAAAAAACTAAATTTAATAAAAAAAAAAATAAAATGTGCCCACACTCGATTCGAACCCAAGCCACTAGTTTTTCAGTCAACCGCTCTACCAACTGAGCTATCTCCACATGTTATACTTGATAGATAAAATTAAAAATGACTTGCTTGCACAACATGTCATTACCTTCCATCTTACAAAAATTCAAAAATAAGTAGTTATATATGTACTTACTACGAGTGAAAAAAGAAAGAGCCTCAAAATAGATTTGCAAAAAATTTTAAGATCATTACTTTATATTGATAATTATTACAAACACAAGTACTTATGTGTAACGCATTATTTTTTGTATTAAAATAATGGGAAAAGGAAGTAGTTATTAGTAAGTCCATATTATTTGTATTAAAGTAATGCAGAGATTAAGCTGGTGTCATTACTGGTAGTGAGAAAAGTAATGCCATTTCATTACCGTTTCTATACTGGGACTGTATAATAGCGATGATGTAAACTATTTTTTTTTTTGTTTTTTGGTAAATTATTTAAAAAAGTAAACAAACTTATTTTCAGTGATATAAATTTAATTGACATTTTTTATATAATAATTATATTTTAATTTATGGTCAGTTCACCTGTCAACTATAATTTTGTTACCTTTGCTCAAAATAAATATTACTTTTTCCCACGACGACAAAATAAAGGGTGTCTTTTAAAGAGGTATAGAACTTTGAAATGGAGTAAAACAAAGATGAAATTTTTTCCAACATTTGTGGCCATTTATTGGCAATAACGCGGCGAATGTTGTCCTCCAAGTGGTCAATCGTTTTGGGCTTATCGTCGTATACTAGCGACTTTACATATCCCCACAGAAAATAGTCCAGCGGCGTTAAATCGCACGATCTTGGAGGCCAATTCACGGGTCCGAAACGTGAAACTATCCGGTTAACAAACGCTTCATTTAATAAATCAATTGTGGCACAAGCTGTGTGACATGTTGCGCCGTCATGTTTAAACCACAGCTCCTGCACATCATGGTTGTTCAATTGATGAACGAAAAAGTCAGTAATCATGACTCTATAGCGATCACCATTGACTGTAACGTTCTGACCAGCATCGGATAGACTGATTGGGGTCTTCCTCTACGCTACGCTCTACAGCCGCAATGGCTTCTTGTGTTTTCACTGTATGACGTCTCTGTGGATGCATATTATCATTTAGAGTAAACGTTGTGCGAAAACGTTCCATAGTGAATCGAATTAATTGCTCTGATGGGCGATTATGTTGACCGTAAAATGGATGTATTTCGAACAGAATCATCAATTTTAAAATAAATTTTGCACAATTTTGAAGCGTTGTTCAGGCGTCAGTATATTCATGTTGAAATGACAAACCAAACTAAACATAAATCACTTGTCAGCTGACGAAATGGCCTCCAGTTGTTTTTACTATCAAAAAAAATATATATATATATTTAAAAAAAAACTCCTAAATGCGTAAAAATAAACGATTTTGTTTTATTTTAACTATCAAAAATTAACTTCCAAATTATTAAAAACAATAATTTCTATCTTACAGTTTATAAGTTTTTTGTTTTTATATACATCAAATCAAACATATTAGCTAGGTTGATACTAGATTTCGATCTGGCTAAAGATATCATCAGAACGCGGAGTTTCATAAAAGCTAGAACCTCCAGAATAGGCAGAGCTTTAACAAAAAACATCAATTTTGCTCCATTCTTGTCTTGGTTATTTTACTTGGCTAGGTTATTTTACTATCATTAACTTCCTGGATCAAATAAAGAATTTTTTGTAAAAAGAAAATTTTAAATGGAAATAATAACTGGTGCAGAAAAACAAAATAAGTTTAAAAAAAATATTTCTTTGTAGTTTAAATGTATATTAATTAAAAAACAAAGTTTACTGATTACTTTTTATATAAACTACAATCAGTTACTGTTAAAATATTGTGAATGTAACTTATTATAAAACAACAATCTCCATCAGGTAGATTGTCTAAATATGTATTAATATTAAAAAAAAAATTCACTACTTCCCCCAGATTACCACACTACTTTAAATTTACCTATTTAATATTGTTTTTTAAATTTATTTTCATCGGGATAAACATTAATTGCATTTATAGTAATTAAATGTGCTAAAGTCCCAAAACTTATTTAACAAATTGTGAAAAGCAATCTGATGTAGGCGTGTCCCTATCCGGATTTCATTCCTGCCCAAGGAAATCTTCAGGGGACTTTGTTATTGGAATTTCTAGAGATATTTGTTATGTTAAATCACAAGCTCAATGAGAATTTCTTGTTTTTTTTTTTAATTTACAACATTTTTTTGAAACATTTGATTATGTATTTTGTTCTTTTGAGATTTCATTAAAAACCATGCTTGAAGTTTGTTTCTTGAGTCTATTGTATTTTCCGTTAAAATTGCGAGAATATACACTTAGAATACTTTGCAGGTAAAGAATAATGCAAATGTAGTTAAAAACAAATGAAATTTCACTTAAAGAAAGGACGATTTACATTTCAGTAAATTCAACTAACATTGTCATTTGTTTTTTAATGTTCAAAAAGTGACTAACAATTGTAGTAAAAATGAACCACATGTTAGTAAAAAATACACAAATGTTTATTTTTTTAAATAACAAAAAACTACTGTAAAAAATGAATGTAAAATCATAATAGAGTTATTTGATGTGGTTTGTTTTTTTTAATGAACTACAAGTTTAGTAAAAAATTTAATTTGTTCTACAAATGACTGACATTTACATTAAAAATAAAGAAACTGTATTACAACCCAAACAACTACATATTTTTAAAGCAAAAGTTCCCTGAGTGTACGATTAATTTTATTTAAATGTTTTTTACTTTCATAATTATATATGGTCCTTGCGCTTAAGTCACGAATTAAGCAATTTTCCAATTTCGCATTTTAGCATTTTTACAAGAGTAACATTTTCAATTTGTAACAAAATCATTTCGAATGTTTAAAATTCGGTAAACCAGAATTTTGCGAGCTTACTTGATTTAGCTAGTTTTGCTAACAAAGAATGCCCGTTTGGGGCTTATTTCAGTTTATCAGTTTAAAAGTGGGATCAAAAATTACTCCACTGAAGTCACCTTGTAAGACATTCTCAAAATTTTTTTAAAATTTAAGTTTTTTCCGTTATTATATATTTTGGCATATTAAAAATGTTTTTTGTAGTATATTTTGTAGATTTTTATAGAGACTTATATTTTTCAGTTTATTCTTAGTTTAAACTTTCAATCGACGCAATTAATTATTGTTTTGAATCAGCTGCGCACAACAATTTCCTAAAAATATTTAAAACATTTGATATCATAAACAGTAAATGATTCATTCATGCACTTAAAATGGCATTTTTATTAGAAGTGAAAAAGTTTAATCTCCCAAAAACCAGAAATATTTGTTCAAAATATAGCCTTGATATAAATTCAAAAAAAAATGTATTATCTCAAGAAGATTCTAAGAATTGTATATGATTCAATTTGTATAACTAACATTTATCTTTTTTTTTTTTTGCAGAAAACACACTAAACTCAAAACAAGCCTGAGAATCTTCAAAATAAAAAAAAAAAATATATGTTTTTGTTTACCTCTTTCAAGCTTTGAATCAGGCTTTTGTTAAAAACATTTTCTTAAGAATTCTTTAATTTTTTTTAATAAGCTTAGAAATGCTCGTAACAACACCATACTACAAAATACAATACCAAAGAGCACAACAGCCATCATGATTATATGTTGTTAAAGATTTTTTTTTTCTAAGATCCCCAAACTAAAAACATAACCTAAGTGCATAATATCAGGCAAACATGATTATTAGGGAGGCAGCCAGTTTTCAATTTTCTTCATCAAGGCAGGGCAGGGCCTTTCAAGTACCTGCATAATTGCAGTTAGTAGGCCAAAATCGATTTTTATCAAACACTTTTTCGAATCAAAGTGTTTGCAACGAAATGGCAGCGATTTGTTTTTCATATTTTGTTATAAATGCATATTTTTGCACATAAACACATATTTTAATGCATATTTAGGCACTTTGCAGCATATTTTCAATTTCATTGCATATTTTTGCATATTATGTAAAAATTAAAATAATGACTTAATTAATTTTTAGTGTATTTTTTTTTAGTGCATATTTAAAGATCATGTATTCGACATAATGAATGTCGCTGCCCTGTTCATTACTAAGTCTGCCCTGTTCATTACTAATAACTAGGGCAACCAAAAATAAGCTAGAGCTTGTTTTTTATTTGAAAAGATGCAACTATTTAGATTAAATACAAGTTTTGATCATGAAATTTTAAGCTTTATTTGTTAAAGCTTTTTTAGCTAGACTTTTTTACTTTTTCCTCTAAAATTTTGGCATATTTTAGCTTTTTTCTTTTAAAAGAGATCTTTTTTGCAGTATTTCAGCAATCGGTAATTTTAAGTATTTTTTTTTTTAAATTGAAAATTAAATGTTATTGTTGTTGGTTTATCAAAAAATCTTTGATAAACCAATAATAACCTCAAAGCTTAGGAAAAACAATTTCTCTATTGAACCTTTGTTTTACTGACAAAGTTCCAATTAACAAATTTTATTTGTAGAAACAATTTTAATAAAAAGTAATGAAATTAACGGTTTTTTTTTTAATTTGACAGCTTATTTTACTTAGTTAAAAAAACAATATTTTATAAAAGAAATTGGCCCCGATTTTGTCCCGCTATTCGCAAAACACTGGACCTGAATCGGTCCAAATTTGGAATTTCACATTTTCAAATGGGAATATCTCGGGAACTATTAGAGATAGCCAACACATGTAAGCAAAAAGTTATATGCAAAAAGTTCCCTAAATTGGGAGGTTTGCGATATTACGTCCCTTAAGCTAGTTAAGAATTTCATTGCAATCGGGCGAATAAGAAATGACCGAAGTATTTTGTGATATATCCCACTGTGTAAAGTTAAGATATCCTGAAATAAACACAGAAATGATTGCACTTAACTAAAAGATTGTGCAGATTCATATTGTGCAGATTCATATTGTGCAGATTCATATTGTGCAGATTCATATTGTTAAAAAAAATTTTATGATTTACGGTCCAAAAACTAAGCAAAATATACGAAAAAATGTGGTGAATTATAAAATAATAAAAACCGCGATATTTCAAAAACTGCAAATCGGGGGAAAAATTGCCAGATTTGAATTCATCGTACCTAAGTATATTTAAAAATATATTTATATATTTCAAAGACAATGTCTTCAGAAACTTGAAAATTGTTGAGTAGTGTAATAAAAAACAATTTTTATTATTTAAGTTTTTGTTACAAATTAATATCCTAAATTTGTTAATCACCTGCGTTCATTTTATCACCTACACTGCACATCACTCACCTAACACGAGAATAAAAAATTATATTTTATAAATCCCCACGTTTTTGTGATTGAGTTTTACGTAATCAATTATTTACGTTTTATAGCTGCCATCTTAATAAAAAAATCCAAACATTTGACCCTATTTTTGCAGGAATTCATATAATTTAGTATTGGCAACCCTTAAAAATTTAAACAAAGATCAAAAAAAAGAAATAAAATAAATTTATTCAAAATGGAAATTATTGAAATTTTAAGTATCTAATTTTATTAAAAATGTGTTTAGTTGTGTATTTATGTTCTTTTTAACAATAAAAATAAATTTGTTGAAAAAAAAGTGGTGTTATTAGTGTTTTTATTTTGCCGGATATGATACTCTTGCTTAATTAGTTATAAGTATCGTTAAGTTATTACTTTATTGTGTTTCATTAAAGGCTTTTGTGTTTAAATGCATTTTATTCATTTAACACCCAAAAAATGCAAAAAAAAGGTCATTCAGAAAATTCTGTTTCTCATACAATTTTTTTGAAAACTACATAAGCCAAATCTGACAAGCACCGCCTTCATCACAGTGTTTTTACAAAACTCAAATTTAAAAAAAAAAACTAGGAGAAGTGAGGCGTTGTGATTTTAAAAATTACCCTATAAGTCATAATCTTTCAATTAAAATATTTTTTAATTCAATTAAAAGTGAACTCGGTACTATTAAGGAGATTTTTAGTGTCAATTAAATTAATTTGTAACTATTTAATTGATTTTGTTTTTTTGAGATTTTAATAATATTTATTAAAACTATAATTGAATAGTATTTATAATTTCAAACTGATTTTTGGTAGATACTATTAAAACTTTAATTAATATTGAAAAAAAATAGCCAAAAATTTGTAAAAATCTACAAAATTTATTTTTAATTTTTTTATTTTATTAATTAATAATCATATAATTACAAATTATGTACTATTACCCTAACCGAGCACTAGCTACTATGGCTATCGGCGCGTTGTAGCGAAAACGGACCAGTGCCTCTGGTGGGAATCGAACCCACGACCCCCCGCATTGATAAGCCACCACGCTACCAACTTGCCTACCGGGGTGCAAGCACAGAATTTAGAAAATAACAAAATTTAAAAAAGTTTCAATATTAACACAAAAAAATTTCCCAAATTTTTAAAATCGTCGAACTTGAAAAACTCGCCAAAATTTAAAAAAATCGTCAAAATTGTTAAAAAAAAAAACGCTAATATTTAAAAAGATCCCAAAATTTTGATCAAATCGCCAAAAAAAAAAAAAAATCTTCAAAATTTCGCCAAAAATTTAAAAAAAAAAACACCCAAATTCAAAAATCGACAAAATTAAAAAAAAAATTAAAGTTAAAAAAAAACGTTAAAATAGCTAAAATTGGAATAAAAACTTAAAAAAAACACCAACATTTCATTTTTTCAATATAAGCAATTCCTTTTTTTAAATTTTGCCGATTTTTTTTTTATTTTGGTGATTTTTTTTAATTTTGGTTTTTACTTTGTTTTCATTAGGGGTTATAAAAACTGGAAATTTTGTGTGCAACAAATTCATTTTCAATTAAACATTGAATAGATATTATTAAACTTTCACTTAAAGGGAGTTTAAAATCTAACAAAAGTTTAATTGAAATTTTATTAACAATAACTTTTTCTGTGTATCTCACACTCAAGATATGGCTTGCCGTTTTTTTTTCTCACACAGAGATTTGAAATTTATTTCTAACGGCCCCTTCAGTGAAAATCAATTAATTTCACTTTAAACAATTTTTGAAAATTTTAAATAGTCCGTCTCGTACATTAAAGCCACCCTAATATTTGTATTTCTGAATGGCAAAAAAGATCATAATGACATAATGACTTTACATGTTCATGATACCCATCAATTTTTTTATATATATTTTTTTAGTTACCCGATTAATAAAGTTTTTAGTTATATGTACAAATATGTTCATATATGGACATATATGGTTGCGTATATTGGACAAATGTGGAAATATATGTTTTATATATTTGTTTTCATATCCCGAGAAAAAAAAGTTATATAGAAAATTATATAATTTTTCATAGACCAATATGATTGCATATAGCCAAGTGTGGTACTATATTTGTGTGGATATAATTATCTATAACTATCAGTTTTTTAACAATTTCAAATATGTCGTCATATATAAAGAGATAGGAATAAGTATGTTCCCATATACATATATTTATATGTTAGATATACTCGGAAGTTTTTAACACGGTGTCATATATAATTAAAAATGGTTTTATCGAAAATCATATAAAATTGTATATATCACCATGTTAAAAATATTTTCTAAGTTAAATCTAGAAAAAAATTTCAAAGTTTATTTATATATAATTCAGTATATCCATGCGGAAACATTCTAAGTTAATTTATGTATAATTAAGTATAGCTTAATGTAAACAAAATTCAAAGTTTTTTTATATATATATTTAAGTGTAATTACAAGGACTTAATTTTTTTTAATGTTAAACTTAATGGAGTTTTGATATTACTATAGTTACGGAGAAAAATGTTGCAACGTATTGGCGAATTAAAGCGAAATGAAGATGACCAATTTTTATCATTGCTATTTCGTTTAATTTTTTAATTGTCATTTTCAGTGTTCCTTTTTTAAAAAATTCTTTTTAACATTACGACAGTTTATAATGTTAAAAATATTTGTCGTTTTACCTTAGGAAAGGGTTCAACAGTAAAAATTACACTTTTTTAATTATTTTATTTAATGCTCGTATTTTTATTTACTTTATAAATATTTTTTTTTTTTGTTTTTTTGTTCCGATATAATTTGATTTATCATTTTTCGGATCATAATATATCACCCGTTATATGAAATGAGATAACATTATACATGACATCATATTATTTTTTTACTCTGTATATTTAAAAAGGAGTCGTATATAGTCATATATGGAGGTATATGCGCTTTCATATTTGTAAAAGGTGATCATATATGGAAGTATATGTTATTTTATATTCGCAAAAGAGTGCTATATATTGACAAATATGGAAGTATATGGAATTCCATTTGCGCAAAAATGACTCATATATGAACATATTAGGAAGTATATAATGAGCCCATGTATCCAAAGACTAATATATGGATGAGTATATTCACCCAATATTTTATTAAGTTTAAATAAAAAAAATTATTAAAATTACGTACATTGTTTTATATGTGATATATTTGTTTAAGGTTGCAAAATTGACAGGAACTATTTTAAAACATATAAAAATTGTGTATCCAATGGGTTTTATAAATCCATTTTAAAGATCCATTGTAAACAACTTAAATTCTTAATCTGAGGAATCTTATTCATATTTATATTATTCTTAATCTGAAGACTCTGTTTTATATTTATACTTTTTAGCGCATGCGTAAATTTCATTTAAATTGAAGTGCATTCCCACTATTTACGATAATCTCCTTGTCAGTAAAATAAGATTTTGTAAATATACTGAGGTGTGAAAGCTTGTTATAAATTAAAAATAACATTAAAATAATCTCGATGTATATAAAAACGAAAAACTAATAAAACTGTAAAATATATTACTTGAGCCAGAGTAAAAACTAAATTTTTTTTATATAAATTAAACATTTTTGGTCTTTAAAGTTTAGTAACGTCAAGATGATTGTTAGACCCTTGATTACTAAGAAGACAAAAATGGAACAAAGATAATGATTAATAGTTTTTTTTGTTAAAGCTCTGTCTATTCAGGAGCCTCTAGCTTTTCTAAAACTTGGTTTTCTGATGAGATCTTTAGCCAAATTGAAATACTAGTATCAACCTAGCTAATATATTTAATTTGCTTTATTTTTGTAAACATACGGATGTTGAAAGCTCGTTATAAATTAAAAATAACATTAAAATAATCTCGATGTATATAAAAACAAAAAACTAATAAAACTGTATAAGTAGATTTCTTTTTTACTTATATCTTCATTATAAACACATTTAACTGTTTTTTTTTTTTAAATTTCATTATGGTCAGAAGTGCTTTCTACCATTTTTTTTTTGTAACTAAGATGTTTAAGGTACAAGATCATAACTTAATCTTACTATTTAAAAGAAAATTAAAATTTCTTTTTAATTATAAGAGAAAAAAATTAAAATTTTTGAGTAATTCGTCCTTTTTAAAGAACTTATAATATTAATAGTATTAATCGCAATGTTTTAGTTTAATGTGGTCGCCAAAAATTTTTTTAAAATGTTGTTTTATCGGCAAATTTTTCGCTGTGATGCGACAATAAACATATTCATTGCGCTGGCATAAATACATAATATACATGTTTTGGCATGTAAATAAATTTTATCTTATCGCAGTTAGGACTTTTAAATAATATTGTTTTTTTTTTGGTAACGTAGTTTTTTTAAAATACAAAATTTTCTAAAAAAAAAAAATAAAATACAAAAAATATATAATGTATGAACGTATATGGAAGACCATATCAAATAATATATGAACATATATGGCGATATTTTTATATATATGGAAATGTATATACATTTTTTTAGTATGTACGAATATTGATTGATGACCTTATATGATCATATACAAAATATATATGTTCATATATGAACTTTTTTAACCGGGTTGGCAAATTATTAGAAAAAATTAAAAAATCTTAAGATTTTTTTTCTCGTTAAAAGGGTATTAAATAAACAAGCTTTTAAATAACTGTTGAAGGCAATAGTTTTTAAAATTCTATTTGAAATAAATTTTTTCTATGATTTTTTTATAGGTATAAAAATAACATTAATGGCAAACGTTTTGTTGAAATGTTTGTTTTTTTTTTTTGCTTTTAAAAGAAATTAACAGTTTTTTTTTTTTGATGAAATTAATGTTAATTTTTTGTTTATGACATACTTTTGTTACCATTTTCGTTTTATAATAACTGTACGTGGGCTTTTAACTTTTCTATGTATAGTACATTATTTAATAAAGCAATAAAATACATAAATGTTGAAAAAAAAGAAAAGGTGATTGACTTGAAGAAATTAAAAATAATGTAAGTATGCTTAATTTACGCATTGTGTACGATTTACACACTTTTTTTGCTTTTGAATCCCACACTGAACACTGCACAGTAGGGTTATAACTTTTTGCATTTTTTGCTAATATCAAAAAGTACATGACATAGCAAAAATGAAAAAATATTAAAAAACCATGATCTTACTGGTCGATAAAAAATATCGCGCACCAATCGCATGGAAATTTTGATAAAAAAAATTAACATTTTACTTAAAATTACTGTGCTAATGTGCTAATTAATGTGTGTGCTAATACTGTCATGAATGAAAATAATTGAATGTCATTCGAACTACATATAAAGGGCTTCAAATATGGCTACACTGTAATTGCGCGAGATGATAAGTCTTAGAACAGTTGTTGCTCGCCACCTGATGTAGGGTAGGCGAATTTATTGAAGCTTTTTATTTCATAGCCCTGATTCATTATTTTACTTCGGTGGGGTTAAGTGCTATGGGAACACCGAAGTTTGGTTTGGCATTTCAAAACGAATAGACTGACTCCTGAACAAAGCTTCCAAATTGTGCAAATTTATTTTTAAAATCATGGTTCTGTTCGAAATACGTCCATTTTACGGTCATCATAATCTTCCATCAGAGCAATTAATTCGATTAACTATGGAACGTTTTCGCATCACGTTTACTCTAAATGATAATATGCATCCACAGAGACGTCATACATTGCGTACAGAAGAAGTCATTGCTGATGTAGAGCGTAGCGTAGCGTAGAGGAAGACCCCAATCAGTCTATCCGCCATCGTGAACATTAATTAGATATGTGTCCATCCATTTTATGGATGATCTTGCGGAACAATCTTGGTTAGCGTGCTTGCAAAATCAAAAATAAAGCAACAAGACGGCTTAACATGTCACACAGCTCGTGCCGCAACTGATTTATTGAAGGAAACGTTTGGTAACCGCATAGTTTCACGTTTCGGACCCGTGAATTGGCTTCCTGCAATTTGTTTGCAACCAAAAAGTTATAACCCTATTGCACAGGTGTCCTGAAGAGTCGATATGTTCGACGAAAATGTGGAAAAAATCATTGAAAATGTAGTTAGATGAATCTTTGTAGTTCTTAATGCTGCTGAGACCCTTCAAAAGAAATATCAGAAATGTCAAATCAACTAAACAAATTTTAACTCAGCTATCTTGGAATTTTATGAAACCAAATTTAAAATGCTTGATAATTGTACATCCAATAATAACTCTAATACAATTATAATTTTTAAAGATGGTTTAGTATTTTTAATTTGACCTTTTTTTGGAAAATTTTTAAGACTTTTCTAGAAAAGGATCAGCTAAGATGCCACTACACCCAGAAAACAGTCTCAGTTGTGACCACCAAATAATTGTATTGCATTTTTCTTAGTTTTTCGTTAAAACGACGAATGCATTGGCAGGCGAAGTTGGCCAATTAATGCATAATAAAGTCGATACTGTAATCCAAAAAAATTATGTTTTTATTTTTTTTTTGTATTGACCTCATCACTTTGTAATACAAACTTCGAAAATCAATACACAACAAAAGTATCGTATTAACATCGCACGCAAAGAAAAAACATGGTTGAGGTAACCATATTTGAAGAGCTTCATACATTTGATAATCTTAGCTGTAGTTAGAGAAAGGAATATGATAATATTATGATTGTAGACAAGATAACCGAAAAAAAGAGATTTTTACTAGAACATGATTAAAGCAACCATATTATTGGTGAATTATAATTGATAAAATAATAATTCATAGCATAGCTTTGTGGACGCAATCATATTGCAACCAAATTTTTGCTCTGCGTGCGTTTAAACTTGCACTGATCTCAAACGTCGACGTTAAGCAATAATTTTCTATGTTCAACAACTTTTGAGAACAAATATATTAAATTTTACGTTTGAAATTTTATTAAATTAAAATGTATTTAATCTATATACTATATTTTGAAAAGACTAAATTAAACTTTATTTATTATTTGAATGATTTTGGTTTTAATAAAACAAAAATATTAAGTGTATATTTTTTTTTAAATTTTTCATGCATATTATAGGTGCCTAAAACACACTTTTTTAGTGCATGAAGTGTATGTCATGGATTATAACTTTTCATTAATCTGCTGTAAGTTTTCCTAAAATTTTATGAAAAATATCATATTATTTTTTTTAATTTTCATTCGTGCATCATTAAAAAATTTGTTTTATAAAAAGTATGAAGCTTTACATTAATTTTATGTAATTTTTGTTCACTTTGTGAATAAAAGTTTCATTAGTTTACTAAAAATTTTCTCGTCCAGATCTTTTTCAGATTTTCGTTACAGATTTTTTTGTTACCTCTTCCTATATTTTTTTCTTCTTTGAGTGTTTTATTAAAAATCTAATTTCTCTTTGCTTGCAGATTCATCATCAACATCATTATCTATGGACACCACAATGCCAGCACATATGATGATGGTAATGGAAACCACAATGACACCAAATTCAATGCACCCCGAAGAACCATCGACATCATCATCAACAACCTCAACTACCACAACGGAAACAAATAAATTAATTGAAACAACAAATGAAGGAGAAACTTCATTGCCAATGACAACAATTGAACCGATTAAGACAACCGAACCCACAACAACACCTACAATACTGGGTGAACAGCAACACAAGACATTGATGACGATGAATGAAATGGATGAAATGAAAACAAAAATGATGAATGAACATGAAGAACATACAGTTAATGAAGAAGATCATATACAAAGAATAAATGACCACCATCATCAGCATGAACATGAACATGATCATCATGAACTTAATATGATGAATTCCACTTCTACTACAGAAAAATTTAATGAAATTGAGCCACATACCGAAGAACATACTAATC
The DNA here is from genome assembly GCA_021234595.1 of Delia radicum. Lineage (NCBI taxonomy): Eukaryota > Metazoa > Arthropoda > Insecta > Diptera > Anthomyiidae > Delia > Delia radicum. The sequence goes on from CM037851.1 coordinate 37,102,222, forward strand.
AAATATCTGGAGAAATCGAAGATGATGTCAAGGATTTAAATAATTTCAGACATCCCGTAACTCTTATTACAGCTAGTCAAAGTGAAGAATCTCTCAATAAAGAAAAAGATATGTCCAAATCTTCGGAAGAACATGAGGATCCCTATCATGCTCATATTTTATCAGAAAATCATGATCGTTTAGCCGAACATGAAGATTATCAAATGTTATCTAGTACAGAAGATTCTTTAGATGCTTCTTCGACATCTACTTCTACCACACCAAAACCTTTCGAAGAAACTCATACCGATGAAATTATTATTAGTAATGAAAATGAAGCAACCGCCAAACCTATAATGGTAGGTGGTTTACAAGTGCATGGTAGTAATGAAACTACAGAGGGTAGGGCTAGAGCTATCAATATGAACGATGATGATGACAAAGAAAGTTCAACAACTACATCAACCACACCTGCAGGTCCCATAATTAGCATAATTGAAGGACAACATATGCATGAACAACATGAACATCCACATGATCATGATCATTCTTCTCATACACAAGATGACAATCATGATCATATGACCTCCACCACTACCTCAACGACAACAGAGAAAATTCATGATATGCCAGCTGTTTATGTTTATAATGGTGAGGGTCGTTCGGTTGACTCCTCCATTTCGGCTGAAGATGATCATTTATCCCATTTGAATTATCATTATAATTTTGTGACAACTGATCGAGCCCACGAGGAACATGCAGAGAAAAATTCCGCTTTTAAAGATTTAAGTGATGTTAGTATGGATGAAGAAGAATTGAATAAAACCCATGAAAATTTGCAGGAACATGATCAGCAACCACAAACACATGATCATTTTGCTATACATGAAAACACGAAAGAAGAAATGACCACTACCAGCTCAACGAACTCATCGACCAGTACTTCTACTACCACTACTACTGCAGCCCCTGATGCTGCGTTATCGACGACGACAGACTCTTTAGCAGGGCCACAAATGAAAATTACAGAAATAACTGCAGCCGGTGATACAATGCATCGCGAATGTTTAGCAGATGGCAAGAGTTATACGGTATGTATGACAAAAATTTATTTGTATTTAAGTGACGTTGAAAATGACCCTGTAGTTTTTTTTTTGTAATTTTGTGATTGCTTGGAAACAATAATGATTTTTAGAAGAATTTTTTATTAAAAAAAAAAAAAAAGTATGATTAGGAAAAATTTGTCTAAATTTGCAATTAATTACACAGTGTTACAAAATTTAAAAAAAGAGAGTTAACTAGAGGCTGTCGTTATTTTAGGGATAACGGTTTTTTCAATTATTTTGGTAACGGTATTTTAAGTTGTTCAGGTAATGTCAATGCACATTGATCATTTTAGCCCCATCATTCCCGAATTCCAATGTCTAGTTTATGATCAAGCTTTGGGAAAATATAAAGGGTGTTTTTTATACAGGTATATAACTTTAAGTTGTCAATACTTTTTTAACTGGCGGCCATTTTGTCAGCTGTCAAGTGATTTATGTTTAGTTTGGTTTGGCATTTCAACATGAATAGACTGACTCCTGAACAACGCTTCGAAATTGTGCAAATTTATTTTGAAAATCATGGCTCTGTTCGAAATACGTATCGCACACAAAACTGCCGTATTTGGAGTGATGATAATAATCAAGTGTATGTTGAGACACCGTTACATCTAGAAAAACTGACTGTTTGGTGTGCTTTATGGGCTGGTTCGTATTTCTTTAAAAACGATGCTGGTCAGAACGTTACAGTCAATGGTAACCGCCATGATTACTAACTTTTTCTTTCATCAATTAAACAACCATGATGTGCAGGAGCTGTGGCTTCAACAAGACGACGCAACATGTCACACAGCTCGTAGTAACAGCATAGTTTCACGTTTCGGACCCGTAAATTGGCCTCCAAGATCGTGCGATTTAACGCCGCTGGACTATTTTCTGTGGGGGTATGTAAAGTCGCTAGTCTACGCCGATAAGCCCGAAACGATTGACCACTTGGAGGACAACATTCGCCGCGTTATTGCCAATATGTGGCCATAAATTTTGGAAAAATTCATCGAAAATTGGACCTCCAGATTAGACTACGTCCGAGCCAGCCTTGGCGGTCATATGCCAGAAGTCATATTTAAATTGTAATGCTAGAAGATTATCTTTCGAATAAAGTAAATTTCATGTCAATTTAAAAAATTCATCTTTATTTTATTACATTTCAAAGTTATATACCTCTATAAATATATATATATATATATATATATATATATATATATATATATATATATATGTTTACAGTGATTATTTTTTCTGATTTCGTAGGATTATTTTAACGGTATTTTAAGGATAACGCTATTTCAATTATTTCGATAACGGTATTTTAGCGATAACGGTATTTCGGATATTGTGGTAACGGTATTTTATGGGTATTGGTATTTTAGTTATATCGGTAAGGTTATTTTATGGAAAACGGTATTTCAATTATTTCTGCAACGATTCTTTTAGGATAACGATAGGATGTTTAAAGGGTTTTGAATCGATAACGGTATTTTAGCGGTATTGCCTTCCATCCCTGGTATTTATCTGTTATCAATTGCTGTAATATTCAATATTTTTTATATTACCACTTCCCCGCCTAAATTTCGCACAACACTCCAAATTCTCCAATTAAAATATAAAATAAATTATATTTTAAATTTTTTATTTAATTAACTACAATTTGTATTGAAACAAGATTTAATTTAATTTATTTAAAATCAATAATCAAAGAGATATAGTTTTTTTCTGTCACACCGTGGTATGTAATAAAAAATTTATTATTGGTTGAATAGAGCAAACAAAAAAAAAGAGAAAATTTATTTATAATCACAAAATCTACAACTCAAGTTCAAATGAATTAAACACATACTTGAACAAACAATTCACACCCAAGTAAAAAAGTTTATATATATTCAGATATAATTTTATATAATTCAATGTTATAATGTATAAATTTATATAGTCATATAATATAATAATAATATATGTAAAAGCATAAATATTTGTATCTAATTGTATATAGCGTTTTGTTGTTTCAAAAATATTTGCTTGGTTCACATGTGTGTTCAATTATATAGAAGCGCATATATAACTCTATGTTGTTTATATCGTACAGAAATATATAATTAGGTATTAATTTATATTGTCTTATATACAACTGTACTTAATATACCTAGTTATATATCACTATAAAAACAACATAGAGGTATATATGCGCTCGTATATAATTGAACGCATAATTTTATAAAACTTCATGTGAACCGAACTTAAAAGTATTTTTTATAATTGTTTATCAAGCCATATATTGGTCCATACAAAATTATATAGAAATATTTGAGGTCCAATGCTTTGAATAGTTTTTATTAAATTCGGATATGATTATATATGGTCCATTACAAAGCCACATTCAATTATATGTGGTGCCATATAAACAATATTTTCTAAGTGATTAAGATATAATTATAAAATTCCGAAGTTGAAATTTCTGAGTTAACTTAAGAAATTAAGATTTTTGTTCACTTAAGTATAAACTATGTACTTTAGGAGAACATTAACAAATTAGTTGTGCATTTCTCGCAACATGCATCTCTCTTGCCCTACGTAAGTTAGCACAGATTAGCATAATAGGTTTAACATGTGCTAAGAGTTCATACAGAAGAAAAAAGATTTGTGCATTTTAATAGCGAAAAAATCTGAGAAAAGCTATTTTTCTATAAATCAACCCTGTTCGGAGTTAAAAAAAAGAGCCATGTTTTTTTGGCTTCACAGTTCATCTTCGTAAAAAAACTGTGAAAACAATATTGGTCATATATATTAGTTTATGAAATTAGATGTAATTTGATATAATTGTTGAAAAACAGCTTGTATATAATAATATCGGATTATATATAATACACAAACAGTTGTATGGGGACAAAATTGTATTTAATTGCATCGAATACAATTATGTTCTCATTTTTCGGATCAAATTTGATCTCATCGTATATCTAGTTTATATATAATTTAATATAATTTGATGATGTCCCACATAAATTTTTTTAATTAGGCATTTTGATGAATGACAATATATTTTATTTAATTTATATTTAACTTTAAAGAAATATGAATTATTAATTGCAATCTCATAAAAATTCTGTTGTGACAACCGATTTTTTTCAAACCGAATTAATGAGGTTGCCGCAACCGAATTTTTATGATAATTCGGTTGCCGCAACCGAATTTTTATGATAATTCGGTTGTGACAACCGAATTATTAACAACACGAGGTTGCACTGAATATTTATATTCAATGTTGGAACATTTAGTAACTGGTTAATTTTCTGCGTACCAATTTATCTATAACATATGTATAAACAAATCAAGAATATAGATTTTTCCAACCATACTTTCATAACATACTTACAGCTTTCGACGCCTATTTTAATAAAAAATGCCTGCAAAGAATTATTTGGAAATTAAAACTGTAGTTGTTTTTAAATTTCCTTTAACAATTTTTTTTTAATATTCTGTTAATTTTAAAAATAATAATTTTATTTTTGAAGTTTACAATACTTATAATAGTATTAATATGAAATTCGGCTACAGCAGCCGAATCAGTATGAAATTCGGTTGCTGCAACCGAATGCAGTTGAGGCAACAGAATTTTATGAAATGTTCCGTTGTGTAAATTCTTTAAATTCTGCTGTAACAACAGAATTATATATACAACGAGGTCGGTTTCAACAGCACGATTTGGTTGCAAAAACCGGATTCAGTTGTAGCAACCGAATTTATTTTGTGGCTGCCGGATTCAGTTGTAGTAACTGAAATTCTGTCGAGGCAACCTCATACCAACCGAATCATTCTGTGAGTGTATATTTAAACATAGAGTAATAGACCAACTAATGCTATTGGGACAATAAGTGTTGTTAATGGTCTCGAAAATTTCTCGAAACCGAAGTAAAAAGTATATATATATATTCAGATAAATTTTAAACAATTAAAAGTTTAAATTTATATAGTTAGAGCATAAATATTTGTATCTAATTGTATATAAACTGATAGAAATTTCCTTCATAGTATTAATGAATCGATTTCATTGAAATGGATTCATTGATTTAATGAAAAATTTCATTAATTGAATGAAAATTCATTCATGTTGTTACTTTTTTCATTAATTTTTTTCATAATTTCATTAAATTAATGAAATTTTTTTGAATAAAATTTTTAACTTATAATGTGAACAACAAAATTGTGTACCCGGTTAAAAAATCAACTTATATGCATCCATTTACACTCATTCATGCTCATATATGAAGTCATTCGAAGTCATACATGTTCATATGCTATCATATATGTTCATAAGAGGTCATATGTAATCATCTATGTAAATATAACCTCAATTTTCGTTAATGCACACACATGAACATACATGATTCATCATATGAACATATATGAATCATTTGTGAACACATATGAATCATGTATGGATGCATGTGAACATGTATGAAGCATGACCATTAATCCATATATATCGATTTTAAACAGGGTAGTGTAATTTTAGATTTTTTCAAAAATACCCCAACTTAACAAAAAATTAGTTTGAACTAACTTTGCAAAGCCCTTTGGTGGCTTTGTTTATCCAATAGTCAAATTTCATTTTGCATTGGAAACATTGAGGCTAATTTGTTGGGTTATTAAATATTAATTTGGGTTTTTTTTTCACCAGATTTATCTAAATTCAAAGTTGCACTACAAAATCTTTAAATACAACAATAAAAAGTATCAGTTATCTATAATGCAGCCACATTTTTATTAAATGCTCTATACACCATCTGATTATCATAAAATTTATTACTTAAAGTCATTGTCGTATTAAAATAAATAAATATTTTACACAATTCATAACTATACATTTACACTATATTCGTTTTTAACCACGCATACTTTAAACCAAATTTTAATAAAATAAAACATAATCATATAAAACTTGTGTGTTAAAAACTGGATCAACTAGGAAGTGTTTTTTGATCTTTTTGATGAAAAAAAAAATATATATATAAAGAAAAATCAACTTAAGCTCAAACATGAAATCAAAGACATTACCAAAATAAAATTAAAAAATCAACATAAATATTTAATTTTATTTATGCAAAATGAAAAACACAAAAAACTTTATTTGGAGTTTCCGTATTAATATAAAATGTAAAACAGGAAAACTACATAAGTATATAAAATAAAAGGAAGTCACTAAAATGAAAACAAGTGCAAAAGAAGTAAAAAAATAATAATATTTTTACAATTTTTAAAGAAAAAAAAAAACATATTAACAAATAAAAAAAATCAATAAATCTTATTATTGCTAAAGTTAAACGCTGTGAATGATTAAATTAGAAATGCTTTACGAGAAACAAATTTCTAATTGATGTATTATGCAATTTGTATGTCAAAAAGTTAGACGTGATTGAAGTGACAATAAATTGTATTATATTACAACAATAGAGACAGAAAAGTGAAATAATACAATAAAAGTGAAAAATATCTGTTAGGAATTTCAAATAACTTGAATTGAAAGTGATATAAAATAATGTATGTGTCTTAAGTATTTTGTTTCTAAAACAGAGTTTAGTTCTTAAGTCTTTTGTATGGTTAGTTTAAAAACAATGGTTTAAGAAAGATTTTTTTTTTTTTTAATTTTAAGCAACCCAGCAGAAACATGTTTCCTGGTAATAAATTAAACTCCTTACCCTTGCATTACTTTGCAACTTAAATGAAACTACTTCGCTCATTAATAATACCAAATTCACATGTGTGTGTAAATGTTTTTATGGTATAATTAGTTCGTTTCTATACAAAAATTTATTATAATTAAATTTTAATTACAAATTTAACAATTTTAAATTAATATTCGATTTAGAAATTAAAGATTTAAATAAAAAGTTGTTGATAACTTTTTACCTGTAAGCGGGGAGTAACATGTTATCGAGGCAAGTAGTAACCTCGATGGACATACCCTTGTTAAAATAATAAGATATGTAAAAGAAAAGTAACAAGTTACCTCTTTATTTCAAAAAGTTTATTTTTGCACTAGAAACATATACAAAATTTCATATCCCAGCCAGCAAACGGGCTCAAAAACAAGTCAAAAATTGGCTCAAAAAATATTATTAAAAATCAAATTTTTTGTATGAAAGTTATGAAATAGCCTTCTTTTTGGACACTCAGAAAAATGAGTGTGCCAAGGAGAATTTTCTTCATAAATTGGAGTCTTTTTTGAATAAAAAAAAAAATAATATAACGGTCTGTTTTTGTAAGACGTGTCACTCAAAAAATGGGGTTTTGTAATGCAAATGTCACTTTGAATTGAGTGAAAACGTAAGAGTTGTCGTTTTCGTCTCTTTTTTTGGTTTCCACAATGCGATTTGAAACGTCACAAACGTCAAAAACAGACGTTCACAAAAAAGTATTCGTCAAAGAAAAAAGGCACAATTTAATATTAAAAAAAAAAAATACAGTAAAACTCGGTTAAGACGAGCCCTCGGTTAATACGAACTAATTTAAAAGTCCCGACGTTTTGGCAAAAATTTTCATATAAAATACATCTTATAATACGAACTCGGTTAATACGAACCCTCGGTTATTACGAACTGTTTTAAGCAGTCCCAAAAACTCGTTTTCATACAAATTACCATGTTTAGTACACTCTTTATCCGTTTAATGGGATAGACCTAATATGAATTTCATTTCCGTGGATGACTTTCTAGATATAGATGCTAATGTTTTAACGTCACATACTTTATCAGGTGAAGAAATATTGGAAATCCTGCCGATGTTCAAAATTTGTTAAATAATATATTCGAACAAAATCGTGTGCCGAAGAAGCTGACAATCATATTTTGGTAATAGAAAAACTTATAACGAATGAAATCGTTAATTCAGTCATTCAGAAAAAAATAACAGATTTTTTTTTTTTAAATGAAGAATTTTAATTGAATTTTTAATTGTGGATGCATGAAATGCTAATTTTATTTTTTATTTATGTAAAAATCTTGTTTTTGTTTTAAATCATACATATTTTTTATCGTTAAAAATACCCGCTTAATACGAACCTCGCTTAAGACGAACTTATTTATTTGGTCCCTCGGAGTTCATCTTAACCGGGTTTTACTGTAATACTTTTTAACAAAAAATTGTAATAAAAAAAAATAATGATTTTTATTTTTATTTTCATTTATATTTATATTTATTTACATTTTTAGTTGTAAATGTTTTTGTTTTTTTTTATACAAATTATATTTTTATATCCACTTTTATTGTTTTCTAAACAAAATAAATAAATTTTTTTTTAAGCAAAAATCAGCTGTTTTTGTTTATATTTCAATTATAGTGTTGGGTTGCCATCTAGCAACGAAAAATGAGTTATTTTTATATGAAATAAACTAACAAAAACCGAAAAGCAATGTCATGGCAATCTCTACTGTTTGACATAACATAAAGCTTAACGTACTCAAACGTAAGTCAGGCGAACGAATTATAAAAACTCATTTCCTTACGTATTCGTTCGGGTGCCACACCTTCGTCTGAAATTATAAACGTATTTTAAAAACAGACCGTAAATTTTTCTTCTTTATTCCAAAAGGAATAATTTTTGATTCTTTTTGGATGGCTACAAAAAAAATATTATTTCCATACTTTTCTGATTCATGTTTGATATTTTCATATTTTTTTGAAAAATTTATTTCCCTCTTACTTTGTGTTAAAAGAAATTTTTTTGAGAAAAAAATTGTAAGACCTAAAAAAAGATTAATATTTTAATAATTTATTTATTTTATTGGCATGTATTTTAAGGGCTCCGAAATTTGTTAGCTGGGATACAAAAAGTTTATTTAAAAATTTTTAAATAAACTTTTTAAAGGACTAAATAATACCAGTAAAAAACCGTAACCAATATTCGCTTCGATTTACAAACTTGGATGGATACCGTAACCGTTAAAAACGATTGCCGCTAAAATACTGATTCAAATTGAAAAATGTATCCGATATTTTTCAAAAACTTTAACCGTAACCGAAATTTTGTTCCGGTAGCCACCCTTGATTTACACTTCTGTAATCGAACTTTGACAACACTTCCTGTAGAATTTGAATTTCGCAGTTTTTTTCATAGGGTTTTGCGCCGTTTAATGGAGTTGAGTTTTGAGAACAGAATTTGAAAAACAATGTAATTTTATATAGTTTGTTACAAGGAGTTAGTGTAAATTTTTCGAAAATGTATGGTTTTTGCGTCAGACACAGAAATAAATTACAAAATTCTGATTGTAATATTAAACATGCCTCCTTGAGCATTTTTGTAAATACAAAAAAAAAAGTTTTTTAAATTGGCACCAACAATGATGATTTGTAAATACAAACACCCTTTTCTTGATTTTTTTTGTAATTTTGAATTTTTTTTAAAGAATTTTTACACTCACAAGAACTTTTCCATAAAAGTTCAACAGTTATTTAAAAATTTAATCGATAAAGTTGTTTCAATGGATTATACAGTTAAATTACCAAAGAAATATATCGAGGGCATATATTCAAAACCCTCTATCTTAAAAAACCCAACTTTTCAGGAGAGCCAAAAAACTGTTTTTTCGCGTATTGCTTGAGTTATTAAAATTCGGTATTCTACAATATTTTTTAAAGCAACTACTGAATCTCACATATAAATGTTGCATTATTGGGGACTTTATAATAGATAGAGGGTTTTGCTTCTCAAAAATATTCAATGTTTATGTATGAAAATGATCAGATAGAGGGTATTGCATTTTAATAAAAATAAATAAATAAAATAATAAATAAAATAAAAATAAATTATTTCGATTTCATTTATGCCATTTGTCAGTTTTTAAGGTGATTTATTTAAGATAACGGCTAGTAATACAACATAAGATAAAAATTAATAAACAATATGAAACAAAAAGTTATGTGTTTTTTTAAGTTTTTTTGGAGTTTGATTGGAGTAAATTATCGTAAAAATAATGGTATTCCTGTGGTATTATGCTCTTCAAATCTTGCAAATTCTTCCACTTATTTCGCTGAATTGATAGTGGACCAGAATATAGAGGTTTTGGTTCAATATGTCCTGTGCAAGGTTGAATACGAACAGGTAGATCAATGTAATCTGTATCAAAATCTAATTTATATGTTATGTTACCATCTGGAAGATATAAAAGAGATCTTAAATTAGACACAGTAGGATCGTTCTTTACTCGTCCTGGTATAATGGAAGAAAAACGCATAAGTTTGTCATCGTTGTAATTATTAAAGAAATCATAATTTAAATATTCTGCATCAAACGGCTTTTTTACGATCTCATTGTTAATTTTAACAGTCTTTCTGACTTCTCTAGTAGTTCTCACGTAATCGATTGGCAAGTGTATAGATTGATTTTTCAATTTAATCTCTATCTTAGCATGGGCACTATCGCACTCCATTTGCGTATGGCCTTTCTCTAAGAACTTCTGTTCAATAACTTTATTATTTTCCGCAGCAAAATTAGATAGAGCATTAGATAAATAATGGTTGCGGTTTTGGTAGCCACAACCATCCGAAAAAATCGTAATTGGCAATGAATCCGATAAGCAATACGTTTTTAAATGATGAATAATACAGGAAACAAATACCGACGCGGACAAATCACCATTGATTTCGCTCCACTAATAATTTGTGCACTGATGAGTGCCTATATTGTAAATAGTAAAATTGTGTACCTGAATGCCATGGACACTATATTTTCCAAAAACCAAATTGTAAAATATTTTCATTTTAATTCAATTCAGAATCGTCTTTCGATATTTTAACAATCGATTAAAAAATGAAAATTCATGTTCAGCATGCAAAAAAAATAGTAAGAAAACATGTATTGCAAGAAGAAATTATTCCAAAAAAATATTTGAAAATTTATTATTTGAAAAGATAGAGGGTTTTGCATTCAGAAAAATTAATTGCGTAAGATAGAGAAATAAAAAAATGCAAATAAAACAGCAAAAAAAAATTATTTTTGTTATGAAATTCACACCATACATGAGGGCTGTTTTACTGAACATTTTACCATCAAAAAGTCATTTTCGTGAAAATCAAAGATAGAGGGTTTTGAATATAGGCCCTCGATATTTTTTAATTTTCTGCTTGTTATTCAATAAACAAATTAAACAAAAAAACGGACTTTCGGTAATAGTTAAAATATTCAGTTAAAATTTTCTTTTTAAAACAAAAAGTTGTTTTATTATTTAAACGAAAACAAACGAAAACAATGTATTGTTTTTATGGATTATGTCAATAAATTTTTTAACGTTGAAAAGAAATTAAAAAATACAATTGTTTAAAACGAAAAGTAAGTACTGAAAAAATATTGTGAGTGTATATGAAAATCTACAATTTACAAGCATATCAAACAAAAAAAATTTTTGGAAATAAATTTGAATTTAAAAATAAACGTGCTTGAATTTACAAATTCCATTGTGGGTGCATACTGTTTTCTCTGTGTATATAATTGAAATTGGCTAACGTATTGCTTGAACTGAGTTACTTTGTAAATAGCACATCCGAGTCAAAAAGGCATTTTATAAATTTTAAAAGTAGAACTTTAATGAACTTTTAAAAAATTGTTGCGAAATTTAATTATCTTGTTTCGAATTTTTTTAAAAAAAAAAAACCTGGCTTCAGAACATAGTAAGGTATCTAGTGTGAATACTTAAGACGAACTAAATTGGTAAAAAATAAAAATAACGACTAGAACGGAAGTTTTTCCTCAACTCATTTCGCTTTGTGATAACTAAAGATATGTATCAATTCCGAAAAAACGTACATCAAATAAAATATTTTAATGAGCTTAATACTAAATCGAAATGCCATACAAAAATTCTAAGGACTTTAAATTTTATGGAGCAAACAAAATTTGCGTAACCTCCAAAAGGTTAAAATTTTAATTTTGTGAATTTAAAATTATTTGATATGATTTCGTACATACCTAACACCAACAAAATATCACGCCACAACTAAATATCATTAAACCGGCAAAAAATGCTTGCTTTCCAAAATAAATGCGGGATTATTTTTAAGTTTTAATATATGTATGCCAAAACATTTTTTTTGGTGTATTAGTATATTTCTTTTGTTGGTGTAATATGTACTTTAAAATATGATAAATACAATGAGATCTATAAATTTATGTAGCTTTTATTTAATTTAAGCAAAAACTGTAATTTTAATATTTTGAAATTGCTTGAAACCGCGATAATTTTTGCGCTGATAAAGATAAATGATTAACGCGAATGGCTTTAGTATGCTTAAGAGTCGGCTAACGTGAATAAAAAAGACTATTCATGTCATACAAAAAGAAAATTTTTTTATTGTTTTAATAAAAAATGCCGTAGAAGTTAGCCTGTAAGCTGATGTATTTGGATTTGAAATAGTACACTTGCTTTTTTTATCCCAGATGTATGGCCACATAATTTTAAAACAAAATTAAAAAAAAAAAACATTTTTTTTAAATTTGTAATTTTATAAAATTTTTATTTTCCTGTACTGATCGGTGAAATTTTGTAAAAATTACAAAAAATGTCAAAAAAAACATTTTTTCTGAAGGAAATATGGCAGGAGGCTGGCAGATTATTTTTTGAAAGTTTTTGGCGCTACGAAATAACCCCCAACGGCCAAAAATGAAATAACCCCCAAAAAAATTGTGTAAAATTGTTTGGGGGTTTTTTAATTTTTTTTTGGGGATTATTTCATCTTACGGTTTGGAGATTATTTCATTATGAAGCAACCCCCAATGAAATAAAGCCCAAAATTTAAATTCTATGGAGATTATTTCATATGCAATTATTTTGGGGGTTATTTCATATTTTTTGGGGGATATTTCATTTTGCTAAAAGTGAAATTTTTTTAATATTTTTAGTTTTTCTGCGGCAGGTGGCTTCGCTGAATAAAGTTTCCCTGCGTGCGTCACACTAGGGAAGATAATGAGACGCGCGCAGGAAAACTGTATTCAGCGAAGCCACCTGCCGCGTCCTATGGAGGAGAAAACCCCTAAGATCGGCCGCAGGCCGCCACGCAGAAAAACTGAACAGTGTAACAAAAGAATCAAAAATATGAAAACAAAAAATAAAAAAAATTGGGACATATTTCATTTCTTTGGAGCTTATTTCATTGGGGGTTATTTCATTTCTTCCCTTGGGAGTTATTTCATTACGAAACAACCCCCAAATGTTGGGTGTTATTTCATTTTCACCTTTGGGGAATATTTCATTTCTTTTGGGTATTATTTCATTTTTTTTTTTGTTGGGACTTATTTCATTTTTTTGGGATTTATTTCATTGGGGGTTATTTCATTTTGTCGTTTGGGTGTTATTTCATTGGGGGTTATTTCGTAGCGCAAAAGTTTTTATGGTAAATGATGGGTAGGATACTAAAAAAGTTATTATCAGTAACAATGCAAATAACTTCTTTTCCATGGAGATTGTCAGATGACCTTAAAGATGAGATTATCCACATGGGTTAATTGTCTGGTTAAAGCTCCTAAAAATTCCCGAATCATAACTTCTTCTTAACCTTTGTTCAGAGTTTTTTTTTTAAATATTAAAATTTTAATCAAATTAGCTATAAGTCCCATAAAGAAAATAGTACATTGCTTTGAATCGCATATAAGTTTCTTATTTGTTAATTTTTATATAAGTAATCATGAACAACGCCTTGTAAAATAAAAACTACCCAAACATTTAAACCAAACAATCAGCCAACACTTTTTATACTTACCATAATGACACCCTATATAGACCGGTTATGAGATCAGTTGTTTGTGAATTTTTGTATTTTCGTTTGTTTTTTTATATTTGCTTATAAGTTTAAATTTTTGTGATATTTTTTATATTATTTTGAAAGCCCGGTTGCAAAAAAAAAAATAAAAAAAATCAAATAAAAGTGGAACAATACACTAGAGTAACAACAAAAAAGAGTTAATAAACAAAAGCAGGCCAATGAAATCTTAAAAGAAATATACAATAAAAACTGCACATAAAGTTAGATATCTTAGCAAGCACTTGCATTAGATAGTTAGTAACAAATAAAATTAGACGACCGTAAGAAATATATATAAAAGTAGATTATGAACTGCTAATATATAGTGCATAATTTGTTGTTGAAAAACCAAAAAAAAAGTTATGCCATTCACTCATATAGAAAAAAATGCATTCACTTTTTTTTTTATTTACGATACATAATTACAAAATATTTTAACGTTAAATTTTAAAAGATAGCATGCATAATTTTGTAAAAAATTAATTAACATATTTAATTAAATTAACATCATGCATTTGGGGTTAAATTGTTTCAAATGAAATTTTTTAAATAAAAAATATGAATTTCTAAATATTCATAAAAGTATTACATACAAATTAATAAAAAACTGTTTAAAGAAATAAAAACAATATTTATTCTTTAAAGTCTAATGATGTGTAGCATTTCATTATTTAACAATTAACATTTAAATAAGTAATTAAATATTCATTTCAGTGTGATTCATTAGGTAAAAACAAAAGACTTAAGACACATACTTGTTCATAAACTATATATTAAATGTGCAAAGGTTTCAAACTTACAAATTGTATAATTAATTATACAATCTTAATACGGAAATGTATATACTAATACAATTAATTGTAAAAATATAAATACTGGCGTTATTATTATTATATTAAAATTTTATATTATTATATTAAAATTGTACAAAAGTCGTTTTACTTAGTGTTGCTTATAAGATTTTAAGAGAATGTTTCTTTTTTTGCCTCACAAAGTTTTCAGTTTATATTTTTATTAAAAATGAAAATTGAAAATTCTTAATGAAAAGTAGTCTTCTATAAAGTATTATATTAAAATTAAGATTTGTATCTAAACTAGTGTATGCTTAGTGTCCTTTTAAATGAATGGTAATTTTTTTATTCTCATTTAATTGAAGTTGTCTATTAAAAATTTTTGACGATTTTTTCAACAAAGAAAAGGTGTGGTAATTTGGGACGTTTTGGGGTAAATTGGGACTCCGTATAATATATTAAAACTTAAAAACACAATAGTTTTAATGCTAATTCTTGATTATAAGATGATAATTAACGAAATAAATGAAATAGAAAAAAAGTAACAGAAATAAATGAAACCTCAAACTAAAATTAAATATGACAAACTTAAAGGAAAGAATAATCTATGTCTGAATATTCGGAGTTGTAATGAATGTAGGTATAAAAGCTGTCAATTACATTTTAAGTCAACAGCCCTCTTGGACGTGTTGCAGTTTACTGAATTATTAAAATTTAATTTCGCGTCGTTCATTATTTACGTTTAATGTCTTGTATTTTGTTTACGAAATCATACTTCACGATGGGCTGCCTTTGACTGGGCTACTTTTTATTGTACTTCCGCGTTGTAGCGTCCAAATATATTAATAATTTACAATATATGCGATACAAGCAGCATGAAGAAGCGTTAGAATTGCTTAAAATACACGTGCCAATTTACCACACCCACACGTTCCAAATTACCCCATTATTACCAAAGTTGTGCGCCCCGGTAGGCTAGTTGGTAGCGTGCTGACTTATCTGTGCGGGGGTCGTGGGTTCGATTTCCACCAGAGGCTCTGGTCTGTTTTCGCTACAACGCGTCGAAGGCCATAGTAGCTAGTGCTCGGTTAGGGTAATAGTATAGAATTTGTAATTATATGATTATTAATTAATAAAAAAAATAAAAATTACCAAAGTCACGAAAACTGACAAAATTTCTGAAATGTTTAAATAACTGCGAAAAGCAATACTTCATTCGTAACATGCATAAAAATGTAAAAGAAAATATTTTTTTTTTACAAAAAACAGGAACAACAAAAAAAACTATTTTGTATGATTTTTATATTTGCTACATAATAAAATAAAATATGGATTGCTCAATAATAAGAATTTATTAAGGAACAAGACACAATAGTTGGAAATTATAAAAATTCGTTGGAAAAAATGTAAAGGCCAATTACCCCACGTCCCAAATTACCCTATCTTCTCCTACTATATGGAAAGGGTTGTATATTCGATATATTGGAATTTAGACTCTCTGCGTTGTTACTTAAACATTCTTCACAAAATGTTTGACAAATTTTTTAATATAATTATATATAATTAATAGTAGTTTTGAGGTTTTTTTTTAATTTTTTTACTATTTTCTGGAATTAAAAATATAAATATAACAACAAAAAATTTAAAATTTACTTATGCACGCATTTAATTACTTTTTGCAGCTTTTTGCGAAGTTGCCAAAATAACTACGCATAACAACTTTTACTAAAATACGGTATTTTTGTTTAGTTATTTTTTTACTGACTGTCAAAAATAGTTATTTTACATTACCCCATAGTAGAATTACTACAACCCGGTGTAAAAAAGGTTAGATATGATAATATATTATCATATATAATTATATCTGAAATTTGAGTCTATCCAATTATATATGAGTCATATATATTTATATATAACTCCATATTTATTCATATATAAACTTATATATATTTATATATAAACATTTCTGAAATGATATATAATTATATCTGAAGGTTTATATAAATATATCTTAACTCTGGTATAATTGGATAGACTCAAAATTTAGATTTAATCATATATGGTCATATCTGGTTATATCTAAACCGTTTACTACACTAATGGCTGACGGGAAGAGTTTTCTGAGTGTACCAAAACAGTATATTTGCAGTAAACAGATATTTTTTATTAGTTATTAAAAAAAAGGCTATGTCGAATTTTAAAAAATCTCGTTTATATTTGTCATAGTTTGTAAATAATAATAATTAAAAAAATTTATTAAATCTACAATGCATAAAAACGTTATAACTGGATATTTTTTTATTAAATATATTTTAAAAATACCGAAAAATAACTGTTAAATAAAGTAGTTTTTTACCAATTTTTGCAGTTGTTTAAAAATGTTTTTAATAAAAAAGTGTCAGTTGTTTTTACGATATTGTTAGTTGTTTTTAATACATTTGTTAGTTGTTTTTCAATAGTTAAAAATAATAACACTTTTAGTTATTTTAACGGCAATTACCTTTGTCGAATTTTTAACTGAAATTACAGCTGATTCAATTGTCATTTTCAGTCCAGTCAAACTTTTTTGAGTTTGGACATGTTTAATTTCATAATATCAAAACAGAATTTGCTTAAAGTAGTCAGGAAACTTCAAGCGATAACGGAATAATCTATAAACACACAGAAAAAATGTTTGCCATTTGTCAACTATAATTCGGTTTCAACAACTAAAATCAATTGGTACTACAGAATATTTGTTTTCACAAAAAAATTACGTTAATGCAACCGAATTATAGCTGCACCGCACAAAATAATCAAACATTCAAATATGGTTGTACTAGCGGAATTAATTATTTGTAGCCACCAAAATACACTTTTCAATTCGGTTGGCACTTTATTTTTCTGAGAATCTTCAATAAGCTACTTAGTGAAGATTCTCCGCCAAAGAAACAACTAAATCGAGTTTCAATTAAAGAAATAGTTTCTTTAATTTAAAGGTTATTTAAATTTTGAACTATTAAGGAAATTGTAGTATCAATAAAAATAATTGGTAACTATTTAATGCAATTAAAATTTTAAATCAATTTTGTAAATCATAACAATTGGGAATTTAATTAAAAAGCTGCATAATTGTTCATTAAAAAACTAATAAAAAATCTTCACCAATTAAGTTAAATTCCTATATCAATTAAACTTTTTGAAAAAAATATTTGTTTAATCTATTAAACATTTAATTGAAAATTCGCCAATTAAGATAAATTGTTATATCAACTAAATTTTTGGAAAAAATGTAATATTAATAATAAATAAATTAATAATAAGTAAATGTAATTTCAATAAAACTTTTAATCACCTCAATTATATATTTAATTAAAAATCATCTAAAAGTAAAAACAATGTAAAATGGGGATACAGCATTTTATTTAAATGCTTAAGCATATCAATTAAAAAAATAACTAAAAAATGCAAACATTTTGATAACAAACTTATACAAATTTTCAAAGATTTCACAAAAAAATTATTAAAAATAGATCATTAATTCAAATATTTGTTTATGCAGCAAAAAAAAATTAATTAAGCAATTTGCTATATCAATTCCACTTTATGAGGAAAATTTAATTGCAATTTTTTCTATAAAACTCCAATTAAGTCGTTTTTTTAATATTTAATTAAAATATTGATTAAGGCAATTAAACTAAACTAACTTATTTAAATTCAAAGTCTAGAATTAAGAAAAGTCTAGAATCTCAAAAAATAATAATTCAACACAATAACAAAATACACAAAAATGTTTTAGCGGACTAATTCCGTTCGCTTTAAAAAACAATGTGTAAATCAAGTATTCAAACCACAGTATGTCAGAAAATATATTAGAGAAATATCTAAATTTATTTCAGCTGTATATGAAAAAATTTTTTACAACCCGATCAAAAAAAAAGTTATATCTCAAATACGAAATCGTATCCCATTTAATATATACATTTAGTCCTTTAATTCCCGATTGAACACAGGGCCGCAATTAGTTTCAGTGATCATCTTAATTTCGATATAGATCGGTATTTATAATCTTATCCAAGTTCATTTCAAAATTGGGGTATCTAGTAATATCCAATTAGATCTCCTCAATATATTAAGGGAATGTACCCTAATGTGAACACTGGGCTATATAAAAAAAACTATTCGAAGTATTTTAAATCCAAATACATCAGCTTGTAGGCCAACTCTTTTGGCAGTTTTCGGCTATAGATCATTTTGTTGTGGGAACTAATTAAAAAAAGTTATCTAGCAATTTTCGAAACAACTCCACAGGCCCACATTAGGCAACATGTACATTAAAGTGGACGTAAATTAAATAATTATCTAAAAGCATATAAAATTGTTATAACATCAAGTTAAATCGACTAAAATTTGTATTTATATTAAAATGTATTTTAATTTGGTTTATTAAGACGTTGTTAGTATCGTTTGAAGCTGCTGAAGGGATTACCAAGTGCATAATTTTCAGAAATCAAAACAACGTACATACAATGATGATGGTATATAAGAAATGAAAACACAATAGTACATACTGCTCAGTGGGGTGTTTCAGAAATAATAACTGGCTTATTATTACTTATTATTACTGGCTGATCGGATTGCCGTGAAACTTCACACAGTCATAATCAACGTAATTTCAAACTTTAATTTCAAAGAAGAGCACACTAGTAGGACACCTCTGGTATTCAATTTTATGTTTATCAACTTTCCAATTTTATGTTTATCAACCGATTTTCAAAAATAAAACATTTCTGTAATCTGCTTGTAATGGTCAACAAAATATACGCTAACGCATGTGAGTTTTCTCTAAAAGTAAATTAGTTATTGGCATTTGAAAATAAAAATTTGTCATTTTTGCAATAAACTGGTCCGGTGTTTTTCCAATGGAAGAGGCAAATGTAGTCCGTTTCATGAACACATGTAGTGTTTATATTTTTCTGAAAGACTACTGATTTAGTTCAAATTCAATAGCATTATCCTTTTTCAACATAGGTTCAAATGAGGACAAGACAGTAATAAATGTAAAAAATCATATTTTTGAAAATTTTTGGGAACTGCGGGATTTTCCTTAGTCTTATATAAATTTTTTATGTTTTAATAAAAACAATAGCAAGGTACAGTTTAATACTAAATTTTATTGTAATACGTTCATTAACAAATATTCTATTGCAAAATAAAAGTTTGTTTCACTTTAAAGTTTCTTGATTAAATTATCGTAACTGACATATACTACAGAAAACGTATTTTTATCTTTATATCGATAAATTTGTCGTGTAGAATAAAAAAGACATTAAAAAAATTTATTTTTCCCCATATAAATAAGGTTCCCAAAGGGGACCTAAACCCTGATAAAAAAAATCCATCCGTTTTTTTTTTTTTTTTTTTGACTATGCTTAATCAAAAATGTTTTAATTTTTGTATTGAAAATACAAAAATTGTTTTTTTCCGACTTCTATATTTTCCAATATTTAAAGGGTCCGCCATCTAACGTTTTTTTTTCAACTAGTGCTTATTTGTCTGATTTGACAGATAATTAGTTTTATCCTTCCTCTGAACGAATATGGTTGTGTATACGCTTGAACAACGCTGGGAAATATTGCGACATTACTTTGAAAATCATGGCAATGTTGCAGAATGTGTGCGAAAATTGCGTACGGATTTTGGAAGAAGAGAAGCACCGTCAGCTCCGTATGTTCGTTTGGCCACCTCAGAGCTGCGATTTGACACCGTTGGACTATTATTTGTGGGATGCCGTCAGAGATAAGTGTTACGCCAACAAGCCAGAGACAATTGACGCTTTAAAGGACAATATTCACACAATCGATAATGCGCTTAAAAATTGGACCTATCGTGTAGGCTACTGCATGGCCAGCCGAGGCAGCCATTTGAATGAAATTATTTTCCATTATTAACCGGAAGGATTGTACTTTCAAATAAAAAAAGAAATTTGAGAAAATATTCAGTAGTTTTTTTTTTTTATAGCATTTTCAAAAAAAAAAAAAGTTATTTGGCGGACCCTTTAGTTAGAATATTGTTCTATTTACCTCAAGTCTAAAAATCTAATATGATATTGTCATATTAGATTTTATTTGTTGCTTTTCAAAAAGTTTGATCACTCATGATAAACAATACAATTGTTTCATTGGCATCACCGAAATCTTCAGTTGTCTGCAATAGAAAACGATATTTAGCTTAACGCAAACCGAGACATTAAATACTACAGACAAAATAAACTCCATGAGAATCTTTATGTCTGCAATAGTGTATAAACTGCCTGATCTGGTAACCCTAAGTATGAAATCAAACTATTTGATATATTTGCATTCCGGTAGACCCATAACAAAATCTAATATTTTTTATGAACCATTCTAATCTACACCCCTATTTCAATTCGTTAGACCCGATTTTTGTGAATACCGAATTAATGTTGTCGCAACTAATTATCTGTTGCCACAACCGAAAACTTCGATTATTACATCCCCAACGTTCTATTGGCAAAAAATTCGGTTGTCAAATTCCCTTTATAATGGTGCAGAATCCTTTTGTATAATAAAAAAAAAAATCCTTGTGTAGTTGCCCTATCAAATATTCAATTTTATGTGTAATCAAGAAACTAATTGATTAATTGTTGATGTTAATATATAAATTTTATTATCATCAACTACTTAAGGTCGTCTACATTTTTATTATATTCCAGGCCATCTTCACATTATTATTCTACATGTTACACATTTTTTTTTTTATAATTAACTTAAATTTAATAATTACATTAACTTTTAAAATCAACATGCAATAATGTAATTAATTTTAACAAAAAAAGAAAAAAAACAACAGAACTGGAAAACACTACAACAACAAGTAGTTAGTTGGTCATTGAATATTTTGGCTACAAAACCGCTAAAGCACAAAATGTAACATGTATTAACAACACATACGGGTAAATGTACTCCCAAACAACAACGCCAACAACAACACCAAATAAGCACGTGTGGCATGAGTTAGTTGGCTTTATGTACATGTTTGCACCCAAAGTAATGAAAAAAAAATTACTTAAAAAATTTAAGTTACCAAATATAAGACTCATATGGAAAGTGAAAGTATTTATAATAAATTTTTCGCAAAATGCAAATATTTGTATTTGTTTTTTATTATTTATTTTGGTCAGCAAGATGTGTTTCTCCTTTTCTTTTATGTTTTATGAATTAACATTTTAAACATGACGATTTATATATTTGCATGTTTATAATAATTATATATAATTACTATAGATATTAAACACAAAAATGCATGAAGATGTTTTGTTTCAAATAAAAAAACTGTTTTAAATGAATTAAAATAATGATAATGTGTTTTTTAAAATATTGAAATTTATTTAGTTATTAACATATTTTTGTCTACATATTATTCGACATTTCGAAACGAAATTGATCGGTCTTTGAAATGAATATATTAAGTGACTACAATAATATTGGTGGGTGCCCTTAAGGGCCAAGAAAAAAATATTACCTATTTCTCCCCCATCCTCCCCTATATTATGGAAGTTTTAATGGCTTTTCTATTTTTAACTTCTAACAGCAGCCCAACTGATTTTGAACAACATTTTTAATGATCTGAAAAATTTTTTAAAGCTCAGTATGTTCACATAAAAAACTATTGTCAATAAAATTTCAACTAAACTTTTGTTTGATTTTAAACACACTTTCAATTAAAAATTTCCAGTTTTTATAACCCATGACGACAAAAAAAATTAAAAAAAATTGCCAACATTTAAAATAATTAATAAATTTTTTATGAAAAATAGTCAATAATTCAAAAAAAAAAAAAAAAACGTTAAAATTTAAAGAATCGCCGAAATTTAGAAAACAAAATCGCCTTAATTGAAAAAATGCCAAAAATTAAGCAAATTGAAATAAATCGCTAAAATTATAAAAAATTGTCAAAATTTAAAAAATTACCGAGATTAAAAAACCTTTTCAAAATTAAGAAAATCTCCGGATAACATGATTGGGTTATATTTTAGAAATGTTGAGGTTAAGAAGAAGAATAAACGGTTTTCTCTAAAAATTATAAACACTATTAATTTTTAAATCAGACTAGACTAGTTTTTGCCTCTTTTTATGGACAGGCGTCATCAGTGATTTTCGATTTAAATTGTATTATTATTTGTGTATTTATAATTGTCAGATTATCTCTATATGATAAATTTTTCAACAATCTGCGGCTGTAAGAATCAAACCTGCGCTCTTCTTACATTACAAACGTAGCAATACCAAGTCATAACAGTTTAGCGATCACACCCAAGTATGGCCTCGAATGTAATGCAGCTAAATCGCAGTTTTCTTTCCTATTAGATTTTCTGCTACTCAGAAGTATTTTTTTTTGAAGTATTTTTTTTAGATTTTTGTTTATTTTTCTAATCCCCTCCGTCTCTATTTCGCAATGTTACTAGATTGACGTATGGTTTTTACGTTCAGTGTTGACAACTTTTGCGTTTTAAGTTGAGACATCGCCACAGGGCAAATTTTATTATGTATTTTAGTACAGTATTACTTTCACGTCATATAGACAGTCGCAATTAATTTTTAATTAATATGCATTTGACAAATTTAATTTTGAAAAGTTAAGGTATAATTCCGTGATTTCTTCAGCCACAAAAAACGAAACAATCGATTTTTATGTAACACTCTAATAAATTTTCATGTAAATTTAAACTTTTTATAGTAGGTATCTCTGCTCCTACTATAATTAGAGTAAATTTACCTGTATGTACCTGAAATAGGCATGAAATATATAAACTTACTTACATATGTAAAAAATGTTTCGCAAAATTATATTTCATGTAAATTTACAGTTTTTATGCCTAAAAAAAAACATTCTTAGCATGTAAAGTTACAAGCTAAATGCTTTAAAAATCCTTTAAAAGGGTGCATTATATGCAGCAAGACTATTTTTTGAATTATTTTTATTGCAATGGATATTTTATATTTCATCATTTAGCTCAATGTATGCCCTAGAGCAAATTGTTTCACATGAATGTATCCTATCACTTTATCCTGTCACTTTTAAGAAGTACCATTAAAGTTTCTTCCAAAGCTGAAAATTTTCACGGTGAACAGTTTCTATCTTTTCATCATCTAATTATTTTCCAGATTTGGATATTGATAACTGCACATCTGTCGACCTCTACCAAAACTTATTTTTGGTATAATAATGAATTTTTCATTCAATATAGTCACATGTCTGCAAAACTATTATTCGTTATTGACCACGTACACATATCGCCCATTTACTTCAAGAACGTCACAACTCAAAAAACGTGATTTTTGAGTTTATGACGCAGAATTATTCGTTATATCACGTATCATATTGTGTAAAAAAGTCGTATTGATATCTTGTATACTCACCTGTTGAGAGAAATTATGTCGTTATTTTTTTCTTCAAGGTGGGAGTAAATTGAAAACTTTAAACTCGTTTTCTACAAAATTAAAATTTTTGAGTTATGACGTTATTGAAGTAAATGAGCGATATGTATAACTAACTATTTAGATACCTTTAAAATAGGTTATTGCAGTTTTTCTTAATTATTCTCCTTATTTTGTTGTGTTTATTGAAAATAATTTGTAAAATTAATTTATTTTCTTTACTTTTTTTATTTTTCGACAATGCCTTTTTTATTGTATAAAGAATGTAACTCTATAAATATTATAGTATAGTAACTAGGGTTGTCAATTATTCGTGTTTTTATTTTGTTAGAATAAACGATCAAACAATTTATGATCGAACGATCAAACGATAATTTTTCATAAATTATTCGATTAATCAAACGAATAATTTATGAAAAACATGCATTAATCGAATAACAGATAATAGTAATTTTTAAATACTTAAATATTTAAAGTATTTTACGCTATCATTTGAATAACTACAACAATCCCAATTCTGAAATGCAATCATTTTAGACTGTAGTACCATCAAAATATTTCTCAATCATACCCCATTTGACATTATCTCGTGATAAAAAAATTATAGTTTTGAAAATCGTAGAAAAGTTAAATATATGTATATCGGTGATAGTTTTAGTATATTTTGCTGATAAGATTTGATTTTTGTCACGATAGAAATTGCAAAATTAATAACATACTATCGTTGTAATATAGTTAGCAAAAATTTTTAAAGTTTTGTATAGTTTAAACTTCAAAAATCACGCTATATTTCAACGACATTACTTTATCTGGGCATTCCTTCATACTGCTTGCTTGAAAGTCAAATCATATATCTTCTTTACCCTTTATTAAAGAGTCCATATCTTTAACAGGAGTAATAAAAGTTTTAAAATTTCTGATATTTTTTCAATCGAGTTTTGATTTTATATTGTCCATTTTCATTTTTTATACAAATTCTCCCAAAAAATGGATAAATTTTTGAATTTTTCATTTTAACGTCATCAAAGTGACCAATAAACCAAAAATTTTTATATCGATTAAAATCTGAAAAAAAATGGAAAAAAAAATAAAATTCGGAAAATTTGTTCTTTTAAAACCAGAGAAAATTAATTTGTAGTTTTTGGCTAATTTACAATTTTTTGGATTTTTAATTTTCGAACACTCGTGTAAATTTTTGTTAAGATTTTCTGGCTTTAAAAAATATTGACTTTATTGATTTTTAAGTGTTTTTCCAACCTTTTACACTTTTGGTTTAATCCTGTCTTTTTAATTTAGATTAGATTATATGGCACTATGCACCGCGACCAACTTAGGTCTTTTGTGCTGCCTAAAGTTACCCTAAAGATTCAAGCTACCTATAAAGCCAATAATCCTATTAGGCAAAATCTTCATAATGTCCGAAGGGGAGACAAAGCGATTGCCAAGAAACTTGGCACGCCTTTCACATAGCCTCGGACATTCGCAAAGAACATGCTCTGATGTCTCAGCTACCAGTTCGCAAAACCTACACTCATCCGTGTCCGAAAGACCCCTTTTGAGCAGGTGGTATCTGAGATTGCAGTGTCCAGTCAGGTAAGACACCAGGGTTCTCAAGTCACCCCTCCCGAGGGACAAGAGTCTCCTCGATCCTGCACTGGAAAAAGAAATCAATCTCTTAGCCTGTCGTTGGCCAAGAGAGTTTTCCCAATAGAGAGAGAATTCTTACTCCCTCCACGACCCGAGCTTCTCCCTAACATACCCCAAAGGTATACCACAGAATGGTTCAGGGCCAATAAAGGGCCTTCGGGCCCCGCAATTAGCAAGACAATCTGCCCTCTCGTTGCCCTCATGCCCCTCGTGACCAGGAACCCACCCTAAGGTAAGCGAGTTGCGCCTGCCAAGTCGGTTAAGAGCCAGAATGCATTCCATGACCAGACCAGATGACACCTCATAGGACATTAAAGCCCCTAATGCCGCCTGACTGTCGGAAAGAATGTAGATACGAGATCTAATAGTGCCCCTTCGTAGACACTCCTCCGCGCAGACACAGATAGCAAAAATCTCTGCCTGAAAAATGGAGGGGTATCTACCCATGGGTAAGGCCCGTTGGAAACCTGGTTCATAGACACCCGCACCAGTGTCTTTTTAATTACAATTTTATTGCAGAATTTAAATTTATGTAACATTTTTTCCATCCACATAACTGATATACATTCTGAATATGGGCTAGAACGGGCCATAAATACAGTCATACAAATATATTCATACATATTTAAACCACAGTACATCCTACCGCTTCCAAAAAAAATGAAAATTTAGCGGACCACCCAGGTGACATAAGGTATTAATATGGCTCCGATACTATTACTCCGATCTTTTAGTGTAAACAATATTAAATTATAAACATACACACCAATGAATTTATATCTTAAGTTTAAATAATATTCAGACACGCCTGGGTACTTTTATTGTATGTAATGAAGATAGAGATTTTAACATCAGCACCACGGGCTTGGCAGCTAAGATATCGACATGATTTGAACTGGGTCAAAATGTATTTCTGAAAAAGTGAAAACACTGATATATTTTACTTCTTTTTGCCTACTACCAAGTCCACTTAATTAGTATAAAATTAAAATATAGCCTATATAAACCTACAACACCATAGCTTTCGAACGGTGTATCACTTGTGATACACCATTCAGTTCAGGTTTATCCAAGGACTTGGGACAATGGAGGTGTGTTTTTTTTTATTATATAGTATAGATAATAGATATTTATAATATAGGTGAAAAAGCTCTTCGGGAAAAGTAGCATAAAATACGAACAGTAACGGATATTGGAAAAAGTTTAGGCAACCCTTCGGTTAAATTAAATATATATTAATATACATAATTTTGACCTTAAATTGACTATAATTTGTGGGCGTTGTGGTATAATGGTTAGAGCGTTGGACTGTTACACAGATGGTCCCGGGTTCGATTCCCGGTGACGACAACAACAATTTAGAAAAATAATATATATGAGTTTTCTATCCCTAATATTTATAGCAGCGCCCGCCTTCGGTGTTTCACCGAAGTAAAATAATGAATCAGGGCTATGAATTAAAAAGCTTCAATAAAGTTAGCCAGCTCTCCATCAGGTGGCGAGCAATAACTGTTCTAAGACTTATCATCTCTCGCAATTAAAGTGTTGCCATGTTTGAACCCCTTCATATTTCCCAACCTTTTACCTCTCTACTATCCCCTTTGCAAAGAAAGCAATCCATTAATTAATAGGAAGAATTTCCTGAGTGTTGCTTCTTTTTATATAAAAAAAAAAAAACCCCCAATTTTATGTCACTTAAAAGACATTTTTTTTTTAAACACAAACACTTAAAATTTATCGAAAATGTTTTCTATATCATTTTATACGTCTTCAAAAACTCTTTCATCGGTGGGGTGCAATAACGCCTTACGAAATATGGCCTTTAAGGCTTTATTTCACTTCCAATTGAGAAATAAGGCCTTTATTGCGAAAAGGGCTTTATTGCACTTTGAAAGTGACATAAGGCCTTTATTGAAATTTAGCCAATGGTGCAATAAAGCCTTTATTTTGTATTTTTTGATTCTTTTGTTACACTGTTCAGTTTTTCTGCGTGGCGGCCTGCGGCCGATCTTAGGAGTTTTCTCCTCCATAGGACGCGGCAGGTGGCTTCGCTGAATACAGTTTTCCTGCGCGCGTCTCATTATCTTCCCTAGTGTGACGCGCGCAGGGAAACTTTATTCAGCGAAGCCACCTGCCGCGTCCCATGGAGGAGAAAACCCTTAAGAGCGGCCGCAGGCCGCCACGCAGAAAAACTTTATAAAGCAAAGATTTTCAATATTGTTGCAGTTAAATTTTTTGTTGAGTTATTAATGTTCTATTAATTTTTGCTTATCATCATATTTGCAAAAATGTGTAATGATTAAAGTGTTTTTTTTTCATTTTGGTGGGATTTACTTCGTTTCCAGAAGTGGGATTAATTATTAATGTTCTATTAATTTTTGTTAATATGAAATTTTTTTATAATTGTTCAATAAAATATAAGAAGAATAAGAATAAGAAATTTTATTGCTTCATTTAAAATAATAAGAAATTTTATTGCTTCATTTATTTCACTTTCATTTATTTCACTTTCCATTTCGTTGGAACAATACGTAAAATGATATAAATTTTTACATCACTTCTTAAACTCTGAATACAAGTTTGGGCCGCAAAAACAATACGTATCCCTTATTTTTTTCTGCTCTATCAGATATGTGAATTAAGATCGGAGAGAGCCCAACGGGACTCCCGGGAGACTCTTCTTGTATATCCGACCGAATATTCAGTTACCAATAAATTGTTAAACTATTCGAGACATGGCTAAATCTTTCCAAGCCAAACCTTTTTATTATTATAATTATCTCATTAAAATTTACATAAAAATAATATTCAACGAAGTACATAATTAAAAAATTTCGTATTCAGTCAAACACAGTTATTTTGCCGAATATTCGGTTTGATCTGAAAACCTGTTTGCTGTCAGACTCTATAAATTATGAACTTTTTTATCATTAAGATTACTAATGAAAATCGATTAAATTAAGTTAATACACTCGAGTATGTGTCTTAAGTCTTTTGTTTTTTGAGTCATATGAAATGATTTTAATATCATTGCTTTATAATATATTTAACTTTTTTGTTGTTGTTATCATTATTAGTAGGGTAATAGTAATTAACCTTTAAAGGTAATTATAATTTATATAAAAAAGACATAATGATATGGAAATGAAATGAAATGATATTAAGACATAATGCAAAAAACTTAATAGTTTTTTGTATGAAATAGCAACATACATCTGGTAACATTTAAATATTATTTTTATTTTTTGGAAGGTATAGACTATTTTATGGATGGTTGGCAATTGTTTTCTTTTTGTTAGATTTTTTTTTCTTGATTAGCAGAATATAATAGAACCATGGCAATAGTTTATGCTCTGTAAAGTTTCTTTAAAATATTTTTAAAATTAAATTTTAAGCAATTTTCTACAAATTATAAAATTACTAGCAATTGTATTGAATTAATTTTCTAAAATAATATAAAGAAGAAATACATTCTAATTGTGTTTATTAAAATAAAATTGTTTAATTTTTTTTTTTTTATTATTTTAGAATGGTGAAAATATGGAACGTGGTTGTGATGAACGTTGTACTTGTAATCGTGGTGAATGGATTTGTTCTCCCCGTTGTATGGGTAAAACATTTAAACGTGGTACAATGATGATGAACATGAATGTGGAAACAAATTGTCGTGAAATTGCGGTAGAAGATGATGAATGTTGCGCCACAATGGAATGTGCCACAGCAGAGGAAGTATTTTTACCCACACAATCGTCATCGTTAAATACAGCTGAATCAGTGAATGGTAAGTTAAGTGAATTTAAGGTTTAAGAGATTTGAAAGGTAAAGTATGTTCAATTAGAAATGTAAAGTAAAAACTAACCGAAGAATTTGACCTGTTAATAGATATTCTATTATCAATAGCTTCATTTTGGTTTTATCTCATAAATTTATCATACTTAGCTTGAAATCATGCTTTTTGTTATCTATTTATTAAATGTTAATCTCGTTTTTCATTTCATTTTCATTCAAATATATATTTCGAAAATCAAACTCAAAAATAAAAAAAAAACTGCATCACTCCAAACAACATTACAATCAATCCAAAAAAAAATATATATAAAATATTTAAACAGCTTCAACACATAAAACACGTCTTGATTGTTATTATAATGGTGGTATATATAAATTCCGCGAACGTTTGGAAATTGATTGTGAACAAATATGTCACTGTGATGATGGCGGTATAATGAATTGTAGACCCAGATGCCCGGAACGTAATCATACACGTCTTGATAAATGTGTATTTGTTAAGGATCCCAAAGATGTTTGCTGTCAATTGGAATTATGCGATGTTACTTTGGATGATCATGAACAAACGCCTTCTCCTCCTACGGCCCATAATTCCATAGGAGAAGATAGTTATGGTTTTCAAGAAGGTCGTGATGTAGATGGTGCCGTTGGTGAGGGAACTTGTGAATATAAGGGACAAAAATATGCTGAAGGTAAACAATTCCATGATGGTTGTGATCAATTGTGTATTTGTACTCGGGAAGGAGTACATTGTGCTAAATTACAATGTCCCTCGTCATTTGGTTTGGATGTTTTAAATCCTCACTGCTTAAAATGGGAATCAGTACCAGCTAATTTTAAACCTGAAGCACCCAATTGTTGCCCCGATAGTATGCGTTGTGTTGATAATGGCACTTGCAATTATCGTGGTCAAGAATTTGAAAATTGGTCTCAAATACCCACTAATCTAACAGGTAAGGTTTTAATATTTGTTATCCATTCATTTAACCTAAAACGTCAACTAGCTATCAAAACTAACTTTATTTTTATCACTATTCATCCATTTTATTCCCCCTTCCCCTCTACCTTAAATATCTTTAGGTTGTGAACAGCATTGTTATTGTGAAAATGGTAAGGTAGAATGCCGTCCAGCTTGTCCTCCTATTTTAGCCTTACCGCCGGCCGATTTGGGCTGTCATATATCCCAGGCCCGTTTAGTACCCATTCCTGATGATGAATGTTGTAAGCATTGGTCTTGTAGCACCTTTGACACTGTGGGACCTTATAATGGTCAAGATAATGCCAATAAAGAGGAAGAAGAAAAAGAAACATCTGAAGTGCATACTGGTCACAATGGTAAATATAATGAAAATGGTTTTTCTACCTTTCCCTTAAATGTTGCATGTATTGAAAAGAGCTTTTTTTTGAATGTGTTTGTGCAAAACAAAACAAAAAATTTAAAAATCACTAATATGGGTCCAGGAGGTTAAACCGGCTTAGTATGCTTTTGTTTTAAAGTAGTTAATTTGTTAAATTTTTAATAAAGTTTGATACTGTCTCAGTTTTAAAAATAACGAAACAAAAAATTTAAAAATCCGATATCATTATGAAAGAAATTGTCTGCATTTTTAACGGTTTTTATTTCCCTTTTTAGCGGTGAAACTTTTTAATTTAAGTAAATTACCATTATAAATTACTGTTTCGATATTTTAGAGGTCTTCTAATGGCGATGAATACATTTTATATAATTAACCGCTAAAAGTGAGAAATAAAAATATTTAACTAATGATTACGAGTGTAAACTCATAATAGTCCAGGCATAACAATACGAAATTACTGTCCCAATAACGAAAAATTTCGTAAAATAAACTACTTTTCGTTTATTTTGCATGGATTATTATCGGTTTAATAATGCTCATATCTCTTTTGGCTTAGGCACAATGAAAAATTACGTTTATTTTAAAACTGAAACGTTAGACAACCTTGATTTTTAAATTTGGATTTTAAGGTTAAAATGAGGCGATAAGGCTTTCCTAATTTTTTTATGATCATTAACTTATAAAGAGAAAAATAAATATAATTTACTATCGTTTGCGTTTAAAATAAAGAAAATATTTTCTTTTTGGAAACACTCAAAATATTTAATCCCCAATAAAATCTTTTATTAGAGTATTGTGGGCTAGAGTGAGAAATAGATATTGGTTTTTTTTTTATTTGAAATCGGATAAACAATGATTAACTCAACGAATTTCAAGAAACTAAATATCATTGCAACGAAATAATTTAAAAAAATATTTTAAAACAAATTTCATTTTTTTTATAGTTTTTGTATGTATGTCAAAAAATAAAAATCGTGATTCGACACGAAAACCCGTTTTCCAAAAAATAGATTTTTTAAATTAATGCATTTGGGACCAAAGAAAGAATAACTATGAAGATATCCCCGGGTCATTCACCGATTACTCTGAAAATTGGGTATGTTATAGGAAGAAAAAACTGAAGGGTGTGTATTTTTTTATCGGCAATGAAAAATAGTGGGTATACTAGTTTTTTTAATAAGAAAACACTGTGTGTAATTTTTCAAGTCATGGCAAAATAACCATATACGGACACCACTACGTGATAAAAGACTAAAAAAAAAAAGACCCGTGTCTCCCAATTTTTCCCAAAGTCATCTCCTTTTTTGTTTATGGGCCGCCAAAGATTTGGGGCCTCGGTATCATTTTCGCAAAAAAGTGATAATTTTCTCAGGCTCATATCTTGCAAACCCTTCAGAATTTCGATTTACTCTCTATGGCTCTTGTCATAAAGAACAAAAATTGCGAACATATAAAATCAAAAAAATTTCACCTTCCAGATCAAAATCGCAAAAAACTTAAAAAAATTCGATTTTTTTTTACCTTTTTTCCCGTGTTCAGGTCCATAGGTATCAAACCGTTCAAAATTCAAGGAAACAATCAACTACAAAAATTTACCTAAGATCTTAATAAACAAATTTCTAGAACATATAAACTTCCTGGGAATTAGGTTTGCTACCTATGCACCTGAACAGGAGAAAAAAGGAAAAAAAATGAAATTAAAAAATTTTTCACTTTTGCGCGCTACCTAAACAGTGTTAAGAATCATCTCTAGGAAGTTTATGTGTTCTAGAAATTTGTTTATTGATATCTTAGGTAAATTTTTGTAGTTGATTGTTTCCTTGAATTTTGAACGGTTTGCTACCTATGGACCTGAACACGGGAAAAAAGGTAAAAAAAAATCGAATTTTTTTAAGTTTTTTGCGATTTTGATCTGGAAGGTGAAGTTTTTTTGATTTTATATGTTCGCAATTTTTGTTCTTTATGACAAGAGCCATAGAGAGTAAATTGAAATTCTGAAGGGTTTGCAAGATATGAGCCTGAGAAAATGATCACTTTTTTGCGAAAATGATACCGAGGCCCCAAATCTTTGGCGGCCCATAAACAAAAAAGGAGATGACTTTGGGAAAAATTGGGAGACACGGGTCTTTTTTTTTAGTCTTTTATCACGTAGTGGTGTCCGTATATAGTTATTTTTTTTCGTGTTGCACTGTGAAATAAAAGGAAGCTACTATTTCAGTTTTCTAAAATTTTGATTTAAATTTAAGAACAAGTTAGAAAATAAAAATCAAATTTGATTACATATCAAAATTTATATACAAAATCGTTATAAAAAAAATAAACTAAAAACAAGTTTTTTTTACAATAAAGTACCTATGTATATTAGAGCGACTCACCAAAAAAAGTGCTCGATGTACCCTCCTAAAAATTAACCTTGGACTTTTTTAAGATGACATTTAAAATATTTCGGCTCCAGCTTTGACCTCTCGTGAGCTGGACCATTTTGAAAGTGGGTCTATTTTTGCATGTTTTGTTAATTTGAGAATCTGTTTTCTTACCAACATATACAATATGGGTATCATAAGAAAGGTTTTTTTAAGGCGCGTCCAACTGTATATACAATTTGTCCAATTTTTTAAGGATATTCCTTAAAAAAAACGGTTTTTGAATTTTTTGTTCGGGGTTGTTTGTAATAAAAATGCCAAATTAACATATTTTAATCTTTAGTCGATTTAATTAAATACGGGTCTCAGCTTTTTTTGAATTTCGTGCTAGTTCGCGTTTTGACAAAAATGCAATGGGGTGGTAACTCTTCGTTTTAAATAGGGCAATATGGGTATCAAATTTTTTCTTTTGCCGAGTACATCATCTTTGTATGTAAATACTCTAGATTTTTGTAAATTAGATGCATTTTACACGGTGCTCTGGAATATATATAAATGCAATTTTGTGGTAACTCTAATATGATAGCGGATTAAGTTTCTAGATTATGTATGGATGAAAATAGGACTAAAGAAAAAAAAAAAAATGATCCACGACTTTTTGGCGGCATATTTTGGATCATTATGTTTTTTTTTTCTTTTTTACAGAATATCCTTAAAAAAAGGACATGGTTGATCGTCCTTGGACAAATTGTATATACAGTTGGACGCGCCTCAAAAAACCCTTTCTTATGATACCCATATTGTATATGTTGGTAAGGAAATAGATTCTTAAATTAACAAAACATGCAAAAATTAACCCTTTTTCAAAATGGTCCAGCCGAAATATTTTAGATGTCATCATAAAAAATACTAATGTTCATTTTGAGGGGGGTACACCTTGCACGAATTTCGCTTTCATACAACTTGAGTCGCTCTAATGTATATTAGGGTTATAACTTTTTGCATGTTTTGCAAATATCAAAAATGACATGGCATAGCCGTGTTGACCTTGAACAAATATTAAGTATCATGATCTTACTTTTTCGCGCTCGTTAAAAAAGTTCCCGCACCAAATGCAATAAAGTTTTGATTACATTTTTTTTAATTTTTAAATAAATGTAATATTTTAATTAAAATTACCTAGCTATGTTGTTATGTACTATTCTGCCCTACTAAGAAAGAAAGTCACATCTCCATTTTAGTAGTTTTGAGATATTTAGCTTTTACGTTTTTTATGTTTCGCGCCTTTAAATTCAATATTTTTTAAAATTTCAAAAATGATTTAAAAATATATTATTTTATTCTATTTTATTATAGTATCAAACAGGGCAAATTTTGATGATAAAATAGATAAAATGGACTTATGACTTTTTTGCCTAGTATAGACATCCAAAAAAATCTTACGAAAACCAAATTGCACAAATAAATTCAAAATTTCTTTGCATTTGTTCGCAATAAAAATAAAACATTTATTTCATATTAACAAAAACATAAAAGCATAACAAAAGAAAACAAAAACAAATATAATTCAAACTTTAAAGGTAACAAAACAAAAACATAAAAGCATAACAAAAGAAAACAAAAACAAACACAATTCAAACTTTAAAGGTAAAAAAATAAATAAAGCATTAGTCACCAAAACTAAAATAAAGATTTAATCGCTGTCGTGGGTCGGTTCACTTGCTATTTCTTTAAGAGATTTCCAAAATTCCATTCTGTTTTTGGGCAAAATATCTTTCAGCTTTTTTATAAGGTCTTCTTTTCTTTTAATCAATATACCACGAGGAATCGTTTTTGCTTTAGGTTTTAAAATTCCAGATTTTATTGATGCAGCTTTTATGAAATTTAAGACTGTGTAATTTGTATCTGTAAACTTAGTTTTGTATAACAAAGCTAAATTTACAGGTTAGCGTGTTGGACTGTTACACGGATGGTCCCGGGTTCGATTCCCGGTGACGACAACATCAATTTAGAAAAATAATATGTATGAGTTTTCTACCACTTATATGTATCGCTGAGCCCACCTTCGGTGTTCCCATAGCACTTAACCCCACCGAAGTAAAATAATGAATCAGGGCTATGAAACAAAACGCTTCAATAAATTCGCCAACTCTACATCAGGTGGCGAGCAACAACTGTTCTAAGACTTATCATCTCGCGCAATTACAGTGTTGCCATGTTTGAAGCCCTTCATCTTTCACCACCTTTCATCTCTCCACTATCCCCTTTCCAAAGAAAGCAACACATTAATTAATAGGAAGAATTTCCTGAGTGTTGCTTCTCTTTAAAAAATAAAAAAAATAAAATAAACTCTCGGAACTGTTGCTTTGTGTTTTTGTTGAGACGAGTTGTCCTTCCATTCGTAAAAGTTTTCCACTTGCATTTCAATCACTTCAACCTTTCCCGAATTACTCCTTTGAACGCAATTTTTGAAATCTCTTATGTCAAACACTTTTTTCTGTTTTTTTAATGAATTTTCAACTTGGTGATGAAAGGCATCAGCAGACATATATCGTATGTCCTGGCTCAAAATATTTTAAAATTATGTTTTCAACATTATATTCCAAGGAATTAACCATATATACAAAAAAAGTTTTTGTTTTGCGCGGCACAGTTATCAAGCCAAAAAATGAAATACTGTTTTTTTCGAACTCTTCTTGTGCGTAATACTGCACACACAAAGAAGAAAAGTCATTCTATCAAAAAAAAATCATTAATACTAAGGAAAAAAGTCCTAAAAGCCTACAATATTGGTCAATGTGACTTTTTATCATAGTAAGTGGCAGATAAGACTTTTTTGACTAGTAAACACGCTAGAAGTGGAAGATGTGACCATTTTGCTTAACGTTTTTTAGCCATTTACAGTTGAAAATGGGTCTTTTAAACTTAAATCGAAATTCAGAAACTCATTCAAGGTTCAGAATCTGCCCTTATCTAAATTTTCGATTTTTGGCGCTTATGACTTTCTTTCTTAGTAGGGCAGTATTGCTGTCATCAATACAAAATATTTTTCCGCCATTATCACAGAAAAAACTAAAAACGGGTTTCAATTAAAAAATTGTTTGAATTAATTAATATTTTAATTGATTTTGCACCTATTACGGCAATGATAATATCAATTAAAACTTTTATTGAAAATTAAAAAGAAAAAAAAGTTATAAATATCTTCTACAAAAAAAAATATGATACTCACAAAAAAAGTGTGTGAACGATACGTTGGTATGTGTTTTTGTTAATGCTGTGTCTGTTTGTGAATTTGTGTGTGAGTTTGTTTTGTTTGTAAACTTCTAATGCATTTGGTGCTTTATGCTGAAAATTTTTTATTTAAGCATTCAGTGTATGAAAAAATAATTTGAGAATTATAATATGTATTTATATACAGTAGTCGCTCGGTTATATGAACTAATTCAAACAGAGCCTGTTCACTAAATGGAGAAGTTCACATAATCGAGAGAATATAAAATAAGTAATTCAAATGATTTTTATTACATTAAGTTTTTATTTTTAATAAGTTTTTTAATAATTAATGTACATGAAAGTAGTCGGTTATATTTTTTTGTACTTTTTTTGCTTCAAGGGATTTCTGTAGTGCCTTGTCCTCAAAAGACAAAAGACAATCACTCAAAACTCAACAACTCAACACTCAAAACATTAAAAAAAATCAACGGTTGCAGGTTCTTCACTTATTTCGGGGAAAAACATACTTCTAATAAGACAAACATTTAAAAAAATCAACGGTCGAAAGCTGTTCACATAACAGAGATAGGCTGTGTTCACTCTTTAGAACCTCCTGTGTTTAAATTTTTTTGTTCACTATTCTGGAAGTTTTCATAACTGGATATTCATATAACCGAGAGACTACTTTATTTAAAAGTCATTTAAAGTATTAATTGATTCAATTAAATATTTGTTTAGAAACAAGTTTAATTAAAATCAAATCTTTAATTAGATTGGTAATTTTTTCTGTGTAGAACATACACACACATTGTCTAGCACAGTTAATAATATATATTTTTAAACAAAAAAGGCTTTTATAAATAGGCTTCTGTGCCGAATGTTTTTGTTCCGAATTGACTTAAATAAGCGAGATTTATTATCAGCACAAAATTGCCTAAAGGTGGTGCCCTGCATTTTTTTTCGACCTAAAAATGTTATAGTTCTAAAGTATATATGAGGAATTTCCAAAATGTTTGACACTTTGGGGCAAAATATTTAAAATTTTTTATTCACATAAATATTCTTTTGTGTATTTGTTAACTAAGTATGCCAAACGGGAAATCCGTATCCCGGGAATTTTGTGTTCTACATCCCGGGTTTTTTCAAGATTTTTTTTTTACTAAAATTATAAATGAATTACGTTTTTTCTTGAATTTTCTCATCTTTTTTTTTTTGGTTTATGATTCTAAACAACATCCATATTTTTTGCGGGTTTACTCATAATAATCCCAATATGTTAATTGTAAAATTATTTAAAACATGCGTTTTTTTTATACAAAATTTTAAATACATACACGATACAAATATAAAATCCGTTCTGATCTTAAAATTATGAACATTTTAAGCTTTATTTGTTAGAGCTTTTATTAGCTTATTTTTTTTTATAGAAAAAAAGATTCTTATCGAATCTTCATGTCGAATATGCGCAAGCATTTGTTTATATAAACTTGCCGTCTGTGATCTATGTTGTTGGACATCAGCCAGGTTTCGCTGCTGTAGAGAATTGTAAATTTCATTTTGCGATATCTGTGGGCATCGCCATGTTTTGTTGAGACGTCCAAATGCAGCTCTAGCTTTTTTGAGTCTGTTTGACACATTTTCCTTAACACGACCATCAGCCCACATCATAGATCCCAGATAACGGAAAGATTTTACATATTATATTGTCTTAACATGCATTGCAGTTGTTTTTGCAATATTGATTTCGAAACCCACGCGAAAGGGGCACCTTTGTCTGATCCAGGCATTTATCGTAAAGGCTTTGCTAATTCTTGCATTGTGTCTGACATGAAGTGTTGTATTAGAGTACATTACTTTTACTATATTTATTATTTTAATTGGCACTCCCTTTTTCCTTAGTGCTTTTCATATTTCACTACGCCTTATCTAGTCGAAAGTTCCTGAAGTCGACGAATACTAAATAAAGAGGTGTACGCCATTCGACTGATTGTTCTATTATGATGAGCAGGATATTTATCTGGTCAACGCAGTTGCGATGTGGGCGGAAGCCTGCTTGTGCATGCCGTAATGTTTGCTCAACTACTTTAAGCCTGTTATTTATTATTATTGCAATAATTTTGTGTATTAGGTGATACCCTACAATTATCACATACTGCCAAGTAATTTTTCTTAGCAAGATTTATAATGGCGCCTTTCGTTCATGTGTTTAGAAGTTCTTCGTTTATCCAAACGTTTTAAATGAAAGGGCATAATATTTCAGCGGATGTGGCGAGGTTTGTCTGGCGGAGTTATGGGGGGAATAACATCCTCTCCAGGTTCCTTGCTCCGTTTCAGTTTTGAGGTTCTCTTCAATATTTGGTAGGTTGTCCGATATTGAGGTGTTAATTGGTGCAGTGGCTTCGGTGGGATAGGTGTTTCCGGTAATAATGTTTTTCTCAGTAATGTTGCTTATCGACTTACAAGTGTTCTATCCGCGTACGAGTGTGTTCAACCACATCTGATTTGAAATACGGCGTATTAAATTATTAAGCTCTCGCATATTATTGGGTTTCGGGTTACTTATTTACCGGAAATTATATTAATACTTTTAAATTCGCAAAATTAAAAACTTTATAAAAGTACACTTAGAATACTATGTAGGTTAAGACCACTGCAAATGTAGTTAAAAACAAATTAAATTTCACTTAAAGAAATGACGACTTACATTTCAGTAAATTCAACTAACATTGTCATTTGTTTTTTTAATGTTCAAAAAATGTGTAACAATTGTAGTAAAAAAGAACCACATGTTAGTCAAAAATAAACAAACAAAATAAACAAACTAAACAAAATAAACAAACTACTGTACAAAAATTAATGTAAAATCATAAAACAGTCATTTGATGTGGTTTGTTTTTTTAAATGATTCCTTTCATTCCATTCCTTTCAGGAATGTGTTGATAGATCTATTCCGGGAATTTTCTAGGTTCCCATCATCAGAACACGGTTTGAAACAGGTAACAATTCCATGCCAAACATCAAGTATTTATATAAACTAGTTTCCACACTACATTTTCTGATCAATGGTGATAATCTTTAACTTCGAGCTCGAGCTTAGTTCTCATTTGAGTTTAATGAAATGTTAGTTGTCCTTTTTTCAAGTAAAATATCAATTGTTTTTGACTACAATTGCTGTCGTCTTTACCTACATAATATTCTTAGTGCATGTTCTTAAGGGGGACCATTACATTCACGGCAGAGAAAACAGACCTTTTTTAAAAAATTCATAACTCAGTCAAAAACAAACATTTTTCCAAAATTATTATTGTAGAGAATTGAACAAATTAAAAGAAAGAAATTCCAAAAAATATATTTTTCACTCCAACATGGCTTTATAGAGCTCCAAACTGGCGGCAGAGAAAAAAACGGGGCCTCGTGGTTGCAGCGCTGGGAGTCGCAAACATTGTCCGATCTGGAAAACAAATGACTTTTTTAAATCTTAACAAAATTGGTTATCGTATGACATGAGCTTTTTTCAAAATTTTTTTTTCAATTTTTGGTGATGTTCCAAATTTAAAAGTGTGTTTTTTCGAAAAAAATATTGACTTTAAAAATTCATAAAAAATCGAAAAAAAGGCTCGTGTCATACGATAACGAATCAAGTTTAAGAAAATACAAAAAAAAAATTCGTCAAAAATTAACCCGCTAGTGCCGCAACCAGTACGGAAAACAGGGTTTCGAGATAAACGCGTTCAAAGTTTTTTTGTATATACCAGCTGCCGTACGTAGGTAGCACGAAAATTAAAAATGCGCTCTCACTAATCCGGCTGTAACTTTTGAACCCGTAGGAATTTCGCCATGATTTTTTTTTTCTTAGAATCTTAAGATATTTACTAAAATACAAAATTATAAAAAAAGTCGATTTCAAAAAACGGCCAATGTCATGTCTCACCTTAAGTCATGTTTTTTTATAAAAAAAAAATGAGAGATCCAATTTTAGTTAGCAAAAATTTTAAAAAGTTCATAAAATTTTTACGTTTAAAATTTTAAAAATCCCGTTTTGACTAAGAAACTCATTTCTCGCAATGTAATTGTGAATCTCAGATGCAAAAAACATACTTTTTCAAAAAATTGACGTCAATTGCTTATAAGTTTGTTATGTTTGTATCGTTAATGGTGCGAGGACATCAACTTTGTATTCCTCAAACTGTATACAATTGTACCGTTTTTTAAAAACTGGGAAAGTTTAAAAACTCAACTTTTCACCAAGCAGCGATATAGAAATTACTATTTAGTGAATGTTTTTTTTTTTGGTTTTAAGGTTTTGATTATACATTTAGATTATATAAGTAACTAACTGGTTCCTCTTGCAGCATGAGACCCATATTTTAAATGTTTGAAAATATTTTTAAAACTGAATATTTTTATAAATACTGACTTTCAGTTTTTTTTTATGCGTTTCAATTTAAATCATATCACTTCATCATAAATTCATTCAAGAATCTTACAAGAAAACTAAGACCTTAATTCATCATGACTTTTGTATGAATCACCATTTTACAGAAATCTAAATAACTGTTTTCATTTAATTTTTTTTATTATTAATTTATAACTCTTTATTTATATTTCTTTTATCAAAATCATTTTTTTTATTTGCGCACTCACCCACTTTACAAATAAAATTAATAATAAAAATAAAATGCTTTATTTAAAAAAAAAAAATACCAAAAAAAAATGCATTTGTAAATATTTTAAAAATTGAACTGAAATCATCTCTTAAAATGGAACATAAAAAGATTCTACTACAGAGCATCCTGGCAAAAAAGAAGGTGGTTTTAATGGTATAGCTAACAAGGAAGGAGATAAAAAAGCTATAAATGCGTTTTATCCTACCGTAGATGGGAAACCACCTAAAGGAACCGGTCAAGCGCCCTATAGTTTTGATTATAAACCCGAAAAAACCGGACAAACATGATAAGCCTGAAAAACATGATAAACATTCCAAGAAACCGGTAGTAAAACCACAACAAAATGATGTTAAATATGATGTACATGAACCACAAGAAGAAGATATTCCTATACATCATCCTGGTTTGGGACCAGGCTATGTTCCCGTACACTTGGGTGGTGGTATATCACCATATGACAGTGTTAATTATAATCAAAATTTAGCACCACATCATCCTGGTCCACAGGGACCATATGGTCCATTTTATCATAATGATCCATTTAATCCATATGAACAATATGATATTAATCCTAATGGTATACCACAAGGTAAACCTCCACAACCAACTAGTCAATCAGATTTATTCAATATTATCGGAGCTGGTGGACCAGGTGGTAAACCATCACAAACAAGTCTACCCCACAATGTTCGAATCGAACATATTTTACAACATTTACAACAAAATTCTAATTCACAAAATCAACATAACAATCCAGGACCATTTGTGGTTATACCACATGGTCATGGTAATACAAGTGGTAACGGAGCAAATCATCCAGGAATACCACCACATCATATTCAAAATGGTATACCATCACATCATCATACTCAAAGTGGAGTGCCACCACATCATGCCCAATATGTTCCCATAGTACATAGTGGTTTACCACCACCACCACCTCCTCATGCTATTGCC
The DNA here is from genome assembly GCA_021234595.1 of Delia radicum. Taxonomy (NCBI): domain Eukaryota; kingdom Metazoa; phylum Arthropoda; class Insecta; order Diptera; family Anthomyiidae; genus Delia; species Delia radicum. Next base: position 37,144,318 of record CM037851.1, read on the forward strand.
ATTGTCGATGGTCAGCCAGTGCAATATGGTGGTTATCCTGTTATACCCGGAGTTGGACCAGTTGCCACACACCTAAATTCTAATCAATATGCATCAACAACATCTGCCAATGGCTTAGCTACCCAGTCTACAGAACATGCAGCCGCAGCTGTTACAAAACCCAAACAAACAGGTTGATTCTTTAAACCCTCATTTAATTCATTTTACTACACCATTTCCAGATTTATTATTGAAAATTTAAACATAAGTATGAGATTTTTAAATTAAAATTTAAAAGAAAATACTAAAATTTGCTCTATAGATATCCTGTGTTGTTCAATGTTGTGCTGAACAACATTTCCAAAGTTCTGCTTCCAAAGTTGTTCAGATTTTCTTAAATATAAAATTTTAGGTTCCTGCAAACTTACTATTACGGCAACTTTTTCTAAAGAACAGTTTTTCAAATGAACGCAACTTTATATATGGGGAAGTTATTAAGATGCCAACTACTTTTTATACTTAAAATATATACAGATTCTGACAAAATATTTTTTAACGAAAAGTTGTTTAAATTCTAAACAAACGTTTTAAGATTCCAACAACTTTTTCGATAGGAAACTTTGTCTGATACTGACAACTTATCTTTAGAAAAGTTGTTCAGGTTAGGACAACATTTTTTTAAAAAAAAGTTGTTCAGATTGTTCTTACAACGTTTTCTAAAGAAAAGTTGTTTCTATTTACAAGGAAGCTGGGGAATCGGCAGATTTAAATGAAACTTGGATATGTTGTTCAGGACAAAAAATTATTAGACTCGTTTTAAGGTGCGCAATCTCAGGTTTATTGGTTAAAAAGTGGGGTAAATAATTACGCAATTGGACGTTTTTTTAGGTTATTTCTTATATACTAATGCCCGGTTACTGAATGTCCAGTTCCAAATTAAACAAACAGTTAAATTGAAAATTTATATGGGTAACAACAACAAATGTTTCAGTTTAAGTCCCAGTTAGTAGCTTAGTGAAAATGAGGCTAAGTTCTTAAACTAAATTGGGTATCAAATGAAAGATATTATAAAGATGCATTCACTGATATAATCAGTATGTACGTAAGTTTTTGTTATTCAAAAAAATACCACTTTTGTATGGAAAGTTGTTGTTGGTTTGACTTCAAATTCACATATAATAAATAATGCTTATTTAATTTTATCGACGGGGTGTCCGGGCTTTTTTAAATTTTCGTAAACGTAAGGCTTTAAAACGACTTTTCCTGAAGAGCTTTTATAACCCATATTTAAAATATTTAAAATAAGTGCCAATGCTGGGCCCATTGCATAGGAAATATGGGTATCAAAATTTTAGTTTTCTAGTGAACTTTAATACTGAGTAGAAAAAAATCTCAATTTCTTAAATTTAAAACATGTTTTCATACAAAAATATTGTAATTTTTGACCGCCTTTTTAACCACTAAACTTGCGATTGCACACCTATAAAATAAAAGTGTCTAATATTTTTTTTTCCTCAACAAGTTTCTTTATAATCTGCGGATTCTCCACCGTGAAGTTTCCTTGCAGGACAAATGTTTTATATAAAAGTTGTTCAGATACTGAACATTTATTTAGATTTTGATTACTTTTTCTTTGAAAAATGGTTTAGGCTCTGAAATTTTTTCCTTTTTAAAAATTGTCTTGATTCTGTCTAATTTGTTTTATCAAAATGTCTTTTTTTATTAAAAATATATTCACATCATTTTTCTAAAGAAAACTTTGTCAGGTTCTGACAACCTTTTCAATAGGAAACTTGTTCAGATTCTGACAACCTTTTCTATAGGTAACTTGGTCAGACTCTGACAACTTTTTCTATAGAATAGTTGTTTAGAAAAAGTTATTTAGACTGCAACAACTTTTTCTAAAAAAAAAGTTGTTTAGATTCAAACAAAGTTTTAATAAATAAAGTTGTCGGAATCTAAATTACTTTTATATAAAAAAATATGTAAGAATCTAAATAGAAAAAATTATCAGATCTGAACAACTTTTACGTAGAAAAATCTGTTAGAATCTAAACAACTTTTCTATATCTCAACAGCTTTTGTATAGAACACGTTGTCAGAACTTAAAAAACTTTTATATCGAAAAAATTTTCAGAATCTGAACAACCTTTCCATAGAAAAAGTTGTTAGAATCCAAGCAACTTTTCTATAGAAAAAGTAATCAGAATTGAAACAACTTTTTAAGCTTTTTTTATAGAAAAAGTTGTCCGAGTCTGAACATTTTTTTTAAGAAAAAGTAGTATAAACAACTTTTCTATAAAAATAAGTAATCATAATCTAAACAACTTTTGATAGAAAAAGTTTAAAGAATTTGGACATATTTTCTGTAAAAAAGTTGCCAGTATGTGAACAAGTTTGGCAAAAAAGTTGTCAAAATCTAAACAACTGTTATATAGAAAAATTTGTTAAAATATATAGAATATATATAGAATATATATATAAACAACTTTTCTATAGAAAAAAAAGTCGGAATAGAGACAAATTTTTTATAGAAAGTTTTATCAGAATTTTAACAATCTATGGAAAATGTTGTCATAAACTAAACAACTTTTTTATAGAAAAAGTTGTCGGGATATAAACAGCTATTTTATATAAAAAATTTGTTAAAATCTGAACAACATATCTACAGAAGAGGTTGTCAGTAACTGAATAACTTGTATGTAGAAAAAGTGTATGGAATCTGAATAATTTTTTTTAACAAAGTTTACAGAATCTAACAAACTTTTTTATATAAATATAGAATATGGAGAACTTTGCTGTAGAAAATTTCTCGGAGTCTGAACAACTATTCTGAAGAAAGATGTCAGAATCTTAGCAACTTTTCTTTATACAAATTTGTCAAAATCTAAACAACTTTTCTTTACAAAAAGTTGTCAGAATCTTAACAGTTGGAAAAGTTTTCAGAATGAAACATTTTTAATACAGAAAAAGTTGTTTGAATCAAAACAACTTTTTTATAGAAAAAGGTGTCTGAATCTAAGCAAATTTTTTTTTTTTGATTCTGACAACTTTTTCTATAACTTTTTTTTTAATTCTTATTATTTTTTCTATAGAAAAGTTGTTCAGATTCTGAATTAGGAAAATCAAAATGTAAACACCATGTATAAGTAAAAATTAGTTTTTAAAAAGTTGTTTAATTAGTCTCTATCAAATTTTCATAATTAAACATGGAAATGTTGTGTAGTATTAGAACATTTCATTATTTCATACTATAAAACATTTTTGTAATTCTTGCGAAACTTTAGGAGCTATGGTTATGGATTCACTGTCTCATAGTTAAATGCCACATTAACAATTTGTAAATACACTGCTCAAAAATTTCATGTTAGTTTTAAAAAAAGAACATCTTTTTTCAGACTAGAGAACATTTGGTAGTATTTCAAACTAAAACATTTTTTAAATCCTTAAACAGACCCTCTTAGAAAACAAAAGCAGTCGATTTTAAAAAAATTCTTAACTAATAGTGTTTTTCTCTTTCTTCTCTTTAGGTTTCAATAATTTACAACCAGATATTGAAGTTCATACATTGGAAGCTATTGATCCAAGAACTGTGCGTATAGTCTTTACTGTGCCTCAGGTGTACGTTAATTTACATGGTCGTGTGGAATTACGTTATACCAATGGTCCTGGTAATGACACCTCCAAATGGGATCAGCAAATATTTGCTCCTCCCGAAGATTTAATAGCTACATCCCAAATGGAGTTTGATTTACCCGGTTTAGAACCAAATTCATTATATAAAATTAAAATTACTTTAATCTTGAGAGATTTAAATTCTCAACCTACCAGCTCGTTATATACTGTAAAAACTCCAGCAGAAAGATCCATAACACCACCGCCACCAATTACTGATTATAGACCCGACTTCCAGGATATATTCAAGAATATTGAAGATCCCGAATTAAATGTTAGTGACACCAATTCTACATGGTTGCATTTGACTTGGAAGAAATTATCTGATGATCAATTAGATTATGTTGATGGTATCCAATTGAGATACAAAGAATTAACAGGCATGATTTATTCCTCCTCCCCGCTGATACATCGTTCTCTTACTGGTTATACTATTGAAAATTTACAACCCGATACTGGCTACGAAATCGGTTTATATTATATACCCCTACCCGGTCATGGTGCTGAGCTAAGAGCTGGTCATATGATTAAAGTTCGTACTGGTCCTAAGGTTGATGTTTATGCCTTTGACGTTATGGTTAATGTTACTAAAATTAAAGCCCAAAGTGTTGAGGTCTCCTGGAATGGTGTACCATATCCTGAAGATAAATATGTTAACATCTATAGAGCTATATATCAAAGTGATTCGGGCAAAGAAGATTCCAGTGTCTTTAAGGTGGCTAAGAGAGATAGTACTACTGGTACTTTAATAATGGATTTGAAACCTGGTACCAAATATCGCTTATGGTTAGAGATGTATATGACTAATGGCAAAATTAAGAAGAGTAATGTGGTCAACTTTATTACTAAACCTGGTGGTAATAATAATGTACCTGGAAAAACTGGTAAGTTATCAGAATGGGTTGGGAAAGAAGTGCTAAATTTAATAAAAATTTTAATTTTTTTATAAAAATTTTCCAAGTTTTAAATGCTTACGAAAGGATACAGGCCTTTTTTGGAAATATTGGTAAATTAAGCAAGAAAAACAGTTAAATATTATAAATTAATATAAAAAATAAGTTATTAAAACTTTGAAAAATAATGCTTGAAATACAACACATTGTGTTTAAATTTTGTAGTCAAAATATAAACAACTTATTCATAGGCTTTCTTTTATTAAGAGTCTGAACAACTTTTATATAGAAAAAGTTTTTACAATCCGAACAACTTTTATAAAGAAAAAGTTGTTAGAGAATCTGAAAGAAAAATTTGTTAGAATCTCAACGACTTTTATAAAGAAAATATTTTCGGAATGTGAACAACTTTTATATAGAAAAAGTTGTCACATTTTTACGACTTATATACTTAAAGAAAATGTTGTCAGAATGTAAACAACTTTTATCGAAAAATTCGTAGGAAAAGTTTTTAGAATCTGAACAACTTTTATATAGAAAGTGTAGTCAAAATCTAAACAACTTTTTCATAGAATTTTCTTAGAGTCTGAACGACTTTTATAAAGATAATGTTTTCAGAATGTAAACAACTTTTATATAGAAAAACGTTTCAAGTTCGAACGACTTATATACGGAAAGAAAATGTTGTCAGAATGTAAACAACTTTTATAGAAAAATTCATAGGAATCTAAAAAACTTTTATATAAAAAAGTTTTTAAGAGTGTGAACAACATTTATATAGAAAAAGCTTTAAGAATTTGAACAACTTTTATATAAAAAAAAAAGTTTTTAAGCGTACATTTATATAGAAAAGTTTTTAAAATTTGAACAACTTTTATATACAAAAAGTTGTTATAATCTGAAAAATTTTTATATAGACAATGTAGTCAAAATCTAAACAAGTTTGTCATAGGATTTCGTTTAGAGTCTGAACAACTTTTATATGGAAAGTTTTTAGAATCCGAACAACTTTTGTAAAGAAAAAGTTGTTAGAATCTGAACGACTTTTATAAAGAAAATACTCCCAAGAATCTGACAACTTTTTTTATTCAAAAGGTGTTCAAATTCTGAGAGAATTTTCTTTATAAAAGTTGTTCAGATTCCAACAACTTTTTCTATATAAATGTTGTTTACACTTTAGCTTATTCTATATAAAAGTTGTTCAGATTCTAATAACTTTTTCTCATATAAAGTAATTTTGAAAAATTTTTATATATGAAAGTTGTGCAGATTATGACAATTATTAATAAAAATTTGTTTAGATTTTGAAAGCTCCTAAATATATAAAAGTTGTTCAGATTCTAAAATGTTTTTCTTTAAAAAAATTTTTGTTTAGATTCTGACAACATTTATTAGATAAAAGTTCAGATACTAGAAAATTTGTCTATATAAAAGTTGTTCTGATTCTGACAACTTTTTCTACACAAAAGTTGTTCAGATTCTGACAAAATTTTTCTGCATACAATTTGTTTAGATTCTGACTTTTTATAATAGTTGTTCAGATTTCAAAAACTTTTTCTATACATAAAATGTTTAAATGTTCAGATCCTGACAACTTTTTGTATAAGAAAATTTGTTCATGTTTTGCCAATTTTTTCTTTCAAAATGTTGTTTGAATTTTAAATAATTTTTCTATATAAAAGTTATTAATAACTTTCCAAAAACTTTTTCAATTTAAAAGTTGTTTACATTCCGATTTTTTTTTTTTTTTGCTAAAAGTTGTTCAATTTCGAAAAACTTTTTTTTTATATAAAAGTTGTACAGATGCTAACAACTTTTTCTATATAAAAGTTGTACAGATTCTAACAACTTTTTCTATACAAATGTTGTTCAGACTCTAAATAAAATTGCATATAAAAAAGTTGTTTGGATTGTGACTAAATTTGTAATATAAAAGTTATTGAAATTCTGATATTTTTTCTATAAGAAAAGTTATTTAGACTTGATTACATTTTCTATATAAAAATATGCAGATTCTGACAACTTTTCTATATAAAAGTTGTTCACATTCTGGCAACGTTTTTTATATAAAATTTGCTTAGATTCTAACAACTTTTTCTATATATAATTTGTTCAAATTTTGACGACTTTTTCAATATAAAAGTTGTTCAGGATTAACTATTGTTTTTACATAAAAGTTGTTTCGATTCTGGCAACTTTGTAGAATCTGCTAGATTTTAGTTTAACATGTTTTTAATTCTTTAATTTCTAATCCCAAGGCAAACTTTTAACTGCTGGTATTGAACAACCTGTTGGAGATTATTATGGTCCTTTAGTAGTAGTTTCAGTTGTTGCTGCCTTAGCTATAATGTCAACATTGGTCCTATTATTAATATTGACAAGAAGGCGTGTTCATCAAACAGCTTCCATAACACCACCACGTAAAAGTGATGCTGCCTATGATAATCCATCATACAAAGTGGATATACAACAAGAAACCATGAGTAAGTTTTAACAGCAAATATTCAAAATTCACTTGAAATAAAATGTAATTTCTATATTTTACTTTTAGATCTGTAGCGGTTTTAAATTTTGTATAAAATGAAACGAAATGAACTTTTTTCTACTCATATATGATAAAAGAAACAAAAATCCTAGTTGTGTATTAGAAATTAGGTTTCAAAACAATTTTTTTTGTGTAAATATTTAAAAAATATAATAAATTCCTTAAACAAAACGATTATAAAAACAGAAAAAAAAATTGGTTTAACCATTTATAAAAAAAAAAACATGAAAAATATCAAAATACAATAAAAAAAAAGTGCCAGATTTAATGTAACGAAACAGAATAGAAACACAAACTATTATAAAATTGGCCTGAATCCTTACTTTTTTTGAAATTTTTATAAATTATATAAAAAGCCATTATTTAAACTTGAAAAGAGATGTTGTAGTAATTAAGATTTTGAGTTTTTACTTTTATCTTTTTTTTATAATTATTATTTTGTTTTATTTTAATTTTGTATATAAAACTTTTTGTTTTTAATTTTTCAATTTTAAGTAAACATTTCTAATTTAAATATTTTTGTAAGATTTAAATATGAAATGATTAAATTATGAATGTTTGTAGAGTATTTTTCTTTTTATTTCTTTTCAATTTTTTTTTCTTTTTATATCATGAAAGGCAATGTATAATTTTTTAGCTTTACTTTTGTTTAGTTTTATATAAAAAAACAAATACTATTTTAAGTTAGAAATAAAAAAAAATAATAAAAATCTAAAAAAAAGTGTTTTATTAGAAACAACAAAGTATTTAGGGCAATTATTGAACAGAAGATTATAAGAATAAACTAAATTCCAAGATAACTTTAACAAAAAAATTTGAAAAGCTGTTCCAAAAATTTGTGGTAAAAAAGAAAGTTTAAAATTTTAACTAGTTTTTCTATAAAATAATTGTTCAGAAATTGACAAATTTTCTATTGAAAATTTAAACTAACACATTTTGTTTTTAAAAAAGTTGTTTTAAAACTGACAAATTCTATAAAAAAAAAGTTGTTTTTCCATACAAAAGTTGTTTATAAGAGCCTATAAAAAAAAAGTTGTCCAGAGTATGGCAATTTTTTTTTATTGAAAAGTTTTAAAGAATGTGAAAATTTTTTCCGTAGAAAAGTTATTAAGAATCTGCATTTCTTTTGTCCAAAAATTTTTAAAAGCCTGATAACTTTTCCTAAGGAAAAGTTGTTTTCAATGTGAAAATATTTTTTGTAAGAAAGTTGTTTAGAAATTCCCAACTATTTTGTATAAATGTTGTTCAGAACCTAAAAACATTTTATAAAGAAGCTTAGTTCGGAATATGAGATGTTTTTCGGTAGAAAAATTGTTAGGATTCTGATACCTTTTATATTTAAATAAAAATTGTTTATATTTTTTAATACAAAAGTTGTTTAGAATCAAACTACTTTTTCTGAACAAAAGTTGTTCAGAATTTCTTTAGAAAAGTTTGTGGAATTTAAAAACGTTTTGTGTTGCTTAAAGATTTTGTATTTAAAAGTTGTTCCTAATAAAAAGAAATTATTTAGAAAAGTTTTTTAAGTACACAATATTTTTGTATAGAAAATTTGTCTGACATATTCTATAAAGGAGTCTGACATTTTCTATAAAGGAGTCTGACATTTTATATAAAGGAGATATTGAATCTGAAAACGTTTTTAACAGAATAGTTGTTTATAATCTGAAGTTTTCTATATAAAAGTAGTTAAAAATCGGATATTTTCCTAATATGAAACTCATTGTGAATCTGAATAATTTTTCTTAACAAAAGTTAAATTCCATTTCCATTCAAAAGTTGTTTAGCAATAGAAAACTTTTTCTTTTCAAAAGTTGCTTTTATCTGAGAACTTTTTTACAGAAAAGTTGGTTCATATGTAACCCATTTTTCTGAAAAAAAAACGTGTTTAGAATCTAACATCTTTGTTATCAAAAGTTGTTCAGAAGCTAAAGTTCCATACAAAAATTACTAAACATTTTACAACTTTTTAAAAAAAAAAAAACGTTGTTTAGAATCTGGCAACCTTATATTTTCAAAAGTTGTTCAAAGTCTAACATTTAAAAAAAAAAGTTGATGAAAATTTTATATATTTTCTATAAAGTTGTTAAATCTGACAAGTTCTTTATTCAAAGGTTGTTTTGAATCTTAAGCTGTTCAAACTCGGAAGTTTTTACACAAAACTTGTTCAGAATCTGACATTTGCAGAATCTAAATGTTTCCATTCAAAAGTTGTTTTAAGTCTGACCCACTTTAATATAAATCAGATTTTTTATAAAAAAAATGTTTCTATTAAAAGTTTTAAAGATAATAACAACTTTTTCTATATCAAATTTGTTTAAAATCTTACAACTAACTATTTGAATACAAAAATTGTTTAGAACCCAACGAATTTTTTCATCAAAAGTTGTTCGGGATCTTAAAATGTTTTTGTAAAAAGTTTTTAGAATCAAACAATTTTGTATATAAAAGTTTGTTTACAAAAATTTGTATACAAAAGTTAGTATACATAAGATTGTATACAAAAGATTGTATACAAAAGTTTATATACAAAAATTTATTTAAAAAAGTTTATTTACAAAAGTTTGTTTACAAAAATTTGTATACATAAGTTTGATACAAATTTTTCTTTACAAAAGTTTGAATACATAGTTCGTTTAAAAAAGATTATATACAAACAATGTTATACAAAATTTTGTATTCAAAAGTTTGTATACAAAAGTCTCTAAGCAAAAGTTTGTATACAAAAGTTTGATTACAAAAATTGGAATAAAATGCTTGTGTTCAAGTTTGTATATAAAAATTTGTATACCAAATTTTGTATACAAACTTTTCATACTAAAGTTTGTATACAAAAGTTAATATCCAAAAACTTGCATACAAAAGTTTATATTCATAAGTTTGTATGCAAAAGTTTGTATAAATCTGTAAACTGTTTTTATTGAAAAACTGTTAAGAAAACTTTTTATAAAAAGTTTTTTATAATTTTTTTTTATTAAATTAAAAATAAGGTTTGTTAATTATTTTCAGTTTTAAAATTTTTATTCATTTTAATTCAGTTCATTAAAAAAAACTCTTCTCTTACTCACACACGTAGAAAAAATAAAATTTTTAGTCTTTTACCCAAAAAAAAAGTCTACAAGTTTTTGATTAAAAGTAATTCACATCCATATTTTTTTGTTGTAAAATTTATCGAAAAAATTTTACTTACAACTTTAAATTGTCCATTTTTTGTTCTATCACACTATCCTCTTCAGTATCACTACTACTACTCTCACTGCAACTATTCTCAGGTGAAGTATAAAATTCTGATTCATAACTTTCAGTACCACCTTCATCATAATCTGGATCTTCGGAATCATCTTCGGAATTTGATGCAGAAATGTGTATATCGGTTATTAATTCTTTTAAAAGTTCTGTCTCCAATTCTTGTAAGCCCAATCCGATATGTTTTTTGAAAATATCGAATAAAACATTTTTTAAATTATAAGCCAACATTTGCAAGTGGGAGGCTGGACATATTGCAGTATTGCTTAGATAACGTATATAGTCGTCTATATAATAATGATTAAGTACAGAACGTTCGTTCATATTGAAAATATCACGTGTAATTAATAATTGTTTTAATATCCAGGGAGCATTTGTTTGTAATGCTGTTATACAATCTTCCACACATTGTTTGCTTAACTCATAATTACGATACAAGGGATATATAAGAGATCTTCTTATAAAACTTATTACCACTTCTTTGAGGGAAGTGAAAGGTTCAAAATAATTTAAAGTGGCCGATAAAACACTACGTGTCCAAGCTGATTCACAATTAGGTTCGTTGGAAGTAAATCTGAAAAGAAATTGAATGACAAAAAGTGTTATAATGATTGAATTTTTTGCTTTATACGTTAAAGTACTTACCTAACATCATAACAAATGCCTAGTAAAATGCTAATGAGACCACAATCAATTTCAATTAAATTATATTCATCTGGCATTGCCATAAGTTCAGGTTTGCAGGTGATATTGTGAAGCAAACATTGTTCTTCACTGGTTAAATCAGTGTCTGAAAAATAAATAGAATTTTGAAAAGTAAAATTTGTATATGGAAGTTAAAATGGTTTGGGATTCATTTTATTTTTATACAAAATTGTACATACATCGACATACAGAAAAAATAAAATCGAGTTTAAAGTAAAATATTTGTTAATTCGATTGAATTTGGCGAAATTAAGGAAATTGTAGTATCAATTAAAATAATTTGTAACTATTTAATTGAATATAGATTTAAGATTCTAATCATATCTATTAAAAATATAATTGAATATTGTTTTGAGTTTTAAACTAAATTTTTGTAGATACTATTAAATATTAATTTTAAAAAAATCGTCAACATTCAAAATTTAAAAAAAAAAATCGCTAAAATTGGGAAAAAAAATCGTTAAGCCAAAAATTAAAAAAAATACAAATTTAAAAAAAAAAATCGAAATTGTCAATATTGTCTTTTTTCTTTTTTTCACTTTTATAATTTCTTCGATTTTTCAATTTCAACGTTTTTCTTTAATTTCAGTGTTTTTTTTTTTTTAATTGGCGATTTTTCAAAATATAAGCGATTTTTTTCTTAATTTTGATGATCTTTTTATATTTTTGAAATTTTTCTCTGGCATTATGGGTTATAAAAACTTAAAATTTTGTATGCAAGAAACTATTTTTTAATTAAACATTTAATATATATTTTTAAACAATAAATAAGAATGAATATTCAAGATCGAGGTCTTGTTTTTTAATAATTCATTAATTTTTTAACATTTCTATATTCGTTGAATTTCATTTTCTAGAAATTCTATTAGAATTTAATAAAAAAAAAAACATTACAACAAAATTGTTATTAAATTGTAAAAAATTTTCCAGAAGATGACATTCGACGAATGTCGAAATATTGGAAAATAAATGAATTAGTAAAAAAAAAAACACCTTGAGCTGAAATATTCTTATTTATTAAATATTGAGAGGACGAATAAATACAACTTTAAAAATATATTATTAAGCCTTTGATAGAAAGCGAGTTTGAAATCAAACATAAGTTCAATTGAAATTTTTTTGACAATCTTTTTTTTCTGTGCTGTAAGATCTTAAAATTACGGCTTACCTTTAAAATTTATAACATACTGCATTGGATTATCATGACCCTCTGGAACTTGTAACTCAACAAAATTTAATTTATATTGATCTCTAGAAAAGTTTTTCATTTCATCAATTTCTCGATCAATAGTTCGTTGTAAAGGACTAACATCTTGGGGTTCTGGCATGCGGGTTATTAGCTCTAAATCACACTAAAACATAAAATAAGCATGTATAAAGGTTAGGGTGTCACTTAAAAATCGATTTTTCATTACACCCGCCCAGTTTTATTGCAAATGGTTCAAAATGGAAATTTTCCATTTTTTTTTTTTAGCAAAAATGTATTTTTATTAAAAATTTTTAATAATCTAATTGTTTAATTATTGATTTCAGTTATTCCCTGCCAGCAAATATTCTCCAAAATGAGTCGGAAATTTACAAAGAGAGATTCTAGCCTATACACGAACAATGTTTATTAGTTAAAAATATTTTATTTTTGATTTGAATTAGTTTAATTCTTCCAATTTTGATTTTTACTTCTCATCGGGTAAATAAAACGGTACGGGTAAAGCGTTGATCTTTTTCATTCTACATTGGTTCTCTGAAGATTTTCGGTAATGCGAAGTGAAACATGCGGATAGAAAACTTTTTTAATTAATAAATAAACATTGCACGGTTTTTTGTTCAACAAAAAACAAATGATCTTGAACTTGAATAATCTTGCTCGCATCATGTAATAATGTAAATAGTTAATAATTTTAACCAAAACATAGTCCAAATTTAACCTTTAATAATTTTTTTATATTAAGAGATATGGTGGCATATTATACCTTTTATGAAAACTTGTGGAATTGTCTATCAATTTTTATATATTTTTTTTATATACTTATAACTACGTTTTTTGAATAACGAGACCTTTTCTAAAACAACAAGAGACCTTTTCTAAAACAAAAATAAAAAAAACCGAAACTGGCCTGCAATGGGTTAATTTATGGTTACATATTTAGGGTGACCATGAAATCGGTACAAAATTTTTAAATAATATAAATCTTGTTATGAATATTTAAAAACACAGCGAATTTACTGTAAAGCTAAGATTAAGTGGAAATTTGCCTACAAAATTATGGAAAGCACTAAAATTTATATAAAAAGTTTTTATGAATAAAATTATACACTGAGAAAATTATACGCATGATATTAATGAATTTTTGCCTTAAACTAAGAAAGTTTCGCTGGAATTTGTCCATTAAAACTTGTTATCAGATTAACGCAGTTTTTTTTTACAAAATTTTAGGAAAAATTTTATTTAATTTATTTTCACAGAAAATAGTTTAAAAAAAATTATAAATCTTTTTCAGTTTGTAAAAAACTTAATTTGTTTAAAGAAAAATTTCACTAAAACTCATTCTAAATATAATTTTAGTTGCATTAAACTAATTTTATGGTGAAAACTAAACTTAGTTATACCAACTGATTTCAATCGAAGTAATTTAATTGGAAATCGTTAAAAATGTTTTCTGTATGTGCAGACTAACGACTTTTTAATTATTCGTACTGAATATTTGTTACTAAAAACACTTCAGATTTTAAAATATTGAATCTCTCGGATTCTAATCACTTCTTTTCGAACTAATCTTAGATTTAAAACGAGTTTCCCACATAAATACTTTTAGTTTTAACCTTAAATGCTCAACAGCGTCGATTTGAATGAAAATGTGTTTTTATGGTGTGAAATGCTAAATAGACAAAAAGTGCGTAGACGATTCAGTCATTAACAAATGGACTAGTGATTCCGGAGCAGTAATCCCAATTAACAAATGTGAAGCTATTCATGTTTGTAAGAAGTACAAATGTAACCTGTCGCACATAACCATAAGAGAAACACCCATCCCAGTAAAAACAAAAATTAGGATTCTTGGAATCACGTTTACAAAAAATTTTCTTTGGAATGACCACATACAGGTCATTATCAATAGACTCAAAAAAACAAACAACCTGTTGAAAATTATCTGTACAAAGCGCAAAGGCCCTCATATGGAAACCGGTATTTCCATATGTCGTGCACTCACAGAAGGCTTAATTCAACACTGCATAACAATATATGGCTGGAAATCAAAAACCAACATTAGTAAACTTAATGCTACTATAAACAGGTGTTTCCGTACAGCCACCGGCTTACTTCAGGCTACTAATAATGATGCACTAAAAATAGAAGCAAAAATAAATGACTTTGAATTCTTATTAAAAAAAAACAATCTATAAAAATGTTAGCGAAAGGACTAATAGACACCAATCATGCATTACATAAGCAATTATGGGAATTAATGGATCAGGAAATTTTAAATTACCCATGTGGACTTCAAAACATCATCCAATATGCCAAATAAATTGATATGCCATTCCCAACTCGAATAAGCTCATCAAAAATAAGCAGCTCATCAAACTCCAACTTAATCACTAATACATCTCTAAACTCTACAAAGAAGGATGAAATGAATCCACAAATGATACAACAATTCTTCTTAAAAGAAAAAGAAAAGTATAATGCAAGAGTAACAATATTCACCGATGGGTCCTTTTCAAATGGGAACACATCGTATGCTGCAATAGAACAAATGAAAAATGGAAACCATAGAATCCTTCATCAATCTATACTACCCTTCCAATCAGGAATTTTTTCGGCTGAATTAGCAGTATGATATGCTGCCAAAAGCGGACAACAAGCCCTTATTGGCACTGACAGTCTCAGCGCAGTTAAATCATTAAAACAACAAAGAAATAACAGAAAGTACATCCTAAATAATATTGAACTCAAAAAAAAAGTTATCATTCTCTGGATACCTGGACATCTAGGTATTACAGGTAATGAATACGCTCACGCTGCTGCAAAAAATGCCATTAATCATCCTTTAATAATTGAAGTACCACCGCTAGTGCCAGTAATGGTTAATTTTCAAAATTTACAAAAGAAACAACAACAACAAATATGGAACAGTTCACACAGCTTTCTTAAATCCCATAATAACAACACAACAAGACCACCATACAACAAACATCTAAGCCGTGAAAACTGTATTATTCTTGCACGAATACGTGTTGGAGCCACAGCCAAGAGGATGTGAACTTTGTTCAGAGGACCTCTCAATCAACCATATATTTAAAAGCTGCCAAATACATCAACTGATGAGCCATTAGAAAATATACTAAATTGTAACAGCAAGGAATCAATTAAAAAAATCAAGAATATTCTTAAATCAGCCAATGTATTAAATGAAATTTAAATTCACCATATATAGTGTAATGGACTAGTAGCCCACACTATTTTAAATCTTTTTGTATTTTATGAATTTATGTTTTGTAGAATACTTTTTAATAAATAAATAAATAAAATAACCGAAAAACTAACAATTTTAAAATTTTAAATTACTCATTGCACAAAAATGAAGTGACATAAGGCCATGTCCTAAGTTTCCTTACTTTTTGAATACGAATAAATTTTGAAAAGCACATGAAATTGAAATTTGTTGCTTTCTAATCCCCATAAATGTTTAAAATTCGAAATAATAATCGAAAAATGTCGAAAAATTATCGAAAAAATATTTTATTTTCAATTTATAACGAGCTTTCAACCTGCGTATATTTACAAAAATAAAGCAAATCAAACATATTAGCTAGGTTGATACTAGTATTTCG
Organism: Delia radicum; assembly: GCA_021234595.1. Lineage (NCBI taxonomy): Eukaryota > Metazoa > Arthropoda > Insecta > Diptera > Anthomyiidae > Delia > Delia radicum. Next base: position 37,160,194 of record CM037851.1, read on the forward strand.
ATCTGGCTAAAGATCTCATAAGAACCCGAAGTTTTAGAAAAGCTAGAGCCTCCATAATAGGCAGAACTTTAACAAAAAACCTATTAATCATCAATTTTGCTCCATTCTTGTCTTCTTAGTAATCAAGCACGTGGTTAGGGTCTTTTCCTAACAAGCATCATGACGTTACTAAACTTTGAAGACCAAAAATGTTCTATTTATATAAAAAAAATTTAGTGTTTACTCTGGCTTAAGTAATATTTTTTAGTTATAATAGTTTTTTGTTTTTATACACATCGAGATTATTTTTATGTTATTTTCAATTTATAACGAGCTTTCAACCTCCGTATATTTACAAAACTAAAGCAAATCAAACATATTATCTAGCTTGATACTAGTATTACGATCTGGCTATAGATATCATCAGAACCCGAAGTTTTAGAAAAGCTAGAGCCTCCATAATAGGCCAAACTTTATCAAAAAACCTATTAATCATCAATTTTGCATTTTGACCATTTTTGGACAAAATGCTAAATTTTAACTTATAACGCAGCCTTGTGATTTTTAAAAACTTCTGTAAGGAAAAAAGTGCTTGCGTTTTACTTTCTACAGGAAAGTAAATCGAAAATAAAAATGGCTATGTGAAAGAGAAAACACCAAAAAGTCGTATTGATTTCACTTTCATGGGAATGTGACAAGGTGATAATGACAAAAAAAATATATAATTTGTAAGCTTACATTTCCCTCTAAATACTTCTATATTTTAGTTAGATTTTTTACAGGAAGAAGAAAATATTTTTATTGAAAAATTTAACGGACGGAAATTTAATAACACAGAATGCCGCTGTTTCTTCCCCTCCAATCAGGTACGTAACCAGAACTATGTTTTATCGACCCAATAACAAGAGAAAAAGATTTGTTTTTCTATGTATTGTTTTTGTTGTTGGGCCAATAAAACATAGTTCTGGCTACATGCCTGCCTCCAAGGACTCGTCAGTGGTTAATTTATGTGTCAATTGAACAAAGTATTTTATATTGTTAAATTGCTCTATAAGAAAAACTTTTTACTTTGTGTCGTAGTGAGTTTCAAACCCACAGCCATACATCAGGCTATGACTCGTAGCATCACTTCTTAGCGAGTTGAGCCACTGTCAAGAACGCGATGAGTGCGGCTAATTCGATTTTTGTCACACAAAAAAAAAATTAAATGTCCACAATTATTATTCGATATCATTAAAAACGCATTTTCTCAGTTTTTAATTAATTTCTCACATTTTATTTTTTTTTTATTAATTAATAACCATATAATTACAAATTATATACTATTACCGTAACCGAGCACTAGCTACTATGGCTTTCGGCGCGTTGTAGCGAAAACATACCAGTGCATCTGGTGTGAATCGAACACTCGACCCCCGCACTGATAAGCCAGCACGCTACCAACTAGCCTACCGGGGAGCACTTAATTTTTTGAATTTTATGATTAATAAAAGCCGCAATTCTAAATATTTATTTAAAAAATATATATTTTATTTAAGAGCGCTTTGGTCTTCTTTGCAAACTAATGAAGTTTTCATTTTAATTAATCTCAAAATAAAGTTGTAGGAGCTTTTTCAAGTATTGTATCTTTAAAGGCACATTTTTTTTTTTTTATTTTGTGCAAAAGTATTGTACATCTTATTGCACTTGTACGGCAATATGACAATAATTTTTTTTTTATTTTATTTTAAGTCTGTGGAATAACATCCTTACAGACTATAATATTAAATAATAAAAAAAAGTATTATAATCGTAATAAATTTAATTATGAGTATTTAAAAACAAAATTATATTACGCTTCATAAGACTAATGTTGGCAGAATAATCAAAAAAATCGTACATATCAATAAACTGCAGACATAGTCTTCTATAAGCATCGGCATTAGCGTAGTTCGTTTGTACAGCTTGAAGGTATGTTGGGGTATAATTACGAGTCGGTCGTTGGGGAACGTTAAAGTTGAAATTGCCCAGCAGAAAGTCAGAAAGTCAGTATTTCCCTTAAGCAGATTGGCTAAGAATACAACATGAAGCATTATTCTTCGGCTTTTAAGTGTTGGCAGTTTAATTATTGACAATCTAATGGCGCATGACGGAAGATCTTCAACACGATTAGGAAAAGAACTCCTTAAGCAAAACAGAAGAAATTGTTTTTTAATAGATTCAATGCGGCTGTTGTAAATTTCAGCGTCAGGATCCCAGATAATTGATCCGTATTCCATAATTGGTCTAACTAGAGATGTATATAATTGTTTTGTTATATTTGGATCAACAAACTCTTTCGCCCATCGTATAATAAAAGCAAGCACGTCACGAGCTTTATTTGTCATCATAGTAATATGTTTTATAAAGTTTAGTTTCGGATCAACTAAAATACCTAGATCTAAGAATTCATTTACTGAATCCAAAATATAGCCACCTAAGAAATACAAGCAGGGCGAGTAACATTTCCTTGCGAATGAGCATTTAAGGGTTAAATATTTTTTAACAGTTTCCATCAGATTAAAAAATTGTTAATGGAGAATTCTTTCCGTTTTGGAAAATTTAAAATTCTAAAAACCTTGTTCTAAATGGATCAAAACATTAGATTTTCTATGAAAAATACTTACATTTTCTGAAAATGCTAAAAATCAGTACAAATTTTAAAAAATCAGTACACGTGACCAAAAATCAGAACGAATGGTCAACCTAGACAATGGATAATTTTTTAAAAAGAGCTTTCATATGACTCACATATTGCCAAAATACTTTTTGAGATGATTACTAAAAACTATTCCTATGCCCAGCAGCAAAAGGGCACTCCCGCCAAAAAAAAAAAAAAAAATTACCATCGGCATAATCAGCGTGGAAATATTAGTGGATGTAAAAAGTTTCATCAATTTTGGAGAGGAGCGGCTAAACTTTATTTAAACCATGGTTATTTTAATGGACATCCTAATTAAGTTTCCCAAAAATATTAAAACATTGCAAAACTAACCTCAAAACTTCGAATACAACCACGATATTTACTGGCAAATCCATAATCAAAAGAGCCTTCAGGTTTCAATAATTCTGCAGCATTATCAATTTTAATTAAACAATTATCGGTAATCTTATTTAACTTCCATAAATCTAAAGTACGTTCCAGCGAATCTTTGGATTTTTTCTCATTGCAAGATTTTTCTTTAGCTTGTTGATTATCTTCTTCAGTTATGGGCAAGCAGGGCAAATTGATAACAAGTGTATGATCTTTGGTATTGTAGTACAAGTATAAATTCTTCAAATCTTTTAAATCAAAACGACGTGTGGACTTGAATCTGAAAGTGCAAAAAGATGATTTAAATAATTTAAATTCTTTTTTTGTTTTTTTAATAAAATTGACTTACTTGTAAATTTGCACATCTAAATATATTAAAAAATTATAATCCTCTATAAATACATCACAATTTCGTATATTATGGACATATCTTCCTGGTGCGTAGTTGGTGTCCCGTGTAGCATGTGCCTGTTGTTCACTAGCATTTGGTTTTTTTATTTGTATTTTTAGTTCACATAAATTTTCTTTATATTCATGTTGGATTTGTTGAATATGGGACATTTTGGTGCTGGAAATTTCTCGTTACAATAATTCGTGCAAAATTTTGTTATTTAGTTTAATAAGGTTTGCATTGAAAATGCATAAAATAAATATTTATTTTATAATTTTTAATTGGAATATTTTACTTGACTTGTGTAGTTCGTGAAGGAACTAGTTATCTTAACTAGTTCACTTAATTGAACTATTTGATCTAGTTCACCATTATCGCACTTCTAGTTTAATCTATCATTTCTATCTTTTTCCAAACACGCAGTCCACATTGGACATTATTTGGATATAATATGTGCCAGAATGCCAATTAAATAATGGTATTAAATTATATATGTTCATATTAATGCTTAGGGTGGAGAACACGTATTCATATTTATATTATGTCTTATCAAAATTGTCTGTCTCCCGTTGAGTAAAGACGTTTTATTCATTAAATTTTCAACTATGCGATTAAAAAATAAATTTAAATTGATTTATAACAGTTTAACAATTTGAAATACACTTTTTCTTCTTGTATTTCTTTAATTTTAGGCGTTTAACTTTCATTTATTTTTTTGTTTACAATTTTTTATGTATGTGTGTGTGTATTTTGACAGATCATATCATGATATTGGTTTTTAGAGATTTATCGTAACAACACTCTTATGATATCAGATATAATACTAACAGTTACAATAACTTGTCGTCCACGTGTAAGTTTAAGTTTGATGACGGAAAATATTAAAGTTAATATCAAGTGTAGACACTATGTAAAGGGTGGTGAAAATATAAATTTCAATGGAGGTTAACATGTGAAAGGTGGTGGATGTTGCCGGCTGCCGACCATGGATTTAGACGAGGTGATGACAACGGCAACGGGTACCATTCACCCCCCTACAAGAAGACTACCGGTCATTTTACTAGTTATATTACCGGTAGTGTTGACCAATATATTGGTTAAAGTTTCTATTAGTTTATTAAGAGCAAAATGAAAAAACTAACCGAAACTCTAGTGTACATGTGATTTTGCCTCTCTCTCTAACTAATTAATTTCACAAGACTACAGAACATATATCTGTACTGTTTACTCTGCTGCTTTAAACTAGTCAATGATAACCTTAATAATGGTTAATACTAACTAGTTATTCATAACGTTAATATTGGTTAGCAATAACTAGTTACACCTAACTTATATATCCGTCATACCTAACCTTTATGAAATAAAACTTAGTTATTGAATTCTCATTTAAAATTCAGATTTTTATTAAATAAAAGTAAATGATAAATAAAAAAAAAACTTATTAATAAATTAATAATAATAACAATAATAGGTCATCAGTAAATAGGCCACGGATTACACTGCCGACATCTTCCGATGTACCCTTGAGCTTATACATGTAGTTAACCTGTAAAAAATATATATGTGATATTTAAATTTACAAATTATTTTCTTAAATTTCAGATTTTGTTACCGTTGCTTGGGCAAAATCTTCGGCCTTTAGCTTCTCCTCCATCTAATTTACCGCTTCATCAGACCGCAAAGGAAGCATGGCTGCCACTTCGTTTAACTTTCTGTCTATATTTTTGCCAGTAAATAACATTTGTTAATTTTATAATATATAAAATTGTTTATTTATATTTACCTTGATCTTTGTCCACAGCTTTGTTGGCAGCCAAATTTTCCTTTTCAGAATTTGTACATTTCTTACTAAGGCTAAATTTTTTTTTTTTTTTTGATTAATTTTTGGCCTGAAAAAAAAACCTATAATGAAATATATCAAACGGAAATTTTGCATTTGTACATTCGATGTTCCTCTCTAACACATATGTTAGAGTGAAACAAGTAATGCAATATTTACCTGCTTTGCCACTAGCAACAATTTTTCCTCAATACATTAGATCCAAAAAAATCCCCAAAATTTCCAAACCCCAATTTGCATACTAATTTTATTTTTTGGCCAATAAATAAGTAAAATTAAAATAAAAATATTCCATATATTTTAATACAACTTCTATTTAAATGAAAATTAAATAATTATTTACATAAATTTCTATAAAACAAATTCAATAAATATTATAAAAAAATACCATAAAATTGTATTTCAAAAACGAAACAGTGGCAGCGCCGGTAGCAGAAATTCAATGTAAAATTGTTGCAAGTGTGTTGGTAAATAAATGTTTTTTTTTTTAGTTTTGGTTATGCATTTCTTGTAGGGCCCTTCTTAAGTGACAACCAGTGATGCCAACGTAGTGTTTTTTTTACCTTGAAACGTTCCATTATTTTTAGCGGTTATTTTGCACATTTTGAAAAAACGTTCTTCTAGATAGTGTTTTATTTAGCCTTGCGTCAATGTTTACCATATACCCAGGTCCGCTTACGGTTTTTTCCGAATGTAGTACTTTTTTTTTAAATAACTGTCAAAATAGTTGTTTTGTATTATTTCATAAAAAACAACTATTACTACACAAACAACTGTCATGTAGTAACTGGATAACTTTTTTGAGTGTATTTACTCTGATAAGGGTCATACATACTGTGAGTTAAAAAATGAGATATTAATTTAAATATGAAATAATAATAGCTTTAAATGTGATTTATTTTCTTTGTCTACGAATTATCTCATATTGAAAGGTTGCACAATATATTGAAAAAAAAAAATCAACAAACTTTTGATTAATATTGCGCAAACAAGAAAAGTGACATAAAAAATTATGTGTTGGCCACATTGTGCAAACAGAAAAGAGTGTGCCCTTATTACATGTGTAAGGCAAAACGACGGTAATATTGGTAATAATATTGAAAGGTGTATTTGCACCTTAAACTGTATTTACTTGACGCTCGAAATCCAGTTTATGCTAAATTTCGAAATCTAGTTAGTGCATCATTTTATACACAGCCATATGATTGAAATCTAGGTTAAACTGATTTTGATGTTATATGTAAATGCAGTTTCATAAAAAGTACTGCGAGTTTTGGGTAGTATAACAGCGGTGCATATGGCAAAAAAGCGCTAAGTTGGCATGGCTGATTATAGTGCTGCCAGCTCTTAAAACAAAGTCGTTGCCAGACTGCCATATTGTTTGTCAGGTGCCAAACCAGTAATGTCAACTTTATGGAAGCAAAACACTTAAGAAGGCGCTAAAAAACTTGAATGATATATTTTATGAAAATCTCTACCTCTTTTTTTGAGTAATTTATTCAATTTCATGCTATGTTAAATTTATATTGATGACATTAATAAAACAAATACTATATAAACATTAAATTGATTAAATTTGGAAAATAAAATAAGCTACAAGTATATTATTTCTTATATTTAGTTTGAATGTTGCTCTACATCAAGTCCAAAATATACTATGATATTGTTATATTGGATTTTATTTGTTGCTTTTCAAAAGTCTTCTCATTATCATGATAGACAATACAATTGTTTCATTGGCATCAACCAAATCTTCAGTTGTTCGCAATACAAAATTTGTCTGCCTTAGTGTATAAACTGACTGATTTGGTAAACCTAATTATAAAAAAATCAAAACTATTTGAAAAGTGAAAATTTTTATATTTCAATATACATTGCTCGAAAAAATATTTTTTTTATTTTTAATACAAAATTTAGAACATTTTTGAACAATTACCACACCTCGGGTCTTCTCATACAAACATTGTTTGTTGGGATATATATACATTCCTTTACTGTTAATGAAAATTATTCAAGTTCGAGTCCATACTCTATATTGCTTCATTAGGATATTGTCCTAACAAATATAGAGTTTTTGTTTTCAAAATTATTAAGTAACCACTTTTAGGACTGTGTTGATAGATCTATTTCGGGAATTTTCTCGGTTTCCATCATCGGAACACGTTTTGAAAGAAGGGACAATCACATGCAAAACATAAATCATTTATTAAACCTAGTTTTCTCACTAAATGAGAACTAATATATGAGCTCGAAGTTAAAGACTATTACCATTGATCAAAAAAAAAAACATTGAAAACTTTTTCGTTATGGGCAAGCTCTATCTTCTTATAAACGAAAATCGACAAAACGGTTTTTGAGGGAGTATGAGTAATTTTGTAATTTCAATATAATTCGTTGTTATACAACAAAATTTTGTTAGCTTGATTTATTCGCTGATTGCGAATCTGACATTCGATTTTCAAAATCCAAAACGGCGGACCCAATATGGCGGTTAATTTTTTTTTTTAAATGAGATCGTTTTTGTTGTAAAGCTTTGGGGGTAGCTAAATTGAAATCTGAAATTGGATTTTTAAAATACAAAATGGCGTATGATTTTTTTTAAAGTCATCTGATTTGTACCAAATATTTTAATCTGAAATTTTAGAGGGTCGTTGAGTACGAATTTAAATTCAGATGTGAAATATTCAAAATGGCGGATCCAATAGGCCGGATAATGAAATATTTTTTTCCAAAAGTTGTAGAGGTCGCTGAATTCGAATCTGAAATCAAATTTTAAAAATTTAAAATGTACATAGGATAATTTGATTCGACACCAACAAATTTTCAGAAAAATTATTCGCCATTTTGAATTTTTAAAATCTGATTTCGTATTTAGCGACCACTAAAACTAAAGACAAAATATTTCATATAATTCGATGTTTTTCTAAAAAAAATTATCCGCCATTTTGAATATTTCAAATTTGATTTCAGATTTGTACTCAGCGACATACAAAACTTTCCAAAAATATATTTGATACGAAAACGATTACTTAAAAAAAAATTTCGTCATATTGGGTCCGCCATTTTCACAATCATAGATAGAAGTGGCATTCATAATCTAATTAATTTTTAAAAGTTAAGTAGCAACCGTATTTGTAGACAATCGAATGGTTCGGATGTAGCTATCGAGTTCACTAAATTAATGTTGAGGCAATCAAAATTCCATTTGCGTAACAGAATTCCTATTGTTTCTATCAAATGATTGTTGTTACAACCCAAAAATTCGGTCGCAGCAACCGAAGCATGCGATTGGTAGTTGCTGCTACCGAATCTGTTTTTCGGTGTATGCGTAAGGACAGCGTCGACTATTTGGTAAATTCGCCATATATGATAACAAACTGTTTTTGTAGTCGGCACCTCAATGTCGACCATTGAAAATTTAACAAAATTGTTGTTTCTAATGGCCGGCAACTCAATGCCTAGCATTGGATTGATCAACATTTTTGTTCCTACCCAGTAAAATAGTTAAATCCAAATAACCGGTTGCAGAACAACTTATACTGTATTACAAATAGGTTCGAATTTCTGTTCTACAACCGATTTTTTTTGTATGGAGTTTATCCTATTTACAATAGGTTTTTTACCTCCAAACAAGAACAGTTTGCTTTTGAACCGGTTCTAGAACCAGTTATAGAACTAGTTTTGGGACAGTTAAGGCTTACATTTTGATTGTCAGAAACCTGTTCTAGAACCGGTTCTATGCAACCGATGGTAAAAGAAGCTGTTCTGGAATAGATTCTGAGGTAACCGATTCCAAAAAATTTTGTTGGTTAATGTCGGCACCCATTGAAATAAGATAAACTAAATGCTTTTACTAAATTTTTCTCATTCAGAACAATATTTTAATTAATATCTACACTCAGCGAATTTCTGATTTAAAAATATGTAGTTGTTTGGATTGTAATAGAGTTTCATTATTTTTAATGTAAGTGTCAGTCATTTGTAGAACAAATTTATTTTTTTACTAACCTTGTAGTTCATTAAAAAAAAAAAAACAAACCACATCAATTGACTGTTTTATGATTTTACATTAATTTTTTCAGTCGTTTTTTTGTTATTTACAAAAATTAAAAAAAAGTAAATGTTTGTTTATTTTTTACTAACATATATGGTTCATTTTTACTACAATTGTGATTAACACAATTAACATTAAAAAACAAATGACAATATTATTTAAATTTAATGAAATGTTTGTCTTCCTTTCTTCAGGTGGAATTTCATTCGTTTTTGACTACAATTGCTGGCGTCTTTACCTACATAATATCCTTAGTGTAAATTTATAAACTGCCAATGTTCAAATATAACGTATATTAAGATAATTATTTACCTTTTTAAATTGGCCTATAATTACGAATATCATTTAAAAAACAACACTCCCACAAGAGTTGAAAAATTTGTTAAAGAAAAAGGATAAAACGACGACAAATTACTTATCTCAATTTCCAATTTAATCATTACAAAGTGAAGAATGCATATATTTTTAAAGAAAATGTTTTATTTTTTAAATACTTTATTGCCATTATTCTTACACTAAGAATAGTTTATATAGTAGTTTACTGTTTGTAGTTTAATAAAAAAGTTTTCAATTGAGTTAAAAATAATGGAACATGCATTTATTTTTCAAATAAATATTTTTTCAACTTTTTTGTTTACATTTGTTCAAAATAATTAACTAAAATGTACCGATTTTTTTAGTTTCATTTATTATTATTTTTATTTATTTAAAGTTTCATGCAAATTTAACCACAAAAACGGAATATTGAAGTTTATATCGCTCATTTACTGCAAGACTGGCATAACTCAAAAAAACACGATTTTGCAGAAAACGAGTTTAAAGTTTTCAATCCATATCTGCCTCGCTCTACACTTTCTCTATTTTATTTGTGTGCGAATTCGCTAATTATTCAGAGACCAGTTTCTCACAGTTTCTCTATGAAGTATATACGCTTTGCACCCATTTTAAAGACAAAATAAAATATTGTTACGAATTTGGGGATTCTTGTTGCTAAATGGCGATTTTAATAAAACAGCAAGATGGCAACACTATGAAATACAGTCAAACAATCACTATTTTCCGTTAAATTCAAAATTGCTACTATTCTGTAACCAGTAATTGCCAGATCAGTCGAGCTTTTTCTAGAAGTGATGCCAACTGGTATAAATACCAGTGCGCCGCGAATAAATGAGTCAGTCGTAATTAAATCGTCGAAGTCGTTAAGTTGTAATCGAAACGTGAAGCGATAACTATCAACCTTAAGCTACAAGCTAATTAATTTAGTGTGAAACGGTTATTTAATAAATCTAAAGTTAAATTAAATAAAAAGTGTTTTATTTTGCAAATAAAAGAATCCGTAAAATTGTTTATTCAACGGGAATTAAACAAAACACGATTTATAAAAGGCTAAATCGTAACAATTGGTGTCAGAAGTGAAATTTGCAATAAACTTTAAATAAAAAAAAAAAAAAAAAAAAAAAAAAAAAAGGACAATCATGAAATTTGAGGAGCTGAAAGTTGAGCAACTCAAAAAGGAGTTAAATAAGCTAGATCTTCCGACAGCAGGTAATAAAGCGGAGCTGCAAAAAAGGCTTATAGATGAATTCAAGCGGCGTGGCATTGACATCGGAGCGCACGATTTTGAGGAAGAAAAGGTAATGGAAGTATCCACCCTCACTGCACCAAGCAATACAGACTTTAATGCAATGTTTGCTGCAATGATGGAGCAAATGACGAAAATTCAAGAAACTTCTAGAGCCACCAACGAGAAACTTCTATCGGAAGTTCAAGAAACTTCTAGAGCCACCAACGAGAAACTCGCAGAAGTTCAGGAAACTTCTAGAGCCAGCAACGAGAAACTTTTAGCTGAAGTTCATGAAATTTCTAGAACCACAAACGATAAATTACTGGAGATTTCTGAGGTAATAAATAAAAGAGTAGATTCCATTGAATGCAAATTCGATGAAGAGCTGGCTGACTTAAAGAATAAAATGAACAATCTAGAAATTGATATAGAGGCAAAAATTAACAATCTGCAAATCCAAGGCGGACCGGTGCGAGTAATATCAGAAACTTCTTGTAAGACAAAGACTCCCAGTTTTGATGGCAGTACACCATTTACAGTATTCCAGTTCCAGTTTGATACGGTTGCCAGCAAAAATGGTTGGAGCGATGAAGAAAAAGCAATACAGTTGATTCTTGCTTTAAAAGGCACCGCAGCAGAAGTTCTCGAAACTGTCCCTATTAGCTGCAGAAACAATCATGGTGACATTATGGCGGCACTACAACGTAAGTATGGTGGTGAACATAAGAAAGAGATATACCGTATGGAGCTGCGAGGCAGAGTACAAAAAGCCAATGAGTCTCTTCAAGACTTTGCAATGGAAATTGAGCGTTTGGTGCAGCTGACTTATCCTGGCGAAAATCACCCGTTTTTGGATCAGTTTAAAATAGAGGCATTTGTGAATGGCATTCGCGATTTTGATGTCAAGCATGCGGTCTGTGCTACGCAAAAGTTATCTTTTGCAGAAACTGTTTCCTTTGCGTTAGCTCAAGAGACTGCTAAAGTAATTTCGAAGCCACAATTTTGCAGAGCTCGAAAAATCGAGGTTACCGACGAAAAAGAGAGTAGTCTCATTAAGGACATCAAGGAGGCGATTAATGAGGCATTTGCGCAGAATCAAAATAAAGCCCGAGGTAAATGCTATAACTGCGGAAAAGTCGGCCATTTTCAGCGAAATTGCAAAGCGCCACGTAAAAGATCCAGATCTGCTTCTCCACCGAGAAACAATAAGCGGTCTAACAATGCATCATCACACGAGTCACCGTTAAACTAAAACGAGCCAGCACAGAGGGGCATGAGCTGGCTCCCACAAACGAGGGCCCCACGATCTCCATATCAGTAATGCAACAGAAAAACAGCAACCTTACTGCTTGTGGCTACATCAACGGAGAAAAGCGCATTTTTACTATAGACACCGGAGCATCACATTCCATTATAAGGACCGATTTAGTAAAGCGGAGAATCGAGCAATTGAGCAATATAAGATTGCGTACAGCTACGGGAGAGTCTGCCACTGTTCATGGAAAAATTAATGTGAAGGTAGCTATGGCCAACATCGTTGCGTATCATGAATTTATCGTTGCCGATATTGTGGACGAAGTCATCATTGGTGCAGATTTCATGATAAGACATAACATTAATCTGCACATGGGACAACAAACAATGATTTGGCGTAATATTGAAATACCCCTCGATGTTGGTTATGAAAGTAAGGCCCAAGTAAGAAAGCTAGTAGCCATTGAGAACCAAAAATTACCACCACAATCCGAAAATTTGGTATGGGCCCGTGTGGAGGGAGATTGTGAGGATAACCGTTTGTGGGTGGTAGAACCAACTGAAATAAAGAGTGACTTATTAACAGCAAAAGCTCTCGTCAAAACTTGCAAAGATGGAAGAGTTCCCGTGAGAGTGCTAAATCTATCTAGCCATGAAAAAGTCGTCAAACAAAACATCGAAATAGCTCAATGTGCTCCAGCAGAGGCAGTAATAAATAGCGAAGTGAAGCCCGAACCTGTTAAAATATCCGCAAGAGAACGTGAAATACTAGACGAACATATGGGAAAATGGATAGCCGGTTTAGCAGCGCCTGACAAGAATAAGGCGAAACAGCTACTTAAAAAGCATGCATCTGTTTTTGCCTTAAAAAGCCAAAATCAAGGTAGAACAGCAATTGTAAAGCACGAAATAAACACCGGCGAAGCAAGACCAATAAAACAAGCGCCCAGAAGTGTACCCCTCGCAAAACGAAATGAGGTGAAAGAGATAGTAAACGAAATGGAGCAGAACGGCGTAATCGAACCATCTTCGAGTCCTTGGAGCTCGCCAGTGGTCTTGGTGAAAAAGAAAGATGGCGGTACCAGATTTTGTGTCGATTATAGAAAATTAAATGACGTCACCAAGAAAGACAGCTATCCACTACCTAGGATCGATGACACCTTGGATACGCTTGCCGGAGCCAAATGGTTTTCCACCTTAGACTTGCAAAGTGGTTACTGGCAGGTGGAGATTGCAGATAAAGACAAAGAGAAAACCGCCTTTAGTACAAGTGAAGGTTTGTGGCAGTTTAAAGTTATGCCATTCGGACTCTGCAATGCTCCGGCCACATTTGAACGCCTTATGGAACGTGTATTAAAGGGACTTCACTGGACAACATGCTTGGTGTATCTTGATGACATAATTGTCATAGGAAAGACTTTTGATGAACATCTCAAAAACCTGGTTGAAGTCTTTAAACGTATATCATCGGCAGGACTAAAACTTGGCATAAAGAAATGCACACTGTTCCAGAAAGAGGTAAAATATCTGGGTCATCTTGTAACAGCAGACGGCATTTCTACTGATGAAGATAAAATACGAGCTGTAAAGGACTGGCCTCGCCCGAAAAATCTTCATGAATTGCGAAGTTTTCTGGGTCTTTGCACTTACTACCGACGATTCGTACCAAATTTTGCCAGCATAGCCGCCAGCTTACATGAACTGACCAAAAAGTCGAGACCGTACCAGTGGGGTGAAGCACAGGAAAGTGCGTTCCAAAAGCTAAAAGAATTGTTGTCTACGGCACCAGTTCTGACATATCCCATCGCTGGAGAAAAATTTGTGCTAGATAGCGATGCGAGCGGCTACGGAATAGGAGGCGTGCTTTCACAGGTGGTCAACGGGACAGAAAAAGTTATTGGCTATTACAGCCGAATACTTTCGAAGCCTGAGAGGAACTATTGTGTTACGCGACGCGAGCTGCTGGCGGTAATAGAGTGCATAAAACATTACCACAAGTATTTGTATGGCCAACATTTTACGCTGAGGACTGACCATGCTGCACTTAGATGGCTGTTACAATTTAAAAATCCTGAAGGACAACTTGCGCGCTGGATTGAACGCCTGCAGAGCTACGATTTTAATATCGAGCACAGGGGAGGTACAAAACACAGCAATGCGGATGCCCTCTCGCGGCGACCCTGTAACTTGGAGTGCAGACATTGCGTTAAAGCCGAAAAGAAAGAATGTGTAGTTGATATTCGGCTAATGCAAATAGAATCGGAAGAAGACTGGTCAACAGCGCAAAGGAATGACCCAATCCTGTCAAAAATTGTAGTGGCTAAAGAGGAAGACAGAAGACCTACCCGCAATGAAATATCAGCAGAGGGACCACTTTTGAAATCTTATTGGGCACAATGGAATAGTTTGAAAACTGGTAAATGGTTGCTTATATCGCACGTGGGAGAGTGCAGACGGCAAATCTTCATCTAATTTAATAGTCGTGCCGTCCTCTAAGATGAATGAAGTATTGAAAGAGTTCCATAATGGTCCCAGTGGAGGTCATCTAGGCATAACAAAAACCCTAGAAAAATTAAAACAGCGGTTTTATTGGGTTGGATGTCAACAAGCTGTAGCCGATTGGATAGCAAACTGCACAGAATGCATCGCGGCCAAAGGTCCAGTAAGGAGAAGTCGAGGACTACTTCAGCAATACAACTCAGGTGCGCCATTTGAGAGGATAGCGATGGATGTTGCAGGCCCATTTCCTGTAAGCAACGCTGGAAACCGATATGTGCTAGTAGTAATGGATTACTTTAGCAAATGGCCAGAGGTATACGCCATCCCCAACCAAGAAGCAAAAACGGTAGTGGAAGTATTTGTGAACAACTGGGTGTGCCGTTATGGTGTTCCAATAGAATTGCATTCTGACCAAGGTAGAAATTTTGAATCCGGCGTGTTTAAGGAAATGTGTGAGCTATATGGCATAAGAAAAACCCGGACAACGCCACTTCATCCACAGTCTGATGGCATGGTCGAGAGATTTAATCGCACTCTGGAAGAATACTTGCGAAAAGTGGTGAGCGCCCATCAGAAAGACTGGGACGAGCACATACAAAAATTTTTATTAGCATATAGGTCGGCTGTGCATGACTCTACCTCTAGAACACCAGCAAAAATTATTTTTGGAACCGAATTGAGACTGCCTGGAGATTTGGAATTTGGCTTTAAGCCTACACCGTTAGATGGGAACGAGGAAAACTCTTCTCGAGCGCAAGAAAATTTGAATGAATTACATGACTTTGTGCGCGGTCGAATTAAAATGACCAGTGATAAGATGAAAGCCAGATACGACCGAGCCGCAAACTCTGAGGGATTCACTGAAGGTCAGCTGGTTCTACTTTTCAGCCCACAACGAAAGAAAGGATTATCTCCTAAACTACAGACGCATTGGGATGGGCCTTACCGAGTGATCAAGAAGTTGAACGATGTTGTCTACAGGATCCAGAAGTACAACAGCCCAAGATCTAAAATGAAGGTGGTCCATCTTGAACGACTAGCAAATTACGGAAAGGGAGATAGTGTGCCTATTCGGGACGAACAGGCTTAAGTGGGCGGCAGTGTTACGAATTTGGGGATTCTTGTTGCTAAATGGCGATTTTAATAAAACAGCAAGATGGCAACACTATGAAATACAGTCAAACAATCACTATTTTCCGTTAAATTCAAAATTGCTACTATTCTGTAACCAGTAATTGCCAGATCAGTCGAGCTTTTTCTAGAAGTGATGCCAACTGGTATAAATACCAGTGCGCCGCGAATAAATGAGTCAGTCGTAATTAAATCGTCGAAGTCGTTAAGTTGTAATCGAAACGTGAAGCGATAACTATCAACCTTAAGCTACAAGCTAATTAATTTAGTGTGAAACGGTTATTTAATAAATCTAAAGTTAAATTAAATAAAAAGTGTTTTATTTTGCAAATAAAAGAATCCGTAAAATTGTTTATTCAACGGGAATTAAACAAAACACGATTTATAAAAGGCTAAATCGTAACAATATATTATCCTCTATCTCGAAAAGTATACTTGATATTAATATGAAATTGTTACACAATATAAAGCATGATATAACTAATAAATCTGCATCATTAACTCAAAAATAGCATTTTTTGACTTATGACAGTCTTGAAGTAAATGAGCGATATGTTTCTATTACAGTTATTTAATTTTTTTTTTTCAAAAATGTATTCAAAAAAATCGTGTTTGTGATTTTATTAAAAAATTATTTCAATTCAAATTACAAGAAATTGAAAAAGTTTACACATGAAGTGTGTGTGTATACATTTTGTCGAAAAGAAAAACAAAAAAACTGAAATAAATTCAAATAACTGAATATAACTTTTGTTTTTACCGATCTGTACACACAGAAAACAGACTTATATTCACAAGCGAGTTTTTTGCCAACCGAATTTTGATAGTTTTATGAACTAATTTAACTCTTTGTTGTAGTTACGATTGGAAAAATTAATATTTGGTTATAAAAATCAATATATTTAATTACACTAACCGAATTAAAAAATAATTGTTTGTACATAACATCAAATTTAGTTAGTTGCCCTAATCAAAAATATTTAAAAGTATAATAACATATTTTTTCTTTGAAATTAATTTATATTAATTGTAATAAATATAACAAAACAACTTTTTTTTTATAAAAATTAAATATTTACAAATTAATACACTCAAAATAAAAAGTTTGTAAAGTCAGCAAAAAATTTTGCTGAGTCATCAAAATTTTAGTCAGGAGGGTGCTAGCAAAAAAATTGCTAATATCAGCTCGCTGATTTTCAGCAACAAAATTAGTAGATTCAGCAAAAGTTTTGCTAACACTTAGTAGATTAGAAATAAAAAAGCGTTGGTAAAAATTAATAAATTTTTTGCTGAATTTTAGTAGACTGAAAAAAACGCAAAAAAATTATAAAAAAAAATTGTAATTCAGTTAATATATTTGCTGAAAATCATAAAACATATTTTTGTGATTCTTTTAAAAATAATTTACAATAATTACGAAATATAAAAATTTTCATTTTCCCACATTGACGACATGAATTAATTTAATATCTGAAAATATATAGAAATAAATATATATAACATAACAAACATTTTCTTTCAACTACTTACATCAATGGTTGTCTAAATGATGATATCTTTTAAGGACGCAACTGCCGAAGATAACACTGTGCTAGTTCAAAAACGTAACAAGCGGGGCACCCGGCGGGTAAAGCTAATTCGAGTACGCTGATTCCAGTGGTGCTAACCGTTTTTTTTAGGTTAGCTCTCGTTTAAAAAATAATTAAGATTGAAAATTATGGTTCCAAGTACCTAAAAAAGACAATTTTTTAAGTTTTTTTTACCATTTATTGATTTTAAATGTATGAAATTGAGAACATTTTATGAAACAACATCAACAATAAACTATTTGCAACAAAATTTAATTGACTACAACAATTTTAAAGTGATTTATAATTTTTTTTTTTTTTAATAAATAAATTTTTCATGATTTTTTCAATTTTCATTTCCTGATTCATTATCTTCCTCTTGCAAATTCCACGCCCATTTATCGCATTCCGCCCATTTTCAGTTCGACTACCAATATTTGTAATTGATGGACTCGTACAAAATTTGAAGGCTATATAGCTAATATAGAACCCTAGATATTTAATATTAATATTAATTTTGTATATGAGCTTAATATTCACTTTGTATGGGAGCTGCCACGCCCACTGGTATGATCCCGCCCAATTTTCCCATGACTATTCATAATATAATCAACGTGCACAAATTTCTAAGACTCTGGCTATTATAGAACTGTAGATATATGATATTAAATATTTACTTTGTATGGGAGCTGACACGCCCACTGGTCCGATCACGCCCATTTTTCCCATGACTATTAACACTATCAAATAATCAACGTGCACAAATTTCTAAGACTAAGACTATTATAGTACTGTAGATATATGATATTAAATATTTACTTTATATGGGAGGGAACCATAATTTTCAATCTTAATTATCTTTTAAACAAGAGCTAACCTAAAAAAACGGTCAGCACCACAGGATTCAGCGTACTTGAATTAGGTTTACCCACCGGGTGCCCCGTTTGTTACAAAAAAAAGTGTCCGATTCGAGCACAGTGTAATTATAGAAACGAAACGAAAAAATAACCAAAAAACAAACGAAACAAAAAAAACAACCCTTTTTTTTGCAATAAGAAAAAGGAACCATACTAAGATGTGTGTCTTTGTCTTTCGCTTTACTCTGTCTACATGTCTGTATATGTTTGTTTGCAATTTGACCACACTAGATTATTAATCTATTAACATTTATTATAGAAATACATATTAAATTTGTATATTTTCTTTTGTCTTTTATTTTATTAATAGACATTTATTTTCACAAGCCGGTGACAACGCAAAATTTTAGTTGTTTCAATCCTCAATTTTGTTTTATGTATGAAAAACAGATACAAAAGTCTTCCATGGTTGATTTTTTTATATGTCTTATTAGAGTGCTACTTTTTAGTATCATTTTCCTCTTCTCTACTACATCTTGACATGCCGCGACATCTGCTTCATTCTGCGTATATCTTTCAATCTGGTTATCGTCCACACTATTAATGTGCTTATCAGCACAATTTTTTTTAGCAAAATTAATTAGTAAAACATTAGTATATTAGTAAAGCATTAGTATAAAAAAGTTAAGTGCTGAATAAGTATAACAAAAATTTTAGCTGAAAACACGATTTTAGCAAAAAAATTTGCTAAAAAATAGTATACCCGATTAACAAGACGTTTTACTAACTTTTGTACTAACTTATTTTTTTGAGTGTAGTACAATTATATTAAAACTACAAATTATAACTCTTTTTAAACTTAAAAATATTTTGAGATTTTATTAAATATAAAATATAAGGAAAAATGTCAAAAAGAATGTCGAATCAAAAACTATATAACAATAATGCGTAGAATGCCTGTAATGCCAACGTTTTTGCACAGGTTTATCTCAAAAAGTATAAAAAATGGGTTCGGAAAAAATTCGTAAATGTCCAAATTAGCACGAAAATAAAAATGAAAATACGTTCGCACTTTAATTAAACAGGGTATAGTTAACATGAATTCAGTAGTCAATTCTATGTAGAGTACCTAAAAACTTATATAATATTTTCTACATCTTTAAAAGGCCAAAAATGACTAGGAAATGCATTTAAAAATTCGTTACAACTATACCGCATTTGCAAGTTGTTGCTTTGACTAAAATTTTATAAAGATGCTTATATAAAAAAGGCATAATTTTGTACCCAATTTGGATCAGTTAAATTCCCGACGTGGATTATAAGCCGAAATAGGTCGATCGAAGATTTTTATTTCTACAACGTACCCAATTATAATTTAATTCAGAGTGTTTATTTAGTATGGATTACCTTCATTGGTTAATTTAATGTCTTCATATTAAAGTTTCTAATTGATGAATTCCTAAAGACAAAACTTAAGATATCACGTAAATGTTCCCCTATAAAGAATTTACAATGAACGTACTTCAAGTAAATCTTTCAAAATTTAATTAAAATTGGATATTTGTCACACTAAAATCTAAGATCGAAATATCTTTACATTAAGAACTTATTGGAGTCACAAACTTTAACTTCACTCGAAAATTAAGCGAATAAAATCTTTCTTCAAGAATAAATATTTTACTCTAAATATAATCAAGATTTTTCGTCAATTTTCCTCTAGAATAATTAATTCATTTGTTAAAAGATTGTAATGATATAACTTTTCTTAAAACCAATAGAAGTCTGCTACAACTCTCAATGTATTTTATTTAAGGTAGCTAAATCGTATTTTTCTTTTGCGATGTTCAATATTGGCATCCTAGTCGACGGAAACAGCAAACACCCACTGTTTTCGTGGAAAACAACAATCAAAGTTTTTATGCCAGGGTTATTATATGTACATTAGGGCGGGTCGATTTAAAAATCGCTCAACGTTCAAGGAAAATCGTATTCTAGGGATCAAAATAAGAAACTTTGCCGAAGGAACCATACCTCTAAAACGAATACTGATGTCTCGACTTTTGACCCGTAGGGTAAAATTTTGAAAAAGCCCACTTTGATATTTCAGAAAGTAGGAGAAATCTCTCCAAGATTATGGGAGCTACTTCTTCTCCGGGAGACACGCTAGCAGATTAAAGCATAAAACATCATTCTAGGTGACCGTTAAGGGGTTAAAATTTAAGTTGAAGAGGGCCCTTTTAGTCGTGTTTTTATAGCAAAATGTGCAAATCTCGGGATAGAGACATTTCAGAAAGTAGGAGTCTGTCCAAGATTAATGTCTCTATTTCTTCTCCGGAAGACGCTCTAGCAGATTAATGTATAAATTATATTCGATTGGGTTGGATTTGATTGGGGCACTTTAAATGGGTCAAAGTGGAATTTTTCAAAATTTTAAACTACGGGTCATTAGTCGGGACATCAGAATTTGTTTTAGAGGTATGGTTCCTTCGGCAAAGTTTCTTATTTTGATCCCTAGAATACGATTTTCCTTGAACGTTGAGCGATTTTTTTGCCTCCATACAAATCGACCCGGCCTAATGTACATGTTGTAAGATTCACCAGATTTTTGAACGCATTTTTCTTTAAAACCTAATATCGGCTTCGTCATGCGAGATAAAAGTTGGTAATATCCTTTTCTGCAAAAGTTTTTGTTTCATGAATATTTTAAGTAAAATACATATTAAATATATTATACAAGCATACCTTTTATCAAATAAAAATCGCGGATTTTCTTAACTTGCAATAAGCATTTAAATTTTAAAAATTTAATACGAAAATAGTTTTTTTTTAATTTTTCAATAAATATAAATCTATAATTTTTTTTTGACATTATGTACAATGAAAATAAAATGATAGTTTTTTAGTATCTACATATCGCACTTGATCAACAAGAGGGTATTAACTCAAAATTTTTAGAATATCACTTTTTTCAAGAAATCAACTAACAACATCAATATCTATCTATTGTAAAAATTTCAACGTATTCCGATTACTCTTTCATCTCGAAAACCACTTTTGAGACCATTTTCATGATAATGTAGTTATTACCTTTATTTCAACAAAAAGGTATTATTTCGAGTTAATACAAAAGTTCAAATAGAAATGAATCGTATATTTTCATAAAAAAGGTATTATTTTGATTTGAGCCTTTATTTATGTTAAAAATAATAAAACTGTTTTATTTATATTTGGTTGTATTTTGAGTTGATACTGTTTTGTTGATAAAATTTGTTTTATTCCATAAATTTAAATCGATAAAATTTTAAAAAAATGGTATTAACTCAAAAAATTGTTTTTTTTTGCAATAAGTGGTAAAATTTAAAACAAAAACAATGTATATATATTTTCAAATGGAATTTGCTTATTATGATATGTTTGAATTTTTAAATTCTGTTAAAATGTGGCCATAAACAGTTTTTTGACTCTACTGAAAATTTTAAAATTTTGAGTTAATACCCTCTTGTTGATCAAGTGCGATATATCGATTAAGTAGTCGGGTTGACAAACTTTTAACAATTTGAGTGCAACCGAATTTTGATAAAAAATTTATTGTTTTTCCAATCAACAATTGTTTTAACTAACATTTTATTTGGCTATATATATTTTGGATTTGAGTTTCTGTGGGCACAACAAAATAAATCAGTTCATGTTTATAAAATGTGATTTAAAATCAGTTGCATTAATAGCGTCTTACTACGGTAACTTAATTTTATTCAAATTATATGATTTAACTAATAAAAAAGTTAACAACACAATCGAATGGTATCATTTCATGTTTATTAGTGCAGAGGACATACAACGCAGTAAAAAATGTTCGTGTTTTTAGAAGCAGGATAAAACAATTGCGCTGATGTAAGTGCTTACTATTACATAATACTGAGAAGCAGCAAAAGAAACGAATAATTTTCGTATAAAAATAAACAAACAAAAATTGTGTGCCCTCTGTTTTCCCTTACAAGGATGCAGGTTGTAAGCAGCTTACCCTAACCCCTTATAAGGATGCAGGTTGTAATGCAGAAAGTTTCATATCGTGTATTATTAACGATCTGTATCAATTATCCCGAGTGATTTTCGATTGTGTTTGCTGTTTTCGAGTATGTAATAAAAAATAATTAGTCATTTAACTGTTTCTGATGAGCTAGCACGTGGAGCGGTAAAAAAAATAAAATGATTATATTATATGTTAAAAATTTTAACAACAAAAAATTAATGTCTGTAGTATTTTATGTAAAATTAATTATGTATGGGTATATTCATGTTATTATTTTTAATCGTAATAATGGTCCAAATGGCCCAAAAGTAATGCTTCCAAGTGGGAATTCGCCATATAAAAATCATAGCATATGTAAGCAGGTTTGTAAGGGATTCTTTTTGGCTTACTCCCTTACAAACCTGCTTGCATGTAAGCAGCGTTTATTACTGGGAATTGACCTTTAGTATATAAATAATGTTTCCCTAATCAATTTTTAATGATTATTGTTGCTTTTAAGTAGGCAAGATTAAATTCCAACTAATATTTTCTCTGTGTGTAGTTAAAATTTGAAAATTTATTTTTAACTTACTATGCTTTTGTTCTTACGTTTTTTGTTTGTTATTTAAACGATATTTAAAAGTAAATAACAAGAAACATTTGATTTAAACGAAAAGTAAGTAGACCGGATCTTAAGTTATTTATCATTTATGTTAAATTACATTTTCAGTTAATTTAAACGACAAACTATTTTGAGTGTATTTATTCATGTTTGATGTAAAAACATGCTGAATACATTGGGGCGCCTCGTTTAGGCTACCAATTTTAGATTTGAACAACAATTCCAAAATTTTAGTGAATATTAATTGATATTTAAATGGTCAAACATTTTGAACTTTTTTTCTGATTTTGTAGTCAGTTATTTGAACTTAATGTTATCCAAAATCTCTGCTTTATGTTGAATACATGAGTTTCTTGTCACACATGTCCTTTTTAACCTACAATGACAGGTCACATTTGTATCATTAATAATATTCTTCGGAAAGTACTAAATAAAACTACAGCTTATTTACTTAAATGTTTATTTAACACTTCAAAATCATATGGCATTGTGTGATTTTATGTGGTCACTGCTGTAACTAATTGGTCAATAAAAGGTGTAACAGTAAATAGTTTTGATTTGATTTGCATATCATTTGTGCCAACTCATCGTTTGACATGACCTGTCACGTGTTGAATATTTAACGTTTATTCTTTCATTTCTTAACAATAAACAAATAGTTATTACCAACAACAACAACAACAACAACTCAACAACAATAATAATACAATAATGATACAAAATAATCATTTAAATCATTTCCAACATTTATATAAAGCTTTATGTCCTTAAGGATATTTCCTTTAGTCTTGTTTAACAATTTAGCGATGACATATACAGCGTCTACTACCAGTACATTTTATAGTTTAACGGACAACTCAGCGCAAACAATGAAATTTAATCTTTGTCAAGTGTGCGGTGATCAGAGTTCCGGAAAACATTATGGTGTTGTCTGTTGTGATGGTTGTTCCTGTTTCTTTAAACGTAGTGTTCGTAAGGGTAATCTATACAATTGTATAGCGGGAAAAGGTAATTGCATAGTGGATAAAGCTCGTCGGAATTGGTGTCCATTTTGTCGTTTTCAGCAGTGCCTAAAACAAGGCATGAATGTTCAAGCAGTGCAGGAAGAAAGAGGTCCCAGACAACATGGAAACGCATCATCGTCAGCAACATCCACATGCTCATTAAATATATCACGAGATAATAATGATGAAAGAAAAAGTTTATTAAAAACCTCGTCAAAACGTTTTCATTCAATACAAAATTTAACTTATCCTAACAATACAACAGTAAATGCAACTGCAGTATTAACTGCCTCAACATCATCAACATCATCATCATCATTATCATCAACATCTTTTTTGCCTCTAGCTGGACCGCAAAGTGGAAATGCTTTTAATTTTCAAATGTTAGCACAAATTTTGGTAACATGTTTACGTCAAGCCAAAAGCAATGAACAATTTCGTACATTGTCACGTTGCCAACAGGATACCATATTGCATTCCGTTTGGAGTGAATGTTTCGTATTAAGAGCCTCACATTGGACACTCGATATTACGGCTGTTGTTGAAGGATGTGGTGATGTGGCTTTGCAACGCATCATAGATGAAGCCAAACAATTAAAAGCTGATGTAATGGAATTAAATTTTCTCGAGACACTAATACTATGTCGAAAGGGTATGTTTGTTAACACACTAAATTACATTTTAATTCAATTTAATGAAATTCATATGTCCATGGATATAAAGTTCATAAGAGAACACTCAAAGAAAAATTTCGTTTACAGAAAAAAAAAATCTGTTAATTTACAGAAAATTTGTGTGTTTTTAGTTCAGCAAACCGTTAAGCAAAACGTGTCTGTAATTATAAGTACACTCAACGAAAAAAAGTTATAAGGAAAGTAGTAAAACCTTTTATGCATTTGATGTAAGGGTATTTACAGTTATTTCAAAGCTATGTACAGACGGTGGTCAGATCTTACAATATCGTCAGAAAAATGTTCAGGAAATGTCTAACAACAGTGTGAACTTACAACTTTTGTCTTGCAACATTGTCAGAAAAAGCATTGTCTGTACATTGTAAGACAATAATATTGTCAGACATCTGACATTCGTGTGAACACCCTACATTGCCATTGTCAGATAATTGCTAGACATTGTAACCAATTTTTTATTGGCAGATGTGTTTAAATTAATGCATCTGACAATGGCAGTATTGTCACAGAAATGTTTCTCTCGGGATCTCTCTCGGACCTAGCCTATTTATGTTATAAGGGTTTATTAATACTCCTGTGGAGCAAAAATTTTTCCGTTTTGGTCTATCTCTTTTAGTTTTGGAGATACTGGACATTTTAAAATATCGCCATTTTGTAAAATGGCCTGTATCTCGAAAACTAAGCATGATATCGCAAAATGGACAACATTTTTGCAAACCTTCACAAATAGCTCTACACCGACAACACAAATGTGTACAGTGTTCCGATTCCAATCATTCCCCGTTTAATTCCATATCGTTAATTTTTGCCATAAAAGAATCTGACAACCGTGTGAACTGACAATTTTCGTTGGCAGATAAATTTACTGTTTGACAATTGTCCCGCAATGAAATTGAAAGGTTTTCTTACAATCGTCTGAACTGACAATTTACCTTTTGCTAAACATGTTTCATTTTCAGTACATTGCCAGCACATTGCCAGATCTTACAATATTGTAAGATCTGACAACCGTCTGTACATAGCTTAAAGGAATATTTTCTAATGTGGCCCTAAACCTGGTATTTTGGCTATATAAAAAATATTAACAAATGGAGTATCCCAACCCGGACCGGCAGATCTTTATGAACTTCGAATATGTTGTAGAGCATAAAAATTTAAGGGACCCGTGTTTTTTTTTAGCTGTCCAATCATATGTTTTGGGGTTACTAAGTGGGGTCAAAAACGATCACATTTTCCTTTTTTCGGTTTATTTAAAGTAACTATAGACAAGGTTGGTGTTAAATGAAAACTTTTTCGAAGACATATTAACTGGTGCTGAAATTAAGATAAAAGACTTTCCAGTTTTTTTGTTATTAAATAAATGTGTTTTGGGTAACATTAAATCTGGCATTTTAATAAGGCATTGTAGTTTTATTAAGCTACAAATAATACAAAGTAATGCCTTTTTAATTTAATCGCGGGGGTGTCTCAGCTTTTTTCACTATATAGGCAATATGGGTACTTTAAAAAAACTAGTTTTCGTAAATTTGAAACAAGTTTTCATACAAAACAAGTGAATTTTTGCACTCCTTTTTAACGCTTAAACGTGGAATTGGGCAGATAAAAAAATACGTGTCTCTTTTTTTTGCTCCTCTAAAACATATCCAGAACTTAATAAAAACTGCGAGTTTTGGTATGTGAAGTATTCCAAATCCAAATACATAAGCTTACAGATCAACTCCTTGGGTATTTTACGGCAGTAGACCAATTAATTTATAAAAGTTTATAACATTTATCAAAACAATTCAAGAGGTCCATATTAGGGAACATGTACACTCAAAAAAATAAACTTAGTAGAAAAGTTAGTAAAACGTCTTGAAAGTCAGGTATACTATTTTTCAGAAAATTTTTGGCTAAAATTATGTTTTCAGCTAAAATTTTAGTTATACTAATTCAGCTTCACTGTTTTACACTAATGTTTTACTAATATTTTACTAATTTATTTTGCTAAAAAAAAATTTAATAGTGTAGACAACAACCAGATTGAAAGATATATGCAAAATTAATTAGATGTCGCAGTATGTCAATATGTAGTAGTGACGAGTAAAATGATACTTAAAAGTACAACTCTAATATGACATATAAAAAAATCAACCATGGAAGATTTTTTTATCTGTTTTTCATACATAAAACGTAATCGTGTATTGAAACAACTTAAATTTGCGTTGTCACCGGCTGGTGAAAGTAATTGTCTATTAATTAAATAAAATACAAATTAAAATATTTAAATTTAATAAAGATTAAATGTGTATTTGTTAAATAATGTTTAAAGGGATTAATAATCTAGTGTGGTTAAATTGCAAACAAATATACAGCAGGTAGACAGACTAAATCGAAATACAAAGACACACATCTTAGGTAGATTTTTACGTTTCTTTTTTCTTATTGCAAAAAACGGGTTGTATATATTTTGTTATTTTTTTCGTTTCGTTTCTATAATTATCTGCGGCATTTGCGTTCTTTTAAACGATAGTATCATTTAGACAACCATTGATGTAAGTAGTTGAACAAATTTTTTTTATAGATATTACATTAATTCATGTCGTCAATTTGGGAGTATGAACATTTTTATATTTTGTAACGTATTGTAAATTATTTTTAAAAGAATCACAAAAATATGTTATATAATTTTCATAAATTAACTAAAGTATAATTTTTCTACAATTTTTCGAGTTTTTTCAATCTACTTATATTCAGAAAAAATGTTATTAATTTTTAGCAAGAGTTTTTTAATTTCTAATCCCCTAAGTGTTAAAAAAATTTTGGTGAATGTATCTATCTATCTGTTGTGCAAAATATCATTTATATGACCAACATAAGTAGGGGAGCAGAGATAAAAAGTTAGAAATTTTAAAACGCGTTTTTTTCAACTTATAGCTTTTGAATTGGGTTATGCTTGGCGGATCGGGTAAAGCTTATTCCTGGCAAAAAACTCAATTTATTTTCGTCATTTCTTAATTGCATTAAAGAATCTCAATTACATTTGTTCTTTTCTCAATATCAAATAGAAAATCTCATTATCATTTGCACTTTTCTCAATTTGAATTACAAAATCTCAAATTCATTTGTCCGTTTTTCAATTTAAATTGGAAAATGACAATTTCATTTTTTTTCTTGTTCTATTCTTAATATTAAATCTCAAAAACAAATGAAATTTTCTAATATTCAAATAGAAAATTTTATTTTCAGTTGTTCTTTTATCAATTACAGTTGGAAATGGTGTAGTTTCATTTTATTTATAAAGGGTGATTTTTTAGCAACTTTCTTTTTGGCAACATTGTTTTTGGCAGCTCAGCTGTTTTCGTGTAACATTTTACTGTTAAACATGTTCAGTTTGGTTTATAATTTAACCATGAATAATTTATTTGTGAGATACCGGCCGATATGTTGGAGAGAGTATGCCAAAATTGGACCCAGTATATGAACCATTTGTGGCGTAGCCGCGGTCAACATTTACATACATTTCTCTAAACTTTATGTGTTTTTTTTTAAATCAAACCCGAAAGCTCTTAAAAAATCACCCTTTAGTTACAGGCACGTTTTGCTAAAATTAGCTAATCAGTTTGCTGGCCTAAACATAATTAGTTTTTCTGTAAAATTACAGATTTTTCTGTAACTTTTATTGTGTCTTCTCTTTTTTTTACAGACTTTTTTATTTAAGTTTATTTAAATTCTGTGCGTAAGATATCAACTCTTATATATATATATATGTATATACTTTTTTATTACAGAATATGCCTTAAATTCCGAATATGCCAATATATTGGAATCTTATACAAATAATGCATTATTGGCACTGGCTCGTTATACTGCTCAACAATCCCATTGGCTTCGTTTTGGTTCTTTACTATTGGCTTTAAGGCAATTATCACTGAGGAGGTATGAGTGTACATTAACTGGCTTATTTCGTTCAATTGTTAAAGATATATTAAAAACAATTTAATTACAAATATTAATATACAAACCTAATTGATGAAATCATTAAAAATAAATAAGAGATAAATTAATTAATTATAGTTTTTTTTTTCAACATCATAATAATCCAATTGTAAAAACTGCACAAAAAATTTGATTAATTTGATAAAAATGTAATTTTTTTTTATACTTATAATTAATTTTTATGCATTAATAATTGATTTTTTTATTTTATACGTACTGAATTATTAAATATTTTAATAATTTGCAATAGGATTATACACTCATAGAAATAAAGCAGAAAAAATATAAAAGAAACTACTAAAATTAGTTAAAATAACGTTACAGTAAAAATTGCAATTTTTTTTTTGCTAAATATTACTAATCTAAGAACATCAAAAACGTACTGTTATAATAACAAAATTTTATAGTTTTACTCGCGTTGAATTTTAATTAATTGAAAATATCAATTTACCCTGCAAAAATCAGCAAAAAGTTTTGCTTAATACAGGGTGTCCGCCGGGAAGGTATACTACTTTGTTTTGTCGCCATTTTGGTAAACACTAGTCTTGACAGTTCATATTTGGCAGTCGTGAAGTAAACACGTGGCAAATTTATCATGGAAAATATTTGATAAACCAACGTGTTTTAATCGTTAAAACATTTTATCAAAATCAATCATCGATTACTGTGACGATGAGAAATTTACGTGAAGTTTTTGGTAGGAACACCGTGCCAACAAAACGCACTATTTATCGTGTAGTGGATGATTTCGAAGAAAGCGGGTCTGGACCAAGCATGGACCACAACGTACTGCAAGATCGGCTGAAAACATTACTGCTGCTCAAGAAAGTGTTCAAAACAATCCATCAACCTCAATTCGACACCGTGCTCAGGAGCTTATTCTTCAAAGAACAACTTTGGCCAAAACTTTGCACAAGGATTTGCATTTGTTTCCATTTAAAATTCAGTTGACACAAGAGCTTCTTCCACAAGACCATTTACGCCGCCCCGTACATATGCCAATAGGATGTTACAGCTCGCCCATGACAGCCCCGATTTTCATGAAAAAATCATAATGAGTGACGAGGCACATTTGAATTTGAATGGATATGTGAATAAGCAGAATAGTCGGTTCTGGGCAATGGAAAACCCTCAAATTATTCATCAGCCACCTTTGTATCCATTAAAAGTGACAGTCTGGTGTGCACTTTGGTCACGAGGATTCATTGGAACTTACTTCTTTGAAAATGAAAACGGCGTAACGGTAACTGTGAATGGGGAGCGATATCGTGATATGATTGAAAACTTTTTAACTCCACAACTTCATGCTTTGGGCTTGATTAACATGTGGTATCAACAAGACGGTGCCACATCGCATACAGCCATTATTACAATGGAATTACTGCAAGACCTCTTTCCACAACAAGTTATTTCAAGAAATGGTGATGTTGATTGGCCTCCACGGTCGCCTGATTTGACTGCTCCGGACTTCTTTTTGTAGGGATATCTGAAAAGTAAGGTTTATGCAAACAAACCGGAAACGCTTGAGCAACTCAAACAAAATATTCGTGATTAAATTAATGAAATACCGCGTGAAATGTGTGAGAATGTAATGAAAAATGTGATCAAAAGGGCTCGCATTTGTGAGGCTAACAGAGGCGGACATTTATCTGATATTGTATTCCATACATAATTGCCGACATTAAATAAAACATTTATCAATATAAGATCCATTCTCTTTCATTTAATCAAAAATTATAAACAAACAAAGTAGTATACCTTCCCGACGGACACCCTGTATTTGTAGACAAAAAACATCAATCGAAATCTGTAATATCAATAAAATTTTTGCTATATTTACGTAAAATTTATTTACAGTTTTCTTTGTTTTTATATACATCGAATTTTTTTTGTTATTTTTTATTAATTTATAATGAGCTTTCAACCTTCGTATATTTAAAATAATAAAGCAAATTAAATATATTAGCTAGGTTGATACATGTATTTCGATCAGGCTAAAGTTCTCATCAGAATAGGCAGAGCTTTAACAAAAAATCTATTAATCATAAATTTTTCCCCATTCTTTTCAAATATGCCGTCATATATAAAGAAACTTTAAAAAGTATGATCCCATACATATTTATGTGTACCATATGTAGTGAGATATGCTAGGAGCAAGCAAAATTTTAGTCAGGAGGGTGCTTGGAAAAAAATTGCTAATGTTAGCAAATCAGCTCGCTGATTTTCAGCAACAAACTTAGTAGATTCAGCAAAAGTTTTGCTAACACTTAGTGGATTAGAAATAAAAATGCCTTGCTAAAAATTAATAAATTTTTTGCTGAATTTTAGTAGACTGAAAAAAACGCACAAAATTTGTAGAAAAATTGTAATTTAGTTAATTTATTTGCTAAAAATCATAAAACATATTTTTGTGATTCTTTTAAAAATAATTTACAATAATTACGAAATATAAAAATTTCATTTTCCCACATTGACGACATAAATTAATTTAATATCTGAATATTTATAGAAATAAATATATATAACATAACAAAAATTTTCTTTCAACTACTTACATCAATGGTTGTCTAAATGATGCTTTCTTTTAAAGGACGCAACTGCCGAAGATAATTATAGAAACGAAACGAAAAAAACCACCCTTTTTTGCAATAAGAAAAAGGAACCATAAAAATCTACCTAAGATGTGTGTCTTTGTCTTTCCCTTTACTCTGTCTACATGTCTGTATATGTTTGTTTGCAATTTGACCACACTAGATAATTAATCCATAAACATTTAGTTTAGAAATACATATTAAATTTAAATATTTTATTTTGTCTTTTATTTAATTAAAAGACAATTATTTTCACAAGCCGGTGACAACGCAAAATTTAAGTTGTTTTAATCTTCAATTTTGTTTTATGTATGAAAACCAGATACAAAAGTCTTCCATGGTTGATTTTTTGATATGTCTTATTAGAGTTGTACTTTTTAGTATCATTTTCCTCTTCTCTACTACATCTTGACATGCCGCGACATCTGCTTCATTCTGCGTATATCTTTCGATCTGGTTGTCGTCCCCACTATTAATGTGCTTATCAGCACAATTTTTTTTAGCAAAATTAATTAGTAAAACATTAGTATAATATTAGTAAAGCATTAGTATAAAACAGTTAAGTGCTGAATAAGTATAACAAAAATTTTAGCTGAAAACACGATTTTAGCAAAAAAATTTGCTAAAAAATAGTATACCTGATTTACAAGACGTTTTACTAACTTTTGTACTAACTTATTTTTTTAAGTGTATATATAAATTTGGTATCTAATAAAAAGTATTTGAAATGCGCATCACCAGTATAAAGAATCATGTTTGACCATGGTTAACTTTTCGTGGTATTCGAAAAAGCAAATACATTTTTTGATTTTAGACGAAGTTTCATGAAGCACTATATTTTCCCACAGGGTGGCAAGTTTCTGGCTAAAATATAGACAATATGGATATCAAGCTTCATATTTTTGAAAATGCATTACTGCTTTGTAAAAATAATTTCAAATATCTCAGTTTTGAGATATGCTTCCATACAAAATTTTGCGAAAATAGTGTGTTTTTACAGATTTTTTGTTTTTTTTTATATAAAAATTCAATTATATTACGTGATTTTCATAAAGCATTCCAACGATATATAATACCATACACATTTAACAAACATAAACGTGGTAAAAGCTAAAAACTTATTTTGCAAGCAATTTGTATCAACAAATTATTAAATGATTAAATCAAATAGTCTCTTGTAAAGTAAAATGTTCGCTATTCCATAATAGTGCAACCGATGTTTTTAATTAATATCTATTTTTAAAGGAAGAAAAACGTAGTTTATAAATTCTTCAAAAAAATTATGAAAAACGTATATCATATATTTATTATTTAATTTGTTTCATCAAGTTATGATATTGCATATTTTTCACAATATACTGTTGTTATTCTAGTTAAATCAAATTTTTATTAAAATCTAAAATTTGGCTATGAAATTTTCTTTAAAATGATATATAACATGTGGTACAAATAACTTACGTGCTAATTATAAAAAAATCAAAACAGATGTTTTGTAAAAAAAACTACAATTTTGTAGATCTGAAATAATTATTTTATTAAAAGTTTTTTAGAATGTCGATTGCTATTTTTTTAATATAATTTCCAGGATACTTTTTAAAACTTGATTATTTTGTCAAAAGTTAAACAAAGTTTGCATGTTTTCATCGATGTTTGCATTATTTTCGAAAAAAATATCACTTAAATTTGATAAGACCATAATTATCTTCACTTTTATTTAAAACATCTGTGACCGTTTCTTTAACTTGCCAGTATACAAAAAACACCCAAAAAACGTAATTTATATTATGACTATATCATAGAAAAAAATGTTGTCAATAAAATTCCAATTAAACTTTTGTAGTTTTTATGACACACAATCAAAAAGCACTTTTAGTTGAGAAAAATGGTGGGACAAATTTCGCTTTATGTTAACCCAGTAAAAAGTTCTTTATTTTTTATCGATTAACAACTTTTTAACACTTGTTTTGTTTAAAAACATAATGTACAGGGGGAGTAATAAACAAGACCGTACACACAAAAAACAAGTTTTCAATTTATTTTTTAATCAAATGGTGGTAGTAAACACCCCCTGTACATTTTGTTTTTAAACAAAACAAGTGTAAAAATAAAAAGAAAAAAAAAACAAAAAACAAAAAACAAAAAACGTGTATTGAAAATCTACCAAAGGTAGACCTTACACACAACAAAACAAGTTTTCAATTTATTTTTTGATCAATGGTGATAATCTTTAACTTCGAGCTCATATATTAGTTCTCATTCAGTGAGATGTTTTGCATGAGATTGTTACCTCTTTCAAAATGTGTTCTGATGATGGGAACCTAGAAAATTCCCGAAATAGATCTATCAACACATTCCTGAAAGTGGTCAATTAATAAGTTTGAAAACAAA
Source organism: Delia radicum (assembly GCA_021234595.1). Taxonomy (NCBI): domain Eukaryota; kingdom Metazoa; phylum Arthropoda; class Insecta; order Diptera; family Anthomyiidae; genus Delia; species Delia radicum. The sequence continues at coordinate 37,193,664 of CM037851.1, forward strand.
AACTCTATAGATTATTTGTTAAGACAATATCCTAATAAAGAAATATATAGTATGCCCTCGAACTTGAATAATTTTCATTTTCATTGCACAATTAAAGGTCGAAAAAACATAATTTTTATTTTTAATAAAAATGATATCAAACTTGTATAAAGACAAAGTATGGTATTGTTCACTACTTCCCCTGTACATTTTGTTTTTAAACAAAACAAGTGTACAAATAAAAAGGGCAAAAATAAAAAACAATAGTAGACCTTACACACAAAAAACAAGTTTTCAATTTATTTTTTGATCAATGGTGATAATCTTTAACTTCGAGCTCATATATTAGTTCTCATTTAGTGAGAAAACTAGTTTATATGAATGCTTGATGTTTTGCATGAGATTGTTACCTTTTTCAAAACTTGTTCTGATGATGGGAACCTAGAAAATTCTCGAAATAGACCTATCAACACATTCCTAAAAGTTTTCAATTAATAAATTTAAAAACAAAAACTCTAAAGATTATTTGTTAGGACAATATCCTAATAAAGGTATATAGAGTATGCCCTCGAACTTGACTACTTACTTTTCGTTTAAAACAATTGTATTTTTTAGTTTATTTTCAACTGTTGAAAAATAAATGGACCAAATCGGTAAAAACAATAGATTGTTTTCGCTTTTTCAATAATCAATATAATATAACAACTTTTTGTTTTAAATAGAAAAGTTTAACTGAATATTTTAACTATTACACTGATAGAATTTTCCTTCATAGTATTAATGAAACGATTTCATTAAAATCGATTCATTGGTTTAATGAAAAATTTCATTAACTGAATGAAAATTCATTAATATTGGTATTTTTTTCATTAACATTTTTTATGATTTTTTCATAATTTCATAAAAAAAATTCATTAAATCAATGAAAAATTTTCAAATTTTTTTCAATAAAAATTTTGACTTGTAATAAGAAAAAAAAATTTTTTTTTGTACTTTCATTTTGAAATAAAAAGAATTGAAAAATTTCTTTTGAACAGAATTAACCAAAACTTTGATATAAATAAATTTTTTTTATTAAGTTTGCCTAGAGCTACCAGTTTTTAACGAATTTGAATAGTTGGTCACAAAATTCCAGGGAACAGATTCTCTAAGAAAAACGATATAGTTTTGTTCAAAACAAGACCTTATTTGTTATCGTTTTGACGATGTTACACAAAAACGTTATGGTAACCAATAATTAATTTTTGTTTTTTAACAACATTGTTAACAATATTTAACATTTTTATCTAATATGGTCGTAATTTAACTACAAAAAGTGGACTATAATCGTCGATCGTTCTACAGAATTCCAAGCCAGATCGATAAAAAATTACATATTTCGTACCGACATATAAGAAAATATGTCATTTTTTATAAATAAAAACAACTTGTTTTATTACATAGTTGGGATGTATAAGGTAATTCAGAATTCATTAGATTTTGAACTTTTTTTATAAAAATATTTTATAGATCCTATAAAGGCCAGACCATATAAATAATATCAACGAATGATAATTTCCCAATAACCACCAAATTAATGCTATGCTAAAATAATCATAAAAAGTGCAAATTATTAAATACCAACGAAAATATTTCATACAAACTGTGAATTTTATTCATTAAACACATGAAACTTTCATAACGATTAGGCTAGGATTAATGAAAAAAAATCATATACTTTATGAAATTTTCGTTGGGTCAATGAAACCATTCATTAAAATTGATTTAATGAAACACCTTTCATTGACTCAATGAAACGTTTCTTTGGGGACTTTTTTATGAAAAAAATCATTGGATTAATGAAGGAATTCATTAATACTACGCACAAATTTCTATCAGTGTACCGAAAGTGCGTTTTTTTGTTTATTTTCTTTATTGAATAACAGACAGAAAGTTAAAAAAATATATTTCTTGGTAATTTAACTGCATATTCCATTGAAACAACTTTACCGATTAAATTTTTAATTACGAGTATCTGTTGATTTTTTATGGAAAAGTTATTGTGAGTGTGGTAATACATTTTTTTGTGTGTGATTAAAAAATTTATTTTTAAAAGTTTTTTTTTAAAAAAGAGAGTTTTTCTTCTACCCTATTGCCTAAACAGTGACCTTTAAAATATGGGAAAGAAGTTTTTTTTTAAATAATTTTTGGCATAGAACCGAATGTCGAGCTCAAATATCATATAAATACATTATTTTTTGCACTGTATTGAAAGTAACACTAAATCAGCGTTTTTTGAAACCGCACGCATGTGGAAGGAGCTGAAGTTTAAAAAAAAATATATAATTACGCCATTTTTTTATGGATGAAAAAAACCGTAAAAAAGTGATGATATCTCAAAATATAAATTTTTTGTGCCGAACTCTACTACAAAAAAAAAATTTTATTGGAAATATAAAAATACATATCATAATTTATAAAAAATTTAAAAAACTTACCATTAAATTTCAATAAACCAAAAAAAAAAACATTTTTAAATTTGTCTACTATTTGTTTTATTTAAGTATTTTGGTAATACGTTTTACACTTATGAATTAAAGTCATTTTAACATTTTTTCAATCATAATTATGAATTAAAGTCATTTTAACATTTTATCAATCATAAATTTTCTTCTTTTGTAACGCTAAATTAGATATTGGAAAGGGGAATATATTTTTTTTTATTGTTTAACGTATTTTATAGAGTTTTACTAGGACTAAAAAAATTATTTAACATTTTGTTTGTTTTCACATATAAAAAGTTTAGTTTATAGTTATAAAAATTTTCTTTTACATTTTTTTTTGTATAGTAATACACAATTTTGTTAACTAAAGTTTTGTAATTGAAAGGGTTAATTTACCTTAATAGAATAACGAAAAAAATAAGTACGGCTTTAGAGTATTATGTAATGATTGAAAAGTCGAATTTATCATAATGCTTATGATAATATATATGATCACCGAGTTTGAGCTTATGATAATTAAGTATTATATTATGATCACTGGGACTATACTATACTTTCGTATTTCTAGCCATTACATGATCATAATTGATCATATTATGATAACGACGGTTGATATTATGATAATAATGGATCATGTTATTAACATAAGGACCAAACTATAAATACTCCCAATCATAATTTGATACTCTAAAACCATATCGCTCATTTACTTCAAGAACGTCACAACTTAAAAAACATGAGTTTTGAGTTTATGACGCAGAATTATTCGTTATATCACGTATCATATTGTGTAAAAAATTCGTATTGATACACAGAAAAAATTATCAACATGAAATATCTAATAAAAGATTTGATTTGAATTAAATTTGTTTCTCAACAAATATTTAATTGAATCAATTAATGTTTTAATTGACTTGTAAATCTATAAATACATATTTTATTTTAAATATAATTCTCAAATAATTTTTTCATACACAGTAGCTTAAATATAAAATTTTTGGTATAAAAAAACAAATGCATTTGAAGTTTACAAACAAAACAAGCACACACACAAACAAACAAACAGACTCAACATTAACAAAAACACACATACACTCAAAAAAAAAAGTTTGTAAAGTCAGCAAAAAATTTTGCTGAGTCAGCAAAATTTTAGTCAGGAGGGTGCTAGCAAAAAAATTGCTAATGTCAGCTCGCTGATTTTCAGCAACAAAATTAGTAGATTCAGCAAAAGTTTTGCTAACACTTAGTAGATTAGAAATAAAAAAGCGTTGGTAAAAATTAATAAATTTTTTGCTAAATTTTAGTAGACTGAAAAAAAAAACGCAAAAAAATTGTAATTAAGTTAATATATTTGCTGAAAATCATAAAACATATTTTTGTGATTCTTTTAAAAATAATTTACAATAATTACGAAATATAAAAATTTTCCTTTTCCCACATTGATGTCATGAAGTAATTTAATATCTGAAAATATATAGAAATAAATATATATAACAAAAATTTTCTTTCAACTACTTACATCAATGGTTGTCTAAATGATGCTATCTTTTAAGGACGCAACTGCCGAAGATAATTATAGAAACAAAACGAAAAAAAAACCCTTTTTTTGCAATAAGAAAAAGGAACCATACAAATCTACCTAAGATGTGTGTCTTTGTCTTTCGCTTTACTCTGTCTACATGTCTGTATATGTTTGTTTGCAATTTGACCACACTAGATTATTAATCTATTAACATTTCTTATAGAAATACATATTAAATTTAAATATTTTCTTTTGTCTTTTATTTTATTAATAGACAATTATTTTCACAAGCCGGTGACAACGTAAAATTTAAGTTGTTTTAATCCTCAATTTTGTTTTATGTATGAAAAACAGATACAAAAGTCTTCCATGGTTGATTTTTTTATATGTCTTATTAGAGTTGTACTTTTTAGTATCATTTTCCTCTTCTCTACTACATCTTGACATGCCGCGACATCTGCTTATCAGCACAATTTTTTTTTAGCAAAATTAATTAGTAAAACATTAGTATATTAGTAAAGCATTAGTATAAAACAGTTAAGTGCTGAAGAAGTATAACAAAAATTTTAGTGGAAAACACGATTTTAGCAAAAAAATTTGCTAAAAAATAGTATACCTGATTTACAAGACGTTTTACTAACTTTTGTACTAACTTATTTTTTTGAGTGTACCAACGTATCGCTCACACAATTTTTTGTTTTTGAGTATCATAATTTTTTTTGTAGATAATTATTTATAGCTTTTTTTCTTTTTAATTTTCAATAAAAGTTTTAATTAATATTATCATTGCCGTGATTGGTGCACAATCAATTAAAAAGTTAATTGATTCAATTAATTTTTTAATTAAACCCGTTTTCAGTTTTTTCTGTGTATCTTGTATACTCACCTCTTCAGAGTAAATTGAAAACTTTAAACTCGTTTTCTACAAAATCAAATTTTTTGAGTTATGACGTTATTGAAGTAAATGAGCGATAAAATGATCGATCTGTTTAATAAAAAAAAAATTCAAACTAGCACTTAACAATTAACACTTACTACATTATAAGAATTTTTTTAAATTGATTTTTATTAATTTTTTAGTTATTTATTTAATAACGATTGTCATGTGAAATAAATAAAAAAATACATGTTTGTTTTATAACTTTTGTTTAAATATTTGTAATAATTATATGTATGAAATTTATATTATGCAAGAATACATAAAAAAGGAACTGCATGTTTTTCAACGTTTTATTAAAATATAAATATTAAGTTTGAAATACTTGTTTTAAATATATTTGTTTTGTAAATAAAGATATTCTTTTTAAAAAATATTATATTTATTTAAAAATTTGCAACACTTTTATATAACTCGTTCTTTACCATTCTCTGTAACATTTGTTAATTTTATTATTATTTTTTTAAACTAAATTTAAATAATATTAATGTACTATTGCATTTTTTTTTTCATAAAAAATATATAAATAATGTTTATATCATCTGCATTCGAAATATTTAATTGTATTTAAGATTTAAAAAGTTCAATAAAAATCTTTTTTTTTTTTTGTGAAAAGAAAAATTATTGTTTCCCTTAACATTCTTATAAGTAAAAAAACAAAAATGTACTTTAATTTAAACCCATAATACATATAAGGTACCTTTTGTATTAATAAAGCCATTCATATTTCTATAAGTCGTACTTTGCTATACTGAAATGTTAGATATAATTTTGAAAAATAATAAAAAAAAAATAATAGTGAAAAAATGATTTTCTTACACCGAGAGAAACTACTAAATATAAAGCAAAAACATCTCTTAACAGTTTAAATCATTTACAATAGAGGTGTTTTTTGCGGGGCCGAAAATAAAATAAACACAAATTAAATCGAGTTTCAACTAAAATATTTGTTAATTCAATTTAAAGTTTAATTGATATTGGTCCTATTAAGGAAATTGTAGTATCAATTAAAATAATTTGTAACTATTTAGTTGATTTAGTTTCAATTAAGATTTTATTCATATCTATTACAAAATTTAATTGTTTTTAATTCGCCATCTATCGAATATACAAAGAATATATCATAGGTATGGCATCACTTACAACATATGGAAAACAGTGGACATTAGAGTGAGGTAAGTTTCTAAAAAATAGAACTGTTGTGTTGTTGGAGTTGCACTTCTGAGATTATGTATGCAAGAACAAAAAAAAAACACCGTGTATTGAATAAAACTAGTTTTAATCACAACAAAACTCGACCTGACGATAGCTTAGTGCGCTAAAGCGCTCTGTTTAATGTGTAGTGCGAGTGCATGTGGCATTAGAAATCAGTTTATCTATACCACGGTCAGTGATTGCACAGAAAAATTTCATATAGACGCAATCGAAGAAATAAAAACATAACAAATATTACATTATTCAAAAATTTAAAAAAACAGGGTCACTGACGAAGGTTCAATACCAGAAACTGCGCCGTCTGATTCAGAAAAAATTGAAAATTTGCAATGTAAATATGATTTTTAGAAAATACACTCATTCTTCTCTACCATGCCTTTCACTAATGGAATATTGTTATTAATTACAAACAAATTTTTAGTTGATACTATTTAACTTAAATTAAAATTTAAAAAAACATTATAAAAAATTGAAAAAAATTAAAAATAATCACCAAAATTTAAAAAAATTGGTTAAATTTTAAAAAATCAGAGAAATTAAAAATGCTGAATTAGCAAAAAATTAATTAAATATTTAATTGAAAAAAATATCCAAAAATTGAGAAAAACTCATCAAAATCGCTTTCAAAATTTGATAGAATCGTTATTATTAAAAAACGACCACATTCGAAAAAAATCGCGAAAATTACAAAAAAATTGTCGAAATTGAAAAAACGGCAAAATTGAAAAAAAATTGGCACAATTTAAAAAAATCTCTAAAATGTTAAAAGCTACCTAAATTTAATATAAAACGTTTATATCAGGGTTGGCATTCAAAAACTTTTCATTATAACGGTAGTTGGTCACCACAGTAACACTAAGACCGAAATGAAAATTTAAAAAAAGCGGTTCCATTAAGATCATGTTTGCTCTTATATAACCGGTTTTATTTTGCTATTTTACTGGTTTGATTTAGAAATATCTTGAACTAAAGTCAAAATATCGCTAAGATAACGAAACGACGATTTATAACGCTATTATGTTGAGTAAACGAAATTCAATGGGTAGAATTTTAAAATAAACCCTGTGTTATAAGAAGACACATGCCACTATTGGAATCTTTGTTATAAAACTTTCATATTAGCATTGTCGTGGGCGTGGTAGACAACTGCCCTTATAATGAAAAGTTAGTGCTATGGTTTATATCTCAAAAAAAGATTTGTTTTCCTATTTTTTTTTTTAATTTTTAATAATTTTACGATTTTTTTAAATTTTGCCAAATGTTGCCAAATTTTTTAAATTTTGGTACTGATTTTGATTTTATTGATTTTTTTCTTCCAATTTTAGCGATTTTTTCCAATTTAAAAGAAAACTCTTACTGACTTACTTAAGAAGGGTTATTTGCCCAAGGGCACATCTTCACTCGGAGACCAATACGGTCCATTAAGAATCCCTTCAATGAAAAGGTAAGAAAAAAAAGTAATAGACAGATAAATATATTGACAGATAGATAGAAAGAAAGATCTAGATCTATCTAATACCACAACTGTGGTATTATCTCAGATCCTGTGAACGGGACTTGGACGGGGAAGTGCACAGGCCCTTTTTACATATTGCTCAACTTGCCCTATGAAGTATGACACTACAACAAGAACGTGTACCGTACCAGGTCACGTCCAACGATAATCCTCCACACGCCCTTGTCCATAAAAGAGAGTGAGCCGGTCAAGGTCACCTAATATGTGAGTCCATATAATATCCAATCAATTGTCCTTGGTTCATGATCCGTGCCACCCCGACCTTTCTCTCTCGCTCTTTATAGTGTTTACTTGGCCCTCTCTTGTAATAAAAGTAAAATTTATAATTTTTAAAAGTTTTAAAGAAAACTCTGCCTGATGTTCAAGAAATTTCTGTAACGATGTCTACCGCGTCGATATTACCCCTGTTAACGGCAGAAAACTTGTCGTTAGAAATGCTTTGCTTTTTAAAATTTAGATTTATATTTTTTAATAACAAATAAAAATAATTTTTTAAACATTTCCTTTTGCTAGCAAAAAGTTGAAAATTTGAAAAATTCCGAGAAAGTTTTTGAAATATTTCCTTTGAAAAAGATCCAAAATTATGAACACCTAAACATTTCTTAAATACTAAAATAAATTAAAAACTTAAAAAGACTACAAACTTAAACCGTATCCTACCTGCTTAGAAGAGCTTCAATGTTCAATGTAATTTCTGGCTTTCTAATATTATTTTGATCATCTTTATTCGTAGCAGAATTTGAGTTAACTGAAGCTGTTGTTGTTGCAGTCGAAGCATCTGTTGTAGGACTTTCCATTATAGTGCAGTTATACGTTACACCATTCAGAGATCTTGATGGAGCAGGTGAGGTAGGCGCTGATAGTTGAATAGGTGGTGATAAAGAAGCAACAAATCCACCCATCTTTACAGGAGCTGATGGTGGTGGGGACTGAGCTTCTATGGTAGAAGGTGGACTACGATTCATATTACTATCTAAACTACTATGTTGTTGTGATGAAGACGGTGATAACGGTATTTCTTCTATTTTCTCTAAATCTTGTGCTATAGATGTGGAATTCTGTTTATGTACTCTTGTCAAAGTACCCTTCGGGCTTCTTGAGGTATCATGCAGAACGGGTATTTCCAACATGGATGATTTGTTGGATATTGATATCTGTAGGGAAGATTGTAAGGAAGACTGGTGATGGTGTTGATGATGCTGATGATCAGATTTGCTTGTATCATCACGATCCAAACTAAATTGACGTCGTAGCAAACGTGAAGAACCCGGTTTTTCAAATCTTCCTGTTACCGAATGGAAACTATTAGCTGTAGTATTAACTACACCACCACCACTATATAAATATTTACCATCATTAAATTGTGTTAAATTACTTTCACTAGGACTTAGGCATTTATAATGATTATACGGCGAACTTAAATCCATCATTTCTTCAATTTTCTTATAAAGTCTCGATGATGAACCAGCCGCTGATGTTGGCAAACGATTAAAATTAGATGGATTTAGTAGATTATCTGTGGCAATTTCGGTTATTTTTCTAGGCTGTGGTGAGGTACTGGGAGTTTTGGTAGGAAACTCAGGACATAGTGTTATATTGGGACTTATAGTGTTGGTTGAATTGGAATCTAATGAATAGGAATTGGGTAAGTTAGAAGAACACACATCGACAATTGTGGGTGGTGTTATTTCAACTTTAACTTCAACCGATTCACCGGCTAAAGAAGATGATTGGCTGGAAGAAGGATTTGTACTATTACGTGATTTATTGGACTGAGCCTTCAGTGTTATTGAGTTGCGTATTAATGATTCATCTAAACTGAAATGAGAATAGAAATTCATTTTATAAACTGTAAGTAGAACTTGAATGAAATTATTGAAAAAATCGGAGTTTGTTAATGGCTAAAATTAATTATTTTTTCCAAATTTCATGCGATAATCTTCGATTTCTATAAAATTCGGATAGGCAATGATATAAAATTATTTTGCCCATATCGGGGAATAACCTTACTGTTAGTTGTTTATTTTTTCTGTTTCTTCGTTCAAAAAAACTATATTAAAATGTTTTATTTTCGGCATTTCCTCAACTTTTTCGGTATCGTGCTATTTCGGATCTTCTCAAATTTTTCATCGCAACCCTATGATAAATGATAGGAATTTAAGCTCTCTCATTTCCACCAACTTTGAAGGTTTTTGACATGCCAGAAAATGGGAACTCGTAGAAGAAAATGGGGATTCTATTCTGTTCGCCGACTGCGCAATTTTTATCGGAACACTTTAACATTTAACATAATCTATCTATGAACATAGTCAATTCATAAAGGTGCTTAATTTAAACAATTTTTATTAGATTTTTTTTTGTGAACTGATCGAGTCTTATATCGTCGTGTAGTAGTTGTCGCAGGACACAATTTTCATTCAAGTGAGGTAAGTTTTTTTAGGAATATTATTTGGAAACTTTCCAAAAAGCATACATTTGTTACACTTATCTTTAATATATACCTTTTTTACAATAGTTTAAACGAACAAAAAGTGCACTTTTACTACTCGAGGTACTTGGCGAGTAGTTCGAGCTCGCGAACTATCGATAAAATTAAAAAATTACAAAATCTAAAAAATCACCAAAATTGAAGAAACACCCATGTTTGTAAAATAGGAACAAATTGCCCAAAAAAAGGACACCAACATTGCGAAAAATGTTTCTAAATTTTTAAAACAATTGCTATAATTAAACAAAATCGCTTAAATTGAAAAAAGCTCAAATTAGAAAAAATCGCCAAAAATTAGAGAAAATCAACAAAATTTAAAATAAGTGCCAAAATGAAAAAAATCTTTGTAAATAAAATATAAAACGTCTATATCTCGAAAATATTTTTAATTTTTGTCACTTTTTCTGGTGCTTTTTTTAATTTTTTCTATATATATTTTTTCAATTTGGCGATTTTGTTTTAAATTTTAGCTATTTTTTTCAAATAGAGATTTTTTGAGTTTTAGCAATTTTTACAATTATGACGTTTTTTTAAATTTTTTTTTCGAATTTATGAAATATTAGCTAATTTTTTAATTTAATAAATTTTTTTAAATTTTTGCGTTTATTACATTTTTTTTTATAAAATTTTGGAGATTTTTTTAAATATTTTATTTTTTTTCTCTACTGTCATTATGGGTTATAAAAACTGAAAATTTTGTGTTTATTTTCAATTAGTTTTCAATTAAAGATTTAATACATATTACTAAACTTTTAATTTAAAGTGAGTTTGAAATCAAACATACGTTTAATTGAAATTTTTTTGACAAAAAGTTTTTCTGTGTAACAACGAATTAATATTTTTACTACAGTTATTTAAATTATGACGTCATTGATGGTAACCGATTCGATGCGGGTATCGGAATATCGAATATTTTGTTTTACTTCGGCAACGATATTTAAGTTATTTCGGTAACGGGATTTTAGTGTTAATAATGGTATTTTACATATTTCGGTATCGGTATTTTATTTCGGTAACGTTATTTTCAGGATATTGATATTTTAGTTATATGGGTAACGGTATTATACGGATAACGTTATTTCAATTATTTTGTTAACGGTTGAAATACTAAAAATAAGTATAAACTAAAATTAAGTAAAATCTTTACTAAAATTTAGTTTCTAAAATGTTCCTTAAGGTAAATATAATTGCTGACGAATAATGTAAAAATTTATTAGATTTTAGGTTATAATAATTGTTCATGAACTCACAAATGATAATCCATTTTCTTTAATTGTCCTCTCTTGAACTATGTTAATATTCCTAAAAAACTGCTGGAAAATGTATTTATTTCTCTTTAGTAAAAGCTCTTAAATGTGAAGAATTTATTAAACTAAAAATTACGAAAGTTAAAACTGTATGAGAAAACTAAAGCCATATACACACCTTACTTAAATTTAGTTCATAAATTCTAACTTCTTAAACTAAAGTATAATAAATTCTTAAAACTTTTCTTTAACAACAATAAAATGAAAATGAAATTTATTCAAGTTCGAGTCCATACTCTAAATTTCTTTATTAGGATATTGTCCTAACAAATAATCTATAGAGTTTTTGTTTTCAGATTTATTTTTTGACCCTTTCAGGAATGTGTTGATAGATCTATTTCGGGAATTTTCTAGGTTCCCATCATCAGAACGCGTTTTGCAGAATTAAAGAATAAAATGTTTAATTCTATAGAATTCTCATTTGGTTTATAGTTCATATGATATAATTATCTAAAACGTTTGTATTAAAGAAAATAATCTTATAATTACTTATAAAAATAAAATGTTTGAGCTCCAATCCTGTATTTTTCTTTAATTAAAATTCTTCTTTATTAATTTCCAATATTTCGAAACCCTTCGAGTTTCATCCTCAGGGGTTATAATCAATTTTAAATAAAAACACAAAATTCTAAAAATTTATGTTGTTTATAACTCGTCATCATATATTGACGAGTTATAAACAACGTTAACTTTTAGAATTTTGTGTTTTTATTTAAAAATAATTATACTCCCTGAGCATGAAACTAGAAGAGTTTCGAAATATTGGAAATTAATAAAGAAGAATTTTAATTAAAGAAAAATCCAGGGCTCGAGCTGAAACATTTTATTTTTACAACTATAATCTTATAATTACTTTAGTTAATTTCGTTAATATTAGTTTAAAAGATAGATATGAAATTGATTACTTAACTAATATGTGGCAAAACTTAGGTACTTATATTCTTGAAAGTATATACCTTTTGAGAATTACCAATTAATAAATAATATTATAAAAAAAATAAACGGACATGCAAAACATTGTTTTTGTTGTTTATTTTAAATATACCTACTTATTATGCACTAAAACTAAGTTAATTTTGCATTAGTACAAGTGTAAGTGTCTTAAAATTTAAGAAAAATCAACTGAATTTTCAGATATTTTTACTAGATTTACGCAAAATTTATACTTAATTTAAGTCAGAAATATACTAAATTTTAGTAAATTTTCATAAAATTTAAGGCAAAAGTGACTAAATTTTAATGTAATTTTACCTAATGGAAGTAAATTTTTTTATTTGTTTTTAAGAAAACTGTATACTTGATTTGAGTTAAAGTTTCTTTGGAGCCAAATCATAAACGAATTTTTTAAATTTAGTTCAAATTACTTAATATTTGGTAAACTTTTTTTTTTTGAGTGAAGCAGGGGTTTCAATAATTTACAATTTTTATCTGTCGAAAAAAAAACAAAAAATTTTTTTCCGCCATAAAATTCATTCTGGAAATTTTTTTTTACGAATTTTTTCCCTTAAAACTTTTTTTTCTTCGAGTTTTTCTTTCCTTAAATTTGTTAAAAAATAAACAATTTTGGCACAATGCCGGGAGGGTATACACAATTTGGCACATACGACTGTAATGCTTCCACTTGAGTTAATTAAGACGTCATTGATTTTGTGAAGGCAATTCACCACTTATAAAAGCCCTGAAAAATAAATCAACGACCTAAATTTCTTTTACGTCATTTTTGCAGCACATTTCTCTTCGTCGAAATTTGTTTCTCGGAAGTTTTTTCCCGTGAAATTTCGTTCCAAACAAAAACAGTTTTTTCATCTCACTTGTTTAAAATTAAGTTTAAAGTCATCACAATATATCATTTAAAAACGCTAAAAAATAAATCGACTTTAAAAAAAGACTATCAATTTTTCCCGAGATAGTCTGTTTTGCGAAATATGTTTTCCTAAAAGTTTTTTTTACCATACTTTTTTCTCTTTTACCAGAGATTGGGTAGCTATGTTTCCTAAATAATGGTTCCTATGTACCCTTCGTGCCAGGAGACTGTCCTGTTAGTGAGAAACTTTGCTGATTTGAAGTTGAAGCGCTTCTATGCAGTGACCATAGTAGCCTGAATTATAAAAAAATGCCTTTAACAAACTCTTTACAATAAAATTCTTATAACCTACCCATGCGACTCTCTATTTCCATTAAAGAAATGTAGGCATGTTGAAATAAGTTTTGTTTTACAAATTAGTAATATAAAATAAAATGCTATATTATATGATTTATACTTACCCTATCGGTGGGGGACTTGGCAATGGTTTATCGAAACCTTTTTTGCCTAACAACCAAAATGTATTCATCATGCCTTTACCCTTAATATCAATAAGACCTCTAGGTTCAATCATATATCCACCGCGAGCCTCTAAACGATTTCTAGTCTCTTGCGACATATGAATGCGCCAAGAAGAACCTTAATAATAAATTAAAATAAAGTTTGTATATTTTTAAAATAAATCTTTTTTAGCAAACCTGTTGATTCCATTCTGGAAGCGGTATTTACAGTATCGCCAAATAGACAATACCTAGGCATAGTTAAACCGACTACCCCCGCACAGCAGGGTCCAGTATGTAGACCTATTCTTAATTGCAATGGAACACCGGGTAAATGTTTAACATTAAAACGACCACTTTGATGTAATAAATCTAAAGCCATAGTGGCAATTTGTTCGGCATGATCCGGCGTGCGAACGGGTATGCCACTAACAACCATATAAGCGTCACCAATTGTTTCAACCTGAAAGAATTTTTGAAACCAATTGAACTACTTTTTTAAAAGGAAACGGAGGTGGTGGCTCTACCTTATAAACATTATAAGCATTGATGGTGGCATCGAATATTGTATAGAGATCATTTAAAAGATCCACTACTTGTACCGGTGTACAATGAGCAGCTATTGTTGTAAAACCAACAATATCACTGAAATATATAGTAACATCGGAAAATTCTTCAGGTTCCACAGCTAAACCCATTTTTAGTTTTTCAGCTACCGAACTGAAAAATTAAGAAAATAAATTTTAATATTATAAGAAACATGTGAGCATTTCCCTTTTTTTTCAACGATTTTAATAAAAATTAGTGAGTGCGTTTGCCAGTGAACGCATATTTCTAAAACAAATTTTTTATTTTGAAAACTGTGGCAACCCTGAATCTTTGAAATGTAGCATAATTAGGGATTGGAACATCATTAAAAAGACCCTAGTGAAAGATATTGAAGAAATGCTTTTTGCATAGGCATAATGAACATTTTTTGGTTAAGAAATTTTATAAAAAATTAAATATATTTATTTTTATAAAAAAAAAATTCAAAATTATCAACCCACCCTTGAAAGTGGAATCGCAAATACTTTTAGATATATAAGAAAAAATATGGAATCACCAGTATTTGACTGATTTCACTAAAAAAAAATAAAACAAAAGACTTTTTCCGTACCCGATGGAAAAAGTTACGATATAAGTATATATAATCACATATAATAAATTATCAAATAATATCATAGCTGATCCAAAAAATGGCATACATAACCTTATCTCATGAGATCCAATGGGATCTCATCTTATATAATTTGATCCGGAAAATGAGTATATCTAATTTGATCAAGTTATATATTGTATAATTTGATAAAATTTGATATAACCTCATAAAATTATTTGGAAAGTCGCATTACTGTTTTGTATCATATTCCAATTAATAATGATAATTTAAATATAAATTAATGGATTGGAAAATTAGACGTGTTTTCAATTTGACTAATATGTGATATCATATACAATTGTATGTAAAAGTGATAGCAATTTTTCTTGTTTTTACCATATATGTTTATATATAAATTTCAAAGAAGACAAATTAGATTTTTTTACTTTTGCTTTGTTTGTATTTTCCGATTTTGAGCATTAAAATAGATTTTTCTTAAGATTTTTGGGCTTTACATTACTTTTTTAAGATATTCTGACTTAAAGTTCTTTTTTTACTTAACTATTTTTGTTTTAAACAAGCTTAAGATAATTTATTTTTTAATTATAATTATTTATTTCCAATATTTCGTCTCCACATTTTGTGACTTCTTCAGGGAACAATTATTTTTTTACTCATGAAATGTTATTTATTCTATTCACTTTTGGACTTTTGTTCTTAAATGTAGCCTTTCTAAGTTTTTTTTACTTTTACTTTTTAGAAAAAAAATTTTTTTTGCTTTAAATACTTTGGACTTTAAATACTTTTTGTCTTTTCTGATAATTATACTCGTATATAAAAGTGCTAATTTTTTTTTGTAATTTATACCATATATGTTTATATATAATTATATATCAAAATGATCGAATTTTTCTTTATAATTTTAACACATATATTGGTTTTATTGCATCATAATACTTATATATGGAAGTATATATGATTTCATATTTAGCTTTATCAAATATATATGATGAGATAACAAAGATAAACTTATATATAACATGATATATTAAGAAAATATGATTATATATAGCGCTGTATTAAAAATTTTCGTAAAAATAAATGTGAGATGTAAATATATATCATTACACATGGCAGCATATATATGTATATATAAGTATATCAAGTTATATATGACTATAAATAAACTTTTTTCGTCGGGTAGACACACCACACATTTTTGAGATATCTCAAAAAGTAGAAGAGATTCAACTTGAAATATTTCAGGGTGTGTAGAAAACGTGTTTAGCTATTTGTATGAAAGATATAAAAAATTGAAAAGGGATTTTCTTCAAAAAATAATTTAAAATTTTTTTTATAAAAAAAATAATAAACTTTTTTTTAGTTTTTTTTTATAAAAATTCTCAACCACAAAAATGTTCACTATTACAGTGCAAAATTTTTTTTCCAATATCCTTCCACAATAAAAGTTATGATCTATTGAATGATGTCCCACAACACTTAATTATGCAATGTTTCAAAGCTCAGGGCTGCCACAGTTTTCAAAATAAAAAATCGTTTTTGCAATATACTTTCACTGACAAAAATACTCACTAAATTTTATCTAAATCGGAAAATTAGTCGTTGAAATAAAATCGAAATGCTCACTTATGTTTTCGAAAATCTCCTCTCTTACCTTGGCAGCATTCTATTTAATAGTTGCTCAGTCTTTTTTCTTTCAATATCCAATTGTTCGGTACGTTCACGTATTAATTCTTCCAAATTATTAGAATATTTTTCCAACATTTGAAACATTGTATCAACAAAATTAACTTTACGTCCATGATTTAACAATTTAAAACGTTCGTAAACTCTGTGACATTTTTTTATTTTTATTTGATATTATTTGTATATTGTTTTTGTTTTTTCCATATTAAAATGTGTCGTCATCCATATGAAAGCAGGAAGATTTATATAGTCAATATCATCATCATCACAGCATTAACATCATCATTTTAGTATTTATAGCAACGGCATTGACATCGTCAATCATTTTTTGAACATTCAAGACAAGTCATAATATATCGATATATAAAGTAAGAAAAGACAAGAGGAGTAAAAAGTAGAAAAAATCAATATAAAATTAAAAATAGGTTAATATATTACAAAATAAGAATTTTATATTCATTACTTTAATGTGTTAGAGAGTATTACGATGGTCATAATTTGACACCATAATAGAAATATAGGCCAGTTAATGAATGATTCAGCCGAATTTATAAACACAAGATAAATAAAACTTTGTTAAAAACTTTTCGAAATTTATTATATCAAATCAAACTTACTATTAAATCCAGAATATTGACAACATGTCGTGTAAGTGTTATTAATTCAAACATTAATTAATATCACGTATACGACACGTACTACGCATCAGAGAACGGTTTGTGTGCCTTCATTTTTGCTTTTGAATACAATCACAAAAAATGAGCATATAAATTTACATCATTTCACTAGAACAACACATGATACAATTGAGAAAAGTGAGTATGACGAAAATCATGCATTGCGTTGCATGTCTTCTGTTAGTTAGTTAATCTTACCTAACACTCACAAAAGCAACGAATATAAAACGATTGGTGTGAATGGTCTCAATGCTGATTGACTAAACATTTTACTATATATCTGATGTTTATTTTTTTTTCACTTTAACATTAAGAAAATGAGAAAATATATGCATATTTGCTATTTAATTAAAAAAAAAAAAGAAACATAAAATGATGCTTCAAGAAACCCCATTTTTACGGGATATGAAAAAATATATACATAAAAATTCTTTTAAATCCATTAATTATATTCTGCTCGTTTTGTATGAGAGAAAAATTGTTCTATATTTTACATTTTGTGTTTTCTTAATAAACAGAAAAAATTATTGCCAAAAAAATTCATTAAACTTTTGTTTGATTTCAAATTCACTCAATTCCAAAACTGAAATAAAATTTAAAAACTGAAAAAATTTACAAAGTTTAAATATATCGATTAAATTTAAAAATTCGTTATTATTAAAAAAAATTGTAAACAAATTCTAAAATTGAAAAAATTTGTCGCCAAATTGAAATAAATCTCCTAACTTAAAAAATAAATTACCAAAACTAAAACAATCGTCGAAATTTAAAATGTTTTCGAGATGTAAACGTTTTAGATTATAAATTTTTTCCATTTTATCAATATTTTTTAAATTTTGTTGACTTATTAAAATTTTAAAGATTTTTTCAATTATTAGCGATTTTTAAAATTTTGAAGATTTTTTCCAATTTAGCGTTTTTTTTTTTCTTATTTTGACAATTGTTGTCCAATTTTTGACAATTTTTCCCAATTTTTTTTTAAGCAATGTTGAGGTTATTTTAATGTTGGCGATTTTATTTAAATTGACGATTTTTTTTTTAATTTTGCCGATTTTTTCAAATGTTAGCGGTTTTTAATTTTTTCATTTTAACCGATTTTAATAAATTTGGAAGAAAAAAATTTTTCCAATTTCTAGCAACTTCTGCCTTTTAAATTTTGATGATTTTTTGAAATTTTAGGAATATATTTCAATTTTGGCGTTTTTTTTAAACTTTACCGTTTTGATTTTAATTTTGACAATTGTTATGATTTTAATAAATTTGGAAGAAAAAATTTTTCCAATTTCTAGCAACTTCTGCCTTTTAAATTTTGATGATTTTTTGAAATTTTAGGAATATATTTAAATTTTGGCGTTTTTTCTATTAACTTTACCGTTTTGATTTTAATTTTGACAATTGTTTTCCAATTTATTTTCAATTTAGGCCATATTAAATTAATTTTGGAGACTTTTTTCAAATTTTGACAATTTTTTCAAATATTAGCGATTTTTAATTTTTGTGAATTTTTTGCAATTTTATCGAATTTGACAATCCTTTTCCAATTTTTAAATTTTTTTTTAACAATTTTGGCGTTATTGTTAATTTGAATTTTTTTGGATTATTCTTAAATTTGGAGACTTTTTTGAAATTTTGGCGATTTTTTTGAAATATTAGCAATTTTTGGGAATTTTTTGCAATTCTACCGAATTTAATAAATTTAAAAAAAGTTTTTTTTTAAGTTTTGAGCTTTTTTTAAATTTGACCGTTTTTTTTTAAATTTTGAAGATTATTTTACAATTTTGGTAATTTTTTTAATATTGACAATTATTTCCAATTGTGATTTTTTATATTTTATTACTAAAGATTAGTTTGATACTAAAACTAATTATTCTAATTGATACTAAAGTGTCCTTACTAGGACCGAATTCAATTAAGCTGTTAATTAAATCAACAAATATTTTAATTGAAACTCGATTTTAGTTACCATGGTATGAAAAACACCGGTATTTATTTTTTACCAAAATTTCTTCCTTATATGTTCTTCAACAGGTCAACGAATACTAAACGAATGGTGTGATTGAATTCATTTTCTTAATGTGTCATCACTTCATTTCGTTGCTTGCCATGTAACGGCATTATAAAAAAGAGTGTGAATGTGGCAATCATCAAAAACAATGAATGTATAAAACAATATTAGCATTATTTGTTATTGTTGAACGAATGCATGGCAAAAGCAATGAATGTATGAAGAATGTACAATAAAAACGAATGCTTTCATTCCGTTCTCTGCTACGAATACCAACATTTATGTTAAAATTTATTATTTATGTTAAAATAGGAAAAATTTCCTGTTAAAAATAAAAATATTTCAAAGTTGAGTTTTCGCTGGCGATAATTACAGGGTGCTACATAATTCACCAATTTTAATATACTTGGATAGCGAGCAAGGGAATGTTGTAGGACTGGTTAAGTAGATCACATTACGATTTTCAGAAATTTTAATACATTCTCAAATATTTGAATTTATTCAAAAAAAAACCCCTTCTTAAGACTTCGCAGATTCAAAATATGTTAACCTAGTTATTTTTTAGTTTCTAAAAAAAAAGAATTAAGATTTTTAAATCTGTTACTTTCGAAGCAAAAAAAAAACATGTATATCGTAGTAATATCAAATGAATTGAGAAAATGCTGAAATTTTGACTACATAAATATAATTTTTTCATAAAGAATTTAAAAAATATAATTATTTTGAAAAAAAAGTTCACAACTAGGTCAGAATTTTAGGTGGAACAGAAAACTCAATTTATCTTAAAATCAGCCAACATAGTTTATAATATTAGTTAATTATAAAAAAGGATAGATGTTTTTTTTTATCGATCCAGAAAGTTTCATCGTGTAACTCGGATTAGTTTTGGAAAAAGTATTCGTTAAATATTCTCCTTAAAAAATATTTAAAAATGTGTGTGTTAAAACTACTTGGCGTATGTGAAATATATAATACATATAATCAAATTCCTTATACGCCATGTAGTTTTAACATAGAAATACTGAAATATTTATGAACTCCTATTAAAAAAAAATTCTCTAATTTTTTCGTTTTTCATAAGACTTGTGTCTTGTGTGTTCTTTCAAAGAATGAATGATATATGAAATTTATAAAATATTTTTTAAATTCAAAAGTTGTACGTAATCCTGTTTCAATTAGAAATATTTTTTTTTTCACACACACAAACTTACGAATTAAAATCTGGTCTCATTTCTGGTTGCTCAGCCCAACACTGTCGCATTATATTAATCGCCTCCGGTGGTGCAGCACCCTTTGATACGGAAGGTCTTATTAGTGGTGGTGGTTTCTTTATTTTCGTAATTATTTCATCAGCCGTCAATGACAACATACAATACGGTTCACCGCGCACCACAACCTCCTGCATTATAATACCAAATGAATAGACATCACCAGCTTGGGTGCCTAATACCCGTGTATTATGATGATGATGATGGTGATGTTGTTGTTGTGGTTTTATAGAACGTAAAAGCTCAGGGGCAGACCATAATAGTTCTTTTGAGGTACGTGGTGTCAATGTTAAACCTTGAGCCTCATAGAATTGTGGCAAACCATAATCCGTTATTTTAAGTACCCAGCGAGCATCAACAACACAATTGCGAGATGTTAATGTGCCATGAACACGCAGCGGAGATGTATGCAAATAACGCATACCACGTACTAAATCGGTTAGAAGACTTAAACGAAATGACCAGTCCAATTTTATTTCATCCATAATTAAAACATCTTGCAAAGAACCACGTGAGCAATAGTCAAAAACCATAGCAGTACGATTGGGATCTGCTAGCCAGCCTATTAAGGGATTTATATTTTCATGGCGTAAACCATGAGCCATTACCAATAAATCCATTGCCTTTGATTTTAATTCATTCGAACCATTTAAATTTACTTCTTTTAATTGTACTAAATCACCATTATAACGTGCTCTCATATCTAATAAAGCGGGATTATGTCGCGCCAAACTGGCTGATCCCGAATTTGATAGACCATTAATATTAGCGGTAGCTGTTGCGCTTGCCCCGGCTGCTCCTGGTATAAAAAATCCTAGATTTTTTAATGAACCTATTGAACCTTTTAATAGATCCGGTTTATCCACCTCTGGACCACCAAATTCTTGTAATTGTTGTAGCCAACAACATAACATGGCTTCTATGCCTTCATCCACCTAAAGATATTTAACGACATATAAAAAATATATATTATTATTTGCACTGCTTAAAAGATTTTAATTTTTTATTTTTCCTCTTAATATACTTACTCTGCGTGAATCTACTGGGAATACAAAATCATTTGCAGATAATACAATTTTATTAGGTCCTTTAGATAAACGTTTACGTAACAAATAATTTCTGTAAAGAAAAGATATAAAAAGATGATTTTTTTTTTGCATGAGTTTAAGAAATAAAAAAAGTTTTTTAATATGTAGTTTAAACATGACATGACGTATGAGTGATATACATATATTTTATATTCCAATATTTTAATACGAGTTTGTTTTAAAGATTTTTTTTTAAATTTTGTTACGAGGGCGGATCAATAAGTCCGTGACTTTTCGAACTTCCCTAGTTCGAAAAGTCACGGATAATAGACTACTGTCAAATTTTGAGCAAGTTCCGTCATTTACTTTGCGTTTAACAGCTGTTCAAAACATACAACCTAGAGGATTTTTTTAAAAATGGAAAAAAGTGAATTTCGAGTGCTCATTAAACATTATTCTTTGCGAAAAAAAACGTCAATCACACCAAGGAAAAGCTTGATAAATACTATGGGGACTCTGCACAATCGATTTCAGTGGTAAAAAAGTGGTTTACTTACTTTCGTTGTGGTCGCACAAGTACAAATGACGCTGAACTTTCTGGACGGCCAAGTGAGGTCAATACACCCAAAAATGAAGAAAAATTCCACGATATGGTATTGGCCGATCGAAGAGTAAAAGTACGTGAGATTGTTGATGCCATAGGCATTTCATATGGTAGTGTGGTTTCGATTTTAAACTATCAGTTGGGTTTAAGAAAGCTGTTTGTAAGATGGGTGCCGCCAACAAGGTGGTGGCAACTGTTTTTTTTTATGCACGCGGGATAATCCAAATCAATTACCTTCAAAAGGGAAAAACAATAAACGGAGAATATTATGCCAAATTATTGGACCGATTTAACGAGGATTTAAAAAAAAAAAACGACCCCATATGGCCAAGAAATGTATATTTTATGAACCTCGAAAAACCCTATTTTTTGGAAAGGATACAAAAATTAGACCCACGTTGGACTAAGTGTATGGAACTAAAACAAGATTATGTTGAAAAATAATTTTTTTTTTGCAAAAAAAAAACTGTGGTTTATTCAAAAAGTCACGGACTTTTTGATCCGCCCTTGTATTTGCACTAGAATTTGCCTTAAAATAAAGATTTGAAGATTTTTCTTCATTATACCACCCTGTTTTATTACAAATGATTTCAAATGCAAGAAATCGAAGTTGTTTTGGAAAACGTTAAAAGGGTCCGAAAGTCGGACAAAAATGGCGCATTTTGTAAAAAAATTGTATTTTTATTATTAAAAACTCCCAAAATTCGAAGTTTCGAAATTTTTTTATTATTTCATTGATTCATTTTATTGTATTGTATTGTATTTTGTATTTGTATTCTTTATTCAATCAAAATAATTAAAATAAATAAAGATATAAAGTTCATAACAATGACTATTAAGTCGTCTGTTATACTTAATTTTAACAATTATGTGTATTTACAATAATTAATAATTAAATTCATCTATTATTATTTTTCTGTATTTTAATGCGCTATTTACATAAAAATAAAGCCTCTTCCATCCATTTTCTCTTTCTCCATTTAAAATATCTATCAATTCACACTCGTTTAAATAATTTTTTCCTAAATGCCTGATTCGAAATTCCTTGAGTATAGGACATTTTGCCATAAAATGAATAAGATTTTCATCTTCTCTCATATTACATAGACTGCACATTTTATTTTCAATGTTATCAAACTTATTAGCGTTTAATGGTAGCATATCACATCTGGTTTTCATAAGTGTTCTTATTTGGTTTAAATTTATTTCGTTTTCAATGTAGCTTGTACCTTTACTATGGTCTAAATATTTGTAAAATCGGTTTCTACTTCTCAAAGCTAACTCACGCATTTCTGTTAAATTTCTTGATTTAAGTTGTTGTAGCAATGCTGTTCCTTGACTGCGCCATTCCTCTGATGATATATCGTTTGAGAAATTTATATTAAGTTCTCTTCCCAATTCGTTCATTTGATTTGCCCAGAAAATATTATTTCTCAGTATCATTACCGATAGTTTGTGAGGTAATCTGTTTTGGTGATATTGAAAAAGAGTTTTAAATATGTAATTCATGTGTAAATTTAATGTATAAAAGTAACTAGACTCTGTTTTTGTTTCCAACGTAAGTGCGTAGTTTGGTGTTGAATCCGGTAATTTTAGTATTCTTTTTAAAAAATACCGCTGCAGTAAATCAACGTCATCAAATAACCAGCATCCCCAAATCTGAGCTGCGTATGATTGGATGGATCGACATATTGACTGAAAGAGTTTCCACTTAGTTTCAAGCGTTATATCAGTTTTATTCAAAAAACTTTTCCAAGTTGCATTAATGCAATTTTTAGCTGACTTGTTTCTCTTTTGCAAATGTTTTTTGAAGATCATTTTAGGAGTAAGGATTACACCTAGATAATTATATTCATTTACAATTTCCACATCTTGATCTTTGTACTTTATTTTTTCATGTGCTGAAAGACGGCCACCCTTTCTAAAAATTATCATTTGAGACTTGGTCATATTTACCTCCATGTTCCACTTATTGCAATATATTTCCAAATTTTTTACCATTTTTTGCATGACCAATATATCATCAGACAATAACACAATGTCGTCAGCATATAATAATAAACGAACATTTACACCTTCTATCATTAAACCACCTCCTAAGTTATCGTGAAGGTCATTCAAATACAGGGTAAAAAGAAGTGGAGATAATAAGCAACCTTGCTTGACACCAGTGTAAGTTTCAAAGGAGTCTGATAATTCGTTACCTGTCCACACTGCTGATCTTGTATGACTATAGATATTTTGTAGTAAATTAATAACTTTTGAGGAGATACCTAGGGCATTCAGCTTGTACATAAGCGAACTTCTTGAAACCCTATCAAAGGCCGCCTTAAAGTCCACAAAAAAGGCATAAGTTTTTTTCTTTTCACTAAACTTTATATTAACTATAGCCGATAAATTGTATATATTATCTACTGTGGAGTAATGTGGTCTAAAGCCGGCTTGAAATTCATTTAAGATATTATGTTTCTCAATCCAAATAGTTAATCTAGATTGTATAGTTCCCATCAACACTTTTGCCACACAATTCATAAATGAAATGCCTCTATAATTTCCAGGGTTATTTATATCTCCCTTTTTATGTATAGGAAATATAATACTATCTATAAAGCTTTCATGTACTATGCCAGTTTCAAAAATTATATTGTACGTTTTTGTCAATTCGTTTAAAAATTCTACAGAAGCATTCACAAACATTTCATATGGAACTCTGTCAGTTCCTGGTGCTTTATTGGGTTTTGTTAATTGTAATACTTTTTTGATTTCATTTACTGTTATTTCTCTATCTAATTCTTCATCAGCATGCCACATTGGAGCAAAATATATTTCATTTGACACCTGTGGAGGATTTAGTAAGACTTGAAAATATTGCTTAAAATCATTGGCTGTTACAGATGTACCCAATCTGAAGCAATCGCCTCGGATTTCCTTCGCCAGTTCCCACCATTTTTTAGAATCATTTGTATTGTTGATTTTGTTGTTGAGACTTATATAATATTTTTCCTTTTGATCTTTACATTCTTTTACGTATGTCTTTTTAGCTTGTAGATACTTTTCTTTGTCTTTAAGTTCTTTTGTTTTTCTAAACACATTAAGTAGCTCAAACGAATTTTTTCTGGCTTTTAAACATTTATAGTTATACCATCTACTTTTAAAAATATGCTTGTTACTATTTGGATTTCGGTTCGGTAAAGAAATCTTTACTATATTAACTAATTGTTCGAGCTTCAAAAAACTACCTTCTGTTATATGTAGCCTCAAATTTTTATTTAAGTTTTTATTGTATTTTTCTTTTTCAGCTTCATTCAATTTTAATTTTGGCAACAAGTTCATTGGTTTTGA
Organism: Delia radicum; assembly: GCA_021234595.1. Lineage (NCBI taxonomy): Eukaryota > Metazoa > Arthropoda > Insecta > Diptera > Anthomyiidae > Delia > Delia radicum. Next base: position 37,219,187 of record CM037851.1, read on the forward strand.
TATATCACCTTGAGCATTAATACTCAGCGTTAATCTTTGCGGCATATGATCTGACCAAATCTTTGTTTCAATTTGAAAACGTTCGACATAACACAATAATTCTTGTGATATTGCACAAATATCGTTGACCGATTTGCCTGTAGAGCTTATAAACGTTAAAGCACCACTTTCATCTCCTTTTGTGTATCCATTTAAAATTAGTAAACCATAATCATTACAGAATTCTATAAATTTTTTGCCCTTAGCATCCACTACTTTATCCTCTGATTTTCTTTTTTCTAATCCCGAAGTAAAATTTGATTTATGGATCTCCTCAATATCCTGCTGAAGATTACCCAATCGTATGTTCATATCACCAACCAGAATTAAATCAGTATCTATATTATTTGAGAAATAATTTTTCAATACAGAGAATTCATCTGTCCAATTGGCCCCTCTTACGTATACCGGTATTATATTGAAATTGAGTTCATTAATTTGCATTACAATTGCTACTGTATCATTTATTATCCTAAACGAGTGTTTGAATCCAACATGTACCAAGTCTTTTTTTACACCATATACACAGCCAGCTATAGCACGTCCACGATCACTCACACGAGTAGCAGGTTTCCAAAATAAATCAAAATTCTTAAAATATTTTCTCCATCTATCAAAGTTACCATTTTCAACATGAGTTTCAAAAAGGGCAAATACATCACAGCCACAAACATACTCAAAAAATTCCGGAAAGAGACATTTATTTCCTAAACCATTTATATTAAAAGCTATTATATTTAAACAAATTTTTGATAATATTAGTTTTTTGAGATTGAATTTTTTAACAATACATTATAGCTAATATTTATATTCGACAAAAGATTGCCATACAATTTTTTAAAAACAACTTCTGCTTCTTGATCACCACTTACAAGTTTTTTATCTTTATTCCACCTCATCCAACTACTCCCAATTTTAATTTTATCGCTCACGACTTTGACGTTATACTTAGTACTAGCAGCTCTTAATTCTCTTCTCAACTGTAGCATCACCTTTTTATCTTGTTGTCTTTCCACGCTCAGATCCTTCTCAATGTAAATTGAAGTGCCTTTTAGTTTTCTAGTCTCTTGGAGAACTTCTTGTACACTTTGTAAGGAGTCAAATTCTGCTAACACAGTCATTTTGCCGTTACGTTCAAAAATTTTGCGTGTAGATTTTATTGCAGTATTGTGTAGGTTAAGGTTATCTTTGCATACCTTTGCAACCTCATCAGTCAGGGATTTATTGATATTTAGCCCCTTGAACAGAAGGTTTTTACTCTTTAGTTGCTCTTCCAACAGCATAATTCTTTTACGATCTCTTTCTTTTTCTGCTTTGAGACACTCGACTTCTTCCTTTAACCATATATTCTGTTCTTTCAGAGCATCCACATCATCTGATACCTTTGATAATTTTTCTAAGACTTCTTTATTGCCATCCCTTATGATCATTCTTAAATCATCTACATCTAGTTCTCCCACTTTTCTATTTTTTGAAGCATTACTAGTTTGTTGTTCAGGAGAAATCTGCGACAATGCTCTTTTATTTGGGGTACCAGTTTCCATTTTCACTCAATTATACAAATTTTTTCTTTACGTGTAGTTGTAATCGTTTAAAAGTGTAAATGGCAACACCGCACACTTCTTCCAATCACCTTCAAACTATTTTCGAACTTGGCAGCACTTTTTATAAGAAACCCAGTATTTGTCAGAGAGTAACAGCTGGTGTTGTTTACAAATTCCACCCAGGATTTAATTTTTTAACAAGTGGTTGTCTCTTTTAACTTTTGAGTGTGTTTTTAGATAAATGTTTTTTGATTTCTTTTATGAAAAATTAATAAATTTAAATTTTAAATAATTTGCCGTATATAAAAAACTGCGGAATATGTTCATCACATCAAGAAGGGCCTATATAAATACGCTTTTTCTCCCAACTTTTGGACGGATATCAACCTTATTGATGCTGCTTTTTTATGCAAAATTTCACGAGCCGGTAAAAACAGGTCTATACACAACCAAGTTATCTATATTGAAACTCATTTTATTGATTCATTTCATATACTCAAGATTATTCAGATATGGAATTTGGACTTCATCTGATATCATTAACCCATTTTAGCCCGGAATCAAAATGTCTTTTTTAAAATTAATTATTTAAAAAAAAAGAATTTTTTTAAATTAATTTTAAAGATATTTCTAAATGCGTAATAAATTATAATAAATTGGAAAAATTTTGATTCGAGTTTGTGTTTTGAGATACTTCTTTCTGGGACATTTTATGAAAATAGCTTATTTTGTCAATCATTGAACAAATTTTATTAGACACTTAAATTTGATTAAACAATAAATGTGATCTTAGTAGCTTTAAGATGACTAGCTCTTTTAGTTTTTATATTTTTTTTATTTTCTGTATCCCAGTCATTCATAAATAATTTTATATCTACACAGAGAAAATTTCTTGGACTAGTTTTAATGAAATTTTTTCACTAAACTAATGAAGTTTTCTTCACAACGTGAATGAAAAATTTCTTAAACTTCATGAAAATTTTTAATAAATTATATGAAAATTTTCATTAAATTGTACGAAAAACTGCATTAATTTAATGAAAAGTTTCAATGGACCAACTCCAATGGCAATTCATAGATCTAAATCATTGATATCATGCAGATAATTCTCTCAGCGAAAGCAGCATTTCATTATAATATAAGGCTTATATAGAAACTTATACGTGGATACTGTTGAAATGCCTTCAATGGTTTTCTGCATTGTAATGGTTATTAAAAAGTTTTATGTCTATTATAGTGTGAAATTGTGTGTATTTTTTGCAGCTTTGGTTAAAAAATGCAAAAGTTCTGGTAACAAAAAATTTAAAAGAACAAAAACTATTAAATTAAATACAACAAAAGGAAAATGCTTAACTTGAAACAATAACAATGTTGTTGCATGAGTATTAAAGTTTAATTACACTGTGTCGGAAAAGTATATGAAATTTAAAAAAGAAAAAAAAGTACCAAACAAATTTCAAGTAAACGTTTGTTGGATTTCAAACTCACTTCCAATTAAAAGTTTAATAATTTGTATTAAATGTTTAATTGAAAATTAATTTGGTGCACACAAATTTAAATAAAATCACGAAAACTGAAAAAAATCTTCAAAATCTAAATCTAAATTTTATTTTTATGTCTATTTTAGAAATTTTTTTAAATTTAGTTGATTTTTAAAATTTTGGCGATTATTTCATATATTTGCAATTTTTTTAATTTTATCGATGTATTTCCAATTTTAAATTTGAAAGTTTTTTTTTAATTTTACAATTGTTTTCCAATTTTTAATTTTTTTTCTCCAATTTTGGCGTTTTTTTTTAATTTTCGCATTTTATTTTCAGTAAGTCGATTTTGGTGATTTTTTTCAAATTTTGGCGCTTTTTTTTAACTTTTGCTTTATTTTTAAAATGATCGACGTTTTTTTATATTTGATCGATTTTTTTAAATTGTGAAATTTTTTCCCCTATATTTAGCGTTTTGATGACTTTTTTAATTTTGATATTTTTTAAATTTTAATGAATTGATAAAAAATTGTAATTTTTTAATTTAGGCGATTTTTCCTCAAAAATCACCATATTTAAATAAATCGATTAAATTGAAAAATGGATTTTTATTTTTAATAAAAATTATATCAAACTTGTATAAAAGACAAAGTACAGTCTAGTTTACTCCCCCTGTTTTTGTTTGTAAACAAAACAAAAAATAAAAAGGAGGAAAAAAACAAAGAAAACACCCTGCGGGAAATGAAGGGTCGATTGATCGAAAGGGGCAATCGCGTGATATGTCATTGAGTTGCACGTCATAGAACTGGTGAAATTTAAGTTTTGGTGTACCAAAAAGTGTTAATTTGGGAGAAATTACCAATTACGTGACTATAGAAATGGTGACAAAATATTGACTGGTTGGTACCAGATATATTATGTAACTAGAGAAAAAGTCAAATAACTTCAAAGAGTGCTAAAGCAACTAGTGATGTTGCAGTAGAAGTTGTAACTGGTCACTGAACTGGCGCAAAACCGTAATCGGTGGAAGAATATGTGGCAGTTAGTACCAAATTATGCAAATCACAAAGCGTAATTTAACCCCTCTTAGGACAAGCCCATATTAAAGCGACTGGTCCGTTTCATATAAAAGTCTCGGTCCGGGGACCGGTTCTTGTGAACCAACCACATGACGTGTCCAGTGATAGGTCCGTTTCCCACAGGGTAGTTAATTTACTTAACTTAATAATAATACTATAGTTTATACTTAAACTATAGTTTTATACTTTTCCAAATTTAAATTATCAAGAAATTTATCATTCAAGTTGTTTCCCTTTTACGGAAAAAAGTAAAAATTGATGTAAAATATTTTTTTTTTGTGCCTTTTGAGATATTGTTAGAGCAGGTTCAGTGACATACTATTTGTGGTAAGTTAAGTGACTGATTCCAGAGGGAGCAATTAGGAACTCATCCCTAACATGACGCACGGTGATTAAAAAGGGACAGGTTACTCGGTAAATATGTTTAACATGTCAGGTGACATGTCCCCTATTGAAAAATGAGTGATACGTCACACAATCACTCCATTCGAACTGCCCCTACGCCAGACCACATTGCGATCAATATGTGACTAGTTACTTATAAAAAATTGTTCGCCAGTTTCATGACAATTCTCCTTAGCCCCGTCATGTGATAACAACTTTATAACTAGTCATATTGCACATCACACAAATCCTAATGTGGTCCCACATTAACACCACCACCTATTAACTGGCCTTGCGACATATTCTTTACAGTTAGTACGGTGATGGGTTACATCATTAAAGTTATTCACCCTGTCACAAGTTTCCCCAAAGGTAGCAATTGGCCACCTCCTATGACATGCCCATGTTAAAAGTACCGGTCCCTCCCATATAAAAGTCCCAACCCGGGAACCGGTTCATGCACACCAAGAACTAGTCACGTGACCATACCGGAGACTGGACCATTTCCCGCAGGGCATGTATTGAATATCCACCAGAGGTGGACCTTGCACATAACAAACAAGTTTTCAATTAATTTTTTGATTAATGGTGATAATCTTTAACTTCGAGATCATATAATATATATTAGTTCTCATGTAGTGAGTAAACTAGTTTATATGAATGTTTGATGTTTGGCATGGGATTGTGACCTCTTCCAAAACGTGTTCTGATGATGGGAACCTAGAAAATTTTCGAAATAGATCAATCAACACATTCCTGAAAGGGTCAAATAATAAATTTGAAAACAAAAACTCTATATTTGTTAGGACAATATCCCAATAAAGAAATAAAGAGTATGGCCTCGAACTTGAATAATTTTCATTTTCAAAAAAAAAAAAATGTCAAAAATTATTTGAAAATGTTTTCGAGATATAGACGTTGTAAATTTTATTTAGGTGATTTTTTAAATTTTTTAATATTTTGGTGTTTTTTTCATATATGTACAATTTTTTGAATTTAACCATGTTTTTTTCAATTTGATCGCTTTTTAAATTTTAACGATTTTTTTTTTAAATTTTGACAATTGTTTTCCATTTTTTTCATTTTTAGGCGTTTTTTTTTAATATTGTATTTTTTTCAATTTGGCAAATTTTGATTTTTTTAACTTTATAAGATTTTTTTTTTTTTCAAATTTGGCGATTTTTTATTAATGTTGGTGATTTTTTTAAAGATTAGTTATTTTTTAAATTATATAAGTTTTTTTAAATTGTAAAATTTTTTTATCCTACAATTAGCGATTTTGTTCAACTTTGGCATTTTTTCTATTTTGATGCTTTTTCAATTTTGGTGATTTTTTAAAAATTTTTAATTTAGGTAATTTTTCCTAAATTTTATGGTTTTTTAATAAAATTTTTATTAGTATCTACAAAAAAATTTCTTTCTTTAATTTAGTGGAGAAGTTTTATTGTTTAGTAACTTTAATTAGCCATATAAGGCCCTAAGGGCTCGGTTATTTAAATGAAGATTTAATAAAAAAAAAAAAAGAAAAAAACAATATTCACCAATATTAGATAATGACAAGTACTTACAATTGTCATTACAAATCCCATTACATTACTAAACAGCTTACGAAAAAAACAAAAAATATGTGGTTACTTATATGCTTCAAAATAAAAATAATGAACCTAAAAATAAATTTTAAAAAACTAAATTTAACTAAAATATCTTTTTTGACATAAAATTTTTTTTCGTGAAATTCGAAGCTGGGACTCCAGGTTATAAGTCAGGCGCTGTACTATCTGAGCTATATCGACATGTTATATTTGATAGATAAACACATAAATGACTTACTTGCACTAAATGTCATGACTTTCCAGCTTACAAAAAATGTACTTACTAAAGTTAAAAAAAAATAATGAGTTTAAATATAGATTTAAAAAAAAAAAATTGAGATTATTACTTTATATTTAAAATAATGAAAAAAATTTACTTATGGGTAACGCATTATTTTTTGTAGTAACCTATTCCAACTAAGTAAATGCATAAGATTCAAATATTTTTTTTTTTTAATTTTATTTATTAATAATGATATAATTACAAATTATATCCTATTACCCTAACTGAGCACTAGCTACTATGGCTTTCGGCTCGTTGTAGCGAAAACAGACCAATGCTTCGGGTGGGAATCGAACCCACGACCACCGCACTGATAAGCTAGCACGCTACCAACTAGCCTACCTGGGCGCATAAATTCAAATATAAATTACTTCTAAAGTAGACATTTTTTTCTTCAAAATGCATGTCAATAAAATCTTATATTACACTAATACCCCAGTTTGCGCAGGTAATGGGGCCCAGACAAATGCTACGCAAACCGAAACACAATTTCCCAAACATTTGCTCTGCTTTTTAGTTAATTTTTTCCATTTCCCTTTATTTAAGCGGAAAAATTTTATTTTTCAATAAAAAAAAAAAAAAATTTTCAATAAAAAAAAATTAACTTTTTTTATTATTTTTGTAAAACATTAAAATAAGTAACTCATTGTGTAAAGTGAATCGTCACTTATTTTTTGTTTATTTATTTTCAGAGATATTAGCAGTGGTAAGCTTTTTGTGTTCTGCTTCACATTGTTTGTGTTAAAGTAATCGGGGTACAACAGACATTTTCATATTAACTAAGCAAATTGAAGTATTTGAGACGCAAATTCGAAGCCATGTGACGCAAACTGAAACATAAACAACGCAATTTCGAAATCACAGAAAATATTTAAACGACGCAACTTCGAAACGACGCAAATCTAGCTACGTAAACCGTGGTATTAGTGCAAAAGCATTATTGTAAATATTCAAAAGTGAAAAAATTCAATATGAAAGTGGTTGAACAAAACAGTTTAACCCTTTAACTACCGACTTTTTGTTTGTGGATATATTTATATTTTGTGGACATATTGATATTTGATTTGTGGATATATATACATATATGCCCCTAACCACTCCTACCACAAAAAAATGGTTCCATAAATCGAATTTTTGAAATTTCTCAGAAAATTATGACCACTTAAACATTCGAATATACAAAAATGTTTTGTTCGATTTTGATCTGGTCATGAAATGAAATTGCCTGCCAAATTTCTAGCTTTGTTAGTTTAAGAGATACAAAAAATATCACTTTTTTCGGGATAAAGGGCTGATTAAAAACATCAGACTTTGTTAAAAAATATCGCGACGATGTTTCCTTGATGAACATTTTATGCTATATAATAATCCTAGTGAACATATTTAAACAAAAACTTAAAGTTTTATTGCATTGTCATATTTTTTATATTTTATTTACAAATGTGTACACTAGGGATACAACTTTTTTACAATTTTTGAAAATATCAAAATGGCCCTTTCCATACCATGTAGTGCATAAAAAAACAATAAGAACTGCATCTTTAGATTTTCGATATCGTTAAAAAAGGTTTAGCGTCAAATGCAATTAAGTTTGGGATCAAGAAGTTCTAAAAAAATAAAAATATTTTTTTATAATTTCATTAAATGATAAATAAATTATAAGTTTTTCCATTAAATATTGAATAATATTCTGTATAAATTCAATTAATCGTGATAAAATTATATATATGCAATATGCGAATTTATATGTGGCAATTGGTACAACATTTGGTTTTCAGACCATTGTTACAAAAAAAATGACTTCGAAGCCTTAAACAAATCATTATCGGGCTTTACTAATGCTCAGAAATGCTTTCTAAGAAATTGTGTGAAAGATGAATCAAGAATTCCAAAAACACAACGCAGCAACATTTGTGCGGAACGCGCCATCAAAGTCGTACAATATATTTTCCCCCAATGCAAATCAACACGAACTCTTTATCTTAAGTTAATTTCACTTAACAGAGATAGTTTTTAGATTGTGATTTTGATTATAATCATATAATTACATTAAGAAATTTAAATAGTTATATAATTATAAAATAAAAAATTTTGAAAAAATAAAAAATTTTGAAAAAATAAAAAATTTTGAAAAAATAAAAAAAAAAAACTTAAAGGACTTTCAGAAATCGGCTTCGACGCGGAACGTTTTTGTTCCGAAATGACCTGAGGAAACATTTTTCGGTTTCAGCACAACATCGGCTACAGCGTGGTGATAGGGCCTTATTTTGGTTGTACCCCTAGTGTACACTGTAGTGTACAAGGGTAGTGAAAGGGTTAAGAAAAAATGTCTTTGATATGCTTGGACGATATCATAAAAACGAAATGTTACATCAGTTTCTTAAGGAACACGTACCACGTAGTACAATATATTCCATATTCAAACGGTTTGAAAATGGAGTGGAATCAGCCGGAATAAACAAGAAAGGACGTCAAAAAAATTGACAGCAGCTGAGCTTGTTAAATTGAAAAATCGGCGGTTAATCAAATTTTGAAGCGAAATCTACTGAAGAAATAAAGAAAAAAATTAAAAGCAGTTCAAAAAAAAAAAAAAAACTGACATGCATGTCGTTCAATGCATGATTGGAATTATCAAGCAAAAAATACTGCAAATTGACGACTGCTTTCAGTTGGATCTGTATAAAAAGTGAATTAAGTATTTATAGTATTTACTGTGTTACAAATAAAATATTTAAAAAAAAAGAAGAATTATTTTTTTAACTACAAACGTTTTAAAATTGTCCAACCACTAAATTGGCATATGTTAAAACTATATGAAAATTAGCCACCCAGTGTAGAAAATCATTACCATAGAAGTGGTTATATGATTACACCAAATGTGTAATGGAAAGTCCTTATAATTGTCATTACAAATCTCATTACCTTTATATGGGGATGGTGCGCAAAATAATGACATATCATTACTAAAAAACATAAAAATATATGGTTACATATATGCTTACCAGCATGGACAAAAATAATGAGTCTAAACATAAATAAAAAAAAGTAAATTTAGTAATATTTTTTATTGAAAAATTTTGTCAGTCAACCGCTCTCTAGTTGTTAATAAGTGCTAATTATTTGTGTTAAAGTAATGCAAAGAGAAAGCTGGTGTCATTACTTTCAGTGAGAAAAGTAATCACACTTTATTACCGTTTCTACACTGGGCAATTAGATTTTTAATAGATATGATTAAAGCCTTAATTGAAAATAAAATCAATTAAATATTTACAAAATATTTTCATTAAGACTGCAATTTCCCTAATACTACGGAATTAAATTAAAATTGTAATTGAATCAACAAATATTTTAATTGAAACTCGATTTTAGTTTTTTCTGTGTACTGAAATGTTCTGACAAGGAAAGTTTTAGGTAAATATTGGCTTTTAAATTTAAAATTCATATACTTTTTAATCATACACTCAGAAAAAAAAGTTTGTAAAAAAACAATATTTGTTATAATTTTTAGAACAATTTTTCATTTTAACTAATAATATTTTTTGCAACTTCCCTTTTACAAATGACTGCATTTTGTTGAAATTTTGTGTTGCAGAGTTCAGCAAAAATATTTTAATAATTTTTAAAACATATATTTTAAATAAATAAAACTTTTTAATACTCCGGTAAAATTAAAGTAATATTCATCTATTAGGAAAAACGATGAAAAGACAAAGAATTTCTATTTTACTTTTTTAATTTTTGTTTTGGATGTACAAAAATTTAGCAAAATCTGTCGCTGATATTAGCAAATTAATTTTAAAATGCAGTTAACTGAAATTTTACAAAAATTTAATAGTGGTTACAATAGTTTTTTTTAACTAATTTCATTTTACTCAAAATAGTTTTACAGCTAAATTTTTCGTATCTATTGCAGATTTTTTATTACTGGGAAACATTTTTTAAATGCCAGACACAAACCAGAATCATAACAATAAAAGTGTAGGAAATAAGTAGTAGTGGAGAATACTTGGTTTTGTTAATGATAATAATGTTAATAATGTGGTTTTTGAATGAATTAGACAAATTTTTTTTCTTCTATGCACAAAACTAATGGGTATATTTTGAAACTTGTGCTTTATAAAAGTCCTTTATCAATTATAGTTGCCAACATATTTTGGTTTTTCAGTAAGTAGCCAATGAATTTCAATGAGTACTCAAACTCAAATTAAGTTGGCAGATGATTTTCGTTTTATGGCCAATTTTAATGGGTTTCTTTGCAAAGTATATATAAATTAACTAATTAAAATTTCAATTATGTTAAATATAACAAGTAAGTATATGAGGAATTTCAAAAATTTTGCGACACCTGTTGAAACTGACTTTAGATGCCTCTTATTTCTTGAGGAGTTTTGAATTGAAAGAAACTATGCATAGGGTAATGCAGAATATACTTAACCCTCAACCGGTACACTATCATCCACCATAGGTAAACGGTACACAGGTGTGAATTGGGATTTTTGATTTCATCTTAGGATTTAAAGAATAAAAATATGAACAACTTATAAGTATGATATATGATTTTGAGGCAAATCCAAAATCGCAATAAATTAGTCAAAAATCAATTTTAAAAATAGTTTTTTTAAAACATACGATTTTATAAAATAAAATATATTTATTTTTTTAAAAAATATATTAATACAAAATGATCAGAACTATTTAGATTAATGAACATCTTTTTAAAAAGAAATAAGTGTTTTTTTTATACACTCAGAGAACTTCTGCTTTAAAAATATGCAGTTGTTTGGGTTGTAATACAGTTTCTTTATTTTTAATGTAAATGTCAGTCATTTGTAAAACAAATTAAATTTTTTACTAAACTTGTAGTTCATTTAAAAAAACAAACCACATCAAATAACTGTTTCATGGTTTTATATTCATTTTTTTTAAATTCTTTTTGTTGTTATTTAAAAAAATAAATATTTGTTAATTTTTTACTAACATATGTGGTTCATTTTTAGTGTCCGACCGAACAGTTCGGCAAAAAAAATATATTTTGTCGGTTTTTTTATATCTAGAGGCAATGATGACAAATTTTGGTATTGGAAACATGTTTATTGAGCCGATTTAATTCGATTTTGTGTATAAATTTAAGAAAAAAGCCGAAGTTTAGCTACAAAGTTAAAAGTTCGGCCGCCGAACTATTTTCAATTTGGCCGAACTTTCTGAGGCCAAACAGTGAATTCATTGCTTAACTACAGACTTTTCTTCAAATTTGACACTCAAAATCTAAAATCTAATCAGCCCAATAAACATTTTTCCATCCGCCAAATTTGTCCATAATGCTTTAAAATACCGAATACAGACGAAATGCATTTTCTGGCCGAACTGTTCGGTCGGACACTATTAATTTTTACTACAATTGTGGTTCATTTTTTGAACATTAAAAAACAAATGACAATTTTAGTTTAATTTACTGAAATATAAGTCGCATAGTATTGATTTCTGCATCTTGCATATTGATTTCTGCATCTATTTCGATTATTTTCATAAAAAAATCCTAATCAATCAAAAAATCAATATTTAATTTGTTTTCCTATTTTCAGGTTTTAGCGTTTCAGCTAACGATATACTGTTTTTGAGTATTTTTTATTGTTTTAAACATATCTATTTTCTAATATTAATTATAATAATGAACAAATTGACTTATCTGTTTTATCAAATTACAAAACAGCACGACTTTTATTTTTTTAGTTGACACTCATAAACGGTACATAACGGTAACGGAATTCGCACCTATTGAATATTCTCATGTCAAATTCTCGGATTTGCGGAAGGGAATAGACATCTGTGTATGCGTGGTAAATTTAATGTAGTACAGACATATTTGACGTAAAGAGCAGAAATATTAAAATTACTTGTAGAAAAAGTTATAGCGTTTTGAAATTTTTATGGTGTATGGTAATAATAAAAGGTAATGTCATGTAATTACTTTTCTCACTACCAGTATTGACACCAGGTTACTCTCTGCAATAATTTTAACAGAAATAATAAGGATCACCCAATAACTATCCAGGCAAATAAGTAATATCGGCACAGTACTGGCAAAGCGTCGGCGGCGGTCGATTATGTGTTGGCTGAAAGTTTGGTTTTAACACAAATAGTATGGACCACCCAATAACTATCCAGGCAGAAAAGTACAATCGGCACAGTACTGGCAAAGCGTCGGCGGCGGTCGGTTATGTGTTGGCTGAAAGTGGGATTAACAATCTTGACCCAGGTTCGAATCCCGGGAAAAAAAAAAATTTTTTTTATTAAATTTAGTTTTTTGAAAATTTATGTGATGGCTGAAAGTGAGATTAACAATCTTGACCCAGGTTCGAATCCCGTGAAAATTTTTTTTTTTTTTATTAAATTTAGTTTTTTGAAAATTTATTTTTAAACTCATTATTTTGTTCATACTAGTAAGAATATAATTAATTAACCACATGTTATTTGATTTTTCGTAAGATGTTTAGTAATGATATATCATTATTTTGCGCGACATCCCCATATAAAAGTAATGAGAATTGTACCGACAATTGTTCAACAATGTTTTATTTTACAAGCTTTGAATTTTATATTTGCTTTAACTCATAAGAGAAATTGAAAGTATTTGTTTATGACGTTAACTTTGGGCTATATTTATTTAAGTCTAATTTCTGTTTAAGAATTTTAAAAGTTTAAGTTAATGGAGGCATAAATATGTTAATTTCTTATAAATATAAAAACAACTTTTTAAAAGTTAAATCCTAATAAAGAATAAAATTAAATAAAACGTAATAAATTCCATTATTATAGATGCATCGTTTTACTTAAAGGAAGGTACAGTAATGGTTTTAGTAATTAGATTTCCAATGAAAATTTTGAAGAAATTTTGTTTTTCCCGATGAAAATAAATTCAAAATAACAAATATGCAGGTGCTTGTGCAAATTTAAATGTAGCTGTCACTAATAGAAAACATATGATTTTCTATTGTTGATTTACTTGAATAAACGTCACTACATTGCTAGGTCTGTCAAAAAAACAGAGTAGTATTTGGAAGATGACAAAGCAAATTGTGATAATATTTTGTTGTTGGTTTTGTTGTTGGTTTTGTTTTTGTTTTTTCTTTGATATTTAAAATTTTTAATCTCGCTCCTAGACGAGGACACGAAATTCTCATTGATTTTGTGATTTAACATAACAAATATCTCTAGAAATTCTAATAACAAAGTCCCCTGAAGATTTCCTTGGTTAGGAATGAAATCCGGATAGGGACACGCCTACAGCAGATTGTTTTTCACAATTTGTTAAATAAGTTTTGGGACTTTAGCACATTTAATTACTATAAAAAAAAAAAAAAAAAATTAGATATTTTCATATTCATATTTGTTATTTCTTTTGTGCAATTTTTTTGATTTTTAATTTTGGGGTTAAAACCAGCCTTATCTTAAGATTTTTGGGCTTTAAAAATTGCCTTATTCAAATTTTCTTTGCTTTAAATGATTTTTTTCTGATATTTGTTTTTACTTTTATCTGAACGTTGACTTTATTAATTTAAAGTCGAACAAAAAACAAAAAATTGATTTGCTTACGATCGAACGTTATAAGCAAACTGACATAAATAATGATTTTGTACACAACACTGTAACTACACTGACAGAATTTTTCATTAATTGTATTAATGAATCGATTTCATTAAAATGGATTCATTAATTTAATGAATCGATTTAATTAATTTAACGAATCGATTTCATTAAAATTAATTCATTAATTTAATGAATAATTTCATTAAATGAAAATTCATTAATATTGTTAATTTTTTCATTAACATTTTTGTGATTTTTTCATAATCTATAAAAAAAATATAAGTTTTTACTTGTAATATGGAAATTATTTTCTTGATCTATTTCCTATATAGTACATTTTGGATCAAAAAACTATAATCGCTGAAGTTAAAAGCCCCCTAATATTACAAATGACATACATTTTTTTTGTTAAATAGAAACAACTAAAACTTGGAAAAGCAATTTATTTGAGGCGGTCTGATAAAGTTTATCATATACAGTGTTGATGTGAAATGATAACATTTTAAAAAAATTTCTTAATTCGACATAAGTGCTTTTATAAAAAGTCAACAGTTGTTTTTAATTAAAAAGTGTATGCTAAGTTTTCTTCGATCTTCTTTTATTTTATTCTCTTTAGTTTAAACGAGCTTAAGATCATTTATTTATTAATTATTTATTTCCAATATTTCGTCTCCACATTGGGTGACTTCTTCAGGGAACAAATATTACAATTTGAAAAAACTAGTTTTAATAATTAAAAACTTATATACATTAAAAGAAAAGTGTATCATAAAAAAGTAAATTTTTGTTTTGTACTAAAAAGTAATGATAATTCATTAAAGACATGAAACTTAAGCTAGAATTAATAAAAAAAAAAATTCATATGATTTACGAAATTTTCATTGGGTCAATAGAAACATTCCTTAAAATTGATTTAATTGAGCGTGTTTCATTGATTCCATTGTATTAATGAAGTAATTCATTAATACAACGCACAAATTGTTGTCAGTGTATATAAAAGGATAAAGACAAAATACAGATATTATTGAAAACAATGTGCTGTGGTGAACGAAATTAACTTGATATGTTAACACTTTTAAACATTTCAATTACAATAAGATTTTAAAAATTATTTAAATGATTTCTAAAGACAAAAATTAAGACTTGAGAAAATGTACATAGTTTTACCTTTGTTTTTAGTTTTGCTACTTTTTGTATTTTGTTTTTGTTTTTGTCATACACACAACGGATTTAGCCATTTTTTTTTGTCTTTTTTGATAATGTCAATCAAATGGGCATCAAACCTCTAATCGGTTTTGTTGTCATAGCGCTATTAAAAAAAAAACTATTTTAAAATTAAAAAATGGCTAAAAATGGAAAACGTGCAAACAATACAGTTTTTCATTTCATGTATACACTGATAGAAATTTGTGCGTAGTGTTAGTGAATTCCTTCATTAATACAATGATTTTTTTCATAAAAAAGTCCCTAAAGAAATGTTTCATGAATCAATGAAACATGTTTCATTAAAACAATTTTAATGAATGATTTCATTTTCCCAATGGAAATTTTATAAGTTATATGAAATTGTTTCACTAATGCTAGCATAATCATTATAAAAGTTTCATGTGTTTAATGAACACAAGTCATAGTTTTTATGAACTACTCTCAATACTTTGTATTACAAAACTTTTTAAAGAGATTGAGATAATAGTCAAAAAACATTTGTTCTTCAATTAAAAAAAATAAAAAATAAAAGTCTATTGACTTTTTACAAAAGCTCTTATTTCGACTTAAGGAAACTGTTTATGAAATTTGTAGTCATTTGACATCAACACTTTATAAGCTAAATTTTATGAGGTCGCCTCAAACAAAATTTTTCAAACTTTTATTTAATTCTGTCTAAAAAAAATGATGTCATATGTAACATTAGGCGTTTAACTTCAGCGATTATTTTTTTTTAATCCAAATTGTACTATATAGAAAAAATATGAAAGAATTACACTTAACTGTTTCTTTTTTGCAAATTACAAGTTAACATTTTTATCGAAAACAATTCTCATTGTTTAAATAATATTTTTTTTTGGAAATTATAAAAAAATCATAAAAAATAACACTTTTTTTGGAAATTATAAAAAAAAATCATAAAAAAATTTAATGAAAAAATTAACAATATCAATGAATTTTCATTAAGTTAATGAAATTATCCATTAAATCAATGAATCCATTTTAATTAAATTGAATCTATGGGAGCTGATATTGATTTAAACGTTGTTTGTTTTATTTTTAACTAATCTTTATTTTAAATTCAAAACAGAAAAATTCTTACAAAAAAGTGATTGACAAAATAATAAAATTAATAAATATTTTTAAATTTTCTCAAAAGACAAATAAAATATTGGGGAAGTCTCCACATTACCCCCCTTCCTAGTAATGTTATATAACTGAAAATGTAACTCTATTAATATTTTGATTAATATTTTCAATAAAAGCCGGTTTAAGCCGATCAATCGAAATATTTTTGGGCTTGTTGTGTATTTGAATGGTATAATATTTGCTATTTCTTTCAAGTATCTTGAAGGGACCTTGATAAGGAGGTTCCAATGTAGGGTGAATGGAATCCGTTCGAACAAAAACGTGTGTTGTATCGTGCAAATTCTTATATATGAAAGGTTTATTAACTGCATGATTTGTTCCTGATACTGGCTTTAATAGTCTAAATTTGTCTTTCAGATTATTCATAAATTCTGAATGTGACAGTTTTAAAGTAGAATTGGTGAAAAATTGACCAGGTACATTTATAACACTACCATAAACTAATTCTGCGCTACTTAAACCGATATCTTCTTTTAGTGTTGTTCTTAATCCGAGAAGAATTGTGGGGACAGAGTCACTCCAATTTTCATTTGAACGACATCGAATTGCGGTCTTTAAACTTCTGTTAAAACGCTCTATCATTCCATTTGATGAAGGATGATAAGGTGTTGTTCTTGTATGCTTAAAGCCGAGAAATCTTGACAATTCTTTAAATAACTCACACTCAAATTGTTTGCCTTGATCAGAAGTTATCTTCAAGGGAACACCAAATCTGCAAATCCAGTTTTCATAAAGTGATTTTGCTACAGTATCAGCTTTTGTATCCCTTAAATAAATTACTTCTGGCCATCTTGAAAATCTATCTATACAAGTAAGACAGTAACTGTATCCATTGGACGGCGGTAAAGGGCCTATTAAATCAATATGAATGTGTTCAAAGCGAGTTGAAGGCTCATCAAAATACCCAATTGGAGATTTGTTGTGCCTTTGAACTTTAGACTTTTGGCAGTTTATGCAATTCCGTGACCATAAGCGAATGTCTTTGTTTATTCCAGGCCATACTACTTTACAGGTTATTAATTTTAATGTAGCTCGAATTCCAGGATGGGATAAATTATGAAAATTTTCAAAAACTTTCTTCCGAAGACTTTCTGGAATATATGGTCTGACTAAACCATGAGAATGGTCACAGTAAATAGTTGCTTTTTGATCTGGGAAACTGGTTTCCGTAAGTTTAAGGGATGTGTTTGATGTTAATAGAACAGGAAGTTCTAAATCCAAACTCTGATGCTCTTGAAGATCTTTTAGTGTAATATTTGACGGGATAGTTATTTCACATACTCTTGATAAACTATCAGCTACAACGTTATTTGATCCGGATATATGACGAATTGTTGTGGAAAATTGACTTATAAAATCGAGGTAACGAAATTGCCTTGGTGTACATGCGTCAATTTTCTTTTGAAATAGAAATATTAATGGTTTATGGTCGGTTACAATTATAAAATGTCTTCCTTCCAGCATAAATCGGAAATGTTTCATATATTGCCAGCAGTTCTCTATCATATGCACTGTATTTACATTGAGGAGTAGATAGCTTCTTAGAGAAAAAGGCAAGGGGTTCTTCAGAGCTTTTAAGATGATGATGCTGTTGCAAAACTGCACCAACAGCAGTGTTAGATGCATCCACATATAAGTATAATTCAGCTTCGGGAGATGGATGACATAAAAGTGTAGCATTTGATAAAGCCTTTTTCAAATTTTCAAAAGCATTATTTTGTTCCTCTGACCAGATCAAAACTTCTTTCTTTTTAGGATTTCCTTTTTGAAAATCATTCAAAGGAGATTGAAGTTTGGCTGCATAAGGTATTGATGAACGATAATAATTGAACATACCAAGAAATCTTCTTAATTCTTCAATATTTTTAGGTTTAGGAAAGTTGATAATAGCATCTACCTTTTCAGGGGAAGGTTTAATGCCATTTTCATTAATAATGTATCCAAGAAAGCAAATCTCTGTTTTACCAAATTCGCATTTCTCTGGATTAATTACAACTCCATGTTCATTTAAACGAGTAAAAAGTTGTTTTAGATGTTGTTTGTGTTCTTCAATATTTGCCGAGGCAATCAAAAAATCATCAATATAGGGAAATACAAAATCCAGACCTTCAACAATCTGATGAACAAACCGCTGACATGTTTGTGCAGCATTTTTGAGACCAAATGGCATTTGAAGGTATTCAAAAAGTCCAAATGGTGTTATTATTGCTGTTTTCTCTACGTCTTCGGGAGCAACTGCGATCTGATGGAAAGCTTTAACGAGATCAATTTTTGAAAATATTTGCTTCCCATGAAGAATTGATTGAAAGTCCCTTATATTAGGAATTGGGTATTTATCTGCAACCGTTTGGTTATTTAAGAATCTGTAGTCACCACATGGTCGCCAAGTACCATTTAGTTTTTTTTACCATATGTAAAGCGCTAGCCCAGGGACTTTTTGATCGTTGTATTATGCCAAGTTGTAAAAGTTGTTCGAATTCTTGTTTGGCCTGTTGAAGTTTAACAGGATCTAATCTACGAACTTTGCAACTTATTGGCGGGCAATTTGTTATGATTTGGTGTTTAAAATCAGATTTTTGACTAAATTTTATGTTGAAATTTCTGGTTGTGTTTGGAAATTCAGCTAAAATTTGTTGAAAAGGATCATTTACATTAAAAGTTTTGACAGAATTTGAATCAACATATTTTACGATACCCTTACTCTTCAGTTTAGTTTCAGGATCAATCAATAATTTGTTTTTAATATCAATAACTAATCCAAAACGATCTAAAAAGTCGTTTCCCAAAATTGGAGTATCAACATCAGCTAAAATAAATGTCCATAAAAATGTTTTCTTTAGGTTAAGATTAATTTGTAGTAATTTTGATCCAAATGTTCGAATTTTAGAACCATTTGCAGCAAATAAGGGAGCAAAATCTAAATTTTTTGTTGTTATTGAATGCATTGGAAGAATAGAAACATCTGAACCAGAGTCTTTTAAAAATTGAAATTTAGAAAGTGGATCATGAATAATTAATCGACGACTTTTCAAAGGATTCCCAAAATCACTCGTCGTCATTTGTGTTGGGGAAGTCGGTTTTCCGAAATAAAACTACAAGGAGTTATGCATTTATTAGCACGCTCTTTAAAACGGCGATGATAGTAGCAATGAGTATGATTAGATGCAGGCCGTTGTTGGTTGTTCAATGATGATCTAAACTGGGTTCGAGAAGAACGACTATTTACAACCTCAATTAATTGATCAATTTTCTTGTTCAGTTGATCAAAACTAGATTCCTCTTTTCTAATAGACACAACATTAGGTTTAGGGCACTCCAACATACCATCTGCTACATCTAAGACATTAGGCAACGGTGAAATTTTTTTAAAACCTCTCAAACTTTGTTCACATTCTTTAGGAAGTTTTTTTATCCAAATAGAAAAGAGAATATCATCAGAGATTTTGTTGTTAGCTAGATTTTTAATATCTTGAAAAAGTTGACTTGGTTTCTGATCTCCTAGTTGTAAATCATTAAAAATACGATTAAACTTACTCTCATCGCTTTCTTCATACATAGTTATAAGTTGAGTTTTTAGCATCAAGTATTTATTTTGTTGTGGGGGACTGCGAATCAGGCTTGAAATTTTGTTGATAGTGGAAACTTCGAGAGATTCAATAACTTTGGTATATTTGATGTTGTCAGAAGTAATATTAAAACTTTGAAACTTTTGCTCAGTAGTTAAGAACCACAGTTCAGGATTTTGAGTCCAGAATAAAGGAAGAATAAGTGATTTAGAGGTTTTGAACTCATCGTGAGAACAATGTTGTAGACAAGACGCTGTTGCATTGGAATTTTGTGCTACCGATGGTATAGAAGTTTGTGAGTTTTGTAGTCTAAATTCCTCAAAGCGGCTTTCCATTCCTTCCATGAAATTTTGCATATGTTGTAAAATTGTATTTATGTCGGTATTTGAACATGTTGCTTCTGGATCTTCTAAGTCCAGTTCAAAATCATAGTTTTCTAAATCTGTGATTTGTAGCTCTTCCAGATATGATTTTAGTCGCATCAGTTTGTCGGCTTTTCGCCCTGTTAACGACAATCTCCATTTTCGTAACAAAAACGAAATTTCTTCCGAGGACAGTTCGGATAGCATCTTTGGCATTCTTTTATCGGGGTCACCACTTATGGGAGCTGATATTGATTTAAACGTTGTTTGTTTTATTTTTAACTAATCTTTATTTTAAATTCAAAACAGAAAAATTCTTACAAAAAGGTGATTGACAAAATAATAAAATTAATAAATATTTTTAAATTTTCTCAAAAGACAAATAAAATATTGGGGAAGTCTCCACAGAATCATTAAGGCAATGAAGAAAAATACTATCGGTGTAGAGCCATATTTTAATAAAAATATGAATAAATAAAAACAAAAATAAATTCAGAAATTTTAGCCAATTATCTTGTGCTAAATTTTGGATTTTGGTACTGCGCAGTGGGATATATCATAACATTGTTGGAAATAATTCGACCATTTGTTATTTGGTGTTCTGATTGCAGTGAAATTTAGAACAAGCATAAGTAATACAATATCGAGCTTAAATTTTGATTTTGAATCTTCCAAACAACCCGGGGGCTGCAATATGACTATCCGAAATAAAAATAGTTCTCTTTTTGCATATAAAATTTTGAGTGATAGCAGTTCTTTGTTTCTAAGTCTAAATATTTAATGGTTAGTTATTTTTAGTTATGTTTAAAATTTAAAATCCAATGTTATAAATTATGATATCATTTTCGATATCGATACCAGACTGGACTGGGGCGAATTTATTACCGTTATTCCAGTGAATTGCGATAGCGAAAACGGTATCATAAAAAATATCGTTGAGAAAGGTACATTTAAGAACAAAAAACTAACGTTTTCGTATAACAAGTAATTTACGTTCGAGATTAGCTGATGATTCCTCAGACTCCGACATTTCTCAAACTATGTCACGTCAGCGGATATTCTATGGCACTAGGCGTTTTGTTGAATTAAAAAAATATCTTAAGTAAATTAGGGGACTGTGCGCCCCGGTAGGATAGTTGGTAGCGTGCTGGCTGATCTGTGCGAGGATAGTGGGTTCGACTCCCACCAGAGGCACTGGTCTGTTTTCGCTACAATGCGCCGAAGGCCATAGTAGCTAGTGCTCGGTTAGGGTAATAGTATATAATTTGTAATTATATGATTATTAATTAATAAAAAAATTAATTTCTAAAAAATGCAGAAATCCCGAAAAATTCCGGGAATTTGGGATCGGTATTTGCAAAATCCCTAATCCCGGCATTTTTAAATATCAATGCCAAGTGGTATCCCCCTTACCCTTATTCTATTTTAAGACAATTTAGCGATGGCCTTCTGTGTGCCTGTAGAAATAACGATTACGAAGCGAAAACGCAATACGGACTTACCTAGATTGACGCACATTTTCCAGAAAAGTTTGGTATTGAAAATTATCGGAATCGGTTCAAAAGTTATGAGTGAAAATGTGAAGGTACCTCTAAGTTTTCCATACAAGTTAGTCTATAATAGTACAGTTTCATGGTAGCGTCTGGTGTATCAAAAAGTATGTCATATTTTTTCACCAGACGCTTAGAGACGAATACTATTTTAAATTCCCCCTTAATTTTTTCCACCACAAAAATAGCTTTCAAAATATTTTTTCACCACAGAATTTCATTTTTACATCTAAAAATTTTTTCACCTCAAAAATTTATTTTCACCTCTAACATATTTTTTTTTTTAAATATTTTCTTTGTTGATTGGTTTGTATGGGTTCATTGTGGAAGGTAAAAAGAAAAAATTGGTAAAACCAAATTTAATGCTTGTACTTTTTTTTGTTTTTTTTTTTTTAATTTTTGCTTTCCAAATTTTGTTAATAATATTTTTAACCCTTCAAACCCTTTATTAATCTGCTCTAAAGATTATAAAGAATACCTTATACTTTATTTATGATTTTCGTCTATGAATATCATAAATAAATTTAGGCCAGAAGCATTTGTTAACAAGTTTTATGCAGCATGCATAAATTTAAATCTTTACTAGGAATACTAGACGTATACGTGATATTTTGTAAATTAATATAACTCATACGTATTGTTGTGTACAACATTAAAGTAGGTTTTTTTTTTTTCAATTAAAAGTATAAATGCCAACATTTGGAATAAAATAAAGTTTAATGAGGTTTTTTAATTAATATTCTACTATACTATGATATCTCATCAAATTTTGACCTTGCTTATCTATTTCAAAATAACATAAAGAGTGTAGCCGATTTTTTTTTTACAATTTAAAAGCTAATACAAAAAAAATAAAGCTGTATAAATAAAGGTGATATCTCAAATTAAAGAAAATTTTATCAAGTTTTCAAATAAAAAAAAAAAGAGGTAATCAATCTTTGCCAGACTGAGCGAATTTTCCCATTCTCTCTATACAAGTCCTTGTTAGGTCTTAGACAATTATTCTTTCATCTATTTAGACTATTCAACTTTAGCAAATTGTTCCTATTTGTTTACATTCCAAAATTTAAGACCTTTTTAAAAACTCCCTACCTTTTGGGTTAATATTTTTCAACAGTTTTGAATATATTTCGTCTTTAACCTAAAGCATTCTACTGGTTCTCAGGTTAAACCAATTAAGACCACATTTTACCGTAAAACTAATAATGTAAACTGATTACTATTTAGGATCAATATTCGGTATATTGTTCTTTTTTTAGATACATTTGTCTCTTCGAAACACATTATAGCACATGTGCATTTACAAGGCCTCTAACATTGCACACAAAGAAATGAAGTGCCAAATTCAAAAGTGTATTTAAATAATAACAACCTTTACATTCTGTTAGTACAAGGACATTAACATTAGATTTCAGAAATTTTGGGTGTAGCAACTAAAGACAAGAATGGAGCAAAATTGATTATTAATAGGTTTTTTGTTAAAGTTCTGCTTATTATATAGGCTCTAGCTTTTCTAAAACTTCGTGTTCTGATGAGATCTTTAGCCAGATCGAAATACTAGTATCAACCTAGCTAATATGTTTGATTTGCTTTATTTTTGTAAATATACGGAGGTTGAAAGCTCGTTATAAATTAAAAATAATTTCGATGTACATAAAAACAAAAAACTAATAAAACTGCAAAAAAATTGTAAATTTGAAAAAAACTTGAAATTGTAAAAAAAATCGCCAAAATTCATAAAATTCTCCAAAAGTTACTATCTGTTACTACGATTGTCAGATTTATTTTGCCGGTTTTCGCCAAACATAGTAATGAAAAACACTGTTTTTTATATGTATTCTTAATCGAAGTAAACACTCAAATATTGTCATTGAAATTTATAAAAAAGAAGAAGTCTCAACAAAACAACATAAATTTAATGCATAATTTTATAACATAAAGAAAAAATCGTAAAGCGGAGCAAAAAAATGTTTAGTCAATTTAAATCGTATTCACCAAAAAATTCGACAAAATATATACACATAAAAAATCGTGACAGAATACTGAAATTGAATATATGAACTTAGAAAATTATGGTTGTAAAGACATCTGCAAATGTAGTTCACAAAATGTGAAATTTCATTCGAAAACAGAACAACTAACATTTCAATAAATTCAACTAACATTTTCATTTGTTTTTAACTCATAATACAAATCCAATTTGTTAGAACTTGTTACCTCTAAATTTATTTCAGAACAGATTCTTTTCACACCAGTTGTATGGAACCGGTTTTTTTGAAGTCATAATGTAAGTTACTGCTGTCACACAACCAGTTCTATAACTAGTTATTGAACCGGTTCCAAAGCAAACTGTTCTTCTGTAATGGTATTGAAGCTATTGCCAATAGGACAAAATCCATATAAAAATCGGTTGTAGAACATAAATTAGAAACTATTATAATACAGTAAAAGTTGTTCTGCAACCTGTTATTTGGATTTTAATATTTAACTGGAATTGAACAACAAATTAGTAAAACAAATATATTTTATATTTTATTTTTCTAAGGCATACAATTAAGATGAAGAAATACAAAAAAAAAGCTTGTAATAAAGAAGGAAAATTTAAAGAGTTTTATATTCAGAGATTTTACAAGATTTATTTTAAAAAATACGAAAAAAGTTTTCAAGAGAATTGAAATTCCTATTTACTTTTTCAAAAAGTACCTGCATTCTTGGAATGTTTTGGAGCAGTGAGAGGCAAAAATATTGTCCAAAACTTTAGTGTGTCAAAAGGGCATTAAATTGATTCATGAATACCATGGTAAAATAACAAAATGAGGAACTGAAACAACATTTAATGAAAGTAACTATATTTTTTTTTATTACTCATGTGTTAAGTTGTTTGTTGTTATCGTTGTTTTTTATATTCTACAGTTAGTACAAAGCTATAGGCAGCAGAATTCGAAAAATGCTAATTTACAATCTCTACGAAAAGAATTTGGTCTATAAATTATTTGACTTAACTTTTTTTCAACTTGGCTAAGTTATTTATTTTTAAAATAAAAACATTGTTCGCCCCGGTGGGCTAGTTGGTAGCGTGCTGGCTTATCAGTTCGGGGGTCGTGGGTTCGATTCCCACCAGAGGCACTGGTCTGTTTTCGCTACAATGCGCCGAAGGCCTTAGTAGCTAGTGCTCGGTTAGGGTAATAGTATATAATTTGTATATAAAAAAAAAAAAAAAAAACATTTAAAAACTTTTTAAATCAAGTTTGTGAGGCTCACTGACTCTAATATGGCATAGGGTTAATTGAATTTTTTTTCAGTATTGCATTTCATATATTTAAATAAAAGTATTTATTAATTTCCACCAAATAATGAAGAATATTAAAGAATGTTGCGGTAATATAGTTTGTGGATCACTTTGACACAAAGGAGATTGTAGGGTTAATTTCCAAAACTGTGTTTTTTCTATACTTTTTATTAAAATAAATAAATCTACACATTTTCGTAATATAATGTCGAAAGTTAACGAGCTTCGCAAATGTATTTCATATAAATAGTAAAATTTGCATATAACTGACCTTTGACCTCGATGCGCATCCCGAAAGTGTTGTCAATATTTTGACCCACACCCTTCAAAATTCGAACATTTTTTTTTTCATACAAATGATTGTCACCCTAATGTTTATGAATAAATTTTTGCATATACATACATACCTCATGGCAATACCAGCTGCAACACTGGCTACAACAATAACTATTAATACACCCACACAAATCGCTATTATTGTCCAACATATAGAGCCACATTGCCAAAGTTGTGCCGTGCTAACCAATAGCCAATCATCATATCCGGGTAGAATTGAATGTGTAATATAAGTTTTTAAATTAATTTCATGTTGTTCCAATATCAAGAGGGGTCGCCATTTAAATATAAGAGCGGGAGTTGCTGTGGGATCCGGTGATGAGTTAGTAGATAAGTTTTCAAACTTGCCAACAATATTTATACGGCTTGTATAGTTTGTTATAGTGTTAGTGTTGTTATACTGCCTTCTGTTTATAAAGTTAAATATATTGGTGTTGTTGTTGCTACTGGTGTTGTTAGTAACGGATATTTGGCTTGCTGCATTAACAATATCATCATTATCATTGTCATCATTATCACCAACACCATCACCTAAACCACGTACTACATCAAGTACAATAAAATCGTATTTTGGCACATGTTTTGATTCTTGATTAATTCTTGTCTTTAAATAAGATTTACTAGAGGATGACGTTACAGACATTGTTTTTGCTGGTCTTGTATTTAATATATTAGCAATTAAATAATCATAAAAATTAAAAAAGTCTATAAAATTTCGTAAGTTCTCTATTAAATGTTGTTCTTTGTTTAATGATTGGTGTGGACATAAATTTTCTAAAGATTTTATAACTTCAAGATTTTGACAATTTTGTTTAAAATATTTTATATCTAAACATAAAAATTTTATATTTCTTGTAGGTAAATGTAAGTTAGGACATTTTTTTAGCCATATTTCTAAAGTTGTTATATCAATATTAAATTTTTCATTTAATTTGCTAGAGTCTTCTCTCAGTTGTAATACTTCGGTAACTGATTTATCTAAATGTATAGGCCAATCTTTATGTTGTTGCGGTTGTTGTTGCTGCTGCTTCTGTTGCTGTTTCCATTGCTTTTGTTGTCGAAAATTTTGTACCATTTCAATGCCATTATTATCAAAGGCCACATTAAGGAAATGTCGATAGTTGTCACTCAGTATTGTCAATAGTAAAAGATTAGACATTAGTTGCGATTCTGGATTAATACGTGTCAAATACTTATAAAAACGATTTTCAGCATTGAAAGATGTTGCCACAATGTCAATGAGCAACACCTTGGTATTCATTAATGTTTCCAATAAGCTAAGGAGGCGTAATGTTGTTACATCATTCATAGCAGCAGTGATGATAATTGCTGAAAAAGAAGATAGAAACAAAAATATATATAACACACACTTTTCAATAAATTTGTATAAGTACGTGCTTTTATTTTATGCACACAATATGTTTGTAATTATTTATGAACAAACAGTGGTTTTGTGAAACATTTATGCGGACAATTCATAAGAATGGTATGTCTCATCGGAAGAAGATTTAATCCAAAAGTACGAACAGCAATAAATGTTTTTCTTGATTATGTATTTGGGTTGTTTCAGAACAGTTTGAGATAGAAATCAAAATTTTTGATTAATCACTTTTTGCAAAAAACTGTTTTGATTTGCCCAACATTAAACATTTTCTATTTTCTCGAAAACTACACTGATAATAATCCATGCGTAAAATTACGAAAAAATGTCAAAATAACCAAATTTTTTTTATAAAATAAACGAAAATTTGTACATTCTACGAAATTTTTTGTAGTTTTGACAATAATTTCGTATTTTTATGCATGGATTATTATGAGTGTAGGTGAGATTCGAAAAAACTTATCACCAAAAAAACAAAACTCATCAAAATTAGTGAGAAAAAAGAGTAATAAAAACACTACACCTGAAGATTTGAAAATCGTTCAAATTTGGGGGTTTTTATTAGTGAATTTAATATTGGCTTGTCATAGGAAAAAAGGTGTTGCTTTTATTAATAATCAATGTAATTTTAAATGTTATTTTTAACATGTTTTTATTTATTTTTAATAAAAAAAAAAAAACATCACGTGCCTGCTGTGGAGTTTGAACCCACGTACTCTGTCATACCCAGCTGACGTTCATCCCCTGTGCTATTGCTTGATATACATAATAGTTGACTTTTTTTAAAGCTATATTTCAAATAAAGTTATATCCTATTTAGTAAGAATTAATTAATATAGATTTTTTGAAAGTGGGCCTAATAATGTCGCAGTACATGGCGACCTATCTTCATTTAGCAAACAGATAATTTGCCCACTAGAGCGGCATTTGTTTTTTAAATTTAGATTTTATAATTTTTTCGCTTATTGCATCCCTATGTCTGCAATAAAATATCCTCTGGTGGACCAAAACTACTCTTCAGAAAATTTAAAAATATTTTTCCATTTATAAGCCCAAAATTGCGAAACTTTTGTGCCCTATTTCGAAAAAAATTCGTTTATTTTGGTCAAAATGCACTACCAGCGGTAGCTTCAATAGCTGGTAGGGAACTGAAGATCTACTTCAAAAATTGTTTGTTTATTTTCCCCATATTTAGCTTTTTAATACCCATTGATTGAGTTGTATTCCTAATTTTTTTTTTGATCGGGACACCCTATTTTAAATTCAATATTTATTTTTTTTTGATTTAATGAAAATTAATTTATAACAAAATGTAACGTGCAAAGTTAATTGAAAATTATAATTCAAAAACATAAAATAAAGTGAAAATAAATGTGCTGGAATACATAATTGAAAAATATTAGGCTTAAATTTGAATAACCGAATTTATTCTGCTTCTTTTCTAAAATCTTATGTCTCAAAAATCTTATGCATACCAAAGGAGATATCCCGACCTGAACGCGCAGATTTTATTGAACTTTGGATATGTGGTAAAAGAGCAAAACAAAAGGACACATATTTTTGTTCACCTGCCCAATCTCAGGTTTAAGTGTTAGAAAGTGGGATTAAAAATCATTTGCTTTTTTATGAAAACTTATCTTTAATTTACGAAAACTAAATTTATTTGTACGGAAGGTACTAGGTTCAAGTTACAAGGTACAAGTTTTGGGTTGTTAGCTATAACGGTTATGGATATATCGCGTTTTAGCATATGAAAAAAAATCTTCAATATAACAAAAGTAGTCGTACTTAATCGTTAATATCTTTTTAAAGGTAAAATCTACGTGATTCATTGATACAATACATTTTAATTCCACTTTTGCCATGCTTTAAATAAAATAAGCGAAAGCATTATTTTTTGAAGGTAAAATGCATTTTTTCAAAATCCGCGGTTTAAAATGCTGTGTTAAAAAAAAAATGGTTTTTTAAAATTTTTAAAAAAAATATATGTTAACTATAGTTTATTTTACTTTGCCGTTGCCAAATTCATTTGTGGAGCTCTTACGGGATTCAAAGTTATCGATAAAAATCTAAAAAAGGTACTCAATATAATAACGAAAATATTTACATAAAAACATAAAAATAAAAGTTTTGCAAAAGTAATTGCACACAATTGCCACCATATTTTTAATGGTCATTTTAAAGGCACTTAAATTGTGATCTTTCTGGGTTTACAAAAATAATTCACTTCTTGACAGAAAAATGCATTTTTTTTCAAAATCCGTGCTTCAAGCCGCTGTATTTCAAAAAACAGTTTTTCTAAAATTTTTAAAAAAAATATATGTTAATTATAAATTTTTTTATTTTTTTTATTTTATTAATTAATAATCATATAATTACAAATTATATGCTATTACCCTAACCGAGCACTAGCTACTATGGCCTTCGGCGCGTTGTAGCGAAAACAGACCAGTGCCTCTGGTGGGAATCGAACCCACGACCCCCGCACTGATAAGCCAGCACGCTACCAACTAGCCTACCGGGGCGCACTAATTATAAATTATTCTTGTATACTGTCACTAAATCCTTATGTGGTATTTCTGCAGCTTTCTGCATTTTTATTCATAACTCAAGATAGCGTATGAACTCCACACAGCGATTTGGACACGACATAGGGAAGTAATTTATATTTAACATATATTTTTTTTAAATTAAAAAAAGGAAAAAGTTTTTTGAAATACAACTTCCTGAACCGCGGTTTTTGAAAACAATACATTTTACAGGGGAAAAATTAAGAATTTGTGTGAAAAAATTATCAACCTAAAATATCTAATTAAAGATTTGAATTTAATTTGTTTCTAAACAAATATTTAATTGAATCAATTAATATTTTAATTGACTTTTAAATATATAAATACATATTTTATTTCAGACGCAATTATTATATTATTTTTTCATACAGTGTATGCATAAATAGAAACTTTTCAGTATAAAATACCAAATACATTTGAAGTTAACAAACAAAACAAGCACACACACAAACAGACTCAGCATTGCAAAAAACACACATACCAACGTATAGATCACACATTTTTTTTTGTGAGTATCATTTTTTTTTTTTTTTTTGTAGAAGTTATTTATAACTTTTTTTTTCCTTCTTAATTTTAATATAAGGTGTAATTGATAGTATCATTGCCGTGATAGGTGCAAAATCAATTAAAATATTAATTGAAACAATAAATTTTTTAATTAAAACCCGTTTTTAGTTTATTTTCTGTGTAGAGTAAAACCACAATTTAAGTAGCTTTAAAATGAGGTATCAATGACTCTAGTAGCTTAAGCCGTTAACAATATATGAAATATTAAGTACGACAACTTTTTTAAAATTTTCGAATATTTTTCATATTTTGAAATGCGATATTTCAAGATTTGCTGGGATTAGCTTTTTTTTTTTTTTTTTTTTTTTAATAATTCTTTTATTTACAATCTATCCATTTAAGGATAATAAGTAAATTTAATAATAACAATAAAAAATAACATTAATTGTTGAACTCCATTGAGAACAACAATGAGCATATAATCCAAAGGATATTATAAATTTTAAACAATATTTACAAATTTATACTAATATACATTTTGCATAAATATTTAGCTCCGAAACGGTAACTCCAGGATATGAATCCTTTTAAGTCTTCGAACTTCTTCAGAGTCATCAAGTAAAGCAATAGCTAGTGGGTTGATGTGGTTACTTAACCTTGTTAAATAGTTCTCACTGAATCGTCTGATTTCTTCTATGATATTTGGAATAAAGAGATCGTCATGAATCGTTTTATTCGAAACAAACCATGGAGCGTTTACTATTGACCTTAACGTTTTTGACTGATATCTTTGTAGGATTTCGATGTTGGAATTGCTGGCTGAACCCCAAAGCTGTATACCATATGTCCAGACAGGTTTTAAAATAGTTTTATATATTAATATTTTATTTTGAAGGCTTAACTGAGATTTTGGGCCTAGTAGCCAAAAAAGTCGCTTTGTTTTGATTTTCAGTTGCTGTTTTTTCGCTCTGATATGCTCTTTCCAAGTTAATCTTCTGTCGATATGCATCCCTAAATATTTAACGCAGTCACTTTGAGGTATTGCTATATTATTCATAAATACATTGTTGCAATTGCCATGTCTTAACGAAAAAGTGATATGTACAGATTTCTGAGTATTGACTTTAATACCCCATTTATTTAACCAATCTTCAATTGCGTTGAGTTGTCTTTGTACTAAATTAGATGCATTATTTGGAAATATGTCAGATGCTAGTACCGCAGTGTCGTCTGCATATGTTGCAACAAGAACGTTTTCGGTGATTGGCATGTCTGATGTAAACATAGTGTAGAGGATTGGTCCTAATACGCTTCCTTGTGGGACTCCAGCCTTGATGTTGTAAATTTTGGAGAATTCGTCGTTAACTTTGACGTAAAAATGTCTATCACTTAAATATGATTTAATAAGTAGATATAAAGAAGTGGGCAATAATTTTTTCAATTTATAGTACAACCCTGTATGCCAAACTTTGTCGAACGCCTGTTGTACATCCAAAAATACTCCTGAACAATATTTTTTTGTTTCCAATGTATCTCTTATATATGCAACGATACGATGGCATTGCTCTGGAGTGCCATGCTTGTGTCTAAAACCAAATTGGTATTCTGGAATGATATTAAATTTTTCTAGAACTGGTAATAATCTTTTCAGTAATATTCTTTCGAATATTTTGGAGAATACAGCCAGTAAACTTATCGGTCTATAGGATGTTACATTGTTCTCTGGTTTATTTGGCTTGTTTACCATTACAATCTCTGCGCATTTCCATTGCGAGGGAAAGTAATTTAATCTTAATATAGAGTTGTACAATAATGTAAGATATAGTATACCCCTCTTAGGCAGGGATTTGACTACTCTTCCATCTATGCTGTCGTATCCGGGAGATTTTTTGCAATTAAGTTTGTTTATCTCTTTTTTTACTTCACGAGGGGAAATATGTTTAATAGGCCAATCAACCGGACAACGACTATCTAAATACTCAAGTATTTCATCAACAAAAGGGTTATTATCTGTATGAGGCTGGAACGTCGTTTGAAGATGAAGGGCAAATGCTTCCGCTATAGATTTATGTGTTTTACACCATACATTGTTTACATCTTTTATTGGTATATTTCGTTTAGTAGGTATTTTTAAATAACTTGTAGCCTTCCACAAACTAAATTCATCGTTCTTCTTATTTACCGGATTGAGGTTTCTAAGATAGTTTCCAAGCTGCTCGTTTTTCATCCTATAGAGAGCTATTTTGAGATCTTTTGTCGCTTTATTCAATATACTCTTGTCATTTGGATTTCTACTATTTTGCCAAACGTTTCTCAGTCTTCTTTTATTTCTTATCATGTCTCTGATTTCAGAATTTATAAAAGTTTGGTTTTGGTTACGTTGGGGTGGTAAAGTGGGAGTTGAAAGAAAACCAGCTTCATGAATTAAAATATTAAATGTCTCAACTGCATCATCTAATTCAGTTGGGGATGTTATGGAGATATTTAGATTCACATTTCTTTCTATCCAAGTTTCAAATGATTTTAAATCAGTTCTGGCAGTAAGAATTTTTTGTTTCTGTATATTTGATTGTAATAATGTGTTGAAACAAGCTAGAAGGGGAGTGTGGTCAGAACTAAGTTCATTAACATCTGTTATACTGAGTGTTTGACTAGAAATTCCAGAGTAAACGGCAAAATCAAGCAGATCAGGTATCTTTCTTGGATCTGTTGGCCAGTAAGTTGGGTTACCTGTTGACAGAATAGAGTAGTTATTGTTAGCTATGCATTTTCGGAGCTCGCTTCCCTTCGGATTAACTAATCTTGATCCCCACCAAGGGTGTTTAGCATTATAGTCTCCCGCAGCGAAAAATCTTGGCCCCAAACTATTAAAGAAATCATGAAATTTTTGACAATTAACTGTAACTCTCGGCGGAAAATAGATGGCAGAGAACGTTATACTGTATGAATCGCAATTAACTTTAATGCAGGCAGCTTGTAGATACGATTCTCTTATTTCTTGAAAAACTTCGAATTTAATTGTAGATTTGATTAAAATTGCTGCCCCCGCATGAGCACTATCGTCTGGATGATTGGCTGTTATTAGTTCATAATCTTTTATTTTAAAAAACGTTTTGCTAGTAAAATGTGTCTCTGACACTAATAGAATATCGATGTAATGTAGTTTAAGAAAAATTTCAAGTTCATGTGTGTGGTTGGAAATCCCATTAGCATTCCATATTGCAATATTCAAATTTAGTTGCATAGTTTTGCTACTAAAAGAGTCATCATGCTTAATAGCTTATTTGTTAATTCAATCTGATTTTGTATTAAATTTTCTAGCTTTTCAAATGAATTATGCTGAGAAGTTTGTTGATTGTTTCTTAGAACATTAGAATAAGAAAGGTTGTTGTTGTGACTTAAGTTTGCACTAGTTGTATTGTTATTCAGATGGGGATAATCTTCGTTATCATAATTGAACCTGACATTATTACGCCTATTGTCAATATTCTTTTTTATTTTTTTCTTTAATAGTTGCTTGTAAAATTCGCATGCTTTATAGCTAGCTGGGTGACTTTGTAAACAATTAACACATCGAGGAGGGGCATCTCTTGCTTTAGTACAATCGACAGTTAGATGGCCTAACCCGCATTTGACACAATTAACTGGTTTTCTGCAGTATGTTTTTGTATGGCCATATTCTTGGCATCTGTGGCATTGTACAATATCATTTGTTTTCTTTGGTGGGACAATATTGACTATAGCATTATTAAGAATTTTGATGTCATATATATTTTTGTTATTTGGGCTAGGTTCTAAATCAATATAAAACATTGGTAGAGGTACTCTAGAGATTCTACTTTGTATATTAGAAATATTTCGGACCTTGTGACCTAAACATTCAATGGCTTTTTTGATTTCATCTTTATTTGTTGAGTGGTGAAGGTTCTTAATAACAGCTCTGTAGGCCCTTTCTTGTTTTAACTGATATGTATGAAATATAATTTTTTTGCCATTTAAGAACGAAACAAGTATTCTATAGGATTGAACATCTTTTACCATTATTCTTATTTGACTGTCTTTTAAACCTTTGTAATTAAACGATGAAGAGCTTATTATTTTTGAAAAATCTTTTATCATACCGCTTATATCAGAAACATTAGGTATAAAAATTGGTGGTGGCTTTGGTAAATTTATTTCCGTACCCTGTTCATATTCTGATTCATTGTCATCTTCATTATCATTAACTAACTCAGAAAATCTATTTTGACTTACATTATTGTTTGTAGAAGCTGTATGAAAGGTACTAGCAATGTTGTTAGTGTTGTTTGATGAGCTATGGTTGTTGTTGACATTTTTTTGCGTATGGGTATAAGCAATTTTGTTATTGTTTTGTAATTGTAATGCAGATGTATTATTAATACTGCTTACTATAGAATTGTTATTGTTTTCAGAAAGAAAGTTTAAATTATTGTTGGTATTTTTTCTTTTATTCACAAATATTTTTGGGGAATCACTTTGTCGTCTTTTTCTTGTTATGGGCTTAGTAACTACCTGCCAGCATATATCATCATCTTCACTACTTTCATTGCTATCACCCATGATGATAGCAATGCAAATTGTTATTGTTCAAAAGAATTTTATTTATTTTGTTTATTGTTTTTGTTATTTTTAATAAATTATTTTAGTCTAATCTTGTAACAAGACAATTGTTTTTATTTTTATTTACACTTTACACTTTAGAGAGCTCAGATTTTTGTACGTTTGTACTGGATCACAGTCAGAAGGAGACTGCTGGGATTAGTTGTCTTACATTTGGTCAAGGTTTATATATATATATGATGTGGATCCTCTATACCAGAAGTCAGAAGGGGTGGAGTAAATCAAGTGGTTGATTTTATATTTTTTCAGGCTATAGTTACTTCAAATAGAACGAAATAAACCGGAATAAAGTAAAATGATGCAATAGAATTTACAGAGGTGGGTTGTTAATTATCTTAAATCAGTACCTAAGATAACTTAAATAGAATGTAAGAATGATAAGTGATATATACAATTTTTATTTTACACAGCATTTTGACTCTCCTAGTAACGCTCAACTAGTTCTGAAGGTGCATACCGCTTAAGTCTTCTTGGTGCCAGGATTTCGTTTGCCGGCAACTGTCTGAGTTCCATGTTGGAATGTTGTGTTAAACGAGTGGTATGTTTGAAGCTGCTAATACGTATAACTTCTTTTACTGTTTTGACGTTTAGATCCCGATGTATGTCCTCATCTCTAATATACCATTCCGCATTGACAATAGTTCGCAATATTATAGATTGAATTCGTTGGATAACTTTTAAGTTAGTTGTGCTAGCAGTACCCCAAATTTCTACGCCGTACTTCCATATTGGCGCTATAATTGTGTTGTATATGAGCAGTTTATTTTGAGTTGTTAGTTTAGATTCTCTCCCTAGTAGCCAAAATAGTTGTCTAAACCTGTTGTTTAATTCCTTTTTCTTTTGAGTGATGTGATCTTTCCATATAAGTTTGGAGTCAATTATCATGCCAAGATATTTTGCCTTTGTATCAAAAATAATTGGTAAATTATTTATTTGAATTGGTTGAAAATTTGTTATCTTTCTATTAGTGTAGATTACTTGAACTGTTTTATCACTGTTAACTTGTATACACCAACTACTGAACCAATTCAGCGTATTATTGAGCAGATGTTGTAGGTTTTGCATAGCCCATTTGATGTTTTCGTGTGATGAAAGTAAAACAGTGTCATCAGCAAATGTTGCTATCATATTGTTATTTGATGTAGGAGTTGGGATATCTGATGTAAACTGGAGGTAAAGCATTGGTCCGAGGACACTACCTTGAGGTACTCCAGCTTTCATAGAAAGTATTTTTGAACATTCGTCTTTATATTTAACATAGAATCTTCGGTTTTGTAGATAACTTTGTAATATTAGAAAGAAATCTTTAGGTAATTGATTTTTTAGCTTATAATACATATGAGACGTGAATATGTATCGTTTTATATGACCAACTGTAAAATTATATATAATTACTTCAAATTATATCACGCTATATATGACTATATATACGCTTTTTTCGTCGGGTTATTAAAAAAAAATGTTTTAGGTGCAATTGATTCTGCGACATTTTTAAATTTTTATTTTTTAAAAATTTGTGCAAAATCATTTCATATTCCATACCACTGTTTTATAGCTTTTAGTGCGTAAGTTTGTTTGTATGTAAATCTTTTAAATTATTTAACTCACATTATATTGACTATACAACTTACCTTTACCAATTTTATCTTCAGCATTCAGATCACGTATGTCATCTTCTCCAATTTCAATTTTATATGGTATATGCATGTTGGCAGCTATAGCCATTGGTAATGCCCAATTTTCATCTATAACAATAAGAAAAGTTTTCCTCTCGTTTACTATTTCCATATGTGTATAAAACCAAAACAAAAAAAAAAAAAAAACAGAAGGAAAATAGTATTTTCTTTTACCAAAATGGTTAAAAGGAAATATTTATGTTTGAGTGTATTGTGGTAACATTATTGTCATTTTGGTTACAATCATTGATTACTGTCATATGCGTGTGTGTGTGTGTGTGTGTATGTGTGTGTGTGTGTGTGTGAATGTGAATGTGAATAAGATGAAAAAGGCATTTTGGGATTTAGCAAAATTATGAAAAAAGAAATACTGAAAATGTCTCTAACAAAGTTGTTGAAACAAAAATCCCTTTGGTAATCGATTGAATCTCAAGTTTGTTAGTACAAATATTACTTTGGCCATGAACATAGAAATTTTATTAAAAAACCAAAGAGTTGAAGATTTTTTAATAAAAAAACAATTTATTTGATGTTAAGTAGTTGAAATTTATTGAATAATATAAATTTGTAGAAACTTTAGGTAAAACAAATTATTTGCCCGAGTAACAAAACATTATGTGCCCGAGTAAAAATTTTAATATCGAGCCTAATAAAATTAGGCTTACATATATAAGCACATACAAATTGATCCGAAAAATGGGTCATATACATGTTAATAATTATATGAAATAAGATGTAATTTGATACATTTTTATCCGAGATTTATCCATATCCGTGACATTAAATTCTTTCTAATGTTTATATCTGATTTTATAAAATTTTAGCCGATGCTTAAAAGTTTAAAAGTATTTAAGTTTAAAATTTTGAATTTCAAGAAATAACAACATTTTTTTTTAAATGAAACAACGAAATGATTCAAAATGATCAAGAACAAATTTAGTGTTGCAAAAATATATAATTAAGTGGTATTGTCTTATGAAATGTACACATTTCTTTATTTGAAATTATATAAAATAAATCACTTACAAATGAATGCGTTATAACATTAATATGGTTATATATAAAGCCATGTGTAATAAAGTCTTAACTTACAGATAACTTAATTTGATAGTGAACTTTACCAAAATATGTATGGGATGATATATAATGCTAAAAAAATAAAATAAAATTATAATGGAAATATTTTTACTATGACGTCACATATATTTTAATAAGACTTAGCATGGACCATATATAATCATATCGATATGCGATCTTATTAAATTTCATCCGAAATGTGGGCCCATACAATTGTATCTATTTGTATGGGTTTAGATCTAATCTGATACAATTAGATAAATGTTCAGTACAATTTTATCCGAATTATGGATCCAATTGGACTAGATTATATCAGTTATGTATCTAATTGTATCAGTTTATATAATTATATAAAAACCAGATATGTTTGTATTCGGATTTTGACCTGCTATAATTGTTTATAATTGTATGTAAGCTGATGCATCTAAATATAATTAGATTCGAGTTTTAGTTTTTTAAAATTGTACTAAATGTTACATTTTTGTATATGATTGTATGAAGATATACACAATTTCATACAAATGTATGTTTATCCTATCATATCCGTTGCCTTTTACTTGTTTGCGGTTTTCGAAAAAGTACCCACATAAACCTTTTTTAAGTTTTATTACACGCTAGGGTGTGACGAAAGTGCTAAATTTTATGCAACAGTGCTCAAGCGATGCGTACACTTAGGAAATTATGTTGGTAAAGACGACTGCAATTGTAGTAAAAAACAAATGAAATTTCATTTAAAAAAAGGACGACTTACATTCCATTAAATTCAACTAACATTGTCATTTGTTTTTTAATTTTCAAAAAATGACTAACATTGTAGTAAAAATGAACCACATGGTAGTAAGAAATAAACCAAAAATTTTTTTTTTTATTTTTTTAAATAACAAAAAACAACTGTAAAAAATGAATGTAAAATCATAAAACAGTCATTTGATGTGAGTTGTTTTTTTAAATGAACTACAATGTTAGTTAAAAATTTTATTTGTTCTACAAATGACTTACATTTACATTAAAAATAATGAAACTGTATTACAACCCAAACAACTACATATTTTTAAAGCAGAAGTTCCCTGAGTGTATTATTCAGTAGATTATGGGGAAAAGAAATAAATCGAGAATACTTATAGGTCGCTACCAGTTGTTTTTTGAATGTTTATACAAAATTGGGCTTAAAACTTTGATAATGCTGAGCATATATTATTTGGAAATATATTTATAAAATGTCAGTACTACAGTTTTTAATTTTAAAGTAATAAAAAAAACTGCTTGTTTCAAACTAAATGATGCTGTGGTGAACCAAAATTAATCTATAGAAATTTTATAAATGTTTTTTCCCATAATAAACCCAACATTAACAAATTTTTAAACTCTAATTTGTCCAAAAATTTTAAAAATATACTTCAAATGCTTCGGAAAGCAACTATTAGTACCCTAAAAAAAGTGTTTGGTTTTTTATCCATAAACAGCTCAATAATACGTAATGAAATTCGCAAATTTTTTAAAATTCGGGACAGACTAAAAAGGGAACATAAATAATTTCGTAAGAAGTGTGTCCTTGTCTTATAAATTACAACAGATATATAAATCTTCCATGGTTGATTTTTTTTATTTGTCTTACAAGGGTTTGGCCTTTCTGTATAATTTTGCTTGTCTATACTACATCTTTACATGCTGACACATCTACTTCATTCTGCGTATATATTTCAATCTAGTTGTCTTCCATACTATTACTATGTCAACGATACTATTTTTAAGCAAAATAAATTTTGTAAAACATTAGTAAAATACTAGTAAAACATTAGTTCAAGTTTTTCTTTAGCAAAATAAATTTGTAAAACATTATTAAAATATTAGTAAAACATAAGTTCAAAGCAATTAAGTGCTGAATACGTATAAATTAAATTTTAGCTGAAAACACAATTTCAGCAAACAAGTTTTGCAGAAAAATAGTATACTTGATTTACAAGACGTTTTACTAACTTTTCTACTGGCCTATTTATTTGAGTGTAACTTAGGATTAGTTTTGCGACATGTTACAACGAGTCTCAAATGTGTTAAATGACCTTAAATGTGACAAATCAAAAATATGTTACAAATTTGCTGGAATAAGCGCTGGTACACTCATAATAAAAATACGAAATTATTTTCAAAACAATGAAAATGAACAGATTTTAGTTTATTTAACGAAAATTTTTATTATTTTACATTTTTTTTTCGTATTTTTATGCAGGTATTATTAAATCATGACACAAATTTCCAACAAGTTTATTCAAAAAAATAAGATTCTGCGACTTAAAAATCTAACTTTCAATTACTTTAAGAAACAATATATTTTTATTTAAGTTAATGATACATGAGAATTAGAGCGGCACTTTTTTAACTTTCGATTTTTATCAATTATTGTTGCGATTATTGTAGAATTAGGTCTAAAAGTTAGGTGGTCCGAATTTGATAAAAATCGGATGGCATTAACCCGTGGCCCGTGTTAAATCAACTTTTTGATTTTTGAAAATTTTTCTTAAACTGCTTTAATAAAAAATTGTCTTGCGGCTCATATTTTTTTTTATAAATTTTGGCTGGATATGACCATATATGACCATTTTAGTGTGGCGATTAGTATGGAAGGAAAAAAATCTTAATGGGCGCTTCGCGTTTCTGTTTGTTGGGATTGTACTGAGCAAAAAAGTCCACTAGACCATACGCCTACGGTGAAAATCGAGCTTCCACATTTTGACTTTACGGCAAAAAAGCCCTATTTTGAAATTAAAAATTAACCCCTTAAACCCCACCCACAAATATGATTGATGCATTTACTAACCTGCTAGAGAATCTTTCAAAGAAGAGATTGATACCATAATCTTGGATAAGCTCCTCCTACTTCCTGAGATATGACCATCCCACACATTGTTACTTTCATAAAATACGGCTAAAAAGTCAAAATCTGGAACCTCGATTTTCACCGTAGACGTATGGTTTTACTCAGTACAATCCCAAGAATCAGAAACGCGAAGCGCCCATTAAGATGTTCAAATCGCCCCACCCTAATGACCATATATAATTATATCTGAAATTTGAGTCTATCCAATTATATTATATATTTATATATAACTCCATAAAGATTCATATATAACTTTATATATAAACATATCTGAAATTATATATAATTATATATGAAGGCATATATAACTATATCTGAACTCTGATATAATTGGATAGACTTAAATTTTGAATATAATTATGTATGGTCATAGCTGATCTTATCTATACCTTTTTCTTTGGTATGCTAAGTACGAATATTTAAAAAATTTTGAAATAAAAATGGAGTTTTTCCTCCATTCTACAAATTTTTTAAAATCATCCAATTTTTTTTTTTGTTGCACTAGCAAAGTTTAAAAAACTACTTTTCATTTGAGCATAATTATGTAAATTTTTTTGAATGATAACTTGTAAATTTACCTTCAAATGTCTCGAAAAAATAGAAAATTTATATAGTAAAATTGTTATGGTTTCCAATTTTATACACATTATTATTGAAGGAATATTAACTTTGACTTTTGATTTTCATTAGTTATTGTTTTGATTGTTGTAGCACTAGGTCCAGTAGTTTTGTAGTACGAAATTAAAGAAAATTTGGATTACTTAACCCTTGGCGACATGAGCACAAAGCCTCTGATATATGGAAAACAATTCAAATTAATTTTTAAAAATATATGTTTTGTGATACCATCATCTCTAATTTCTTACATAATTATGATCAAATAAACGCATGTTTTGTGTAGTATTTGTCTCTTTGATCGAAACAATACTTGTGTGTACGTAGTGTGACAAAACTCCACTTTAACCATAGTCATCGCTGTGTCGACCGTGGCTCAACTCGTTAAGAGGTGAGATTATGATGCATAGCTTGATACTAAGGCAGTGAGTTCAAATACTAGTACGACACAAAAAAATAAAAATTTTTTCATATAGAACAAATTAACAATATAAAATACTTTGTCCAATTGACACATAAATTAACCACTGACGAGTCCCAGGAGGGGGACGAAACTGCGGCAGTCTGGTGTATCCCTTGTGTCCGTAAAATTTTTCAATAAAAATGTTTTCTTCTTCTTCTTCCTGTAATGAGACTAACTAAAGTAATATTCTACAGTAATTAATTAAAAATTAATTACGATTGTCATTATCTGACGGTTGCAAAACACTTTCTAACAAAAAAAAAATTGTTTTTAAAAAATTTCTGGAATAGAGAAAAAAGATGTAATTTTAGGTGAAATCAAATCGATATCTCGAATACCGTTAGTCCGATTTAAAAAATTTCAAATTATTCGTAATAAGCATGCCAAAGTTAAAAAAAAAAATTATGTGTCGCAAGACATATTTTTGTTAAAGCAATTAAAGAAACATTTTCAAAAATCGATAACTTTGGTAGAGGGGCGACACGGTTTTATACCTAAAAATAGCAATTAATTTCAAAAAGCGTTTTTCTTCATACAAAAAATGCAGCTATAATGAGCATATATTACATCAATAATTCCAGTTTTTTTTCAGTCAACGATATATAAGTTAATATATAATCACATATGAATTCGCATAATAAAATTACTATCATATATGGAACAATAGTGAGCATATATTTCAGTACATGATATCATACATTACCATATATGAACTATTTGTTTGCATGTATGAACCAATATATGCTTAAATACATGGCATACATGTTCATACATGCTGATATATGAAACAATATATGCTCATACATGGAAACATTTATGTTCAATATAATACCATTTTCACCTGGGTGTTTTAAAACAGTGTTTTCTTTAAAAAGAGAAGGCTTTTCAATTTAAAAACCTAATGTGTGTTTAATTTACGTAGAAAAAATATTTTTTTTAAATTTATTTCTACAACGTGCTTAATGTAGAAAATATTGCAAAACTTTTTGCTTCCATAGTCCTTTAAGTACTGGCCAGTTCAAATTAAACTTTTT
Source organism: Delia radicum (assembly GCA_021234595.1). Lineage (NCBI taxonomy): Eukaryota > Metazoa > Arthropoda > Insecta > Diptera > Anthomyiidae > Delia > Delia radicum. The sequence continues at coordinate 37,261,473 of CM037851.1, forward strand.
TCATAACTATTTTTTTTTTTTTTTTCATTACATTTCTGGTTGAGCTATTTAAATGAAAAGTGCTTTTTAATTAGCTTTTACTAATTTTTTTTAAGAAGAGCTTTATAAAAAAACCTTTTTTGTTAATCATACTTTTAGTAGATTTTAGTTTTTTTTTTTTGCAATGTATCACAATCATTAAAAAAACTTTTACTGATTTTGTTTTGGAAAATAACTGCCTGTAGCTAAATATAAAAACATTTTGACTTTTTTTTTTTTTTTTGCTTAAATGAAATTATGTAAATTATGTTGGAGGGCCGTTTTAAAGTTTACAAGTATACTAAATTAAGAAAAATATTTGCCAAAGCTCACGCTAGTTGAAAAAATAATTAAAATTTATTTTGTCTTTATATAAGGTTTTTAAGTTTGCCTTCAAACTACCCTCGTATGTTTGTTGAAATGTTTAGGTATAAATCTCTATTAACTCTTAACCTATGACTTTGTGTATATGGATTTAACTTTGTGTATAATATAGTATATAAACAAAACTAGCAAAGAAACAACACAGTGGTGAACTAGCAGATTTAAATGTAACTTGGATATGTTCTAGATGGCAACAGATTATTAGTCATTCATTTAGTTTTTTTGCGCGAAATCGCACGTTTACGGTCAAAAATGAAAAAAAAAATTAATACACTAAAAACATGTTGGTGCATGTTCAAGTAATTTTCTTATTAAAATATATTTTTCGAATACCACATTTGTATAAGAAATTGTTGTTGGTTTGATGTTAACGCACGAAATTAATATATGATCATGCTTATTTAATTTTATCGAGGTTGTAACGGGTGTTTTTTATAAATTGACACAAGTTTAAATCATAATAAAGCAAGGAAATATATTTTTAATATCAAGGAAACGGGCTTTATTGGAAAGAAAATTTTATGAAATTAATGCTTAAATATGATTTCTGCCATGTGGCCGCCACGACTGGCGCGTAGAAGGCGCAATCTGAAACACCAATTTTCAACAACTTTTTGCAGCATTTGCGGCCGTATTTCGCCGATAACTCTTCGAATGTGGATTTACAGGTGTTCAATTGTTTGTGGTTTATGGACGTAGACAAGTGACTTAACATAACCCCAAAGAAAATAATCCAATGGGGTCAAATAATCAATTGGGCCATTACGTGAAATTATTTTTTCATCAAAAGTTTCTTTGAGTAAATCAATTGTAGCGCCCGCTGTGTGGCATGTGGCTTCGTCCTGTTGGAACCACATATCAGCAAGATTAATGCCCCGCAATTTAGGTACGAAACAATTTCGAATCATGTTCCTATACCGTTCACCACTGACAGTAACATTCTGACCATCATCGTTTTTGAAGACATATTGGGCAATGACTCCGCCAGCCTAAAAAGCTCACCAAACATGATGGTGTTTCGACAAAAGCTTGTGGATTCTCCTCACTCCAAATGCGACAAATCTGCTTCTTTACGTACCCATTGAACAATAAAATGGCTGAACCATAAAATAGAAGTGCATGTGCTTTTCGAAGCAATAAGTTCATGCCTTTTTAGGCACTAAGAAGCTCTTTTTTGTATGTTGACGACATTAGTGCTTTATGGTATGCATACTTTATTGTTTCATTGTATGCATACTTTATTGCTTCAAAGAAGGCATTTTGGGAAACACTACAGAATTCCTTAAATAATTGCTTTATAGTATGCATGGCGGTGAAGCGCTATTTTGGAAGCATATAAAGGCAGCAACTGCTTACCAAATCTAGTTTTTTTTTGCTGGGTTTGCACGCGTTACTATGGTGTAAGTCGATTCATAAGAAATTTCAAAGCAAACTAAACAAAAAGCAACTATCAGCTGTTAAATGGGTAGTCAAATGAAGCAGTGATGCCAACTCAAAGTTGTGACACTGTAAAAAAAACACGCTTTATATGGAATTTTTTCGGTTTTAGTAATCGTTAAGATTTGAGACGACTTTTCCCGAAGAGCTTTCATACCACCTTATTTTTAATTGTCGAGCTATGATGAACATTTTTTTAACTTGGCCTTGTTATTTGCGATTTCAAAATTTCTTTTCTCAACATTTTGCTCTCCTTAAGACACCCCTGTGAATATATGTGTGTGTTTGCTTGGGTGGTTGTATATCAAACAATGTATAAAATATTTGTTGTTTATAAAAGACTTATGAAATTTGCCCCTTAAAGCTAAAAATTCCTTGCTGGATATTTTTCTTGCTAACAAACATTTATATTTAACTACATTATGAGAACAAAAAACTTTATCATTTTCTAACTTTTAATACCATTAATATATTTTTCTTAACAACTTTCGTTTACTAACACACGTGTTCTCATGCATAGTTAATATTCTTAATAAATATTTTATGTCAAACTATTTACAGTCATATTTTTTAAAGTGGGACAAAACTAAATGTTTTTTGTTATTTTTTTTTTTTAATTTTTATTAAAATTTTGAAAAATGTTTAATTAAATATGTAATTGATACTATTAAAAGTATAATTGATCAAAATTCAATTAAATTTTAATTGTTTTAACAAACATTTTGCTAAAATATCGATTTTAGTCTTTTTTTGTGTACTGTTTTTTATTTGTCTTTTTTTTATTTATTTTTTAACTTTGTTTTAAAAAAATGTTTTTATATGTGGTCATTTGAAAATGTGTTACCCCTTTAAGAATATATCAAATATTTTTATAAGTATTAGTACTAATTAAGTTTGCTAAGAGTTATAAGCACCCATACACTCAAGTCTATATTAACTACTCATAAGAAAGGAGAAGGAATCCCGAAGGTAAGAGATACTAAAAAACATTGAGAAGAAACAAACCGTGTTACTTACTATACTTTAAATATAAAACTTTTAATAAGATCTATTTATAAATACACTCATAAAAATGAGTGAGTAGAAAGAACACAAAAAGCTACTAAAAGTTTGTTAAAAACTATGTAGCAAAAAATAATTCTATGATTAGCAGATTTAGTTTGCTAAATATTAAATACTAGGATGTGAACAAAAAAAAACTGTTGAATTTTAAACATTTTATTTGTATTCGAGTAGAATTTAGTTAGGTGAAAACAGAAAGTTACTCTGCTAAACCTTTGCTAAATATTTATCAAAATTAAGTTGAATGCAAATAACAGTGTGTTTACATAAAAAATGATTGCCAATAAAATTTTAATTTCATTTTAAATGAAAGTTTAGTAATATTTATTTAATGTTCAATTGAAAAAAATATAATGAACAATGTAAAATAATGTCAACATTTAATAAAAATAGGCCACAATTAAAAAAAGAAAAAAAAAAAAATCGATTAAATTTAAGAAATCGCTACTAATTGAAAAAAAGCGCTGCAATAAGAAAAAAAAAAAACACAAAAAAATACCAAAATTCATAAAAACAATCTATGTAATAAAAAAACTCTAAAATTTTAAAAAAATCACTATAAAAAATCTTCAACTTTATGGGGCGTTTCTCAACAAACAAATTATGTGGACATATATGATTACATATTGCGTTATATATGAGAATATATTATTATATGTGGCAATATATCTATCATATCTTATTATGCATAGCATATATGCTTCATATTTTATTTTAGAATGGTTAATATTTAACAATATATACACTCAGGGAACTTCTGCTTTAAAAATATGTAGTTACTTGGGTTGTAATACAGTTTCTTTATTTTTAATGTAAATGTCAGTCATTTGTAGAGCAAATTAAAATATTTACTAACCTTGTAGTTCATTTAAAAAAACAACTCACACCAAATGACTGTTTTATGATTTTACATTAATTTTTTGCAGTTGTTTTTTGTTATTTAAAAAAATAAATGTTTGTATTTTTTTCACTAACATATGTAGTTCATTTTTACTACAATTGTTATTCATTTTTTGAAGATTAAAAAACAAATGACAATGTTAGTTAAATTTACTGTAATGTAAGTCGTCCTTTCTTTAAGTGAAATTTCATTTGTTTTCAACTACATTTGCAGTGGTCTTTACCGACATAGTATTCTAAGTGCAGTTATATATGTTACCATAAAATAAATATATAATAATATATGGATATGCATAACACCATATTTAATAACATGTTCTAATATATTTATAGATAAAAAAAACATAAGATTATATACATATAATAGTTTTTACGCGGGAAGTTCATCAACTAAGCTCTGTTTAAGAATTAAGGAAAGCGCACTAAAAGTTGTCAATTAAAAAAAAAAAAAAAAAAAATATTCGGCGATGCTTTCTTCTAAAATACTATAAATTCACACTTTTTTTTATTTTCTCTACTTCGTTTTCTATAAGAATACTAAAACATTTTGAACTGCGGCGCTAACTTAAGAAACACTAACAACTCTACAATTTTGTGTATGAAAATCGAGCGCTTTCGATTGTTAATGGCAAGAAAAGCAATTATTGGATTAAAGCCATCCAAAGGGATTTAATTTTGTACTATCACCTCTACGCAGTTATCACTGGGTAATGCCAAAAGTCATATTTTTAATCGATTTTCATGGCCCTAATATCATGAATTTTACAGTACTTTTGATAAAAAGTTAACAAATAAAAAAACATATGAAAACTAATTCCAAAATAGCCCAATTTGATAAAATTTTTCAACTCCTTCCCCACTTTTTACCTAAAATATCCTTAAAATTGATCTAGAGGGCGCCACAAACAACGGCTCATGAAAAATGTAATTTTTGATATCCTGAGGAAATCGCTTTAACCCAGGATAGAAAAAATATGTATTTTTTAATTCCAGAGAGGGTCATATTTTTTTAAATACCCCATAAAGTTCATTTTTGGCTATATCGGTAAAATTAAAAAATCATCTAAATTAAAAATTTCGCCGAAATAAAAAATTTAAAAAATTTACCTATGAAAGTTTTAAATTTTATTTAGGTGTTTTTTTTTAGTTTCAGAGACTTTTCAATATTTGTTTTCATTTTGTGGATTTTTTAAAATTTGTGTGTTTTTGGGCGATTTTTATTTTTTAATTTCTGCAATTATTAAACTTTTGAGGTTTTTTTTTTTTTTATTTTTGCCAATTTTTATAAAATATTGTTGACTTTTTTTAATTTTGGCAATTTTGTAAATTTTTTACAATTTTTGCAATTTTCTTTTAAAATTTTACCAATTTTTGACGATTTTTTGAGACTTTAGTTAAAGTTTTAATATTATCTGCCAAAAATGATTTCAAATTTAAAGTAATATCAATTAAATTTTTAATAGAAATGATTAAAATCGTAATTAAAACTGGATTCAATTAAATAGTTATAAATTATTTTAATTGACAATTTCCTTAACAGGACCAAATTCAAGTTTTAAAACTTTTATTTGCTAACAAATTGTTAAATACTGATTTCAGAAGAGCATACGACAACCTAAACAAATAGTTTTATTGTAATTTTTTTGCCTACAAATATTTTGGAATTTTGTTTCAGTTAACTAATATTTGGCTTAAATATAAAAAAGATTTTGTAAATTTAACAGATTTATTATAGCTATTCTTATTTTACCTACTAACAGTTGGCAAACAAATTTACTAAATTTTGCAGTTTTTCTTGCAACTTAAGCAAAGAATTTTATTAATTTTTTCTATTAGTGTAGCATTTATACCAAACTTTTGATATTTACTTGTTGTTTCTTCCCATTCCTCATTAGTTATTTGCCTTTAGGTTTTAAAGAAAATTTACATATAAAATGTATGTTGGTAGTTTTTAGAAAGTTTCCATTAAAATGCAATTTATACCTTAGAGTTGTATAAAACTAACCAATTTTGCGTTTAGTTACAAGCATTTACACTTTGCTAATGAAAACATTTCATATCCCTGCAGTTGGTTTGCCCCCTCCCCATTTAACTGTAGTAGTATAAAAAAAAGTTGTGTGTAAAAGTTTTTTTTGTGCTTTTACCTCTTTTCCACTTATTCGCACACATACACACATTAGGGTGTCCCGAAAGTGGAAAATATTACGTACTAGCACTAAAACGAGGCGTATTATTAAGTTGATTATGGGAAATATACAAAAAAAAAAAAAAAATTGAGGATAGTTATAATCCGCGTTTAAAGTTGCCTTCGTTTTTAATATAATTTTTTTTTTTGGAAAACATAAGGCTCAAAAGTTTATTAATGCTGAGCATATTATATGAAAAATATTTATATAATTTACCAAACTTTTGAGACATATTTTGTCTAAAAATTAAAAAATAAACTATTTAAGAAAAAACACTTCGAAGTCCATATAGTCCACATTAAAACGCGTGTATTAGTACCCTCAAAATTTCGTTTTTGTATTTTTGTTTAGTTATATTACACCACAAAATTCGCATATTTTGCTTATTCGGGACAGCCTAATGAATTTTGCAAACATTTTCTAAAATGTTAAATGCATATATGCCTGATGCATATTTAATCTGATAACGAATAATAATAAAAAATGGAAAAATAATTTAGTGTAAAAGTAGGGAATTAGGTTTTTACTACAAACTAATTAAAAGTTTTAAATATTTAATAGTCTTTTCCAGTAGGATATAGAAATTAAGAAAAGTTTTAGGTAATTGCAAAGAAAAGTCGTATGTGATACAACATTCTCTTACTAACAAGGAAGGTAGCCTTCCGGGCCAGTCATAGGATAAAATTCGGATATGTGGTAGAGGTTCAAAATTAATCCAATTGCAAACATTTCTAAAAGAAATAATCACAAATAAAATCGATTATCTAAAATGTCTTTTGTGTGATAGCCAATTTGGTTAAAAATTCTAAAAAAACTTCTATCGTTCCTTTTACCCACCAAATGTAAGACATGATTTTCATGTTCAAATTTCATTGAAATCTGTGATAACTTCTTTGTAAGTTTTTGCTTTCTAAAGAAACAAAATAATAATTTTAATAATTCGTATAAGAAGAAATTCAATAAAATTCTTAATTAACTTATTTACAGAGAACTGTTTGTTTAAAATTCTGGTATATATGCTAATTCAATGAAAATTACAAATAATAGTTAGAAACTTTCAGATAATAGTTAAAAAAAAAATGGTTTATAAAGTGTTAAATTGTTAAGAAATTTAAAATTATTATAGGGAAAAAAAATATTTTGTTTGTTTTTTTCGTAATAATATAAAATTTAAAATTATATTTTAAAATAATTTTATTTTAAACTTAATTACTGTTTCACCAACTTTGAGGAAAAGTGCTCGTAATCACTTTAACACAGATCATGAACATTGAATTAGAAAGTACCAATTATTTTTTTTTTTTTAAATTAACTTTTATTTAATCAATCTTAAGTAATATTTACATTATTATGAGATTTTAGTTAAAAGTATTACAACAATTGATATCATAATAATTAAATAAAGAGACTATACATATCACAGAGTTAAGGAAAAGTTGTTTGAAAAAACATTATACCAACTTGAAAGTTATAAGAAATTAAAACAAAAACACAATCTTTCAATATAAAAGGATTATGATGAGTGATTGTTGTACAAATTTCTTATTAGTCCAAATGTAGACCTTCTGCACTTTTCATTAAATGACAGTGTCAGTTCCCTCGTAAATGTATTAAACATTTTGAAATCGAATCTTTTATGTAACAAGTCGGTGGAGAATCTTGGTGAAAGGTTATGTATTATTTTGAGGTTCTTATTTTGGATTATTTGCAGTTTTTTTGTGTGTGTTTTAGCAGATCTACTAAACCACACTTGGCAACCATAAGTCATGATCGGACGAATACACATATTATATAACAGCAACTTGTTCCTCAAGTTGAGTGTAGATCTCCTGTTTAGTAGAGGATAAAGAGCACAACCACATTTTGTGGCTTTATTACATATATACTGAGTATGTTGTTTGAATGTAAGCTTTTTGTCCAAAATTATACCCAGGTACTCTTTTACTGGAATCATATTTCCCTGGGACTTATTGTATGGAAATATAATAGCCTGATTTTTTTCATGATTTACTTTTATCTTCCATTTTTCATGATTTACTTTTATCTTCCATTTATCGAAATATTTTTGAGTTGACTTAAGTGAATCTTGCATACTTTTAATTATTGCATTTGATACTTTACCATAGCAGATTAAAGCGCTATCGTCTGCATAAAAAGCTGCATCAAATTTTTTACGAATAGTTATATCAGACGTGAATATTGAATAAAGAATAGGATATAATACTGATCCTTGTGGTAGACCAGCATGGATAGGCCTTTTACTTGAAAATGGATTATCTACGCAAACAATAAAGGAACGATTATCTAAAAAACTTTTAATAATTTTCTGCAAATAGATTGGAAAACTGAAAGAGTTAAGCTTAAATACGAGACCATCATGCCATATGGAATCGAAAGCTTTTTCAATATCGAGAAAGATAATTATAGTACTCTTACGATTCGATTTGTTAGTTTCAATAAATTTTGCAACTCTCATAACCTGATGGACAGTGGAATGCTCTTTACGGAATCCAAACTGTTAATAATGTCGTTCTCATTCGTGAAATGTACCAGTTAAAGAGAAATCTGTGAGAAAAAAAAATTAAATGAACTATGCTAATTTTACATATTTATGAAAAATGGGGCGTAAAATGGGCGTGGTCAACGAAAAAAAAAAATACACAGCGAATTTGTCAGCGGTATAGGGATTTCGAGTACAAAATTTGAACGAAATCCAAAAAAAAATTAGCTTAGCGAACATTCAAAGCGAATATACAAATTCTAGATTTTAGCATAATTAGGCTTAAGTGGACATGCTGGATGAAAACCATGTGTAAACACTGGCTTACGAGGTTCATGTGTACCAGATCTTAGCGTAATCCATTGAAAAATTAAACTTTGTTTCAGCATCACATATTTTATGTAAAATAAAAAATTAAGACACCAAGAGTTATTACAATATTAAAAAAGAGGCGTATCAAATTTGATAAAATTTGCTTGAAATATGTTTAAAAATTAAACGGGCATTCATTGCTTAGTAACAAATTAGAATTAAAAAAAAAATAAATGGTAGTAAAAATGAGCATGGCCGACGAAGTGTATGTCAACCTCAACTTGTACCAAATTTTAAAAGAAATCTATTGAAAATTTAAAATTTGTGTGACGAATATCTAAAAGGAATACGATTTTAAAAATATTTGAAAATGGAGCGTATGTCCAATAAAAATATAATGGCAGTCCCGCTGGAGTATAATATCATGTGTACTAAATATGAGCGAAGTCCGTTGGAAAATAAAAATTTCTATATATCGTTATTAAAAAACGAATTCATAATTTTTCAAAAAACTCGGCAACCTTTCCTTAAGTATGGGGATAGAGTGTACAAAATATCAGAGAAATCCATTTAAAAACAAAAAATTGTGTTTGTAACATCCAAAAGGAAAAGTATTTGAAATGTTTTTTCGGTGTAAAAGTGGGCGTGTTCAATAAAAAGTTTATGGCTGCCCCAGCTCGAGTATATGAATATTGTGTAATAAATATCAAAGAAAACAGTTAGAAAATAAAAAATTGTATAGCAAACATTCATTATTAAATAACAAATCCCTTTTTAAATAATTGGGCGTGACCTGTCATAAAGTAAATGTTAACAGTCCCTAAAGTATGTTGATAGATATGTGGTTAACAGGGCGCAAGGCTAAATAAAACACTGCCTAAACGATAATTATTTTGTAATATTCAAAAGACCCCAGCAAAACCACACATTACCAAATCATGGGTAAAGTAATGTATCGCCATAGGGCCTCATGCATTACTTTACACGTTACTTCATTGATGAATTTTACAGGCGATGAGCCTCAAGGTAACTCATTACCTTGTAGTGGGTAAAGTAACTGGTTACTTATATGGTTACATGGTAGGCAAAAGTAATGTGTCTATAAATAGATTTTCATAAAAAAAATGCATAAAAATTTTTTTTTACAGATAATTTTTTTTTAATTAAATAAATAACTTTTTTTTTATTAAATAAATAACTTGGTCATGCTGGGATTCGAACCTGGGGTCTCTGGTATTTAACAATTAGTTAGGCGAGAACTCTACCAACTGAGCTATCGATACATACAATATTTTATTGCTTAACATGTAGATGAGTTGTTGTGCTTCGTGTTTTCGTTCGTGATATCAAAAATATACACCTTACCATTATGCTTACAAAAAATCACAAAGTAATGTGTCTATAAATAGATTTTCAAATATATATATTAATAATTACTTTACGTTTATAATTCATGCATTATGTAATTGATGATCGGTAAGTCATTATTTTATGTTTTGAAGTAATGTAAAATGTAATGAGGGGTCATTACAAGGTAATCCATGAGTGTTCAATTATCGGTAACTCATTACTTCTTGTTGGAAAATAATGATACGGGTAAGGAGTACACATTACAAGGTAATGCATTACTTTATCGCACCCATTACCAAAGTTTTGCTGGGACACTCAAAAAATGGAGTGTTGCAAGGTACACTTGCACTTGCTTGCTGTGAAAAGAGTCATGTAAGAGGAGTTATATTAGTAAAAAAAAAGCAATTTTATCAAAGCGATTTTTATGCACAATTTACGATTTGTCAAAAATTTTACATGGCTGCATAGCTTTCCATTATGACTCCAAGGTTCATCATTAAATATGACATGTAAATACATTTCAAAAGTATGTTTCCTAGTTTTCAGCTAAAATTATTTATATTTTCAACAATTTTCCTAACAAAATTCTCCTATTTGCTACATATTTGTCACAAAAGTAGGATTTTTGTTAGAAACAATGTTCTAAATATAAATATTTATGGCTAATTTTTTGCACATATACATTTTAAAGGTATTCACATATCATACTAAAAATTGGTCTCTGGGTTCATCTCGAAAGCTATTCTGTCATATACTATTTTTGACAAATCGCGCTTTTGTATATGATTCATATGAGGCAAAAAGTAAATAAAAATAACTGATATTTTTGCGATAAAATTCGCTTAAACCGGAAATATTTTGAAAAATGTAAAAAACCTCAAAATAGCGGATTTAATATACAGTTTTGTGAATCAAATATGTATCTCAAATAAGAGCACAGGGGATATCCCAGCAAAACCACACATGACCAAATCATGGGTAAAGTATTGTATCGCCATAGGGCTTCACGCATTACATTACACCTTACTTCACTGATAATGGGTGGACTTATTACCTTGTAGGGGGTAAAGTTACTGGTTACTTATATGGTTACATGGTGGGAAAAAGTAATGTGTCTATAAATGTGTTCATAAAAAAATGCATAACAATTTTTTTTTACAGATTTTTTTTTAATGAAATATATAACTTATTTTTTATTAAATAAATTACGTGGTCATGCTGGGACTCGAACCTGGGGTCTCTGGTATTTAACAATTGGTTAGGCCAGAACTCTACCAACTGAGCTATCGATACATATAATATATAATTGCCCAGCAAAACTTTGGTAATGGGTGCGATAAAGTAATGCATTACCTTGTAATGTGTACTCCTTACCCGTATCATTACTTTCCAACAAGAAGTAATGAGTTACCGATAATTGGACACTCATGGATTACCTTGTAATGAGACCTCATTACATTTTATATTACTTCAAAACATAAAATAATGACTTACCGATAATCTATTACATAATGCATGAATTATAAACGTAAAGTAATTATCAATATATATTTTTGAAAATCTATTTATAGACACATTACTTTGTAATTTTTTGTAAGCATAATGGTAAGGTGTATATTTTTGATATCACGAACGAAAACACGAAGCACAACAACTCATCTACATGTTAAGCAATAAAATATTGTATGTATCGATAGCTCAGTTGGTAGAGTTCTCGCCTAACTAATTGTTAAATACCAGAGACCCCAGGTTCGAATCCCAGCATGATTTATTTAATTAAAAAAAAATATCTGTAAAAAAAAATTTTTATGCATTTTTTTATGAAAATTTATTTATAGACACATTACTTCTTCCCACCATGTAACCATATAAGTAACCAGTTACTTTACCCACTACAAGGTAATGAGTTACCTTGAGGCTCATCGCCTGTAAAATTCATCAATGAAGTAACGTGTAAAGTAATGCATGAGGCCCTATGGCGATACATTACTTTACCCATGATTTGGTAATGTGTGGTTTTGCTGGGTGGTTAATATGTAAATGAGTTGTTGTGCTTCGTGTTTTTGTTCGTGATATCAAAAATATACACCTTACCATTATGCTTACAAAAAATCACAAAGAAATGTGTCTATAAATAGATTTTCAGAAAAATATATTAATAATTACTTTACGTTTATAATTCATGCATTATGTAATTGATAATCGGTAAGTCATTATTTTATGTTTTGAAGTAATGTAAAATGTAATGAGGTATCACTACAAGGTAATCCAAGAGTGTTCGATTATCTGTAACTCAATACTTTTTGTTGGAAAATAATGATACAGGTAAGGAGTACATATTACAAGGTAACGCATTACTTTATCGCACCCATTATCAAAGTTTTGCAGAACGTTGTACAGTGAACTCACAAAAACGTGAACTAATTTGTGCAAGGGGTGTTCGCGTTTCTGATTTTGTTCACGTTTGTGATTGGAATTTTTTTTTAACTATTTATACATTTTTTTTAACTATACTACAGAATTGATCCACTTGGAATAAATTCTAGGCCAAGCACTTCAGAACCAATCATTATATTGATTATTTAACAAAAACATAAAATATGAAAAGGTTTTGAATATTTTTCCACTGAAAAATTCTTATATTCAAAAATACATTTTTAGACAAAATTTTAATATATTCAGACACTTGCGTATGGAAAAATATTAACTTTTTAAGAAATTTTTCCTATTAGAAAACTTTCTGATTCTGAGAATTTTTTAAATAGACCAAATTCAGAATCTAAAACAATTTTAGCATACCCAAATTATTGATTTTAATACATTTTTGATATTTAACAGTTCTTAATTTCTAATACATTTACAATAAAAATAACTGCTAATTCTATTTAAATTTTATTCTTAAAATCCTTAAATTCGGAGATATAGGAATAGAGTTAAAGAGTTTTTCTGTTCACGTTACAAAAGGTGTTTACTATAAGAACGCGGTGAAATTTTTATTCGAGGATTCCCCAAATAACTAAAATATTAAAGAAAAATAAACATTTATTATAAAAAAATTTGTTCACGTTTTAGAGCTATTGAACTTTGTTCAAGGTTTGGAATAGTCAATGTAAAAAAAAAGAGTTCATGTTTCTGGGAGGTTCATGTTACTGGATGTTCACGTTTCTGCGAGTCCACTGTAGCAAAAACTTCATTTACATGCACCAAATTTTAAAGTAATTTTGTGAAAAAAATGTACCATACATTGAAAAATAAAGTACGCAATTAAAATTAGCATGCCCGAAATATATAAAATTTGTGTTTATAAACCTTATTCCTTATTATAAGCCCTATTTAATTCATTCAACTATCTAAAATATAATGAAAAATTAGGACAATTTTGCATGTATAATATTTGAATAAAGTATTCTGCACTGATACAATTAGACTTGAATTACCGAACACTGATCAAAAACTATAATAAATGTGATTTTTTAAGAGCTCCCACTTTTTTCCTTCTTTTGTTAATTTCTGAAAATGGATTATACACTCTTGTTAGAGAAGAAATTTCTTATGCTATAAACGCATAGACCACAGCAGGCTACAGAGCTACACGACTACAAATGCCGTTCACTGCAATCGTCGCAGTGTGATCAGCTACTTATTATTTTGGAAACGACAGCAACATAGTAAACAGCTGTTTTTTATACAAACGAATTTTTATTTCAGTAGTGCCAATTACATCTTTTGTTGCTTTATTAAAATAGAACAACATTCATGGTTGTAGACACGTATATAAAGTTGACTTAAAAATACAAGTACTTATTTATAATACATTATTATAATGTAAAAATAAATGTATATAACCCCTCTTGAATATTAATGCAATTATATCATTTAATGTTGCCACGTTTTTTGTGTTTAACAATATAAAATAAGCACTAATTTGTTACATATTTTTTTTTTTCATTGTCAACACTATTTTTGTTTTGTAGACAACAAAAATAGAAATTATCATAAGTTGACTAAAGCGGCAAAAGTAGTCGGGTAGCCGTGCAGCTGTGTTGGTGCCAAAATAATCATTTTCATATAAACGTGTGTATTTTATTTTTGACAGACTGTAGTCGTGTAGCAGCAGTCGTCTATGTGTTTATAGATAGCATTATACTTAAATATTAATAATATCTCCAATGTTTTTTTTTTTCGAATCAGAAAGTTTCAATTTGTTGAAATTGTTGTCTCAAAAATTGTGTATCTGAAATATTAAATATTAAATAAAAAATAAAGTATTTGTTTTATAATCACTAAAGCAAGAAATGTTTGTAGTCAGTAGCTGAAAGTCGATTTAACCTAAAACTTTTCCGAATCAAAGAATTTGCAATAAAATGGTATCGATTTGTTGTTGCGCATTTTTGCATATTTAGTTATAAATGAATACTTTTCTATAAATGCACATTTTTCTATAAATGCATATTTTTATGACATATTTTGTTGCATATTTTCAATTTAATTGAAAAATAAAACATTTGTTATCATGAACTTATTATCTAGTTGTCATTTGTTAAACATTTATAATGTATTTCATTTTGAAAACAACAAACTCGAGTAGTGAATCGATTTTTAAAAAATCCAAAAATTTTTCGTGCATATTTTTTTAAATTTTTTTATGTTTCGATTTAAATGCATGTTTTAAGCGCATATTTTTGATTCTCTACTGCATGTTTTAGCGCATATTTTTCTATTTTATTTGCTTGAAATTGCTTGCCCTAATAATCATTTAAACAGCTTTATCAGCTTTCATTATCATTAATAACAAATTAAAAAAAAACACCCCTAAGCGTATGAGTTATATTAATTGTATAATACATGAATATAAATTTTTATCATACGCCGTGGCGCACTTCGTTCTTATGAAAATAAATGTAAAATTTCTGTTATTTATAAAGACAACAAAATATCTCTTCACATTAATAGTAAATTACAGGTTAAAACTTTCTGATATGAGTCGATTTAAAAACATCACAACTTTTTTGGGAAATCAAAACAAAATAAAAACTTTGGGTAGATTTTTAGATTTAAATCTATAAAAATTCAACATTATTTTTTTTTAATGTCTTTCAAATAAACTATATATAAAGGGTCCGCCAAATAACTTTTTTCTTTTGAACTCCTGAACCAATTGGACTTTGTATGGCGTCATACCAAGGTCTTTATGCAAAATTCGTCTCAATGATGTCTCCGAAATGTTCAATTGTTGAGAACGACGGTGAATTGATGTTGATGGCGCTTCACGCACACTTTCTGCCACAGCAGTAATATTCTCGGGTGTACGCACTGTTTTTGGCTTTTCACGCTTTGGTTTATCGATGAGGATGCCAGTTTCTTTCACTTTTTTTCACAAGATAACGAACATACGGACCATATTCGTTCAGCGGAAGGATAAAACTAATTATCTGTCAAATCAGACATGAGCTAAGTGTTACCATTCACGAAATAAGCACTAGTTGAAAAAAAAAATCGTTAGATGGCGGACCCTTTATAAAGCACTATGTACAGTCTGATGTTTCAATTATATAATAAATATGCCATCAATTTATACACCTTTTACAATTGTAATTCAAAACATATCAATTGAAATTCAAAATTTCCATTTGAAATTCAAAAACTCCATTTAAAATTCAAAAATTCCATTTGAAATTCAAAAAACATCAATTGAAATTCAAAATTTCTATTTGAAATTCAAAAAATATCAATTGAAATTCAAAATTTCCATTTGAAATTCAAAAAATATCAATTGAAATTCAAAATACATCAATTGAAATTCAAAATACATCAATTGAAATTCAAAAATTTCTATTTGAAATTTAAAAGTTTCTATTTGAAATTCAAAACATATCAATTGAAATGCAAAAGTTTCTATTTGAAATTCAAAAGTTTCCATTTGAAATTCAAAAATTTCCATTTGAAATTCAAAAGTTTCTATTTGAAATTCAAAAATTTCCATTTGAAATTCAAAAAATTCCAATTGAAATTCAAAAAATATTCCATTTGAAATTCAAAAAATTCCAATTGAAATTCAAAATACATCAATTGAAATTCAAAAAATATCAATTGAAATTCAAAAAATATCAATTGAAATTCAAAACACATCAATTGAAATTCAAAATATGTCAATTGAAATTCAAAAATTTCCATTTGAAATTCAAAAAATTCTAATTGAAATTCAAAAAGAATTCCATTTGAAATTCAAAGAATTCCAATTGAAATTCAAAAAATGTAAACAAATCAAAATGTAAACATTAGGCCAACACTTTTTTAAGTATTTTGGTTTATCACGGGTGATAAAAACATTATGAAAACTTTTAAGCCATTTATTAATTTATTTAAAGTACTTAAAATAAATATTTAGTGTTAATAACAATTAGAACTAAATATAAAATTATATGTTTTAAAAGTAATCGATTAAAAAAAGAAATATTATTTTTTTATGTATTGTTCTTGTTGTTTTTGTTGTTGGGCCGGTAAAATATAGTTCTGAGGGGTTCCACTTTCACTCGGTATTTTCTTGCATTTACTACCATTTTAAAATGACATTCCACAGGAGCTTTATGATAGAGTTAAACTAATTTTTCAAATTAATGGTTTCCCACTTCAGCTGTTTCTCTTTATTAATGACAAGCGAGTACGTGAGTGAGTAATCCATCCAAACACTTACTCTGAACGTCACTAGTTTATACATCAATAGTTGCATGCATAAATATTTTATGGCTTTATGACAGGTTATTACAAATATTTTCCAACAAAATCTTGTATACTCTCCTGCAATAAATGCATTAAAAGTTTTAATAATGTTTTTATCACCCATGACAAACCAAAATACTCAAAAAAAGTGTTGGCCTAATGTATTAATTTCTTAAATTGATTTGTTTACATTTTTTGAATTTCAATTGGAATTTTTTGAATTTCAAATGGAATATTTTTTGAATTTCAATTAGAATTTTTTGAATTTCAAATGGAAATTTTTGAATTTCAATTGACATATTTTGAATTTCAATTGATGTGATATTTTTTGAATTTCAATTGATATTTTTTGAATTTCAATTGATGTATTTTGAATTTCAATTGGAATTTTTTGAATTTCAAATGGAATATTTTTTGAATTTCAATTGGAATTTTTTGAATTTCAAATGGAAATTTTTGAATTTCAAATAGAAATTTTTGAATTTCAAATGGAAATTTTTGAATTTCAAATGGAAACTTTTGAATTTCAAATGGAAATTTTTGAATTTCAATTGATATGTTTTGAATTCCAAATGGAATAATTTTTGAATTTCAAATAGAAACTTTGAATTTCAAATAGAAATTTTTGAATTTCAATTGATGTATTTGAATTTCAATTGATGTATTTTGAATTTCAATTGATATTTTTTGAATTTCAATTGATATTTTTTGAATTTCAAATGGAAATTTTGAATTTCAATTGATATTTTTTGAATTTCAAATGGAAATTTTGAATTTCAATTGATATTTTTTGAATTTCAAATGGAAATTTTGAATTTCAAATGGAAATTTTGAATTTCAATTGATATTTTTTGAATTACAGTTGTAAAAGGTGTAGTAAATATGCTTGAAAAATTCGAATCTTGACAAGTTTTTCTCTTCTACTAATCTGTGGTGGTTTCTTCGCATCATATAGGACAATTAATACTGTAAGCTAAATATTATTCCGACATGCGTTCTCCTGTACCTTGTATTGCTACGCATAAACTTTGTACATTTTTTCAAAGCTTCAGAAGTAACATATTAGTTATAGGATATATAAGGACGTGTCAAATATAGAACTAATTGTGAGTCAAATATGAGTGGGATTGTATTTATTGCTTTAGCATGTGTGTACATTAGCGTGGTTCGAATTTGGGTTTGAAGGAATTATGTGTTTTTAGAAAGTTTCAGTCAAATCGAAAATAATATTGATCTTTTCATATGAAAATTTGAAAATATTTCTAAATTTTCTTTTATCAAAAAGAAAATAATGTAAATTTCTCTTAAACAAATTATTTGTTTCCACTTTTTGAGATTTTGAACATAAAAATTGCAGTGGAGAATGTAATTTTTTTCCAATTGAAATTTACATTGCTCTGTTTTTGTTAATAATACAAGAGAATAAGGAATTGTTTTTTGAAAACTGATCAATTTAAAAGTTTTTTGTTTATTTGGTATAAAATGTTTAACTTTCCTATACAAACCGTTTTAGCTGATTTCGGTTTAGCTGAAACTTTCTAAAAGCTTATTTACGTCTACTAACAAATTTAAACTTTCTAAAAGTTTGTTACGTCAATTCTGAAACGAATTCGCTCCAAAGGCCAAATACGATCCACCCTATTGTGTATAGTATGATCTGTTTTTTATTTATTTGAGTAGTGGGTGTCGAGTATTTGCCTCTTTTTTTTGGTACTCGATACTTAAAAGTAATTACTCGATATGTTCAGAGTTGTATTTTTTACAGAAAAACAAAACAGATATGCGACTCTGCTAAAATAATTAGCATTAAAAACCCAAAAGTGAAAAGTTTTCGAAATCTCTAAAAAAAAATAAAATTTTTTGTAAAAAAAAACTTTAAAAATATATTTCTGAAATTTTAACTTTCAATAAGAGGGAGAATTTTCATATAATTTATTAAACACAAATTAAAGTTAAATTCTATAGATTATTTGTTAGGACAATATCCTAATAAAGAAATATAGAGTATTTTAATTTTCATTGCACAATTAAAGGTCGAAAAACCATAATTTTTATTTTTAATAAAAATTATATCAAACTTGTATAAAAGACAAAGTACGGTCTTGTATACTCCTCTTTTATATTTTGTTTTTGTTTTTAAACAAAACAAGTGCTGAAATAAAAAGGAGAACAAAACAAAAAACGTGTATTGAATATCTACCAAAGGTAGACCTTGCACACACGTTTACAATTTAGTTTTGATCAATGGTGATAATCTTTAACTTCGAGCTCATATATTAGTTCTCATTTAGCGAGAAAACTAGTTTATATGAATGGTTGATGTTTTGCATGAGATTGTCACTTCTTTCAAAACGTGTTCTGATGATGGGAACCTAGAAAATTCCCGAAATAGATCTATCAACACTAGGGTGGGGCGATTTGAACATCTTAATGGGCGCTTTGTGTTTCTGATTCTTGGGATTGTACTGAGCAAAAAAGTCCACTAGACCATACGTCTACGGTGAAAATCGAGCTTCCACATTTTGACTTTTTAGCCGTATTTTGTGAAAGTAACAATGCATCGGATGGACATATATCAGGAAGTAGGAGTAGCTTATCCAAGATTATGGTATTAATCTCTTCTTTGGAAGATTCTCTAGCAGATTAATGCATCAATCATATTTGTGGGTAGGGTTTTAATTTCAAAATAGGGCTTTTTGCAGTAAAGTCAAAATGTGGGAGCTCGATTTTCACCGTAGACGTATGGTCTAGTGGACTTTTTTGCTCAGTACAATCCCAAGAATCAGAAACGCGAAGCGCCAATTAAGATTTTTTTCCTTCCATACTAATCGCCCCACCCTAATCAACACATTCCTGAAAGTGGCCAATTAATAAATTTGAAAACAAAAACTCTATAGATTATTTGTTAGGACAATATCCTAATGAAGAAATACAGAGTATATCCTCGAACTTGAATAATTTTCATTGTAAATTTTGTATTTAAAACCCGTTAAAAGTATCGAGTAGCATCAAGTATCCAAATTAAAAGTTTATAGTAGACTCGAGTTTTGGAAAGTAACCGAATTTAGCAGCCCTATTGTGAAGGCATATTAAACACATTCACAATTTATCAATACATGGTCATTTATACAATTAAATTCAGTGAAAGTTTAATAAACCATCATTATGATGATAATTATAACATAAATATATATACACCCAGAAAACAGATTAGAGCTGACTACCATATTTATTGCCAATCGAATAATTTGGTTGTGGTAACCGAATTTTTTAGTTGTGTTCTACGAACAAGTTTTATCAGATAAGATCAAATTTATTTAACTTAAAAAATAGCTTTGTTTTTAAGTTAAACATCTTAATTAATTTGTCTCTATATGTGGTGCTTTCCAAGTCAACTAGCCCGCAAAAAAAAAAAAAAATATACCGTAGCAATGCTAAATTTTAAGTCTAGTAAATGGTAGGATGTGAATGGAATATATTTTTTAATTTTTTCAAAAAAAGGGCAAAGTAGCCGTGGTTAACAAATTATTACACCCAGAAAAAAGATCGATTGGAATTCGGTCAAAGCCACTAAAATTTGTTAGGATGTTATTTTATTTGGCACTATCAATAATCGATTAATAAAGCAAAAATACTGTACTGGTGATTAAAACGAAAGAAAAGGAACTAAAAAACAATCCTGTCATCCAACTGTTGGTATTGCCAATAAACTTTTCAAATAAAATTCGGTTAGTAAGTGTGTACGGTGAAAGCAACCATGTATTCAGTGATAATACGAGAAAATTGGTACCATATATCTAAATACGGGTTTTCAAATGAAATATGCCATTAAATTAAGGTTTCAGTAGAACCAACCAAATTGTGGATTGAATTGATTATATACGCGACTAATAATTGGTATTGGTAAACGAATTTTAGACTATGTTTGTTTTCCTAATAAAATATTTAAATTTAACACTCAACATTTATAAGTGTTTATGGTTTAGTGAGGCAGACTTATACTCCGAGTTTCCCAGTTCAAATCACATACACATTTTTTAAAATTAAAAAAAATATTAAAACGGTTTAATAGCAAATAAGCCAAATAAAATTAAATGCGATTGTGGCGCCATCAGTTGGAAAGATGACTATTAATCTGAGTACCACGGTTCACTACTTGAAAAACAAAAAAAGACTTTTACTTTCAATAAAATATTGTGGATCATAATAATATTTGTGTCTTATAAAATATCGAATGAGACCACTGAATATTTTATTTTATTTTTATTTTTATTTATTTTTATTTATTTATTTTTATTTATTTATTTATTTATTTATTTATTTGAATTGCTCCATACACAAGAATAAAAGTCTTATTTTGCAGTATGGAACTGATGATATGAAAAATTGTAAGATCATTAATTAATAACTTATTACAATTTTTATATAGAAACAAAAAAAAAATAAAATTAAACAAAAAGAAAAAAAAAATTTAAATAAATTTAAATAATTTACACATATCGGCAATTCCACGGTGTCGAAAGTGACCGTTGTACACATTCAAAGCAAAAAAAGGTCAGAATAAAACATATTTTAGATTCGTCTTTTACATAATCGTACAGATCCTTAATAGTACTATCACTGGTGGTTTAGTCTTTTTTTCAGCGAAATATTGATTACAAAATAAGGACAAAAAAATGAGCGGTTCGAACGCTACAAAAACAGAAGTAGATTCCGTGAACATCTTTAAAAACATGAGAATCAGCGAAATCAAACATAATACGTTATAGATGAAAATTTTAAAATGTTAAAAAATAACAAAGTTTTTGAATCCTCTTTTTGTGTATTTGATTTTTAATTATATATTTACAGAAAAGTCTTAAATCTATGAAAAAATAAAAAATGTATTACATTAAATTGTTTTTTTTAAGAAATATTCAGTAGCAGCTGCTTCTATTTGGCGACCATTGCAAGAAAAGCTGTGCAGTCGTTGGATACCTGGAATGCTTCTTACACTTTTCCACTTTTCATTTAATATTAGGGACTCCTTCTCTATTTGCTCTGATGATATGAAATATAGTTGTATGCCGTTAATGTTATTTTTTGCACATTCAAAAAACGATTGAGCGTCCGATAAAACCACATTTTTACACTTTGTTAGTTGCCAAACCTTTCTTTTTAAAACTGCTCCAACTCCGTCAACAGCACCTTTTCCATGCGATGTTGCAAAACAATTTCATTGAATAAAATTGCATTCTATTTTTTGCATAAAGTCAGGAAGGCTCGATAAAATGTATTTGTTTTTAAACTGCGAGCCGCATCCGTCAGAAAATATGAAAATTCTGGATAGTCTACCATACAGGACTTTAAACTCCGATAAAAGATTCATCAAAAAACAAAAAAACATCGTCTTTGCTGTGGCTTAGCTTATCACTGATGATGGCGAAAGACATTGCCTCTCCCAAAAACCAAGTCACACAGGTGAAAATAGTTACTTGCCGGTAACTAAAATGTGCACTCTGTACCTCATTTTGAGTTGTAAGGCGAAATCGATTTGAATTACTAGCTCGAAAGGCTGTAAACCTTTCTTGATTTCCTCAAAATGTTTTTGTTGGGCTCTTTTAACAAAAAAATGAAACTTAAATGAAGAAAGCTGCGCTTGAAGGTTGTACATAAGGTCTGATAAAGTGCCAACGATTTTTGATAAGGCTATACGATTGTCTATTTTTCGCCAATTTTGCCAGTTCACATCGTCTTCCATATTTAATAAATAGGTAAGAGGAACAACGTCTTTTATGTCCAAAACGCATTTCTCGCAATCGCCTGCCATGCATTTTTCACTGGAAATGTCACAACAAACGGACTCTAAGAAGGTTTCATAATCGGTTGGAAAATTCTGTATTAATTTTACGCAACCTTCTAATAAGAAGGCGAAATTTGCATGATACATGCAAACACACATGTTATGCGGCATCTTACTCGACAATTGAACATAGCTTGGTATATATTTAAAAAAGAGCGATTTGCCAACTGCCTCATTTCCAAACTCCTATTTGTACAATTGATAGGCCTCAAGCACCGTGATCAGCATGAAGCGTTTTGCAACTATTATTGCATTTAATATAACAATGTCCTTTTTCCAGCAGATTGTACGCTTATATTGTCGTTAATATAAAAATCTTTGACGGCCTCCATGGCCTTGTTGTTGAATTGGCTAATCTGGTTGTCATTATTGTTATTTACATATTTTTCGTTCAAAACATCGAGAACTTTTAATTTTTTTGTTATGTCTCTTGGCAGTGCATTCTCTACTTTTTTTACTGCTTTATACAACGTCTTTTACATTTGTAGGGCACCAAGGGACTGTTTTGTGTTTCTCTTTTTTTCTCTCGACTTCTTCTTTGCCGAATTCGGTCAATTTCTTTCTTCTGTTCAATCATTTTCTTATCATTACCAGCCAATTTTTTCCACTTGTTTCTATTTTTCTTCATTCTCTCCTTGTTTTTTAATTGGTAGGTTTTTAGTTTTAATGGATTATTTTTGATACCTTCTCTCCATCTTTTGCATTTTTCTTTATTTTTTGCATTACTGCTTTCGCTCATCTGCATATAATAAAGATATAAACACATCTATATAAATATATACATTATGGTGGAGCGATTTCGACTTCATGAATTTCACATTCGGGCATAGCGTACATATTCATAGGGCTGTTTACCGTACGCAATGTCCGATGATGAAATTCGTAAAATCCCGAAATCGCTCTATTTACACCCAGCAAAAAATTTCCAAAAAGGTAAGCGGGTTTGTAATCAAGCATTTTGGGCAGAACGCATTCCTTACTAGATTACCTACTTGATTCTTTTAACAGGGCGTGAGACTAAAATAATTGATTCTTTAGAATGGATTATTTTTTACCGAAGAACCATTTACTTTATATTTTTAAGAACTACATACATTTTTTAATAAAGAAATAGTTCCATTGTAAAACTACGAAGTAATTACTCAAAAAAAAAAAAATGAATAGTTCCCTAGAAAAAATAAGAAGTACTTACATTTAAAACAAAAAGTAGGTTACTCAAATATAACGATCTAAACTCATACGGAAATAAAATCCTAAAAAGTAAAACATCGAATTGTTATGATAACATGGGTTTGTCATAATTTTGAAGCTATAAACCACGAAAATATAAATTTTTCAAAAAAAAAGAACAATTCAAAATTGAAAAACAAAAATATACCTCACGCGCAATCACCATCTAAAAATTTTTTTACACTCACTCACGATAACGTCAGTAATTTCAACTTCCACTCACAATTTCCTGCTCACGTGCGTTTCCCTAATTTATACCTAACCACAGTTTAACAAAATTTAGGCAACATGCAATTTCTGTTTTTGGTATTATTTTCCTGCAAATAAAAATTTGTTTGAAAAATTAGGAACTACTTCCAATAACGTCCTTTTATTAAGAAAATGTATATGATTACTTCTTGCGTACAAAAAGTTATACATATAAGGTAATAACATTGTTATTTTCTTTTAAGTAAATAATTACTTTGTTATTGAGTTCATGCTTTCTGGTTTAAATTTAAAGAATTGATTACAATACTATTTGCTTTTTTGACTTTATCGTTGGAATGAGTTTGGTATTGCAGTTACTAAATTTGGCAATGAGATATGTAAGCAAGTGTGGGCATCACCTTCTTTTTGGAATGTGTAATTTTTTCCTGGGCACTTACGGTGTCGAACGTGACAAACTTCAAATCGCTACCGAAAATGGTGTATTAAATTTTTCAACCCGATTTTTTTCTTATATTCTTATTAACTGCAAATGCTATTTGTACCACTACTTTGATGCACTTTGATTGAATATTTCTGGTCTACTGATAACTAAAGCTCCTTTACGGGGTCGAACATGACAGTAGAATTTGTAGTAGAGATAAGTCGAAAAGTACCGTTATTCTTCATTCCTTTTGATTCGTCTCCTCTATTTAATATTACTTATGCTCTTAGAAAGATTATTTATAATAAGCCTCTTTTTTCATAAGCCTCTCTTTACGAAGGAAATTTAAAAAAAATGTGCAATTAAAAATGTGAAAATGATCCAAAACTACAATCTGCCACTTTGCAATTGTTTTTTGTAAACTGTTGAGTAAATACATGTGAATTTTTTTAATTTTATTAAAATTTGAATATTTTTGTATAATAATTTATTACATTAATGTTATTTTAATAACTTTTAATTTTTTTATCACTGTAAACCTTTTGGTGGAATTACCCATATGTATTATAATATCAAATAATTATGTTTGATTTTCTTATGCCGAAAACAGTTTAAAAATATTTTCTTTAAATTTTCATGCGTTACTTAAAAGTTGAAAGCTGTGGGGTATAGAATTTCAGAGAGAAAATGTAGTCTTGCCATCATCAAGTTTCTCCCTAATCTCCTCTGTAACATCAACTAACATTCACGACCAAAAATATAAAACAATAGTAAGATAGTTGCTGAAACGCCATAATTACGATATAATGTACGATATACTTTTTTCTGGAGCGGGCGGTTGCCTTGGAAAGCAACATATATGCAAGTATTTTTCCAATTAGTACATGCCTAGTTAAGTTCAATACAAACACTAATAGATGATGATGTTAATATTGATTAATTGTTGTTTATCATATAGTTTACATATACATTTTTCCCATAAATATATATTATCACTGGTATATAAAACTGTTTGTTTCATATTTATACGGAAAATTTGTGATAATGACAAGCACTTATAATAACAATACCAATGATTAAAGATAATGAGAATGTGTGAGTATAAATCATATAGAATTTCTACCCAGGTAGAAATTGCAAACCGTATCAAAGAAATAGTACTGGAAACCCGCTGCTAATTTTGTTAAAAATTAAAAAAGGTACAACTAATATTGTACTAGGAAAACACTATTTTGTTTGTAAAGCATGTGTACCAATGTTATGCCAACGGTGGCAAGTTCGCATAAACCAACGGTTGACCACTGTTATCAATCGGATAACAGAACAATATTGTCAAGATTGTTAAGCGCACGTTTTGCCAACGCTTAACCGACCGTCGCCGATGCCTTGCCAACATTGTGCCGTTTGTATTTTTATGCCTGGGTATTTTTGGTTGTATAAGTGTGTTCATAAAATATTGATAAGTGGGGGAAATTAGACACACTTGGTCCACTTGAACATAACCAAAGAGAATATTAGTGGACTAACAATAATGAAAATATTAACTAAAGTAATGAAACTTTTCTTCTTGAACGAACATTGTATTTAAATTAATGAAAAGCTTCATACTTTTGATGAGACTAGTTTTTCAAAGCAACCTCTTCATTGAGTCAATAAACTTTTATTAAATAAAATGATATTATCATAAAAATTTATAAAAAATTTCTTCAAATTAATGAAAAGTTTCAATGGACGGGTTCTAGTGCAATTGCATTGCTTTAATGCAGAAATATATTAATATCATGCCGATAATTCACTCAGTGTATGATCCTGTGTTATATTTCCAAATCCTATTGACTTTTGAATTTGTTTTAATTGTTTATTTGTTAAGATAGTGGACGTATTATTTTTTTAATGTAAATTTCGATTTTGATTTTTAAACTACCTCTTTTTTGTATAAGTACCCAGTGTAGAAACGGTAATGCCATATCACTTTAATACAAATTATGATGACTTACTACCCTAGGGGGAATGAGGAGTCAATTGTCCTAAAAGTGACATGTTAAAGAAGGACTTATCACAGGACTGGTATAATTTAATACTGAAGTGGGTTAAGCAGTGTCAATTGTCCTAAACTTTCCAGTCCAGTGACAGGTAAAGGGAGGACTTACTTAACCAGAATGCTTATTAACAAGATAAAGTCAGTTGACCAGAATTGTACCCATTGGAAGCTGTTTAGTTTTCGTTTATTTTATACGACATGACCCTTTTGCGACAGTCTTGTTTTCTTTGGTTAGTCCTGTGGCATGCCACTATGTGGGTTAAAGCAGGACAAATGACCCTCTCCTATGACAAGCCA
Organism: Delia radicum; assembly: GCA_021234595.1. Lineage (NCBI taxonomy): Eukaryota > Metazoa > Arthropoda > Insecta > Diptera > Anthomyiidae > Delia > Delia radicum. The sequence goes on from CM037851.1 coordinate 37,288,383, forward strand.
ATGTTAAAGTTGCCAGTTGTTTACATAGGGTAGGGTTTAGCAGAGGACTGGTCTCTGGCACAAAGGGACCAATCTTGTGGAACACGCAGAACCGGTCCCATTCCCCATAGAGAAGTAACTTGTTAATTTTACCTTTATTTCAATACAAAAATAATGCTTTACCCATAAATACTAATTTTTGTTATTATTTTAAATTTAAAGTAATGATGTGAAAATTTTTTAAAACTCTTTTTGATATTGATAGTAAAAACATAGATAATTACATATTTTAGATTTTTTTAAAAATGGAAAGTAATGACATTTTGTGCAAGCAAGTCATTTATGCTCAGACGGTAGAGCGTTTGACAGCCAACATGGAGATCCAGGTTCAAATTCCGTGTGGGCACATTTATTAAACAAAAAAATTTATTTAAGAGACATTTTTCCTATTTTATACTTCATCATTATCAAGAAAGTACTTTGTTAAACCTTTTTCAGCAACAAATTATTCTACTAAAGCGTTTTCTCTGATGCCACTTTTTTCGTTCAACATAATAATGTATAAATGAATTAATTTGATTTCACAATTATTATTAGAATTTAATATGGGTGATAATTTTTTGTCCTTGTGCACGAGTTTTGGTAGAATATCCGAAGTTTTTAGATGGATCGGTCGCAACTTAGCATAGATTTTTGGTTCATACTTTATTGGGATATGCAAATATGATGAAAATCGGTTAATATTAAGACAAAGTTAATCCTCAAATCTGTTCTTAAATTTTTTCCAGCACGAACCATTATCGCTAAATTCGCAATTTCGTTATTTAAAAAAAATTTAATTTTTTAAGAAGTTTAGAGAACTTATCATGAGAAAAACTCGCTAATTTTCCTATTTCTTAGAAAATATACAATAAAAGTAAAAATGTATGTTTATGTACAACAGTTTTTATTCCGAAAGTGGTATGTGTCCATTCCATACTGAAAAAAGAACAAATTTCGCAATTAATATGTAATTTTTTTTAAAGTCTAAATAATTTTTATGACCTCTGATGAGATGTGTATAGAAATAACTGATAATAATTGGACGTTTAAAAGTTTAAAAACTTTGAAATGCAAACCGATTTATAACTCACTTTAAAAATATGTGGACTCATGCTATTTTTAAAATACATAGTTCAAGTGTAAAGCTCAACGTTTTATAATGTAAAAACAAGCAACTTAATATTGAAAAAATACACTTTTGTAGGTTTTAGTTGATAATATGCAAACTAAGCCCGGGGATCATTTATGTAATTGCCACCAGAGGCTCTGTTCTGATTTTTTTTTTTTAGATAAGCAAGGGGATATTGTAGAGATTAAAGGTGTCGAAATATTTAGGGTTTCAAGTAATGCAATTAGCACAGCTGTTGCGCCATCTGATTTAGATTTTACGAACTCGTTGATGTTTTTGAGTTTATAGCCATGTTATGTTGTTTTACTTGGGTGGGGGTAAGTGCTACGGGAACACCGAAGAAAATTAAATTTTGTATTCAGCAATAATTGTGGGTTTGAAATTTTTTATTCAAAGTTTAATAATTTGTTTTGTTACACTTGTTTCTTGTGATGTTGTAACTTTTTTAGAATAAAGTGTGTCGCATCTTCCCTGCATTAAATTCCACTTAATGCATTAAATATTCACAATTTAAGTATTCACACATTTTGCTATCATAATTTCACACTTCCTACTTTTACTTGGTTTATTGTGTATGTATGTGAATATTGTTTATATACTTTGCATTATTACATATTAGAGTGTCCCTTAAAATTCGATTTGTCATTACACCCAAAGTTTTAGTGCAAATGGAAGTAATCGATTTTTCAGATATGGAATTCTTCATCAGATATCATTAACCAACATTAGCTTAGAAACTAAAATGACCCATGAATTTGATAAAAAGCAAAACCGTGTTTTTATAAAATTAATTTTAAAGAACAAAAAAAAATTTTTTTTAATTATAAATTGTGTTTGTGTGTGGAGCGAATGCTTTTCTGGCCATTTGATGAGAATTGATTTTTTTGTCAAAAATTTTATAAAATTTAGTGTTTCCATCAATGTTTGCATAATTTTCGGAAAAGTGTAACTTTGATTTGACTGGACTATTATTATTATATTTTCTGTTGCTTAAAAAAGCATTAACATCGAGTAGACTAAAGTCAAAAAAGACCCACGAAACTTAATTTTTTTAGGACTACAATATCGCGAAGCTTTTAAATTGAAATAAAAAAAAATTTCACTTGATACCATTAATTATTTTTTTGATATTCATCGATATAGACAATAGGCAATTTACAGAATGACTTCTTTGTATAAGTGATAAAAGGAACTAAACTAAAAAGTAAATTAAGTTCATTATCGTAAGGGTTAAAAAGTTGGGATCAAAAATGGCTCCAGGTTTTTTTTTTAATGAAAATGATTGGATAAAATGCTGAACTGCGTTTTTGTTAAATTTCACAATTTTTTTTTTTGTTGGTCATTTATTTAAGTAAAATTTACATTGATGATCTTTAATACAAAACATGCTATGCAAAATTTACATTGATATACTTCAGCAGTTGGACTGGAAACACTGCCAATGAAAAGCTTTAAGAGTTAAAGCTGTTGGCTAAACTTTTAAGAAAACACGAAAATAACTAAATAATATTCGGGTAAATGATATTAAATAGTCAATTTTCATTTAACGTTCTTTAAAGTAGTTGCTCCACACACACAAAAAGGAATTAACATTTTTTCAATTTAAATTTTTTCTTTAATAACAACTACATATCCAAAATTTTAAAAATCTTTAAAAATAATTAAAAAAATTCATGTTTTTTGCATTTTTATAAAATTTGTGCTTCATATTTGAGTTTAGGCTAAAGAATTTCATATTTGAATAATTTTGAGTATTTTAAATGAAAAAATGTAAAACAAAATTAAATTTTTAAAAATTTGAGTTTAGGGAATTTTTAATAAAAATATAATTTTCCAAAATGGGACATTTTTTTTCGCAAAATTCGTCACGGGTTAACGTTTTCAATAAAGAAAATCGATTACTTCTATTTTAAATCGACAAATCGTTCTTTAAGGGACATCCTACATATTTCATATAATTTCTTAAGTTTTCACACTTGCACACAACACTTACACTTTTATAATCATAATTCACACTCATACTTAGACATAGTTTTATTTACTAGTACATAGTTATATATAAGTAAACAAGAATACAAATCATAATAAAATACTATTATGGGTTGGTACAGTCATTACTATCATAAATGTGTCACTAAGGTATTGTAAATCATCCTTTTACTTTTATATCCTAGTGTCCTTTATAAACCAGAAGAACATATATGCACTTGCTTTGTTTATACACAGAAAAGTGTTTAGATAAGTGTGAGTATTTGGTATAAATGCCTGTTAACTAACTAGTTTTATATTAAATTATCATTTTAATTAAGTTAAACACTTTAAACTTTTATTAACATTCATTTTATATCATTTTTTGTTTAAAAAAGAAAAAAGTTTTTTAAATCACTTTGAATTTAGTTTGTGGGAAAAATTTGTAATTAAATAAATTTAAAATTTTATTGGTATTTTTAGAGTTTGATGTTTTATAAAACGTAATTTAATAGATTTTCTTAATTGATTTGTTTCATATTTATTAGAAATTTTTTTATGGGAATCCCAAAAAGTTTCTGAAGAAATAGTCAAATGACTTTTTTTTGGATAATTACAGATTCTGGGCCACTTTTATAGTTAGTACTTACTTATTATATGTTCCGTTTATTACTCAAATTTAAAATAAGTAAAAATTTTTTTTTTTACAATTAAATTACTGGATCATTGTAGAAAACTAATCTTTATAACACTGTGCAACAAGAAAAAACTTCCCGTACCATTTCAACGAAAAATGAAAGTAGACCATTAGTAGACTAAAACCCCCAAAGCGGTTTAAAATCTTTGCTCTTGTTTTGTTTTAATAGGCCTTTGAAGTTGACTCTTTTTTTAGCATATTTTTGCTCTTTTTTTACTATGGATGAAAATAAAATGTTGAAATGGATAAAAATAAAATGCATAACAACGAAAGCGAGGGTGCTCATTTTCACACAGACTGTTTGGTAGCTTTTTTAGAAGTGTGGTGTTCAAAATGAGCTAAATCGGTGAAGCGCTTCAAAAGTAATTAGTAAAAATGTAAAGCTGCCTCAAAATTTTTAATACAAATGTGCGAATTTTACTAAATTACGTGACTTGTCCATTTTGTAACCAGACATATAGAGGTGAATATTCACCTCAAGTACTTTTTTCAACAATTTTTTTTTTAACCTCAAATTTTTTTTCACCTCCATTTTTGTTTACTACAAGAAAAGTTGGACATTTTGTAACCAGAGCCATAGAGGTGAACAGTATTGAATATTTCACCGCGAATACCTTTTTCACCAAAATTATTTTTCACCTAAAACGTTTTACACCTTGACATTTTTTACCTCAAAATTTGTCATGGAAATTGGTCAATTCTACTACAAGTACGTAATCGCGAGTAATAATAATTACGTAATTGCGTGTACTGAGTATGTCAAAGACATCTAAAAATTAATAATTATTATTATTCATCCTGAATTTCGTTCGAAAATGTATTACGGTTTTTAAAATAAAAGTGAATTTTGTGTAATTTTTTAAAAAAAAACTAAGTTTTTTTTAGGCACACATTTCAGATAAAGGTCATTCAAATTTCTATTAATTTGGCACATATGAGTAATTTCAAAAATTTTCGACACTTGTTGAAACTGGCTTCAGATGCCTTTTATTTCTGAAAAGTTACAGATTTTTAAACTTTTGCAATTACCTCCATAGGGGTTTTACGCCCTTTAACGAAATTGAGTTTTCATAACAATTTGGTGTTTACCAACCTGAAGTCAACGCACCAATAACGGGATACGAACATCACAAACTTATTGCAATTGGCGTAAGTTTTTGGAAAATTAATTACATGAACTGATTTTCTTAGGAAACTGAAACTCCGAGTCAAAAGGCAATAAAAAATTTTTAGATGCAATTATTTTTTTAAAACATTTTTGGGATAGACATTAGGATGTCCAGCTTTTTGAAGGTACTCATCGAATCTCAATTCGATCTACATTAATTCTAGCATTTAAAGTTATGGAAGGGAAAATTGTTCCTCTTCGATCATAAATAAAATTCAAAGCTTTACACGTTTTAAACTTAAAAACATTTGAATTAAGAATTCAAAATTTCATAAATTTCAGAATTTGGAAAAATTTATAATTTTTCTGTTCTGTTTCATTACAACTTTTTTTTGTATTACAATTATTTAAAGAAAATAAAAGAATTTATTAAGCTTGTGTCCAAAAAACTGGACTTTTTTTCTGAGTACCGCGGAATTCCACCTAAATGTAAAAGGGGACTAGGATTTTTAATTATGCAAAAATATAAATTTTGGAGCGATCCTGCCATTTTTCGAAAGTCTAACCAAATAGACCCGTATATGAAACTATATTATTCAAAATGTTTTACAAAACTAAACTATATCACATTTCAATACCATCAATAATGCCATTAAATAAGTGTGTATACATTTTCGATGGCAGCGACCAAAAAAGCTGATCACCTTAGTCTTTTTTTTTTAATTTTCGACACGATTTGCACAGAAAATCTTATAACTATCAGTGCGCAATGATATTCAATCAGTTTCCTCAAAATACACTCATTAAATTAATTGAAAATCAGTTAAAAAATTACTACATTTAGAATACTATGTAGGTAAAACCCACTTCAAATGTAATTAAAAACAAATGAAATTTCACTTTAAGAAAGCACGACTTACATTTCAGTAAATTCAATTAACATTGTCATTTGTTTTTTAATGTTCAAAAAATGACTAACTACGGTATAAAATGATTGAAAAATCATAAAACAGTCATTTGATGTGGTTTGTTGAACTACAAGGTTAGTAAAAAATTTAATTTGTTAAACAAATGACAGACATTTACATTTAAAAATAAAGAAACTGTATTACAACCCAAACAACTACATATTTTTAAAGCAGACGTTCCCTGAGTGTACCTACTTTTCGTTTAAAACAATTGTATTTTTTAGTTTATTTTCAACTGTTAAAAATGAAATGAAATTAAAATGAAAATTAATGGACGAAATCTGTGAAAACAATATGTTTAGAAATGTTGAGGTTTAGAAGAAGAATAAACGTTTTTCTCTAAAAATTATAAACACTATTAATTTTTAAATCAGACTAGACTAGTTTCTGCCTTTTTTTATGGAAAGGCTCATCAGTGATTTTCCATTTAAATTGTATTATTATTTGTGTCTTATAATTGTCAGATTGTCTCTAAATGATAAATTTTTTCAACAACCTGCGGCTGTAAGAATCAAACCTGCGCTCATCTTACATTACAAATGTAACAATACCAAGTCATGACCGTTTAGCGATCACACCCAAGTATGGCCTCGAATCTAATGCAGCTAAATTGCAGTTTTCTTTCCTATTAGCTTTCTCTGTTATTGTATATTATACTCAGAAGTGAAAACACTAACAACACAATTATTCTATTTTTAGATTTTTGTTTATTTTTCTAATCTCCTCCGTATCTATTTCACAATGTTACCAGATTAACGTATGGTTTTTACGTTCAGGGTTGACAAATTTTGCGTTTTAAGTTGAGACATCGCCACAGGGCAAATTTTATAATGTATTTTAGTACAGTGTTATATTAGTACAACCAAAAGTTTATTTTTCGATCTTTTATCATAAATTATGAGGTGAGCAAGATTATGATTATACAAGTTCAAGATCATTTGTTTTTTGTTAAACAAAAAACCGTGCAATGTTTATTTATTATATTTAGTACCTTGTTATAAATTTTTATTGTTTATTTGAATACTATATTATATATACAATATAATAAAACTATTTTTTGTTTTAAATAGAAAATAAACTGACTATTTTAAACGAAAGACAGAAATGTTAGATATTTCTTTGGTAATAAATTTTCAATTGAAATAACTTTACGGAATAACTTTTAAAATAACTGCTGAACTTTTATGGAAAGGTTCTTGTGAGTGTACATCTTTTTAAGGATTTGAATAATTTTATAAAAATGTTCTCAGGTGACTCAATTCGAAATGCGCACTTAAATCTTACTGATAAAACTTATTTTAAAGACAATTCTTAAAATATCATTATAATTAAGTAGGAAATAGTTAACATTATCTAATTAGACTATACAAATCATAAAAACAAAAGTTGAAAACCTATTTTGTGTTGATTTCATTTTGGCCAATTTTTTATAAATTCGTTTTTTTTTTTTTTTTGGGCTAATAAGACCTAAAATATTTATGTAAATAAAAACTAAATTTTTGTTTACAGTTTTGTCCCGAAGTTTCGTCGATTATTTGTCGACTTCTTCTAGGGATTCGTAAATTTTATATTATTACATTCAAAAACTTTTTTATAAATAATTTTACATTTTACATGTAACATACAACAAAAAACACGAATATAACAATTAAATATTTTTTCATCAATATTTTCAAGAAAAACTGGGTAACCATAATTGAATTTCGGTTAGTGTATAAGATAATATATAATGATACGTATATGATGCTATATATAGATCTATATAAGAAAGAAGCTATATTAGTATGATATGTAAATATATATAATTACATATGGACACATACATAATTAGATACAATTATATAAAGTTATATCAAGCTATATATGACTGTATGTAAATAAACTTTTTTCGTAAGCATTTTTAATTTTCTTCAAACTTATAACCTAGATAGAAGATAAATGATTAACGAGGATGGATTAAGCATGCTTAAACATTGGCATAAGAGGTTATTCATATCAAACAAAAAAAAAATAATTTTGAACATGTTTTTTATCAAATTGTTGAACTTTTTAAAATTCCTCATATAAAAAACTAAATTCTTTAGCTTATGAATTTTCTGTTTAAACAAGTTTGTGTAAAGTCTTGTAGCATATACATATTTCTAGTTCCAGATTTCTACCTAATATGTTTTACATAGATCAATAAACCATTTATATCTAAATTTGATCAAAAATACAAACAAATATGTCAAACAAACAATATCAGACTTACCCAACCGATAAAAATTTTCAAAAATTCCGCCTAAGCGAATATCTACAGACATATCAAATTTCTAGTTCCTCGGTTTGGTAGTTTAGGAAGAACTTTTGTGCCTTCCACTAGGAATGACCAAAAATTCCGTATACGCAGGATTAAAAAATCTCATACCAAATTTAAGTTTATAGTTTTATCGATTTGTTCAGGCCTTCATGGCGCTCCAAATAGGAATTCCAAAAATCCCAAAAATTTCCAAAATTGTTTAAAAATGATGTACCTAATATGTATACGTATTATATTATATTACAAATACTATATAACAATTTATTTTGAAAGTAGTATTAGTCTATTTAAATAAAATTTATATATTGATTGCGTTCCATAGAATTCAACTTCTTCTATATATTGCACAACATTTTTTGTCCAAACTTTATATATCGCTGAAATTTTCTTGTATTGAAAGTTATTTTGAATAACACTGATGTTTTTCCCATAAAAGAATTGTCTGATTTTTATAAACGTTTACCCGAAAATTTTCCAATTTCATAGAAAATTTACAATAAAACTAAAATAGTAGTGGGCTTATGTACAATAGTTTTCAAAAAGTTTTAATTTTTAAAGTGGGATGAGTTCATTCTGAAAAAAAACTATATAACTATAAATAAATTTTGTGTCCCCTGATGACATGTGTATAAAAACATTGTGCAAAAGTTTTAGTTTACTGTTTCATAAATATTGAAACGCAACACACTTTATATCTTATTTTAAAAATAGGTGGACTCATATCACTTTCAAAATAAATAGTTCATATAATTCCATATAATTTAATAAGTATTTTAACGTATTTTTATCATTTCGCATTAACTTGCTTTCACTGTCATATACTATACCATCTCATACATATTCGTACATAATAACAATTTCAAAAACATCCGTGTGTCGCCAATTTTATTGATGTGACTGGAAGTTGTAAGTGAAAGTAGTATATATTTGAATCAAGACAATACATAAGGTAACCCAATAAACAATTGTTGTCACTAAATGAAATTATAAAATCTAAAAAACTTAATTTGCATTTAGTTTATATAAATAAGTTTGATATAATTTTTAATAAAAATTATGTTTTTTAATTATGCAATGAAAATGAAAATTATTTACGTTCGAGGTCATGCTCTATATTTCTCATTCATTCATAATTTTTATTTTTATTAAAAACTATATCAAACTCCCCTTTTACATTTTGTTTTTGTTTTTAAAAAGGAGAAAAAAAAAACAAAAAACGTGTATTGAATATCTACCAAAGGTAGACCTTGTACATAAAAAACAAGTTTTCAATTTATTTTTGATCAATGGTGATAATCTTTAACTTCCAGCTCATATATTAGTTCTTATTTAGTGAGAAAACTAGTTTATATGAATGTTTGATGTTTTGCATGGGATTGTCACTTCTTTCAAAACATGTTCTGATGATGGAAACCTACAAAATTCCCGAAATAGATCTATGAACTAATTCCTGAAAGTGGTCAATTAATAAATTTTAAAACAAAAACTCTATACATTATTTGTTAGGATAATATCCTAATAAAGAAATATAGAGTATGGAATCGAACTTGAATAATTTTCATTATATAAATAGCTTTTTAATAAAACAGAATAAAGCTCGGTTTTTTTAAATTGTCTAAACAATCAAAATAGATAATTACTTTTATCACAAATATATCGTCTGCTTGCCTGCAAGTTTTTTAACAGGTTTTAAGGAGAGCGAAAAAACTGAATTACACTCTAAAAAATTATTGTAAATTTACGGTGGAGTGCAATAATGCCTTACGAAATAAGGCCTTTAAGGCTTTATTTCACTTTCAATTGAGAAATAAGGCCTTTATTTGCAAAAAGGCTTTATTGCACTTTGAAAGTGAAATAAAGCCGTAAAGGCCTTATTTCACTTAAATTTTTTTTAAATGAAGCAATTAAATTTCTTATTCTTATTCTTCTTATATTTTATTGAACAATTACAAAAAAATTTCATATTAACAAAAATTAATAGAACATTAATAATTCAACAAAAAATTTAACTGCAACAATATTGAAAATCTTTGCTTTATAAAGTTTTTCTGCGTGGCGGCCTGCGGCCGCTCTTAGGGGTTTTCTCCTCCATGGGACGCGGCAGGTGGCTTCGCTGAATAAAGTTTCCCTGCGCTCGTCACACTAGGGAAGATAATGAGACGGGCGCAGGAAAACTGTATTCAGCGAAGCCACCTGCCGCGTCCTATGGAGGAGAAAACCCCTAAGATCGGCCGCAGGCCGCCACGCAGAAAAACTGAACAGTGTAACAAAAGAATCAAAAAATACAAAATAAAGGCTTTATTGCACCATTGGCTAAATTTAAATAAAGGCCTTATTTCACTTTCAAAGTCCAATAAAGCCTTTTTGCAAATAAAGGCCTTATTTCTCAATTGAAAGTGAAATAAAGCCTTAAAGGCCTTATTTCGTAAGGCATTATTGCACTCCACCTAAATTTACTACTATAAAACGAGTAAAGTTTCATGCATTATTACGCTAATTTGGTAAATTTATACATCAAAATGCGTAAAACTATTTTGCGGACACTTTTATATACAATAATACACACTTACAGTATTTTTACCAATTATGTGTTTACAATTAAACACATTATGCCTAAAAGTAGTATTATTTTGTTAAATAAAATTTTTACGCATAAAGTTTGTAAATATACTAACTTATAATAGTAATAAATATTTTGACGTTTTTAAATTGAAAAAAAATTAAACAAGTTGAAAAAAGCCAAAAAAATCTAAAAAATTTAATTTATTGAGAATTTTAATGAAAAAAAAAATGTATAACTGTAGTAGTTGTGATAGTGTTTAGTTTATAGTTTATTTCCAAGTGTTTGCAGCCTAATTGTGGAAAAAATATTTTCAAAATATAATATATGTACAGAGCTTTAAAGAAAAAAATTCTTCATTTGATTTATTCAGTCGGTTTTAACTCAATCGATTTAAAAATATCGCCAATGTTGAAAAAAATTCCCAAAATTGAAAAAAAATCGCAAAAAATCGCTAAAATTGAGAAAATCTTTAAGATAAAAAAAAAATCACCAAAAATTAAAAAAAAATCTCCAAATTTGAAAAAAACGCTAAAATTTAAAGATAATCGCCAAAAATGAAAAAAATCGCTAAAATTTAAAAATATCGCAAAAAAGTAGAAAATCCCTAAAACTAAAAGAAAATCGACAAAAATTAAAAAAATCGCCAAAAATTAGAAAAATAGCTAAAAATGAAAAAAATTCGAAATAAAAAAAAAAATTTGCAAAAACAAAATCGCCAAAAATGAAACAAATTTTCAAATTGGAAAGAAAGCTTAAATTGAAAAACGAAAAATATTGACGAGAAACTTAAAATAGCTGTAAATGTATCTTTATTAGTTTTCGAAACACAGGCGATGTTCCAAATAGATTTCAATATTTAAATTAGAATTCAATATTTGAAGCTCTGTATATGTACAACAACTTATATACAAATATTTATTATTAAATTTATTATTATACAACACATTAATAAAACTCTTTCTAAAAATTAATTTTTTGTTTTATTTGAAAATTTTTTTGGGCTGTTATTCTTTTTTACCGGAAGGTAAAGATACGCATTTTTAGGGGGTTTTTACGCTTATAAATATGTATTTTTACGCATTTTATACGTATAATTGCACGTAAATCATGTTTTCTTACACGAAAATTTGGTAAAATTACTCATTTATTTATAAATTTTATCAAAATTTTACGCACTTCCATTGTAAATTTACCAACTTTGTGTTCACAAACTTACTCTCAATGTGCGTATTTTTTTCATTTACACACATAGAGTTAATTTACCCAACTTATAGTAGGAGTACAGTTTCCTTCTATAACTTGGGTAAATTTTAACAGAAATTAATTAGAGTGTATATTATACTTTTAAGATATTTTTTGACATTTTGATTCATGACCTTAATTACTAAAATACTGCATTAAAAGAAATCCGCATTTAAGCCATGTTACAGAGCAGTTCTTGGTGTTTAAGAAAAACTACACATAACACTTTTTGAAAACATGTTCATACCAGTTTGTACACATATCACTTTCTGTTCATAAAAAAATAGTTAAGGTTTTCTATTTTTATAGTAAAATCTAAATAACAGATTGCAGAACAACTTATACTGTAGTTCTAATTCTAAGTATATCCTACAATCGATTCTTTTTATATGGAGTTTGTCCTATTTAGAACAGATTCTTTACCTCCAAATAAGAACAGATTGTTTAGTATATTAAATTTTGTATAGAAACGATCTAATTATTTATAACACAAAAAAAAATTTAAACAAGTGAATTTCTTATTACTAATGGACAGTCAGTAAAACCAAATGTGCGTAATACCAATCTATTACCGAGGCTAGTACAGAAACTAGAGGCAACTTTAAATCAATATACTTTTTTAAGTATTCATATTTTTTGAATACCTTAGCTTTTATTGAGAGTTTGATTAACATTTTTAAAAAATGTATGTTCGCCCAGTAAAATAGTAAAATCCAAATAACTGGTTGCAGAACAGCTTATACTGTATTATAACAGGTTCTAATTTCTGTTCTGCAACTGGTTCTTTTTTTATGGAGTTTGTCCTATTTGCAATAGGTTCTTTACCTCCAAACAAGAACAGGTTGCTTTAGAACCGGTTCTAGAACCAGTTATAGAATTGGTTCTGGGACAGTGATACCTTTTATTTCGACTGTTCTAGAACTGGTTCCATGTAACCGTTGGTAAAAGAAGTTGTTCTAGAAACGGTTCAAAGTTAATCTGTTCTAAAAAATTTTGCTTTGCGGTTTAAGAAATTAACTTAGTCTCATTTTCACAATGTCCCGTTAGCTACTAACTGGAACTTTAACTGACACATTTGCTGTTGTTTCCCAAATAAATCTTCAATTTAACTGTTTGTTAAATTTTAACTGGACATTCGGTAACCGGGCTTTAATTTGACATTTTTAAAAACATTTTATTGCTGTATTATTTTATTTTGTTAACTGGGTTATGTTGTATTTATGTAAGTTAAATTTAACTTGTATGGGTATGTTTTAGTATGTATGCATGTGAATGAATGAAGGTTGTCATTATATAAATCACCGGATATATAAGTATATACCATTTTTGTTTTTGTATGCGTGGTAATTCATTGAATTCAATAAATACTATTCATGCCTTCAAAAACATTCATTTTTGTTTACTGTGGTAGTTTTTTTTTTGTCTTGTGTAAAAAAGTAATTTAATAATAACTTAAAATTTTAAGTATAACTTAAAAAGAATATTTAATATATGTTTATTTAGGAAGGAAGCAAAATTTGTAAAATAAGCTCTATTTTATAAAAGATAAAAAAAAGAAAAATAGTTGAAAAAAATGTTAAAATTTAACAGTTTTTTTTTTTGTTTTAAACAAAATTTCAAGTAAAAAATAAGCTTTTGTTTAAGCATTATTAGTTTTAATGTTTGTGTATCTTCTTATCAAACAGGAAACAGCAAAAAAATCATAAAATAAGAAAGACAGAAATCATTTAAGTGTAACCAAAAAAATACTTTAAAAAACAGTTCTTAGTTTTCTTTTTTATATTTGCCAAATGTTAGACAAGAAAATATAAAACCCTATTGAAGTCTGTAAATTGGCCATTTAAAGTCATCATTTTGTTTTTCATCGTACTCGAAGCAGCAGCAGCATTCACATCATTGGCTTTATTGTATTACACAACTTGATCTTTTTCTTTTCTATTTATTTCTTTTGCTTGGTTTTTAGTTTTTAGTTTGCCGTTTTAACTATTTTCAACTGCGGTATGAATCTTTCTCTTTAATATTAACATCAGTTCAGTTTTTATTATCAAAGGTCAATGAACGTGATTTATATTTTTAAAATATATTTTTTTAACGTTATCTTTTAAATTTAAGTTTATAAAAACTTTCACTTTTTGAATATTTTTCAAAGTCAAGATAAAGTAATAAAACATAACATTTTTTTTTGTTCGAAAGCCAAATTAAATTAGGGGAGAAGTGGGTGATGTGAAATACAACTTGCGTATATTTTCCTCAAAAATCCAAATCATTAGAACATAATGCATTTTATTAATGTAATTATATGTTAATTAAAACACCATAGTAAAAACGTTTGTATATAATAACATGTTATATACACTTGTATGTTTTTGTCTGACAGTGTATTTAACCAGACATAATTATATAAATTCATATACAAAATTGGTTTTGCCGAAATATTTGAATATGATGCTATATATGGTTACGTCCTATATATTATTGTAAAGGGTGTCCCAAGAAGAGCGCAATTTTTAAATTTTAAATAAAACACAGATATTTAAAAAAAAATCGTGAAACTTTATTATATCGTAAAGTAGACAGAATGAGGTTATGTATGGAACAATATATCGTGCAGATGGCCGCCGCGGCTTTGCTGGCATGCACGCGACCTTTTAATGAAATTTTCAATGACCGTTTTGCATGAATGCTGCGGTATTTCATTAATGCAGCGTCCAATTTCCTCTTTTAAGGCTTGAGTCGTCGTCGGCTTATTCGCGTAAACCATCGTCTTAAAAAAACCCCAAAGAAAAAAATCTAATGGTGTTAAATCTAGGCGCCAGTTCTGATCTCCAAAACGCGAAATAACACGACCGGGAAATGACTGATGCAGCAATTGAATTGTTTCTCTGGCTGTATGACATGTGGCGCCGTCTTGTTGGAACCACATGCCCTCCACATTCATTTCTTCAATTCTAGTCAAGAAAAAACTGGTTATCATTTCACGATACCGAACACCATTGACTGTTTGCGCTTGACCTGCCTCATTTTCATAAAAAAAGGTCCAATGATTCCTCCAGCCCAAAAACCACACCACACAGTGACTCGTTGAGGATGCATTTGCTTCTCGTGAATCACTCGAGGATTTTCCTCACCCCAAATGCGACAATTCTGCATATTGACGAAGCCATCAAGATGAAAATTGTGACCCCAAATTGATCGCAATTTGCGAACTGTAGCCGCAAAACTTTCACCATTTTGGTAAAACAATTTCACAATGAGAATGCGTTGTTCATTCGTGTAGCGCTCCATTTTTACGAACCTCGTACCTTCTACTAGCAAACAATAACAATTGTTCAAATGTCAAACAGATTTAAAAATTGCGTTCTTCTTGGGACACCCTTTATAATGCATTTAGAATTGGATAAAATGAATCCAATTATATGATGTTATATATACCTCGACATGGCAAAATACTGAATATTTATATATTATATCATACCATGTTAAAAATCGACATATATGGATACATACATGAACACACATGCTGCATACATGTCCACATGCATCCATATATGATTTATATGTGCTCACAAATGATTCATACATTTTCATATGAGTAATCATATATGTTCATGTGTGTGCATTAACGTTCATATGTTATGTTCATGTGTGTGAATGTCGATACATGTTCATATGTGTAAATTAACAAAACTTTAGACAATATTTTCTTATATGATGACATATGAACGTATATGAACATATATGAATACATATGAACATATATGGTGTATGGACATGTATAAGCATGAATTAGTTCATGCATGTTCATAAATGGAAGCATACATATGTATATTGATTTTTAACCGGGTAATTTTAAAAAAATATTTAAATTTGGATAAAATTGTATATTGCCCCGTACAGAGTAACACAAGAAATCTCCTTTTGGATATAATTATATATTACATTCAAAACACTTGCACAATTTAGATAAAACATCTTAAGTTGACATAAGAAACTTCCCCTGATTTTTGTCTTTCAAACACGTATATTGATTTCTTTATGATTCCTAAATTTCTACACCTTATTTTGAAAAATTTTTATGTTTAAGAAAAATAATTTCTTTCATTTGTAATCTTAGGCATTTTACTTTTGTTTTAGATTTTTAATTATAAAAGGATTTATAACGTTGAAACAAAACTCGTATTTGCTGTTAATTATTTCTGCAAATATTACGAATTTTAATAAAGTTTTTAGAGGAAAAAACCGGATACAATTATGACTGATTTTGTATATGTTTGTACTAGTTCAGATATAATTTTATACTATTATAAAAAATCGGATTAAATAGTATCGCGCCATTATTTGGATGAAAGTTACTCTGACAGTATTAAATTAGAACTAAACTAATGCAATTTTATGTGAATATGCGGGCACATTTCTCCGATAAACACATTAAGTAACGTATGACTATAAAAATCATCATATACATTCATGTCGATTCGACAATATGCTCATCACTTTGTCGATGTCGACTCTTCACTTTCACCACCCATGATTCGATACATTTTAAAATAGGCGTGAAGAATTATTGGTTAAAGCTATCAAATTTTACAGCTCTAAAAAAATAAACAAAAACAGAGAAAAATAAGCACAAAAAACATATCATTTTTTTCTGACCGCTAATTGTATTAAAAAATAAAAAGGAATTAATATTTCAATAGAGATAGTTCTGTGACATGTCCTTTGGCGTTAGTTAATGGACTTGTTCTTTTGCGTTGGTTCTGTGATATGTTCTTTTGCGATATGTCCTTTTGCGTCAGTCCAGTGACATGTACTTTGGGGCATGTTCTTTAATATCAGTCCTGTGCCATATCACATATGGCAAATGTCCACCTCCTAGGATAAGCCCAAGTGAAAGTGATCGGTCCCTTTCATATACAAAAACCGGTCCCGTGACAAATCCCTATCACAATGTAACCGTCAAGTTACGTGTGATTTTGTGGATGTTGTTAACATACAACTTGTTTAGAATGCATTACAAATTTAGTAACATTTTGTACTGTAACTTTTTACATAAAAACGTACTCAAAATACTTAATACGAAAAACCAAGACACAAGAAAAATAAGTTTACGGGTATTATAAATTTTACGGGTACACATTTGAAGTAAATGGTTTGACATGTGTTTGAAATGGTTACAATTGTATTAACACACACACACACACGCACACACACACAGAACAGAACATATGAATTTATAACAACATTAACATCAATGATAAAGATAGTTAAACTGGAGTAAATAAATAAAAACGGAATCTAATAAATATAAACTGACATATACATATTAATAGAACACTACTACATGTACATAAATAATACATAATAGTGAAGTATTTAATTTGAAAAAGTTTAGAATTAACCATCTAACCGCTTCCAGGCTGGGTCCATAAATGCTCCAAATTAGTATTTTATAATAATAAATTAAGTTATTTCGATAGAAAATAAAATTTACAAAACATTATGTGAAGTAATTTTTTGTGTGCAGTGGAAGCGAGAAAGTGTTTGGAAGCGAGAAAGTGTTAAAATTAAAATTTTTTAAATTTTCAAAAAATAAATATTTTGAAAAAAAACACAATTTTCAAAAGCCATTAAAACAAATTTATTTTGACTAGAAACAATTAGTATTAAATACATAGTGACATTTAAGCTTAAGCATTAGAAAAAAGCTCTTATTTAGGTCCAAGGATATACAGGCTTCCACCAGAATAACTCTAAAGGACACATATCCTTAACTTAAAAACGTGTGGACTGTTTTCCATGCAAATTGGCTAAACTATCAAATTTTACCTATACATTTTATTAAAGGAAATGTAATTTCTATAAATATTATTTGTCGAATCCGAGTTTATTTAAAAGCTTACTATTCGAAGTGATCTATTATAACTAAAAAACTTCACTAAAGCTGCCTCAAATTTATTAAATATATAGAGAATTTTACAAAAACTAAGTATTCCATATTCACATCAATAATTCAATACTTTACCATATTTTAAAAACTATTGCGATGATTAAAAATTGTGAAACAGAATACAGCTTTTTAAATAAAGAAAATTTCACTGCTATTGGTAAAAACGTTGTAAAGTAAGAGTACAAAGTGATTATTTTAAATTTGATATTTAAATGCTTAAATATTTAGAAAAATTTATATTTCCATGAGTTTTTTGAATTTGTTATAAATAAAAAGAAGTGGTTTTTAAAAACCTGCCAAGAGAAATCGGCTCGGAATTTAGTCAGCTAATTTATAGTTTTTTATATGCGCAAACCTTTGAGCTGTGGGCTAATTTGCTCAAAACTTTCAAATGGCCGCACAATACAAAAGCCAATAATATGTGGAAGATTTTGTTATATGAATAAAAAATTCGCAGTTCAAATCGAATATTAGTTCCATTTCTAAAAAAAAACCATCATTATATCTAAAATATTAAGAACCAAATATATTTAGCGCAGTTGAATTAAAGTATTGAGGGATTGTATAAAAATACATTGAGTCGCCCATATTTAGCTTAATTAAACTTTTGTAAAGTACCATCACCATAATTTGTAATCGAAACTCATCGTACGCAACTTAATCAAATGAACGACATTTGAAATTATTTGAAGAAATTTTAATATTAACAAACCAAAAATAATAAAAAAAATTAAAAGAAACAACAAAATGTTCAAATTCGAGAAGTACTTAAATTTGAAGAAATATTTATAGAAATTTTTAACGAAATCAAAAAATCAAAAAAAAAATCATTTAATTGTGGTTAAAGCTAAAAATCTGTAATATTAAGTTTGTAATAAAAGTAGAAATGAATATACTATCGACTTTTGTAAAGTTTCATTCTTATTAATTCAGTGAATTTGTAAACGAAACTTATCGTATCCAACTTACTCAAATTAAAAAACAACAATATAAAATCAACTTTTTCTAAAAATTTGAAAATTAACGTTAGTCATTGTAAGAAAGTTAGTAATTCTTCTTATTTTACACGATATATAAATGATCTTAAACATTTATTTATTAATTAAATTTATTTGTTTCCAATATTTCGTCGCCACATCGGGTGACTTCTTCAGGGAACAATTATTACAAATCGTTTAAGATCATTTATTTATTAATTATAATTATTTATTTCCAATATTTCGTCGCCACATTGGGTGACTTCTTCAGGGAACTATTATTACAAATTGTTTAAGATCATTTATTTATTAATTATAATTATTTATTTCCAATATTTCGTCTCCACATTGGGTGACTTCTTCAGGGAACAATTATTACAAATTGTTTAAGATCATTTATTTATTAATTATAATTATTTATTTCCAATATTTCGTCTCCACATAGGGTGACTTCTTCAGGGAACAATTATTACAAATCGTTTAAGATTATTTATTTATTAATTATAATTATTTATTTCCAATATTTCGTCGCCACATTTGGCTATTTCTTCAGGGAACAATTATTACAAATTATTTAAGATCATTTATTTATTAATTATAATTATTTATTTCCAATATTTCGTCTTCACATTGGAAATAAAGAATTATAATTATTTAATAAATGATCTTAAGCTCGTTTAAAATAAGAATAATTAAATAAAAGAAGATCAAAGAAAACTTAACGTTTTTAAGAAAGATAGTAATTGTAGTTTTGCTGTATATTTTTATCTTCGTGATATACGCACACTACATAATTTGTACACTTGATTCCGCCTGCAGCCTGTCAATTAGTCCAGTGGTAGGATTTTATTTCGTCCTGTGCGGTAAAACCATAATTTTCTGAAAAATATAAAACCACAAAAAATCCGTCAAATTGTAATTCTTAAAGGGTAACAGTCCAATTTGCACGGTCATTACAAAACTCTTCAGTCTTTCTTATTAACATATTTAATTAAAAACTATAATGCAAAATTTTTATTAAAACTAAATATTTTTTAAAAGGAATGTTTACAAAAATTACGATTTCTCCGTAACATATTTCGAACCCATTCTAAAAATTTTATATGATGTAGATAACCTGTCAAGTTAACTCTGAACAACAAATGAAAAAATTAGGATACGCATTTTGAGATGTTTGCAAATCAAGGGAATTTTTAATTTTTTTTTTATCCTTTTTTAAAAAAGGTTTATTTTCTTCATAACCTTTTCGAGAAGCTTATATAAGCTTTAACATGCCACTAGGTTCATGAAATTTGGATGACACGTTCCAGATATATGATGTACTGCGATGAAACACGGAGTACAACGAATTTGGGAAAAACTAGAAATTAAAAACTTTATAAGGTCCAAGAGAATACATACATCAAATTTTGTGAATATTGGGAGAGATGAATCCGAAAAATCCACTTTTTGTGTCTACGATTTTCATTTACACCCTATATATATAAAACTGACCACTTGATAAACACTTGTTTTAAATTAAAAATTTATATATTCAACTGTAAATTGTGAACGAGCGAATTTTCTTTTTTTATGGCATATTTTGCCCTTTTATCTGGTTGTCTTAAATTGTATTTAATGTTACAATTATTTTCAATTTCCCGCTTTAATATTAAAACGAATATGTAAACACTGTTCATGGTGTTGTTCTATGAGTCATTATAAACGAACAAAAAGAAAGACACAAAAAATACAGAGTGGGGAACATTTAATGAACAACAAATAGTCGGAAAAATATATATTTTTAATAATTTGGTAATCCATACAAACAACAATATTTAAACAATTATACAAAACTAAAGAAATGGTTTACTAACAAAAGTGTTTTTGCGAAAGAAACACAAAATATAAGATATTATATTAAAAAATCTAATTCAAAATTAATGTAAATCCTGGTGACCATTTTATTAAATATATACCCTTTTTTCAATTAATATTAGTATACATTTTTTACATAAAAATAATTTCTTTAGTCTCGAACGTAGCCGGATTTTTAAGTTTTTGATTTGTATGAAAATCCTACAAGGGTAAACTCAAAAATACCCAAAAAAGTGGTTAATTTCTTAATTCTGCAAATTTTTCGCAATCTATATAGAAAAAAGTTCAAACTATCAAAATGTGAAATGCAAAAATCAATAAGTACAAAAAAAAAAACTAAAGATGGTTAACCTCTTATGCGTTTGCAAAATCAAAATGATCTTGGTTTGTGCACCATATCACTTTTTGTTTTGAATTGAAGTTTCTTTGCTGCATTTCATAGACGCCTTACAGCAGTTACTTCTTTTATTTTGATCGATGTTCGTTGTTTTGGTAATGCAGCAAAACATAACATAATGCAGCAAAACTAAGAGAAACAGCTTTAAATGGATTTTTAAATGCATATTTTTCAATATAAACAAATAAAACTTCGGGTTCTGATGAGATCTTTAGCCAGATCGAAATACTAGTATCAACCTAGCTAATATGTTTGATTTGCTTTATTTTTGAAAATATACGGAGGTTGAAAGCTCGTTATAAATTGAAAATAACATAAAAATAATCTCGATGTATATAAAAACAAAAAACTAATATAACTGTAAAAAATATTACTTGAGCCAGAGTACACACTAAAAATTTTTTATATAAATAGAACATTTTTGGTCTTCAAAATTTAGTAACGTCATGATGCTTGTTAGGAAGAGACCTAACCACGTGGTTGATTACAAAGAAGACAAGAATGGAGCAACATTGATTATTAATAGGTTTTTTGTTAAAGTTCTGCCTATTATATAGGCTCTAGCTTTTCTAAAACTACGGGTTCTGATGAGATCTTTAGCCAGATCGAAATACTAGTATCAACCTAGCTAATATGTTTGATTTGCTTTATTTTTGAAAATATACGGAGGTTGAAAGCTCGTTATAAATTGAAAATAACATAAAAATAATCTCGATGTATATAAAAACAAAAAACTAATATAACTGTAAAAAATATCACTTGAGCCAGAGTACACACTAAAAATTTTTTATATAAATAGAACATTTTTGGTCTTCAAAATTTAGTAACGTCATGATGCTTGTTAGGAAGAGACCTAACCACGTGGTTGATTACTAAGAAGACAAGAATGGAGCAACATTGATTATTAATAGGTTTTTTGTTAAAGTTCTGCCTATTATATAGGCTCTAGCTTTTTAAAACTTCGGGTTCTGATGAGATCTTTAGCCAGATCGAAATACTAGTATCAACCTAGCTAATATGTTTGATTTGCTTTATTTTTGAAAATATACGGAGGTTGAAAGCTCGTTATAAATTGAAAATAAATAAATTTTTTATTAGTTGTGCTAGACGTATGCAGAGAATATATTAAACAATAAAAATTATCATTAAAATTTAATCAAAATTGCTTAACAACATTGTGAATCTCTTTTCACGACTTTTTGTTATATTTCTTTGAAACTCTCAAAATCCCAGCTTAGCTTAGCAGAAGAGAGATGTATGAACTCTGAAAATCAATACACAACAAAATACACTGATCACAAACGTAGACGTTGAGCGGTCATTTTAGATATTCAGAAACCTTTTGAGAGCAAATAAATTAAATTTTACGTTTAAAACTATATGTAAAAAACTTATTTATATAAAAAAATTTTAAGTGCATATGTTTTTAATTTTTAGTGTATATTTTAAAATTTGTCATGCATAAAGATGGTTATGCATAAAAAATGATCTTGGTTTGTGCACCATATCACTTTTTGTTTTTGAATTGAAATTTCTTTGCTGCATTTCATACACGCCTGCAGCAGTTACTTCTTTTGTTTTGATCGATGTTCGCTGTTTTGGTAATGCAGCAAAACATAACATAATGCAGCAAAACTAAGAGAAACAGCTTTAAATGGATTTTTAAATGCATATTTTTCAACATAAATAAATAAATCTTTTATTAGTTGTTTAATATAAATCATTACATTTTTTATTACTTAATTGACGTATGCAGAGAATATATTAAACAATAAAAATTATCAATAATATGTAATTAAAATTGCTTAACAACATGAAAAATAGTTAACTCAAAGTGAATCTCTTTTCGTGACTTTTTGTTATTTTTCTTTGAAACTCTCAAAATCCCAGCTCAGCTTAGTAGAAGAGAGATGTATGAACTCTGAAAATCAATACACAACAAAATACACCGATCACAAACGTAGACGTTGAGCGGTCATTTTCGATATTCAGAAACCTTTTGAGAGCAAATAAATTAAATTTTACGTTTGAAACTATATGTAAAAAACTTATTTATATAAATAAAAATTTCAAGTCCATATGTTTTTAAATTTTAGTGTATATTTTAAAATTTTTCATGCATATTATAGTCGCCTAAAACATACATTTTAAGTGCATGAAGTTCCTGTCCCTGATTATCAACTAATAAACAAGAATTACCGTTTAAACTGCTGTTTTTTAATTTTTGTATATTTTTTTATGGCGTCTCACATTACCCTACACCATCCCAAATTACCTCACCTTTTATTCATTGAAAAATCGCCAAAAAAAAATCTAACTAACGAATAATTTTGTTGAGTTCTTTTGGGTTAAGAATTGATCAATTAAAAGACTAACTAGAGGTGGGTGCTTTTTAGGAGCTGCAAAATAACTAGTCCTAAATTACCCCACCTTCGCTAGAGTTGAAAAAATAGAGTCCAAAAATAGATGTTTAAAAATTGGTTAGATCATACTTTATATTTAAAATAATGATTAAAATATGTTTTAATGGGTAACGAACTAGTTTTTTTATTGAAATAATGGAAAAATTAAGTTGTTATAAGTAAGTCATTATTATTTGATTAGAGTAGTGCAGAGAGTAAGCGGGAGTCATTAATGGTAGTCCAAAAGATAATGATATGTTATTACTGTTTTTACACTGGGAATGCCCAGTGTAGTAAAACATTACCATATAAGTGGTTATATAAGTAATGGCAAGTACTTTAAATTGTCATTACTTTGGCATGGAAATGTCGCGAAAAATAATGACATATCATATATTGGCCAAACAAATTCTTTAGTCTACCCAGATGAGTATTTATGAGTCTCAATATGCATTTCGTCAAGGACATAGTACTACTTCATTGCTGCTAAAACTAACTGATGCTATTAGAAACGATTGTAAATGTAATAAGTTAAGTGTTTTTGTGTCCCTTGATCTCTCTAAGGCCTTCAATGCCATTGATTATTTGAAAATGGTTCTTAAACTGAAAAGTAATTTCAACTTCTCTAGATCTGCTTGCAGCCTCATTATGTCATACATAAGTGACAGATTAAAATTTGTTTCTTTAAATGGATTGGAGTCTGGTTTACTACCTCTTTACTCTGGGGTACCTCAGGGGTCTGTATTAGGGCCCCTTTTGTTTATTCTTTATATCAATGACTTACCTGTGGTTTTAAATTCGCGGATTTGCAGATCTTTTATATTTGCAGACGATGTTTTTTTACTTTTCAGTGGTAATCAAAGGTTTTCTGAGTCATTGGAGAGTAACATTAATGCTTCTCTTGATCGTGTCTTACAGTGCACTGCAGACCATTCACTTGCAGTTAATTCTACTAAATCTAAGGCTATTATGTTTGGGGTTTCAAATCATTTTACAGCGGATATTGATATATATTTAGCCAATAATAAAATTGAGTTTGTAAATCAATTGAGATGTTTAGGTGTTGAACTTGATAGTAAACTGTCATTTAAACCACACATTGATGCCCTATGTGGTAGAGTGTGGGGGGCATTAGGTAGAATTTATTCGTCGAACATGTACTTACCCCTTTCCGTTAAACGTAAGTTGTCGCATGCTCTCTTGATGTCTCAGATTCTTTATTTCCTCCAGGTATTTTCTGGCACTATTGGTATTAATGTTATAAGTGTCAGACGTCTGGTGAATACTATTGTACGATTTGTTTTTAATGTTCATCGACGTAGTCATGTTTCTGACTATGTGAGTCGCTTCCTTGGGTGTTCTTTAGATAATTTTCTGAAATGTCGCTCGTTGCTTTTCTTTCACAAAATCATTAAAAGTCGTCGACCTTTACCTTTATATAGGAACTTTGTTTTTACGCGTTCAAGGCGTAATCCACAGATATTCATTCCCAGGATAAGGAGAACTATTTTTGAAAGATCATTCATAATCAGAATTGCTTGGTGTTGAAATCGGTTGCCCTTAGAATTACGGTTTTTCTCTCATTCAAAAAACGCCTTTCGGTTAAAAATCTTGGAAAATATTTCTTAAATTGCACCAAGTAAACATTTTGTTGAATAAAAAAAACATAATCAATTACTTTTTTAATTGACTCAATTACTTTTTTAATTGACTCAATTAAAAAGTAATCAATATTTTAAATAATATTGATTACTTTAAATAAACAAAAATATTGATTACTTTTTAATTGAATCAATTAAAAAAGTAATTGATTATTTTTTTTTATTCAACAAAATGTTTACTTGGCGCAAATTTTTCTGTGTGTTAGGCTATAAAGTATGTTTTAATTTTAATCCTGGTCCATAGTGAGTCGGTTTCAAATAATAATCTATTTTCAGCTTTAGGGTAATTTAGAAAAAATCTATCCCTGGCTTAAATTGTAACATTCTTGGATTACCCTTCTTTGTAAAAAAATCTCAAAATTTTTTAACATTTAACACCTTTTGCCAACAATTTACTCTGCATGTTTTATCAAACGTTAACGTAAACATTAAATTTAAATATAATTTTTTTTTCACTTTCCTATCTAACTTCAATGTTTAAAACCATTATTGCTTACAAAATAAGACAATTGCCAACGAAATAAAATAAAAAGGCATGAAAGCGTAACAGAAATCGCTAAAATTACGACAACAACATTGTTTCCAAAAATAATTGTGTAACTATTTTTTAAAGACAACATTTGAAAATTTTATCCTAACATAGTTAGAAGTGGGTAAAGGAAGTAGACTCGAAACCAACTTACCACCAACAAAGATGTCAACTTGTGTCCAATTAAGTTTTGTAGCTATACTTTTAACAGCAAAGGAAATTGCTTCGTAAGATGGTAGAAAATTACTAGATTCCTGGAAATAGATAAAAAGTAGACGAACATTTTATTTTGTATAATGTAATCAAAATAAATTTTATTATTTTATAAAGAGAGGTAAGTTATATTTTTAATAGAAAATTTAAAAGTTTTTAATGATAGAAGTCAATGAAACGTATGATTTTTTTTTTATTTAGATAATTTAGAAATATTAATTTAAATGGAAATTACGTAGTTTATTGATGAAAGTGAATTATTTATGAATCAAATTAATGAAATTTTAAAAACATTTAGTGAATACTTTATGTAGATTAGGATGTCCCTTAAAAACGATTTGTTGATTTTTAATCATTTAACGCCCCCAATTTTATTGCAATTGGTTCCAAATGAAACAATTCTGTTTTTGGAAAACGTTACCCTTTGACGAAATTCAGACGAAAAAGTTCCATCATGGAAAAAAATGTTTTCCTTTTTGTCTTAAAAATAAGCTAATTCGGCCTAAATTTAATTAATGTAAATAAAAACACATTTATATCACATTTTCTCCCGACGTTTCGTCAATTTGTTGTTGACTTTTTCTAGGAACGTAATAACATGAGTATTATTTTCAAAACATAATTAAATTTACATAAAACATAAAAACGAAATATTGAAACATTAAACATAAATCAAATTAGAAAACACAGCTTAAAAATAATATCACAGAAACGTTAATGTATGGCAACTTTGTAACTTTTAATAATTCCAAAAATTCGAGATTTTAAAATATTTAATTTATTTATTTTATTTATTTATTTTATATGCTTAATATTTTATAGATACACTGATAATCCATGCGTTAAAGTACGAAAAAATGTAAAATTAACCAAATTTTTTGTAAAATAAACGAAAATTTGTACATGTTACGAACATTTTCGTAATTTTGACAATAATTTGGTATTTTTATGCATGGATTATTAAGAGTGTATGGAATTCTGACTTCATCGCTTGGATTATAATAAAAATGTAAAATTAACCAAATTTTTTGTAAAATAAACGAAAATTTGTAAATTTTACGAAAGTTTTCGTAGTTTTGACAATAATTTCGTATTTTTATGCATGGATTATTAAGAGTGTATAGTAGGCCGGGTCGATTTGTGGGGAGGCAAAAAAATCGCCCAAAGCTCAGTGAAAATCGTATTCTAGGGATCAAAATAAGAAACTTTGCGGAATTAACCATACCTCTAAAACGAATTCTACTACCCCGAAACTGTTGACTTTTGTCCCGTAGGGTCAAGTTTTGAAAAATCCCACTTTGACCCATGTAGAGTGCCCCAATCGAGTCCAAATGTATGACCGACCCCCACTAACTTTGAAGGGCCGATCCACCCATGCTCGTGGCACACCCCCCTGGAACTCCCCTGGGGGGTTCCCCATACAAACATTTCAAAAAATCTCCATTTTTGGCACTTTATTTTATTATTTTTTATTTATTTTATTTATTTTTAATATTTTATTTATTTTTTCTCTTTAGAAATTTATTTAGTCAGAACATATGTAAATGAAAAAATTAATTTAACTTAGTAATAGAAAAGAAAAGATAAAAATTACTGTTTGAAGTCTTTTTTGCTTTCAAGTCTGGGCAATTTCGCACGGCTCTCTAACGTCGTCGCCATAACAGCCTCTACATTTTCCGGTATAACTCGTTTGGAAACGCTAGCTAGCAATTGAACGTGTCGTTCTGTTCCTTGTATGTGTGATGGAATTTTTGGATCATTAAACGGTGGATCATCTTGATTTAAATATTCTTTCAAAGTATCGTATGGAATGCTTCGAGTGAATGGTGGTTCAAATACGTCATTTATGTCATTCATATTGATCATTTCCGTGTAACTTGTGCAATAAAAGTTTATATCTGGTTTTTTATAAGCTCTAAGTCCCGTTGGGTCGTCAACATCGGTTCGATAGCGTAGAATTATCTTGATAGCACAGTCGCGCTTTTCTTTGCTATCATCAAACAACATTGATAACAAGATATTTTCCGAATGCGCATAATATGAATTATCTGTAATTACTTTATTGACAATTTTGCGTAAACGAGGTTCTAGAAATCTTGACCAACTAATGAATTTGAAAAATAATCTACTACCGTACACGACAGAGCTGTAATACTTAATATTGAAGTACATTGGCACATAACATGTAATTATAAATTCAACCAGTATTCTTAAATTTGCATCTGGATTTTCCGTTGTCACATATAATCGTAATAGTCTAGCGGCCTTGGTGAGCCACCGAGAATGTACAATTTTCCCTGGTTTGATGTTAGCCAGATCCACTGAAACCACGCCGCTAGAAATTGCATGGGCCATGTCGTATAAGTACTTGGAATCGGTGGAAAATTCAATTTTTTCTGGAGCAGGGGGCATATTTTTCAACTCAATTTTCTGAAAGCCGTCCACCACCTGAAAATATATAAAAATAAAGCAATTAAAAACGGTTGACAATTATAATAAATGAGTGATAGCAATAACTTACCGGAAGAGTTTCACAAGTTTCGATTTGACGGCTCAATTTTCAGGTTGCCGATCTTGGTCCAGTGCTGGTTGATTTATCCAAAGCTTCAAACAAATGCCGAAACGGAAGTTCGTTGAAGTGTAGAAGGCAAACGAACCAATGCAATGGTCTTTTTAACAGCAATTCGAATCGTCGTATAATTCCACCGTGTGGGCCAGTGTTTGTTGGCTCACCGTCAACGCATATGCCAATTAATTCATTCAGTGATATATTTTTATCGTTAAAAAAATCATTTAATTTGGTTGTTTTGTATTCAGCGGTTTCATGTTCCAGTCTTACGTAACCAATCAATTCAGAATTCGGTTCTCTCAAAATAACAAGATGAGGTTCTTTTACCATCCTAGTATGATACTTCTCATCAATTGCATCTCTCGTTAAAGTATCATCTTTTCTGCCATCGAATGAAAATGCTAACAAATTGGTATCATCTAACCGTTTGCGAAGCACTTCTTGTCTGCATTTCTCTTTTTCTCGGCGAACTTTCGATTTATCCATGATGAGAGGTTTGCCATGGGTATCTTTCATTTTAAAATCTTGGAAAAGAGCGGTTCCCATTGCTGATGCTACTCTATCAGGCACACCAAATCTGTCACATACCAAGGCAAAGTTAAAACAATCGTATCTCTGTGTGTATTGTGAACTTGTGCTTATATCCAAATCTTCTTGAACCGGTGGCGGTGCGTATGTTGAATCATCAGGATCTTGGTATGTTGGCATTGATGACATAGACGTTGCTCCTTGCTCTTCAATTTCCATCGCAAATCCATCCATTGTTAGTCTTCTCTGATTATGTTGATCGTGCATAAACTCTTTGAGGCGTTCGGGAACCAAACCGCATGCACATGGAGCTGCCTTCAAATCGCATTTACATGTTCCAATGAAAAAAATTGTTTCCAGAGACTTTACATACTCTTTAAATTCTTGGTGTTTGTTTCTATTCTTGATTTGCTCTTGATATTTGACAAGCAATCTATTCAATTTATTATATACACTTTTTTTCAGCATTATTTCCATACCAAGTTTTTTCCAAATTCCAATCAACTTATCTTGTACTTGAATAGTGAATGATTTATAGAGCAATTTTTTTTGTTCGCTCAAGTAAAAATAATATCTCAAAATATCCAGATGGGTTGGTAAATTAAGATCAGTCAAATCAGTAGACACACCAAAAACAGTAACATCATGCCTGGGTATATGACTCATTGGGTTTTCGATAGTTGTTGATGTTGTTATTGCTTCATCTTGCGGTGTAAAGGATGGTGGATTCATTGTAAACTTTTTGATTTGGAATGATTTTTTTTTTTAAATATTTTTTTATCTGAAATTAGAACTTCACACTTTGAGTTCTTCACAACGACTTAATGCATTCACAAAAACTGTTGCGTTATATATGGTCTACGAGGTAATAAAAATGAAATGGTAATTTTAATTCTACCTGTAACCGATTTTGTTGTTAAAACTGCCCATTAAATACTTACATGTAAATTAAAAGTTAATCTGACCACAAAATCTGTTAAGCAAGTGCGCCTTTTATTACTTCTGGAAAATCCTTTATGATAATTTTATGCTCAATTCTACCTGTAACCGATTTTGTTGTCAAAACTGCCCATAAAATACTTACATGTAAATTAAACGTTAATCTGACCACAAATACTGTTAAGCAAGTGCGCCTTTTATTACTTCTGGAAAATCCTTTATGATAATTTTATGCTTTCTGTTAAGCAAGTGCGCCTTTTATTACTTCTGGAAAATCCTTTATGATAATTTTATGCTCAATTCTACCTGTAACCGATTTTGCTTAAGTAAGTTTACGACATGCAGCTGTGTCTTGTGGTGGCTTAAAAAACCCACACAACCTATTTTACGACCTGCAACAGAACGACACGTTCAATTGCTAGCTAGCGTTTCCAAACGAGTTATACCGGAAAATGTAGAGGCTGTTATGGCGACGACATAAGAGAGCCGTGCGAAATTGCCCAGACTTGAAAGCAAAAAAGACTTCAAACAGTAATTTTTTTTATTTCTTTTCTATTACTAAGTTAAATTATTTTTTTCATTTACATATGTTCTGACTAAATAAATTTCTAAAGAGAAAAAATAAATAAAATATTAAAAATAAATAAAATAAATAAAAATAATAAAATAAAGTGCCAAAAATGGAGATTTTTTGAAATGTTTGTATGGGGAACCCCCCAGGGGAGTTCCAGGGGGGTGTGCCACGAGCATGGGTGGATCGGCCCTTCAAAGTTAGTGGGGGTCGGTCATACATTTGGACTCGATTGGGGCACTCTACATGGGTCAAAGTGGGATTTTTCAAAACTTGACCCTACGGGACAAAAGTCAACAGTTTCGGGGTAGTAGAATTCGTTTTAGAGGTATGGTTAATTCCGCAAAGTTTCTTATTTTGATCCCTAGAATACGATTTTCACTGAGCTTTGGGCGATTATTAAATCGACCCGCCCTAGTGTATAGAATTCTGACTTCATCGCTTGGTTTATAATAATAATTTTTAACTCAAAAATTTTAACTCATAATTTTTAAACTCAAACATTTTTTTAGGCGCTAATCTAGAAAATCGGTTTGCACCACTAGATTCAGCGTAAGGATTAGCCGCTTTGGCCAGATTATTACCAAAACTAAGTTTCCGATTCTAGCACAGTGTTATTATTTTGTAACCAACTTAAATAGAAACTACGTTAGGGACATCAATCTGATTTTTTCGAAATTTGTATAGGTTATATGTGAGAAAAGCAAATAAACATACACCTTTATAATTATGTTAAGTAAACATTAAGAAATATCTTTAACCCTTTGCTGCAGGGCGTTACAAATAGTTTGACTAAAAGCAGTGCCTAATATAAAAAACCAATACACACATTTTTTATGAAATATGACAAGGCTCCAATTGTTCATATTTCTCAAATAAGGGTAAATTTGTAAATAGAAGCCAGCAAAAACATGGTAATGACAGGTCATTACCGTATGTATTACCAAGTAATCATAGGTCCTTACCTATTGCCTTTTAACTGCAAAATAATGACTTACCGATAATGCGTTACAAACGTGCTTGTATGTAATTGCAAACTAATTAGTTACTGGGAAGTGATTACATAAGTATCGATTTCATATTGTTTCTAATATTGTATTAATTTGTTTTAAAAATTTTTACAAGTAAATTTTCCAAGCTAAAGTTATCTTAATTCTTTTATAAGATTTCTTAAAAAAATAACTTAAAGCTTTAAATATGCTCCAAAAATCCTCGTAATTAAGAATCATTAAAAAATCACGGCTTTTCAGCTCTCCAAAATTTTATATTGTAAGCCTTTAAATTGGAAAATATTCGAAAACTGTGTATTAAATAATTTCCATACTGCCGGACTCGGAGTATTACTACCAAAGTTTTTCAGAAAATTTTTACTAAAAATATAAATTTCGGCAGAAATTATAAATTTATGTTTTGAAACAATTAAAACTATTTTAACTATTCTTGAAAATACTACACCCAGAAAAAGAATTGGTTGGAGCTCGGTCGAAACCATAAAAAATTGATTTGATAGCTTATCAGTGCGAGGGTCGTGGGTTCGATTCCCACCAGAGGCACTGGCCTGTTTTCGCTACAACGCCCCGAACGCCATAGTAGCTAGTGCTTGGTTATAGTAATTGTATATAATTTGTAATTACATTGTTAGTAATTAATAATATAAAAAAAAAATGATTTGATAGCATGTTATTTTTTTTGGAACTACCAATAATCGATTAATAAAGCAAAAATACTGTACTGGAAATTAAAAAAGGGGAAAAGGAACTACAAAAACAATCCAATTATTCAATTATTGGTATTTCCAATCAACTTTTCAAATATAATACAGTTAGTAATTGTATACATTAGAAGCAACCATTTATTTTGTGATACTACACGAGAATTTGAATCTTTTATAAATTTTTTTAAAAAATTGTCGGCAATCAAAAGTGGTTACTTCAAATATGGTATTCGCAATCAAATATGCCACTAAATGAGAGGTTCAGTAATACCAACCAGTAGTACCAAAATATTTAAATTCAAAATTAACACTCAATATTTATAAGTGTTCGTGGCATAGTGGATAGAGGGATTGCACTACGAACTTCCGAGTTCAAATCTCGGAAAAAACAAACACAAAAAGTTTGTTTTAATTAAAATAAAATATGCAAATGTTTAAATAGCAAATAAGACAATGAAAATAAAAATGGATTCAGGTGCAATCAGTAGGACAGAGGATTATTAATCTGAAGGCCACTGTTCAATACCAGAAAAATTAAAAAGTATTTCAATTTCAATTAAATTTTGTGGAACGTAATAATATTTATTTAAAATGTAATATTGGGTTAGGCAACTGATTTTTAGCTTTCACGACTAAAAATATAATTTAACAAGTTTGATATAATTTTTATTAAAAATAAAAATTATGTTTTTTAACTTTGAGCTCATATATTAGTTCTCATTTAGTCGGAAAACTAGGTTATATGAGTGTTTGATGTTTTGCATGGGATTGTCACTTCTTTGAAAACGTGTTCTGATGATGGGAAACTAGAAAATTCCCGAAATAGATCTATCAACACATTCCTGAAAGTAGTCAATTAATAAATTTGAAAACAAAAACTCTATAGATTATTTGTTAGGACAATATCCTAATAAAGAAATATAGAGTATGGCCTCGAATTTGAATAATTTTCATTTTCAATTAAAGGTCGAAAAAACATAATTTTTATTTTTAATAAAAATTATATCAAACTTGTAAAAAAGAAAAGTACGGTCTTGTTTACTCCGCTTTTACATCTTGTTTTTAAACAAAACAAGTGTGAAAATAAAAAGGAGAATAAAAACAAAAAGCGTGTATTGTATATCTAACAAAGGTAGAGCTTGCACATAATGAACAAGTTTTCAGTTTATTTTTGATCAATGGTGATAATTTTTAACTTCGAGCTCATGTATTAGTTCTCATTTAGTGGGAAAACTAGGTTATATGAATGTTTGATGTTTTGTATGGGATTGTCACTTCTTTTAAAACGTGTTCTAATGATGGGAACCTGGAAAATTCCCGAAATAGATCTATCAACACATTCATGAAAGTGGTCAATTAATAAATTTGAAAACAAAAACTCTATAGATTATTTGTCAGGACAATATCCTAATAAAGAAAAATAGAGTATGACCTCGCACTTGAATAATTTTCATTTTCGATAATATAATTTAACATTACAATAGTTGTCGTAACCGCCAGAATTCGATTGGCATAACTGAGACTGTTTTCTGAGTGTACTGGAATACATACATTTACCAGTCATTAATTCTTTCAACTTATATCAATTACAACATCATCTATCAAATTTTCAATATCATTTCTAGTACTTAATCTGTTGTTAATCATAAACGGAAATGGCAGCGTTTTTGTTAAGTAATTAAATCGTCAATAAGCATTCAATCATCATTTTCCATACATCAAATTTCAAAACCTACACCCTACAACATTTCAATTACGAGTATCATAAAAACAATATGGTATTAATATTAATCATACGCAGTGTTGTTTCGTAAGTAATTCCAACCAAGTCTCTTGTTAATGCGACCCTTAAAAACAAAAAGTTACTTATGGGATGTTATAAATGTGACTTATATAATTTGTATTGTTCGTTTCGTATTCCGACATGACAGTTATTTTGTAATCAATAATATCTTTCAATTATTTTTTTTTTCTCTAGGCCTTGGCTGTATCACTAAAAAAAATAGGGAGGATTTTTGGCTCAACAGAAAGCATTGTAGAAAAATGAAAAAAAAAATCAAACATTAAAAAAGGATTTTCTTTTACCAGCACAGATATGAAATAGCATATCCAAAGTTGTTAGACAATGATATTGATAGATTTTTCGTTTATGTGTGTTAAATACATTAACAGTGGGATTGATTGAACATGACACAATGCCAGTCTAGTGTTCACTCCATACAGATATTGAGGTTAAAATCTTTGAAAGACAAACACAACAATGGTTTAGGGTACTTTAAACATTGAAAATATAAATAGACGGACTGGTATTGTTACTAACTTTGACCTTTGTGGTTTATTATTATATTTTTTTGAAATAAGTATGGATTTATAAATATGTACAAAAATTTAATTTTGAAAAAGGATTTGTAAATTGGTTGTGTTGAGATAAAGTTTAAACAAGAACATGGGCATGGGCATTTCCACGGCTAAATGCTCTGTAAGAAAACTTTTAAAAATATCTTTTTTAACCCTTATGGGGGTTTCCCTCTTTAGAAATCAGCAAATAAATCAAAACTAATGATTAGAAATATTTTCTGGCTTGTCATTTTTATAGTTTAGGCCCAATTTTTACGTTTTTGACAATTTACACAGAAAAAATTATTGTCAATAAAATTTCAATTAAACTTTCGCTTGATTTAAACACACATAGAAAAAAAATTTTTAATTTTTTTTTTAAAACTTCTACAAATTAGCTAAAAAGAACGTTACAAAGAAAACTGCAAAAATTAGCAAAAAAAAATTGCTAAATATAAGTAGCCAAAAAAAAAATTAAAAATTCGAAAAGTTGCTTTTTAGATTTTATTTCTTGCGATAACAATGAAATTTTCTTATTATTATTTGTAAACTACGAGCATATCAATAATAACAAATTTAAACTAAACGAGAATTTTTTAAAACTCGATATAATGATCTGGTTTTTAATAACTAACACAAACTAACAGTTTACTGCAAAATTACTGTAATACTAAAATTACTGCTTCCGTAAGGATATTATGTAGGAAAAGACGACAGCAATTGTAGTCAAAAACAAATGAAATTTCATTTGCAGGAAGGACGACTATCATTTCATTAAATTAAACTAATATTTGTTTTACTGTTCAAAAAATTACTTACAATTGTAGTAAAACTTAATGACATATGTTAGTAAAAAATAAACAAATATTTATTTTCTTTATTTTTTAAATAAAAAAAAAGACTGTAAAAAATTAATGTATAATTATAAAACAGTCATTTGATGTGGTTTGTTTTTTTAAATGAACTACAAAATAAGTAAAAAATTAAATTTGTTCTACAAATGACTGTCATTTACATTAAAAATAAAGAAACTGTATTACAACCCAAAAAACTGCAAATTTTTAAAGCAGTAGTTCTCGTAATGTTCAAACAACTGATAAAAAAATACAGTAATTTTCTACAGTTGTTGTTTTTAAATACTTGTCATAATAGTTCTTTTGTATTATTTCATAGAAAAACAACTGTAATTGCAGTTT
This sequence comes from Delia radicum, assembly GCA_021234595.1. Lineage (NCBI taxonomy): Eukaryota > Metazoa > Arthropoda > Insecta > Diptera > Anthomyiidae > Delia > Delia radicum. The sequence continues at coordinate 37,324,215 of CM037851.1, forward strand.
AAAACAACTACTACTGATTACTACACAAACAACCATTGTAACTGTATAACCTTTTTGAGTGTGTTTTTGTTAATAGGTTGACATAATTTTCCATACAAATTCATGCTTGCTTCAAATGTAGACATCCGACCAGATACGTAAGTTTTCAATCCCAAGCACATGAAGGTTAATGTTGTGAAATATTCGAGGAACATGATTGTAAAAACCGTTATTCATTTCTGTTATCTTGTCTATCTTATAATATATAATTGTATTTATTACCCTATATGGTCTAATATACTCACATGTGTTGTATTTATCATAGATATATATATTTTTTTTAAATTTAAATTGTTGATAAATTGAGTTAAATCTCATTTAGTAACCCATCAACAAAAAGGCCACTGAAAACCCCCAATAATAAAAAAAAAATAAAAAATAAATCCAAAGACTTTAACAATACATTTCTCTTTGTATCTCAGAAATATATAACAAAATTGAAAAAAATAAAAATCATTTCTAAATAACGTACATTAAATTTTATAAAATTATCAAATCCTACTATTGATTGTGGGTTATTATGGTTATTGAATGCATAATGTTCAACAAGATAAAGACTTGCAATAAAAAAAAATAATACAAAAAAGAAAAACGAATTTAATCCTTTTTATGATAAAATTTTTTATTTAATACGTACACACACTAACACACACATAGAGATAATTTGTCTGGCTGTGTGTTTAAAAGGATTTTGGCAAGAACAACAAGTTCAATAACATTATTTTACTACCACTACTACCATACTTAACTTTATAACCATAAACAACAACATCAACTCCTTTTATGCAAAAATGCATTTTTGACAAACTCTTGCTTGAATTCTGTGTTTTTTTTATCTATGCATCTATAATGTCTATTGAAGACTATAATTTTCTCCAAGTATTACACTAATTAAAAAATTAGTAAAAATGTTTGCTAAAACTACTAAAAATTTAAAAACTGCTTTAAATTAGCAGATTTTTTGGTAAATATTAGCAAGATAAATATAAAAAAAAAAAAACAAATCTTTTAAATGTACAAAAATATTGCTGTAGTTGAGCTGAGTCTTAGTTAAAATAAATTAAGAAATAAATCTAAAATTAGCAAAATAATTTGTTAAACATTAGCAGACAAAAAATTCAGAAAAATATTTAAATCTTCAAAGTTTTTTTTTTTTCAAATATTTTGTGCGAAAGCACCATTCTTAAACTTTTAAGCAAACATTTTGTTTGATTTTAGTGAGTGCTATAAATTTAAGATAAAAATTACAGACATTTTGTTGGAGCTTGATTCACACGCCAAATATACTATTTCCCAGTACTTTATGAGCTTCAGAAGAGAATTTACAATAATTTGACATTCGTATCACCAATAATGGGAAATAATAGATACAGATGGATAGCCCTTTATATTACAGTTTTTGTTTGCTGTTTTTTGTTTACAAATATTTAGCAAAAGTTATTTGCTGATTTTATCCCTTTGACGACCGAACTTAAACCGTTTAAGCTTGATAAATCTTCGTGGAGGCTTAGGCCCAAGACTAAAAACAAATTTTGAGCTGCTTTGACACTTTACTGCTCCCCTTATCAGGAAAATACAGAACTGAAGCTAAAACACAAATGTACAATCGCTACTAGGGTTATAATGTAAAAACCATTTACAACCGGTTTTTTTTGTACCTTTTCGGTTTCGGTTTTTTTTAACAAGTTTAACTTTCAAATATCGAATAAACCGGTTTTTTATTGTCGAATAAACGGGTTTTTAACTATTAATTTTTACATTCAATATATTAGAAACCGTAAATTTACAAATTTCAGAAAAATTTACTTAACTTATTTACTGTTCTGAAAAGTTTACTTAAAAATTAGTTTTTTTTATAAAAGTGGTTCATGCAAGAGAGCTCCTTTTTACTTAAAATTTTCTTATATAAAAGACTTTAAGAATTTCCATAACCTCAAAAATTATTATTTTTCTGTTTTATTTTGTTTAATTATTCCAGTGCTATGATTAAGTCATTTTAAATTTGGCTATATTAACAAATACAAATAATATTTAAATTCCAGAAACCGTAACCGGGATTTTTTTAAATTTCAACTGTTCGGAAAACCCGAAAAGCGGTTTTCGAAAAATGTTAAATAATCGTTCGCCCTAATCACTACAGAATGGGTTAAGATTTTGTCAAAATTTTAATTTTGTATTTGTTTTAAATTATGCCTAATCCAAAAATATAAACCAATTTTTGTATTAACTTAAAACTATCATAAAAAAGATTAAATTTTGATTTTGGGTTAACCTTGTAAGGGCTACAATTTAAAGGTATCGCTAACAAGCTACATCTCTCTAGTGTCGATCACAACAAATTTTTTTAAAATCGTCCTGCAAACACAGAGAAAATTTTTATCATTTGTTAACTGAAATTCTGTTACTAATGGAAGAACTGAATGTTGGTTTTCACAATAAAATTTGGTTAATACAACTGAATTTTAGTTGTAACACCCAAAATATTCAGAAATCACATTTCAATATGGTTGTACTAACCGAATTCTTCTACAACTAGCCACCAAAATACCATTTTCAATTCGGTTGGCACTTTATTTTTCTGTGTACAGGTTTTCTAAAAAAGCTAAAAGTAAAAATGGGACATATATAAACCAATCGTAGTCAAAGGGTTAGAAGAATAAATTTATATTTTCAATTAACTAAAATCAGTTTGTAACTAAAATTTTGTTAATTTAACTAGTTTTATTTTTGCTCTTCTTATCAGTCAAATATTTATCAAAACAATTAAAAAAAATCTAGCAGTTTTTTATGCAACGTAATTTTTAACTAATTTTTAGTAGAATTTTTGCTATATTTACATGTTTGTTTCTATGAGTGTATGAATTCTTTTGTGTTTGTTTTGAGAATTGATAGTTTTTTTGTATGTTAGTTTTAATACGGTTGCTACGATATGTACACTGCAGACAATGAGTTTTGACTTTTAGTTACAGAGATAGACTCATAAAAATGAATGTTTTTGGCTATATGGCAATGAATGTGCTTGAGTTTTAGTAACATTTTATGAGTAGCAGGTGGGTGGGAGTATTTTGGGTTGTTAAATTCCTAACAATAACACTTGTTTTGTGCATTTTTAAAGGATTTATAGAAGAATTTTGTAAATTTAGATTTGTGGGGAAGAAAAATTTGAATGTTTTTGGGTTAAATGTAAATTGTGATTTTGTGTTTTAGAAAATTTTTAAAAAATGGTATAGTTGAAGGTTTATCAAGATACATATGAGGCCATTCGTTTGTACGCCGCACTACTTCAAGATCAGAGTATAAACAGTTCATGCTGATGTTTGCGACAACCAAAAATTTCTTACATAGGCCAACACTTTAATATACTGATCGACTTAGAATCGCTTTCAAAGTTGCAATATACACTCATAGAATTAAACCTGCACAAATAATAAAAAAAAGCTACAAATATTAGTTATTAATGACATTGGAGAAAAACTGCTAAAATTTTGTGATTTCTCTTGCTATATATTAGTAAAATAGGAACAGTAAAAATAGCTGTTAAATTTACGAAATTTTAGTTATATACTTGCAATTTACTCTTCTAAAAACAGTTAAACTTTTGCAAAATATTTGTAGATAAAAAACAGCCAACAAAAACTATAATATCACCTATATTTATGCTATATTTACCTTGAAATTATTTAAATACAAATAGCAGAATATTTTGCTAAACTCAGCAGAAATTTTTGCTACAAAATTGTAGACTGGCAGAAGGTCAAACTATTATTCGCATTAAAAAAAAATTTAAAAAAAAAACTTTGAAAATTTCACAATTTTTTGCATTTTATTTTTTATTTTTTTTTACTGATTTTATCAGATCAATTTGATACTTTAAACTAACTAAAATTAAGCAAAAATATTACTAGAGTTTTGTAGATTTAACAGATTTTTTTTTGACTTATTAATTATACCAATTTTTAACAGTTTTAGCAGAAGAATAAATTACACACCTAACAAGCTTTCTAGGTTTGAATTCCAATATGTCGTCTATGATTCCCTGATTCCAACATGTCACAGGATTAACGCTAAATAACATGTCACGGAACTGCGGAAAAGGAACAAGTCACACAACTCGTCACATATAATATATCATCGTACAAATTTTTAAACACCATGTAGTCACAAAAACAGTTCTAAAATATGCTGTTATGCCACAGTTTGTGTATTATAATTTGAAATTCACCATAAAATAGGTATTTGCATACCTTCAGGTGTTTTGAATACCTTTCCTGTTCATTGTTTTGAAATAAATATGAAGAAACTTTAAAAACATACTTACCCGCTCTCCCTGCGGCTTTTTTTTTTTCAATAAATAGTACTTGTTCGTTAAGAAAAAAATGCAGGTCCGTTATTCTCCTTATTTTCCGACCGATCACGTTATATGCACTTTGAGACAGATCTTTGTTTAGCGTCCCCTCGCGGGGGTAGCAACTTTCAGATCACAAAGAGAATTTTCTTGGACGAGTTTTAATGAAACTACCCAGGTAGAAAAATACAATCTTTAAAACGTTTTTAAAAGCATTTTTCATGATGGTACAAGCGTTTTCAGAACATACCAAATTACAAATTTAAAGCGTTTTGAGAATGTGCAAAATGATAACCCAAATTTACGGTCTGAGGATGGTATTTTATAACGTTCTCAAAACATTGCAAAACAAAATTTTTGAAATGCTTTTTCAATCGTTAAATAAGTATTTGCAGAACATTTTGGCTTACAGTTATTAAGCGTTATGAAAACGACCCAAATGATAACCGCTTTGAGGGTTGTAATTTTGAACATTGTCAAAACGCTCGAAAGACAAATTTTAAAGATCTTTATGAATTGTTCATAAATACCACAAATAATGAAACATGTAAAATATGATTAAAATAATATAAATAAAGTAACAAAACATTGTAATTTTAAATAGTTTAACTAGCGTTTTATTAAGTTTTGAAAAAGTCCTCTAAAATATTGCTTTATCTGTCCTCAAAATATAGTGCTTTATAAAAGATATACAAGGACTATACACTTTATAGAGTCGCTACTTTATGGGCTGGCCATATTGAGTGATTTATTGAACTCGGTTCATGAAGAGAAAAGCATATAAAAAAATTGCATAAGAAACCGAGTTCGCATATAGATAGACACCTTATGACAGTGTTGTTTTTTAATCAGTAAAATATTTTGTAAAAAAAAAAGTATTTCTAAAGTACTATTGGCAAATGTTAGAAAAACGCTTTAACGCAATGGTTTTACATTGGTTTCATTTTATAAACCGTTGTAAATTTTGTACGATAAGAACTTCTAAAGTACTTTTTACAAACGTTGGAAAAACGCTTTGAACCAATGTTTTTACAGTGTTTTTATTTCACAAATATTTGTAAGTTTTGTATAAAAAGTATTCCTAAAATACTTTGTCCGAACGTTCGAATAGCAATCCAAAATAATGTTTTCTAAATGCTTTTTTTTCGTATTATTTGCAATTATCGCTTTGGAAACGCTTTTATTTTAGTACCATCAAAAACAAACGTTTTGAAAACTCTTCGTTTTTTGTACCATCCCAAATTTCTACCTGGGTAGTAATGAAGTTTTCTTCAAGTAGTGAATGAACCATTTTTTAAACGTTATAAAAAAGCTTCATAATTGTAATGAAAATGTTATTAATAAAACTTTTTCATTGTTAGTTTTTATAAAATTTTATGAAAAACTGCACTAAATTAATAAAAAGCTTCAATAGACCAGTTACAGTGCCATTTTATAGATCTAGTGCAAAAATTCATTGTTATCATGCAGATAATTCTCTCAGTGGATCGCTCCTATTTTAGACAATTACGTGTTGGTTCTAGGTCACATTTTTTCCAACAGGGTCTGTATTCTATATAACTGACACACTTTTTCCAACAGGGTCTGTATTCTATATGATGCGACTGTCATTCATATGTACTTGCATGTAATTTATACCACCATATGCACTCAACACACACTTATGCCGATTGTACCAGTTTATGCACAAACAAACACGCATAAATCAAATGTTTTTGTATTTTATAAGCATCCATTATTATAGTTTATCTGTGTATACGTGTATTACTACATTAAGAGATGACATTTATTCATTGTTTATTACCATAGTTACGGTATTGATTGATTTTATTGTTTATTTATAAAGGCTTTCAAGAGCTTTTCTTAAAGTTTTTTTAAATATTTACTTACCAGTAATTTCACTGAATTCATTTTGTCTCTAAATTAAGTTTCGAAATGAATTTTGACTAAAATTTAACTTTTAAATGTCGTGAGTACTTGTGAGCATAGCAACTACATATTATGTAGTTCTTATGTAGTATCATATATTGTGTAGTTCTCATGTAGTACTAAAATAAATCTATAGAATTTAAACAAATTTTGTATATTTAAGTTAAATTTTAGTGAATTGAAAGTACACAGAAAAAACTAAAAACGGGTTTCAAATAAGAAAATGATTAACTTAATTAATATTTTAATTGTTTTTGAAACTATCACGGCAATGATACTATTATTTAGACATTTTATTTACTATCTATAAAAAGAATTACGATACTCAAAAAAAAAGTGTGTGAACGACACGTTTGTATGTATACGTGTTTGTGGTAATGCTGTGTCCGTTTGTGTAATTTTGTGTGTGCTTGTTTTGTTTGTAAAATACAAATGTATTTGGCATTTTATACTGAAACTTTTCAGTATATGAAAAAACATACAGTATATGAAAAAATTATTTCAGAATAATGTCTAAAATAAAATATGAGTTTATATATTTATATTGGAATTTATATAATTAAGATATTAATTGATTCAATTAAATATTTTTTTAAGAAACTTATTTTATTCAAATCAAATCTTTTATTAGATATTTTAGGTTGATAATTATTTTCTTTATACTAAATTAATCTGTTCAAAAAATCAGAAAAAAAATTTAAATTTTCATAATTTTTTTCTAATGCGAGTAAAAATCAGACCTTCTGAAACCAGCATTCTACAATTTTAGGTAAATATAGCAAATTTTGAAAATTAAATTTATTTTGTCTACAAGTATTTAGTATAGAGAATTGCTTTTTAAAATTTACTAAAATTTGATTCGACTAAAACTAAAATTTCGTATATTTAACAGTTATATTTGTGCTGTTCTTAACGTTATAATATTAAGCAAAAAAAAAAAATCTTGTCATAGAGCAATTCCATTTAATATCACCGTGAAATTAATCGATGTTTTCCGATTTTGATAAAATTTTGTTAGTGTGTACGGTAGTAAACGCAAGTATTAAAAATTTTTTTTTTGGAAAACGCTGGCAACATTATAGCTTTCAATTGTGGGGTAGGGACTTCACTTAAATTTTCACTAAAAATTTTGATGTGTTAAATATATCGACAAATTTTTTTTTGCATAAGAACGGCTAGATTTTGGGTAGAAAAAAATAAATAAAAAAATGTTTTTGTTTTTTTTTTTAATTGTTGCTATTGAAAAACTACTATTACTATTGAAAAAAAATTACATACATACATGTACATACTTCTAAATTTTTTCTGATATCTCACTAAGTAAGGAGCTTTCCACTCTGAAATTTTCAGGGTATTTAGAACACATGAGTAGCTATTTCTATAAAAATTTTATTTTTTCCAAAAGTTGATTTTAAAGTTTTTTTTTTCAAAAATTTTTATTTTTAAAAAATGTGTAAAACTTTTTTTTATTTATTTTTTTATACCCCAAAACCTTGCCGTTCTGGGCAAAAAACAATTTGCGATATTTTTTACACATCAAACCCCACAATTTGAAGCTATAGGGTTGCCAGAGTTTTCCAAAAAAAAAAAAAACAATTTTTTTTTTTAATACTTGCGTTCACTACCGTACACACCCACAAAATTTTATCAAAATCGAAAAACATCGATTAATTTCACGGTGATATTAAATGGAATTGCTCTATAGCAGTTTTTTGTTTGCTATTTGATCTGCTATTTTTTACACTCTATGAGTGTACACACAGAGAAAAATGTTGGTATTTGCCAACTGAAATTCGGTTACTACGACTCAAATTCAGATATTATGAATTTCTGACGGTTGGCACAACTTAACATTAGTTTTTCACAACCAAGTTCGGTTAGTTCAACTAAATTTTAGTTGCAACACCCAAAATATTTTGAAATCTAATGTAAATATCGTTGAACTAAGTGAATTTATATGTTGTTACCATTGATGTACACTTTTAAATTCGGTTGGCACTTTATTTCTCTGTGTGTACTAATGACTGCAATATTTAGTAATCTTCATCAAAAATGTTGTAATCGCTATTTCAACTATACATATTGATAACTGATTCAATTTGACAAACGAATTTTTCGCCATCTGCATGGTTTGGTTGCAGAAATTAAATTATTTGGTTATCGTAATTAAAAGTTCGGTTGACAAAAAATTCGGTAGTCACAATGAATCTGTTTTCTGTGTGTATTTGTAGTTATTTAAAGTGTAACTTTTAAACGTTTCTTCCTTCATTATTTTCTGTATGTATAAGTAGGGGAATGTGGTGACCCTTGAAACAATTGATATATAAATAGCTATATGTCTGCAGAAAAGACAAGTAAAATCCCAGTTTAAAGTGAGCTATAGTTGTCTGTAAGCTTACTTAAATCGTATGCATTAATATTTTACAGAAATTTTAAAATTGCAAAATAATCGTAAATTTTTACATTTTTGGAATTTTGTTTCAAGGTACACGTTTGGGTCCATCTGGACACAGTTAGAGTGCATCTTGAAACCTTAATTTTTATTGTGAAAATATGTTGTTTTTAGATCACCCTCATCAGTTTTTGTTCAATTTAGTTAAGTATAATTAGAGAAAAGTTCAGTCATAAACAAATAATAGTGCAATAATGGGTCGGTTAGAGTCTCTTACACTGACTTCAAAATTTTTCTGACTTCAAAATTTTTCTGAAAATTTAATTTTGGCGACTTCAAAATTTTTATGAAAATTTACTTGTGGCGTTTCAAAGTACACCACCCCATTTTTCTTTGCATCCATTTAACTTATCAACCTGGCTAACATGGTCACAATGTTAAAAATAACACTATTTAGAAAATCATTTTTTGAAATGTGAAAAATATACTCAAAAAATGGAACGTTTCAAGGTACACCACTTTCCCCTAATTAATTACTTCAAACCTTTCAATACAATTTCTTGCAACCATCTACAGTGCCTTTAGCAAAAACGCATGAAATAAATTGAGTAGTATTGATTATTAACAATTTGCGAATTAAATGGAGAAGTCGTAAAAAAATTGTAAAGGCAAAAAAGGATATTATAATAATGAATGCTTATAGTGATAATAAAATGCAATGAAATGAAATGAAATGAAATGAGTTCTACTGATTGCCAATAAATAAAACCAGAATTAAAAATAAAAAAGAAAAAACGATTTATTTGTAAAAAACAAACAGTATTATTGACGTGTGAATGGCATTTAAATTACGCTGCATTATAGTGTTTTTCTGGAGTGTTTAAAGAAACTAAATGAATTATCATTGGAAAAAATATTACCAGAAGCCATTTTTTTTTTTTTTTTATTAAAAAACGGTTTATTTTTCATTTTGAATTGCCAGTTTTGAGATTATAATTAAAATGTTACTATTATAAAAAAAAAATACTTATAAATATAAATATCGTGAGGATCAGCTCCAGAGGGAGTGCTGCACTTTCGACTAGGTCATCTTCAGCCTCATTCTAATCCACTCATGGTTTCATCAGGTACACGCACAATATATTTTCTGCTAGCGATTCAATTTTATTTAAAGAGTGTTTTTTAAGAACTTTCGGATTTGATTTAAAAAAAACACATACAATTTAGAGAAATGTATGAAATCTTTATTTGAGTCAATAGAACGATCTATATAATTCAATGTTTAAAGATGATTTCATGTAAATGTTGAACGCGGCTACGCCTCAAATGGTTCATACGCTGGGTCCAATTTACGCATACTCTCCAACATATCGGCCGGTATCTCACGAATAAATTCTTCAATATTGGCTTCCAGTGCGTCAACCGTTGCGGGCTTGTCCCTACAGATATGAGCCTTAACATAGCCCTCCAAAAAATAGTCTAAAGGCGGCCAATTGACCGGCCCAAACTTGAAATAAACTGTTTACCAAACTCGCCACTCAATTGGGCTATTGAGCACCGTTGTGGCACCATCTTGTTGAAACCACATGTCACCCCAGTCCAGCTCTTCCATTTAGGGCAAAAAAAAAATTTCTAATCATCGCACGTTACCGCTCATAGTAATATTCCTGCCTTCGTCGTCTTTGATGCCACCGGCCCATAATCCACACCAAACAGTGCATTTTTCGGGATGCATTGCCAGTTCTTGCAATGCTTCTGGCTGCTCTTCACACCAAATACGGCAATTTTTGCTTGTTCACGTATCTATTCAACCAGAAATGAACTTCATTGCTGAACACAATTTTCTGACAAAAAAAGTGGATCTTCATCCAACTTTTCCAGCGCCCAGTTACAAAAATTAGCCCTTGTGGTAAGTTGTGTGGCTTCAATTCTTGTACAAGCTGTATTTTATAAGGTTTTACATCCAAATCCTTCCTCAAAATTTTCCACGTAGTAGAGCAACAAATGCCAAATTGCTGCGAACGGCTCTTCTTCTGGGTGGCGGCCTTCGGCCGCTCTTAGGGGTTATTTTACTCCGTAGAACACGGCAGGCGGCTTCGCGAAATAAAGTCATAATGAAATAAATCCCAATTTATACGGAAAATTTTTGGAAGTTATTTCATTTTTTTTTTTGGGAGTTATTTCATTTGGAGTTATTTCACGGTACACAAAAGGTCGCCCAAGCTGACCATAAATTGGAAGAAGTGCAATAATCTGCAAGCGTTGTTCGTTTGTAAGTCGATTCATATTTAAATTAAAGATCAAACTGAACATGTTTATCAGTAACATGTTACACGAAAACAGCTGAGCTGACAAAAACAGTGTTTCCAAAAAGAAAGTTGCTAAAAAATCGCCCTTTATAAAGTTTTGTACGCAAATGTTTTCAAATGAAGAATCAATTAAAATCCATAGAAATATTTTTTTCAACTTTTTCTACCGGTAGTTTGAAAAACAAACTAAAGAAATATACGTTCTTTCGGTAGTAGTTAAATTTTGGCAGTTAAATTTAAATTTTATTATTTCTCTTTCAAAAAAGAAGTCAAATAATTCACATAAATTTTTTTACAAAAAGAGTTTAAATACAAAATTATTTCAATTGAATCTACAAGAAATTCAAACATACCAACATAACAAACATACATACAAATACAAACATTGGTTTGTGTATGTGTTCTGTTTTGTAATCACAAAAAAAATTCTTTAGATTTCAAAAACAAAGAAAAAAAATTGTGTTTTTATGTTTTGTCCGTTTAATATTAATGGTTGTTTTAAAGGACTTTCTGTTGTTATTTAAAAGTGGGTTTAATATACAGAAAAATCAGTTGTCCTTTTATTAATTGTGTTTTCAGTTAATTTAATAGATATTTTAGATAGTTTTTGACGTAATAATATTGTGAGTGTATATGTATTAACCTAGATTTTGGAAAATGTGATGTATTTTCTTTTTAAGTTGATTACCCGAACAATATGAGTTATTTCTGTTTCTTCTTACAAGTTCAGCAAATTAAATTTAAATTCAAAAATGTTAAAATTTAATGAACTGTAGATGTCGTTATTTTACTATGTAACAATTAATGTCAATCAGAGGATAATCTAAGAACCCTTTAATGTACCAATATCTAATACTATAAAAGTCCTTTAAAACTAATTCTTTAAAACATTTGTTTATTTTTTAATGAAAATCATGTTTAAACAACAATAGCAAACGTACCACAGTGGGTTATTTCAAAAAAATAATGGTATTACATATAGAACTTCTAGACTAATGACCAGATCGGTATGTGTTTAATTGGAAATTTTAGGAGTTGTTAATCTTTTGAAATATTGTGACAGGGTGACCCTTACAGGTTGTCAATTTTAAAAATTTGAATATAAAAATTAGTAATATACTAAAATTTTAGTCCGAGGTGTAATTTTTGGTTTAATTTTTGTACCTGTTATAACTTACAATAAATAAGAAAATATGTCTTCATAAAGAAAAATATAAAATTTAAATAAACTTTGAACAATTTTAAAATGTTGTGGTTAAGAAGAAAAATAAACGTTTTTCTCTAAAAATTATGAACACTATTAATTTTTAAAATCAGACTAGATTAGTTTCTGTCTTTTTTTATGGACAGGCTTATCAGTGATTTTCCATTTTTAAATTGTATTAATATTTGTGCCTTATAATTGTCAGATTGTCTCTATATGATAAATTTTTCAACAACCTGTAAGAATCAAACCTGCGCTCATCTTAACAATACAATTTCAACGGATTCGACATTGGATTTGTAAAAACAAGTTTTTCTGTGTGGCGGCCTTCGGCAGCTCTTAGGTTTTCTTTTCCTCCGTAGAACGCGGCAAGCGGCTACGCGAAATAAAGTTTTTCTGCGTGCGACACAAAAAAATAAAATTTTTTTAAGTTTCCTTAAAACTCTCTTGTTTGATTTCATGAATCAGCCTGACATTTAAGGTCTAATGACATTTAAAAAAAAAAATTATGATTTTGAGCAATAAATTCTTTCTTTACCGTCATAGCGCCCAAATTTATTTTGGCCAAACAACAAACCATCATAGCGCCCAACAAAAAAATGTTATTTTGTCCAAATCAATGTCGTATTGCCCAAAAACAAGAAAATTTTTACAACAACAATTTACATATAATTTTTTGGGGCGCCATGTCCCACGCTAAGTTCTGTTGGGACTTATTTCATTTCGGAATTACTGCATTATGAAATAACACCTAATAACAAAAAAGAAATAACTTCTAAAAAAATGAAATAACTGCAAAAGAACTGGGTATTATTTCATTTGAAATTATTCCCAAATTTGTATGAAACATTTTTGGGACTTATTTCATTTTTTTCTTGGGACTTTTTTCGCCTGAAAGTTATTGCACAGAGCCGAAACTTGAGCAATATGTATGTAAATTTCATGATAATGAAAGCGGTTATCAACTTATACTACGTTTCCACTGAACGTGTTTTGCGCGTGTCTTGATATAACACAAGCACATGTTTTGCTTGTTGTTGGAATTTGGAAAATTCTAAAATTTTACATTTAACCTCTTCACTTTTCGCTCTACTGAAAAGCTATTTTCAGTCCTACAATATATATAAGAGCAGGTATGGAAACTGTGACGACCACAGTTTGAATATTATGTTGGCAAATACCACTGCCAATATAGTAGAAAACAAATGGCGTTGCCACTCCAACGTATGAAAAATCACAGAGTTGCACACAATTAGTATAATACAGAGTGGTTTAGAAATAGTATCCAGATAAAAAGTTAGATTAACTGTTAATCAAAAAGACTAAAATATTGATGAATCGCCTAGTTTAGTGCTTTACTAAGCTCTTCATCTCATTTTTAGGATATTATTTTGTCTATTTGAATTCTCTATCACCGATACCAACCTTGATTAAAGTGCTTACAGAAAGTTTTTAACCCTCAACCGGTACACTAGATTAGCAAGATAATGATTTTAGGGTAGAATTTTGTTACAAGTCCAAAAACGTTGCCAAAATCATGGTAAATTTGTATTAATTTTGTAAAACATCTTTATAAAACCGAACTTTTTAATAAAAAATTATTTTTATTTTTCTAATAAAGATATTGAAGCAAAGTAAACGCAACTTTTTACATAAATGAACATTGTTTCCAGAAAAAATAATATTGATAACATAAATATATACCCATATGTTGTTTAATGTGTCAAAATGTGGGTGTTATTGGTATTATTTTGTGAAATAAGTCCGTATATCGGAAGCTGAAATTCAAAATGGTGGTTTTTGCATTCATTTCGACTACCATTATCAAAACAAGTCACAATAAATCAAGAAAATCATTATTTCATACGTTTTGATATTACTGGCTTTCACCATTTCAGCTAACGATATACTGTTATTTAATATTTTGTATTGTTTTAAACATATATTTTCTCTATTTTTAGTTATAATAATGAACAAATTTATTAATTTTTTTTTATCAAATTACAAGATATCACGATTTTCATTTTTTTTTATTTAACATTCATAAAAGGTAGACTGGTGCTAATTCGCACCTATCATATATATATGCTCAGGCGAATTAATATCTCTTTATGCGTGGTGACTTTGGAGTATAGACATATTTAATGTAAAAGAGTTAAACATTAAAGTTACTTAGAAAAAGTTGCGGCGCTTTGAAATGTACAGGGTTGTAAATTCGAACCTGTGTACTGTTTTAGGGTTAACATTATCCGGATCCGCCACTGTTTTGAGTCGCATGTCAAGATATTCACATCAAATATTAAGAACACTTTATTTCATAATCCTTAATCAAAAAAAGTTCTGAAATAATCGTGAAATATTTAACACACACAAACTCATTTTTATGCCAAAAGTTTAGCATTTAATACCAATGCCTAAGGAAGGGTGTATGTCCACAAATAGTGAAGGTACATTTAACATTTTTTTCAAAGCCCAATTTTTTAGAAAATGTTATGAGTTGTATTGATTTTTAACAAATTTCCAAATAAATTGTAAAGAAAGAAATATAAATACTTTTTTGGCCAAAAATCAAAATTTTTTTAATTGTAAACTTAAGGCTTTTTTACGACTAAACTATTAAAGATGAATACAAAAAGTTTCCCAGTGTAGAAACGGTAATGACATGTCATTACTTTTATCACTACCAGTTATAACACTGGCTTACTCTCTCCATTACTTTAACACAAATAATAAGCATTATTTCAATACAAAAAGTAATGCCTTGCCCATAAGTATTTATTTTTATCATTATTTTAAATATAAAGCAATGATCTAAACATTGTTTGAAAATCAATTTTTATACTCATTATATTTTCACTTCTAGTAAGTACATATATAACTTCTAACTTAAATTTAATTTTTAAATTTATTTTTAGACTCATTATTTTTATTCACACTATTAAGCACATACATAGGTAACCAAATATTTTGTAAGGTGTTTAGTAATGATATGTCATTACTATGCTCGACATCCCTATATAAACGTAATGAGATTTGTAATGACAATTTGAAGTACTTGCCATTACCAGATATGTACTTATATAACCACTTATATGGTAATGCTTTTCTACACTGGTTCGCTATCTCTTACTTCGTGAAGTATTATCAATACGAAGAATTTTTTTTTTTCTATTTCAATTACATAACAATGTTTTTTGTACATAAACCAAAAAGGCAATGGCAAAAAAAATGTTATTTAACTAACTTTTAAAGAAGAATAGACAACAATAAACATGTTTTTGCTTATTTAACAACGTACATTGTTCCATGCAATTTTTAAATTTTTAGAAGTTGGTTCACATTTACAAAACTTACACGCACCAAATGATTTTTTTACATGAAGTAAAGGGTCCGCCATCTAATGTTTTTTTTTTCAACTAGTGCTTATTTCGTGAATGGTAACACTTAGCTCATGTCTGATTTGACAGATAATTAGTTTTATCCTTCCGCTGAACGAATATGGTCCGTATGTTCGTTATCTTGTGAAAAAAGTGAAAGAAACTGGCATCCTCAGCGATAAACCAAAGCGTGAAAAGCCAAAAACAGTGCGTGCACCCGAGAATATTGCTGCTGTGGCAGAAAGTGTGCGTGAAGCGCCATCAACATCAATTCACCGTCGTTGTCAACAATTGAACATTTCGGAGACATCATTGAGACGAATTTTGTATAAAGACGCCATACAAAGTCCAATTGGTTCAGCAGTTCAAAAAAAAAAGTTATTTGGCGGACCCTTTAGACAAATATGAAAAATATCTGTAAGGACACCCTGTACTAAAACAGTGTTATCCAGTGACACTATTTAAAAAGATTTAAACCTCTTTTACAATCTCCGTTTTTTTTTTGAAACACCCCACTGTGCGTACCCCACTAACTTAAACAGTTGATCATGTGCCACATTTACTAAAACACACAACGATGTTTAAACACATTCCCATGTGTGTGAGTATTTCCCGTACAACATGTTTATGTATGAGTAGTTACCTACTCAACACCAGTGATGCCAACTTTCTTGTAGCAAATCATTAATTTGATCAAAATGTCAACTTTTTAAACTAATTTCAGTTTCGAAACAGTTAAAAACCATATTTAAGGAAGAAATACATCCTTTCTGTTTAGAAATGGTGAAGATTTTAAAAGAACGTTAATATTTTTATTGCAAATTAAGAGTAAAAATCACTCTTGAGAAAAAGTATATGTACAAAAAATAGTATTTTTGACTTTAAAATTTTATAATGAACTAAAATTGTATAAAAATTAAACTATTTGCGAAAAATACGACAAAAGAGTTAAATGAAAAATCGAAAAGCGCCAACCTAGCAATTTTCTAGAAAATAACAGAAAATAATGCAAGTTATGGGCAATACGAATGCGCTAAATCTAACGTGAAAAGCGCCAAATTAGCATAGCTGTTCAACATATCCGGTTGGTAGGGAATCAAAGAAAAAGCAACAACAAAAAAAACATATAATACGACTACAGTAGTTAAAAACATGTACAGATTGTTAACCAACAGAGATGTTGTTGCAACATGTAGAAAAAAAAAAGAAAACCTAAACTAAATTAAATTAAATATCGTTAGTAGTATTGACACAGCGATGCCACAAAGTTTAAGAATTCTAATGTGATTTTTTTTACAAAATTAAAAAAAAATCTATGGACTGATAAAACTGAGTCTTAAATTAATAGATATTATAGAGTAAATTAAGTTTTCATTTTAGTTTTCTGTGTTTCATGATTAAGAAACATTTTCACTTAATATGGCATCACTTTCTCTGATATGCATGCATGTATGTGTTAAGGTTGAATAGAAATTAAAATAGAAGGCACATAAATAAAATATACAGTTTGAGTAAATTATAACAACTTTTATTTTTTTTATGTTATTCTGTTTTAGCTTAAGGATTTCCGGAGCATGCTTCCGGTTTTCTTAGACAGCAATAATTTTCTATACATTTTCTTTATTACCAACGTAAATATAATACTTTCTCTCAACTTGTATCTATCAAGGGCTAAGTGAAAGTAAATTAAAAAATGATTTGATAACAGCAACAAAAATCATGTGTCCTTTCAATATATATGCCTGTGTTAAGCTATAAAATGTCAAAAGCAGATGTTGTTCGTGAGTGGATATTTCATTTAAGATTAAACAAAATGTCAACTTAAAGGCTTTTTTAAGCAAACAGCTGTTATAAAATATATAAATATATATAATATAATAAATATATATATTTAGACAAGGTGATTTTTTGTTATAATAATAGTTTAGAAGAAAACTAAATTATTTTCTTTTTAGGAATTTCCCTTTAAATTTAAAGCATATTCAGATTAACTTTTTTTTTATATCAAGATTTTTATCAAAAATCAAAAACAATTTCTTCACATGTCCGTACATCAAGAACACATATCGCACACCCAGTTCAAAAGTGACTCAATTCAAAATTTTAATTTTCGGTTTTATATGCTTAAACTATGCGCAATATTTTTGTTTATCTATAAAAAAAAATATCAGTGTAGTTTGTTAGTGTTAACTGTTGTTAAAATACAGTTATGTCGTTCTTTATGTTTCAATTGGCATAAAGTTGCAATTTTTTTTTTCGATTTCTGAAAAATGAAAAATTTTGAGTTGAGTCACTTTTGTACTAGGTGTGCGATATATTGTTTTAGAAGCCACTCAACTCAGTTTAAATATCTAATATCTTTTTGTATTTATAAAACATGTTTAAATGTTTTGTTATCGAATCAGAAAATTTCATCGTGTAAGGCGTACTAGTTACACGATAAATATTGTTCTTCATAATTTTAATATTTCTATGTAAAGCTATATAATAGAATTGCTCATACGCCTACGTACCATACTTAGCATTTACCGTGGTGGTCTTCAAATTAGCCCACCCAGCATGAAATTTTCATTGTCATATTATTTTTTTTTTTTTAAAAGTCGTTAATGTTTTATTATTTGAATATATGAAATACAATGTACTAATTATATTACATTTCGCTTGTCAAAAATAGTTAATTTTGCCCCTTTAATAAAAATGTTTTTTTATTTACCAACTTTGAGCACTCTTAGCGGGTAAGTGAAATTTACTGCCATCCACATTTTTGTTGCCCCAACCCTCCCTTACGATTTATATTCTAACATATTTACTCTATATTTTACCAGGACAATTATAAGTGCCAAAAAGGCTTGGGTAAGCATACTTGCCTGTGACTGTCAAAGGGTTAAAATACTAGTTAAAAATATTATGGCAATCAACAGAAACATCGGCAACATTGTCCACTATATATATTTCACCAATATTTTTTTAAAAAGATTTTAAATTGAGAATTAACTTTAACAAAAATTTTGTGTGCTTGGCGGTCTAACTTGATGATCATCACTGTACAAGAAAAAAAAGACAATATTCAACGAATATTTTCTCGAAAACTAATAGGAGTTACAAGATAAAACCTTCTGGATCGATAAAAAAAACATTTAAACTTTTTTTGTAAAAAAAAAAATCATAAACATATTGACCGAAACTAGTTCTAAATATTTTTAAATTCTCCATAAAAAGTCTATTGATATACACTAGGGTATTCAATTTACTCGGGTTTGCTTTTGTTCGAGTAATCGAGTAACTCGATTTTGAGGTTTTTAATTTACTCGAGTAGGCGAGTAAGATTTTAAAATTGCTCGAATAACTCGAGTAACTCGAACAATTTTAATACTTTAATTTTATTTTCCAAAAACTCACATTTTTGTAAGTTTTTATATTTTATTAGTACTAATATAACATATATATAAAAATTAACAAATTAATTAAAAATTTTAGTAAAAAGTATATCTAAAAGAGAAAAACATTTGCTAAGATCATTTATTATTGCGACAGTTTTGTCTCAGTACACTCAAAGCAAAAGCGTTATTATATCTATGAAATTCTTTATAAATATGTTGAAATCTTCATTGATTTTCTTTCAATATAACTGGTTCATAAATATGTATTAAACTGTTTTATAAAAATATTTGTAAGGTGATCCGTTTTGTAATTTCACTCAGACTTGACACAGTTTTGTTATATTAGTGTGTTAGTACTAAACGAAAAAATAGTCCATTTTGTCCTATTATTTTGGGATTTTGAGATATGTAATTTTTCTAAAAAAATTATAAAGAAGGTTTGAAACAACTTTCATAAATATTTAAGAAGATTTTCATCATAAAACTTCATTATGAAAACTTCATTACTTCTATATGTAAATTTTAATATGTGGAAATTTTGCGTAGGACCGCTATGAATTTCCATATAGGGCTTCTAAAATTGGCTTGTTACAACGACAAAAAAGGGACCAACAAAAAGTTTTTAGTAAATGACATTTAAAAATTCCTTTTTGAAAATATAGTATTTATATGTAGTTTCTTTAGATCAAATGGCAACTAAATTAAAAAAAAAATAATGTTTGATGCCACTTTTAACCCTCAAATCCGCACCAATAATCTTAAACATCCCAGTCTTAGAACTTGTTTCTTTAAAAAATATCCAAGTTTCTTCGATATCGGAGTTTTTCGCATTAAGTTCTTCGTTTTTCGTAATATAATTTCTTTAACAGTGCTCACTTAATATAAAAATACACTTAACATTTAAATATTCACTATAACAGTCACATTATTTTATACAAAATATTAAAAAAATATAAAATAGTTCAAATTTTTAAATTACTCGAGTTACTCGATTAATCGACCAAAATTGTTCGAGTTATTCTTTACTCGAAATTGGCCACTTCGAATTACTCGAACAATTGTTCGAGATCATTTCATCGATTAATCGAGTAACGGTTAACCGATTGAATACCCTAATATACACAGAAAATTCTATAAGTGTTACTTACAGGAATCATTTTTTCAAAAAAAATATATTAAAAATTCTTGGCATTTCAAAAAATTCGGAATTACCATATTTGGTGTTAGATTTTTATATAAATTAACAAATTTAAATTTTCTTATCAGACGCTTTTATAGGGTGACACTTATAGAAAAATAAAGCATACGACAATTATAGGACATTAAGTGTAGTCAAATTTCTATAAATTTCCAAATGCAATTAAACTATTATAAATATTACCGGTACAAAAAATAAGCGCAACATTTTTAAATATGCAACCACGCCTACTTCACGCACTTTTTGGAAAAACTTTAAAAGTTGTTAAATTTTGTATAAGTATGAGTCTGTTAACAAATACTGTAAGTTTAACAGTGATACGACATATTTCTTCTGTAGCGGGGCAGTTGGCTTGGAAAGCAATATATGCAAGCGATTCTACTTTTGGGGGAAGGCAGCTTTAGCTCCTTTTCCAGGCCGCTTTAAACTTTTTCTTAATGCTCCTTCACATAGGAACTTTCAAAAACCTGTCTAAGCGGATGGCTTTTTGGGATTAGAAACCCACATACCAGATTTCAAGTTAATCGGTTTAGCGGTTTGTCTAGGCCGACAACGGGAAATTTTTCTCAATAATACCCCTTCTGGTAAGAATTTAAAAAATCCAGTCTGAGCTGATGTCTACACTTGATTAGGAATGCACATGCTAAATTTCAAGTTTTCGGTCGTTCCCCGTAAAAATTTCCAAAATACCCCTACCTTACCAAATTTCAAGTTAACCGCATAACTAGGTTCGTCAGAACTCCCAGGGGGATTTTTTCTTCTTCGCACCCCTCCCATACAAAATTTAAAAAATCCCTTCGAAGTGGAAGTCTTTTTCGGATTAGAAACCCACATAGAAAGATTCAAGTTTCTTGATGTAGCAGTTTCTCCAGGCCTCTAACTGGGTGTCATTTCATGCTTCTGTCCGTAGGAATTTTCAAAACTGTCTTTTAAGCGAGATTTTGGGTTTTAGCGTTTTTTTCCAGGCCGTGGGTGACTTTTCTCCTTTTCGGATTCAGCGAACCTCAAGCCTTTATAAAAGTAAGTTTTAGTTCTAGGGTCTTGAGCTTTTTACAATTTTGTAGAACTGTGTAGTCCATAACTTTTAAATTTGGCTACAGTGTTTTTTTTAAATAGATTTTTCTGTAGTGCGATTCACTAAACTTCTTAACGATTTTATCGATTTCGTTAACTAACTACAATTGTTGGTTGAAATACCGAACTTGTTATTCAGTATATTTTTAATATGTGACAAGACCAGACATGGGCGACGTCAATTACATTTCACAATCATTCACTTGTAAAAATTTTCAATGTAATTAATAATTCCAGACCTACGCTCACAAATGTGGTCTTAAACGCTTCCTTGGAAAATTTGTAAAATTTTAAATACCAAACATTGGGATTATTAACAACATCTGGTTATTTATTTACATGTAACTAGATGTAAAAATGTAATTGGCCTGTAATTAAATACACCATATATTGGTATTATGTCCCATGTATGGTATTGAAAAAATTTAAAATTTTTGTTAATAAGTTAAAGATTTTTTTTAACAACAAATATTGTTAAAACATTTTGAAAGAAAAACTTTAAATACATTCTGTTGTTAATTATCGAGTTTCCAGTAAGTAACTACCGAATTGTGTCGTTAATAAGTTACGGAATCGCAGTACTGATATCGGAAATATAATGTTTTCAAACCCTATACACACTTTTTGTGGAGTATTTTTTTTGGTCGTCAATGGTTTAAAGTTTTTAAATTGTTTATAAAACTAAATGTTATCTGTAATTAATAAAATCCTATGTAAAACTTTTCAATTGAAAATATTTTAATGTGTCCTCTAATAGTCTCCTACTTTGTTAATTTATACTTTTTAATTATTTTTTGCTCATTTTGTTCTATTTTAAACTGTGGCCAAAAAAAATATTTTATGCGTTTGTGTTTTATTTTCAATTTATATACTATTTGTGTGCATTGTGTGGTATTCGTTAATTAATTGCTTGCATACAAATTGTTCAATCCTTTAGGGCTAGTAAAAACTTAATGAGGTGCAATACAGTCTCATTATTGTAATATAAATAAATTTTCAATTTAATGACAGCGCCAAAAATATAATTTATTGGATATTTAATTTTAGCAATGAAGTTTTTTCCTAGAAAAAAAAAATATTAAATTTATAAGGGATTATACCCAAATGTGGCACTACACCTAGCTTTTGGGCTATATAAAAAAAAACTAAGTGGAATATTTCAAATCGAAATACATAAAATACAATAGGCCAACTCCTTTTTCATTTTTAGGATATAGATACTTTTTTAGTAGAAAACAGTTTAAAGAAGTTATATAACAATTTCCAAAACAACTCAACAGGACCACATTAGGGAACATGTACCTTAAAATGGAGGTAAATTAAAAAATTCTCTAAAAGCATATAAAATCATTAAAAAGTGAAAAAATTTGTATTTGTATCTTATATATGTAAAAAGAAGTGTACATTTTGATTGCCACTCCATAACTCGAGAACGGCTGCATAAAATAAAAAATGGCTGAATACGTTTTGTAGAACATGCAATGAGGATGGTTAAAAAAAAAAATTGTTTAAAATTGGAGCAAAATTGATAATTAATAGGTTTTTTGTTAAAGTTCTGCCTATTATGGAGGCTCTAGCTTTTCTAAAACTTCGGGTTCTGATGAGATCTTTAGCCAGATCGAAATACTAGTACCAACCTAGCTAATATGTTTGATTTGCTTTATTTTTGTAAATATACGGAGGTTGAAAGCTCGTTATAAATTGAAAATAACATAAAAATAATCTCGATGTATATAAAAACAAAAAACTAATATAACTGTAAAAAATATTTTCGTTTGGTTGAGATGTGGTGATTTTTCTGAACATTAGTCATTTTCATATAAATTGCGTGAATATCAAAAATCCATTATTGCTGCTCCTTTTGAAGGTATTTGAACAAAATTTGGTTTGTCGGTGCAGTCCAACAATTATTCTTCTTCGAAATATCAATCCACCACGACTTTGTAACGGAACCAGACTTTCGATGAAAATAAAATTTGAAGGTAAAACAACGTTTGTCGGGTCAGCTAGCTAAAATTAAAATTTATTTAAATTTTGTTTATTAAAACGTTTTATCTAAAGCATCTGCTTAAGGTTCTACCATATGTAGTGCTAACTTTTTTCATTGCTTAAAAAAAAAAATATTATTTTTGTTGTGAATTATGTTGAAAAATTATTAAAATAGACAAGAGCAGTTAAAGTGATGCGTACCATTTAAAAAAAACTAAAACTTTTAAAAAAATTAAAAAAAAAAAAAATCAGTAAATACATCAAACATTCCCTTAAGTGGACGTTATGAAAATTGTATTTTTCATATTTTTGGTTTATTTATTATATTTGTTTGTGGACTCAATTAGTTTCAGTGGCGTACCCGGAGCGCCCGCTCAACCCCCCCCCCCCCCCCCCCACACAAAATGGCTTAGATTTTTTTGTGGTTTATGAATTAATAACTTTTCGTGAGTTAAAATTTTATAAAGCATACACAATTTTACACAGTGCTACAATCATAAAAAACAAACCTAATTTTTTTGAAAAATGAGAAATTTTAAATTTAAATACATGCATAGGGACAATTATCGCACCTTTCGAAATGTGTAATATTCCCAGCACAATAATAATATTCCCAGTAATACCCTAATGAAGAGTCAATTGACCTAAAAGTGACTGGTTATAGAATGACTTATCACAGTACTGGTATAATTTAATACTGAAGTGGGTTAAGCAGTGTCAATTGTCCTAAAATTACCAATCCTGTGACTGGTAGAGGGAGGACATACCACTTAACCAGAATGCTTATTAACAAGAAAAAGCCATTTGGACAAAATTTTACTCATTGGAAGCTGTTTAGTATGCCCATCTTTGGTTAGTCCTCATGCATGCCACTATGTGGTTTAAAGCAGGACAAATGACCCCCTCCTATGACAAGCCCATGTTAAAGTTGCCAGTTGTGTATATAGGGTAGGGTTTAGCAGAGGACCGGTCTCTGGCACGAAGGGACCGATCCTGTGGCACACGCAGGACCGGTCCAATTCCCCATAGGGAAGTTACAAACCCTATTATTTTAAAAATGACATGTCTATTATTAATACACCTTATTTTTAATATTTTTTATATTATGTATTAACCCAGCAACATTTTTTAGAATAGATTACCATTGAACCAGTTCTAGAACAGCATTTTTTACCACCGATTTCTTGGAACAAGTTCTAGGTCAGGTTCCTGGGAGTCAATATGTAAGACTTTTTTTTTTGTTCGGAGGTTGAAAGCTCGTTATAAATTGAAAATAACATAAAAATAATCTCGATGTATATAAAAACAAAAAACTAATATAACTGTAAAAAATATTACTTGAGCCAGAGTACACACTAAAAATTTTTTATATAAATAGAACATTTTTGGTCTTCAAAAATTTAGTAACGTCATGATGCTTGTTAGGAAAAGACCTAACCACGTGGTTGATTACTAAGAAGACAAGAATGGAGCAACATTGATTATTAATAGGTTTTTTGTTAAAGTTCTGGTTATTATATAGGCTCTAGCTTTTCTAAAACTTCGGGTTCTGATGAGATCTTTAGCCAGATCGAAATACTAGTATCAACCTAGCTAATATGTTTGATTTGCTTTATTTTTGTAAATATACGGAGGTTGAAAGCTCGTTATAAATTGAAAATTGATATATTTTATTCATCACAATATTAAGATTAACACTTCACTGTCCCAGAACAAGTGCTATAACTGGTTCTAGGACCGGTTCCAACGTAACCTATTTGAAGGTAAATAACCCATTGGAAATAAGATAAACTTCATATAAAAAGAATCGGTTGCAGAACAGGATTTTTGGATTTGGATGTTATTATTTTACTGGGAAAATAAAAGTTAAAAATTTTAACTTAAAATTTTATAAATGATATTTTTTTTTTAAGTTTCGGGTGGAAACATTAACTTTTTGTAATAAGGAGGTAACATGTTACTTTTTTAATACAAACACTGTTATTTTAACAAGGCCATGTTAATCGAGGTTATTATTTACCTCGGTAACATGTTACTCCCCAGTTACAGGTAGAGAGTTATCAAAACCTTCGTATTAAAATGTTTAATTTTGAGAGTTGATATTATTTTAAAATTGTCCAATTTGTAGTAAAAACTGAATTATATTAAATTTGACGTAGAAACGAACTAATATTTAAACATGTGAATTTAAAGATACTAATTTGTAGTCAGTAATAACAACAGTTGCGAAGTAATGCAAGGGTAAGGAGTTTTACTTATTACCAGGTAACATGTTCGGTAATAACAGCTTATTACCGAGATTTTGCTGGGTATTAAATTAAACAGCATATTTCAAACTATTTAAATGTTGTAAAAAAGTAGCGTTCTTGATTTAAATTTAGTACTTTTTTGCAAAAAGTTTATCAGAAAATTTAAATTACCTACAAACATTTTTTCTTTTTTCAAATAATTCTGTAACAAAAGCTAACTTTAAAATTCTGTGCTATTCGTGAACGCAGATCTCAAAGTCTTTCAGAAATGACAGGTAGCAACCCGATGTATCAACGTTTTCTGATTTTGTTGAACTGTGTTATTCAATTATTCTTAACAAGTTTTTTTCTCAATCAATACTTTGCTATTATTTAATTATCCTTCATGTATTTATATCAATCCGATTTTTATTAAGAGTTTAAATCAATTAATGCAATTTCATTTTACAAATATTATTACAGAATAATATTTTTTTAACAGATAAATATGTATAACAGTCTGTGTGTTTTAACTTATACATTTTTAAACAAAATTTTTTTCTGGCTATCATGTTTACAGAGTATAAACTGACATCAAAAATTATATAGTAAATGGAAGTTAAAGCGAAGTATTGCATTCTTCTCGTCAAAAAAGCTTAACCAAACTTTAACGACCTATATTTAAAAACAGTATGTAATTTTAAAAGTGAACATGGACAATCTTTTTATATGAACAATCTCAAAAATCACTAAAATGCTAAGGGAATGTTCCCTATTGGCCTGTTAACTTTCGTTTTTTTGTTTGTTGTTGCATGCATATGTCAAAACTGTCATCCAGTATAATTTCCGCTATCACTATTTTCAAAAAGTTTCGACACGAATGCATACGTTTTTCTTGTCTATTTTATATATGTTTTTAATATGTTTTACAACAAAAACATAACATTTGTTTAGCGCAATTAAAAAAGTTATCATTACATATTATGGTAACCCCTTAAACAAATTTAAACGTTACATAAAATGTTTTAATAAACGAAATTAAAATAAATTTAAATACACAATAAAAAGGTCTATAGCTTAAAATGGTCAAGGAGTTGGTCTATTAGCTGATGTATAGATGCTGATGTATAGGATTTGAAATATTCAACATAGTTTTTTTTATAGCCCAAATACCAGGTGTAGGACCCCATTAGGAATTGTTGCCTTATACAAAAATTTCATATAATTTGTTTTTAAACATTGTTATATTTTGTTATTTTTTTCATAATAGTAATGAAACGTAAGCTTGAACAAGTTCTCCAATTAAATATTGGTTTCGTATTGGGAAATGGCAACATGAAGAACATCGTTGGAAACTTCGACGGTTAAGGTTTTATGTGGTTCCAAAAAATGTGTATCCTTTGATAAAAAAAATGATAAAAACTAATTTTTATAAAATTTTTTCATAGTTCTGAAAATGTTTTTTAACTTACTTCCATCTTACTTAAACAAGCTTTACAACTATACCCATTTTATGCGGAACCGACACTCAGTATTGTATGTAATCGTACTTTCACACACAAAAAACACCATTTAGCAAAACTGGTTTGCGGGACACTACTTATGGAGCATAGTGTGTGTTGTAAATTGTTATGTGTTAAATGTATTTTAATACTGATATATCATCATCATCATTATTATTACACACAAGCCTTTTAAAAGCAATTTTAGTAAACATTTTAACATGAGTGGTTTATACTTGAAGTCACATTATATGACACTTTTCTGTACTACACTTATAGAAATGAACCTATAAAAATAGCAAAAAAAGCTACAAAAACAAACAAACAAACAAAACTGTAATATCTACAATATTTTTTCATATTTACACTAAAAAAAAAGTTAGCAAAGTCAGCAAAACATTTTGTTGAGTCAGCAAACTTTTAGTCAGGAGCAGCATTTAAATCGTAGATTCAGTAAAAGTTTTGCAAACACTTATTTGACTCAAAATTAAAAAATCATTGCTTACAGTTAATAAAATTTTTGCTGAATATTAGTAGGCTGATTTGTAGAAAATTTATATTTTAATTAATTTATTTACTGGAAATCTTAAAAAAAAAGTTGCGATTCTTTTAAAAATAATTTACAATACGTTACTAAATATAAAAATGTTCATACTCCCACATTGACGACATGAGTTAAATTAATATCTGAAATTATATAGAAATAACTATATATAAAATAAACAAAATTATCTTTCAACTAGTTGCAATACAAAAAGGAAACATAAAAAATTACCTAAGATGAGTGTCCATATCTTTCGCTTTAGTCTGTATAGCTGAACGTATATATGTTTACAGTTTGACCACACTACGTTATTAATCACTCTAAAGATTTAGTTTACAAATACACATTTATTGTTTATTAAATTCAATTATTTCATTTTGTCTTTAAATTAATTAATAGATAATCACTTTGACAAGCCGGTAAGAACACAAAATTAAAGTTTTTTTTAATACACATATGTATTCACATTGTTAGCGTCCTTTTGCATGAAAAACAAATACAAAAATCTTCTTTGGCTGATTTTTTTGTATATGTGTTAGAAGAGTTATACTTTTTGGTATCATTTTCCTTCTCTACTACATCTTGTCATGCATCAATATCTACTTGATTCTTTGTATATCTTTCAATTCATGAGCTTATCAGCACAATTTTTTTAACACAATAAATTAGTAAAATATTAGTAACACATTAGTTCAAATCAGTTAAGTGCTGAATAATTATAACTAAAATTAAACACAATTTGAGCAAAAAATTTTGAGGAAAAATAGCATACTTGATTTGCAAGATGTTTTACTAATTTTTCTACTAACTTATTTTTTTGAGTGTACCTTTAAATTAGTAAAACGCACATAACAGTATATTTCGCTAAAATCAACATAAATATTTGCTAAAAACTTGAATGCAGCTGATTACAGAAGGACAAATTTTTATTCGCATAAAAAAATCTAAAAAAAAAACTTGGCAAATGTTAATATTTTTTGTGTATAAATATTTAACAATTTTTACTGATTTTAGCAATTAATTTTGTAGATTTAACATATTCTTTTTTTTTTGTTCTTATTTTACTCATATTTAACAAAAACCTGATAATTGCAGGAGTTTTTTCTGCAACTTCATTTAAAAAAATTTTTTGGTAGATTTAGCAAAATAATTTTCCAAATTTTTTCTATTAGTGTACTACTTACACATAGCAAATACATTATATAAATGATTGTGGTTCTTCTTTTTTATTATGCAATTTGTGGTTAAACATAATTTTTGTATGGGAAACATAAAACATTCATACTACTGAACTTGCCAGAAATGTCAAAAGTTTTTTGCTTTCTCACTCACATATTGGAATGTAGAAAGAAAAAACTGTGTTTGGGGCAACAATGATGTATTAATATTGCATGTTGTGGTAGAATATTGGAATGTGTCAAAAATTTTATTGGTAAATCTGTCAACAGATATTTTGTTAAAATTTGATAGCAAAAAGAAAATTGTAATTATAATGATAGATCTTTAAAAGTGTTTTAAAATGTCATTTAAGGATAATAACATTGATGAAGAAATGATTTTTAGTTAAAACATTTTAAAAAGCTACATATCATAAAGTGTGTTTTTTATAGAGGTATATAATTTTGAAATGGAATAAAACAAAGATGAATATTTTAAATTGACATGAAATTTACTTTATTCGAAAGATAATCTTCTGGCATTATAATTTAAATATGACTTCTGGCATATGACCGCCACGGCTGGCTCGGACGTAGTCTAATCTGGAGATTCAATTTTCGATGACTTTTCGGGTTTATCGGCGTAGACTAGCGACTTCACATATCACCACAGAAAATAGTCCAGCGGCGTTAAAGCGCACGATCTTGGAGGCCAATTCACGGATCCGAAACATGAAACTATGCGGATACCAAACGTTTCCTTCAATAAATCAGTTGTGACACGAGTTGTTTAACATGTTGCGCCGTCTTGTTGAAACCACAACTCCTGCACATCATGGTTGTTCAATTGATGAATGAAAAAGTCAGTAATTATGGCTCTATAGCGGTCACCATTGACGGATAGACTGATTGGGGTCTTCCTCGGCGCTACGATCTACAGCAGCAATGACTTCTTCTGTACACACTGTACGACG
Source organism: Delia radicum (assembly GCA_021234595.1). NCBI lineage: Eukaryota > Metazoa > Arthropoda > Insecta > Diptera > Anthomyiidae > Delia > Delia radicum. Next base: position 37,353,856 of record CM037851.1, read on the forward strand.
TCATTTATAGTAAACGTTGTCCGAAAACGTTCCTTAGTTAATCGAATTTATTACTCTGATGGAAGACTATGTTGACCGTAAAATGGACGTAGTGCGCGATACGTATTTTGAACAGAACCATGATTTTTAAAATAAATTTGCACAATTTGGAAGCATTGCTTAGGCGTCAGTCTATTCATGTTGAAATGCCAAACCAAACTTAACATAAATCACTTGATAGCTGACAAAATGCCGCCAGTTAAAAAAATGTTGCCAACTTAAAGTTCTATACCTTTATAAAAAACACCATTTACATGGCATAGAAACTGTTTCTAAAAATATGAAAGAGATCAAAACATTAATCAATCAACGAAGTCAAATTAATGCACCACTTTTTGCTACAGTTAACATCGATTTGGCTAAATAAGACGATTTTTAAATAAGTGTAAATATAACGTATACTTGTTATTAATACATTTTAATTAATTATTATGTATACGCTATGGATTGTGAAGTAATTTCTCAAATATTAAAAAAAATTTCTAAATAACTTGCAGGCAAATCCTGAATAAATTGAAGCGCTTATTGTAAAAACTTAATAAGCCGCATTAATTTTTTGATTTGAATTGGGCTTCTAAAGGTTAAGCAAATTTATAAAATAGTACTATTGCAGGATGTTAATAGTCAATGTTATTGTAATAATTGTTTAAGCAAGATTTCTAGCAAAAATTAATCAAGGGATGTCTACAAAACAGCGGGCAGTTATAAAACTGTAATTGAGGCTTATCAAGTTTTTACAATAAGGGCTTCCAATTATAATATTAGTCGTATCTTTAGAGACACAATTTTTAATTTTGATAATTTTGATAAATTTAATCAAAACTTATAACAACATGTTGTTTTCATTATGTACAATAATTTTATTTAGATTTCTTGTATGAAAAAAAATTGTTTTATTCAAACAAAATATAATTTGTATAGAATATATAGAGATGATATTAAAATGAGTATAACAAATATTTATATTCATATATTACACAGTATGTACTTTAAAGTAAATAGAAATTTTTACAAGTATCGTTGACATTCTACACATAATTTTTTTCCTCAGTTACTTTAGCATGGTACTCAACAATTTTACAACAAGATATCAAGGATCCGTTTGATTTCATGATTTGGTTTTTTTTTTATATAACTATAAAATTTTTTTACAGAATTTGTTTGGCATTCTGATGTTTTCTTATTTGATGCTTAAAGAAAATATGAATTATTAACATTTGAATACATTTTTATAAATATTAGGGTTTTTTATTTACCATATTTTTTCATTTCCAGGGACAGAGGTTTTTTTTTAATGTCCCGGGAGCTCCCAATCAATTAAAATTAATTAAATTTGACATAATTAGTGCTTAAAAAAATCGACTTTTATTTCAAAAATAAATTTATTATCCCGTAGAATATTTTTGGAATTCCTTTAAGTTACGACAGTATCCAATAATTCATAAGTTTTTTCAGTTTTTAGATCGCCGTATTGTCTTGTTCCATTTAGAAGATTTCCACTTTTAACCTGGTTAAATCAAATTTTTAAAAAAATTCAAGATCTTTCAAACGTTTTCAAGTTAAGAAGTTACAATTTGTTTTTAACATATGTATACAAAAAAGATTTAATATATACAAAAAAGATTAATTTGATCAATGGTGATAATCTTTAACTTCGAGCTCATATATTAGTTCTCATGTAGTGAGTAAACTAGTTTATATGAATGTTTGATGTTTGGCATGGGATTGTTACCGCTTTCAAAACGTGTTCTGATGATGGGAACCTAGAAAATTCCCGAAATACAACACATTCCTGAAAGGGTCAAGTAATAAATTTGAAAACAAAAAACTCTATAGATTATTTGTTAGGAAAATATCCTAATAAAGAAATATAGAGTATGGCCTCGAACTTGAATAATTTTCATTTTCATTGCACAATTAAAGGTCGAAAAAAACATAATTTTTATTTTTAATAAAAATTATATTAAACTTGGAAATTCAAAATTTTATTTTTCAATTCAAAATATGAATTGAAACTGCGAAATCTAAAGACCTTTAGCCAGATCAAAATACTAGCATAAGCCTAGCAAATATGATTGCTTTGCTTTATTTTTGTAAATATACGGAGGTTCAAAGCTCGTTATAAATTGAAAATAACATAAAAATAATCTCGATATATGTATATAAAAACAAAAAACTAATAAAACTGTCTAAAAATTTATATTTGTGTGCCACTACACTACACTCAGTGTGCCACTACACTACACCCCGCTTTATCATGTTTATGAAAAATCATTGATTTTCGTCCAATTTAACATAAATATGATGAAGTTGTTTCATAAAAGTACAAATGAATGAAATGTTTCATAAATATGATGAATATGTTCCATAACTTTTTATGAAGTGCTTTATAAATGTTATAAGACATTTCATAAATAGTTTCATAAATTTTTATGCAACATTTCATAGATATTATGAAACGTTTCATAAATATTACGAAAAATATTCCTAAATTATTGTACAAAGTTTAAATTTTTTTTAAGTTTTATATTGACAATATATCTATTTCACATAATAACAACGTTTTGCAGTATTTCACATTTTGTGTTTTTGAAATGGAATTTGAAAAAATGATATACATGTGTAGAATTTCCATACACAATTAGAAGCTAAGAATACCAATTGAGGAAAATTCCATTTGAAATTTAAAAATATAATTTTCCATTTAAAAAATGTCGTTCAAAATTTCGAAATTTTATATTATATATTAAAAAAAATATATTTAAATTTAAGAACACATCGTATAATAAAGGGTCCGCCAAATAACTTTTTTTTTTTTGAACTCCTGAACCAATTGGACTTTGTATGGAGTCATACCAAGGTCTTTATGCAAAATTCGTCTCAATGATGTCTCCGAAATGTTCAATTGTTGAGAACGACGGTGAATTGATGTTGATGGCGGTTCACGCACACTTTCTGCCACAGCAGCAATATTCTCGGGTGTACGCACTGTTTTTGGCTTTTCACGCTTTGGTTTATCGATGAGGATGCCAGTTTTTTTTCACTTTTTTCACAAGATAACGAACATACGGACCATATTCGTTCAGCGGAAGGATAAACTAATTATCTGTCAAATCAGACATGAGCTTAGTGTTACCATTCACGAAATAAGCACTAGTTGAAAAAAAAAAACGTTAGATGGCGTACCCTTTATTTAACTGATGTTTCAGAATTTTAAATAATTTCTGGAACACTCAAAAAAAGTAAGTAAAGTCAGCAAAAAAATTTGCCGAGTTAGCAAAACTTTAGTCAGGTTGGTGCTTGCAAAAAAAAAAATGCTTATGCTAGAAAAATCTACTGATTTTTAGCAACAAAAAAAAAAATTGTAAATTCAGCAAAAGTTTTCTTAACATTTAGTTGATTAAAAAATTATTACTAACAATTAATAAAATTTTTGCTGAATATTAGTAGGCTGAAAAAACTCAAAAAACTTGTACATAAATTATACTTTAGTTAATTTATTTGCTGAAAAATCCTAAAACAAAAACTTGAGTTTATTAAAAAAAAAAAATTGACAATACATTAAAAAATATTAAAATGTCCATACATTGGCGACATGAACTAATTTAATATCTGAAAATATATAAAAAATAATTATATATAACATAAACAAAAATATATATCAACTTCTTACATCCATGGTAGTCTAAATTATGACAATTTGATATGAAGCTAAATGCTGTACATAATTCTAACAAAACAAAAAAAAAAAAAATTACAAGATATGACATACAAATAAACCACCATTTATTTCTTGAAAATTGAGAAAATATATATAAAAAATTACCTAAGATGTGTGTCCTTCTCTTTCGCTTTAGTCTGCATACCTAAAGGTATATTTGTTTGCAATTTTTCCACATTGCATAAATTATCACTATAAAAATTTTGTTTACAAATACGCATTTATTTTTATTAAATTTAAATGTTTTATTTTGTCTTAAATTTATTTCTATGACAAGCCGGAATCAACTCAATATTTGAGTATATTAGATCAACAATTTATCTGAATACACATTGTTGGCGTCCTTTTCATTTCTACTAATTTTGTTTTTTGAGTGTAATTTTAAGTTTTTAAAACTGTCAATTGCAAATGTTGTTTTCTAAACTTCAAACAAAAAATAAAAATTTCAATTAAAAGCTAAAATTTATGTTCACCAAGTTTATGAAACTTTTTTATGAAACGATGAAGGTCTATGAAACATTTGTTATAAATTTTTATGAAACTCTTCATCATATTTATGCGAACTTCATAAATATGATGAATAACTGATGACAAACGATTTATGAAACAATATCATCAATAAAAGAAGCATTTTCCCTCAGTGTAGTTCTATACAGATGACAAAAAAAAACTTTAAGACATTTTCAATAAAATAAATTCAAAATAGAGTTTTTTTGGCTCACATTAATAGTTCTATATAATTACTTTTAACACAAAAATGTTTACTAATTTTGAATAGTTTTGCTTTATTATTAAATATTTTTTATTTATAATAATTTTGAAACTCACATAATCATGTTTTAAATTCAAATTATACATTTAAATTTTTCAATAATTGCTACAAATTTTATGAATTATTGGGGAAAAAAATCACAGGAAAACCTGCAGAAAATTCCCGGGATTGAGCGATTGAAAAAAGAGGAATTCCCGTGACAAAAACCCTAATAAATATACAAGTACGAGCTGAACAAAAAAAAAAAATAATAAAAGTAGTATGAGATATAAAACTAAATAAACTGAATAAATAAAAATTATATCGCACTTGTTCAACAAAAGCGTCACAACTCAAAATTTTTCAAAATCTTTTTTTTTTGCAGGAAAACGACATACAATGGCATGTCTACGCACTGTGAAAAACTTACACCATTCTCTGTACCGTTTAGCAAAAACCCCAATCTAAGATTTCTATAGTGTGCATTTTTTTGCAAACGTAGATTTTGAGTTATGACACTTTTGTTGAACAAGTGCGGTATAAAAGAAATCTCTTAACATGTCAAAGAAGAAAGTAACAAAACTTAACTTTTTAAATATTTGTAAATAAGATTTTCTGTTTTCTTTTAAAAATAAATTTGGTTTAAAAGAAATTGTTAGCATACAAAAAAGGGAGTTGTTTTTGTTAAATATAACATTTTATGTTCTGTTTATTTTCCAAAAGTCAAGAACAACTTAACAAGAATGTCAAATATTTGTTGAACTGTAAATTAAATTTGATTTTCTTAGCTCTTGTTATGTTATAAATAAATTTTATAATTATACAATTAAAAATATTTGTGCAAAATTCAAATTGTTAAAATTTTAAAAGATTAAAAATACAGCTAGTGAATTTTTAATTTGTAAAGTAATGAAACACTATAGGCATTGAAGTGATATTTTTGTATGTAGAAAATAAATTTTCGTAAAATTTTAAATTATTGTTCAGATTATTGCAGCACTAGGGCTAAAAGTTCTGTGTTGAAAATTTGACAAAAATTTAAAATCTTTAAGCCGTGAGGTCCTGATACCAAAGAATTAGATTTTTTGAAAATTTAACTTAAATTGTTTTAAATTGTTTTTGAATAGTTTTGCCATGCTGAAAAATTTTTAAAGTCGCACTAACGGGTTTCAAGATGTACAGGGTTTCACTAAAACTCACAGGACCCCAATCATGTTCACATGATATTTTCATGCCCAGAAAGAGTATTAGCATTACCTCAAATAATACTTGCAGTGTCTTACAGGGTATTCATAACAACTTTTTAAATTTTTCCAAAAAGTTGTCGAAGTAGATGTTAAATATAGACAAATTTTGCTTGCTGCAGCCACCATTCGATAGAAACAACAGAAATTGTGATACGACAATTGAATTTCAACTAGTTCAACAGAAATTCTTTGATAACTACCAAAAATTTCGTTAGTTAAACCTGAACCATACAAATACGGCTGCTATGACCGAGTATGTTTTCTGGGTGTTATAATAATTTAACTCTATTTGAAAAATGCTAGAAATTTTGACCACTTCAATAATTTTTTTATAGAGAATATGATAAAATTAATTGTTTTTTAAACTCAGAATTAGTTCTGAGTTTTATAGTGTAATAGAAAGCTTAGGTGATTATTTTGTATTTCACGTGGCTGAAGCGTTGCGTTGTTTCTCTAAAAATTATTTTTGTTACATGTTTTTCCACCTATACAGAAAGTTTTAACGAGTAACTCGTCTTTGTTTAGAGAAAATATCCGTGGAATATTGTGTATGGCAAATATTAAAAGGTTAGTTAGAATGCTGAATTTTTTTTTATATAAGTTAATTAAGTTGGGTACTATGTACCGGTTTTTAAATAAAGAACGTTGTTTCCGTTTTATGATTCTATATGGAATCATAAAACGGGAACAACGTTCTTTATTTAAAAACCGGTACATAGTACCCAACTTAATTAATATTTAAAAACCGGTACATAGTACCCAACTTAATTAATATTTAAAAACCGGTACATAGTACCCAACTTAATTAACTGGCGCCCAACGTGGGGCGCCAGTTAATTAAGTTGGGTACTATGTACCGGTTTTTAAATAAAGAACGTTGTTTCCGTTTTATGATTCCATATAGAATCATAAAACGGGAACAACGTTCTTTATTTAAAAACCGGTACATAGTACCCAACTTAATTAATATTTAAAAACCGGTACATAGTACCCAACTTAATTAATATTTAAAAACCGGTACATAGTACCCAACTTAATTAACTTATATATAATATTATTCATCATACGCAATGTAGTTTTAACTAACAAGTTTTTAAATTTTTTAGATGAACACTATTCAATAAATATTTTATCCAAAACTTAGCCGAGTTACACCGTGAAATGTGGGCAAAGTGAGCGTGGTCACATATTGACAAAATGTGCGCTCATTTTTGGTAAATTTTAATTTAAAACTTGCTGTATAAATAAATTTTATTATGAAAAGTTTGAAAAATTAAAAAAAATCAGAACAAGTTCTGAATTTTTAGTGTAACAGAAAACACAATTATCTAAAAACCGGCAAATAATTTTTATATATTTTTTTTTTTTTTTTTTTTTTTTTTTTTAAAGTATTTCAACAAATATTAACTAATTTTAATATAAAAATATACACAGTATACATTTATTTACAGTGTAAGGAAAAAAAAGATAGGAAAAAACCTCACGAAAAATTTTTATATTTTGTTTTTTATAAAAACAAGTTAAGATGTATGTTTCTTTCTAACCAGAAAGTTTCTCATGTAACTCGGCCTTGTTTTCGTTATATTCGTTAAACATTGTCCATTTCAAATATTCAAAGATTTTTTAGAAATACAATGCGTACGATGAATATTTTAAGTAATGTATAAATAATCATTCGCATTGTGGTTTTAAGTCTTTGCATATTTTTAAAATGACAATATTTAACTAATAAACATTTTCACCAAAACTATGCCGTGTTAAAGGGTAAAACTTTTTGGATCGATAAAAAAAAAACTCAAATTTTTTTATAGATAAAAAAATTAATATAAAGCAATTTTTCCGATTTTCAGATAATCTCAGTTTTCCATTACACTGAAAATGCAGAAATTGGGATGGACAATATTCAACGAAGTCAAGTTAAACGTTGAAACTTTCTGGATCGATAGGAAAACGTCGGAACTAGTTTTTTATTAAAAAAAATTCCAGATTTTTAGATAAAGAGAGTTTTATTACACTAAAATTTTAGAACTAACTAGTTCAGAACTAAAATAAAACTATTCTGAGGTTTCACCAACGGGATTTTTGGAAGTCCTTACAGAAAGGGTCTGAAAGGGAAAAAGTCTTCTCTTGTTGGCCTGCCCAACACCATTCGGTTAGAAATTTAAAATAAATGTTCCTTCGAATATGAGCTAAAACACAATACTTTTTGTATTTCTGGCCAGAAACGTTGTAAAAATGGGAGTTAAAACGTCACACCTAACCGCTAAAGCAAGGAACTAGAAATTTGGTACGAGTATGTAGGTTGCTAAACCTGCATAGACATCCACTTATATAAGATTTTTAGAAACGACTACTCGGTGGAGTTAAACAGGGAAGAGTGTCCCTCTTGACGGCCTTGCCAAACGGCTAAAGTACGGTGTCCAAAAAAACCGACGATTTCAGAATACCGGGTTTCGGTTTGTTTGAAAAATCAAATTCTTAAAAACCCGGTTTCGGTTTTTATTAAAAACCCGGTTAAAACTGTTTTTAACCGGGTTTTTGTAGTTTATTCATGGTATTTTGTACGTTTTCGAGTTAAAAAACCTAATATACTCCATATACAAAATATTTTTCATGTTCACAAATTATGCACAGATATTTTTACAGTTTATATATTAAAACATTTGTTAAGTTTATGTAAATTACTTTTAAAATATATCCGCAACCATCTTGTAAATCTTAGAAATGACGAGAATCAGTGTGATTAAGATTGTCGAACTCAAAAATTAAATAAATTAAATTAAATTCTAAATATAAAAAAATTATAAATTGATTTCTATTTATGATAAAAATACCGAATTTTTAAAGGTTTTATTAAGTTTTGAAGTAAAATATATTGTTAAAAAGACATCGGTTAAGCGACCCAAAAAACCGGTTTATCAAATATTCAAAAATGAAAAATATTTGAAACAGGTTAGGTTTTCTTAAAATAAAAAACGGCGGTTCGGTTACGGTTTTGACACTCTACGCTAAAGCAAGGAGCTCGAAATTTTGTATTTGAGCTTCTAATGCGAAGGCATTAGCTTAAACGGAGTTTTTGGAAATTCCTTTGCGTAGGGTTAAAAATTTCAAAATTGTGGTAAGTGATATTTAGAACATGGGTTCCTAATCACGCGAATACATTAGCTTAGACGTTGTTTTTAGAAATTCTTGAGTAACTTGAAATTTTATGCGGGGCTCCTAATCTCGAGAAGACATGGGAAGGGGCATAAACGTTAAAATCTGTTCCTTGACTCCTGCCCAATTTTTTTGTCCAGAAACCTGAAATAAAATTTATTTACACTGCATGTACCTCAGTGATGTGTACACATAAGGAATTTTCTTGGCCGAGCTTTAATGGAATTTTGCACTAAAATAATGAAATCTTATTCACAAAGTGAATAAAAAATTTCTTAAACCTACAAGTTTTCAATTTATTTCTGATCAATGGCGATAATCTTTAACTTCGAGCTCATATATTAGTTCTCATTTAGTGGGCAAACTAGTTTATATGAATGTTTGATGTATTGCGTGGGATTGTCACTTCTTTCAAAACCTGTTCTGATGATGGGAACCAAAAAACTTCCCCAAATAGATCTATCAACAGATTCCTGAAAGTGGTCAATTAATAAATTTGAAAACAAAAACTCTATAGATTATTTGTTAGGACAATATCCTAATAAAGAAATATAGAGTATGGCCTCGAACTTGAATAATTTTCATTTTCATTGAACAATTAAAGGCCGAAAAAACATAATTTCTACTTTTAATAAAAATTATCATTATATTGTAGGGTACAAATAGTATCAGACAATTTTACTCATTTTTATAAGCGATTGAAAATGTGTTTTGCACGTGAGACAACTTTATTGGAAAAACTAATTTTAGCAGAGTTTTTATGTTTCTATTACAATCTTTTTTGATCATTTAACATTGTGTTTCATAAAAATTGCACAATTTTTTACACACAACATCCTCCTTTTTCATGTTAAAATCTCAAAATTTTTATCACGTGTAATAGAGTTTTATTTGAAGTACTAGCAAAGGAAGAAAACGAACACAAAATGACAAGTAGCAGCAACAGTAAATAGATGTAAAATGTTGTTCAAAAAAAATTGTTGCTATTCATATTGAGTGTCTAGCATGACAAACAGATACTTATGAACACATACACTCACACAAACAACAACGCATACATTTACAACCAAATAAGTTAAACACACATTTTTATATAAAATAAACTTCCGCTTATACCATTTACTTTAAAATTAAAGTATTTTATTACCAGAAAAAATAAAGCCTTAACATATCCCAGTCGGCAAAATTTAAAGCCCTCAAAATTGATGACTGTTAAATGAATCCAGAATTGTTTTCTGAGCACGGATATTTATTAGGCAGAAATTATATATTTATCGAAACAATACGTGTAGAAAGTAGAAGATTCAACATAAGGAGATATAGTATATGAGGAGATATATTTTACATCTTATACTAATTGTTGGTAAACTCCGTGAAACCTCTCAACGTAACAAGAATGTGTTTTTAATTTTGAAGTGTAGTTATTGGTCTTTATGCACGAAAATATTGGTTAAAATAAAATATGCTAAAAAATATTTTAAAAATTACTTTTTTTTAGTACAAATATAACAAAAAAGAATTATTTTTAATCAAACAAATCCCAGAGAAGTCTAAAAAATTTATTTTTTCGGTCTCAACTTCAAAAGGGCTCTTATTTGAAAGAAATTTTTTTATTCACTTTTGAGTTTTGAAAATGACACAAAAAAAAACATCAATTAATGAAGAACATATTTATTGACACATTAATTTTCCTGAGTAGTTTTTGTATCTAACAATTTGAATTTTTAGTACAATAATATTTTTTGAACCCATTTTAGAGCCCGTTTGCTGGCTGGGATATTTAAATTGTTAATTATTTTTTTACAATTTTGTTTTAAATAAATTTATTTAATTACCATTCCTTATAAGGTGTATTTCAATTTGTTTGAATTTTAACCCATTAACGACCAAGATTTATTCAAATCAAATAAACTTTTTTCCACACCCGACAAAAAACAGTTATATCTCAAATATCAAATTATATCCCATTTGATATAGATCAATATTTAATCTTATCAAAGTTTTCCGAGTAAAAACGTTTACATATAACCATGCAAAATTTTATATAAATATGTATATTACTGTGTATATGTTTATGTATGCTTATATATAAAATTTGTTTCCTCTAAATTTTTGGATATGATGCCACATATAATTACATCTTATTATATATCGAATAATATATAATTTTATATGACATATTCAGGTATATATTATTAATCTAATTATATACGAATCCATGTTAAATTAGATATAACACAATTCAAAATTATATTTCGCAACATATTCCAAAAAATGTATTTTATTTTGGATAAAACGGTATCCTGACCTATTTATAGGTAAATGTAAGTATATATATTTTCATTAGAGTGGTTAATTTTTTTGTTTTGCCTACCAAGAATATGGTAGAATCTTTACCTGCGGAAAATTCTAAGAAAATTTTCCGAAGAAATCATGATTCCAAAATCAAAATCGACCATTACTTTTTTGTTAAAAAGTCAAAAATCTGACCTTGAGTTTTCAAATTTCAATCATATTTTTCTCTTCAGAGTCTTTATGAACCCACTTACAAATCAACGTTTTCAGTTTTACAAATATCAAAAAATTATCCGACATACTATTTTTATTGATATTATATATTATTAGCTTTTCTCAACACAAGCATTTCAAAATTTACATCGTCTTCTGGTACGATTCACAATCCCAGCGAATGAAAACAGTCGTTCTACAAGTGCAGATGAGGGTAATGCAGTATTGTATTTGAGAAATACGTTTTTAATGGCAATGTGATTATTTAGGCAATTTGTTGTTGTGTCTTGTTTGACCAGGTGCGCTAACATCTGTTTAAGAAAAGTAAATACAACACATATATTAATAAAAATATTTAACGTAAAATTAAGAGTAAAAAATTTACCGTTAGGTTAGGTTAGGTCGAAAAGAGGATTCGGAGAAGGGAAATACTCCCTAAACCGACTCAAGTCCCTGAGGACTTACACTTAAGCCAGAATGTCGGCTTGTTGTGCGCTCTAAACAATCGGTTCTATGTCCTATGTCACCTTACTATCCCAGGAACTCTGTCGCACTGGCGAAACTCCTCAACTTCTTCCATAATATGCCCCTAAGATCCCCCAATGTGGATATTGGGTCACTGGATAGTATTTCGACCCGGATCCCGGCAAATGCCGGGCATTCACACAGATAGTGTTCCAAGGTCTCCTCGTCTTCCCCACAGGCCCTGCATACTTCTGAGTCCGCCCTATTTAATTACTTTCTGCTAATTTACCATTACTTTCTGCCACAAAGTCTAGAAATGAATTTTGGATTGTTGCAGGTATGGCACGAGTTTCAGCTTCGGGTATTTTGTCATATTTAAGCACATAAGTGTTGAACATTTGCTTCACTTCATCTTCTGTTTGTGTTGTCACAGTTTCTAACAGAGCTTTTAAAATCTTAGTTCTATTTAAGGAACAGATATAGCAGCAATAATAGAATCCCAGGCTTCATTAGGAAATATTTCTCAAATCTTTTGAGTAAAGATTTTTGCATTTTTTCGCTTACTTCAGGTAAACTCTTAAAGTTCGCAAGCTCCAAACGACAAAGTTTTATTCTTAAAGACACTATAGAAGAAACAAAGTAACCAAAATACATAGTATTTTCGCCCTGAAGAAAATCGATCGGTTCTTCTATATGCTCCACTCAACCTTATCACTGAGTACTCAACCTTATCACTGAGAATGGGGGAATTCCCAGACAATAACACAATTCGGGTAAATTTGTTTTGTATCTCAGCAACTTCGTAACGGAATCATAAAGTGAGTTCCACCTTACTTACTTACTTATCTAAAAAAATATAATTTTTTAATTTGGATATTGTGTAACTAACCAAACAACTTTTCCAGTTGTATTTTACCTATGTACTTCGATAATAATACACTTTTTATTTTTTGTGTGTAGGTATCTTTTTTTATAACACGCATTTTTAGTTGATATATTTAATTGCTATTAAGTGCCTTAATGATTTATTGGTACAAATTTACTGATTACTGCATTTTTTCAGTAATCAGTAAAAAAATACTGGTTACTGCTATTTTTTTCAGTAATCAGTAAAACGTTACTGGTTACTGTAATTTTCTTTCAGTAATCAGTAACAGTTTACTGGTAATGAAAATTTTGTTCCAGTAACCAGTAAAATTTTTTTTACTGAAATTTTACTGGTACTGCAGTGTGTTAACCTGTATCAACAGCAACGGGCTTGGTTGAAAGGAACTTTTCTTAGCTCGGTCATTTTCAAACCAATTTTCAAAAAATAAATTGTGTTTGAAAAGTAAAGCTATACATAAATTACGCATGATTATATAAAGCATCATATTCATTTTTTTTAATCGGGGAAACCGTATTTATTATATCTTCGTTTATATAGAATATTATGTGACACCGTATGCGATTACATTTTATATTATATAAGATAATGTATTATATATATAGATCTATCATATCTAATTATGTATAGCATATATGCTGAATATCTAATTTTATAAAGGTCGATATATAAAAATATATCGTCCTATATGTTACCAAATAAGAAAAATATAATAATATATGACTATGTAGACACCATATAATCGCATATTATAATATTTTAAGATAACAAAACATCTTAAAATATAGGGGAGCAGTGGGGAGCACTTGTGAGTACATGTAAGTACTTTTTACATGTCAACATTCAGGCCGAAACATATTTGACACTAGACCTAAGGTATACTTTTCTAAAGGTATGAGGTACGCTGAAGTTAAATTTGGTCTCACAATCACTACCCAACATCAGCTGTATTATTGGAAAAAGTATCATTTTGATCAAAATTTTATGATTATTCACCTTCCTGGAAATATATTTTTATTGTCAGTTTTTCAGGTGAAGGATTCTGAGCGGCCTGAAACTTTAGGTGTAAAAAGTACTTACATGTACTCATGTTCTCCCCACTGTAATGCCTTTGAGACCCAAACTGCAATCAAAAAGTTCTTGATTTTTCAAAAATAATAAAGCTACACATATAAAATTATAATAGGACATTTTTCATCTCAATAAATCTATTACTATTGGAAATATTTTCAGTTTAAGAGAACACATCAAAGCTCACAATCGTTAGCTAGGGTCTCAAAGGGTTATGTGAATGTTCGTTAATGTGGCATGTTATCTTTAGTGAAACTTTCGTTTTTTCGTGTTGTTTCACGAATATGTTAAAACTGTCGTCAATTTAATTTTCTTGGTTTTAAAGTATCAATGCAGAAAACCCAACATTAAGTATACCTTTTCATTAAAACGTTTATTGCGAACAAAAGTACTTTTGCTAGTAAATAGTTCAGTAAAATGAGCTCAAGCTCTGTTTTTGCTGGGTAGACGATACTGGTAACTTTTTTTTCCCTTTTTATTTTTAAATGTTGTTGTAATGTTATGCTCATTTGTCCATAAAATATATACAACAAAGCATCACTGTACACAAAGTTAGTAACAACTAGGGAGTGCACCCTAGGATTTCCCGCCTTTGGGAATCTATGCATTTTTCTGTTCCCACAATCCCGGGAATTTGGTTAGGGAATCCCGGGATTTTTAATAATACATTTTCAAACAAAAAAGTTAAATATTCTAAATTTTTAATGCATCAATTTTAAAATGAAAAAATTATAATAACTACACCGCAACCGCAATTAAAGTCGCTCTAGTTCTCGTATGTCATTTTAAGATTTTTTCCAAAACACCGGTTTTTACCCATCTATTCGGTCAGACAAATTCAGGCGCCAAATAGAAAATGAACTGCTTTCAGCCAGAACTTCATGGGGAGAAGCAAAAAGACTAGCCGAAGATAGAAGTCAATGGAAAGCTTTTGTACTGGCCTTATGTTCCAACTAGGAATCCCAGGAATTTATATATTCGGTCAGACTCAATTGAGTGTTTCTTTTTCTTTTTCACTTAAATATTTTTTGTATAATTCATTTCTTTTCTTCTTGAATCCGATCTGTAGCGTAAAGTAGTCCAGTATTGTCAATCTATTGTACCTTTAAAATTTTTCATACTTTTTTTTTTTTTTGTTAGTCAAAAATAAATTTCTCTGAGACTTAAGAAAATTAAAAAAATTTCAAACAAACCACAAAATTAAAATGGAGACATAATTTTATAAAAAAAAGAGTTCATGTAACACATTTTGCATACAAAAAATATGATTTAATATTAATAATTTTATAATTTATTTATTTTTCTAGTGGAATCCCGAGATCCTGGGAATTTTGAAAAAATTTCCCACTTTGCCGGGAAATTAAAAAGGGCGGGACTTTGCATGCCCTAGTAACAACATTGTAACATCATGTTGCATTTAAGAGAAATTTTTTTATTTGTTTTTTGCCACGTCTTGTACTGATGTTTATTAATATTGTTGCCAAAAAACACAAACAGTTTGGGGTTTTCTGAAAACTTAAAAGTTTTTAAATAAAAACTATTTTAGTTAGGGGAAATTTTTAATATTTTCTTAAATATTTGCCTGAGAAGTTTATTGTCATTTCAATAGAATATTTGCAAAAATTAAAAACAACATAAGTTTAGAAAATAAATATCATTAAAGATTAAGTGGCTTCCAATTTTCCTAATTTGAATATACACTCCGGAAAAAAGTTGCATCGTATTTATGAAAAAGTTTCATTGGTCGTACACACAGAGAAAACTTTAGATATTTGCCAACAGAAATTTGGTTACTAAGACTCAAGTTCGGTTATAACGAATTTCAGTCGGTTGATGCAACTGAAGGTTAGTTTCCAGAACAAAGTTCGGTTAATGCAACTGAATTTTAATTGGAACACCCAAAATATTCAGAAATCTAATGTAAATATCGTTGTACTAACTGAATTTACCATTAAAATTCACTTTTCAATTCTGTTGTCACTTTATTTCTCTTAGTGTATATATGAACTTTTCATAAACATGATGGACCTTTTATTAATATTTATGAAACATTTTTCATAACTTCTTCACCATTTAATAGAAAAATATCAATATTTTTTTACAGTTATATTAGTTTTTTGTTTTCATATACATCGAGATTTTTTTTATGTTATTTTCAATTTATAACGAGCTTTCAAAGTCCGTATATTTACAAAATAAAGCAAATCAAACATATTAGCTAGGTTGATACTAGTATTTCGATCTGGCTAAAGATCTCATCAGAACCCGAAGTTTTAGAAAAGTTAGAGCCTCCATAATAGGCAGAACTTTAACAAAAAACCTATTAATAATCAATTTTGCTCCATTCTTGTTTTTATTAAAATGGCCCATATCTCAAAATAAGAAAGAGATAGAAAAAAAAACGGAAAAAACTGTTTAGTCTAGAGCAGTACTAACAGAATTCAATATTAAAATTGAGCCAGATCCGAGTGGAATTCCGAACCTTTTCTAAATATTTAGTTATGAAACATTTTTCATTACTTCTTCATTATTTCATAGAAAAATATCATTAATATGTTTTAATGGTAATCGCCCATATATCGATAAACGAAAGAGATAGGACAAAACAAACAAATTGTTTAGTCTAGAGGAGCATTAACACACTTCGTTATCAAAATTGAGCCAAGACCGAGTTGAATTCCTTAACGGTTCTCATTAGCAATATTTTTATGAAACAGTTTCATATATATTTCTGAAGCAGCTACATTGGACGAAAAACAATGTAGCTTTCATCATATTTATGAAGGCTTTCATAAATATGATAAATAAAGGGTCCGCCAAATAACTTTTTTTGAAAATGCTATAAAAAAAAACTACTGAATATTTTCTTAAATTTCTTTTTTATTTGAAAGTACAATCCTTTCGGTTAATAATGGAAAATAATTTCATTCAAATGGCTGCCTCGGCTGGCCATGCAGTATGAGCTTCATCTGAAAAGATGATTTTTTTGGCAAAATCGGCATCGGAAAAAAACGTTAGATGGCGGACCCTTTATTTTCCCTTGAGTGTACTTGTACCTGTATTTATTAAACATTTTTTTATTTTTCTTTTTTCCCATTAAATTATTTTGCGTGTGCTTATTCGTATCATTACACACTTTTACGCCTTCTTTGCGTTTTGATGTTTGATTGCTAAATATGAAATTTAAATTATGCTTGAAATGCCACAAACATTTAAATAATATTTTATGAATTTGTATCAACAATTATTTTGGTTTAAATGATTAATTATTTGTATGGTGTGATATGCTCTTTGAATGTGTAATTTTGACATTCTGACATTGTGGAAGTTCAAAGGTAATTAATTATTTTTGCAAACATAGGTTTTGTAAAATATTTTAATTAGATTGATTATTGTTATAATTATGTATTAGCACTTTATGGAAAATTTTTGTAAAATTAATGAATTTACAAGTTTGATATAGTTTTTATTAAAAATAAAAATTATGTTTTTTGGAGCTTTAAAGGTAGAGCTTGCACATAACGAACAAGTTTTCAATTTATTTTTGATCAATGGTGATAATCTTTAACTTCGAGCACATATATTAGTTCTCATTTAGTGGGAAAACTAGGTTATATGAATGTTTGATGTTTTGCATGGGATTGTCACATCTTTTAAAACGTGTTCTGATGATGGGAACCTAGAAAATTCCCGAAATAGATCTATCAACACATTCCTGAAAGGGTCAATTCATAAATTGGAAAACAAAAACTCTATAGAATATTTGTTAGGACAATATCCTAATAAATAAATAAATATTATAGTATGGCCTCGACCTTAAATAATTTTCATTTTTTTTTTTTTATTTAGAAATGTTGAGGTTAAGGAGAAGAATTAACGTTTTCCTCTAAAAACTATAAACACTATTAATTTGTAAATCAGACTAGACTAGTATCTGCCTCTTTTTAAGGACAGGCGTCATCAGTGATTTTCCATTTAAATTGTATTATTATTTGTATATTTATAATTGTCAGATTGTCTCTATATGATAAATTTTTCAACAACCTTCGGCTGTAAGAATCAAACCTGCGCTCATCTTACATTACAAACGTAACATTACCAAGTCATGACCGTTAAGCAATCACACCCAAGTAAATCCTCGAATCTAATGCAGCTAGATTGTAGTTTTCTTTCCTACTAGCTTTTTCTGTTATTGCATATTATACTCAGAAGTGACAACACAAATATTCTATTTTTAGATTTTTGTTTTATTTTCTAATATCCTCCGTCTCTATTTCACAATGTTACCAGATTGACATATGGTTTTTACGTTCAGGGTTGACAACTTTTGCGTTTTAAGTTTTCATTAATGAAAGTTTATTTTTTTGGAAGATAAATTTTACCTGCCACTTTTACAAAATTTTGCTTAATTTTTATTCTAAATTATTTTTATGAAATTTAGGTTTATATCAATAATTTTTAAATCCTTTGAAACAGATATTATTAATAACAAATTTGTAATTTTTAATAAATTTAGCAATTTGTATATTTTAGAAAAGCGGGTTATTCTAAACATTAACAACATTTTAACTCGTAATATTTGTAATTCTTATCGTAACGCAAAGTTGAAATATTGAAAAAAATCGTTTGAAAGAAGCTCACTTTTTTGTCTTATTATTATTTTTTTTTTGTTTGGGGTTCAAATTGTATTAGACTTGGAAGAGGGACACGCAGAAAATATATTAATTCTGACAACTAATTTTGCTTCCAATCCAGTGGTTCAGCTGCAGCAACTAAATTTTTTGATTATGTTTACTAATTTTTCATTGAGATATATGAAATTTTCGTTGTGAATGTCAACATACTCTTGCCTCATTTCGGTCATTAGCACAAAACTTTTTGTGTTTGTACCAAATTTCAAGTTTGGTGAATGCTGGGCTCAAGCGGTGAATGCTGGGCAATGTTGATTCAGTGAGTGAGTCAGTCACGTCACTCTTTTTAAATTATAAAAGAACATAAAATTGACCCATTAATTTCCAATATTGCTTTTAAGTAATCTTCGCTTTAATCCTTAAACCACTGGGATATTTCAAATTTTCCTGTAATTGGATTTAAGTGATGATCGTCTGTAGACGGTCTTAGTGGTTTAAGGGTTAAGACTGTATTTTTCAAATGTACAACTTTAAGGTGGTTAAACTATTTAGATAGAAAACATAATATAAATGTTCAAAGGCGAAATTTTATAAAACTTAAAAAAATAATAATGCCAATTTAAAAAAAAAAAAACCGCAAATACTACCTTACTGGAAGATGATAATAAACAAAAGATGATAATAAATTAAAATATTAAGGGGGGACTTTACATTCGCGGCAGAGAAAACAGACCTTTTTTAAAAATTCATAACTCTGTCAAAAACAAACATTTTTCCAAAATTTTTATTCGAATTGAACAAATTACAAGAAAAAAAATTCAAAAAAACATATTTTGCACTCCAACATGGTTTTATAGAGCTCCAAACTGGCGGCAGAGAAAAAAAACGGGGCCTCGTGGTTGCAGCGCTGGGAGTCGCAAAAATTGTCCGATCTCGAAAACAAATGACTTTTTTAAATCTTAACAAAATTGGTTATCGTATGACACGAGCTTTTTTTTAAAATTTTTTTTCAATTTTTGGTGATGTTCCAAATTTAAAAGTGTGTTTTTCGAAAAATATATCATAAAAAATCAAAAAAAAATTTAAAAAAGCTCGTGTCATACGATAGCGAATCAAGTTTAAAAAAATACAAAAAAAAAAATCGTCAAAAAATGAACCCGCTAGTGTCGCAACCTGTACGAAAAACATGGTTTCGAGATAAACGTGTTCAAAGTTTGTGAGCAAAGAAAAATCTGACATGCCTGCTTCGTACTGTATGCCTTCGTTATCTTGTGTTGTGCTGTTTCTTACAGTTTTTTGCAATCGTTTAGCAATTCGGGCTTCTTTTGGGTACCACCCTTCAAGTAGGTACGAAATAACAACCACCAGAAGTCAGGTAGCAAGTATAACAAGTATATACCAGCTGCGCGAAAATTAAAAATGCGCTCTCACTAATCCGGCTGTAGCTTTTGAACCCGTAGGAATTTTTCCATGAAATTCTTTTTCTTAGAATATTAAGAATATTTACTAAAATACAAAATTATAAAAAAAAGTTGATTTCAAAAAACGGCCAATGTCATGTCCTCCCTTAAAAGCGAAAATCGTATTATAAGTTTACTGAAAATATAATTTAAAATAAATAATAAATCAATTAAAAATTGGTCAACATACTTTTTATTTAAGACAAATATTTCTTGTTTTTATTTTTGGATATTGATTAAAACACATTCGCTAAAAAAACAAATATTTTTTTAAGTTAATTATTCAGGTTTTTTGTTTGTGTTCGTTTTTTATCAACAAAATGTAAACACCCACACACTACAAACACATCTATTTTGAATAGCTTTAGTATATGTGTGAACTTTTCGAAGTTCCTCTAATTTGAATTGAAATTATGTTTTTTATGAGGATTTTCGAAAGTTTTCGACACTTAGCGACAAAATATTTACAAAATTTTAGCTTGTAGGACATAAGCTTTTGTGTACGTGCTAGCCGTTATTAAAGCATTTTATATCCATAAGCTTTAAACTTTTGTCTTTAACAGCGGAAATATTATGAAGGTTTTGAGTTTAAATCAAATTAAAAATATCAAAATTATAGTTTTTGAATTTAATTATTTAAAGTTACATCAATTTATACACCACCAAAAATAAAATAAAACTACACTCAAAAAAATGTTCATCATATATATGAAATTAAAAAGAAAACCGCAATTATTGTGGAAAACACAGATATTTTCCAGTTTTATGATATTTAAATGAGTTTAGCGTTACTTTTTTGTAGGAAATCATATTAAATACACTAATACGCTGGTTTGCGTTTTTTAATGGGGACCGGCGAATCTCGATTTGCCATACATTTGTAATGATTTTTATTTAATAGGTTCCATTAAACTTTAATTTAGCTTAAAACCCTTTATTTAAGCTTAGAACCGGTTCTAGAGCAACCTGTTCTTTTTTTGGAGGTAAAGAGCTTATTGCAAATTGGACAAACTCCATACAAAACAAAATTCGCTTGTAGAACACAAATTAGAACCTATTATAATATAGTATAAGTTGCTCTGCTACTTGTTATTTGGATTTTACTACATAACTGGGCTGTGCATTGGTAGATATACAATAGGGCGGGTCGATTTAAAAATCGCTCAACGTTCAAGGAAAATCGTATTCTAGGGATCAAAATAAGAAACTTTGCCGAAGGAACCATACCTCTAAAACGAATTCTGATGTCCCGACTTTTGACCCGTAGGGTCAAATTTTGAAAAAGCCCACTTTGATATTTCAGAAAGTAGGAGGAATCTCTCCAAGATTATGGGAGCTACTTCTTCTCCGGGAGACGCGCTAGCAGATTAATGCATAAATCATCATTCTAGGTGACCGTAAAGGGGTTAAAATTTAAGTTGAAAGAGAGCCTTTTTAACCGTGTTTTTATAGCAAAATGTACAAATCTCGGGATAGAGATATTTCAGAAAGTAGGAGGAGTCTTTCCAAGATTACGGTCTCTATTTCTTCTCCGGAAGACGCTCTAGCAGATGCATCTATAAATTATATTCGATTAGGGTTGGATTCGATTGGGGCACTCTAAATGGGTCAAAGTGGAATTTTTCAAAATTTGACCCTACGGGACATCAGAATTCGTTTTAGAGGTATGGTTCCTTCGGCAAAGTTTCTAATTTTGATCCCTAGAATACGATTTTCCTTGAACGTTAAGCGATTTTTTTGCCTCCATACAAATCGACCCGGCCTAATATACAATAAATAAAAATGTTATATATTAAAAAGTTCTACTAAGCATTTACCTTTTATTTCCATAAAAAATATAACAATAAATTTTAACAAGTGATAACTTCATAAAGTACTGCAAGTTTTAATAAATATTCTTCACAAATAATAAAAAATGAAAACATTAATAATGTTTATGAATTATTTAATCCATCATATTTCTTATACTCAAATATTCATCATTCTAAGACGTCAAAAAATGTTCTACAACACCAGTTACTTTAACTTTATTTTAGCTTTTGTGCTATCTCTTTTCTGGTCCGGACAAATGATGATGTCGCCAACAAAGTTAGATTATATCATATAACAACAGCAAAACATCTAGTCAAGTTAAGCTAAGCCAACCCACCTTTGAACCACAACTACTTAAATAATTTTCTCTTATATTCTTGTTTATATACACTAGGATGTCCCTTAAAACGATTGGTCGATTTCGGTTCATTACACAATCAGTTTTATTGCAAATGGCTCTAAATAAAAGAAACACAGTTTTTTGTGCAGAACGTTTACCCGTGCCCAATTTCGGCCGAATATGAACCATTTTTGGAAAAAATTATATTTTTTTATTAAATACTCCAAAAATTTAAAACTTTTAACAACATTTTAATGTTTTTATCAAAGTGTCCATAATTTTAGGAAAAATATCACTTAAATTTGTTAACATAGTATAGAAATACGAGTATTTACCTTTATTTAAAAGATGTTTAAATCTTAGTGTCCTGGATGAAAAAAAGACCCATAAAACGAAATTTATGTTATAAAGCTTTAAAATTAACTAAAAAATATTTCAACTTGATAAAAATTGTTTTATGTAATTTAAATCATATAAGGTTAATCTTTCCACTTTTGAACAAAAAATACCCTCTAGCAAATTTACAGAATAACTTTTTTAGATTTTTAGTAATGTTTGATATTTGATAAAGGTTACACTCAAAAATAAAAGTCTGTAAAAAAATTTTTAATTTTATCAAAAATTTTGCTGAAATTTGCAAACTTTTTGCTGATATTAGCAATTTTTATGCAAGGATCCTCCCAGCAAAAATGTTGCAGACTTTACAGATTTTTTTCGAGTGTATTAAGCGAACGAACAAACGCAATTCTTGATTGTACCAGTCTCACATTTAAGGGCTAAAGAGGTGGGGTCAAAAATAGTCGCAGTTTTCTCTTTTAGCTTTTTTTCACACTTGTTCCAAAGAAACTATACGGAAATTTGTATTAAATTAGAGGTATTTCAAAAATCTATCTAACGTTATACTAAATATATTTAAGGGGTATATATTTATTTATTTTTCCCCTACAACGTTTTCAAAATTCGAGAGCATCTGAATGAAGATATTCCATATAAGTCCACGAAAAAAATATAAAATTTTAGAAGACCAAATTTTCCAAAATGTTTTGCGATACCAGGGGTTAAAACATTTTTAATTTAGCAAATATTAAACAGGCGCGGATCCAGTTTTTCTATTGGGGGGACATTTTTTGATTAATTTATTTTTTTTTAATGTCACAAATATTTGGTCTTTATCCTGTACTCTGCATAATCGGCATGCTTCTTCTATTATTCAAGTTTCTGCAGTGAGAATTTTGGTTTGCGAAAAAGAATGAACATTTTCACTAAACTAAGGAATCTCTTCTTCGCAAGGTGAACGAAAATTTTCTTAAAATAATGAAAAGCTACACACTTTTTACAAAGATAGTTTTTTTTACTTACTTCTTTATTAAGTTGATGGAACCTTTGAGAAATAAAATTATATTTTTTATGTGGGGGAGAAATGTCCTTATTAATTAAAAAAAACTCGTTTTTAATTATTATTAAATTTGTGTGTAATTTTTGATTCCAGCCTAAAGTGAATTAATGATTTTCGATGAAGTCGGTATTCTATATGTGAATAATTTTGAGTATAAGATTAAATGAAAAATTGAAATTTAAAATAAAATTTTTTAAAATTTCGAGTTTTTGAAATTTTTAATAAAAATTCACTTTTTTTACAAATGGACCATTTTTGTCTGAAATTCGCCGCGGGTTAACGTTTCCAAAAAAAAAAAGGATTTTTTTCAATTTGGAACCATTTTTAATAAAACTTAGAGTGTAATGACAAAAAGTTTTTTAAGGGACACCCTAATATATACTCACACAAACTCGCACATAAAGCAGATATTAGTGGTGTAACTTAAGCATATTTTGTTTAAGATTTTGCGCTTTTAAAACAGCTGTTAAATATACGAATATTCGTATAAAAAAAAGTCTTTTAGAGCAATTAACTCATAATGGACTAACTGTTTCGTTATCAACTCAGTGCATTTAAACGGATATGGTTTTTAGTGGACAAACGTAAATTATATTGGCTTACTTACTGACTTTTTCGTTCATCAATTGAACAACCATGATGTGCAGGAGCTGTGGTTTCAACAAGACGGCGCAACATGTCACACAGCTCGTGTCACAATTGATTTTTTGAAGGAAACGTTTGGTAACCGCATAGTTTCACGTTTCGGACATGTGATTTTGCCTCCAAGACCGTCGCTAGTCTACGCCGACAAGCTCGAAACGATTGAACACTTGGAGGACAACATTCGCCGCGATATTGCCAATATAGGGCCACAAATGATGGAAAAAGTCATCGACCTAAAGATTAGACTACATCCGATCCAGCCGTATGTCAGAAGTCATATTTAAATTATAATGCCTGAAGATTATCTTTCGAATAAAGTAAATTTTATGTCAATTTAAAAAATTCATCTCTGTTTTATTCCATTTCAAATTACCTCTATAAAAAACACAAGATTAACAAGTTAGATTGAAATAAAATTATATGTGGTCCACCATCATTAATATTTTCTAAGCGTATAAGATATAATTATAAATTGCTATTTATAACCCCAAACGTAGTTATATGTATATGCGACATATGTCTTAATTATTTAATTAATTTTTGTTTTAATTTTACAAAAAATGTAAAAATATCTTATCCAATCCAACAAAAAAATTTTTTTTTTGGATCCAATTAGATCTAAATTAATTCAATGGGATATTTTGGGATATATAAGGATCTTAAATAATATATTATTGGATTCCCCAGTTTTGAGATCAATTTTGATCTAGGTTAATCCAGTTTATTTGAGGGATCTTAATGGATATTACTGGATGCATCATTTTAAGATAAATTAGGATAATAATAAATTTCGATATACATTAAATTAGATCTAATTTTGTATATAAGATATAAATTTTTTTGATCGGTATGTTAGGGATGCCATATGGCAATTTTTAAAATTTTAAAAATTTTAAAAATTTTAAAAATTTTAAAATTTTAAAAATTTTAAAAATTTTAAAAATTTTAAAAATTTTAAAAATTTTAAAAATTTTAAAAATTTTAAAAATTTTAAAAATTTTAAAAATTTTAAAAATTTTAAAAATTTTAAAAATTTTAAAAATTTTAAAAATTTTAAAAATTTTAAAAATGATAAATTTTGTTATTGTTTTCGATCAAGATTTTCTGTATAAATACAATACAATTTTTAAAATATCTTCAAACGTCTACGATTAATATACTGTCATAGTTTCAACTTTGGTCGCAAATATTTAAAATTCCGGGCGAAAAGAATTAAAATTTTAATGCAAACGGAATCACAATTTTAGGCAATTTTTTTTTTTTTTATCAATTTCATAATTAACCCGATTTTTAATTTTTTTCTGTGTAGCTTTGAATATACTATCTACGAATTCGGTGATCATTTTTTTTTTTCGTCTTAAATATATTAAGCACCATTGTTAAGTGGTGCTAAATGTTGATTCACTGTTGAAAGGCGACACTTAAATGGACTTTTGTAATAGAGGCATTAACTTTTTGTTTTTTTTTTCTAGATAATATTATTGAAGTAGTTGCTATTTGTGTTGGTTGTTTTTATAGTATGTGAGTGTGTAAGTATGAGATTTCTTATTTCTCTTTTTTATTAATTTTTTGTATTTTTTCTATGTACTTTTCGCTTTAAATTACTTTGATACTTTGGTTTTTTCAATAAAAGTTTAAGACAAATAGTCTATATTGTATTACTTGTTTTCTTAAAAAAAAAAGATGTTTAAAAAACAGAAAAATAAACAATATGATTTATTATAGCGTTTAATGGTATTAAATTACATTGTTTTGCAAAGAAAATCTGTGGGTTTTTATATCCTTAAAACGGCTAAATAAATTAAGGAAGTTTGTGAAAAAAATTATATTTTCAACAAATATTGATATAAAGGAAATAAAGTATACAGTTGATTTGTAGGTCTAACGATTGAGTTAAAATTCTTTTGGTGTAAAAATAATCTTAATAACGTTTTGGTATCATTTTTTAAATGACCTACTGTAGGTTTAAGTCTAGCTGAGTGTATTACTAAAACGGTTTGAGAAGTTCCAATATACCCTCAAATTTCCGAGATAATGGTAAAAGGGTTTTTAACGTTTGTAACTCATTAGTTTTTAACCCATTTTGAATTTTCAAACGGTATTTAAAATAAAATTCCCCGGTCTTTCCAAATATATGACCTACTTCAGAAATGTTAGATACCTTGTTGAAACTGACTTTAGATGAATCTAATTTCTCAAGGTTTTACGAATTGAGAGGTATGTACGATGAACAGGGTTATGTTGACTATACTTAACCGCTATGGCGTGCAAAATTTCACATTGAAAAATAATTTATGGCCACTTAGAAGTCGAAAAATTAAAATAAAGACTTTTTTAACTTTTAGATCCAATCTAATACAAACTGGACTCGCCGCACTTGGTATATATATTCGCTGAAAAATTATTTCCGATTTTTAAACTTTCGCAGTTTTTTTTCATAAAAAATTTGTATAAATTTATAAAAGGAGTGAGATCGAAAAAATCCGACACACATTTTCACTTACAACTGCTTTTGTGTACCACACTGTACTTTTTTATTCAAGTTACCTTTAAGAAGATTCGCAGATTATGTGTGCAAAGTATTAAAGCTGATTATTTCGCTTACAAATCTAGTCGCGACTATAAGTGAGTAGAAGAGTTTTTTTTTGTATTTGCATCTTTAGTGCACTAATTAATAGGAGCAGACCATTTTCAAAAAAAAGTGACTGTATTGGCAATTTGTTTTGTAGCCTTCATCAATAATTTTCAGTTCTGGACAATTTTTTTTTTGTACGAAATAAAATTTTTTTTTTGTTCAAAGTAAATTTATAAACAAACTAATGATCCGATTTCGCTAATATTTTGCACACATAATCTGACGGCTTTTCAAAATATAACTTAACACAAAAAAAGTTCACTTTTAAACATAAAAATATTTATAAGTGATAATATGTGTAGGGAGTTATTCGACCTCACTCCTTAGTTTGAGGTATATCAAGTTAATGTCAGCTTACCAATAATGGTGTACAAACTTATAAGGAATTGGCGAAAATTTTTAGAAATGTACATATGTTTTTTGCGTCTGACATTCACAATTATATTTAAAATTGACTAGCGTATTGCGTGAACTGAGTTACTTTGTAAACATCACATCCGAGTTACAAAGGCATTGAATAAATTTTAAACGAATGAGATTTTAAAAATTCAATAATTTTATTTCGGATTTTTTTTTAATAAACAACATGACGTAAGAACATAATTTGGTATCTAGAGTGCAACCGTACTACAGACTTAATTCGTAAAGTGCAAAAGGATTTAACTTTTTTCATTCATTGTGGGTACTGCGACATTTTTTCCAAACACATTTCGCTTTGTTACCTAAATAGCTATATCAATTCCGTTAAAACGTACTTCAAATAAAATATTTTACTGAGCATAATATTAACATAAATATAGCATCAAAAAATGTAAAGGACTTTAAATTCTATTCAGCAAATAACATTTTTATAACCTCAAAATAAAATAACCAAATAAGTATTACCCAACTAAATATCATTAAACCGGAAAAAAATTAGTGTTTTCTTTTTAAGTTCTACACTCAGGGAACTTCTGCTTTAAAAATATGTAGTTGTTTGGGTTGTAATACAGTTTCTTAATATTTAATTTTCATTTGGAGAACAAATTAAATTTTTTACAAACCTTGTAGTTCATTTAAAAAAACAAACCACATCAAATGACTGTTTTATGATTTTACATTAATTTTTTACAGTTTTTTTTGTTATTTAAAAAAATAAAGAAAAAATAAATGTTTGTTGATTTTTTACTACCATGTGGTTCATTTTTACTACAATTGTTAGTCATTTTTTTAAACATTAAAAAACAAATGACAATGTTCGTCGAATTTCATGAAATATAACACGTCCTTTCTTTAAATGAAATTTCATTTGTTTTCAACTACATTTGCAGTGGTCTTTACCTACATAGTATTCTAAGTGTTATATATGACAAATATTATAGAACTATAACTGTCTAATATATGAGAACTGTAATTTTAATATTTATAAAACTTAAAACCGCTATAATTTATGTTCCATTAAAGATAAATTATTAACGCGAATGGATTTAGCTTGCTTAAACATCGGCTACCATATACACAAAAGATTATACACCTCGACAAGTTTCCTGGATTTAATGCCGATATATATACTATTTGATGTCCTGATTCCAAATCCTTCATACCAATTTTCCAAATTTTCAATCACAAAAAATTTTTTTAAAACAAACCGACTTTAAAGTTGCCAAAAATGGCTATTTATAGAATACATTTAATTCTTGAAGATACAGCAACGAAATTTGCCAAAACTGATTGTTGAAGTATCGTAAATATACATTATATGAAATTTATCAAATGCCTTCTACAAAATAATAAATATCTACATTTTTTATACGAGCCCAGCAAAACTTTGGTAATGGGTGCGATAAAGTAATGCACTACCTTGTAATGTGTACTCCTTACTTGTATCATTATTTTCCAACAAGCAGTAATATGTTACCGATAATCGAACACTCTTGGATTACCTGGTAATGATACCTCATTATATTTTACATTACTTCGAAACTTAAAATAATGACTTACCGATCATCAATTACATAATGCATGAATTATAAACGTAAAGTAATTATTAATATATATTTTTAAAAATCTATTTATAGACACATTACTTTGTGATTTTTTGTGAGCATGAGGGTAAGGTGTATATTTTTGATATCACGAACGAAAACACGAAGCACAACAACTCATTTACATTTGAAGCAATAAAATATTATATGTATCGATAGATACATATAATATTTTATTGCTCTCGCCTAACTAATTGTTAAATACCAGAGACCCCAGGTTCGAATCCCAGCATGACCACGTAATTTATTTAATAGAAAAAAAGTTATTTATTTAATTAAAAAAAAAAATATCTGTTTTATGCATTTTTTTTATGAAAATATATTTATAGACAAATTACTTTTTCACACCATGTAGCCACTTACTTTAATACTACAAGGTAATTAGTCCACCCATTACTTTTAGGCTCATCGCCTGTAAAATGCATCAGTGAAGTAAGGTGTAATGTAATGCGTGAAGCCCTATGGCGATACCCATGATTTGGTAATGTGTGGTTTTGCTGGGAAATTGAGAAAAATTAATTATAATTTTGCTGGTGGTACTAGCAAAACCGTGCTTTGCAAACAAAATAGGGCTTTTCTGGTTTTCTGGTTTTTCAAAAATAGCAGTGGTGGTTTGCCAGTACCATTTTTTTAACTGTTGGCAATTTCTGTCTGGATAATATTACTTTTTCTATATATATACAGAATTTTCTTTCTTCCTCCTTCGCATTAATGCATTAGTGTGCACTAGAAAATCAAAAACCACTTTGTATACCCAGAAAAAGTAACATAACTTTTTAAATTTTCAACCGATTTGAAGAAAGGCTGGCTTATTTTACTCAAAAAAAAAAAACATTAAGTTTAAGAATACCGCTGTTTTAAAAAGGATGCAACAAAAACCCTTTAAAAACTTAAAAAAATATTAATTAAAAAATGTAATTGTTAATAAAATCTCTACATATTTATATTAAAAACATAAAGAATGTATATATATTTGAAAATACACTGATAATAATCCATGCGTAAAATTACAAAAAAATGTCAAAATAACCAAATTTTTTGTAAAATACACGAAAATTTGTACATTTTACGAAATTTTTTGTAGTTTTGACAATAATTTCGTATTTTTATGCAAGGATTATTATGAGTGTACCAAAATCGTTTAAAAAATGACTGAATGCAAATGTTTAAATGCGCCAGGCGCAAAAAGTACTCTTTTACCGTTATCTCGAAAAGTTGAGGATATATTACAACTTTCAAACTGGTTTTGTAATACACTCAGTAAGACTTACAACATACACTAGGCTACTTGCAAAGTGATTTCTAAGCGCAGTAGCAAAAATTTTGGATACGGTGTAATTAAATTATAAGAAGCTGCAAAGGGTTTAAAACCATTTCGTTTAGTATTTTTTTTTAATATTTTTATTTTTTTTTAATATTTAAACGTGTGTTATTACGTTTAAATATAATAAATAAAAATATATTTTATCTTTTGAAAAAATCCATAAAATATCTTAGGTCATTAAGTGTAAAAACCTTTTTTATGAAAATATGAATTTAGTATAGTGGAAACATAAACTGCAAAGCAATTTTTAAATTTTGTATGTTAATGTATTTCCATTGTTATATGGTTAACAAAAAAAAAAAAATAACTAGAACTACTAAGTACAATTTTGTTTAATATTTAACGAAACTACAAAGTACTTTTACATTATGATTATCAGGGCAGCGACTTTCATGCGAATTCATATTACACTCATATTTATATTTTTTATATTGATGAAAAACTTCATAAATATGTTGAAAAACTTCATTGATGTTCATCTAATGTAGCACTACAATAATATGATAAAGCTGAATCATAAAAGTGCAAATTGATGACAAGTTTCTTCATATTTATGAAATATTTCATGAATATGAAGACGTTTCATAGATTTTAATGAAATGTTTTATTAATGTTATAAGACGATTTATAAATATGATGTAGCAAATTCATACATTTTATGAAATGAAAAAATTTTATTTGGTAGCGTACAAATGCAATAAAGGTTACAGCCAATGACAAAAATTTAGTTTTAAAACCTACTATATTTGCAACTATAATTCAGAATAGATAAATTAAAATTCCGTATTTCAAACTGAAATTCAGAAAATATCAATTCATAATCATTTTATGTAAAATTTATGAACATTAATTGAGGTTAATTATTTTATTTCCACTGAAAGTTAATAAAATTAAAATTATATTCACAAAATTCCATGCAAAATTTGAGAATACACCAACTGAATGGAAATTCTGACTTTCAATTGATGTTATGATAGTTTCTGAATTTTAAACAGAAAATCTGAATTGCAAAATACATTTTCTTATTTTTAAATAAAAATTCTTCTAAATTTCAAATGGAAATTTTGAATTCAAATTGATAGTAAAAAAAAAATATGTTCACACGGCTTATGAAACTTTATTATGTAATGCTGAAGATTTATGAAATGTTTGTCATACATTTTTATGAAACTCTTCATCATATCTATGAAAACTTCATTAAAGTGATGAATATTTAAAGACAAACGATTTACAAAACAGTTTCATCAATATGATGAAACTTTTTTTTCTTGAGTGTAGAAAAAATACTGAGGAAAAAATTTAGTAAAATTTTTTGGTAAAACTACTAAAAATTAGATAAAAATGACGGTGCAGAAAAAACTGCTAAAATTAGATTTGTTTTTTGCTAATTATTAGTAAGATAATAATAGCAAAAATAAATCTGTTGAATCTACAAATATTTAGTTCTAAATGAACTAAATTTTAGTTACTTGAAAGTAACAAGATAATCTGCTAAAATCAGCAAAAATTACTAAATATTAGTAGACAAAAAAATTATAAAAATGTGAAATTTTTCAAGTTTTTTTTTTAGATTTTTTTTAATAAAAGTCTGTCAGAAATGTAAAATTTTTTTAAAATTTCTGTTGATTTTAGCAAAATATACTATTATTTACTTTCTATCAAGGTAAATATAAAAGACATTTTGTTGATATTACAGTTTTTGTTTGCTGTTTTTAGTCAACAAGTATTTAGTAAAAGTTTCTACTAATTTTAGCATAGTTAAATGCTATTTTCAAGTAACTAAAATTCAACTAGAATAGAACTAAAAAGAGTATATTTTTGATTTTTGTTACATATTTTTGTATTTTTAGAGCATGTTTTTTGGTTTTGAGTTGAAATTTAGATTTAAGTTCATAGTATATTTTAAGCTTATATTTTCGACTTTTTAGTTCATGAAAGTCGCTGCTCTGATGATTTACATAATAAAAAGTAAAAGAACTATGGAATGAACATTAATTCCATCACGGTACCGTGAAATAACTCCCAAATGAAATAACTCCCAAAAAAAAAAAAAAAATAAAATAACTCCCAAAAATTTTCCATATTAAATTGGGATTTATTTCATTATGAAATAACTCCCAATGCGTTAGGACTTATTTCACAATTTTCAGTTAGGAATTATTTCGTTATGAAATAACTCCCAAATGAAATAATTTTCAACCGGATTTTGTTGGGACTTATTTCATTTTCATTTTTAAATGTGATTTTATCGTTGGGAGTTATTTCATTTTTGTTGGGAGTTATTTCATTTCTCTTAAAATTACATTTTGGTAAATTTTATGCATTCTTGTCTTAAAATTGTCGTAAAGTAAATAATAGCAATACAATGAGTTATTTTACCAAAAGGAACGCAGTTCTTGCTAGAATTTTGGTAATTGTGGTGGTATGTCATAACGTCCAATGACATAATGTCCATGGACGTTATGTCACTCGAAAAATGTCATAATGTCCATGGACTTTATGACACTCTGCAATGTGACATTATGTCCACAAATGGAATGACATAAAGGCCATGGACATTATGCCACTTTTTGGGTGACATAAGGTCCACGGACATTATACTCCAGTGTGGAAACAGATCAGTAATTTTGAAATTTCTTTTGTGTCGCACGCAGAAAAAACTTTATTTCCCGAAGCCGCCTGCCACGTTCTTCGGAGAAAAAAACCCTTAAGAGCGGCCGAATTAATTTGTAAAAAAAAGTGTTTCTGTGTGGCGGCCTTCGGCCGCTCTTAGGGGTTTTTTTCCTCCGTAGAACGCGGCAGGCGGCTTCGCGAAATAAAGTTTTTTCTGCGTGCGATTATACGATTTATAAGTTTATTTTTATTTTGTGATATACATATATTTAAAAAAATTGTATTGATATACTAAATATTATTAATCTTTTTATTTTAAAAAGTCTGAACGCTATGCCACATTTGAAAGCGACATAATGTCCAAAATTGTCAAATTAAAAATTGTCATAAAGTCCATGGACATTATGACACTTTCGAGTGACATAACGTCCATGGACATTATGTCATTGGACGTTATGACATGCCACCTCTGGAAAGCGGTGAGTACGATTCGCGTCCTGCTGCACGGCCGCGTTTCGCGTAATGCGGCGCCACCGTAGTTCTCGTCCTATAGGCGCGGCCACGGCCACTGCCGCGAATCGCAGAATTTCATATTTTTGAATTGGAAATTATTTCATTTTTTTGGGATTTTTTTCATTGGGAGTTGTTTCATTCTTTGTTGGGAGTTATTTTATTACTATGAAATAACTCCCAAATGTTGGGGCTTATTTCATTTATTAAAATTGGGACTAATTTCATTGGGACTTATTTCATTTGGGAGTTATTTCACGGTACCTTCCATCAATGGGTGATATCGTATTTGTAACATCCATATCGTTTTGACAATGTTAATAGTTAGGGCAACCAGACATAAGCTAAAGGATGGTCTTTATTTAACTAGTTCTGATCAGAGTTAGAGCTGTTTCTTGGTTGCGCTATTAATAACAAATATGTAAAACTTTAAGATGCAAAATAATTCTCTTTTTAATTTTAGCAGTAACATGGAAATTTTATAACGATGGTCGGTATTCTTGTTTTCGATTTTAGCATTGTGTCAATTTTGTAGCACTGTGTTATTTAACACTTTTTTCAGTATTTCTTATTTTTAAATTCAAACCAAACTTTTTTTTAATTTTTTTTTGGCAGACACTTATTTATTTTCATAGTTGTATATTTTAATTGTTTTTTACTTTCCAACTATTTTTTTGAACACCTTAATGATATGGTATAGTTTAAACTTTAAATAAGTTAACAGTAATCGTCTATTTTTTATGGAATCATTATTCTGATAGTGTAGCTTTGGTAGTGAATATTATATTTTTTTGAACATTTGATATATATTTTTTAGCTGCATTAAAAGTACAAGTCAAAAAAAAAAAATTACCATTTACTTTAGGGTATGATCATAAAAACTTGACTGCTTTTAAGTTGTGTGTTAAAATGCTTGTTGAATAATTTAAAGTACTCATAATATATTTCTTTTCATTTCAGTGAAAAGCACAAATTTATAGTGTGTCAGAAAATTAAATGAATTTACTTTCATAAAATTGGTAGAAAAATTGTATAAAAAATTAAGATAAAATTAAAATAAAAAAAATTAAGGTCTGCATTGGAAATGTTTACTACTTGTCCAAAAATAGAACAAAATTTTACTTTAACTAGCAGCGATTTAGTTGGAAATTGTGGAAATAAATTAAAGATTATCTGTAGAAAATGTAAAAATTTAGTCCAAACTATCTTTATTTTTAAAGTCATATTTGGTTATATCGCAATATGCAAAAATGTTCCGAAATCCTAAGCAAAAATAATAATTTTTCCGGAAAATTTAGGCAATATTGACTTCGATATAATATGGAAAATAATAGTGTTTTCATATACACACAGACAAATAAAGTGCCAACCGAATTAAAAAGTAAATTTTAGTGATAGCAACTTATAAAATCAGTTAGTACAACGATATTTAAATTAGATTTCTGAATATTTTTGGTGTTGCAACTAAATTTTCAGTCGTACCAACAATGTTCAGTCTTACCAACAGACTGAAATTCGTAATAAGGGAATTTAAGTTGTAGTAATCAAATTTCAGTTGGCAAATAGGTAACTTTTTCTCTGTGTGTTAGATCTGCATAAAGTCGAAAAATTATTGATCTAGTGATTCGATTTTTGTTCGAAGTATTGAACTTACAGTGTTGGAAAAAATATTAGGGATGATTGCTTGAATTGCAATAGTTTGATAACATCTTTGTTATAAAATGTAATTTTTATTTTCAAAAACCGTTATGTTGTCTAAAATTACCAGAATTGCAAAATGGTAAAAATGCCTCTAGATTTACTTGGAAAATTAAAGCGACGAAAACCAAAAAAAAAAAAAAAAAAAATAGAAAATAAAAAATAGAAAACACTAAAAGAAAAACAAAAATTTCATTAGTTTTCGTGATTTCTTTATTTAAAATTTTTGGTGGAATATGGGTTAATAAGTTCTGTGAACTTCTGCTAAGAAAACATTCTTTAAGTGCAAAAAAAAAAATATTTAAATAAAGTCCGTGCAGTTGATTTTATAAAAAATAAATACTTCTATTTCATTTGCTTAATATTGACGGTGTAACATGAAAAAAAGCAAAAAGCCTTATATAGATTCGGGGTTATTTTAGTAAGTTATTTTAAAAATAATGTATTTGAACCATCAAGGATGCTTAATACTCAATAAATTTGTACAGTTTTTAGTTGTAGAGTGAAAAACAGGTTCTATACGAGTAATCGTTAGATCAATAGCAACCCAGTAAAAAACGCTGCCTACCTGGAAGCAGGTTTGTAAGGGAGTAAGTCAAAAAGAATGCCATACAAACCTGCTTACATATGTCATGATTTTTATATGGCGAATTCCTTTTGGACAAAATAAGCGCGGATTTCAGCGCTTATAATAAACAGTGATTTCTTGGGTTTTAGTAAAATCATATTTCATGTCTACATTATTACGATTACAAGTAATAATATGCATATACATAATTTATTTTACATAAAATTCCACAGATATTAGTTTTTTGTTGTTAAAGTTTTTGACATATAACATAATAATTAATATTTTATTACCGCTTCACGTGCTAGCTCTTCAGAAATAGTTAAATAACTAATTATTTTTTATTACATACTCGAAAATACCAAACACAATTGGAAATCATTTGGGAAACTTAGCACATATCGTATATAATCCACGATATAAAACTTTCTGCATTACAGCCCGCATTCTTATAAGGGATTAAGGTGATCTGCTTACAACCTGCATCCTTGTTAGAGAAACAGTGAGCTCAAAATTTTGTTTGTTTATTTTTATACGAAAATTATTCGTTTCTTTTGCTGCTTCTCAATATTATGTAATAGTAAGCACTTACATCAGCGCATTTGTTTTATCCTGCTTCTAAAAACACGAAAATTTTTTACTGGGATCTTAAATTTAAAATTTCTGAGTAGAGAAAACATGAGAATTGGATAACTTTTTTACTGCAAAATCTAGATTATACAAATTACAAGAAAATTACAAAAAAATTGTACGATTAATGCAAATAATGCTATAAATCTGTACCTTCAATGGCAAAACGACTAACTAATAGCAAACAATCCAGGAAATATGACCTTAAGTGTTCCATAAACAATATGAATTGAAACTGGAAACTGGAAACTTTTAACATAAATTTTTTTTTTTTTTTTTTGTCAAAAATATTTTGTCCGATTAATGCTATAAACACATAGACCACAGCAGACTGCAGAGCTACACGACTGCAAATGCCGTTGACTGCAATCGTCGCCGTGTGGTCAGCTACTTATTATTTTGGAAACGACAGCAGCATAGTAAACAGCTGATCACGATTCAATTTAAAAATATCAACAGCTGTTTTTTATACAAATCAGGGATGTTAAAGCTGGTACAATTGTACTTTTTTTGGTACATTTTGACCTTCTAAAGTACCGTGGTACTACCGCGACTCATTTGGTACAATTTAAAAATTTTTAATTTTTCCCCTTTTTGAATTTTTAGTATAGCAAACAAATTGTTATTGTGTCCTTTTCATTGCATTTATTCGTTTTATGTAATGAGCTCTTAAAATATATGCGACTATATCCGCCAGATTTTACGATTTATCATCATTTTAAGGATTTTGAAGAATAAAGTTGGCATTTTTTTTTTTTTTAATATCGATTAAAAATTTACGATTTTTTACAAAATTTATCTGGCAGCTCTTACATATATTGACACTTGTTGCAGCCAACTTCACTTTTATTTTGAATTTATTAAAATTCTGAAGAAGTGAAAATTGATATATAGATATGGCATCACTTATAACATATGGGAAAACAGTGGACATTAGAGTGAGGTGAGTTTCTAAAAATAGAACTGTTGTGTTGTTGGAGTTGTACTTCTGAGATTATGTATGCAAGAACAAAAACACCGTGTATTGAATAAAACTAGTTTTAATCATAACAAAACTCGACCTACCTATAGCTCAGAGGGCTAAAGCGCTCTGTCTAACGTGTAGTGCGAGTGCATGTGGCATTAGAAATCAGTTTATCTATACCACGGTCAGTGATTGCACAGAAAAATTTCATATAGACGCAATCGAACAAATAAAAACATAACAAATATTACATTATTCAAAAATTCAAAAAAAAAACAGGGTCACTGACGAACGTTCAATACCAGAAACTGTGCAGTCTGATTCAGAAAAAATTGAATATTTGCAATGTAGTTATGATTTTTAGAAAATACACTCATTCTTCTCTACCACGCCTTTCACAATTAAATTAAATAAAATTGCATATTAATTATAGTATTAACTGCAATTGTCTGAAAAAGACGTTAAAATTCAAACTCAAACGAAAATTAAATTATTGTTAAAGAAATGAAAGAAAATTCCAAACAATCTTATATATTAGAACGAGCTCTCAACCTCCGTATATTTACAAAAATAAAGCAAATCAAACATATTAGCTAGGTTAATACTAGTATTTCGATCTGGTTAAAGATCTCATCAGAACCCAATGTTTTAGAAAAGTTATAGCCTCCATAATAGGCAGAACTTTAACAAAAAACCGACTAATCATTAATTTTGCTCCATTCTTGTTTTCTTAGTAAAAATATTACTTGAGCCAGAGTAAAAACTAAAATTTTTTTAACTGAAGTCGTTAAAAAATTAAAACGTTTGTAGTTTTTGGTCGGTAGTAGCTAATTTTCAAAATGAACTGAATGTCAATATGTTTCCAGACATTTCTAGTCGTTGCTGGAATTTTATCCATTCCACACTGGTCTGCAAATGTGGAAAGAGTTTTTTTCTTTTCAAAATATAATAAAAACTAAGGAGAGAAACAGACTACATTAGCTAACATTATCAAGTCTCATACAGACTAAGGATTGGTTAAGAGCGACAAATGTATGCTGCTATGATGTAGAAATTCCAAATAGTTTATTAACTAAACAAATAATTCCATGATTTGGTCTCATATATTCATAAGACTTTTTTATGCCTTATTTTATTCATACATATAATGTATGTTATTGGAAGGTTTTGTTTTTTTTTTTCTGTACAAGAGAATTTTTATGTATTTTTTTTTGTTGTTTTAATAAATTTAAAAAAAATGGTACCGTCAACGTCCAAAAAGTACAATTTTTTTTGGATGTTGGTACAAAATTGAAAACTCCATTTAACATCCCTGATACAAATGCATTTTTGTTTCAGTAGTGCCAATTACATCTTTTTTTCTTTATTAAAATAGAACAACATGCTTGGTTGTAGACACGTATATAAAGTTCACTTAAAAATACAATTACTTATTTATAATACATTATTATAACGTGAAAATAAATTTATATAACCCCTCTTGAATATTAATACAATTATACCATTTGATGTTGCGACGTTTTTTGTGTTTAACAAAATAAAATATTTTTAAGCACTAATTTGTTACATATTTTGTTTTATTGTCAACACTATTTTTGTTTTGCAGCCAACAAAAATAGAAATTAACCTAAGTTGACTACAGCGGCAAAAGTAGTCGGGTAGCCGTGTAGTTGTGTTGGTGCCAAAATAATCGTTTTCATATAAACGTGTGTATTTTATTTTTGACAGGCTGTAGTCGTGTAGCTGCAGTCGTCTATGTGTTTATAGCATAAGTGTGAATTCATTAGTTAAAAAATAAATTTTCCAGTTTGTAGTACAGTATCAAAAAAAAAAAAAAAATCAATAGAACGTTACTGGGAAATAAATTCTAATATATATTTTAGATAAACGTTAATTCAAAATTATACATTTTGAAGTTATTCTTGTATATGTTTTATTCCAGAAATTTGTAGTCTTCAATTAAAATCAATTATTTGTGATAATAACAGATTTCATAAGGTGTAGCGGTAAAACGTTTGAAAAGCAACAAATAAAATCTAATATGACAATATTTTATTAGATTTTTGTAGTTGAGGTAGAACAATATTCTAACTAAATATATGAAAATATAGAAAGTATAAAAAGTAAATTTTTGTATTTGTTATACAAAAATTAAAACATTTTGGAACAATTAGCAAAGCACGGCTTTTTTCAACAAACACCGTTTATTGGGTCATATGTTGTTTTTACAAATTGTAATACAACAAACACACATACATGTACTGACATGCAAAGTATATCGACATGTAAAATTGTTGCTTTGAGGGTTTATACAATAAGGCAGCCAACAAGATTCTCGTAAAGTTTTTTTTTTGTCTGTTGTATGTAATGTCTCGGTTTGAGTTAAGCCAACTATGTTTTTTTATTGCAGACAACTGAAGATTTGGGTCATGCAAATGAAACAATTGTATTGTCTTTCGTGAAAATGATGAAACTTTTTGAAATTCTGTATTACTACTCAAGCAACTACAAATATTTACAGCGGAAGTTCCCTTTATTTTTTATATGAAGCTTGACTTCAAAAAGGGGAACAATTTACCACAAAGTTTTCACAAATTCCTAGTTTATCTTTGAGTGGGCCCAAACTGGATAACAGAAAGTTAGTTCGAAATTTTATGACTTATTTTGAGTTATACATGACCAGGGAAACGACTTTCAAAACATAGAAAATATGCGCTAAATTTTTTTTCGATTTTTTTAAAGTTATTTAATAACTTGATGGCGATGGTTAAAAATAATATGCAATATCAATGTCTGATGGCAGTTTGATGTTTCATATTTTAATTAATTGCTGTGTTAAGATTTTTAACTTCTTTCTTAAACGCAAAATAGTTGAACGCAAAATATGCAAATAAAATCCGAAAAGATTTTCGTCAAATCGAATTTGTTTTACTGATTACGAGTACAAACATGTATTTGTATGAAAGCGCTGCCCTGTACATTAGGTGTGAGTTAAAAAAGAATGAAATTTTTTTTTTGCAATTTAGGTAATTTATTAAATTTAAATCAACTTAACTCCAGTAAATATTTACAAAATTACATTATATCGCAAATTTTTTTCGCAAAACTTTTTAAAGTTTGATTAGAATTTTCACAATGCGTGGAACAGTGTTCTAAAAGAAAATGAATCGAGAAAACTTTGGGAATCATTGACAGAAAACCGTGTTAGAATCAATTAACGAGAAAATATATTTTCTAAGTGATATTCAGTCAATGAATTGAAATAAATTGATTCTAAAATTGTATTGAATATTAACTGTTTCTGTAGAATATTCAAAATCGCAAAAAACCGCTAACACGGTTGTTGTCTTCTCACCAGAGAAGACAATTGTTGTCTTCTCACCAGAGAAGACAACAATGGCAAAATCCATTGTAATTATGGCAAAAAAAAAAATATTGGAGCAAACGCAATTAACAACAAAACTGCAAAAAAGTGAAAAAATACACTTTTTAATAGAAAACGACAATGTCAAAGCCGTATATAAATTCTTTTTTCTTTAATTTTAGAGAAATCTTTTTATTAAATTTTTTTGAAAATAAAGAATTACTACTACTAGAAAACTGAAAAACTGCTGGTAAAAAAGCATTTAAAGCTAAGAAAATCTAAAAAAGGCTATTTTACAGCTTAAAAATAATAAGAAAAGTTAAAAAAAAATTCAAATTAAAAAATTGCAAAATATGCTAATATGGGTAAAATAACAGCAAAAAAAGCAAATTTGTCTTCTCAAATATTATTCGTACAAGAGTTTAGGTACTGTTTAAACTTTTATAAGAAAAACTAAATTTGTTCTGATTGAACAAATTTATAGCAAAAATATCAAGAGATTGGCAAACATAATACACTCAATATTATTTTTTTAACGATTGCACTGTTCAACAAAATCAAATTTTTTCCAAAATTACAAGGTCCAACCTATAAATTTTAATAGAAGAGACAAAAAAAAAAAGACACGTGTATCGGCGTTTTGAAAGTTTACACCTGGGTTTCATTTAGGGGGAGGTAATAGAAAATCGAGTAAAGATTACGTTTAAAGTATATGGTGTGTTCAGAAAATTCATTTGAAATGTTACTGAGAACATTTTTCTAGAATATGTTAACCGTCTAACACCTCAATGTAATGGTATTTTTTGTCCTTCTTTTAAAAAAGAGCAAAAAACACCATTAAAACAGGTATTTAAGAGGTTAATATGTTAAAATGTTACTATAAGTCCCTGAATACACCAAAATCAAACATTTTTGTAGAATATGTTAACCCTCCAAATCCTCAAGGTAAGGGTCTTTTTTGTCCTTCTTTTAAAAAAACACCATTAAAACAGGGATTTAAGTTGTTAAAATGTTCCACAATAATATTCGCCGTGAAATTTTACTTCCCTGAATACACCAAAACGGAAAATTCAACCAGAAAGTCAGAAGTAAGACACAACCAAAGAGAGCTTAGGGTTAATTTCGCATTTATTAAGAACTTTATTTTAAAGTACCCCAAAAATTTAGCATGAAAAAAAAAAAACTTAAATCAGTAATATCTCTATTATTTTCGCTGCGATAGCAAATTTGAATAGGAAGTATTCATTAATTACATTTTTTTAGCTCTACGCAAATGGTTGATTTTGGTGTATTCAGGGACTTGCAGTAAAATTTCACGGCGAATATTTTTGCGGAGCTTTTTCAAAAAAGTACTAAAAAGACCCTTACCTTGAGGAATTAGAGGGTTAACATATTCTAGAAAAATAAATAAATAATAAATTTACTGTACACACCATATACTTCAAACGTAAGCTTGACTCGATTTTCAATGCCGATTGACAATGCAAAATTTGCATTTGGGGGAAACTTTACCTCCCCCTTAAATGAAACCCAGATGTAAACTTTCAAAACGCCGATACACGGGTCTTTTTTGTTTTTTGTCTCTTCTATCAAAATTTATAGGTCGGACCTTGTAATTTTTTTTTGTGTTGTACAGTGTTATCATTCAAATTTCTTAACTTAATAGAGAAACTTTCCGTCTTTAAAATAAATAGACAAAAATCAAATTTAAAGATCCCAAACCTTATGAGTTAAACATATTTATGATGACAAAATGGTTAAATGTATTTTTTTTTTTAAATCTTATAGATTTATTTTTTATTGTATGACTCATTGATTTACGTTTTTTTATATATATATATATTTATACTATCGTTTATAAAAATACTTACTTTCATTTGAGGACATGGCCAAAGTAAAACCGTTTTATTAAAATCACGCTCTAGAGCTTTAGCCAAGTGGCAATAACCAATGTTTAAATTTTTTGTTGTTGCTGCTCTGAATGTCTTGCCTCACTTTTTTCAGTTTCTGACGGTTGTTGTTGTGTTTGATTTAGCAAATCGTTGTCATAACTTTTATTTTCATTATCTTTTTCGTCGTCTATGCCTTTAAGTTTTTCAATGTCTCTTTCCGATTGTGTTGGTGTTGGTGATGATGAGTATATTTTGTTATAGCCTTGTTGTTTTTCTGCCTTAAATAAAACTCCTTCAACAAGGTCATCATCATCGAGATTAATACCAGCATTTAAGGTTTTTACCACCGTTGTATAATTTGGTTGTTCAAGTAGCTGGATAAAAGTTGTTAAATCTGAAAGAATGGTAAATAAAATACGTTATAAATATTTTTAAGAAAAGAGTTCAAGCATATTGTTGAAAATCAGCATTTTAATAACGTTTAAATATGCTTAACAATTCCTTTAAAGAAATTTTAATTTTCTTATGTTTTTAATATGATTACACTACTCAACAAACTTAAACTTGTTTCAGAATCTGTCTTTGAAATACATATTTTTTATTAGACATAGTTACGTTGAATAAAAATTTGGCATTTTTTCTCATTTGCAGTTTTTGAAACATATCAGTTTTTATATTTAGACCATTTACCCTTATTATTGATACATTTTGTTTAATGCTATAAACACATAGACGACTGCAGCTACACGACTACAGCCTGTCAAAAATAAAATACACACGTTTATATGAAAACGATTATTTTGGCACCAACACAACTACACGGCTACCCGACTACTTTTGCCGCTGTAGTCAACTTAGGTTAATTTCTATTTTTGTTGGCTGCAAAACAAAAATAGTGTTGACAATAAAACAAAATATGTAACAAATTAGTGCTTAAAAATATTTTATTTTGTTAAACACAAAAAACGTCGCAACATCAAATGGTATAATTGTATTAATATTCAAGAGGGGTTATATAAATTTATTTTCACGTTATAATAATGTATTATAAATAAGTAATTGTATTTTTAAGTGAACTTTATATACGTGTCTACAACCAAGCATGTT
This sequence comes from Delia radicum, assembly GCA_021234595.1. NCBI lineage: Eukaryota > Metazoa > Arthropoda > Insecta > Diptera > Anthomyiidae > Delia > Delia radicum. The sequence goes on from CM037851.1 coordinate 37,397,313, forward strand.
GTTCTATTTTAATAAAGAAAAAAAGATGTAATTGGCACTACTGAAACAAAAATGCATTTGTATCAGGGATGTTAAATGGAGTTTTCAATTTTGTACCAACATCCAAAAAAAAATTGTACTTTTTGGACGTTGACGGTACCATTTTTTTTAAATTTATTAAAACAACAAAAAAAAATACATAAAAATTCTCTTGTACAGAAAAAAAAAAACAAAACCTTCCAATAACATACATTATATGTATGAATAAATAAGGCATAAAAAAGTCTTATGAATATATGAGACCAAATCATGGAATTATTTGTTTAGTTAATAAACTATTTGGAATTTCTACATCATAGCAGCATACATTTGTCGCTCTTAACCAATCCTTAGTCTGTATGAGACTTGATAATGTTAGCTAATGTAGTCTGTTTCTCTCCTTAGTTTTCATTATATTTTGAAAAGAAAAAAAACTCTTTCCACATTTGCAGACCAGTGTGGAATGGATAAATACCGACCAAAAACTACAAACGTTTTAATTTTTTAAACGACTTCAGTTAAAAAAATTTTAGTTTTTACTCTGGCTCAAGTAATATTTTTACTAAGAAGACAAGAATGGAGCAAAATTAATGATTAATCGGTTTTTTGTTAAAGTTCTGCCTATTATGGAGGCTATAACTTTTCTAAAACATTGGGTTCTGATGAGATCTTTAACCAGATCGAAATACTAGTATTAACCTAGCTAATATGTTTGATTTGCTTTATTTTTGTAAATATACGGAGGTTGAGAGCTCGTTCTAAATTAAACATATATAAGATTGTTTGGAATTTTCTTTCATTTCTTTAACAATAATTTAATTTTCGTTTGAGTTTGAATTTTAACGTCTTTTTCAGACAATTGCAGTTAATACTATAATTAATATGCAATTTTATTTAATTTAATTGTGAAAGGCGTGGTAGAGAAGAATGAGTGTATTTTCTAAAAATCATAACTACATTGCAAATATTCAATTTTTTCTGAATCAGACTGCGCAGTTTCTGGTATTGAACGTTCGTCAGTGACCCTGTTTTTTTTTGAATTTTTGAATAATGTAATATTTGTTATGTTTTTATTTGTTCGATTGCGTATATATGAAATTTTTCTGTGCAATCACTGACCGTGGTATAGATAAACTGATTTCTAATGCCACATGCACTCGCACTACACGTTAGACGGAGCGCTTTAGCCCTCTGAGCTATAGTTAGGTCGAGTTTTGTTGTGATTAAAACTAGTTTTATTCAATACACGGTGTTTTTGTTCTTGCATACATAATCTCAGAAGTACAACTCCAACAACACAACAGTTCTATTTTTAGAAACTCACCTCACTCTAATGTCCACTGTTTTCCCATATGTTATAAGTGATGCCATATCTATATATCAATTTTCACTTCTTCAGAATTTTAATAAATTCAAAATAAAAGTGAAGTTGGCTGCAACAAGTGTCAATATATGTAAGAGCTGCCAGATAAATTTTGTAAAAAATCGTAAATTTTTAATCGATATTAAAAAAAAAAAAATTGCCAACTTTATTCTTCAAAATCCTTAAAATGATAATAAATCGTAAAATCTGGCGGATATAGTCGCATATATTTTAAGAGCTCATTACATAAAACGAATAAATGCAATGAAAAAGGACACAATAACAATTAGTTTGCTATACTAAAAATACAAAAAGGGGAAAAATTAAAAATTTTTAAATTGTACCAAATGAGTCGCGGTAGTACCACGGTACTTTAGAAGGTCAAAATGTACCAAAAAAAGTACAATTGTACCAACTTTAACATCCCTGATTTGTATAAAAAACAGCTGTTGATATTTTTAAATTGAATCGTGATCAGCTGTTTACTATGCTGCTGTCGTTTCCAAAATAATAAGTAGCTGACCACACGGCGACGATTGCAGTCAACGGCATTTGCAGTCGTGTAGCTCTGCAGTCTGCTGTGGTCTATGTGTTTATAGCATAATTGTTCGAAATTCAACAGAAAAAAAATCGTGTTTCATTTTAAGGATATAAATCTATTTAAAATTCATTTGAGTATAATCATGTCGGCGTTTGTTCCAGTGTATTGCAAGGATATTGAAATTGTAACATGTTTATTTATAACCTTATAAATTATATATGCTTAAAATATAAAATTTCTTCACTATGCGCAAACTAAACATTGAATTGAACCCATTTTTGCTTTAAAATTGCAGATCCATTGAAAATACCAAGATATATTTAAAAACAAATGCTTATAAAAAAATATTGAGTATGTAACGTAATTATAAAACCGATATATTTCAAAAGCTACAAATGAGAAAAAGAATTTTAGGGCTCATCGCACCTAAATCTATTAACAAATATGAATTACAAAGACAGATTTTGCGAAAAATTGAAAATTCTTCAATAGTAATGTTAATCATATATTTTTATATGAAGAATTTTTTTTTTTATTACAAGAGGAGTCTCCCGAGTGGCTCTCTCCTATCTTAATGTAAACCGGATATGCGATAGAGGATAATCAAATAAGGGACATGTATTTTTTTTTCAGTGGCCCAATCTCACGTTTAAGGGTTAAGGGTCGTTTCTAAATTTTTATATTTTTGTATGGAAACATGTCTAAAATTAATTAAATTCAGATATTTTGTACGCGGTGTTGAAGTACTCGAGAAAGCAACCATTTTGATACCAATATTACCAATGTAATATGTCAGGGTTGCCGTATATTTGAAATATTTTTTATATAGGTAAAAGAGCTCTTTGCGTACACTCGCATAAAAGCCGAACAATTACGAATCTACGGAAAAGCTCAAATACCCCCTCGATTAATAGGCCTATTCCTAAATCTGAATGTCATAATACCATTTTTAAGACTGAAAGTCTTAACTTTTTTAACAATAACTATCTTAACAATAAAATTCAAATTTTATTTGCCATTTTATGATTATGTCTGTACAAGATCTTTATTTTTTGTATTTTTTAAATAAAATTTCAAATAAATAAAATTTGTTGTGACTCTTGCAACAACAAACACATGGGGAATACAGTCTTAACTATAGTCTCAAACTTTTTCGTAAGAATGGTCCTCTAACTTTCATAGGCATTAATATACATATTTACACAGAGAGAAAAAGTTGGCCATTTGACAACTGAAATTCTGTTAATACGACTTAAATTCGGATATTACGCCTGAAATCGGTTGATACAACTGAATTTTGGTTTTCACAACAAAGTTCAGTTAATACAACTTAATTTTAATTTTAACACCCCCAAAAATATTTAGAAATCTAATTTAAATATGTTTATACTAACTGATTTTATTAGTTGTTTCCAATCAAATGCACTTTTCTATGCGGTTGTCACTTTATTTCTCTGTGTATAGTTTTTATCTTTATCCAACAATAGTTCTTTAACAAAACGCAATTTTTTAAAATCACTTAAAGCACATTTTTTTGAAAAACAAAAACATTTGAAGATTATTGGACATGTTTTGTACACCACGTAACCCAGCAAAAAATAAGCTGGATTTGGTAAGCAATAACTACATTTTATGCTTCCAAAATAGCGCTTCACCGCCTTGCATACATTAAAGCAACTAGGAAAGGCATTCTGTTGTGATTCCCAAAATGCTTTCTTTGAAGCAAAATGAATGCAAAAAATGCATACCATGAATCATTAATGTTGTTAACATACAAAAAAAGCGCTTGCTATTGCCTAAGAATTCATGAATTTATTGCTTCTAAAAGCACATTAATAAAGCGCTTTTCACATGTTAAAAATAGACAAGTGGGACATCGCGAAAAAAAATCATGCCTTCTGGATATGCTTTGGAAGCGCTTCGTAATTAAATAATGCCTACCGGAAGCGCTTCTGGGTAAGAACTATTTAGTTGCTGAAAATGCATATTTAAAAACACTATCAATTGGTACCACATTTATTTATTTATAAATTTTCAATTTCCTTGATCTACCATTGAGATATCCTGATATAAATACTGACATGAATATATTGAAATTAAAGATAATTTTGTATAGACTTATATTCTTAAACAAAATTTCATGATTTTGCAATAAAATTTCGAAAAATTAAATATACGAAGAAATTAGGGTAAATGATGGAAGGGTTATGTGCCCAAGGGCACATCTCCACTCGGAGACCAATACGGCCCATTGTGAATCCCTTCAGTGAAAAAAGTAAGAAAGAATAGAAATAGACAGCAAGATAGATTGCAAGGTATATATAAAGAAATATAGAAAGGATATATACTCCCCAGAACCAGCTCCTATCGTCCCATTGCTAGAAACAGCCGTCCTATTTCCCTGACAAATCTTAGCAAATCTACTGGAGTGCATCCAGCGACACACCCAAGTTCGTCGTGATATCTATCTCCTAGCCGTTTCTGTCTGAGACCCTGCAACCTAGGACAGTGGCACATTATATGCTCAACCGTCTCCAGTTCCTCAACGTCCTCGCACAACATGCAAAAGTCAGGTATGCCCCTGTCCCATCTGCTTGTGTAAGCCCTGAGAGAACAATGACCGGTCAGGAACCCCGTAAGGGTTCTGAGACCATCCCTGTCCAGTCCCAAAAGAACATTGGTTGCCCTTGCGTCCAATGCGGGCCACAACACCCTAGACACCCTGCAATCCATTCTGTCCCTCCATGACTGGTTAACGGTTTCGCGGAATCCCTTCCGTATCACCTCAAAGTAGTAACATGGGGGGGCTTTACCCCCCGTCCCTTACCACCAAGTCCAGATTCGAACCCTCACTCGCAAATTTGTCCGCCAACTCATTGCCATCCACCTTGCAGTGTCCGGGTACCCAACACAGCCTCACAGTGAATGCCTCCATGAGCCCCCTCAGAGCACACTTACATCGTGCGACCAGGCGTTAATGATGTAAATATAAAAACCGTGATATATATTTAAAAACTGCAAATGAGAATTTTTTTGCCAGATTTGGATTCAGCGTATATTCAGGTTTATTAAAAAAGATGTGTTTCAGAGTCAGGCTTTTTTTCGTGGTTGAGTTGTGTAATTATTTTCTCTACTTGACCCTTTTTCAATTTTGTTTATTTTTTATATTATTGTGATTTTCCTAATTTATTTTTCTGCTTAATCATGTGTTTTGTTTATTTTATCATTTATTTGGTTATTCAAAGTTATTTTGAACAATTTTAAGAATTCTTTGTTATTTTTGTATCTTTTCTGTATTTAGTCCCCACTTTAATTACTTAACCTTATTTATATTATCTAAATTGAAAAAAGAAAAAAAATAGGTATTCAGGAATATTATTATCTAGCATGGAATGTGTTAAGTATGGCACGAAACATGAAAAAGCAAAAATATTTTTTTTAAATATATAATTACAACATTTTTAATAAGAAAGAATATCTGTTATAATGTTGGTAATTGATATTCATGACCTTTATTCTTTATATACACTCATAAAAGAAAGCCCGTAAAAATAGTTGAACATTTAGCTATGACAACAGAAAATAATACCTAAATTTGCTACAGCAGAATTTCCAGACGAAATTCCAGTTAGAAGGCCTAAAAAGCTATTTTTCAAATATTTTTCCTGGAAAGACGTTTTAATCTATTACCGTCAAAATTTGTATGCATATTGAGGCTACTTTGAACTTTATTTTGATATTTATTTTCTAACACTCAGGGAACTCCTGCATTAAAAATATGTAGTTGTTTGGGTTGTAATACAGTTTCTTTATTTTTAATATAGAACAAATTTAATTTTTTACTAACCTTGTAGTTCATTTAAAAAAACAAACCACATCAAATGACTGTTTTATGATTTTACATTAATTTTTTACAGTTGTTTTTTGTTATTTAAAAAAATAAAAAAAGTAAATGTTTGTTTATTTTTTACTACTATGTGGTTAATTTTTACTGCAATTGTTAGTCATTTTTTAGGCTCGGTAGAGGCAACTCTCTAACCTTGGGGTGGATTCCTGGTCATGAGGGCAACGAGAGGGCAGATTATCTTGCCAACCGCGGGCCCGAAAGCCCTTTATTGGTCATGAACCATTCTGTGGAGTACCTGCGGGGTATGTTAGGGAAAGGCTCAGGGCATGGAGAGAATCTGAATTCTCTGGTTACTGGGAAAACTCTCCTGGTCAGCGCCAGGCCAAAAGATTGATCTCTTTTTCCAGTAGGGGGTCGAAGCGACTCTTGTCGCTTGAAAAGGGGGGGTTTGAGAACCCTGGTGTCGTACTTAACTGGACACTGTAATCTCAGATACCATCTGCACAAGAAGGGTCAATCGGACACGGATTTATGTAGGTTTTGCGAGATGGTGTCTGAGACCTCGGAGCATGTTCTCTGCGAATGTCCCAGGCTTTGTGATAGGAGACTTAGGTTTCTAGGCGATCGCTTCATTTCGCCTTCCGACATCGCGAACATTTTGCCTAATAGGATAATTGGCTTTATAGGTAGCTTGAATCTGTAGGTAACCTTAGACAGCACAAAAGACCTACATTGGTCGCGGTGCATAGTGCCTTCTGATATAATCTCTCTAATCTCTAGTCAGTTTTTGAACATTTAAAAACAAATGACAATGTTAGTTAAATTTACTGAGATGTAAGTCGTCCTTTCTTTAAGTGAAATTTCATTTGTTTTTAACTACATTTGCAGTGGTCTTTACCTGTTTAGTATTCCAAGTGAAGAAAATGATTTAAAAGAAACTATATCCGATATCGTGGAGATCCTCTTAAAAGTCGGTAAGCAATATTTCTCGGGAATGGCTAAACTGGCGAGTTTAAAATTTACACAGAAAATTTATATGTATATTTTTCATAGACTTATCGTTGATTTTGTCTCGTCGATACACATTTTCCATTTTATGAATATTCTAAATCCAAAATATGTATCGAAAATCGACTGTTTTTGGGAAGCCGCCATTTTGGTAAAAACTAAAATATGTTGCTTATTCCTACGATCAATTTACAGATTATCTATTTTATTAAAGAAATAGTTTTATTTATCCATTTCTGGTGATTCAGTCCAGAGATATCGTGCTCACCACAAAACTCCTGTTTTTTAGGGGATCTTTCGGAGATCGGATAAGTTTCTTTATTATTTATTAATAAATTTAAAAATAAAGTTCAAAGTTACCTCAATATACATACAAATTTTGACGATAATGGATTAAAACGTAGTTACAGGAAAATATTTGGAAACTTGCGAAACTCCGCAGAAAGTTTTGCCAATAAATTTTAGATAGCTGATTTCATAAGGAATGTGAACTTTAAAAAGTTCACATTTTTTAATGATTTTTTTGTCTACTAATATTTCTGTCTACTAATATTTAGTAAATGATTTTGCCGATTTTAGCAGACTATTGTGAAACTTTCAATTAAATTAAACTTACCGCAAATATAACTAAATATTTGTAAGTTTAACAGATATATTTTTGGTATTCTTATATTACTAATATTTAGTAAAAAAATCTGCTAATTTAAGCAGTTTTTTCTGCAAACTCATTTTTACCTAATTTTTAGCAGTTATTTTGATATTTTTACTGGTAAATTCTATGATTGGAAGAATTTTTAAGCTAAATCAAGAGAACGTTTTTGCTAAAATTTTCTTTTCACATCTGACCAGATGCAAGTCCTTATTTATTACCATTTTGCTCTATCTCGCTTAGTTTTCGACATATAGCTTATTTTATGATTAAAAGAATAAATTATGTGAAAATAACTCCATCTAGTGATAATTATAGCGGAGACCCAAAAAAAAAAACGATTTTCTTGTGGTTTAAATTAACTGGCAAATTTGTAAATTTAAAAATCATGAATAAATAAATTTTGGGTTGAAAAATTAGTTCAAATATGGATGAAATTTGTTCTTATTGTGAAATAAGATATCAAAGAACTCTAGTTAAATAACTGATTTTAACGTAAGCAACAGAAAAAATTAGTTCAACTGAATTATAACACGTTTAACAGACTTTTGAAATAAATTTTTGTTTGCGAGTGTACGACGATAGATATAATATAATTTTAAGAAACATATTAAAAATACTGCTTGTATTTTTTATAAATGAAATTTTTTATGACAGATGACAGTTTTCTATAGAAATTATCATGAAGTAACAGTATAATTATAAATTTTACAGCTTTCTCAGTAGTAGTTGTTTTTACTGCATTTAGCGTTATTTTTTTTTTATAAAATAATGCAAAACAACTATTATGACAGTTATTAAAAAGAAAAAAACTGAGGAAAATTACTGTATTTTTTAACAGTAGCTTGAAGCAGTTCTTTTGGTATTTTAATAAACCACTTTTAATAAAAATTATTTTATTTAAAACTTAATTTTAAACTTTATTTAAACTTTTAATAAATGAAAACAGTAATTTTGCAGTAATCAGTGAATTTTTGTTAGTTATTTAAAATAAAATGTTTTTAACTGTAATTCGCATTGTTTTTCTATAAAATAATACAAATCCACTATTACGACAGTTATTAAGTAAAATAACTAATGAAAATTACTGCATTTTTTAACAGTTGCTTGAATCAGCTATTTTGGCATTTTAATAAACAACTACCGAAACAGTAATTTTGCAGTAATCAGTGAATTTTTGTTAGTTATTTAAAAAAAAATAGTTTTTTAACTGTAATTCGCGTTGCTTTTCTATAAAATAATACAAATCAACTATTACGACAGTTATTAAGTGAAATAACTAATGAAAATTACTGCATTTTTTAACAGTTGCTTGAATCAGTTATTTTGGCATTTTAATAAACAACTATCAAAACAGTAATTTTGCGGTAATCCGTGAATTTTTGTTAGTTATTAAAAAAAAAAAAAAAATTATGTCTAGTTTTTAAAAATTCTCGTTTAGATAATACTTGTTATTATTGATATGCTCATAGTTTGTAAATAATAATTAGAAAATTTTATTATCTATCCACTGCAAAAAAAAACGTTATAACTGGAATAGCGTTTGTAATTTTGACTTTGCATTTCATGTGGGATGTAGTAAATGCAAATTTTTATTGAAACTGAAAGAAAAAAAAATTATTAAAAAAAATGTTTTCAAAATACCGAAAAAGTAACTGTTAGAAACAGCAGTGTGTATCCAATTTTAACATTTTTTACACTTTTTTTTACCCAGCTTTAACAATTTTTCTACAAAAATCCTTCAAACAAAAATTTTGTTAACTCTAATTTTTTTGAGTGTAACACAAAAGGAATTTTTTAAGTCTTTTAATATACACATCCTACACATCTTACTATCTTATTTGCCAAATAACTTATTTATTATTAGGATTTTACAAAACAGACATTTTTTTGCTAAAGTGAAAAATTTGGGGGGAAGTAATAATATAAAATAAAGTACCAAAATAAAAAAAAAAGAATTTTATTTTTGTTTGAATTTGTTTTTTTAAAGATATACGAATATGTGAACTTAGAGCAAAAACGCATTACCATATAAGTAATTATATTAGCGCATATTTGGTAATGACAAGTAATGGTAATGGGCTACATATAATAGTAATGACATTTACAAATGACATTACTATTATATGTAGCCGAAAATAATAATCATTACCAACTTTACGAAACATAGAACAATATGTTCTTACCTATATGCTTACGAGTAGGGACAAAAATAATGAGTTTTAAAATAAATAAAAAAAAAACCAAATTTAATAATAACTTCTTTATTAACATTTTTGTTTTTCATAAAATGTGTGTGTGGTACGAAACTGGGCGTTCAGCTTGCCAGTCAATCGCTCTACCATCAGAGTTTTCTAGACATGTTATAATTGATAGTGAAAAACATAAATAACTTGTTTGCATAAAATGGGGTTACTCCAGCTTACAAAAAATTAAAAAAAAATTAGTTATAATCAAGATAAGTAGTTATGTCAAGCAAGCTCCGAATCTGAGCAAATATTTAATTGATACAATTAATTTTTAATTGACAGCTTTTAAATTTTTAACAAACAGATTTAATTGAAAAAAGTATGGAAATCATTTTTTCTGTGTATGATGCTTTTTTTAAAAAAAGTTTGTAGTTCTGAAGGTTTCGTGTTCGGTACCGGTTTTAGGCATACATTTTTTTGTGATTTTTTTATACTTTTTTATACATTATATTATTTTTGTATAAAATATATTTTTATATTTCTGGAAAAGCTCTTTTAGACCAATTTTGTTTTTGTTTTCCTAGCGTTATCAAGCTACTTCCCGTAAACATTATAAAATTGCTAGCATACTTGAGGAACCCAACAGTTTTCATTCAAGTATTATATGTTTGGTTAGCTCAGTGGTAGAGCTGTTGGCTGCCAATATGGCGGCCAGTGTTGTTTGCATTAGCAAACAAATTATAAAATATTTTTTTTTTTTTATTTTATTGTTTTACCAACTTTTTTCCGATGTTGGCAGTTTTGTTTGTCCAGGGCTTTTCCGCTTTACCAGCGGTTCGTCTTCTTTTTCTGACTAATAAAAAAATTTTAATTTTTTAAATAGAAAGCAAATATTTTAATTTTCATTAAATACCCAAAAAATAAAGAAAAGTGCTTCTTATTTAGCATTTTCATCAATGAATTGAACATAGGGTTGTCATAGGGTGGAAGCATTTCAATTGTATTCTTTGGATGTTATTTTTCCTAATGAACTCTTTGAAATCTATTTAGGCATATCATTTTCCCTGGAATTTGTTTTTAAGCAATATAAGTGTTATAATGTGAAACTTAAGAACAAATTCCAATGAAATTTATTTGTATAAATAGCTTTTAAAGAAGTTATTCGTGGTAATGAACATTCAAAGTATCAAATCGGAATGCTTCCTCTCTATGACAAGCCTATGCTAAATTCATTGATGAAAATGCACTTTTGATGAAAAAGCACTTTCGAATCCAATTATTTGTGATAGTTATATGGGCCGGAGAATATTAAACAAATTTTGTAATCAAAGCAAAGGCAAGTGAAAAGCCGCAACGCTTTAAGGCGAAATTGTTTTTTTAATAAAAAAGAAATGTTGGCAAATTAAAAAAGAAAATGATTTTTTATTATACCAAATATCAGACGTAGATCAGAGTTTTTAAAAAAATTTCCCTACGGGAAATGAAGAGACAATTGATTCAAAGTGAGAAATATGTGAATATAAGATACGTCGCAAAACTGGTATAAACAATGATTTTGGAGCATCAAAGAGTAGCAATTTTAGGGAAATAACCAACCACCATTGACAAGCCAATGTTAAAGTTGCCAGTTTTTTACATAGGGTAGGGTTTAGCAGAGGACTGGTCTCTGGCACGAAGGGACCGATAATGTGGCACACGCAGAACCGGTCCCATTCCCCATAGGGTATATATATGACAATTACTACTGCTGGTTTGATATGATATAAATTTTTTTCGCTGTAGTGTTGACTTGAAAATGCACTTAATTAAATATAAATTAAATAAATAGTTTTCCTTTACAGCTTTAACGTCTATATTTTATGCACTACATAACACACAAAAAAAAAAACTTTTAATAGAGTACAAAACCAAAAGTTTTTATTTTTTTTTTTTTGGTATAGCGTAGAAAATTTTGTCTCTTTGTAATTTAGCTGTGGTAAATAATGATCAAAAAAAAAAAATTTAAATTTGATAAAGTAAAAAAAATATGTTGAAATTAACTGGAGAAAAATTTACTTGAAAAATATAATGCTTCACGTTGGAAAGTTCTTATCATTTGTTGTTAAAAAATTCCCATTAAACTAAATTCAATATATACTTCGATCACAGTTTGAATAAAATTGTAGCTATAAAAAAGTTTCCTTTCATATTTAAAAACTTTTTAACTTACTTTTATTTACTATAATAAAAACAACAAGTTGAAGACTCAGATATATAGACAGACTACTATTCTACCTTCAAAATCCATTGTTATTGATTGTTTGCAATCTATTTGTATACAATCGCCACAATAAAAAAACAATTTATTATTTTCATTTTAGTTTTTTATTCATAAACAAAAACTTTTTTCGTAAAGAAACTTTAAATTGAAAAAAAAAAATAAACAAATAAGATAATATAAAAGTTTATAAACTTTTTCTTTTTTTTTGATTCAAATAGTTTTTGAAGGGTTAAATAATTTACCCTAAAAAATAAGAAAAATGAAAATATATCTTTTAAATAACCTTACACAATTTATGAGATTTTTCAATCTACATAGTTTTGGATTTAAATTTTTGTTTGGTTATTTCAAAGGTAGAAAGTAGTATTTTTTTGGTTATATGAAGGGTGTTTTTTATACAGGTATATAACTCTCAGTTGGCAACACTTCTTTAACTGACGGCCATTTTGTCAGCTGTCAAGTGATTTATGTTTAGTTTGGTTTGGCATTTCAACATGAATAGACTGACAATGCTTCCAAATTGTGCAAAATTTATTTTAAAAATCATGGTTCTGTTCGAAATGCGTATCGCGCACGAATTTTGTTTAGCGATGAAGCTCAATTTAGGTTAAATGGATACGTCAATAAATAAAACTGCCGTATTTGGAATGATGATAATCATCAAGTGTATATTGAGACACCGTTACATCCAGAAAAACTGACTGTTTGGTGTGCTTTATGGGCTGGTGGAATCATTGATCCGTACTTCTTTAAAAACGATGCTGGTCAGAACGTTACAGTCAATGGTGAGCGCTGTAGAGCCATGATTACTGACTTTTTCGTTCATCAATTGCACAACCATGATGTGCAGCAGATGTGGTTTCAACAAGACGGCGCAACAGCACACAGCTCGTGCCACAATTGATTTCTTGAAGAAAACGATTGGTAACTGCATAGTTTCACGTTTCGGAAATCGCTAGTCTAAGCCGATAAGCCCGTAACGATTGACCACTTGTACGACAACATTCGACGCGTTATTGCCAATATACGGCCTCAAATGTTGGAAAAAGTCTTCGAAAATTTGACCTCCAGATTAGACTACGTCCGAGCCAGGCATGGCAGTCATATGACAGAAGACATATTTAAATTATAATGTCAGAAGATTAAAAAATTCAGCTTTGTTTTATTCCATTTCAAAGTTTTATACCTCTATAAAAAACACCCTTTATTATGTACATAAATATTTTTATATGCCCACCAAAACCACACATTACCAAATAATGGCTAAAGTAATGTATCGCCATATAGTTCCATGCATTACAATACACCTTACTTCACACACAGAGAAATAAAGTGCCAACCGAATTGAAAAGTGTATATTAATAGTAACAACTTATAAATTCAATTAGTACAACGATATTAACATTAGATTTCGGAAAATTTTGGGCGTTGAAAATAAAGTTCTGTTGAATTAACTGAACTTTGTTGTGAAAGCTAATATAAAGTTGTGCCAACTGTCTCGAATTAGTAACAACCGAATTTGAGTCGTTGTAACCGAATTTTAGTTGGCAAATAGCTAAATTTTTTTCTATGTGCACTGATGAATTTTACATGTGATGAGCCCAAAAGTAAAGTGTGGCCTCAATACCTAGTAGGGCGTAAAGGAACTGGTTACTTATATGGTTACCGTGTCGGAAACAGTAATATGGACCCTTTAAAAATTGGTTAACAAGTTTTTTAAATAGTCCCCACATAAAAATTATATATAGCCCTAGGAGTTGGCCTATAATCTGATGGATTAAATTTTTAAACATTTTGAATTTTGGGAATTTTTAACATAGATTTCAAGAAGCATAGATTCCGGGAGATTTTTTTTTGGCAAAACTTGGTAGGAATATTGGTTTACTTCCCATTAAACATTTTCAGCAAATTGTATAGCCTAGTCGCGCTCTCTGGTGGTGGTATAATTAATTAAAATTTAAACTTTGACGCTTTGTACTAATTGAAAAAGTTTATATTTTTATAAAAATCATTTTTTTTTAAAATTTTGTTTATTTTTTTCGCCGTTTTTTTATTTTTTTTTTTGAAAACTGTGTAATTTTTAGAATTTTTTTTTCAAATTTTTATTTACCGACTCTAATTACCCGAAATTATATGGTTATTTGCTGATTAAGAGCAAAAAAATAATTTTTGATATTCAAAACAAAAACAAACAAGGCACTGATATCATTTATCTTACATTCATCGATTATCTGATCTGACAGTTGATTATTTTACGCTGGCACCGAACAGAAAGCTATTTTTCGGGCCGCCTGTTTTAAATTTACCATAAGCACTCGGATTATTTTGCAAAATTTGTGACAACCACATGTGAACAGTTAATTTTTTTACACTTAGAATACTATGTAGGTAAACCCCACTGAAATTGTAGTTAAAACCAAATGAAATTTCACTTGAAAACAGGAAGACTTACATTTCTGTAAATTTAACTAACATTGTAATTTGTTTTTAGTGTTCAAAAAATGAACCGCATATGAAGTAAAAAATAAATAAGCAAACATGTATTTGTTTTATTTTTTTGAATAAAAAAAACTACTATATTAACTAAATGTCAAATCATAATACTGTAATTTGATGTGGTTCGTTTTTTTTTTAAATTAACCACAATTGTAGTCAAAACTGAAATTGACGATTTTTTTCATTCAAAAGTAAAGATACTGTATTAAAATTCAAACAACTACAAATATTTACAGCAGAAGTGCCCTGAGTGTAGCAATTTCCTGCAAGCTTAAGCCACTTATTAAATAGGCTGAAATTTTCCCCCTTTCAAAATCACTTAGATATGAAAAGCGCGGCATTTTATTGCACATTGATTAAAATTGCACAAAAAACAAAAATAATTCTTTAATTTTTTTTTTATTTACCGTTAAATGTAATTATAGTTATGAAACACTAACAAAATAAAATAACACAATTTTTCTCTTAGCCAATTAAATAATCTCTTAAATTTTGCGCAATAAGAGATAATTTAACAACAGTTTTAAGTTAAAAAATATGTTTGTAATATTGAAAGAAACAGCAAAAAGCATTTTTAAATAAAGTTATGCAACGCAGTGTCTTGATCAATCTGCAAACAGAAATTTTGTGAAAAAAGGCACATTTGAGATATTCGCGAATCATTATTAAGTTTTTAATGTTTTTTTAAAATGCGTATATATGAAATGAAATATTAATTTTTAAAATCGTACTGCTCGTTTAACAAAAAAATAAAAAAACACTCTTTTAGTTAATATTAATTAAGAGAATACATATTCCAAGTTTTATGCAAATCGGATGGGGTGAAGTTTAGAAAGTCAAATTTTGGTCAATATACCTTCTAGAATGACTGAGTTATCCCTAAAAAACTAAAACTAGTTAGCCTTAGTAAACTAAAAAACAAGGAATTAAACTTCGAGATTAAATGATATTTACAATATCCTAAATGAACAATATTATATATCTGGGTATATCTGGTTATACAATATAAAAAAATAAAATATTATTTTTTTATTAAATTTTCAAAAAAAGCTCATTACAATTATACTGGAGGTAATATGTCTTTTGTAAGGTATTACCAGAATAAACATGCCCTTGTAAATAATAGGGTCTGTAATAGAAAAGTACATTGATACGACATACTTTTTTTCTTTTTAGCTGGACAGTTGGCTTAGAGTCATACATATACTGTTTGTTGAATTTACTATATATAGAAGAATTTTAGTCAATATCCCTTCTAGAATGACTGATTTATCCCTAAAAAACTAAAGCTAGTTAGCCTTAGTAAACTGAAAAACAAGAATTAAACTTCGAGATTAAATGATATTTACAATATCCTAAATGAACAATATTATATATCTGGGTATATCTGGTTATACAATATAAAAAAATAAAATATTATTTTTTTATTAGTGTTTATGTTTTTTCGACCTTTTGTTTTTAAATCCAATTAAATAAATAGTCAAGCCTCTATCTAGACTATTTATTTTTTTATGTTTTCTAAACATGGTTAATTTTTAACACTTTGCCTATTTTGAAATAGTATGAATCTAGGCGGATAAAAATTGCTCAATTGTGGTGGGCCTATATCTTTTTTTTTTTTTTTTTTTAAAAAAAAAAGAGAAGCAACACTCAGGAAATTCTTCCTATTTCTTAATGTGTTCCTTTCTTTGGAAAGGGGATAGTGGAGAGATGAAAGGTGGTGAAAGATGAATGGCTTCAAACATGACAACACTGTAATTGCGCTAGGTGATATGTCTTAGAACAGTTGTTGATTGCCGCCTGATGAAGATTTGGCGAATTTATTGAAGCATTTTGTTTCATAGCCCTTATTCATTATTTTACTTCGGTGGGGTTAAGTGCTATGGGAACACCGAAGGTGGGCGCAGCGATACATATTAGTGATAGAAAACTCATACATAATATTTTTCTAAATTGATGTTGTCGTCACCGGGAATCGAACCCGGGACTATCTGTGTAACAGTTCAACGCGCTAACCATTACACCACAACGCCCACAACGGAAAAAAGTTGCAATCACTATACTAATACTCACTCAGAAACTGCAGCCAATATAAATTAGTTGTTTTTAAAATGCTTAACATTTTTTTAATACTTTACAAAATAAAACTTACAAATCGAAGCACCCTAGTGAGTATGACCTTATAAACTTTTCACCGTTAAATCTTTTCTGTTTACTATTTATTATTGTTAGCAATTTCTTCTGCATATCATTCCGTCATTTTTTGTCTTAAATCATAACAAAAGTCCGCAATATTTTAACAAATTTCTAGTTATCCTTAAATAACTAGAATCTGTCCAGTTTTGGACAAAACAAAAAAAAAAAAAAAAAAAAGGAAACTAACAACATACAAAATCTACAAACTTATATGAAAGTTTTGCTGTTGTACCTAGGTCAGTTGGACACAAATATACAAAAATTTTAAGAATAAGTATAGTTTTATCCACAACGTCAGTCAGAATAAAAAATTCAACAAAAATCATCATAATCATCATCATAACAATCAAAGTCATTTGAAATTCATAGGGCTTTATGAGCGAGAAGACAAACATAAGAGGCTTTCCAAGACAACTGCATCGCCACAAGAAAAAGTATATCGTATCAATGTTAAGCTGATAGTATTTGTTGTCCTATATAAGGCGCATAATAAATTGAACAGCTTTTTAAGTTTTTCCTAAAACTAGGAGAAGTAGGCGTGATTAAATATAGCCAAACTTTGCATTTGCTTTTCGTATAATAATTAAATTGAATTTGGAAAATTCTAGAATTTTTTTTTTATCAAAATTTGAAAAAATAAAATTTTTTAAAAAATTCAGAACTTGTTAAAATAATAGGGTTTGTAATAGAAAAGTTTTTCCACCCAAAACTTATAAAAAATTTCGTGTTAGTTAAAATTTTTTAAATTTAAATTTAAAAAATAAAAAAAAAATCAAATTTTCAAAAAAAGCTCATTACAATTATACTGGAGGTAATATGTCTTTTGTAAGGTATTACCAGAAAAAACATGCCCTTGCAAAATAATATGGTATGTAATAGAAAAGTACATTGATACGATATACTATTTTGTTTTTTGCTGGACAGTTGGCTTAGAATCATACATATACTGTTTGCTGAATTTACTATACAGTGCTGTCTGGGTAGAGTGAACCCCCGGTGCTATGAATACCTCGTTAGAGTGAACACCAGAATGTTTACATTGACTACTCTGTAGAGTGAACACTAATGAACCTCTATAGAGTGAACATACTTTATAGTGAGTTTTTAGGTTTGGCGAAGTAAAAAAACAATGAAAAAGAGTATAAAAATTAAAGAGAACATAAAATAACGGTAAAGTAACGATTCTTTTAGAGTAAGTTGACAAGTTACTCTCACAAATGATGATGAAGACAATGGCGAAACACCAGCAAACACAAATCCGATATCAGCTGCTGAAGCCATTAAGGTTTTTGATAAGGGTATCGAATAGGCTGAGGCTAATACTACAAATTTCGCGAATATACAAGCTCTACATTGCCTTCGCGATCAAGCAGTGCAAATATCGGTAAACAAACCAAAAAAAACAAACAACTATAACTAATTTTTTCCAGTCATAAATTTAAACTTTAATATTACATGGAAATAAATAAAATGTATAACCTATAAATGCATTTAAAATAAATAAATTAGTTTTGTTTAATTAAAAAAAAATTCAACCTTGATTTAGTGAACAACCTGGGTATAGTGAAATCGCTCTGCAAAAATTAGTTCACTCTACCCAGACAGCACTGTATATAGAAGACCCCCTACTGTTATATATGAGTTTTATTTTTGTACGAGTATTAATGAAAATCCGTGTATGACTATTTTTATGTTATGAAAAGTTTAAAAAAGTTTATTTTAATACAATGGGCCAGTGATTATATTTTTAATATCTTCTATAAAAAATAAAAATCAAATGATGTTCGTTGATAATCTCACAACTTCAGAATGAATGAGCGGATTTGTATAATTTTTCTTTTGTAAGTTTTGTAATAGTCTGAGCATGTCTCTAATGGCAATACAATTTTGGAAAGTGGTCAGAAAAATTAGAAACTACTGGGAAAACTGAAAGTGCGTTTTTTTGATGAATTTTATGTTCAACTCATGTCCATAACTCACAATTCGAACTATGTATATTATGGTGTCCTTTAAAAATAGATTTGTCATTGCACCCCCCAGTTTTATTACAAATGATTCCAAATGGAAGAGTTACATTTTCTCTTTTTATTTTGGAAAACGTTAACTTTTTATTTTGGAAACGTGCCACAAGACGGTAGAAAATTTCCCATTTTGGAAAATTAGTCAATTAATATTAAAAATTGCCAAAATTCATTTAAATCATTCATAATTCATTTAATATACTCAAAATTAATCAGTTATGTAATTCTGACTTCATCGAATATCATTAACTAATTTTAGCCAGGAATCCAAAATGACCCACGAATTTTATAAACATGCAATAACGTGTTTTTTCTTAATTAATTTTAAATATTTTTTATAATGCTTAATTTACAGATGTCGATTGCTATTTTTATAATATAATAATAGTTGTTTTTAAACAGAAAAAATAATAAATTGAAAAAATAATAATTCGAGTTTGTATTTGGATCAAGTTACACAAAATAATAATTATAAAAATAAAATGTTTGAGCTCGAGGCCTGGATTTTTCTTTAATTAAAATTCTTCTTTATTATTTTCCAATATTTCGAAACTCTTCGAGTTTCATCCTCAGGAAGTATAATGGATTTTAAATAAAAACAAAAAATTCTAAAAATTAACGTTGTTTATAACTCGTCATCATCTATTGCACTGAGTAAACAACGTTAATTTTTAGAATTTTTTGTTTTTATTTAAAATCCATTATACTCCCTGAGGATGAAACTCGAAGAGTTTCGAAATATTGGAAAATAATAAAGAAGAATTTTAATTAAAGAAAAATCCAGGCCTCGAGCTCAAACATTTTATTTTTATAATTAAATTGGAAAGGTCGAATAAAAAACAACTACAATTTACAAAATAATAATTTTTGTCATGTGGAAAATTTTTTTGTTGAGAGTAGTCATAGTTAACATTAAGTTTCATTGGTCTTTGTTGTCGACACGCCAATAAGGGATAAAGATTTTTTAAATAACATTAAAGATAATTATAGTCTTAATAAACTTAATTGACATTTTTGCGAAAATTATTCAAACTTTGATGAAAACATTAAAATTTTGTTCAATATTTGACAAAATATGCTATTTTCATAAAATGTCCCGGAAAGGAGTATACGCTCCAAATAAAACTCGAATTATTTTTTTAAATTTATTTTTTTTTTCTTTAATAACTACTATTGTATAAAAATAACAATCGATGTCGATTGTTATTCGATTGTTAATCATTAAAATTCAGATTCTGAGGACTTTTTCCTATAGAAAAACCCTCACATTCTGAGGACTTTTTCCTATAGAAAAACCCTCACATTCTGAGGACTTTTTCCTATAGAAAAACCCTCAGATTCTGAGGACTTTTTCTTATAGAAAAACCCTCAGATTCTGAGGACTTCTTCCTATAGAAAAACCCTCAGATTCTGAGGACTTTTTCCTATAGAAAAACCCTCAGATTCTGAGAACTTTTTCCTATAGAAAAACCCTCAGATTCTGAGGACTTTTTCCTATAGAAAAACCCTCAGATTCTGCGGACTTTTTCCTATAGAGAACCCTTAAGATTCTGAGGCCCCTTAGATTCTGAGGACTTCTTCCTTTAGAAAAACCCTCAGATTCTGAGGACTTTTTCCTATAGAAAAACCCTCAGATTCTGAGGACTTTTTCCTATAGAAAAACCTTCAGATTCTGAGGACTTTTTCCTATAGAAAAACCCTCAGATTCTGAGGACTTGTTTCTATAGAAAAACCCTCAGATTCTGAGGACTTTTTCCTATAGAAAAACCCTCAGATTCTGAGGACTTTTTCCTATAGAAAAACCCTCAGATTCTGAGGACTTTTTCCTATAGAAAAACCCTCAGATTCTGAGGACTTTTTCCTATAGAAAAACCCTCAGATTCTGAGGACTTTTTCCTATAGAAAAACCCTCAGATTCTGCGGACTTTTTCCTATAGAGAAACCTTAAGATTCTGAGGCCCCTTAGATTCTGAGGACTTCTTCCTTTAGAAAAACCCTCAGATTCTGAGGACTTTTTCCTATAGAAAAACCCTCAGATTCTGAGGACTTTTTCCTATAGAAAAACCCTCAGATTCTGAGGACTTTTTCCTATAGAAAAACCCTCAGATTCTGAGGACTTTTTCCTATAGAAAAACCCTCAGATTCTGAGGACTTTTTCCTATAGAAAAACCCTCAGATTCTGAGGACTTTTTCCTATAGAAAAACCCTCAGATTCTGAGGACTTTTTCCTATAGAAAAACCCTCAGATTCTGAGGACTTTTTCCTATAGAAAAACCCTCAGATTCTGAGGAAAAAACTAGAAATTGCATTCGTATTAATATCACTTTGTAGTGGCATCAGCTTTTTGGAAGTCGTTAATATATGATGGATTTTTTTATTGGAAAAATTTTCAAAACCCTCAGATTCTGAGGACTTTTTCCTATAGAAAAACCCTCAGATTTTGAGGACTTTTTCCTATAGAAAAACCCTCAGATTCTGAGGACTTTTTCCTATAGAAAAACTCTCAGATTCTGAGGACTTTTTCCTATAGAAAAACCCTCAGATTCTGAGGACTTTTTCCTATAGAGAAACCCTCAGATTCTGAGGACTTCTTCCTATAGAAAAACCCTTAGATTCTGAGGACTTTTTCGTATAGAAAAACCCTCAGATTCTGAGGACTTTTTCCTATAGAAAAACCCTCAGATTCTGAGGACTTTTTCCTATAGAAAAACCTTCAGATTCTGAGAACTTTCTCCTATAGAAAAACCATCAGATTCTGAGGACTTTTTCCTATCGAAAAACCCTCAGATTCTGATGACTTTTTCCTATAGAAAAACCCTAAGATTCTGAGGACTTTTTCCTATAGAAAAACCCTCGGATTATGAGGACTTTTTGCTATAGAAAAACCCTCAGAGTCTGAGGACTTTTTCCTATAGAAAAACCCTCAAATTCTGAGGACTGTTTCCTATAGAAAAACCCTCAGATTCTGAGGACTTTTTCCTATAGAAAAACCCTCAGATTCTGAGGATTTTTTCCTATAGAAAAACCTTCAGATTCTGAGGACTTTTTCCTATAGAAAAACCCTCAGATTCTGAGGACTTTTCCTATAGAAAAACCTTCAGATTCTGAGGACTTTTTCCTATAGAAAAACCCTCAGATTCTGAGGACTTTTTCCTATAGAAAAACCCTCAGATTCTGAGGACTTTTTCCTATAGAAAAACCCTCAGATTCTGAGGACTTCCTCCTATAGAAAAACCCTCAGATTCTGAGGACTTTTTCCTATAGAAAAACCCTCAGATTCTGAGGACTTTTTTCTATAGAAAAACCCTCAGATTCTGAGGACTTTTGCCTATAGAAAAACCTTCAGATTCTGAGGACTTTTTCCTATAGAAAAACCTTCAGATTCTGAGGACTTTTTCCTATAGAAAAACCCTCAGATTCTGAGGACTTCTTCCTATAGAAAAACCCTCAGATTCTGAGGACTTTTTCCTATAGAAAAACCCTCAGATTCTGAGGACTTTTTCTACAGAAAAACCCTCAGATTCTGAGGACTTTTTCCTATAGAAAAACCCTCAGATTCTGAAGACTTTTTCTTATAGAAAAGCCCTCAGCTTCTGAGGACTTTTTCCTATAGAAAAACCCTCAGATTCTGAGGACTTTTTCCTATAGAAAATCCCTCAGATTTTGAAAATTTTTCCTATAAAAAAAGCCATCATATATTAACGACTTCTAAAAAGCTTATGCCACTACAAAGTGATATTAATACGAATGCAATTTCTAGTTTTTTCGCGTTATTTCAGAAGATACAAATTGATGTTGATCTACATTATGATATTCTTATTAGTATTTAAAAGTAGAAGTTCCAATCCTTCATATAGGATAATATTTATAAAAATCGGATTGGGTATTTTTCGTAGTTTTTCTTAAAGTGCAATAGAACGCGAACATATATCATAGGAACGCTGAATACCTTTGTGCTCACTTTGAATGAAATCCATACACATCCATACCAAAAACGAGTTAAATCGAATCAAAATTTTTTGGAATTACTCAAATAGCTTTTATTTTATTAGAAAAAAAATCAAAAAATAACTATTATTTTTGGCCGAAAAAATAATAATCAAAAATAACTTGCTTGTTCTGTAACATTATGCTAAAAAAACAAAAAAAACTTACCATCATCTGGTATAAAATCAACACTGACATTGCTCAAGTTCACTTGGAAAAATTCCACAAAATTACGAAAGCCCTGTTGCACATGCATTCTATTGAGTAGTTGAGATGGCATTAAAATACCCACACGTTGTACAGATGCTGCTGATGATGAGGACGAAGACGATGATGACGATTTAGAGGGCGTTGTTTGGTGTTCTTGATGATTATTTGAATTGGATGAATGTTGTTGGTTTTGTTGATTATTAAAAGATTTCTGTGGTATTAAAGAAGACAACGACAATGATGATGATGTTAAACTAGCTGATGATCTTAGTAAAGGTTGATAATATTGTTGACTCAATTGTTCAGGTATTGCTATAAAATGTTGCTGTTCAGATTTCTGTTGTTGATGATTATTTTGTAATAATAATACATTGTTTGTTGTTGTACTTGTTAAATGTTGTTGCTTTAAATGTGACACATATGTTGATGGTGTTGTTGTTATATTCTCAATTGTTGTTGATGTTGTTGATACATTTGACTTAATTCCCTCAACATCATTGTCATTGACATTATTATTATTATCACTGTTAACATTTGTAAATGCTGTCATAAATGCATTTTTATGATTAAAACCGGATGTTGTCGTATAATTTTTATGATTTGAAATTCTTATAAAAGAAGAAGAATGATGCTGTAATTCTGTCACCTTAGTTGGCTTAGTTGTTGTCTGTTGTATTTGTGTTGTTACTATTTTAAATTTCCGTTCAATGTCCTGTTCATCAACATGCACTGAAACATTATTTCGAAGAATGTCGTCAACTGCGTCAACAGTAGTTTCAGCCACAGTAAAAGTTTTTAGGGATTTAGTTACTAAGAAAGTGGCTGTCAACAGCAGAAACAATTTACCAAATTGACAGATTGTTAACTTCATTTAGATGCAGCTACATTAAATTATGCTGTTCCATTTATATTTGTAAAATATTGAAAAGAGTAAAAGAAAATGTCTTTTTAAATCCAAGTTGTCGTCTTAATAACAGAATATTTCACCGTTTTTAGTTGCCCTTTCATTTATAGAAATTATATTAATTTAAGTTTTTCTTCATTTTCATTTAATGTAAATTTCTTGTTCAATATATTATTTTGCCGTTGTTGGCAGTTATAATTAAATTGTTCTCCTTTTTGTACTTTCCAAAATTTTAATTGCATTTTAATTTGTTTTGTAGTTTGTTTCTAGTTAAATTTACTGTGTTACTTTATCTTTTTTTTTTTTTGATATTATTGCAAACAATTGTAGTTGTAGATTTTGTTGTATATAATTTTGATTTTTAGTTATAGTTGTTTCTTTTGTTTCATTTAAAATCATGTTGAAACTAAAGTTTGTCTTGATTTGATTATTTTCATTTTATTATGGTTCGTTAGTTCTGAAATAAAAGAAAGCAAAAATAATAATGAAATATTTAAGTTTTTTATTAAACTTTTTGTAGTTAATAGAGCAATATAATATGAACAGCCAAGATTTTATACATATTATATCAATCATACGTTTAGGTGTTCTTAGTACTAATTTAAGATTAATCATACGTTAAGGTGTGCAAACAACTTAAAGTTAAAAATTAATCATACGCTCCGTACTGTTATAGTATATACAGTAGAGAGGCATTTTTTGTTTCAACTTTTGATTTTTATCAATTATTATGGGATTATTGTAGAACTAGGTCTAAAAGTTAGGTGGTGCGAATTTGAAAAAAGTCGAATAGCATTAACCCGTATCGCTCGGCAAAGTTTTCGATTTTTGAAAATTTTTCTTAAACTGCTTTAATTAAAATATGTCTATTGACACATAATTTTTAATTAATTTAAGCATGCTAAGCACGAATGAATTCGGACTAAGGGTTTTCAAGATATTTTGATATATTTGATTTTTACAAACTTTTTAAAAATTATCTTATTTTATTTTTGCGCTAGCAAAGAAGACAAAGCTCTTTCCATTTGAGCACAATTATGTCAATATTAATTGAGCGATAACTTGTAAACTTACTTACCTACACTCACAATATTTTTTCCGTAAAGACTACTGAATACACATATTAAATTAATTGAAAAGGAGTTAAAAAAGGACTATTTACTTTTTGTTTAAAGCAATTGTATTTTTTAATTTATTACCAACTGTTGAAAAAATAGTGGGCAAAATTGATAAAAAACAATAGATTTTCGTTATTTTTTTTAAGTGCTAAATATAATATAACAACTTTTTGTTTAAAATAGAAAATTTTAAATGAATATTTTAACTGCACTCAAAAAAAAAAGTTAGTAAAGTCAGCAAAAAATTTAGCTGAGTCAGCAAAATTTTAGCCAGGAAGGTGCTTGCAAAAAAAAATAGCTAATGTCAGCAAAATCGTTTGCTGAAAATCATCGAGCTGACTTTTAGCAACAAAATCAGTAGATTCAGCAAAAGTTTTGCTAACACTTAGTGGATTAGAAATTAAAAAACCATTGCTAAAACTTAATAAAATTTTTGCTGAATATTAGTAGACTGAAAAAAACGCAAAAAAATTGTAGAAAAATTGTAATTTAGTTAATTTATTTGCTGAAAATCATAAAACATATTTTTGTGATTCTTTTAAAAATAATATAATATATTCATTATAATATAAAAATGTTCATACTCCCACATTGACGACATGAATATCTAAAAAAAAAAAAATGAAAATAAATATATATAAAACGAACAAAATTTTTTTTCAACTACTTACATCAATGGTTGTCTAAATGATGCTATCTCTTAAAGGAACGCAAATGCCGCAGATAATTATAGAAACGAAACAAAAAAATAACAAAATATACAAAAATATACCCTTTTTGAAATATACCTAAGGTGTGAGTTTTTATCTTTCGCTTTAGTCTGCCTGGCTGTATGTTTGTTTGCAATTTTACCAGACTGGATTATTAATCTCAATAAACACTTAGATTTGAACATTTCATCTTTATTAAATTTAAATATTTTATTTTGTCTTTTATTGAATTAATAGACAATTATTTTCACAAGCCGGTGACAGCGCAAAATTTAAGTTGTTTTAATCCTCAATTTTGTTTTATGGATGAAAAACAGATACAAAAATCTTCCATTGTTGATTTAATTATATGTCTTATAAGAGTTGTACTTTGTGGTAACATTTTCCTCGTCACTACTACATCTTGACATGCCGCGACATCTAATTCATTCTGCGTATATCTTTCAATCTGGTTGTCGTCCACACTATTAATATGCTTATCAGCACAATTTTTTTTTTGCAAAGTAAATTAGTAAAACATTAGTAAAATATTAGTAAAACATTAGTTCAAAACAGTTAAATGCTGAATAAGTATAACTAAAATTTTAGCTGAAAACATAATTTTAGCAAAAATTTTGCTGAAAAATTGTATACCTGATTTACAAGACGTTTTACTAACTTTTCTACTAACTTATTTTTTTGAGTGTATTACCGAAAGTCCGTTTTTTGTTTATTTTGTTTATTGAATAACAGACAGAAAGTTAAAAAATATATTTTTTGGTAATTTAACTGCATATTCCATTGAAACAACTTTACCGATTCAATTTATATATAACTGTTGAACTTTTATGGAAACGTTCATGTGAGTGTAAAAATATCTCGGAAAAATAAAAAATTTACATACTAACGGTCTGTTTTTGTAAGACGTGTCACTCAAATAATTCGTGTAAATGAGTGAAGAAATTCATTTTGGGGTTTTGTATCGCAAATTTCAATTTGAATTGAATGAAAACGTAAGAGTTGTCGTTTCCGTCTTTTTTTGTTTTCCACATTACGATTTGAAACGTCACAGACGTCAAAAACAGACGTTCACAAAAAAGTATTCGTCAAAGAAAAAAGGCAACACAATTTAATATTAAAAAAAAAAAAATACTTTGTAACACAAAATTGTAATAAAAAAAGAATATAAAATTTTTATAAATTTAAATTTTAATAAACTAAAACCAAATATTTATTTTTCGATCTTTTATCATTCATTATTCAACAAAAAAGAACCACCATTTAAATCGAATTGCACTTTTTAGTGTATGCACAATTTTGCAGTCATTTCGAATAATTTTTTTTATACAAAAAATTCAATATTTTCGATATTGACAACCCATGTTTTTTGACAGCTATAATATTGTAATATTATAGCTGTCAAAAGTATGACATACACTTTAAAAAGTGCGCATAATTATGTGTAAAAAAACGTAAAATGTGTAAATATACACACAAAATATTTAAATAACAAATATAATAATTTTTATGTTGGGAAACACCTTTTAAATATATAAACATTTTTACCTACAAACAGTAGTAAATATTCATTGTCAAAATATCAACTAACAAAAGAAAAAACTTTTATTTTTTTTTTTGGAAATTGAAAACCAACATAATTGTAATTGGAAAATGCATAAAAAATAAGCTAACCCAAAAATGAATTTTCAATGGACCAACAACATTTTTTTTTTAAACAATAGCTAATACTGAAGTCCTGCGACCAATTTTGGAAAAAGAAATCATGAGCCCCTGAAGCACGGGTTACATCAACATTTGTCAACATTAGATTTTAACATGAACTTTTGCTAATATATATAAAAATAAGAAAATTTAAAAAAAATTGTTTTTTTTTTTTTAATTGCAGAGACCGAAAATTTGTGTTATTTGCATATGAAAATATGTGTGTGAATATGTAAATATTAAAAAATGTGTTACGCATATTATGAGTAAATTTACACACACATTATGGGTAATGAACTATGTTGCTATATATTTTTTATACACATTTTATATGTAATAATTTTTTCACTCAGAGTAAATTGTTCAAACATTGTGTATTAGGAGTAAAGTTTCCAACTATAAGTTGTTTAATATTGAACCGAAATTAAGTAGAGTGTTCTTATCAATTGTGTTTTTTTGATGAAATAGTTTTCCTCATAAGTAGTTTTACCGTATCTAGGATAGTTTACGAGAAAATCGGAATTTTTTTTTTAATCTTTCCATATTCAATTCATAAACACAGAAAAATAAAATTTGTCAATTGCCAACTAATAAACTACTAAATTTTAGTTGAAACACCCACAATATTCAAAAATAATATTTAAATATAGTTGTGCTAGCCGAAATTATTGGTTGAAGCAACCAAAATAAATTTTTCTATTCGCTTTGCCCCTTATTTTTCTGTGTGTATTCATAATCATATTTTTTCAAAAAGTGTTCTATCGAAGATTTTTTTCCCGATAGGCTTGGGCTGTAAAAATAAAGTGTTTTTTTTGTTTCAAAATTTACCATACTTTTTTAACACACTCTGTAATTAACATACGCAATACTAGACAATGTTTACATTATTTTCAGTAATTGCGTATGCATGTGTATGCGTAGTGGGAACAAGAAAACAAACAAAAATTGTGTAAACATACCCGTTGGACATTTACGACATCATGGGCTTGAAATCTCAGTGCTGTTGTTTTGTTTTCTCTTTTGCGTCAGTTCATGTTTGAACAGGTTGCAGCAGCAATAGTAGCAATAACTTTTTGTGTGTTCATGTTCTTAGAACACCACCATAACTTGGTTTAATGCATGTGTTGGAAACACCTCACGTTACGCAAGTGTTTCTGTTGTCTTTTTTGTTTGCTTTGTAAGCAAACCAAACCAACCATACTACTTGTATGGTAAAATTTTTGTTTGCCTCTTTTTTCCAAACTACGTTTTTATATATATAAACTAAAAAAGAAATCCCTGATGGTATTGTCAATGTATTTGATATTGCGTTTTTGTCACCACATTTTGTTTCGAATACAATTTTTTATAGGCGAACACATAATCGAAAGACAAACATTGAATAAAGTATCTTCGTTAGTGTGTGTAGTTTACGTTACATGCGTATGTATTTCATAGAGTAAAATGTATTTTAATCTGATTTTAAATATAATTTTCTAAATACAGTGTTAAACAATCTAAAATAAAAGTTAAAGCTTGATTGTATCGAAACAAAAAATTAAATAAATTAATAAAACTAGAAGACTCTGTGATTTTTGTATTAAATAGGGGAATGTTCGCTTATGTAGAACCACATTTATTTGGGTTATATAAAAAACTAAAAGCAATATTCTACATCCATGTACATCAGCTCTTTGCCAACTCTTGGTAATTTTTTATTTTTTTTTTTGTATTTTTCAAAACTACTCAATAGTTCCACTTTAACGAACATATTCGCCAAAGCGGGCTATTATTAAGGAACTCTCTAAAAGCATATAAAATTGTTAATATATGAACTAAAAATCAACGACAACTTTTTATTTAAATTATAAAACTTCGGGTTCTGATGAGATCTTTAGATAGATCGAAATCCTTGTATCAACCTAGCTAATATGTTTGATTTACTTTATTTTTGTAAATATACAGAGGTTGAAAGCTCGTTATAAATTAAAAATAACATACAAAAAATCTCGATGTATAAAAAAACTAAAAGTTAAAACAGCTGTAAAGAATATTTTTTGAGACAGAATAAAACTTTATCTTTTTTTATATAAATTGAACATTTTTGGACTTTAAAGCTTAGTAACGTCGTGTAATGATACTTGTTAGGAAAAGACCCTAGCTACGTGTTTGATTACTAAGAAGGCAATAATTGAGCAGAATTAATGATTAATAGATTTTTTTCTAAAGCTTTGCCTATTCTGGAGACTCGAGCTTTTCTAAAACTTTGGGTTTTGATGAGATCTTTACCTTGTTAGAAATACTTGTATCAACCTGGCTAATATGTTTCATTTACTTTATTTTTGTAAACATACTATGGTTAAAAGCTCGTTATAAATTTAAAATAACATAAAAAAATATCGATGTATTAAAATACAGCTGTAAAGAATATTACTTGAGCCACATTAAAAATAAATTTTTTTTTACATAAATAGAACATTTTTTGTCTTCAAAGTTTAGTAACGTCATGATGCTGGCTAGGAAAAGACCCTAGAAACATGTTTGGTTACTAAGAAGGCAATAATTAAGCAGAATTGATGAGTAGTAAGTTTTTAGTTAAAGCTCTGCCTATTCTGGAGGCTCTAGCTTTTCTAAAACTTCGAGTTCTAATGAGATCTTTAGCCAGATCGAAATAGTTGTATCAACCTAGCTAATATGTTTGATATACTTAATTTTTGTACATTTGCGGGGGTTGAAAGCTCGTTATAAATTAAAAATAAAGTTTATTTTAATTTTGTGTATTTAACCGTTTAATGTATCGTTTAAAATATATGTCAACTTTTAAAAAACTTTTATCGTTTAAGATAATGTCAACTATTAAAACTGCAGTAAACCAAGGATATTTTTTGTTGAGAAATATGTGGAAAAATTGTAAAAAATCAGAAATGGGCGACGTCAATTACATTTCATAATCATTTACTTGTGAAGTTTTTCTATATCATTAATAATTTCAGACCTACGCTTACACTTGTTGGCTTAAACGCTTGCTTGTAAAATTTAAAATTTTGTCAATACCAGACATGGGACATAATACCAATATTTGTGTATTTAATTACAGGCCAATTACATTTGTACGTCTAATTACATGTAATTGGGTGTAATTGAGTAATTGCCCTGTAATTAAATATAAAGATGTTGTTACTAATCCCCAGGTTTGGTATTAAACCTTTTACAATTTTTTTAAAGAAGCATTTAAATTCACAAGTGTGATCGCCTGAAATTTGTTTTGATATAGAAAAATTTCACAAGTGAATGACTGTGAAATGTAATTGACGCAGCCCATGTCTTCACTTTAATTAATTTGTGTTCAAATTTACCCAACTTATAGTAGAAAACTGTAATTCTACTATAAATTGGGTGAATTTAATCTCCGTGTGAAAAAAAAATACTCACATAGTGTGTACACACATAATGAGTAAATTTAAAACAATAGTGCGTAAAAATTTTATGAAATTAAACTTTGTTTTTTTTGGAAAATTTACTAAATATATATGTATTTACCTTTAAGTTAAGTAAATTTACACAAAAATGCGTATTTTAAAAAAGGCAATTTTTGAATTACACAAATTAGTTTTTTAAATAAAACATTTAAGACATTTTTCAAACACCTTTATTTTAGCTTTTCACGATTTTCCTTTAAGTTTTATTGTTTTCCAAATGGTATACATATATAGAAGAGGTAAAATAAGCTCTTTTTAAGAAGTTTCTCATGACACATGACGTGTCTGGCTGGAGAAGGCTCGATATTTATTTTATTAGTAAGAAATAAAATAGGTTTAGCTAATTTTATTAGATTTATCACAGTAACTAAATAGGTCATTTCAATATGACATGCAATTCGCGATATCATTTGTATCCATTTCTTTGTTCTTAACAAACATTCCAATCAATTACCAGTGGTTGTTTTGAAAATATTTTGACACATTGTTATCTCTACATTTTTTATTAATGAAATGTTGTTCTCTTGCGCGCTATCCCCATATAAATGTAATGAGATTTGTAATGACAATTGTACCAAATATAAACTTATATAACCACTAATGGGTTATCTAATGAGACCCTACATGTTCTCTAATGTGACCCTACATCTGCTGTTGGCAACTAATATGAAAAAGGTATTTATCAATTAAAAAAAAAAGAAACTGTAAAGGTCCATATGAGCAAACATGTTTAAAAACTTTCAAAAATGTGCGATACTTGTTGAAATTGACTTTAGATGCCTTTTATTTCTCAAGGGTTGTTAAATTAAGAGTAACTACGAGGGCGGATCAATAAGTCCGTGACTTTTTGAATGAAACACAGTTTTTTTTGGAAAACAAAAATTTAGTTTTCAACATAATTTCCTTTTAGCTCAATACACATAGTCCAACGTTTCTCCAATTTTTGTATCCCTTCTAAAAAATAGGATTTTTTCGAGGTCCATAAAATAGGCATGTGTTTGACTAATAATTTCATCGTTGGAGCTATCTCTTTCCATGGAGCAATTTCTTTAGGTTTGGAAATAGGAAATAGTCATTGGGGGCTAAATTCGTAGAATATGGAGGATGAGGTACCAATTCGTAGCCAAAGTCATGAAATTTTGCCATTGAAAAGAACTTTCTTCTTGGCCATATGGGGTCGTTTTTTTTTTAAATCCTCGTTAAATCGGATCAATAAGTCGGCATAATATTCGCCGTTTATTGTTTTTCCCTTTGAAGGTAATCGATGTGGACCATCCCGCGTGCATCCCAAAAAACTGTTGCCATGCCCTTATTGGCCACGATTACGATTATAGTCAATTGAAAACAAACGCGGCACCCATCTTGCAGACAGTTTCTTAAACCCATCTGATCATTTAAAATCGAAACCACATTGCCATATGAAATGCCTATGGCATCAACAATCTCACTCACGTTTACTCTTCGATCGGCCAACACCATATCGTGGATTTTTTCGACATTTTCTGGTGTATTGAACTCAATTGGCCGTGCAGAACGTTCAGCGTCATTTGTACTTGTGCGACCACAACGAAAGTCAGTAAACCACTTTTTTACCATTGAAATCGATGGTGCAGAGTCCCCATAGTATTTATCAAGCTTTTCCTTGGTTTGATTGACGGTTTTTTTTTCGCAAAAAATAATGTTTATTGAGCACTCGATATTCACTTTTTTCCATTATTAAAAAATCCACGAGGTTGTATGTCTTGAACAACTTTGAAAAGTCTTCACCTAAATAATTGATGCCAATTTAAAACAGAGTCAGCAGACTTGGGAGATACATTCACTAAAAAAGTAATTTCCACATCGCTGCT
This sequence comes from Delia radicum, assembly GCA_021234595.1. Lineage (NCBI taxonomy): Eukaryota > Metazoa > Arthropoda > Insecta > Diptera > Anthomyiidae > Delia > Delia radicum. Next base: position 37,429,839 of record CM037851.1, read on the forward strand.
TGGTGAAAAATGTTGTAGTAGTTTACAAGTGATATCAAAATTTTCGGATTTTTTTTAGCTTTCGAAGTTTTTTCCATGCTGGTTTTGCGTCGCTTAAAAGGATTGAGTTTTGGGAACAGTATTTAGAAAATGATGGAATTTTATATACTTGCGCGTATACTAAGATGATGTTAAAGCTCCACTAACAGGGTACGAATATTACAAACTTATAAGGAATTAGCGTAATGTAAGTTTTATGCGTCTGACATTCACAATTATATTTGACATTGGTTAACGTATTACGTCAACTGAGTTTCTTAGTAAACAGCGTCTCCTAGTCAAAAAAAATTTTTTTAAATGCGCAAAAGTTTTTGAACTTTAAAAGTATTTAATACGACTTCTCTCCTACAAATATGTAACTCTAAACCCAAATAAATGTCATAAAACCGGAAAAATTTGTGTTTTCCAATATAATTGCGGCGTCGCACAGTGCTTTGTCCCATAGGCAAAAATCAAAAAAAAAAAAACGTTGGCTCAAAATTGGGTTAAAGGCATATTTTTTGAAAGACGTGAAGGTAACTTAAATAAATTGATAAAAAAAATTTTGGTCTGATTGTTTTTGCAGCCAATAGAGGGCGCCAAAGTTTGATAATATTAAGCAAAAACTACCGAACAACAAAACTGGTTTTAGTGGTTTCACTAAAATAATTCTCAAAAATACAGTTTTATAAATATCGGTTCGGGGTTTTTTTTTCGATAGTTAAATTTAAATAAAAACTTTATTGTGAGGTTGGAAATTGAATATTTTTTAAAGGTGCGAAAAGCACGTTTTTTTCGCTGAAAATCCTAAAAAGTTATAAAATTGATGGAGTATAAAAAAAAAATTATATAAAATTAAATTTTTTTTTTTCTGTTTTTGAAAGTTTATAATATAGTCTAGCTTAGCATAAAAAAAAATTCAGCGCGTTTTCACCGGAAAGTAGAAATATAGGCATTTGTAAAAATATCCGATTTCGAGATATTTACTAGATTCGTTTTGGCTGTTCCAGACAAATATTTTTCAAAAATACTTTTTTTCTTAAACTGGATTTAAATTTCGTTTTTTTGTTACTTTAATATATTTGTAGTTAAATATAAATACAATTTTTAAAATTTATTTGCAAAAAATATTTTTTATGGCTCCGCGAATATTGCGTTTTTTTTTTGGTGAAAATCAAAAAATTCTCAAAATTTGATACAGCATAAAAAAAAATTATATAAAATAAACAATATATTGTGTGTGATTTTGTAAGCCTATAATATTACCTAACTTTGTATAAAATAAAACTTCCGAGTTTTTACCGGAAGGTAAAAAAATAGGCGATTGAAAAGAGGTATATTTTGCATATTTAAAAATGCCCATATACATACTTATATGTAGATATATTTTAATAATTAGTAGAGTTGTTTGGTTTTACCGAATGTATAAATTGCCAAATTAGTTAATGGGATTAAAAAAGTTAATATACAAATTAAATTTAAAATTAAATATATATTCAATTGACCGTTACTGTTGTAAAATGTGTGTTGATATCGATATCAATTACTAAGATGCAATCGAAGTCGATTTCTAAATTCTTTGTGTATAATATTTATTTATTGTTTTGTTGTTTGCCGTTATTTATGTTTTGTTTTTAAGTCAGTGATGATAACGTGACATAATATTTAATAACTTACAATTTTTTAGTTGTAATATTAGTTTATAACTCCAAAATTGTGTAACATAATTACATGATACAAACAAACAATACTGTTTCCATATTAACTGGTAAACTTAAAAGAATTTTAGAAAAATTGTGTGTTTTTCTTAAATCCAATCGGCTTAAAACAACAAAATGTCTGGGCAAAAAACAACACTTAAATTTTTAAAAATTATTAGCTCTTTAACTGTAATATATACACTAAGAGAATTATCTGCATGACATCAATGAATTTCTTCATTGAATCTATGAAATGTCTCTGGAATTCTTCCATTGAAACTTTTCATTAAATTAATGAATTTTGTTCTTAATGAATTTTGTTTTTAATGAATTTTGTTCTTAATACGCTTGAGGTCCGTTTTTTTCTCATTTAAAATTGAAAATTTTTAAAAAATTTTGAATTTTTTCATAAAATTTTATGAAAAATTTCATGTTATTGATTAAAAATTTCATACGACTAAGGCAGAAGTTTCATTGTACACTGCTTCATTAAATGTATGAAGAGAGGCTTTTCATTCGCATTGTGAAGAAAACTTTATCAGTTTATTAAAAAAGATTCGTTTAAACTAGCCCAAATAATTCGCTCAGTGTAGAATGTAATTATTATTCCATTTTTCTCTGCCTTTCGATTGCAATATTTTACTGAAAAAATAATTGAAATTGGTGGATAATTGTAGTAGTTACAGCTCTTGATCTGGGTTTTCACACTTTTTAAATTTTAGTAATATGGGAGGTAGGCGTGTCCATTGACCGATTTTCCCAAAATTTTGCACATGTTCATTCTCGGTCCAAATTGAGCACCAATTTGCATGCATCTACGACAACTCCTTCTATTTTTGCCCATTCAGTATATGGGATCAAAGCACTGTGCGTCGTTTTCAATTCTAATATATGACTAAACATTTTGTTTAGTGTGTTGTTAAATTTTTTGGTGGTGTAATATGTATTCTGAAATGTGATAAATATAATGAGATCTATAAACGGATGTAACTTTAATTAAATCTAAGCTAAAATATTTTAATATTTTTAATTTGCTTAAAAATTTAAATCGCCACAATCGCCAAATATATTCATTTATCTTTATCATTTATCATGGATACGGCATAATTAAGCATCGTTAGCAAATACACAAAAGATTATTTATAGCATACGAAAAACATGTCGAAAATTTTTAAAATTCGAAAATTTAAGAAATTTAAGTAAAATCGATATAAAATTTTATTTAAAATAAAATCAATTTTTATTTTGTTTATTAAAACGTTTTATATATTGTTTAAAGCTGCTTACGGCGCACACTGGGGATTTTTGTTTGGAGGTGAGGAAAAAAATATATTTGTCAAAAAATGTAGTGATTTCATCACAAATTTAGTTTTATTTATATAGTAATACACAAAAGTAATCAAAATAAAGAAAGTTAGAGAAATGTATATCGTTACCTACAATGTAAAAAGCCCTAACTAAGAAAGAAACTTAAATGATTTTTTTAATTTTTAATTTATTATTTATTTTAAATATATTTTTCATTTCATCACAAATTTTGTTTTATTTAAGTAGTAATACACAAAAGTAATCAAAATAAAGAAAGTTATCATAAAACAAGTCATAAATGTTTTTTCCAAAGAATTTTGTGCATATCTCGAGCAAATTTTTGAAATTCATACCTTCACTTAATTGTGAATAAAAGCGAAACGCGTTCATCGATTTTCATGATTTATATCTCATTCTGTTCATAGGTTATGCGACTTTACGTGAAAGTAATAGGACTTGACACGTTTAACGTTTAGAATTTTTTTTTTAAATTAAAAAAATTTAATTTTTTAGGCAAAAAATATTTTTTTTTCTTCATGCATTTATTTATAACTGCGAAACTGTTGCTTATGTAGCGCAACGTTATATAAAAAGATGAAAGTAATTGTAATTCTTCATTTTTCTAAATTTGTTTCAGCAAAATCCGACTAGTGGTTCTCGAGTTATGTTAAACAAAAAGCCTTATCAGAATTGAGTCCCGAATCAATCAGCTGAAACATGTTGTACTGTGTAATGCAACAAATTAAGAGGTGGCACCTGATGGCACTTGAAATTGATTTAAAATGTAAAAACAGATATGAGATATGAGGTAAGTAAGGCTAAAATTTCAGGTCCAAATGTTTGGAGAAAAAAGGGATTTTTGTTATATGTTCATAAAAATAAACAAACAAAAAAAAAAAAAACTTAAGTCTCTGCAGAGTTTATTTTTTCAATTTTAGTATACTGAAATATCCTACTTTAAATAAAAAATAAAAAGAAAAACCGTTAGCTCACATAATAAAATAATATTCGTTTTTAAATTCTTAGGTTTAAATTAAGTTGGTTAAGTAAAACATACAAGTACTGTGTTTAAGACGGATATAAAAAAAACTGGCAGTCAGATCGGAGCAAATCTTTTTGATTTGATTGTACCATTTAGTCTAAAATTTCAAAATATCACTGCATATTGCATGAAGGGTATGTTGACAATTTGACTTTTTTTCCCGAAATCTCCAGTGTGCGGCGTTACCACATGTAATGCTAACTTTTTTAATTTCGGTACAAAAACGATATTTTTTTTGTTGTGAAACATGTTGAAGAATTTTCTTAAATAAACAAGAATATTTAATGTAAAACTTAAAATAGCCATTTAAAAATATTTAAACTTAGAAAAAAGTAAAATAAATTAAGAAAATATACGAAAGGTGTGATTAGCGAATACCTTTTCACCGTTTACAAAATTTCTGATTTGAAAAGTTCTTTAAAACTTGCTTCTTATTCACTTTATGATTTTTACCAAAAATTACAATTTTAGTAATAATAAAATTGTGAATAAAATTCTTACCTTTTGCAAAAATCTAACTAGAACATTTTTTTAGAATAAATTGTTATTCACATTTTTTATTAATGAAAAATTATACTTTATGTTGAATTTCATTGTCACGACAAAATAAAACCAGGAATAAGGTAAGGATAGAAGTCTAAACTTTTTAAAATGGAGACATGGCAAAACAATACCTAGTAGACTTATTAGAAAAATGTTCTCTCGACCACAAAAGCAAAATGTCAAAAATTTATAAAAAATCATTGAATATCAATTAAAAAACCTTAAATCTCCCTAATGCATTTACCTTGTATTGTTACAACATGGCGGAAATAAAACTTGACAACAGTTGACAGTTTTGATATATTCATTCAACAACTCAAAAAAAAAAGCGAAAGGACCACTTTAGCAAACACGCCACTTTAGCGAACTTTCCCTTATAATTTAATATATTAATAATTTTTTTTTTAAACTCAACACTTATTTCAGATCTCCAATTTTTATAAATCCATAAACCATTTCATTTTTATTCAAATTTTTCTATAAATATATTTTAAAATAGTATTATTTTTATATCAGTAAACCTTTTTTCAATTGTTTTTCACATTTATGATCCTTATTTATGTTTGTTGATGGTCATAAGTTGTTACTTACTAACAAACATTATTTTTTAGACTATGTTTATCTGAATAAACAACTTTGCCAATAGACAGAAATTAATTGTCATTTAACATTAAGTTGTAACAAAGTTTAAGTTACTATTTGTCAACTTATGACCATCAACCATCAGTTTGTTGTTTGCCTAAGCTATAAAAATATATTTGCCATAAAATTGATTGCACCTTAGGAAATTTGTTTTATAGGAATTTTTATACTTTTCTTCCTGGTTGTACAAAATTTAAGCAAAAAAAAAAAAATTAATTCCATTATTATATTTTCTGTATCTTTGATTGTTGGCAACAAAATGAACACTTAAGCCTCGACATGTTATATACCCGGGGTGGGTACGTAAATTACTTGAAGGGCCAAATTTGAGATTTAACAATCTTACTGCGGGTAAGCACTATATTACACTAAACAAAAAAAAAAAGAAAATGGCAGTGAAAATCGGTGAATTTTTTTTTTTAAGGATTTTTCTCTTAATAAAATATTTTAAGTCCAAAAAACTCTAACGTATTAACTTTTTTAATTTTGGGTCTTTTCGTTTTTAGCCTCTCACCCAGGCTAAAATATTTTATGGATATTTTTTTTTTTGAAGGAGTACATCAAAATCTTTTATAGTTTTATAGATATAAAAACGACATAAAAATTCACCGGAGAATGTTTAAATGTGTTTAAAAGACAAAATTTCCTTTTTGGAATTGTCCTTTTAAAATTAAATTTCCTTAAAAATGTGGACATAAAAACTGTATTCATACTAGACAAACGAATAAATAAATCTCAGAAAAACATGCAAATCCTTAGAGTAGATACCGATAAAAAAAACTGGTCAAAGAGTTTAGTCAAATTTGTTTGACTGAAAATGTTTGATTTCTATTAAAAAAAAGTATTAATTACACTATGTCACAAAATAGAAAAAATTGCATGCACTTTTGAAGAGACCTAGTGTAGGTTGTAAGCCTTGTTAAGTAGATCATTTGTCCATTTTTGAATTTTGAATACACCCTCAAAATCTAAAGTTATGTCCAAAAAACGTTTTTTGAGGACTTTATGGACTTAAATATTTAAAAAATAAGGTGTCAATTTACTCACTACTGAGATAGGCGTGGTAGAGAAGATTAAGCATACTTTTCTAAAAATCATAACTACATCGTAAATTTTTTATTGAATTAGACTGCGCAGTTTCTGGTAACACAACCTTCATCAGTAATCCTTTTTGACAATACTGTAATTATTTGTTATGGTTTTTATTGTTTGATTGCATCTATATGAAATGTTTATTTATTAAATGCAATCCTGACCGTGGCTTGAACCTGCTTTCTTTGCCACATGCACTTCGCACTACACTTTAGACAGAGGCTCTAACCAATTGACTATACTACTATTGCTTTCAAATAAACATAATAAAAAAATATGTTTCCAAACAATGTATAGGAAAAATAAGGCGGCTAAGTTGAAAAAGCTCACAAAAAAACTGGAAGTTTAAAATATTTGTGTTTTTATTTCGACATTGGTTTGTTAAAAGTATAAACATATAATATATATTTGGAAAGCTTAGTTAGTCATCTTTCCAAAACTGTTTAAAAATTTAAAATCGGCCAACTGAAAAAGTTAAAAACATTTAAGTCCATAAAGTCCTCAAAAAACGTTTTTGGGACATAACTTCAGATTTTGAGGGTGTATTAAAAATTCTAAAAATGGAAAAGTGATCTACTCAACAAGGCCTTCCAACCAATTTATTCTCTGTATTCATATAAAAAGATAAAAAATTTACCACCATATTTAATAAATAATTCACAGAGTTTATATGCGACTATTTAAATTTCGCCTACTGTATACACCCAAATAAAAAGGTCTGTAAATGTTACAGAAAAAACTGCAAGTTTACAGAAAAATTAATTTTATTCACAAAGAAAAAGCATTTGTTGGAATTCGGTCGAAACAATTCAAATTTATTTAATAGAACGTTATTTCACTAGGAACTACCAATAATCGATTAATAAAGCAAAAATACTTTACTGGAAATTAAATAGAGGGAAAAGGAACTAAAAAAACAATCCATTTATCGAATTATTGGTATTTCCAATCAATTTTTTTAAATAAAATTCGGTTAGTAATTTTGTACGGTAGAAGCAACCATTTATTTTGTAATAATATACGAGAATTGGTACCTTCTATCAAATTTTTTAAAAAATTATCGATAATCAAAATACGGTATTCACAATTAAATATGCCACCAAATTAGACGTTCAGTAGTACTAATCGAATTTTGGATTGCATTGTTTATAGAAGCAACTAATAATTGTTATTGGTAAACGAATTTGAGACAATGTTTGATTTCCTAGCAAAATACTTAAACTCAAATTTAACACTCAATATTTATAAGTACACTTAGGAAATTATGTTGGTAAAGACGACTGCTATTGTAGTCAAAAACAAATGAAATTTCATGTAAAGAAAGGACGACTTACATTTCATTATTTTCAACTAACATTGTCATTTGTTTTTTAGTGTTCAAAAAATGACTAACAATTGTAGTAAAAACGAACCACATTTTTATTTTTTTAAATAACAAAACACAACTGTAAAAAATGAATGTAAAATCATAAAGCAGTCATTTGAGGTGAGTTGGTTTTTTAAATGAACTACAAGGTTAGTTAAAAATTTTATTTGTTCTACAAATGACTTACATTTACATTAAAAATAAAGAAACTGTATTACAACCCAAACAACTACATATTTTTAAAGCAGAAGTTCCCTGAGCGTATTTGTGGTGTAGTTGCTAGAGAGTTTGCCATGTACTCCAAACTTCCGTGTTCAAATCTCAGAAAAGACAAACACAAAAAGTTTTTTTTAATTAAAATGTAATATTAAAATGTTTAAAGAGCAAATAAGGCAATGAAAATTAAAAGTGATTCTGGTGCAATCAGTAGGACAGAGGATTATTAATCTGAACGCCACTATTCAATACCAGAAAAATTTTTAATTTCAATAAATTTTGTGGAACATAATAATAAAGGGTCCGCCAAATAATTTTTTTTTTTTGAACTCCTGAACCAATTGGACTTTGTATGGCGTCATACCAAGGTCTTTATGCAAAATTCGTCTCAATGATGTATCCGAAATGTTCAATTTTTGAGAACGACGGTGAATTGATGTTGATGGCGCTTCAAGCACACTTTCTGCCACAGCAGCAATATTCTCGGGTGTACGCACTGTTTTTGGCTTTTCATGCTTTCGTTTATCGATGGAGATGCCAGTTTCTTTCACTTGTTTCCCAAGATAACGAACATACGGACCATATTCATTCAGCGGAAGGATAAAACTAATTATCTGTCAAATCAGACATGAGCTAAGTGTTACCATTCACGAAATAAGCACTAGTTGAAAAAAAAACGTTAGATGGCGGACCCTTTATTTATGTGGAAAGTAATATTGGTTAAGACAACTGAATCTTAGCTATCACGACTTTAAATACAATTTAACATTACTATAGTTGTCGTAACCGCCAGAATTCGATTGGCAACAAATTCGGTGGCCACAACTGAGAATGTTTTCTGTGCGTTGAATTTTATTTATTTTATTAGTACTAGGTATTATCATTAGGTATTTTCTTTATATTTTATGTTATAAAATGTTTAACTTGAAAACAAAACTTTTCTCTCAACTGTGAAAAAGTTAGTGAACAACTCATATTTAAAAAATTAGTTAAATTTTTGGCTAAAATTATCAAATGAAATTTGTAAAAGAATATATTAATTTGTATTTATAAAATGGAAAAATCTTTAATAAAAAAAAATGATTTTGTACTCAAAATTAATATTAAATCTGTAAATTAGGATATAAAATTCCAGCCAGAAATTGCCAATGGTCTGAAAAATCAAGCACTGGCAGAGCACTATTTGCCAATGATCCAACAAATAAAGGGCTGGCAAAGCACTGATTTACAACGCTCTACCAACGTTAGTAAAAAGTGCTTTGCCAGTGCTTAATTAACAAAATTTACAACAGTGAAAATAATAAAAGCACTGGCACAGCTCTGGCTTAGAACGGTCTGCCAACGTTCTTGGTTTACAAAACTAACAACCGTAAAAATAAAAAAGCACTGGCATAGTACTGACTTAGAACGCTTTCCCAACATTGGCAAAAAGTGCATTGCCAGTACTTATTTACAAAATTTACAACTGTTAACTTAATAAAAAACAGTGGCACATCCCTTGTTCACAACAAGAGTGGAAAAATTCAAAACTAAATTGCAATTTATGATTTGAAGTTAAGAATATTGAGGTCTCCTATTATAGTCAGCACAAAGTATAGTTTTTGTACTAAAATTTTACTTAAGAAATTTTTTTTTCAAATTTCTGTCTTTAGTAAAATTGTAGTAAAAAATCGTGCTAACTTATCACAAAAATAATTTGATAAAAAAATATTCAGTTATTTTGCCAAGCCAAGCCCTGCCCGGTGTTATCATTTTGGGGTTTGCAAAGCACTTATTATATTATTAAAAAAGCACTTTATTGTTTGTTCTACCAATGCTTTGCCAGCGTTTTAAAATTATGCTTTTAGTACTGGCAAAGCGCTCATTGCCAGTGCTTTGCCAACGTTTTAAAAAAGGAACGGTCAAGCCCTGCCCGGTGTTATCATTTTGGGGTTGGCAAAGCACTTAAATCTTCAGATATCCAACGCTCTGCCAACGCTCATACCACCGTTGAAAGCACTGGGCCAATGCTTTGCCGTTCGTATTTTTCTGGTTGGGAGGTTTTAGTAATTTGTCCACTAAATTTTTCGTTTGAGTGCATAGTTTATAAAATTCTTGAAAAAAAACCTTAACGAGAACATAATTTCAGTTCTGTTTAAACGATTCTGTATTTTAAGGAAGACTCATATTTTTTCAATTGTGCACTTGCTAAGATAGGGATGGGTGTCTACTAAAATTGTTGTCCTTATTATGGTTCATTTGATGACATTTGAATTACTCATGCATAAGATATAATCAATTTATGAGCAACAAATATAATTGTATGTATTTATTCGCTTTGTTATACAGTTTTTTTTTTTATTGTTTAATATACAAATGAGTAATCAATAATGTTCAAAAGATTTTAATAAAATAAAAGCGAAGCGAATTTTTTAAACAAGTTTTTTTTTTTTAGAGTCGGCTTTAAAATCATATTAACATTTTCAAAATTTTCTATTCATTAGAGACTCATATGAGGGTACCAGAAAAAATTTATGAATTTTTGAAAACGTTTGAAACATCGTTTAAAACACCATCTCAAGTAAAAAAAGTTAGCAAAAACATTTTACTGATTTTATACTTATTGTTATTCCACATTAGATAACATGTTCGCTATATCGGGACTATATTAAAAAACTATCTAAAACAACTATTATAAAAAACTATGAAACCCAAAAAACTTAAATTTTAATTATGATTTTTTAAAACGTTTTATGTACACTAGAGTGTCCCTTAAAGTTAAATGTTACAAATGTTGAGACGCTACCCTCTAATTTTTTTGTATTTGTCTTGAAAATAACTCTTGTGAAATTTTACGCCCCTACGACCACGCCTTCCCTACCCGATAGGGCCTTAAAGATCAAAACATGCGTTTATATGGGAAAAAGGGATATTTTTTTTAGTTTTTGCTGTTTTTATGCAATATTGCAATAGTTTTTACTCTAGATGATAAATTAATCGAGATTAAGATAAAATTATGTATTTAAAAAGGTATAAAAATCCAAATTCGGTTAAGAATTACCCCAGTAATAAATAATGCCCCAGACCACTAATCTGCCAAATACCACTTCAGCAAGAAATTCGAGCTCAAATTTTAAACGTTTTCAAAATTGATTACTAAAACATAATTTTTTTATTTAATACACTCATAATTGTGAGCCATAAAAGAAGTTTTTTGTTTTGGATGGCGTTAAAATGTCCTACGGTGATGTCAAAAACGAACAAAATTTTTGGGGTGTGTTTTAAATCTCCAATTTCAAAAAATTTCTTCAACAAAATCGAAAAAATTTAGATTTTTATTGCTTAAACTTGTTTAAAACAAGATTAAAAATATAAAAATTTAAAAATATCCCCCAGTACACTTGGGTAGGGCAACGATTTAAATTTTAATTTCATTTTACTACTAATTTTAATGGAAATATAATGTATTTGCTCGTTAATGTTACAAAATATTAATTTCTGTGTAATGTGTTATATCTATTGTACATCAACCTAAAATTTGTTAAATTTTAAAGTTACATATGTGAGCGTTAATTGCTATGTATCTTAAGCTCTTTGAGGTGTAACATATATATATAGTCCTTTAAAGTATTGCACTGCCATTGTTTATCATTTCAGTTCAAATTAAAAGTAAGATAGTAATAGAAAATTATCTTCGCTAATGTCTAGAGTGTTAATAATCTCTATTAGCAAACTTTTTTCAAAGAAACATAAACTTAAATAAATACAAAAACATAGCTGACATAAATACCCAAAACGCATGCATAACTAATATTTATATAAGCCTATAAGGCTTTCCAAGGCAACTGCAAGTGGCTTGATGTGTAACCTATGTGAGATGAATAAAACATAGAAAAGTTTTTCTTACCGGATTTTCAAGTGATTTTATCGTTTAAACAACAAACCATTTTGAGCGTAAAAGAAAACAAACATTTTTGGCAAAGATATCACAAAGTTATTCCAAATTATAAAATTTTGCTTTAGAATAACTGATTGAGTCATATAATGATAGTTTTGAGTCATTTTATTTCATTTATCCAAAATAAGCACGACAATAAAGCGTAATTATTACACTCATACAAAAATGTTACTAGAAAAATTAGTAAAGCCGATAGTAATTCAATGAGTTTTAAATTAGTTTTAAACTAATTTTTAGTTCAAATTGAAATTTGAGTTAAAAATATTGTTATTTTGACTTGATAAAACTCAAAATTTTTAACATTCTTTTTTTTTTTTTTTTTTTGCTGAATTTACTAAAGTCTAAAAATATTATTTTGATAATCAGAACCAGCAAAGGTAGTTGTTAGGCGATGTTTGCGTTTCAGTATTAGTGTTTTTTTTTATATTTTTTCAGTATAAAATAGACAAGTGAAGTGAATGCGTCGTATTAGAAAAATATTAAAAAGCATTTATTCATTATAAACTAATAAAAAAATTAATTTATAAAAAATATATTTTAATTTTTTAAAATAAGTAAAAACGTGAATGATTTTTCAGAATTGAAGTACTACAATAAGTGTTTTTTTTGTTTTAAAAGAATTTATAAAATAATATAATAAAAATTATATCAAACTTGTATAAAAGTCTTGTTTACTCCCCCTGTACATTTTTGTTTTTAAAAAAACAAGTGTACAAATAAAATGGAAAAAAACAAGTGTACAAATAAAATGGAAAAAAAACAAAAAAAACGTGTATTGAATATCTACCAAAGGTAGACCTTGCAAACAACAAACAAGTTTTCAATTTATTTTTTGATCAATGGTGATAATCTATAACTTCGAGCTCATATATTAGTTCTCATTTAGTAAGAAAACTAGTTTATATGAATGTTTGATGTTTGGCATGGGATTGTTACTTCTTTCAAAACGTTTTCTGATGATGGGAACCTAGAAAATTCCCGAAATACAACTATCCACATATTCCTGAAAGTTGTCAATTAATAAATTTGAAAACAAAAACTCTGTAGATTATTTGTTAGGACAATATCCTAATAAAGAAATATAGAGTATGGCCTCGAACTTGAATTATTTTAATTTTTTTCAATTTATAACGAGCTTTCAACCTCCGTATATTTACAAAGATAAAGCAAATCAAACATATTAGCTAGGTTGATACTAGTATTTCGATCTGGCTAAAGATCTCATCAGAACCCGAAGTTTTATAAAAGTTAGAGCCTCCATAATAGGCAGAACTTTAACAAAAAACCTATTAATAATCAATTTTACTCCATTCTTGTCTTCTTAGTAATTTTAATTTTCATTATTTATAATGTTTAAAAAAATTTATAAAATAATTTAAAAAATATTATTCTTTTAACAATAAATAGTTTTGAAAGAATTCGAAAAATCAGTGCTTATTTAATTATATTTTTACTTATTTTTCTATAATTTTCTTTTTTTAGATTACACTTCAGTCTTTGGCATATGGCGTTCCGATGTACATACAAAGGAACAAAGGACAAATAAAAGACAGATACAACAATTTCACGAATAGGTTTCGCTTAGTTTTCATGCAAACAACTATAAATTTCACTAAAATTTAGTAGATTTTATAGTTTTCGTTGCTGTTTTTATTCTACTAATATTTAGCAAATTGATTCTGCTAATTTTGCTGCTTTTCCTGCAACGTAATTTTTAACTAATTTTTAGTAAATTTTTCTGCTACTTTTACAGACTAAATTGTATGATTGTAAATTAACTAAATTTCAGCAACATTTTTAATATTGCTCAGTTTGTTAAGCATGCTTTTAAACGATTGCTCTGAAATGTTTGCTATTAGTACGAGTAGAATGAAGTTACTGATTTGTTGCTAGACTAATTTTGAAAAATTTATTTGCAAAAATTGACTTCGTGTTTAAAAAAATTAATATTTTTATTATTAAAAATAAGGAAATGCAAAAAAACAAATCCGCTATAAAATCTGAAAATTTAAATATTTTTTTTTTCATTTGAGTTGTCAGTTTTGAGATCATAATTAAAATGTTACTATTAAAAATAGAAAACACTAATTGGTAATAAATGTAAGAGAAGATGAAAAAAATTCTTGTGGTGATCGGCGCTATAGGGAGTGCCGAACTTTCGACCTAAGCGACTCATTCTAATACACCACCCACAAAAATATTTTAATAATTAAATTTGACACTCAGCATATATACAAAATAGCATGGAGTGCTGTAATCCTTATAACATCTGTGGCTGAACAAAGAGAAAGCGACATCACTTTCGATTTAAAATTAGTACGTACACTCATAATATTTTTTCCGTAAAGACTACACACATTAAATTAATTGAAAATCTGTTAAAAAAATTACTACTTATTTTCGTTTAAAACAATTGTATTTTTTAGTTTATTTTCAACTGGTAAAAAATTAGTTGACATTTTTTTCGTTTCTTTAAATACTCAATATAACAATAATAATATAAATAATAATAATATAACAATAATAACAAAAATATAGTATAACTTTTTGTTTCAAATAGAAAATTTTAACTGAATATTTTAACTAATACCGAAAGTCCGTTCTTTTTTTATTGAATAACAGACAGAAAAGTTGAAAAATGTATTTCTTTTGTAATTTAACTACGCATTAAATTAAAACAACTTTACAGATTAACTTTTTAAATAACTGTTGAAATTTCCATTAAAATCTCACCTTTATTCAAGATAGTGCAAAAAGGAATTAAACTAATGTTAGTTAATTTTTAGGTCCTATCTGCATCCGAAATTGCAAGAATATAATTATTGCCGTCCATATGATACTCGGGCAGCTAAAACATTTAACTGTTTCACGTACGTACGGGTGTTCTATTGTGCATAATATAGATAAAGTAATGATTGCATTTTCTATGCTTGTTTTTGAATGGTTTTTTGCATTTAATTGGGATTTAAATGTTAAAACGAATACTCATGCCAACACATATGCAATAAATTGTTACATTCATACCAATGCAGTTTCTAAATAACAACAATAAAACAGGTAGAAGTGTGTATTTCGGTTTGTATATCGCATAAATGTATCACTCTGCTTGGTAGTTGTAGTGGTATTTTGTATTGTATATTTAATTTGAATAGCACGCACATATATTAGGCTGCTTCTTAAAAACACAAATTGTCGAATTTTGGAAGTGATAAAATAATACTTCTGATTTGATCCCTCAATCCACTTTGCGTGTGGACCGAAAACATGCTAATATCAGCAAAAAAGAATAATAAATTCATTAAATATTTTGTTGATATTAGCAATTTTTCTGCATTCATCCTCCCAGCAAAAATGTTGCTGACTCTACAGTAGGGTGGGGCGATTAGTATGGAAGGAAAAAAATCTTAATGGGCGCTTCGCGTTTCTGATTCTTGGGATTGTACTGAGCAAAAAAGTCCGCTAGACCATACGTCTACGGTGAAAATCGAGCTTCCAGATTTTGACTTTACGGCAAAAAGCCATATATGGCCCTTTGGGCTCGGTTATTTTAATGAAGAATAATAAATAAAATAAAAATAAATAAAAAAGACCAATTTTGAAATTAAAAATTAGCCCCTTAAACCCCACCCACAAATATGATTGATGCATTAATCTGCTAGAGAATCTTCCAAAGAAGAGATTGATACCTTAATCTTGGATAAGCTCCTCCTACTTCCTGAGATATGCCCATCCCACACATTGTTACTTTCACAAAATACGGCTAAAAAGTCAAAATCTGGAAGCTCGATTTTCACGTATGGTCTAGTGGACTTTTTTGCTCAGCACAATCCCAAGAATCAGAAACGCGAAGCGCCCATTAAGATGTTCAAATCGCCGCACCCTACTCTACAGGCTTTTTTTTTTGAAAGTGTTAATTCTGTTTTAATTAACCAACTGAAAATATCTTCCGTTCTTAATTAAGTAAAATTTTCAAAGTAATAAATTATTATTGTTAAAGAATATTAACCCTTGTTGAACATCGACTGAAAAAGTCCGGAAAAAAATCGAAAACGGAGTTTGTACATGAGGTGATTTTGATGATGAGCAAATTTTTGTCAAGTATTAGTATTCAAACAGAGAAAAAAGTAGAAAATATTATAAAAATTTTCGTCTTTTGCCTCATGTATACAAAATGTTGTTCTTTTTAAAAATTGTTTTTATATGAAAAAATTCAGCTATTAACCATCAACTTTATTTTATGTAACATTTTTGACCTAAAGAAAACATGGGTTAACGATGAGCCCAATAATTAATGTTTGGGAACTAAGTAATTGTGATGAAATAAAATAATTTACAATGTAAAATTAGTCTCTTTCACCAAAAATATATTAAAAAATGTTCTGTTATTAAAAATAATGAATTTTTCCCAAATCCACCAAAATGAAATCTGCACACACCCACTTAGCGTGTGGGGATTGTGAGATTCCTTAAGTATTATTATTTCTTTTAATATTCATGATGTTTTTAAAGAAAACCGTCCTAAAGTATTTCAATATTCATAATTGGAGCTTTGAAAATAATGTAAAATTTTAGACATTTTTTGGTGTAGTGTGGTTAAGGGTTAACAACCTTATAAAAAGTAAAAATTTTTGTAATGAGCTATCCGTATGAAATATAATCCAAAAAAAAAATTATATTACTTTTTTTTGGAAATTTTTTTAAGTAAACAATTTTTATGAAAATATGATGTCTTTGATAATCGGTAAAATTTTGCAAGTCTGGCAAACCCCTAAATTTTTTTTCGAAAACTTTGAAAAAATTATAATTTTTTTATTTTAATGAATCTAAATATAACTTAGGGTTGTTCAGTTCAAAATTTGTTTTGAAAAAGAAGAAGTAGCCTAACATACATACACAATACTAACTAATGTAACTGTATAAGTTAACATGTATGCTTGTCCATTTAGGAGTGTTTTAAAAGGTCTGCAAATGCAATGGTATACGATGCATTGATACCCAGACTTAATATCAATAAAAACGGAAAATGCACATTAGCAAATAACAAACACAAATTACATTTTCATTTCTATCAGCACTGTTTTAAATATGTATATCTGACATAAACACCAGCTTACCTGACTGCATACACATCATTATTCTGAAACAGAATTTTTACTACATATAGATATAAAGGGTGTTTTTTATAGAGGTATATAACTTTGAAATGAAATAAAACAAAGATACATTTTTTAAACTGATATGAAATTTACTTTATTCGAAAGATAATCTTCAGGAATTATAATTTAAATATGACTTCTGGCATATGACCGTCACGGTTGGCTCGGACTTAGTAAAATCTGGAGGTCCAATTTTCGATGACTTTTCCAACATATGTGCCCTATATTGGCAATAACGCGGCGTTGTCCTGCAAGTGGTCAATCGTTTCGGGCTTATCAGCGTAGACTAGCAACTTCACATATCCCCACTGAAAATAGTCCAGCTGCGTTAAATCGCACGATTTTGCTAGCCAATTCACTGGTTCGAAACGTGAAACTATGCGGTTACCAAACGTTTCCTTCAAAAAATCAATTGTGGTACGAGCTGTGTGACATATTGCGACGTCTTGTTGAAACCACAGCTCCTGTACATCATGGTTGTTCAATTGATGAACGAAAAATTCAGTAATTATGGCTCTATAGCGGTCACCATAGATTGTAACGTTCTGACCAGCATCGTTTTTAAAGAAGTACGGATCAATGATTCCACCAGCCCATAAAGCACACCAAACAGTCAGTTTTTCTTTATGTAACGGTGTCTCAACATACACTTAATGATTATCATCAATTTAAATACGTCAGTTTTGTTTATTGCCGTATCCATTTAACCAAAAGTAAGCTTCATCGTAAACAAAATTCGCAAAATTCGTGCGCGATACGTATTTCGAACAGAACCATGAATTTCAAAATACATTTGCACAATTTGGAAGCGTTGTTCAGGCGTCAGTCTCTTCATGTTGAAATGCCAAAACAAACTAAACATAAATCACTTGACAGCTGACAAAATGGCCGGCAGTTAAAAAAAGTGTTGCCAACTTAACGTTCTATACCTATAGAAAAACACCCTTTACATTGATTTTTGAAAATCCAAATGTTCAGCGCCTTTGAATCAAGTTTTTTTACAAACGAAGTTTTTAAAATCTAAGCAATCTGAAATTTTTCTGTTTACATAATATAAGGCCAACTCTTGTAGTCTTACTTGAGATACATACATATTTGATTCACAAAACTTGAATTTAAAACCGCTATATTTATTACTTTTTACAGTTTTAGCAAATTTGTCGCAAAAATTCCAATTAGGCTTGGCAAATGGTGAAGAAGCGTCTGAGCAGGAAAACTATTATTTTAAGGGTTTCATCCTTGGTTTCATCCTGGAAAGCTATGCCGCCATGAAATTTTTTTAGAAAAATCGCAATTTTTTTTATCAAAGACTTCTTCAGAAATAACCTTTCTTATTGATATAACTCTTCCTAAGTAACTCTTTTGACTGCATACAAATTTGATGTTGATTATTTATCGTTCGAGTTCGAGGAAACCGAAATAATTAGAAGAAAACGCTTAACAGTGAGTTCAATTTTAAGTTTTGGGGATCAACTATGTACCAAAAATTTTACTACAGGTCTTTTACTTTGATTGAGATAGATAGAAATCGAGACGATTGCATTTGAAAGTTTTTGTATTAAAAAAACCTGCATGTATGTAGTATGCGGCAAACTCCTTTTACGGAAAAACTGTAGCAAACATCGAAAAATAAAATTCGACATTGAAATCATAGTGTCTGAAATATATAGAATTGGTGGTCAGGACCACATTAATTTGTTTGATGACATTACGTGATATTTGCTTTAGTGACACCATACGTATGTGTGACACTTATACGTTAGTGACACTTTAGGTATGTGTGATAATTATACGTTAGTGACACTATAGGTATGTCTGTTGTTTTATTCCAGCACTTTTTGGGTTCCCGGGAAAGCGGGAGTTTTTGATATTTTCTGGGGACCCGGCATCTCGCTCCATAGAAATAAAGAAAATAGTAAATTTGTTTTAAAATAAAAAAAGCATTTTATTAAAAAGCGTAAAATAACTTCAAGTTTGATATAATTTTTATTTTGATTAAAAATTGTATACAATACAAAGTACGGTCTTGTTTACTCCCCCTTTACATCTTGTTTTTAAACAAAACAAAACAAGTGTAAAAATAAAAAGAGAAAAAATAAAAAGCGTGTATTATATATCCACCAAAGGTAGAGGGTGCACATAACAAACCAGTTTTTCATTCATTTTTGATCAATGGTGATAATCTCTAACTTCGAGATCATATATTAGTTCTCATTTAGTGAGAAAACTAGTTTATATGAATGTTTGATGTTTTACATGGTATTGTCACTTCTTTCAAAACGTATTCTGATGATGGGAACCTAGAAAATTCCCGAAATAGATCTATCAATACATTCCTGAAAGTGGTCAATTAATAGATTTGAAAACAAAAACTCTATAGATTATTTGTTAGGACAATATCCTAATAACGAAATATAGAGTATGGCCTCGAACTTGAATAATTTTCATTGTAAAATAACTTCTTTAAAACGAAAGTAAAAGAAACACTTAAATACTTCAAAAATCTGCTGTAATTGAAATATTTAAGGGTAACTAGGATTATCAATTTTAGCTTTTAAATGTAAATTTCGTAAAAAGATTTTTTAATCATAACAAAAAATTAATCTCTAAATACGAAATCAAAACGCAAATACATGACAATTCAATTATATTTATAAAAGAATATTTTAAAATCTAAAACGCGTACTCGACATTTGAGACCGAAAACCAAAATATAAAATTTCTAAAAATTCCGATTACCGAAGTTGGACAAATAATTAGGAATGTATTATACTGCATGTATTATACTACAAGCAAAACTAGTAGTTTTTGAATACTACTTGTAGTAACATCGTATGGTGGTCAACCAAATCAAAGGCCTTCGAATGATCACGAATTAATGAATCGATCATATTATTAATGAATCGATTTCATCAAAATGGAGTCATGGATTTAATGAAACATTTCATTAACTGAATGCAAATATTTATTGATGTTGTTAGTTTTTTCATAAATTTTTTTTTGTATACATTTTTCATAACTTCATTAAATTAATGAAATTTTTTGGAAAAAAATTTTTGACAAAAACATAGTTTAGTCTAATTTTTTAAATTTTTTCCTATATTGGACAAAAAATTAATCTTTGAAGTAAAATGCCCACTATTACAAATGAAATAAATTTTTTTGTCAAACAGAATTAAATAAATCTTTGAAATAAATTGATTTAAGGCGGTCTGATATCACTTGGGCCCGATTATTGAATGTCCAGTTAAAATTTAACAAACATTTAAATTGAAAATGTATATGGAAAACAACAACAAAAGTGTCAGTTAAAGTCCCAGTTAGTCGTTAGCTAACGTATTAAGTAATCGGGTGTTAGTGTATAAAGAAGAAGTACATGATGTGAAATGTTCAAAATTCTTAAAAATTCTGCATAAATTCTTTTTTGAAATTTCAACAGAAATGCAATGAACGCGAAGTTGAGCTTTGTGACTCATTTGAGAGTTTTTGACATAGTTGAGATGTGGAAGGTATTTTAGAATGCATTAGATTTTTTAAACAAATTGCATATACCTTATGAAATTTTCATTAGCTCTATGAAATTTGAAATTTAAGTAGTCATATAGACAGTCGCAATTAATTTTTAATTAATATGCATTTGACAAATTTAATTTTTTAAAATGTTGAGGATAAAAAGAAGAATAAACCTTTTTCTCTAAAAATTATAAACACTATTAATTTTTAAAGCAGACTAGACTAGTTTCTGCCTTTGTTTATGGACAGGCGTCATCAGTGATTTTCCATATAAATTTGTATTAGTATTTGTGTTTTATAATTCTCAAATTGTCTCTATATGATAAATTTTTCAACAACCTGCTACCATAAGAATCAAACCTGCGCTCTTCTTGAATTACAAACGCAACAATACCAAGTCATGACCGTTTAGCGATCACACTCATGTATGGCCTCGAATGTAATGCAGGTTAAATTGAAGTTTTTCTTTCCTATTAGCTTTTTCTGTTATTGTATATTATACTCAGAAGTGACAACACTAACAAACACAAAAGTCTAAAAGACTTTTGTTTATTTTTAAAAAAATTAATGTGGAAGGTAGTTTAGAATTTATTGAAAGGTATTTTGATATTTACTTTTTATTAGAAAAAAAAATGCATATACTTTATGAAATTTTCATTTGTTCAATGAAGCCCTTCATTAAAATTGCTTTAATGAAATAAGTTTCATTGATTCAATGAATCATTTCTTTGGGGATTTTTTTATGATGCATTGCATTACTGCCGCTCCTTGTAGGAACTCCCGAGGAATTACGCCGGAGGTGGAGGTCGCTCCTCCAAATTTCTAATTCCTAACTCAAGCGTTATAGTCTGCGCTATGTTGTAACAGTCAGTGATTCATCCATCAGAAACTCAGTAACGGTGTAGTTTTATAAATATAAGCAGAAATAAGTTATTTGGGTTTAAACCTTTAAACAGACATATTTTTGTGTCACAATAACACTAAAAGAATTATGTGCATAATATTAATGAATTTTTGTCCATTGAAACTTTTCATTAAACTAATGCAAGTTTTAATAAAGCTTTATGAAAAATATAATTTTGTTTATCAACAGTTTCTTTCATTCAATAAAGAAGTTTCATTAAACAACAAACTGGTTTCACAAAAAGCATGTAGCTTTCTATATATTTTAAAAAATCTTTCCTTCACTTTGTGAGAAAAAGTTTTATTAGTTTACTAATATTTTCATTATTTTTCGTCCGCTAAAGTTCTCTCTGTGCAGTGTCAAATTTCCTTTTCTCTACACGGAGAGAATTTCTTGGACTAGTTTTAATGGTATTTTTTTACTTAACTAATGAAGTTGTCTTCGAAATGTGAATGAAAAATTTCTTAAACTTTATGAAAATGCTTAATAGTTTTAATGGCAGAATTTTAAATAAAAATGTTTCATTAGTCGTATAAAATTTTTAATAAATAATATGAAATTTTTCATTAAATTTCAGTGGAAATTTATACAATTAATGCAAAAATGCATTGGTATCCTTCAGTTAGTTCTCTCGGTGTAGTGTTTAAGCTCATATTTTGCTCAAATCAATTAAACGAAAAAAAACATAATTCTTTTATAATAAAATAAATTATAACAAAAATTATCTACATCTCAATAAGTAATCAACACTTATTCGTAAAGATAATCTTTCATATTATTAATTAAACAGGGGGTCATTTGTATCTGTAATGCATACAACAGCAAATATTAGTATAATTCTTGGCTGTAGTTAGTGGTTGCTATAGTACTGTTGTTTTAATAGGCAATTTCTCATTAAGATTTTGTTAAAATACCTAAAGGAAACTCAAGATTTTCACAGATTTCAACGTTAGCGAATCAAGTTTAGCACAAAAATATGATGTTTAACAAAACAGGGAAGCAGGTTAGTTGTAATAAGACAATGTGGACTATAAAAATACACTAAATATATTAGAAATTACACTACTCAACAAATTTCCACTTTTTGTAGAACCTGTCTTTGAAATACATATGCTTTGAAAGATTAAGGCACGCTGAATCTAAATCTGTCAACATTTATTTTGCTCAATTGCAGTTTTTGAAGGAACGTGGTTTATATATTTACATCATTTATCCCATTTTTTCTTATATTTTTTACAATTTTTCAAAATTTATCCGCAAAGTAATAATTTTTTTTATAAGAATATATATCTACACAAAATTATATTTCATTTGAGTATAATGGTTTTTTTTTTTGTAAAAAGAGAAGCAACACTCAGGAAATTCTTCCTATTTATTAATGTGTTGCTTTCTTTGAAAATGTAGTTAAAAACAAACGAAATTTCACTTGAAAAAAGGACGAATTACATTTCATTATATTCAACTAACATTGTCATTTGCTTTTTACTGTTGATAAAATGAACCACAAATGTAGTAAAAAATAAATACAAATGTTGTAAAATATTGATAATCTTTTATATGTTTTATTTTTTTAAATAAAAACAAAAAAAGTGATAAAATTAATAAACATAAATTCAGATTATAGTAATTTGATGTGGTTAGTTTTATAAATAACCAACAAATGTAGTCAAACTAAAATATCTTTAACAAATGACTACTTTTTCACCTACAAATAAAGATATTGTATTACTACTCAAACAACTGCAAATATTTATAGCAGAAATTCCCTGAGTATAGATCTATTGTGGTTGGTATACAGTGTACGCTTAAGGAGTACACTACACTATTAAAGAATAGTTTTTCAAAGTCAGATTTTTTTGGACATCGAGTAGTGTTATTAAAGAAACACAAATTTAAAAAATCAGATTTTGATAATTGTGTGAGATGAAATCAAACCGAAACTCTGAGTCATTCAGATCTAATATACTGTGACTCGGCATGCTATAGGATATTGTAAACAATTAAGATTTTTTGAAAATACCTAAAGGAAACCAAAGATTTTCACAGATGCACGTAAGCGAATCCAGTTTAC
This sequence comes from Delia radicum, assembly GCA_021234595.1. NCBI lineage: Eukaryota > Metazoa > Arthropoda > Insecta > Diptera > Anthomyiidae > Delia > Delia radicum. The sequence goes on from CM037851.1 coordinate 37,453,347, forward strand.
CACAAAAACAGGGAAGCACGTTAGTTATAATGAGACAATGTGGACTATAAAAATACACTAAATATATTAGAAATAACTCAACAAATTTCCATTTTTTGTAGAACCTGTCTTTGAAATACATATGCTTTGAAAGGAACGCTGAATCTAAATCAGTCAACATTTGTTTTGCTCATTTGCAGTTTTGGAAGTAACGCGGTTTATATATTTACATTATTTATCGATTGTTTCTTATATTTTTTACAATTTTTCAAAATTTACCCGCAAAATCACGATTTTTTTTATAAGAAAATTATATTTCTTTTGAGTATAATGTTTTTTTTTTATAAGAGAAGGAAATGCTTCCTATTTATTAATGTGTTGCTTTCTTTGGAAAGTGGATAGTGGAGAAATGAAAGTTGGGGATAGATGAAGGTCTTCAAACATGGCAACACTGTAATTGCGCGAGATAATAAGTCTTACAACAGTAGCTCTACGCGAACTTATTGAAGCTTTTTGGTTCATAGCCCTGATTCATTATTTGACTTCGTTGTTTCATTTACGATATTTTACTGACATTGTAAGGCAGTTAAAAATGTTAAAAGTTAAAAAAAGTTATCTTTATTAATTTTAGGTTTGCTAAAATAATTTCATATTATAGTAATTTGATACTTATAGCAGAAATTCCCTGAGTATAGATCTATTAAAGAATAGTTGTTTCGATGTCAGGTTTTTTTGGACGTCGAGTAGTGTTGCTAAAGAAATACAAAAAAAAAAAAACAAATAATATTTAGCTTTGAACTCCATAAACAAATTTAAAAAAATCAAATTGTGATAATTGTGTGAGATTAAATCAAATCGAAACTCTGAGTCACTCAGATCTAGTATCCCATGACTAGGCATGATGTAGGGTATTGTAAACAATTTCTACAAAACTTATGCTGATCAATCATGGCAAATTGTTCAAATAAATTGTTTACAAATAAATATACAATTGGCCTTATTAGTAGTGAAGTACAACAATGTACAAGTATTGAAGCATTTAAAGTCTTGTTTTTCCTTTAAGAGATTAAAATGTGTAAGATGTCAGTATGAAAATAATTATAGAATACTTTGTTTAATGATGGTATTATTAATGGTATTTCATGTTGAAGCCAAATTCGTTCGTACTATGTAATAAAAATGTGAGAATAAATTATGGTAGTTATTAAGTTAAGGTTTGGTTAAACATATATCGGCCATACCACAACAGATTGGACAAAATCTGAACTTCGGTCTTCCGATTTAATTTACATTTTGCACGCACAATCTCTATGGATAAAGATTGCCGTTTATATTTTCATGAAATTCGAAAAAAGCGTTGGTTTTATTCGATATTTTTTTTTCGAAATATATAAATTATGCAAAAAGTGTGTAAGTTGCAACAATCGTAGTTTCTTTATTATATACCGAATCAATATCATTTAAAGTGCATTGGAATAGTACACTCCTCAACTCATATACTAAGCGTCAAAAATAAATGCATTTTTTATGCAAATTATTCTAATGCCTATCCATTTCTTTAACAATTATGCATTTCAAGTTTGATATAATTTTTATTACAAATATAAATTTCATTTTTTCAACCTTTAAATGTGCAAAGAAAATGAAAAAAAACTCTATAGATTATTTGTTAAGACAATATCCTAATAAAGATATATAGAATATGACCTCGAACGTGAATAATTTTTATTTTCAAATATGTATTTCTTTAAAACAATTTTATTTTTTTGTTTTTGTTATTTTCGGAAAAATGAATATACCTTAATGAATAATTTAACCCACTGACGGGTAAGGCTGCCTCAGGGCAGTCTTCATAAAATTTAGCACAAATGCGTCAATTAAGCGTTTTATACTTAGAAATTAATATATTCCGATAGAAAACTAAATTTGCTAAATATTTTGCGAAGAAATTTTTTATGTGATACCACGGTTTGGAAGCAAGAAATCTTTAAAATTGAAATTTCGTAAAATTTCGAAAACTAATTATTTTTGAAAAAAAAAATAGTTTTCAAAAATCTAAAAAATCAATTTAAGTTGACTAAAAACTCCTTATAATAAAATATAAGTAAGATTGAAGCTTTTTCTTTAATAATAAGTCCTCACTTTAGTCCAAGGACTCACAGGATTTTATAAGGATTCCTCTAAAGAACATCGTCTTAACTTTTAAACTAATAGACGGATTTTTGTGAAGTTTTGCAGAAAGAATACATTCACTATTAATAGCAAAGCGTTGAAGTTTGAACAATATAAATTGAAGTGTAGGCTCTTTTTCGCCTAATTTCGCTTTTTGCAAAAAGCGAAAATCGCGTTGTCTTCTTAAATAGGAGCAGAAAAAAATAGTTTTTCGAGTGTGGTTATATCTTGCTAAGAGAAATAATTTTTGTCCAAATCTTCTCTTTTATATGCTTTGTTTCCAAAATGCACCCCAAAATATTTTGGCTCATATCGCCTAAATTAGGCAACGATAACAATTTTGTTGAAGAACTTATTATTTGTTTTTCAAGTTGACCAGATGGTATGAATTTCGTTGCAAAACATCGTTTGTCAGTTAGAGGGTTAATTATTCCAAAAAACCAAACAAATGATTTTTCAAAATTACATTGAAAAATCAATAAACTTTTACATTGTTATTAAGGATAACATTTGATATAAATCTTTAAGCCTTAAAAAAACAAACAACTTTAGTATACGTTTCGATAACAGAAAAAAATAATGTTTATAACACTCACTTTAGTGAAAACGTGACTTTTTTGTAGTTTTGGATATTTTATATAAAAACAAATGCTTGTAGCGTTTGCATATAAGTACAGATAAAAAAAAAAAAAAACAAATTGCTTCAAAAACAAATGAAAAATTGTAAATTTTCGACTATATGAGAACGTTGATAAAAAAAAATACCATAACTAAAAACAACTTTTGTTTTAAAATTTAAGTTAATAAAAATGACCAAATATAAAATTTCGTTTACATTATAAAATATAATATAAATTTATATTTTAATTTATGATGTAAACTTTAAACCGACAGGTGTATTTAGTTAAACAGTTTAACTTTAGTTAAATTACATTATTTTTTTTTTGACTTTGAGCACAAAGCCTTTAAATGTTTGCGTGTTTAAAATGTTTAATTGAATTTCTAGAAATATTAAAAGCTTTTAATGTCAGTATTTTAAAATTCATCAAATAAATGTCAAGTATTTAAGTAGGTGAAGGTGGGGTAATTTGGTTCTAGCTTTTTTCTAGCTCTTAAAATGTACACACCCCTATTTTGTATATTCTTTTATAGATCCATTCCAAATAGTGGTTAGTGGGGTAGCTTCTTAACCCAAAATAACACAACTAAATGACTCTTTAGTTGGATTTTTTGGTGATTTTTTCAACGAAGAAAAGGTGGGATAATTTGGGACTTTGTGCAGTAATTTGGAACTACATATGATAATAGAACTACAGATGATAATTAACGAGATAAATGAAATAGAAAAAAAAATTACAGAAAGAAATAAAACTACATAATAAAATTAAATATGATAAACATAAAGAAAAGTTCTTAAAATTCGTCTGAATATTCTGTAGTGAATGTTAAGTGAAAAAATTAGGTAAAAAGTGAAAAAGTAGCTCTAAGTAGCCCATGAAATATATGAAAATTGCAGTTGTTTTTTTACTCGCTCCCCGCGCATTTTATAATAGGTTGGTTGTACAAAATAAGAGAAAAATTATTTTTGTTTTATTTTCCATAATAACACTAATAACACTGTTTAACAAAGCCGATTATTTAAAAAGCTGTAGAACAACAAAAATATTAACCATTTTTAGTACATTTTTGAGGTCAAAAGTCAAAATCTTATGACCTATTTGCGCGATAGAAAAATAGTTTTTTCCCAGATCTTATTTTTTACACCCCATCTATCATAAAATGCGCGGGGAGCGAGAAAAAAAAACAACTTTGCATTTATGGGTACTCTACTCTATATGGATCGAATTGCAGAAAATAATTACACACAGAGAAATAAAGTGCCAACCGAATTGAAAAGTGTATTTTAATGGCAACAACTTATAAATTCAGTTAGTACAACGATATTTGCCTTAGATTTCCGAATATTTTTGGTGTTACAACTAAAATTCAGTTCAAATAACCGAACTTTGTTATGAAAACTAATGTTAAGTTGTGCCAAACGACTGGAATTTGTAATAACCGAATTTGAGCCGTAGTAACCGAATTTCAGTTGGCAAATAGCTGAATTTGGCTCTGTGTGTACTTGTATTTAATGGAATATTTTTTTTATCAATTTTTCATAATATAAACAACGTCTTATGGGTCTTTTCTGTGCGCAGGGGTTTAAGGATTTTTAAAATAAAAGTAAAAATAATTATAGTGTCATCAAACTGAAGGGACATTTTCTAGAAAATTATGCAAAACTTTGATGAAAACATTTAAAAAGAGTTTGAAAAGAGTTGCTCCAAAAACACACAAACACGATATATCATTTTTTATTTAATTTTTTTTTTTTTTTGACTAGAACAATGGATGAGAACATAGACCGATTCGATGCGGGTATTTCATTTATTTTGGTATCGGGTTTTAAGCATTGACTGTATTTCACTTATTTCGGTAACAGTATTTAAGCGTTCACGGTATTCGATTTATTTCGGTAACGTTATGTTGGGAACGGTATTTGAAGGGTAACTTTATTTTATTATTCAGGTAATGTAAGTACACACCGATATTTTTAAAAGCGATTATTTTTGTTTATCTTGCGAAATTATTTCGGTAACGGTATTTTAAAGATAACGCTATATTATGAAAGTAGCAATCAACCGCTACAAAGGTTGGTATTTTCCACAATCATTAAAATTAGTTTTAAAACAAACACGTTTTTGCATTTTTATCAAATTCGGGTGAAATTTGGTATTCCGGGCTAAAGTGGGTTCTGAATAAATGTGAGTAGTAAAGTAATAAATTAATAAATAAAATTATTAAAAATTTTAAATTTTGTAAATTTGGAGTTGAATTGAATTTAAGTGTAAATTTCGTCACTGGTTAACGTTCTCCAAAAAAAAACAAAAACATTTTTTTCATTTGGAACCATTTGACATAAAACTGGGGGTGGAATGGGAAATCGATTTTTAAACGTCACCCTAATGAATACACATATTGTTGCAAATGTCAGATTTGATTAAAATATGTCAGCACATTTGATTTACTTCATTTCTTTTTTTAAAACTTTTATTGTATATATTTTTCTTTGCAACTTTTTTATGTTTTAACAATTGCTGTTAAAATAAAGGTACATACGATACTTTGTTACAAAATTGGAAATCGTATCCAATTGTAGGAAATATGTTTAAAATAATTTGTCAGGCATTGGTCAAATTTCATTTAGTAGGTCGAGTTTTAAATGACAGAGTGAGCAATATATTTATTTTAAGTTTTTGACATTCCATCGAATATATGTGGTAGCGATGAAACTAAATGTTACTAAACGGTTGCTACTGCATTCAAAAATTTAAAAATACGAACACCTTGACAACCCTGTATAATTAAAACAAATTCATAACCTGCCATAACATTAACACTTTTTAACACTTTTTAAGTCAATACCAGATTCTTTCGTAGATTTTTTTGAATAAAGTGCCAAAAAAAACTTCATATATGTACACAGAAAAAACTAAAAACGGGTTCCAATTAAAAAATTTATTGAATCAATTAATATTTTAATTGATTTTGCACCTATCACGGCAATGATACTATCAATTAAACCTTTTATTAAAATTGAGAAGGAAAAAAAATTATAAATAACTTCTACAAAAAAAAAAAAAAATATGATACTCACAAAAAAAGTGTGTGAGCTATACGTTGGTATGTGTGTTTTTTGCAATGCTGAGTCTGTTTGTATGTGTGCTTGTTTCGTTTCTTAAATTCAAATGTATTTGGTATTTTGTACTGAAAATTTTCTATTTATGCACACAGCATATGAAAAAATAATATGATAATTGCGTCTAAAATAAAATATCTATTTATATATTTAAAATTCAATAAAAATATTTATTGATTCAATTAAATATTCGTTTAACAACAAATTAAATTAAATTCAAATCAAATCTTTAATTAGATATTTTAGGTTGATAATTTTTTCTGTGTATTAAAATGTCTAAAATGGCTTTTTTAAATTGGTAGTAACAAGAAAATGAGCAATAGTCAAAAAATGCCCAACGTGATGTTTTTGGATTTGAAATATTTCACTTACAAGGTGAGTCAATTAATGGGTTCCCTCCGATTGCGATATAATTTGAATATGTTATAAAGAATCAAAAATTAAGGGACCAATGTTTTTTTTAGCTACCCAATCTCACATTTATGGGTTAAAACTTGGGGTAAAAAATTAACCCATTTTCTGTTTTTTTTTGCTATTTTTTCATATTTCTTCCAAAGAAATTATGCATAAATTTGATATCGAATAAAAAGTATTTTAAATGGGCATCACCAGTAGCACGTTCGGGCATGCTCAATTTTTTTTTCCAAAAAAACACACAAATTTGTTGGGGTTTTTTATTAGGAGTTATTGTCGGGTCAGGTCCAAACTGACATATATTATTCTCTATTAAGTTTTAGTAGACAATATATTTTTTTATTTCGATATTCGTGATAGTTTGGAATTTAGACGAAGTTTCTCGAAGCACTATATTTTACCACAGTGTTGCACCTATATGGCCAAAATATAGGCAGTATGGGTATTGAACTTGATATTTTTAAAAATACATTACTGCTATATAAAAATGATTTCAAATATCTCAGTTTCGAGACATACAAAATTTTGTAAAAAAAAAAAGTGTGTTTTTACAGATTGTTTTGTTTTTTTTGTTCTATGTAACTGTATATTATAAATCCGATTTTATTACGTGAGTTTCAAAAAGCTTTCCGACGATATATACTATACTATACCAAAGGTTGATTCAATTTTGTAAAATGAATGAAATTTTACTCAAAATTTCATTCCGAAAAAGAATTCCTAAGGAATCAATTCTTAGCGTAATTCTTAAGAGCTATAAATAATATGAATGAATTCTATTTCGAATGAATTCTTTCTTGTATAATTCAAAATTTTCCTCATTCGTTTAGTAAAAGGATGAATGAAAAAAGATTTGCTTTCATTCATTTAGTCAAATGATTAACGAAAGTTGTCATAATTTAACTGAAATATTTACATAAAACAAAAGCAAATTATTAATAATTAGTTTACAGGATTCTTTGTTATTGCTTATGTGTTACGTATTTATTTGAGTGTTAATGTCATTCAAGTTAGGAATTCATTCAATATCTATTAAAGCTTTTGAACTAAGCTAGTGAATGAATTCTTAAGGAATGGATTAATGGAATAAAATATAAATAGGCATTTTTTAATTCTGAATTCAGTTTTTTATGAATTAAGCTAAAATGGAATTAATTCTTTCGAAGCTCTGTACTATACACATTTAAGAAAGATAAACGTGATAAAAGCCAAAAACATATTTTGCAAGGGCTTTGTGACAAAAAATGATTAAATGTCTTAATCAAATAGTCTCTTGTAAGGTAAAATGTTGGATATGTCACAACCCTTCAACTGATTTTGATCATTTATATCTCCTTGGAAAGGAAGGAAATACCGGTTTTTTAATTATTAAAAAAATATTGAAAAACAAATATCATGTATTTTTTATTTTAGTTTTACATAAAGTCATTATTTTTAATATTTTTCACAATATAGTGTTGTTTTCTATCCCTCATATGTATCGCAGCTCCCACCTTCGGTGTTCCCAAAGCACCTAACCTCACCGAAGTAAAATAAGCTATGAAAAAAAAAAGCTTCAATAAGTTCGCCAACTCTCCATCAGGTGGCGAGCAACAATTGTTTTATGACTTATCATCTCACGCAATTACAGTGTCGCCATATCTGAAGCCCTTCATCTCCCCCCACCTTTCATCTCACCACTATCCCCTTTGCAAAGAAAGCAACACATTAATAAATAGGAAGAGTTTCCTGAGTGTTGCTTCTCTTTAAAAAAACATTTAAAACATTTAAAAAACTTCGCAGTTGTGGGTTTTTAATGGAATAATTTAGATTTTTTTGACATTTTTAACGTGCACGTCAAATACATGTCTTATGCTTACTTTTAATCATACTTGAGATTTTTTCATTAGCATTGGAATGAATTTAATTTTCATTAGTTAACTAATGCTAATGCCAAAAAAATTTCATTACCATTTAATTGTAATGAACTTTTTTAGCATTATAATTTGTCCAAGTAATGCTAATGGAATCACACTGATGCCTAAAAACCTAATTACATTTGAGCAAAAAAATAGCATTTGTTTACAAAAAAAAATTAGTGTAAATTGTAACACTGAATAGGGAAACGAAATGGAACGAGGAACTAACTCTCTATTATGCGATAACATATCAATCATTTACTTCAATAACGTCATAACTCAAAAATTTTGATTTTGAAGAAAAAAATAACGTCAAAATTTCTCTAAATAATTAAAAAATTAAAAAAATCAATTTAAAAAAATTCTTATAATGTAGTACACTCAAACAAAAAAGTTTGTAAAGTCAGCAAAAAATTTTGCTGAGTCAGCAAAATTTTAGTCAGGAGGATGCTTGCAAAAAAAATTGCTAATGTCAGCAAAATCTTTTGCTGAAAATCAGCGAGCTGATTTTTAGCAACAAAATTAGTAGATTCAGCAAAAGTTTTGCTAACACTTAGTAGATTAGAAATAAAAAAGCCTTGGTAAAAATTAATAAATTTTTTGTTGAATTTTAGTAGACTGAAAAAAACGCAAAAAATTTGTAAAAAAAAATTGTAATTTAGTTAATATATTTGCTGAAAATCATAAAACATATTTTTGTGATTCTTTTAAAAATAATTTACAATAATTACGAAATATAAAAATTTTCATTTTCCCACATTGACGACATGAATTAATTTAATATCTGAAAATATATAGAAATAAATATATATAACATAACAAAAATTTTCTTTCAACTACTAACGACGTCAATCGTTGTGTAAATGATGCTTTCTTTTAAAGAACGCAACTGCCGAAGATAATTATAGAAACGAAACGAAAAAATAAACAAAAACAAACGAACCGAAAAAAACAACCATTTTTTGCAATAAGAAAAAGGAACCATACAAATCTACCTAAGATGTGTGTCTTTGTCTTTCGCTTTACTCTGTCTACATGTTTGTATATGTTTGTTTGCAATTTGACCACACTAGATTATTAATCAATTAACATTTATTATAGAAATACATATTAAATTTAAATATTTTCTTTTGTCTTTTATTTTATTAATAGGCAATTATTTTCACAAGCCGGTGACAACGCAAAATTTAAGTTGTTTTAATCCTCAATTTTGTTTTATGTATATGAAAAAGAGATACAAAAGTCTTTCATGGTTGATTTTTTTATATGTCTTATTAGAGTTGTACTTTTTAGTATCATTTTCCTCTTCTCTACTACATCTTGACATGCCGCGACATCTGCTTCATTCTGCGTATATCTTTCAATCTGGTTGTCGTCCACACTATTAATGTGCTTAGTAAAACATTAGTATATTAGTAAAGCATTAGTATAAAACAGTTAAGTGCTGAATAAGTATAACAAAAATTTTAGCTGAAAACACGATTTTAGCAAAAAAATTTGCTAAAAAATAGTATACCTGATTTGCAAGACGTTTTACTAACTTTTGTACTAACTTATTTTTTTGAGTGTAAGTGTTAATTGTTAAGTGCTAGTTTGAATTTTTTTATTAAACAGAGACAACATATCGATCACTTCAATAACGTTATAACTCAAAAAATTTGATTTTGTAGAAAACGAGTTTAAAGTTTTCAATTTACTCGCACCTTGAAGAAAAAAAAAAGACAAAATTTCCTTGAAGAGGTGAGTATACAAGATATCAATATGACTTTTTTACACAATATGATATGTGATATAACGAATAATTCTGCATCATAAATTAAAAAATCATGTTTTTTAAGTTGTGACGTTCTTGAAGTAAATGAGCGATATGTTTATGTTTGTATTATCACGTAAATAAGTAAATAAATTAAATCACCCTGTGGCTGTTTTATAAAAATTGATCACTCGCGATCTCTCTCGTAACTAGCCTTTTTATATTATGAAGGTATGTTAACACTTCAAAGGAGCAAATATGTTGTCCGTCTTGCTCTATCTCCCTTAGTTTCGGAGATACTGGACATTTTAAAATATCGCCATTTTGTAAAATGGCTCGTATATCGAAAACTAAGGAAGATTTCGCAAAACGGACAAAATTTTTACAAACGTTAATGAAACGTCACATTTCCAACAACAGAAATGTGTTAAGTGTTCCGATTCGACACGTTCCCTGTTTCATTCCATATCGTTCCACTTTGGACCAATGTTCCATTCTATTAACGGAATGGTTAAATTGGTATTTTCACATACGTATTTGGTTGGGTAAACAAATAATTGATTTTAAAAAATGAATCTTTCTCAGACCTAGCATATTTGTATTCTGTCAATTGCAATGTGCTTCCTTTAATTGATTCATTGCTAGTGGTAATGAAATTTAAAATCATTGCCTTTAATCAATGAAATCAAATCAATGATATTCATTACCATTAATTAAAAAAATGCTAATGAAAGAAACTAACTTCATTACAATTGATATCAGTGAAATTGTAATGAAATCGTCAATTAATTAATTCATTCAATTAATTAGTCTCATGTATGCTTTTAATAGGAATTTGTTATAAATTCAACATTTTCCAACTTTTTGATAAAATAATCAAATGAACACACAAAAAAAAAACCCAACCGAGTTGAAAAGTGTATGTTGGTAGCTACAACCTACAAATTCGGTTAGTACAACCATATCCAAATGTAATTTCTGAATATTTTGGGTGTTGCAAGTAAAATTACGTTGTGTTAACCGAATTTTAGAATGTTAGTCCAACTAACATTCTTTTTTTTGTGAAAATTACTACGTTGGAAATAAAATAAACAAAAGCTAAGATAAGTAATTTTTACTTCATGCAACTACTAATATATATATAATTTATAATCGATATTATATCGTTTTTTTTTTTATATGCAAACAAAAAATATCTCAACCGAAACACTTTAAATTTACTTCTATTTATTTTCCATTACTCTGCATGGAAATCTTTTTTTTTTCAAATTTATTTTAAAAAGAAAATGCTTTGTTGAATATATTTAATAGAAAATCCAATAAAGGTTGTTGTTTATTAAAATGTATGCATCTATAGACAGCAGACATGCTAACAAACTATTTCTATACTTTAAATGTTCCCAGTGTAGAAAAGCATTACCATATAAGTGGTTATATAAGTACATATTTGGTAATGGCAAATACTTACAATTGTCATTACTAATCTCATAACTTTTACATGGGGATGTCGCGCAAAGTAATGACATATCATTACTAAACACATTACATAAAATATAAAAATATGTGGTTACCTATATGGTTACCGGTAAGTTAAAAAAATGAGTCTAAAAATAAATTAAAAACAAACGCTTTTCTAAAACTTCGGGTTCTGATGAGATCTTTAGCCAGATCGAAATACCAGTATCAACCTAGCTAATATGTTTGATTTTCTTTATTTTTGTGAATATACGGAGGTTGAAAGATCGTTATAAATTGAAAATAACATAAAAATAATCTCGATGTATATAAAAACAAAAAACTAATATAACTATAAAAATATTACTTGAGCCTGAGTACACACTAAAAATTTTTTATATAAGTAGAACATTTTTGATCTTCAAAGTTTAGTAACGTCATGATGCTTGTTAGGAAAAGACCTAACCACGTGCTTGATTACTAAGAAGACAAGAATGGAGCAAAATTGATTATTAATATGTTTTTTGTTAAAATTCTGCCTATTATGGAGGCTCTAGCTTTTCTAAAATTTCGGGTTCTGATGAGATCTTTAGCCAGATCGAAATACTAGTATCAACCTAGCTAATATGTTGAATTGCTTTAGTTTTGTAAATATACGGAGGTTGAAAGCTCGTTATAAATTAAAAAAAACACTGTTTTTGATTTTTCTTTGCTTGTCCAAAATGTTATTGCTTTCTAGCGTACAAAAAATCAAAAATAAGTGGTGCTATATATACTAAATTTGAAAATGAATGAGTCTAAAACAACATTTTCAAAAATTTTGTAGATTGTTATTTTATATTGAAAATAATGATAAAAATAAGTACTTTTTTAACTAGTTATTAGTATGCCATTATATATATGTATTAAAGTAAGACAGATAGTAAGATGGTGTCATTACTGGTAGTGAGAAAAGTAATGACGTGTCATTACCTTTTCTACACTGGGTTGTGAAAAAACTACATGGATTTATGAGGCATTGACAAGTTTGTGTTTAAATTCGTTTTTTGTTAGTTGGATGATTTTAATTTCATTTTTATTAAACTTTGATGAGCATTAAACGCTTTCAAATAAAAATTGTTCTTAGCGCAATACATTTAAATTTAAAAAAAAATCTTAGAACCTTAAAAAAGACATTAAAAAAATATTAAAAACAGAACTGAGTTTACACTATTAAACAATTTCCAACTATTTTCAGAACCTGTCTTTGAACAAACAAATGTGGCAACAAATTTTTCTTCCATTTGTACTTTTTGAAATATCTCTTTTTTACATCATTCACCCCATTTTTTTTGAAGACTTTGCTTAATTATTTGAAATTGGACCTCAAAACATAGTGCACTATATTATGACATAGAATACTGACTCATTAAAAAATTGAAATCGTGTCGTTACTTCATGTTGGTGTAGTGGTATTAAGACACATACTTGCATATAAAACTAAAAATAAAACTTTATTTTTTCAAATGACAGAAACAGAGTAATGGTACTACACTCAAAGAAATAAACCTGTAAAAATAGCAAAAGGCTACTAAAAATAAGTTAAAAATGAGCTTGCAGGAAAAACTGCCTAACTTAGAAGATTTTATTACTAAATATTAGTAATATAAGAATAGCAAAAATAAATCTGTCAAATTTAAAATATCTAATACATTTGAAGTAAACAAACAAAACAAGCACCCACACAAACAGACTCAGCATTGCAAAAAACACACATACCAACGTATAGATCACATAATTTTTTTTTGTGAGTATCATATTTTTTTTTTTTGTAGTTATTTATAACTTTTTTTTCCTTCTTAACTTTAATAAAAGGTTTAATTAATAGTATCATTGTCGTGATAGGTAAAAAATCAATTAAAATATTAATTGATTCAATAAATTTTTTAATTGAAACCCGTTTTTAGTTTTTTCTGTGAATCGAATGTAAGCAGCTAAATTGCAGTTTTCTTTCCTACTAGCTTTTTCTGTTATTGCATATTATACTCATAAGTGACAACACTAACAAACACAAATATTCTATTTTTCGATTTTAGTTTATTTTTTTAATCTCCTCCGTCTCTATGTCACAACGTTACCAGATTATAACTGTTGACAAATTTTGCGTTTTTAAGTTGAGACATCGCTCAGTGCAGGTGTTATTTTAACGTCATATAGACAGTCGCAATTAATTTTTAATTAATATGCATTTGACAAATTTAATTTAGAATTGTTATTATAACTTTTTTTCCTTCTTAATTTTAATAAAAGGTTAATTATCATTGTCGTGATAGGTGCAAAATCAATTAAAATGTTAATTGATTCAATAAATTTTTTAATTGAAACCCGTTTTTAGTTTTTTCTTTGTTTATTTGAGCTAAATTTTAGTTAATTGAAAGTAACAAAATAATCTGCTGAAATCAGAAAAAGAATTTTCTAAATATTAGTAGACAAAAAAAATCATTAAAAAATGTGAAATTTTTAAAGTTTTTTTTTTAGTTTTTTTTTTAATTTGAACAAAAGTCTGCTTTTATGAAATCAGCAATCCACAATTTTTTAGCAAAAATTGCTGTTGATATTTTTTTGTTAATTGCATTCTACTAAATTTGATGTGAATATAGCAGAAATTTTGTTAATATAACAGCTTTTGTTTGTCAGTTTGCAAAAGTTTTTAACTAAAATTCACATCGAAGATAACTAAAATTTTGTAAAGTTAACAAATTTATTTTTGCTGCTATTATTTCATTAATATTTAGCAAAAAAAAAGCTGCTAAATTTATTTAGCATTTCCTGCTATTTTTACATCAGATTAAAATTGACCAAGTGTGTTAAAATTTGAATAATTTTTTATGCTCATACCTAAACGGAGCCCATAACAGATCTCCATATTCAGTTTTTTTTTCAAAATCTCGCGGCTTTTGTAAAGATCAAAAAAAGCTCAAAAGTGTGTAATTTTGAGGATCTCTAGTTTCGAAAGTTGTCATCGGATTTCTATGATTCAAAATGCATTCAATTTATATTATGTTTGTCCTCTGTACCGCGTATGCAATAAAAAAAATATAAAAAATATAAAAAAAAATACATTTTTGACGCAAATGCAGTTTTGAGATGCAGTTTTTATATTCTTCTTCACCTTCAAAATTATTCGCGTAACAGAAAAGGCAAAATTTATTTTTATATAAAAAGTTTTAATTTTTCGATTCATATTTAAAAATTTTAAAGGTGGAGAGCAATTTAAAAATGCATCTTAAAATTTAATTTGCAACAAAAATTATTTTTTTTTTTTACGAATTTTTATATTGAAACCGTGGGTATTGAGAGCTTTTTGAATTAGAAAAATCCGATAGCAGCTTTTGAATATATGGCTCTAAAAAGTTACATAATTTTCGGATTTTTTGGATATCTCAAAAAATCAAAACCGTGAAAAATTCTGTAAAAAAATTCTGTAAATGAAATAATCATTTTTTGATTGCTCGATTTACTAGATTACTCAACCAAAATTGCACTAGTTAGTCGTTACTCGAAATTGTTCATTTGAAATTAGTCGAACAATAGCTCACACAGAAAAAAATTAAGCTATTTGCCGACTGAAATTTGGTTACTACCATTCAAATTCGGTTATTACGAATTTCAAACAGTTGGTACAACTTTTTGTTAGTTTTCACAACAAAATTCCGTAAATTCAATATAATTTTAGCTCCAACACCCAATATTTTCTGAAATCGAATGTAAATATCGTTTTAGTAACTGAATTTATAAGTTGTTACCCTTAATATACACTTTTCAATTCGGTTGGCACTTTATTTCTCTGTGTGCTTGATTAAAATTCATCGATTAATTGATTAGCGGTTAATCGAATTTAATACCCTATATTTCACTTAAAATATGTTAAAATTTTGTAAATTTTTTAAAATCATTTTTTTTTAAATAACAAACTTTTTCTTTAGTAAAGCAACCAAAAACGTTAGCTCATTTTGCATTTTAACTAGTGCTTAAAAAATAGTTTACAACAAGTTAAATTTTTTTCCAATTCGTTGATTAATTACTAATTGATATTTATACTTAAGTTAAATTTTAAATTTTCTTTATGACGGTTCGCCCAACTAAAAATTGTTTCTTTGAATATTAGCCAACCCTCACTTTGATTATATCAAACTCAGTCTGCTGTATCAGCAACTCAAATTAATGTCTTAATTTTGTTCTACCAAATACATGCTTAAATTGTTGTTGTTGCACGTTTAGGTTGTTTGCTTACATACACTACCGAAACGTATAAGTAATATGTTAATTTTGACATTGCTCATACGCTACACTACACTAAACGTACACGTGCTTATTCTTAATTCTAAACGTTTAGAAGAAATATACAATCTAACACAAAAACACATAAAAACAACATACACTCAGGCAAACAAAAATATGATGTCGAACAATTTATAATTAAAATAAACAAAGAAACTTTCCCTTTTTCAACCACAAATACCACAGATAAAAATATCCATACAACACATTTAAATGGAACTCTTAAACAAAGTTACTAATGTTAGAGAGGAGGTATGCTAGCGTAAGTAAACGAAAAAGTTAAATACAGGGTGTAAACGATTTTGTTTTTACAAAGTTAAACGCAAATTGAAAATTCAAATACTCCTGAAATCTTTGAGCTTTTGACTTTAAATTTCAATTTTTTTATTTAAAAAACTTATAAAAAGAAGAGGAAATGAAACAAAAATAATAATATGGACACACTCAAAACAGTTTATAGTTTAAATAAACTGATAATGTAATTTTTTTTTTGTTAAAGAGAAATTCTTCCTATTAATTAATGTGCTGCTTTCTTTAGAAAGGGGATAGTGGAGACATGAAAGGTGGTGAAAGATAAAGGGCTTCAAACATGGCAACACTGCAATTGCGCTAGATGATAAGTCTTAGAACAGTTGTTGCTCGCCACCTGATGTAGAGTTGGCGAATTTATTGAAGCTTTTTGTTTCATAGCCCTGATTCATTATTTTACTTCGGTGGGGTTAAGTGCTATGGGAACACTGAAGGTGGGCGCAGCGATACATATAAGTGATAGAAAACTCATACATATTATTTTCTAAATTGATGTTGTCGTCACCGGGAATCGAACCCGGGACTATCTGTGTAACAGTCCAACGCGCTAACCTTTAAACCACAACGCCCACCACTTTACACCACTTCTGCAAAATGAGACCAAGCACATTACAAATCTTGTGTGAATGTCAGTAGTATTTGTGGAAAATTTTTAAATTTCTTGTAATTTGAAATGAAATAATTTTGTATATAAACCAACCATTTTAATACAAAAAAAAAAAAAACAGACAGGAACTTTTTCAATATATTTTTTTTTTTTTTTTTTGAAGCAAGCAAGAAATTAAATTTTGAATTTAAAATAAATCTTACGGAAACAAGTAAACTACAATATTCCGTTTTTGTTAAATTTGTATGAAACTTTAAATAAATGAAACTAAAGACAATCGGTAAATTGAATTAAATTATTTTCAACAAAAATGTAAAAAAAAGTTAAAATAAATATTTATATAAAAGTTTAATGCAGGTTCCTTTATTTTTACTAAACTGAAAACTTTTTTATTAAACTAGAAACGGTAAACTACATAATATTCTGAGTGCATATTTCTACCAAATATTGTTTCATATTTGTGTCTATACTTTGGGTGTAAACCTCTGGAAATAAAAATTAATTTCATAATTTGATTTTGGGAAACCAGAATCTTTTTAAAAGTACTTAAGCCCATTTCGAAAAAATTTTGTTTTTAAACCATCTGGGAAATAAAAATTAATTTCATAAATTGATTTTGGGAAACCAGGATCTTATCAACGACAGTAGGGTTTCGAACTCTATTGACTCGTTGGAGCATCATCGGAATGTGGATTTTGTGACTTTGTTCTATAGATATTACCATGTAAATTGTTCTGCTGAGATAAGCCGACTCATCCCGAGGGACCGAGTCTCTGTTCATACTACCCGCTTGTCTAGTAGATCTTATGCGTTTGTTGTCTATAGCCCGAAAATCGCACAACGCATTACAGAGAAAATTCGTTTTTCAGTCGCACTAGCCGTATGTGGAATTGTCTCCTTGCGGAAGTTTTCCCTGCAAATTACAATTTAGAAAAATTCAAGTCAAATGTCCACAAACACTACTCCCTCCTTCCTCCTCCCCATAACCTATTTTCCTGATATCAACACAATGCAATGCATTAGTGGAGGCATTCCCTGAGTGTTGGTTCAGTAAAAAAAAAAAAAAAAATATGTCGAAAAAATTTTGGTTTGACACTACATTAGAGTAATTTAATGAAACGTCTGACCGTCTTTAATGTTTTTGAGAAAAGCAAAATAATATACAATAACAGAAAAGCTAATTAAATAGAAAACTGCAATTTATCTGCATTGTATTCGATGTAATACTTGGCTGTGATCGTTAAGCGGTCCTGACTTGGTTATTGTTACTTTTGTAATGTAAGAAGAAGCGCAGGTTTGATTCTTACGGCCTGCAGGTAGTTGAAAAATTTATCATATAGAGATAATCTGACAATTAGACACAAAAAATAATACAATTTAGACGGAAAATCAGTGATAACGCCTGTCTATTGAAAAGGCAGAAACTAGTCTAGTCTGATTTGAAAATTATAATTTTTAGAGCAAAGCGTTTATTGTTCTTCCTAACCTCAACCCTTCTTATGTGTCGGCTTTTGGAAGTGCCAAAAAAGAGGAGTGTTTCTAATAACTAAAATCTTTTTAAATATAAAACTGGCAAATTTCAACCTGGGAATACATAAAACAGATTTTCCAACGACAAATTTATTTCATCGGCTACATAGTCTACAAACACATTGTTTTTAATCCATTTCAGAATTTCAGATTTATTTTTCTAGTCAAAAATGTGATGTAAATGGCCTTCTAAAATATATTTTAAATATTTATATTTATTTTATAAATATGAGAACAAAAATTTATACATTACGGAGCTTGAAGACATATTTCATTCGTATGTGCAACAAGGTGATGCAAACAGACAAATGTATGTACAAGAATGAATAAAACACTGAATAATGATCTAACAATCAGTTTAATATATAAGATTTCCGGTAAAATTTGGTCCTATTTGGTTTTACCTGAATACCAGTATAGTGGTTTATGTATGTTGAAGGCGTACTATCATGAAAACTGGTGAACAACAGTTGGCGGCTTGAGCAACAATAAAAGCAAAAAATTTCAACAAAGGATAGGAAATTTTCAGGAAGGTCTTTAAATTTCAAAAAGAGAACAAATACGAACAAAGCGTTAAATTTAAGTAGTCTAAATAGATTCAAGAATAACTGACCAAAACCTAGCAAGGACTTTTATAGTGAGATTGTAAAAATTCTCTACGTTTCACAAAGAGTAGCAAAACATTTTTTTTAATTTAAAAACACGTAAAAGTTTTCTTTCATTTGGTGTCTCAACTTTATTTATTCTGCTTTTAGTTTTTCAATAATTAGCTTTAAATTTGTAAAAAAAAAATTCGTTTACACCCTTTAATAGAAATCCCTCAAGGATATTGAATGACTATTAATCAATAGACCCTTCAATGATACATAATTGCTTTTGTTTTTATAATACTAAGAAATGTTCAAAAATGTTTTTAACAAATTTTCTTTAATTTAAAAAAAAAAATTCTTTAAATTTATACAATTTGGTATAACATCCCTATTCTGTAATACAACATCAGCAAAAAAAAATATAATACAACTTCATTAACATGCAGCTGTGACTTACACTCAGGGAAAAAGCTTCATCATATTTATAAAAACTTCATAAGTATAAACAAAAACTTCATTGATTTTCGTTCAATGTAACAATTCATAAATATAATGAAGTTGTGTCATAAAATAGCAAATTGATGACAGGCTTCTTCATATTTACGAAATCTTTCATAAATATGATGATAAAGTTTCATAACTTTTTATGAAGTGCTTCATGAATATTATGAAACATTTTACAAATATTATGAAACTGCTTCATAAGCTTTTAAGAAACGTTTCATAAATATTATGAAAAATGTTCATAAATTATGTTTAAAATTTTTCACTAAATTTCTTGATATAAATCACAAAAACGATCTGTTTTTTTTTAATTCTTTTAATTCATTATAATAAATTTTATTTTACTTAAATTAAAACTAAAAAATACAAAAATACAAGAGTAAAATAAATACACTTTTACAACTTTTACTTATTACATTTGCAACATATAAAGGGTGTTTTTTATAGAGGTATATAACGTTGAAATGGAATAAAACAAAGATGTTTTTTTTTTAATTGACATGTAATTGACTTTATTCGATAGATAATCTTCTGGCATTATAATTTAAATATGACTTCTGGCATATAACCGCCACGGCTGGCTCGTACGTAGTCTAATCTGGAGGTTCAATTTTCGATGACTTTTTCCAACATTAGGGGCCGTATTTTGGCAATAACGCGGCGAATGTTGTCCTACAAGTGGTCAATCGTTTCAGCTTTTCGGCGTAGACTAGCAACTTCACATATCCCCACAGAAAATAGTCCAGCTGCGGTTAATCAAACGATCTTGGAGGCCAATTCACGGGTCCGAAACGTGAAACCATGTGGTTACCAAACGTTTCCTTCAATAAATCAATTGTGGCACGAGCTGTGTGACATGTTGCGCCGTCGTGTTGAAACCAAAGCTCCTGCACATCATGGTTGTTCAATTGATGAACGAAAAAGTCAGTAATCATGGCTCTATAGCGGTCACCATTGACGGATAGACTGATTGGGGTCTTCCTCTTTGCTACGCCCTACAGCAGCAATGACTTCCTTCGTACGCACTTTACGACGTCTCTGTGGATGCATATTATCATTTACAGTAAACGTGGTGCGAAGACATTGCATCGAATTAATTGCTCTGACGGTTGATTATGTTGACCGTAAAATGGACGTAGTGCGCGATACGTATTTCGAACAGAACCATGATTTTCAAAATAAAATTTCACAATTTGGCAGCGTTGTTCAGTCGTCAGTCTATTCATGTTGAAATGCCAAACCAAACTAAACATAAATCACTTGACAGCTGAAAAAATTTCTGCCAGTTAAAAAAGTGTTGCCAACTTAAAGTTATATACCTGAATAAAAAAATACCCTGTATTATTTTAAAAATTTTATTTTTGGTAAAAAAATATATCTTCTAAAGTTCGAAAATTGGAATCGAAGTATAAAAAAGCACTTTTTAAACTTTAACATCAATTCCTAACGTAAAATGTTAAACTTAATTACTTAAATAATTAAATGCATCTTAATAATTTTTGATTTTAAATTTTAGATGAAGCTGGTTGATTTTTAATGAAGTTAATTTTAATTTGGAATGATGATTAATTAAGTTTATTAGACACTATATAGAAATTGAACTAGTGGTAGGAAGACAAAGGCGTCACTTTTTCGAAGATTTCATGAGTTTTATGTTAAAAATTTGACTTAAGTTAAAAGAAATACTTTAAAATAAATTAATAAATAAATTATAACTTTTCGTTTCTTTACATTTATTGTTATATTTCACTTTGACGGTATTTTACAATATTTCTAAAAATCCTTTTTAACAACGAGGTCGCGAACAAAACAGGTAAGGCGAAAAAAACTGTTTCTGTTTCATTGAAAAAATGAGTACAGTTTGTTCAAAATTATTATTTTTATTTCACGCTCGATCGCTCTCATACAACTTCCTCGATTGGTAAAACAAACAAAACTAAAATGTTCTTCCTATGCTTCCAAGCGGGTTTACAATTTGTGTTAGAGTGAGACAAATATATGGAATAACAAGAATACAAACACTATAAAGGCTACAACCAATGACGAAAATTTATGTTCCATTCATTGCTTTAAAAGTTCCGGGATTATAAAAATTTTGTTCGTTTTTGTTTTAAATTTGATTGCGTTTTAGTGTTCTATTGATAATTCATGTCAATATCAATTCTAAATATAATGTTGTTATGGATTTTTTTTTGCAATGAAATTGAAAAGATATACAGTCAAGGAATAAAGTCTACATACACCCTAGGGATTTAAAGTTCTAGTGAATTAGTAGCGATAATTGAAAAACATTTTGTATCAATGTTTAAGGCATTTAAAATACAGATTATTTGAAGAAAAAAAAAAATATGAAAAAATAAAACACAGAAATTTTTAGGGAAAAACATAATTATTAGCGTGGCAACTCCTTACATCTTATGTAGAAATTGCTAAGTCAGTTAAATTAAGTCGTGCTACTGCACAGGCGATCATTAGAAATTATAATAATAGCAATAGTACACTCACAAAATAAACAAAAAAAACCGACTTTCCGTAGTAGTTAAAATATTCAATTAAAATTTTCTATTTAAAACAAAAGTTATTATATTATATTGAGTATTGAAATAAACGAAAACAATCTTTTGGTTATATGGATTTTGTCAATTAATTTTTCAACAGTTGAAAATAAACTAAAAAATACAATTGTTTTAAACGAAAAGTAAGTAGTCCTGTTTCTAAGCGATTTTCAGTTAATTTAATGTGTATATTCAGTAGTCTTTACGGAAAAAATATTGTGAGTGTACTGAAAGTGTACAGTGTTATTAAAGTAGTCAACCAGGATCCGAAAATAAGTGCCCCAAATTTGGCGGAACACATCGATAAATGTTCGAATATAATTGTTACTCCACGAACAATAATAAATGTTTTACATGACAATGGATTTAATAGCAGAGTGGCACGCAAAAAAACACTAATTTTAGCTAAGAATCGTAAACTTCGCCTTAAGTTTGCTGAAGCACATCTAGACAAGGATATGGATTTTTGGAAGCGTGTTATATTTCACGACGAAAGTACACACAGAGAAATAAAGTGCCAACCGAATTCAGTTAGTACAACGATATTTACATTAGATTTCTGAATATTTTGTGTGTTGCAACTAAAACTCAGTTGAATTAACCGAACTTTGTTGTGAAAACTAATGTTAAGTTGTGCCAAACGACTGAAATTCGTAATAACCGAATTTGAGTCGCAGTAACCGAATTTAAGTTGGCAAATACCTAAATTTTTCTCTGTGTGTAAGTTTAATATTTTTGGAAGTAATGGTCAGTCCAAAGTTTGGCGGAAATCAAACACAGCACTTGATCCAAAGAATATAATACCTACTGTCAAACATGGTGGTGGTAACGTTATGGTTTGTGGCGCCATTGCGTCATCTGGAGTTGATCGTTTGGTTTTTGTCGAGGGTAATATGGACCGCTATCAATATAAGAACATATTGAAACATAATCTGCAGTCATCTGTTGATAGCTTGGGCCTGGGAAAACAATGGATTTTCCAACAAGATAACGACCCTAAGCATACTGCACACGTTGTTCGAGACTTGCTTCTATACTATGCCCCAAGGCAGCTCAATTCACCACCCCTGTATCCAGACTTAAACCCCATAGAGCACATATGGGACGTTTTGGAAAAATCGGTACGAAAATATAGCATTAGTAGCCGTGAAACATTCAAAACCGCCCTTATTCGTGCATGGGTCGAAATAACACCCGATATTACGGAAAATTTAATGAGATCAATGCCCCGTCGTCTTCAAGCAGTTATTGATGCTCAATGTGTACCGACCAAATACTAAAAGTTAAAATTTTTTCATTTTGAAATAATGTTTAATTTTTTTTCCAATGAATTTTTGATGTTTTTTTTATTATTGTTTTTATTATATAAAAGAATTACTTTTTTATTTTATAAATAAACTTATTTATTAATGCCTTAAATATTGACATAAATATATTTTTTAATTTTCTTCACAAACTCTATGAAACCCTTAAATCAAAATTGTGTATGTAGACTTCCTTCCATTTTTTTTCCAAAAATAATTTCTCATAGACTTTGAGTTTTTAAAAAATTTAATTGCAAATAATACTCGTAGTTTCTATATTTCAAATGAAACATTCCAATTTAAATTTTTTATTTCTAAATTTCACTATTGCTCCCTAAAAAGGAAAATTTTATTTTCACAAAGTTTATGAAACTTTTTTATGAAATGATGAAATGAAATGATGAGGTATGAAACATTTGTCATAAATGTTTATGAAACTCTTCATCATATTTATGAAAACTTCATAAATATGATAAATAATTGATGACAAACGAATTATGAAACAATTTCATCAATATGAAGAAACTATTTTCCCTGAGTGTAGACCTTTTTATATAAACAATCCACTCAACTGTTTAGTATTAAAGATTAAATTAAATAAGAACAAATTCTTTAGCTAACAAGTCAGTGGCAGGGGGTGTCTGAGCTTTTACCGACATTCATAATTGTTAAGCTTTTATGCGATTTTTTCCGAATATGTTTTTGACCTATATTTTAAATATGTTAAATAAATATCAACCCCAACACATTACATTGGCATTATTGGTATCAACATTTTGTTGTACATCAAAATTGAGTTCAAAAAAATCTGAATTTTTTTAGTTTCAGACATGTCTCCATACAAAAAATTATTAATTTTTACTCCACATTTTAATCGCTAAAAGTGAGATGGGGCCGTTAAAAATATACATATCCTTGATTTCCTTCTTCATTATCGCATATATAAATTTTATTAAGATCGGACAGAACCCATCGAGAGACTCCCCTTGCAAGTAAAAGACGAAAAAATGTTTAAACAACAAACAGAAATTTAACTGACAATATCATGCAACAGCAGTGTGAACAAAAAATTGGCACCCAAGAAAGAGGAGTAGTTCACTAGTAGCTCAAATAAATGTTTAAGATATAAATAAAATTCTGAGTTAGAGCTTGTTCTGTAATTCAAACTTATATTCTTTAAGTTTTGCTTAAAATAACAAAGATCCAAAAAAGTGTAAAATTTAAAAGCAAAAAAAAAGGCTTAAAATTGTAAGAAATGTACAAAAGGCAGATTTTTTTTTTCTTTTGTAAAGCAGCATCAAAAGAAAGAAACAAAAAACATTTCATAAGATTTTAATTGTAATAACACTACTCAACAATTTTAATTTTTTTGCAGAACCTAATTGTGTTTCAAACAAATATTTTTTTGACAACTTAGGTACGCTGAATCTAAATCTGTTTAAGTTGGTTTTTTGCCACTTTCAGTATTTTTTTTTAATATCGTGGTTTATATATTTACATCATGCCTTTAATTTTCTCATATATTTTGCTTAATTTTTCGAAATTTAACAGCAAAATCATGAAATTTTTTTAAGAATATAAATCTACACAAAATTATCATTCATTTAAGTATACTCATGTTGGTGTTTGTTTCAGGATATCTTGCCGGTATTTCGAGGAAATTAAACTTTCTACTAAACTAATTTTTGTGTTAAAATTGCAAATCCATTGGAAATGCCCTGAAGTATTTAGAAAAGAATAACATTAAAAAGTAGTATATGCATAATAGGGTGTCCCTTAAAAATAGATTTGTCAGTACACCCCCAGTTATATTGCAACTAATTACATTAAAAAATATAAAAATGTCTATCATACATTGACGACATGAAAAAATTTAATATCTGAAAATATATAGAAATAATTATATACAACATAAACAAAAATATATTTCAACTACTTACATCCATGTTTGTCGAAATGATGACAATTTGGACTGAAGCTCAATGCATTAGATAATACTAGAAACAAAACAAAAAATAACAAAATATGACACACATAAAAAACCTTTTTTTTACAAATACAGAGAGGAAGTATACAAATTTACGTATTATGTGGGTCGTTTGCTATAGTCTGTCTACGTAAAGGTATATTTGTTTGCAATTTTTCCACATTCCATAAATTACCACAATACAAATTCAGTTTACAAATACACATTTTGTTTGTATTAAATTTAAATATTTTATTTTGTCTTTAATGAAACCAACATAATATATGAATTTATTAGATCAAAAATTGTTGGCGATCAAATTGTTGGCGTCCTTTTGTATGGAAAATTGAAAATAAAATCTTCCATGGTTAATTTTTTATATGTCTTACAAGAGTTGTAATTTTTACTATAATTTTCTTCGTCTCTACTACATTTTGCGTATATCATTCAATTTCTTTTGCAAAATAGTCTAGTAAAACATTAGTAAAATATTAGGAAAACATTAGTTCAAAACTGTTAAGTGCTGAATAAGTATAACTAACATTTTACCTGAAAACACAATTTAAGTAAAAAATTTTGCTGAGAAATAGTATACTTGATTTACCAGATGTTTTACTGATTTTCCACTAACTTATTTTGTTGGATGTATGTCTAAAAATAGATTTTTAAAAATATCTTTTTTGAATTGAAGCCGGCGGGGCTCGATCCCACATCCTCCAACAAGCGCGCTACCGTCTCAGCCAGTTCTGCTTGTGCGTAGTTGCTGACAAATAAGCAATTATTCGTTTATGCGGATGTTTTAATACAAACGAAAAGCAAAACAGACAATACAGCAGCATCAAAAATTTAAAGCAAAAAACTAGTAGTTTTTGCCAACTAAAATTCATTTACTACGACTCAAATTCAGCTATTACGAGTTTCAGTCGGTTGATACAATTGAACATTAGTTTTCACAACAAAGTTCGGTTAATTCAACTGAATTTTAGCTACAACAACCAAAATATTCAGAAATCGAATGGTAATATCGTTGTACTAACTGTGTGTAGCTTATTGAAAATGTGTTTGGAATTTGAAAAGTAAATACAAATACTTTTCAAAAAATAAAAGTTTTAGCTGTTGTATAAATGTGGTACAAAAAAATTGATTAAAACCGATTTTAAAAACACTGTGAATATAAAATAATTCTAACAGTGCTTGTTAAGTGGTATATCTCCTTCTTATTGGTAAGGGAAACAGTTTAATAAATATAATTGACATCATTTATACCACATCAATGGCAAATTATACTAGTTCCATAGTATGTCCCACTTTAACCAGTCCCAGAATATGTCCTTTAAGGACATATCATTGTCCGTAGGGAATTTATAAGGATAAAATTAAAAAAAGTTATATGTTCAACTCCTTTGCACTGTCAGCAAGATATCCTCATACAAACACCTACATGATTGTACTCATATTAAAGATAAACTGAATATATACATTAAATTAACTGAAAATCATTTACAAAAATTACTACTTACTTCTCGTTTAAAACAATTGAAGGGCTTATTGCAAAAATTTGATAAGCCACATTTATTGTTTTATGGATTTTCGTTGTTTTCCAGACACCCATTGATTAATATTTAATATAAGACTTATTTCAACATTTATTGCAACTACCTAGAGTATAAAAGTCATGCAAAAGTCATATTTTTTGCATCTTTTTAACCTTTAAAAGGCTAAAACAAATAACAAATAAAATGTGGCTTATCAAGTTTTTACAATAAGCCCTTCAATTGTATTTGTTAGTTTATTTTCAACTGTTGAAAAATTAATTGACAAAATCGATAATAAACAATATAATGTTTTGCTATTTCAATTCTCAATATAATATAACAACTTTTTGTTTTAAATAAAAAATGTTAACTGAATATTTTAACTATTACCAATAGTCCGTTTTTTGTTTATGTTGTTTATTGAATAACAGACGGAATGTAAAAAAATATATTTCTTTTTTAATTAAACTCTATATTGCATTGGAACAACTTCACAGATTAAATTTTTAAATAACTGTTGAACTTTTATGGAAAAATTATATATTTTTAATTAAAATTTCATGACTTTGCTGTTTAATATCAAAAATCTTAATATACAATAAAATGGTGTAAATGATGTTAATATAAAAACCACGATATTTCAAAAATAGCAAATGAGAAAAAAATTTGTAGAAATGTTGAGGTTAAGAAGAAGAATAAACGTTTTTCTCTAAAAATTATAAACGCTATTAATTTTTAAATCAGACTAGACTAGTTTCTGCCTTTTTATGGACAGGCTAACCAGTGATTTTCCATTTAAATTGTATTATTATTTGTATCTTATAATTGTCAGATTGCCTGTATATGATAAATTTTTCAACAACCTGCGGCTGTAAGAATCAAACCTGCGTTCATCTTACATTACAAACGTAACAATACCAAGTCATGACCGTTTAGCGATCACACCCTAGTATGGCCTCGAATCTAATGCAGCTAAATTGCAGTTTTCTTTCCTATTAGCTTTTTCTGTTATTGTATATTATACTCAGAAGTGACAACACTTAACAACACAAATATTCTATTTTTAGATTTTTGTTTATTTTTCTAATCTCCTCCGTCTCTATTTCACAATGTTACCAGATTGATGTAATGTTTTTACAGTAATTAAATGTGCTAAAGTCCCAAAACTTATTTAACAAATTGTGAAAAGCAATCTGATGTAGGCGTGTCCCTATCCGGATTTCATTCCTGCCCAAGGAAATCTTCAGGGGACTTTGTTATAAGAATTTCTAGATATATTTGTTATGTTAAATCACAAACTCAATGAGAATTTCTTGTCCTCGTCTAGGAGCGAGATTCAAAATTTAAAATATCAAAGAAAAAACAAAAACAACAACAAAATATTGTCACAATTGGCTTTGTCATCTTCCAAATACTACTCTGTTTTTTTGACAGACCTAGCAATGTAGTGACGTTTATTCAAGTAAATCAACAATAGAAAATCATATGTTTTCTATTAGTGTTAGTTACTTTTAAATTTGCACAAGCACCTGCATATTTGTTATTTATTTTTACGTTCAGGTTTGACAACTTTTGCGTTTTTAAGTTGTTTATCCAAATTTCAGCTTATAAAAGTGGCGCTACGAAATAACCCCCAATGAAATAACCCCCAACGGCCAAAAATGAAATAACCCCCAAAAAAATTGTGTAAAATTGTTTGGGGGTTTTTTCATTTTTTTTGGGGATTATTTCATCTTACGGTTTGGAGATTATTTCATTATGAAGCACCCCCAATGAAATAAAGCCCATAATTTAAATTCTTTGGAGATTATTTCATATGCAATTATTTTGGGGGTTATTTCATATTTTTTGGGGGATATTTCATTTGCTAAAAGTGAAATTTTTTTAATATTTGTTAGTTTTTCTGCGTGGCGGCCTGCTGCCGCTCTTAGGGGTTTTCTCCTCCATGGGACGCGGCAGGTGGCTTCGCTGAATAAAATTTCCCTGCGAGCGTCACACTAGGGAAGATAATGAGACGCGCGCAGGAAAACTGTATTCAGCGAAGCCACCTGCCGCGTCCTATGGAGGAGAAAACCCCTAAGATCGGCCGCAGGCCGCCACGCAGAAAAACTGAACAGTGTAACAAAAGAATCAAAACTATGAAAACAAAAAATAAAAAAAATT
The DNA here is from genome assembly GCA_021234595.1 of Delia radicum. Taxonomy (NCBI): domain Eukaryota; kingdom Metazoa; phylum Arthropoda; class Insecta; order Diptera; family Anthomyiidae; genus Delia; species Delia radicum. The sequence continues at coordinate 37,482,140 of CM037851.1, forward strand.
TGGGACATATTTCATTTCTTTGGAGCTGATTTCATTGGGGGTTATTTCATTTCTTCCTTTGGGAGTTATTTCATTACGAAACAACCCCCAAATTTTGGGTGTTATTTTATTTTCACCTTTGGGGAATATTTCATTTCTTTTGGGTATTATTTCATTTTTTTTGTTGGGACTTATTTCATTTTTTTTGGGATTTATTTCATTGGGGGTTATTTCATTTTGTCGTTTGGGTGTTATTTCATTGGGGGTTATTTCGTAGCGCCTATAAAAGTCTATTAAAAATGCATCTGTGTCTAAAGCCAGTTTTGTTTTTACCGCTGAGTAGTGTAATCAGTGCAACAAAAAAGTATGCTTAATATAAAAAGTAGTAGGTCCTTCTTTGCTTAGCAAAAAAAAAAATACTTAAATCTCATTATTACGGTTATTAAATGAAACAATACAAAAGTTGAGTAATATTGTGCTTTATTTAGTACTTCAAGGTACTTAAGTGAAGGGTTATTTTTTAGAATATTACAATGGACTGTTGAAAGGGTCATACATGTTGTTTTGTTTTAAATTGGTGGCTTTTCAATGGTTCACTAATTTAGTTTTTAAGGATTCAATACAAGTTTTTTTTTTTTTTGGGAAACTTACAAACTGGGGATTAAATTGACCTTTTAAATACAAAATCATTTTCAAATTTAATTTTGTATGTAATTGAAAAGAATTTTCTACCATTATTATATTTATGCAAACAAAAAGAGGTCATGATGATGTAAAGATTTAATATTAATTAAATCTATTTCACCAATAGCTATTATTTTAAAAGGTTTACAGAACATATGATTAATATTATATAAATAAACTAAGAAAAAATTTAAATCGGCAACAACTGACAGTATGATGCCATACTCTGTGAGTATTATCTTCATGTTATCAAGGAATTTCTGCATTAGATCAATGAAGTGTCACTTGAAATTGTCCATAGAAACTTTATATTAAATTAATGCAGTTTTTCATAAAATTTAATGAATCAATTGGTTTCGAAAAATCTAAAATAATTTTATGAATATTTTTTTTTTGTGAGATTTTTATTTGTTTGGTTTGAGATCATGACAAATTTTTCTATAAATTAAGAGAAAAATTAAAATTTTTTATATGATAATTTACTTTGACTATTAGAAAAAACACAGAAAAAGTTATTAGACACTAGCATGAAAGGAAAGCATTTTCTGACCCACTACGGTCTTCATCAACATTCTTCGTGCCATTACTGTTAATCGTAAATATCTTCTATTTAACTCACACGTTAAAGGAATTGGGTGACTTTAAATCCCACATTACTCTGTGTGTTGAAAAATTTGTCATGATCTCAAACCGAACAAATAAAAATCTCACACATAAACTTCTGGATCAACGATAAAATTCACTATTAAACCACTCACCAGGTATTTTTTTTTTAAATTTTAATATTTTTCTAAAATTTCTCAAAAATAGCTATTTTTGAAAACTAAAATGTAAATTATAAGTCGTAGTAAAGACTTCAAACTTTTTTAAAGTTGGAAATATTGCCTTAGCTAAAGAAGTGCATATTAAAAATGCAATTGCATTAAAAATTCATATATACATCAAATATATAATTCAAGGTGCCATACTCAAAAAGTAGACGCTAGTACAAAAAAATAAGCCCTGGATTGTTTAGATGCGATGGGAAATGACTGAGATATAGACGATAAAAATTAGACAATTATTGAATTTGGCTCAATTGGCTTTGGAAAATAATAAAAAAAAAAAATCTGAAGTATAAAAAAAAGATGTTTTAGAAGTTTGAACCCACTTGGCGCAACCGTCCTTTTAAAGAACATCTGTCAAATGAGAGAAAAGCGCCGTTATGCACGTGAATTGTTGTACATATTTTTTTTATATTATTATTGTTTATGCTTTGTTATTTAGCTTCGCAGCTCGAAAGCGCCAGTTGGTGAAAGCAGTTCCGGGTATTTTAATTGCTTATTGAGTGCTTTGGGAATAGTGATTTTTTCTAATAGGGCATAATGGAAAAAATCATGTACGTAAATCATTTACCTCCAGTTAATTGTTATTTTTTGTTTAAAAATAATAAGAGTAACATCTTAGTTTTTTTTTTTTTTTTTTTAAAAAAAGAGAAGCAACACTCAGGAAATTCTTCCTATTAATTAATGTGTTGCTTTCTTTGGAAAGGGGATAGTGGAGAGATGAAAGGTGGTGAAAGATGAAGGGCTTCAAACATGGCAACACTGCAATTGCGCGAGTAGATAACTCTTAGAACAGTTGTTGCTCGCCACCTGATGTAGAGTTGGCGAATTTATTGAAGCATTTTGTTTCATAGCCCTGATTCATTATTTTACTTCGGTGGGGTTAAGTGCTATGGGAACACCGAAGGTGGGCGCAGCGATACATATAAATGATATAAAACTCATACATATAATTTTTCTAAATTGATGTTGTCGTCACCGGGAATCGAACCCGGGACCATCTGTGTAATAGTCCAACGCGCTAACCATTACACCACAGCAGTGTGCAAAGTGTACTGTCTTTGGACAGTACTTGTAAAAGGACACCCGATTACGGAAAATATATAGGTTTAAAAAAAAAGTTATTTCATAAAAAATGTTAAGAAAAACATAAAGATTTAAGTTTCGAAACAAAAATTTAAGTTTTCAAAAAAAAAAAAAAATTCCGGCGCTATCTGCGTTAACACAAATATAATGGAACATGATTTTGCACATAAAAAGTTTGTGGTAAATAGAGTAATTCTACCTTTTTACTGGGTATAATATGTTTCACAGTGTTATTTATTTATCGTTTTAAAGAAAATTTGTATAAAAAGAATCGGATGTTAAAATAGAGATTAAGTTTTAAAGTGACAATTTAATGACAACTTACCAGTTTAACGAATGATGGTAATTCGCTCAGTTAATAATCCATAAAATGATAAAACGTTGTTGTATATAATAAATATATTTTTTTAGATGTTTTCTTTTTATTTTTTAGAATCTTTTTTAATATATTTTTTTTTATATGAAACAAGTTTTAGTAACAAAAACACTCAAATTAATTTTAATAGAATTTAACACAATACCCGAGTAGGGTATAAAGGATCAAGCTTTTTGTTTGTGGTTTTTCTATATACTTTATTTTCCTATTGTTGACGTAACTTTTTTTCTAATTATTAAATAAATGATACATAGATGTTTTTTTTTATTTATTTTGTTGTTTTGTGGTTTATATAAGGATCATAGGATGAACTCAAATACAAAAAACTGAATAACCATCAAAGAATAAACACGGTTAGACTGCTGGTTAAGAGCTAAAATACAAAGAATTCATAGTAATGGAAAATGTATTGAAAAACAACAACAGACAAGTACATGTTAGGGATATAACTTTTTGAAAATTTTTTACCTATCACCATGTGATGAACAGCAGACTTGGGCGACGTCAATTACATTTCAAAATCATTCAATTGTGAAATTTTTCTATATTATTAATAAGATTAGTCCTACGGTCACACTTGTGGGCTTAAACGCTTCCTTGCTAAATTTAAAATTTTGTCATCACCAGACATGGGACATAATACCAATATTTGTGTATTTAATTACAGGCCAATCACTTTTGTACGTCCAATTACATGTAATTGGGTGTAATTGAGTAATTTCCCTATAATTAAATACCTAGATGTTGTTACTAATCCCCATGTTTGGTATTAAAAATTTTACAAATTTTCCAAAGAAGCGTTTAAGCTCAGAAGTGTGAGCGTAGGTCTGAAACTATTAGTGATATAAAAAAATGTCACATGTGAATGATTGTGAAATGTAATTTACGTCGCCCAAGTCTGATGGGCAGTACTGTATTAATAATAAAAAATGGCTTTTTAGGGCCATTTTGTAACAAAAACCTCCCTGAGAAAGTAAATTTTTTAAAAAATGCATTTATCATTAAAGTTGCCTTCTCTGCTATTTGTTTTGCAATAATTGCTTCCCATATCGCGAAACAATAATTGAATCTTTTTTTTTATCAAAATCTGCGAAACATGTCAAATTTGAAAACATTTGTATATTTTGAGATCAATGAGTCTAATTACTTTAAAATTTTAGCAAAATACTAATTTTTAGTTTAATTAAACAAAAATTATTGTGTCGTACTGTAAGAAGTTTATGCGGAAACTTTTTTTAAATCCAAGAAAATATAAAATTGCGTTTCTTTCTTTAGAATTTTTTATGAACTTTACGGCTAAGATAAACTTTTATATTTGCAAAAAAAAAAAAACAAAATTTATAACCCTAGTACGTTTATATATAATCATGTGTATTTGTGACACGAAGTGATGATAACAGGGTCGTGTACCATTTAGGTACACTTTTAGTTGCATTATGGGAGAGATAAAGCGAATTGGTTCCTGAAACTTTTATGTCACTTGAACATATACACTAGGGTGTTCCTTAAAAATACACCCCCAGTTTTATTACAAATGGAAGAAATCGATGTTTTTTTTATAAAAAACGGATTTTTTTTAAATAAATTTTAAAGATTTTTTTAGAATGCTTTATTTGAAAACGTCGATTGTTATTTTAAAAATATGATAGTTGTTCTTAAAGAAAAGAAATAAGTTGCAAAAATTATAATTCGAGTTTGTGTTTGGAGCGGCTCCTTTTGAGAAAATTTTCTGAAAATTGCTTATTTCATTAAAAATTTAATAACATTTTAATGTTTTTATCAAAAATTGCTAGTATTCGGAAAAATATGACTTAAATTTGATTAGACAATAATTATCATTACTTCTATTAAAAAAATCTTTAACCCCTATTTTCATGGGGTCTAAAAAGATCCATGAAGCTTAATTTTAATTATGACCACAATTGAAATAAAATATTTATTGGATAAAAATACTGCTTTATTTAACTTGATCCATATAGGCTTAATTTTTACACTTTTTGGCCAAAAAATACAAACTAGTCAATTTACAGAATAACACCTTTTAGAAGTTTCGAACAATAGCATTTATTAGACAATTTTTATTATCTTGACTTTTATTCATAAAATATGTTACATTTAGTGGCTGGGGGGACAAAAAAGACAAACGAAACTTAATTTAAATTATGACTTCAAAAAAAGAATATAAAGCCTTTAAATTGATCAAATATTATTAGTTTGTGTAACTTGATGCATATATGGCTAATGTTTTCACTTTTATCCATAAAAGACACACTAGGAAATTTGCAGAATAACATCTTTTAGATTTTGATTAAATTCGGATATCTGATATATGGTAAACAATTTTTTATAGTTCCACTAAAGGTTACTTTTGAACGTACCTTTTTAACCCTTAAAAATAAGATTGGTAGTTTAAACAAGTCCGCTTGTTCGTTAGTTAAATACCCTCTATCAAATATCCAAGTTTAATAAAAACCTGAAAAAATTTTATTTTGTAAATTTCCAAGTGAGTATTTTATGGTGAAAAGTGAAAACATTAACAATTTATGAATCAAATTACATCAAATAATAATTTTAATCAAGTGCAAAACTATTTCTATCCAATTAAAGACTTTACATTCTTTTCTTGTAGTCATTAATTAAATTAAGATTCGTAGGTCGTTTTGACCCCCCACTAAGGGTTAAACATTTTTTGAATAAAAGTAAAGATTATAATGCACTCAGAATATTATTTAGTTTACTGTTTGTAGTTCAATAAAAAAGTTTTCTGTTGAGTTTTACAATAAATATTTTTTTCAACTTTTTTGATTATTATTTTTATTTAAACAATATTATATAATACTAGCTGACCCGGCAAACGTTGCTTTGCCTTCAAATTTTAATTGCAATTAATTCTTTAAATCAAGAAAATTTTTTTACGCAAATATATAATTAAAAAAATAAATTCACATTAGTAAATCATTTTAAAATTTGTAATTTCATGGGAAGCCCAACGCCTCTTTGTCCTTCTATCGCCTTTGTTCTAGGACTATGAGGAACGCTAAAACAATTTTTGAACAACATTATTAAATAACCTTGCAAAAGTCCTGAATGTGATGATTTATTTTAATGCTTATTTGTTTTTTGCTTTTGGTACCACGCCCATTTATCCCATTTCGCCCATTTTCAGTTCGACTACTAATATTTGTAATTGATGGACTCGTACAAAATTTGAAGGCTATATAGCTAATATAGAACCCTAGATATTTAATATTAATTTTGTATATGAGCTAAATAATCACTTTGTATGGGAGCTGCCACACCCACTGGTATGATCCCGCCGAATTTTCCCATGACTATTCATAATATAATCAATGTGCACAAATTTCTAAGACTCTGGCTATTATAGAACTGTAGATATATGATATTAAATATTTACTTTGTATGGGAGCTGACACGCCCACTGGTCCGATCACGCCCATTTTTCCCATGACTATTCACATTAACAAATAATCAACGTGCACAAATCTTTAAGACTCTGGCTATTATAGAACTGTAGATATATATGAAATATTTACTTTGTATGGGAGCTGACACGCCCACTGGTCCGATCACGCCCATTTTTAGATGTTGGTCGATTCTCAGACCTACTACAATATGCTCACAAAATTTCATGAGAATCGGTCAAGCCGTTTCGGAGGAGTACGGGAACGAACATTGTGACACGAGAATTTTATGTATAAGATAATATAATTTTTAAAAATTTATAATATTTTTCTAAATTACATTTTCAGTTAATTAAAATACAAACTATTTTGAGTGTACATAAAATAATTATTAAAGTGTAAAATTTTTTTTATCACATTAAAGATTTTAAAATATTGTAGTCATAATTAAAATTAACTTTAAATTTTTTGACCCCATGAAACTAAGGGTTAACGATTTTTTTAATAAAAACAAAGATAATTATTGTCTAATCAAATGTAAGTGATATTTTTCAGAAAACTATACAATGTTTCATAAAAAATTAAAATTTTGCTAAATTTTTGAAAAAATAAGCTATTTCCGGAAAATGTCGTGAAGAAGAGTCACACAAACTCCAATTATAGTTTTTTATATTTATTTATTTTTTATTTAATAACATCTATTTTATTATAAAAATAGCAATCTGCATCTTCAAATTAGGCGCTTTAATAAATCTTCAAAGTTAATTTAAAGAAACATGTTTTTGCAATTTTATCAAATTTGTGGGTCATTTGGATTCCCGTCTAAAGTGGGTAATGATGTTCGATAAAGTCAGAATTCTAAATATATCTGAATAATTTTGGATATATTAAATGAACAAATGAAATAAAAAATAATTTTTTTTGATAAAAAGATTGCATCTGATACAGATATGATTGAATCTAATTAGATATGATTGAATATAATTATATCTGGTGCCAGATCTGATCACATCTGATAAGATATGGCATTTGTGATACACTTTATACCCAGATCTGATCAGATCTAGTACCAGATATGTAAATATATGAAGGGATCTGTGATTTTATATAATTTTCGTATCAAGATATCAGCAGATCTGGTCTTATTAGACCAGATCAGGTCATATCTAAAAATATACCATAACCCCTTTTTCCAGATCTGGTACCAGATTTAAAAAAAAAATCTTTTTCATTTTTATTGTGATTATTTTTTAAATTTAAATTTTATTTTGTTTAATCTTAAAATGTGTCTTTGTAATCCATTTATATGCCCCAAGCTTTCGTATAAATGTATTAAAATTTAAATAATCGTATTTTATTTATTTTACTAGAAAATTTCCAAAATTTTATTTTGTCAAAATTTAACAAAATTTTAATATTTTTAACAACGTTTATATAATTTCCGGAAAAACATGACTTAAATTTGATTAGATTATAATTATCTTTACTCTTATTAAAATAAATCTTTAACACTTAACAGTAAGTGTATTTCTTTATCGTATCATTTCTTTTTCGAAACCCGGTTTTCATTATTTCCAAATAGTTGAAATTTAAAAAAAAAACCGATTTCTGTTTTTAAATTTTATACAACTGTACTCAGAAATATAAGTTTTTTATGAGTTATTTTAGTTTTTATTTGAAAATTTATTTTTTATTTGAATCAGCTTGAGAACATTTTTTCTATTTTTTTTTTTTAAGACACAAATAACAAATAATAATAATAATACAATTTAAATGGAAAATCACTGATGAGCCAGTCCATAAAAAGGCAGAAACTAGTCTAGTCTGATTTAAAAATTAATAGTGTTTATAATTTTTAGAGGAAAACGTTTATTCTTCTTCTTAACCTCAACATTTCTAAATTAAATTTGTCAAATGCATATTAATTTAAAAAAAAAATTAATTGCGACTGTCTATATGACGTTAATATAACACTGTACTAAAATACATTATAAAATTTGCCCTGGGGCGATGTCTTAACTTAAAAAAAACGCAACAGTTGTCAACCCTGAAAGTAAAAACCATACGTGAATCTGGTAACATTGTAAAATAGAGACGGAGGAGATTAGAAAAATAAACAAAAAATCTAAAAATAGAATATTTGTGCTTCTAGTGTTGTCACTTCTGAGTATAATATACAATAACAGAAAAAGCTAATAGGAAAGAAACCTGCAATTAAGCTGCATTAGATTCGAGGAAATACTTGGTATTGTTACGTTTGTAATGTAAGATGAACGCAGGTTTGATTCTTACAGCAGCAGGTTGTTGAAAAATTGATCATATACAGGCAATCTGACAATTATAAGACACAAATAATAATACAATTTAAATGTAAAATCACTGATGAGCCTGTCCATAAAAAGGCAGAAACTAGTCTAGTCTGATTTAAAAATTAATAGTGTTTATAATTTTTAGAGGAAAACGTTTATTCTTCTTCTTAACCTCAACATTTCTAAATTAAATTTGTCAAATGCATATTAATTTAAAAAAAAAAATTAATTGCGACTGTCTATATGACGTTAATATAACACTGTACTAAAATACATTATAAAATTTGCCCTGGGGCGATGTCTCAACTTAAAAAAAACGCAACAGTTGTCAACCCTGAACGTAAAAACCATACGTCAATCTGGTAACATTGTGAAATAGAGACGGAGGAGATTAGAAAAATAAACAAAAAATCTAAAAATAGAATATTTGTGCTGCTAGTGTTGTCACTTCTGAGTATAATATACAATAACAGAAAAAGCTAATAGGAAAGAAAACTGCAATTAAGCTGCATTAGATTCGAGGCAATACTTGGTATTGTTACGTTTGTAATGTAAGATGAACGCAGGTTTGATTCTTACAGCAGCAGGTTGTTGAAAAATTGATCATTTAGAGACAATCTGACAATTATAAGACACAAATAATAATACAATTTAAATGGAAAATCACTGATGAGCCTGTCCATAAAAAGGCAGAAACTAGTCTAGTCTGATTTAAAAATTAATAGTGTTTATAATTTTTAGAGAAAAACGTTTATTCTTCTTCTTAACCTCAACATTTCTAAAATAATCATTTTTATTGATTAATTAAATTTGTTTATGTGAGCTCTATCTTTTGTATTAAAAACAATTTATAAAAAGCCGTTCATTATTTAAAACGATGCAAATAAATCATATTTTGAAGAAAAATTTTGATAATCAAAAATTTATAAAAAAAAAACAGATGGGCTTTTTATTTAAAAAACTTTAATTATATATTTTTTGTATTTGTGATCACAGTTTAAATAAAAAATAAAAAATTTTTAACACAGTTTTTCAGAACATTCCATTTTTTTTTCTAATTTCTAATATTTTGATGCCAAAAAAGTATAATTATGAAATAAAAAACGGTTATTAGATAGCAAAAAACCGGTTTATTCGATATTCGAAAACTTAACTTTTTAAAAAAACCGATACCGACAATGCACAAAAAATCGATTGAAAAAGGTTTTTCAAAGGCGACTCTATCACCATGGCAAATATATATTAGTGAGTTTCCATACTACTCAGTGTTGCTGAATCTGCTCTCGTTTTATTTGTTCGTAAACTCGCTTCGAGCAATGAAATCATGTTGCAGAAATTTAATAATTTAAATTAAGTTTCATCATATTTTTAAATAATAATTTAATAAGATTTTTATTTACTTCAAATACAAATGATAAAATCAGCAAGATAAAATTAAAATATATTAATTTTTAATAGAAAATAACAAAATATAGGCAAAATACTTGTGTATGTTTTAAGCAACAATTTTTTATCAACATGTTTTCATTTGCTTTCCCGAGTTCGGTATTTTGTTGCTGAGAGGCGTATGAAGTTTAGTCTCTCTATTTGTATATACTATTTGCTTTAAAGCAAACAATTCACAGATAAAGTGCTATCGCTTATATGTAGGATAACTTTTAAAGTTTAAACTACAAAACTATAAAAAAATATAGCTATTTTACAACGATAGCACTTTAGCACTTAAACTGTAAATTCCATTTGTGGAATTTCTATGGTAACTGAAATAATATCTTAACAGTTCGATATACTAAATGTATATATGTATGCACAGCGCATAGTTTAGAGACATTTATTCGTTCCCCCGCATAGTTTAGGGGCATTTGCTTACTTTGGGGACTGTCCCCAAAGTTTTCGCGCCTTTTCATACATCTAGCGTTTAAGATGAGGACAATTTTTTCGATACACCGCATATTTCGGGTACAATTTTGGCCATGTCCCTAAAGTATGCGCTACGCATACATATATATATATATATATATATATTAGGGCGGGTCGATTTGTAGGCAGTGAAAAAATTCACCAATTTCCCTATGATTTCCGTATTCTATGGGTTATTCCATGAAAATTTGCCAAAGAACCATACCTCTATCGTTAAAATCGAGTCCCCTACTTTTTGTTGGTAGATTTTTTCCCAAATTGACGTTCGTATGAAATATTACCTACACGTTCACATCCATAACTCAAAAACTACAGATCGGGTTTAATCATTTTGATCAATTTACAAAACAAAATCTCCAACATTGGTCCAACGGTTCAAAAGTGACGGGCATTTTTGTCCAAATTTTGGAGCATTTTTTCCATTTTTTTTCATGATTTTGTCCAAGAATATTACTTTCATGGCCATTTTTTTGGCCCGCCCTAATATATATATATTTAAATTTTTAACAATTTTCGAAACTGTATTTTTTTCATCACGAAATAACAATTCCAAAGAGATAATACTAACAAATCCAAGAGATAATTCATCACGAGATAACAATTCCAAAATCTTGTGTCATTACTAAAGTCTAAAATGATTATATTTGAGAATTAGTATTTTTGTAGTATTCAAATTGATGACAAAATTCATAAAATGTTTTAACGTAAAATACATTAATTATTTATATATTTTTAAAAAAAAATTTTATTCGTTATACGTTCGATTAATCGAAAAAATTTTAAAATTTAAACGTTTGATCGTTTGTTCAAAAAGTGTTTGGTCGTTTATTCGAACAATATAAAAAGCACGAATAAGTGAAAAATCTAGTATCAGATGAGAAATCATAAAGATTGAATATTTCATTATTGTTGACTGTTTTTAATAAATCCTCTTATCACGACTACCGTGATTTTTAAATAAAAATCCCGATTGGCATCTCGTAGTAGTAGAGATTCTCTACTAGGTATTTGTTTTTCACCAGCACTAGTTGAATCTCTCAGACGTATGATTTATATTATTTCAGATATTAATATAACTCATACGTCTTATATTAGTACACTCAGGGAACTTTTGTTTTAAAAATATGTAGTTGTTTGGGTTGTAGTACCGTTTCATTATTTTTAATGTAAATGTAAGTCATTTTTAGAACAAATAAAATTTTTAACTAACCTTGTGTTCATTTTAAAAAACAACTCACATCAAATGACTGTTTTATGATTTTACATTCATTTTTTACAGTTGTTTTTTGTTATTTAAAAAAATAAAAAAAAAAAATTTTGGTTTATTTTTTACTACCATGTGGTTCATTTTTACTACAATTGTTAGTCATTTTTTGAACATTAAAAAAAAAATGACAATGTTAGATGAACTTAATGAAATGTAAGTCGTCCTTTTTTTAAATGAAATTTCATTTGTTTTTGACTACAATTGCTGTCGTCTTTACCAACATAATTTCCTAAGTGTATTTAAGTATAAAAAAGGGAATTAAAAATAACTTTAAAAATGCAACATAAGATAATCTTTCGCTAAAAGTACAATCAAAGAAGCGACAAACATCAAAAAGGATATTATATGATGAAAGAGATTTTTTTTTTATATAATTCATAACTATATTAATCAGATTCAAACACTAATCTTAATTGTTTCCATGACTGTGGACACTTCAATGCAATATAAAGATGTTTTAATTGGTTTATTATCCAACATTGATATTATTTAAAATATTCTTTCAGATATTATTTAAGCTTACACACTTCAACTTTAAATTTTTAAGTTTGTTATTTCCAAATTTTATAAATTGCAATAGTAAAAATTGAAGAAATTAAAAATCGATTTGATAGTTATCATAAGTGTGAAGTATAATTCAAGTAAAAATTAAATTTTTCTGTTAACAACACAGTATTTAATAAAAAGTATTTACAGTATTTAATAAAAACTTATTTTTAACACCGGTACATAAATTTGTATCATCCCTAATACATACTTATACATGTAATAGTAGGAGTAAATATACAAGAGGGTTAAAACCTTTTGATGTTAAAACTAGAAAAACAGCACACTTTAATGTTTTTTTATTGAGCTAAACAAATTTGATTCATTGTTAAGGTAGAATCTAATATTTATGGTTGGTTTCTAAAAGTTATTAACAAGTTTAAAAACACTCGTATTCTAAATTATACTTTTTAAAACATTTCTTTTTTAATTTTGTTGCATGATTGCTTTAAATTTTTTTTTATGATTTATAGCCTATTTTATCTTCTTTTTTTTTTTGTTTGCAACTTTATAATTCTTTGCCGTAGAATTTTCTTATTTTTTAACCGCTTTGTTGTCTTGACGTTTTGAAAGTTACTCGTAAACTGAATGAATATTGTGTTTTGTAAAGGAATTCTAACATTCATTCATTGTTTTCATATCAAAAAGCTTTTTTTAGAGCGAATTTTTTTGTCCTTAGCTTTTTTGTGCAGCGAAAAGCTTTAATTTTACAATTTAGTCTTTGATTTTCTTGTTAACTAAATTGATTGTGTATTTAAAAACAACAACAGTTTTTTTGGTGATTGTTGTATTTTTTCCGGTGGTTATTAGTACATTTGTGTGCCCATGTGTGTTTTTAAGTGTGTAAATGTGTGTGTTTTTTGGCTTTGTTTGTACAGGATTTTTTTTTTTTTTTGGTTTTTGTTTATATTTATGTTTAGTAAATATTTGCTGATATCAGCTGATTGCTGTTATCACTTAAGCCTTTTCCTATTAAGTGCCGTTATATTTATTGTTGGTTGAAGCAATAGGAAGTCAATCAATTTCAAATTATTCGCATTAAAACGCGGTTAACAATTTTTTAAAAGTATTTTTGAAAGAAACTGTTTTGTCTGAGGATTATTTCTTATGTAAACATATCGATTAAAAGAACATTTTTAAGAGGGTATTATTTTAAACGTTTTTTAAATGCAAAGTGGTGCCACAATTTTTTTTTTTTTAAATACTAAATTTAAATGCATTTCCATGGATTTAAGGATGGGGGCATTAGCATGTTTCTGTATGAAAACTACACCCACAGAAAACCAAGTCATTGAGACAGAAAAATGTTTGTTTAAACTACATGGTTCATTGGCTTATACAACAGAATTTCAGGTTAAGTATGTATTTCTAGTAACACAGGGATACATTTGATTGCAATAAAAAAATTGAATTGGTCCGCTAAAAAACTTCGTGTACACGCATATAAATAAGTCTGTGAAAATAGCAGAAAAAGTTAAAGAAAATTTATTAAAAATTGCGTTGCATTAAAAGCCGTTAAAATTAGCAGACTAATTTTGCTTAATATTAGTAAAATAAAAACAGCAAAAAGAACTGTAAAATATAATAAATTTTAGTTAAAGTGATTGCACAGAAAAATTTCATATAAACGCAATCGAACAAATAAAAACATAACAAATATTACATTATTCAGAAATTCAAAAAAACAGGGTCACTGACGGAAGGTTCAGCACCAGAAACTGCGCAGTCTGATTCAGAAAAAAAATTAAAATTTGCAATGTAGATATGATTTTTAGAAAATACACTTGTTCTTCTCTACCACGCCTTCCACAATTGAATTAAATAAAATTGCATATTAATTATAGTATTAATTGCAATTGTCTGAAAACAACGTTAAAATTCAAACTCAAACGAAAATCACCCTTTGCTCTCTGGAAATTCTTCCCTAGCTACGTAAGCGCCATCTATCGAATATACAAAGAATATATCATAGATATGGCATCACTTACAACATATGGGAAAACAGTGGACATTAGACTGAGGTAAGTTTCTAAAAATAGAACTGTTGTGTTGTTGGAGTTGTACTTCTGAGATTATGTATGCAATAACAAAAACACCGTGTATTGAATAAAACTAGTTTTAATCACAACAAAACTCGACCTGACGATAGCTCAGAGGGCTAAAGCGCTCTATCTAACGTGTAGTGCGAGTGCATGTGACATTAGAAATCAGTTTATCTATACCACGGTCAGTGATTGCACAGAAAAATTTCATATAAACGCAATCGAACAAATAAAAACATAACAAATATTACATTATTCCGAAATTCAAAAAAAACAGGGTCACTGACGGAAGGTTCAGCACCAGAAACTGCGCAGTCTGATTCAGAAAAAATTGAAAATTTGCAATGTAGTTATGATTTTTAGAAAATACACTCATTCTTCTCTATCACGCCTTTCACAATTAAATTTTTAGTTGTTTGCATGGAAACTAAGCGCCATCTATTCGTGAAATTTTTTATTATAAATAATAAGACAACTAAAATGTTGCTCTGTATTTTTAAGATAAATAAAAAACTAAGTTGTATCTGTCTTTTGTTTGTCTCTATTATTTTCCATGTTTGTTTTGTAAAAATTTAATTAAATAACCGCTGAGTTTTCCAATTCTTTCGAAATCTATTCATTGCTTAAAACATTATGAATTATAAATTATTTTATAAACACAAAAACCACTTATTATAGTCCTTCAATTAGAAAAAAATCTTTCCGTTTTTTTACTTTTTTTAAAAAACTTTAGAATATTTTTATAGTTTCAATTTGTATTAGTAAAAGCATTTGCATTTGTCTATTTTATACTGACACAATTAAAAAATAAAAATACTAAAACGCAAACATCGCATTACAAAGACCTGCTTTTAATTATAAAAATAATATATTTATGCTTTAGTAAATTTAGCAAAAACAATTTGTTAACAATTTAGTATTTCAAAAGTCAAAATAGCAACATTTTTTACTAAAATGTTAATTTTAACAAAAAATTTGTTTAAATATTTTAAAATTGGACTACTAATTACTGCCTTTACTAATTTTCCTACTAACTTTTTCTACGAGTGTACCTTTATTGTTCTCCTCTATTACATAACAGAAATGCATTGAGATCGGATAGAACTCATCGAAAGACACTTCTTGAGAGATATGGGAGAAAACTGTTTTCCACTGTTTGCATCGAGAAAAGGTGAACGAACCGTGAGTTCTCTGTACTCTGTAGGAGATGTTTATATGGAGGTGGCCTACGATCGGCACACGTTCAAATGATACTCCTTGGACAATGGTCGCGCTCGAAACACTCCCACAGGATATCCATCGGGAGGTGACTCACTCTCGGCATACGCTCACACATGCTCGTGGGGAGTTAGCCTATGCTCGGCAAACGCTCAAATAATTTTTGTCGGGAGGCAGACCACACATGGCCTCGCAGTTTATTTGCATGACCTGGAAAGATATTCGCTGAATGTTTATGGATGTTCACCGGTCCTCTAACGATATTCGCAAGATGCCAACGGATGTCCACTGGACCTTATACTATATTCACTTTACCTCGAAGTATATTCACTAGGACATCGGTTGATATTTGAATGGATCTCGAAGGATGCCCAATGGGCGTTTCAGCACTTCCATTTTTTACAACCCTTGAAGCGGTAGAAAAAAAACTTATGTCCCAAAAGGTTTTTGAGTATTTTTTCAGATTTTTTGAAATGAATTCAGCGACACTGTTAATACATTTATTTTCTATGTGTAACAAATAATTTTTTTATTTTATTAATTGTTTAAATATTTATTTGAGACTATGGTTAGAATTTAAGAAACAGTTCAATTGAAAATTTATACTTGGAACAACAACTATTGTGACATTTAAAGTCCATTGCGAAAATGAGGCGGAACATTGTGAAAATGAGGCTTAATTGGACATTTTTGAAACTCAGTCTCAGTTTAAGAATACTACGCTCATAATAATCCATGCTAAAAATACGAAAATAATGTCAAAACTACAAAAACTTTCGTAAAATGAACAAATATTGGTTTATTCGTTATTTTTGTAACATACGGTTAACAAAAGATTTAGTTGAATTATATGCAACAAAAAGTAGATTTTTGTAGAGTAATAACTAGGAAATGCATATGCATGTTTTTTCTCAATAGCCTAAATCTGATATGGCCTAAATATTAATCACAATCATCAAATTTAGAAAAAAAAGACATAGATGTGTAATTTTATATTTTAGAATATTTTAACTTTAAATACAATTTTTGTGCTTTTTTTGATTAAAGCCAAATCGTTTTGACATATTAAAGAACTTGTTGAAAGTTCCTTTATATATAGGAATAATAGCGATATAATTCGCATTCTTTTATTTTGCAAAAGGATTTGTTACGATTTTTGCAAAAGGATTTGTTTTAAATGCATATTTTTCATGTTTTTAGTGCAAAATATTTTCATCAGCATTTCGATTTTTAAGTGCATGAAATTCTTTACCCTAGTAATACGGGGAGATTTGAAAAAAAATCGTCTTCATCTTTATTAAAATAATGTTGGGGTATCATGGCAAAAGTAATTTCCAGGTATTTTATACTGTTACCGACTAAACCAACAATTTTAATAACTCAGAGTCATGTGGGGGTGGTCAATTGTCCTAACATTACCCTTTATAAATAAAAAATTATTTTTAAATGTAGATTTCATATTAATGTTTCTTTCTCGTAATTTGAAGTTAATCAACAATATCACAACTGTTGATCCCTACTTTTTTATAGTGAATTTTCTACAGTTGACTTTAGTTTAATTAATTATAAAAACAAAACTTTATAAACACCTTAACTAAAAATAAAGGGGATGCAAAATACATATAATTACTCAAACACAAATTTATTTCTCTTAAGGTCACAAACCTCAAAAATAACCCTCTTAATAAATACAATGTATTTGATACATAATTCAATATACTCATATACATAAATTTACACTTCGAATACTATGTAGGTAAAGACCACTGCAAACGTAATTAAAAACAAATGCAAATTCACCTGAAGGAAGGGCGACTTGCATTTCAGTAAATTCAACTTAACATTATCATATGTTTTTTACTGTTCAAAAAATTAAACTCATTGTAGTAAAGATAAACCACATATGCAGTAAAAAAACAAACAAACATTTATTTCTTTTATTTTTAAAATAAAAAAGAAAAACTACTGCAAAATGAATGTAAAATCATAATACGGTAACTTCATGTGGTTTGTTTTTTTTTTAATTAACTACAATTAGTCAAAACTGAAATTAGGATGCCTGATTTACAACTCACCCAACTACAACTATTTACAGCAGAAGTTCTCTGAGTGTAGAAAACAATTTACTAGAATCGCGATATCTCAGAAATGGTGACTCTGAGAGAAAAAAAGTATAGGGGCAATTTTTTAGCTATTTTTGTGATCTACAAGTTTTGTCTAAATTTTTTAATGATAAAAGTTACAGACATTTTTGAACTTTGACATTTATCTACATCTGATTGTATATAAAAATGTTTAGTATAATTTTTCTAGTTAAGCCTATGAACGCTTAACAAAAAGACAAAAATTGTATATCATAAAATAATCTACAAAAATTGTCACCATATCTGAGATATCGTGTCATTAGTAATTAGTTCTTCCGATATTATTATTGCTAAATCGAGCTCCCACTGTTCTCGCGTAAGCATGGCCATTTAGCATTTATTATAAGCCAGTGAAGGTCATCCTCTCAATTTCCAACTCCCTTGGGTTACGATAGATATAATGTTTGCGCAATGTCGGCACACATATAAAGGGTCCACCATCTAACGTATTTTTTTTTCAACTAGTGCTTATTTCGTGAATGGTAACACTTAGCTCATGTCTGATTTGACAGATAATTAGTTTTATCCTTCCGCTGAACGAATATGGTTGTGTATACGCTTGAACAACGCTGGGAAATATTGCGACATTACTTTGAAAATCATGGTAATGTTGCAGAATGTCAATGGTCAGTCAATGGCGATCGTTATCGGGCCATGTTGAACGAATTTTTGTTCGCAAAAATTGAAGAGGATGATATTGGCAACATTTGGTTTCAACAGGACGGCGCTACGTGCCACACAGCCGAAGCTACACTCGATGTTTTGCGCCCTGTTTTTGAAGATCGCATTATCAGCCGCAGAGCTGATGTCATTTGGCCACCTCGGAGCTGCGATTTGACACCGTTGGACTATTATTTGTGGGGTGCCGTCAAAGATAAGTGTTACGCCAACATGCTAGAGACAATTGACGCTTTTAAGGACAATTTTCGTGAGGCCATTGGTAAAATACAGCTGCACACAATCGATAATGTGCTTAAAAATTGGACCGATCGTGTAGACTACTGCATGGCCAGCCGAGGCAGCCATTTGAATGAAATTATTTTCCATTATTAACCGGAAGGATTATACTTTCAAATAAAAAAAAGAAATTTGAGAAAATATTCAGTAGTTTTTTTTATAGCATTTTCAAAAAAATCTTCGTATGGCTATACGTAAAATACGTCTTGCAGTTCCGTGTTGTAACGAATTAGCTGTTTTGCTAGCTGTACATAGTATTATCAAACACAGAAGATTGAATATCTTCGCGATTAATTGATGCCGCAGCTTTCAAAAGTTTTAACCGTTGTTCTCTTTCATTTAATTTTTTCTTTTCAATCGTACTAACAAGGAGAATCCGTTCATGGGTTCCCGCAAATTGGGATGAAATTTTGATATGTTATAAAGAAACAAAAATTAAGAGATCCATATTTTTTTAGCAGCCCAATCTTACAGTTAGGAGTTTAAAATTTTGGCCAAAAATTGGAAAAGTGTCTTCTTTTGCTTTTTTCATATTTCTTCCAAAGAATTTATATATAAGTTTGGTATCTAATGCAAAGTATTTAAAGTGCGCATCGCCAGTATAAAAAACATGTCCTGTGTTGTAGGGGGTAGATTCGGATAAGATCCAAACTTACATATATTATTCCTTATTTAGTTTTAGTGGAGACATATATTTTCCTTTTTTCGATATTCGTGCATTATTCGCGTTTAGATTTTAGACAAAGTTTCCCTAAGCGCTATATTTTGCCACATGGTGGCAGATCTATGGCCAAAACATAGGCAATATGAATATCAAATTTCATACTTCTGAAAATACATTACTACTGTATAAAAAAAATGTCATATAAATCCGTTTTGAGACATGCTTACATACAAAGTTTTGCGAAAATAGTGTATATTTACAGATTTTTGTTTGTTTTTTTTTTTTATTCAAAAATCGAATTTATTACGTGAATTTTAAAAAGCTTTCCAACATAAACGTTATAAAAGCTACAAACTTATTTTGCAAGCACTTTGTATCAAAAAATTATTAAATGTTTAAATCAATAGTCCCTTGTAAGGAAAATCGCTCGCTATTTCATAACCGTGCAACGATACTTTTTAAAGCAGAAAAACGTAGTTTTCGAATTATTAAAAAAAAATATGAAAAACGTACATTATATATTAATTATTTAATTTTGTTCATCAAGTTGTCATATTGAGTATTTTTCGCAATATAGTGTTTTTATATTAGTTAAATCAAATTTTTATTAAAATCTAAAATTTGCTTATAAAGTTTACTTTAAAATGATATATGACATGTGGTACAAATATCTTACGTACGTATTATAAAATATCAAATTAATTATTTTAAATATTTCACGGTTATGAAACTTGATTTAAACATTTAATAATTGTGTGATACGAAGTGCTTGCAAAATAAGATTTTTATTTTATCACGTTAATGTTTGTTAAATGTGTACAGTATTATATATCGTAAGAAAGCTTTTTGAAATTAACAAATTTTAAAATTCAACAACTAAAACAACATTTTTTTTTCCTGATTATTTAGTATTAAATATAACACAAAAAATCAATATTAATTTTTTTAAGTTTTTTAAAGCTAAAAAAATATTTTACGAAAATATATCCTTTTTTTAAATCGGGAAATTTTTCCAAGTCTTTTGCAAAAAAGTTTAATTTAATACAGAATTTTGTTTCATAATTTTTTAACTAACACTGGTTGTCCAAAAGCTAAAAAAAGATTTAAACAAAATATACCCTTTTTGAAAAACGGAAAAATTTTCAAAGTCCTTAAATTTTTTTTTTCGAAAACTTTGATTATATACAGAATTTTGTTGTATGATTTTTAATCTAACCCAAGTTCGTCCATTAAAAATTCGATATGATTTTGTAAGTAACAGCCTTATGATAATTTTTATTTTCTTTTTAATTTGGTTTTGTTGTTATCCATAATTGTTTTTCGATAAGGAGAAAAACTTTTTTAAACTTTTCTGTACCAGCTCGATTAAAGACGAAAATATCTTAACGTTTAATATGTTGTCAAACATAAAACATTTGATTGTCATTCAAAAAGCGAATAGTGTTTTGCTGCTGGCATAAATAATAAACTTGTGGAAAATGAAGATTGTTATATAATTTATACACCAGCACACCAGATACTACACTTATAACGTTTGCGGAATGAAATTGCAACAAAACGGAAAACGCTGTACTTTTTTCTAACATAAAGTTAAAGTAAATTTTACTTTTCTGAAAAACAATATACTAAATTAATTTAGGGCCGTTATTACAACTTGCCTTTAAAGTAAATGTTAGTAAAAAGTAACTTTAGCTAAAGTGAGGAATAAAGTGAGCTATAATGTTTTTCGTTATTACAACTTCCCAATAAAATAAAATTACCAAACTAAAAACCGATTATTGGTTTATGAATTGGTTTATAAAAATACGTAGTGGCAACGTACTTTTATTTAATTGTTTACAAAGAAACAACAATTTGTGAAATTCGGTTGTGAAATTCGGTATTTTCTTCTTCTTCTTTATAGAGCAGAAAATGTGGCAACTTTAAACACATAAACCTTACGTTTAAAGTTAAAGGCAATAACATCTTCCCTTTAGCTTATAGGTCACTTTTAGGTTAAAGTATACTTATAATAACGAAAAACTAATAATCTGTCAGATAACATCCGAACTTTAGCTATTGTCAAGTTGTAATAATGGCCCTTAATGTAAAAAAGCAAATTGGTCCAATTCACGCAATTTTGAGGTAATAGCTATTGAAAATTTTCAAGTTGCGAATTTTCTGAGATTCTTCTTCTTGTGGATATTTGAATATATATTTGGTCCAAATTTTTAATTATATCATTAGTAAAGGTATTTCCCTTAATAAAAAGGGCTTTTTTGCCAATTATTGACATCTAAGATTAAATATGACTAATCGTCCATGTTGCAAATAACGGCGTTTTGGACCATTTTGGACCAAATTTGTAAATTGAAGATTTAAGGTTACTTCTTATGTTTGAGAAACAGTTCGCTTATCTTTCGGGATGTTTTTTGTGTTTGTATATAATTAAGTGACATTTTAAATGTGTTTCCATCGCATTAAATCCCTTTTCAAGCTGGCTATACGATTTAGTAATTTATACAGCAATTAATTTTCTACACTGAGAATTTTTGCATTAGATCTATGAATTGTCACTGGAACTCGTTCATTGAAACTTTTCATTAAATTTTTTAAATTTCTTCTAAAATGAATAAAAATTTGATGCAACTTATGAAAAAGTTTCATTAAAAATTGTTTCGTTAAAACAATGAAGCTTTTTCATGTACTTTAAGAAGTTTTTTATTCACATTGTGAAGAAAACTTCATTCGTGTAGCGAAAAAAATTTCTTTAAAACGCGTTTAAGGAATTATCTCTGTGTAAGCCAGGATCTCATTGATAAGTCAGTCAAATTGCATTATTCACCGGAGCAAGGAATACTCTTTGTACTTTTTCTTGTTACTTACCTGTCCACTGTGTGTAGTATACACTGACTTTTTAGCTGTTCAACAAACATATAAACTGTTTTCGATTTCTTCCAATAAGATCGATTATCAAAAAAATTTCAAATTTTTTTTTGTAAGTAGTTTTTCTGTTTTTGACATTTAATAAAAGAAAATGCTTGATTTTCATTAAATTGATGCAGTAACATAAGAAAACAGGTGGTTATTTGAAACTGAAGTCAAAATTTTGATAGCATAATCTTTTTTTTTTTGTAATCAGCTACTCAAAATTTGTTACAATTTCATTCCGCATACGTTAGGTACATAACTACTAGATACTCGATAACATTTTATTAGGTACAAACGATTGAAGTTAGATAAAAGTAGAGTAAATACAAAAGTTATATAATTAAAACAAAAACATTTAGAAACTTATAAGAAAAACAGACGTAAGACGTTTCCACTACAAAATAAGGGTACAAAGTTTGGTATTTGACGAAACATAATTATTGTGTGCCACTGAAAGTTTTTTTTAATAAATTGGATATCAAATGAACTGAATGAATATATACCCAGTGTAGAAACGGTAATGACATGTTATTACTTTTCTCAATACCAGTAGTGACTCCAGTTTACTCTCTATATTACTTTAACACAAATAATAAGGACTTTTTTTTTTTTTAATTAAACCAATACTCAGGGTATGCCCCCTACTCATGCAGTGCATTGTATTGAGCAGGAAAATAGGGTATGGGAAGGAGGAAAGAGGAAAGAGGGAGTAGTGCTTGGGGATATTTGATTTAAATTTTTCTAAATTGTAAGTAACAGGGAAGACTTCTGCGGGAAGTTTGTTCCACATACGAATCGTTCGACTAAAAAACGAATTTTATCTGTAATGCGTTCTGCGAAACACAGGACAATCAACTACAAACGGATGTGCTGTACTGGATAAGCGAGTATTACGAATAAAAATTGTTTTATAATCAATTTTTTTACTTATCATATTTTCAACTCCATTAAGTACATATATAAATAATTACTTATTTTTTATTTTTTGTATGCTGGTAAGAAATGTCATTTTGTGCAAGCAAGTGGTTTATGTTTTTATATATAAAATATAATATGTCGAAATAGCTCAGATGGTAGATCGCTTTACTAACAATAATGAACATAATGGGTCTAAAAATCGGTTTTTTGAAAAATTTTGAGATCATTACTTTATGTCTAAAATATTGATAATAATAAATACGAAACGCACTATTATTTGTATTGCAATAGCGGGAAAATTAACTAGTTACACTGTACAACACAAAAAAAAATTACAAGGTCCAACCTATAAATTTTGATAGAAGAGACAAAAAAAAAAGACTCGTGTATCGGCATTTGAAAGTTTACATCTGGTTTTCATTTTAGGGGTGTTTTTTTTTAAAGGTGTTTTTAAGGTGTTTTTTGGTCTTTTTTAAAAGAAGGACAAAAGGAAGGACCTTGGAAGAGTTAGAGTTTGATTTTGGTGTATTCAGGGACTTATAGTAAAATTTTAACATTTTAACCCCTTAAATCCCTGTTTTAATGGTGTTTTTTGCACTTTTTTAAAAAAAGGACAAAAAAGTCCCTTACCTTGAGGAGTTAGAGGGTTAACATATTCTACAAAAATGTTCTCCGTAACATTTTACATAAATTTGGTAAACACCATATACTTTAAACGTAAGCTTTACTCGATTTTCTATGCCGATTGACAATACAAAATTTACATTTATGGGAAATTTTACCTCCCCCTAAAATGAAACCCAGATGTAAATTTTCAAAACGCCGATACACGTGTCTTTTGTTTTTGTCTCTTCTATCAAAATTTATAGGTCGGACCTTGTAATTTTGAAAAGAATTTGATTTTGTTAAACAGTGTAATTAGTAAGGCATTATTATTTGTATTAAAGTAATGCAGATATTGAAGTGGTGTTATTACTGGTAGTCAGAAAATTAATGATATATCATTACCGTTTCTCTACTGGGTAGTTAAATACTTTTTTAAATATGTTTATTGAATTTATTCCCATAGAATATGCAAAAAGAAAGAGACACGCTACGCTGCCCAATTTCACGTTTAAGGGTTAACCAATCCTTTTGATTTTTATAGGAAAACATGTTTTTGGATTTATTTGTACACCTGTTTAAAGTACTCAAGAAAGCAAAAATTTTTAATACCCAGAGTTGCCACATTTTTGAATTATTCAAAATATATTTGAAGAAGGCTCTTCAGGAAAAGTCGCATAACAACCGAACGATTTCGAATATTGGAAAAAGCTCAGACACCCCGGCGATTAAATTAATACATCTATAACTTCTTAATAAAACGCCATATTTAATTTTACTCAAAACACATTTTTTGAATAACAAAAATACTTGAAGGTCTTTAGATATAATTTGTACACCAATGTGTCGTCAAAAAATCTTTAATTAGGTTCCAAATTTGCCTACAGTTACTTTAAATAGAATGAAAAGCCCGTAAAAGAGTGCATTTTTTACCCCACTTAGTAACGCATACACTCATACAAATAAGTCTGTAACAATAGCAGCCAACGTTACTAAAATTTAGTTAAAAATGATGTTGCAGAAAAAAGCGATAAAAGTAGCAGCGATAAGAGTAAAATAAAAACATAAAAAAACCTATCTGTAAAATCTACTAAATTTTAGGTAAATTTATAGTTGTCTGCATGAAAACTAAGCGCCTAAATGTTCCATTAACCCTCATCGTCCCATTAAAAAAAAATATATTTTTTTTTTAATATTTAGATTTTTATGGATTTTAATATTTGTATCCAAAACTAACGACTTACGGAAAAAGTGGTGCTACACTAAAAATACAATTGTGGTAAAATTACCGGCGAGATCACACACGAAACATTTTATTTTGATTATGTTACTCAAAAAGTACATTGGCACAACACTCATTGTAAAACTGTTTTGATGCTGACTTAAATACACGTGTTTAAACTTTTTACTTTGAAAGCCTGGCACTTTGCCAGTGTTGCCACCTAATTTTTTGTATTTAGTTTCTTGATGGGTTGGTTTGTTGCCTTTACCAATTTTTGAAAAATAATTTTTTTTTAATTGCTGCCAAAAAGAATGGATTTGGCACCATTGCGCCAAGTTTCTCTATACCAGAGCTGTTAAATTTGGATTACGATTAGTAATCAATTAGATTGCATTTTAAAAAGAATGGTGTTGATTATATTATTCTCTTTTGAACAATTCCTGATTACAAATAATCCAAAAATAATTAAAAGTAATCAAACAAGTAATTGACTACTTTCAAGGATTATTTTTGATTATTTTAGATTATTTTTTGAAGCAAGCTAATTCAGAGTATGACTTCAACATCTATATTGTGTAGGCAACAACCTTTCGTTATCAAAGGCTGGCATTTCGTCAATAATTTCATCTTCGAAAAATCATTTCCCACACCGTAATCTCTGAACGCTTTTACAAAATTTGAACCGTTGTTCATAATGGTCAAAACAATGTTTGAGCTGTTCAAACCAAAGGCAGTGTTGATTTCAGTAATCATCTGCGCAATATTTTCCGCGGTGTGTGCTTCACAAATTCTTCTACATGCCAAAGCTGTCGATTGACGTTTGAAAATGTCTGTAAGCCAATGACACGTATATCCAAAGAAGCTTCTGTGATTTCCAGACCAAACATCTGCTGTGGTACAAAAATATTTAAAACAAACCATGCTTTCTTTTACATTTTTTATCATGATAGTATATTTTGTTTTCAATTTCTTAGCCGCTGTTTGCCTGCACATACCTGTACTTTGAAAAATATCTATAAAGGATTTCTTTTCCAGAATGAAAAGGGGCAATGAAAAATCAATCATTGCATATAACAGTTGAACATCATACTCAGATTGCGTGTTACCGCCAACACGGCTACTTGTTTTATAATTTTTGTATGTTTTAAAAAATTCAATATGCTTGACTTGCAAATGTTTGATGAAATTTGAAATCACTTTACCGCTTCCTCTTATCACTCGATGAACACACTTAGCACAAGTTGTCCTAACAATAAAAATTATTAATACATGGTATGCTTTCATATAAAAACTTTAAAACTAACTTTTTCTACTTCTGTGTAAAATTCTTCTTTTTTAGGGCCGGTTCTGATTCCTCACTTGATTACTTCTTATTATTTTTGATTATTTTCTCGTAATTTTTATTAATCTTGTGGACGACAACCAGATTGAAAGATATACGCAGAATGAAGCAGATGTCGCGGCATGTCAAGATGTAGTAGAGAAGAGGCAAATGATACTAAAAAGTACAACTCTAATAAGACATATAAAAAAATCAACCATGGAAGTTTTTGTATCTTTTTTTCATACATAAAACAAAATTGAGGATTAAAACAACTTAAATTTTGCGCTGTCACCGGCTTGTGAAAATAATTGTCTATTAATTAAATAAAAGACAAAATAAAATATTTATTTATTAAAACTAAATGTTTATAGATTAATAGTCTAGAGTGGTCAAATTGCAAACAAACATATACAGACGTGTAGACAGAGTAAAGCGAAAGACAAAGACACACATCTTAGGTAGATTTTTATGGTTCTTTTTCTTATTGCAAAAAGGGTGTTTTTTTAGTTTCGTTTGTTTTTGTTTATTATTTCCTTTTGTTTCTATAATTATCTTCGGCAGTTGCGTCCTTTAAAAGAAAGCATCATTTAGACAACCATTGATGTAAGTAGTTGAAAGAAAATTTTTGTTATGTTATATATATTTATTTCTATATATTTTCAGATATTAAATTAATTCATGCCGTCAATGTGGGAAAATGAAATTTTTATATTTCGTAATTATTGTAAATTATTTTTAAAAGAATCACAAAAATATGTTTTATGATTTTCAGCAAATAAATTAACTAAATTACAATTTTTCTACAAATTTTTTGCATTTTTTTCAGTCTACTAACATTCAGCAAAAAATTTATTATTTTTAGCAACGCTTTTTTATTTCTAATCTACTAAGTGTTAGCAAAACTTTTGCTGAATCTACTCATTTTGTTGCTAAAAATCAGCTCGCTGATTTTCAGCAAAAGATTTTGCTGACATTAGCAACTTTTTTTGCAAGCATCCTCCTGACTAAAATTTTGCTGACTCAGCAAAATTTTTTGCTGACTTTACAAACTTTTTTTTTTGAGTGTAACTTTTTCTTTCTAAGTGTAAACATGAGATTAAGCAGCCAAAGAAAACACGGGTCCCTTAAATTTGTGTTCTCTACAACATATCTGAAGTTCATTTCAATCTTCCGGTCCGGGCTTTGATATCTCCGTTGTAAGTAAAAACTGCTTAATAGTTTTCAATGTAGAACTTAAAAATACCAATTTTTGCCATCAAACAATTTTTTTTGTTTAAATTCCTTAATTGCTTGGCTTAATCTTCATAAATTTTGCATCTGCTAGAAAATGTTTTCTTGTTTTCAATATAAACTTATTTTATATAAACTTAAAAAAAATTTGTATTAAAATGACATCAAGGTCAAAGTTTTTTTGCATAAACTTTTTCAATTTATTGCTATTTTTACGGTTAAAATCCTTACTACGAGAATTTTACGGTAAAAGTTTTTAACGCTTTTTTAAACTTGTTTTTTCTTGTCCAGTAGTAAAGTCACAAGCAACATTACAGAAACACTTGGATAATATGATTATAAAAGCTTTTTATAAACTTTTTGTTTAACCAAGATTTACACTCAATGTAATTTTTTGAACATAAATGAAATAGTACAGACGGCGTCTGTCATATATAACTAAACAATTTCTGCATTTTTCTTTTGCTTTTAATGGCGGAATACGTAACGCTAAATATATCTTCATATTTTACAATAATAAAATTTTTATCGCTTATAAAAATTCTAGTTATTTAATTTTCTTAATTATTTGTTAAAAAAAAATGTGAAGTTTTTGGTTGAAATCTACACCCAGGAAACTTCTGCTTTCACATATTTGTAGTTGTTTATTTTTATTTTTTATGTACATGTCAGTCATTTGTAGAACAAATTAAATTGTCACAAATTTACAAATTACCTTGTAGTTCATTTAAAAAAACAAACCACATCAAATGACTGTTTTATGATTTTACATTAATTTTTACAGTAGTTTTTGTTATTTAAAAAAATAAATGTTTGTTTATTTTTTACTAACATGTGGTTAATTTTTACTACAATTGTTAGTCACTTTTTGAACATTAGAAAACAAATGACAATTTGAATTTACTGAAATGTAAGTCGTCCTTTCTTCAAGTGAAATTTCCTTTGTTTTTAGCTAAGTTTGCAGTAGTCTTTAACTACATAGTATTCTAAGAGTAATTATTAATATTATCAATACATATCTTATCTTACTTCTTTAATTTAATTAAATTTTTGTTTAATAGAAAAAGTTACAAATTTCTTATTTACTAGGAAACTATTGCACAGATTTGGCTAAGCCTTATATCTTAAGTGTTATATAATTATTTTAATAAAGGTGAAATATATTATACAGTAGGATTTAATCTGAAGGAAAACTATTAACAAGAACCTTCAACATGAACTATAGAGATAAAAAGAAAAAAAAAAAAAAGTAACAAAAAATACGTCCCTGCGGAAAATGGACCAGTCACTGGTATGATCACGTGACTAAAACTTTGTGTGTATGAACCTGTCCTAGTTTCGGTTGTGTTATATGAAAGTGACTGGCACTTTTAACATGGGCTTGTCATAGGAGGTGGCAATTGCTACCTTTGAAGCACATTGTGACGTGGCTAATAACCTGACGGAGGTTACCTATCACCGTACCGACTGAAATGAATAATCTACGGTACAAGTTAGAAGTAGGCAGTATTAAAGTATGATCATTTTAGGATTTATGTGACATGCAACACGACCAGTGGGAAAATAATTATCAAGTGACTGGTGTAGGTGTACGTGTAGTAGAACTGGAGATCAATTTGTGATGGAAAACTAGTCATATAATAAGCGCAATGTGTGATGTTACAGGGGTAGTTTGAATGGAATAGCTTTGTGAAGTACCACTGCACTGGTCTAAGGAGTATGCGTAAAGTTATCAGCAAATAACCTGTTACTTTTTATTCACCGTGTGTCATATTATATACGAGTTGCTAAATTGCCCGTCCGGAACCAGTCACTGAACTTCACAGAAAGTCTGTGTCATATCACCTGGTCACAAAACCTTCAAAAAGGCACAACAAAAATCAATTTTAAGATATGTTTATTTCTATGTTTAATTCTGTGCTTTGTAGCAGTCAAGGGACTGAATCCTTTGGCACTAATTGCCATGTTTTCATCAACTGCTAACGGGATTGAACCAGTTCAATGACCAGTAGGAACTTCAACTGCATCGGCCCTATTTACTTCAGTACACTATAATGTTAAGTTACTTTTTCTTCAGCTACATGATACCTGGTACCAACTTGTCAATATTATATCACCATTACTGTATACACGTGATTGCTCATTTCACACAAATTAACACTTTTTTGGTACACCACAATTTTGGTACACCACAGTTTCGTGACGTGCACCCCAATCATATATCACAAAATCGTCAATCCCGCAGGGTTGATACAAATCTTGACAAACAAGACTTCGATTATTTTTTTAAATTTTAAATTATGATAATAACAAAAAAAAAACTTAACAAAGTAATTGAATTATATATTCTGAGGATATGGAAATATTGATATTAATTATTAAGATTAATATAGGTTAGAGATAAGTGGATTTTCAAATAAACTACAATTTAATCTAAAACGAGTGGTGATGTTTCCCATAGATTCTGATAACATATTAGTGTTACTAATGACATGTAACCTAGTAGTGGAGAAATGATAAGGTAATTTAAGTGCCATTTTTTAGATTTTGTTTTGCGCAATTTGTAGGCGGTTTAAGTGAGTTTTTACACAATTTCCTCCAAATCGGACAACCATAGAGAATTATTGCCTGAAAAATAACTTTAACTATAAGAATTTTGTTTGAGTTATTTAGAAGAGAGTTTCTATTGACAAGTGGGTATAAATAATATTTTTTTATATTTATCAACTTTATCACTAATATGAGATACATGATAACTAAAAGTTAATTTCGTATCTAAACAAATGCCTAGATATTTTATATTATTCGACCAATTTATACTGCTGCCCAAAAGAGTAAGATTACTGTTGAGTAAAAAGCAATGTTTTCTTTTCCTTGTGAAAAAGATAGCTTGAGTCTTATTCGAATTAATCGAATTAATGGACCACAGAACATTGAACTTCGGTCAGAATGTTCTGACTGAAATCATGTGTGAAATACACCTCAAGATCATCCTCATATGTAGCAAATTTGCATGAACTGCAACAATCAGCGCAGAATGTATTGTACAATAATGGACCGAGGACTGAACCCTGAGGAACGCCTGCTGGAATTATGTAAAGATCCGAAAATTAGTTACCTATTGAAACACAGAAATATCTGTCCTTTAAAAAATTCCAAATTAGTTTTACAAGAAACATCGGAATGTTAAACTGATTTAGTTTAAAAATTAAGCCATTATGCCAGACTGAATCAAAAACCTTTTCAACACTCCTTTCGTTTAAATTCTAAAAACTCTCTATTAAAATATTTTTTAATTCAGCTTTAAATCTGAACATATAAATGAAACATTGTGCTCGGTTAAGTTCAGGAGAAGTAAAATCAATTATTAAATTAGCAACAATTTTAAATAAAGCACCAGCTGCTACATATATGCAAAGTAATTAAAACATTCAATGACAAGCTCACATAGACCGCAGTTACTCTTCAGTGCGACAAAAAATCACAGCCATATGGATGGATATATGAATAGAAAATATGTCAGCTTTAAATTCCATTAAGAAAATCTACTTATATGACTGATTTTTCTTTGATGTGTCAAAAACTTATTCTAATTATTTATTTAATTATTTCCATTAACAAATTTAAAATTAATCTAACGATTGAAATAAGTTTTTTTTTTCGAAAATCAAGTCAAAGAAGACTTATATAAGAACCAGTACAAGCATTAGAATTGGTTTTACCATTTTATTTTGTATACCCTCCACCGTGTATATGTTAGAAATAAAACAGAAAAAAACCTAGATTGATACGGTATTAAACCAAAATGAAGAAATATATGCAATAAAAGCTACACTCAGGGTACTTCTGCTTTAAAAATATGTAGTTGTTTGGGTTGTAATACAGTTTCTTTATTTTTAATGTAAATGTCAGACATTTGTAGAACAAGTTAAAATTTTTACTAACCTTGAAGTTCATTAAAAAAAAACAACCCACATCAAATGACTGTTGTATAATTTTTCATTCAATTTTTACAGTTGTTTCTTGTTAAAAAAAATAAAAAAAAAAAAATGTTTGTTTATTTTTTACTACCGTGTGGTTCATTTTTACTACAATTGTGGTTCATTTTTTGAACAGTAAAAAATACATGACAATGTTAGTAAAAATTTACTGTAATGTAAGTCGTCCTTTCTTTAAGTGAAATTTCATTTGTTTTCAACTACTATTGTTTTCAACTATTTGCAGTGGTCTTTACCGACATAGTATTCTAAGTGTATGGTTTTTATAAAAAAGACAAACTTTACACCACCCTAAACTTTGGCTTATGAACAAATATTGAAATAGACAAGATTAGAATAGATTCCCAGCAAAACTTTGGTAATGGGTGCGATAAAGTAATGCGTTACCTTGTAATGTGTACTCCTTACCTGTATCATTATTTTCGAACAAGAAGTAATGAATTACCGATAGTTGAACACTCATGGATTACCTTGTAATGAGATCTAATTACCTTTTACATTACTTCAAAACATAAAATAATGACTTACCGATCGTCAATTACATAATGCATGAATTATAAACGTAAAGTAATTATTAATATATATTTTTGAAAATTTGTTTATAGACACATTACTTTGTGATTTTTTGTAAGCATAATGGTAAGGTGTATATTTTTGATATCACGAACGAAAACACGAAGCACAACAACTCATCTATATTTTAAGCAATAAAATATTATATGTATCGATAGCTCAGTTGGTAGAGTTCTCGCCTAACTAATTATTAAATACCAGAGACCTTAGGTTCGAATCCCAGCATGACCAAGTTATTTATTTAATAAAAAAAAGTTATTTATTTATTTAAAAAAAAATATCTGTAAAAAAATATTTTATGCATTTTTTTTTTATGAAAATCTATTTATAGACACGTTACTTTTTCCCACCATGTAACCATATAAGTAACCAGTTACTTTACCCCCTACAAGGTAATGAGTTACTTTGAGGCTCATCGCCAGTAAAATTCAGCAGTGAAGTCACGTGTAAAGTAATGCATGAACCCTATGGCGATACATTACTTTACCCTTGATTTGGTAATGTGTGGTTTTGCTGGGTTGCTCCAAAAAAACAAGATTAACCTATTTAAAAAAAGGTGTTACTAAAATTCTGAATAAAATGTTTACCGTTTACAAAAATCTAACTTAAAAAGTTCTTTAAAACTTATTCGATATTCACTATTTATGTTTAACTTTTTTATTTGCGTTTTTTGATATGACACAATAAAACTAACAAGGGGGATATTTCGACCCGAACTCGCAGATTTTAATAAACTTTGGATATGTTGTCAAGGGGCAAAAAAGAGACTCGTATATTTTTTTATCTGAAAAATCTCACTTTTAAGTGTTCAAAAGTATGGTTACAAATTAATTTTTTTTTGCATGAAAATTTCCTTAATAAAATGCCAGATTTATTATTACTCAAAACGCATTTTTTTTGAATAACTTTAAATACTTGAAAATCTTTAAGTGCAATTTGTACACCAGTGAATGTGTCTTCAACAAACCTTCCATTTGATACCAAATTTATATATAGTTACTTTTAATAGAACAAAATAAACCGAAAAGCAACGTAAAACTGTGTAATTTTTGATCCCACTAAGTAACGCCTAAACATGAAATTGGGTAGCTAAAACACGGGTCCCTTGTATTATCTAAAACATATCCGAAGTTCATTAAGATCTGGCGCTCCGGGTCGGGAGACCTCTCTTGTAAGAAAAAGGAAATACATTAAGGGGTATTCCCTTACAAATAAATATAAAAAACTGTGAATTGCAAGCGAAGGTTTAGCAAAAACTTAAATGTATTTATTGTCTTCAAAATAATCTAATTCGGCCTAAATTCTATTAATGTAAATAAAAACACATTTATATTACATTTTCTCTCGACGTTTCGTCAATTTGTTGTTGATTTTTCCTTTTTTTTTTGAATACTTAAAGTATTTTAAGTTATAAAAGAAAAACTTTCAAACTAAATCTTTGTGGTTACACACAAACTAACTTAAATAAACATATGTACTACATATTAAAAACATAACAAATAACTACCCAGGAAACAGTTTTACAGTTTCCTTTTTAAAAGATATATTTTAAGCAATTATTTGATTCACGTAAAAAACATGAATTTTATAAAGAAATTATAACGAAATTGGAAAATGCCAATAAGAGCTTAATCACAAGTGGGTCGAAAACGACTAAAGCTTTTTCGTATATTAATTTTAATGGAGAAGCAAAATGTCGTTATATCAACCAGATATTTTCTTGATTGTTTTTAAAAATACGACTTTTTTCAATTATTATCTTGATAAATTTCAAAAAGTAAATGCAATCAATTTATTGTTTAGCTTTCTCTTTAAATATGTAAGCAAATTGGACTGTCACTGAATTTATGCCTCTAACTGGTAAGCGATGTTTTGCAACGAAATTTATACCATATGCTAAACTCGAAAAACAAATAATAAGTTCTTCAACAAAATGGTTTATCTTTTAGTTAGTCTCTTTGCAGGAAGAAGAAGAAGAAAACATTTTTATTGAAAAATTTTACGGACACAAGGGATACAACAGACTGCCGCAGTTTCGTCCCCCTCCTGGGACTCGTCAGTGGTTAATTTATTTTTTGGTGTCGTACTGTGATTTGAACTCACTGCCTTAGCATCAAGCTATGCATCGTAATCTCACCTCTTAACGAGTTGAGCCACGGTCGACACAGCGATGACTGTGGCTAAAGTGGAATTTGGTTACACTACGTACACACAAGTATTGTTTCGATCAGAAGAGACAGAATTAACTAATACCAATGCACAATTCATTTCTCAACTAGAATGCTTTTTCTTCTTAATCCTATCTCTTTTTCACAAGTAATTATCGAGCAATTCCATATGAAAACGATCAAAATTGGCAAATTTTTGGACGACCCCTCTCCGATTTTAAAATAAATAGTCTCAATCGATTGCCCAGCAAAAAATAATGTACCTACATATTTTTTTTTTTTTATAGTGACTGGTTTAGTGGTGGTGTGCACCACTGTCATGTGACAAAATTGAAGAATTCTTCATAAGGGACCTCATTGAAAGTTGTTTAAAAAAAACGTTGCGATCGCAACGAGTGATAGCTCGTTGGAAAGGTATTGAATCAGGCTTTAATTGAAAAATAAAATTTTCCTAATTTTTCTTGTTAAATAATTAAAAATAATTCAATTATAAAAAATATAAAAACAATGAGAACAAGGTGGTCTCTTAAATGCTCTTCTCCTGTCCAAACAAGGAGTCGGGGCCCATTTTTTTATTGCTGATTCTTAAAGCAAAAATTATGAGGAATCCAAAAAAAATAAAATTAGCCGGAAAATTTAGGAGCTTCTGTGGAAAATCGGAAAATTTAATTTTCATGGGAAAATTTAATTTTCATGGGAAAAAAGGTAAATTTCTGAGAAAAATTAGGAAAATTTTATTTTTCAATTAAAGCCTGATTCAATATCTTTCCAACGAGCTATCACTCGTTGCGATCGCTTTAGTAGTTTTTTTTTAAAACAACTTTCAATGAGGTCCCTTATGAAGAATTCTTCAATTTTGTCACATGACAGTGGTGCACACCACCATTAAACCAGTCACTATAAAAAAAATATGTAGGTACATTATTTTTTGCTGGGCAATCGATTGAGACTATTTATTTTAAAATCGGAGAGGGGTCGTCCAAAAGGTGATCGCTTTCATATGGAATTGCTCTATCACGTTTTATGATGCGCTTTATTCACATACAATAGTTGGATACCAAGTGTAGGTTAGAGATTGAGTCGCCGTTAAGCAAGTTTCTTCAAATTTCATGTTAGAAAGTGTTTTGCAACCGTCAGATAATGACAATCGTAATTAATTTTTATATTAATTACTGTAGATTATTACTTTAGTTAGTCTCTTTACAGGAAGAAGAAGAAGCCTAACTTAGGCGATATGAGCCAAACTATTTTAGGGTGCATTTTAGAAACTAAAGCATATAAAAGAAAAGTTTGGACAAAAAATATTTTTCTTACCAAGATATAACCACGCTCGAAAAACTATTTTTTTCTGCTCCTATTTAAACAGATATCGCGATTTTCAATTTTTGGAAAACCCGAAATTAGGCAAAAAAGTATCTAAAATTCAAGTTATATTGTTTAAACTTCAACGCTTTGCTATTAATACTTAATGTCTTCTTTCTGCAAAATTTCATTAAAATCCGTTTATTAGTTTATAAGTTAAGACGATGTCCTTTAGAGGAATCCTGATAAAATCTTGTGAGTCTTTGGACTAAAGTAAGGATTTAGTCAAAACAGGGACAAGACGAGGAAAATTCTGAATCTCAGTAGGAAGGAACTGAGTCTTTTGATGGGAATCCTCACAAGACAATCGCCACTAAGGGAACATCTCCACCGTTTTGGTAGGGCGGACTTAGGAGTGTGTAGGGCCTGTGGGGAGGACGAGGAGATCTTGGAACACTATCTCTGTGAATTTGCCGGGATACTGGTCAAAATACTATCCAGTGACCCAATATCCACATTGTGATATCTTAGGGGCGTCGGGTGGAAGAGGTTGAGGAATTTCGTCAGTGCGACGGAGTTCTTGGGGTAGGAATGTGACCGATTTTTTAAAGCGCACAACAAGCCGACATTCTGGCTTAAGTGTAAGTTCTCAGGGACTTGAGTCGGATTAGGGAAGCATTTCCCTTCTCCGAATCCTCTTTTCGACCTTACCTAACCTAAGGACTTATTATTAAAGATAAGGCTTCAATCTTACTTATATTTTATTATAAAGAGTTTTTATTTTTAGCCAACTTAAATTGGTTTTTTAGATTTCTGAAAACAATTTTTTTTTTTAATAATTAGTTTTTGCAATTTTACGAAATTTTGATTTTTAAGCTTTCTCGCTTCAACTCTTGAACAACACACGAAAAATTTCTTCGCAAAATATTTTGCAAATTTAGGTTTCTATCAGAATATTTTAAATTCTAAGTATAAAACGCTCATTTTACGCATTTGTGGTAAATTTTATGAAGACTGCCCTGAGGCAGCCTTACCTGTTAGAGGATTAAATTAATTGCTATGACGTTTGTTGCTTCAGTCGACAATCAATGGAATTTTGATTTTTTATAAAATTGCTTGTAACTACAATGATTAAGAAAGCTTATTTTATGATCACCGGCATTTGACAAAGTTATTTAATACATAAAATTTAAATATTTAAAATTGTATATTGGGTATTGTATATTTTAATATAGATGAACAAATATAAAACTTCATTAATCATAACAGAGTGTATTTGAATAAAATATTTATGCACAGATTAATACATAAAAAAATTTGAATATTAATATAAGACAAATTACTATAGAATTTTAAATGGACATAAAACGACACAATTAATTAGTAAACTTTGATAAGGCAAATATGTTTTTAAAGACATGACAGTAGATTTGCAGACAAAAAACTAACCTTACATTAAGTTAAAAGAAGATTCATGATTTTTAACCTGTAAAGCTTCATTAAACAGTTTAGAATTACAACCATAACTACAGAGTTCGCCAGTAAAGTTGTTTTGTGTATGTATGCCGTTATTATTTTTAAACGCTGATTTGGGATCCCATTTCCTACACTGATAGAATTTATGAAACAGTTTCATAATTTTTGATTAATATTAAAAAGTTCCTAGAATTAATTAAACTGTTCATAAATATCTTTAAAATTCATTGGAACTAAGCCAATAAACCACTTCATATGATTTTTTCACAATTTCATAAAAGTCCAAAATGAATGCAAGGCTACATTGAATTAATAAATCACTTTATAAAATATGTTGAACGCTTGAGACGTATGTATGGAAATTCATGAACCCAGGTGAAAAAGTTCATATATGATCATATATTGTCATATATAGTTTCATGTATGAGGATATATGGTTCCATGTATGGGCATATATGAACATATATGTAATGTATGGAAGCATATATTGGTAAATACATTCAAGGGATAGGTTCATATATGTATATGTATGACACCATATATGTATGATAATACATTGCATATATTGGTTCATATATGACATATATGTCCATATATGAATTCATATATTATTCCACTATTCCATAATTGTACGAATTCCTGACAAAAATATATAAAAGAAAATAGATTTTAAAGTTTGTATAATTTATAAAAACGATAGAAGAGTATGAGTTATGAGATATCTCACCTTAATCTGAAGAATAT
Organism: Delia radicum; assembly: GCA_021234595.1. Taxonomy (NCBI): domain Eukaryota; kingdom Metazoa; phylum Arthropoda; class Insecta; order Diptera; family Anthomyiidae; genus Delia; species Delia radicum. Next base: position 37,520,046 of record CM037851.1, read on the forward strand.
CAGTCGCATTTTATGTGCTTAATTCTAAATCGGTAATACCTAACCTGACCAGGTTTTCCAGCTTTTCAATATATATTTTTTTAGTTTTTATAAAAAATAAAATGATTTTAAAATCGTTCAACATAGTATAAATTTTGAAGCTTTTTGATAGCAATAAAGTTGCAGCGCCAGATTTCAAAATTAGAATCGAAGTCTAAAATGTATTAATTTGTTGTGCCAAAACTGTTTTATTTTTAATAATTCAAAGAAACTATCAATTTTTGAAGCGATTCAAACTAAGAAATAACGAATTTTTTAGAATCCGTATTTCAAGTCAATAAATCCCGCTTTTTGCACCAAAATCCCTTTTGTGAAAAAACTTGTTGAAATGCTTGTTGAAATGCTCCTAATTACTTTGCAACGATATTTTGTGTGTATCAAACTCAAGCACTTCAGTTAAAGTTTATTTTATGAAATTCATAAGTATTCGTACCAAAGGACTTCTTCTGTCGGTTGGATTGATTATTATTGTTATCGCCGTCATCATCATTTTCTAAATCATCGAATTTTATTTTTTTTTTTTTTGAACAAGTTGGTTTTCCATTATCCATATTTTTATTAATGTTCATTATCATCTTTCCCAAATAGTATTTTCTTAAAAATATGAACTACATGAATTTATCAGTAACATGTTCTTAGAAATATAATAGAAACCTTTTCGTTATATATGACCATATATATCAATATACCCTCAAATTTCGGATCCCAACATATATGGATTCATATATGTGGCCATATATGACAATATATGAACATTTTCACCTGGAAAATTATGAAATTTTATGAAAAAATAAAAAAAAAAAATAATTCTTTGTAATAATTTCATAGCTCTAAAGAAAGTTTATAAAAAAAAGTTTATGAACAGTTTCTTAGTATTAATAACATTTATTGGATATAATGAAATTGAAAATTTGAAAAGAAAAAGCTTTCCGTCAAATCTATTGGTTAAACGGTGCACTTTAAAAACTTGGAAAAAAGTTTTTTTTTCCTTTTTTTTATTGATGCAAAACCCGTAAAAAAATGGTGATATCCCAAAATCAAATTTTCGTGACAAACTCTAATCAATATAATAAAACTTTATGTTACTTCTGCTAAAATATTTGGCATCTGTTTGAGTTTAATAAACCTCAAAGTTTTGAAGAGCTTTCTTTGTATATGCAAGATATGGTCAATCATGGTAAAATGTGCATTTTAGATGATTTTGTATAAATATGCGTAAAAGTTCAGCTACTAAGTTAATATATTTTTTGGCTCATTCGATTTAAGCCAGGTAGTGTTTTAGCTTTTTTCTATATTCGTGTTATTTAAATTTTTGTTTAAATATTTTTTTAATCTATTTTTTACCTATTAGTCTTAGTCTAAAAGCTTTGTTCAAAACGAAGACTATATGGGAATTAAAACCTTTGGTTTTTACTTTGAAGTTTCTTCACCTAAAGAATCGATGGCCATTTAAAAGACTAGAAATTAAAAAAAACTTAAAAGAGTTTTTTCATTGCTTTTACTTTTTTACTCGTAGTTTTTAACTTTCAGATCCAAACCAATACAAAATGCAGTCACTAGACTTGGGAGATAACTACATTAACTAAAAAAGTAATTTCCATATCGCTGCTTGCTTAAAAGTTGCATGGTGGCTTACAAGTGAAAACAACGTTTTCCGATTTTTATACTTTCGCAGTTTTTTCCATGTACAGTGTAATTGTTTACAATTTGCGGTATACCAAGTTCATTTCAGCTCACCAATCACGTTATACGAACATCCCAAACATGTAAGGAATTGACGTTCATTTTTTAAAATGTATATATGTTTTTTGCTTATGACATTCAAAATTATATTTAAAATTTTCTACCGTATTGCGAGTCTACATGGCATTTTAAGATTTTTAATCGAAAAAATGTAATTTTTTTTTACAAAACGTACATCAAATAAATGTGTTTAACGAGCTTAATAGTAAATCGAAAAGTCATCAACAAATCGTATAGACTTTACATTTTTCTGGAGCAAACAAAAATTTTCATTAACTCAAAAAGCATCCTTACATAAAATTTTTAATTTTGCAAATTTAAAAGTATTTTAAATGTTGAAATTGAATTTTAAAATTTTTAATTTGCTTTAAACTTTACCTGTTAACTACGAACGGCAAAGCATTGGCCCACTGCTTTCAACGGTGGTACGAGCGTTGCCAGAGCGTTGGATATCTGAATATTTAAGTGCTTTGCCAACCCCAAAATGATAACACCGGGCAGCGCTTGGTCGTTCCTTTTTTAAAACGTCGGCAGAGCACTGGCAATGAGCGCTTTGCCAGTACCAAAACCATAATTTTAAAACTTTAAACTTTACCTGTTAACTACGAACGGCAAAGCATTGGCCCACTGCTTTCAACGGTGGTACGAGCGTTGGCAGAGCGTTGGATATCTGAATATTTAAGTGCTTTGCCAACCCCAAAATTATAACACTGGGCAGCGCTTGGTCGTTCCTTTTTTAAAACGTTGGCAAAGCACTGGCAATGAGTGCTTTGCCAGTACCAAAACCATAATTTTAAAACGTTGGCAAAGCATTAGTAGAACAACCAATAAAGTGCTTTTTAATAATATAATAAGTGCTTTGCCAACCCCAAAACGATAACACCGGGCAGGGCTTGGCCGTTTCTTTTTTAAAACGTTGGCAAAGCACTGGCAATAAGCGCTTTGCCAGTACCAAAAACGACCAATAAAGTCCTACTTAGTAATTCACTTCAGTAAAGAGTTGTATTATTTCTTATTGAATGATTTTGGTAATTTGAACAGTAATAACAATAGGCTTGCTTCAGCTAAGTTAATTACAAAATAACTGAATATTTTTTTATTAAATTATTTTTGTGATAAGTTAGCACGATTTTTTACTACAAACTTACTAAAGAAAGAAATTTGAAAAAAAATTTCTTAAGTAAAATTTTAGTACAAAAACTATACTTTGTGCTGACTATAATAGGAGACATTTATATTCTTAAGTTTAAATCATAAATTGCAATTTAGTTTTGAATTTTTCCACTCTTGTTGTGAACAAGGGATCTGCCACTGTTTTTGTTGAGTTAACGGTTGTAAATTTTGTAAATAAGTACTGGCAATGCACTTTTTGCCAATGTTGGGAAAGCGTTCTAAGTCATTACTGTGGCAGTGCTTTTTTATTTTTACGGTTGTAAATTTTGTAAATCAAGTACTGGCAAAGCACTTTTTACGAACGTTGGCAGAGCGTTCTAAGCCAGAGATGTGCCAGTGCTTTTATTATTTTTACTGTTGTAAATTTTGTTAATTAAGCACTGGCAAAGCACTTTTTACTAACGTTGGCAGAGCGTTGTAAATCAGTGCTTTGCCAGCACTTTATTTGTTGGATCATTGGCAAATAGTGCTCTGCCAGTGCTTGATTTTTCAGACCATTGGCAATTTCTGGCTGGGTAGTTTAATAATTTTAAAATACACAATATAAATTTCTCAAAATTAATCATAACTTTTGAACAAAGAGTCCAAACCCGATTAAAAAAAATTAATATGATAAAACAAAGAAATGTATCAAATTTGATCCGAGACATGGTGGACTGTACTACATAAAAATAGATTCTATTACATTGAGTTTGATGTAATTTGATACGATTCAATCTATTGAAAATACATTTTTTAAATTGAATACAGGGGGCTAGATATTATGGTCTGATTACACTGTAAGTTTAATTTCAACATTTAAAATGACACATCAAAAACCCGGGACACGTAAACTTAATATTGGGTGGTAAAATCCAGTGGTATACTCCGTTTTAATAGGTTACCTCAAAATAAAAAAATTATTTCAATTTTAAGTTTGCATTGACTCGAGCGATTTTTTGAGTGTACTTTAAGTAAAATATATCGAAATCTCTTTTGAAATTACTTTATTTGTTGTTAATATGTCGAAACTCAAAGCTAACAAAGAAGTTCGTCTCTTTTGAGACGGTGTTTTCTAATGAAATTTAAAGATTCGAACCATATGACACTGAACTAACAGATTTCAGTATAAGTCAAAAGTAATTGCCCAGACGTTTCGGATTGTATATAAATGTATCCTCCTAAAATGTATGGTCATCATTGTTAGACTCAAGTTTAGACAAATAAACAATAAATAAAGTCATTTCAAATAAGGCTTTTATGTCTTTTACTTAAAATACACTCAAAAAATAGCTTGAGTGAATGCAAATTTTAAATCGAAATATTTTTTATTTTCAACTAACCTATTATAATGGAGTATACCACTGACTTCTACGACCCAAAATTCAGTTTACGTGTCCCGGGGTTTTGGCGTGTAATTTTCACATACATACTGTGTTATTAAGAGTCCAATTTAAATTTAACGTACAGTTAAATTTTAATTTTTTATGTTTAATAAAAAGAAAAACTTGTATGTTTAATCCTTATTATGTTTAATCATACACTTAGAATACTATGTAGGTTAAGACCACTGCAAATGTAGTTAAAAACAAATGAATTTTCACATAAAGAAATGACGACTTACATTTCAGTAAATTCAACTAACATTGTCATTTGTTTCTTAATGTTCAAAAAATTACTAACAATTGTAGTAAAAATAAACCACATGTTAGTAAAAAATAAACAAACATTTATTTTTTATTTACTTTTTTTTTAATAACAAAACAACTGTAAAAAATGAATGTAAAATCATAAAGCAGTCATTTGATGTGGGTTGGTTTTTAAAATGAACTACAAAATTAGTATAAAATTTAATTTGTTCTACAAATCACTGACATTTTGCATTAAAAATGAAGAAACTGTATTACAACCCAAACAACTACATATTTTTAAAGCAAAAGTTGCCTGAGTGTATATATTAATTTAATTCTGTCAATTCAAATATATATTGCCCGTCTAAGAACGTATGGTATGACATATTGCAAGATACAATTAAATATGCCGTTTTAAGAAAAATTACAGTGGCAAGTAAAATTATATCTTACTATACATGATATCACACCTAACTATATTAAATTGTACAAAATTGGGTCACATTATACCAGATTAAATAATATTATTTTTACTCAATCAAAATGTAATGGCGCAAATGTGAGACAAAATTGTTTACTAAGAAATGCATCAAATAGCAAAGGAATCATTAAAGTAAATACGAATAGTATTTAAACACATTATTTTACTAAATCCTATCTAAATTTATAATAGTCTTAGCAATTAAAAATAACAAAAACTTCATTATTTCAATAAACATTTAGATTGTCTAAAAGACAGTTTCAAATACTTACCATTACTAAGAGCAACATGTTGACAATACATAGAATAATTAATTTAAAAACACACAATGTCAATTATAAAATAAATATCAATCTATAATTTATTCATGTTTTAATGTACACTAGGGCTATAGCTTTTTAACATTGCAAATATCAAAATTGGCATAGTATAGTGGAATAGAGTATAAACATCTATGAAGAAATACGTTTTTACTTTGTCGCTGGCTTCAAAAATGTTCACCCATCAACAGCGATTCAATTTAGAATTTGATTTTTTTTTTTCAATTTTTAATAAAAAAATCTTATGTTTTCATTTTGTTTTATATATGTCCAAAAAAAATTTAACCGTAATTAAAAATTAGGGAAGGAGGGAAGTTTCCCGCCAACTGCGAAAATTTTCTGTAGTATTTTTTTTTTTATTTTCATAAAAAAAATTTTTATTTTTTAATTTATTAACTAAATTTTCGTCCTGAATATTTTGGCATACGCGGAAATTTAATTTTACCTTACCATTATATATAGTAGTCAACTTTAATTTATACATGTTTGTGAGTATTTCGTTAATAACGCTGTAAGTCATGACCCTTTGAACTTATTGGAAATAAAACTATGGTGCCAGATTCTTTATTATGTCTACATTATTTATTGTTAAAGAACCAAAACCATCACGATCGTATAATTGCTGCAAAATGCAATTGAAATTTAGCCAACCTTGTATCAATTTTTGTACCACCAATGTGAAAATTTATTCGTATATGGGCATATATGATCATATATGAGCTTCTATATTATCATATATGGGTATAGCTCATAATAATCCATGCTTAAAAATACAAATATATTTTTCGTAAATTTTTTTTCGTAGAATGTACAAACATTTTGTTTATATTACAAAACTTTTGTATAAAACAAATTGTATAAATTTACAAATTTCGTAAAAAATACAAACATGATTTCGTAATATTTTTTTAGTACATTGTACAAAAATTTGTAATGTTACAAATATTACATATGGATGTTGATGTGGTTAGAATTCGGATTTGCAATCAGAAGGTTGCGAGTTCAACTCCTGGCCAGGACAAATTTTTTTTTTGTTTTTTTTTTAGTTTTTATATTTTTTTGATTATTAATGTTTTTTAAATTTCTATGTTTTATTTTTTATTTCATTATTACTATTTTTGTGTTTTGATATAAATGGATATTTTGTATTTTGTTTAATAAAGAGGGTCCTAAAACAAATTAAAGAGGACCCGGAAACACTACTTCCACTTTATTTGCCGGGTTTAGTATGAAATTCAATAAAACAAATATTTAAAAAGATAATATATTTAATAATAAAATGCAATTAGTTTGAAATTGTTATTTAAGTTTTTTATTATTATTATTTTATTATTTTTTTATTTTGTTTTTTAATATATTATTTGATATATTTATAAAAAAATTATATTATTTTATTTAGTTCAATAAACACAATAAAAATATTTAATGGCCATTTTACCTTTTTTATTAAATATTTGTAGCATATTTTTCTAGTTTTCATAAAAATTTCATAATATTTTCGACTTAAGTTCCTTTTTAGTTTGTTGTATTGCATCAGCTACTTTGGTGCAAATGGTAGAGGGGTCTGTCTACTTCAACACAGCAGGACGTGACTGAAATCGTGAGTTCGATTCTGTTGTGGCACCATTACATTTTTTTTTTAATTTTAAAATAAACCCGTAAGGTATGCACCACATTTTTATTTAAAAAAAGTTTTTACAAAACTTTACGAAATGTGATTTGTATATTCTACAAATTTTTTCGTAATGTCAAAATAACCAAAACTTTCGTAAAATGAACAACGATTTTCGTGTATTTACCTATAGATTATTATGAGTGTAGTTCAATATATGTTCATATATGGTCTCATTTATGGCCATATATGTTCAGATCCGAAATTTGAGGGTATATCGTCGTATATGATCACCTATGATCACATCTGATAATATATGGTCATATATGAGCATAAATGATCATATAGGATCATTTACGACCATATGCTCACACATTTCAAATCCGAGCATATATTGTCATATATTGAACTATATATGGACATATATGCCAAGCTACACCCATATATGATCATATAGGAATCATTTTTCACATAGGCGGTTAGGTAATATTTTAAATAAAACAGCTTTATTTGCTATTGGTCATAATAAAATTGGTCATAATAAAATATTTTAAACGAGCTTAAGATTTTTTGTTTATAAATTATAATTATTTATTTCCAATATTTCGTCTCCACATTGGGTGACTTCTTCTTAGTTTTATTTTAATATTCAAAAGTGAAAAAATTCAAAACGAAAGTGGTTGAACGAAACAGTTTAACAAAAAAAAATTCTATGACATGCTTGGACGGTATCCAAAAAACAAAGTGTTACATCATTTCCTTAAGGAACAAGTACCCGTAGCACAATATATTCCATATTCAGACGGTTTGAAAATGGAGTGGCATCAACCGGTATACAAAAGAATGGACGTCCAAAAAATTAAGCGCAGATGAGCTTGTAAAATTGCAAAAATCGGCGGTTCATCAAATTGGGGGCATCAAATCCTAAGTTGGCCAGAAAATTTCGCATTCCCAAGGAAACAATTTGCAAAAACTTACTCCAAATGAACGTGAAACACTACCAGAGGATAAAAGTTCCCAAATACAGTAAAAAACAATTGGCATAAATATCAACATAATGCAGACAACTAAGAAAAAAACTTCAGGAAATGGTATGTTCAAACAATTTTGGACGATGAAAAATACTTCTCTTTTGCTTGGAATAACGGATATATTAATTCTGAATTTTATTCCGATGACTAGAAAAAAAAACTCCCATCAAGGAACGGTGTTCGGACAAAGCGAAGTTTGAATCAAAAGTACTGGGCAACCATTTCGGAAAAAGATATATCACAACTTTACGTACAGGATTCAAAAGTTTACCGCGGATATTTACATTAATAAATGTTTAGTAAAACTGAAAAAATTTATCAGAGATATTCACCCTAAAGACGACATATTATATTGTGCAGTTTTAGCAAGCTGTTATTATGCCATAAAGACATTAGAGTGGCTTAATGCAAAAAATCAACATTTTGTACAGAAATACGTAAATCCTCCAAACGTCCCATAAGCACGTCCAATTAAGGACTTTTGGGGTTTTTATGCCAAATAGAGTATGAAAATTGTTTTGAAACCAAGTGCACTGAAGAATTGAAGAAAAAAATTAGAAGCAGTGTAAAAAACATTGACATGAATGTCGTCCAAACATGATTGGAGGTATCAAGCATAAAATCAAGCATAAAATATATATTGCGTTCCATTTGCTCTCTACAAAAAGTGAATTAATAATTTATAGTCGATACTGTTGTAGATAAAAATGCTTTTAATTTTTTTTAACTACAAGCGTTTTGAAATTGTCCAACTACTAAATTGGCATATCGCTCAATTACTGCAAGAACGTCACAACTCAAAAAACATGATTTTTGAGTTAATCACGCAGAATAATTCGTTATATCACGTATCATATTGTGTAAAAAAAGTCGTATTGAGAGAAATTATGTCGTTATTCTTTTCTTCAAGGTGGGAGAAAATTGAAAACTTTAAACTTGTTTTCTACAAACTCAAAATTATTGAGTTATGACATTATTGCAGTAAATGAGCGATAGTTAACGTAGAATTTATCCTTTATTGGTAATGATAACAAACTAGAATATTATTAACGTTAATATAATAATTAAAAAACAATTTCTATAACTTTCAAAATTTTTAAACTATGTTCGAAAAAATACTTTTTGTAATTTGTTCACAGTTCACTATTAAAAAATTTACGCTTTAACAAAAACCCAAAAAGTCGTTACCAAAAATTAAAATTTGAATATCAGCAAACAAATAACTTTTGGACTATAAGACTAATATCATCAAACAGTTTGCCAAATGTGTAAAATCCATTTAAATTGGATTTAATGACACTTTAAGCTCCGAGTGAATTTTTTCAACTACTTTAGCATACTGATGCTCACCGTGTAATCAAATAGGTGACTACAAAATTTATTTTTAAAAAACATAATTTCTCCTTTGCAATTGGGCACATTAAATCCAAATCGTATCTTGTGGGATTTGACGTTATTTTTCGCTTTTTCGCTCACTTTTGGGTTTTGTGTCATATTTAAAGATTGTTTTTTGGCAACAATGGCTTTAGGTTTGTGTATTGTGCTTTCGACTAAAACTTAATTTCTCTTAAGCCATAAATATATGACAAATTAAAAAGTCGAAAAGCAGAAAGCACAAGTCGTCTTTTGACGTTTTCATTAGCAGAAAGTCGCCTTTCTACTTTTTCATTAGAAAAAAGTCGACTTCAAAAAAATCGAAAAAGTCGAAAGTCGATTTATAGAACCCTACCCTATTATATTAATCTAAATTACTTGTTAAAAATAAATTTTTTGGTATTGATTTAGAAAATGAATTTGGTGGGTAATTTTTTTTTTTTTTTTTGCAAAATTACCCAAACTAAGGTTCTTGTTAATAATATAACATTGCCCACCTCGTGGTACTATGCCAAAATTTGGTTATAGCCCTAATGTACACATTTTATCTATTATTTTGCTATTAATTCAATGTATAAAACAAAACATAAATCTAAATGACATTTCATATAAAATATTATTTTACAATTAGACCACATGTCCCAAAATGTTTTACCACATTTCGAACGGTTTTGTATTATTTAGCCTTGTCAGTAAAGTGTATATATTTATAATAACTGACATTTTAACAAAAATTTAAACATACACGTAAAGACAAAATAAGATTTAAAAGCATCATGTAATAATTGGAATTTAAACTATATAAAAATATAATCCATATGATAATTAATATTATCCAAACTGATCATTAGGACAAGGAATTTCATGCAAATACATGTAGTCAGTAGCCCATTTGTTGTTACATATTTTTGCATATTTTGTTATTAATACATATTTTGCTATAAATGCATATTTTATGGCATATTTTTACATTTTTTTTTTTTTTAATTTTGCATATTTTCAATTTAATTACATATTATTGCATATTTTATAAAAATTCAAATTAAGTTTTAATTAAAAATAAACAAAAGAAAACATTTCTTTGTTGATTTTTAATGCATATTTTGTAATTTTTAGTGCATTTTATTAAGTTTTGTGATCATATTTCGATTTAAATGCATATTTAAAGCATATATTTTAGATTAATTTTAGTTGCAAGAAATTCCTTGCCCTATTAATCATATTATAATCCCCGAGTCTGATAATGCGATAATAAAGGATCATGTTGGGGTCTCAGGCCGATTTTATAATCATTACGAATTCGAAAGCTCTCAAATTACATTTTTCTCTCTGTGTACATTATTTCATGCATAGCAACACAGTCGTAAAATTGTGTTAAACTTGTATGAAATAAACAGACAATGTCTGTTGTACATTTCATAACATTTAGATTTTTGTTAGAATAAAAGTCTTATTTTATAAACATCCATTCATGAACCCCAGTAGGCTAGTTGGCAACGTGCAAGCTTATCAGTGCAGGGGTAGTGGGTTCGATTTCCAACAGAGGCATTGGTCTGTTTTCGATACAACGAGACAAAAGCCACAGTAGCTAGTGCTCGGTTGGGGTAATAATTTGTAATGATTATTTAGAGTGTTAGTTAGAGTGTTTTTACAAAATTTTCTATTATTTCTTATATTTTTGTATAGAAACAATTTATTTTGCGGAAGGAAATGTCGCATTTTCTCTCACCCTGGATCAGCGCCTGGTAAGACATGTAAAACCAAGGAATAAGTACAATCATGATAGTTCTCCTGCAGGTTAAGCTATCGTTCGCGAACACAAACGAGATGAAAATAAGTGTGAACACAGTGAATGCAAACACAAAACCATTTCACACCTAGTTCAAAAGTGACTCAACTCAAAATTTTTAATTTTTCAGAAATCGAAAAAAAATATTTGCAACTTTATACCAATTGAAACATAAAGGAAGACATAACTGTTTTTTAGCAACAGTTAACAACGACAAAATACACTGATATTTTTTATAAATAAACAAGCGTATTGTGCATAGTTTAAGCATATAAACACGAAAAATTAAAATTTTGAGTTAAGTCATTTTTGAACTAGGTGTGCGATATGATAAGTATATTTGAATCAGTTATCCGACATTTAACTCTATATGCTTTTTTGTTTCAAAATTTAAAAATAACTGTTAGTTTCGGTAACTGTTTTAAATTAGTGTAACTGTATTAGGATGCTTTATATTTTAAAAGAAATATGTTTAATGTAATATAGTACATTAAAGCGGAATTTTTTTTATGAAGAAACATTTTTTTCGAAAAATTTAAATTTATTGTTCAGATTATTGTAGTACTAGGTCTAAAAATGATGTGGTGTAAATTTTTACTTTTATCAAAATATGAAACAACAGAAGTTATAAGGTTAGGTCCACTTTAGAGAACAGGCACATTGGGGAACATTCCCGTATATAACTTTTTGTTAGCATGAAAAGCAATTAAAAATATATTTTACGTCACTCAAATATCAGATTTCTATTAAGGAACTATAAAACTATTTGTTGTCCTAAAACATTGTATGGCAAACACGAGAGATCATCAAAAAACAGAAACATTTAAGAAAAACTGTAATGTACAGTTGCAGTTTTAAATATTTTAAAATGCAGCATTAAAAAAGTGGTCAAATGTTTTATAATATTAAATTTTTTTCTAGCCTAAATACCAAAATAGAAAATCTGTTGCAATAAATATTTGTTTAAAAAATTCTGAAAGGTAATATTACTATTTCAGCTGTAAAATTGCTAAACTCACTTGAATCAGGTTTAGAAGGAAAATCAGAATGAACTGCTGTTATAAGGTTGAAATAGCGTAGTAAATATTCAAATTTTCAACTTCCATTTAAAAATTTTTCAAAATCTATTTGCCATATTTTACATTTTTTATTATTCCACTCTTCCTTTAATATCATGGTGTAAGTTATTTACGTGATTGGCTTTGTAAGTCTTTAAAATAAAATTGGTCATTTCCTTGTATTCCATACACATGAGGCTTTTCATACCAACTGGCCTGCTACAGGAAAAAATATAGAATTTAAGGTTTGATATGATGCAAATCTACTTGACTAAAGTTAATCCACCTTTTTAATTTCCTTCGTTTACATATGCACAAATAAACAATGTGTTGTTCTACCAAATTTGTGTTCGTTGCCTACTTTAGGCGATATGGGACAAATTAGGAACAAATTTCAAAATCTAATTCATAACAAAAATAAGATTAGGTATAATTTATTCCTCTTATAACAGGCTATAACTACTGTCCAAAAACTCCAATTTTTGTGTATTTACTTAAGAATTGCTGGCGATTATTGTTTTTCGAAAAACGCGAATTTGGGCGAAAACACACAGTAGCTTCAATATATTTTGATCAAACTTGAAGACCTTAGTACAATAACTAAATGTAATCTTTCTGCCAAATTTCATAAAAATCCGTGCTTACATTTTCAAGGTAAGACGATGTCCTTTAGAGGCATCCTATTGAAATGATATGTGCCCTTAGATCAAAATAGAGATCTTTACAAAAGCTTAATCTTCAATCTTACCTTGTGTTTACTATCAACGGAATCTAGTCAACATAAATATATTTTTAAGATTTTTTAAAGTTTTGTTAATTTCACAACATTTATTTTTTTGAAATTTTACGAAATTCTAATTTTAACACTTTCTTGCTTCTTAGCCATGCACACAAATTACTTCACAAAATATTTTCAAATTTGTTTTTTTTTTTGTCGAAATTGCTTAATTTCTAATTATAAAACACTCATTTGGGTCATTTATGGCCAATTTTAAATACATTTCCTCGGACGAAAGTTTAAAGTAATATTCGATTAAATTTCCAATGTTTACGATTAAAATATTAATTGAAACTTAATCAATTAAATAGTTACAAATAATTTTAAGTTATACTACAATTCAAGTAGGTCAATTGATGATTAAGCTTTCATATTCGTTAAATCTGTAAAAACGGTAAAATCCTACATAAAACGTGAAGCAGTGGTTTAAATATAAAGTTTTCTGCATTAAATATGGGCCATAAATGAGTCATAACTGTGTAGTAGTTATTTCTTTGCCATATATGGCCCTTTGAGCTCGGTTATTTAATTGAAGAATAATAAATAAAATAAGATATTTTATTGTAAAGGGTGGTTAAATTGTAAGGGCCGATGTTGAATGTGAACCACACCTAAACGCCAAGTTTTTTTCCGAATTTTATTTGACATTTCTCTATTTCAGACTTACTCAATTTGAACCATGGAGAGATACACAATCCAACAACGTGTTAAAGTTATCCAGACTTATTATGAAAATGGGCGTTCAAATCAAAATGCATATCGTGCACTTCGTGATTTTTTTGGTCAATTTGATCGTCCAAATGTGCGTACAATCGCAAAAATCGTGGAAAAATTCGAGCAAACCGGGTCTGTAGAAGATGTGAGAACACCAGTGCATGCTCGTACAGCTCGTACTGCAGAAAATATTGCTGCTGTTCGCGATAGTGTGGCTGAAGAGCCATCCACCTCAACTCGTCGTCGTGCCCAACAATTGCACCTCTCACGCTCGTCGTTGATGAACATTATGCATAAAGACTTGCATTTACACGCTTACAAGGTGCAATTGGCTCAAGAACTAAAGCCTCTTGACCATTCCAAACGTCGTGAATGGGCAGAATGGTGGCAAGAAATGGCAACAGTGGATGATCAATTTTCGAAGAAAATCATCTTCAGTGATGAGGCACATTTTCACCTCAGTGGATTCGTCAATAAACAGAATTGCCGCATTTGGGCGAATGAGAATCCAAGAGTGATTGTCGAAAAACCAATGCACCCACAAAGAGTGACTGTTTGGTGCGGTTTATGGGCTGGCGGCATCATCGGGCCGTATTTTTTCCAAAATGAGGCCGGTCAGGCAGTTACTGTGAATGGTGTTCGCTATCGTGAGATGATAAGAAACTTTTTATGGCCCGAATTGGAAGATATGGATGTGGACGATATGTGGTTTCAGCAGGACGGTGCCACTTGCCACACAGCTAACGAAACAATGGCTCTTTTGCACAACAAATTCAATGGCCGTGTTATCTCACGTAATGGCGATGTCAATTGGCCGCCAAGATCATGTGATTTGACACCGTTGGACTTTTTTCTTTGGGGTTATTTGAAAGAAAAGGTGTACGTCGATAAGCCAGCAACAATTCAAGAGCTAAAGGATGAGATAATTCGGCACATTAACGGCATAGAACCTCCATTATGCCTCAGCGTCATCGAAAATTTGGACCATCGGATGGAGGTGTGCCGCCGTGGTCGCGGCGACCATTTGGCCGATATTTTGTTCCATACATAATTGAGTAATACCAATATATCATAATAAAATAAAATTACAATAATTTCCTAAATAATTTGTGTTTTATTCAAAATCAACATCGGCCCTTGAAATTTAACCACCCTTTACTATAACCTAAAAAAAAAAAATGAACACAGGTCTTGTTATTTTATTCCGTCAAAACAAAAGCAGATTGATTGCTTGCAAAAAGTTTTAAAAGCAAAAAACGAAATGCAAAACCGCCAAATTTTAATGACATTTTTCTAGAAATCTGTACCATTGATTAAAAATTAAGTACTCCACTGAAATCAGGTGGCGAGCAACAACTGTTCTAAGACTTATCTACTCGCGCAATTACAGTGTTGCCATGTTTGAAGCCCTTCATCTTTCACCACCTTTCATCTCTCCACTATCCCCTTTCCAAAAAATGCAACACATTAATTAATAGGAAGAATTTCCTGAGTGTTGCTTCTCTTTTTTATAAAAAAAAAAAACAACAAAAAAAATGTCCGATGTATATATAATTAATGGTCAGATCTGTATTAATTTTTTCTATGCCATGCCATGTAATTTATAGTCTATACTGTGTTATAAATAAAAATACTTTTTTAAAAAAAAATATTATTTCTTTAACTACAAGCTTTTTAAAATTGTCCCACTACAAAATTCGCATAGTTTATAAACTTTTTATTTAGTTTAACAATTCGTATGGAATGCTTTATATACGACAGAAATAACCAGTTTAAAGTAGGAGCTTGAACTACTTTTTTTGGAAATGATTTTGTATACACACAGAGAAAAATTTTGTCTATTTGTCAACTGAAATGTGGCTACTGCGACTCAAATGCGGATACTATGACTGAAATGAGTTGGTAGGATATTCATTTTCACAAACAAAGTTCGGTTAATACAACTGAACACCAAAAATATTCATATATAAAATTTGAGTATGGTTGTACTAATCGCATTTATTGGTTGTTAACACCACTTTATTTCTCTGTGTGCATTTTATTTTTTTGTTTTCATGTGTGATTTCAAATTTGTTATAGTTGAATATAAGCTGAACATCGAAATGACTTTTATTGGCATACACAAGTTTTATGTATATAACTAATAGGGTATTCAAACGGTTAACCGTTACTCGATTAATCGATGAATTTTATTCAAACAACTGTTCGAGTAAATTAAAATGGCCAATTTTGAGTAATAAATAACTCGAACAATTTTGGTCGATTAATCGAGTTAATCGAGTAAATCGAAATAAGTTCTATTTCATTTTATAATTTATAAAAAAAAAAAAACTTAAACTGTTTTGTATTTTTTTTAAATATATTTTTTTTTTTAATATAAAACTTTATTCACACTGAACCCAAAATATATATTTTCGATTTTTTTCTAGTTTTCAACTTTCAAATTACATACAAATTTTAAATCGAAAACGTATTTTGGATTGCAATATGAACGTAGTAAAAAATATATCGCAATGTGTCGGTTACCGTGTTAAATTAAATATTATATATGTACGTGAAGTGGGGCTATATCTTTTTTAGGTGCCACCACGATATAGGCAATACTATATACGTGTAGTGGGACTATAACTTTTTTAGGTGGCACCACGTTATAGGCAATACTATACTGATAAAAAATATTTTCTTTGGTAATTTTGGAGAAAAGACGATAGCACCTATACAAGGTACCGTGAAATAACTCCCAATGAAATAAGTCCTAAATGAGCCCCAATTTTAATAAATGAAATAACCTCCAAAGAAATAATGAAATAAGCCCCAACATTTGAGATTTATTCCATAGTAATAAAATAACTCCCAAAAAAGAATGAAACAACTCCCAATGAAAAAAGTTCCAAAAAAAATTAAATAATTCCCAATTCAAAAACATAGAATTCTATTTATTTCAGAAATACATGTAAAAATGTACATAATATTAAACATATTATAAATATAGAATTTAATGTATACATAAATATACAAACATAATCAACAAAATTAATAGAAAAATACGTATTAAAAATATATTTATAGAAAAACCTCGAATAATCTTTGTTTTAAAAGTTAAAATAAATTAGTTTATCTAGCATGGAGTAGTGAAATAGTGCGGGAGGGGGAGGCGGCGCGGCGCGTATACAGGACGCGAAACACGGTGGCGCCGCATTACGCGAAACGTGGCCGCGCATGTCATGTCATAACGTCCAATGACAAAATGTTCATGGAAGTTATGTCACTCGAAAAGTGTCATAATGTCCATGGCCTTTATGACAATTTGAAAAATGTCGTAATGTCCATGGACATTACGACATTATTTTTTTGGATATTATGTCACTTTCAAATGTTTATCACAAAATAAACCAAAATTTATAAATCGTATAATCGCACGCAGAAAAAACTTTATTTCGCGAAGCCGCCTGCCGCCTTCTACGGAGGAAAAAAAACCCCTAAGAGCGGCCATATCGACGGATTCGACATCTGATTTGAAAAACAAGTTCTTCTGGGTGGCGGCCTTCGGCCGCTCTTAGGGGTTTTTTTCCTCTGTGGAACGCGGCAGGCGGCAACGCGAAATAAAGTTTTTTCTACGTCCGACACAAAAGAAACTTCAAAATTACTGATCTGTTTCCACACTGGAGTATAATGTCCATGGACCTTATGTCGTAACACGTTTTCTTCGTAACACGTATAATATTTTCTTGCTCTAGCTTCCGAATTTTTTAAATAAATTTGATTTTCGACTTTTACATATAACACTTTACTATTTCTTCTTTTGCCACTCATTCTTTCAAATTCAAGATTTGCCATTATTTTTAATCACTCTAATACCGATCTTTACTTACCAAAATTCTAGCAAGAACTGAGTTCCTTTTGGTAAAATAACTCATTGTATTGCTATTATTTACTTTACGACAATTTTAAAAACCGTTACAAATGCATAAAATTTACCAAAATGTAATTTTAATAGAAATGAAATAACTCCCAACAAAAACGAAATAACTCCCAGCGATAAAATCACATTTAAAATAGAAAATGAAATAAGTCCCAACAAAAGTGAAATAACTCCCTATGCCAAAAAGGAGTGAAATAACTCCCAACAAAACCTGGTTGGGAATTATTTCATTTGGGAGTTATTTCATAGTGAAATAAATCCCAATTTATATGGAAAATTTTTGGGAGTTATTTAATTTTTTTTTTTTGGGAGTTATTTCATTTGGGAGTTATTTCACGGCAGGGGTACCGTGAAATAGCCTAAAATATCACATTTTTAGCTATTTATAAAGATAGTTTTTAAATATCTTTAAATAATTACAGGCATCATTATACCCAAATAAATGGTCGAAACCATATAAAAAAAATGTAAAAAGGTCCGAGTTCCATAAATAAAGTGACATTTTTAAGTATCTAAATATTCAACAAAAATAAAAATCGGAACAATCGCAAAACCATTAGATTATGTTAAATATTTTTGCAAAGATTCGAATTGTAGTAATTAACTCATCAACTCGTTTTTGGCATTACAGCTCGGATTGGGCCATTCACTCTTTTCTCAATTCGGATCTATATTAAACTTAATTAAATCAATTAAAAGTTAATGGAACTTATATGATTTTTTCTCTATATTTTTGAGAGGCATAGATAGACTGCTATGCCATATTATTTTTATATTTGCAAAAAATTCTAATTATCTTCTTAAACTTCATAAAAACGAAAGAAAATTTTCTAAAACCCAAGAAAATTTTCTAAAACCCCTCAATTTTATATTATTTTAGAATATTTTTTTAGTTTTAAATTAATTGTCCTGATTTTGTATTTGTTTTTAGGAGAATTAAGGAAATAAAACTATTAAAATTATTTAAGTTACTCGAGTAGTTTTTGAAACCTTACTCGATTACTCGTTAAAAATCTCACAATCAAGTTACTCGGTTACTCGAACAATATCAAACCCGAGTAATTTGAATACCCTAATAACTAAGGTTGAAATAAAAGTGCCTTTTTTGTATGTGGATTCATACGTAAGTGTTCTGTGTGAGAGTTTTTGGTAGATATTCGTATATGTACCTTTTTTTTCATTAAAAATATGAATGTTTCCTTTATACGTTTACCCTTAAAAGTAAGTTCCTTTTTCGGTTTTTTGTTTACCTTAAATACATTTTTCACTCACTGAAAATTATATGATATGAAAGCTACACACTTGCCTTTAAAGCAATTGCCTTCAGAAAAAAAAGGAAAAATATAAATTTTCCATAAAAGAACTAGTTCAATAAAACTTATTTGACTATACTAGTGCTTGTAACAAAAAATATCTGCAATATTTAAATTTTATAGCTTCATGATTTTAAAAGAATAAAATTAAATTGACAAAAGTACTTTATAGACATTGCTTACTTTATACATTTAGAAAAAATGTTTGCCATTTTTGAAGTGAAATTCTGTTACTACACTTATAAAAATAAAATTTTTGGGAAAAGTTAAAAATCTTGTTACATTTTTTTTTTCTTAGTCTCTTAAAGGAGAACAAATACTGTTAGTTTGGCATTGCTGTGATTTTGATGGGCAGTTGGCTTGGAAATCAACATATAAGCTCAGCACATAAGGTGGCGGGTATACAAATCTCCAATATACACACAGAAACAACACTAACTATCACTATTTTCAATTTTAATACCAACTACACCGAAAAAATTATCAACCTAAAATATCTAGTTAAAGATTTGATTTGAATTAAATTTGTTTCTAAACAAATATTTAATTAAATCAATTAATATTATAATTGTCTTTTAAATATATAAATACATATTTTATTTTAGACACAATTTTCAAAGTTTTTTTTTTCGTACACTAAATAGAAAAATTTTAGTATAAAATACCATATGCATTTGAAGTTTACAAACAAAACAAACCCACACACAAACATGCAAACAGACGCAGCATTAACAAAAACACACATACCAATGTATCCTTCACACACTTTTGTTCCTGTGAGTATAATTTTTTTTGTAGAAGTTATTTATAACCTTTTCTCCTTTTTAATTTTCAGTAAAAGTTTTAATTGATATTAACATTACCGTGATAGCTGCAAAATCAAATAATATATTAACTGATTAAATAAATTTAAATTTTAATTTTAATTAATATAAAAATTAATTACGATTGTCATTATCTGACATTTGCAAAACACTTTCTAACATGAAATTTTTTAACTTCAACCCTTTTTTAGTTTTTTCTGAGTATTGTAACAACCGACAATTATATACAAATTTAGAATTTTTTTATAACAACTGCATATTTTCTTTTTGGATTGTAATATTCTATAAATAGATACAAATGGTTTCCACAAAATTATATTGTCAATAAAAACTCATATGCCACGAACTGGGCTAGAACCGTCTGCCACACAATTACTTAACCTTTAGCCTAAACACAATTAAAATTTGTTTTATCAAATTTCAACCTTGAATATTTTTTTGTTTCAAATTTAAATATTTGTCTTAAAATAGCTTTTATAGGTTCAACAGAAATTCGATTGCTAATCTTAATATTTTATTAGGGTTACCAAAACTAAAGAAACATGTTATATTATTTTAAAATTGGTAAGTTTTTGATTTGTTATAACTGCCGCAAAAATTAATAAATTAGTACAATATTTGGACTTTTTAGAAAGCTTTAAAGTAAGTAAGGGCTCAAAACAGTCATAAAATATTCATTACTTTAAAGTAGTGTGTTGGGGCTAACGCAGTAAAATAAATTTAATCGGGTTTTGTAAAGGGTCCGCCATCTAACGTTTTTTTTTTTAACTAGTGCTTATTTCGTGAATGGTAACACTTAGCTCATGTCTGATTTGACAGATAATTAGTTTTATCCTTCCGCTGAACGAATATGGTCCGTATGTTCGTTATCTTGTGAAAAAAGTAAAAGAAACTGGCATCCTCATCGATAAACCAAAGCGTGAAAAGCCAAAAACAGTGCGTACACCCGAGAATATTGCTGCTGTGGCAGAAAGTGTGCGTGAAGGGCCATCAACATCAATTCACCGTCGTTCTCAAAAATTGAAATTTGGATTTTCTCGTAAGATCTTTCCTAATTTGGATACTCGTAAGGTAAAATATTTTTGAGAATTTTATCAGATTTTTCGGAAGTGGTTTAGAGGTCGCGCAAACCGATTTTGTACCAAAAATCGAGATTTTTGGGCTTTTATTGAATTATTCTTTTAAATTGCTAAAAAATCGGTAATTTTTTGGCTTCTGAGTAAATATTCTTAAAGAAAATTTTCCGATCTTTAATTTTATGTGCATAAGTAATAAGTTTCGTCAGGGATTTTGCACATTTTGATACATTATATAACAGTTTTTGTAAATTTTCAACAAATATGAAAAATAATGCTTTATAACTTTCAAAATTTGTATGAAGACTAAAAAAACTAATGATGCAGTTTAAAAGATTATGAAGTTTTAAATAAAATAGCAGAAAAAACAATATAATTTTCTCTTACCGTTCTCGAGTTATACCCTTTTAAAGCTTTGCACCCATTGTATGAAATTTTTAGTGCTATAAGATTTGGGCATCCGATTTGTTGTAAACTTTAGATTATGAGATTTGAAAACTTATTTATTGTATGTCAAAGCTTAGTTTTAAGTGTTGTCAAGTTGTGGACAGCAAAAAAAAGTAGCCAAAAAGCCGTTATCACTAGGTGGCACTAATATGGCTCGAACTAAAATTCATGATTTATTGGATTTGGGGGAACTACAACCCTATTTATGGCAGATAGTCTATAGTCTATATACAATACAATTAAAATTTTTGTAAACTGATAATGGGAAAACAACAAATCATTTCAGGAAGCAAAACACAAAGTTCAACAATTGCAAGTTGTAAATGATGTCACAGAACGTGGTGTGGCCTTGGCTAATAGTCATATCAATATCACAACTTCTGAAACAGACTTTCAGAGTTTACTGCAGGGGGTAGAGCAGCATCGCAAGAACTCTAATAAATGATTTATAACAAATCTATTTTTCTTTGTTTTTAATATAATTGTTATGTATGAGTGGTAAGTAACTATTATTTTATTTTTAAAAACATTTTCTAAATCCAATTATTTAAAGTTTAAACCAATGCAAACCTAGTTCACACCTTATGGTATTATACATTTCATACAATGTGTACAAAGCTTTAAAAGGGTATAACTCAAGAACGGTGAGAGAAAATTAATTTTTTTTTTCTGCTAATTAATTTAAAACTTAATAATCTATTAAACTGCATCATTAGTTTTTTTAGTCTTTATACAAATTTTAAAAGTTATAAAGCATTCTTTTCCATATTTGTTGAAAATTTACGAAAAACCGTTATTAAATTGTCAAAATGTGCACAATCATTGCCGAAACTTATTATTTATGCACATAAAATTAAAGATCGGAAAATTTTCTTTAAGAATATTGACTCAGAAGCTGAAGAAATATCGATCTTTTACCAATTTTCAAGCAAAATTCAAAAAAAGCCCAAAAAGCTCGGTTTTTGGTAAAAAATCGATTTGCGCGACCTCTAAACCGCCTCCGAAAAATCTGGAAATTTTCTCAAAAGTTCTTAGCCTTATGAGTATTCAAATTAAGAATGATCCCCAAATTTTTTTTTTGAATGGGACACCCTAGTATACATAGAACGTAATATTTTTTACAAACAATTCATTTGACATACTAGACGTATGAGTATTGCACACAAAACAAATAATGTTAATCATACGTCTAGTGGTCCAGTCAGTCAAATCATAACATTAGACCAGTGGTCGGCAGAAAGAGAGAATATGAATGTATTGGTGTTGTACACTTTAAAAAATAAGTTTTTTTTTCTTTACTAATCTATAGGCTTGGACATTTTAGGTCTTTCTAAAGATCGCTCTTTACGGTTCAGCTCCTTTCAATGAACTAGTTCGCTCTTCTAGCTCAACAGCTCTTTATCCCAAATTGAGCTGTGCGACACGAACTATTTGAAGTGAATTGAATCAGCTGATGCGACACAAAATGTGTAACTTTCTATTAAATTTACAACCGGACAATAATTCAACACTTTAAAATATATTTAAAATGATTGGTAAATCATAAAATGGTACGTAATTATAAAAATTTACGTTTTCCAGACATTTTATAAACTCAGAATTGAATTTTTTATAAATTTTCAGAAATGATTGTATTTTCAAAGAACTAGGTAACAATTTTTCGAAAGAAAGAAGAAATGAATAACGTCTCCTTTAAACGTTAAAAAAAATTGAACTGGCAACATTAAAAAAACTCAGAAGCAACATAAACAAAATAAAAATATTTCTCAAAAGACAAAAAGAGCGAAAGACCTAAAAGAGCTGATGATTGTGATCCAGCTCACTTGTTCAAAGAAAAGACTAGTTCAATTGAACTAGTTCGTTCACGAACTACACAACTCTACTAATCTATACTAATATTAGAAAGAGGTACTACTATTATTGTTTGTAGGAGGTAATCTCCGAAACTTCTCATCCGATTTAAAAAAATTGTTTATTAATATTTAGACTGATTGAATGAATGAATGAATAAATGAATGAATGATTGAATAATTGAATAAATAAATGAATGAATGAATTACTCTTCCTATACAAAATATATTGAATAAATGAATAAATAAATAATTAGAAAAAATTAATAAGTAATGAAATAAATTATCGATAAGTCGATATTTGTATTCATTGAATTAAAAAAATTAAAATAATTCATGTTCTTTTTTTCTCTATTAAAAAAAGTAAAATTAGTTCAAAATAAAAATTACAAATATTAATCATAAAAAACATATTTCATTTTGTGTACTTAAATTATTTGTTCTTAAAAAGTATTCCATTAGATATCACCATAGTTTTATTTGGTTGCTATATTGCCTTGTTAGGATTATGATTATTAATAAACATTATTTTTGTTAACAAAATAAATGAATAAATAAATAAATAAAAAAAAATAATTCAATTTTTCAATTCTCTAAAATTTTAAGAGTGTACTTTATTTCTTCGACAAAGCGACATAGACCTACTTGGTTGATAGCGAACATACGACTAAAAGAAATAATAGTATTTCTTGTGCTCTTAGCTGTGATGCTATAAACACATAGACCACAGCAGACTGCAGAGCTACACGACTGCAAATGCCGTTGACTGCAATCGTCGCCGTGTGGTCAGCTACTTATTATTTTGGAAACGACAGCAGCATAGTAAACAGCTGATCACGATTCAATTTAAAAATATATTTTTATACAAATCAGGGATGTTAAAGTTGGTACAATTGTACTTTTTTTGGTACATTTTGACCTTCTAAAGTACCGTGGTACTACCGCGACTCATTTGGTACAATTTAAAAATTTTTAATTTTTCCCCTTTTTGAATTTTTAGTATAGCAAACAAATTGTTATTGTGTCCTTTTTCATTGCATTTATTCGTTTTATGTAATGAGCTCTTAAAATATATGCGACTATATCCGCCAGATTTTACGATTTATCATCATTTTAAGGATTTTGAAGAATAAAGTTGGCAATTTTTTTTTTTTTTAATATCGATTAAAAATTTACGATTTTTTACAAAATTTATCTGGCAGCTCTTACATATATTGACACTTGTTGAAGCCAACTTCACTTTTATTTTGAATTTATTAAAATTCTGAAGAAGTGAAAATTGATATATAGATATGGCATCACTTATAACATATGGGAAAACAGTGGACATTAGAGTGAGGTGAGTTTGTAAAAATAGAACTGTTGTGTTGTTGGAGTTGTACTTCTGAGATTATGTATGCAAGAACAAAAACACCGTGTATTGAATAAAATTAGTTTTAATCACAACAAAACTCGACCTAAATATAGCTCAGAGGGCTAAAGCGCTCTGTCTAACGTGTAGTGCGAGTGCATGTGGCATTAGAAATCAGTTTATCTATACCACGGTCAGTGATTGCACAGAAAAATTTCATATAGACGCAATCGAACAAATAAAAACATAACAAATATTACATTATTCAAAAATTCAAAAAAAAAAACAGGGTCACTGACGAACGTTCAATACCAGAAACTGCGCAGTCTAATTCAAAAAAAATTGAATATTTGCAATGTAGTTATGATTTTTAGAAAATACACTCATTCTTCTCTACCACGCCTTTCACAATTAAATTAAATAAAATTGCATATTAATTATAGTATTAACTGCAATTGTCTGAAAAAGACGTTAAAATTCAAACTCAAACGAAAATTAAATTATTGTTAAAGAAATGAAAGAAAATTTCAAACAATCTTATATATGTTTAATTTAGAACGAGCTCTCAACCTCCGTATATTTACAAAAATAAAGCAAATCAAACATATTAGCTAGGTTAATACTAGTATTTCGATCTGGTTAAAGATCTCATCAGAACCCAATGTTTTAGAAAAGTTATAGCCTCCATAATAGGCAGAACTTTAACAAAAAACCGATTAATCATTAATTTTGCTCCATTCTTGTCTTCTTAGTAAAAATATTACTTGAGCCAGAGTAAAAACTAAAATTTTTTTAACTGAAGTCGTTAAAAAATTAAAACGTTTGTAGTTTTTGGTCGGTAGTAGCTAATTTTCAAAATGAACTGAATGTCAATATGTTTCCAGACATTTCTAGTCGTTGCTGGAATTTTATCCATTCCACACTGGTCTGCAAATGTGGAAAGAGTTTTTTTTCTTTTCAAAATATAATAAAAACTAAGGAAAGAAACAGACTACATTAGCCAACATTATCAAGTCTCATACAGACTAAGGATTGGTTAAGAGCGACAAATTTATGCTGCTATGATGTAGAAATTCCAAATTATTAATTAATTTAAAACTTAATAATCTATTAAACTGCATCATTAGTTTTTTTAGTCTTTATACAAATTTTAAAAGTTATAAAGCATTCTTTTCCATATTTGTTGAAAATTTACGAAAAACCGTTATTAAATTGTCAAAATGTGCACAATCATTGCCGAAACTTATTATTTATGCACATAAAATTAAAGATCGGAAAATTTTCTTTAAGAATATTGACTCAGAAGCTGAAGAAATATCGATCTTTTACCAATTTTCAAGCAAAATTCAAAAAAAGCCCAAAAAGCTCGGTTTTTGGTAAAAAATCGATTTGCGCGACCTCTAAACCGCCTCCGAAAAATCTGGAAATTTTCTCAAAAGTTCTTAGCCTTATGAGTATTCAAATTAAGAATGATCCCCAAATTTTTTTTTTGAATGGGACACCCTAGTATACATAGAACGTAATATTTTTTACAAACAATTCATTTGACATACTAGACGTATGAGTATTGCACACAAAACAAATAATGTTAATCATACGTCTAGTGGTCCAGTCAGTCAAATCATAACATTAGACCAGTGGTCGGCAGAAAGAGAGAATATGAATGTATTGGTGTTGTACACTTTAAAAAATAAGTTTTTTTTTCTTTACTAATCTATAGGCTTGGACATTTTAGGTCTTTCTAAAGATCGCTCTTTACGGTTCAGCTCCTTTCAATGAACTAGTTCGCTCTTCTAGCTCAACAGCTCTTTATCCCAAATTGAGCTGTGCGACACGAACTATTTGAAGTGAATTGAATCAGCTGATGCGACACAAAATGTGTAACTTTCTATTAAATTTACAACCGGACAATAATTCAACACTTTAAAATATATTTAAAATGATTGGTAAATCATAAAATGGTACGTAATTATAAAAATTTACGTTTTTCCAGACATTTTATAAACTCAGAATTGAATTTTTTATAAATTTTCAGAAATGATTGTATTTTCAAAGAACTAGGTAACAATTTTTCGAAAGAAAGAAGAAATGAATAACGTCTCCTTTAAACGTTAAAAAAAATTGAACTGGCAACATTAAAAAAACTCAGAAGCAACATAAACAAAATAAAATATTTCTCAAAAGACAAAAAGAGCGAAAGACCTAAAAGAGCTGATGATTGTGATCCAGCTCACTTGTTCAAAGAAAAGACTAGTTCAATTGAACTAGTTCGTTCACGAACTACACAACTCTACTAATCTATACTAATATTAGAAAGAGGTACTACTATTATTGTTTGTAGGAGGTAATCTCCGAAACTTCTCATCCGATTTAAAAAAATTGTTTATTAATATTTAGACTGATTGAATGAATGAATGAATAAATGAATGAATGATTGAATAATTGAATAAATAAATGAATGAATGAATTACTCTTCCTATACAAAATATATTGAATAAATGAATAAATAAATAATTAGAAAAAATTAATAAGTAATGAAATAAATTATCGATAAGTCGATATTTGTATTCATTGAATTAAAAAAATTAAAATAATTCATGTTCTTTTTTTCTCTATTAAAAAAAGTAAAATTAGTTCAAAATAAAAATTACAAATATTAATCATAAAAAACATATTTCATTTTGTGTACTTAAATTATTTGTTCTTAAAAAGTATTCCATTAGATATCACCATAGTTTTATTTGGTTGCTATATTGCCTTGTTAGGATTATGATTATTAATAAACATTATTTTTGTTAACAAAATAAATGAATAAATAAATAAATAAAAAAAAATAATTCAATTTTTCAATTCTCTAAAATTTTAAGAGTGTACTTTATTTCTTCGACAAAGCGACATAGACCTACTTGGTTGATAGCGAACATACGACTAAAAGAAATAATAGTATTTCTTGTGCTCTTAGCTGTGATGCTATAAACACATAGACCACAGCAGACTGCAGAGCTACACGACTGCAAATGCCGTTGACTGCAATCGTCGCCGTGTGGTCAGCTACTTATTATTTTGGAAACGACAGCAGCATAGTAAACAGCTGATCACGATTCAATTTAAAAATATATTTTTATACAAATCAGGGATGTTAAAGTTGGTACAATTGTACTTTTTTTGGTACATTTTGACCTTCTAAAGTACCGTGGTACTACCGCGACTCATTTGGTACAATTTAAAAATTTTTAATTTTTCCCCTTTTTGAATTTTTAGTATAGCAAACAAATTGTTATTGTGTCCTTTTTCATTGCATTTATTCGTTTTATGTAATGAGCTCTTAAAATATATGCGACTATATCCGCCAGATTTTACGATTTATCATCATTTTAAGGATTTTGAAGAATAAAGTTGGCAATTTTTTTTTTTTTAATATCGATTAAAAATTTACGATTTTTTACAAAATTTATCTGGCAGCTCTTACATATATTGACACTTGTTGAAGCCAACTTCACTTTTATTTTGAATTTATTAAAATTCTGAAGAAGTGAAAATTGATATATAGATATGGCATCACTTATAACATATGGGAAAACAGTGGACATTAGAGTGAGGTGAGTTTGTAAAAATAGAACTGTTGTGTTGTTGGAGTTGTACTTCTGAGATTATGTATGCAAGAACAAAAACACCGTGTATTGAATAAAATTAGTTTTAATCACAACAAAACTCGACCTAAATATAGCTCAGAGGGCTAAAGCGCTCTGTCTAACGTGTAGTGCGAGTGCATGTGGCATTAGAAATCAGTTTATCTATACCACGGTCAGTGATTGCACAGAAAAATTTCATATAGACGCAATCGAACAAATAAAAACATAACAAATATTACATTATTCAAAAATTCAAAAAAAAAAACAGGGTCACTGACGAACGTTCAATACCAGAAACTGCGCAGTCTAATTCAAAAAAAATTGAATATTTGCAATGTAGTTATGATTTTTAGAAAATACACTCATTCTTCTCTACCACGCCTTTCACAATTAAATTAAATAAAATTGCATATTAATTATAGTATTAACTGCAATTGTCTGAAAAAGACGTTAAAATTCAAACTCAAACGAAAATTAAATTATTGTTAAAGAAATGAAAGAAAATTTCAAACAATCTTATATATGTTTAATTTAGAACGAGCTCTCAACCTCCGTATATTTACAAAAATAAAGCAAATCAAACATATTAGCTAGGTTAATACTAGTATTTCGATCTGGTTAAAGATCTCATCAGAACCCAATGTTTTAGAAAAGTTATAGCCTCCATAATAGGCAGAACTTTAACAAAAAACCGATTAATCATTAATTTTGCTCCATTCTTGTCTTCTTAGTAAAAATATTACTTGAGCCAGAGTAAAAACTAAAATTTTTTTAACTGAAGTCGTTAAAAAATTAAAACGTTTGTAGTTTTTGGTCGGTAGTAGCTAATTTTCAAAATGAACTGAATGTCAATATGTTTCCAGACATTTCTAGTCGTTGCTGGAATTTTATCCATTCCACACTGGTCTGCAAATGTGGAAAGAGTTTTTTTCTTTTCAAAATATAATAAAAACTAAGGAAAGAAACAGACTACATTAGCCAACATTATCAAGTCTCATACAGACTAAGGATTGGTTAAGAGCGACAAATTTATGCTGCTATGATGTAGAAATTCCAAATAGTTTATTAACTAAACAAATAATTCCATGATTTGGTCTCATATATTCATAAGACTTTTTTATGCCTTATTTTATTCATACATATAATGTATGTTATTGGAAGGTTTTGTTTTTTTTTTCTGTACAAGAGAATTTTTATGTATTTTTTTTTTGTTGTTTTAATAAATTTAAAAAAAATGGTACCGTCAACGTCCAAAAAGTAGAATTTTTTTTGGATGTTGGTACAAAATTGAAAACTCCATTTAACATCCCTGATACAAATTCATTTTTGTTTCAGTAGTGCCAATTACATCTTTTTTTTTCTTTATTAAAATAGAACAACATGCTTGGTAGTAGACTCGTATATAAAGTTCACTTAAAAATACAATTACTTATTTATAATACATTATTATAACGTGAAAATAAATTTATATAACCCCTCTTGAATATTAATGCAATTATACCATTTGATGTTGCGACGTTTTTTGTGTTTAACAAAATAAAATATTTTTAAGCACTAATTTGTTACATATTTTGTTTTATTGTCAACACTATTTTTGTTTTGCAGCCAACAAAAATAGAAATTAACCTAAGTTGACTACAGCGGCAAAAGTAGTCGGGTAGTCGTGTAGTTGTGTTGGTGCCAAAATAATCGTTTTCATATAAACGTGTGTATTTTATTTTTGACAGGCTGTAGTCGTGTAGCTGCAGTCGTCTATGTGTTTATAGCATGAGTTTTGTTGATATTCGTGTTGTGTACGTGTAAATAGCCGATTGTGTTCGGTTCCTGAGTGCTATGAGTGCCGATCACTGCATTAGACATAATAATACATTTGTTATAACTTATGTGAAAAATAAATTAATACGTACAAATTTCGCCTTTTCGGAAAACTTATTTTATGGGCTCTCTAAAACAGCTATAACTTTAACCCATTAATGCCCAGACGTTGTTTTTTTTTTTTTAATTTTGAGACAAAATTTTGAACTCTCATTTTTTTCAGAGCATGCTAAATTGCAACAACTCCGCTGGCAACTTAAGTTGCCAATGGGCATTAATGGGTTAAAGAAGTGGGTTTACATTAGCGCATACGGAGTCAATGAAATTTAATCGGATTTTGCATTATAGTAAAAAACCAATTAAGGTTCGTACTTTCATGGAAATTTAAAAAAAAAAAAAAACATAATTTTTCAAATTGAATAATAACAGGTAACGTCCAGTTAATACTTAAGACATAAAACCGTAGCAAAAATAGTTTAAATTGAACCTCGGTTCAATGAAAATCGGTACCAGCCCAGCAAAAAATAACTTGAATTTGGTAAGCAGTAACTACATTTGTATGCTTCCACAATAGCGCTTCACCGCCTTGCATACAATAAACCAAATAGGGAAAGCATTTTGTTGTGCTTTCCAAAAAGCCTTCTTTGAAGAAGTCAATAATGCTTACAAAGAAGCAATAAAGAACGCATACCATAAAGCAGTAATGTTGTCAAAATACAAAAATGCTCTTCTTATTGCCCAAAAAGGCATGGATTTATTGCTTCTAAGAGCACATGAAAGAAGTGCTTTTCACCTGCTTATAAAGAAACATGACAAGTAGGACATGGGAACAAAAATTATGCCTTTTGAATTTGCTATAAAAGGGCTTCGCAATTAAATAATGCCTTCCGTAAGTGCTTCTGGGTAAGCACTATTTTTTGCTGGAAGTTGAATTTTAACGAATTTTAATGCATAATTGAACAAAAAATATTTTTTCTTTGTATGAAATATCAACCAATTTATATTATTTATAATTCCTGCACTTTACTTTATCATTTCGACACTACACTTAGGAAATTATGTTGGTAAAGACGACTGCAATTGTAGTCAAAAACAAATGAAATTTCATTTAAAAAAAGGACGACTTACATTTCATTAAATTCAACTAACATTGTCATTTGTTTTTTAATGTTCAAAAATGACTAACAATTGTAGTAAAAATGAACCACATGGTAGTAAAAAATAAACCAAAATTTTTTTTTTATTTTTTTAAATAACCAAAAAGAACTGTAAAAAATGAATGTAAAATCATAAAACAGTCATTTGATGTGAGTTGTTTTTTTAAATGAACTACAAGGTTAGTTAAAAATTTTATTTGTTCTACAAATGACTTACATTTACATTAAAAATAATGAAACTGTATTACAACCCAAACAACTACATATTTTTAAAGCAGAAGTTCCCTGAGTGTATAAATATTAATAAAAAGTTAAAAACAACACTAAAAGAGCTTTAGCTTGAGACGGAAACACCAGTCCACGCCAAATCGACCTTTTCAGTTTTTTCAGAAAAAACTATTTTTTTAATATATTCTGCGAATATATTAAGTTTGAAGACCTTGAGACAAGAATTCATCGAAAAAATGCTTAAGATATGAAAGATAATGATTTTCAAGTCCGTCCCAGCAAAAATAATGCGAAGTAGTTCCAAATAAACAACATTTTCATTACACACAAAGTAGCTACTACTACTGATTTTTCTGATCTAATGCTGGTCTTTTAGATCAGTTCCTAAACTTAGCATATAATGTCATCATATACAAGGCTACCTAGTAGAAATGTCACGAATGTTACAATTTGGTATTTGACATACTCGAATGGAACCGGGAGTTTGTGTCTTTTAACAACTATTTTCTTTAATCTAGATGTCGCTTTGAACTTGTGTTTTCTAACTTTTAAATTTGAAAAACAATGATTACAAAATATCAGACTTAACAATAGTTTTCATTCCTTTCAGTTGAACGAAAAACAATTATTTCGCTTTGTTTTTAAAGATAGAAAGCTGTTTAAAAGTTTTTTTTTTAATTATAACATTTTCAGCACTCCTACAGATACATATCATCACTCAGTAAAAAAGACGTGACTTGACGTCATAACTTAATCACTAATTAAAAATAACAAATTAAGTTCTATGAAAAGAACACCCAAAAATACAATCTTTTATAACATTACACATATTACTTTTAATAAAGTGAAGTTTGAGGAATTTGCATTACCACCGTCCTATGATAACGCCATGTTAAAATCATGCGTGTTTCACCTCAATTTGCACTACATCTGAATCCATATATGTGATGATTTTACTACATCTTTTTCCACTCTTTTTTCGCTGGGGTGTTAACAAACAAGCTAAAATTTTATAAATGCACAGAAAAAACAGTAGGAACCAACAATGGAATTTGGAAATTCAAACAGTCTCATTTTTAAATCCATATTCATTACCAACAAATTTTTTTGTTTTATATTCTTGTAAATTTTAGTTTTTCATATAAAAACTATTTAAAAACCAAAATTCAAAATTACAAAAAAAAATCATCAAAAGGGTATTTGAATTTAGAAATCATTTTTGTGGTGCCACTTTAAAAAACTTTTTTTTTTGTATGTACAAAAATACTCTTTGACATTTGTTTAATATTACAAACAGAATTTTGTACTTTATTTCTGTATATTATTAAAAATAGCTTTTTTGGGACTGGTAGAAAATATATATCCAAAAATAACACAGCCCGACAAAATTAAAAAAGATTTTTTCTTCTTTGAATTTATCAACTGATTCTAGTTTATTTGGGTGCGTTGAATTCAAATCTGTAATCAGTTTGTCTCTATCAGCTCTAGTTTTCATGATATAGCTTTTTTATACCCTCCACAGTAAGTCAGGAGGGTATATAGCAGTTTGTCAATGTAACAATGTGTGGGATGGACGTATCTCAGGAAGTAAGTGGAGCTTATCCAAGATTATGGTATCAATCTCTTCTTTCGAAGATTCTATAGCAGATTAATGCATCAATAATATTTGTGGGTGGGGTTTAAGGGGTTAATTTTTAATTTCAAAATAGTGCTATTTTTGCCGTATTTTGTAAAAGTAACTATGTGTGGGATGGACATATCTCAGGAAGTAGGAGGAGCTTATCCAAGATTATGGTATCAATTCTATAAGATTCTATAGCAGATTAATGCATCAATCATATTTGTGGGTGGGGTTTAAGGGGTTAATTTTTAATTTCAAAATAGTGCTATTTTTGCCGTATTTTTTTTTAATTCCTATGGAAAAGTTTTACTTTTTAAATACTTAAAAAAAGCTATATCATGACAACTAGATAGAGGCAAACTGATTACAGATTTGAATTCAGCGCACCCAAATTAACTAGAATCAGTTGATAAATTCAAAGAAGCAAATTGAGTGTTGGCCTGTGTAATAGGAGAAGCTTATTTGTTTCAAAAATTATACTCATTTATTCTATTGTTATCGAAAAACTCTGCTTATTTTTGTTGCTTTTTTAATATGTATGCCTTTCTTTTGTTAAAAAGAAAGGAATACATAAAGTTTTTGTTATTTTAACAGTTTTTTTAAGGTTTCTTGTTTCTTTGTCTTTTAACATATTTTTGAGGAACATCTTTGAAGAATTTAATAAAAAAAAGTTGACTTTTGTCTGAACAACTTTAAATTGCGATTTGGCATGTAAATGGTGTTTACGAAATGTTAAGACAGAGTGTAAGTGATGATAATAAAATAAATTCGTTGATATTTCACAGAAACAAAATATTAAAATATAAAAATGTTTAGAAACACGTTAAATTTAAATTAGTACCGATTTTCATTGAACTGTAGTTCTATTTAATTTGTTTTTTACGATTTTGCTTTTTAAGTACTACCTGGTTATTATTCAATTTAACTGACCACAATTATTTTCATAGCAATTAGATATTTTAATTCTTATGAAAGTATGAACCTTAGGTGGTACATATTTTACCTAGTTCAAAATCCGATTAAATTGCTATTACAGCGTTGGCGCCAAAGCACTAACGCAGTAATAGTAAGAGAATGTCCTCTAGTTTGGCCTGTTCTTTCATTAATTTCGTATTGTTACATGAATATGGCAAAACTGTCATCAACATTTATTTCCGCTGTATCTATTTATTAAAGTTTCGACGTGAATGCACAAGGTTTTTTCTGGTAAAATCTAATTTTTTAATTAACAAAAAAAATGAATAGCATGGCAGTTTTACAAAATTAACCAAGTCGGATTTTTGCAAACGGTAAGAATTTTATTCACAATTTTAATAGCACTAATTGGTTAAATAAAAAAATGTAAAATATAACAAAAATTTGAAAAATCAAATTTGACCTTTCTGATTTTTGTTTTTCAAGTTTAAGTATTTTTAAATGGTTTATCTTAACTGTTTTGGTTTATTTTAAACAATTTTTCAACATGTTCAGAACAAAAGATATATCGTTTGTTTATCGCAATTTAAAAATTCACCATTGCATATGGCAACATTTTCTACAGCTTTAAACGATATATAAAACGTTTTAATGAACACAATTTAAATAATTTTTGATTTAAATAAAAATTCTCGACGATTTTACTTTAATTTTAAAAATTATATATGCTTTTCTTAGGTCCATTTTAGAGTACATGTTGGCTAATGTGGCTATTTTAAGTTGTTTTAAAAATTGTAAAATAACTTTTTTATATAAGTACACTTAGGAAATTATGTTGGTAAAGACGACAGCAATTGTAGTCAAAAACAAATGAAATTTCATTTAAAAAAAGGACGACTTACATTTCATTAAATTCAACTAACATTGTCATTTGTTTTTTAATGTTCAAAAAATGACTTACAATTGTAGTAAAAATGAACCACATGGTAGTAAAAAATAAACCAAAAATTTTTTTTTTTTTTTTTTTAAATAACAAAAAACAATTGTAAAAAATGAATGTGAAATCATAAAACAGTCATTTGATGTGAGTTGTTTTTTTAAATGAACTACAAGGTTAGTTAAAAATTTTATTTGTTCTACAAATGACTTACATTTACATTAAAAATAATGAAACTGTATTACAACCCAAACAACTACATATTTTTAAGGCAGAAGTTCCCTGAGTGTAACTAAAAGAAAATGATGTATAGCAAAAAAAAAAAAAAAAATGCCCAAAGACTTGGCTTATAAGCTGATGTAAATATTTGGATTTGGAAAATTCCACTTACAAATGAGGTATCCCGACCTGCACCGGCAGATCATAATAAATTTGGGATATGTGGTAGAGAAAAACAATTTAAGCGACCTGTGTTTAGTTAATGCTATGTGGGGTCTAAAATTAACCCTATTTTACGTTTAAACTA
Source organism: Delia radicum (assembly GCA_021234595.1). NCBI lineage: Eukaryota > Metazoa > Arthropoda > Insecta > Diptera > Anthomyiidae > Delia > Delia radicum. The sequence goes on from CM037851.1 coordinate 37,555,382, forward strand.
GCTATAGACAAATTTAGCATCAAATGAGAGATTTTTTACACTGATAATAATCCATGCGTAAAATTACAAAAAAAAAAATGTCAAAACAACAAAACTTTTTGTAAAATAAACGAAAATTTTTACATTTTCCGAAATTTACTGGTATACAAATTATGCCCAAAACTTTTTTGGTAATTATAACCTTTGGTAATTATAATTAAAAAAAAATGTGTTTTGAGTAACATTAAATATGGAATTTTATTAAGGAATTGTAGTCATATTAAGCTAAAAGTAATGTATAGTAAGGCCTACTTAATTTAATCGAGGGGGTATCTGAGCTTTTTCCGATATTCTAAATAGTTCGGTTTTAATGCGACTTTCATCGAAAAGCCTTTTTCCCCCTATATTTGAAATAATTCAAAAATGTGGCAACTCTGTGTCCATTATATAGGCAATATGGTTATCAAAATTTTTACTTTCTTGAGTACTTAAAGACAAGTTTGCAAATAAAAACAAATGAATTTTTAACCCCACTCTTTAACCTGTTAACGTGAGTTTAGGCAGCTATAAAAATACTTGTTCCTTTTTTTTTTTTTGCTAATCTAAAACACATCCAAAGTTCATTTAAATCTGCGAGTTCTGGTAGGGATACCTCCCCCATTCGTTTTTATTTCGCCTAAAAACCAGATATAGAGGCACATCATAGAACATTCCCTTATATATTAAAAAATAATTTTTCTAAATCTTTGAATGTATTACTAAAATTGTTTACTAACATCAACAAATAAAGATAATCACGTTTGCATATGTCTGTATACATATTTATACACATTTTTTTTTTTGTTATATCATTTAAACTTTTTCTTATTATTTAAATACAATTTTACCATGCCTACAAAGAATATGCATATGATGATTTCCATACGAGTTGCTCAGCTACTGGAAATTGGTATATCAATGTCATATGAACAGTCTATCTAAAAAATGGAACCACTTTTTTATACAAAAAGTTTGCAAAGTAAAACTACATGGCGTATGAGCAATAAATATTACATATAGTTCATAAAACTCCTTATATGCAATATATTTTGAATATACAAATATTGAACAAATATTTTCTCCAAAACTAATCCGAGAAAATTTCTAGGTCTATAGAAAAACTTATAAAATTTTTTGGTATATAAAAAAAACTTTTCCCATTTTTCTTTATTACACTAAAAATTTAAAATTACTGCTGACTTTTATAAAAAAAATTATTTTTTTTCAAATTCTCAATAGACAAATCAAGTTCAATTTATATAATTTTTCAAATTCAGTGATACCTCATTTATACTACAACCCAATATTTATTAATATCATTTAAATTTTCCAAGAATATTGTTGGCTGTGTGTATGATTCATATACTACACTCAAAAAAAAAATAAGTTAGTAGAAAAGTTAGTAAAACGTCTTGTAAATCAGGTATACTATTTTTTAGCAAATTTTTTTGCTAAAATCGTGTTTTCAGCTAAAATTTTTATTATACTTATTCAGCACTTAACTGTTTTATACTAATGCTTTACTAATATACTAATGTTTTACTAATTAATTTTGCTAAAAAAAAAATTAATAGTGTGGACGACAACCAGATTGAAAGATATACGCAGAATGAAGTAGATGTCGCGGCATGTCAAGATGTAGCAGAGAAGAGGAAAATGATACTAAAAAGTACAACTCTAATAAGACATATAAAAAAATCAACCATGGAAGTTTTTGTATCTCTTTTTCAAACATAAGATAAAATTGAGGATTAAAACAACTTAAATTTTGCGTTGTCACCGGCTTGTGTAAATAATTGTCTATTAATTAAATAAAAGACAAAATAAAATATTTATTTATTTAAACTAAATGTTTATAGATAAAAGACAAAATAAAATATTTATTTATTTAAACTAAATGTTTATAGTGTGGTCAAATTGCAAACAAACATATACAGACATGTAGACAGAGTAAAGCGAAAGACAAAGACACACATCTTAGGTAGATTTTTATGGTTCCTTTTTCTTATTGCAAAAAAGGGTTGTTTTTCGTTTCGTTTGTTTTTGTTTATTTTTTCGTTTCGTTTCTATAATTATCTTCGGCAGTTGCCTCCTTTAAACGATAGCATCATTTAGACAACCATTGATGTAAGTAATTGAAATAAAATTTTTGTTATGTTATATATATTTATTTCTATATATTTTCAGATATTAAATTAATTCATGTCGTCAATGTGGGAAAATTAAAATTTTTATATTTCGTTATTATAGTAAATTATTTTTAAAAGAATCACAAAAATATGTTTTATGATTTTCAGCAAATAAATTAACTAAATTACAATTTTTCTACAAATTTTTTGCGTTTTTTTTTTTTCAGTCTACTAAAATTCAGCAAAAAATTTAGTAATTTTTAGCAAGGCTTTTTTATTTCTAATCTACTAAATGTTAGCAAAACTTTTGCTGAATCTACAAATTTTGTTGCTAAAAATCAGCTGACATTAGCAACTTTTTTGCACGCATCCTCCTGACTAAAATTTTGCTGACTCAGAAAATTTTTTTGCTGACTTTACAAACTTTTTTTTTTATGTGTATTGTTTGTTTCGCTTCATTATTGATGAAATGTTGAAAATAAACAAAGAAAACAAAACAATATTTAATTATGAAGTAAATCACTTAAAAATATATATTTTTATTATAAAACTTACCTTTTTTATGTTAATTTAAAGCTGACAACTTTTCTCTTGTTTATAATTCCACGTTAAATTTTGTCTTGTTTCTAATTCCACGATCAATATAACACTGAGCATGTTTTTGTCTACAAATTCCTTAACAAGCGATTGTTGTAGTTTTTATGTAAAAAACAGATGCAAAGATGCATCATGAAACCTTAAAATCTCCAACCACTATCTACATTTATTATAGAAATGTACACACATACACGCAAGCGCAACCATTGTGTATATCTATTTAACACATTTCTTCTTGTTAAATACATGTACGCAATTATTATTTTCCTTTATATTTCTTTAAAGTACACCCAAAATAGTTTGTAGTTTGAATCAACTCACTTAAAAATCCGGTCTAATTACTTTTCATTTAAATCAAATATTTCTATATATTTTTTTAAAATATTGTTTAAATAACTAACAAATCCATAAGAAATCCAAATGTAAGTTAAAAATAAATGCTCAAATTTTAACTACAATACGGTAAAAATAAAAGTTATATTGAATTATTTAAAATTATTTCAGTTTGTTGTTTTGGTTTGAGTTTTTTTTTTTCTAGAAAATGTGTAAACACGCACATTTGTGTAAGCTTTTTCAATTTCTTGTAATTTAATTGAAATAAATTTGTATATAAAAAAAACCATTTAAATAAAAAAAAGAAATACATTTTTTGAATATTTTTTTGAAAAAAATAATTTAAATGTGAGATTTTATTCGTGTGGGTTGAGATCATGCCAAATTTTTCTCTAAACTTGAAAACTACAAACAGTAAACTAAATAATATTCTGAGTGTATATATTCACATTTTGTGAGAGTGATAAGTTCTCACTTAAAAAAAAATTGCATGCAAAATAGAAGGACACCCTTGTCGTGAATAAAAAGGGAAATGTTTGTTCCCATGTAATTTTCATTCCCCCTCAAGTGAAAATTGGCATCGTGAATTTCCCCTGAAATTGTGTTATGCTATTCACGAGTGAATGATTAGACAAAGGGATAACAATTCGAGGACAAAAAATATTCACGATAGGGGTGAATATTAATAATATTGGTCAGAAAATTTAAATTTAGATATGTTAAAAGAATTTCATTTAACAGAACACATCAAATAATATTTAGAAAATATTAGTTGAATTTCATAAAACATTATTTTTATTAAATAACAACACTATTTTTTATTTAGAAAATTCTGATTTTCTATTGCTGATCCAAAATTTAAAACTATTTCTGATAGTTTCTGCATTTTCAAAAGAAACCGAATTACAAATGATATATTTTTAAATTAATAAATGTAGTTTACATTTTTTAAACGCCAGTTATATGCGAAATAAAAAAATATATTTTGGTTTAACTTTTTTTAAGTTTGGCATTGATACTGTATAGCTGGACAGTTGGAGCGAAAAGCCTCATATACATATACGTGAGTAAACCAAAGCAGCTACAACCAAATCATTCCTTTAGGGGCCAATTTATGATTGTTACAGAATATGCTGTTGTTGTTTGTGTTGGTGCATAATGCTCAAACAAATGTATAATTTAATAATCGTTTAACACAAAAGGTTTTAATGTACTTTAGATATGAATAAATATAATATAAATTTCCTCTAAATATTGCCTGATAGTCGTTTTATGTTTTTTTAATACAACAGGTTGAATTCAATTTAAAATGTTTGCTTTTGTTGGCTAAATAATGAAAAGAAAGTGATTTATATAAAAGAAGAACAAAAGGTAAATATTAACAGTGAAAACTATTCAATAAAGGTTCTTCTTAACCTCAGCATTTCTAAATTAAATTTGTCAAATGCATATTAATCAATAATTAATTGCGACTGTCTATATGACTTTAACAATAACACCTGTACTAAAATACATTATAAAATTTGCCCTGTGGCGATGTCTCAACTTAAATACGCAAAAGTTGTCAACACTGAACGTTAAAACCATACGTCAATCTGGTAACGTTGTGAAATAGAGATGGAGGAGATTAGAAAAATAAACAAAAATCTAAAAATAGAATATTAGCTGCATTACATTCGGGGCCATACTTGGGTGTGATCGCTAAACGGTCATGACTTGGTATTGTTACGTTTGTAATGTAAGAAGAGCGCAGGTTTGATTCTTGCAGCCGCAGGTTGTTGAAAACTTTATCATATAGAGAAAATCTGACAAATTTAAGACACAAATAATAATACAATTTAAATGGAAAATCACTGATGACGCCTGTCCATAAAAAGAGGCAGAAACTAGTCTAGTCTGATTTAAAAATTAATAGTGTTTATAATTTTTAGAGAAAAACGTTTATTCTTCCTCTTAACCTCAATATTTCTAAAATTCAAAAAATATATTTTCAATTAAAGTGATGAAACAAAATCATGTTGTTTTATTTGTAAAAAAAAGAAAACTGAAAATTTATATGTTCCTAATAAATTGTATAGCAGCTCTCCGTCCAAAAAGGTCTAACTTACAGTATTTGTTGTTCTATATGATACGAATGAAAAAACGAATAATTTTAAAAATTTTTCAAAAATTTAAAATAAATAAAATATATTTAAATTTATCTCTTTGAATCGATAAAAAAAAATATCTGACTTTAACAATAAAAGGTAAAAAAAAAGTATGTTGTCTATTTTAAGATATACTAAGTTATCTATTTCACTAAATATTCAGAACTAGTTCTAAATTGTTTACCTTATTTTTTATTTCCCATATAAAATGCTATGGACATTAGAGCGGCTTTATTTCGTATAAAGTAAATCGTTTTTCTGAAAATTTAAATTTATTGTTCAGACTATTGCAGCACTAGCTCTTAAAGTTTAGTGGTGAGAATTTGAAAAACTCGGAAAGCTTTAACACGTGACCTAGCGAGCAATATTTTTGATTTTTGCAATTTTTTGTTAAAATTACTTTAACAATCAAATAAAATAGAGTAATATTAGATTTTATTTGATGCTTTTCATAAAGGTTGATAATTTTCATAATAGACAATACAGTTGTTTCATAGGCATTACCATTATCTTCAGTTATCCGCAAAATAAAACGATAATTGGCTTAACTCAAACGGAGACATTTCATGCAGCTGACAAGATCAACTTTATGAGAATTTGTTTGTTTGTTTAGTGTATAAACTGGCTGACTTGGTAAACCTTATTATAAAATCAAAAATCCAGTTTATATACTAAGGCATACAAATTCTGATAAGGTTGATTTTGTCTGTTGTATAGAATATCGCGGTTTGAGTTAAGCCAAATATCGCTTTCTTTTACAGACAACTGAAGATTAGGGTAATGCCTGTGGAAGAGTTATATTGCCTATCAGAAAAATTATAGTAAATTTTGAAAACCAACAAATAAAATATAATATGACAATATTATATTTTGGACTTGACTTAGAACAATATTCCAACTAAATATATGTAAATATGGATAGTCCAAAAAATTTATGTTTGTAGTTTTAATACAAAAGTTAAAACATTTTTGAACAAATACCATACCACAGCTCTTCTCATACAAACATTGTTTGTTGTGAAATATATTGTTTTTACAAATTGTTATACAACAAACACTCATACTACATATAATGATATACAAAGTATATTGATATGTAAAAATTGTTGCTTTTCAAATATTGGATTTTTTTTTGTTGCTGAATAGTGGTTAGATAATATAGGCCTTCGGTGTTTCCATAGCACTTAACACCACCGAAGTAATATAATGAATCAGGGCTACGAAACAAAAAGTTTCAATAAGTTCGCCAACTATCCATCAGGTGGCGAGCAACATGTGTTGCGCGACTTATCGTCTCACGCAATTATACTGTTGCCATGTTTGAAACTCTTCATCTTTCTCCACCTTTCACCTCGCTACTAACCCCTTTACAAAGAAAGCAACACATTTATTAATAGGAAGAATTTTCAGAGTGTTGCTTCTACTTTTTAAAAAAAAAAAAGATAACATAGGCTAAAATAAAACTGTTAAACGTATCAAATTTTAGTTATTTTCGAGTTGAATTTTAGTAAATTGAAAATAACAATATGCTTGTCATATTTTCTTTAAATATCGTTGAATTCAAGCAACAGTATTAAAAAAATTGTGAACTGCTGATTCCAGAATCGCAGATTTGTATTCGTATATAAACTTTGAACATTTCAAAATTTTTGTGATTTTGTTTGTGTATTAATATTAAGCAATTTCTTCTGATGTTGTTAGCACATTAATTGCAATTAACCTGAATTCAGCTCTTAAAATAACTTAAGTTTTGTAGATTTAACAAACTTATTTTTGCGATTCTTATCTTAGCCAGTGTAGAAAAGCATTACCATCTAAGTGGTAACGGCAAGTATTTACCATTGTCATTACAAATCTCATTACATTAATATAAATAAATAAAGTATGCATACCATGTAGCACTAATGTTGTCAACATACAAAAAGCGCTTCTTAGTGCCTAAGAAGGCAATTCATTCAGGTTGTCGGTCAAACACACTACCATATGAGTTATCTTGACATATTATACATGATAGATAAAAACATAAATGACTTGCTTGCATAATACGTCATTACTTTCCAGCTTACAAAAAATCAAAAATAAGTAGTTATATATGTACTTACTAGAAGCGAACAAATAATGAGTCTAAAAATAGATTTTCCGAAATTTGTTAGATCATAACTTTTTATTTAAACTAATGATAAAAAAAATTACTTGTGGGTATCGCATTATTTTTTGTATTGAAATAATGGGAAAATTAACTAGTCATTACATGTCATGACATGTCGTTACCGTTTCTGCACTGCGTACTAATATTATGAAAAATAAATCTGCTAATTTTAGCAGTTTTTGGTTTGCAACGTCATTTTAAAATAATTTTTAGTAGTTTTAGCAAACAGTTTTCACAATTTTTTTTTTTTTTTGCAATAGTGTTAAGTTCTGAAAATCAAATCAATCATCAACTGATTTTTAATTGCTATGAAAAATGTGATTATTATGGCTATAAATCTCATAGTTTTGACAGCTCTGCCCTATTATTGATAGAATATAAGTCGTAGATAAACTACAAACAAAACAACAATCTAATGAATTGTCTATTTCAACAGTGTTCACTGTATTTGTAATATATCCCAACATCTCCAATTTTATATATAAACCATTCTTAAATACATCTGTTTTGAAAATGATTATTTTATTTTTTGTATTTATGTTGTTTTTTTATTATTTTGTTTTCCTATTGTTAAGTTTGTGCATGATAATCTCTGCCAACAAAGTATTCATTATGCGTAGAGTAGTTGTTTTTTGCAACAGATTTTTTTCCAACTTATACCACGTATTTTTTTATAATTACCTTTAACTTTAGGGATTAATGGCTATAATAAGTGTAGTGTTATATTAAAAACAGTTTTAACACAAGTTGTTTTATTTTTAAATATTTTTTTTTTTTATTTTAAACAATTATATGAAGGGCTTATTGCAAAAACTTGATAAGCCACATTTAATTTTTGGTTACTTTACGCCTTTTGAAATGTGAATAACTTTAAGAAATATGGCTACGGCAGGACTTTTATACTTTATATACGTGTCACAAGTGTTTAAGCAAGAATTCATTCAATATTTAATCAACGTATGTCTATAAAACAGTGAAAACTAGAAAATTGTAAATGTGGCTTATCAAGTTTTTAAAATAAGCTCTTCATATATATTTTTTTTTATCGTAGTCTCTACAAAAGTAAAATAATTAATAAAACCATGTAGGTTTAAATTACGCTATTCGACAAAATTAACTTATTTAAAAAAAAAAAAAATTAACCTCTCTTTTAAATACGTATTTTTTAAAAAACTTGGGTACACTGAATCCAAAACTGTCAAAATTTTGTTTTTCTCATTTGCAGTTTTTGAAATATTGCTTTTTTATATTTACATAATTTAACAAATTTTTTTATATTTTGCTTAAGTTTTCGTAATCTAACAGCGAAATCAGTACCATTTTTTTAAATAATATAATTTTTTTTAAAAATTATCGTTCATTTGAGTATAATTATGACAATGTTTATTTGGGTGTATTTTACAAGTAATACAAGGATATGAAAATTTCGCATGTTTTGTTTTATCCTTATAATAACGTAATAGTACCAATTCAAACGAAGAAGATAAGTAACCGTCAGAAACCGTGGTTTACAGCTGAAATTAAGCGCCTTATAGTAAATCGTGACAACGCTTACTCTCGATGGAAGCGCTTCAAAACTAATGATCTACATAATAATTATCGCAATGCCAGAAAAATCGTAACCAAAAAATTTTCCAATTCCATTAACACAAAGAATACTTGGAAAACTATTAGGGAAGTTGGAATTGTTAATAATAAAACCAAACAGGATAATATTATATCAGATCCGTATGAATTAAATGCGAATTTTGTTAATATACCCATGCCTCAAGCAGATCATACACATTATATTAATTTTCAAGCTGCCAATCTTCCACAGAACCCTTTCAATTTTGAGTACGTTATTCACCTAGATGTTCTCAAAAGCTGCCTTTCCATTAAATCAAAAGCTACAGGTATTGATGGTATTCACCCTGCCTTCCTTAAAATTATTCTTCCGTCGCTTTTACCTCAAATCACACACATTTTTAATAAAATGATCATGACAGGCACTTTTCCACTAAGATGGAAACAGGCGAAATTTCCTCCAATACCGAAATCATCAACTGAATATCGGCCTATAGCTATATTACCTTTTCTTTCAAAGGCATTTGAAAGACTTTTACACAATCAGATAACTAATTATATTAATGACAATAATTTGCTAACCGATAAACAATCTGGGTTTCGGGCCAAACATAGCTGTATAACTGCCCTAACTGATGTAGCAGAAGATCTCAGAAAGGAAATTGATGATGGCTGCGTCGCATTTTTAGTGTTGTTGGATCATTCGAAGGCCTTTGATACCGTTGACCATACAATTTTAATTCAAAAACTTGAGAAAATTATGAATTTTTCTTCAACAGCTATCAAATTGATTAACTCATATCTTAGGGATAGAGTACAGTGTGTTGAAACTAATGCTTCAACAATCTCAACTTTTCTTCCAGTTGTTAGAGGTGTTCCACAGGGCTCTATTTTGGGCCCTCTCCTTTTCTCTATTTACGCAAACGATCTCCCTGAACAGTTGCTCCACTGTAACATTAGGATGTATGCCGATGACGTCCAATTGTATATAAGTAACAAAAAGGGACTAATAGAGGAATGTACTGCAAGGCTAAATGATGATTTACATCGGGTTTCTCTTTGGGCAGAAGTAACTGGTTTAAGTTTAAATCCTAGAAAATCAAAATGTATTGTAATGCGAAAAAGAACACAAAAAATTGTTGTTACTCCCAACGTTTTTATTAAAGATCAACGAATTGAAATCGTAAATAAGGCAAAAAATCTTGGTGTAACTTTTAATGACACTCTCACCTGGTCAGACCATGTAACAGCTGCCTGTGGAAAAACATACTCAATGCTAAGAACCCTTTGGCCTACTCAAAACTGCACTCCATTAAAAATTAGGTTACTACTTGCAAAGACATACTTGATTTCAATTCTAACCTACGGATGTGAGATTTTTGCAAGTTGTGATGCTACAAGTAAATCTAGATTAAATGTTACATATAACAATATTGCAAGGTACGTTTATGGTCTCAGAATCTGTGATAATAATGGTAATTACATTAATATTACTCCACATTCAAAACAAATTTTTGGTGTGCAGTTTGAAGACCTACTGAAAATAAGGACTCTTGTATTTCTACACAAAATTATTACCACTCGTGAGCCATCTCATTTGTTTAACCGTTTGAGATTTAGTCGACTAAGAAGACACAGAAAAATTATTTAAATCAGACATCACACATTAATATCCGAATGGCAATTTTTTATAACTGCAATACGTCTTTGGAATAATATTCCTCCAACAATTAAAGAAACCAGCAATGCGTTACATTTTAGAAAGAAAATTTTTAAACATTATTCGTAGATAACATGTTTGTATGTTTATATAGTTCGATATAGTTCACAATGATTTCATTGTTAATAAATTTATTGATGTTATTTTTTATGTTTTGTTAAATTCTTTTTTCTTTGTTTGTAATAGTTTATATATTCATTTTAATTTTTACATTCTTATTTTAAATGTTTACATTATTATTTATTACAATTTATTTTTAACTACACCTAGATTTAAGTTTTTTTTTTTTTCTCTCTCCCAATCATAATAACATCATAAGATTTCTACTGTTTAAGACGTATGTTTTGTTGTAGAAGTAACCATATTAAATAAATAAATAAATAAATAAAAATAAAATAAATTGTGTGTATGGTAAAACTATTTTAAATTTTATCACAATGAGTAAACTTAAGATTCCACTAAATCAGGCGCGATTTCAAGGGGGAGGGTGGGGGCAATTTGAAATCCCCCGACCCAAATGATATTTTTCAATACAAAAATGTAAAAAACATTAAGAAAGTAATTAAAAATACTCTTATACCCCAAAATCCTTTTGCAGGATCCGCGCCTGCACGAAATTCATTATTGTATTAAAATTAATTGCAAATGTTATGAAATATTTAGAAAAGTAGAAAATCTGTATATGAAAAAATAAAAGGAATAAATAACGCAAAATAAAAAGCAACGCGATATTTCAAAAATTATAAATGAAACAGACTCAAAGTGAATGCGAAGAATGTAAAACGCAAACAAATAAAGGGCGGTTAAATTGTAAGGGCCGATGTTGAATGTGAACCACACCTAAACGCCAAGTTTTTTTCCGAATTTTATTTGACATTTCTCTATTTCAGACTTACTCAATTTGAACCATGGAGAGATACACAATCCAACAACGTGTTAAAGTTATCCAGACTTATTATGAAAATGGGCGTTCAAATCAAAATGCATATCGTGCACTTCGTGATTTTTTTGGTCAATTTGATCGTCCAAATGTGCGTACAATCGCAAAAATCGTGGAAAAATTCGAGCAAACCGGGTCTGTAGAAGATGTGAGAACACCAGTGCATGCTCGTACAGCTCGTACTGCAGAAAATATTGCTGCTGTTCGCGATAGTGTGGCTGAAGAGCCGTCCACCTCAACTCGTCGTCGTGCCCAACAATTGCACCTCTCACGCTCGTCGTTGATGAACATTATGCATAAAGACTTGCATTTACACGCTTACAAGGTGCAATTGGCTCAAGAACTAAAGCCTCTTGACCATTCCAAACGTCGTGAATGGGCAGAATGGTGGCAAGAAATGGCAACAGTGGATGATCAATTTTCGAAGAAAATCATCTTCAGTGATGAGGCACATTTTCACCTCAGTGGATTCGTCAATAAACAGAATTGCCGCATTTGGGCGAATGAGAATCCAAGAGTGATTGTCGAAAAACCAATGCACCCACAAAGAGTGACTGTTTGGTGCGGTTTATGGGCTGGCGGCATCATCGGGCCGTATTTTTTCCAAGATGAGGCCGGTCAGGCAGTTACTGTGAATGGTGTTCGCTATCGTGAGATGATAACGAACTTTTTATGGCCCGAATTGGAAGATATGGATGTGGACGATATGTGGTTTCAGCAGGACGGTGCCACTTGCCACACAGCTAACGAAACAATGGCTCTTTTGCGCAACAAATTCAATGGCCGTGTTATCTCACGTAATGGCGATGTCAATTGGCCGCCAAGATCATGTGATTTGACACCGTTGGACTTTTTTCTTTGGGGTTATTTGAAAGAAAAGGTGTACGTCGATAAGCCAGCAACAATTCAAGAGCTAAAGGATGAGATAATTCGGCACATTAACGGCATAGAACCTCCATTATGCCTCAGCGTCATCGAAAATTTGGACCATCGGATGGAGGTGTGCCGCCGTGGTCGCGGCGCCCATTTGGCCGATATTTTGTTCCATACATAATTGAGTAATACCAATATATCATAATAAAATAAAATTACAATAATTTCCTAAATAGTTTGTGTTTTATTCAAAATCAACATCGGCCCTTGAAATTTAACCACCCTTTATTAAACACGTATTTTGTTTTAAGTGCACAATCTCAAGTTTAGGGGTTAAAATGTGGGCTCAAAAATACCCAATTTGAGTTTTTTTTTTTTTTTGTATATATGTATCTTATAAAAATTGAGTATCAAATGAAAGGTATTTTGAAAACGAATCAACTAATATATATATATAGAACATGGCCTTGTATTTTTGTTATTTAAAAAACAATTTTTTCTAATACCAAATTTGTATGGGAAGTTGTTGTTGGTTTGAGTTCAAATTTACATAACTATAATAATCTTTATTTAATATATATTTTTTTTTTTTATTAATTAATATTCATATAATTACAAATTACCCTAACCGAGCACTAACTACTATGGCCTTCGGCGCGTTGTAGCGAAAACAGACCAGTGCCGCTGCTGGGAATCGAACCCACGACCCCCGCACTGATAAGCCATCACGCTACCAACTAGCCAACCGGGGCGCACGACTATTCAATATTATCGAGGGGCTCTGGGCTTTTTTTCAATTTTCGTAACCGTTCGGCATTTTTTTATTTTTATTTTAAATATTTCAAATAAGTGATTCCATATCAAATCAACCAACCGGTGTATGCTATCTCCTACGAAGACAAATACAAAGTTTGGGGGCACTGACACTTCTGCTATGAGCTCTTAAGAATCGGAAAACACTATAAAAATGCGCAAAGTTGTACTTAATTGTAATTTTCTTGAAAACTTTTATACACTCACAACAACTTTTCCATTAAAAATCCACAGTTATTTAAAAATTTAATCGGTAAAGTTGTTTCAATGGAATATACAGGTAAATTATCACAAAAATATATTTATTAACTTGCTGTCTGTTATTCAATAAACAAGATAAACAGAAAAAACGACTTTCTAAAATATTTAGTTAAAATTTTCTATTTAAAACAAAAAGTTGTTGTATTATATTGAGTATTGAAATAAACGAAAACAATCTATTGTTTTTATAAATTTTGTCAATTTATTTTTCAACAAAATGAACTAAAAAATACAATTGTTTTAAACGAAAAGTAAGTAGTCCTTTTTTTAACTGATTTTTAGTTAATTTAATGTGTATATTCAGTAGTCTTTACGGGAATGCAACTCATCAAGGTCGCATTTGAAATGTTATTACTTTACCTATGATTTGATATACAACATGATTTTTGATTTGGAAAGGACTACGATCGCTTTTCTTGACCTATAAGTTATAGCCTCTCTATATCATTGAAAACGACTTTTTCAAAAATTTGAAAAAAAAAATTATATGTTAATGATGGTTTCCTTCTCTACAGTTGTGACAAATTTCAATGTGGAAATATTTTTGTATCCAGAAATATAAATCATATTATAAAGGTAGATATTTTACTAGGAAACTCTTGTCATCTGAAGATTTTCGGTGACGTAAAACGACCTTACAACCTGTCAGTAGATAAAGTTTACATTAAATTAGCGAATGAAGACATTTTTAATTAATAAATAAACATTGCACGGTTTTTTATTTAACAAAAAGCAATTGATCTCGAACTTGTATAATCTTTTTCATGTCATAATTAAATCTTTTAATTGTCTAATTAAGAGGAAGCTTATTAAAAATATTTCAATGTGTTTTAGAATTGTACGTTAAAAATGTCAAAATGTCAAAAATTCCGAAACTCTTATATTAAAACCCACAACTGCGAAGTTCATTAAATATAAAAAATAACCCAATTTGTCCACTAAAACTTAATAGATATAAGTGAATTTGGACTTGAATTTTGAATTTATACCTCCTAGCACAAAACTAGCAAAATGTATGTGTTTTTTCGAATACCATAAAAAGTTGAGCATGCTATGCCATGCTATTTTATACTGGCCTTTCAAATACTTTTTATTATATACCAAATCTATTTATGTATATATGATATCCTATTCCTTGTGTGTGTTTCATTCATTTAATTTCTTTTTTATTTAATCGAGCCCCAAGGCCATATATGATTAATATAGTAATACCTGTGTAATGATAAACAAATAAATCGTATTTAAACTAATATATAACTAGGAATGATAAGTATACAATTTAAAATAATAAATATAAAAAATATCATGAAAAAACCAGTAAAATATTTATCCATAATTTTCCAAAATAAATATACTCATTGCATCCGATTTGCCTTGTTCCATTGCCTAAATGTTAGCACTCGAAAATATCTTTCAAAAGTAGCATTGTACAATTTGAGATATTTTAATTGAGGATTCGGAGTTAAATTTGAAAGAATAAAAAGTTGAAAAATACAATGAGAAGTTTTAGTTTTCATTATGCGGTAAAGAACTATTAAATTTCTAAAAAATCAGAAACATTACCTCTAAATTTAAGAACATAATCATACCTGATAATCCTATTATTGTTGCTCCTTAATCGTACCGGTATAAACTTCCAAAAACAGTAAAGAATATGTGTCTTTAAGACAGAATGAGCCAACTTTATTTTCAAACTAACAGGTTAATATTATATCAGTTAATATTATATAGGGATCTAAGTGTATAGCACACTTTCGCTGAATTTTTGTTTATATGTAACTTGTAGTCTATATTCCCATCAAGCATAACACCCAATCAGTTCATTGTGTCAACAAACTGGACCCTTACGCCATTGAAAGAAAAAGATAAATTGTAATTGAACCTATTGTTCAAACGATTAAAATTTAGTTTATTAACATCTGCCCTAGCAGTACGATCTGGCTCTGTGCTATAACTCCCAGGTGAAAAAAGTTCCCAAAAAAAAAATTAAATAAGTCCCAAAAATTTTTCATACAAATTTGGGAGTAATTTCAAATGAAATAATACGCAGTTCTTTTGCAGTTATTTCATTATTTTGGAAGTTATTTAATTTTTGTTGTTAGGTGTTATTTCATAATGCAGTAATTCCGAAATGAAATAAGTTCCAACAGAACTTAGCGTGGGACATAGCGCCCAAAAAAATTATATGTAAATTGTTGTTGTAAAAATGTTCTTGTTTTTGGGCAATACGACATTGATTTGGACGAAATAACATTTTTTGTTGGTCGCTATGACGGTTTTTGGTTTTGCCAAAATAAATTTGGGCGCTATGACGGTAAAAAAGAAGTTATTGCCCAAAATCATAATTTTTTTTTTTTTTTTGTTTAATGTCATAAGACCTTAAATGTCAAAGCTGATTCATGAAATCAAACAAAAGAGTTAAGGAAATTTAAAAAATTGCTTCAATTTTATTTTTTTGTGTCGCACGCAGAAAAACCTTTATTTCGCGTAGCCGACTGCCGCTTTCTACGGAGGAAAAAACCTTAAGAGCGGCCGAAGGCCGCCACACAGAAAAACTTGTTTGTACAAATCCAATGTCGTACCCGTTGAAATCTTATTTTTAAGACAATAAGTAATATAATTTGACCAGTCATAGCTTTGTCATTTAAACAGCTAATTGATTACTTTTTATCTTAAATAAAAGAGTAGAGCATTGGCCTTCTGTTTATAACACGTTTGGACACTAATATATACGTAAAATTTTAATTAAATAGACTTTTAAAAAAATAATCATTAAAAAACAATAAATCTTGGTGTGGCTTGGTATTTTGGGACATAAAAAGTTATGACAGGTCAAACAAATGTTACTTGATGTCTTAAAAATATAAGATTTCAACGGATTCGACATCTGATTTGAAAAACAAGTTCTTCTGTGTGGCGGCTTTCGGCCGCACTTGGGGTTTTTTTCCTCCGTAGAACGCGGCAGGCGGCTTCACGAAATAAAGTTTTTTCTGCGTGCGACACAAACGACATTATGTCTTATGACATTTAAAAAAAAAAAAAATTATGATTTTGGGCAATAACTTCTTTTTTTTACCGTCATACCGCCCAAAAAAAAAAAGTTTTTTCAAAACAAAATGCCATAGCACCCAAAAAAAGTTTTGGATTTTCTGTCATTGATTTGGTCGTTATAACATATTAACATCCACAATTTTGGGGATATGCGGACATTTGGGCAATATGTCATTTTGGTTTTGGGCAATACGACTTTGGGGAATATAACGGTACGCCCGTACTTCATTTGTGTTGCATGGGCTATTTTAAGGAGTAATTTAATTTTTATTCTTTGGAAATTATTTCATGATGAAATAACAACCAAAACCTAGGATTTGTTTAATTATTGTTTTGGAAATTATTTAATTTTTTTAGAATTTATTTTACTTTTTTGAAACGGGACTTATTTCATTTTTTTAGAATTTTTTTCATTGGGAGCTTTTGCACTGGATCTTTTTGCACCTGGGACTTATTGCATATAGCCGTACGATCCAACACAAAATTTATCGATAAAGTCTTTATTCCCGGTAAGCAAACACCCTACATTGAGAGGCATTTATAAATTCCGCATAATCATTCATATAAATTAGAAATAAGAATAAAGATATCACGTGGTCCTGACCACTTGTGCATCTTAAAATATTATTAATTGGGACCGCTATTGTATTAATTTTGGGACCGCTATTTTATTAATTAATTTTACAACAAACTACATTAAAAAAAAAAATTCCAACAAAATATATTATAAATCCAAAACTTTTTCACCATCGATAGATTGCGGATAGATTTAGCATGGTTAAACATCGTCTAAAACATGCAAAGAATTCTTGAAATTCCTTATATTTATATACAAAACCGTCTTCAAAAATTGCCTGACAATTAACATTTTTTAAGTTTGGCAATTATAATGACCCCCTTAATAAATCCGGAAGTAATTCCAAATACATTTCAGTTAAATTATAATGCCAAACTCTATTTATAAAAATATTAAGTGAATTAGGCTTATTAAAGAAATAAAAAATATCCTTTTAATTAGTTCCCCTTATTATGTTAGAATATACTGGTAAATTTGTTAAAAGTGTCATGTTGAAGTTTACAGAAAACTGTTATCCTACCATTATCCTATTTTATTAAAAAAAAAGACATAAAACTTAAACAACAACAATAAATTTCATGTTGTACAACACTGTTTTAAAATTATACCGTGACCACTTAACATAAAAAACTGTATTTAACCTTTAAAACTGAGGAATTGTTATAACTATTTTTCACATAACTGTAAAAATAAGTTTTAAATTTGTTTATGATTGTACAGAACCAGTGGCGGCTTCAGCTCAAGTTATTGGGTGGGGGTGGGAAACTTAGAAAAAAGATTTCAATCCCAGAATTGTTGCTGAAACAAAATTTCATTTTCATTTCCCATAACAGCCACGAAATAACTAAATAACGAAATTAAGAATTTAGCAAAATTGGTACGTGCTGGAAACAGCACAGAATTTGGAATCTGGAGAACAGATTTGGAATCTGGAGATTGACGTTCACAAGACCCAACCTACACTTTTATGTGGGGAATTTCCCTGTTATTCAAAATAACTTGTGACACAAGAATTCCGTTAAAATTTCAGCGATATTTAAAATTAGAATACTACGGAAGTCCTTTATTATCTTATTTTTTTTTTTTTTTTTGAAAATGGACTCATGCAACTTGAAATATAGGTGGTTCATTTGTAAGTTAATTTTGTCTTAATATTAACCGATTTTTATCAAATTTGCACATCCCAATAAAATGCGAAACAATAATATCTGCTAAGTTTTGTCCGATCCGGACCAAAAGTTTTTATATTCAACCTATAATCTTTTCGCTAGAAATCGTGTACAAGGACAAAAATTATCAAACTTATTGAGTTCTAATAATAATTGTCAAATCAACCACAAAATTTAATTAATTTCTACATTAGTTATTACGTTGAACGAATTCATCAGAGAAAGCGCTTTAGTAGAATAATTTATAACTTTTAGCTGAAACTGTTCTACCAAATTATTTTCTTGATAATAATAAAGTAAAAAAGAGGAAAATATTCCGATAAATAAAAGTTTCATTCATTAAAATTGACTTAATGAAACACCTTTCATTGACTCAATGAAATGTTTCTTTTTGGACTTTTTTATGAAAAAATTCATTGGATTAATGAAGGAATTCATTAAGACTACGCACAAATTTCTATCAGTGTATATAATGATACTAGAATTAGATTTCCAAATCTAGTTTAACCTGCATTTTGAGGTAATGTAAATGCAGCTTTACAAAATTTTATTCAGCGTTAATCAAACAAATGGACGCTGTTTTGTAAAATTACCACCAAAAACATACAGATTTTTTTATTCACTAAACTTTTGCCAATTTTCAGCAAAAAATTAGATTGTAATTACTTGTTATCTTTATTATATTTCCCATGTTATTATATTACTACCAATAGGTGTCAAAATCAAACAGCTGTTTAAAATCTAATAAGAATTCGATCATAAACGTTTTGAAGTAAAATACGAATTAGAATACAAACTCATGTATTTTCCGATTTAAAACAAGTTTTTATTTTCGTTTGCTTCATCTTTTTTCTCTCCTTTTTCCCTTTTCCCTTTTTCTTTCTTTTCTCTATTCCTCTATTATTTTGCTGAGTGGGGTGGAGGGATGAAAATTTTCTACCGTCCCCTCTTATTATATTACTAGAATTTTACAAAACTTTACTAAAGTTAACTAATTTTTCCCACTACCTTCACTTTAGTAATAATTACAGACTAAAAGGACAGCTGGCCTAGAAATTCGTTAATTCGTCTATAAAATTACTGATTTTTTGTAATTTATACAGACACTTTTGTTTGAGTGTATATTTCAATTTAATACTTCTTTTTCGTCATTTTGACATTAATGTTTAAAAAAACATCTACTCATGTTATGTTCATATAATTAAGTAATTGATTTTCTTTTAAATATAACAAAAACATTTATGAACTTAAAATATGTCAGCCAATTCATAAACGGGTTAAAAGATCAAATTCATTCAAATGCACTCAAATGTTTTATGTATTTACCTCAAAAACATTAATGCTGAAGCATGCAAAAAAATAATCAAAAAAGCATAAACATGATATAAGTGCAAAAGAAGCACGTTTGTATAGTATGAAATACACAAACATGAATTTGTTTTTAACTACAAACAACGAGGGCTGAACTAAAATTTATAATAATTTATAAAATATACACCCCTGGTTTTATTGCAAATGGTTCAAAATTGAATTACAGAATCAATTATATGGTATTTTAATTAAATTTGGATGTTTGCTAAAGAGAAATAAGCTAAGAACAAGCGCCATTCTTATCGTACTAATCTCAATTTTAAGGGTTAAAAAGATGGTATAAAAAATGGATCAAATTTAATTTTTTTCTACAGTTTTGTTAGTTTTTTGTTTTTATATACATCGAGATTATTTTTATATTATTTTTAATTTTTAACGAGCTTACAACTTCCGTATATTTAAAAAAATAACGCAAATCAAACATATTAGCTAGGTTGATACTAGTATTTCGATCTGGCTAAAGATCTCATCAGAACCCGAAGTTTTAGAAAAGTTAGAGACTCCATAATAGGCAGAACTTTAACAAAAAAACCTATTAATCATCAATTTTGATTTCGTTTTTTTTTTGTTTTTTAATTTATTTCAAATAAACTATAAAAATTAAACTTATTTTAAAGATCTATCTAACGATTTACCAAACAAATTTATAGAGATATATGTTGATTGGTTTTTCCTGGGACCATTTTGAACGCCAAATATTTAGCCTTAAAAGTAAAATTGGCACGATTAAGAATTTGTCTAGTTTGTTATTTTAGTGTCCTTTATCATATATCCAAATTTAATAAGAATCTGAAAGAAATTATTCTGTTAATTAATTAAAACTAACACTTTATGGATCAGGCTGCATAACATAGTAAACTACGTACTATTCTGAGTGTAGTCATAATACAAATTGGGGTTTATGGAACTTTTTTGTTAACAGGCCACTAAAGGTTAAAGATTATTTAGTAAAAGCAAAACTAATAGTCTGATAAAATTTAATTCAAATTTTTCAAAAAATTATGAAAATTTTGTTAAATTTTTGACAAAATAATTCATTTTTATAAAATTACGAATTATATTTTTTTCAATTAATTTCTTTGGAGCATAACTATTATCATCCAATTAATATTTTTTTTTATTGATTTATAATAGTTATGAATAAGAAAAAAGAAAAAATCTTAAGCATAACTATTATTTTTTAATGAATTTTTTAAAAATTGAATTTTAATAAATTAATTAATTTTTCAAAAATAACTATTATTTTTTTTTTTTTTTTTTAATATTGACATTTTAAAAATGCAAAAAGTTAAATTAATATTAGAGATGGACGCATGAGTGCAGTTTGACTCAATTTTGTTTTTGTATTATAAGATAATGTCTTATATTGTGGAGGGTATTCCAAAGTTTAGTACTACCTAATATAGAATTCTCGCATATTTTTATTCAATCTGTGTGCAAGACAATAACTAATTTAGTTGATGTTTTAATGGATAATGAGAAATAGCATTGTAATAAAATAAAATTGTTATTACATTAAAATAAATTTAAAAACTTAAGATCATTTTTTTTATTAATTATTTATTTCCAATATTTCGTCACCACATTGGGTGACTTCTTCAGAGAACAAATATTACATATATTTATTCAGGGAAAAAATATTAAAAATATTTAATATTTGTTCCCTGAAGAAGTCACCCAATGTGGAGACGAAATATTGAAAATAAATAAATAAATGATCTTAAGCTCGTTTAAACTAAAAAGAATAAATAAAAGAAGATCGAATAAAACTTAACAATTTTTAATTTAAAAACTTAAAAAATGGGTCGTAAAAGGGAAGTTCTTATAAAAACTTTTAAAAATTATATAAAACTTTTTTTTTTATATACAAATGTATGCGTATAAATATTACTAAATAGAGTTTCTTCCAAACAAAGGTAAGTAAAGTTCTTTTATACAAAGTCCAAATACGTTAAGTGCACCAAAAACGAAAACGCAATTTTTGTACAATTTTTTTAAATAATTATTACAGCATAATTATTATGAGCAGCTCTTATGCGTAACTATTAAAAAATAACTTTTAAACATTTATCAAAAAATAATAGTTATGAGTAAGAAATATATTTTCTTCTTATCCATAACTATTATCATTTTAGAAAAAAAAATATTACTTAAAAAATAATAGTTATGAATAAGAAATAAAAATTAAAATTGCCCTGTAATAGTCATGACTTAAGGAATTCGCCATAAAACTTATAATAGTTAAGTCCTTGGTGAAAAGTAATACTTACAGTCTCTACACAGGTAGGTTAGCATATTGACTTTATTTTTTGGGTGTAGAAATAAACGTACCATACTTAACATGTCTTGTCTTATTTGTGTTTCCTATTGCAAATAACGATGATAAGTTTAATTTCGTTTCTACTTCCTTAAAATCCAATTCAGTTCTGCGGTAAAGTCTGTTTTCAAAAAATAACATAAAGTTTACTAAGCTTGAAAGATCATCATGACAAGCATGCATGTAGAAGAACATTTAATAAAAATGTAAGGGAATGTTCTCAAATGCAAGCTGGTGGCTCATTAATCATGTTTGAGAATTCAAAGACAAAAATGTGCAATACAAAGTTATTATGGTGTTTTAATTGAGGAGTTTAAATAATTAGGAGCAATTGTGCATATTAAAATGTCAAAACTGTTATTTATCAGCAATAGGGAAACCAGAAATATTATGAAATTACTTATGTTTTATGGAGTTACTAGGTGCAAGGGGTCAACTTTATATATATATATATTAGGGCGGGTCGATTTAATAATCGCCCAAAGCTCAGTGAAAATCGTATTCTAGGGATCAAATAAGAAACTTTGCGGAATTAACCATACCTCTAAAACGAATTCTACTACCCCGAAACTGTTGACTTTTGTCCCGTAGGGTCAAGTTTTGAAAAATCCCACTTTGACCCATGTAGAGTGCCCCAATCGAGTCCAAATGTATGACCGACCCCCACTAACTTTGAAGGGCCGATCCACCCATGCTCGTGGCACACCCCCCTGGAACTCCCCTGGGGGGTTCCCCATACAAACATTTCAAAAAATCTCCATTTTTGGCACTTTATTTTATTATTTTTTATTTATTTTATTTATTTTTAATATTTTATTTATTTTTTCTCTTTAGAAATTTATTTAGTCAGAACATATGTAAATGAAAAAAATAATTTAACTTAGTAATAGAAAAGAAATAAAAAAAATTACTGTTTGAAGTCTTTTTTGCTTTCAAGTCTGGGCAATTTCGCACGGCTCTCTTATGTCGTCGCCATAACAGCCTCTACATTTTCCGGTATAACTCGTTTGGAAACGCTAGCTAGCAATTGAACGTGTCGTTCTGTTGCAGGTCGTAAAATAGGTTGTGTGGGTTTTTTAAGCCACCACAAGACACAGCTGCATGTCGTAAACTTACTTAAGCAAAATCGGTTACAGGTAGAATTGAGCATAAAATTATCATAAAGGATTTTCCAGAAGTAATAAAAGGCGCACTTGCTTAACAGAAAGCATAAAATTATCATAAAGGATTTTCCAGAAGTAATAAAAGGCGCACTTGCTTAACAGTATTTGTGGTCAGATTAACGTTTAATTTACATGTAAGTATTTTATGGGCAGTTTTGACAACAAAATCGGTTACAGGTAGAATTGAGCATAAAATTATCATAAAGGATTTTCCAGAAGTGTATATAATAAATTGAATAGATTGCTTGTCAAATATCAAGAGCAAATCAAGAATAGAAACAAACACCAAGAATTTACAGAGTATGTAAAATCTCTGGAAACAATTTTTTTCATTGGAACATGTAAATGCGATTTGAAGGCAGCTCCATGTGCATGCGGTTTGGTTCCCGAACGCCTCAAAGAGTTTATGCACGATCAACATAATCAGAGAAGACTAACAATGGATGGATTTGCGATGGAAATTGAAGAGCAAGGAGCAACGTCTATGTCATCAATGCCAACATACCAAGATCCCGATGATTCAACATACGCACCGCCACCGGTTCAAGAAGATTTGGATATAAGCACAAGTTCACAATACACACAGAGATACGATTGTTTTAACTTTGCCTTGGTATGTGACAGATTTGGTGTGCCTGATAGAGTAGCATCAGCAATGGGAACCGCTCTTTTCCAAGATTTTAAAATGAAAGATACCCATGGCAAACCTCTCATCATGGATAAATCGAAAGTTCGCCGAGAAAAAGAGAAATGCAGACAAGAAGTGCTTCGCAAACGGTTAGATGATACCAATTTGTTAGCATTTTCATTCGATGGCAGAAAAGATGATACTTTAACGAGAGATGCAATTGATGAGAAGTATCATACTAGGATGGTAAAAGAACCTCATCTTGTTATTTTGAGAGAACCGAATTCTGAATTGATTGGTTACGTAAGACTGGAACATGAAACCGCTGAATACAAAACAACCAAATTAAATGATTTTTTTAACGATAAAAATATATCACTGAATGAATTAATTGGCATATGCGTTGACGGTGAGCCAACAAACACTGGCCCACACGGTGGAATTATACGACGATTCGAATTGCTGTTAAAAAGACCATTGCATTGGTTCGTTTGCCTTCTACACTTCAACGAACTTCCGTTTCGGCATTTGTTTGAAGCTTTGGATAAATCAACCAGCACTGGACCAAGATCGGCAACCGGAAAATTGAGCCGTCAAATCGAAACTTGTGAAACTCTTCCGGTAAGTTATTGCTATCACTCATTTATTATAATTGTCAACCGTTTTTAATTGCTTTATTTTTATATATTTTCAGGTGGTGGACGGCTTTCAGAAAATTGAGTTGAAAAATATGCCCCCTGCTCCAGAAAAAATTGAATTTTCCACCGATTCCAAGTACTTATACGACATGGCCCATGCAATTTCTAGCGGCGTGGTTTCAGTGGATCTGGCTAACATCAAACCAGGGAAAATTGTACATTCTCGGTGGCTCACCAAGGCCGCTAGACTATTACGATTATATGTGACAACGGAAAATCCAGATGCAAATTTAAGAATACTGGTTGAATTTATAATTACATGTTATGTGCCAATGTACTTCAATATTAAGTATTACAGCTCTGTCGTGTACGGTAGTAGATTATTTTTCAAATTCATTAGTTGGTCAAGATTTCTAGAACCTCGTTTACGCAAAATTGTCAATAAAGTAATTACAGATAATTCATATTATGCGCATTCGGAAAATATCTTGTTATCAATGTTGTTTGATGATAGCAAAGAAAAGCGCGACTGTGCTATCAAGATAATTCTACGCTATCGAACCGATGTTGACGACCCAACGGGACTTAGAGCTTATAAAAAACCAGATATAAACTTTTATTGCACAAGTTACACGGAAATGATCAATATGAATGACATAAATGACGTATTTGAACCACCATTCACTCGAAGCATTCCATACGATACTTTGAAAGAATATTTAAATCAAGATGATCCACCGTTTAATGATCCAAAAATTCCATCACACATACAAGGAACAGAACGACACGTTCAATTGCTAGCTAGCGTTTCCAAACGAGTTATACCGGAAAATGTAGAGGCTGTTATGGCGACGACATAAGAGAGCCGTGCGAAATTGCCCAGACTTGAAAGCAAAAAAGACTTCAAACAGTAATTTTTTTTATTTCTTTTCTATTACTAAGTTAAATTATTTTTTTCATTTACATATGTTCTGACTAAATAAATTTCTAAAGAGAAAAAATAAATAAAATATTAAAAATAAATAAAATAAATAAAAAATAATAAAATAAAGTGCCAAAAATGGAGATTTTTTGAAATGTTTGTATGGGGAACCCCCCAGGGGAGTTCCAGGGGGGTGTGCCACGAGCATGGGTGGATCGGCCCTTCAAAGTTAGTGGGGGTCGGTCATACATTTGGACTCGATTGGGGCACTCTACATGGGTCAAAGTGGGATTTTTCAAAACTTGACCCTACGGGACAAAAGTCAACAGTTTCGGGGTAGTAGAATTCGTTTTAGAGGTATGGTTAATTCCGCAAAGTTTCTTATTTTGATCCCTAGAATACGATTTTCACTGAGCTTTGGGCGATTTTTTTGCCTCCCCACAAATCGACCCGGCCTAATATATATATATAATATCCTATGGTTCCTTAAGAGGAACAAAGGGCCACAACGAAATCGTTCCATTCGGTTCTTCTTGATGCAAGTTGTTTTATCTCTCTCCAGCTTAGGCCGCTTTGATAATTTTTAAACTGAATTTGGAAATGGAAATGGTATTGGGCCAAAATATTTTTAATATCCTTCGCAGAAAGCGGTTTATGAATACATACCTGGATCGCGTTTATATTGTGAGATGTTGTGTTCCATGATTCGCAACCGTATAGGAGGACTGACTTTACACAGGAGTTAAATATACTGATTTTAGTACGTTTCGTGATGGCAGTAGATTTCCATACAGGTCGTAAGATACCAAATGACTGGTTAGCCTTTGAGATTCGAAAGGCTATATCATCACTGCAGCCGCCAGTTTTTGTTAGTATGCTGCCAAGATAACAGAATGTATTAACTTCTTCTAGCTCAATATTCTGTATTTTAAATTTAGTGGTGTTAAGGGTGTTGCACCGCATGACCTTGCTCTTATTTATATTTATCTTTAACCCTGCCTTTGAAGCCTCATTCTCAAGGGCTTTCAGTTTAGCAGACATGTGGCGATAACTGTTTAGCAGACATGGGGTCAATTTTAGACGATAGAAAATTGTTTCACTCTTCCAATTGTACTGAAAGTTCTGTTTTAAGTATAGATTTTAAATAAAATAAAAATAAGAATACATTTCAAGAGCGTGTTTCCAAAGCATTTTTCTTGGGTTTAATTGGTTGTCGCAACATAAAGTGTAAATTTTCGTTAATATAAAATCTGTATAATAAAACAGTTTTAAGAAATTTTTCAAATCGGATTTTGGCAAACGGTAAAAATGTTATGCACAATGTAAATTAAAATGTTTTATTCCAACAAAAAACCAATAGTTATATAATGATCTTTACTTCGCTCTTATTTTTATTTTTTACGTTCTCTTATTTTAAAATTTTTTTAATAGGTTTGAAATTTTGTTTGTGTTTTTAAATGTTTAACGAATTTCTTCAGCTTTTTTTAGCCTATTTTAGACAATTCTTTTACAAGGATCACGAAAATTGTTCATAGAACTTAAAAAAAGTTAAAAAACAGAAGAGTTAATGAAAAAATGTTAATATTTTTTAATTTCGATAAATATTACTGTCTTTCTTATAACAGTTTCCTTCTATTTTACATGATTTTACAAAGTTTTTAATAATAAGCTCACATACGCAGACATATTCGCTAAAGTGAGCTTATTCAGTTGTTTTTAAATTAGTTACCCGATCAAAAAATAATTATATCTTAAATATTAAATCATATATTATTTGATATAGATCGATATGTATTCTACTCCACGCTCATCTCAAAATTGGGGTATCCAGTAATATCCAGTTAGATCCCACAAATATATTACTGGATTAAATTATATCAAAATTGATCTCAAAATTGAGGGATCCTATTTGATATTAAAGGACCCTGATGGATCGCAAAATTTTCTATGATATTAAGTTAAAACTAGTTGTATCAAATTAGATTTAAAAATATAATTTTTGGTGGATCAAGAAATATATTTTGAAATTAAATTGAATTAACTGCAATCCCATGAAACCCAAGTAAAAAAGTTTATATATAAAGAATGGACAAAAGAAAACAGATATAACAACGAACCAGATGTATATACGAAATTTTTATATATGTTTTCAGAAATACTTCAGACATTTCTTGCTCAAATTCTGAAGACATTTGGTTAAAAACTGCAGAAAATTTAAGAAATAAATAGAACAAAATATGAAAACGGAAAAAGTTACACAAAATTTTTATTTTTGCATGCAAGTGGTTAATGGTACTTTAAAAAAAAGCGGTTACGCTAAATTTAGAAGCAAAATTAAATGTTTTTTATGATTTCGGATTTATCGTAAAATTTTTGCTCACTTTATCTTGTCGAATAATATTTCATAAATGTATTGTATTGCTCTAAAACGTTATGCATTTTGTTTTTGTGTAAAATCATCACAACTCACCAGATTAATTTTTTAATCTGAATTTAAAAGTTATACCTTGACAGTCAACGTGTGATTTTTTGAGATTTTGTGTAATTTTTTTTTTAAATATTTTGAGGAATTTTTGGGATTTTTTGTAGTTTTTTTTTTTGAAAGATTTTAAGGTTGTTTTAAAACGAAAAAATTGTAAATTTCTGCCTAATTTCTTGCATTTTTGCTTGAATTGCGAAGTTTTTTGAATTGATGTTTAATAATTAGTTGTTTTCATATATTACACACTGTGAAAAATTTTGGTATTTACCAACTGAAATTATGTTAATATCACTCAAATTCGGATATTATGAATTTCAGTCGGTTGGTATAACTCATCATTAGTTGTCACAACAGAGTTCAGTTAATTCAACTGAATTTTAGTTGCAACAACCAAAATATTCAGAAATCCAATGAAAATATCTTTGCTCTAACTGATACCATTAAAATACACTTTTCAATTTGGTTGGCACTTTATTTTTCGGTCTGTCCTAAGAATATATCATGCAAATTTCAACTGGTAGCGGGCATGGACATTTATTAATAAATGAGACACAAAGCTAAATTTACACTCGAAAATATTGAAAACTTCAATTCGCTTGCTCAAGATGGGTAATTTTTTTAGCGAGAGCTTAAATTTTCAACATATACATTTCGAAACATATGCGAATTTTGGCCTGAAACCATTTTGGAATTAAGAAAAGATGTAAAAAATTAACCACCTTAATCTTGATTGTTGAAAAATTACAATTAATAAAAAATTTAATTAAATTTCTTTTGAAATTTAATTTAAATTTAACATTTCAACATATACAGCTTTTAATTCAATTTTGCACATGACTACACTAACATTTAAGGATTTTTCTTGCAAATGAGATTGCACTTTAATGAAGGCTTTAATGCCGCATTAAAGTGTAACAAACACTTGTTTAAAATAATCACAATTATTTTCTATTTAAATATATCAGCCAGGCCTATCTTTTATTTTCAGAATTTAATTTAATATTTAATATGAATACTCTTTTGTTTAAAAGGATTTTTTATTTTTAACGTTGTCGTAATAAAAAGTTTGTTAATGATTATTATTTGCTTATAACCCATCAAAACTTTGGTAATGGGTGCGATAAAGTAATGCATTACCTTGTAATGTGTACTCCTTACCTGTATCATTATTTTCCAACAAGAAGTAATGAGTTACCGATAGTTGAACACTCATGGATTACCTTGTAATGAGACCTCATTACATTTTACATTACTTCAAAACATAAAATAATGACTTACCGATCATCAATTACATAATGCATGAATTATAAACGTAAAGTATTTATTAATATATATTTTTGAAAATCTATTTATAGACACATTACTTTGTGATTTTTTGTAAGCATAATGGTAAAGTGTATATTTTTGATATCACGAACGAAAACACGAAGCGCAACAGCTCTTCAACATTTTAAGCCATAAAATAGTGTATGTATCGATAGCTCAGTTAGTAGAGTTCTCGCCTAACTAATTGTTAAATACCATAGACCCTAGGTTGGAATCCTAGCATGATCTGTAAAAAAAAATGTTTATGCATTTTTTTATGAAAATCTATTTATAGACACATTACTTTTTCCCACCATGTAACCATATAAGTAACCAGTTACTTTGCCCCCTACAAGGTAATGAGTTACTTTGAGGCTCAGCGCCTGTATAATTCATCAGTGAAGTAACATGTAAAGTAATGCATGAAGCCCTATGTCGATACATTACTTTACCCATGATTTGGTAATGTGTGGTTTTGCTGGGAACTATTGTGCGAACGAAGTCAGTTATTGAAGGCCGAACGAAGATAAAGACAACGTTTTCTTTAACTAAACCGAACTTTTTACTTTACGTTGAGGCCACAAATTCGTTAAAATAAAAGTTATAAAAAAATTTATAAAATTTTTTTCGATAATATAGCAAACGAAAGTACAATTTCTTTACTTATTTATAGTGTCCGACCGAACAGTTCGGTCAAAAAACTATATTTTGTCGGTTTTTTGATATCTAAAGGCAATGATGACAAATTTTGGTATTGGAAACATGTTTGTTGAGCCGATTTAATTCGATTTTGTGTATAAAATTTAAGAGAAAAGACGAAGTTTAGCTATAAAGTTAAAAGTTCGGCCGCAGAACTATTTTCGATTTGGCCGAACTTTCTGAGGCCGAACAGTGAATTCATTGCTTAACTACAGACTTTTCTTTAAATTTGACACTCAAA
This sequence comes from Delia radicum, assembly GCA_021234595.1. Lineage (NCBI taxonomy): Eukaryota > Metazoa > Arthropoda > Insecta > Diptera > Anthomyiidae > Delia > Delia radicum. The sequence continues at coordinate 37,585,491 of CM037851.1, forward strand.
ATAGCATCTAATCAGTCCAATAAACATTTTTCCATCCGCCAAATTTGTCCATAATGCTTTAAAATACCGAATACAGACCAAATACAGTTTCTGGCCGAACCGTTCGGTCGGACACTACTTATTTATTTCTAACTAAAAGATTTTTATTCAAGTGCATGGTTTTTTACTTGAAATTAAAGAATTAAACTTAAAATTTACTCAATTTCATGAAATATTCATAGTTTGGCCAAGCACCGGTAAAATTTGAACGATTATACCTAAAGCCGCTCAAACGACAATTTTGAGAACGATAACCCTTATAGAATCCAGCAGATTGTTTTTTTAGGCAATATTTTAACGAGGAAATTCAAAACATTTTGTCTGTTCTGAGCTCTCGCACTAAAAATTGATTGTAAATTGTTGCTTTGGCTGTTTCGGGTTGCTTTTTTGTTTTTGTAGTTATCGGTAATAGGTCACATTAGAGCTCATAACCGATTATTGATTGATTGTCTATTTTCAGACGAAGCCATATCCGATGTCGATTAATTGGTCGGACACATAAGTTCGATTTTGAATTTCAAATTTGATATATCAAATAAAGAGAAAAAAAATTATATGATCATTATATGAGTATGAGCAATATTAATGTAATCTTTTATTACTCATACGTCACCGGTACATAATATTGGAAACCTTGATATATATTTTTGACATCACCACCAGAGTATTTGGTATTCTTCATACATGCTTTAATTAAATTTTTTTTTTTAGTTTTTGAAATCTTCTAGTTTTTTATTAAAAATTTACATGGAATTGGACAAGTAAACACAAGTAGTTTTAAAAACTACTAGTTTTTGGTTGTGGTATAAGTGAGGTATAATAATAAAACTGTAACAGTTTTGTCAGCTTTACAGTGATACATATTTGTTTCGCTTCATTGTATGTCTGACAAGGAAGGAATGCTCATGGATTTCCTACTATTAACAACAAATTTTGATAAGTAAAAGAGGGGAAAAATAAATAAGAATGAGTATCTTTTTATCTGCCCAATTTCGAGTTTAATTGTTCAAATATGCTGTCAAAAATAACCCAATTTTCCATTAATTGCGTATTTGTGTGTTTTAGGCTCATTCAAAAAAATATAAAAATTTGTTATCAAATGAAAGGTATTTCGATGACCTTTCCATTGGCATACAAAAAAATAGCAAAGAAATTTAAAACAATGGTTATTAATGTACAACAATTACAAATAAGACTAATAAGACTAATATACGCGTAATTATATTTTTTAGTCTGGCTGTGTGCAGAAGTATTGTTAGGGCAACTTAAAACAAGCAATCAAAATAGAAAAATTACCATAACTTTGTCCATTTTCTCCCGATTTTAACAAATGCAGGCTCATTTTACTAAGGAAAACAATTACTTAAAGAATATTGTTGGTATAAAAGACGAATCGAAAAATACACATAGAAGTAAGGAAAGTTACAAAATAAAATTAATTTTAAATTTTATGAAAAAATTCTTTATATATTTATTAGATTTCGTCCCGAAAAATTGATTTTGCCAAATCATCACTTTTTCTACGGGTTTTGCATCAATAAAAAAACATGGTGTAATTATTTTTTTAATTTTCAACTCCACGCGCGGTAGCCAAAAATGTTGAATGAATGCATTTATATGAAATTTGAACTCGACATTTGGTTTTACGACAAAAATTATTTAAAACTAAGTTTTCTCTACATTTTAAAGTGCACCGTTTAGGAAATAGAGTGGACGGAAAACTCTCTTGTTTCAAAAAGTTTTAAAAATAATTTTTTTAATCACACACACACTAAACATGTTTTACCAACTGAGAATAATGGCATACAAATTTTCAAATATATTGTTGACCGCCAAAAAGCTATTTATGTATAATTTTTAAAAAAAAAAAAAATTGAAATATTTTTTTATTTTCATTTTTAACACACAAAATAGTAAAGTATTTTGAGCTACGAAAAAAGCTACAAAGATTTTTGAACTATCGCAGCCCGTTAAAAAGTTGTTAATCAATAAATATTGCATTTTAGTAAAGACAACATTCTGAAAACCTAATAAATTTTTACTGGGTAACCATAAACCGCATCATTAAACAATTTTTCTCAGCTAAAAATGCATTTTGATTGTGTGTCTTAAAAAAATGGTCCATAACTATTTTGAAAAAAAATAAATTTTTTTCGACCACTCTATTTTCTATTACTAATGGAGCACTTTAAAAAAGGGAAAAAGTATTTTTAAAATAATTTTTGGTGTATAATCGAAAGGTGTATTCAAATTTCATACAAATACAGCTCATTTTGCTTTGTAAGAAAAGGCACCCTAAATCAGAGTTTTTGACCGCCGGCCGCACTTTGAGGGATTTTGAATTTTTACAAAATATTAAAGCATTTTTTTTTATTGATGCAAAAACATTTTAAAAATTTATGATTTCTCAAAAACAAAGAAATTTTATACTCTTCTGACGAACTGTAAAATTTATGTTAATAATATAAAGAAAGTACACCAATCCCTTGATATAAACTGTGCTTTTTTTTACACGGTTTCACTTATACACGATTTTTTTTAATAAATTTTTATCATAAAGTAAAAAAATCAAAAATTTGCCTTCTGATGATAATTAACATTTTTATAATATGCTAGTAGAGACCAACAAAAACCAGCATGTGTGGGTTATCTCCAATAGGTCCCAAGATATTCAAATTTGAAAATGTGAAATTACAAATTAGGTCTGACTCAGGTCCAGTATTTTGCAAATAGTGGGACGAAATCGGTATTAATTTCTTTTTTAAAACATGTGTTATTTAACTAAATAAATTCTTGATTAATAAAAAAAAAAATCAATGCAATATTTTGTTCCACTCAAAAACTACGTTCGTTTAAATTAGAAATTAAAAACAAATGAAATTGTTTCCCCAAGAAGCACCAACAAACAGTCTTTTACCTCCAGATAGATATTTGCTTTCTGAACATATAAAGTGTGCATACTATTCTGAAAGGTCTTTTTATTTAAAAGCGAGTTGTGTTAAAAAAAAATTTTGATTTGTATTTACTTAATACAAATATCAACTTTAACCCACAGTTAAAAATTATATACGACTCCAATGAGGTAGCGGTTGTAGATACTCCAATATATTCTATGTGAAATATTATATGTGAAATAGAGACGGAGAAGATTAGAAAAATAAACAAAAATCTAAAAATAGAACATTTGTGTTTTCACTTCTGAGTATAATATACAATAATAGAAAAAGCTAATAGGAAAGAAAACTGCAATTTAGCTGCATTAGATTCGAGGACATACTTGGGTGTGACCGGTATTGGTATTTGGTATTGTTACGTTTGTAATGTAAGATGAGCGCAGGTTTGATTCTTACAGCCGCAGGTTTTTTAAAAAATTATCATATAGAGACAATCTGACAATTATAAGACACAAATAATAATAAAATTTAAATGGCAAATCACTGATGAGCCTGTCCATAAAAAGGCAGAAACTAGTCTAGTCTGATTTAAAAATTAATAGTGTTTATAATTCTTAGAGGAAAACGTTTATTCTTCTTCTTAACCTCAACATTTCTAAAATATTCCCAATTTATTTATAGAGATGGCAGCAAAAAATGTAAAAATCACATTTTTTATTTTTTTTTTATTTTGAAATCATAAGTTCGGACATAAATTTCACATTGCTGACTTACAAGTCTATTTAAGTCAAAAAAAACATTGTATTATATCTATTAATAAATATTTGATTGAATACTGAAAATTAACATTTCAACAAAACCGAAATTTTTAAGTTCCCAATAGGATTAACCAAGTTAAAAATATCATAATCTACAGTTAATTTTCTTACCAAATATACCAAACCTGTTGAAATTTTTTTTAAAATCGGATTAGAAACCAAAAAATGGCGAGCACTCAAAATTGTATGCACAAAAAGTTCCCTATGGGTGGTCATTAGGGTGGTCTTTCGTAGTATGGGCGAAAAATAAAAATGAGATTTTGACTGTACCCTCCTCTTAAAATATTTGCTAGGGTGTCAAAATACGTCACGCAAAAAATTAGAGTTCTAGCATAACGGGAAGATGTCCCGCATCGCCCTAGAAAATCGGGCCCCTTGGAAAAATGGGCATAATTTAAAAAAAAACTTACAAATTTTTTTTCTTCAAAATTAAAAAATATAAATTAATTTTTGTGTTGGGTTTAATCATAACTACTCAGATAAAAAATATCACTTTCCCAGAAAATCGCTAACTTACCCTATCTTTGTGTCAAAAAAATAAATAAATATTTTGGGTGTACCTCAAAGTGACTTTTTTGCATTTTTGAAAATTTTATTCAACAAAAATCAAACACCTAGTGTTTGCTGTCAAGTATTTTATTTAACACATCTCAAGTATTAAATAACCCAAGTACTGTGGATATCCGTTGGCAAATTTTTTTTGTAGAGCATTTTGATTCTCGGGGATTTCAATGTTTTTTTTTATATTTAAACATTTTTACTTTAAAACAAGGTTTTAATAATATTTCATCAATATGCTCTTTTATATGATTGTAATAACTTTATTATAAAATACTATTTTTTCTGTTGATAGTTAACCCATGTTAACCTAGGTCAAATATGACCCACGTTAACAAATTAAAGGTTGTTAATGACACTGCAGAACGGGCAGTGAAGCTCATGGAGGACTACAATAAAGTATTGTCACGAAACGAGGAGGAAAAACAAGTAATAATGCAAATTGTAGACGATTATCAGAAGCACTACCCGGATGCAAAAAAATTTACACTATTAAATTAAAAATACGTTTTTCAAAAATACTCCTGAATATGTACAAAAAATCAATTTAAATATGAATACAAATATCTGAATTTATACTAAATAATTAATTTTAAATAATTTTAAAATGTAAATAAATTACAATTAGAAACATAAACAAAAATTTATTTTGTCATCTTTGTGATTTTTGACTCTTTAAAATACGAGGGTCAATTGTGACCCCATGAAAACACAGGTTAACTATGAACACGAAAATTATACTTTATAATAAAGTTATTACAATTAAATAAAATAGCATACACAATAACACTGATGAAATATTACAAAAATCTTGTTAAAAAAAAAGGTCTATACAAATTTAAAAAAAAAAAAAATCGTTGAAATCCGCTAGAATCAAAATGCTCTAACAAAAATTTTTGCTAACGGGTATCCGTAATACTTGGCTTATTTAATACTTGAGATGTGTTTAATGAAATATTTGACAGCAAACACTAGGTTTTTGATTTTTGTTCAATAAAATTTTCAAAAATGCAAAAAAGTCACTTTGAGGTACACCCAAAATATTTATTCATTTAATTGACACAAAGTTAGAGTAAGTTAGCGATTTTCTGGGAAAGTAATATTTTTTATCTGAGTAGTTATGATTAAACCCAACACAAAAATTATTTTATATTTTTTTAATTTTGCAGAAAAAAAAATTGTAATTTTTTTTTAAATTATGCCCATTTTTCTAAGGTGCCCGATTTTCAAGGGCGATGCGGGACATCTTCCCGTTATGCTAGAACCCTAATTTTTTTGTATGGTGAATTTTTGTACCCAAGCAAATATTTTAAGAGGCGGGCAGCCCCAAAAATCGCAAGTTGAAAAATAAGGACGACCCTAGTGGTCATATTAAACCAAAAAAAATAAAAAAATATATTAATTTAAAAGCTTTGAATAAATTGTGCTGAATATAATCTCTAATTGTCTTCTTGTGGAACATTTTTTGTTTAAGTTAAAAACAATTAATTATGTTCATGTGTATTTTATAACATTTGTCTGAAATTTGTGTTGTTTGTTTCAAACTAACTCATTAACTTTTTGTGTTAACAACAAGTTTATTTTATTGTTGAATCTGTCCTATTACCCTACATCATAGTAACAGAATATATGATTTTCTAAGCCAACAGAGCAGCTAAACTAAAAATGTATGTCGTATCAATGCCAAACTTAAAGTATTTATTTTCCCAGGAAGATTTGAAAAAGAATTCTAGAAAACGAATTTGAAAACTTCTAGAACTTCTGCTATATCAAGAGATTTTTTAGTGAAGAATATGTTTTTTTTATTTTTTTTAATTTAGAATTAGTTTTGAATGTTAAGAGAAAAATTTACCGATTTTATCTAAAAACCGGTCAATTTCTATTGTTTTAGATTTTTATTATTTATAAAAAAAATTTTAAACTTTTTTCTTTAAATCCATAAAGTTCTACCGTGCACTGAGAGAATTATCTGCATGATAATAATTATATTCTTCATAGAAGCAAAGAAGTTGCACTAGAACTCGTCCATTGAATCTTTTCATTAAACTAATGCAAATTTTCATAAAGCTTTATAAAAATTATTATTTTATTTATTAAAAGTTACTTTCCCTCAATGCACAAGTCTCATTAAAAACCAAGTGCTATGAACCCAGCAAAAAATAGCCTGAATTTTCCCAAAATGCCTTCTTTGAAGCAGTGAATAATGCATACAATGAAGCAATAAAGAATGTATACCATGAAGTATTAATGTTGTCAACATACAAAAAAAAGCGCCTAAGAAGGCATGAATTTATTTCTTCTAAGAGCACATGAAAGAAGCGCTTTTTACCTGCTTAAAAGAGACATACCAAGTGGGACATCGCGAACAAAAATCATTCCTTCTGGATATGCTTTGGTAATTAAATAATGCCTTCCGGAAGCGCTTCCGGGTAAGCACTATTTTTTTGCTGGGAAAGGTATGAAGCTTTTAATTAATTTTAAGAAATCTTTCGTTCACTTTGTGAAGAATGATTTTCTTAGTTTATTAAAAATGTTCCTACTTTTTTCGTTTACTAACATTCTCTTTGTGTGTAACTCTGCTTCGTTATGGAGATAATATTCCTATTATAGGGCATATTTGTTATGAACTTATTTTTTATGGACTTATTTTTTTTTTTTTTATTTTATTAATTAATAATCATATAATTACAAATTATATACTATTACCCTAACCGAGCACTAGCTGCTATGGCCTTCGGCGCGTTGTGGCGAAAACAGACCAGTGCCTCTGGTGGGAATCGAACCCATGACCCCCGCACTGATAAGCCAGCACGCTACCAACTAGCCTACCGGGGCGCACGATTTGTTATGAACTAAAATGAATGTATATTTTCTGCAAAACTCAGCCGAGCTACATCATAAAACTTCTTGATCAATAAAAAAACATCTGAACTTGTTTTGATAAAACAACTGAAAAATGTTGAACGATTTTTTTAAAAAATTAAGTTATCAATTCCTATAGAAATTCAAACTAGTTCTGAACTGGAAACAACAAAATATTTTTTTTTAAATTCTCCAAAAAAAAATCTATTTTTATAGTCAAATTTCTTTCATTTTCCAAATTCCAAAATTTTATTATAAATAACGGTGCCTACTTCGCCGACTGTTTTGAGAAATTAATATAATTATGTGTGTCCGCGTAGTCAACACTGGCATCCCGCGAGTTCCCAAATTTTTTCAAAAAGTGTTCGTGTACTTAATGGTTGGGTAAATGGGAGCCGTTAAAGAAAAAGTAATATTCTCCTTCTCCTTTGTACGAAGAAGAAGAAGCCCAGCCTTTTTTTCGTATAAGTTTGGGTAAATTGTTTTGATCAGCTTTTATATCATCAGCTGTGTTATCAGCTGTTATTTATTTACAAATATGTGCACTGTTGACATCTTTTTTCCAAAAACCGCATAATTTGTCATGAAAATCGCTAAAGTGTTTTGCGGAAAAAGCACCTATATGGGAATTATTAATTTTTTGTGGTTTTTAACGTTCCTTTATTTATGTGTATTTTTGTCTTGTATTTTTCGTTAAATCTCATTTTACCGAAGTTTACACAAAAAGTAAGAACGCAAAACTATTATTAATTTCACAATGAAAATATTTTTTATTTTCTATTGATGTTTTCTAAAGGGTGTCCCAAGAAGAGCGCAATTTTTAAATTTTAAATAAAACACAGATATTTAAAAAAAAATCGTGAAACTTTATTATATCGTAAAGTAGACAGAATGAGGTTATGTATGGAACAATATATCGTGCAGATGGCCGCCGCGGCTTTGCTGGCATGCACGCGATCTTTAAATGAAATTTTCAATGACCGTTTTGCATGAATGCTGCGGTATTTCATTAATGCAGCGTCCAATTTCCTCTTTTAAGGCTTGAGTCGTCGTCGGCTTATTCGCGTAAACCATCGACTTCAAAAAACCCCAAAGAAAAAAATCTCATGGTGTTAAATCGCACGATCTAGGCGGCCAATTCTGATCTCCAAAACGCGAAATAACACGACCGGGAAATGACTGATGCAGCAATTGAATTGTTTATCTGGCTGTATGACATGTGGCGCCGTCTTGTTGGAACCACATGCCCTCCACATTCATTTCTTCAATTCTAGGCAAGAAAAAACTGGTTATCATTTCACGATACCGAACACCATTGACTGTATGCGCTTGGCCTGCCTTATTTTCATAAAAAAAGGTCCAATGATTCCTCCAGCCCAAAAACCACACCACACAGTGACACGTTGAGGATGCATTTGCTTCTCGTGAATCACTCGAGGATTTTCCTCACCCCAAATGCGACAATTCTGCCTATTGACGAAGCCATTAAGATGAAAATGGGCCTCGTCACTGAAGATGATTTTATCGGCAAAATCAGCATTTTCATGTTGTCATGTTGGTAAAACAACTTCACAATGAGAATGCGTTGTTCATTCGTGTAGCGCTCCATTTTTACTAACCTTGTACCTTCTACTAGCAAACAATAACAATTGTTCAAATGTCAAACAATGACACTTCGAATGTTGCCAGATTTAAAAATTGCGTTCTTCTTGGGACACCCTATAGATGATGATATAAATTAACTAACATGTTAGTTGGCCATAGCTTACCATATATTCGTTTTTAGCCTACAAAATTTTATTTAAAATTCGTTGTTCTCTTCTTATTTAAGTTTTAAAAAGTTAAACTGTAGAAAAAAAGAACATGCTTCATTACCTTCAAATATTATGCACAGGTGGTGTGTTGATAAGTGTCGAAAGTGACTTAAGAGTTTAAATATTTTTTTTTATAATTTTTTTATTTTTTTTGCTCCATTTAAAGTTAATTAAAATGATAAAAAGAAAACAAGCTAAAGTTTAGAAACAGAAAATAAAATAAAACAAAAAGGAAATTGTTGGCGATTATAACAAGGTGCATACCCTTTGCCAAATGAGAATAAAATATGGAAAAATGTTTTCAATATTTTTTTTTTTTAATTGGACGGAGTAGACAACGGTAAATAATATTCCTCAATTTAGATTTTGGAAAATAATATAAATTTGTGAAAGAAATTTATAATGGACAATAAGAAAACAAATTAGAACTAGTTCTGAATACTAAGTGTTATATCACAAAATCTTTTTTAAATTTCAACTCAGTGAAACTGAAATAAATGTTTAAAAAAACCGGCAGTTTTTTTAATTTAGAAAAACTGTAAATGCAGTTGTGTAAACAAGACCTTGAGCCATCACTGAGCAATGTTTAAGGATTACCCCACTTTATCCGTAAAAGTTACAGACGGTTAAAGTTGAAAAATCGATCAAAATGGCTTCAAATAATCCATAGTTTTTACCTTCTTTCGCTTTTTTTTTAGGTTCTCCTTATATTTTAATCTTTTCCGGCATAACACAAAGTCAGTACATATAAGAGATTATTTTAATGTTGGTTTGATAGATGCTTCATCGCTTGGTAATAAGTTATAAGAAGGTTAAGTTTTGAAACCTAAAATTAAGAGTTTTTAAATTTTCGAGGTTTTTTGATCAGGTATTTCGGCCCCCTCTATAAAATGAAAAAGTTGAACTAGAGTTGGTAGCTGTTGTAACTCTTAACATTTTGGAATTAATTGCGTTAATGTGCCACGAATAGTTAAGGAGTTTCAGCAGATCAAAGTTCGAAAGAAAAAACGTAATTTTTTTAAAATACCAGGCACATTCGCGGTTGCATTCGAAATTTGGTGGACTCTTGCGTAAACCGAGATTTTTCTAAGTTTACATAAAGAAATCACTGGCGGGTTTATAAAAAATAAATTGCAAAAATTTTATGGCATTTTTGAAAAATGTGCGAAATTTACAAATCATTTTCTAAATTTTTTTTAGTAGCAATTTATGCATTTTGTTCAAATTTAATACTTCAAAAGACGTGCCTTAACGCGTAAAACCGATTTGGTTTTTCATTTTTTACTTTACGTCATTATTAGCGGTAAGCGGGATGTATTTATCTAAACTTATTTTCATCTGGCACATCCAAGGCTTTGCACGAAATCGGATGAAATTTTTTTTAAATGAAAGCCCATTCGATGCCTTATTATAAAATCAGAGGCGGTTTAAAAAATTTTGATGATTATTGATTTTTTGGACCATATTAAGTTTTCTTGTTATAAAAATGCATCCAGATTTTTTTTTTTTAATTACTGGTGTAATCAGACGATTGCCAGTAATTTGACCACACATATCCTAAATATGCTATAAAGAATTGGAAAAAATTTTTTCATCGCGAATAAATCGCGATCTTGGATAAACACATAATTTTTAGAAAAAAAAATCGCAACTACTTTATATTTGTTAGTAAAAAAAAAGTCATAAGATATTTTGGCATATCTGTCATATTTTATGTGACAATTAGTCTTTTTGTTTTAAAATAAAAATTCAGTTTTATTAATTATGGATAACTTAAAAGCGGTAAAACTTAATTTTTATCTGAATTAATAAAAATCTCTACTTTTGATAATAAATAAACTTTTTTTTTAATATAAGAACTGATCAGAAACAAAAATAATACTTATGCCCCTAAAAAATAAATTATTAGTTCACAAATTTTAAGGACTTGCAGTATGTAAGTGGATGCAAATAGAGACTTTCTGACTACTACGCTATTGTTACCCTAACACTCCTCTTTAATTCATCTTTTGACACACTTACCATATCTCTTAAATATATAATCGCTAAGAACCCATTGACAAGAATACGTAGCGGTGGTCGTTAAAGGGTTAAAGATGTATCAAATAATAGAATAGATATGGCCTAGCATGTTTTAATAACGAATGCAAAAAAAAAAATTTAAAAAAACCAAAAAAAAAAAATTTCAACAATTTTAAGACCGCCATATCTTTAAACCGCCATAACTTTTGACCCCCTCACGCGATTTAATTGACGCGAATGAAACTCTTATGCTAAAATATCTCCCAATACTTATGCCAACTTTCATTGATGTGCCATCAAAAAAAAATAATTTTTTTTTTTACATAAAAATTTACCTCTTAGCCGGAACTCCTCATATATATAAATCGGGTCAATTTTTTATAATTTTTTTTTTTGTTTTTAAAAAGTCCAAATGATTTTCTATCTGTTCGAAAAGTTGTATCGTGTAACGTCAAATTTAATAATTTTAATAGCGACAAATTTCTTTAAATTTTACTTTATTATAGTTCTTTTTCGATATTCAGTTTTGCAGGTAGTCTAGAACTGGATATTGGTATAAAAAATACTCCACAAAAAATGAATATAGGGTTTGAAATACTGAAACCCACCGAAAAAACACTCATGTAGCAAAACTTGTATAATTAAACCATGGTCTTGACCTATCTAAAATATTAAAGTGAAGCCATAACTTTTAAATTTGTCTACAATGTGTTTTCTTAGATCGGGCTTTATTGTTGTTAAAGAGTACAGAAACAGATTTAAGATATTTACAGTAAGAACACTCAGAATACTATGTAGGTCAAGACCTCTACAAATGTAATTAAAAACAAATGAAATTTCACTTAAAAAAATGACGACTTACATTTCAGTAAATCAAACTAAAATTGTCATTTGTTTTTAATGTTACAAAAATGGCTAACAATTGTAGTGACCACATGTTAGTAAAAACAAGCAAACATTTATTTTTTTATGTTAGAAAGTGTTTTGCAACCGTCAGATAATGACAATCGTAATTAATTTTTATATAAATTACTGTAGAATTTTACTTTAGTTAGTCTCTTTACAGGAAGAAGAAGAAGAAAACATTTTTATTGAAACATTTTACGGACACAAGGGATACACCAGACTGCCGCAGTTTCGTCCCACTCCAGGGACTCGTCAGTGGTTAATTTATGTGTCAATTGAACAAATAACAAAAAACAACTGTAAAAAATTAATGTAAAATCATAAAACAGTCATGATGTGGTTTGTTTTTTTAAATGAACTACAAGATTAGTAAAAAAATTATTTTTTTCTACAAATGACAGACATTTACATTAAAAATAAAGAAACTGTATTACAACCCAAACAACTACATATTTTTAAAGCAGAAGTTTCCTGAGTGTAGAGATGAATTTTTGCAAAAAAAAAAGGATTTCGAAAAATTTTGAGTTTGTTCCTTTTGTTGAACAAGTGCGATACGTTTCCAAGTCAACTGTCCACCAAAATAAAAGGTATACCTCATCAATGCTAAACTAGCAGTAGTTGTTCTTCTGTAAGAGGCAACAAAGAACGCAACAATTTTAAAAATTTTTTCTAAAAATGTTCTTGGTTAAATATTAACAAATTTTGCGCTCCTTTTTTGTATATTATATATTTTTATTTAGCCAAGCAAATGCTAAAAATTTTACTATATCAAAATATTTTTTTATCTAGAATTTGAAAATAGGTCTGTCTGGGTACTTTTCCAGTAGCAAATACTCTGTAAATTTTTTTGGGAGAGTAAGACCAATTTTACTCTGTCGGCTGAAAATATCTCAAAAAGTACGCAGACAGTATCCAGTGAAATCTTGCAAGAAAACAGCTGATCGGTGTGTAAACAATTGAAATAACAAAGCAAAAGAATTTTAGCATATGTGGTATTAATGTGGTAGAGAATCTTCCAAAGAAGAGATTGATACCAACATCTTGGATAAGCTCCTCCTACTTCCTTAGATATGTCCATCCCACACATTGTTACTTTCGCAAAATAGGCCTATTTTGAAATTAAAAATTAACCCCTTAAATCCCACCCATAATTATGATTGATGCATTAATCTGCTAGAGAATCTTCCAAAGAAGAGATTGATACCATATTTTCATTTTCATTTCACAAAAATTATTTCATTCAAACAGTAAATAAAAACAGCTGTTCAAACTAGTTGCAAAATCTTGCAAGAAGAAATTTCTCCAGCAACATTTTGGAAGTTCTCTAACTTCCAACTGTCAAAAAAATCTCTTTTTGGCTCTCTCGCTGGAAGAGATTTGGAGTACGCAGACAACATTTTGCAAGATTTTGCAACATTTTGCACAAAATGATGCAAAATATGTGTACGCAGGCACAGGCACGTAGCTAGGGGGGGGGGGGGCTTGGGGGCTAGAGCCCCCCCCCCCCGAAATGATTTGACAAATTTAAAAACTTAATACAATTCGTTAGAAAGTAACAATGTTATTGATAAATTTAATATAAAAATATTTATTTTTGACTTGGAGCAAATAGGAAATAGTTTTATATGGTGCGAATCTTAAAATTTCGTTAGAAAACATCGCCTGCAAATGGGCGGCTATCATTATTAGAGTCGATTTTCGACAAAAAGCAATAATTAAATCATTTCATAAGAGATTTCGAAGTCTTTGACTTAAAATATAATCAAAAAATTGTTTGAGTCAATGCAAACTAAACAGAAAAAACTAAAATTGAGTTTTAATTAAAATATTTGTTGATTCAGCAAAAGTTTAACTGAATTCGGTCGTGATGATGCAATTGTAGTAACAACTAAAATAATTTGTATCTATTTATTTAATATTATTTTCAATTACATACAGTTTTATTCACATATATTAAAAATTTAATTGAATATTGTTTACTATTGGAAAAAATTACAAAATTTTAAAAAAATCACCAAAATTGTAAAAAAATCACCAAAATTTAAAAAAATCGAGACCATTTGAAAAAATCGCAAAATTTGAAAAAAAAATTGCCAAAATTTAAAAAATAATCCTTAAAATTGCATAAATTTAAAAAACTCCCAAAATTAACACCAAAATTTGAAAAAAAATTTAAAAAAAATCATCAAAATTAAAGAAACTCGAATTTTCAACTTTAAACGATATTTTTAATTTTGGCGACTTTTTAAAATTTTTGCATTTGTTTCAATGTTGTTATTATACGTTATAAAAACTGAAAATTTTTTTTATACCAAATTCATTTTCAATTAAACAGTTAATTGAAAGTAAGTTTGAAATCGAACAAAATTTTAATTGAAATTTTTTTGACAATGATTTTTTCTGTGTATTTTGACATAATCTTTTAAAATGGAGATACCACTAAGACTCAAAATTAAGTTTACCTGTGCCGTTTTTGTAAGATATTTTAAAGGGTTTTTATTTAAAAAATTGATTTAAGACAATTTGAAAAGCGTTTGAAATTGTCCAAAATATAAATCAAAGTAAATTGGAAATACATAATTTAGTTTAAATAAGACCTAGGCGATGTCAGGTATATTTTTAAAATTTGCAATTTTATATTTTTTCTTTATTATTATTTCTTTCAGACTATATTATATAATATATATGAAAAAATGGAAAAAATAGTGAATAATTTGTTAAAATAATTCAAATAAGTGGCAGCCGGGGTCCACGACATAGTGTCAAAATGGTTTTCAAAATGTGTGTTTTCTCGAGCACTTTAACGCTGTTTTTAAATAAGTCTAAATTTCCTAAACTTTAAACATATTTTCATACAAAGATGTGTTAAATTTCACCACCAATTTTAAAAATAGATACGTTTTTCATATATTTTTGCTGCTTTATCACCTATCCGAATTTCATTAATTTCAAAGGGAACTCATCGGAAAAGCTTCCGTATAAGTGTCAGGCAAATTGTGTAGGATATTTGCTTTTAATTTGTTTTTTAGACGGTTATAAATCTTTAATTTCCCGAGTTAAAACGTTTGCATAAAATAATACATTATCCACTTATAAGGTTTTGTCTGCCAGTGCATTTAACCGGACATAATTATATAAATTCATATATAAAATTAATTTCGTAGAAAAAATTTAATATGACGTCATATATAGTTGCGTACACTTATATATTGCATTTAGAATAAATAAAACTAATCCAATTAATAATTACGTTATATTTATATATCTAGACATTGCAAAATAATATATATATTGATATTATATCATATTTAAAAAAAACACAATTTTATTTTAGATAAAATTGCAGAGTCGCACTAGTAAATTTATCAATTATATTTTGGATGTAAATATGTATTACATCAATATAATAGTACAATTTATTGCATCATTTTGTGTATAACTTTATACACAAAATTTACCCCAATTTTTGTCTTTTGAATTGATTTCTTTCTGGTTCTTAACCCTAAAAAAAAATTTGTTTCATTTGTAACATTATGAGTTCTTAATTTAGTCTAAGATTTTTGTCAATCTAAAACTCTAAATTTAGTTTCAACGTTTTTTCCGTGTTTGTTATTTAATGGTGTAAGTTAATAAACTCCACAAAATCTTCATTTTATTTTTTATTTTTGAATATAATAAAATATCCAAATGCTATGGAATTTGTTACAAATTATAAAGTTGGAAACCTTTTGCAAGTGGCTTAAGTATAAAAGGATTAATAGATATTTCGGATTTTCATGACGTTTTAAAATCAAAAACCGGATACAACTATAGCTTATTTTTTATATATCAGTATCAGTTCAGATATAAATTTATACCGCTATATAAAAATTTAGCAAAAATTTAGGAAACAAAAAAAAAAAAAAGGCTGTTACTCTAGTGTGCAAAAAAAAATATATATAATCAAAATAAAAAATCGAAAGCCCCCCCCCCCCCCCCCCCCCCCCCGAAACAAATTCCTAGCTACGTGCCTGCGCAGGCAGACCTATTATAAAAAAAGAAATATTTAAAAAAAAAAAAATTATTAGAGCAATACAAAATTTTTAAAAATAACACTATTTTACACCGAAAATGTGCATTTGATGAGAGGTGATTTTCCTTATGTATTTTCTCCCGCTCAATTCGAAAATCAAGGTTAAATTAAATTTAATTTTTTTTTGGAACAGTTTTTGAGATATTGGAATTTTTTAATTTTTTCGACCTTTTTTCACTTGACAAATCATATCTCGAGCTAGAAATGTCCGATTGGGTCGTTCTTGGCACCCAAATGCAAGGTATTGAGATGACGAATCTATCTTTGGAACGGATCTTTGGAATGGATCCCAAAAGCAACCGAAGACAAAGCAAGAGCCACAACTATTTCTAACACACAAAAATGTCAAGAATGTATTGCAAGCGTTTAAACCCAATAAATTGTCGAAAAAAATAAAATATTCGGAAAATATGAGATTTGGATGTGTTCACTCAATTGCTTATAAGTTTGTCATTTGTCGGTTGGTCTTAGTCTCTTCTGATTGGTCTTAGTTCTTACGTAAAAGTATCATCTTTACGTTCATGAAGAGAAACCAGACGTTTTTTTTAACGATTTGTACTTTTCCGTCGGCACAGAATCACTGTAAAATATGATTTTTTTTGAAAATGTTCGCTATTTTCATCGATACATTTTGAACCGCTTTGCCAATCAAAGATCCGATTATATATATTTGTTCAAAATCTTTAATTTAAATTTAACCTTGATTTTCGAATTCAGCGGGAGAAAATACATAAGCAAATCTATCTCTCATCAAATATACATGAAAAAAATTTCATTAATCGGCAATTTTTTTATATGTATTTATTTATTTTTATTTATTAAAAAAATGTTAAATGTTTTTTATCGATACTGGAAGTTTCATTATATTAGTTTTAGAGATAATATGCGTTGAGTATTGTCTTTTATAGATATTTCAATATTTCAGTATCAACACTACTGTAGATACTTAGACGTATGGGCTATAAACAATACATATTTATAATAAAATTATCCACAGAAATGTTGAAATTTATATGATGGACAATATTTAATGAATATTTTTTTCAAAACTAATACGAGTTACACGATGAAACTTTACAGATCGATTAAAAAAAAACATATTTTATAAATAAAAAAAATATGTATAATGAAAAATATTCAACGAATATTTTGTCAAAAACTAATACGAGTCTCGCTATGAAATTTCTGGATCGATAGAAAACATATAAACTTTTTTTTTAAAAAATAAAAAAGCAGGGACCGAAAATAACAGTTATCCCGAAAATTTTAACTCAAAAACTGTCTATGTTAGAGTCAACGAAGACGTATACTATTATATACCAATCGATTCGTATTGAAGTGCTCTTTCAGAATCTATGGTGATCTTAAGAAAACGATCTCAACTCCACTGTTAAGAGTTATTTTTCAACGAAAAAATAATAGATCGAATGAAACTCTTAAGAAGAGAGTTTTATTTCGCCTTCATTAAATAAAATTCTTTTGAGAAATTTTATTTTTTCTGTCTGAAGTAAAACTCTTTTGAGGAGTTTTATTTTTCCCGTTAGAAAATAAAGCTCATTTGAGGAGTTTTATTTTGAAACTCATTTAAGGAGTGTTTTTTTTTTCCGTCTAAAATAAAACTCATTTGGTTTATTTTCTTCTTTTTTTATTGACTTTATTTGCTATAATGTGTGTAGGAATTTATTTGTTTAATTTAACGGACATAACTTTTTCTAAATTTTCTGCGGAAAGATTTGAACGCAAGTCGCTCAATACCAATTTAAGAGCAGATAATGCTCTTTCCACGCTTACCTTGTACCTGTATACAAGTACGGATAGTGTATCCTTTTAGCCTGCCAGAACTCAAAAAGAGATTTATCAATCGATAAGGGCCTTGGAGAAAAATTGTCGATTTCAAAGAAAGCTTTTTTTATCCTCAGTTCAAATACTGCCCCAAAAGCGATGACTGAGATTGAGATGTATCTGAAACATCCGGCGAAGATCGGAAAACATCCGGTGAAGATCGTGAACCAAATTTATTACTTTACCTACTTGCGAGTAGCAAAAATGCATAACAAAAACCTGCCGTTTTAAATTGTTATTGTATTATTTCTTATCTCTTAATGCAGTTGCAGTTGGATTTTATTCAGGTAGTTATGATAAATAAAGATATAAGAAATAAAACAACACACATTTAGCACATTTAATTACTATAAATGAAATTAATGTTTATCCCGATGAAAATAAATTTAAATAACAAATATGCAGGTGCTTGTGCAAATTAAAATGTAACTGACACTAATAGAAAACATATGATTTTCTATTGTTGATTTACTTGAATAAACGTCACTACATTGCTAGGTCTGTCAAAAAAACAGAGTAGTATTTGGAAGATGACAAAGCCAATTGTGACAATTTTTTGTTGTTGTTTTTGTTTTTTCTTTGATATTTTAAATTTTGAATCTCGCTCCTAGACGAGGACAAGAAATTCTCATTGAGTTTGTGATTTAACACAACAAATATCTCTAGAAACTCTAATAACAAGTCCCCTGAAGATTTCCTTAGGCAGGAATGAAATCCGGATAGGGACACGCCTACATTAGATTGCTTTTCACAATTTGTTAAATAAGTTTTGGGACTTTAGCACATTTAATTACTATAAACAACAACCATTTAACAATAACAAATTAAAAACCCACATGTTTTCATTTTAATGACGATTTTTTCAATTGCAATGCAAGTGATTAGATTACACTGCCTTACAAATTGTAATGATTTGGCAAGCGGCAAGCTTTGAGTGTCAATTTACATAAAATGAGTTTTATTCTCTGACGGAAAAAATAAAACTCTTCAAATGAGTTTTAAAATAAAACTCCTCAAATGAGTTTTATTTTAGACGGAAAAAATAAAACTCCTCAAAAGAGCTTTATTTAATGAAGGCGAAATAAAACTCTCTTAAGAGTTTCATCCGATCTTTTATTTTTATGTTGAAAAATAACTGTTTTGGATCTTTTTTTCTTTTTAAGCCACAAAATAACTGTTATAAAGGAACTTTTTTGATATCTCTTATAACCGTTACGGTCCCTGTAAAAAAGTTTAAAAAAAAATGTTGTCAATTTTGAGATAAATTCAGTTTTATTCTCTGACGGAAAAAATAAAACTCTTCAAATGAGTTTTAAAATAAAACTCCTCAAATGAGTTTTATTTTAGACGGAAAAAATAAAACTCCTCAAAAGAGCTTTATTTAATGAAGGCGAAATAAAACTCTCTTAAGAGTTTCATCCGATCTTTTATTTTTATGTTGAAAAATAACTGTTTTGGATCTTTTTTTCTTTTTAAGCCACAAAATAACTTTTATAAAGGAACTTTTATGATATCTCTTATAACCGTTACAAAAAAACTCTTCAAATGAGTTTTAAAATAAAACTCCTCAAATAAGTTTTATTAAATACGAAAAAATAAAACTCCTCAAAAGAGTTTTATTTAATGAAGGCGAAATAAAACTCTCTTCTTAAGAGTTTCATCCGATCTTTTATTTTTACGTTGAAAAATAACTGTTTTGAAGGTTTTTTTCTTTTTAAGCCACAAAATAACTGTTTTTTGATATCTCTTATAACCGTTATGGCCCCTGTAAAAAAGTTTAAAAAAAATGTTGCTAATTTTGAGATAAATTCAGTTTTCTATTACTCTAAAAATTCAGAACTAGTTCTGAATTAAAAAAAAAACATTATTTTTTCAAATTCTCTACTAAAAAATATATTGATATTGTTAAATTTCTAGCATTTGTCAAATTTAGTTAAATAATACTAAATAGTATACTACAATTAATTGCCAAATTTGCCACTCATATTTTGATTTGTCTCTTTTAGGAGAACAAATATTGTTAGTTTGGCATAGCTGCGATATACTTTTCCCTGTAGCGGGGCCAAATGAGGGTTTCTTCATACAAAAGTCTGTACTAATTTCATTTGCCACATAATTTTCCGTAACAAAGCAAAGATAAATACTTATTAAAGTTTACCATATTTTTACTTCTACATCTTTTTTTTTGCAAATTTAATAAAATAAAGTTAAACATTTAATTAAATAAATTAAGAGCCATTTTTTTCCTAAAATGATATAAAACGATTGCTTTTACTATAACAAATAAACAATAATATAACATTTGTTAAAAGAACAATAAGAGGCTTTTAGTTACTAAAAACCCAATCATTCTTCCGGCCAACAATTCAAAAAACAAAAAAGGTCTAACTGTTTTACTCTTTTTTTGTCTGTCCAGAAACATATTTGGTATGTGGTTTTTTATAGGCTTAACACAATATTGTTTGTTGTTTTTTTTTTTTAACCATAAAAAATAAAACTTAAACATATAGTATCCCAGTAAAAAATTTTCGTGTTGTTCGAAGCAGGATAAAACAAATGCGCTGATGTATTATTGAGAAGCAGCAAAAGAAATGAATCATTTCCGTATAAAAATAAATAAACAAAAATGTTTAGCTTACTGTTTTCCCCAACAAGGATGCAGGTTGTAAGCAGCTTACCCAAATCCCTTACAAGGATGTACATTGCAATGCAGAAAGTTCCATATCGTGGCTTATAAACGATCTGTAAAAATGTTTCCGAATGATTTCCGATTGTGTTTGGTGTTTTCGAGTATTAAATAAAAAGTAATTAGTCATTTAACTGTTTCTGAAGAGCTAGCATGTGGAGCGGTAAAAAAACAAATAAAATAATAATATTCGTCAAAAATTTTAACAAGAAATAATTAATATCTGTAGAATTTTATGTAAAATAAATTATGTATATTCATATTATTACTTTCAATCGTAATAATGTATGATTTCACTGAAAACCCTGAAATCACTGATTTTTGTAATCGTTGAAATCCTCGCTTATTTTGCCCAAAAGTAATGCTTCCAAGTGCAAATTCGCCATATAAAAATCATGGCATATGTAAGCAGGTTTGTAGGGTATTCTTTTCGGCTTACTCCCTCACAAACCTGATTGCATGTAAGCAGCGTTTTTTACTGGGATAAAGTATTTAAAGCGAAAAGGTCATCATTTTATACAGACAAAAAACTAAAAAAATAAAAACAACCACTTACCACACAATTCCATTATATTTATTTGGTTCACAAAAAAAAAAAGAAACAAAAATAAATGCTTTTAAATTTTAATCACAATTTTATAAATTCATTGCTAGAACTTTGAGTGAATGAATGTTCATCAAAAAGGTAACAAAATAGCACAACATTCGTTTTTTCTCGATGAACAACTTTATTCATGTAAAAAACTATATGCTCTCCTTTTAATTAACAAACACACACTAAAAAAAATTGGCAAATTGTTTGAAAAAATAACTAAATAGATTACATATGGCATACATATCAACATATGAAGCTTTGCAAGCCAATTGCTCCGCTACAAAAAAAATATATAAAGGGTCCGCCATCTAACGTTTTTTTTTTCAACTAGTGCTTATTTCGTGAAAGGTAACACTTAGATCATGTCTGATTTGACAGATAATTAGTTGTATCCTTCCGCTGAACTAATATGGTCCGTATGTTCGTTATCTTGTGAAAAAAGTGAAAGAAACTGGCATCCTCATCGATAAACCAAAGCGTGAAAAGCCAAAAACAGTGCGTTCACCCGAGAATATTGCTGCTGTGGCAGAAAGTGTGCGTGAAGCGCCATCAACATCAATTCACCGTCGTTCTCAACAATTGAACAATTCGGAGACATCATTGGGACGAATTTTGCATAAAGACCTTGGTATAACGCCATACAAAATCCAATTGGTTCAGGAGTTCAAAAAAAAAAAAAAGTTATTTGGCTGACCCTTTATATCGTAACCATGCCAAACTTACAGTATTTTTTATCCTATATTATACAAATAAAAGAAAATCGAACAACTTTTCAATTTTTTCCAAAAAGTTTGCGAAATAGGAGTTTTAACTATCGACAAATTTCGAGATCGTCTATGAATATTATTTACTGAATTGGGAAAATGCTAGAAATTTTATTGGTATGTTAAAACTACATAACGTATAATGAATCATGTAATACTTATAATAAACTTCATTATACGCCATGAAGTTTTAACATACATAAGTTAAAATATTTAAGATGGGCAAATATTTCCTCTAAAACTAATACGAGTTACACGTTAAGACTATCTTGATTGATGCCTGTAGCATCCCTGTAGCAGGCATATGATGCCTTATATTTTACGATTTATATAATACAAAGTATTTTTATATTCTTTAAATTAAAAGTATCGAGAAATACAAATCGATGTTTAAAAAATCGAATCAAATTTTATTTTGAAAAAATTAAATATTCTGGATTGAAAAACTGATCTTCTCATTTTCGATTTTCATTACACCCCTGCTAAATTTTTGTAACAAATAAAAAAAAATAGTTTGGCAATTTTTTTATAAATTGAGTTCTGAATAAAAATATACAAATGTGTGTTCTCGATAAAAAATATATTAGTATGGTTACATTTTTAACATTTTATAAATTCATTAAAATTATTATTAAAAATATCGTCCATTCCATGAATGAACGATTTAAAAATTACCTGAAAGTTGAATTTGTATACTTTACGATTTGTAATTAAAAAACAACCACTTTAAAAAAAAAAAATGCAATCATAATGTAAATGTTATCTTTGACTGCATTATGCACATGCATGTAGAAATTACCTCAAATTTCCTTAAGGCACATGTATGGAGGTTTAAAAATCGCTCAACGTTCAAGGAAAATCGTATTCTAGGGATCAAAATAAGAAACTTTGCCGAAGGAACCATACCTCTAAAACGAATTCTGATGTCCCGACTTTTGACCCAAAGGGTCAAATTTTGAAAAAGCCTACTTTGATATTTCAGAAAGTAGGAGGAATATCTCCAAGATTATTGGAGCTACTTCTTCTACGGGACGCGCTATCAGATTAATGCATAAATATTCATTCTAGGTGACCGTTAAGGGGTTGAAATTTATGTTGAAAGAGGGCCTTTTTAGCCGTGTTTTTATAGCAAAATGTACAAATCTCGGGATAGAGATATTTCAGAAAGTAGGAGGAGTCTTTCCAAGATTAGGGTCTCTATTTCTTATCCGGAAGACGCTCTAGCAGATGAAAGTATAAATTATATTCGATTGGGTTGGATTCGATTGGGGCACTCTAAATGGGTCAAAGTAGAATTTTTCATAATTTGAACCTACGGGTCAAAAGTCGGGACATCTGAATTCGTTTTAGAGCTATGGTTCCTTCGGCAAAGTTTCTTATTTTGATCCCTAGAATACGATTTTCCTTGAACGTTGAGCGATTTTTTTGCCTCCATACAAATCGACCCGGCCTAATATGCATGCATGTTTATGAACATGTACAGACATACATTGAACTTTTGTGGAACCATATATGAAAATGTTTACTTGTATTATCAAATTTCTAGAATTTTTATTTAATACAAAATTTAATAAAAAAAATATAAAATAATAAAATTTTCAAAAAAAAAAACCTGTTACATTTATACTGGCGGTAATATGAGTTTTGTAAGGTGTTACCAGAATGGACATGGTAGGGTTTGTAATAGAAAAGTAACCAGTTACCGATCTTAATTTCGTATTCCCAAACTTATGACCGGGTTAGTACAAATAAGTTTTGCTGGGCAAAACATAAGGGAATTTAAATAAACACAGTTCAAATTTTGGCCTATATACAATGGAATGGAGGATTGATTAAAAAATAACTAATAAATTGCTAAATATTTAACCACACCTTCTACGCCCACTTTTTGGAAAATTTAAAACATTTTATTCCTATTTTATGCATTTAATATATGACAACAAATACTGTAAGTTTGACATTGATATGTATAAAGGATAATATTCGCAGAATATTGTCCTTCACATATCTTTCTAAATCTGATTGTTTTCAAATGCCTTCAACTTTTCAACGTTTATGTTGTGACCCTAAAATATATTAAAGTATTTCGAATGCACGGCCTAGGCTACTTTTGAAAATGTAATATTTGGTAATATGTTTGATGGAGTATTTTTCAAATGAAAGTTTTATCTATAATAATAAACAAATTTGGAACGTATGTTAACTCATTATAAAGAATAAAGTTCAATATATCTACCATCGTAATAAAAATGTTTAAGCTGTTCGGAAGTGTTCTGTACACAACTTCAAAAATGATTGAAAATGCAATTTTCGCGTTTTTAATCACGGGTTTCTCGAATTTTGGAAAACAGATTTGAAATCAGCGAGACAAAATCTGTTAAAACTATATATCGAGGTTCAAACAAAATCGACTTTTTCTAATGTGACTGTGTGTAATATATATCGCTCATTTATTAAAAGACTGTCATAAGTTAATGGAGCAGATTTATTGGCTATATCATGCTTCCTATTGTGTAAAAATTTCATATTAATATCATGTATACTTTTCGAGTTACAGGAGAATATGTTATATTTTTTCTGAAAACTGGGTGCGTAGAGTATATACTTTATAGAGAAACTATGCTACTCACGGGTCTCTCGATAATTAGCGAATTCGCAGGCAACTCTCACTAAGAGAAAAAAACACTATTTATAAAAAAAAAAGTGACCAAATATATAGTGAAATGGTCGAGCGAGGCAGATATGGATTGAAAACTTTAAATTCGTTTTCTGTAAAATCGTGTTTTTTGATTTATATCTGTCTTATATGAGTCTTAAATGAGCGATATGATAAAATTTTACACACTAATATTAGAATATATGTATATGAAGGACAATATACACCGAATATTTTCTCCAAAACTATTGCGAGTTACATGATGAAACTTTCCATAACCATTAAAAAACATCTAACCTTTTCATATAATTAAAACAAAATCAAAAAAAAAAAAAAAATGTTAGTTGGAAAAATTTGGCACTAGTTCTGAATTACAAACGTTATGCCAACGGTGACAAGTTCTCTAAAACCAACGGTTGGCCACTGTTATCAATCGGGTAACAGGACGCTACTGTCCGAATTGTTAATCCCACGTAGCCGACGGTTTTCCAACACAAGGCTGATTGTATTTTTCTGCCTGGGTTATTATATATGTATATAATAATATATAATTATATCTCATACGCATAGAAAATTTATATGATTTTGAACCATATATATTCATATCTCAAACCAAATTTTTAAACTTGTGTCATATATTTAATCATACATAATTATATCTTACATCATTTAATGTCATATGTAATTATATATTAAGTTTTATTGTAAATATGGCACCATATATAAGCACATCTTTGATCACACAAATAAATATTTTTATAAGACAGTTTATATTGATTTATCTTAAATAATATAGCTTATATATTGTATATTATGTTATGTATGAGAATGTATTTTTATATATGACAATAGATCTGCCATATCTCATTATTTATATCATATATATAACTAATTCTATAAAGGTCTGCATACAAAATATATCGGTATATATGTTACCATATAATAAACATATAAGAACATATGGCTATGGGTGACACCATATATAATCACATGTTGCAATATACGAGTAAGTGACTGAACTTGCTCAAAATTTGACAGTAGTCTATTACCAGGTGGTACTTGATGGGAGCAGTGTTGCATTTCATACGATGGAAGTTCGAAAAGTCACGGACTTATTGATACGCCGTAGTATATTATCATGAAGAAACATAAGATCATATATACATTTTTTTACGCTGAAAGTTAGTTAAAAATGTTTAACATAAGCAAATGTACTATTTTTGATAAATTTTTAATTTTTTTTTTTGTCCAAGTTCTTCCCAAAATGTACGATTTTTAATTCATTTATATATTTTATGTCTAGAATATATCAGACTAACGATGTTAAGCTCAAGAACATTCTTTATTTTTATGTTTTGTCTTCTTTTTTAAGCTTTTTTAAGTCTTTTATTCGCAAATAAAGAATAAAAAGTAAATAAACATTAAAAACAATAAATTGCGTTCTTATAAATCATAACTTTTACCAATAAAGATAAAACAGTAAAACCACCTGGTGACCACAAAATTTAATTCCAATAACAAATATTAATATTTTTTTGTTTTTCTTCAACTAATTTTTTCTTATAAATAAAAACACATTTTTTACATATTTTTCTGCAAAATATTTTTGCAAATAAATTGTTCATCATTTTAAGTTTTACAAATTCCTTAGAATTTTACAATTTTAATTTTTGTTTGTGTTTCTACCTTTTTATGTTATTTTTTTTTTACCGACAATTTAGTAAATGAATATGGATAAGTATACAATAGAAATATACATACATATGAGGCCTTTTAAGCCAACTGATCTGCTGCAGAAAAAAGTACATCATGGCAATGTCAAACTTACTGTCCTGTATGATACCAATCAAAAATGGAGCTAATACCAATTTTCTGAAAAGTGGGCTAAATAGACGTTTAAAAAAATATATAAATTAGGCAATGATTTTAGGGTATTATTTATAAGAATTTAACTGATTTATTTAACTGAAACACATATATTTTCCTACAAAATATTTTTTCAAATAAATTGTTCATCGTTTTCATTTTCACAAATTCTTTATAATTTTACCATTATATTTTTTTGTCTTTATAATTTTTTTCTTTTATGTGTTTCCTTGCTGATAATTTAGTAAATGAATATGGGATAAGTACACAATAGAAATATACTTATATATGTATGAGGATTTGTAAGCCAACTGCCCTGCTGCAGAAAAAAGTACATAGTAGCAATGTCAAACTCTCTGTCCTGTATGATATTTATAAAAAAAAAACAAAGTTATTTTTCTATCGATCCAGAAAGTTTCATCTTCTTGCTTGGATTAGTTTTAAAAAAATATTCTTTGAATATTGTCTTTCATTTATATTTCAACATTTATATGTTAAAGCTACTTATGGTACGTGGGCGTATGAGCAATGCATGTAATAAAATTCATTACACGTCATGTTGGTTTAACATATAAATATTTAAATATATATAAACGACAACATTCAGCGAACATTTTCTCCAAATCGAATCCGAGTTACATGATGAAAAAATTATATATATAGCATAAATTAAAATTTTTTTTTTTTTTTTTTTATTAATTAATAATCATATAATTACAAATTATATACTATTACCCTAACCGAGCACTAGCTACTATGGCCTTCGATTCCCACCAGTGCCTCTGGTGGGAATCGAACCCACGACCCCCGCACTAGTAAGCCAGCACGCTACCCTACAATAAATGGATGACCGAAACTAACACATGCAAATCTTGCATCTTCCTCTAACTTATGAATTTATAAATTAGAGGGAGATGCAAAATCACACGTACACAAAGTTTCCATCACTTTTTTCATATGGCCCTTAAGAAAATGATAGAAACTTTGTTCTACGCACTGATGGATATTTCCATCAGCAGTTCCGGTCATATGACCGTCACTGTTCTTGCTGGGTACCAACTAGCCTACGGCACAATTAACATTTTTTTTTCTCATTTTAATTGCACAATTAAAGATCGAAAAAACATAATATTAATTTTTAATAAAAATTATATCAATCTTTTAAAAAAATTTTATTTGAGAAATGTTAAGGTTAAGAAGAATAAACGTATTTTCCTAAAACTAGTCCAGTCTGATTTTCAAATCAGACTAAACTATTTTTGTGTCATCAGTGATTTTCCATTTAAATTGTATTTTTATATGTTTCTTATAATTGTCAGATTATCTCTATATGATACATTTTTCAACAAACTGCAGCCCGTAAGAATCGAACTGGCGTTTCTTCTTACATTAAAAACGTTACAATAACAAGCAATAACCGCTTAACGGTCACACCCAACTATTGCCTCGAATAGAAAGCAGCTAAATTGCAGTTTTCTTTCCTATTACCTTTTCTGTTATTGTGTATTATACTTAAACACTAACAAACACAAATATTCTATTTTTAGATTTTTGTTTATTTTCTAATCTCTTACGTCTCTATTTCACAACGTTACCACGTATTGCTTTTACGTTTAGGGTAGCCAACTTTGCGTTTTATGTTGAGACATCGCCACATATATATTTTTCAAATTCTCCATAAAAAATCTATTAATGTGCCCAGCAAACAATCCGGTCCGTTTATGTGCCGTTTTCGGTACAGCATATACGGATCCGAAACTCGTTTCCGTACCGTTTTCCGGATCAGTATACGGACCGGAAAACGGAATAAAAGGAACATCGAATACGGATTCGAAACAGTATAAAGCACGCTAAAACGGACCGTTTTCGTACCGTCATGCTGTATATAAAACGGAGTTTACGAATTGAGTGTACGTTCAAAACGTACCGTAAACTGTCCGTCATTTATTTTAAAAACGGAGTGGACTCCGTTTTTAATATACCGTATACGGTCCGAATATGGTCCGTATTCGTACCGTTTTTTTTTTTAAATGGTCCATTTTTATTTTTTTTTTATTTATTTTATCTAAATGATTTCTTCTTTTTTTAATTTTAAACAAAAGTTTGGTTTTATTTTTAATTTTTTTCATTTATTAAGATATTAAGATATTAACAAAAATGGATTAACAATTACATTATTAAAAAAGAATATGAAACCACATAAAAATTCAATAAAAATCAATAAAAGGATGTGGTTTTAACATTTTGATTTGTTTTCATTTATCTCTGGTGTTGTTTAACATCTTCATCATTAAAATTTTCATGAGATCTGCATCTCTATATTTAATTGCAAAACATCTGAAATACAAGTATATGTTAAAAAAGTGCTACATTTAAAAATAACCAAAAAATTACCACTAAAAATCTTAAATACGTATTCAGCCATTTTTTATTTTATGCAGCCGTTCTCGAGTTATGGAGTGACAATCAAAATGTACACTTCTTTTATATATATGGATAGATATATAGATAGATGAAAATGACTAATGTTCAGAAAAAATCACCACATCTGCACCAAACGAAAACATTTTTAAAGGATTTTTTTTTTTAACCATCATTGCATGTTCTACAAAACGTATTCAGCCAAATTTTTATTTTCTGCAGCCGTTCTCGAGTTATGGAGTGACAATCAAAATGTACACTTCTTTTTATATGTATATATAGATTTTATTAATATTTAATTTTATTAATAAATAAAACTGTTTTATTTTTTTTTTAAACAAAACACACTCCGGTAATACCGGAAGAAAAACGATAACGGTTGTAACGGAGTTTTAACTGATGAAAATCGGTGTAGTCCGGTTAAACGGCACCGAAACGGATACAGCAAAACGGAGTTAAAACGGATAATTTTCGAAAATTTGAGTAATCCAATTTTACTGTACGTTAATGGTCCGTTTTCGTACAAGCTTCGACGGATACGTCAATTCCGGTCCGTTTTCGTACCGCCAATGCCGGATTCATGAATCCGTTTGTAACGGATAGTCCGTAAAGTTGTTTCTTGGGTGGTAAAATTTTTAGCATATTTTTAGTTCAATTATTATAAATGTAGGTTTCTCACTTGTTCTAATGTTTTTTAATGAAAACACGTATTTACTTATTTTGATTTTAATTAATTTATTGAATAAAAAAAACTTATAAGTAAATGTTTAAATATTACAAAACGATTATTGTCGATTGTTGTAAACTGTTCAAGTATCAAAACCAGACTAATTTCAAACTTTCTATCGTCCGTCTCTTCAACCTTTACTCGCTAAATCTACTCGTTTAATTGTCAAGCACAGTGTTGCAATTATTAGTATTTCTGTCCGCTTCTAGTCGTTCGTCCGTTTAACCCTAGTCCCACATTCGGCCGTCCTGCACGGTCATTCGCCCCGAATGACGGGTTCCACCTTTTCATGTATTCTGCAACCGTATTCGTTTTCCGTGGACCTTCGCCTTCACCAACCTTCTCGACTTCATAACGGTCGTGATTTAATCTTTCAATTATCTTATAAGGTCCATAGTATTTTGGTTTCAATTATAAAACAAGCCCCGAATTGGGTTCGTTTGATTGCCACTAACTCATTTTCCTTGTATTCGGGTGCTTTAACTCTTTTTTTGTTAAACGTTTTCCTGTTTTCGGCCTGCATTTTAGCAATATTTTCCTTAGCAATATTACGAATTTCGTCTCTTTCTTCATCTAACTCTTTTATGGCAAATTCTTCAATCAATTTTCTAATATCTTCTTGGGTTTCTATTCGCATTTCACAACCAGTTAATATTTTAAATGGTGATACTTTTGTGCTACGGGGTGGAGTATTATTAATACACTGTTGTACTTTATCAACTTGTTTGTACCATTGCTCTGGATTTTCTACACACAACTTTGACAATAATGATACTACAATTTTGTTAATTCTTTCAACCTGTCCATTTCCTCTAGGGACACCTGTTGCAATTAGAAGATGTTGAATATTTTGTTGCTCGCAATGTTCTTTAAACGTGTTTGACGTGAACGCGGTTCCTCTGTCTGAAATAATTCTTTCAGGGTTTCCAAAAATTGCCGATTGCCGCTTCAATCTATCTACAACTTCCTCAGTACCTGTACTTTTCGTCGGGTATAACCACACAAATTTCGAAAATGAATCCACTACCACAAGTATATGATTGTAGCGCTTTTTTGTTTGGTCCATTGGGCCGACGTGATCTATATGGTACGTTCTTAATGGTCTGTCTGATTTGTCAATAGGGTTTAATAGACCCTCACCTTTACCTGCTTTTGCCTCGCTTATAATACATTCGATACAGCTACGTACCACTTTGTTCACTTTTGGTTTAATATTCGGTATATAAAAAGCTTTCTCTACCAAGTCGCAAGTTTTCTTTGTTCCAAAATGACCTTCACGATGTGCTATTTGGATAATTTCCTCGTCCATACTTGCTGGTATTACTATACGTTCTTGGTTCGGATCTTTGTAAAGTAAGTCATGTTT
Organism: Delia radicum; assembly: GCA_021234595.1. Classification (NCBI taxonomy): domain Eukaryota; kingdom Metazoa; phylum Arthropoda; class Insecta; order Diptera; family Anthomyiidae; genus Delia; species Delia radicum. Next base: position 37,616,399 of record CM037851.1, read on the forward strand.
TAAATAAAAATCTTCATAAGTGTCTATCTCGATCACTTTTCGAATGGCTTTAACCCATTCATCTTGTAATTGTGCTTCCCTTAGGCGATGTTTTATAGAGTCCTCTACCAACAGACAAGAGACTCTGCTCAAAGCATCCACGTGACGCATTTTGTTTCCAGATCTGTGTTCTATTGTGTAATCAAATTCCTGTAGGAACATAGCCCATCTAGAAACTCTCAAAGGTACGTCCTGCTTTTTGATTGTCATTGCAAACGCATTACAGTCAGTAATAATCTTTATCTTATTACCCATTAAATAAACTCTCCACTTTTTCAATGACTCTATAATAGCTAGTACCTCGAGCTCATATGAATGGTATTTTTGCTGTGCATCTGTTGTTTTACGACTCATGTACTCTACTGGGTGTAATTGTTGATCGTCTGCGTTTTTCTGAAATAATACAGCTCCATAACCATACATACTCGCATCTGTATGTACTTCTGTTACTGCTTTGGGATTATATAAATTTAATACTGGTGCATTGACCAAACCCGCTTTTAACTGATTAAATGCTAACATCTGTGCATCTCCCATTTCAAATACAGCGTTTTTCTTCAGCAAATCCGATAACGGTTTTGCAATCATAGCAAAATTCTGAACGAATCTTCTAAAATACGATGTAAGTCCTAAAAATCGTTGAAGCGATTTTTTATCTCTCGGAGCTGGGAAATTTGAGACTGCTGAAGTCTTTTCAGATGATGGTTTAATAGTTGAGTTTTCTACCACATATCCTAAAAAATTCACTCTACTCTTCAAAAATTGACATTTTTCCCATTTTATTTTCAAATCGTGCTTCTCCGCTACACTTAGCACCTTCTTCAATTTTTCGATACCTTCCTCCTCGTTTAGCGACGGAATGATGATATCATCAATATAAACAACGATTGTACCATCTTGAATCAATTCTCTATAAATCGAATAAATAAACCGGGAGAACACTGCCGGTGAATTTGAAATACCAAAAGGTACGTAATTAAACTCGTATTGACCATTGTGGGTCACAAATGACGTATACTTTTTAGACTGATCTTCAACTGGAACATGAAAGAATCCATTCCTTAAGTCTAGCGTCGTGTAAACCTTAGCGGCTTGTAGTTTATGCAAAACATCATCTATCAATACCATTGGAAAATTATCTCTTAATATTTTTTCGTTTAATTTACGAAAATCGCAGCACAATCTCTTACTGCCGTCTTTTTTTGGCACCAACACAATAGGTGACGAATATTCAGATGTACTTGGTTGTATAATACCATCTCGCAACCACTCTTTAACCTGTTGCTCTACATTATTTTGGTCCTCGTATGACAACCGACGAGGTCTCTGAAATATCGGTATATCATCTGATAAAATTATCTTCATTTTAATTGGAGACGGTTCCTGTTTTTCTGGACTATATCTCTTAATTACATTTTCAACGTTAACCACCGTTTCCTTTGACAAATGTGATAAATCATATTTATCGTCATCTTCGATCACCACGGTTGAACAAAATACTTCAAACTCATTCTCAGTATCTGTTAAAAATTCATTATCGTCCTGTTGACGCTTCACGTTATCAAATTTTCCTACGAAAGTCGCTCCTTTCGCGGTTATCAGAATATTTGTCTGATCCAAAATGTCATTACCGATAGCAGCCGGATAAACAAAATTCTTAGCGACGAAAAATTTAACATTAAAATCAATGCTATCTATATTAATTAACTTCTCAAAATAACCAATCGTTATTAATCTGTAACCGCCAGCTGCAATAAAACTTCGCTCTTCCTCAATGAAATCAAGATCTCCTAAATTTCCATAAACATCTAAACGAACTATTGAAATATCGCTACCTGAATCTATAATTGCCGAAAATTTCACACCGTTTATTTCAATTTCCTTAAAATTCCGATTCGCCACAGAATTAACGTTCTGTGTTTCCTCGCCAACATGTTTCACCATACACGAATTAATATTTTCCCTCTTCACATTGGGTTGCGTCTGACTTTTGCATTCGAACGATTTGTGTCCTGGTTTTCCGCACTTAAAACATTTAATTGTAGTTGATTTACAATCTTTTGCAAAATGATCACCTTCACCGCATTTATAACATTTTTTCTTCTTGCTAACATTATATTTATCTTGTTCTATTTTGTTTGATTCCGAATACGATTTAGAGGTTGATGCCTGCTGTGCCGATCCACGAATCTTCTCATACGTTTTTATCTTCTCTTTTAAATCCTCAACATTTTTTGCCTGGTACAAAATACTTTTTCCAAATTTTGAATCAGGGATTCCATCAACAAAATACTGAATCAAACTTTCCTCGTCAAGTCTAATAGGTTTACCGATCTCCATTAGTGTGTAGAGGTATTCCCGATAACTTTCACTGTTCTTCTTTCTACGATTTTTAAGCATTCGGTGTACATCAATTGCCGCTAATTTAGCCCCAAATTCATCTATTAACGCTCCTTTAAGCATTTCCCAACTTTTCAGTCCACTTTGACTGCGAATAAACATACGAGCTGCTCCTTTTAATAGCTGCTTAGCGTAAATAAATTTCTGAAGCTGACTCCATCCAACAGCTGCAGCATTGTCCTCAAAATCTTCTACCCAATTTCGAATATCGATATTATCAGTACCACAAAAAGTAACAAGCGAATCCTCTATATCGCGTAAAGTAAACATGCTTCTCTCCACATTTACGAAACCCTGACTACGTTGCGATGCAACCTCATCATATACAGAGTCCGAATCACCTGCATCTAGACCGAAATGTTCCTTAAGTCGATTCTGTAAATCCTGCTTCCGTCCGCCCGTAGGCAAACCTAACTCTGTCAATTTACCCTTCAGCTCGTCAACTCTCAAAGCTAAAATCTCCTGTAAGTCCATATTGTTCGATTACAAAAATAATATTAATCAAATATAATTAATGTTATAAAATATAAAATATTATTATAATAAAATGATATCAAAAAATGTTTAATTATTCCACAAAGTAATAAAATTTTCAAGTCAATTAAATTTTCAAATTTATATTTACACAGATCTCAAAAATTTTGTAAATCATTTAACTTAATTTAATTCTAAAATATAATTTCACTTTTATCTCAAAAATTACGTTAAACATTCAAATTGAATTAAGTTTACTTTACAGTTTCCAAAAGTTTTTGTTACAGTTTCCAAAAATAATGTTAAATAAAAGTACCAAAAAAAAAATCCATAGAAATTCACAAATAATCTTTTCCAATTAAAATCTTATAAAATTTACGTTACTTTTAAATTATCAATGTTAAATATACGTTACTTTTCAAATTATGAAAATTCCAATTAAATTTAAATACAATCTCGTTAAAAAGTTACATTTACTCTAATAGATGAATTCCAATTTGATTTTCTCATTTACAGACAAAATATAAATCCAATAGGATTTTCTCACTTGTTTATTTTAGAAACAAAAATCAAATTAAAATTCTCCTTAATATAAACACACACACAAACTTAACTTATGAGGATCCCACGTAGATGAACAAGTTGTTATTGATATAAGCTCCGCCTTCTTCCACTCAGAACAAAAAGCAAAACTTCTCTAGGCAAACATTTATCTTCTAGGCAATCCAGCTTTTCAACCCTTATAATAACGTTCACTGTTGTTGTAGTAAATATGCGTATTTGACTGTTGTTAAATTTGTTTCATTATTTTTAGCTATCAATTTTGTCTCAGTTTTTTATTGTTTTCTTTTTTTTTATAGATCACTCTAGCATTTTATCTTTTACCGCTCTATATAATTTTCTTGTTTTTTTTCCTTGTGGCTGTCTCTAAAAAAAAAGTAATTCTTCTTCACTTTACAAATACAATGTTTGTTCGTATTGTAGCAATAGCTTTCACATAAAAAGTTTTTACTCGTTGGTTTTTTTTTTTTTCTCACTTTGTGTTCGTTAGTTTTTTCTCAACTATTTTCTCTTTACGATCTCAAAAATTTATGTTTTGTTGTTTCTTTTTCAAATTAACGTATTTCTCTACTTAGAAATGTATACAAAAAATTTTTTTTTTAGTCTCACGCTTGTTGTTGTGCTCGTTTTTTCACACTGTTTTAGCTTTGTTGTACTCTTTTTTTCCCACTGTTTTTTGTGTATGCATATTTCGTAAAATTTTAATGAATTTTATTTTCGTATTCATTCACATTGTTTCTAAACCACTCCGATTTTTTGTTTATTTATATCTCTTTTTATTTAAACAAATTTAACACTCAGTTAAATAAATTTCCTTGTATAAACTTCTAATTGTTCACTCATAACTTTTATTAACGCTTATATTTTATCCACTCAGGATTTTTTAACACAGTTTTTTTTTTATATAATTTTGCTCTCACCCAGATTGAACAAAAAAATAGTTTTTCTTTTCAATTCGCTCAGAATTGTTCTCTTTTCAACACACTGTTTTTCCTTATTATAGTTTTTTCGTAGAACAATACAATGTTCTAGAACATTTAAGATTTTCGCAGAATTCTCGAAATTAATTTTGCTCACAATTACAGCTCTATTCCGGCATGAGCCCCCAAAATGTAGGTTTCTCACTTGTTCTAATGTTTTTTAATGAAAACACGTATTTACTTATTTTGATTTTAATTAATTTATTGAATAAAAAAAACTTATAAGTAAATGTTTAAATATTACAAAACGATTATTGTCGATTGTTGTAAACTGTTCAAGTATCAAAACCAGACTAATTTCAAACTTTCTATCGTCCGTCTCTTCAACCTTTACTCGCTAAATCTACTCGTTTAATTGTCAAGCACAGTGTTGCAATTATTAGTATTTCTGTCCGCTTCTAGTCGTTCGTCCGTTTAACCCTAGTCCCACATAAATAATAAAGAAAAAATGAGCATAAGATTAACCAATTTTCAACCTACTTCGCCTACTTTTTTATAAAAATTCGAAAAACTGTGTTCTTTTTTATTCGTCTCATATATGGCTAAAAATATTGAAATTAACATTGATACGATATATTTTTCCTGCAGCATGTCAGTTGGCTTAGAGAGCCTCACATATACAATAACGTATGTAAATGTGTTACCTTGAAAAGACATATTTTTCCTTTCATTTGTATGCTAACCATAAGGACTGCTTACCTCGAAACAAAAAAAAATTATAATTTTTACAATCACTTCAAGCCAAGAAATAACTACTGTCCAAGACATTCGTTTGCATGCACAAAAATTGCTTTAAAAAACTGTTAAACTTGTATCGTGAAACAAAATAAAAAATTGTAAGTCTAACTCAATTTTTAGGGAAAATATTTGTATTTGTATGAAATTATAAAAGATTTTAGTGGGTTTTAATGGGAAATTATCCATAACGTCCCCGCTGACTTATCAATTAATATTGTTTGCAATTGCTTTTGAGTGCCGCAATCCCTCCAAAATTTGGTTTATATCACTTGCTATCGATGGTCGATAATATTTTATCTTGCCCTTGTTGAGAAAAATCTACATTTTGTAATTAGGATGTTCGTTTTTTTTTTTTTCTTTATATCAATTTAACGGCATTAAGAATGTTTTTGCACGTTTTTTCTTTTTTATTCAAACACAACTTTTTCAATACTCGGACAAAACAAAATTATTGTTTCATATTTTATTGGGATGTGCAAATTTGATGACAATCGGTTCCATTTATACTGAAAGTGGTATGAGTCCATTTTCAAAAAAAACTGAGGTAATGATGGAGTTGCATAGTATTCCGTGGCTTCTACAAACTGCACAAATGTATTTGTCAAAAAGATTTCAAATATGTTCCTCAATTTTTTCACGTACCATTTCCTCTAAATTCGCGATTTCGTTATTTTTTTTAAAAAAAATTATTGTTTTCGATTTTCTTGATCATGTACAGATTATGTTCTATATATATGAACTAATCCTGAGAAAAAACTCGCTAGTTTTCCCATTTCTTAGCAAATATACAATAAAACAAAAAAAATTTATTTTCAATTTATAACGAGCTTTCAACCTCCGTGTATTTACAAAAATAAAGAAAATTTTATGTTTGTGTGCAACAGCTTTCGAAATTTTTTTTTTTTTTTGAAAGTGGTATGTGTCCATTCTATACTGAAAAAAGAACATTTTCGCAATAAATATGTATTTTTTTTTTTAAGTGTAAATAAGTTTTATGCCCCTGATGAGATGTGTATACAAAAATGAAACAAAAGTTGACGTTTAAAGTTTTAATCGAATTCAATATTTCGGGTTTAAGTTCAAGAGAACAAAAATATCCAGCTGTTTAAGCTTGATCTTCAAATGATAATAAAAATTTTATTAAAGGTTTCCTTAATCCGAGTTGATACTTAAAACTTAAGAAATAGTTTAAAGGAGGATTGCGAAGATTAAATTGCCTTTAGTCGGTCGATATTAATAGTCGTTGGTTTCACCTGGCTCTATGGAATTCTATCAACATATTTAAAAGGTCTCTCAATAGCACTAACCGAGATGTGTAGAAATTAAATTGTAGTTAATGGGTTAAATTTTTGATGATATTTTATTACTGTGCTTTATATTTATTGAATCAATTTTCAAAATTCAATCATTAAGCCTAAGCCATCATTTTATATTAAAACTTCATAGATTATTCTAAAGATTCTACACTTTTTTGATTTCAACAAACCATTTTGAAATGGCAAATCATTTTTATTGTCCATTCCAGTAAAAATCAGTTAACCCTTTGACGACGAATGATTCATATAGTCCCATTTTTTGTTTTTGGTGTATTATCTACTTTTTAGATCCGAGTTGTTCGAGTGTGATGTGTACCGATTTTCAATACATTCCAACCACTTGGACTAATATTGTATTAGAGCCAAATAGGGTGACCTCAAAGTTAAAAAATATTAATACTGTTTCCTTATTTTGTTTTCCTCGAAAGCTATTGAAGATAGGGGATCAAACTTTTGGTATGATATGGTCCAATCCTTCAAGTTTCAAGAAATATTGAGATATTTGGAATTAATGTATTTCAATTACTACAGGACACTAATACTTTATATTTTTGGTCGTTTTATTAATTTTTTGTTTGTATAGAAATTTAAGCAATTTTTGTTCGATTTGATTTATTTTTGTATCCTAATTCCAAATCTGGTCTCCAAATGTTTCTATTCCTTCACAATTTTGAAATTTTGTATAAAATATATATTTTTGGACTGCAGTCAAAACTCGATTTACGACTCAAGCTATTTTCAAATGTTTTACATATTCGTGTTTAGCATAGAAAATAATTATGAACTCGACGCGTTTTTCGCTATTACTTGGGTAGTTGTTCACTAATTTTAACCGTTGATGACCTATGGGATATATATGTCACATGAATTTGTAGAAAGAGTTGCAAACAAATATTTTTGATAACACTTTTGTTTAGTTATGTTGGGTCAATAAACACGAAGCCCCAGAAAAAATTGGAAAACTAGCAGCTTATGTTCAGTCGTGAAAGGGTTAAGCCAGTTTCATTGAAATTTAAGAAGGCTTTGTAATGTTATTTATAACCATCCTTCCAACATGTCATCTCTAACAACTTAATAGTGTTAAACAAGAACAGAAGATTTATTCCAGATGTTACCTTTTCAATATATTCCGTATTATTTTAACTACTACAATTGCAAACTAATACAAATACTAATACAAATACAAACTTCATTAATCATCGTTTGGATTTTGTGTGCATGTAAATTATGGTTTAAAAGTTTACGAAATTTTTGGGAACTACAATAAGCATAAAATCAAGTATAAATTTCTCTTAATTTTTTCAAAACTTCAAATTAAAGAGCTGGGAAACAAAAATGTAACGGACATTATATCTTTATCCGAACAGCTCTAGGAGTTTAGGGAATTTCAATTACATTTCAACTATAACTACCAAAGTATACAAAAAACAAACTTCTATTTATTTAAAGCAAAACAAAAATATATATAAAAAAGCAGAAGTAAAAAACTTGTAAAACAAGACTTTCTTCATAAAAAAAAGCTTAAAGTTAATTGATTATACGAGTATAATATATTATGAGTAAAAGCTACATTTTAACAATCTTAAATCTTGTAATGTAAAGTAACGTGTTAATTTGGCAGGATCGCCATGTAATGTAATGTTATGTGTATTATTAAGGTTCCCTATAGCCCAATTCTATATTTTAATAGCTGTGTGGGGGTCAGCTTATAAATAGGCGTTCAAAAGAACTGCCAAAATATTTGAGTCTTCAAAAAAGTAAAAACACAGTGACTTGTGTAGTTTTGGAACTCTAAAATTGAAGTCTGTTTTATTTACAAATTTACATGTCTTATATACTATTCTTACAATCTAACTTATTGTCTAGTATTGAGTGATTTTAGGAATCACTCAATTTATTTTTATTATTAATTACTTTTATTCATTGTTTTCTTATCGTCAACATACGGTCATCAGATATTTGAGTGCAAGTAAAAGAATGCGGTCATAGGTGTCGCTAGACTGTTACTTGATGCCACTTGTATGGTATTCACTCTACAGTATTTGAGACGGTATGTTGGGAAATCAATATTAGTGGTTGGTATGCAGTGTACGCTTAAGGAGTACACTACAATCTTTAAATCTTAAAATCGGAAAATTTTTAAACACAATTTTTTCTTTTCTTATAAGCAGAGAATACAAATACGCTTTTGTTTGCTATTTTTTTATTTGCATATTTGTTTTTTTTGCCATTTTTTGTTTTTTTTTTATTTTTTGAGCTCAAAATATTTTTTTTCTTTTTTAGCTTTAAAATTGCTTTTTCAGACATTCTTCGCTTAAAACTTTTTTTCTAAAATTCTTTTCTTTTTTTCAAAAAGTTTAAGTTTTTACCTTTTGTGTAGTTTTGCTATTTTTACAATATTTTGTTTATAGCAAAATAACTGCGATTTGCCATTTTTCGTCTTCTCTGCTGATAACACTATAAAACATCAAAAAAACATCTAATCTTGCAATACATCAGTTCAATATTATTTTGTAATTCTGGATACAAATCTGCAAAAGTTTGAAATCGATTTGCTTTCGACTTATTTTAAAACTAAGATTTTCCAATGAAACACAGACTATTTTAAGTAGTTTTGCATCAAAACCGTGAACTTGTGCTCAGTGTGCCAAAATTATGCGCGAAAATTGCAAAACGAGGCCCTTCTAAAAATTTTGTAATTTCAATCATTTATTATTTAAAATTTCCAATAACAAATTTTTAATTAATATCTATTACAGGTAATGTAATTGTAATTAAAAAAATACCGAATACTTGTTAATCATAGTTAAAATGAATGTAGGGGAACGTGGTGTACCATGGAACAATTGATATATAAACAGCTATATCTCTGCAGAAAAGACATGTCGAGCCCAGTTAAAAGTGAGTTATATTAGTCTATAAGAGTACCTAAATCGTCAGTATTAAAATTTACAAGAAATTTGAAAATTGCAAAATAATCTAAAATTTTCAAATATTTGAAATTTTATTTTAAGGCACATCAAAAGTTAGAGTTAATTTTTATAATGAAAATATGTTATTTTTAAACCACGCCTATCAGTTTTTATTCAATTTAACTATGCTAAAGTTCAGAATAAATATATAAATATATAATGTCCTATGGTTCCTTAAGATGAACAAATGGAACAAATATACAAAAGGTAATTAATAAACAGATGTCTTAAGTTTTTTATTAAAATATTTAGATTAAATCACGACAGAGCCACATTGTCTTGAGTCTTACGTGACTCTTCGAAATTACTACGGCAAAGCCCGATTCCACAACTGGTTGGAAAGGAGCAGGGAAGCGTACAAACCCGATTTGTTAGCCTTTTTTCAGATTTACGTTCAAGATGACTTTGATCCATACCTTCATTCAATGACACAAAATCAATTAAACTTACATTTTATTAGACTAAAGTTAATATATCGGTACTGAAGCCTATTTTGCAATATCCTGTTCATGTAAGAGATAATAAATAGAATTCGCGTTCTGATGAGATTTTTAGCCAGATCGACGTGCATGTATCAACCTAGCTAATATAAATACTTCGTTTTATTTTTGTAAAATTATATGAAGGTTGATAGCTTGTTATAAATAAATAAAAATAGAAAAAAAATAATTCCGACGTATATAAAAACAAAAAATAAATAAATAAATATATATTATTAAATTTTTTTTATACACACAGAGAAACATTTAGCTATTTGCCAACTGAAATTCGGATACTGAGACTCAAATTCGGTTAATACGCATTTCAGTCGGTTGTTAAAACTGAGCATTTGTTTTCACAACAAAATTCGCTTGATTTAAAAGAATTTTAGTTGCAACACTCAAATTATTCAGAAATCTAATGTTAATATCGTTGTACTAACTGAATTTATAAGTTGTTAACATTAATATACACTTTTTAATTCGGTTGGCACTTTATTTCTCTGTGTGTATAAATAGAAAAGTTTAGTAACGTTATGATGCTTGTTGGGAAAAGCCCCTAGCCACGTGTTTGATTGCTTAGAAGGCAAAGAAGCAAGAGAGCAAAATTTACGATTAATAGGTTTTTTTTGTTAAAGCTTTACGATTTCTGTAGGCTCTAACTTTTGAGATGGATCGTTAGCCTGATCAAAATACATGTATCAACCTAGCTAATATATATATACTTTGCTTTATTTTTGTAAATATACGGAAGTTGAAAACTCGTTATAAATAAAAAAAATAACATAAAAAAAATCTCGATGTATATAAAAATAAAATAAAAAAAAAATATATTTGCTTCAATGTACACTCGAAAATCTTTTCAAGGCGCACTTATGATAGTATTTTGAAAAAATTTAAGCTTTTACACTTATTCATTATTAATAAGTGTACACATTTGGAATTCCAGGCTTTAATAAAGTTTAATTTACCAATATTTTTTAGTTCTGCAAAAAAATATTGCACTTTTACAATTTTAATTGGCATTTTCCGAAAATCAAAGTACACCACCCCCAATTTTACTTGCATATATTTAATTTACCGATCTCGATCTATGGTAAGCATGGACTAAATAAGACACTATCTAGGAAACCATTTTTTTTAAATGTGCGTAATATATGCAAAAAATATATTTCCCTACTTTTTTCAATTAAATGGTTTGTTGAAAATTTTAAAAGCTGTCAATTAAAAATTAATTAAATCAATTAAATATTTGATCAAATTCGGAACATGCTTGACATTTTTTTTATATTATCACTCAAAAGCAAACATCAACACATTGTTGTTGTTGTTATTTGTAATATTTATGTAGTTGTTTTTTGTAAATGTTTCATTTCAATTAGATCAGATATTAATTCTTATTGGGTTTATTACTTTATTAAGTTAAATAATTTAGTTTCATTTGTTAAAATCTGAATATGTATTTATTCCAATAGATAACTATAAAATTGATAATGTAAATAATAAATAATGTAAGTTTTAAAGTATAAATTTTGTGTAATAAAAATTTAAAAATTTTTTTAAACAGAAAGAAAATGCAAAAAAATGAATTAAAAATGGTTTTAAACAAAAAAAAAATTAAATCTCAGATAACAACAAAACGGTTACTTTCCGCATAGAAAAAAATCGAAAAAAAACTGGCCATATCCTCTACGCTTCAATAGAAAGAAAAAACTAATTGCTGTGTGAATTTGTTCACATAAATATAAATAAATCTGCTAACTAAATGAGAATTTCATGCCGGTTTAAATTCGATGTTTTAAAATTAAAGCTAAAAACATTTGGTAAGACAACAATTTATTTAATTTTGTATTGCTTTTAGGGAAGGTATTCCACATTGATCACTTTTTAATCAAATGAGTTATTAAATAGTTAATTGAAAAATAATTCAATTAAAGAGCTATCAATTTCTAATTGAATTAGTTATTGAATCGGTGGTTTTCGTGATTGAACTGGGTTTTTATTTTGCTGTGTGTACTCAAGAAATATATTGTTTCAAGGTACACTCATTTAAAGGTACACCACTTTCCCCTATTCACTAACTTTCTATTCAACTGGCTTAGTTAACCACAAATAACATAACACAACTAAATGTGTCAAAATTTGTCTGTATGTGTTTGCATGCATATTAAGGTGGGTCGTTTCAGAAAAAAAAATCGGTGGCCCCTAAAAATAAACTAAGAATATTCCCCAAATATTTCGTGTTTTGCAATAACCATAAGTGAGCTAGACCATTTTAAAAAATGTTAACATTTTAGTTTTTTCAAGATGTTTTTTTTCGTTCCAAGAAACTGCACACAAAAGGGGTATCAAATGAAATATCTTCTAAAAAGAAAAATAAAATTAAGAAAAAAATAATATAAAAACTATACATTTATTTCAAAATGATCCAGCTAACTAACGCTTGTTGCAAAAAATAAATATTTTGGGAATCTGCATAAAAAATACCAAAGTCCATTTTAGTGAGCCACTAAAAAATGTTTGTGTTTTGAGCCACTTTAGTATGTGTGTGCCTATATATATTTGACTATGTATGGGTATATCAATTTAACTTTGAAACGACAAGCCAACTAAAGTTCTTGAATGATTGAAAGGTTTTTTTTTTTTGTATGAGATGTAAAACAAATTGCCATTACCACATGTTCAAGTTGGATACAAATTTGTTTAAAGTAAACGATATAATGAAGATAATTTTTTTGTTAATGCTTTAACATTAAAGTAAATAAGTTTATTTTGAAGATTTTCAAATGTAATGAAGGATATTAGTTTGAGGTGTTTTAAATGAGACACAGATCTAAACGAAAAATGAGATTAACCAAAGAAATAATTAACAAGGAATGTTTAACAAGTAAACAACTTTGAGGTTGCTTAATCCATTTTTCCCAGGCATTGGTTTACTTATGGTCCTGTAACTTCCAAAAAAAAAAAAAAATTTCAAAAAGATCGTTACGGCATCTCCTCTACAAAATCAATTTTGAATTTTTTTTGAAGATTTTGTAGAGGAGATGCCGTAACAAATTTTTTTAAAATTTTTTTTTTTTTTTGCAAGTTACAGGACCTAAAGTATAGTCTGATTCTTGGTTATAATTTCTTGGTTAGAATTTTATCAAACTTTGTAGTGTTATTTGAATAAATCTATTTTTAAACTTTGTTGATGGAACTTTTTCCAAAAATTATTTAAAATATAAAAAAAGTTTAATCTTTTGTATTTTTGATTGTGTTGTTGATGGAAAAATATGAAAATGTATTTTTATGCTAGAAAATAGTTCATCGAATAAATATAATTTTTGAAAATCTGACCGGTCGGATAATGAACACAAAGTCACAAAGTTACACAAGGTCTAAAATATTCCTAAACTTATTTCGTTTGCGCTCAAAACATAGATAATGGATGTTTTTAATTAAAATACTATTAAATTTACTAAAATTATATAGTCAGGGTTGCCATATGACAATTTTAAATTATGGTCAAAAACCAAAAAATATTAATATACTTTTCATATACTTTTGACTAACGATTTGTTCACAAAATTATACTAAATCTAAATTATTTAATTATTCTTAATCGTCTAGGATTTATATGCTCTCAAAGTTTAAACTTTGGTTCCCAATATTTCCACCAGAGGGCGCTATATAGCAAAAAAAAAAATTCTTATCGAAGCATGGTTTTATATATTTTTCCAAATCTTGGTTGAAAAATGTTTAGCGGATCTATGACGTGACATTAGTGAGTTAAGTACGGCTTTGTCTTTTTTTATTTTGGAGTTTTTTTTGTTGATTTGGTTTTAAATTTTTAAAATATTTTTTTAGCGATTTTTTTTTAATTTTCGTTAGTTTTTAAAATTTAGATGATTTTGAAATTTAAAGTGTTTTTTTATTTTGAAATTTTATTTCATTTTAGCGTTCTTTTAAATTACGAGTTTGTTATAAATTTTATTAAAAAATAAAAATTATGTTTTTTCCCCTTTAATTGTGCAATGAAAATGAAAATTATTCAAGTTCGAGGCCATACTCTATATTTCTTCATTAGGATATTGTCCTAACAAATAATCTATAGAGTTTTTTGTTTTCAAATTTATTATTTGACCCTTTCAGGAATGTGTTGATAGATCTATTTCGGGAATTTTCTAGGTTCCCATCATCAAAACACGTTTTGAAAGCGGTAACAATCCCATGCCAAACATCAAACATTCATATAAACTAGTTTACTCACTACATGAAAACTAATATACATATGAGTTTGAAGTTAAAGATTATAACCATTGATCAAAAAATAAATTGAAAACTTGTTTGATGTGCTAGAAATGTGATGGGAACCTAGAAAATTCCAGAAATAGATCTATCAACACATTCCTGAAAGGGTCAAATAATAAATTTGAAAACAAAAAACTCTATAGATTATTTGTTAGGACAATATCCTAATGAAGAAATATAGAGTATGGCCTCGAACTTGAATTATTTTTATTTTCATTGCACAATTAAAGGTCGAAAAAAACATAATTTTTATTTTTTAATAAAAATTATAACAAACTTGTATAAAAGGCAAAGTACCGCCTTGTTTACTTTCCCTGTTTTGTTTAAAAACTAAACAAAATATAAAAGGAGAGAAAAAACAAAAAACGTGTATTTAATATCCACCAGAGGTGGACCTTGCACATCAAACAAGTTTTCAATTTATTTTTTGATCAATGGTTATAATCTTTAACTTAAGACTCATATGTATATTAGTTCTCATGTAGTGAGTAAACTAGTTCATATGAATGTTTGATGTTTGGCATGGGATTGTTACCGCTTTCAAAACGTGTTCTGATGATGGAAACCTAGAAAATTCCCGAAATAGATCTATCAACACATTCCTGAAAGGGTCAAATAATAAATTTGAAAACAAAAAACTCTATAGATTATTTGTTAATGAAGAAATATAGAGTATGGCCTCGAACTTGAATAATTTTCATTTTCATCGTTCTTTTAAATTTTTTATGCGATTTTTGCAAATATTCACGATTTTTACATATTAAATTTTTTTTTTCAATTTTGGAAATTTTTTACTTTTTATTTTATTTTAAGTTTTGGCATTTTTCTTAACTTGGATTATAAAAACTGAAAATTTTTTGTGCACTATTTTCATTAAAAATTTTGATGTTTTTTTTTAAATTTTTTTTATAAACATTGTCTGGCCGATGACTGGTTACTGACAGACACTTTATTTAAAGGGGACCGACTAGCTTGATATCACGTGGCCGAGCCAAAATAAAATAAAAATCTCATCAACGCTAGTATGATAATGTTACTCCAGTTCGAAGTTATTTGGACTTTTCTATTCATATCCCCAATTAAATGATATTTCACCATTTACGACATAAGTTTTTTGAAATCAATTGACACTTCATTTTCCTGACTGTTATTATTTGAAATGCCTGAAAACATATCAAACATCCCTCGTTAACAGATAAAGGGTTTTCCAATCAGGACTTGAGAACTTTTTTTTTAAAATAAAACGCAAACCATTTGGGTTATTTCCATCGGCCATCGGCTTCAATTCGTGAGTCAGCTTGATCTTGTATGGCTGTAAACCAAGATCATTACGCAAAATTTGCCATAAAGTGGTCTTGGCGATTCCCAGTTCTTGAGAACACCGCGGAATCGACTGATTTGGATCGTTTACTATGGACGCCTGCAGCATCACACAATGAATATATAGACTCAAATTTTTGCACTAAACCTGTTATTGTTTGTCTACTAGGGCGAGAATAACGACCGAAAATTGGAGTTAACGCTCTTAAAGTTGCTGTCACCGACTCCGAATACATTTTTATAATTTGCATACTTTCTTCGTTCGTGTACTTTACCAAGATGAAAATGTTGAGTTTACTGAAAAAAATAAAAGTAACAGTTAGGTGATCAGTGAAATAGTGCGTTCACGAATTAAACTCAAAATTGTCAAGTACCTATTGGAAACCCCTTTATAATGGGAAATTACAAAAAAAAAAAAAAATAATAGCGAGTATCTTTAAGACAAACCGCGGCAATTTATTGTGTAAGCAACAACAAAATTTGCATAATACCTCAATTATACTACAGCGAAAAACTAGAAGTTTTTGATACAAAATTCGTATGGAATTTGACAAGTAAGTACAAGTAGTTTTCAAAAACTACTAGTTTTTAGTTGTAGTATAAATGTAGTATAAAAGTCAAGTTAAACTGTTACTGGTTTTAAGCTAAGTGCAAACGGAAATGAAAATATTTTGATCTTTACAACAAACAACCGGCAAACAACTTTAGGCGCGTTTGTTTCTATTACAATGTACAAACATAAAAAAGCAGTTGTCATAGCATGACAAATATAAAATAAGTTTACGATGTCTTAAAGTTTTCACGTCGAGGCAAGAAACAGGCTAATCACAATATATATACATGCATAAATACCATCATTAAGACAGCTACAAATTCCGTTAAAAAGAAAATTTAATAAAAACAAATTCCACTTTCCTTCCTGCTAATAAATGAATAAACGTTTTAATGTGGTTTTTATTAGAAAAGTTTGAATTTCCACGTGTCCATGAGTCTTAAAAAAGGTAAAGTAATATTATAAATAAAAAAAATGCGTCTGTTTTTTATTCCAAAAAAAAAATATATGATACAGGTATTTTAAAGATATAAATCATTATGCTAGATAAGTTCAAACTTTTGAAATCATAAAAAATGCAAAATAAGAAGGAAATGTTAAAGTTAAAAGAACCCGGAAATTTAACAATCAACAGGAAACCATAAATCATTTTAAATATACTCTTCACAAGATTTATATTTATATTTTCTATATTAAGAAAAGAAACTGCCAATGATTTAGAATTAAACAAGACCTGTTTAGTTAAAGGCCACAGAAAAGTTAAAATATGAAAGCCATAACATCACATAAATTCTTCATTTCTGTCCCTCTATCATAAACATTAAAAACACTTTTTCATTTGAAAAAGTTGTGTTTTTTTTCGATCCTACAACTTTCACGACATTGTATTTATAATGTTAACCAGTCATTCGTTAAACTTGAGAGAAGTTATCCGCGGTGACATTGCTGAGTATACATGCAACTGAATGGTTATTGTTAAATTATATTCTTAAATGCCTTTTGTGGTTAATAACAACAATATCTAAAAAGTTTTAGAATTTGAAAAAAAAAAATCAGTTGCCAAAGTTTTTTAAAAATGAACTAAAAAACACGGATTGTACAGGTTCCGATTAGTAAATTATATTACCATTTCCAGAATATAATTACACACACCTCAAAATCTGATGTTATTGTTAAAAAACACTTTTTTAAGATTTCGGAAAAAATAATAGTTAAAATTTTTAAATATGTAGCTAATTTCAAAACTGACTTTATATGCCTCAGTTTCGGTGGCTTTTTCAATTTTGGCGATTTTTTTAAATATTATAGATTTTTTAAAATCAATCAGTGCGCCCGGTAGGCTAGTCGATATCGTGCTGGTTTATCAGTGCGGGGATCGTGGGTTCGATTCCCACCAGAGGCACTGGTCTGTTTTCGCTACAACGCGCCGAAGGCCATAGTAGCTAGTGCTCGGTTAGGGTAATAGTATATAATTTGTAATTATATGATTATTAATTAATAAAATAAAATCAATCATAAATTTATTTGAAATTTAATTGGCAATAATATTTTTTTGTGTTGTTTAGAAATTGTTGGCAACAACTTTAATTGCTATTCTTCTATTCTTCTATTTTTTTTTTTTTTTTTTTTTGAGAAATATCTCAATGTTTATGAATTAGGAGAAACGACAGACTATACTTAAAAACAGTATTGCCAAGTATTTTTTTACTAATCTGCCTAAATTGTCGAAAAACCCCTAGATTTACTGTACTACCAAACAAATCCCCCTAAAAACTTATTTATTTATAAAATCTGCAACATTTTTTAATTTTTATTTACAATTCTTGGAATAAAAATCTTAAAATACACTAATTTTGTTAGAGTTTTACTGTTTTCATTGTCAAAATCTGAAATTTTATTTTAACACCGGAGTAAACTGACTTGAATTTTACCAACAATCTAAAAAAAATTGAATTTATGACAAAAATTTAAAAAAAAAAAAATCATAATCGAACCAAAATTGTATCTTATAAAGGCAAAATTATCTCTTTTTATCAGATTTTTAGCCCCCAAAATTCCCCTTTCAAATTGCTACCACCGAAATGCATTTTTTTTTTTTTAAAGAGAAGCTAAAGAACTTCAAACATGGCAATACTGTAATTGCGCGAGATGAGAAGTCTCAGTCCAACGCGCTAACCATTACAACGTCACTAAACTAAAAAAGTAATTTCAATATCGTTGCTTGGTAAAAATTTGTATAGGGTCTACAAATGAAACCAAAATTTCCCGAATTTTAAACTATCGTAGCTATTTTATATAGGGTTTTTGCACCGTTTAATGGAATTGTGTTCTGAGAAATGGAGGAATAGAGAAATAAAGTAATTTTAACAGTTTGATGTATACCAAGTTTATGTAACTTATACCCAGCAAAACTTTGGTAATGGAATTGTGTTCTGAGAAATGGAGGAATAGAGAAATAGTCATTTTTAACAGTTTAATGTATACCAAGTTTATGTAACTTATACCCAGCAAATGTGTGCGATAGAGTAATGCATTACCTTGTAATGTGTACTCCTTACCTGTATCGTTATTTTCCACAAAGAAGTATTGAGTTACCCTCATTACATTTTACATTACTTCAAAACATTAAATAATGACTTACGGATCATCAATTACGTAATGCATGAATTATAAACGTAATTATTAATATATATTTTAAAAAAAAAACCTATTTATAGACACATGACTTTGTGATTTTTTGTAAGCATGAGGGTAAGGTGTATATTTTTGATATCACAAACGAAAACACGAAGCAAAACAACTCATTTACATTTTAAGCAATAAAATATTATATGTATTGGTAAATACCAGAGACCCCAGGTTCGAATTACAGCATGACCACGTTATTGATTTAATAAAAGAAACAAAAAAAATGGTATTTATTTAATTTTAAAAAAATATCTGTAAAAAAAATTTCTATGCATTTTTTTTATGAAAATCTATTAATAGACAAATTACTTTTTCTCACCATGTAACCATATAAGTAACCAGTTACTTTAACCCCTACAAGGTAATGAGTCCACCCATTACTTTTAGGCTCATCGCCTGTGAAATTCATCAGTGTGGCTACACATTACTTTACCCATTATTTGGTAATGTGTGGTTTTGCTGGGTTAGGAATTGGCTAAACAATTTTAAATGCATAATGTGGGATTCACATATGACATTCAAAATTAAATTACCTCACAAATGTGTCGTATTTTTAACCCTAATTTACAACTCAATTATAAGGCTTAATCATTTACCATCACAGTGGAAATGTGCGGAAATAATAATGATTCAGAAACAAAACAAACCACCAAACTTGTAACTTCATTCAGACCAATGAGTTTACTCGTAATATTTTCGAAAATATTTGAAAAAATATTTCTGAAACGACTATTGTTGGTTTTAGAAAGTAGAAACGTCATTTCAGAGCATCAATTTGGGCTTAGACATAAGCATGGGACAAAAAATTCATCGAATTGTCAATATTAAAACTGAGGCTTTAGAAGAAAAAAATACTGTTCTGCTGCTTTTCTCGATATCCAACAAGCCTTTGATAGAGTTTGGCACTTGGGTCTATTTTACAAAATAAAAATGTCATGGTGGCTACATATGCCGATGACACGGCAATTATCGCTTCTAGTAAATCCCCAAAACGTGATAAAGTCAAATATCTAGGAATGATTCTAGATAGACGACTTACCTGGAAGTCTCATATAAAGAGTAAGCAGGAACAACTAAAAATTAAAACAAAATGACTTTACTGGCTTATAGGTCCGAAGTCTAAGTTAAATTTAAATAATAAGTTATGAATCTACAAATTTATTCTGAAACCTGTCTGGACATATGGTATCCAATTATGGGGTACCGCCAGCAATTCAAATATCGAAATTCTAGAGAGATATCAATCAAAAACCTTAAGATTAATCCTTGATGCATCGTTTTATGTGAGAAATGTTGTGATCAAATGAGATTTGTCGATTTCATCAGTTCGAGATTAAGCCAGAAATATAAGCGAGAGGAATTTGCATAGGCTAAGTAACCACGTTAATCCTGTGGCGATATCATTGCTAGACAGTACCAATGAAACTAGAAGACTTAAACGAAATCATGTATTAGATCTCCCTTTTCGTAACTAAGATCCATTATTACTTAAATAAATTTCTTTCACGAATGTTATTTAATCCTTTAAAAATGACTAAGTTAATTTTTATTTTTTATGTTATGTATCTCATTGGAGTTACATAACCCCTGTTATGTATAAAATTTAACAAATTTGCTTATTATCCTTGGATAGATTGTAAATAAAGAATGAATTTATAATAAAAAAAAAAAAAATATATATTTGAAATTGGTTAAACAGCACCTCCGAGTCAATAAGACATTTTAAAATTTGTAAAAGAACAATTTTTTGAATTACGTCTTAAAGACATAGTTAGTTACACTCAAAAAAGTTTTACAGTAGAATCTACTGAAAATTAAAGTTAAAGCAACTCTTATTTCAGTTAAAAGGGCGGCAAAGGTAATTACCGTTAAAATAACTAAAAATGTAGTTGTCTTTAACTGTTGAAAAACATCTGTAGTAAAAACAACTAACAATTTTTTACTAAAAACTTTTGAAACAACTGTTAAAGTTATTAAAACTACAACGTTTATTTTTTTGGCATTTTCAAAACAAAAATTTTAATAAAGAAAAATCTTTTTTCTTTCAATTCCAATAAAACTTTGTATTTCTTATATCCTACTTAAAATGCAAAGTCAAAATTTCAAACGGTACTCCAGTTATGACGTCTTACAGCATTGGAGATATAATTAAATTTTATAATTTTTATTAGCAAACTCTGCACATATCAATAAAAACAAATATAAACTAACTGAGAATTTTTTAAAACTCGATATAATCTTCTATTTCTTTAATAACTAACAAAAATTAACTGATTACTGCTAAATTACTATTTTTGCAGTTTTTTACAAAATACTAAAACAAAATGTAGTAGTTTTTTTCAGTTGTTTTTAAAATAACTTTCAAAATGTTTTTTGTTTTTTGTATTATTTCATAAAAAAAACAACTGTAATTACAGTTAAAACAACTGCTACTATTTGCTACACAAACAACTGTTATGTCAAGTACAAGGTAATCACGACAATTAAACTGAAGTTTTGCAAAAACTTTGTTCATTTATTCGTTAAAGTGAAATTACCATGTTTTTTCGTTATAGCTCAAAATTAAAGAAATTATTGAAAAATGAAGTCAGTTCATGAATATCAAAAATTTTGATGTATCATGTATTACACTGAGTCTTTAGAAGTATTTCCAAATTTTTTTTAAATTCGCCCACTTTTTGGAAAATTTGAAAAGTGGTTTCATTTTTTACTTGTTTCATAATGTGTTATGAAGTTTAAAGTTTGACATTTAAGCTGGGCAGCAGGTATGGAAAGCCTCATATCTGCAGTTCCTTTTAAGGGGGGTCATGACATTGGACGTTTTTTGAAATCGACTTTTTTTATAATTTTGTATTTTAGTAAATATTCTTAAGATTCTAAGAAAATTTCATGGAAAAATTCTTACGCAGCTGGTATATACTTGTTTTACTTGCTACCTGACTTTTGGTGGTTGTTATTTAAATTTATAAAATTTGGCTCATTGCACCTAAGTGTATGCCAGGCAGCAACAGAATTGTTAAGATTGCAAGCTGCATGGCAGGGTCTACTTTCAATAACGGCGCTTATAGTTATTTGCAAATGTTTCAACTACTTGGTATCACCATATGAGCTACAGCATTGAAAGCAAAGGAAATGATGCAAATCGTTTGAAATGCGCCAGAGTGAAGGCATATGAAGCTTCAAAAGAAACCCGAATTGCTATACGATTGCAAAAAACTGTAAGAAACAGCACAACACAAGATAACGAAGGCATACAGTACGAAGCAGGCATGGCAGATTGAAGGTAACATTTTTTTTCTTTGTTCACAAACGCGTTTATCTCGAAACCATGTTTTTCGTACTGGTTGCGGCACTAGCGAGTTCATTTTTGACCAATTTTTTTTTGTTTTTTTTTAAACTTGATTCGCTATCGTATGATACGAGCCTTTTTTAAATTTTTTTTCGATTTTTTATGAATTTTTAAAGTCAATATTTTTTTTAGAAAAAACACACTTTTGAATTTGGAACATCACCAAAAATTTAAAAAAAA
This sequence comes from Delia radicum, assembly GCA_021234595.1. Lineage (NCBI taxonomy): Eukaryota > Metazoa > Arthropoda > Insecta > Diptera > Anthomyiidae > Delia > Delia radicum. The sequence goes on from CM037851.1 coordinate 37,638,741, forward strand.
TTTAGAAAAAAGCACGTGTCATACGATAACCAATTTTGTTAAGATTTAAAAACGTATTTTTTTTTAGATCGGACAATTTTTGCGACTCCCAGCGCTGCAACCACGAGGCCCCGTTTTTTTCTCTGCCGCCAGTTTGGAGCTCTATAAAACCATGTTGGAGTGAAAAATATATTTTTTTGAATTTTTTTTTTCTTGTAATTTGTAATTTTGGAAAAATGTTTGTTTTTGACTGAGTTATGAATTTTTAAAAAAAGTTCTGTTTTCTCTGCCGCGAAGGTAATGTCCCCCCTTAAACTTTGCGAAATTATTTACAATCATAAAATTGGATACCTTCTCTTATCATTTAAGTGTTTATAGTTTGAAACTCACTACAATCAAAAAGAATTAAATAAGGGAAAAAATACTGTACAGGCTATACACTATGCTACACTGTTTGACATATAATAAACTCGAATTAATTTCATTTGTATGTAGTTTTAAAATTCAAATTAAAGTCTAATTAAATGTTGGTCATTTTATCTTTTATCTTAAAAAATTGTATCTTTGACATATGAGTATTATATTAATCATACGCACTGTGGTCATATAACTGAACAAATTGTATACATTTTTTAAAATTTTTTTTTTTAAGCTTCATACTAAAATATGTTGCACTGTTTCAACTTATATTTCTACTACTTCTTTTATAAAAATGGCAAGAAACATTTTACTCATTATTTAGCAGACATTTTCATTATGTTTATTCATTGTTTCTACAGAGCAACAAGGAGCATGAACATTTCAGATAGTTGTATTGTTCTGAAATTCTTTCATTTTTAAAACAAGACGTTGTCAACTTCCTTTATACAGTGAAGGACATTACAATAATATATATTGAAGTTTTTTCTAATTTTGAACATGTTGCCTTTATTTCTCAAATACGAAATAAAGGGTCCGCCAAATAACTTTTTTTTTGTTTGAAGTCCTGAACCAATTGGACTTTGTATGGCGTCATACCAAGGTCTTTATGCAAAATTCGTCTCAATGATGTCTCCGAAATGTTCAATTGTTGAGAACGACGGTGAATTGATGTTGATGGCTTCACGCACACTTTCTGCCACAGCAGCAATATTCTCGGGTGTACGCACTGTTTTTGGCTTTTCACGCTTTGGTTTATCGATGAGGATGCCAGTTTTTTTTCACTTTTTTCACTAGATAACGAACATACGGACCATATTCGTTCAGCGGAAGGATAAAACTAATTATCTGTCAAATCAGACATGAGCTAAGTGTTACCATTCACGAAATAAGCACTAGTTGAAAAAAAAAGTTAGATGGCGGACCCTTTAAAATCTCAACTGTCCAAAAAATAATTGTAAAATGTTCTAAAAAATGTACAGATGTTAAATGAAATCTATGTTTTTTTTAAATTTACCAACTGATTTTTGTAGGCTTTGCTCTTTATGTGAAATTGGCGAAGTCTGCCGACACTTAAATTACATATATCATGCATTTTTTGATAGATAATAAAAAAATCGCAATTTCTTTAAAACATGTTTTCAGATTTTCTTTATATTAAAAAAATATATTCTCTATGGAGTCCATGCGCAGAAAAAAATAACCTGGATTTGGTAAGCAGTAACTACATTTGTATGCTTCCAAAATAGCACTTCACCGACTTGCATATTATAAAGCAATTAGGGAACGCATTGTGTCGTACTTCCCAGAATGCCCTCTTTGAAGCAATAAAGTATTCATACCATGAAGCACTAATGTTGTTATCATACAAAAAGCGCTTCTTAGTGCCTAAGAAGGGATGAATTTATTGCTTCTAAGATCACATGAAAGAAGCGCTTTAAAAGAGACATACAGAGTGGGACATCGTGAACAAAAATTTGCTTTGGAAGCGCTTCATTATAAAATAATGCCTTCCGGAAGCGCTTCTGGGTAATCACTATTTTTTGCTGGGTAACTCATATCTATATTCAAATTTTTCAAAAATTCGCGATTTTTTAACGCCTGGTTCAAGAAGATCATATATGACCACATATATTTTTTATATGATCATATATGGTCATCCATATTCGTACATACAAGAAAAATTAACCTACATTTCCATATATATACAAAAATGGTCATATATGTTTATATATTATTTTATATGGTCATCATCATCATATACGTTATTACATTATATATTTTTTGTTAAAAAAAAAAACAATTTTATATAAAAGGCCTAATTGCAATAAACAAAAAGGGGTTTTAAATGGCAGAACATGTATATAATGTATTTATGTCAGGACAGACATTCTGTTTGTTGTCGCATCACAACGAAATATTTGCCGATAAAAAGTCAGTTTAAACAACCTAAAATAAACTATGATATGACTACATTAAATTAAAATATTGTGAACAATACTCACAAGAACTTTTCATCAACAGTTATTTAAAACTTTAATGGGTAAAGTTTTTTCAAACGAATATACAAAGAAATATATTTTTTAACTTTTCTGTCTGTTATTCCATAAACGAAATAAACAAAAAAAAAAATCGGATTTTCGGTATAAGTTAAATTATTTTGTTGAAATTTTATATATAAAACAATAATTTTTTATATTATATTGACTGTCGAAATAAACGACAAAAATTTATTTGTGAAATGCGTGGTAGAAAAGAATGAGTGTATTTTCTAAAAATCATAACTACTGTGACAACTTCAAAGGATTGTTTGGAGTTGTTTAACCGCAATTCGAAGGAGTTTTTGCGGTGTTTTGTAACTGTGGATGAAACATCGATCCATTATAACACTCCGGAGACCAAGCAGCAGTCTAAACAATGGGTTCTCCGGGTGAACCGGCTCCGAAGAAGGTCAAGCTGATGGCAACAGTTTTTTTAAGATGCACGCGGGATAATCCACATCGATTACATTCAAAAGGGAAAAACAATAAACGGCAAATATTATGCCAACTTATTGGACCGATTTAACGAGGATTAAAAAAAAAAACCGACGCCATATGGCCGAGAAAAAAGTTCTTTTTTATCAAGATAATGCACGGGTGCACCAATTCGTAGTCCATAAATTGGGCTACGAATTGGTACCTTATCCGACATATTCTCCGGATTTAGCCCCCAGTGACTATTTCCTATTTCCAAACCTAAAAAAATTACTCGGTTAAAAGAGATTTAGCTACAACGATGAAATTATTGATCAAACAAATGCTTATTTCATGCACCTCGAAAAATCATATTTATTGGAAGGGATACAAAAATTGGAGTAACGTTGGACCAAGTGTATTGAGCAAAAAAGAGATTATGTTGGAAAATTAGTTTTGCTTTTGCAAAAACAACTTTGTTTTCTCCTATTTAAATAATTTTTAACAAAAGTTCCATCAAAAAAGGTTAACATTTATTTTTTCAAAAAATAATTTGGCAACTCTGGATACAAATTTTTTACAATTTTTTCGTTCACTAATAAAACTTATATCGACAGGGTTGCCATATAGAAATTTAAAAAAAATGATAAAAAATCACTACCTTTTTCCAAAAGGTTTTAAAAATCGGTTAACTTACAAAAATAATTTTTAATATATTTTTGAATAACGATTTGTTCACAAAATTTAACAAAATTGAAATGTTTAAAATATCTTTAACAGTCTTTGATTAATATGCTGTCAAAGTTTCTACTAAGATTGCCAATATGTCCACTAAAGGGCGCTTTATTAAGGCAACTTTAAAAACTGTATTCAAGTGATTATTGTTGGCATTAAAAGTAATGTAGGAGGTAATATTTTTTCAATATTGATTACAAAAGCCAATAATTTTAATGTTGTATTTTGGGTAATTATACATATTTTCTGTTCTCAATTAAGATTACTTATTCTGATGATGAATTTTGAAGGACTTACAAAAATTAAGTTATTTAATAATGATTAAGTTTTGTTGGTTTCCTATTGTATTGTCCGTCACTGTATATTTTATTTGAATGTAAAAGGAAGGATTTTAAAATTGCTTTAGTTATGTTGCCTTCGTAAAAATAAACTTTTTTTGTTGTTTTGTTTTACAGCTTACTTACAGCTGTTATTATTTTGCTGTTCTCCATTTCATTATTGTTGACATCATCATAAAAGATTTTTTTTTTTGCTTCTTCTTTTATTTAAAAGGCCTTTTTTTGTTAATAGTTAAAGTTAAGTTTTAATAGCATCATGTTTTTTTTAAGGAAACCAAATATACACGTTGTGTTTTAAATGATATTTAAGAAAAATAAATTTGTAGAGAATTTGTTTAATAATAAATTTATAGTAATTGGTATAATTAAAACTTGAAATTAAATTGAAATATATGTGGCTATTCATGTCAGCGGGAGATCCACTTCTTTCCAAAATAAAGTTTGATGTGCAGGGATATATGAAGAATTTCAAAAATGTTCGAAACTTTATTTGATGTCATGAATAACCGTTTGCATATCAGTGATTCCATGTCAGACCGAACACCTTTTGTACAACACCTCTTCGATTTACTCTAAATTTGCCAGACGTATTAAACATTAAAATTTTTTTGAAAAGGTATGGGCATTTGAAAATCGTCAAAATCGCGAAAAGTCATCAAACATGACAAATGTTTATCTAAAACTAGTGAACGGATTTTAAAGTTTAATACCTTATTTTAAAGGCATTTCAAGCTTTTTTAAAAAAATTTTTTTTTTTTTTTTTAATTTGTTTTTTACTTAATTTCGGTTTTCCACCATCCTCGAACAAGTCGAAAAATCTGAAAAAAATATTTCCTTAAAGCTCAATATAACCTTAATATTCCCTATAAATTTCAGAATGAAAGTCGAATGGATTCTATTTTTCCGATTTTTTTTCCATTATTGTACATTATACATAGAAAAAGCAAAACAAATAATGCTCAAGAACAATATGAACTTGTTAGCGTGTGTTTTTGCATGCATTAAGATTTTCGTTAACACGCTTAAAAATATAATGTTCACATACAAAATGTAATTTTTCGTGGTACTACAATGGAAAAAAATCGGAAAAAATAGAATCCATTCGACTTCCATTCTGAAACTTACAGGGAATATTAAGGTTATATTGAGCTTTAAGAAAATATTTTTTTCAGATTTTTCGACTTGTTCATAGAAGGTGGAATACAGAAATTAAGTAAAAAACCAATTAAAAAAAATGCATTAAAAAAAATATAATTTTTAAAAAGAAGGCTTATTAAATACCTTTAAAATAAGGTATTAAAATTTAAAATTCATTCACTAGTTTTAGAAAAACATTAATTTAAAAGTTGCCATGTCGGAAGATTTTTCACGATTTTGACGATTTTCAAATGCACATAAATTTTTGAAAAAAAAATGTTCAATTTTTTTTCTGGAAACACGTGTAAAATATTTTGTAATGAAGAATACGTACTAAAATTTTGATAGACATCGGAGACATCAAAGTAAATTTTTAGCAAAAATCGTACGGTCTGGCATGGAGTGACTCATAAGTATTATCCGATGCACTGTGGGTTCAAATGATGTCAAAGTGACGGCTAATTGAAATTTAGAAATTAAGTTTTTAATAATTTAATTTTAATTGGTATTAGGTAAAAATATACGTTGTTTACTTTTTTTTTTGCAGTAAACTGTCAAATTTGGAAAATTTTGCTGTTATTGCAATAAGTTAAAAAAGCTAAAGTTCTTGGCGATTCTAGTGCTTATTTAAAAGTATGCTATTTCAAAAGTAAAACTTTTGTGGTGGAACCTTCAACTTCAGGTATTTTACTAAACAGTAAATAGTCCTGTTCTTGGAGGGGACAATCTGTCATATCCATTGTGTCCGTTAAATTGTCCAATAAAAATATTTTTTTCATCTCCTCCCTGTAAAAATTTAACTAAGTAAATGCAAGAACAAAAACACCGTGTATTGAATAAAACTAGTTTTAATCACAACAAAACTCGACCTGACGATAGATCAGTGCGCTAAAGCGCTCTGTCTAACGTGTAGTGCGAGTACATGTGGCATTAGAAATCAGTTTATCTATACCACGGTCAGTGATTGCACAGAAAATCTCATATAGACGCAATCGAACAAATAAAAACATAACAAATATTACATTATTCAAAAAAAACAGGGTCACTGACAAAGGTTCAATACCAGAAACTGCGCAGTCTGATTCAGAAAATTAAAAATTTACAATTTAGTTATGATTTTTAGAAAATACACTCATTCTTCTCTACCACGCCTTTCACAATTACAATTAAATTAAATTGCATATTAATTATAGTATTAATTGCAATTGTCTGAAAAAGACGTTAAAATTCAAACTCAAGCAAAAATCAAACTTTGCCCTCTGGCAATTCTTCCCTAACTTCGTAAGCGCCATCTATCGAATATACCAAGAATATATCATAGATGTGGCATCACTTACAACATATGGGAAAACAGTGGACATTAGAGTGAAGTAAGTTTCTAAAAATAGAACTGTTGTGTTGTTGGAGTTGTACTTCTGAGATTATGTATGCAAGAACAAAAACACCGTGTATTGAATAAAACTAGTTTTAATTACAACAAAACTCGACCTGACGATAGATCAGTGCGCTAAAGCGCTCTGTCTAACGTGTAGTGCGAGTGCATGTTTCATTATAAATCAGTTTATCTATACTACGGTCAGTGGTTGCACAGAAAATTTCATATATACGCAATCGAACAAATAAAAACATAACAAATATTACATTATTCAAAAAAACAAGGTCACTGACGAAGGTTCAATACCAGAAACTGCGCAGTCTGATTCAGAAAATTGAAAATTTACAATGTAGTTACACTTAGGAAATTATGTTGGTAAAGACGACTGCAATTGTAGTCAAAAACAAATGAAATTTCATTTAAAAAAAGGACGACTTACATTTCATTAAATTCAACTAACATTGTCATTTGTTTTTTAATGTTCAAAAGATGACTAACATTGTAGTAAAAATGAACCACATGGTAGTAAAAAATAAACCAAATTTTTTTTTTTTTTTTTTTTAAAATAACAAAAAACAACTGTAAAAAATGAATGTAAAATCATAAAACAGTCATTTGATGTGAGTTGTTTTTTTAAATGAACTACAATGTTAGTTAAACATTTTATTTGTTCTGCAAATGACTTACATTTACATTAAAAATAATGAAACTGTATTACAACCCAAACAACTACATATTTTTAAAGCAGAAGTTCCCTGAGTGTATGAATTTTAGAAAATACACTCATTCTTCTCTACCACGCCTTTCACAATTACAATTAAACAAAATTACAATTAAATTAATTATAGCATTAATTGCAATTGTCTGAAAAGACGTTAAAATTCAAACTCAAATACTTTTTTGTTTAACAAAAATAGGTGTAAATATTTTTAATAATTTTTTAAAAAAAGGTCCAAAATTGCAATATTTTCAAAATTTAATGAGCTAAGCTTATTAAGTTATTGAGAGTTAAGTTTAGTTTTGTAGATTTTTAGGCTAAACTGGTTTAGTAAAATTCAAGTGATTGAATTGCATTTCAATCACGACCACAAATGATTTACTCACGTTCACGAATTTATGCTTACGCACTATTTTTTGTAATAAAAAGCTATGGAAACCATATAATTGATGCATGTATTTTATGTGGAGCTGCACGCCTCCCACTTTGCATAAATTTTTCATTCACGGGACGGATATCACGCACTTTTATCAAGTGGAGAACTATCTGAAGAAGCTCAATAGTCAAGAAAAATAAAGAATTTGAAGTTATTGAGAACACTGTGCTCGTAAATTCAGCCAGGAAACGTCCAAAGTCCAATTCAGCCAGGAAAAGTCCAATAAAGCGCATCATAATGTGATAATTACTTATAAAAAAGAGATAACAATTGGATTAAAAAGAGAAAGCATACTAGTGGAATAATAAATTGTTCATAGGTATTAGTTAACTCTGCCTCTTCTGGTTAAAACAATACATTGTGAATGCTCTGATTGACAAAACTCCACTTAGCCTCACTCATCGCTTTGTCGACCGTGGCTCAACTCGCTAAGAGAAGATGCTACGAATCATAGCCTGTTGTATGGCTGTGGGTTTGAAACTCATTACGACACAAGGTAAAAAGTTCTTCATATAGAGCAATTTTGACAATTTAAAATACTTTGTTCAATTGATACACTGACGAGTTCTTGGGGCGACGAAACTGCGACAGTGAGGCATGAACATATCCGTAAAATTTTTCAATAAAAATGTTTTCTTCTTCTACTTTCGGTAAAAATCTAACTACAAAAATCTTCAGTAATTAATTGTAATAAAATTAAGTACGATTTTCATTAAGTACGATTTTAAAAATGGTCCAATGGATCTTATTGCTAGACACGAAATAGTTTTTTCTTTTTTTCTTGTTTTTTTTTTTGTCCATACGAGGTGAGTTGCTTAGAAAATTTTAATTTTTTCATGTTCTTTTCAAAAATTAATGATATGCTGTAAAAACCGCAGACAATTTTTATTTAGGAAAATTAAAAGATTTTAAAACATTTGCTTTAAAAAAAAATAACATGGTCTAGCTAATACTTACAAATTATTAAATTTTTGTGGTTGTATTTATGGCGGAAACGGAAATACTTTATTAAAATATTTAATTAACGCAGCATATTATTTGTGTAAAAATCTTGTGATGTTTGTTAAATCTAAGGCATGAAAAAACAAAGAACACATTTTATTTATAAATAAATATAAAAAAAAAATATTAAAAAATAAGTTTATTAAACTAATTTCATAAAGACTTAATAAAAAAGTTTCATTTAGAAATACATATTAGGTAAAAGCTTCCAAGAAATAATTATAAAATGTCATAAGATGTACAAATGTTTTGAAATAAGCGACAGGAAATATTTTCTTAACATTTTCTTAATTGAAAATAAAAATTGTCAAATTTCTTAATTGTTTGTTTTAGGCCCGATTACTGAATAACCAGTTAAAATTTAACAAACAGTTAAATTGAAAACAACAACAAGTGTGTCAGTTAAAGTCGCAGTTAGTAGCTAACTAGACATTCAGTAATCGCGCCTTAGTTGTTAAAAAATTACAGAAACGAAAAAAAAATTCAACCCAACAAGTTGTTAAGTTTTTCTTATTTAATGTTAGTTCTATAATATAAACAAATAAAACATTGAAGAATAATATCGCACACCTAGCACAAAAGTAACTCAACTCAAAATTTTTAATTTTTCAGAAATCGAAAAAAAAACATTTGCAACTTTATACCAATTTGAAACATAAAGAAAGACATAACTGTTTTTTAGCAACAGTTAACAATAACGAAATACACTGATATTTTTTTTATAGATAAACAAGTATATTGTGATAGTTTAAGCATATAAAACCAAAAAATTAAAATTTTGAGTTGAGTCACTTTTGAACTGGGTGTGCAATATGCATAAACATTTTCATTAAATGACAATGTTTACTCATATACAAATTCTGTATAAAATTTCTATATTTTTTCAGCACTTTTTCTATAATTTTCGCAAAAAAAAATACGCAAACTTTTCACACAATTTAAAAGCAGGTTAAAAAAAACCAGCACAAAAACTATTAAAATAATTTTCAAAGTAAATAAAACAAGAATTTTTTTTTTAACAACCAAACATAAGCAGTACATTTGACATCAGAAATGTGGTCCTAAACACGATAATGTTTTTTTTTTTTTTTTGACAAAAAAAAATAAAAAAAAGTTGATTAAAATAAACAATTTTCTGAGAATTTTTTGTTAGGGAATGTTTGTTTTTTTTATCAAGCAGTTGCATGAATATATCAAAACTGTCAACAGTCGTCAAGTTTAATTACAGCTATCTTTTTATTTAAAAAAAAAGTTTCGGCGTGAATTCACTTTTTGCCTTATTTTATTTTGCCGTTTAAAAAAACGCAATATTAAGTCGAATTTTTCGTTAATATAAAAGCTGAGTAACAAAAGAGTTTTGAAGAATTTTTTAAATCGTATTTTTACAAACTGTAGGAGTTTTATACAAAATTTTTAAGAGTAAAATAAATACAACACTGTGGGTAAAGAGCTGATCTTTTTCTTTCAAAAATGAAAAATCGTGCATATCTTCATACACTAGTCCTCTGAGAATATCGGTGATGCAAAATAAAAAATGTAAGCACCTCTCATTAGGTAGATTGGCGCACGAAGACATTTTTAATTAATAAATGACATTGCACAGTTTTTTGTTTAACAAAAACAAAATTATCTTGAACGTTAAAAATCTTGATCACATCATAAAATTTTTTGGAATTTTTTTGTATGTTGGAAGGTACTGATATTTTGTGTAAGAATGACATTTCGCGACAGCTCAGTTGGTATAGTGGTGGTAAAAACACCCTTTATAACTATATGGTGGGGTATATTACCCCCATTATCTACCCCCCCCCCCCCCCATGGATCAGCGCCTGAATTTACAGTGAATGTCTACACTCGTAAGCACATTTAATGAAAAAAAAATTAAATAAAAATAAATAATAATTAAATATTTATTTAATTTTAGTTAATTTTAAGTTAATTATTTTTGATTTTCCGTAAGGTGTTTGGTAATGACGATGTTCCATTATATAAATAGTGTTTTTTATACAGTTATAGAACTTTAAGTTGGCAACACTTTCTTTAACTGGCGGTCATTTTGTCAGCTGTCTAGTGATTTATGTTTAGTTTGGTTTGGCATTTCAACATGAATAGACTGACGCCTGAACAACACTTCCAAATTGTGCAAATTTATTTTGAAGATCATGCCTCTGTTCGAAATACGTATCGCGCACAACGTCCATTTTGCGGTCAACATAATCGTTCATCATAGTAATTAATTCGATTAGCTGTGGAAAGTTTTTGAGCCACGTTTACTCTAAATGATAATATGCATCCACAGAGACGTCTTAAAGTGCGTACAGAAGAAGTATTGCTGCTGTAGAGCGTAGCGTAGAGCAAGACCCCAATCAGTCTATTCGCCATCGTGCACAGGAATTGGATATGTGCCCATCCACTTTATGGAAGATTTTGCAGAAAGATCTTGGTTTGCGTGCTTACCAAATACAACTCGTGCAACAATTGAAGCCACAAGATCACGAGATCAAGGGGTAGATTCGGTGAATGGGCCCAAAACTAGATTACCGTTGATCCCGATTTTCATAAGCGAATTTTATATAGCGATGAAGACCCATTTTTTTTAAATGTATACGTCAATACTCAAAACTGTCGTATTTGGAGTGATCATAATCTTCAAGTGTATGTTGAGGACTGTCTGTTTGGTGTGCTTTACGGGCTGGTGGAATCTTTCTTCTTTTTAAACAATGCTGGTCTGTACGTTACTGCCAATGGTGACCCCTATAGAGTCATGATTGCTGACTTTTTCGTTCATCAATTGAACAACCATGATGTGCAGGAGGTGTGGTTTCAACAAGACGCCGCAGCATGTCACACACCAAGTGCCACAATTGATTTATTGAAAGTAAACGTATGGTAACCGCATAGTTTCACGTTTCGGACCCGCGGTCATATGCCAGAAGTCATATTTAAATTATAATGCCAGAAGATTATCTTTGGAATAAAGTAAATTGCATGTCAATTTAAAAAATGTATCTTTGCTTTATTTCATCTCAAAGTTATATACCTCTATAAAAAACACCGTTTATAACTATATATTGGGGTATACCAACATATATATATACAGATTGGGTATCAATGAGACGTATTTCGAATATCAATTTAGTGGAATCAAAATTCTCAAACAGAAAAGTCTCGAAAAAACTTAAAACACATTTTTACCCCCTTAAACTTCGATTGGACAGGTATGTTTCTTTGCAAATATTTCTCACTTTTTGCCCCTGTATCACAAACAAATGTTATTCGGGATTTGGTGGTCCTATCAGGTTAGTCCTCCAAATCAGAAAAAAATCTTTCCCTTTTCTGCTTTTTTTTTTTAAAGCCCTTGAATATTTTTTATAGTTTTAGTTTTCATTAGTTTATCATAAAACCATTTGCATAAATGTTTCTGAATATTTTTCTAATACGACGTGTTCACTTTATTTGTATATTTTATACTAACACAATATAATAAATATAAAAATACTGAAACGCAAACATCGAAATACTACTATCCCTGCTGGTTGTGATTATTAAAATAATATTTTAAGACTTAAGTAAATTTAGCAAAAAAAAATTGTTAAATATTTAGTATTTCATCTAGTCAAAATAGAAAAATTTTAACTAAAATCTCAATTTGTCCTAAGAGTTAGTTTAAAACTTGCAAAGTTGTCTACTAACTTTTTTATATGCGTGTGACATATTTCATGTTTAGGAGTTGTTAAAGTGTCTCCAATGAAAATCGAACTCAATACATCTAAAATAAAGTCAACATAAGCGAAATAAAATGATTTTTTTTTTTTTTTGTTATAAATTACGACCCACAGGAATACCACAATTTTATTAATTTTCATTGAACGCTTCACAATTTTTTTATTTAAGTGATTGCTTTTACTATATTTCGAGGACTCATATAATCTGAATCTTTAAATTTGGAATAATATAAAATGCGTTGCGGTATAAACAATATTGCAAACTTTTTTTAAAATTACATTATCTATGACTTAGTGCTTCCTCAGCATACAAAAGTCGGAGCCAATTGTATTATAAAATGGTCAACAATAAATTTATATCTATTGCTTTAACTTTTTCATTGAAATTTACAAAGAAAAGTTTCGAAGATATTTTTCTGCAACTAGCTTTTGCAAGTTAGTTTTACACAAAGTCTTAAATGGTATATAACACTTACTAAAAAAAATTCTATGTATTATTTTAAGATGTAAACCGATTCAACTGATTAAGAAATACTTAAATGGCAGGATATCAAAAAAACTCATTTAATAGTAATCACCCGTTACATTAAATATGATTCATCATATTCATTGTGGTTCTAATTATAGATTACATAGATCTCAAACTCGTTGACATTAGCTGTCAGTGCACGTAATTCATGAGCATGTGTTGGACATTTGTGATATAGTTACATATACAAAAAACATGTGAATGTGTATGAAAAAATGTGTTTGTTGTTAAAAGAAGAAGAAGAGTTTGAAACATACACAGGTGTGCAAAAGTGAGCCAATGTTTCAAAATATAAAAGCGAGATGTATTTATTCTCCAAATCTTTTTGGAAAAATTAATCTAATTAAGTGTACTGGTATGGTAATGAGTCCTCTTCATAATCATAGAAATCCTACCTTTTGGCAGTCCTATATCTTCTATAATCTCAAATTGTATAAGAGGAGGTAATTGACTTACTTTTGCACCAAGACTCCGAAAAACTAAACACTGTAATTTTATTAACTAACTAATAACAATTTTGCTATCTAATTAATAAATGGGAAAAGTATGTGTTTTTAGTTAAATTAGTAACTTAATTTCGCATTTCAACTGATCAGGGCAATAGTTAAAAGTTATATCCTTAAATTTTGTTTTAAGATCAAAATGTGTCAAAATTTGTTTAAATAAAAGCTACATGTGTGTCAATAATACTATTTTATAATAAATTTAATCAAAACTAATGAAAACATGTAAATTTTTCAGTAAAATGGCTAACTTCTCTATTTTAAATAATGCACATAATTATCCTTTGGTGAGATTTTCAGCGTTTGGCTCTGACCTTTAAGCAAAATCAGCGACAAACATATTAAACTCACTATATAAAGATAGATTTGTCCATGCCGAGTTGATTTAAATTATTTTTTTTTTTGCGAAAGATACTACAATTAGAATACTATGTAGGTAAAGACCACTGCAAATGTGGTTAAAAACAAAAGAGATTTCACTTGAAGAAAGGACGACTTACATTTCAGTAAATTCAACTAAGATTGTCATTTGTTTTTAATGTTCAAAAACCACATATGCAGTAAATAATAAACAATCACGTATTTGTTTTATTTTTTAAATAAAAAAGAAACTACTATATACAATGAATGTAAAATCATAATACAGTAATTTGCTGTGGTTTGTTTTTTTAAATGAACTAAAATTATAGAAATGACTGTTTTTTGCACTTAATATTAAAGATACTGTATTACAAATCAAACAACTACAAATATTTGAAGCAGAAGTTCCCTGAGTGTACTTAAAATTGTAAAATCATATCGGAACACTACATACTATTATATCATTTTATTCAATACCACCCCCACATATGCAAAAATAAGAATAATAATTCGTCAAATTTGTTATTTGTTAATTACCATTTTTCTAGAACAAGAGAACTTAAATCAACTAAATGTGCAAAAATCCCTATTCCATCAATGTATTTTTCTCAAACCTTAGGGCCAAATGCTGAAAATCTTCCAAAAGGATAATGATGTGTTCTACTAAAAATAAGTAAATCTTATGCCTTTTAAATAAAAAAAATCGATATTTTCACTAGTTTTTATTGAATTAACAATAATAAACAAATAGTTGCTCACATTTCCTCTAATTTTAAGAAATTTTGTAACATTTTAGACTAAAAACTATTATTAAGGATATAATCTATAACTATTATCCTGATCAGTTGAAATGCTTAACTTATTGTATTTTTTTTCCTGAAAATTTACTTCATTGCCTCATATATTTACTAAAAGCAAAGTTCTTAGTTCTTTAATAAAATTACAGTTTTACGTTAATCGGATTATTGGTGCAAAAGTGAGCCAATGACCGTGTCCTGTACAATTTGAGATCGTAGAAGGTAATGGGGGGGGGGGGGGGGGGCCAATATGTTGTACCTTAGAGATTATGAAGAGAACACATTACCATGTCATTATGCCTAATTAGATGCCTTTTTTCTAAAAGATTTTTATAATAAATACATTTTGCGTTTTAATTTTGAAACATTGGCTCACTTTTGAACTAAAGGAATGTATTCTACGGTACTAAACAACAAATGTATGAGTATTTAGTATGGACAATATTAAACAAATATTTTCTCCATAACGAAAACAAGTTCCACATTCTTATATTTAAAAAAAAATAAAAAATTTGAATTTAATAATAATAATATTTTATTTTTCGCTTTAAAAATAATTCCCGAAGTAGATCTATAAACACATTCCTGGAAGCAGTCAAGTAATGAATTTGAAAACAAAACTCTATAGATTATTTGTTAGGACAATATCCTAACAAAGAAATACAGAGTATGGCCTCGAACTAGAATAATTTTCTAAATTGATTGATTTTGTTAAGCTAATAAGGCCTTAAATGTTTTGTGTAAATAAAACCAAGTCTCTTTACATATTTTCCGACGTTTCGTCTATATTTGTAGACTTTATCAAGGAAGTCGTAATAAAAAATTTTTAAATATTATTTTTAATTTCACATTTTTATGTCTTTTTTTTTCTACTAAAATTTTGCAATTAATTTTTGCTGATTTTGGCAGATAAATTTGTTACTTTCATTTAACTTAGATTCAGCTCAAATATAATTACAAATTAATTGATTCGACTGATTTAGTTTTGACTTTCTTATATTTAGTAAATAAAAATCTGCTAATTTTAACAGTTTTTTCTGCAACTTCAATTTCAACAAATGTTTAGTAGTTTGAGCAAAAATGTTTACTAATTTTATTCTATCGGTGTAATACACTTAAAATAATCACTCAAATATATCAATAACGCTAATTTATTCCTACTACTTTGCTTAACTAATTATTACAGACACATTATGCTAGTTAACTTTTCTGTAAAAGTACAATTTCTTCATTAATTTTAACAGACTTTTTAATTGATAATGCGTATTATTTTGTGCGTCCTCCAACAATGCAAAAATTTGTAATTTTTTTTTATATAATTTTATTCTTATCATTACTGTACTAAATTATTGCTACATTTAAGGGAGAGTAAGTTTGCCATAAATATTTAAAGTTTAACTTTAACCATAGATATTTCAATATAAATTTAAGATTCATAACTATGGTTAAGTTTAGATAAGTTAGCAGATCTAAAAAACATAAGACAAATTTTAACATTAATTTTATTTCTTTGTCTTTTTATAAGAAAGCCATAAATTTTATGTAAAATATAAACTGTCAAAATGTTGAAAAATAACTTTTCTTTCTAAAAATTTGTACGTAAAATGCTTATGATTGTATAAACTGCGTATTATACATATAGGAGCATTAAAAATTCTGTGTGTTGGTAATAAACCAATTAAATTTTTAAAGGTAGAGTTCATGGACTGGTTTTAATCCTCTAACTGGCAAACGATGTTTTGCAACGAAATTTATACCATGTGATCCACTCGAAAAACAAATAATAAGTTCTTCAACAAAATTGTTTATCGTTGCCTAATTTAGGCGATATGAGCCAAAATATTTTAGGGTACATTTTGAAAACTAAAGCATATAAAAGAGAAGGTTTGAACAAAAATTATTTCTCTTACCAAGATATAACCACACTCCAAAAACTATTTTTTTTTTGCTCCAATTTAAGAAGATATAGAGATTTTCGCTTTTTGGAAAAAGCGAAATTAGCCGAAAAAGTATCAAAACTTCAATTTATATTGTTCAAACTTCAACGCTTTGCTATTAATACTTACGGTATGTTTTTACAATACGTGTATAATTTCAGACGAACGTGTGGCACCTGAACGAATACGTACGGAAATGAGTTTTATATACGATTGAACTACGAATCAATTTAATTTAATTTTAATTTAATTTATTTCAAAAAACCAACCGAGCCCTTCGGGCCATATATAGTTGGTGGACCAACATTAACAATCAACTTCATTATGTCACTTAAAACTAAAAAATCTTAAATATCCTATTTTCTAACAATATAAAACAGTTTGTATATAGCAAGTTTAACTTACAAAAATTTAAGAAAAAAGTTTAAAAGAATTATTAAAGAATAAAGAAAATGGCATAAACTCACATGACACAATTAATAAACGATTGACATGACACAATTAATAAACGATTTTCTAATCACTATATTTATAGTCAAGCTAAAGTAACTCCAATTGGTCTTTATATTTGTGACATTTTAAAAAGGTTTATATCAAGAATTAGAAATCATAATAATAATCATATTAAAAACATTTTTTATGAACAAAGAAGCTTTAACAATATATGTCCCAGCTTTTATACCAAAAGCACTCCTGGTACTCATAGAGGATAGGTTTTTTTTCAACTAGTGCTTATTTCGTGAATGGTAACACTTAGCTCATGTCTGATTTGACAGATGATTAGTTTTATCCTTCCGCTGAACGAATATGGTTGTGTATACGCTTGAACAACGCTGGGAAATATTGCGACATTACTTTGAAAATCATGGTAATGTTGCAGAATGTGTGCGAAAATTGCGTACGGATTTTGGAAGAAGAAGAGAAGCACCGTCAGCTCCGTATGTTCGTTATCTTGTGGAAAAAGTGAAAGAAACTGGCATCCTCATCGATAAACCAAAGCGTGAAAAGCCAAAAACTCCGAGAATATTGCTGCTGTGGCAGAAAGTGTGCGTGAAGCGCCATCAACATCAATTCACCGTCGTTCTAAACAATTGAACATTTCGGAGACATCATATGACGCCAGCCGAGGCAGCCGTTTGAATGAAATTATTTTCCATTATTAACCGGAAGGATTGTACTTTCAAATAAAAAAAGAAATTTGAGAAAATATTCAGTAGTATTTTTTATAGCATTTTCAAAAAAAAAAAAGTTATTTGGCGGACCCTTTACTATTTTTGTGATATTTGTGTGTTGTTTTTATTTTATGTTAGTCTAATTTAGACTGTAATTTTAGTTTTAAGTTAGAATTAAGTTTATTTTAAGAGATTATCTCTCCAACTATGTAAGTCCCGGGAGCAAGGACATACTGAACGTTTTTGGAATCTTTTCGATTTTTTACCTAATTAAAGATAAAGCTTGGTGCTGTTTAAAATTATTGAAAATTAAGATATTACGTTCTAGTCTTAAGTTATATTCTTGTTTTATTGTTTCAATTTCTTTCATTGTCAAAAAAAAAGGCTCAAAAAATATTAAATATTAATTCGTTCGTCTGACTTACGTTTGAGTACGTTAAGCTTTATATTATGTCAAACAGAAGAGATTGCCATGATATTGTTTTTCAGTTTTTGTTAGCTATTTTCATATACAAATAACTCTTTTTCGCGAAATTACTGTAAATGAAATATAAAATTTTGAAATTTTAGCTTGAAAAAAAAAATTATTTATTTTGTTTAGAAAACAATAAAAGTGGTGATAAAAATATAATTTGTATAAAAAAAACAAAAACATTTACAAATAAAAATGAGCGGGTCAATTGCCATGGGTTTTGATAGTGATTCCAGTGCCAGTGATAATGAAGATAGTTAGTTATTGTTAAACAAAAAAAATGTGTATTGTCTACTTGCATATTTACGTTTTTTTATTGTTATCACAGCTCATTATTCTGTTTTTATTACAATTTTTTGTTAAAAAGTATTTTTTTTTTAATATTAAATTGTGTTGCCTTTTTTCTTTGACGAATACTTTTTTGTGAACGTCTGTTTTTGACGTTTGTGAAAACCAAAAAATGTGGAAACCAAAAAAGAGACGAAAATGACAACTCTTACGTTTTTACTCAATTCAAAGTAATATTTGCGATACAGAACCCCAAAATGAATTTCTTCACTCATTTACACGAATTTTTTGAGTGACACGTCTTACAAAAGCAGGCCGTTAACGTCTTCTTTCTGCAAAATTTCATAAAAATCTGTCTATTAGTTTATAAGTTAAGAAGATGTCCTTTAGAGGAATCCTGATAAAATCCTGTGAGTCCTTGTACTCAAGTAAGGACTTATTATTAAAGATAAAGCTCCCATCTTACTTTTATTTTATTATAAAGAGTTTTTAGTCAACTTCAATTGGTTGTTTAGGTTTTTGAAAACAATTTTTACGAAATTTTGATTTTTTTCTCAAAATATTTATCAAATTTAGTTTTCTATCGGAATATATTAATTTCTAAGTATAAAACGCTCATTTGACGCATTTGTGGTAAATTTTATGAAGACTTCCCTGAGGCAGCCTTACCCGTTAGGGAGTTAATACAAAATGTTATCCATTTGTAGGAGAAACTTATGTGCTTGAATAAGCAGAACCATTTTTTTTTTTTCATTCATATTGATAAATGTGTGGAAAAATATTTTGAAAAGTCATTGCCGGTGTAACGCACATGATATGTATTTGAAAATAGATACTTAAACGTATGATTGATATTGAATTACAAAATGATACGTACATGTTCAAAACTTAATTACATGAAGTATTGAACTGTAAAATTTGAAGTCGATTTATTAGAATTTAAGTTAATATGAAACTGAACAAATATATATGATGCGTATGAGTAATATTTAATTTGTTTACTTAGTGACAAGCCTACTGTACGTATGAGTGATATGAAATAAGCACATATTAACTATACGATGCGTATGAACATTATTCAATGTAATTCATAGCTCTCATGTTATGCATATAAATTTTTATTTTCATTTAAAATAAAAGACTACTATTTAGTAGCATGATATATATTTATCTATTTAAAACTTAAATTTTATTTTATGTTTTTACACTTCAGTAATTTTTCCCTACAAAACTATTTGAAATTTTTTTATACAATGTAAGTTATTTATCTTTTGCACAATTTTCTTCTAAACTCGGTGTGTATATAAATTTTAATTCAATTTAGTCAATTTAGTTTTTAAACAATAGAATCAATTTACCCCCCAAACCCGCCCCACCCTCCTTCCATTTTAATTGATTTATCTTTCGGGTTTTGTTTACAACAAAATCCCCAAATGAAGTGTTGTTTATTGTGTGTGTTTTAAAACTTGTTAATATTTAAAAGATTTTTTCCTTAATATGCAATATAAATTTGTACAAAAAGTTGTATCTATAAAAAGTAAAATAGAGAAAAACAAAATGGTAAAATGGCTACACATTGGGGTGTCCCTTCAAAAGGTGTCCTTATGGTTTGTCAGAAGTAAAAGCTTGACAGTATAAAACAGATTACATTAGCTAACAAATTAAAAAAAAAAATTATAGGACATACATGCGACTATTTTGTTATTATGTATTTAGGCCAACTAAATCCGAAAATGGCAATAATAAATAGTTTTTATTATTTTTTTATTTTAATTTTTGAGTAATTTGACTATTTGGACTATATCACGATTTAGCAGCAATATAATTTTGTCAGTTAAATTGCAATACAAATATTATATAATGCGCAACTTATGTTTTAAACGCATTACTTCAGAACGGCTTGACCGGTTTGGATAAGTTGTTTCTGTAAGTTGTGCAATTGTCTGAATATGGTTATAACGGAAGGAACATTTGGAAAAGTTGTACGGAAAATTTTAAAAGGGAAAGTGCGTTTTTTTATGATATTTTTGTACAACTCAAGACCATAACTCACTATTAAAGCTATGCATATGTGAAGTTATTTTTTTTTTTTGGTTTTGTTAATTTTGGGTCTTAAAAAACAATAAAGTTTAAAAAATTGTAAAACTATCGGTCATTTTCGCAAAATAAAATATTGTAGTGCAATTTCAAATCATAAATGACTAAAAAAGTTTTCTAGTTTTATTTTGAAAGTTCGTAAATATTATTGTGCTGGTAATTTTCAACAGAGTAGTAATGGCGGCAAAACCCTTTGTATTAAAATCGAAAAACACGATTTGAAAAAACGTTTGACTCGCCGAACTCTACTGTTATACTTCATTGGTTGAATAAACCAAATATTTATCAAAGATTTTGTATGACTAATAGCAATTTCGTTCCAACTCGTAGTGCCATAAATATATTTGAAACGAAATTTAGATTAAATTGTTCTATTAAAAAAAAATAGTTTTATTTAATGGCGGCTAACTTATTTTTTCATTCTCAGTACTGCGATTCTCTCATTTTCTCAACGATTTTATTTCGATTTCGTTAACTACCCAGACTCAAAAAAGAGCCGTAAAACCCTATGAAACCAGAGCTATAAGAGGATGAGAGGGTTCCTGAGCGCTCTTTTGTGGCCCATTAAAGAGTTATAAATATGATCATTATTGAAAATTTTAAAATTTTTAAGTCTTTTATGATTAATTTTTGAGTCATGTGTGAGTGTTGAAAAGTTTTTAAAAACTTTCAATTACGGTCTGTTTTTGTAAGACGTGTCACTCAAAAAATTCGTGTAAATGAGTGAAGCAATTCATTTTGGGGTTTTGTATCGCAAGTGTCACTTTGAATTGAGTGAAAACGTAAGAGTTGTCGTTTTCGTCTCTTTTTTTGGTTTCCACAATGCGATTTGAAACGTCACAAACGTTAAAAACAGACGTTCACAAAAAAGTATTCGTCAAAGAAAAAAGGCAGCACAATTTAATATTAAAAAAAAAAATACAGTAAAACTCGGTTAAGACGAACCCTCGGTTAACACGAAGTAATTTAAAAGTCCCGACGTTTGGCAAAAATTTTCATATGAAATACATCTTATAATACGAACTCGGTTAATACGAACCCTCGGTTATTACGAACTGTTTTAAGCAGTCCCAAAAACTCGTTTTCATACAAATTACCATGTTTAGTACACTCTTTATCCGTTTAATGGGATAGACCTAATATGAATTTCATATCCGTGGATGACTTTCTAGATATAGATGCTAATGTTTTGACGTTACATACTTTATCAGGTGAAGAAATATTGGAAATTGTTAATGTTGAAAATTTGTCAAGTGATATATTCGAACAAAATTGTGTGCCGAAGAAGCTGACAATCATATTTTGGTAATAGAAAAACTTGTAACGAATGAAATCGTTAATTCAGTCATTCAGAAAAAAATAACAGATTTTTTTTTTTTAAATGAAGAATTTTAATTGAATTTTTAATTGTGAATGCATGAAATGTTAATTTTATTTTTTATTTATGTAAAAATATTGTTTTTGTTTTAATAAATACATATTTTTTATCGTTAAAAATACCCGCTTAATACGAACCTCGCTTTAGACGAACTAATTTATTTGGTCCCTCGGAGTTGATCTTAACCGGGTTTACTGTAATACTTTTTAACAAAAAATTGTAATAAAAAAAAGAATAATGATTTTGATTTTTATTTTCATTTATATTTTTATTTATTTACATTTTTAGTTGTAAATGTTTTTGTTTTTTTTTATACAAATTATATTTTTATATCCACTTTTATTGTTTTCTAAACAAAATAAATTAATTTTTTTTTTAAGCAAAAATCAGCTGTTTTTGTTTATATTTCAAATATAGTGTTGAGTTGCCATCTAGCAACGAAAAATGAGTTATTTTTATATGAAATAAACTAACAAAAAGCAATGTCATGGCAATCTCTACTGTTTGACATAACATAAAGCTTAACGTACTCAAACGTCAAAAGTCAGGCGAACGAATTATAAAACTTCATTTCCTTACGTATTCGTTCGGGTGCCACACGTTCGTCTGAAATTATACACGTATTGTAAAAACAAGCCGTTAGGCTCATAAATTAAAGAGTTAATTATGATTCATTTATAGCTCAGAAATTTGAGCACTCTGAAAATTATCATATTTGAGTGTGTTTTATGAGTCATAATTTCTGAGCATGTTATTCTGTAGTTTTGTAATATTTACCTACAAAAAGTGTTTTTTTTTTTTTTTTTTTTTTTTTTTTTAATTTAACCAATACTCAGGGGATGCCCCCTACTCATGCAGTGCATTGTATTGATCAGGAAAATAGGGTATGGGAAGGTGGAAAAAGGGAGTATTGTTTGTGGATATTTGATTTAAATTTTTCTAAATTGTAAGTAACAGGGAAGACTTCTGCGGAAAGTTTGTTCCATATACGAATCGTTCAACTAAAAAACGAATTTTCTCTGTACCTCTTAACACGTTCCGCTCTACCCTGAACACGGTCCAGAAGCTTCAGAATAGACAGTGGAGCCCAACCTGAGAGTTGTATTCCATTTTTGGCCGGATATAGCTGGTATAAATAGTAAGAAGATCGGATGGAGTGAAGTAAGTCTTGCACCGTTTTAGAAAACCGAGACACTTGAATGCCTCTTTCGACACTTGAAATACGTGCTTATTCCAACGGACATGACACTGTATTCTCATGCCCAGAACATCAAGAGTGTCCGATTCCTCAATACCTATACCATCCATAGTTACAGATGACAATGTTAATTCCACAGCCCGTCTGTGGGTTAATATACAACATTGGGTCTGGCGTGCATTAAAATCGACCTTATTCGCGCGACCCCACTCGGAGATTGTAGAAAGGTCTTGATTGAGTGTGTCATTCATGTTCTGCCGCATGCCCTCTATCTCCAAAGAGCTTGGCCTGTGATCGAATGAAAATGAATGACAAATGATGCTGTCATCTGCAAAAGAGTAGATAGGATTGAAGGTCTGACCGAGAAGGTCATTAATAAAAATAAGAAAAAGGGTAGGAGAAAGAACACAACCTTGCGGTACCCCTAAATTTAGCTGGAACTCGTTTGATGAGACCCCATCTGAAACAACACGTGTAGTGCGGTCTCTGAGAAAACTCGTTATAAATCGAGAGAAGACATTACCGACACCAAAAGCAACTAGATTAGTCACGAGTGCCCCGTGCCACACACTTTTCAGGCTCAAAAACAACTCAGGAAAATAAGTGAGCTAATTAAAATTTAAGTCGTAAATTAGAGTATTTTTTGAGTAATTTTTGAGTCCAGAAAGTAAATAGAAAATTTCTCTCAGATAAGAGTCTTTTTGGAGCCATTTTTGAGACCGAAAAAATTGAATTTTTATGACTTTTCTGAAATAATTTTTTTTTGTGTCATTTGTATATAAATAGCTAATATCCTGCAAAAAAGAAATTTTGTAAATATTTTTAGTTATATTATATTCTCATCAGTATTTATACGATAAGTCCCATAATTATATTTTAAAATTAATAATACCCTAGCTGACGCGTAGGACGTTGTCCTGCCCAGTCCCTTTTCTAAAATTACCAACATTTAATTAACCACAGATATATCCATATAAATTTGACATTCATATCTATGGCTATGCACTAGTCTTTAGTTATTTTGCGATAAGTTAACTTGGCAATAAGTTAACTGAAAAATAAATACTTTTTAGGACAAAAATTAAAATTTTTCATAATTTTTTAAAATTTTTAATTTAAGAATTTTTCACAACTAAACTTTTAAAGCTAATTTAAAAGAGTTTGCTATTTTTTTTTTCTTGCCACGAATAATTAATAAAGTTTTTAGGTAGCTAAACTAAAAAAGTCATAATTTTCTGTCATGGTCCCCATTTGGGGACACCAATATTACTAAGAAAGTAAAAAACTTTATTTTTCTAATTTTTTAAAACTTTTTCTTTATTTTTCTTATAAAATACAATATTTATGTAAAAAATGTGTAATCAGCTCATTTACAGGACACGTTCATAAAGAAAAAGTAAAAAGTTATCGCTTCAATTTTATTTAATATAATGTTGAAAAAAATACTTTCGAAAAACAGCGGCGAAACCATTTCACATTTCACATTATTTTGATAATTAAAATCTCAGTAATCCATTAATACTATAAAATATTTTCTTTTTATCCAAATAAACTTTTAGCGGCACAAAATATATGGGGACAGTGGGCGGTAATGGGTTAATTTCATTGCATAAATGCTGCAATAAGTTAGCATAATACTCGCTATTTATTGTTTTTTTCTTTTTGAAAATAATCAATAAAAGTTAACCCTTAACTCTTTGGAAACGATTCTCCCATTCCAATATACAGCTTTGACTTTTCTTTTGTCTCAGGTGAAAATTGGTGGAGCCATGTCTCATTCATGTTTACGAATCAACGCAACAACTCGGCTTTATTGCGGTGAAACATCGCCAAACACGCTATTGAAGCATTTTCACGACACTGGTTTGGTTATAACGCGGCACCCATCTTGCGCACAGCTTTTTAATCTCCAATTTTTCTGACAATATGCAATGTATAACACTTTTCGACCAGCAAATACCATTTTGTATATTTTCTCAACCGTTTTTGGCGTTGACACCTCAATTGGTCTACCAATACGGAGTTCATCATGGCAGCTCAGAAAATTTTTTAACTGAACACCGAGTTTTTGACAAAAACAAAATTTTGAGATAAAAAACCTTTTTGCTGTGTAGTGCATATAGAAAACGTAAACGAAGAACACACATTTCTTATGTTTAACTTATTAAATTTTCTATACCGAGTGTGACAAAATGTTTGGAGGTAAAAAAATTTGGGGCAAAGAAATTTTTAAGAAGAACAAATTATGAGATTATTAAAAACATATTTTTTTTTAGCTTTATTTTAACAGTACACCCTACTACATATAAATAAAATTGTATTGAAAGTTTTCTGTACACAATAGATTAACATGACAATCTGTATAAATACAATCGTTTAAAGTTAAAAGAAAAAAAATTAAATTCTTGAAATAAATTGTTTACAATTTTCTTTTATGAAAATTTGTATAAAACTTCATACAGAACAAACTTAATATTTAAAACAAAACTTTACATCCCGAGTTAAAAAAATATATATGGTCTTATGTTTTTTCATTTTAAATTATATTATGTAATTATATATGGTGTCATGCATCATTGCATTATAAGATTTTTCTTATATGGTAACATATATATAACAATATATTTTTATGTATTGACCTTTATAAAATTAGATATAAAACATATATGCTATATATTGTCATATATATTATATATAACATAATATTCAATCATATATGGTGACATATAAGCTATATAATGTAAGATAACAAACAATATATATTAATATACATATATTTATATATATATGTATAAAACAATATATATTACTATATTGTTTTATACATATATATATAAATACATGTATAAAACAATTTAAGATATATTTATATATGACAATAAATAATATAATAAATAATTATGAGAGATTCCATATACGACACAAGATTAACAATTTAGTTTGATATATGATTCTATATGGTCCAACGTCATTAATATTTTCTATGTTTATAAGATATAATTATATGTTGTTATATATAACCCCGTACATTCTTATATATGTGTTAGATATCAAAATTATTTTTCTTTAATTTTTTTAAATTTTATTTTAAATAATATATGGCATGAACTCATATAAAAAAGTTAGTAAAAAATTAGTAATGCCGTCAGTAATCCAAATTTACAAGTTTTAAACTAATTTTTAGTTCAAATTGAGATTTTAATAAAAAATGTTGGTATCTCAACTTGATGAAATACTAAATTTTTAACTAATTGATGATGCTGAATTTACTAATGCAATGTTTGCGTTTCAGTATTGTGTGTTTTTTTATATTGTGTCAGTATGAAATAGACAACTGAAGTGAATACGTTATATTGGTAAAATATTTAGAAACATTAATGCAAATGGTTTTATTATAAACTAATTAAAATGAAGCTAAAAAAAATATTCAAGAGATTTAAAAAAAAAGTAAAAAAGGAAAAGATTTGTTTTCTGAATAAAAGGATTATAAAAAGTGGTTTTTATGTTTATAAAATAATTTATGTTGTTTAAAAAAATTAATAAAATAATTTTAAAAATATTTTTCTTTCAACAATGAATTTGTATATTGTAAGATTGGGAAAAATCAGTGCTGTTTTAATTAAATTTTTATTTGTTTTTCTACTATTATCAGTCTTTCACATATTAGATTCCGGTGTACTTTTTTTTTTTTTTTTTATTTATTTATTTATTTTTCTTTAATTTACAATAAATATAATTACAATTTATTTACATATATTAATAACCTTGCAAAAGCTAGTCAAGCTTGTCTGCAGGTAAGTTTTAAAATTTAAATGTAAAGTTTTAGAGCATTCATTGCTGATTAATTAAAGTTAAATTAAATTAAATTTTTAGTTTTTTTTTTTTTCAAAGTTTATTTTGAAGTATAACAGCATTCATTGCTGATTAATAAAAAAGTTTTTAAATATTTTATTTTTATTATTGTTATTGACTGTATTAATTATTTCCGGGGGAAGTGTGTTTAATATTGTTGGTAGTACTACTGATAAAGTGCTTTTCCCATAGTTGTTTTTGTGTCTTTGTACACTGTATCTACCTTTAACATTCAAACGAGTCCGATGATTGTGGTCTATTCTTTTTAGAAACCTGGAATCATTATAAAATTCTGTTGCTATTGTAGTAACAAAGATGCTCTTGACGTTTAATATGTTCAGATCTTTAGCAATGTTGTTATTTCATGCGTTGTTGTTATTATTTACATAGTTGTTGGAAGATGTGGCGTTGCTGTTGGTAGTTCTAGAGTTGTTATCATTAAATGTTGTTCTATTCGTATTGGTTGTTTGATCATAAACGTTGGCATTAGTTGTTGTAAGGTTGGTTGTGATTACATTTTGTATGTAGTTGATGTTGTTTGTTGTGTTGTTATTATTGTTGACAATGGCGACACCCATATTACTTGTAGTGGGGTTTTGAGTATTTTTTATAGAGCGATTTTTTTTAGAATTTTAAGCAGTTAGTTTTGAGTTTGTTGTAGCGTATTACAAAAAGTTGAGCTTCCCCAGGCTGTAATACCATGGCGTAGGTGTGATTCCACTAATGAAAAATATGCTTGTATTAGCACCATATTTCTGGAGCTGTAACTTAAATGATGAAGCATAAATGATGATTTTCTTAGAATTTTTCGGAGTTCATCTACATGTACCATCCATTTAAAATTATGATCTACATAAACGCCTAAGTATTTGTATGTGTTTACTATATCGATTGCGGTAGAACAAAGGTCATTACTGTAGTCAAAATCTGCCATTTTTTTACTATGCAGACATTCTGTTGAGTGGAACCTTTTATTGATTTCCCTATATAGTATATTTGTCGGCTTAATATGCATTAGTTTGGTTTTTGATGCATTGATTATTAAACCATGATCGTGACATACAAAAGAAACAAAGGAAATAATAAAGACAAATATAATACTGAAAGAACTGTGTATTTTATTTATCTTATAAATACAAAGCTGGATTTTAGGTGTTATAATTTTTTTTTTTGTTTTTTTTTTAAGAGAAGCATCACTCAGGAAATTCTTCCTATTTATTAATGTGTTGCTTTCTTTTGGAAAGGCGATAGATTAGATATTAAAGGTGAGGAAAGATAAAAAACTTCAGACACGGCAACACTGTAGCGAGATGATAAGACTTATAACAGTTGTTGCTCGCCACCTGATGGAGAGTTGGCGAACTTATTGATTTGGTTCATAGCCCTGATACGTTATTTTACTTCGGTGGGGTTAAGTGCTATGGGAACACCGAAGGTGGCCGCTGCGATATGTATGAGGGATAGAAAACTCATACATATTATATTTCTAAATTGATGTTGTCGCCGCCGGGTATCGAACCCGGGACCCTGTGTAACAGTCCAACGCGCTAACCATTACACCACAACGCCCACATGTAAACAACTAAAAATTTAACAAAAATTTAGTCTATTTTACAGTTTTTTTGCTGTTTTTATTTTACTAATATTTATAAAAAGCATTAAGCTAATTTTACTGATTTTTCTGCAATGTAAATTTGACCTAATATTTAATAACTTTTTCTGCTATTTTTACAGACTTATTTGTATGAGTGCGGGATTTAAGTAAATATAATTTAATCTCAAAATATCTTATTCGATCCACCAAAAACTACTTACCTCTTTGGATCGAATTAGATATAATTAGAGCTAAATGAACATCATGGTATATTTTGGTATTTATCAGAATCTTAAAATAGCTATTATTGGATTCCCCAATTTTGTTATCAATTTTGATCTAATTTTATGCATTAATATATTTGAGCGATCTAATCGGCTTTTAGTGGATACCACAATTGTGTGATAAACTTTGATAAGAATAAATGTTAATCTATATCAAATGAGATTTTATTTTATATTTGGGGCATATTTTTTTTTTTTTTTGATCGGGATCACAAGATGTTGTTGAAACCATTCAAAAGTATTTAATATTTAGTGTTACAAAAATTGTTCGTAAAATAACTGAGTAAAAATTTATTTTATACAGGATATATAAAATATTTTTGCAAATTGTTTAAATTTTAATAATTTTAAATTTTTCTAAATTATATTTTGTGCTTTGCCAAAAAAATCCCAAAAATTGTTTATGTGTGTAAATACTTAAAATATTTATGTGTTTGTTTAATTCTGTTTAAGTTAAAAATAAACAAACCCGATGATAGTAATTTATGGTGCCTTTAAGGCACATTATTTAATATAATTGAAAAAAAAAAATAAAAAATACGTAAATTGTTTAAGGCTTTTATCTAAAATCAATAAATTAACAACATATTTTCTTTTGTAAAAAAGTATTTGACAATTTTTTTGCAACAATATTTTAAAGCAGTATGAGGCATTTAAATATTATAAAATTTAAATATGAAACAAATTAAATTTTAAAGTAAATTTTTATATATAAACATAAATTGTGGTGGTGTTTTATTGCAAATGGTACCAAATGTAAGATATCGATTTTTTGAAAATCAGGACAATTTATTTTTATAAAAGTTTGCAAAACTCAAAATTTAGAAAAAATAAATTTTTTATTTAGTTTATTCACTAAATATAGGGGCAAGCGGTGTACCTCGAATTAAGTGTACCTTGAAACCGACCATTTTTTGGGTATATTTTGCAAATTTTGAAAAAATATTCTTCTACATGGTGTTTTATTAAGCATTGTGCCCATGTTTACCATAGATCTAAGTCCATCAGTTAAATAGATGCAAAGAAAAAAGGGTTGGTGGATCTCGATTAGGGTGTCCCATTCAAAAAAAATTTTGGGGATCATTCTTAATTTAAATACTCATAAGGCTAAGAATTTTTGAGAATTTTTTCAGATTTTTCGGAGGTGGTTTAGATGTCGCGCAAATCGATTTTTTACCAAAAATCGAGCTTTTTGGGCTTTTTTTGAATTTTGCTTGAAAATTGGTAAAAAATCGATATTTCTTCAGCTTCTGAGTCAATATTCTTAAAGAAAATTTTCCGATCTTTAATTTTGTGTGCATAAATAATAAGTTTCGGCAATGATTTTGCACATTTTGACAATTTAATAACGGTTTTTCGTAAATTTTCAACAAATATGGAAAAGAATGCTTTATAACTTTTAAAATTTGTATAAAGACTAAAAAACTAATGATGCAGTTTAATAGATTATTAAGTTTTAAATTAATAAGCAGAAAAAAAAAATGAATTTTCTCTCACCGTTCTCGAGTTATACCCTTTTAAAGCTTTGTACACATTGTATGAAATGTATAATACTATAAGGTGTGAACTAGGTTTGCATTGGTTTAAACTTTAAATAATTGGATTTAGAAAATATTTTTACAAATAAAATAATAGTTACTTACCACTCATACATAACAATTATATTAAAAACAAAGAAAAATAGATTTGTTATAAATCATTTATTAGAGTTCTTGCGATGCTGCTCTACCCCTGCAGTAAACTCTGAAAGTCTGTTTCAGAAGTTGTGATATTGATATAACTATTAGCCAAGGCCACACCACGTTCTGCGATATCATTTACAACTTGCAATTGTTGAACTTTGTGTTTTGCTTCCTGAAATGATTTGTTGTTTTCCCATTTTTCTGGATCCGTTTGTAAAAAATCAGTAGAAATGTTGCAGGCTTTTGTAATAAAACACTGAATTTGTTTATTTTCAATTATGTCTTCTGTTAAATTTCCTTTCACTAATTCGTTGTTATTACTTGGTTCATGTAGGTTTCTAAGCATTAAACGATAAGGCATAAGGCTTTTTGGCTACTTTTTTGCTGTCCACAACTTGACAACACTTAAAACTAAGCTTTGACATACAATAAATAAATTTTTAAATCTCATAATCTAAAGTTTTTTTCTGCTAATTTATTTAAAACTTCATAATCTTTTAAACTGCATCATTAGTTTTTTTAGTCTTCATACAAATTTTAAAAGTTATAAAGCATTCTTTCTCATATTTGTTGAAAATTTACAAAAACTGTTATATAATGTATCAAAATGTGCAAAATCCCTGACGAAACTTATTACTTATGCACATAAAATTAAAGATCGGAAAATTTTCTTTAAGAGTATTTACTCAGAAGCCGAAAAATTACCGATTTTTTAGCAATTTTCAAGAATAATTCAATAAAAGCCCAAAAAGCTCGATTTTTGGTACAAAATCGGTTTGCGCGACCTCTAAACCACTTCCGAAAAATCTGATAAAATTCTCAAAAATACTTTACCTTATGAGTATCCAAATTAGGAAAGATCTTCCGAGAAAATCCAAATTTTTATTTTTTTTGGGACAACCTAATCTTGATACGTGCAAAGTAAATTTTTGAGAAAAATTCTGAAGTCAACTAAAATCGTATAAATGCAACATTTTTTATTTAAAAATAAAAAATATTAATAAGTTAAACTTTTTTAAAGCCTGGCATTCAAATTTGGTACACTTACACTTTTTTGTGAATAACACCAACGGTTTAAATTTTTTCAAAACACTACCATAAGTGTACCTTGCAACGAAAGTTTAGCGGTTAAGTCTAAAAAAACATCAAATAACTTAATAAAAAATTGTTTTTTATAAGATTTTCAACATTAAAAAAAAAAAAAAATTACATACACTCAGAATAGTTTGTACTTTAAATTAACTGAAAATGTAATTTAACATAAATGGTAAATCACTTAAAATGCGGTTTACTTACTTTTCATTTAAATAAAATGTTTGTTGTTATTTATTTTTAAATATCGTTTAAATAGCTAACAAATCCGTAAAACAAAAGAATAGTGAGTTAAAAATTACTGTTAAAATTTCAACAACAAATCAGAAAAATAAAAGTTATATTCAGTTCCCAGCAAAACGACACATTACCAAATCATGGGTAAAGTAATGTATCGCCATAGGGCTTCACGCATTACATTACACCTCACTTCACTGATGAATTTTACAGGCGATGAGCCTATAAGTAATGGGTGGACTCATAATCTTGTAGGGGGTAAAGTAAGTGATTACCTA
Source organism: Delia radicum (assembly GCA_021234595.1). Classification (NCBI taxonomy): domain Eukaryota; kingdom Metazoa; phylum Arthropoda; class Insecta; order Diptera; family Anthomyiidae; genus Delia; species Delia radicum. Next base: position 37,670,809 of record CM037851.1, read on the forward strand.
TATGGTTACATGGTGGGAAAAAGTAATGTGTCTATAAATAGATTTTCATGAAAAAAAAATGCATAAAACAAATTTTTTACCCATATTTTTTTTAATTAAATAAATAATTTTTTTTTTATTCAATAAATTACATGGTCATGCTGGGATTCGAACCTGGGGTCTCTGGTATTTAACAATTAGTTAGGCGAGAACTCTACCAACTGAGCTATCGATACATATAATATTTTATTGCTTAAAATGTAAATGAATTGTTGCACTTCGTGTTTTCGTTCGTGATATCAACAATATACACCTTACCCTCATGCTTACAAAAAATCACAAAGTAATGTGTCTATAAATAGGTTTTTTAAAAATATATATTAATAATTACTTTACGTTTATAATTCATGCATTATGTAATTGATGAACGGTAAGTCATTATTTTATGTTTGGAAACAATGTAAAATGTAATGAGGTATCATTACAAGGTAATCCATGAGTGTTCAATTATCGGTAACTCATTACTTCTAGTTGTAAAATAATGATACAGGTAAGGAGTACACTTTACACGGTAATGCATTACTTTATCGCACGCATTACCAAAGTTTTGCTGGGTTATTTGAAATTATTTCAGTTTTTTGTTTTTATTTGTTTTTCTTTTCTACAAAATGTATACACACACACATTTGTGTAAACTTATTCAATTTCTTGTAATTTGAATTGGAATAAGTTTTTATAAAAAAACCAAACACGAATTTTTTGAATATTTTTTTGGAAAAAAAAAATCAAAATTTTAAATAACTGCAACGGAAACAAATAAACTAAAATATTCCGCTTTTGTGGTTAATTTTTACGAAATTTTAAATAGATGAAAACAATAAATTGAAATAAAAAATTCGGCAAATGGTAGTAAATTATTTTGTAAAGGGTGTCCCAAGAAGAACGCAATTTTTAAATCTGGCAACATTCGAAGTGTCATTGTTTGACATTTGAACAATTGTTATTGCTTGCTAGTAGAAGGTACGAGGTTAGTAAAAAAGGGGCGCTACACGAATGAACAACGCATTCTCATTGTGAAATTGTTTTACCAAAATGGTGAAATGGAAAATGCTGATTTTGCCGATAAAATCATCTTCAGTGACGAGGCCCATTTTGATCTTGATGGCTTCGTCAATAGGCAGAATTGTCGCATTTGGGGTGAGGAAAATCCTCGAGTGATTCACGAGAAGCAAATGCATCCTCAACGTGTCACTGTGTGGTGTGGTTTTTGGGCTGGAGGAATCATTGGACCTTTTTTTATGAAAATGAGGCAGGTCAAGCGCAAACAGTCAATGGTGTTCGGTATCGTGAAATGATAACCAGTTTTTTCTTGCCTAGAATTGAAGAAATGAATGTGGAGGGCACATGTCATACAGCCAGAGAAACAATTCAATTGCTGCATCAGTCATTTCCCGGTCGTATTATTTCGCGTTTTGGAGATCAGAATTGGCCGCCTAGATCGTGCGATTTAACACCATTAGATTTTATTCTTTGGGGTTTTTTGAAGTCGATTTTTTGAAACGGTCATTGAAAATTTCATTAAAAGATCGCGTGCATGCCAGCAAAGCCGCGGCGGCCATCTGCACGATATATTGTTCCATACATAACCTCATTCTGTCTACTTTACGATATAATAAAGTTTCACGATTTTTTTTTATTTAAAATTTAAGAATTGCGCTCTTCTTGGGACACCCTTTATAAATGTATAAAAAAAAGTTGAAAACATTTTTTATTTTTATTTTTAACTCAACTGAAAAGTCTTTTTATTAAACTACAAACAGTAAACTACATAATATTCTGAGTGTATTGGCATTTAAAATATTCCTATATTAACAATGTTCGGACTAGTAATTTTAACTGGTTTGGCATCTTTAATTAAAAACTATAAATTTTTGTTCCAACTAATTCCAGATATTATTATATATATATGACTTCTGTAAGATTAAGTAGCGTAAGATATACAGGTAGGGGTGCGCCAAAAATGTCAACTTTCGATTTTATACCGCTACTACCATCAGAAATATTCGTTTTTATATCAAAATACACTATGCAAAAAATTATGGTGATCGCTTAAGGGGAAACGGTGCCTCAAACGCCTTGAAATTAGGGAAATTTATCAAATTTGACCATAAGATGAAAAAAAAAATTTTTTTATGTACAGCTGAAGCCATTTTGTACCTTTGTAACTCTAGATTTAAAATATATAAATTATATAAAAATCCTGCATGAAAAAGTTACACTAAAAAAAACTAATTAAAAATTTATCAAAAATAGCATATATCTACGTTGTGTTTCAAAGATCGCTGAAATTAAGCCTAATCTAACTACAGTTACTTAAAAAGCTCCAGTTTTTAACCGTTAAATGCGTGAGGTCAGCACCCGGTATATAGACCAAGGTACCCTTACGTAAAGTCGCTCACTGAACTCGAATTCATTTCCCAGGAAAATAGGCATTTATTGAACCGTTTTATATGTTACACTATGCATTCTATACATATAACCAATACAATATATGTATATCATTTGATCCAAGTTCTTTATAATTATCTAAAACTAGGTCCAAAATAATTGTTTCCCCACGAATGATATATTTTTTAACTGTTTTTTACTTTTGAAATTTTTTGCAAAAATTACATACTCCCACTTTGGCAGGTTACTGACAATTAAAACAAATTGTAAGTGAGCTAAAGCGGTATTTTTATGAAGGGTAATATTGTTTTGAACAATTTAAAGGTAACGGTATCACTATTTAGTTTAATTAGAGGGATTGTCGTAAGATTAAATGCATGTACCATATATGGTACATTATGCATTTAAGGGTTAAATCTTCCATTTGATACCAAATTTGTCTATGGTAACTTTAAAATAGAACGAAATAATCTGAAGAAACCGAAAATTGGGGTAATTTTTACTACACTCCACTAAACAACAAAACTAAAGAACAAAATGTATACTACAACTAAATATTGTAGTCATTTTTGTTAAACAAAAAAGTAATAAATGTATATTAAAAAAATTAAATTAAACATTAGATTAGGCAGCTAAAAACAAATACGCGTACCTTAGATTTATATTCTCTACAACATATCCAAAGCTCATTAAGATCTGTTTGTTTTATGTTTTAGCATACATAATAAAATTTATAAGGATAAAGTTAAATATGCAAAATTTTCATCTTCCTTGTAATACCAGTGCGATATTCTGATACAAACGCCGATGTGATTATACCCAAATTAAATACAATTTTGTGTAGATTTATAGTACAATATTTAAAAAAAAAAATCATGATTTTGCAATAAAATATGGAAAAAATATGCAAAATATACACAAAAAAAAATGGCCAGAATGACGTAAATATAAAAATCACGATATTTAAAAAATACGAAAGAGAAAAAAAATATTTTCCAGATTTGGATTCAGCGTAAGTCAATTATAAAAGATGTGTTTAAAAGCAGTTTTTTTTTTTGCTGTCGAGTAGTGTACCAAATATTTTTTTTCTAGAACGTTCAAACTCATTTGAAGTGATTTATCAGATTTGTAAAAACAAAGCAACACCGAAAAAATCAGAAACAAATCTCAAAAATCCTTCTGGGTCATAATCTGTGTCATTGCCAGATATTTTTTAACGTTTTTCGCGAAACAGAGTAACGGATATCGCAAAAAAATTGTTTGTTTCATTTTTGCATTAAAAAAGTCGCCAAAAACATTTTATTATATTTTAAACGAAGTATAATCCAGTTCTGACTGAAATGAAAAAAAAAAATTAACTCTGCGAATGCCAGTGCGATATGTGCCATGTGATAGAGGGCACAAAGAGTACCTTCTTATGGCCCCAACTTCACGTTTAAGCGTTAAAATTTGTGGTCGAAAATAACGTAATTTTGAGTTATTTGCGTTTTTCATGCTTTTTTCAAAGAAAAAGTATATAAATTTAAAATAGAGTCCTTAAAATAGGAATCCTTAAAATAAGCTTTCCGAAAAGCCCAAAATTTGTACGAATTAACTTATGCATATTTATTACATGTACGAAACTCAAGTTGTTATGGTAGTATATTCTAGTAAAATGTATCAAATATTAATGTATATATTTCCAAAATCGCCATTCACTTGAAAAATCGCCATAAAAATCGCTCGTCACCATTTCAAAAATTAAATCGCCAAACGAGTTTGGAAATCGCCAGGTTTGGTGAAAAATAGACATATCTAATAACACTGGTCATAATCATTCAAACTCTGCTTTAAAAGTCGCAAAAAAACAAAAATTTAAATTTTTAAATTAAATAACACTCAAATAAAAAGTCTGTAAAAGTAACAGAAAAATCAGTAATTTTACAAAAAAAAAAATACTTAAATATTTCAAAGCCAACAGACCGTTTAACCTATTTTCGCAAGACTTTTCTGTTATTATTTTTTTTAAACTGAAAGTTGTAGAGGCAATTAGTAAAGATTCAATAAGAACTAAATTTAGGCAATTTTAAGTAATTTTCATAGCATTTTCGATATTATTTAGATTATAAAAAAGTTCAGCTTAAAAAAAAAGACTTAACCACGAAAAAAGAAAATAAGAAATTTTGTGAGATTTTATTTGTTCGGTTTGAGATCATGACAAATTTTTCTCTAAATTAACAGAAAAATTATAATTTTTATATGATAATTTTACTTTGACTATTAGAAAAAACACAGAAAAAGTTATTTCTAATAGTCAAAGTAAAATTATCATATAAAAATTATAATTTTTATGTTAATGTAGAGATAAATTTGTCATGAACATATAGATCAATGATAAAATTCACTATTAAACCACTCAATAAGAAATTTTTTTTTTTGCTTACTCGTGTTAAAAAGAATTAGTAAAATATTTTGCTACATTCAGCAACTAGAAGTAGTGAAAAAACTTCCACAAATATGATTTGTTTCTAAAAACTAATGTAAAATTGTAAATTGGTTAAAAAAAAACGTTGTACTAACGTTTTTTTTATTGAGTATAGTAATTTTTATGTTATTGAAACTTAAAACGATCCCCTTTTTTTTCTTTAAATATTTGACACATAACACAGGTGGACAACGTTTACTAACCAAGAACCAGACTATACTTTCCTGAAGGTTTTAGATGTGCTAAATCCGAATCTGCAAAATCACATTAGGTTTTTGAGATATTCTAACCGAAAAGTGAAAAAAACACGTTTTTTGGTGTACATTTGAGTTCCTGTAAAAAAATTGTTACGGTATTTAAAAGTTATACTCCATCTTTCATCAAATTTTGTCGCCCTGTGTTATCTTTACATAAAATTCTGCACCCTTAAGCTATTAAGACTTTTATATTCATTTATAACAAATATCTTAAATGTTTTAACAACAGTATTTAAATACTTATACTTATATCTTTAAAATCTGCTAACTTATCTCAAATTAACCAAAGTTTAAGACTTAACCATAGTTATGAACGTCAAATCTATATGGAAATATCTGTGGTTAAAGTAAAACTCTGGTTATTTATAGAATTTTATTTACTCGCCCTTAATATAATTAATTTTGTAGACAGCTTAATAAAAAATATTCCAACGAATTTTCTAAGAAAACCTTTTCGTGTTAATGTTTTACTCACCTTTGTCTGGTAGGGGAAGGCATTCTATTTGAATTATTTCTAATTATTATAAGTTTAAGATAATACGTAAAAGCATTAAACACTTGTGAATAATTTAACATGTAATTAGTAGAAATGTCTTAACTAAACAAATTAAGCGTCAAGAAAAATAAATATAAAATCACAGCTTGACTCGGATACTACATTTTAAGATTGTCGATGTTTTCTTTAAGAGTCTGCTAACACACATACACTCATAGAAATAAACCTGCAAATATAGCAGAAAAGGCTATTAAAGATTAGTTAAAAATGGCGTTTCAGAAAAATCTGCTAAAATTAGCAGATTTTTTAAAAACAAGAACAGCTAATGTAAAACTGTTAACCTTACAAAATTATATTTATATTCGAGTTAAGTTTGAGTAAATTAAAAAAATAGCTACTACTTCTGTTAAAATTAGGCAAAACGTTTACTAAATATTTGTCGACTAAAAACAGCAAACCAAAACAGTAATATCAACAAAATGTTTGCTATGTTTACATCTAGAATATTATGTACGTAAAGACCACAGCAAATGTAGTTAAAAACAAATGAAATTTCAATTACAAAAAAAAAACAACTTAGATTTCATTAAATTCAACTAACATTGTCATTTGATTTTTACTGTTGATAAAATAAACCACAAATATAGTAAAAAGTTCACTATCGTTTATTTGTTTTGTTTTTTTGTTTAATAAACACAAACAAAAACTGGTCAGATGAGTGTAAATTCATAGTAGAGTCACTTGAAGTGGTTTGTTTTTTAAATGAACTACAAATGTAGTCAAAACTGAAGCTTCTTATACAAATGACTGGTTTTTCACTTAAAAGTAAAGATACTGTATTACTACTCAAACACATACACATATTTACGGATGAAGTCCCTGAGTATATTTAAAATTAAGTAGAATGCAAATTACGGAACATTTTGCTAAATTCAACAGATAAATTTGCTAAAAAGTTGTTGAAAGCTGATTTTAGAAGCGCATTAAGAAAAAAATCTAAAAAAAAAACTTTTAAAATTTCACATTTTTTATAATTTTTCTTGTCTGCTAATATTTATAATAAATATAATTCTTTTGCCGATTTTAAAAAATTATTTCTTACTTTAAATTAACTAAAAATTAGCTTAAATATAACTAATTATTTGTAGATTCAACTGATTTTTTTTTTTTTTTTTGGAAAAAAATCTGAAAATTTTAGTAGTTTTTTCTACATCGTAACTAATTTTTAGTAGTTAATGCAAAAATGTTTTTTTTTTTCTATTAGTGTACCAACAAGTATCATTATAATTGCCATTTACCTTTTATAGTAAAATAACTTAATATAATTTACTCAGACTTTGAATACGAACTTTTCAATTAGAACAGGTTGTCTGTTTCGAAGAGACAAACATACCACACTCAACCCTAGATTCCACTTCAAATTTAAGCATCCTTAGTTGCTCTCATTTGAGGATGTATGAAAGGTGTATATTTGGATGTCCCTTAAAAAGTGATTTGTCGATTTTCGTTCATTACACCCAACAGTTTTATTGCAAAAAGTAGATTGTTTTGGAACACGTCAGCCAGTGCCGAATTTTGACCGAAAATTGCCATTTTTTGAAAACAGTGTATTTTTTATTGAAAATGTCCACAAGTCCATATTTAAAAAACTTCATTTTGTATTCCATTTATTCATTTAATATACTCAAAATTATTTAGATATGGAATTCTGACTTCATCGGATGCTAGTGTAGAAATGGTAATGACATATCATAAAAAAAAGGTTTAGTACAAAAGTAGTTGAACTAATTTTTTCTGTTGTTATCATTTAAATCACTTGTTTAGCTAAAATTATTGGTTATCTCATTTTATCATAATAACAAATTTCAGCTGTAATTGAGCTAATTTTCCAGCCTAATATTTAAGAATTGATGATTCTTAAATTTACAAATTTGCTAGTAAAATTAAACCACAATAGTTTCCAAAAAACAAAATTTTGTGCCTTCACTTTCAATGTCACTTGGAGTTGTCGTTCTCTTCTCACAATTTTTATTTTATATTCATAAAATATGCTATATCTTGGAAACTAAGCAAGATATAGTAACTGTAGTAAGTACATATAAAGGGTGTTTTTATACTGGCATAGAATTGTAAGTTGGCAACACTTTTTTATCTGGCGGCCATTTTGTCAGCTGTCAAGTGATTTATGTTTAGTGTGGTTTGGCATTTCAACATGAATAGACTGACGCCTGAACAATGCTTCCAAATTGTGCAAATTTTTTTTGAAAATCATGGTTCTATTCGAAATTCGTATTGCACACAGTCTATTCGCTATAGAGCAATGATTACTGACTTTTTCGTTCATAAATTGAACAACCATGATGTGCAGGAGCTGTGGTTTCATCAAGACGGCGCAACATGTCACAGAGCTCGTGCCACAATTGATTTATTGAAGGAAACTTTTGGTATCCGCATAGTTTCACGTTTCGGACCCGTGAATTGCCCTCCAAGATCCTGCAATTTAACGACGCTTGACGCTTATTGCCAATATACGGCCGCAAATGTTGGAAAAAGTCATCGAAAATTGGACCTCCAGATTAGACTACACTCAAAAAAAAAAAGTTTGTAAAGTCAGCAAAAAATTTTGCTGAGTCAGCAAAATTTTAGTCAGGAGGGTGCTTGCAAAAAAATTGCTAATGTCAGCAAAATCTTTTGCTAAAAAATCAGCGAGCAGATTTTTAGCAACAAAATTAGTAGATTCAGCAAAAGTTTTGCTAGCGCTTAGTGGATTAGAAATAAAAAAGGCCTTGCTAAAAATTAATAAATTTTTTACTGAATTTTAGTAGACTGAAAAAAACTCAAAAAATTTGTAGAACAATTGTAATGTAGTTAATTTATTTGCTGAAAATCATAAAACATATTTTTGTGATTCTTTTAAAAATAATTTACAATAATTACGAAATATAAAATTTTTCATTTTCCCACATTGATGGCATGAATTAATTTAATATCTGAAAATATATAGAAATAAATATATATAACATAACAAAAATTTTCTTTCAACTACTTACATCAATGGTTGTCTAAATGATGCTATTTTTTAAAGGACGCAACTGCCGAAGATAATTATAGAAACAAAACAAAAAATAAACAAAAACATAAGAAACGAAAAAAACAACCCTTTTTTGCAATAAGAAAAAGGAACCATAAAAATCTACCTAAGATGTGTGTCTTTGTCTTTCGCTTTACTCTGTATACACGTCTGTATATGTTTGTTTGCAATTTAACCACACTAGATTATTAATCTATAAACATTTAGTTTAGAAATATATATTAAATTTAAATATTTCATTTTGTCTCTTATTTAATTAATATACAATTAAAAAATACAAAAATCTTCCATGGTTGATTTTTTTATATTTCTTATTAGAGTTGTACTTTTTAGCATCATTTTCCTCTTCTCTACTACATCTTGACATTCCGCGTCATCTACTTCATTCTGTGTGTATCTTTCAATCTGGTTGTCGTCCACACTATTAATGTGCTTATCAGAACAATTTTTTTTAGCAAAATTAATTAGTATAAACATTAGTATAATATTAGTAAAGCATTAGTATAAAACAGTTAAGTTCTGAATAAGTATAACAAAAATTTTAGCTGAAAACACGATTTTAGCAAAAAATTTGCTAAAAAATAGTATACCTGATTTACAAGACGTTTTACTAACTTTTCTACTAACTTATTTTTTTGGTGGTCATATGTCAGGAGTCATAATATAACTTGTTTGCAATTAATTTTTTCTTTCACAATTACATATTTAGAACACTTTTAAGTGATAATAGCAAAAAATAGTAACATTAAAAAAACATGTCAATTCTCAAAATGTTTGTTGGTTCTTTACTAAAGAAAACTTAATAACTTTTGAAAGACTAATGGGATTTTGATGAAATTCTCGCCGGAGACAAGTTACTAAAAATTTATATTCCAATTTTTCAGCAAAATTAGCCGCTTATGAAATGACGAAATAAACTTTCTACTCCAATTTTAAAATTTTCTACACACATCGAAGCAAAGTTAAAAAAATGTGTTTAAATTGTATTAAAATCTCTTATACATTAAAACTTATAAGCGATCAAAATTATGACAATATCATATTAGATTTTTGGACTTGAGGTAGAACAATATTCTAACAAAATATATGAAAATATAGAAAGTCCGAGAAAGCAGTTCTTGTATTATTAATACAATAATGAACACATTTTTGAAATTAAATTTTGGCCAAAATGATGTTGAAATAAATTTTCTCCTGGAAAGAAAATGTATATATATTTTTTTAAGTTTTAATGAATAATATATTTGACGTAATTTATAATATATAAAACTTACATTTACTCTATACGAATAACTTAAAGTATCTAATTTAAACTTTGTTTTTTTTCAAATTGTGTAATTTTGACCCAAACAGGAATATCAACAAATCCTTATTTTAAGGGACATCCTAGTGTACACATATAATAGGAGTCAAATGGTTAATGTATCCTTCTTTTGTATAAAGGTTAAACTTGTTGCCATTAGTATCTTAAATACGTTGGGTCCAATTTAAAATAAATTGAATTTTATAATTACAATCGGGGAGTTGATTATGTTTGTTCTTCTCATTAAACAATGTTAATATTCTATTAATTACAATGAATAATTAAATAATTTAATAACGTTACGTTAATGTTTATTCTTCTTTGAAAATTTGTATTTATAATTTATGAAATTTCCTTTAAAGAAAATTTCTTAATGTTTAACTCTAAATTACTTTTGTTATACTTTGGCAAAACATATACAAGAAAAACTTTAGCTTCCGGTGTTACTTATAGCACGCAGTTCAATTAAAAAGCTATTGATGGTGGAAATTGGGGCACATTTTAAATAGACAAAAATATTGTAAGAGTTTAAATGTTATATGTCGACGCTTCGCCAGCGAAACATGTGAAACATGGAGACTTCTGAAAATGGCATTATTGTATATTTTTGCAATAATGATTTAATTTAAGTTTGTGCCACTGCCCATAAAAATGCAGAAACTAGTCTAGTCTGATTTAAAAATTAATACTGTTTATAATTTTTAGAGAAAAACGTTTATTCTTCTTCTTAACCTGTACATTTCAAAATTAAATTTGTGAAATGCATATTAATTAAAAATTAATTGCGACTGTCTATATGACATTAAAAATTACACCTGTACTAAAATACATTATAAAATTTGCCCTGTGGCGATGTCTCAACTTAAAACGCAAAAGTTGTCAACATTGAACGTAAAAACCATACGTCAATCTGGTAACGTTGTGACATAGAGACGGAGGAGATTAGAAAAATAAACAAAAATCTAAAAGTAGAATATTTGTGTTTGAGTGTTGTCACTTCTGAGTATAATATGCAATAACAGAAATAGTTAGTAGGAAAGAAAACTGCAATTTAGCTGCTTACATTCGATTCCATACTTGGATGTGATCGCTTAACGGTCATGTCTTGGTATTGTTACGTTTGTAATGTAAGAAGAGTTCAGGTTTGATTCTTACAGTCACAGGTAGTTGAAAAAATTTAACATATAGAGACAATTTGACACAAATAATAACACAAATTAAACGGAAAATCACTGATGACGCCTGTCCATAAAAAGGCAGAAACTAGTCTAGTCTGATTAAAAAATTAATAGTGTTTATAATTTTTATAGAAAAACGTTTATTCTTCTTCTTAACCTCAACATTTCTAATATGTTGACATGTTTTAAATAAAATAAGCAAAATAATAATTTGTTGAATGTAAAATGCATTTTTTTTTTAATTTAAAACAAAAAAATTATTTATTAAAAAAAAAATTTTTGTTTTTTCAAAAAAAATATGTTAATTATAATTTATTCCACTATGCCGTTACAAAATTAATATGTGGAGCTCTTGCGGCAATCAAAGTTATGGATAAAACCAGAAATTATTAAATTTTCCATAAATTTGGTTAATCCAAATTCATTTTTCCAAGTAAGGCAACACTGGCCTATATTTATGTGGGGTTTTTGTCGGTTAGGTGGTAACGATTTTCTAGGGCGATATTTAGGAAATAAAATTTCAGATTTTGACTATGACAGCAGTAAAACTTTAAAAAATTTTAATACCATTTTTAGAAGAATTTAAAATAAAAACTAAAACAATTAGAGATTAAAAAAAAACAAATTTAGCGTTTTTTTTATGGAGTTTTGGGAAAATTTAAAGAGATTTGTAAAAAAATACCTGCCAAGGCTGTTCATATGCCATTTGTAATTCCAAGCCAAAATGGCTTAACAATATCCGATGAATTTAGAGCTACATACCTGAATAATATTGAGTATATTTAATGAATGAAGGAAATAAAAAATTTAATTTTTTCAAAACGTCGAATTTTGGGAATTTTTAATAATGGATCATACTGGCAGAAATTCAGCTCAGTTTAGAATTTCCCAAAAAAAAAATCAAGTTTCCCCATTTTGAACCATTTGCAATAAAACTGGGTGGTTTATTGAATAAAAATCGACAAATAGTTTACTAAGGGACATCCTAATGTATATGTTTTGAAAGCCCAACTTTTGTCTTCGCAAAGTCGTTTAAGTTTTTAAAATCGCTTTCAAACAAAGGATGTTAAATTTAATTTGGTACGGTGATCGATTATTGGAAAGTTTTAGAAAAATGTTTATCGGTTTTTTCGACTGGGTGAAATTTATGCAAAACTGGTTTAGGTTTTTGGAATTTCAAAAAACCCGGTTAACTGGAGTTTAAAAGTTATAAAATTATACACAAAAATTGATTTTTTTTTTTGTATAAATTTGAATAATTTTAGTTTTTACTTGAAATATTAGTTTGAATTACATTGAGATCATTTGTTCGGTGGTTTTCAAATAACAATAATAATTTTTACCAATCGTTTAAAATTTTTTATGATATATACATTTTGCATTACAAACAAAACAATTTATTAAGAATAGTTCATTATTTAAAACGACTTTAATAAAACAGATTGTAAAGATACAAATTTAATAAACAAAAATTGTTTAAAAATGTCAACAAAAAAAATAGTAAATATTTATTTACAAAAAATTTTCTATTTTTTGTTTGTATTTGTTAATACAGCAAAATATAAAATGACAGAATAATAAAATTTCAACAACCCAAAAATGACACAGAAAAATAATAATGTTTGAGATTATGAGAGTTTTTAAAATCTTTTTTAATGTGCTCACTTGCATGCACCACTTTTATAAAAAACTGTTTTTTAAAAGAGTTAGAATATACCGTTTTTAACAATGAATTTTGTAAATTTATGGCATCTAACTTATAAAGGGTGTCCCAAGAAGAGCGCAATTTTTAAATTTTAAATAAAACACAGATATTTAAAAAAAAATCGTGAAACTTTATTATATCGTAAAGTAGACAGAATGAGGTTATGTATGGAACAATATATCGTGCAGATGGCCGCCGCGGCTTTGCTGGCATGCACGCGATCTTTTAATGAAATGTTCAATGACCGTTTTGAATGAATGCTGCGGTATTTCATTAATGCAGCGTCCAATTTCCTCTTTTAAGGCTTGAGTCGTCGTCGGCTTATTCGCGTAAACCATCGACTTCAAAAAACCCCAAAGAAAAAAATCTAATGGTGTTAAATCGCACGATCTAGGCGGCCAATTCTGATCTCCAAAACGCGAAATAACACGACCGGGAAATGACTGATGCAGCAATTGAATTGTTTCTCTGGCTGTATGACATGTGGCGCCGTCTTGTTGGAACCACATGCCCTCCACATTCATTTCTTCAATTCTAGGCAAGAAAAAACTGGTTATCATTTCACGATACCGAACACCATTGACTGTTTGCGCTTGACTTGCCTCATTTTCATAAAAAAAGGTCCAATGATTCCTCCAGCCCAAAAACCACACTACACAGTGACACGTTGAGGATGCATTTGCTTCTCGTGAATCACTCGAGTATTTTCCTCACCAGAAATGCGACAATTCTGCCTATTGACGAAGCCATCAAGATGAAAATGGACCTCGTCACTGAAGATGATTTTATCGGCAAAATCAGCATTTTCATGTTGTCTCTCCAATACCCAATTACTCCATTCCATCCATACTCCATTCGTGTAGCGCTCCATTTTTACTAACCTCGTACCTTCTACTAGCAAACAATAACAATTGTTCAAATGTCAAACAATGACACTTCGAATGTTGCCAGATTTAAAAATTGCGTTCTTCTTGGGACACCCTTTATATTGAAATTAAAAAATAATAGTTAAGAAAAAAACGGTTATTCGACTACAAAAATCCGGTTTATTTGATATTCGAAAATTTAACATTTTAGAAAAACCGAAACCGACAACACAAAAAAACCGGTCGAAAATGTCTTGGAAAAAACCGACTCGATCACCCTAGTATTTAGTCACCAGAGTATTGAAAGACAGTTTTTCAGCAATACATTAGTAATGTCAATAATTTGTAAACCCTTATTATTATAAAACAGGAAACTAAGCAAAATGGACCAAAAATCGTGACTCCATACCTATTAAGTACTACTTATGAACTTCTTATATTTCCGGTAAGAAATATTAACCGTTCTCTGATCAGATCCGGAAAGATCTTTTAAGCAAAAATTCAGCTTGAAAATTCTATTGATTTAGCCAAATTCTTAGATAATTTAACTACAAACGACAACTAAAATTTAGTCCTTCTTTAGGTCACCTAAATTTAGCAGACTGCGGTTCTCAACTTTATTGAAAATTCTGCTCATACTATTTTCTGCTGTCGTAGCTGAAATTTTCACTATTTGAAATTTAAACTATTTTTTATGAGTGTATTAAACCACTTTATTAGTTTTATTCACTAAAATAATACAACCATTTAAAAGTAGGTACTTGGCTGGAAACGGAACAGAATGTCCATAATGAATTAACAAGACACGCGCAACCAGTTTCAAGGCAAATATGTTCACACTATTAATTTATTATTTATCATAAAAAATTCTCAAACAATGGGTTTGTAGTCAAAAAAAAAAACCAAATACAATATTTGAGTAAGGCAGGCTCGGATCCAAGAAATGGTTTTTGAGCAGGAAGTTTAGAGTATTTTTACTAATATTTATGATTCGTTTAATGGCTTTATATTGAAAACTTTTATAGTGTTTGAGGAAATCTCACATATTTCCTCATTCTGTATACGCGCCTGGTGTTATATTTTCATTTGTTTCTGATTTAAAATCAGAAGATAAAAAGAAACGCAGTAATTTGTTAAATGCTGCCAATGTATGAATGACCTTAGTCGAAAAATTTCATCATTTGTTATTATACAGTCTGAGACATTCGTTGGTAAGCACCAAAATTTTCAGATTTTTAAACATTCGCTGTTTAGCGGATAGGGTTTTAGCGCCATTAAATGGAACTGAGTATTGAGAATAGTATTCAAAAAACGGTGTTATTTTATCAACACAAACTTATAAGGAATTGGTGAAAACTTTTTGAAATGTAGATTCTTTAGCGTCTGACATTCACAATTATTTTTTAAACTGGATGGCGTATTGCGTGAGCTTAGCCAACAGCACCTTCGAATCAAAAAGGCATTTTTAAACTTGAAAATTTTAGGAACTTTTTAAAAATTTTGCGAAAGTTAATAATTTTTTTGCAATTTCTCTTTTTGTTTTTATTAAAAACATGGCTTGTAATATTTTTTTGGAGTGAATCTTCACGATGGACTTAATTAATAAAGTGCAAATAAATTACATATTCCGCATTGTATCAATTCCACCGAAACATATATCCGCCAAAATATTTTAATTAGTTTAACACTAAAATCGAAAAGGCATCATCGAATTGTAATTACTTTAAATTTTACGTTGCAAACAAAATTTTCATAACCTCAAAACGCATCCTTAAAAGTATTTAAAATAAGTTAATGCTAATAATTAAACCTAAATTGTAATATCACGGAAAAAATTGCTTTAAGTGTATTTTTATATTTTTTGCTGGTGTAAAATACAATGAGATCTCTATATTGATGTATCTTTAATTACATCGAAGCGAAAACTGTAAATTAATATTTTTAATTTGCTTTAAACTTAATACCGACATAATTTTTTAGTCGTTTAACTAATTAATGGAACGCATAGATACCGCTGGTCATTTTTCAAACAAACTTTCCAGATATATAGAACCATGTTTCATTAAGAAATTTTTGTAATATTTTGTCTTAAAGTGCCCTTTATTGGCAACCCAAGTTTAAATTTTCACAGCATATTTTTTTTATTTATTTTTATTTATTTATTTATTTATTTAATATGGTTACTTCTACAACAAAACATACGTCTTAAACAGTAGAAATCTTATGATGTTATTATGATTGGGGAGAGAAAAAAAAAAAAAAACTTAAGTCTAGGTGTAGTTAAAAATAAATTGTAATAAATAATAATGTAAACATTTAAAATAAGAATGTAAAAATTAATTAAAATGAATATATAAATTATTACAAACAAAGAAAAAAGAATTTAACAAAACATAAAAAATAACATAAATAAATTTATTAACAATGAAATCATTGTGAACTATATCGAACTATATAAACATACAAACATGTTATCTACGAATAATGTTTAAAAATTTTCTTTCTAAAATGTAACGCATTGCTGGTTTCTTTAATTGTTGGAGGAATATTATTCCAAAGACGTATTGCAGTTATAAAAAATTGCCATTCGGATATTAATGTGTGATATCTGATTTGAATAATATTTCTGTTTCTTCTTAGTCGACTAAATCTCAAACGGTTAAACAAATGAGATGGCTCACAAGTGGTAATAATTTTGTGTAGAAATACAAGAGTCCTTATTTTCAGTAGGTCTTCAAACTGCACACCAAAAATTTGTTTTGAATGTGGAGTAATATTAATGTAACTTCCATTATTATCACAGATTCTGAGACCATAAACGTACCTTGCAATGTTGTTATATGTTACATTTAATCTAGATTTACTTGTAGCATCACAACTTGCAAAAATCTCACATCCGTAGGTTAGAATTGGAATCAAGTATGTCTTTGCAAGTAGTAACCTAATTTTTAATGGAGTAAAGTTTTGAGTAGGCCAAAGGGTTCTTAGCATTGAGTATGTTTTGCCACAGGCAGCTGTTACATGTTCTGACCAGGTGAGAGTGTCATTAAAAGTTACACCAAGATTCTTTGCCTTATTTACGATTTCAATTCGTTGATCTTTAATAAAAACGTTGGGAGTAACAACAATTTTTTGTGTTCTTTTTCGCATTACAATACATTTTGATTTTCTAGGATTTAAACTTAAACCATTTACTTCTGCCCAAAGAGAAACCCGATGTAAATCATCATTTAGCCTTGTCGTACATTCCTCAATTAGTCCCTTTTTGTTACTTATATACAATTGGACGTCATCGGCATACATCCTAATGTTACAGTGGAGCAACTGTTCAGGGAGATCGTTTGCGTAAATAGAGAAAAGGAGAGGACCCAATATAGAGCCCTGTGGAACACCCCTAACAACTGGAAGAAAAGTTGAGATTGTTGAAGCATTAGTTTCAACACACTGTACTCTATCCCTAAGATATGAATTAATCAATTTGAATTGAATTGAATTTGAATTTATTTGACAATTTGATAGCTGTTGAAGAAAAATTCATCATTTTCTCAAGTTTTTGAATTAAAATTGTATGGTCAACGGTATCAAAGGCCTTCGAATGATCCAACAACACTAAAAATGCGGCGCAGCCATCATCAATTTCCTTTCTGAGATCTTCTGCTACATCAGTTAGAGCAGTTATACAGCTTTGTTTGGCCCGAAACCCAGATTGTTTATCGGTTAGCAAATTATTGTCATTAATATAATTACCCAGGTAGAAATTTGGGATGGTACAAAAAACGAAGAGTTTTCAAAACGTTTGTTTTTGATGGTACTAAAATAAAAGCGTTTCCAAAGCGATAATTGCAAATAATACAAAAAAAAAACATTTAAAAAACATTATTTTGGATTGCTATTCGAACGTTCGGACAAAGTATTTTAGGAATACTTTTTATACAAAACTTACAAATATTTGTGAAATAAAAACACTGTAAAAACATTGGTTCAAAGCGTTTTTCCAACGTTTGTAAAAAGTACTTAAGAAGTTCTTATCGTACAAAATTTACAACGGTTTATAAAATAAAACCAATGTAAAACCATTGAGTTAAAGCGTTTTTCTAACATTTGCCAATAGTACTTTAGAAATACTTTTTTTTTTTGCGATTGCAGCTGTTCTCTCTGTTATAATGTCAAACGAGTTGCAACAACAGTTTAGTGGATGCGGAAAGCCAAATAAGGGTGTAGTCAAAGAAAATTTCAGTTCAACCCAAGTATATGAAGAATTAAAGGGTAATAAGTACATAACTTGTGAAAAAAGTATTTTTTTACAACATTTATTTTCTACAGATTTTTATTACATCAGTTTGAAACTGAAACACCATCCAAAATTTTGACACAGACAAGCCGCTGGTTGGCGACTGCTAAGTACAGAAACTGCTCAAAACAATCTATTTTCAATCAAATTTTTCTTTCGAGCGTTTTGACAATGTTCAAAATTATAACCCTCAAAGCGGTTATCATTTGGGTCGTTTTCATAACGCTTAATAACTGTAAGCCAAAATGTTCTGCAAATACTTATTTAACGATTGAAAAAGCATTTCAAAAATTTTGTTTTGCAATGTTTTGAGAACGTTATAAAATACCATCCTCAGACCGTAAATTTGGGTTATCATTTTGCACATTCTCAAAACGCTTTAAATTTGTAATTTGGTATGTTCTGAAAACGCTTGTACCATCATGAAAAATGCTTTTAAAACGTTTTAAAGATTGTATTTTTCTACCTGGGTAGTTATCTGATTGTGTAAAAGTTGTTCAAATGCCTTTGAAAGAAAAGGTAATATAGCTATAGGCCGATATTCAGTTAATGATTTCGGTAGAAGATTTCGGTAGAAGATTTTCGAAGATTGGCAGCTTGAAAATTAATATAATGTGTATGATCTGCTTGAGGCATGGGCATATTAACAAAATTCGCATTTAATTCATACGGATCTGATATAATATTATCCTGTTTGGTTTTATTATTAACAATTCCAACTTCCCTAATAGTTTTCCAAGTATTCTTTGTGTTAATGTTAATAGACGGTTGAAGATATTTTAAAAATTAAAATTTTGTATAATTTTAGCAACAAATCAAATTATATATTCAAAAATATACTAAAAATTATTTTTTTAAGTTCACAAATTTTTAAAATGTTTCTGGACAAAGATCGTAGTTTTTGGCCATTTTTTTAAAATTGTTCTGTGAAAACCCTGACAATATAACCTTTATAAGTTAAGTAGTATTTTGATGAAAACCTTCCATTATTTATGTTTTGAATGAAAATGGAATAGATTTATGAATATTTTAGACTTTGCGTATTTGAAAATTAATCGTTCGATCTGCCAGATTTTTAAAAATTATATACAATCGATGAACTAATTTCTAGGAGGGAAAATATATTTCCGTACTTTTCCATTAACTTCACTAACAAAAAAAAAAAACAAAAATTATCCTTTTCTATAGTTTTGAAAAAGTTTCATTAAAATAGGTCAAATAAATATTTTTTCAAATGAATATTTGGCAGCTCTGGATTCAAATTTTTCACATTTCTTTTACTCACGACTGTTTCGAAGATATGATATAATTTTAAAGTTTTTAAATCCCTTCAATATCTTGTCCAGGTAAAAAAAAATATAGCCATTTAAAAGTAATGGGTCGAAAAAGGAACACTGTGTCAAAAATTAGTTAAGATGAATGATTAACGCGAATGGATTTACCATGCTCAAGTGTCGGCTATATGTGCCAGCCAATTTTTAAGCATGCTATAGCCATCCGCATTAATTACACAGGCCTACAATGATTTTGGTGCCGCTAAAAATAAAACAGATTTCAAGTACGTTCGGTACCCTGATAAAAAATTGATACTTACTTTTTTAATGCTACGTGTAGTTTTCGAGATTTCGCAAGGATAAATAAATTAAATAACATTTCATAAATTTATTAAAAAAACAAACTTTTTTACTACATATTCACCACAAATATAACAAAATGTATTTGGATTATTTACACAACACCTTCTCGACGACGGCACACTGTGTCACGAGGGTGGCCAAAAATGGTTAAAGTCAATGTTAGAATTTGAACGTTTTTTTTTTATTTATTTTTTTTTAACACTCTGGTTAGATGATATCTAAAATATCATCTTAAAATGTTTACAAATTGTAAAGTTATAGTGGTTCAAAGTTAAGATTTGTTTACAGCATACGAAATTTATGGAAAAATCCCAAATTTAATGTTCATTTATAATACTAAGAATTTAAGTATTTGAATATAATGGCTACCAAAATTTGTAACAGGGTTGTAAGTGATGCTTCCTGTTATAATTACAACACTGTGTTTGTTTACAAATATTGATCATATGTCAGATACCGTTAGAAAAAAATAGTGGTGAGGCATTGTCAAGATTTTTCAGCAACCGTGAACTTTCGTAGAGAATTTAAAAGAAAGTAGAAATAACACTTTTCCTGTTTTTTTGTATTTTTTAGCTGCAAGTATGTATTTTAATATATTTAAAGTTCAGCTGCCCGATATTGCCCGAATTCTTTTTGTGATTGTTTTTTAGTGTCAACCTCGTTGCGGATTCGTACTATTTTTCAACTGTGGCTAGAGATAAACCAAAACAGACCCTGCGATGTTATGCGTTATGTTAAAGATTTTGTAGAAAATCATTTTAAACGAGTATTATTAGAAAAGGAACAACAGAAAATAAGGCTTACTCTTTTAAAATTTTCTAACAATTGGTCTAAATATCATCGCATGAGAGATAGATTTGAAACTGAGTTGAGTGACTGGCTAGATAGCGAATTATTTGGTGAATTCATTTGTAATGTAAGTTTCCGTATAAAGTTTTGGTTTTGCAATAAAACTAAATTGTGTTATACTATATTAGGAAGCAAATACAAGTGGTAGAGGCCGACCGAATGTTTCCTACGAGGAGGGTTCAATGAGAACAAAAAGGAGGCGAGTGGAAGAACTTGTCGCTTCTACTTCATCTGAAGCTCTTAAAAAAGCCGCAGAAAGGGTAACAGGTTCAAATACTAATAAGAAAATTTCTGTTGAAAGTGCTCTAGCATTATACATTGATATGGATTTATCTATGAGGCAGTACAATATGATGAGAAAAGTAGTAACTGCTCTTCGCGAAGATTGCTTTCCGTCATACTATATGATTGCAGATGCTAAAAAAAAGATTTTGCCTGATGACATTCAAGTAACAGAAACTTCTGCAGAGGTTCCCTTACAAAAAATTTTAGACAAAACTGTAAGAAGCATTTTAGATGTTCATGATATTGATACCGAAAATGATATAGTTTTGGAATGCAAGTGGGGATTTGACGGCAGTAGTGGTCATAGTGTATACAAACAAAAATTTGAAAATGAGGAAGCTAGTGATGAATTTATGTTTGTTACTTCTTTCGTTCCTTTACGCTTGTTGGATTGGGCAGATGATCAAGTAGTTTGGGAAAATGATAAACACTCATCTTGGAGGTTATGTAGACCACTTAAAATTATATTTACAAAGGAGAATCCAAATGTAATACAATCAGTAAGGGATAGCATAAATTCAGAAATTGAAGGTCTAGATACATATAAATACATTTCAAAAAACGTTCTTAACGTTCATTATAAAATGCAGTTGACGATGATAGATGGTGCAGTTTTAAATGTATTAAGTGGAAACAGTAGTAGTTCAACTTGTGCTTTATGTCGAGCTAAGCCATCTGAAATGAACAGCTTATCGGTTTTCGAAAGGCCTGTGAATGAGCAGTGCTATCAGTATGGATTGTCGACATTACATGCATGGATCAAATGTTTTGAATGCATTTTGCATATTTCTTACAAACAGCATATAAAGAAATGGAAAGAGGTAGGAAAAGAAAATAAAGATCAGGTTGCTGAGCAAAAGAGAAATATTCAAACCAAATTTAAGTCTGAAATGGGTCTTATAGTTGATAAGTTTAAGACGGGGTATGGCACAACGAATGATGGCAATACTGCAAGGCGCTTCTTTTCTAATGTGGAACTTTCAGCTCAGATTACTAATGTAGATGTAAGGTTAATAAAAAATGTTTCCATTATTTTAAGAACACTTTCAAGTGGTCATTATATAAATATATCAAGTTTTGAAAAGCTTTTAAAAGATACTGCACTTTTATACTTCGAATTATATTCTTGGTACTATATGCCTTCAACTGTGCACAAAATTTTAGTTCATGGTATAGATTTTATTAAATATTCTACCATTCCCATTGGAATGTTATCAGAAGAAGCAATAGAATCAAGTCACAAAATTATAAGAAATGCAAGATTAAGACATACGAGAAAAATAAGTAGGATTGCCTCCATGAGAGACCTCATAAATTATCTTATTTTGCAGTCAGAGCCATCAATTTCGATGCATAGTCAGTAAAATACTTTTAAGAAAAAGTGATTTAAATGATCTGAAAGGGTATTTAGTTGAAAAGAAAAGATTTAACGACATAAAAACAGCGAATGAATCATTGGTAGAATCTGAAAGTGATTACAGTGATAATTGTTAATATACTTTGATTGCCTGTAATACTTATATATATTTTATGTATGTATGTTAAATATGTTATGTTAAATAAATAAAATGTATGTTTCTAAATTTGTTTTTACTGAGCGGCAAGGACTTACGTACTAAATTTACTTTTGTAAAATTTTGCTCTTATCTGATCACTTATTTACAAATTATAATAATTTTTTTATTTGGCTTGTATGGGAGTTGGGCGTGGCGCTTGTCCGATTTTTTTTTTGAAAATTGGAAATACGTTAAAATATTAATAAATATATTCACGTGCAAACTGTCGCTCTTATCTGATTACTAATTTCCAAGTTTTAACAATTTTTAAATTTAGGTTGTATGGGAGGTGGGCGTGGCACTTGTTAGACTTTCTCCAAATTTCGCATAAATACTTCTTTTCCTAAGAAAAACATTCATGCCAAATTTCACCTCCCTAATCTAGCTGCTTCTATTTTTGGCCACCCGTTGTATGAAATCGCGACACAGTGCGGCATATCGATATTATCATTTAATCAAAGAAATTAATTGACTATAATGACATTAACTATAATAAAATACATTTTTTAGGTTATGACCGATCGATACAAACCTGAACGTAGCTTCGCGATTTTGACAGCTAACCATGACGTCTTGCGGACTAATTAACCAAATTATAACATAGAATTAGCGGCACCAAACAAAAAAATTTTTTTTTGTAGGCCTGTGTTATGTATCTTAAGGACGCAGAAATTCTGACACAGTAGTTAAAATGCTACTCACGTCATACAAATTTTTTTTTTTTTAATATTTTACCACAAAGTGTTGAAAATTGTTGAATTATCTCATATATTTCTGCTCCTATTTAAGAAGATATCACGATATTCGCTTTTTGGAATAAGCGAAATTAGGCGAAAAAGTATCGAAACTTCAACGCTTTGCTATTAATGTTTTCCTTTTGCCAAATTTCATAAAAATCCGTCTATTAGTTTATAAGTTAAGATGATGTCCTTTAAAGGAATCCTGATAAAATCCTGTGAGTGCTTGGACCAAAGTATGGACTTATTATTAAAGATAAAGCTTCAATCTTACTTATATTTTGTTATAAAGACTTTTAGTCAACTTAAGATGATGTCCTTTAAAGGAATCCTTATAAAATCCTGTGAGTGCTTGGACCAAAGTATGGACTTATTATTAAAGATAAAGCTTCAATCTAACTTATATTTTATTATAAAGAGTTTTTAGTCATCTTAAATTGGTTTTTCAGATTTTTGAAAACTATGTTTTTTCAATAATAAATATTTTTTGAAATTTTACGAAATTTTGATTTTGAAGCTTTCTCGCTTAAAAACCGGCACACGAAAAATTTCTTTAGCAAATTTAGTTTTCTATCCTTATATATTAATTTATAAGTATACAACGCTCATTTGACGCATTTGTGGTAAATTTTATGAAGACTACCCTGAGGCTGCCTTACCCGTTAGAGGGTTAAACAATTTTTTCATTAAAAAAATTCAGACTGCTTTATTTTAACATATTTTAATTCTCACTCATGTAATTTATAAAGTCATTAATAAATTTAGCTGACATCTAACTAAACAGTTTTAATTACCTGGCATAAAAGTGTACTAACTTAATGGAAAAAACAAAAACTATTTATAAAATCGAATTTAACTAAATTTTTCTCATTCATTATGAATATCTCAAGCAGTCTAATTGCATTAATTTTATGCACTAGTATAATAAATGGATTCTTGATTTCCAAAATTTTGAAAAATCAAGAAAAAGTAAATTTAAATTTTTATACCCAGTTATTATTTGAAATAAAATTGGAAAAATCATATGATACGCTACTATTGGTGCAAGAAAAACTACCAAAATACCAAATACTTGAACAAATCTACAAATTGAAAGAACCAAAAATTATTATAACAAAATATAATAGATTTTTTTATAAAAACTATTACAACAGTGATATTATGGTAGTGATAATAATGGAAAATAGATTTCATAATAAGCTATGGCAAACTATGGTTGTAACTTTAAATTATATGCGTCAAGTAAGATTTTTAATGGTAATGGTAAATGTACTCGAGGAAGAAAATTTACAACAAAAGATTTTGAATGAATTTGAAAAGTATAAAATAACTAATGTCATATTGCATTACCTAAATACCACTGAGAATATTAATGCAACATATTTACAATTGCAACCATATCCAAATTATAGTTTTGTGTTAAAAAGTTTTGATTCCAAGAAACAATTGTATTATCCAAAACATTGGCGAAATATGATGGGGAAATCTTTATTAACTATATCCGAACAAATTGCACCAACTTCACTACTTATTAAAGATGCTAACGGTCAATTGCAATTCCGTGGTACTGTTAGCAAATTAATACTATTATTTGCCGACAAATATAATTCAACTTTAAAACTTCCATATCCACCAAATATTGGTGAGTCGATGCATTTAAGTGTTATCGATAATATGTCTAGGATGGGTAAGTTAGATATACCTATGGGTTTGGTTACAGCATTTGTCAGGGATATTATGTTACGCTCGTCTTATCCAGTGGAAATCAGCAAATGGATGACAATGATACCGTGTGCTCGGGTAATGGAAATTCGTCAAGTATATAAATTGCTCTTTACATCTGAATTATTTATTTCAATTAATATTTTTACTGTCATATTTTCGCTAATGGATATTTTCATTGTATATATATTTTATAAACAAATAAACTGGATCGATCTTGTGAGTGACAAAGTTATACCTGGAATTTTGGGACAATCATATATATTAAAGAAATCGCCAGTCTTAAGTCTACGCATAAATTATATAATGATTTTCATAGTGGGTCTATTTTTGAGTACCTTAATTTCAGCATATTTAAAAACTCTTATTACTACTCCACCACTTGAACATCAAATTACCACATATAAGGAATTACGACTTACAAACCAAAAAATTCTGATTAATTTAAATGATTTTAAAAACTCATCAGACACTGATATTAAATTGAAAATGGATGGAACAACAGTAGCCACAGATAATAATTCTTATTTCTATGAACACCGTAGACGTTTAAATACTTCTTATGGATATACACTCCCATTTAGCACCTGGAATATTATTGTGCAACAACAATTATATTTTTCAAAAAAACTTTTTTGTACTTCTGATGATATGAATATTATAAATTTGTTACTTTTACAAATTCCATTGGAGGATCATTCTGCCTATAAGGAACCTTTGGATTATCTGATTTTTAACGTAGTTGCTGTTGGTTTGGATAAAGCCTGGCAAATGCAAACCTTTTATGATATGATGCAAAATGGTAGAATACCATTACATATTTCGATTCCCGCAAATGCTCATAATGCGTTAAAGGTACATGATTTGTTATTGATTTGGATTACTTTATTAGTTGGTTTGACAAGCAGCTTTTTAGTATTTGTTATTGAAATAGTAGTAAGATATTGTGAAAAAAAAAAGAAATTAAATGAAAAAAATAATAAAGGGAATAAATAATAAATAATAATAATAATAATAATAAGTAAATGAAAATAAACATTGTATAATCGTTACAAAAAAAAAAATGTGTGTCATAATATGTAGAAAAATAAGAGTTCTGAAAAAAATATAAATAAATACCTATTAAAATTTAATTTTTTAAGTTAAAATTTATTTTTTTAAATTAAAAATATACTATAAATATGATAACTTATTTATGAGGTTTTAAAAATTAAGATCATATCTACCCTTGTGCAGCAGGGTATAAATTATGCTACCCCCATAAAATATATATAATCTCAGTGACTATGAATAGCGAAGGCGCTTCAGAGATGTCCTTCTGTTTGTTGAAATGTCAAATATGATACCAATGAAAAAGCAGGATTGCTAGTTTTTGGACAAATTGTTTGTTGTTATTATATGCAGTTTGGTATTGAAAATTAGTACAAGTAGTTTATGGCTTTAAAAGTTATAAGCGAAAATGTACTGCCACCTCAAAATATGTTATACAAATACACAAGGTGATTCAGTCACGACCAGCCAAATTTCACTAGCGTATTCCTTGGCTCATTTCATGAAAATATGTCCACTACGACCATCTCCGAAAATGCAAGTGTGCGAAATGGCAGCTGTTTGAAAATTTTCGGATTGGTAGTTGGAGGGTAGTAGGGTAAAATGTTTTTGGGCTTGTTGGAAAGGTCCTTCTTAAAGGTCTCCCAAAAATGACCACTGGTTCAGAAGTTAGCCATTTTACCCTACTACCCTCCGACCACCAATCTGAAAATTTTCAAACCGCTGCCATTTCGCACATATTTTCATGAAATGGGCCAAGGAATACGCTGGTGAAATTCGGCAGGTTGTGACTGCATCACGCTGTATAATTTATAAAAGAATAACGTTACTGAATTTTTTCGTGCAAAGTGGAACATTTTTTAAGCGGTTTGCAGAGTAATACAGGCTTATGGGGCACAGATTCGGGGATTTACGTCTTTCGAAATTGTTGATAAGTTTTTGTAAAGAATTTTAAAACTGCCAGACTATATTCTCAATTATGCTTTGGGTCTAGAAACAGGAGCTGAAGATAGCCATTTCTACACATTAAGTCTTCATTTGAGCTACATTGTAAAAGTTTTACATAATTTTGGAACGGAGAGGCTTTCACACAGGCTCTCAAAACTTGTACTGCAAAAAAATATTTTCTGGGCAGAGAAAATAAATCAAATCGGAGAAGAATTTAATATTGCTTTTGATGTGGGACTTTCAAATACTGAATTTATTGCTAAAAGTGACGAATTGGTGTCCCATCTGAAAAATAATTGCTATGAGAGAATGCTAGAAAATGCTTCAAAAAGTGACACACGTATCTACAGGCACCTTACACCAGCTATGGAAAAAACTCTTAAGATAAATGAAATATCAGTTTTAATACACACAGAGAAATAAAGGGCCAACCGAATTAAAAAGTGTTTATTAATGGTAACAACTATAAATTTAGTTAGTACAACGATATTTACATTATATTTCTGAATATTTTGGGTAAAGCAACTTTGTTGTAAAAACTAATGTTAAGTTGTGCCAACCGTCTGAAATTCGTTATAGCCGAATTTGAGTCGAACTCAACGAATTTCAGTTGGCAAATAGCTAAATTTTTTTCTGTGTGTAAGAGCAAGGGCTGATGTATTACCTCTAAGAAAAAATAGTTTTGATGCCAATACAAGAAGGATTTGCAGTTTGTGTAACACAGGAGAAGACCAAGACATCGCACATTTTATGGGGAAATGCCCAGTACTTAGGGAATTCAGGGTTAGATTTTTTGATAGAGCCAGTTTCAATGAAGAATATTTAATTAATTTACTAAATAGAGGATCGGACACATGTAATTGGAAAAGTTTAGGTAATTTTATAGTTATAACATTAAATTACAGAAACACTTTGCTTACAGAATTTAGCTATTGATTGTCTTAAACAAAACAAAACATGTTTAGAAATTAAAATTTAATTATATAGGCTGACGACATTTTGTCAATGCCTTTTAAAATTTTATTTGTACATTTTTTTGATCAATAAAGTTTATTCTATTCTATTCTACTTAATTTTTTGGAAATTCTTAAGGAGAGGGAAGTGTAGAAAAAGTTTCCTCTTGGAGGCCTGCCCAAACCCCTTTGGCCAGAAATGTGAAATACAAAATACATATTTCTTCGAATATGACCTTTTAATTGATGCTTATGGATATCTTACCACGAACGTGGCTAAAATAGGAAAAACTCTCCCCCTTGCAGGCCTGGAAACCAAGCTAAAATATGGAAATTTAAATTTGGAATGTCAGCCCGACTGGATGGAATTTTGGGAGCTTTCTTTGGAGAGGGGAAAAAGAGGAATGCGGATTTATATGGACAAAACTCTCCCTTATATGGGTAAAAGCCTCTCTGAAGTTAAAATTTAGTTTACATATTCATCCTCCAGCGAAGAGATAATTTTAAAAAAATCCAAAAGGAACCAGGTATAAAGACTGAAAAGTCTCCGTCTTAAGCATCCCAAACCGTTGGAGCTAGGAACTTTTAACTAGGCGTAGGTTAGGATGTCCCTTAAAATAACGATTTGTCGATTTTTGTTCATTTGAAGAAATCGATTTTATTTTTGTTATTGTTAACCCGTGCCTCAAGTCGGCGGAAAATGGTTCATTTTGAAAAAAAATTTATTATTGCTAAATATTCGAAGTTTCGAAAAAAATTCTTTTTTATTTGATTTATTCATTTAGTATACTCAAAATTATTCAGATATGCATTTCCGACTTCATCGGCTAACATTAGCCCACATTTTTAGCCTTGAATTCACGAATTTTATAAAATGTAAAATCATTTTTTTTTTTTTCTAAAAATTTTTAAAATAGCTAATTTGGAGACTTCGATTGCTATTTTTATGATATAATAATTGTTATTAAAGAAGAAAAATAAATTGGAAAAATGATAATTCGAGTTGTGTGCTTGGAACGACTCCTTTTCAGGATATTTTATGAAAAATGCCTTTTTTTTGGCAAAAATTTAACCAAATTTGAATGTTTTTATTAAAGCAATTGACAACTATAAGTTTGGTATTTTAAAAATTTTTTAAAATTAATTGAAAAATTAATTAATTTGTGGGTCTTTTTGATTTCAGACTAAAGTGGGTTAATGATAGCCGATTAAGTCAGAATTGCATATCTGAATAGCTTTGAGTATATTAAATAAATAAATGAAATGAAAAAATAAATTCTTCAACACTTCGAGAGCTGGAAATTTTTAATAATAATACATTTTTTCCAAAATGGACCATTTTCGGCCGACTTGAAGCACTGGTTAACGTTTTCCAAAAAAATATCGATTTCTACCATTTGGAACAATTTGTAATAAAACTGGAGGTGTAATGAAAATTCTATTTTTAGAGGACCCCTTATTGTAGGTACCTGTTAAAACTGGGTCTTAGAAACTGTTAACGGAAAAAACAATTTAAAATATATATTTCTTGAGGTATGTGTTGATTCACTAAATAAACTTTATGAATTTTTAAAAAATTTTGGTATATATGGAGTTTAAAAGAATGAAGTTCTATCTTTTGTGACGTATGCAAGTTATTTAAGGTATAAATTAGAAAATTGGAACTAAAACAATTAAAAAGATTAAACAGACTTATTAAACGAAAAAATTCCTTTAAAAACATATTTTAGTTATCTTCTTAATATATTTCGGTTACGAAGTGAAGGGGTTCTATGCAAGTCTAGCATACGTTAATTCTCACCCAAGTCATTTATAAATTCATTAATTAAATCATGTGAAGATTAACTAAAACTGACTTAATGACCTGACAAGGAAAAGCAATTTACTCTATAAAACCAATTTATAAAATCGAGCTTTAATAAATGTTTGTCATTCATTACGGACACCTCAAGTGCCCAGCAAAACTTTGGTAATGGGTGCGATAAAGTAATGCATTACCTTGTAGTGTGTACTCCTTACCTGTATCATTATTTTCCAACAAGAAGTAATTAGTTACCGATAATTGAAAACTCATGGATTACCTTGTAATGAAATCTCATTACATTTTACATTACTTCAAAACATAACATAATGACTTACCGATCATCAATTACATAATGCATGAATTATAAACGTAAAGTAATTATTAATATATATTATTGAAAATCTATTTCTAGACACATTACTTTATGATTTTTTGTAAGCATAATGGTAAGGTGTATATTTTTGTTATCACGAATGAAAACACGAAGCACAACAACTCATCTACATTTTAAGCAATAAAATATTATATGTATCGATAGCTCAGTTGGTAGAGTTCTCGCCTAACTAATTGTTAAGTACTAGAGACCCCAGGTTCGAATCCCAGCATGACCATGTTATTTATTTAATAAAAAAAAAATTTATTTATTTAATTAAAAAAAAAGATATCTGTAAAAAAAAATGTTATGCATTATTTTTTATGAAAATCTATTTATAGACACATTACTTTTTCCCACCATGTAACCATATAAGTAACCAGTTACTTTACCCCCTACAATGTAATGAGTTACTTTGAGGCTCATCGCCTGTATAATTCATCAGTGAAGTAAGGTGTTAAGTAATGCATGAAGCCCTATGGCGATACATTACTTTACCCATGATTTGGTAATGTGTGGTTTTGCTGGGTGGTCTATTAATTTTATACATAAATCTAATAAACGAATATTCGGTTTTCTAAATGTTAAAAAGCAAACTTCAATTTTTAGCAACAACTATTAATTGAAAAAATTTTGAAAAAATCATATCTATTAGAGAACGCTAACTTTTTTGAATGCGGTAAAAAACGATATTTTTGTAAAACATATTAAGAAATTGTAAAAAATAAAGGAGAGCGGTTTAGGTGTTGGTTCTTATAACAGTCTAATAAAAAAAATTTATAGTTGTTTCACATGCAAATTTGAGTTATAAGACTGTTATAAAAATCAACAAAATATCTTTGCATTTGAGTGTAAAACTTAAAAAAAAAAAAATAAAAAAATTAAAAAAAAATATCACAAAGATCCACTTTAGGGAACATTATAGTCAAGGTATTTGCTAACAAAATCAAATTTTTTTTAATCAGCCTTTATCTCCGAAAAAGGCGAGTTTGGTGTATCTCCCAAACTAGCAAAAGCTACAATCTTCAAATTTGGCACGTAGTTTCGTCCAATGATCAGAACAATATAAGAGAAAGCATTTTTGTTTATTCGGATGATTTAGTGGTAAGACTGAGCTGAGATGTTTAAAAATTTTTATTTTCGCACAAATTTTTTTATTGTGTAGAAGGGGGAGGTGGCATGAATCTGAACGTTTTTATCTTTAATTTAAGGAACTGAACAAGAATCTGAAGTCAAAAAAGAAATATGTATATTAGGGCGGGTCGATTTAAAAATCGCTCAACGTACAGGGAAAATAGTATTCTAGGGATCAAAAAAAGAAACTTTGCCGAAGGAACCATACCTCAAAACGAATTCTGATGTCCCGACTTATGACCCGTAGGGCCAAATTTTGAAAAATCCCACTTTGACCCATTTAGAGTGCCCCAATCGAATCCAACCTAATCGAATATAATTTATCCATTCATCTGCTAGAGCGTCTTCCGGATAAGAAATAGAGACCCTAATATTAGAAAGACTCCTCCTACTTTCTGAAATATCTCTATCCCGAGATTTGTACATTTTGCTATAAAAACACGACTAAAAAGGACCTCTTTCAACTTAAATTTTAACCCCTTAACGGTCACCAAGAATTATGCTTTAATCTGCTAGCGCGTCTCCCGGAGAAGAAGTAGCTTCCATAATCTTGGAGAGATTCCTCCTACTTTCTGAAATATCAAAGTGGGCTTTTTTCAAAATTTGACCCTACAGGTCAAAAGTCGGGATATCAGAATTCGTTTTAGAGGTATGGTTCCTTCGGCAAAGTTTCTTATTTTGATCCCTTGAATACGATTTTTCTTGTACGTTGAGCGATTTTTTTGCCTCCCTACAAATCGACCCGCCCTAATGTATATCCACAGACAAAAAGTCGGTAGTAAAAGGGTTAAATAAAAAAAAGGGCAAGAAGGGGTCTATGGAGACAATTTTTTGTAACTTGAAAAAAACTAAAAAATCCCTATAGCTAAAACTTTGTGACAACCCTTGCGGGAAACGAAGGGTCGATTGATCCAAAGTGGTAATTCTGTGATATATGATTGGGGAGCACGTCACGAAACTGGTGAAACCAAAATTGTAGTTTACCAAAAAGTGTTAATTTGGGTGAAAAGACCAATCACGTGACTATGGTTATGGTGACAAAACATTCACTGG
The DNA here is from genome assembly GCA_021234595.1 of Delia radicum. Taxonomy (NCBI): domain Eukaryota; kingdom Metazoa; phylum Arthropoda; class Insecta; order Diptera; family Anthomyiidae; genus Delia; species Delia radicum. The sequence goes on from CM037851.1 coordinate 37,702,988, forward strand.
TTGGTACCAGATATATCATGTAACTGGAGAAAAAGTAACATAACATCAAAGTGTACTGTAGCAACTAGGGTCATTGCAGTTGAAGCTGCTAGTGGTTATTGAACTGGTTAAAACCGTTAGCAGTGGATAAAAATATGGCAATAAGTGCCAAAGGATTCCTTTGACTGCTACAATGCGGACATAACACTGAAGAAATTTCATCTGTACTGACTATGTGACAGTAGAAATGAAGACGTAACACTCCACTGATTTAAAGGAACTGAATACGGAACTGTTTAGACAGTGACCAAGTTAGTCGGATATGGCGGTTTCTCGCCAAAACGCCGACTGGCGTTTTTTCGAGTGAATGGCGTTTTTACACATAAAATATCGCTACCAAAAAACTAGAAATATATCACCAGAATATGATTTTTTGCACAACTTATTCAAAAACTTGAAACACTTTATAAAAATATAAATTAAAATTACCAAATATCTGCATAGTGTTTCCGAAATATCTTGTTAAGATATATTACAAGATTTTGGGTAACGATTTTTTGTGTATAAGTAATTGGCCGTTTGTAAGAATTTTTTTGGTACAAAATTGAATTTCTTCGGGTACAAATTTATAAGTTATACATTAAAGTTGTGCTGAATTGTTGCAGCTCCTTCTTTTTATAAAGATATTATTGTGAACTAGAATTATAATTCTTCAGCATACAAAATTAAAAAGTTCATGAAGTGCGTTTTAGAAGTGTTGGAACATATAAATTCGTAGAAATTGTTTGATAATACCAATGTTAGCAAATAAGGAAAAAACTTGCAAAAATTATTATTTTGAACATTCGGACTTTTTGTCTAGTTTATGTACTTTTTCAAATTTAAATTGTTATAATGAATTTAATGTTATAGTTTTTTTGTTGGGTATATACAAAATAAACTAATTTTAAAATTGATTTTTGTTGTGCCTTTTTGAAGGTTTTTTGAACAGGCTGTTTTGGATAAGTGCAGTGACTGGTTCCGGATGGGCTATTTAGCAACCCGTACATAATATGAGATTGCGAACGTAAAAAAATGCGTGTATAATATTTTGGTGTCTTCAACAATATTTACAATAGACTGCTTCTTATTTTTAAGATTAAGATTAATGAAAAAAATTATCTAATTTTTTTAATGATCGCTACCAGATTATAAAATTTTTTACCGATTTCCAACAAAGAATTTTTTTTTAAAACCTTCAAAAAAAAATTAAAAAAAAACATTTTTTTGAATTATTTTTAACCCGGACAACTCAGGAAAACAATATTTATTGTTTTTAAGATTGTTAATCCTTACTTACACTAAGATAAAAATATGGATAAAATTTTACATTACTTTCACAACTCTAATTACGAACAAATAATTTTAAAAAATTTAAAGTTTGCAAATATTAAAATATTTTCTGTCGTTTTTCTTTACACACATCATGGGGATTTAAAAAAATATTACTGAAGTGATCCCACTATTCACTTAGCGTATGGACTAATTTAGTTTTGGCGGATTCGCAAGTAAGTCAGTATTTTTGATAAAAAAAAAAATTTTAAGAAAATATTTTTGGTGAAAAAAATTTATTATACCAAAATTAGTTAATTCCGAAATATTAAATATCTGCCACATCGTTAACCCGTATTTGCCGGAGGTCAAAATTGTCCCACAAAATAAAATTGATGGTAACAACTGAATTTTGTTTGAATTAAGCAACTGAAAAGAAGTTTAGTTCTTAATTGAGTAAAATTTTCAAAGTAAAAAATCATTAGTATTAAAATTTTTTTTTTAATTTTCAATTTGATTCATATAGGGCTAATGGTTTCACTTTTAACCATAAAAGACGCACAAATAAATTTACAGAATAACATTTTTTTCAGCCACCTTCAGCTGACGATCATACAATACCATTTTGTGGATTTTCTTAAACATTTCTGTCGTGGACACCTCAATTTGTCGACCACAACGGTGTTCGCTTTGGCAGCTCGTACGTCCTATTTAAAAATCTGCCACCCAATATTTTGTAGTTGTAAAAGAAGGACAGACTCCCCTAGAATATAATCTAGCTCGGCTTTAATATTGGGTAGACTTAGACCTTTCTTATGAAAGTATTGCATTATATAACGGTGACCAAGTTTTTTCAAGTTTACAACTTCACTGAGATCGTTTATTGTTGATGGCTTAAATAAAATGCTAACAACGTGGCGCCTTAAAATTTAAAACTTATGTTTTATAACGTTGCCACTTTTCCCAAATTTCTAATTACTGCAACTGCGTCAGCGCGGACCCATTACCCATTAAATGATATTTGTTGAAGAATTTGACAACCCAAAGTAGCTTGTTCCTAAATCGAGATATAGTCAAAATAGTCAAAGTAATCAAATTTTTCAAATTACTGTCGCCATCTATACGTCCGGTCGGCTAATTATGGGACCGTCCTCTTTTGTTGCCCATTGATTTGATTTGATTTAAGAATTGGACAGAGCAAAGTAGATTGATCCAAAATCAAGATATAGTCAAAATAGTCGAAGTAATCAAAGTTATAAAAAATTTAAATTAAAAAATAAAAAAATATTTCAAAACCTACTCCATTAAAACATTTTTTAATGATATTTTCAGTTTTATGAGGCCTAAATACATAATAACAAACAGTAGAACATTTGAAAAAAGTTTTTGTAAACTAGTGTAATTTTAGTTTTATTTAACGTTTATACAATTTTAATTTAGTTTTATTTAACGTTCATACAATTTAAATTTAAAAATTATTTTTTATATTTCTTCTTAAAAATTTCTGTACAAATATTTACTACTATTTCAATAATAAATATTAAACAACTGCTAAACAAACCAATAAATAAAATTATCCAAATCAATAATAAATCATGCACATTCAATTCAATATGATCCTTTGGACGATTCGAATTTCGAATTGATGTTATTTGATGGTATGTCAAAATATCAGAAAATGTCTGCTTTCCCCAAGCACTTTCCAAACCAACAGACAATACACGAAAAATAAGATAGTCTAAAGGTTCCTTATAGGCAGAATGATCCTCCAATGGTATTTGAAATGGTAAGAAGTTCCAAATATTCATATCATCGGAAGTACAAAATAGTTTATGCGAAAAGTGTAATTGATATTGTAGAAACACTTCCTTCCCATAAACCTAAAGTTACCGGATAACCGTAAGTGGTATTTAAATGCTTACTATGTTCACAAAAAACCGTAGTGTTATCTGTAACTATTACATTTCCATCCCATTTTCTATTAATGTCAGTATTATTTGTACCTTTATTATTCATATCGGCTAAATCGACTAAAAGTTTCTGCTGCTTAAATCGTAATTCGTCATAGGTGGTAATTTGGCTTTCGAATGGTGGCGTAGTGATTAGAGTTTTTAGATATGCTGAAAATAAGGTACTGAAAATTAGACCCATTCTAAAAACCAATATATAAATTAAACGCAAACTTAAGATCGGTGATTTTTTTAATATAAACGATTGTCCCAGAATACCGGGTATAACTTTATCATTCATTACAATATTTAGCCAATTTGATGGAGTACAAAAGATATATGAGATGAAAGTATCAATCAGCGAAAATACTACAGTAAAGATAATAATCGCAACGAATAATGAAGAGTTTAGGAGAATTTCATAAACTTGATTAATTTCCATTACGTTAGCACAAGGTATCATTACTAACCATTTACTGATTTCAATTGCATATGACATGCGCAATAATAAGTCACTGGCAAAACACGCAGAAAAACTCATGGGTATATCTAATTGCCCATGTTTGGACATATTAGAGATTCTACTAACATGAATCGTTTTACCAATAGCCGGTGGATATGGAAATTTGAAAGTGCAATTATATTTTTCGGCAAATAATAATATTAATTTGCCAGCAATACCACTAAATTGTAATTGACCTTTGGCATCTTTGAAAGCTAATAAGCGGTGTGCAATTTGATCGGGCATAGTTAATATTGCTTTTCCTTTCATATTCAACCAATATTTTGGATAATATAATTGTTTGGCAGTTCCAAAAGTCCTTAATACAAAATGATATTTCGGATATGGTTGCAGTTGCATATATTCTGGTTTAATACTTTCAGTGGAATTCAAATAATGTAGCATAACATTAGTTATTTTAGATTTTTCAAATTCACTCATAAGCTTTTGTTGTAAATTTTCTTTTGCGATAACATCTACAAAAATCATTGAAATCCTTACTTGACGTATATAATTTAAAGTGACTACCAATGTTTGCCACAGCTGCAGATGAAATTTATTTTCCATTATTATCACTACCATAATATCACTATTGAAACTGTTTCTATAATAAAATTCTCCATGTTTTCTAATTATAATTTTTGGTTCCTGTAGGTCATAGATTTTTTGTAGTACTTGATATTTTGGTATTTTTCGTTGCACAATTAGTAAAGTCTCATAAAATGTTTCCAATTTTATTTCATGCAAAAGTTGTTGATAAAAATTTATATTTTCATTTTCTGTATTGTCCAGTATCTGGTAAATCGAATATCCGTTGATTAAACTTGTGATTAAAATTAACACAATTAGACTGTTTGAGGTATTCATAGTGAATGATTTATAAAACATGATTTTATGTATATATTTATTTAGTTGGTTATTTTTTAGTTCTGTTAGGCCATAGAATAGTTTTTAACACTATTTTATGTCAAATAATATTATTAATTACTTTTTAACTTAATTTTGTGAGAACTAAAATATGTTACGAAGAAATTTAAAAAAAGTTAACACAGCCTATTTTTCCAACACAGTGGCCAAATTTTTGGTTGTTTTTTTTCGAGAATATACATTAGGGAGACAGTGAAATTTTTTTTTTTTTGTCAAGGTGTCGGTATCCTGTGACACTAGGTCTAAAATTTCGGTGCTGAAAATTTAAAGGTATAAAGTTGAAATTTCGTTTTTTGATTTTAGGCAAAAATTAGGAACCGTTCGGAACAATATAAGCACCAGCGGAAATTTAATGAAAATACCTTTTCAACGACCACATTTAATTAACGCATTACGAACCAGATTAATGTTTAGTTTTTTTCCCCCTTTTTATGATTTTTTATGAAAAAGCATATCTAAAGAGTGAGATCGAATAAATCCTAACACAGGTTATCACTTATAACTTTTTTATGTTTAAAAGTGAACTTTTTTTGAATCAAGTTATCTTTTAAAAAATCGCCAGATGATGTGTATAAATTATTAGCGAAATCGGATCATTATTTTGTTTACAAATTTACTTTGAACAAAAAGTGAAAACAAAAAAAGTAGCATTTTTACAAAAAAAAACCTTAAATTTCGTAGAAAAAAATGTGCTTAATTGTTCCGAACTCAGAAAAATTAAATTATATTAAGATTCTTTTTAAATTATTGATGAAGGCCGCAAAGCAAGTTCCCAATACTGTCACTTTTTGAAATGGCTTGCTCCTATCAATTAGGGCACTAATGATGGCAAAAAAAAAGCTCCTTTACTCACTTTTTATTCAGCTTCCATTTGTAAACAAAGTAATGATCCGATTTCGCTAATTATTTATACACATCATCTGGCAACTTTTTAAAAGATAACGTGATTCAAAAAAAAGTTCACTTTTAAACATAAAAAAAGTTATAAGTGATAATCGTTGTTAGGATTTATTCGATCTTAGTCCTTATTTTAAACATTACCCTTATTAAGGGCATGTTAATTGGCCAATAAGTTGTGGACAATATATTAGGCTTTCATTTAAGATATAATATAACTGTATAGCTGTATAAACATCATGGCCATTACAGGTTAAGTTTTGAAATTTTGTATCTTGTTTAGTTTTTAGGTAAATTTTTAGTGCTACTTATTTTTTAGTGTTATTATAGAGCAATTCCATATGAAAACGATCAAAATTGGCAAATTTTTGGACGACCCCTCTCCGATTTTAAAATAAATAGTCTCAATCGATTGCCCAGCAAAAAATAATGTACCTACATATTTTTTTTTTTATAGTGACTGGTTTAGTGGTGGTGTGCACCACTGTCATGTGACAAAATTGAAGAATTCTTCATAAGGGACCTCATTGAAAGTTGTTTTAAAAAAAACTACTAAAGCGATCGCAACGAGTGATAGCTCGTTGGAAAAGTATTGAATCAGGCTTTAATTGAAAAATAAAATTTTCCTAATTTTTCTCAGAAATTTACCTTTTTTCCCATGAAAATTAAATTTTCCGATTTTCCACAGAAGCTCCTAAATTTTCTGGCTAATTTTATTTTTTTTGGATTCCTCATAAGTTTTGCTTTAAGAATCAGCAATAAAAAAATGGGCCCGACTCCTTGTTTGGACAGGAGAAGAGCATTTAAGAGACCACCTTGTTCTCATTGTTTTTATATTTTTTATAATTGAATTATTTTTAATTATTTAACAAGAAAAATTAGGAAAATTTTATTTTTCAATTAAAGCCTGATTCAATACCTTTCCAACGAGCCTGATTCAATACCTTTCCAACAACTTTCAATGAGGTCCCTTATGAAGAATTCTTCAATTTTGTCACATGACAGTGGTGCACACCACCACTAAACCAGTCACTATAAAAAAAAAAAAAATATGTAGGTACATTATTTTTTGCTGGGCAATCGATTGAGACTATTTATTTTAAAATCGGAGAGGTGATCGCTTTCATATGGAATTGCTCTATATAGTATACTAGGGAGATTTTTTTTTTGAATTTCAAGTTGTGCGGTTAAAAAAAACATCTAAAGCTAGTAAACCCCTTAACTGGTATACAACCATGTCGGATAACGTTCAGGTATTTTTTTATTAAAAAAAATGTGTTTTAAGTGATATTAAAACTGGCATTTCCTTAAAGAACTATAATTGGATCAAGCTAAAAAATATGTATATTATTGTAAATTTCACCGAGGTCATGTCTGAGCTTTTTCCGACATTCGTAATTCTTTGGATTTTATGAGACTTTCTCCGAAGAGCTTTTTAACTTATATTTTAAAATAAATATATATATGGGGCGTTTCATCTCAAGTGACCCAACTTTTGAAATCGATGTGTTCCGATCGCGATGAAATTTGCACCAAGGCTACTCCTATTGGATAGTAGCTTAGACACAATACAACAAGATCGGTCAAGAACTTTTTTAGTTATGACTGAGTTTAGAACGTCTCAACGAAAAGCAAGAATTGCTAAAAATTTTGTTGCTGAGCATGGAATTCTCACACCCCAAACAAAAAGAAGGGAAAAACTAAAAATTAAGTATAAAAATAGTTATGATATAAATGGATCTAATGTGATTAAGATTAAATTTAATTAAATTACACTGTACAACACAAAAAAAAATTACAAGGTCCGACCGACGAATTTTGATAGAAGAGGCAAAAAAAAAAAGACACGTGTATCGGCGTTTTGAAAGTTTACATCTGGGTTTCATTTTAGGGGGAGGTAAAGTTTCCCCTAAATGCACATTTTGTATTGTCAATCGGCATAGAAAATCGAGTAAAGCTTACGTTTAAAGTATATAGAGTGTTTAGCAAACGTATGTAAAATATTACGGAGAACATTTTTGTAGAATATATTAACCCTCTAACTGCTCAAGGTAAGGGTCTTATTTGACCTGCTTTTAAAAAAAACAGCAAAAACACCATTAAAACGGGGATTTAAGGGGTTAAAATGTTCCGCAAAAATATTTGCCGTGAAATTCTACTATAAGTCCCTGAATACACCAAAACGGAAAATTCAACCAGAAAGTCAGAAATAAGACACAACAAAAGAGAGCTTAGGGTTAATTTCGCATTTATTAAGAATTTTATTTTAAAGTGCCCAAAAATTCAGCATGAAAAAAAATAGTTCAAATTTCACTATTATTTTACCTCCTATAGCAAATTTGGATAGGAAGTATTCATTAGTTACATTTGTTTTAGCTATATGCAATTCCATGTCATTATCATACAATGTCCAGCACATTGCAGCGATAAGCGAATGAATGCTTTTGCCTTTATAGCGTTCTTCAATGGGGGCGCATGTCTGATGAAATTTTTCACCATGCTCATCAGATTATGTTGACATCTGGTTCTCAAAGTAATCCATATGGGAATTTAGAGAATGAATTTTTGTTGACATATGAACGCCTAGTTTTTCAAAAGCTCTAAGCATGGTGTCTAAGTATATTCGAGCAATAGGAGACCGATTTTTGCATAAGACATTGTATATCACTTTCTTAATGCTTTTTCACGCATCAAGCTCAATTAATGAGAGCATTTCGTCGAAGTCAGCGTTTTGCATTGGCTTTCTTATTTCTAAACCGACAAAAATACCTGTTTGTATGAAACCACTTTTAAGGCTTTTAACAAGAACAACGACTTGAAGAACACATACATACCTTCTTTAATCTTTGCTTCGCTTAATTTTGGAAACATTGTTTTCAGAAAATTCAATGCTGATCCATTTGTATCCAGACATTTAACAAAGTTTTTTACCACACCAAGTTTGATAGTTTTTTCAGTTGATGAACGATATTGTGCTCTCCTAATGTTCCTAATGTTATAACAAATGCGACAGCAATGCTTCGGCGTCCACAGTTCATCCGAAAAAACTTCTAGCTCAAAATATCTTTTATAGATGTCTTCAACTTTACTATTGAAAAACGTAAATTTATATTCCGGTATAGTATGTTTAACTCAGATATAGCAAAACAAATCAAGTTTATCCAAACAATTGTACATTTTTGCCAAAACAAATCTTACGCGCTAAGTTTAATTGCTTACTTTAATTTTTTGTTATTTTTTAAGTAAAACACTCTAATTACAAAACAAATTATGTACACAATATATGCACCGCAAATTGGCACGTTTTCAGTAGAATAAGAAATAGAGCACTTGATTTTTGTTTTGATTTTATTTTTGTTTTCTGTTTTTGTTTTAATGTAACGGATCTAATCTGCCAAAGAACAGCTGGCAATCTATATACTTATATATCTATGAATTTATAGGTCGGACCTTGTAATTTTTTTTTGTGTTGTACAGTGTAATGAAGTGGAATTGCCTAGAGCTAAAAAAAAATGTAATTAATGAATACTTCCTATCCAAATTTGCTATCGAAGGTAAAATAATAAATATATTACTGATTTTTTGTGAAATTTGAACTATTTTTATTTTCATGCTAAATTGTTGGGGTACTTTAAAATAAAATTCTTACTAAATGCGAAATTAACCCTATGCTCTCTAAGTTGTGTCTTATTCTGACTTTCTGGTTGAATTTTCCGTTTTGGTGTATTCAGGGACTCATAGTAAAATTTCACGGCGAGTGTTTTTGTGGAACATTTTAACCCCTTAACTCCCCGTTTTAATGGTGTTTTTTGCTCTTTTTTAAAAGAAGGACAAAAAAGACCCTTACCTTGAGGAGTTAGAGGGTTAACATATTTTACAAAAATGTTCTCCGTAACATTTTACATAAGTTTTCTAAACACTCTATATACTTTAAACGTAAGCTTTACTCGATTTTCTATGCCGATTGATAATATAAAATGTGCATTTAGGGGAAACTTTACCTCCCCCTAAAATGAAACCCAGATGTAAACTTTCAAAACGCCGATACACGAGTCTTTTTTTTTTGCCTCTTCTAACAAAATTTGTCGGTCGGACCTTGTAATTTTGAAAAAAATTTGATTTTGTTGTACAGTGTTATTTATCTTTTTTACGGTTATATTATTATTATTATGTTATTTTCAATTTATAACGAGCTTTCAACCTCCGTATATTTACAAAAAATAAAACAAATCAAACATATTAGCTAGGTTGATACTAGTATTTCGATCTGGTTAAACATCTCATCAGAATCCAAAGTTTTAGAAAAGCTAGAGCCCCCATAATAAGCAGAACTTTAACAATAAAACTATTAATCATCAATTTTGCTCCAATCTTGTCCCTTAGTAATCAAGCACTTCTTTTTATTTTTATTTCAATTATTATATATTAATTTAATTATTATTAGAAATAAATAAAAATAGTAATTCTTCAACATTTCTATAGAAAAAAATTGATTTTATTCCTGAGGTTAACATATTGTGGGTATTACAGTATCGAGGGTATGAAATTTGAGTTAGGTATCTTACATACCGTCGGAAAGGTTAATTTGTCTAGTTTCTCGGTAGAATTTTTATTTTTAAGGTTTTCGAAACACTTACACACAAATAGGAAAAAATTCAAAATAGTGCATATGCTAAAAATTGAAAAAACTTTACTTGAGTTACAAAACATTTATTTTGATAGATATCCCATTCGCATCCCACTATGTGATCAAAAAGCTCTTAAAAGACGTAAGCTTTCTTTTGAAAAGCTTTTTGGGCACATTTTGAAAAAAAGTCAAAAAAAAGATTTTGATTTTGAAAAAAAATAGTCACAATTTTTTTTATTTTTTAATATTTTTTTCGAAAGATTGACAAAATTGCTATCTAAACTATTTAGGACAAATTATAATAACAACAATAAGTAATAAGTTACATAGATGAGAAAAAACATCTGTTTGGTCAAAATGTCAAATTTTGACCCCCTCTAACTCAGAGAGTTCTTGACCGATCTTGTTGTGTCTAAACTACTTTCCCATAAGACTAACCTTGGTGCAAATTTGATCCCGATCGGAAGAAATCGGTTTCAAAAGATGGATCACTTGAGAGGAAACGTCCCATATATATTAAATATATTGCAACCCCAACACACTAGATAGGCAATGTTGGAACCAACATTTTTTTCTCGAGTACATTTAAGCTGTTCTCAAAATAATCTTAATTGTATAAGTTTCAGACATGTTTCAATACAAAAATGTATTAAATTTGGCCCCACATTTTAGTTCTTAAACGTGCGATTACGCCGAAAGAAAAAAATAGGTGTCCCTTATTTTTTAATTTCTTTATCACATATCCAAATTTCATTTAGATCGGAGCGAGACTCCCTTGTAAGTCGACGAGAATATAATCATTTAGCAACTGAATTTGTTATATACAAAGCCAATTCTAAAACATCAAAAAGTTCTTTGACATTGTATGCTGAAATTATTAAGTTTTCTTTGATTTTCTTTTATTAAATGATTTTCCTTTAAACGAGCTTAAGATCTTTTATTTATAAATTATAATTATTTATTTCCAATATTTCGTCGCCACATTGGGTGACTGCTCCAGGGAAATTATTATTATAATGTTCGCTAATGTTGACCATTTAAGTTGTGTTACCAATTGATACACCCAGAGAAAAATTTTGCTATTTCCTAACTGAAATTCGGTTACGACTGCTCAAATTTAGTTATTACGAAATTCAGACGGTTGGCACAAGTTAACATTAGTTTTTGCTACAAAGTTCGTTTAATTTAACTGAGTTTTAGTTGCAACACCAAAAATATTGAGAAATCAAATGTAAATCTCGTTGTACTAACTGAATTTAAAAGTTGTTGCCTTTAATATACACTTTTCAATTCGGTTGGCACTTTATTTCTCTGTCTGTATATAAGAAAATAATATATTTAAAACAAAAAAGCACAAACAGTTTTAAGCTGCCCAATCTCATGTTTGGGGTTTACCAATTGGGGTCAAATACGAACAAATTTTTCGAAGTTTCGGATTATTTCCTGTTGTTTTAAAGTAAATATAGACAAATTTGGTAACTGAATGATTGTTTGCTGGTGTATGAGACGCTTCTAAAGACCTTCAAGTATTATTTTTATTCCAAAAAAGTGTTTTAGGTAAGATTAAAGTTCTTTATGAAGGAGTTGGAATATAATCAAATTTGGAGTAGTTTTAAATTTGGTTTAGTTGTAAAAAAATATTTAAATTTTATTTTTATTTATTTATTATTTTCTTTTAGTACAAGTAAGACTTAGAGTCTCTTAGAGCATCTCAAACATTATAATATCAATTTATAAAATTATATATAACATCCCAGCCAGAAAAATACGAACGGCAAAGCATTGGCCCAGTGCTTTCAACGGTGGTATGAGCGTTGGCACAGCGTTGGATTTCTGAAGATTTAAGTGCTTTGCCAACCCCAAAATGATAACACCGGGCAGGGCTTGGCCAATCCTTTTTTTAAACGTTGGAAAAACACTGGCAATGAGTGCTTTGCTAGTACCAAAACCATAATTTTAAAACGTTGGCAAAGCATTGGTAGAACTTCCAATAAAGTGCTTTTTTAATGATAAAATAAGTGCTTTTCCAACCTCAAAATAATAACACCAAGCAGGGCTTGACCGTTTCTTTTTTAAAACGTTGGCAAAGCACTGGCAATGTGAGCTTTGACAGTACCAAAACCATAATTTTAAAAAGTTGGCAAATCATTGGGAGAACAGCCAGTAAAGTTGGAAAAGCGTTGTGAACAAGGGCTGTGCCACTGTTTTTATTATGTTATCGGTTGTAAATTTTGTAAATCAAGCATTGTCAAAGCACTTTCTACGAACGTTGGCAGAGCGTTCTAAGCCAGGGCTGCGCCAGTGCTTTTATTATTTTTACTGTTGTAAATTTTGTTAATTAAGTACTGGCATTTTTTTACTAACGTTGGCAGAGCATTGTAAATCAGTGCTTTGCCAGCACTTTATTTGTTGGACCATTGGAAAACAGTGCTCTGCCAGTGCTTGATTTTTCAGACCATTGGCAACTTCTTGCTGGGATGTTATAAACCTAAAAATACAATAGCAATAAAAGTGAAAAATAATAATAAAAGTGAAGTTTAAAAAAATAATTACACTTATAAAGTTTTAAAACCACCGCTTTGAAAACCAATTCACGGGGATCGGAATTAAGTGGGTTAGGTAAATAATTCCACAATTTCACAATATTAAAGAGGAACATTCTTGAGGACGATAAATAGCTGAAATCAGGTATATTATTATTGCATGTACGACTAGACCGAACAAGATTAAGTTTTTTATAAAAATAATCAGGTTATTTCTTGTAAATATTCTTGTGTAAAAATATTAAATTACGGATGTTAAGATACGATATCAAACTACTTCCTAAAATTCGTATGGAGTAATGAGATATGCTATCAAATTTTCTTTTGTTAGAGATATATCGAGCGCAATTGTTAATAACCAATTGTAATTTATTATTAGACACTGAGTCAAGGTTACCAACTACGACAGCGCTATAAGTCATGATGGGTATAATGAGAGTTTTCACTAATTTAAGTTTAGTATCATTAGGAACATCCCTATAGGAAATGGGACCGGTTCTGCGTATGCCACAGGACCGGTCCATTCGTGCCAGAGACCGGTCCTCTGCTAAACCCTACCCTATGTAAACAACTGGCAACTTTAACATTGGCTTGTCATAGGAGGGGGTCATTTGTCCTGCTTTAAACCTCATAGTGGCATGCCACAGGACTAACCAAAGATGGGCATACCACAAGACTGTCGCAAAAGGGCCATATCGTATAAAATAAACAGCTTCCAATATGTAAAATTCTGGCCAACTGGCTTTTTCTTGTTAATAAGCATACTGGTTAAGTGGTATGTCCTCCCTTTACCAGTCACAGGATTGGTAATTTTAGAACAATTGACACAGTTTAACCCACTTCAGTATTAAATTATACCAGTCCTGTGATAAGTCCTTCTTTAACCAGCCACTTTTAGGTCAATTAACTCCTCATTCCCCATAGGGATATGATGCAGAGTGCAAAAGTTTCCTGAGGACATTATACATTCACAGTATTGTATAATGAATGTGCAGTTAAGCTCAGTGTTGATTACAAAACCAATTTTTCAATTTACTAACATAATTTATCAACTTATCTTGAAAAATAATTTCCGGTAAAATATCGTAACAAATGCCTTTATGAATTGGAAGGGCTTGCGTTTTCGAGGCATTAATCATAAGGTTATTGTTCACAGAATAACGAAATATGTCACCTAGGTCCTTATTTAACCGACATCCTCAGTTCTCAATCAATCCTATTGGTCTCGAAAGATAAATTTGTGCATCAACAGCATAAAGGTGTATATTAGAACTTTTACAGCAGTATACAATATCATTTATAAATAAACTAAATAATATAGGGCCAAGAATTGAACCCTGTGGGACACCAGAAAAAACTGGTTTGAGGGTTGAGGAAATCATTATCTGAACGAACTCTTTGATATCGATCTAACAGATACGAACCTATAAGCTCTGATGCACTTCTACTAAAACCGAAATATTCCTTAAGTTTTAATAACAAAACATTATGGTTTACGGTATCAAATGCCTTTGAAAAGTCGATTAACACAACTACAGTTAGGTCTCCTCTATAAAAAGAAGTCCTCGAATGTCCTCTAAGACATTGAGCTTCTCCCAGCACGATAACCAGACTGATTATCAGAAAGAAGTTTGTTGCATAATTGTGTGTTTAATAATTTGATTTGAAAGTAAGCGCTCAAATGCTTTAGAGAGGGATGGTAAGATACCTATAGGTCTATCATCTTCAGGTTTCGATATTTCCACTAGACTATAATTAATAACAACGCAACTTATTTGTTAAAAATTATATATAAATTGAAAATATTCCATTAAATATTCAAATATTTAAATATATAATCACAGCAGTCCCAATGATTTCTAAACTTATGTAAATTAAATAAATAAAAAATCTGTATGTTTGCCAACATTCAGGTAAAAGGAAATCATTTTAACTTAAATATGAAAGTGGTTTTCATTTCATTTAAAGTGTAACTAAATAGGACCTTAGGCCACAAATGGTGTAATGTGTTTTATTTCCATTAAGTTGCCAGAAAATAATATTAAAAATCTATGAAAATATAATACACTGGTTATTAAAACATAAAATAACATAAATATATATGTACCTACCTATCTACACCTAACTACATCATAAATGACAACGTCAAGAATATATATCTTCTTTGGGGGAAAATAAACTAATGGAAAAATGAAAATAAATTTAAATGGGAAAATCACAAAAAATGTCTTGCTTACGAAGGTGTAACATGAATAAATTTATTAAAACAATTTAAATTTTAAAGATGGTTTAAATTTCAAAGACTAATAAACAAAATCCATATTATGCCAAAGTACTGATTTTAAGTGGACTTCGTTGTACGGTTTAAAAGAAAAGATCTAAATTAAGTTAAAAGGAAAATCACTGATGACACCTGCCCATAGAAAGGCAGAAAAAAAAATAAAAATTAATATATATTTTTTTTATTACATTTGGTATTTTCTGAATTACATTTGGTGTTTTTTTTTTAATTCCAATTGGTATTTTTTGAATTCCAATTGGTGTTTTTTGTATTACATTTGGAATTTGTTTGAATTTCAAATGATATTTTCTGAATTACAATTGGTATATTCTGAAAAACAAATGTAATTTTCTGAATAACTTATCGTATTTTTTTTAATTACAAATGAAGTTTTTGAATTTTAATTGCTATTTTCTGAATAACAAACAGAATTTTTTGAATTTGATTTGCAAATTTGAAATAACATTTGCTATTTTCTGAAAATCAAATGCAATTTTGAAATTGCATTTGTTATTTTCTGAGTAACAAGTGGAAATGGTGCAGTCTGATTTGCAAATAAATGGTGTTTATAATTTTTTGAGAAACGCGTTTATTCTTCTTCTTAACCTCAACATTTCTGAGTTAAGTTATTTTGAAAATTTTAAGCACATGTTAGAATGGGAAATATCACAAAATTTTTGAAAATAATTCGGCCATTTTAGACTTAGTGGTCCGCTTGCAAAGAAATTTAAAACAGGCATAAGTTACATATTTATCGAGTTCAAGTTTTGATGTTGGACCTCCCAGACCGCCCGGGGGCGGCAATATGGCTCCCCGAATAGGGGCATAAAAAATTTGAGTGTTCGCCATTTTTTGTTCCGAATCTTATTTTCAAAAAATTCACACATTTGTCATCTGCTATTAGAGACTAACAAAAAAACATGTTTGCATTTGCTGGTTATATCCAATAGTTCTCGAGATATTCCCATTTGAAAATAGGAAATTCCAAATTTGATCAGACTCAGGCCCAGGTTTTTGCCGACAGCGGGATGAAATGGGGACCAATTTCTTTTTTAAAATATTGGTTATATAACTAAATAAATTCTTGATTTTTCTTTAAACCAGCTTAAGACCTTTAATGATTTTTCTTTAAACGAGCATAATATCTTTTATTTATAAATTATAATTATTTTATTTTTTTATTTTTTTATCGTCACCCAATGTGGAGACGTAATATTGGAAAAAAGAAAATTATAATTTATAAATAAAAGATCTTAAGCTTGTTTAAAGAAAAATCATTAAATAAAAGAAGATTAAAGAAAACATAACATTTTGAAACAAATTCTTGATTAAATAAAAAAAAAAATAATGCAATTTCTTGTTTTGCTTCAAAACTACATTCGTTTAAAGTAGAAATTAAAAAAAATAAAATGTTTGCGATTTTTTCACCAAAAAGCACCAACAGTCTTTTTTACCTCCCGATAAATATTTATCTTATTTATGCCCATATAAAATGTATATGTTCTTAAAGGTATTTATATATAAAAGCGAGTTGTGTTAAAACAATTTATGATTTGCATCTAAATATCAGCTTCTACCCACTGCTAAAAATTGTGCACGCCTTCGGTGAGGTAGCAGGAGCGTTTCAAGATACCTCAACATATACCTACTTTACTGATTAAGTCTCTTCCGATGCCCGCTTTAAATGAAGACATGGCAGCAAAAAATGTAAAAAATACCATTTTTGTAATTTTTTTTTTTTTATTTTTGGAAATTTTGTGATTGCTTTCAGAAAATTATAAATTCAGACATAAATTTCACAAATTTGACTTAAAAGTCTATTTAGATCTAAAAAATCATAGGATTATGTCTATTATTAAATATTTTATTGAATAGTGAAAATTTCCATTTTAACACAAACTAAAATTCGTACCTTCCTATTAGAATTACCCAAATTTTTGTTCTACCAAGAGTGCTAAATGGGACTATTTTTAAAGTTTTCATAAGCTACAGGTAATTTTATTTTCAACGATACCAAACACTTCTATGATAACTCCTTAACAGGACATAATCAAACTCCTTAACAGGACATAATCAAAAGGTATGCCTTAAGCACACTCAGGGAACTTCTGCTTTAAAAATATGTAGTTGTTTGGGTTGTAATACAGTTTCGTTATTTGTAACGTAAATGTCAGTAGTTTGTAGAACAAATTAAATTTTTTACTAATCTTGTAGTTCATTTAAAAAACAAACCACATCAAATGACTGTTTTATGATTTTACATTCATTTTTTACAGTCTCTTTTTGTTATTTAAAAAAATAAATGTTTGTTTATTTTTTACTAACATGTGGTTAATTTTTAATATAATTGTTAGTTATTTTTTGAGCAATAAAAAACAAATGACAATGTTAGTTGAATTTACTGAAATGTAAGTCGTCCTTTCTTTAAGTAAAATTTTATTTGTTTTTAACTACATTTGCAGTGAGTGGTCTTTACCTACATAGTATTCTAAGTGCATACCTAATTGGAGGCGTGTACAATTTTTAACATTGGATTAAAGTGGGTTAGATATTTGCCTTAAAAGTTTGGTAGCTTTAGAAGCGGCTGGAGGAAAAAGTATATACAAATAAAATTTTTTTTTCCTATTGTGGGTGGATATATATTGCCGCCTGCGGCTGGTCTGGAAGTTTCAAAATCAAAACTTAGGCTTGATATTACGTCATTTATGTCTGCTCCACGTTTCATTGCAATCGGACTACTAGGTAGGAAATAGCAGAATTATTTCCAAAAATTGTGTGATAAATCCCACTGTGCGTGGTACGGCTTAAAATAAGAAAATAAGTAATCAAAATCGACATTAACATTAAAGTTAAAAAACGAATCCAAATTTAAAAAACTTTCCAAAAATACTAAAATTTGCTAAAAAAAAAAAAAACAATGTCAATAATAAAAAAAAGTTAAGCAAAAGTCTCTTCCTTTGAAATAAATAATGGTTTTGTTTGAGGGACTCACAGGAAGCTGCCAGGATACATTAACAGGACAACATTATGCAAAGTGAATAGTTATACATGAGTCAAAAAATTCACAAACATTATCAAAATATATAAAAATATTCCAAATACGTGATTTTCTAGTATAAAATTATACCTTAATTAGACTTCGTCCATTATCGCCGAAACTACGCGATAAAACTTAATTTTATAAACGACATAGTTGTTTGTTTTTCGTCCCATAAGCATATGTTGCTTTACAAGCCAGCTGTCCAGCAAAAATTAAAGTATATCGAAGCAATGGAAAAACAGAATTTGTTCTCTTATAAGAGGCAAATTTTTCCAAAAAAAAAAAAAAAAAATGGGCGAGAAGACGTGCTAAATATTGACAAATTTCGAGCAAATTTTTCGAAATTGTAGAGTAATTCAAAACTCAATATATGTATGTAAAATATGGCAGAATTTCTTTTGGATTTCTTTATTTATTAACATAGCTTAAATATTTTTTTTTTTTTATCGATCAAGACAAGTTGATAGTGTAAAGCGCTTGATAATCGAACGTTAATGTAACGAAAACGAATCGTAATGTGGAATAGTTTTTTTGATAAGCTACGCAAAATACATAACTCGACCGGTTTTTTAAACATAGAGAAATAAAGTGTCAACCGAATTGAAAAGCGTATTTTAATGGTAGCAACTTATTAAAGCAGTTAGTACAACGATATTTTCTTTACGTTTCTAAATATTTTGGGTGTTGTAACTTTGCTTTTTTATTTATTTTATTTATTTATTTAATAGATATTCAAAATATATAATATTTACAATATTCGAAATTTATATATAATTAATTATCTATAACTGGCATAACTTTAAAGTTGTGAGCCAGATTGGCAAGTATAAAGCTGTTTAACAATTAGTTTATTATTATAAAATAAATCTTAGAGATTTACATTTGGTAACATTTATTAACACATTAGATGTGATTGGTTATAAAAAAGAAAAAGGTAAACTATTCAAATTCATTTAATATTAGACTTCTATATATCAAAATAATTTCGAGATAGTTGACTAGGCTTTTGTAATTGTAATCCTGACCGTTAAGTATATTTAAAACTTCGATTGGGCTAAGGTAATTTTTGTTGAAATATTTAATCCTGAATTCCTTATAAATAGGACAGACACCGATTATATGCAAGGTGTTTCCAGATGCATTTAAGTTGCAACGCTATCTGAACTACCTCTGAAGGGTCGAGCATTTATATTTAGAAGTCCACCTCTTGATTTTTATTAATAAATTGGTATCACGTGAAGATAATTCAGAAGTTTAAATAGTAATATACAGTAATTTAACTACAGTAATTTAACTGCGAATATAAATCATGGTGTTGAGAGTTTTTCGCATCAGTTATTAGTTGATTTCGTTCATAAGTTTTTAAAAGGTGTAAAATTGACTTCGAGTGCATACAGGACGGATCAGCGTTATTATCCGGGACAAATTGAATTTTTTCGCATAACATGTGCTTTGCTATGACTTTTTCTGCTAGCATACGTGGTAATCTATGGCTAGGCATGCGAAGAACTTTATTAATATAATCAAAGTGTAGCTTCAAAGTATCGACATATAATGAATTTAGCCCGGTTTCTAAAAATAGCATGTAGTTTGGAGTGTTGTAAGGCAAATATAACATCTTTTTTATAAAAAATCTAAATAGTTTTTCGACCTCGTCATGTTTTTTTATAACCCCAAATTTGTGCTCCATAAAACATTATAGATCGAGATGCAGCATTAAAAATTTTTAGCTTGTTTTTATTAGCGATCTTAGGGTGATTTATATATTTAGACCATGTTGAAGATATGGCCATTTTCGATGTTGTTAGCTTGTTGACTAAATGCTTTTTAAAAGACAAGTCGTAGTTTAGATCCATACCTAAATATTTATAGCTATTTACAATTTCTATTTGATCGTCGCCATAGTTCCAATTCAAATTCTTGCATATTCTAGTGCCATTACGAAAAACTAGTACTTTAGATTTGGCAAGGTTGACTTTAAGACACCACATCCTACAGTATGAGAAAAGCGAATCAATCATTTTTTGGAGATTACCTGGAGAATCAGACAACATGACAATGTCGTCAGCATAAAGTAGTATTTTTATCGGAATGTCTTCAACAAACAACTATTCCACCATTCAGAGCATCAGCTAAGTCGTTTAGATACAAAGAAAATAGTATTGGGCTTGTATTGGGTGTTGTAACTTAAATGCAGTTGAATTTACCAAACTTTGTTTTGAAAACCAATATTTAGTTGTGCCAACCGACTAAAATTCGTAAATACTAAATTTGAGTAGTAGTAACTTAATTTCAGTTGGTAAAAAGCTGAATTTTTCTCTGTGTGTATGTTTTTGTTTTTAATGTAATTGTGATGTTGCGCCATCTAAGTGTCATGATTATCACAACACCATCTTTGTATTATTATATTTAATCTTAGTTATGATCTGTCAAACTAGTTTTAAGGAGAAGTATGTAAACGTAAAAGAAATAAAAATAAATCACTTCTTATTGAACTACCAAACACGATACATCACAGTGGCGACGAGGATGGGATGAAACAAAAAAAAAAAAAACAAGAAGATTAGCAACATACATGAGCTTTCGGTCGAATATGAGTGTATTTTATGGGGTTTTCGTGTGGTAATACCTCCGAAGTTACGTAGTAGAGTTTTGGCACAACTTCACTATTCTCATTTTGGAATAGTCAAAACTAAAGCTCTTGCACGTTCGTATATGTGGTGGCCTAGAATAGACCACGATATTGAAAAATTAGTTTCGAATTGTATTTCATGTAGGGTTAGCCAACCAAGTCCGGAAAAAAGTTTCTTGGTTCCATGGGTACCCACGGATTCGGCTTGGTCCAGGCTTCATGTTGATTATGCGGGCCCTATAAAGGATTTTCATTTTCTTATAATTATTGATTCGTTTTCTAAATGGGTTGAAATTTTTAAAACGAAAAACATAACATCAAGTTTCACTATCACTAAGTTTAAGGAAATTTTTGGACGATTTGGTTTAATAGATACCCTAGTTAGTGACAATGGGCGACAATTTACTGCCGAGGAATTTCAAGTTTTTATTAAGAGTAATAATATTAATCATATTTTTACAGCGCCGGGGCACCCAGCTACCAACGGCCAAGCTGAGAACTTGGTAAAGACTTTTAAAAAGACCCTTTTGGCAAACCTTCGGGATGGTGAAAATCTCGATGAGATTATTAATACCTTTTTATTCGACTATAGGACAGCGAAACATTGTACTACAGGAGAAACCCCTGCCAAGTTGTTATTGGGTAGGGAAATCAAAACTCGTTTCAGTATGCTTAGTCCACCTTTGGTTAAGGACAAAATTATTAAAGGCCAATTTTCAAACGTTAAAAATTATAAAGGTAAACGAAACGTAAATTTTGACGACGGTAGAAACGTTTTTGTTCGTGATTATTCAAATCCAAATAAAGCTTCTTGGCAAGAAGCTATGGTTAAGGAACGCATTGGTCCTCATTCTTATCGTTGTATATTAACTCGCAATAACAAAAGTATTAAAAGACACGTTGATCAGATGATTTGTGGTACGTCTAACAGAAATGAAAAAGCCGATCTTAACGAACAAACATCACCGAGTAAATTAATTAAAGATATACCGACTCCCGACAACTCAACAGTTGAGGAGGGGGATGGACAGCAGAGCGTTTCACAAGAACAGGAAGTGATTAGATCTCGAGGTTTAAGACGGTTAGAACGTCGTAACTATAAGGAATAGTTTTTTTGTAAAAAAATAAAATGTTTTTAATTTAGAATAATAATAATATTATTCTTAAATATTATTTCTTGAATCCCATATTTTGATTTTAAAATTTTGTATATTGGTAAAAAAAAAAAAAAAAGAGAATAATGATTTTTCTGAAAGATTTAATTTTATATGTATTATTAAACTTGGGATGGGAGTTGTGATGTTGCGCCATCTAAGTGTCATGATTATCACAACACCATCTTTGTATTATTATATTTAATCTTAGTTATGATCTGTCAAACTAGTTTTAAGGAGAAGTATGTAAACGTAAAAGAAATAAAAATAAATCACTTCTTATTGAACTACCAAACACGATACATAACAGTAATTAAAAATATTTTAAGTGCATAATTGTTTTAATTTTAAGTGCATATTTTAAGATTATGCATGCCTAAAACACACTTTTTAAGTGTATGAAGTTCCTGTTCCTGCTTTTAAGGAATGTGTATTTTGCGCCTGACATTCACAATTATATTTGAAATAACAAAAAAAAAATCGCAAATAAATCATTAATAAAATTCGTAAATACAAATAAAGATATTTTCTTGAAAATGAACACCGTTTTACCGTAATTTCAAAACAAATAACACGGCTGCAATAAAACCATGGATAAACATTTGTATTTTGTTACATACAACCCATACATACATATGTTGATCTCCAAGCTAACTGTCCAGCAAAAAAAAGTGTATATCGCAGCATTGCCAAACTAACGGTATTTGTTCTACTAAAGGATACTAAGAAAAAATAGAACAATTTAAATTTTTCAAAAAATGGGCGATGTAGGCGTGGTTTTGCGATCATTTGTACTATATTATTTGTTGTTCTTAACTGCATTTGGCAAATGCTAGAAATTTGATTATATCAATATATTTTTTATGGAGAATTTGAAAAATAAATAAAACTTTTTCAAAAAAATAAGATAGTTTCGAATATCTAGAGTAATACAGAACTCAATTTATTTTTTTTTTATTTATTTTATTTATTTATTTTTGATTTCCTGCACAACAGGACTAAGCTTTTAATTAAAGTACAGGATTTTATATGTGTACAAATATTTGCCAGATTTAATTGAATTAAATTAAACTAAAGATTAATATTTAATACATATAATTAACATTTATAAAAAGAATACAAATTTAAAGATTAAACAAAAATATAAAAAATTTAAATAAACCAAAATAAAATGAATTAAATTAAGCAAAATATTTAAAAAGATCATACCTAAAAGACATTGCGTTGCTGTTTGTTTGTTGGTTATATGGAAGAGCATTCCAAAGACGAATAGCGTTAATAAAAAATTGCCATTCAGAAACCAGGCTTCGGAATAATGATCCTTTTACCCCTTGAAGATTTAGCAAATCTTATTTTCTCAAATAGGTATTTCGACTTTTCGGTACAAATTACTTTATGAAAAAACAAAAGAACCCTTATCTTAAGAAGGCTTTCAAAAAATACATGTCTTCGAAAATGTTGAAACTTGGTCACGCCTTTTGAGTTTATGAATATGTCTTATAATGTTATTATATAAGACTTTAAGTTTTTTCGTACTAGCGGAATCACAATAAGAAAACAACTCGCATCCGTATGTAGGGCTTGGAATCAAGTAAGCTTTTGCAAAAAGTATTCTTAAAATCAACGGTGTTAAGTATTGGATGGACCACAGAGTTCTGAGTTTTATATAAATTTGTCCCACCAGTGTATTAATATGGCTTGACCAAGTTAGGTTGCTGTTGAAAACTAATTCTAGATTTTTAGCTGTTTGTAAAGGGTGTCCCAAGAAGAGCGCAATTTTTAAATTTTAAATAAAACACAGATATTTAAAAAAAATCGTGAAACTTTATTATATCGTAAAGTAGACAGAATGAGGTTATGTATGGAACAATATATCGTGCAGATGGCCGCCGCGGCTTTGCTGGCATGCACGCGATCTTTTAATGAAATTTTCAATGACCGTTTTGCATGAATGCTGCGGTATTTCATTAATGCAGCGTCCAATTTCCTCTTTTAAGGCTTGAGTCGTCGTCGGCTTATTCGCGTAAACCATCGACTTCAAAAAACTCAAATCTAGGCGGCCAATTCTGATCTCCAAAACGCGAAATAACACGACCGGGAAATGACTGATGCAGCAATTGAATTGTTTCTCTGGCTGTATGACATGTGGCGCCGTCTTGTTGGAACCACATGCCCTCCACATTCATTTCTTCAATTCTAGGCAAGAAAAAACTGGTTATCATTTCACGATACCGAACACCATTGACTGTTTGCGCTTGACCTGCCTCATTTTCATAAAACAAAGGTCCAATGATTCCTCTAGCCCAAAAACCACACCACACAGTGACACGTTGAGGATGCATTTGCTTCTCGTGAATCACTCGAGGATTTTCCTCACCCCAAATGCGACAATTCTGCCTATTGACGAAGCCATCAAGATGAAAATGGGCCTCGTCACTGAAGATGATTTTATCGGCAAACTCAGCATTTTCATGTTGTCTCTCCAATACAAAATTAATGAACTCCCTTCGCTGTCCATGGTCAGCTGGCTCCATTTTTACTAACCTCGTACCTTCTACTAGCAAACAATAACAATTGTTCAAATGTCAAACAATGACACTTCGAATGTTGCCAGATTTAAAAATTGCGTTCTTCTTGGGACACCCTTTACGATGTCAATTTTCTCGTTGTTTATTACGATATCCTTTTCGATTAGAGGTGTTGCAGTTTTTTTTGTAAATCACCAGACATTTTGATTTTCGTGGATTTAAGCACAGACCATTTTGAGATGTCCAGCGATGTATGTTGCTTAGGTCGTACACACAGAGAAATAAAGTGCCAACCGAATTGAAAAGTGTATTTTAAGGGTAACAACTTATAAATTCAGTTAGTACAACGATATGTCAATTCGATTTCTGAGTATTTTGGATGTAGCAAATAAAATTCAGTTGAATTAACCGAACTTTCTTTTGAAAACTAATGTTCAGTTGTACAAACCGACTGAAATTCATAATAACCGAATTTGAGTTGTAGTAGCCGAGTTTCAGTTGGCAAATAGAAGAATTTTTCTCTGTGTGTAATTGAGTTTTTCAACATTTTCATTTATTGATTTTGATGCACTACTAAGGTACAATTGTACTTCAGCTGCATACATGTGGACACTGCAGTGAGATAAATGCTGAGGGAGATCATTAGCGTAAATTGAAAACAGTATTGGCCCTAAAATTGATCCTTTATCTGGTAATCGCCCAAAATTTGTTTTAATTCTTTTATTTATAAGAAATGATTATGTAACTGGACACTGTAATCTCAGATACCATCTGCACAGGAAGGGTCAATCGGACACGGATATGTGCAGGTTTTGTGAGATGGTGTCTGAGACCTCGGAGCATGTTCTCTGCGAATGTCCCAGGCTTTGTGATAGGAGGCTTAGGTTTCTAGGTGATCGCTTCATTTCGCCTTCCGACATCGCGAACATTTTGCCTAATATTATAATTGGCTTTATAGGTAGCTTGAATCTGTAGGTAACTTTAGGCAGCACAAAAGACCTACATTGGTCGCGGTGCATAGTGCCTTCTGATCTAATCTAAATTATATGTTTTTTTTCGATCTGGAAATTTTTATCATGTAACTCGTATTAGTTTTGGAGAAAATATTCTTTGAATATTGACCTTCATATATATCTCAATATATCTGTGTCTACATAAGGTACGTAGGCGTATGAGCAATAAATATTACATATAAAAAAAAAATTATATACAGAAATGTTGAAATATATATGAAGGACAATATTCAAATTTCCAGATCAATAACAAAACGTGTAATCATTTCCTATAAATATAAAAATAAAAACAAAGTTTGGCCGATTTCGAGATAAATTGAGTGTTGTATTAATCTAAGTATTCGTATTTAGTTCTGAATTTTATGAAAAACTTTCCAGATCAATAAAAAATATGTACCCATTTTTTTTTTTTTATATATAAAAAAATATAAAAAATTTTCACCGATTTTGATATAAATTGAGTTTTGCAGAACTCTATAAATTCGGAATTAGTTCCGTTTTTTTTTTTTTTTTTTTTAATTTTCAATTAAACAATGTATTGATATAGTAAAATGTTTAGGATTTTGTAAATTCAGTTAAATAATAATGAATAATATACTAAAAAATTATCGCAAAATTTCTCAATATATAACTACGCCCACCATGCCCATTTTTTGGAAAAATTTTAAAAGTTATTCCATTTTTCTTAGTCTCTTATAGGAGAGAAAATACTGTTATTGTGGCATTGCTGTAGTATAAATTTTCCTGTAGCTGGGCAGTTGGCTTGTAAAGCAACATATGTGTATACAAATGTACCTACAAAGTTTGAGATTTTTGTGTACAAACCAATATAAACGTGATTTGGGTCCTTAAAAGGACAAAAAAAAAAACAAAACCAAAAATATATGACAGATTTATATAAATACCATAGAAATAGCAAATTATGGAAAACGTAAAAAGAAAAGGCAAAACAACATCACAAATTACAAACTTTTGGCATTACTTCCCAAGTTTACAAAATTTTTAACTTTTTGTATCAATAAAAGGTAGATTGAAAAAATATTCAATCACATTCATTCCGAAAAAAAAAAAATTAGTTATAGAACACATTTATGATCAAATATTTTTTTTATAACGGCCCAATCTCATTTACAGGGAGACATAATAAAATTGATTGAATTATTTTTTGCATCGTTTATTAAGTAAACATTTTGGCATCCATATCATCAATGTTTCGAATCTGGAAGGACAATTCTGAACCCACATTTAGCAGCCAAATTTTATATCTAGACTCATAAAAATAAGGCTGTCAATATAGCAGAAAAAAAATGAGTTACTAAAAATTAGTTCAAAATTACGTTGCCGGGAAATGCTTTCAGCAGAATATTTTTGATAAATATAAATTAAATAAAAATAGCAAAAAAAAACCGTTAAATCCACAACATTTTTCGATGGTTGCATGAAAACTAAGCGCTATCTTCTCAAAAAAAATTATGTTATGAAAAATGAAGCGTAATCTAAAAAAAAGAAAATAATAGAAAAATAAGTCAAAATTAAAAATGTTTGTGCGCCCCGGTAGGCTAGCTGGTAGCGTGCTGGCTTATCATTGAGGGGTTCGTGGGTTCGATTCCCAATAGAGGGACTGGTCTGTTTTGCCTACAACGCGCCGAAGGCCGTAGTAGCCACCCTATTCGGAATGGGACCAGTTCTGCGTGGGCCACAGGATCGGTCCCTTCGTAGTGCCAGAGACCGGTCCTCTGATAAACCCTACCCTATGTAAGCAACTGGCAACTTTAACATTTTCTAGTCATAGGAGGGGGTCATTTGTCCTGCTTTAAACCATATAGTGGCATGCCACAGGACTAACCAAAGATGCGCATACCACAAGACTGTCGCAAAAGGGCCATGTCGTATAAAATAAACGAAAACTAAACAGTAATTAAATGTGCTAAAGTCCCAAAACCTATTTAACAAATTGTGAAAAACAATCTGATGTAGGCGTGTCCCTATCTGGATTTCATTCCTGCCCAAGGAAATCTTCAGGGGACTTTGTTATTAGAATTTCTAGAGATATTTGTTATGTTAAATCACAAACTCAATGAGAATTTCTTGTCCTCGTCTAGGAGCGAGATTCAAAATTTAAAATATCAAAGAAAAACAAAAACAACAACAAAAAATTGTCACAATTGGCTTTGTCATCTTCCAAATACTACTCTGTTTTTTTGACAGACCTAGCAATGTAGTGACGTTTATTCAAGTAAATCAACAATAGAAAATCATATGTTTTCTATTAGTGTCAGTTACATTTAAATTTGCACAAGCACCTGCATATTTGTTATTTAAATTTATTTTCATCGGGATAAACATTAATTGCATTTATAGTAATTAAATGTGCTAAAGTTCCAAAACTTATTTAACAAATTGTGAAAAACAATCTGATGTAGGCGTGTCCCTATCCGGATTTCATTCCTGCCCAAGGAAATCTTCAGGGGACTTTGTTATTAGAATTTCTAGAGATATTTGTTATGTTAAATCACAAACAGCTAAACAGCTTCCAATGGGTACAATTCTGACCAACTGTCTTTTTCTTGTTAATAAGCATTCTGGTGAAGTGGTATGTTCCCTTTACCAGTCACAGGATTGGTAATTTTAGGACAATTGACACTGCTTAACCTACTTCAGTATTAAATTATACCAGTCCTGTGATAAGTCCTTCTTTAACCAGTCACTTTTAGGTCAATTGACTGCTCGGTTAGGACAATAGTATAGAATTTGTAATTATGTATGTATATAATTATTAATTAATAAAAAAAAAAAAAATTTATTAAATAAGCACTGATTTTCATTGTAAAAAAAAGCAATTATAAACATTATAAACTATTTATAAGCACCGAAACCACTTTTTATAGTCCTTTAATTCAGAAAAAAATCTATTCCTTTTTATAAAAAGAATACTTGAATATTTTGTATAGATTTATTTGGTATTAGTTTATAGTGTCCGACCGAACAGTTCGGCCAGATAATGCATTTGGTCTGTATTCGGTATTTTAAAGCACTATGTACAAATTTGGCGGATGGAAAAATGTTTACTGGGCTGATTAGATGCTATTTTGCGTGTCAAATTTGAAGAAAAGTCTGTAGTTAAGCAATGAATTCACTGTTCGGCCTCAGAAAGTTCCGCCAAATTGAAAATAGTTCGGCGGCCGAACTTTTAACTTTATAGCTAAACTTCGGATTTTCTCTTAAATTTTATACACAAAATCGAATTAAATCAGCTCAACAAACATGTTTCCAAACCAAAATTTGTCATCATTGCCTCTAGATATCAAAAAACCGACAAAATATAGGTTTTTGGCCGAACTGTTCGGTCGGACACTATTAGTTTATAATAAGAGCATGTGCATAATTGTTTGTAAATATTTTCCTAATACGACTTGCTCATTTCACTTGTTCTATCAATCGACTAATAGACTTTTTAAAAGTCGACTTTCTTCTAATGAAAAATTAGAGAAGGCAACATTTGCCTTCGACTTTCTTATTTGTCATATATAGCTTGAAAGTAAATTTTGTTTTAGTCGATACGAATTTTTTGAATATATTTTTTTTTTTTTTTTTTGAAAACCATAATTTTAAATTTATGATACCTGTAACGGAAACAAGTAAATGACAATGTTACGTTTTTGTGGTTAAATTTGTATAAAACCTTAAATAAATGAAAATAATAAATGAAACTAAAAAATCGGTAAATGGTAGTACATTATTTTGAACAAATGTATGAAAAAGTTGAAAAAATGTTTATTTGAAACTATTTTTTATTTTTAACTAAACTGAACACTTTTTTATTAAACTACAAACAGTAAACTACATAATATTCTGAGTGTATTTGTTCTAATAATACAAACATTTTTTTAAAACTTATAACTAATTTTAAGAGTCTGATAACTGATCTCTTATTGTATAAAATTTAAGGGATTACTTAATGATCTCTTAATATGTGAAATTTAAGGGATTACTTAATTTATTTAAGAGAAAAATTTTGTAATAATATTTTGTTGGTGTTTCATAACTATAATTATATATAACATTAAAGAAAGAAGAATAGTAAATAAAGAAAATTAAAGAATTATTTTAAGGGTCTCAATCAGATAATCGATGAATGTTAGGTGGTTAATGTGTCCAAATCAACCAAAAGTAGTCTCTTAAAATATTCCCAGAGAACTACATGCCAAAAGCTAAAGCCTGCGCCAAGGATATTACCACGCCCAGTGTTGCCAGTTATGTTGAGCATAAAATCGTCAAATTTTCCAATAAAAATCGTCAAAATCGTCATTTTATTTTCAAAAATCGTCAAAAAATCGTCAAAACAAAAAATATTTGTTACAAGTGGGATAAAGTTTTAATAAAAAAAAAGAATAATAATGTAATTCACATTTCAAATGCTCATATACTTTCGGTGTAATATAATACGATTTTTTACACTTTTCTGTAATTTAAACTTCGAAAATCATGATATTTTATAACGATAGCACTTTACCACTTTAACTATTATTTCCTTCTACATAATTCTGTAAACACCACTTTTTTAAATCTTAAATTCTTTTACATTGTTTAGAAATTCTTTAACAATGTTATTTTCTTTAATTATTAAATTTGGACTTCCATTAACGAATTATAGTTTCAAATTGCATTACATGTGATGACATAGTTTAATACAATATATTTTGAAATATTTGATTATTTCATATTTTTTGGTTGGCTTTTAATATTGCTAAAAATTATTTATTATTTTATTTTTTATATTATTTTTTATTAAAATATTGTTTATTACTGCATGTTTTTCCATTTTCAAATATAAATTGTGAATATCTGAAGTTTCACTTTGGAACACTTATTTATATTATTATTAGGCCTGTTTTTAAGCAGCGCATTTATTTTTGGATTTATAAAACAGAATATTCGAACTCGATGTTTGTTTCGCAAAAACGTGGATGTTTTTTTTTTTAATTTAAAAAATATTTTATTTTTATCTCAATTTTACACTAATTAAACTTTATAAAAATATAAATGTTAAAAAAAGCAGAGTTGGCATTCAATAACTTTTCATAATAACGATTGGCTATCACAGTAACACTAATAGCGGAATGGAAATTTAAAAAAAGCGATTCCATTAAAGACATCTTTCTTCTTATGTGAGCGGTTTTAGTTTTCTGTTTGATTTATCTTGAACTAGTTAAAGTCAAAATAACGCTAAAATACCGAAACGACGATTTATAACGTTATTTTGTTGATGTAACAAAATTTAATGGTTAGAATTTTTAAATAAACCCTCTAAAGAGACATGCCACTATTGGAATCGTAGCTTTAAAACGTTCATAACGACATTGGTGTGACCTTGGCAGGCACCTACCATTGTAATGAAAAGTTAGTGTTTGCCAACCATGAAATAAGTAAGAACATACTCAGGGAACTTCTGATGTAAATATTTGTCGTTGTTTCAGTTGTAATACAGTATCTTTATTTTTAAGTAAAAAAACAGTCATTTGTAGAAGAAATTTAATTTTTGACTACAATTGTAGTTCATTTAAAAAACAAACCACATTAGATTACAGTATTATGATTTTACATTCATTTTATACAGTATTTTTTTTATTTAAAAAATAAAACAAATTAATGTTTGTTTTTTTTTACTGCACTAACTGAAACACTCATTAATAATATAATTGTAGTTAATTTTTTGAACAATAAAAAACAAATGACTATGTTAGTTGAATTTACTAAAATGTAAGTCGTTATTTCTTCAAGTGAAATTTCATTTGTTTTTAGCTACATTTGCAGTGGTCTTTACCTTAATTAAGTGCAGAAAATAAATTAAATTAAACCTAACATGAATCCATAAAATAACTTTTTTGCTAAAATTTCAATAAAAAATAGTTTTTAATTTTAACGAAATAATAAAAATCCAGAAATAGATCCGGTGATTTTTTAATAATAGCAAATAAACATGTTTTGCTGACATACTAAACGTTTGTCAAAAAATCGTCATTTTGAAAGCAAAAATCGTCAAATCGTCATTTAGTAATTTAGGTACTAAAAATCGTCAAAATGACGATAAATCGTCAAACCTGGCAACAGTGACCACGCCACAAAACTGCTCGAGTTTAATTCGCTAAAAGGAATTTGTAAACCAACTGGGGAAACGTAAGTCAATAATCTCTGTTGTTGTGTAGGAATGTTTAAACATAAATTTATTTTAAATGTGATGTTCTTCTGGTGAGCAAAGCTCAATAAGCTTCTTCATTTTTTTTTTTTTTTTTTGTTGATTTTATGTAATTTTTATTTCAAGGACATTCTTGAAATTGCCGTATCTCGGAAATATAAAAATTTCCACACACCCAAGTAAAAATCGCTCATTTACTTCAAGAATGTCACAACTCAAAAAACATGATTTTGGAGTTAATGACGCAGAATTATTTGTTATATTACGTATTATATTGTGTAAAAAAAGCGTATTGATATCTTGTATACTCACCTCTTGAGAGAAATTATGTTGTTATTTTTTTCTTCAAGGTGTTGGTAAATTGAAAACTTTAAACTCGTTTTCGACAAAATCAAAATTTTTGAGTTATGACGTTATTGAAGTAAATGAGCAAAATAATTTAATATAATCTTGTGTAATGGGATCCAATTTTGTTCAAATTAAGTATAATATCAAGTATAGTAAGATGCAATTGTACTTGCCACTGTACCATATTGGATTGGTAGAATTAAATTGATATATGGAATTAAACAAAACAAATGTATTGCCCCATGTAAAAAATATAAAGTTATGGAAAAGTGTCGTTATTGTTTTGAAATCCATAACATCGTTCTCAAAATTTGATATCAACTCGAAAAATTACATTGACAACATCTATTGAAATTATTTAAAATGAACATAACAATTTAAAATACACACAGAGAAATAAAGTGCCAACCAAATTGAAAAGGGCATATTAATGGCAACAACATCTAAATTTAGTTTGTACAACGATATTTACATCAGATTTCCGAATATTTTATTTGCTGCAACCAAAATTTATTTGAATTAACAGAACTTTGTTGTGAAAACTAATGTTAAGATGTGCCAACCGTCTGAAATTCGTAATAACCGAATTTGAGTCGTATTAACAAAATTTCAGTTGGCAAATAGCTAAATTTTTCTCTGTGTGTACATATCAAACTCCAAATATTTTAGTTCGATATAAACATGTTTTGTTGTTAACAATTTACAATTTTAACACATTTATTTTCACTGAATTGCATTGAATAGTTTCAAATAATCTCAAACTCAATGTAATATAATCCATTTATATACAATACGATCCTTCATTTTCCGGATAAAATTGTATTTCAATGAGATATAGCCTTATCAAACTTGATACAATCCTTTGTGGCATCCTATTAATTTTTTTTTGTTTTTTATTCGAAAAATTCAGACAAAGATCTGAAATGTTTAGAAAGCTAATGCCACCAGTTGCTAGCGCATATTAAAATCTATTGATAAGGATTTATTTCAAAATTTTCAAACGTTCCAGTTAAGTACAGTAAACTCAAATATTAACATACTTTTCCTCAAAATTTTTCACTTTTTCGAAGTTTGATAACGTCCACTTCGCTCACTTATTAGAAAAATTAAAAAAATTGCTTCATGTTATTATATTTTATAGGACAACACTTACTGTAGTTTTCAAGTAAGTGTGACAAATTTTTTCGATTTTCATTTCGATTTCGTCAATAGGGCGCTCCAAAAAACAAGACTATCGAATTTTAAAGATCCAAAGGTCCTTGTTTCAATAGTGCTCAATAATGCTAGCTCCAAATTTCATTCAAATCTGTCAATAATTAGAGATCGCTATAAATGAACTTTTTTTATCGTTAAGCCGAAATTTAAGAGAAATTCCAATATTATATGGATATAGAAAAATTTTTGCACAGGCTTTTTAAAAAAAATAAGAAGTTTGGCCGTCTACAAAAGAATCTAAAGTCAAAACCTCCATCAAAACCTCCAAAAGCCAAAGCCTCCCGAAATGTAGGCCTAGTGTACTTCAAAAAAAATTGGTTCAAAACTTTAAACTATTTTCTTTATATTTCTGGATCTACTGAATGGATTTTCTGGTTTGACCAATCGTTTTATTTAACTATTGAAGTGAATGTTATAAAATTGACATGTCCAATTTTTTTTTTTTTTTTTAAATAGTTTTACTCAAATTAGTAAAACTATTTTTACTAATTTTAACCCTCTTACCCCAGGGTAAGAGGGTTTTAAATTCTGCCTTCAGATAACATTATATAATTATAGAGAGGTAAATTTGAATTTTCATGAATTTAGAGCTAGTTAAGATCATATAAAAGAGTGGGAATAGTATTAACAATGACCAAATTATATAAATACTCTGTAAAACAAGAATACACAGTCATATTTCTGACTGTGAATAAGTTCCCGGAAGAGGGAGGAAAAGAGAATGTAAGGGGGTACAGACTTGCCCGTACTCCAATTTCGTTTTGTTTTGTCATCTGCAATTTTCAACACGAAGTTGGCTGCAGGTTGATAAACGAAAATTGCTGAAACAAACTTTTCCTGTGTGAACACAAAAGCAAGTTCAAAGGAGAATTTAAGAAAACTTGCGCAAGTAAAATTGCCGTGTGTGAACAGCGACTAACATATGCAATAACTCCGAAACACTAATAGTTGCACATAATATAAAAGGTTACACCCTCAAGTCGCCAGTCTAATGTTCAAGCATAATTTAAATCCTTATGGGGTAAAGTATTTTTGAGGTTTTTTTTCAGATTTTTTCGAGAACGTTTAGAGATTGCTCAAATCGATTTTTAACAAAAAAATCTAGGTGAAGCAAAATTGCGTTTTGCATCCAATAATACAATAGAGTAAGGCATGAATTTTGCAATGCTCACTAAAAAGCAATAAAAGAAGCTACAAAATTGATTTTATTTAACTTTACCCCATGCATGGAAGCATTAAAATAAGTTGAACCTAATAAAATGCTGTCATTAAATGCAGTGAATTCATTGCATTAAAAACATCTTAAATAAGCACCTTTTGGAGACAGAAATATTAGATTCTGAACAACTCATCTCGAACATAAAAAAGTTAATATTTTAAATTATATTTGATTATTAACACGAAAATAAAATTGACCACGGATTTAACAAAGAGCATCAATAGGGAATACAATTACATTTAATTTGAGATACATTCATATCCCATAACTTTATTATTTTTTGAAACAAAAATACCAAAAAAATTTAAATATCGCTGATTTTGACGATTTATTAAAAATATAAAATAAATTACTTTTAAAAATTGATCATAGAAATATATGGTAGTATTGTGTGTTAGGATCATATGTGCAAAATTTCAGCAAGTTCCAGAGCGTAAAAAAATTCTGGAAAAGAAAAAGCAAATACAAAAATAAGATTAAACAAAACAATTTAAAATGGAATACAACTCTCATATTTGGGCAGGGGTTCCACTGTCTATTCTGAAGCTTCTGGACCGTGTTCAGGGGAGGGCGGTGAAGCTTATCAATGACAGTAGTGCATCCAACTCTATTGATTCATTGGAGCATCGTCGGAATGTGGGTTGTGTGACACTTTTCTATCGATATTACCATGGGAGGAGCTCATCTGAGATAAGTGAACTTATTCCACGAGCCCGATTTTTTATTCGTAATACTCGCTTATCTATTAGAGCACATCCGTTTGTAGTTGATTGTCCTGTGTTTCGCACAACGCATTACAGAGAAAATTCGTTTTTTAGTCGAACGATTCGTATGTGGAAATAACTTTTCGCAGAAGTCTTCCCTGTTACTTACAATTTAGAAAAATTTAAATCAAATATCCACAAACACTACTCCCTCTTTCCTCCTTCCCATACCCTATTTTCCTGATCAATACAATGCACTGCATGAGTAAGGGGCATCCCCTGAGTATTGGTTAAATTAAAAAAAAAAAAAAAAAAAAAATTATCAATCTTTTAAACTGCAACATTACTTTTTTAGTCTTCGCAGACATTTTAAAACTTATAAAGCGTTATTTTCAAAATTTATGCAAAAATTACAAAAAAAAAAATAATATACAGTACAAAAGGTACAAAAGCATTGCCGAAACTTTTGGTTTCTCTTGATAAAAATAAAGTTTCAAAATTCTTTATTAAAATGTTGACTCAGAAGCTAAGAAAATTTTGTTTATTGACAAAGTTATAAATGTAAGTCAGAAAACGTAAAGAAAACCTTATTTTTGGGGAAAAATCGATTTGCGCAACCTCTAAACCTCTCCCAAAAAAATCTAAAAATATTTTAAAAAAACTTTACCCGATAAGCATTCAAACTAAGCTTGAGCAAGAAATAAAAATTGTTTTGGACCCCTAATACGATATATATGTACGACCTGCCTACTTAAGTGCAGCATTTCGGCTCAACAAAAAAAAGTTTGTGAAGGGCGTGGTAGAGAAGAATGAGTGTATTTTCGAAAAATTATAACTACATTGTAATATTTCAATTTTCTGAATCAGACTGCGCAGTTTCTGGTATTGAACCTTCGTCAGTGTCCCTGTTTTTTTTTTTTTTGAATAATGTAATATTTGTTATTTTTTTATTTGTTCGATTGCGTCTATATGAAATTTTCTGTGCAATCACTGACCGTGGTATAGATAAACTGATTTCTAATGCCACATGTACTCGCACTACACGTTAGACAGAGCGCTTTAGCCCACTGATCTATCGTCAGGTCGAGTTTTGTTATGATTAAAACTAGTTTTATTCAATACACGGTGTTTTTGTTCTTGCATACATAATCTCAGAAGTAAAACTCCAACAACACAACAGTTCTATTTTTAGAAACTTACCTCACTCTAATGTCCACTGTTTTCTCATATGTTGTAAGTGATGCCACAAAAATTGCATATTAATTATAGTATTAATTGCAATTGTTTAAAAAAGACGTTTAAATTCAAACTCAAAAGAAGGTTTATTTAATCTTGCCCAGCAAAAAAAAGCGAAATACTTTTAAAATGATTAGTTTCTTAACAACATACAAACAACTTTGAAAACAACTAATTTAAACAGCACAACATAAACTGGTTTATGCACACAATAGCACGTTATCACTAGTTTTAGACTAGTTAAACCACCGACAACATGGGACATTTAGTGTAAAATAAATCAATGTTAATGTTAACTTTTAACTACTTCAGTGCCGTAGAATGTCGTTTGGTGTGATTTTTAAACTACTTTTTTGTAAGATCTATTTTTGCTGGATGACTACACAGTTAAGTAGTTAAAAATTTAGTTTAAGACATGTTTTATAACAAGGATATACATATTTAAAACAAAAAATTTTGTTTTACTAAATGCTTTCTTTTTATCCACAACTGTAATATTAGTGTATTTATTTTTACTTCTAATCTGGTTAATATAATAAAACATAAAGGTAAGCATCACGGTTTTTTGTGTTCAATTCAATGCCAATAAAATGATGACAATTACAAAAAAATCCAGTATAGAAAAAAGTGAAGTTCATAAATGAAGGAAAACAGAAAAACACTCATAAATACAACGCACGTGCTACAAAATTTATGCAAGCATACATTTTCAAAAACATGTAATTTTTATTTAGTTTTTGGTATCTTTCAAAAAATTGTGGATGAACAAAAACTTTAAAATTTAATCAAATGTTGGAGGAGAAAAATGGCTATAGCTCCCTCCCAAGTGCCCGAATATGTGGAGCCAAAATGGTGGATATATCAAATCGCAAAATCTCCGGGCTATGTAACCTGATAATTTTTTTTAAGACTTTTGAAGATAAGTTTGGTATTTTTGGAATATTTTTATATTAAAAAAAAAAAATACTTATAAAAAAACTGAGTAATATCAAAACTCAAGTTTTAATTGAATTAGTAGAAAACAAAAAATATGAAACAAAAAATTTATAGGATTCAAATTCGTTTAAAAAAAAGAGTAAATATGATCACTTAAATTTTCAAAACTTATAAAAATCTATAATTTCACGTAAACGTAGAAAAAAAAAATTTTCGATTCTTCCTTTTCGAACTGAAATATTCCAGCAAAACTTTGGTAATGGGTTCGATAAAGTAATGCATTACCATGTAATGTGTACTCCTTACGTGTATCATTATTTTCCAACAAGAAGTAATGAGTTACCGATAATTGAACACTCATGGATTACCTTGTAATGATACCTCATTACATTTTACATTACTTCAAAACATAACATAATGAATTACCGATCATCAATTACATAATGCATGAATTATAAACGTAAAGTAAGTATTAATATATATATTTTGAAAATCTATTTATAGACACATTACTTACTTTGTGATTTTTTGTAAGCATGAGGGTAAGGTGTATATTTTTGATATCACATACGAAAACACGAAGCACAACAACTCATTTACATTTTAAGCAATAAAATAGTATATGTATCGATAGCTCAGTTGGTAGAGTTCTTGCCTAACTAATTGTTAAATACCAGAGACCCCAGGTTCGAATCCCAACATGACCACGTAATTTATTTAATAAAAAAAAAAAGTTATTTATTTAATTAAAAAAAAAATATCTGTAAAAAAAAATTTGTATGCATTTTTTTTTTAATGAAAATCTATTTATAGACACATTACTTTTTCCCACCATGTAACAATAAGTTACTTTACCCCCCACAAGGTAATGAGTTAAACCCATTACTTTGAGGCTCATCTCCTGTAAAATTCATCAGTGAAGTAAGGTGAAATGTAATGAGTGAAGCCGTATGGCGATACATCTCTTTACCCATGATTTGGTAATGTGTGGATTTGCTGGGATATGATGCAGAGATTTTATTTTTGGACTCCTCAGGTTCTTCAGTATGCTCTTTCATGTGAGCTACGTAAATACGTAAATCTAAGCTAGTGAAAAAATTGCCACCTTCTCTAAATATGTGCCACAGTGTTGCTATGGGTTCTATTTGTTTTTTTTTTTTACAAAATAATATGCCACAAATTTCATATTTTATAAATAAGAATATTTGAAATTTCAAGACGCAAAAATGCTCGGTTAATTATAGAATGAAACGATTGGAAAATGTTTCGGAAAAATGTAAAATAGCTAACAAATTTTTTCATAACACAAATTGTTAATAATTTCTCAGATTCAGTTTGTCTTAAAGCATTTTTTCAAGCGCTATTTATAGCTAAAAAAAACCATGCAAATTTAATGTGGAGAAAAATTTTTTTAATATCCGGCTTTTTGTATCCCGCTTTTTGGTCAAAAACTCTTTGTTACGCTACGTATGAGTTATAATTACTACCAAAGCATATAAATCATACGCTCCGGTAAACTTTTTAAAATTAAATAGTTTGCTGATTTCAAAGGTAATATCTAGAAAACATTAAAAAATCCTGCACAACAGAAGTTTGAAAAATATTTTATAGTTATTTCTTAATCTTTAATAGTTATAAAACAATAATAAACTTGTTAAAGCTGATTTTTATATTTTACTTTTAAATCATCGAACTGTTGTGTTCTTGCTTTAATCCAAATACCTTGACTCATTACATTGTTTCGATAAGCCTTTAGATTTCTTTCATTCATAAATATAAATCCAAATAAATACTAAAAAGATGTTATAAAAAAATCATTAACAGCGCCGAAGCATTTCTAAGAGATTTAACAACATATCCAATAAATTCCCTTTCTACCAATATATTTTCCAATTCAATACAATAACATTAAAATGTCTCTCTTACACGTGCTTTTCATTCTTACACCCTCCCCCAAAAAGCACGTGTTTGTTTGCTGTGGAAGTTTCAGTTTACCAAGAAGCTACACTTCCTCATCTACTACTGAATTGTATTACAAATTATAAAATCCCAAAACAAATGAACATTTAACATTTTCCCACTATTTTTCACAGAGAGCACTAAATGTAAATTAACATTTTCAGAGAGATTGCGTTAACGTTTGCCTGAAAATTCATATAAACAAATGTAAGGTGCTGTCTTGGTCAATTTTTTTTTGTTGCCATCGTTTAAACAGATGCAGATGCTGTAGACGTTAACGTTTAAAGTCTTGTGGTTGATGTTTAGGAAAATTTTGCAAATTCAGTTTGTTAAGATAAGCCGACGCGTTATGTACGTTCAAAATAAATAGCGGTGAAAATGAAAACTGAAAATGAAAATATTAAAGAAATTAAATGAGAAAATTTAAATAAAAACAAAAATAAAATACAATTACATACATATATAAACAAAAGAATATATTGAAATGTTAAACAAATAAAATAATTTTGGAAAAATTTTTAAAATAAAATCATTTTAAAAATAAAATCATAAACTTCAAATAAAAAATGTTCATGTTTTAATAACTAAAAAAAATGTATTTACTTTTTATTAAAAATTTGCATTAAAACATAAATGAAAAGTTAAAGTTATTAAAAAAATGTTTTTATAAAACAAAGTTTGTCAAAATCCACATATTTATGTTATTAAATAAAACAAAAAAAAATAATTAAATATTTACGAGAACCAAATAAATTTTTTAAAAATGTATTAATAATTTCACGCAAAAAACAGCAAATAATAAATCAAAATTTTGAATTAACAAGTAATTTATCATTATACACTAATAAAAATTAATTTCACGAAATTGATGAATTGTCTAGTAAAATCGTTGAAATTTACTTTTTAATACCTTGATAAAATAGGGGTTATACAAAACCAAAATAACATACCAGCCTTTTATCATAATTATAGACGGGCCAATATTAGGCCGGTAAATTGCAATGAAACAAATAATTATAATTATCGTCACGACACAAGTGTTTCCAATAGAGATTTTTATAATTTACAATGTTCAAAAACCAAAAAATTTTGGTGGCTGGATAAATAATCTGTTATATTTTTTTCCCTTTTTACTTTTCGACCATAGTTTTTAACAATTGCCATATAAATGTAATGTTTTTAACAATTTTTTCATTACAATCTAAAATTATATAAAATATATGTCTTCTTCATTTGAAGTACAAATTCTAAATAATATTTTTGAAAATCAAAATCTAATTCATATTAATAATACTCGAGAGCTCGTTTCTGGGACTTTGTATAAATGTGTAAATATTAATATTGTTAACTAGTGTTTATTATAGTTTAAGTTTGTTCAATATTACGAATTAATAAACGTAAAAAAAAAAAATCATTGAAATTTCGTTAGGATCTATCCAATGAAAGTTTTGAATTCAATTAAAATTTTTATGAAAACTTTCTTTTATTGTCTTCATTAACTTAATGAAATTTTTATTCAATTTTATAAAATATTATTGTTATATTCACAATGCAGAAATAGTAACAAGGTATCATTATTGTTTAGACTACCAGTAGTAATACCAACTTGATCTCTACATTACTTTGAAACACATAGTAATGCCTTAGAAATAAGAAGTCCCCTTTTCCAATATTTTAAAACTAAAAATAATACCTAATCCAAAATGGCATATTTTGATCGTTAAAAAAAAGGATTATAATGAAAATGAAAATTATTGAAGTTCGAGGCCATACTCTTTATTTCTTTATTAGGATATTGTGCTAACAA
This sequence comes from Delia radicum, assembly GCA_021234595.1. NCBI lineage: Eukaryota > Metazoa > Arthropoda > Insecta > Diptera > Anthomyiidae > Delia > Delia radicum. The sequence continues at coordinate 37,743,991 of CM037851.1, forward strand.
ATAATCTATAGAGTATAGAGGGCATCGAACTTGAATAATTTTCATTTTCATTGCACAATTAAAAGTCGAAAAAAAATTATTTTTATTTTTAATAAAAATTTTAACAATTTTTATTTTGAAAATCTATCTTTAGGCTCAATGTTTATCCACTAAAGTAAGAATATATCCAGTGTAGAAACGGTAATGACATACCGGGTGTTTTTTAAAGAATGACACAAGTTTAAATCATAATAAAACAAGGAAATGTATAAAATATCAATGAAAATTATTGTTTAAATATGATTTCTGCCATGTGGCCGCCACGGCTGGCGCGTAGAAGGCGCAATCTGGAACACCAATTTTCAACAACTTTTCGCAGCATTTGCGGCGGTATTTTTTTTTTCATAATAAATATAGAATTTATTCTCTCCAATTTACATAACCCAAGCCCTTAGGGCCATATATGATTATTAAAAGCTACTTTATAACACAAGCTAATTAATAATATTTTCTATATAAAAAAAATAAATAACTTAAAACTATCATAAATAATAATAAAAAAACATTTCTTTTTAATTAAAAAATTACATCTTAATAAAAAATAAAAAAATTTAAAAAAAAAAGTTGAGAGATAAAAAAGACAGCGAACACAAAAAATTACAAATCATGAACAGCCACATAATCCTTCAGCTTTTGCCTAAAGACCTGTGGTGAAAAACTTCATATTTCGCCGATAACTCTTCGAATGTTGAGTTCCAGGTGTTCAATTGTTTGTGATTTATCGGCGTAGACAAGTGACTTAACATAACCATAAAGAAAATAATCCAATGGTGTTAAATCACACAATCTTGGAGGCCAATTAATTTGGCCATTACGTGGAATTATTTTTTCGTCAAAAGTGTCTTTGAGTAAATCAATTGTAGCGCCCCGCTCTGTGGCATGTGGCTCCGTCCTGTTGGAACCACATATCAGCAAGATTAATGCCACGTAATTGATGTACGAAAAAATTTCGGATCATGTTCCTATACCGTTCACCATTGACAGTAACACTCTGACCATCATCGTTTTTGAAGACATATGGGCCAATAACTCCGCCAGCCCATAAAGCTCACCAAACAGTAATTTTCTGTGGATATAATGGTGTTTCGACTAAAGCTTGTAGATTCTCCCCTCTCCAAATACGACAAGTCTGCTTATTTACGTACCCATTAAACTATAAAATGGTTCAGCCATAAAATTTAAGAAGTGCACGATGAGTTTGACGAATAGAACAATTATTTTGATTAAAAATTTTAACAATTTGCACTCGTTGCTCTGGTGTAAGTCTATTCATAATGAAATTTCAAAGTAAACTAAACCAAATGCAACTTTCAACTGTTGAATGGGTGGTCAAATAAATCAGTGATGCCAACTCAAAGTTGTGACACTCTAAAAAAATCACGCTTTATAGTTACTTTTTGGTCTACCAGTATTGACACCAGCTTACTTTAGTATTGCTATAAAACAAATAATATAGACTTACTTATAACTAGTTAATTTTCCTATAATTTCAATACAAAAAATAATGCGTTACCCATAAGTACTTATTTTTATCATTATTTTAAATATAAAGTAATGATCTAAAATTTTTTTGAAAATCTTTTTTAGACATATTATTTTTTTAGCTCATTAGAAATTTTAAAAATGTAATTTTTTAAATTTTATTCCTCAATATCCTCGACTGTTTTCGATTAGATTGTGAAAATAAAAAATGCATGTTAAGGGTTTTACTACTGTAATATATACTCAAAAATCAGCCTTTGAATTAGCCCTGTTAAAAAACGAATCAAAAGTAGAAAAAAAAAACAGTTTATTAATTAAAATTTTCTTTGATCATTGATATTTAAGATATAGAATTAATAGAATTTCATCCGATTATAAACAACTTTTTAGGCCCGTTTGAGCTAATAACTTTCGGCTAGTTTAAAATGAAAAAAAACGAATTTCAAAATTTTTTTTATTTATTTATTTCATTTATAATTCATAACATTAATAGTGCCTCAGCGCCTTAAAGGCATTGATTTCAAAAAAATTTGCACATTTTTTTTGGCATTGTCATAGAACTTTACTACCATATTTTGAGCTTCACAAAAAATTCTTTGGTGTTTCAAACAATTTAATTTTAGACTTAAATTCGCAGTTTACGAGATATTAAAAATTACAAACTGTTTTAGAGAATATACTTGAATTTAACGTAATCAGCTGAAGAGAACATGTATTTTGTACAAGTTGATTCCAACTTACAAGGAAACTAAACAGTGCACAGTGGTAAAATACGGTCAAAACTCTATAACCTTTTATTTTTATTTTGCTGCTATTTGATACATGAATAAGGAATATATTTTTTTATCTGTCAACAAAGTTTCGGTGTAATAATTACAGGGATTAGCCAAGTTAGTATGGACATCTGAAATGTATAGACAATACACTTAGATGTTTCAAAATTCGGCTGAAATTTGGGCAAACTATTTATAAATATTGGGTTATGCCTGATATACATTATTAAGTTCGGTCCATGCAATAAATGAAGTCACAAAAATTATTCCAGATAAATAAATGGTAGAGAAAGGCAGCTCAAATTTAAAATACTCACTAATGATATTTAGTATTATCAAACAGTGATAATACCTCCAAGAAGTCTCAAGAATTTTCTGGAGCTTATTTAAATTTGGTAGTTTTACTTTTTTTAATTCTTAAAAATGCAATTCATGGAAATATGTAGTCGAATAACTTAAAACCATCATGCAGTTATTTAAAACAAAACTAATTTTGATAATTTTCAGTTTGGTGTGGAATTACGGCTGATAGAGTTATTGATACATATTTTTTCGAAAATGAAACTGGGGAACCATAAACTCTTTCGGGTCGGTATATCGGACCATGTTGGAAATTTTTTTAAGTGCGGTAGTTCTCAATAGTTCTGATATATGGTTCCAGCAAAATGAAGCTATAGCTCATACTGCGAGAGACACAATGGTGATTCTGCGAGAACTTCTTGATGACCGAATAATTAAAAAACAAGCTGATATTGCATTGCCACCTCGTTTCCAGATTTGACGGCCTTTAATTTTTTTGTGTGGTTTCTTGAAGGGACCGGTTTCCTTCAACAAACCACATAACATTCAGAAACTTAAGCATAATATTCGCACAGAAATTGCAGAATTGGAGCCAGAAACGTTACGCAACGTAATGTAAAACGTCTGTAAGAGAGCCATTAAATACCAACAGGAAAATGGACTCCATTTAATGGATGTTATTTTTCATACTTCACAAAAAAAAATATGAGCGGTACTTTATATAATAAAATAAAAAACTGTAAAACTAAAAAAGTTATAAGCATTTCAAATCAGTCAGACGATGTTGGCCCACCCTGTTTAAAGTAGCTAACTCACAATAAAAAATTGTGCCTGATTCTTTATATTTTTAATATAAATTAACGTTCGGCATCAAAATTTCTAAAAAACATTAAAAACAATTTTTTTTTTAGTTTTGGCCACATCATACCTCTGTGCAGGGGTAGAGAAAAACTAATTTTGGATACTTCTTTTTTTTAGGTGCGCAATCTTAAGTTTATCGGTAAAAATGTAGGGTTAAAAATTATCCAATTGGACGTTTTTTAATGTATTTCTTAAACTAGGCAATATGGATATCAAATGATAAGAATTTTAAGACGCATCTGGTATATAAAACTTGCATGTGCTAACATTTTTGGTATTAAATTTTTCGAATACCACATTTGTATGGGAAATAGTTTTTGGTTTGAGTTCAAATTCACATATAATAATGATTATTTAATTTTATCGAGGGGCTGTCTGAGCTTTTCAATTTTTATAACCGTTCGGCTTTAACACTACATTTCCCGAAGTACGTTTATAAACAACTAGCTGAAGTGCCCGGTGTTTCCCGGGTCAACTATGATTTTTGAATGCAGAAAAAATTTTAAGCTAGGAAATAGACGACTTAATTCTGTTGTGCTTTGCAGAATCAGTTTGGATTTTAACGTTAAACTTGAAGTAGCAGTAGCAGTTCACGTAACAGTAGCAGTTCACGACTATAAATCAATGTACTTTATCAATAAAGATGTCTCATATTGATTTTAGTGCATGGTTTCAAAAAAGTTTATTTAAAGAAATTTTTCTTTTTTGTTTTTTTTTAATGGACTTGTTATTGCCAAAAACGGTAAGGAAAAATAAAATTAAAAAAAATTAAATCATAAAGACATTGCGAAAAAATCAGTAGGTATATTATACGGGGTAAAAAAATTCTTAAAAACGAAATGGTTTTTCCTAAAATGTTTTGATTGGATTTAATACATTCAAATTAAAAAAATAAGCTTTATTAAAAATAGTGGAATTTTTTTGATTTTGACGTTTTTGATCAAAAGTCGGTATTGAAGTGGGCTATGGTAATGAAACTTTTACTGAGGCTTTCCTCGGTAAAAGTGTGAGTAATTTCAAAGAAATACGTTAAAACTTTCTTAGAAGTTTGTATTCGAAAAAAACGAAAAAAGTTGGAAAGAAAAAAAAAATTTTATTTCAAAAGTATGCGTAGAAGTGGGCGTTGTCGATGAAGACTATACTACGATCTAAGGTGAGGTCAGAGGATTATTCATGCCAAATTTGAGGAAAATCCTTTGAGAATTGCAAATTTGTATAGAGAAGAAACAAATAGAAAATGAGTTTTATACAGGGTGTCCGCCGGGAAGGTATACTACTTTGTTTGTTTATAATTTCTGATAAAATGAAAGAGAATGGATCTTATATTGATAAATGTTTTATTTTATGTCGGAAATTATGTATGGAATACAATATCAGATAAAAGTAAGCCTCTGTTAGCCTAACAAATGCGAGCCCTTCTAAGCATATTTTTCATTACATTCTCACACATTTCACGCGGTATTTCATTAATTTCATCAACGAATATTTTGTTTGAGTTGCTCAAGCGTTTCCGATTTGTTTGCATAAACCTTACTTTTCAGATATCCCTACAAAAAGAAGTCCGGAGCAGTCAAATCAGGCGACCGTTGAGGCCAATCAATATCATCATTTCTTGAAATAACTTGAAATAACACGTAACTTTCTCATCGTCACAGTAATCGATGATTGATTTTGATAAAATGTTTTAACGATTAAAACACGTTGGTTTATTGAATATTTTTCCATAATAAATTTGCCACGTGTCTACTTCACGACTGCCAAATATGAACTGTCAAGACTAATGTTTACCAAAATGGCGGCAAAACAAAGTTGTATACCTTCCCGGCGGACATGCTGTATATATAAAATAAATATAAAGATTTTTTAAATATTTAAAGTAAGTGGCAAATCTGTGCCCACAGCATAGGCAATATGGTTTAATACTGAGTACAAAAAAGTTTTAATTTCCTTAGTTTTAGGCATATTTTCATACCAAAATATTTTAGTTTTTACCCCCTCATTTTAACCGTAAATGTGCGATTACGCACCTAACAATATACATGTCTAACTCTGCGGATTCTTCACTGTTTAGTTTCCTTGTTTGATATTTTTTTTATTAACTCAAAGTTTATGTTACTCGGTTGAATTTTCAAGAAAGTATTCGTTAAATATTGTGTATCGCAAATATTAAATTAAAATTCAAATATTTGTTCTATGTAGTACCTACAACTGTACTTATGCATGTTATTATAATGCATATATATACAGTGTCATTAAATATCTTATTTTTTTAGCTTTTTTTTTTTTGTTTGTCAAATTTATAAAAATAAATACACAGATAAAAATATCACCAACTATCATTTCAATAACATTTTGATTATTATCAATTCAATATTTTGTTGATATGACAAAACTAATTTTTTTTTCAATACACGTCTCAACAATCACGTTTGTTGAAACCCAAAAATCTCAACACTAGCAATGTTGTCAAATACATTGTGTGCCTTTAAGTACGAGTAAAATTATTAAAAGATTATTTTAAAATTACTTTCCATATTTTACTGTTTTATAAATAAAAAGTGTGTATTTTATTTGATTTATTAATAATCAAAAGTCAAAATAAAAAGTAAATCATTAAAAGTATATCTGCATTTTAGCGATTTTACTGCGTTTTCATGTTTAGAAATATAATAATATGCAACACTCGTATCTGTCATTCTTTAAACGCATAAGAAAGAGATAGCAACAAGCTAAAAGACATATTTAATTTTTGTTATACACATATTTAAATTTTTGTTATACACATGCGCGAACGGTGAAAAAATAATTGAAAAGTGAAAATATTAAAAATAAATTAGAAAATGATAAAATTTATTAATTGTTTTGAATGATATGAATGTTATGAATTATTTTACATTAAAATGATTAATATGTTTATTTTACGTTTTGTTATGTTTTTTTCATGAATTTCTTTTCACTTTTTTTGAGAAAAACAAAAAAAGGTGTATTGAATATCCCCCAGAGGTGGACCTTTCACATAACAAACAAGTTTTCAATTTATTTTTTGATCAATGGTTATAATCTTTAACTTCAAGCTCATATATTAGTTCTCATGTAGTGAGTAAACTGGTTTATATGAATGTTTGATGTTTGGCATGGGATTGTTACCTCTTTCAAAACGTGTTCTGATGATGGGAACCTAGGAAATTCCTGAAATAGATCTATCAACACATTCCTGAAAGGGTCAAAGAATAAATTTAAAAACAAAAACTCTATAGATTATTTGTTAGGACAATATCCTAATAATGAAATATAGAGTATGGCCTCGAACTTGAATAAATTTTTTTTTAATAAAATAATTTTTTTTTTAATAAAAATTATATCAAACTTGTAAAAATAAATTGTTTAAAAAAAAATATTCATATGAGTTTTTATTTAAAATGGGTTTTTCAATTAAAATATTATTAAATTTTTTTTTACATTTTCACAATACCGTTTGTTAATATAACAAACTATTTGTTTGAAAGTCAACAATCAACTCAACAACATTGTTTGTTAAAATTTGCTTTGAATTTCAACAAATTCGTTTGTTGACTATGTTATTGAAATAAATTTAACAATCAAGCTACAAACATGTTGTTTGTATGACATTTAAAAAAAATAAAAAATTATGATTTTGCGCAATAACTTCTTTTTTTTACCGTCATAACGCCCAAAAAAAAAAAAACTTTTTTAAAATAAAATGCCATAGCACCCAAAAAAAAAGTTTTGGATTTTCTGTCATTGATTTTTTCCTTATATTAACATCCACAATTTGGGGGTTATGCGGACATTTGGGCAATACGACTTTGGGGAATATAACGGTACGCCCTTACTTCATTTGTGTTGCAAGGACTATTTTTGGGAGTTATTTCATTTTTATTCTTTGGAAATTATTTCATGATGAAATAACAACCAAAACCTAGCATTTCTTTCATTTTTGTTTTGGAAATTATTTAATTTTTTTAGAATTTATTTCACTTTTTCGAGACGAGACTTATTTCATTTTTTTAGAATTTATTTCATTGGGAACTTTTGCACTGGGACTTTTTGCACCTGGGACTTATTGCATAGAGCCAGCAATTTTAAGTTAAATATTGTTTGTATTTACAAAAAGTTTGTTTGTATTTACATTTTTTTTTTATCTGTGGACGATTCGAGAATTTAAAATTTTTAAGACATAAATCTGTTAAGGGTTTTTTTTTAATGTTCATACCAACTTTTAGAATATAGCCTAATGTGCTAACTGTACTTTTCATCAGTCTCATGCTCTTAAGGGTTAAGTTTTAATGAATTTGTTTTAACTCTTACAGAAAGTTTGTCGTCCATTTGGTTAACCGCAATGAAAACAATATTAAATTTAAAGTGTTTTGCTGATGTTATTCAATTAAATATAATTTCATTAAATTAAATTAAATCACAGTTTAGCAATACCATTGAAAAACAAAAAATAACTAAAAAATTGAAGACATGATAAAAAAAAATATTTAACACGAAAAAATAGAACAAATATTATCAAGCTAAACCAAAAGTTATATATAAAATAACAAAATAATGAAATTAAAGTCTTTTAAATAAATTACATAAATTATCTGTGTATGTGCAAAATAAATATAAAATTACTTAAAAAATTCCAACTGCAAAAATAAACTAAAACTAATTAATCAAAATGTATTAAAATTCCAAAAAAAAATTCTATAAAGAAAATATATTTAAAAACGCTACAACAATAAGTCAAAAGTCCAAAAATGCAAGTCTATTAGACATATGAAATACGTGTAGAAATTTCGTATTTAATCATAAAGAAAACAAAAAAAAATAAAACATAAATAGTTTATTTATTTTTGTGGAGCAGAAAAAATTTCAAATGCCAACAATTACACCAAAAGCAAAAAAATAAATAATTGCTTGGCTTTTATGTATTTAAAAAATAAACGAATGGAAATAAAAATTTTCTTTAAATACTAAAAAAAAAAATACCACAGAAAGAAAACTAATATGAATAAAATGTATGTCAATGTGTTGTTGTATTATGACAAGAAATTCAATGAATTTTGTTACAACGTCTGTTGGCAAAACTAACAAAAAAAAATAAAATATTTGAATTGGAAATGTAAAAAGAATTAAGTAAGTATAACAATTAAATGTTTAAATATGTATAACGGAAAATTGTTACCTCCAAATTAGATTTTAATAAATTTTTATTGAAAACACTTTTATTGTTAATGACCCATAATCCCAGTAAAAACATTCATTACCACGTTAGTGGTTATATAATGAAAATAGATATATCAACAGATTATAATTTGTCGTCAGCCCTAGTTATTTTTATTATGAAGAAGTCCTTTTTATAAGCACCCATGCTTACCGGCGACTACTTATTTAACTACAAATGTAATGTATTTTTGTCAACTACGTATTTTTTAATTACTGATAAGTATTAGCGTAAGCCTTAATGAAAAAAACAATTATTCAAGTTCGAGGCCATACTCTATATTTCTTTATTAGGATATTGTCCTAACAAATAATAATAAACCACTTTCAGGAATGTGTTCATAGATCTATTTCGGGAATTTCCTAGGTTTTCATCATCAGAACACGTTTTGAAGAAATCCCATGCAAACATCAAACATTCATATAACCTAGTTATTCCACTAAATGAGAACTAATATATGAGTTCGAAGTTAAAGATTATCACCATTGATCAAAAATAAATTGAAAACTTGTTCGCTATGTGCAAGCTCTACCTTTGGTAGATATACAATACACGCTTTTTGTTTTTATTCTCCTTTTTATTTTTACACTTGTTTTGTTTTATTTAAAAACAAGATGTACTGGGGTAATAAACTAAGACCGTACTCTGTGTTTTTTATAAGTTTGATATCATTTTTTTTAAAAATAAAAATTATGTTTTTTCGACGATTAAAGCACACAGAGTAATAATGTGCCAACTGAATTAAAAAGTGTATATTAATGTTAACAACTTATAAATTCAGTTAGTACAACGATATTAACATTAGATTTTTGAATAGTTTGAGTGTTGCAGTTAAATTATGCGAATTTTGTTGTAAAAACAAATGTTCAGTTTTACCAAACGACTGAAATGCTTATTAACCGAATTTGAATATCAGTACCCGAATTTCAGTTGGCAAATAGCTAAATTTTTCTCTGTGTGAGTGCAATGAAAACGAAAATTTTCAATTTATAACGAGCTTTCAACCTCCGTATATTTACAAAAATAAAGCAAATCAAACATATTAGCTAGATTGATACTAGTATTTCGATCTGGCTAAAGATCTCATCAGAACCCGAAGTTTTAGAAAAGCTAGAGCCTATATAATAGGCAGAACTTTAACAAAAAACCTATTAATAATCAATGTTGCTCCATTCTTGTCTTCTTAGTAATCACCCACGTGGTTAGGTCTTTTCCTAACAAGCATCATGACGTTACTAAATTTTGAAGACCAAAAATGTTCTATTTATATAAAAAATTTTTAGTGTGTACTCTGGCTCAAGTAATATTTTTTACAGTTATATTAGTTTTTTGTTTTTATATACATCGAGATTATTTTTATGTTATTTTCAATTTATAACGAGCTTTCAACCTCCGTATATTTACAAAAATAAAGCAAATCAAACATATTAGCTAGGTTGATACTAGTATTTCGATCTGGCTAAAGATCTCATCAGAACCCGAAGTTTTAGAAAAGCTAGAGCCTATATAATAGGCAGAACTTTAACAAAAAACCTATTAATAATCAATGTTGCTCCATTCTTGTCTTCTTAGTAATCACCCACGTGGTTAGGTCTTTTCCTAACAAGCATCATGACGTTACTAAATTTTGAAGACCAAAAATGTTCTATTTATATAAAAAATTTTTAGTGTGTACTCTGGCTCAAGTAATATTTTTTACAGTTATATTAGTTTTTTGTTTTTATATACATCGAGATTATTTTTATGTTATTTTCAATTTATAACGAGCTTTCAACCTCCGTATATTTACAAAAATAAAGCAAATCAAACATATTAGCTAGGTTGATACTAGTATTTCGATCTGGCTAAAGATCTCATCAGAACCCGAAGTTTTAGAAAAGCTAGAGCCTATATAATAGGCAGAACTTTAACAAAAAACCTATTAATAATCAATGTTGCTCCATTCTTGTCTTCTTAGTAATCACCCACGTGGTTAGGTCTTTTCCTAACAAGCATCATGACGTTACTAAATTTTGAAGACCAAAAATGTTCTATTTATATAAAAAATTTTTAGTGTGTACTCTGGCTCAAGTAATATTTTTTACAGTTATATTAGTTTTTTGTTTTTATATACATCGAGATTATTTTTATGTTATTTTCAATTTATAACGAGCTTTCAACCTCCGTATATTTACAAAAATAAAGCAAATCAAACATATTAGCTAGGTTGATACTAGTATTTCGATCTGGCTAAAGATCTCATCAGAACCCGAAGTTTTAGAAAAGCTAGAGCCTATATAATAGGCAGAACTTTAACAAAAAACCTATTAATAATCAATGTTGCTCCATTCTTGTCTTCTTAGTAATCACCCACGTGGTTAGGTCTTTTTATTATTTAACTTCGAACTCATATATTAGTTCTCATTTAGTATGATAACTCGGTTATATGAATGTTTGATGTTTGCATGAGATTGTCACTTTTTTCAAAACGTGTTCTAATGATGGTAACCTAGAAAATTCCCGAATTAGAAATATCAACACATTCCTAAAAGTGGTGAATTAATAAATTTAAAAACAAAAAAATCTATAGATTATATTTTTTTTTTTTTTTTTTTTTTTTTTTAAGAAGCAACGCTCAGGAAATTCTTCCTATTTATTAATGTGTTGCTTTCTTTGGAAAGGGGATAGTGGAGAGATGAAAGGTGGTGAAAGATGAAGGGCTTCAAACATGGCAACACTGTAATTGCGCGAGATGATAAGTCTTAGAACAGTTGTTGCTCGCCGCCTGATGAAGAGTTGGCGAATTTATTGAAGCATTTTGATTCATAGCCCTGATTCATTATTTTACTTCGGTGGGGTTAAGTGCTATGGGAACACCGAAGGTGGGCGCAGCGATATATATTAGTGATAGAAAACTCATACATATTATTTTTCTGAATTGATGTTGTCGTCACCGGGAATCGAACCCGGGACCATCTGTGTAACAGTCCAAAGCGCTAACCATTACACCACAAAGGTCGAAAAAATATAATTTTTATTTTTAATAAAAATTATATCAAACTTGTAAGCCTTATTATTTACAAACTTATAACCACATATTTTTTTAGTTGCTTATAAGCATATAGTTATTCATATGTTATTTGTATTTATATTCATATAGTTATTCATATATATATTCATATTATTTTGGAAACCACTTATTTTTTTATCTTTTTTGTAATGTAGCCGGTAAGCTAGAGTACAAATTTTGTGAGTTTTTTCATGAAGCAAATAACTATATAAAACTACTTACAAAATCGACCTGGTCGAATAAAAATAATGAGTTTTGACGCCGAGTTAGATGCAGTCGGACCTGCTTATTATTTAGATACTTTTAATGGTAGCCCATTACTCAAATTTTGCTGTGATGTAATAATAATTATTAGAGTTCGTAGGAAGAGTAAAAAATATTTTTTTTTGCGATGTCATCACATTTCAAAATGTGTTTGCATCAATAAATGAAAACATTGATTTTGTTTTTTATTTTATTTTTTACAAACTTTATTATTTTCTCAACTCCATCGATAAGCGTTCAGAGGCATAAAACGCTACACAATGGTCTCCAAGTTCAATTTTTTGAACAAAACTCAAAACTTTTATTTCTATATTTGTAGTTGAAATATTGTAGCAAACACTTAAAAAAACGAAAACAGGCGTTTGTTTTTCCAAACGTGAATTAATCGTTATTCTATGAAGGCAGGAAGTTCAATGTTTTTTTTAGAGCAGTGGTAAACTTGTGATTTTGTTGTATTTTTTAATCACAATTTACCAGAAAATAAATAAACTTTTTTAATATATTAATTACACAGTAAGTATGTGAAAATTACACAAAAAAATCCCGGGACACGTAAACTTAATTTTGGGGTGTAGAATCAAATAGTATACTCCGTTGTAATAGGTTAGGTAAAAATAAAAATATTTAAATTTTAAGTTTGCATGAACTCATGCGTGTTTTTTTTTTTTTTTTGAGTGTCTTTTTAGTAACAAATAATAAAATCTTATTTGATATTACTTTATTTATTGTTTATTTTTCTAAACTTTAGTCTAGCAATGATGGCTAAACTTAAGTCTAACAATGATTGAACTAGTATTTTTCCTTGAAAATAATTTGACGATGAGTGTATTTTAAATCCTGGTTAAATTAAATAGGTTTGCGCGTTTAAATTTCTTTTTTTAGCCCTCGACTTTTAAGCAAATTTTAAATGCACTCCAATTCCAAAAGTTTCTAAAAATTATATATAATAAAAAACTGTAATGAAGGAATTCACAGTAAAAGTGTTATCGTAAATAAAAAGTTGAAACTTGAAAGTTTTAAATTTTCGTACCTTTAAAAGAAAGCTTTCCGAAATTTAATTTTTACAAACAAAAAAAAACATTTTTTTTAAGTATACCAAGGTTGAGTTTCATCTACATTTTATACAATTTTTTAACGAAAAGTCTAAAATACTTGCAAAAATTACTTATTATAGCAGAGATCCGAAAAGATTTAATTTTAACAAAATATTTGGAACAATGGTGGAATTTTTTTATGATCAAACTATTTTTTACATTTTTTTCTCATGAGCTTTGATTTTACAAAACTGGATAAATTACTACTCAAGAGGGCCAACCTACTTAAAAGTTATTCGGCGTAAAACTTAATAGTTTAGAGGCAGTGTTAGGACATTAAAATTGGAAATTCACAATTATTTAAATTATAACATCAATAAAATGGCCAGTGTATGGGCGAGAAATAAAATTTGTCAAAAAGGTCTTTAAAATAACTCTCATTACATATTTTATTTCACATGAAATTTGAACTATAAGTACACAGATACAATTTTAGTCACCGACAATTTTCAGAGGACAAATGTAAAAGGGGTAGAAGATTTTACTTTAAATTTGTTTCGATCTTCTACCCCTTCTACATTGGTCCTCTGAAGATTTTCGGTGGTAACGACCTCTCCTTAGATAAATGCTGCATTAAATTAGCATTTAAAGATATTTTTAGAAAATAAATAAAGATTGCACGGGGTTTTGTTTAACAAAAAACAATTGATCTTGAACTTGAATAATCTTGCTCTAATCATAATTTATGATAAAAGATCGAAAAATAAATTTTAGGTTTAATTTTTTAAAATTGAAAATTAAATTTAATAAAATCTAAATTTTAAAGATTCGTTTTTAAGAATAATTAGTACCACATTGAGGTTGAAGACTGCTAACAAAAATGTTGAGTGGTTTATGTTAACGTAACGACTATGGGCAGTATTTGGGTAACTGGGCAGTATTTGGGGTTTTAAAGAATTATTGATAACTAGCTGACACTGCAGATGGTTTCCCACCCAAGATTTTATTTTAGAAGTAAATTTTCTTAAAATAACGAGTTACACTTTTCATTTAAATTTGACTTTCCTAACCATGTACTTAGAATACTATGTACTTAGAATACTATGTAGACTACTGCAAATGTAGTTAAAAACAAATGAAATTCCACTTATGGAAAGACGACTTACATTTCAGTAAATTCAATTAACATTGTCATTTGTTTTTTAAAAAATGACAATAAAAATTAAATGTTTTTAAAAAAAAAAAATTACTAACAATTGTAGTAAAAATGAACCACATGTTAGTAAAAAATAAACAAACATTTATTTGTTTTTTCTTTGATATTTTAAATTTTGAATCTCGCTCCTAGACGAGGACAAGAAATTCTCATTGAGTTTGTGATTTAACATAACAAATATCTCTAGAAATTCTAATAACAAAGTCCCCTGAAGATTTCCTTGGGCAGGAATGAAATCCGGATAGGGACACGCCCACATCAGATTGTTTTTCACAATTTGTTAAATAAGTTTTGGGACTTTAGCACATTTAATTACTATAAAATTTATTTTTTTTATTTTTTTAAATAACAAAAAACAACTGTAAAAAATGAATGTTAAATCATAAAGCAGTCATTTGATGTGGTTTGTTTTTTAAATGAACTACAAGGTTAGTAAAAAATTAAATTTCTTCTACAAATGACTGACATTTACATTAAAAATAAAGAAACTGTATTACAACCCAAAAAACTACATATTTTTAAGCAGAAGTGCCCTGAGTGTAGGCCTGCTAACTTATATCAAACCACAGTTTAGGGCTTAACCATAGTTATGAATGTATGAAAATATATGTGGTTAAACTAAACATTGGTTATTTTAAGAAAAGTTATTTCTTCAATGAAATTTTCAGCAGGACAACGTCTGCCGTTTCAGCTAGTCTTTAATAAATATTCTACTCTTTGTTAAAGTATATTGAACTAAATAAGAAATGTATCATATATGACATTTGATTGACAATTTAAAATATTAACAAAATTGGACAATTAAGCACTCATGTGTTATGAACAAAATATATAAAAAATAATGTCAATGTATTTTCAAAATCTTTGTTACAATTAAGAAATTAAAAATAAAATGAAAATGTTTGTTTTTTATCCTGAATATCTTTAAATATGAAACGATATGATATATCTACATTAGGGGGTTCCGTAAAAATAGATTTGTTATTACACTCTTCAATTTTTTATTATTTATTTTTTTTTTTTTTTTGAAAACGTTAAAACGTGCCGAATTTTTTCCAAAAATGGTGCATTTTTGAAAATAGTGATTTTTTTATTAAAAACTTCTAATAGTTTTAAATTTTTAAAAATTTAATTTTTTATTTCAATTATTCCTTTTGTATACTAAAACAGATTTGGAATACTGACTTAATCAGATATCATTAACCACCAATTTGATAGAAATGTAAAAACATGTTTCTTTTTTTCTAATATATTTTAAAGATTTTTTAAAATGCCTAATTTTGAGAGGTCGATTGCTGTTTTTTAAATTGAAGAAATAAAACCATATTTCAAGTTCCCAGCTGCAGCGGTTTGGCCAGGCCGCCAAGGGGAGACTTTGCCCCTTATTTGCCTCTCCGTCTACTAGCTCCAGCGGTATAATCTATAATAATAATGAGTCAATCAAACAATAACGTTATTCTTTTATAAATATAGATATCATTAAATGAGTTCTTCACTCATAGAAAGTATGAAGCTCTTAGTTAATTTTAAGAAAGTTTTAGTTAATTTTGTGAAGCAAAGTTTCAATAATTTCAGTGATTCCCCTCAAACACTTAAATGCATATCACTTCATTAAGAATTCATTGCATATACAAAAATAGATCAATTAGTAGAAATTATGTGTAAAAAATCAAAATGATTTCTCAATTTATTTGTTGTCTACTGAAAAGAATATCTATCGCGGTAGGTCACATAAAGATATAAATCTATCAAGAGTTGACAACTAATTCAAGCCAATAAACCTCTCAATAAGTAATCCAACATTAACTCACCTGCATATAAAACACTCAATGTATTCGATACATAGCTGCACCCAAAAAAAAAAACAAAACAAAAACACTGTAACACTGTAACACTGTAACACACATACACCTGTGACATTTTTTAATTTAATTACGCTCTTCTTTTTTCACACACTCTTACAAATAATGTTTTTGCATACAAAACAGTTGGTCAAGTTACGTTAATTGGTATTCAATGTGACGTATGAGTTATATTTTGTTTTTACTATATCCATAATATTACGTATACGTATTATAAAATGTGCACGCTAAATACTCAACACATTTGTATTAACTCATTATCGACACAGTGTTTCTTTTTCGACCCAGTACTTTTAAACTGCTATATTTTTTTACTAGATAAAGTAAATTTTGTGATTTAAAAGCCTTAAAATTGTTTAATATACAAATAATAATACTTATAAAAAAAATTTTGGAACATTTTTATCTAGAGTTGCCAAATAATATGTAAAAATAAATTTTTGAACTTTTTTGATGGTACATTTTTCAAACATTATTTAATATAATAAAAAAGTCTAATATTTCTTATTTTCGATTGTTATGTTGGTGAGAAAAAAACCATGGAATTTTAAAATATACTAACAAGGAGAGTCCGTTAATGGGTTCCAGTTTATTGCGATGAAATTTGGATATGTTATAAAGTAGCAAAAATTAAGAGACCAATGTTTTTTTTTTAGCTGTCCAATCTCACATTTAGGGATTAAGAAGTAGGTTCAAAAATTACCCCATTTTGTGTTTATTCCGGTTTTTTCATATTTCTTCTAAACGAACTATACACTCATAGAAAAAGTTAGTAGACCGATTAATAAAGCCGTTAGTAATAAAACTTTGCAAGTTTCAAACTAATTTAGTTCAAATTGAGATTTTAATTAAAAATATTTTCTATTTTGCCTGGATGAAATGCTAAATTTTAAACAAATTTTTTTTTTGCTGAATTTACTTAAGTCTAAAAATATTATTTTGATAATCAAAACCAGCACAGCTCGTTTTGGTGCTATGTTTGAGTTTCAGTATATGTGTATTTTTTTTTATATTGTGTCAGTATAAAATAATCAAGTGGAGTGAACTCGCCGTATTAGGAAAATATTTAGAATAAACTGATAAAAAATATTAAACTATAAAAAATATTCGAGAGCTTTTTAAAAAAAAAGTAAAAAGGGAAAACTAATTTTTGAATTAAATTTTTGAATTTAATGAGTGGTTTTTGTGTTAAGTTAATTAATAAATATTTTACTTTTAAATTTTAAAAAATTAAAACCAAAAGTTTATTTTTCGATCTTTTATCATAAATTATGATGTGAGCAAGATTATTCAAGTTCAAGATCATTTGTTTTTTGTTAAACAAAAAACCTTGCAATGTTTATTTATTACTCAAAAAACTTTTTGTCCGCTAACTTTAAGCAGACTTTATCTACCTACAGGTCCTTACATGATTCATAATTTATGATAAAAGATAGAAAAATAAACTTTTGGCTTTAATTTTTTAAAATTTAAAAGTAAAACATTTAAAAATTGCAGAGTACGGCAAAACTGATTTATGGTCCTAATACTATAGTCAGAAAGTGTTGTTGTTTATTTAATAAACAATAACAACGCAGTGTATTATGACTAGAGATTCTATCCTATACACAAACAATGTTTATTAGTTAAAAATGTTTTATTTTTGATTTGAATTACTTCAATTCTTCCAATTTTGTTTTTTTTTACTTCTCATCGGCTAAATAAAACAATATTACCCGTATTGTTTTGATCTTTTTCTTTCAAAATTTGGGTAAAAATATTCTACATCTTCTACATTGGTTCTCTGATGGTTTTCGGTGACGCGAAATGAAACATGTAAGGACCTGTCAGTAGATAAAGTCTGCTTTAAGTTAGCGGACAAAAACTTTTTTAAGTAATAAATAAACATTGCACGGTTTTTTGTTTAACAAAAAACAAACGATCTTGAACTTGAGTAATCTTGCTCACATCGTTAATTAATAAAGTTATGACCACCCATTCTATATATTTCCGGTACGCCGATTTCAAAGGCGTACTTTACTTTTCGATTTATGGTACAGTTTTTCCACAAAATGACTTTAAAATTTGGCGCATGTACATGCAGTTTTTAAAAATGCAATCAACCTCCTTTCTGTTGAAATGCAAATACAAACCCTGTATTTTTATTAAGGGTACATATTTGATTGACAAAATGGCAGATTTAGCGGGTTTTCTTTTTTTTTCCAAATTTTTACGGTTTAAGCGAGTTTTATTGCTGAACTAGCAATTGACCTGAACAAATGGTCTTGCACTAGAAAGAGCCTATTAGGAAGTGGTGTTGCATCAAGAAAACAATTATTTTAATATAGTGCCTCATTTGTAAAACGAGGGATTTGTCAAAAAATTTATATGGCAGCATTGCTTTCCAAGATGAACATAGAGTTCAATTTTTGGTATAATATGTAAATACCTTTGAAAAGTATATGTGCAAAAAAATAAGCCAAAAATTTTTATATTTGAAAACCTTTTTCTAACCAAACCCCTACATTTGTGACAAATATGTATCAAAACGGAGCTTTTTGTTAGGAAATCTTTTGCAAATATAAACATTTTTAGCTTAAAATTTGGAAACATATTTTTGAACTAATTGTATTTGCATATCGCTGGACCTTGTGATCATAATGAAAAGCTATGGTGGCATGTACAATTTTAGACAAATCGCAAAATTTAGATAAAAAAAACGTTTTGATAAAATAACTTTTTTCTTAATAATTAACTCCTTTTATATGACTCTTTCCACTGTGTGAACGTTTGATTAGCTCCATTAATTATTTAGTGATAGAATTCGCGAAAACCGAAAGAATTCGAAAATACTTTTAAATCAAATATTTACCATAAATATTAATTTGGTATATTAATATGGTATTTCAACAGAAAGAAATCAGATTTATTGCATATGCAATTTTTTGTATATAAAAACCAGCACGAAGGTGCGTCAACCTTTAGTGCTATTTTGCGGACAAACTTTCTATAGATCAAAAAAATATAGTACGCCATTGAAATCAGCATGCCCGAAATATATTTCACTAATGGTCAGAACCATAGAATACATAGATTTCTAATTCTTCTTCTTCTTTTATCAACAAACAAATTTTTTCACACAAATTCAAATATTTGTTGTATAGGTATACCTCGTATATCCAACATATTCTCATGAGTTACATACATTGACAGCTAATGCCAAGGAGTTTGAGATCTATGTAATCTATGGTTAAAACCTTATTAATGTTTTTGATGTGAAGCCGTGTAATTTATAGTGTTTCAAAAATTTTAAAAATATTTTACTTTTAACAATGCATAGATATTGAAAACTTTACTCTTACATATTCTACTTTTATTTTCATTTATTTAGATTACGATACAGTCTTTGACATATAACACTCCGACTTACATATAAAAGGACAAATAAAAGGCAGATGCAACTCTCTAAGTTATTTATCTTATAAATACAGAGCTGTAATTAGTTGCCTTTTTATTTATAATAAATATTTTGCACGAATAGATGGCGCTTAGTTTTCATGCAAGCAACTAAAAGTTTAACCAAAAATTTGACTATTTTTATTTAACTAATTTTTACTAAAAAGATTCTGTTAATTTTACTGCAATGCCATTTATAACTAATTTTTGGAAACTTTCTCTGCTACTTCTACAGACTTATTTGTATAAGTGTAATAAATTTGGTATCTAATGAAAAGAATTTGAAATGCACATCACCGATATACAGCAGCAATACCGAGCATGCTCAACTTTTTCATACATTTTGGGGGTTTTGTACTAAGAGGTATAGGCGATTCAAGTCCATACTCACATATATTATTCTACATGGGTCTCTTAATCTTGCGTTTTTCTATAACATATCCAAATTTCAACGCAATTCGCACGGACTGTACGTGTGAGTCTAAAATATTTCAAAACTTATTCCATTTTCACTTAAAATATTAATAATGGCTGGTTCTTATTTAAATACTACTAAACTTATAAACATTATTTAGAAGACAATTTTTATCTAGAAAGCTGTTAACCTGAAAAAAATAATTTTTTATATGTTTTGGAAAAAGTTTAGTTCACTGAATGTCTTCAAAGTTCAAAATATCAACTTAGGTTGCTAATATTTTCGCTATAGGGCGCTTTAGGGCAAAATATGTCCAGCGGATCTGTGACGTGCCAATAATGAGTTAAATGTGTATAAACAACATTTTTAAGTTCAATAATTTTTAATATTGTCATTAACTTAACAATAGTTACCCGAATCATGTTTATGACAATTATTGTAAGTACTTTTTTTTTGTTTTCATTTTTGTAAAACAAAACAGTTGTATTAACATTTATATAGATGTTTTGCAAATGACATTTTCTAGTTTAAATTTTCTATTATTTTAAAATACGTATGATTATTTTTTTAACGTATTTTTTCAATTCTCTTTAGCAAAAAAAAAAAAAAAAAGACAGTACAAAAAAAACTATTCACGCCCGTGTAACTTTTACAATTTAAAACACACTTCTGTTTTTTAGTTGTTTGTTTTTATTTATTTTTCATCTTTTTATTGCTGTAACCACAACAACATATATAGAGAAAGAGTATTTAAATCCAAAGATTGTAAAGGAAATTGTTTTAACAATGTTAACTGTAAATAATCTTAGCTTTAATATAACTCTTCTAAATAACGTTCCTTATACTGCAAAAACATAAACTACATGTATTTATTTTGTGAAATATCATACAAAATTTTAATTAAAAACTAGAAGTTTTCAAAAACTTCTAGTTAAAGGTTGTAGTATAAAAAAGTTATTAACAAAACTCTTAAAATTGTAACAGTATTTTTAGGAAAATAACTTTATGTTCTTTAATACAATATATCTAAATTTAGTAATTGAACCATAGGTTTACATATAAAATTGTTTTCTATATCATATTTATTTTATGCATTATCTTCCGTTGTAGTTCTTTTTTATATTTTAATACACTTGCAATCTTAGTGGTGCTTATCAAAAACACACTCATAAAAAAAAAGTTGGTTCAAAAGTCTGTTAAATGGGTTCCAACTAGGGTATTCAATCGGTTAACTGTTACTCGACTAATCGATGAACTTTAATCAGACAACTGTTCGAGTAAATTAAAATGGCTAATTTCGAGTAACGAATAACTCGAAGAATTTTGGTTGATTAATTGAGTTAATCGAGTAAGTCAAATTATGTTCTGTTTCAGTTTATATTTCATTAAAAAAAAAACTAGTTTTTTATTTTTTAAAGATTACTTTTTTTTTAATATAAAACTATATTCACACTGAACCAAAAAATACATATTTTCGTTTGTTAAGTTTCCTACTTTCAAATTCCAGACAAATTTAAAATCGAAAATGTATTTTTGGGGTTCAATTTAAACATAGTATAAAATATAGAGCAATGTATCAGTTACCGCACAGTAAAAAGTTGGAGTTTAATTTTGAAACTTTAAACTTGAAACGGTGTTCATTCTAAACTCCTTTGGAATTAAATTTGAAATTAATTCCGAAGGAGTTTACATCTGAAACCGCGTGGTGTAAATTGAAATACTTGTTGGAATTGTTTTAACTCCAAAAGAAGCTTAAGAGTATACCCTAATGGAATAGATTTAATTCTTTTTGTATTTGTTATATATACACACCTGCTCGGCATTAAAATTAAACTAAAACTTTTTACTGTGCGTGTTTATATAGTATATATGTGTAGTAGGGCTATAACTTTGTTATGTGGCATCGCGATATGGGCAATACTGTACTGATAAAAAATAATGGTTTTTGGTAATTTTGGAGAAAAGACTTTCGGCACCTACCCCAATGCCTAAAATATCACATTTTTTTAGTAATTTCTAAAGATATTTTCAAAATATTCTTGAATAATTACAGACATTATTATTCTCAAATATATGCTCGAAAATATAAAAAATAAATTAAAAGCCAAAGGTCCGATTTCCATAAATTAAGCGAAATGTTAAGGTATCTAATTATTGAACAAAAAATAAAAATCGCAAAATCATTAATTTGTGTTACATATTTTTGCAAAGGTTCGATTTGTACTTAACTTATCATAATTTGTTGGTGTTACAGCTCTAATTGGGCCGTTGACTCTTTTATTCAATTCGGATTAAAAGTTAATGCTAATTTATATGATTTTTACTTTTTACTCTATATTTTTCCTCTTTAATGAAAATGAAAATTATTCAAGTTCGAGGCCATACTCTATATTTCTTTATTAGGATATTGTCCTAACAAATAATCTATAGAGTTTTTGTTTTCAAATTTATTCTTTGACCCTTTCATGAATGTGTTGATAGATCTATTTCGGGAATTTTCTAGGTTCCCATCATCAGAACACGTTTTGAAAGCGGTAACAATCCTATGCCAAACATCAAACATTCATATAAACTAGTTTACTCACTACATGAGAACTAATATATATTATATGAGCTCGAAGTAAAAAAAAATTATAACCATTGATCAAAAAATAAATTGAAAACTTTTTTTTTTTTTTTTTTTTTTTTTTATTAATTAATAATCATATAATTACAAATTATATGCTATTACCCTAACCGAGCACTAGCTACTATGGCCTTCGGCGCATTGTAGCGAAAACAGACCAGTGCATCTGGTGGGAATCGAACCCACGACCCCCGCACTGATAAGCCAACACGCTACCAACTAGCCTACCGGGGCGCACTTAAATTGAAAACTTGTTTTTTGTGTGTATGTCTACCTTTGGTAAATATTCAATACACGTTTTTGTTTCTTTTCCTTTGATATGCACATTTGTTAATAACAAAATGTATAGGTTAAGTAGTAAACAAGACCATACTCTATCTTTTATACAAGTTTAATATAATTTTTATTAAAAATAAAAATTATGTTTTTTCGACCTTTAATTTTGCAATGAAAATGAAATTTATTCAAGTTCGAGGCCATACTCTATATTTCTTTATTAGGATATTGTCCTAACAAATAATCTATAGAGTTTTTGTTTTCAAATTTATTCTTTGACCCTTTCAGGAATGTGTTGATAGATCTATTTCGGGAATTTTCTAGGTTCCCATCATCAGAACACGTTTTGAAAGCGGTAACAATCCTATGCCAAACATCAAACATTCATATAAACTAGTTTACTCACTACATGAGAACTAATATATATTATATGAGCTCGAAGTAAAAAAGATTATTACCATTGATCAAAAAATAAATTGAAAACTTGTTTTTTTTTTCCTCTTTATTTTTCCTCCATATTATTCTTCTGCTATTCTAATATATTATTCCTCTATTATTCTATTATTCCTCTATATTAGTTTTGATATTTGCAAAAAATTCAAAAATTTATATCTCTAATGTCTTCTTAAAGTCGAACTTTATGACAACGATTGTATATTATTTTATAATAGTCTTTATATTTTAAATTAATTTCCCAACCTTTTTTTTAATTTTGATACAATACATTTCGGAAATTCCGATTTTGTATTAATTTTGTGTTTTTTTTTTTTTTTTTTGAATTTTTAGGGAGAAATTAATTAAATAAATCTATTGAAATTATTCGAGTTACTCGAATAATTTTAAAATATTACTCGCTCAATCGAGTAAGTTGAAAACCTTAAAATCGAATTACTCTTTTACTCGCACAAAACCAAACCCGAGTAATTTGAATACCCTAGTTCCAACTCAATTGAAATAATTTTTTCAGTTGATATCGTTTAAATCTGGTATTCAACTAAAGTTACCACCCTAGCACATGAACAAATTTCAGTTGTACTTGAACTAATTGCTTCTTCTAATATTTAGTTTAATTTTTAAATTATTTTGAGAATTTGTCTCAAATGTGTGTGCGCTAGTGACTATGTATATATATTGTAAGTGGTGGTGGTTGCTTTTCAAGTGTGTATCAAAAATTTTTTACATAGAAACAACAACAAGCGCTTGCAGATAAAAATAAGTTTAAGCTTCAACCAGAAAAGCAATGCCGAGAAGAACGAGCTTTTAACCGAATATTTAGAAATATTTGCTAGCTTAATAAGTGTATTTCGATCTAGCTAAAGATCTCATCAGAACCCAAAGTTTTAAAAAAGCTAAAGCCAAAAAACCTATTATTTATAAATTTTGCTCCATTCTTGTCTTCTTAGCTATCAAACACGTGGCTAGGGGCTTTTCCTAACAAGCATCATGACGTTACTAATCTCTGAAGACCAAAAATGTTATATTTAAATAAACAAAAATAATTTTTTGTTTCACTCTGGCTCAAGTAATATTTTTCACGGTTTTTTTTTTTTTTTTTGGTTTTTATGTCATTTATTCGATGAGAAAATGCAAAAAATCTGAACATGGGTCCTCTGATTTTGTTTATTTTTTGTACAAATGGTCCCATTTATGCATTTCCTTTCTCAGATCTCCAAATTTGTAATGTCTAAAGTTTGTAATGTATAAAAATATTTCCATTTTTTAGAATAAAAAAAAAAGCTTTTTTAAAAAAAATCATTACAAATAGAAGAAATGTTTGTCCCATAAAAATCAGCATTTGTGTATTAAGGTAAGATTCCATATTATAGTAAACTGTATTTTTTTTTTTTTTGTAAATGGTTAGGTTAAGAAGAAGAATAAACGTTTTTCTTTAAAAATTAAAAACACTATTAATTTTTAAATCAGACTAGACTAGTTTCTGCCTTTTTATGGACAGGCTCATCAGTGATTTTATATTTAAATTGTATTATTATTTGTGTCTAATAATTATCAGATTGTCTCTATATGATAAATGTTTTCAACAACCTGCGGCTGTAAAAATCAAACCTGCGCTCATCTTACATTACAAACGTAACAATACCAAGTCAAGACCGTTTAGCGATCACACCCAAGTATGACCTCGAATCTAATGCAGCTAAATTGCAGTTTTCTTTCCTATTAGCTTCTTCTGTTATTGTATATTATACTCAGAAGTGACAACACTGACAACACAAATATTCCATTTTAAGATTTTTGTTGTATTTTTTAATCTCCTCCGTCCCTATTTCACAATGTTACCAGATTGACGTATGGGTTTCACGTTCAGAGTTGACAAATTTTGCGTTTTAAGTTGAGACAATCGCCACAGGGCAAATTTTATAATGTATTTTAGTACAGTGTTATATTAACGTCATATAGACAGTCGCAATTAATTTTTATTTAATATGCATTTGACAAATTTAATTTAGAAATGTTGAGGTTAAGAAGAAGAATAAACGTTTTTCTCTAAAAACCATAAACACTGTTAATTTTTAAATCAGACTAGACTAGTTTCTGCCTTTTTATGGACAGGCTAATCATTTTTTTTTTTTGAAAATCGTTGGGGGAGAAAGTTTTGAAAAATGTATTAGAAAACTGAATTTGCATTACGTATGCAATTTTTTAACAATCATTTTGTTTAAAAACATCAAGTTATAAAGTAGACAAGTGCAAATATCGTTTAAATTAATAACATGCGATAAACAATTAAAAAGTTCTGGCACTTCAAAGTGAAGCACTTTTAGCATTTTTAAAAAATTTATGAAAATTAAAAACGTGCATTAAAGCGCAAGTTTCTACAAATTTATGAGATCTGAAAAAGGCTATGTGAAAATGGGACTTCAGAGTATTCGTGTACAAAATATTAACCAAATCGGAGAACCTAAGAAAACAAATGCTATTTTTCCAGTGTTCTTTGATGGAATGAATGAAATGCATCGAGATTATTTTTATGTTATTTTCTATTTTATTTATAATACTGTAATTAAAATAATATTGTTAGCAGTAAAGTAAAAAATATATTTATTTACGTCAATAGGATTAAATATTTTACCCTTGTATCCTTGTAATATTTTCATGCAATTCTTCATTGCATTGTTAACGAAAACTAGAAGCAAAGACAGACAAGAGTGATCGAGAAGAACAAAAACGCAGTGGTTGTTTTGCAAATGTGTATCCTTTTCTTTTTTTGAAGGAAGCCAAGCTCGAAACAAAAAAAAAGGTTGCAATTTAAAATATAATTAAACTGTTAAAATAATAACGTTAATTTTAAAATAAAAAATATATTTACTTATGCGAATTCTACATGGCAGTAACAGAGACAACAAGAAACAACAAACATAAACGAGCAAGGATGTTATAAAAAAGTGAAAAATAAAACGTTATTAAGTGAATTTATAGAAGAATAAAATTACATGAAATTTGTTGTCATTACATAAATAATTGGCAAAATGATACATTAGTTATGTATTTGAGCAGCATTTATTTTAAACAAAAATTCTTCTAAATTTTTGTAAATTAGTTTTTTACCTAGTGTTAACCAACTAACAGAAATTGTCTACTGATTTCAACTGATTTATTTTCGTTTCCATTTAACAGCTTTTCTGTCAAATTTTTACCCAAACCTTAGGTCACCTAAATTTAGCATAAAGTAATTCTGAACTTCATTGAAAATTCTGCTGACGCAAATTTAGGTACTTCTTTCAGTTGTCGTAGCTGAATTTTCAAATAGTTGTACGGGATTTTTTTTATGAGTGCAATAAAAAAGCCACTATTACAACAACCACTTGGCTAGTTTTTTAAACAAATGCTCTTTTTAAAAAATGTTCATGTTTTTGTAAAAAATATAAAGCAACGTTCACTATTATGTCCTGTTCCACTTCGTTTTTTTTTTTTTTTTTTGTTTTGCTGTTGTAGGAATAAGTCTCAAATTGCTGGCTGCTATCTAGTTCAACTTCCGTAACACTATTTTAAAAGAGTTTCGACCAGAGTGCACATGTTTTTCTTGGTTTTATTGTGCCATTTCAAAAAAACACAACTACAATTTTTCGTAAATATAAAAAGTGCATAACAAACAAGTTTTAAAGAATTTTGCAAATTCTGTTTTTGTAAACGGTAAGAATTTTATTCACAATTTAAATAAAACTAATTGATTTCATATACAAATATAATATGTAAAACAAAAATGCAAAAAATTTAATTTTCATTCAGTTCCCTTAAGTGAACGTTTAATATATTTTTTTTTTTTATTTATTAAAATAGTTAGCTTTATAAAGGGTCCGCCAAATAACTTTTTTTTTTTTGAAAATGCTATAAAAAAAAACTACTGAATATTTTCTCAAATTTCTTTTTTTATTTGAAAGTACAATCCTTCCGGTTAATAATGGAAAATAATTTCATTCAAATGGCTGCCTCGGCTGGCCATGCAGTAGCCTACACGATCGGTCCAATTTTTAAGCACATTATCGATTGTGTGGTGTATTTCACCAATGGCTTCACGAATATTGTCCTTTAAAGCGTCAATTGTCTCTGGCTTGTTGGCGTAACACTTATCTTTGACGGCACCCCACAAATAATAGTCCAACGGTGTCAAATCGCAGCTCCAAGGTGGCCAAACGACATCAGCTCTGCGGCTGATAATGCGATCTTCAAAAACAGGGCGCAAAACATCGAGTGTAGCTTCGGCTGTGTGGCACGTAGCGCCGTCCTGTAAAAAACCAAATGTTGCCAATATCCTCCTCTTCAATTTTTGTGAACAAAAATTCGTTCAACATGGCCCGATAACGATCGCCATTGACTGTAACGGCCACTCCTTGTTCACACATTCTACAACATTACCATGATTTTCAAAGTAATGTCGCAATATATCCCAGCGTTGTTCAAGCGTATACACAACCATATTCGTTCAGCGGAAGGATAAAACTAATTATCTGTCAAATCAGACATGAGCTAAGTGTTACAATTCACGAAATAAGCACTAGTTGAAAAAAAACGTTAGATGGCGGACCCTTTATATGGTAACGTTTTAATAAACAAAATTAAAGTTTATTTTAATCTTGATGTTCTGGGCATGAGAATACATTGTGATGACCGTTGGACAGATCACATCATTCAAGTGCCTTGGTTTTCTAAATTAGTGTAAAAAATACTTCACTCCATCCGAACTCCTTGCTATATATACCACATATATCCGGCCGAAGATGGAATACAACTCCCATATATGTGCAGGTGCTTTAAAGTCTATTTTGGGGATTCTGAATCGTGTGCAATGGAGGGCGTTGATGCTTATCAGCGACAGTATTGTTTTAAGCTAATTTGACTTGTTGGAGTTTCGTCGGAATGTGGGTTGTGTAACTTTGTTCTATATATATTATAATGGGAAGTGTTCTTCTGATATAAGTCGACTCATCCCGAGGGCCCGGGTATCTATTCGTACTACCTGCGCGTCAAGTAGATCTCATCCGTTTGTTGTCTATATTTCGCCATATCGCATAACGTATTACAGAGAGAATTCGTTTTGCAGTTGCACGAGCAGCATGTGGAATCGTCCCCCTGCGGAGGTCTTCACTGCAACTTGCAATGTAGAAAAAGTTAAGTGAAATGTTATCACTCTTTCCTCCTTCCCATAACCTATTTTCTTGATATCAACACAATTCAATGCATTAGTAAGGGGCATCCCCATAGTGTTGACTCAACGTAAAAAATAAATAAAAATTAGTACTCACAAAAAATGGTCTATTTATGGTTGAAAAATGCTCAATGAATTAGCCTATAATCTGGTGTTTTTGGATTTGGAATATTCCACTTAGTTTTTTTGTATATAGCCAAAATACCAGGTGTGGGCCGCATTGGGGTACATTGCCTTACACATAAAACAAATTTTGAAAAAAAAAAGTTTAAAAGATGGAATAAAAAAATAAGTAAGAACCGCAATAAAATTCTACTCCCCTTTTTCATTTCACAAATAAATTCCAGTTGGAATATGTACAGAATAGATATTATTTCATACAAACAGTTTGTTGTAAGGAAAATTGAAATAAATGAAAATCTCTGAAACTACAACATCAGTTTACTTAATGTTATTTAAACATGCTTAATAAACCACAGATTGCAACAACAACTGCACCACAAATAAGCAACAAAATCTACATTGTGATGGTATAGATGCGTAGGCTATGAACGAAAAATGCATGAACAGAATTTTTTTAGTTCGTTTCAGAATTTAACAAGAACTTGCCGTGGTTTATATTTTCTTAGAATATCGCTTGGAGACCCAAGCTCTCGATTTTCAGCTTTGATGCTTTCTACACTAAGGGAACTTCTGCTTTAAAAATTTGTATTTGCTTGGGTTGTAAAGCGGTTTCTTTATTTTGAATGTAAATTTCAGTCATTTGTAGAACAGATTTAATTTCTTACTAACCTTGTAGTTCATTTAAAAAAACAAACCACATCAAATGACTGTTTTATGATTTTACATTCATCTTTTACAGTCATTTTTTTGATATTTAAAAAAAAAAAAAAAAAATAAATATTTGTTTATTTTTTACGAACATATAAAATAAATGTTTGTTTATTTTTACTAACTACAATTGTTAGTAATTTTTTGAACTGTAAAAACAAATGACAAATGTTAATTAAATTTAATGAAATGTTAGTCGTCCTTTCTTCAAGTGAAATTTCATTTGTTTTTTTGACTACACTTGCTGTAGTCTTTGCCTACATAATATCCATCGTGTACTAATCCTACGAATACTTCCAATAGTAATAGATTTATTGAAATGGAAAAAGACCTATTATATTTTAAACTAAATTTTGTTTCATAAAATAAAATATGAATTTATAGGGAAACTGCATACTTTATTATTGCATCTTTCCTTAGACATTTACTATAAATATTCAAATCTTAACCTAATTTAGTAATTTATTGGGTATTGCCAGCGCAATAACCAATATCTTGTATTCAAATCTTAACCTAGGAATATTACTATTTTAATTAATTGATCACCGGACCATCCTGTCTGGCTTCTTCTTAGCCGCCGATGTCATTCAAATAGCAATAGCTCTCGAGCAAGCATATTAGGTTAGGTCGAAAAGTGGATTCGGAGAAGGGAAAATGCTTCCCTAATCCGACTCAAGTCCCTGAGGACTTACACTTAAGCCAGACTGTCGGCTTGTTGTGCGCTCTAAACAATCGGTCCTATGTCACCTTCCTACCTCAGGAACTTCGTCGCACTGACGAAACTCCTCAACTTCTTGCATCCTATGCCCCTAAGATCCCCCAATGTGGATATTGGGTCACTGGATAGTATTTCGAGTAGCCCAAGTGCGATTTTCGTGTCGCATTGGAGACTCATTCTTAAATTTCAACAAAGTTCGTAACCTCCTTCGACATAAGTTTAGTTGAGCTTTTAGGGCCGGGAACGGCATTCTTTCCATCTTCTTTTTTCACTAACAAAAGCCTGTATGTCGCCAGGACATACAGACGGCAAGGGTCGCAACAGTCACAACATCTGTAAAGTGATCTACAGCTGATTGGATGTCATCAGAGTTTCTCAATGGGACATTTTGTTGTAAGTGAGAGCTTACATACATTTTGTATTTTTGCCAGTTTGTGTTCAAGAACTTTTTGCATGCTGCTTGGGTCCCAAAAGGAAATAAAATTGTTTTAAACCATTGTGCTGGAGGATATAGGCATATCTGATTTTTACTACGTTTGTAACTTATCGAAAACAAAAATTCTGGGACCCCATTATTTATAAATGAGTAATTTCAAAAATGTTTGAAATATGTTGAGACTGACTTTAAACGTATATCATTTCTCAAGATTTTTTGAATTGAGAGCAACGGTGGACATGGTTTGTTTATATCATTAAACTTCTTTTTAGAGATCTTCAAAAAAATAAAACTATTCTGAATTTTTTGTAGAAGATCCGATTTATATAAAAATCATATTTATAAAATGTTTCGCCATTTTTCTATATATCCAGAGAGTTTTATTATCTAAATCGGCTACGTTTTGGAGAAAATTTTCATTGAATGTTATCCATTTCAAATATTCTAAAATGTTACTAGTTAAAACTATACCGCGTATGATGAATCATATAATACATATAATAAGATTCATCATACGCAGTGTGGTTCTAACTACCAAATTTTAGAATATGTATGTATGTTTTTATCGCAACCCAACTTTTGTATATAAATTTTGGGGAAACAATTTAAAATTTTTTTTTTTGCGTTTTTATAAAAATTCAATTGCTGAAGTCAATTTCTTTTACATTTACAGCAAAAAATATTTTAAGCTTAAAAACCCATACTTATTTTCTACGACATCCCTTTATGTTGCAAATATTATAAAAATAACTTTAATCTACTAGAATTATTTAAAATTTTTGGAATTGACAAAAAATGTTTACCTTTTTACATTCTATATGTGATGTTTTATGTGCCAAATTGATAGAAATAATTAACACTTATTGTCTAATTTTAAGCTGTTTTCTTTAAAGACAATTTACCAAATCAACAATCGCTGAAAAATATATAAAAAAAAAATGTTTTTTCAAAAATTATTATTGCCCTTAATTTTATCAGCGAAAACTTTTGTTATCAAAATGATTTTTCCTGAATTTTTTTCCTCGAAATTTTTTAGGAAAGGTTTTAGTTGAATTCTATTCCAACACAAATTCTTTTTTTATCTGAATGGATTGAGGGTTATGCCAAATTACCATAAAATATATTGATTGAAAAAACCCAATTTCGTTTTTTGTCGCAAATTTTTTTTTCACGCTGAAACAATTTTTTTTTATTTCAGTTTTTGCAAAATTAAAATTTTTATTTAAATTTTTAAGACAAAAAAAACTAACAAAATGTAAAGTTATCCTAAAATGTGTCCATACTGATTGAACATAGTGTTACTTTTGTTATTTTAAGGTATAAAAAGAAAACTCAAAATAATGCATATCATGTGTACAGGCATAAAGGGTTTAAATCCATTACCCAAACATACGTAGCACAGAAAAACATTATTTCTGTTTGTACATCATCTAAATTACATTTAATTATTCTGCACTTAATCCCTAAAGATTTAAAACAAAATTTTCACCTTTCTGCGACTGAAGCACAGGGTTGCCAAAGGAACTTTTTTGAAAAAATATCATTTCAGGCCATCATTCTTAATTGCTTTCAAAAAAAATTTTGTTTATGCCTACAAAATTTTGCTGAAAACTGTTAAAGCTGATTTTTAAACTTTATCGTTTTTGTATTTTTAACTTTTTTGTGAAATCGACAGTACTTTTTCACAGAAATGTTATACTCTAATTGCAGAAAGCATAGTTCCATAAGTATAGACATTTTAAATAAAAAAAATATATTATCGATGTATGCAAAAAAAAAAAAAAACCCCCTTTCTAGGAGGCACTAAATCATGCAATTTCCTTATATTAGAAGAACCAAACGCGACGTTTCAGAGTATTTTGCGATAATTTTATTATGTAGTGCGCCCCGGTAGGCTAGTTGGTAGCGTGCTGGCTTATCAGTACGGGGGTGGTGGGTTCGATTCCCACCAGATGCACTGGTCTGTTTTCGCTACAACGAGCCGAAAGCCATAGTAGCTAGTGCTCGGTTAGGGTAATATAATAGGATATAATTTGTAATTATATGATTATTAATAAATAAAATAATAAAAAAAAAAATATTTATTATGCCTCTGGTAAAGTGTTTGTAGCCGTCACATAATGACTAGCATAAATAATTTGATTACAATTAATTACTGAAGCATTTTCCTAGTTAGATTTTCACAGGAAGAAGAAAAAAACATTTTTATTGAAAATTTAACGGACACGATGGGTATGCTAGGCGGACACAGATACGTCCTCACCAATGACTCGCCACTGGTTAATTTATGTGTCAATTGAACAAAGTATTTTACATTTTTAAATTGCTCTATATGAAAAACTTTTTACTTTGTGTAGTAGTGAGTTTCAAACCCACAACTATACATCAGGCTATGACTCGTAGCATCACATCTTAGTGACTTCAGCCAGGGCCGATACAGCGATGAGTTTGGTTTAGTTTAGTTTTGTCTACCACAGCATTCACAATGTATTGTTTTAATCAGAAGAAATAGAATTGACTAATACCTAGGAAAAAATTTACGAGTCCTTGGAGGGAAGGGGACCACACTGCGGCAGTCTAGTTTATACATCGTGTCCGTTAAAATTTTCAATGAAAATATTTACTATGTCTTATAAATTAAATTTGTTACTACAATAATTCAATATTTGATATAACAAAGTTTTAACTAAAAATTTTAAATTAGTTAAAATAATTGTCAAAACTGTTTCACTTAAATTAACATTTTATAATATTTGAAATTATTATTTATATGACAAATTTCGCTATTAAATGATTGTGAAATTTAATTGATGCAGCCCATATCTGATCTACACACAGAGAAACAAGATGTCAAACGAATTTCAAATGATATATTAATGGTAATATTTTGGGTGTTGCAACTAAAATTCTGTTGAATAAGCCGAAATTTGTTGTGAAAGCTAATGTAAAGTTTAGCTAACTGTCTGAAATTCATATTAGCCGAATTTGAGTCGTAGTTACCGATTTTCAGTTGGCAAACAGCAAAATTTTTTTCTGTGTGTATTTATTTATATTTTATATAAAAAATATGCATAAATTACAAACTAAACAATGACTTTTACAACAACAAAAAATTTAAATGAATTATTAAATGAAAAGTTAGCAAACAAATGCATATTATTTGTGTCAAAAGACATGTCAGTGTTAGACAAAATTTAAATAGATAATTTTCACTACAAAAAAAAAAAAAAAAAAAAAAAAAAAAAAAAAAAAAAAAAAAAATATAATTTCTATACATAAATATAGAATATTAACAAAAATAATGTGAATTTAAAACAAACAAAATTTTGAGAAGGATGGCCTTCAAACAAATGAGTAAAATTAGTATCTGTAAAAGTCTTTTGCTAAACATCAGTGAGCTTATTTTTAGCAAAAACTTTAGCAAAATTCCGCCAAATGTTTTGCTTACACTTATTTCAATGCAAATTGAAATCGACTTGTTAAAATCAACAAAATTCTTTGCTGGAGCTTACTAGATTGAAAAAATCTTATTATAACATTGTTACTTTCGTTTATTTATTTTACTGAAACTTAACTCTTTTTTTTTGTGATTGCTTTTAATATATATAAAATTTTCAGGACTTCCACGTCGTTAACATAATGCAATTAAATAAAAAATCTGGAAATAAACAAAATATTTAATTAATAACATTAAAAACAAAATATAATAATTGCCAATTACTTACATGCATGTATGTATGTATGACGCAATTTTACATTTTTCAAATGAAGATAATTCTAAAATACAAAAATGAAATATTCAAAATATCGCTAATTATCATAAAAACCATTAAATTTTTTAAAAACAACTAATTGAAATGGGCATTTACTGTTTTGTACAGTTGGATCAAAGCGAAGTAAATATTTTGTTTTTGTCTGCATCTTCAATTTATCAAAATATTGTTTTGGACAGTAGCACCAAAGCGTATTTTATTTTTGCCTTGTGCGCCCCGATAGGCCATTTGGTAGCGTGCTGGCTTATCAGTGCGGGGGTCGTGGGTTCGATTCCCACCAGAGGCACTGGTCTGTTTTCGCTACAACGCGTAGAAAGCCATATTAGCTAGTGTTCGGTTAGGATAATAGTATATAATTTTTAATTATATGATTATTAATTAATAAAATAAATAAAAAAAATTTTTTGCCTGCATCTTCGGTTTTTAAATTTATCAGAATATCATTTATTTAGTATTTACAATAGTTTGTTTTTTTAAATGATTGAAATTTATCATAAAATTACCATCATAACACCATAAGAAATCCAACGAAGTCCCAGGCCAGATGACAATCTGAATTATCGTAGCGTTGATTCAAAATTACCACTCCATAAAATTTCGGCAATCTTTTTTTTCTTCAAACTTTTTTCGGATAGTGGTTGAACAAAAAAAAATTGTGTAGAGTGAAGAAAGCAAGTGCAATTGTGTTTCTTTTTAAATTAAACTTAACTCGTTACAGCGAAAAATTTAAAACTAATTTCTATATCAAAAAATAAAAAGTTTGACATTAACATAAAACAATAAAACAGTAAAAAAAAATGAATTTGCCCATAACAAAATACTTAATTGCAATAAATGTTGGTATCCGTAATATCCACTTCTATTCCTGATCACAATTTCCGATCAGATAATTTCAAATCAAACATAGATATCTTCAAATAGCGTACATTTATCGATTCTGATTCCCATATAAATAACGCAAAGTTATTGCAATATGACCACCGCGTATCGGTGTATTAACAGTGTTAATGGAACTATGAGATGACAAATTGATGGCCACAATTGAGGGAAATTTTCTTCAATGATAAATATTGACAATCCAGCAGATGCTCAGCTTCTTTGGCTGAGATGGATTGTAAAGGGTCCGCCAAATAACTTTTTCTATTTTTGAAAATGCTATAAAAAACAACTACTGAATACTTTCTCAAATTTCTTTTTTTATTTGAAAGTACAATTCTTCCGGTTAATAATGGAAAATACACTAAGACCTCGCTTTGCGTTGTTTCGTTTTGCGTTTTTTCGAACTTGCGTCGTTACTGAAGTAAGACACATTTCGTTATGAGTCGTGGTTTTTTTCGAATTGCGTCGTTTTGTGTGTTTTGTGGTTATGTTCCAAAACAAGTTTTCAATGTTGACGAGACTGGTTTATTTTGGAAACTACTACCAAAAAAAACTTTTATATCGAAAACTGAAAAATCTGCACCAAGATTTAAAGTCATTAAAGATAGACTGACACTACTTCTAGGTGGCAATGCAAATGGTGATTTTAAGTTTAAGCCGTTATTTGTTTACCAATCAGAAAATCCCAGAGCTTTGAAAGGCTGTTCAAAAAATCGACTTTCTGTACATTGGAGATAAAATAAAAAAGCATAGATTACGGCATTATTATTTAAAGACTGGGTTTCCACGTGTGCCATTCCTGAAATTAAAGCTTAATGCAATAAAGAGAACTTAAACTTCAAAGCTTAAGTTTTAGTAGATAATGCCCCTGGTCTCCCAGTTTATATTGATGATTTATCAGAAAATGTTAAATTTGTGTTTTTTACCGCCGAACACCACATCATTGATACAGCCGATGGATCAGGGTGTAATATCGAATTTTAAAAGCTATTATCTCCGACGAACATTTAAGCTACTTTTTATTGAAACTGATGTAGATGTACCCGAGCAGCCTACAATGCAGCAATTCTGGAAATCTTTTAATATTTTGAAGGCAATCGACATTATTTCAGAGCCTTGGGAGGAAGTGAAACCATCTTGCATGAACGGTGATTGGGGAAAATATGGCCAGAATGTGTGCACAAGAAAAAAAGGAGACAATTCCTCTTTAGCAGT
This sequence comes from Delia radicum, assembly GCA_021234595.1. Lineage (NCBI taxonomy): Eukaryota > Metazoa > Arthropoda > Insecta > Diptera > Anthomyiidae > Delia > Delia radicum. The sequence continues at coordinate 37,780,370 of CM037851.1, forward strand.
TGATAATGATGAAGCACATACTGTTTGTCAAGAAATCGCAAACTTAGCGAGAGAGTCTAATTTCGAAGGGATGGATGAGACTGACATAGATGAATTGCTAGCTTCTCACAACCATGAAATGTCTAATGAGGAATTGATTCAACTTGATTTGGAAATAATGAAGAAGACAGCTCGGGCTCGCTAGATATATGTGAACGTCAAAATTTAACATCACAACAAATTTCTTTAGCAACGAGTCTAATTGACGAAGTAATGGAGATTTTTTCAAAAAACCTCAATATAAGAAAAAAAGCTGTTCAGTTAACTTTGGACAAATTTTTTGAATAAGAGACTCCAATATCCATAAGCTCGTCTACAGAGTCTGATTTATTTTATAATTTATTTATTTTTCGTACATATTTTTAATTTTGGAATGAATTTCTAGTCTTTTTTATGTTTTAAATGAATTAATAAAGTTTTATTTTTGTTTTGTTATTTAAATATTCTTCTTTTTTTAACATTTAATGACTGAAAGAAAAATTCGGTAACCTATCGTTGATGTTTATATGATTACCAATAGAAAATACCAATTCACTTTGCGTCGTTTCGATTTGAGTCGCGATATTTTGGAACGTATCTACGACGCAAAGCGAGGTCTTAGTGTAATTTCATTCAAATGGCTGCCTCGGCTGGCCATGCAGTAGCCTTCACGATCGGTCCAATTATGGCCCAATTATGCCTCTGGACCAAAATCCGCACCAAACAGTGACTCGTTTTGGGTGTATCGGCTTTTCAATGTATGCGTGCGGGTTTTCTGTGCTCCAAATGCGACAATTTTGCTTGTTTACATACCCGCCAAGATCAAAATGAGCTTCATCTGAAAAGATGATTTTTTTGGCAAAATCCGCATCATTCATTTTCGCACACATTCTGCAACATTACCGTGATTTTCAAAGTAATGTCGCAATATTTCCCAGCGTTGTTCAAGCGTATACACAATCATATTCGTTCAGCGGAAGGATAAAACTAATTATCTGTCAAATCAGACATGAGCTAAGTGTTACCATTCACGAAATAAGCACTAGTTGAAAAAAAAAAACGTTAGATGGCGGGCCCTTTTTATATAACTTTTTCACAGTCCACAATAAATTATCAAAAAATACACCGATATCAATAGAAATTTCAATAACAAGCCGTTTTCAATATTTTAAAATTCAAATAAAACTTCCTTACTTTTGGAAAATTAAAATTAAAAAATTCAAAATCTTATTTACATCATATAAAATAAAATTGTATATACTAGTTTGTCTTAAAATGTCGAATATTTTTGATATTACTCATATACTTTTTGCATCATTTACACTACAATCACAAAATAGTATTATTTGAAAAATTCTTGTTTTTGGTTAAAATTTTGCATGGAATTTGACAAGTAAATGCAAGTAGTTTTTAAAAAACTACTAACTTTTGGTTGTATTATGAATGCAGTATTATAAAATTTCAGCACAAACGCGAATACTGTACTTTTTGTTCAATAGAGAAATATATCAATCGACTTTGTTTTGGAGTAAATATTCGTTAAATATACTCAAATATTCAATAAAAATGCATGTATTTGTTATATAAGCAATTGGATCATCAGTACGAATATATAAGGTGGCGCAAAAGTAATCCTCCTATCAGAAAATGCTATACATAATAAATACATAATAAAAAAAAAAACATCGGAAGGTTATTTTTGCGCCACCTTATATATTTCCCATGTCTAACAACAATAAATTCTCTCAGTGTACGAAAGAACTAAAAAGCCTACAAAGTATTAATTTTAAAATGTTAATGCTGGTAAAAGTTTTTTCATTTTACACTACGTTGTACAACAACTATTTAATTAAAAACACTTACACATTATAAAAATGTTTACAAAAAACTCATAAAGCTTTTTAAAAAAGTCACAGCTTTGACAGTCAAAAGCTATTTCTTTAGGCAAAAGGCCTTAAGTCATAGTTTAGTATTAAAAGAGCGTTACACAAAATATAAACATTAACAAATTGTCATCATCCTCAATCTATAAAAACTATAAACATCTACAAGTTTTTAAATTATAACTTTTTTTTTTTAAGAGAAGCAACACTCAGGAAATTTTTCCTATTTATTATTGTGTTGCTCTCTTTGGAAAGGGGATAGTGGAGAGGTGAAAGGTGAAAGGTGGGTAAAGATGAAGGGCTTTAAACATCGCAGCACTGTAATTGAGCGAGAAGCTAATGTTATTTGTTATCTTATTTTATCTCGATAACAAATTTCATTCGTAGTTGAACTAATTTTTGGATCTAAAATTTAGTTATTCGTGATTCTCCAATTAACAATTGTTCAAAATTTTCGTAAAACTTTATAAAAACGTTTTTTTTTTTTTATTTTAAATAAATTCATATTAAATGTGTGCTGGAAATGGTGTTTACATAATAACAACTTAAATACATTTTTGATTAAATATGAAAAACCTTCCTTAAATGATGGTAATTTAATATTGCCTAAAGTCAGATAATAATAAAATTTCTTACATTATTTTATATTTTTTTTCCTGTCACTGAAGTGCCTTAACATAGAAGAGTAATATTGGCTATAATATTGGTTTATGCTACATCGATCGACACACAAAAAATACAAATTTATTGATAAATCAAACAAAAAGATGAACAAATTATATTTAATTTAATCATTTTGCATTTTATAGATTGATTTGATGTCCTCTTGAACAAATATAGAGAAAAGGTCTTAATAAAAATACTAGGGTGATCGATTATTCGACATTTTTCGAAAACCGGTTTTTGGTTTTTCCGAATAGTTGAAATTTCAAAAAAACCCATTTTCGGTTTCTGAAACTTGTAAAAAACCGGTTAACCGGTTTTTAAATATTATACAGTTATACTCAGAATTAATATTTTTATGAATTTTAATAATTTTAGTTTTTATTTGAAAAAAGGCCCCAATGAAATAAGTCCCCAAACCAAAACTGAAATAAGGCCCTAAAAAAAGTCTAAAAAAAAATTGGGTCTTATTTCATTTTTTGGGACTTTATTTCATTTTTTTTTTGGGGCTTTATTTCATAATGAAATAAGACTCTAATTTGAGAAATGAAATAAGTCCCCAAAAAATATTTTTGGAGTGTTATTTCATTTTCTTAAAAATCAAAATTTTTAAGGAATGTAAGCAACCAATCTCATTCAAAGCACGCAGAAAAAACTTTATTACGAAGCCGCCTGCTGCGTTCTACGGAGGAAAAAAACTCCTAAGAGCGGCCAACGGCCGCCACCCAGAAGAACTTGTTTTTTAATTCAGATGTCGAATACGTTGAAATTTTATATTTTTAAGACATCAAGTAACATTTATTTGACCTGTCATAACTTTTTATGTCCCAAAATGCCAACCCACACCAAGATTTATTGTTTTTTAATGAATACATTTTACGTATATATTAGTGTCCAAACGTTAAATAAACAGAAGATAAAAAACAATCAATTAGCTGTTTAAATGACAAAGCTATGACTGGTCAAATTATATTACTTATTGTCTTAAAAATAAGATTTCAACGGATTCGACATTAGATTTGTAAAAACAAGTTTTTCTGTGTGGCGGCCTTCCGCCGCTTTTAGGGTTTTTTTCCTCCGTAGAACGGGGCAGGCGGCTACGCGAAATAAAGTTTTTTCTGCGTGCGACACAAAAAATAAACTATCAATTCGTTTGCATATTTTTTTTAGGGTACAATAATAATCTTCCAGTGAATATTGTTAAAAATTGTTTTTTAGTGAAATATTTTTAATGTTCATATTTACAGGTTTCATTTACTAATTTTTCTTATGTTCTTGCCGTCAAACAGCTGAGGACTCTTTGCAGGTATATACACAAAAACTATGTATTAATTAGAATAAAAAAATATTTTAATGTAATATATAATTTAGTTTTTTTTTTTAGGTCCTTATTTCATTTTCGAAATGAGGCTTTACTTCATTATGAAATATAGCCCCAAAAATTGCGGCGTTATTTCATTTTATTTTGGGGTTTTGTTTCATTTAGTTGGGGCTTTTTTTCATTTTGTTTTTTTGGGCATTGTTTCATAATGAAATAAAGCCCCCAAAAATGGGGGTTTATTTAATTTTTGGTTTGGGGACTTATTTCATTGGGGCCTTATTTCATAGAGCCTAAAAGATATAATGAAAAAATATTTTTAATAAACAAAATTTTTGAAAAATGTAATAAAATGTCTGCATTTCATAACACTAGAACAATTCCAAAATGACATAAAAAACTAATAATCTTTGATTTTATGAAAATTTGTAAAATCTATATTAGTAAATTTTAAGTAAAACTTTTATAAAAAAAAACTGAGTTTTAAAAAAAGATTTTAGAGCATTCCATTTCTAGCAATGTATTTTGTAAATTTACGGTTTTTAATATATTGAAGTCAAAAAGGATAGTTCAGAAATACACGAGTATTCGACAACAAAAAATCAGTTTATTCGAAAATCGGCTTTTTAGAAAAACCGAAACGAATAACGCACAATAAACCGGTTAAAACTGGTTTTCCAAAACCGACTCGATCACCCTAATAAATACCCATACCTCACATAGTCATATAGTCATATTGAGTTAACCCTTTCACGACTAAACTAAAATTGCAAACTGATAGAAAAAATAAGTAAAATTGTTTGCTAAAACTACTAAAAATTTGTAAAAAAAAAAGTTTTCTTGCTAAATATTAATAAGAAAAGGATAGCAAAAATAAATCTGTTGAATGTAAAGGGTCCGCAATCTAACGTTTTTTTTTTCAACTAGTGCTTATTTCGTGAATGGTAACACTTAGCTCATGTCTGATTTGACAGATAATTAGTTTTATCCTTCCGCTGAACGAATATGGTCCGTATGTTCGTTATCTTGTGAAAAAAAGTGAAAGAAACTGGCATCCTCATCGATAAACCAAAGCGTGAAAAGCCAAAAACAGTGCATACACCCGAGAATATTGCTGCTGTGGCAGAAAGTGTGCGTGAAGCGCCATCAACATCAATTCACCGTCGTTCTCAACAATTGAACAATTCGGAGACATCATTGAGATGAATTTTGCATAAAGACCTTGGTATGACGCCATACAAAGTCCAATTGGTTCAGGAGTTCAAAACAAAAAAAAGTTATTTGGCGGACCCTTTATATATATTTAGCTATATTTGAGATCAATATTAATTAATTGAAAGTAAAAATTAATTTACAAAAATCACAGAAAAATAAAAAATACCAAAAAAACAGCTACTCAAAATAAACTAAAAATGACATTGCAGAAAAAACTGCTAAAAATAGCAGATTTTTTTGCTAAAGAAATTATATATAATTATATTAAGCTATATATGACTATACATAAACTTTTTTCGTCGGGCGATCATGTGTACTCTCAAATATATTTATATTAAGCTATTAAAGCTATATACCTAAATATGATATTATATTAAATAAGATATGATTGTATATGCGCGTTTTTACTCGGCTCTTTTAAAATATTATCGTAATATAAAAAATCGTTTGGTTTGACATGGAATGACTCTCAAGTTTGTAATTTTATTTTGTAACTTTAAAAATAAGAAAATTATATTCTGTTCAATTTACTCTGCTGCCTTGCTTAACCGGAAATAATAGTAGAAAATAAAATCATAAAAATTTACTTGCACTACATTCGTTTTTAGTAAAAGAATTTATCGAGTTGTTTTGCATAATGAGGCAGGAAAACCTAATGTAAATAAAAGCATAAATTTGTTAAGTACTATATACTTGCACAAACACAATCAAAACAAAAAAATGTAAAACATCAACAAAAAAAAAAACATTTATTGATTAACAAATATAAATAAACTAATTAAAGCATAATGTACATTAGGGTGTCCCTTTAAAAAAAAAACTGAGTAATAGCACTCAAATGATGCATATTAAAGAGCTGAATACGGAATATATAAGAATGTTTAGTTTTTGGATGTCACTTCTATATTAAGACACGCGATCTAAGATGTAAATTGTGTGTTTTGTACAAAAAATGATGTTTATTAGTTTTCAACTTCGGTTTGTATTGTTTACCACTTCCGACCCCACCTAAACAAAATTCTACTAAATAAATACTAAAATTTTAAGAGTGGTACGACGATGGATTCTATATTTTTAACCCTGCAGTACTATCGTTACTCAACTTACACCATCACTATCGTTGGGTGTAATCAACCCCTACTTATTAGTATCTGTCATTCATATCAGTTAAATTCAATTATGCAAATAATATTTTTTTAATATTGAACTCCAAAATACAGAAAAAAAATTAATTTTATAAGTTTGGCAATTCATTTATTTTAAATAATATTTTGTTAATGTAAATCTCTCTTGAAAAAAACCAAAATTCAGCCTTATGGGTGGATTCCACCCAGACGATAGTACTGCAGGGTTAAGGATTTTTTACAAAAAATAAAACAAATATTTTTACTAAGCATGTAAAACTTTTTAAAATACTTTAAAACATTGAATTAAAATTATTTGAAAATGTGGTATGTACTTTTGATCTTTTTAAAATTGTATTTCAAATTATTATTTATATATTTTTAAATGTTTTCAACAAGCAAAGTAAAAAAATACAAATTTTTTGGTATTCAAATAAAAAACTCTTAAAAAATAGTACCAAACGCCATCCAAATCTAAAAAATTTCAGTATCTATTTAGTAGAAGTGTCTGTAGGTGGGGTCGAAAGTGATAAAAAAAAACCAACAAACGTTGAAAACTAAAATAAAAACCATTCAAAAGCAACAACATAGATATATAAATACAATTATAAAAAGTAGAGTACAGGACCATTAAAATAAGCCATCCACCATTAAAATCAGCCTGCTAGTTTTTAAAATATATCAATTTAAATACCGACATGTCGGAACATTTTTCACGTTTTTTCTGAATTTTTAAACACAAATAAATTTAAAAAAAAAAAAAAATGTTTACATTTTTTACAAAAATACTTGTAAAGTATTTTTGAAATAAGAACACGTCTGCCAAATTTCAAACATGGAATGACTCAATTGTAATACAATACAATTCGATAATTGTAATTATTTTGTCTTTTTCACAAAAAGTCTTAAATGACCTTGACCTTATTTAACATTTTAGAAAAAAGTAGTTATTTGAGTATTTTTATACGAAATTTAAGAAATTATTTAGTGATTATGTACTAAATGAAAAAATTTGCCGCGGTGGACCGAAACTGTTCAAAAAAAAAAGTTTGTCTCATAATACATAGCGAAAATTTTGAGCTCCATTTCGAGAAAAACTAAGACAACTTTGTTGAACAAAACATATCACTTTTGATATCTTAAACCGCGTGTCGGAACCAAAAAGTACTTTCTAACAAATGGTCGTTATATTTTTCTTATTCAGTTTTTTTTTTTTTAAATTTTTTAAATAAATTTTATTTACAATTTAATTCATTACAATTATTTTGCCTCAGCGCCTTATAGGCATTATTGAGGCGAGTTGGCAAGAATTAATAATACTAAAAATTTACATTTGTTGAAATAAATTAATTTGTGAAGAAAATAATAATTAATAAAAAAAAATATTATTTTAAAAGTTCATTTAAATGTTGCAAAATGTGTTCTTTCAGTAATTTTTTAAAGACAGAAATTCTAATTTCGTTTTTTAAATTTTGAGGCAAGCTATTAAACTCACGGCTACCTATAAAATCTGCTCGCTGTTTAGTTGTTTCCAACCTACACCTGGCTACTCTTAAGTTTCCATTGCTTCTCGTATTTATTATATGATCATTTTTTTTAAACTTTATTGTATGATCAAAAATATTGTTCAAACACTTAAAGACGTATAATAAAAGTTGCATTTTGTAAAGACCATGTATGGGTAAAATTGACTGGCATTTATTAGTGTATACAGAAATTGTTGTTCAGAGCTTTATTTTGCATTCGTTGAAGGGACTTTAAGGCATTACTTTTCTTATAACCATATGAAATGGCTAGATAATTTAAATGACTTTGAACAAGGGCGTTATAAATTAAAAGTTTAGTATCCTTACTAAATTTGTTCTTAAATTTGTATAAAATGCCGACAGCTTGGGATGTTTTTGTCCGTAGATACTGCAAATGTTGATCCCAAACAAGATTGCTTCTAATGTGTTTACCTAAGTATTTTATGGAATCGACCTCGCTAATCTCACTACCATTCACGTTGACAGAAAAATGATTACTATGCCAGCCAGGCTTAAATCTCAGCATCTTCGTCTTATTGGCATTCAAAACGAGCTTATTTATTCGAGCAAACTCACAAATTAAGGCTGCATCACGTTCCATGTAAGCCTTGACCACCGTTTCGTATTTGTATGGATAAAACAAACAAATGTCATCAGCATACATAAATATTTTTCCAGTGAGGCCAAGATTATGTAAGTCATTAATAAAAATGGTAAACAATAACGGTCCAAGCACACTTCCTTGAGGCACTCCATGCAAAACAGGCCGTGAAGAGCTTTCGGAACACCCACTATGAACAAATTGTTTCCGGTTAGTTAAATAGCTTTTCAATAAAAGAAGATCTCTTCCATAGAAACCATAGAATTTTAGCTTTTGCAGTAAAATATAATGATCCACGAGGTCAAAAGCTTTACTGAAATCGTAAAAAATTCCAGCTACACCATTTTGGCCTTCATCTAAACTTTTACAAATAAAATGTATGACGTTTACAACTGCTTCCTCACTTCCACACCCCTTTCTGAATCCATATTGAAAATCACTTAGTAATTTATTACCATACATATACGATTTAATTTGATAATATAAAATTTTTTCAATAACAATGTCAATTACTGACAATACAGCTACAGACAGGCCTATACATATCAGCTTTTGTTGCGTTTTGATCTTTACCACATTATTAAAAATTTTCACAAGAACTGGTGTTAATTCATTCACGCACTTAATTAGTACCTTCGGTGAAACATTGTCGTGACCAAAACTTTTATTTGGTGTTAAATTTAATATAATGTTCCTAATCTCATCCTGTGTTGTGTACTGGAAATTAAATCTTGTCATAACTCGACATAATGTTCTTAACGAATTGAAAGAATCTGCTTGCGAATATTGGATTTATGCTCTTAAACTTGTAATTGATTGAATGAAATAGTTATTTAAAAATTCAGCTCGTTTTAAATCATCACAAATTTCATCACCGCTGGCATCTTTAATTTGAACACACCGTTTCGAAGTTCTACCGAGACTTTCATTTATAAATTTCCAACTTTTCCGTGGATCTTCCTTTATATTCTCTAAATTACTTTTGTAAAAATTATTCAAACATTCACTACACGCTTTTTTAATTACGCCACTGATTCTTTTTAATTTTTCTGTAATATTTGCATTATTCGGCTTCTTCCTCCGCAATCTCAACAACTTTTTTTATACAAAATTAGTTTTTGTAAATTTCCATTAATCCAAGAATTAATTTCGTGTTTATAAATCTTTTTTACATTTTTTACAGTTGTAGAATTTTTAACGGCATCACTCAGAAACATTATTAAGGTAGATGTATCAGTAGATGGATCACCCGATTCACGTATCAAAGATAATTCAGTTTGAATCAAATTTTTAGCGCCATCGTAATCACAGTATTGTCGAGATTCTTCCCCAAATTGTTTATTGTATGTTTCTATTTCAATTCGACAAGATACAATGTTATGATCTGATAATTTACATTCAACAGATTCTATATACATTTTTTTATAAACGTTGCTATAAACATGATCAATAGATGTGCCACTTCTAGGCCGTGTTATCATATTGTGACAGTTCATAAAATCAAAATTTCTAAGCAAATCCTGCAGCTCCTCAGAATTATTAATGTTCAAAACATCAGTATTGGAGTCCCCAACAAAAATACATGGATCACGGCCATAGCAAAACATGTTCTCCAAAAACAACAAAAAACTATTTGAGTCACATTTTGGTGATCTATAAAAAGTCACAAATTTCATAGCTTTACCGCTACACTTTACACCATTTAACGATAGAACAATACCATCAACGAAATTTTTAGCTTAGTTCTTCAATATTCATCGTTTGAGTGCAATTACTCAAGCGTATTCGCAAAAGCACCCTTTGTTGGGACACCCTAATGTACATAAAAACCAACAGAAATATTTGAAAAAAAAATTTTTGTACATTTTCAGTTGGCTCAAACCATTAAAATATTTGAACTTTAATTCGTATTAACTGACTGAAATTTATTAACACTTTTTTCTTTGTTTTCCACTACATATTTAATTAAATGCAGATAAATTAGCATTTTTATAAATCTGAAAATAAACTTTGCTATTTACTTAATCTAATTAATGGGATTTTTTTTATTTTAATTAATGAAAAGAAAAAGTGTTTTTAAAATAAGTGAATATTAAAATATTTATATAAGATAATTAGGAACCTGTTTATTATTAAGTTTATGAAAATAAAATTGAAAGAGCTGAATATAGCAGGGACCAAGGATAACAATAATTTTTAAATTTTGCAGCAAAAGTTTAAGTATACAATATTGATTAGGGTCATAACATTTGATATTTATATGCAAACATCGAATTTTAGCTATCCTACTCTTAGAATACTATGAAGGTAAAGCCCACTGCAAATGTAATTCAAAACAAAATGAAACTTCCCTTGAAAAAAGGACGACTTTAATGAAATCATTAAATTTAACTATCATTGTCATTTGTTTCTTACTGATGATAAAATGCACCACAAATGTAGTAAAAATGAATCACAAATATATTAAAAAAATAACAAACATGTATTTGTTTTACTTTTTTAAATAAAAACAAAAATACTCATAAAATGAATGCAAATTCATAATACAGTCATTTGGTGTGGTTTGTTTTTTTTTTCTAATGAACTATAAATGTAGTCAAAATTTGAATTTTTCTACAAACGACTGATTTTTCACTTAAAAATAAAGATATTGTATTACTACACCCAAAAAAAAAGTCAGAAAAGTTAGCAAAAAAGTTAGTTGAGTCAGCAAAATTTTTGCTGGAGGGATTTTTGAAGAAAAATTACTAATATATGTAAAAGTGTTTTGCTGAACATCAGTGAGCAAATTTTTAGAAAAAAAAATAGTAAACTCAGTAAAATGTTTTTCTGACACTTAGTTTAATGCAAATTAAAATCAACTTGTTGAAACCAACAAAATGTTTTGCTGGAGCTTAGTAGATTGAAAAAATCTAAAAAAACTAAGTATCAAATTTTTATTTTAGTTAATTTATTTTGTTGAAATTTAATTAAATTTTTTTTTTGATTATGTTAAATATATATAAAATTATCAGGACTTCCACATAAACAAAATATTTTATTAGTAAAATTAAGAACAAAACAGAATAATTCTCAATTACTTACATGCATGAATGTGTATGTATGTATGACGAAATTTTTTTAAATGAAGACATTTTTTAAATGAAGATAATTCTGAAATACAAAAAATAAATATTCAATATATTACTAAATATCATAAAAACCCTGTATCTTTTTAAAATAATTAGCTGGGACTATCATTTATTGTTTTGTACAGTCGGACCCATGATTAGTTTATATTTCATTTTTGCCTGCACCTTCAATTTTTATGATTTTACATTCATTTTTTACAGTTGTTTTTTTTTATTTAAAAAAATAAAAATAAATAAATGTTTGTTTATTTTTTACTACCATGTAGTTCATTTTTACTACAATTGTTAGTCATTTTTTGAACATTAAAAAACAAATGATAATATTAGTTGAATTTAATGAAATGTAAGTCGTCCTTTCTTTAAATAAAATTTCATTTGTTTTTGCCTACAATTGCCGTCGTCTTTACCAACATAATTTCCTAAGTGTAGTCTTTTTACTTGTTCCCCATGTTTATAAGCACAATATTGGTAGCTAAACATCAGTTCAAAATTAGTTTTTTTGGTAAGAGCGTTTAACTAAAAATTTTAGCTGAAAACGCGATGTCAGCAAAGAAATTGGTGAAAGTTACTTTAGTAAATATTGCTAATAGGCGTTTAATAAAATTTTCAATTAACTTTTTTTTGAGTGTACTCAAACAACTACAAGTATTTACAGTAGAAGTTCCCTGAGTGTAGCTGCAGAGTCCATAAAAAATTTAAAGAAACATAAAATTACTTTTTCGTGGTTATCAAAAATGTCCCTTTTTATAAGTTTCGAAATGTTTTTATGTTAAATTACACTAAAAACCAATATTTCGTCAAAATTTTAAACTATTTTAACTCCAACACACGCTACTAGAAAATCAAAAAAATTAGTAAAAATTGTTGCTAAAAGAACAAAAAATTAGTTAAAAATGCACAAACAACTTCTAAAATTATTTTTTATAAATTTTTTTATAAATATTAGTAAGATAACAATTGTTAAGTTTTATTAGAGCTAAATTTTAGTTGATTGAAAGTAACTAATTAATCTGCTAAAATCAGCAAACAATTTTCCTAATATTACTTAGTAGACAAAAAATGTCTTAAAAAATGTGAAATAAATTTTTTTTTTTTTAATTTAATGCGAATAAAAATCTGCCTTCATAAAATCCGCAAACTACATTTTTTGATCTAAATTTGTTATTTTCATAGAAATAAATCTGTAAAAATAGCAGAAAAAGATACTAAAAATTTGTTAAAATAAGAAAATATTGTCTATATTAGCAGATTCGTTTTGCTAAATATTAATCAAATAACACCAACAAAACTGAAACTGTTAACTTTACAAAATGTTAGTTATATTCGAGTTGAATGTTAATTAATTGAGAACAGCTAGTTACTATGCTTACATTAGCAAAACATTTAACTAAATATTTGTATGCAAAAAGTAATAAGTTTTATTAAGCAAACTTTAGCAAATAATTCTTTTTAATTTTGATTATCACCAGTACCGAGACTTTCATGCACTAAAATTCAAAAATATGCTCTTAAAATATGCAGTAAAAAAGAAAATATACTCTTCAAATATGTACTTAAACCGAAAAATGCACTTAAAACAAAAAATATGCACTAAAAATCCAAGAACATGAATTTAAAATTTGTTGATTTCTTATAATCGATTTATTATTATTAAATCCAATATAAATGTCTAACAAATGAGAACTAGATGATATGTAATTAAAGCTGAATTTAGCTTTTTACAAAATACAAGTTTGTTATAATTTTTATTAAAAATAAAAATTATGTTTTTTCGACCTTTAATTATGCAATAAAAATGAAAATTATTCAAGTTCGAGGCCATACTCTATATTTCTTCATTAGGATATTGTCCTAACAAATAATCTATAGAGTTTTTTGTTTTCAAATTTATTATTTGACCCTTTCAGGAATGTGTTGATAGATCTATTTCGGGAATTTTCTAGGTTCCCATCATCAGAACACGTTTTGAAAGCGGTAATAATCCCATGCCAAACATCAAACACACATATGAACTAGTTTACTCACTACATGAGAACTAATATACATATGAGTTTGAAGTTAAAGATTATAACCATTGATCAAAAAATAAATTGAAAACTTGTTTGATGTGCAAGATCCACCTCTGGTGGATATTCAATACACGTTTTTTTTTTTTTTTTTGTTTCTCTCTCCTTTTTATATTTTGTTTACCTTGTAAGCAAAACAGTGGAAGTAAACTTGGCGGTACTCTGCCTTTTATACAAGTTTGTTATAATTTTTATTAAAAATAAAAATTATGTTTTTTCGACCTTTAATTGTGCAATAAAAATGAAAATTATTCAAGTTCGAGGCCATACTCTATATTTCTTCATTAGGATATTGTCCTAAAATTATAACAAACTTGTATAAAAGGCCGAGTACCGCCAAGTTTACTTCCCCTGTTTTGCTTACAAGGTAAACAAAATATAAAAAGGAGAGAGAAACAAAAAAAAAAAAAAAAACGTGTATTGAATATCCACCAGAGGTGGATCTTGCACATCAAATAAGTTTTCAATTTATTTTTTGATCAATGGTTATAATCTTTAACTTCAAACTCATATGTATATTAGTTCTCATGTAGTGAGTAAACTAGTTCATATGTATGGGATTATTACCGCTTTCAAACGTGTTCTGATGATGGGAACCTAGAAAATTCCCGAAATAGATCTATCAACACATTCCTGAAAGGGTCAATAATAAATTTGAAAACAAAAAACTCTATAGATTATTTGTTAGGACAATATCCTAATGAAGAAATATAGAGTATGGCCTCGAACTTGAATAATTTTCATTTTTATTTTACAAAATATGTAAAAATAAGTGACTAAGTTGGCAATATGCAAAAAGATGCCACAATATGCGTTAAAATATGCATTTAGAGCTAAATATGAAAAATACAAATTTGTTACAAAATATGCAAAAAAAAAATTCTTAGATCCGGAAAAGTGTTTGGTCAAAATCGATTTTGGGCTACTGAATACAAGCATGCATTTGCATGACAGTCTCTGTCCTGGTTATCATAAAAAATCATCATACATTTGCTCTATCATAATGCTTATGTATAGTTTGAATATTGAATATTTTTTAAACCGAATTTGGCATAAAATAAATCCTTACCATCAACATTATCATGAACTATTGAAACAGCGAAAAATTTTCAATAATAAATATAGCTTAACCCTAAACACACTACAAAAAATCAAAAAACAATAAACCACCATAATGTAAGTTTTCAAAAAAAAATTCTTAACAATGCATTCATAATAGAGTTGTCAAAATCGGTTTCCGAACTATTCGATAAACCGGGTTTTATTTAATTTTTCCGGTTTTTAGAAAAGGGCGGTTTTCGATTTATTCGTGAAACCGGTTTTAACACTTCGAACTATTCGGCATTTTCGAACATTTTGCAATCTGACAATTGCAGCGAAATATGCATTTTTTACTTTACATGAGTTCCGTCAATTTTAAAAGCTGGGAAGTATAAAATTCTATGAGACAAATTCGCTTTGTTCCGTTTTTTTCATGGTTGGCAAACACTACCTTTTCATTATAACGTTAGTTGCCTACCACGCCCACATCAATGCCGATATAAAAGTTTTAAAACTATGATTCCAATAGTGGCCAATATCATCGGGTTTATTGCAAAATTCTACACATTCAATTTTGTGTAATCAGCTAAATAACGTTATAACGTCGATTCGGTATTTTAGCGTTATTTTGACTTTAGTTCAAGATATTTCAAAATAAAACAGGTAAAATAGAAAACTGAAACCGGTTACATACGAAAAAATATGTCTTTAATGGAATCGTTTTTTTTAATTTTTATTTCGGCCTTCATGTTACAGTGGTAGCCAACTAGCTTTATTATGAAAAGTTATTGAATGCCAACACTGTTTTTTTTTTTTTTTTTGCTTTTTAACCTTTCGTGCATTTGTTTTCCCGATTTTGAGATTAAAATACGTTTTCTTCAGGATTTTGAGAATTAGTTTCATCTATGACTTAAAATATATTTTACTCATAAAACATTAGTTTTTCTTTTCACTTTAAAAAAAAAAAATATTTTTTTCAAGTTTTGACTTTTGTTTTTACAATATTTCTTCGCTTTAATTAAATACATTGAATTTTGATTTTTTTTTTTTTGAATTCTCAGATATAAAGCTGTATTTACATTTACAATCGAAATCCAGTTTAAAATACATTTCATTTATATCAGTGTTTCTCAACCTTTTTTGGGCCGTGCCCCACTTTTGGGTTAAAAAATTTTCTACATCCCCCTCATTTTTTTCTGTACAATAGAGAGTACTTTACATAAAAAACACACATAACAATTTGTTTAATTCAATGGATGTATGTACATATATTTTTGTTATAAACATAGAATTAATACTAAATATTCTAAAAACTAATGAGATCCTTGCAGGCTGCAAAGAGTTTTTAAATCAGGTTCTAATTTTGTTAATTTGAATCGTAAGTCTCCGTGATTTGTGATTTCCAGACGATTTCTTTTTTTTTTAATAACAAATCACTAATGACATTAAATCCGGTTTCTACTAAATATGACGATGGAAATGGTATATAAGCAAGTATATAAAAATACTGATTTTTTTTTATTCTGCAGAATTTTATTTTTTTATGTTAAAAAAACATGAAAAGTTACAAAAATTAGCCCATTGCCCCCCTAAAATGTTGAAATTGCCCCTCAGTGGGGCAAGCGCCTCACGTTGAGAAACACTGATTTATGTGGTAGTGTATAAAATCATGCACGAAATAGATTTTGAAGTCAAATTTAAACTGGATTTCGAACATAATGTAAACGCAACTTAAAAGCTTTGACTTAACAATTTAAATTTCAATATAAGGGAGTTAGAATTTTTCGGTTTTTTTAGTGATTTAGACAATTTATATTTTAATTTCTCAATTCCTCATCTAGTCCAAATCGGTGGGTGTCACGGTAGACGATTCTCCATGTTAGCCAAATATACTTTTACTACTTTAATTTTGTTAGAAGAAACTTTAATAAGTTACTACTATCACTATCTTGTAAATATACATAACTAACTTAGATTTTAAGCACTCAATCGCAATGCGCTTTATATTTCTTTCGCATCCTGTTATTTTGCAATCTTTTTGATTTTCGACTAATTTTATTTAGAAACGAACAAAAAAAGGATCTTTAGCCTTTTAAAGGGCTGTTTTACTGTAGTTTTACATGACGACATTTAAAATTTTAATAATTTTTTAAAATTTGACTGCGAAAAAATAATGAAAACTAAACTAATGAGACTTTTCTTCATATAGTGAACGACAAATTTTCCTAAAATTAATGAAAAGCGCCATACTTTTTATGAAACTAGTTTTATAATGAAACTTCTTCAAAAAGTGAATAAACTTTTAATAAATTAAATTACAGATTTCAAAAAATTTTATGAAAACATGAGAATGCAAGTAAAAATTTTCTATTTACGAGTTCCAGTGCAACTTCATAGCATTAATGCAAAAATTCATTAATATCATGAAAAAAATTGTCTCTATATACAAAGATTGTCAGATATAAGCAATACAAAACGATTTATAAAAACCTCAAAAACCGGTTATTCGAACCGGTTTTGAGTTAAAAATCGGGTTTTTAAATAGATCGAATATTCGAAAACTCTAATTCATAAGCATGAAAATACACTGTGGAGCAAAAGTGAGTGTAGTAATTGTCCAATCCCTTTTGGAAAAACATATCTTATTAAGAATAATGCTATAGCAATGTGTCTTCTTCATAATCATAGAGGTGCAATCTTTTGGGTACCCTATCTCTTTTACAATCTTAAATTGTATAGGTGAAGGTAATTTTCTTACTTTTGCACCACGGCGCCGATTAAATAAAAACTCTACTTTTATTAAAGAACTAAGAACTTTAATTGCTTTTTAATAAATATATGGGGCAACTTATAAAGGAGATATTCCGACAGGACCGGCAGAACTTAATGAACTTTGGATATGTTGTAGCGAATAAAAATTTAAAGGACCCGTGTTTTTTTAGCTCCAAAAGCACATGTTTAGGTGTTACTGTAGATATATTTGGTATCAAATGACACATTTGGTAAGAAATAAAAGGTTTTTTGAAGACACATTCACGGGTGTACGAATTATGCGTAAAGACTTTCAAATATTTTCGTTATTCAATAAAATGTTTTTGAGTAACATTAAATCTGGCGTTTTATTAAGAAATGTCGCTAGAGGGAGTGCCGCACTTTCGACCTAAGCGACTAGGTAATCTTCAACCTCATTCTAATCCGGCACCCACATTTTTTTATATAAATTTGTGTGTTTTAAAACTATCCAGGCAGAAAAATACAATCGGCACAATGTTGGCAAAACGTCGGCGACGGTCAGTTATGCGTTGGCAAAACGTGTGATTAATAATCTTGACAGTATTGTCCTGTTACCCGATTGATAACAGTGGCCATCCGCTGGTTTGAACGACTTGCCACCGTTGGCATAATGTTGGTAATACAACAAATTGTGTGCTTTTAAAATAGCTTAAATTAAATTAACTTTAAGAAATGTGTATAATAAAACACATTTAAAAAGCAACAACACAGTTTGGCCTTAGTATTATACATCGGATTTAAATGTGTGAAATATTTAAAAAAGTGCTTTTAATTGGTTGTAATATTGGTAAAAACATTATTGGGTAGTACTGGCAAAACACATTTTTTGCAAACCAAATGGAAGTTTCCGAGTTTCGATATTTGTTGTACCTTTAGTAATATTTAATAAGGTGAGTTTTACAAAAATATCAGTGTTTTGCCAGTATTATTTTTTTGGTACGGTTGACAATTTCTACCTGGGTAGTTACATTAATATTTAGCATTTTTAAAGTGCTATATATAAATATTAGTGTCCGACCAAACAGTTCGGCCAAAAAACTATATTTTGTCGGTTTTTTGATATCTAGAGACAATGATGATAAATTTTTAAGAGAAAAGCCGAAGTTTAGCTATAAAGTTAAAAGTTCGGCCGACGAACTATTTTCGATTTGGCCGAACTTTCTGTGGCCGAACAGTGAATTCATTGCTTAACTACACACTTTTCTTCAAATTTGACACTCAAAATAGCATCTAATAGCAAATTTGTCCATAATGCTTTTAAATACCGAATACAGACCAAATGTATTTTCTGGCCGAACTGTTCGGTCGGACACTAATAAATATATAGAGTGGAATTCATAATATATAAAAAAAGTTATCAATGAATTAAATTTTAATATGAAAATAAGAGGTTATGCCTCGTTTTTGGATGTTAATTATAATTTTTCTAAAACAAAGGACTTTAAATCAAGTCAACATGCAATAATCCCTAGTACACCTATGTATTTTTCTCAAGATTCAGAGCAAAATGCTGAATATCTTTCCAAAGGATAATTATGTGTTCTAATAAAAGTAAATTAATCTTATGTGGTTTATTAAAAACTTATATGTTTACACTAGCTTTTACTGAATTAACAATAGTAAATAAATATTATTTCACATGTTCCCCTTATTTTAAGAAATTTGTAAACATTTTGATCTAATAAGGATATAATTGCATATTAAGGATATAATTTCTAACTATTATCCCGATTCGTTAAAATGAAAAGTTTAATTACTTTGTTGACCAAAAATATTATTAGTGTCCTATATGTTTATTCTATAGTTAAAAAGTTAATAGTTCTAAAAGTACAGTTTTTAGTTAATCGGAGTCTTGGTGCAAAAGTGAGCCAAAGACCTTCTCCTAAACAATTTGAGATTGTAGAAGATATAGGGGGGGCCCAAAAGGTTGCACCTCTATTATTATAAAGAGGACACATTATCATACATTTCATGCCTATTTAGATTCGTTTTTCCAAAAAGATTTGGAGAATAAATATATTTTGAGTTTTAAAATTTGAAACATTGTATCACTTTTGCTCCACCGTGTATGTTATATTTACCAAACGAAAAATAGCTACAAGTGTAACAGAGGTTTCCAAACTTTTCAGGTGTAATACCATCACATTTTATATCATTACCCACAGAAAACTAAATTTTTAAAATAAACAATATTAAACTAAATAGAATCAGCTTTAAAATCAAACTAACAATATTTTTTTTTTCTAATATATTTTCTACTTTTTTTTAAGTTCTAATTTGACATATATAAAGCTATATAGTCATATATGATTATATATTGTGTGAATCATATATATATATAAATATTAGACTGATTCGCAAATAAAAGTTTCTTTTGCTTTTCAAAAAATTTTGTACTTTAGCTAAATACAATGTATAAAATATTAACATCATAAGAAATGCCTTTTTACGGCGCAACTAACGGTATATAAAACAATTCAAAGCATGTCCTGGAAAATTCGTTTTTCAGGCATATTCTGTAAAAAAAAAAAAGATTTTAACACCAAATATTTTGATAATCATAATAAAACAAACAAAGTCACATTATGTGGAGATGACAAAAAAGTGTTTTTTTATATAAGCAGAGTCGAACTTTGAGTATTCTACGATCCATACAGCCAGATACTCAAATTCATTTGGCATGCTAGACATTGGTATTTTAGAAGTTTCAGAGGTTGCTGTAGGAAATGCAATTATGCAAATTAATGATAATTTTAAATCGGATGGCCTTTGTGCTCATTTATTAAAGAGGTGTGCATCGTCTATAAGTATTTCACTTACCTATATTTTCAATTATTCTTTGAGAGAAGTGGAAGAAAGGATAATGGTACTAGTTATAGTCGGATAAGTAAGTTTTTGGGAACCCCTGATATATATGTAGTATTTTTGTGTGTGTATGAATGTTAACATTTTATGCATACACTGAAATTTTCACACACACACACAAAAAAAAACAATTTGTACTTTAAGTTTTTTTTTTTTTGTCAGTATTTTTACAACTTGTTGAAACGGATCCAACTTGGTTGAATATTATGATGGATTGTAGCAATAATAACAACAAGAACAACAGAAACAAATGTTAAAAAACACTTGCTTTCAAGTGTGTAACTTAGCTTTTATTTTCGTTTGTACTTGTTTTTTTTTTTTTGTATATTTTTATGCGTTACAATTTTAATGTGTCTGCGTATTTTTCACGATTTTTATTAAAAATGTTTTACTTTTTGAAGTAACAGCTGATACCCGATTTATGCGATAGTTTTCAAGTAATTTCTATTCATTGCAGTTGCGCATATTGTTGTGGTTTCCAACACTGATTCGACAAACTTGATGTATGTTTGCTATTGTCATTCAATTGTGTCAATCGAGGGTTATCTGTATTACTTTGTTATATTCCGATATAGATTTACTTTTTTGCTAAAAAAAAAGGATTACTATTATTATTTTTTTATTTGCTTGCAAGCTTTTATTGCTATAACGAAAATTGTGTCAAGTCTTTGATCATTTTGTGTATTTTTGCATTTAAAATGCTTAAACGGAAAATATTCTTAGCAACAAAAATCTTCTCTGTATACTGAGTAGTACACTCAGAGAACTTTTGCTTTAAAAATATGTAGTTGTTTGGGTTGTAATACAGTTTCATTATTTTTAATGTAAATGTCTGTTATTTGAAGAACAAATGACTATTTTAGATTAATTGTTTACAGTTGTTTTTTATTATTTGAAAAAATAAAAAAAGTAAATATTTGTTTATTTTTTACTAACATATGTGGTTCATTTTTACTACAATTATTAGCAATTTTTTGAGCAGTAAAAACAAATGACAAATGTTTGTTGAATTAAATGAAATGTTAGTCGTCCTTTCTTCAAGTCAAATTTAATTTTTTTTAACTGCAATTGCTGTCGTCTTTACCTACATAATTTCCTTAGTGTAGGAATGAAGAATGGTCTAATTTTTTACACCTCTTTTTAACCACTAAACGTGTAATTGCGCACCTAAAAATACTTGTCAAATTATGTTTGTCCATTTAAATATGCGTTTTTCTCTACTAAAATAATGAGCACAAAAAGTGACATTTTCAACTTTATCTCTTCTGTAGTGCGATTCAGTAACTTGTTTTAACGTTAATCGAATCGTTTAAAAACGTAAAAAACAAAATTATCGATTTTAATTCAGTATTCAGTAACTTGCCCAGCAAAACCACGCATTACCAAATAATGGGTAAAGTAATGTATCGACATAGGGCTCCACGCATTATAATATAACTAACTTCACTAATGAATTTTACAGGCGGTGAGCCTAAAAGTAATGGGTGGACCCATTATTTTGTAGGTGGTAAAGTAACTAGTTACTAAATGATGGAAAAAAGTAATGTGTCTTTTAATTAAATATATAACATGGTCACGCTGGGATTCGAACCTGGGGTCACTGGTTGTTAGCAATTAGTTAGGCGAGAATTCTACCAACAGAACTATCGATACATATATTTAATATTGGAATGCATAAAATGAAAAATAAATTGTTGTACTTCGTGTTTTTGTTCGTGATATCAAAAGTATACACCTTACCATCATGTTTACAAAAAATCACAAAGTAATGTGTCAATAAATAGATTTTCAAAAATATATTTTAATAATTACTTTACGTTTATAATTCATACACTATGTAATTGATGATCGGTAAGTCATTATTTTATGTTTTTAAATAATGTAAATGGTAATGAGGTATCATTACAGGGTTATTAATGAATGTTCAATTATCGGTAACTCATTACTCTATGTTTCGAAATAATGAATGGTAAGGAGTATTCATTACAAAGTAATGCATTATGTAACACATTGTCGGTAACTAATTACTTTTTGTTGCAAAGTAATGATACAGGTAAGGAGTACACATTACAAGGTAATGCATTACTTTATCGCACCCATTACAAAAACTTTCCTGGGTGTTTTAACGATAATCGAATTGCAACAGAACTAACGATTTGCTTTTCATTCACATTTTTAAACGATATTCGCTATTGTTAAAGTCAGCTGTTGTTGTTATCTAAACGTCAACAATGTTTGTGTTGTTTATTCAATCGAGAAAAATTTAAATTTCTAAGTAGAAAAACGTAGTGAATTACTTAATCGTTAGTGCAAACAACAAAAGTTGTCGATATATTTTGCGATTGTCGGATCGTTAAAAATTACTGAATCGCACTACTGATTTTAGTAAAACTTGGTATAAACATTCGCCTAGAAATTAATCAAATTTGGGGTTTCTAACAAATACATATGAAATATACAATGTTTGAATTATCATAACTTTTGAACGCGTAAATAAAAAATTTTCAAGGAAATATTCTCGAATTAAGATTTTTTTTTTTAATTTCGATATCTTTTGCGTGAAAAAATTAATTTTTGTGCAACACAATCATTTTTGTGCAATACAAACACTTTAAAATGGCACAAAATTTGTAATTTTCTATTGACACGTTCAAAAGTTATGACAGTTTAAACACTGTATATTTCTACGCATTTGTTAAAAACCCACAACTTTGAGTTTAGCAACTAAATGCGAACTATAACAAATTAAAAAAAAAAAAAAAAAAAATGCTCAAACTCCACATACAGAGAGTATTACTTGGACGAGTTTTAATGAAATATTTTCACTAAACTAATGAAGTTTTCTTCACAATGTGAATGAAGAATTTCTTAAACTTTATGAAAAAGCTTCATTGTTTTAATGAAACAATTTTTAATGAAACTCTTTCATAAGTGGTATGAAATTTTTAATAAATAATATGAAATTATTCATTAAACTGCATTAATGTTACATTAAAAGTTTAAATGAACGAATTCCAGTGACAATTCATAGATCTAATGCAAACATACAAGGATATCATGTACTTTTACTAGGAGAATATAAATACCAACTTTAATGAAATTTAAAAGATCATTATCTGAAAGGTGAGTCGAAAGTTTTAAAAAGCTACCAGTTTCCTTGGTAGATATATTTTTTTTTAGAAAATATATAAATCATAACTAATTTATTCAAGTTATGAAAATACAATATAAGTTAGTGCATTAAAAAACAAAATGTAGTTATTTGACAAAAATTTAAAGAAAGTCTGCCATTAAATTCTAATAAATGTACATTTAAAACAAAAAAACATATTATAACATAACACGCATAAAAAAACTTTTTACTCGCCTCTTTGTAAACTTTTCAATACCATCTTAGATATTCCATCAACCACTTGGCCACGTAGGCTCAACAAAATACGAAACAACTTTATCATCATGTATATCATTTATATAAAAACATCAACTTACACGCGTAATTTCCATTACTTGCAACACTTTAAAAAATGACATCAATATCAGCATTATTACTCAAAAAAAACTCAACAACTCAACTCAAAAATAATGTCCTTTATACGGTACTTTACAAATGCAACTAAACTTTTTAACAGGATAATTGGCAAAGAGAATCTCTTAGATAAATGCATTTGATGAAATTTTTACACAAATAATAACCCAAACTATGTATGTCAATATTGGTATAAAAGTATTTCTTTTTTAAGTTATCATCCTGTTAACTGAAATTTTACTGTAGTTGCTTATGTAAATTTGAGTTTTACCAAGTTTGTTAGTATTTTCTTTTATATTGGCATGCAAATTCACGTCTACCACATGAGTTAAAAAAGAAAAATAAGAAATGTTGTAGGTACTATTTATCTTTATGGAAACACGTATACCCTTCCCGATAGCTAACTTTTTGTGCAAAAACTGTTGACAAATGAACATTCTAACCCCAATTTCATTAGCGTTTCATCAATTTAAAACGAAAAACTACAAAAAATGTTTTGAAATAGATTCATGATTTTAAAACTCTTCGTTTAAAATTAAGAGCCTGGAATTTAAGCGATTGCATGCAAGTGGTTAACTTTTTCGGCTTGAGAAACAATATTCAGGCCTAGTCGGAAGAGGATTTAACCTAAAAGTGAGAATACCCAAGTTGTTTTTTTTTTTTTTTTTGAACAATATTGCGATGAAAATCTATGATCGCGAACTTTTTGCAAACATTTATTTTTTTTAATTTGCAAGAATTTTAATTTTTCAATTTTCTCGAAAACTATGCGAGATGGGAACAAAAAATTTACGACCAAAAATATTCTCGAGGAAAAATTCAATTGATATGTTATACTTTAAAATTAGTAATTCCATAGTATACAAGTAGCTGCAAAAAAAAAACAGGGCTGTCAATATCGATAATATTAAATTTTGCATAGGAGCATTTCCATTTATTTTTCAACGACTAATTTTTCGATGGTCTCCTATTTTGAAAAAATTTGGTGAGTATGTTTGGCAGTGAACGCATATTATTACTAAAAAAATTTTTTTATTTTAAAAACGGCCATACGTTTGGTTATGTCAAAGATATTAAAAAAATTATTTTTGCATAGAAATTCCAAACATTTTGGGACTCAGATTATAGAAAAAAAAAAAAATTTTTTTTAAAAAAAAGTTTTTTTTTATATTTTTTATAAGCACGTGCGTTCCGGGTCGATTTAAAAATCGCTCAACGTTCAAGGAAAATCGTATTTTAGGGATCAAAATAAGAAACTTTGCCGAAGGAACCATACCTCTAAAACGAATTCTGATGTCTCGACTTTTGACCCGTAGGGTGAAATTTTGAAAAAGCCCACTTTAATATTTCAGAAAGTAGGAGAAATCTCTCCAAGATTATGGAGCTACTTCTTCTCCGGGAGACGCGCTAGCAGATTAATGCATAAATCATCATTCTAGGTGAGCGTTAGGGGGTTAAAATTTAAGTTGAAAGAGGGCCTTTTTAGCCGTGTTTTTATAGCAAAATGTACAAATCTATGGATAGAGATATTTCAGAAAGTAGGAGGAGTCTTTCCAAGATTATGGTCTCTACTTCTTCTAGCAGGTGAATGTATAAATTATATTCGGTTGGATTCGATTGGGGCACTCTAAATGGGTCAAAGTGAATACGATTTTTCTTGAACGTTGATCGATTTTTTTGCCTCCATACAAATCGACCCGGCCTAGTAGACATACTACACATTTTTTCAGGTATCTCAAAAAGTAGTAGATATTCCACTTTGAAAGGTTCAGGCTGTTTAGAACACGTGTTTAGCTACTTGCATAAAAAGTATAAAAAAATAAGTAGGATTTTTCAAAAAAATGTATTTTTAATTTTTTTTTTTTATATAAAAAAAAGAATTTTTAAAAATTTTTTAATTTTTTTTTATCAAATTTCTGAATTCCAAATTTTTTATATAAAAAAAGAATTTTTAAAAATTTTTTAATTTCGATCTGGAAAAAATGCTCGTCGTTGGAAACCTTGTTTCAGTACCTTTAATATTATATCAATTCCAAAAAGCATTTTATTTCAAAAGTATGAAAAATTTGTACAGAAATTATTTTCTAAATTTTTTATTAATTAAAGACATGCATTTGTTGGGAACCAAATGAAACCTAAGATTTCGGCCCTTCATGTTGCCATTTCTCAATATAAAATCAATATTTTCATAAAAAAAGCGATAAAACAATAATGTTGAGTAAATTGTCTTATTAAACAGTTATTGATTTGGAAGCTTAAGTTTTATTCAAATTATAAAACTATTTTGAATATATTTGTGTTATAAAAAATTTTTGTACATATTTTTTAACCTATTCCCATCTCTGGAAAAAAGTTTATATCATTTCAAATGTACTTGAACAGGTTTTTAACGATTATTTTTATCTGGATTTGATGACTCTTTTTTAATATAATCAACAGCAAATAAAAACTGTAATATCAACCAAATATTTTGTATATTTACCTTAAATTTGGTTAAATGCAAATCACAGCATATTTTGCTAAAATCGACAGAAATATTTGTTTAAAAAATTGTAAACAGCTGATTTCAGAAGGAAAGATTTTTCGTCGCATATATTTTTTTTTTTTTTTTTTGTTAAACTTTGAAAATTTAAATTTTATTTTAGTGAATTTGTTTTTTTTTACTAATATTTACCAATTTTTGTTTGTTGATTTTAGAAGATTAATTTGCTACTTTCAAGTAACTAAAATTTAGCTGAAATAAAACAAAGTTTTTGTTAGATTCAACAGATTTTTTTTGCTATTTTATTCTACTTATATTTAGCGAAAAAATCTGGTAATTTTAACAATTTTTCCTGCAATTTCATATTTAACTAATATTTAGTAGTTTCAGCAAACAGTTTTACTAAATCTTTCCTATCAGTGTGGTGATATAATCCTTATTAAAATCTCTTGTAAATCTTAACATATTTCAAACGCTTTGAACAACTTAATATATCTCTTCTTGTGGTGTGTGGTAAAAGTAACAAACTTCGAAGTAAACTAACAAATAAATTTTAAATTATGATGCTGATGCTGTTGGTTAGTTACATGATTGCTTCTTTAGCTTTATGCGCCACAAAAAAGGAGGAAAATGTAAACTTGAGTTTATTACTAACAATAACTTGTAATAACAGCGTTTAAGTATGCCAAGTCTTATAGAATGCAAAAAAAAACTAAAAACAAGTTTTTTTTTACTTTAATATTAAAAAAAAAAAAATGGAATAGGAAATATGTTAAAATAGTATAAAGAATGGGATTTTCATTTATTTGGGCTCTCTATTTTGTTCGAATAAATGATCGAACAATTTTTGATCGATTAATTTTTAAACATTATTCGATTAATCGAACGAATAACGAATAAAAATAAGTTTAAAAAGAGTATTTACAGTATTCTAACCTTTCATTTCAAAAGTTGAATATCATTTCAATTTGAATATTACAACCAATTCTCAAATGCAATCATTTTGGACTACAGTAACGCCAAAATATTTTTCAATCGTAAGCCTTTTGACATTATCTAGTGATGAAAAAATTCAAAATCGCTGGAAAGTTAAATATATATCGGCGATAGTTTTAGTATATCGAGCTGTTAAGATCTTATTTTAGTCACCGTGGAAATTACATAAATGGAATTGACAATTTAAGTGCTAATATAGCAACATCGCAACATTTTTGCCAGTTTTGCAGTTTAAACTCCAAAAATCATGCTATATTTCGATGACATAACTTTATCTGTGAATTCCTTAATATTGGTTGCTTAAAAGTCAAGTCATATATCTTTACCTATTATTAAAGAGTCCATATCTTGGAAAACGATTAATAAAAGTTTTATAATTTCAGTTATTTCTTCAATTGAAAATTTTCGAATAAGTTTTACTAAAAAATTAAGCGTCAAAATTTATTCGAATTATTCGTTCGAATTATCTTTTTGATCGTTCGATTAATCGAATAATTTTTATTCGAGCGACAACCCTATTAAAGAATCAATTTTTGAATGTATATTAAAAATATTTCAAATAAACGTCTTTTTAAAGAACGACATCACTTTATCTGTGAATTCCTCCATTATTAAAGAGCCCATATCTTGGAAAACGATTAATAAAAGTTTAAAAATTTCAGTTATTTCTTTAATGGAAAATTTTCGAATAAGTTTTATTAAAAGATTAAGCGTCAAAAGTTATTCGAATTATTCGCTATTTCTTAAATTATTCGTTCGAATTTTCTTTTTGATCGTTCGATTAATCGAATAATTTTTATTCGATCGATAACCCTAATAAAGTAATAATTTTAGAATGTAAATTAAAATTATTTAAAATGAACTTCTTTCAAAAGAATAAATTTTACGAGGCATAGAAAAAAAAAAATATAAAAAAAAGTATAATTAAATTACAAAAAAAAAATTAATGTCTGGAACCGGGATCGAACTAGGAAACTTCTGTTTATAAGCTTTTTTAAACAAAGTATCATCATTTTTATAAAGTATATTCTTACCCATGGTTAGGCTTTTGATTCGTTATCAACTTCTGATTGGTTAGCACTGAGCAAACACTTTTTTCCAACGTTGGCATAGTGGCCTCCGCCAATTTTCTGCCAATGTGCTCCACTGAAATTATTGTAAGACAAATACTGGCAAAACGCTTTTGAGACACGCTGGTAAAATGTCCTAAACAAGTGGTATGCCAGTGCTTGATTTTTTGTGCCGCTGGCAGTTTCTTACTGGGTAACTGTGTTCTCAAGTCATGGTTTTTATAAAAGAAATGCAAAAACATGTACTTTCACAGATATTTTAAAAGTATCATAAAACTGTTGCTATTCAAATTTTTAAAATGCCTTTTTGACTTAGAAGTGTTGTAAATGCCGAACAAAAGCACATACTTTTTTTAAAAATTATTTAACTTTAGAATAAGTTTGTTCGTAGAATTTACTGGTACGTTGACATTAACCTGGTACACTCCAAGCTGCATAAAATTACACCTTTTTTAAATACTGTTCTTAAAACTCTATTCCATTGAACGGCACAAAAACCTGATGAAAAAAAATTTTAAATTTAAAGAATTCGAAAATTTCGGTCTCACTTGTAAACCACCATACAACTTTTCACCAAACAACGATATGGAAATTACTTTTGTCTGAAATTAATGGATATTTTAATAAAATTAATGAAAAAATTTTTTGTAAGTTTCAAGTATTTTTTTTGCATTTATCGATCAATTTATATTTTTAAAGTTTGTTTCTTATTTATTACTTTTGTTGGTAAATTAAAAAATTGTTATTAAACTTGTGAATAAAATTCTTACCGTTTGCAAAAAATTGATTTTGAAAATTCATTAAAACTTTTATATTAACGAAAAGTTACATTTTATGTTGTGTTTTTGTGAAATATAGATAGAGGAAATTAAACTTGATGATAGTCACAGTTTTGACGTTTTTACAACATCTCGGAAAAAGCGAAGAAACACTTTAACAAACACTCCCTTATATACTACAAAGTACGAAATGTTATTTATAAGTATCTATATATAGGTACACTATCTAGACTGAGAGATATCTGTATGATGTCAATGAAATTGCAACAGAATTCGTACAATGGAACTTTTCATTAAATTAATGCAATTTTCATGATATTGTATGAAAAATATTATTTTATTTTTATTTAAAATCTGGTTTCATAAAAAGTATAAATTATCTGTATGATATCAATGAAATTGCACCTGAATTCGTACAATGATACTTTTCATTAAATTAATTAAATTTTTCATGATATTGTATGAAAAATATTATTTTATTTTTTTGAAGTTGCTAACATTCACGAAGAATTTTCATTTAAAATCTGGTTTCATAAAAAGTATGAATTTTGTCATTAATTTTCAGACAATTTACTTTTATTTTCTGAAGAAAAACTTCATAAATTTAAAATTTCATTTAATCTCCAAAAACATTATTTAGGGCGTGTATCTCTTTTAAAAATAACCAGAGTTTAACTTTAACCACAGACATTTTCATACAAATTTGACATTCATACATTTGTTAATATGAGATAAGTTGGCATGTCTAAGCCACATTTCCCAACATTTAATTATTTTCTAAATTTTTTTTATTCCAACACACATTTTGTTGACGTCTCCTCCCTCATTACGTGCAATTATTACATGCGGTCAATAGGACTTAAATAAAAATACCAAAAAAAAAAAAAATATATTGAACAAAATGAAAATGCCAAAATATCAATCATTTTGTGTACAAATGTAAATATTTAACTCAAAACTATCATCGCAGACTAAAAATGCAGCATTCTACTATTTATAAAATATTACATTATCAGTATGAAAACAAATCAACCATTAAGAGGCAATAAATAGCAAAGTAATTTAGAAGAAAACTACATTAAATAAATAAAAATTGGTCACCAGAATTGCTATTTATTTACTCTCATCTAAAAAAAAATGGTTTTTATTGATTTAATAAATTATGCATTCAGAGAGTGTTGCTTGTACATTCGAATTATTTTATAAATTTATCAAATTACACTCGTTTACCGAATAATGGAAATATTGTGCAATTATTGTGCATTATGTGTCCCCTCATTTTTTGAGAAGAAAAAAATATAGTTTTTGAATCCAATTTAAGGCATGAAAAATTTGGTGCTTGGAGTATTCGGCATGTTTTTACTATTCGGTCGAATAGTAGAACTATTCGGCAGAATTGTTTGGTTAAAAGAAAATTGCTTAAAAACACAATACAACCGACTTTAATGCTTCCTTTTTGACGAATTTTTTTTGCGCAAACACTTCGCATCATGTTTTTATCTAAATTGTTTTGTCTTGAATTGGTTTCAAATATAAAAAATTGAGAAAATTAAGTTTTTTTACAAAATATATTTCTTTAAAAATGTCAAACACTATTGTTTGTATTGCTACACTCAAAAAAAAAAGTTAGATGATTTTTTAAACTGTAAATGTTGTATGATTCTATTGAATTTTGTCTACATCCAAAGTGTAGTTTAATTTTATCTGAAAATTATAAAATGCACAAAAGAACTATTAGGCGCAGAATCGGTTTAAACCGAATATACTATATTTAGTAGAGTTCCGATTACACTATTTCTGACATCTCTAATTTAAATGGAAATTTTTCAAAGAAAAAAAATTTCGTATAAAAAAACATCGTAAAAACAAAAAGCGAAAAAACTAATTTGTCGAAAAAAAATATGAGGAAAAAAATTGTTGATCAATGGTGATAATCTTTAACTTCGAACTCATATATTAGTTCTCATTTAGTGGAAAAACTAGGTTATATGAATGTTTGATGTTTTGCATGGGATTGTCACTTCTTTCAAAACGTGTTCTGATGATGGGAACCCAGAAATTTTCCGAAGTAGATCTATCAACACATTCCTGAAAGTGGTTGAAAACAAAAACTCTATAGATTATTTGTTAAGAAAATATTCTAATATATAAAGAAAAAGAGAGTGTAGCCTTGAACTTGAATAATTTTCATTGTCATTGCATAGTTAACGGTTGAAAAACCATAATTTTTATTTTTAATAAAAATTATATTAAACTTGGAAAAAATTTCCCTAAATTTTTTGACTACATTTAGATTTTTATGCTCATTTTCAATACCAAACTACTGTTATGGCTACTCAATATAGAGATGAAAAAATATTTTTTAACTGGAAAAAAGTTAAGTAAAAAACTCTCAAAGAGAAATTACGCAGAAAAAATATTTGGCGAAAGACCAATTTGTTTAACATTTTCACTCATAAATTTTGAACCTGTCAACTTTTGCTTAATTTCAATACCAAACTTTTTGTTCTACGCTTGAGATTAACAAAAAAAATTATTATTGGAAACGACATCAACGAAAAAAATTTGTAACTTTACATTTTAATTCATAACTTTTGAGCCCGTGAACCGAATATGCTCATTTTAATATCAAATTCTTTATTAATAAAGTATTTTGGAAAAAAAATTTATGTTAAAAAAATGTTTGGCAAAAAAACTACTAAAAAATAATTTGGTAAAAAATAAATCAGAAAAGGATGGAGCAAAATTGATAATAAATAGGTTTTTTGTTAAAGCTCGAAATACTAGTATCAACCAAGCTAATATATTTGATTTACTTTATTTTCGTAAATATACGGAGGTTGGAAGCTCGCTAAATATATTTATTGAATAAAAAATGGTCTAAAACATATTTTTCACAAAATAATTTGGCGAAAATTTTTTTTGCCAATTTTCACTTTCATTCATTTTTGCAAATTTTATACCAAACTGCTTATAAAATTATCAAACAATATGACAAAAAACTAGTAGCCATGGACGAACATCGCTATATCGACTTTCATGCTGATGAAGAATATATCATGCATTCTTTGAAAGAACACTAAAAATTACCATTTTTTGCCCATTGTCTTCCGATTTTCTTTACGTAAAAATATATAACACATGTATGTCCATATTCAGTTTTTCAAATTTTCAGAAAATCGCGATTTTTAGACGATTTGAGTTTTTAAGAAAATTCTAATAATCCCAAAAGTATGTAACTTTGAAGAGCGTTTTCTTCAAAAGTTGTTATCAGATTTCTCTAATTCAAGCATTCGATTCCTGGTGTTGTCCTCATTCACATTATTACATATTTAAAAAACAAAACTAAATGTTTGATGCAAATGCAATTTTTAGTTGAATTTTCGAAATAACATATGATCCAACGTCTTTCGAAATTATAGCTTTTCAAACTTACAAGGAAACTACACAGTGGTGAATCCGCAAATTTGAATGAAACTTGGATATGCGGTAAAGGATAAATTATATTAGACAAGTGTTTTTTTTTATGCACAATCTCAAGTTTATGGGTTAAAAAGTTGGGTCAAAAATTAACCAATTATTTTAAATACACTTTTTTCGAATACCACATTTGTATGGGAAATTATTTTTGGTTTGAGTTCAAATTCCCATAATAATAATGCTTATTTAATTTTATCGAGTGGTTGTCTGGGCTTTCTTCAATTTTCTTAATAAATTGGCTTAAACGCAAAAATTATGGACTCCATTGAGTATGCGTGTACAAATAATTATTTGAAACCCGCTATTCAACGTTAGATGTATCAACGGACTTGTGATATACTCTAGCTTATGGGGTCCCAGAATTATTTTCGATGAGTTACATTTGAAATGACAAACTGATATATATTCTCCTGCACAGTGGGATGGAGGGTGTATAAAGTAATTGTAATGTTTGTTAGATATTGTATTGTGTTCTGAATCAAATACATATATAATGCAATTTGTCATAGAATGGATTTGTTGCTTCAAATAGCTGTAAACTAGTGTTTTCAAAACAAGTGGTTTAATATAAACACACAATTTATTTTACGTATAGATAATACTAATAAACCAAGTTGGCAACCAAAAGATAGACCAGCAAACAAGCAAGTTTGTTTTGCTGGTTGGTTGGCTGATAGGTATGAAAAAATTCAAAACTTAAATACTAAAATGTTTTCCAACTAGTTGCGCTTATATTATTGTAGCTCCTAATAACTGCAACTATAAATTATAACTCACAATTATTTTGTGGATTGAAAAAAAATCACTTTTAATCACCACCCTTCTCTATACGCAAACAAAAACTTCATCATTTGCTCGAAAAAAACATTAATTATATGCATAAATGCATCTAAATTGTGTAGATTTTTAAATGTTGTTGCAATTACTATATATGTAATTTTTCCAGTCAGTCAGTCATTCAAAATAAAATTGCATTTAATTATTAAAATACCGCAGTCAGAAAAAGATAAACGGACCATTGCTGGCATGGCACTTTAACAGGTAGTACAAGTGTTAGCAACAAGTGCTTTCCCAATCTCAAAATGATAACATCATTAGACTATAGGTCCATATGTTCAAAAATTGTCGGAAAAGCACTGGATAAGCAAAACTTAAAACGTTGCCAAAATGTTGGTAAAACCCATAAAATACGTGATCAAAAAATAGATTTTCCAAAATAAAATTAAAAAAGTGCATTTAGAGTTTTTTGGTCCTGCCGAGATTCGAACCCTGGCCGTCAGACTGGCAGCCGACTACTCTACTCACTGGGGTATTCAAATTACTCGGGTTTCGTTTTGTTGGAGTAAACGTGTAACTCAATTTAAAGGTTTTAACTTACTCGAGTAATCGAGTTAGATTTTTAAATTACTCGAGTAACTCAAATAATTTCACTAGTTTTAATTCATTCATTTTTCCTTAAAAACTCATAATGAAACATAAAATAAATACAAAATCAGGAGTTCCGAAATGTGGTTTACAAAGTTAAAAACAAAAAGTTGGGCAATTAATTTGAAGTTAAAAAAATCTTCTAAAACAATATACAATTGAGAGGTTTTACATAATTTTCTTTCGTTTTTTTTTTAAGTTTTGACTTTAAGAAAAAATTAGAGATATTACTTTTAGAATTTATTGCAAATATCAAAAATAGTATGGCATACAGTCTATGCTTCGAAAAAATATGGAATAAAAATCATAAAAATATGGAATATTATATAAACTTTTAATTTATTTGATTAAGTTGAATATAGATCCGAATTGTAAAAAAAGAGTGAACGGCCCATAAAATTATGATGAGTTAATTACAATTCGAATTTGGCAAATAGTTAACACAATATAATGGTTTTGCGATTTTTTGCGATTTCTATATATCGTTGAATATTTAGATACATAAAAATGTCGCTTAATTTATGGCAATTGAAGTTTCTGCCCTTAAATTTTTTTTATAGTTTCTACTCTTTATTTAAGTATAATAATGTCTTTAATTGTTCAAGAATATTTTCAAAATATCTTAAGAAATTGCGAAAATAAAATGTGATATTTTAGGCACTGCTCTCGGTGCCGAACGTTTTTCTCCAAAATTAACAAAGAAAAATATTTGTTATCAGTACAGATTGCCTATATCGTGGGGCCACTTTAAAAATATGCATGAAGCCATGATCGAATTCGAAATCTTCTGACTACACACTTTTTAAACAAAGCATCATAATTTTTATAAAATAAATGATCTACCAGAGCTTAGAACTTCGAACCGTTGGTAATTTCTGATTGGATAGCACTAGCAAAACACTTCTTTTCCAACGCTGACATACCCAGCAAAATTTTTTAGAACTTGTAACATCTGAATCTCATCCAGAACAGCTCGTTTTACCACCGGTTGCATGGTAATGGTTCTAGAACAGGTTCTTGGAAGTCAAAATGTAAGGCTTCATTGTCCCAAAACTAGTTATATAACTGGTTCTAGAACCGGTTCTAAAACACCATCTGCTTGTTTGGAGGTAAAGTACCTATTGTAAATAGAATACACTCCATACAAAAAGAATCGGTTGTAGAACATAAATTAGAACATATTATAATACAGTATAAGTTGTTCTGCAACCTATTATTTGAATTTTTAGTGGGTAGTGGTCTTAGACAATTATTTGTCAATGTTTTTTTTGTGGACCACAGCGTCTCAAACAAGTGCTCTGCCTGTAATTTAATTACAATTTCTCGGTTAGCCTGTGGTATGCCAGTGCTTGATTTTTTTGTACCACTGGCAGTTTTTGACTAGGACAATTCCTCGGTTAGCCTGCGGTATGCCAGTGCTTGATTTTTTGTAACACTGGCAGTTTTTAACTGGGACGATTTAAAAAATTTCAATAATTTTTTACATTTGATTTGCATTGACAAACGAGCGTAACAAAAAGCACAAACCAAAATTGATGATCAATGATTATTGACCATAATACCTGTATAAGCACTTTTTTTTTACTTCGAACAAAAATTATATTTACTAACGAACTTGACCTGCATCTCTGCATGGAGTATTTTGCATTTATCGTATTCAAACGACGACAATTATACCTGTTTCAGTAAATCTACAAATGAAAAGTAAAAAAAAGTGTTTTAATTCAGTTTAGCATTTATATATAATAATTATAACTGGCAAGATAATATAGAGTGCTTTTTAATAGATTTCGAGCTTTCTGATGTTTTTGAAAAAATGTATTTAAAGATTTTTTTCAGAAAAACTATTATTTTAAATTTAAAGGTTTTCTTAAAAATTTTTAAAAATTTTAAAATTTTTGGACAACTTTTGATATTAAAACTGAAAAATGAGCAACTTTACATACACTCTAAAAAATTATTATAAAATTAACTACTATAAAATGAGTAAAGTTTTATGTACTATTACGCATATTGCGCTCTCTTTTATATACAATAATACACACTTACAGTATTTTACCCATTATGTGTTTACAATTAAACAGATTATGCCTAAAATTAGTATTATTTTGTAAAATAAAATTTTTATACACAAAGTTTGTAATATATATTTTGATATTTTTAAATTGAAAAAAAAAAAAATAAAACAAATTTAAAAAAGTTAAAGTTGAACAAAATCTAAAAATTAATAATTATTGTGAATTTTTGTGAATTTCTAAACAAATTAAAATGTATAAATGTAATACTTGTGACAATAAATTAAAACACGTGGTAATGTAAAGGGCCCGCCAAATAACTTTTTTTTTTTGAAAATGCTATAAAAAGAAACTACTGAATATTTTCTCAAATTTCTTTTTTTATTTGAAAGTACAATCCTTCCGGTTAATAATGGAAAATAATTTCATTCAAATGGCTGCCTCGGCTGGCCATGCAGTAGCCTACACGATCGGTCCAATTTTTAAGCACATTATCGAATTATCGATTGTGTGCAGCTGTATTTCACCAATGGCTTCACGAACATTGTCCTTTAAAGTGTCAATTGTCTCTGGCTTGTTGGCGTAACACTTATCTTTGACGGCACCCCACAAATAATAGTCCAACGGTGTCAAATCACAGCTCCGAGGTGGCCAAACGACATCAGCTATGCGGCTGATAATGCGATCTTCAGAAACAGGGCGCAAAACATCGAGTGTAGCTTCGGCTGTGTGGCACGTAGCGCCGTCCTGTTGAAACCAAATGTTGCCAATATCCTCCTCTTCAATTTTTGTGAACAAAAATTCGTTCAACATGGCCCGATAACGATCGCCATTGACTGTAACAGCCACATTCTGCAACATTACCATGATTTTCAAAGTAATGTCGCAATATTTCCCAGCGTTGTTGAAGCGTATACGCAACCATATTCGTTCAGCGGAAGGATAAAACTAATTATCTGTCAAATCAGACATGAGCTAAGTGTTACCATTCACGAAATAAGCACTAGTTGAAAAAAAACGTTAGATGGCGGACCCTTTATATACGTAATGCACACGGTATGTTACACTATGCTATTCTTTCAATTTTATAGTGGGCATTTTTTATTGAAAATAGAAAACATTTTCCATATATGGATCAAGTTACAAAAAATAATTATTTATATAAAGTTGGAAAACAAATTTTGGTGATCCGTTTAAGGATTTATAATCTTGAAGTCATAATATATATTAAGTTTCATTGGTATTTTTTGTCCCCCGTCCAATAAGGTTTAAAGATTTGTTTGAAGAAAAGAAAATATATTTATAGTCTTATCACATGTAAGTGATATTTTTCCGAAAATTATTAAATGTGTTATTTTGTAAATTTAATAGTGGATCATTTTTTTTGCCAAACGCGTAAAAATTAACCTTATATGGATCAAGTTACATAACATAATTTTTTAATTTAAAAGTTATACAATTTTATAATCATAATTAAAATTAACTTTCAAGGGTATTTTTTGTCCCCAGGCCACTAAGGGTTAAAGATTTATATATTCTTAACAAGATGATTATATTCTTAATAAATTTAAGTGACATTTCTCCGAAAATCATGCAAACTTTGATGAGAACATTCAAATATTGATCAATTTTTGACAAAATAAGCTATTTTCATAAAATGTCCTGGAAAGAAGTCGCTCCAAATACAAACTCGAATTATAATTTTTTCAATTTATTTTTTGTTTAATAACAACTATTGAATTATCAAAATCGCGATCGACATCTGTAAATTAGTTGTGTGTCATTTTGGATTCCTGGCTAAAGTGGATTAATGATATCTGATGAAGTCAGAATTCCATATCTGAATAATTTTGAGTATATTAAATAGACAATTGAAATAAAAAGTAAATTTTTCGAAATTTCGAATTTCGGGAATTTTGGGAATTTGTTACTATTAATACATTTTTTGTCCAAAATGAGCCATTTTCTGACGTCTGGCGGCACGGGTGAAAGTTTTCCAAATAAAAATCGATTTCTTTCATTTGGAATCATTTGCAATAAAACTGGTGTGTAATGAACGGAAATCGAAAAATCTTCATTATAAGGGACATCCTAGTGTAGATATGCTACAAAATATATTTTAAACTATTAAGTTGTGACCATTTACTTAGTTTTTCTCTTCGCCTGAAATGGTCGATATACCCTTATTCGCGCCCCTCTTCAAATATTTATAGCACTTCATATACAGATTTCCATAAATAATTCAAAAATTACATGCACCAAATAACAGCTGAGTTGGTATTAATTAGAATATAATTAAAATTTTATTTAGACAATATTTGCATTTTTTAGAGTATCAAATGGAATTATTAAAAATAAATAACATTCGCAAAGCAACATATCAAAGCTAGCTTTTAATACATCAAATTAAAACTGGTCATTAACAAGTACACCCAGAGAAAAACAGTAATAAGATTCATAAATTTTCGTCAAATGTTACAATTTCATAAATATTTGTGAAACATATCATAAGCCACCGGAATTTTAATGACCATATCATGGTCTTTATGAAATTTTTCTACACAAAAATAATGAAATCCTTACTAATACAATATATACTTTATATAACTCTAGTGAAATATTTCATAAAAATAATGAAATTGATTTGAAATGAAATTTTACATAAATATGATGAAGCGTTTTCTTTGAGTGTACACAGTAATTAGAGGAGTACTAATAATGTGATTATTTAAATTTACTTTGAGCTTATTAAAAGATTAGAGCATATTTTACTTGAATACGCTTAAGCAATCAAGCATGTAATCAGATCAAATTTAATTAAAAGAATATATGACAATGAGTTAGGTTTCGATAAAATTGATATGTGTAACAAATATACGAGTACATCCCCAAGTTGATATTTTGAAGGTATAAAAGTGTTCTTTGAAAAAACTTAGTAAACTTAACCAAGTTTCGAGCTGAAAATTGTAAAATCTACTGTATTTTATACAAAACACTTAACCAGAGCCAGTTTGCCAAATTTATTGAAAAACATTTTTTGAGTGTATCTTTTATTTTTTTTTACTTAACCTTCGTACTCCCAAAGCTTTTTATATATACGTAGTGTACCGAAACCAATATTGTTCATATTCTACACTTATTTCAAATAAAGAAATGCATTTCCTCATACATTTCATAATGGGTTAATGAAAAATAAAATTAGTAAAAAAACCATAGCAAATACCTTTAACCCATTCCTGCATATTGGGCATTTAAATACCTTAACAGTAGACATCTTAAAAAAAAATATAGTTACATCCATTCAATTTCACAGGCAGGTAGAGAAAGGATAAAAGTACTTTAGGAAAATGTTGTTGTAAAATTTCAGAACCTTCCTGGATGGTAATTACCCAGCACAAAATTTTCAAAAAGGTAAGCGGGTTTGTAATCAAGCATTTTGGGCAGAACGCATTCCTTACTAGATTACCTACTCGATTCTTTTAACAGGGCGTGAGACTAAAATAATTGATTCTTTAGAATTGATTATTTTTTTTACCGAAGAACCATTTACTTTATATTTTTAAGAACTACATACATTTTTTAATAAAGAAATAGTTCCATTGTAAAACTACGAAGTACTTACACAAAAAAAATAAATAAATAGTTCCCTAGAAAAAATAAGAAGTACTTAAATTTTAAAAAAAGAAGTAGTTCCATAAGTAAATTCAACTTTTACTCACAAGTGATTCTCCTAGGTCACTCAAATATAACGATCAAAACTTATACGGAAATAAAATCCTAA
This sequence comes from Delia radicum, assembly GCA_021234595.1. Lineage (NCBI taxonomy): Eukaryota > Metazoa > Arthropoda > Insecta > Diptera > Anthomyiidae > Delia > Delia radicum. Next base: position 37,820,168 of record CM037851.1, read on the forward strand.
AAAGTGAAACATCGAATTGTTATGATAACATGGGATTGTCATAATTTTGGAGCTATAAACCAGGAAAATATAAATTTTTCAAAAAAAAGAACAATTCAAAATTGAAAAACAAAAATATGACTCACGCACAATCAACCTCGAAGTTTTTTTTTACACTCACTCACGATAACGTCAGAAATTTCAACGTCCACTCACAATTTTCTGCTCACGTGCGCTTCCCTAATTTATACCTAACCACAGTTTAACAAAATTTAGGCAACATGCAATTTCTGTTTTTAGTGTTATATAAGATAAATTCTTTAAAATTGTATAACTTCTTTTTTCAAAATGAGAAACTACTTCCAATAACGTCCTTTTATTCAGAAAAAGTATATGATTAATCTTGATTACAAAAAGTTAAACATATATGTTAATAACATTGTTATTTTCTTTTAAGTAAATAATTACTTTGTTATTGAGTTCATGCTTTCTGGTTTAAATTTAAAGAATTGATTACAATACTACTTGCTTTTTTGACTCTACGTTGGAATGAGTTTGGTACTGCAGTTACTAAATTTGGCAATGAGATATGTAAGCAAGTGTGGGCATCACCTTCTTTTTGGAATGTGTAATTTTTTCCTGGGTAGCAGTTCAAAAGTCGGCATAGTTAGAAAATTTTCACGAAAATTACTCTGAAAAATTGGGGAAGTGAAAAATCGGATAATCTTCTTGCTCGCTAATAGTCTTAGGTGTCATACAAAAAATATTTCCCTGTTTAGGACCACTCACCTGGGCTACATGTATGATTTTTACAGTTTTATGAAATACCCTGAAATAACGATTATTTTGATGTGAAAATTTAGAATTTTACGTGTAAGATCATAAAATAAATATTTTTTCAAAAAAAATTTAGGAATTATTTTATATCAGTTGTTAATTCATAAGTCCCAGGCAGACTTGGGTGACGTCAATTACATTTCATAATCGTTCACTTGGGAAATTTTTCTGTATTATTAACAATTTTAGACCTACGCTCACACTTGTGGTCTTAATCGCTTCCTTGAAAATTTTTAAATTTTGTCAATATCAGACATGGGACATAATACCAATATCTGTATTTAATTACAGGCCAATTACTTTTTTATGTTCAATTACATGTAATTAGATGTAATTGAGTAATTGCCCTGTAATTAAATACCAAGATGTTGTTACACACAGAGAAATAAAGTGCCAACCGAATTGAAAAGTGTATTTTAATAGTATCAACTTATAAATTCAGTTAGTGCAAAGATATTTACATTAGATTTCGGAATATTTTGGATATTGGAACTAAATTTCAGTTGAATTGGCCCAACTTTGTCGTGAAAACTAATGTTCAGATGTATTCACCGACTGAAATTCGTCATAATCGAATTTAAGTCGTAGTAATCAATTTTCAATTGGCAAATAGCAACGTTTTTCTCTGTGTGTACTAATCCCCATGTTTGATATTAAACATTTTACAAATTTTCCAAGGACTGATATTATGAATGATATAAAAAAATTTCACATGTAAACGTTAGTGAAATGTAATTGACGTCGCCCAAGTCTCGTCCCAAGTATGGGACATCTAAAAAAAAATTAACAAATAACTTCTAAGATCTTAAATATTGAATGAGAGAACTTTCATCAAAATCAAGTGGTGCTAGTCATTAATGGATTAACAATTCAAACCAGTGAAGCATAGACAGGAATGTTTTCAGTATTGGGGAAATCAATAATTTCTTGTTCAGACAAGGTACGAACGTTGTTCGATGGGCCAAACTACTTCGCGCTACAATTTTAGATAAATTTGTCAAAATCTTATTGTATTTTGAATAATAAACCTCAATTGACTCTGCACAATTGACTTACCGTTTGTAAATTTGATTCAAAATTTTTGATTTTTTTTTTTTTTTTTGAACTACCATATTACACTTATTTGAGTTTCAAAATTTTCGCCAGATTTGCGAAATAAAACTATTTTTTTTTTGTTCTTATTAATTCTTTTAATTTTTTTATTTGTTTGAAATATTTTTGCTTTGGTTTAGTTGGGTACGATGAGTATCGATTACAAATTAATACAGATGGAACTTTACGAAAGTTGATTTAAGCTAAATCTGTATTAATTTTCGGATTCAGCGCTTGATTTTACTGGACAAATGGATCAAAATCTCTTTAAACTAGTGTAATCTTAATTGTTAAATACAATATACAGATAGATATTCATTTCATATAAAAGTTTATAACATTTTTTATTAACCCCACAGAAAATAAATACACTTAAGCAATATTGAGATATTTAACATTTTGCTGATGCCAACACATTTTCCACTTAATCTTTTAAAATATTTATTCTTTTCAATCATAAAATATTTTTATCGCTTTAATCATTGCAATAATACTAAACGGAAAAATATTAAATATTCATTTTCATATTTTCATTTCAACGAAATATTTTTATAGTTTTTTTTTTTTTTTTTGCTGTTTTTATTCATTTTGTGAAAATGCTTGTTAACGTCTGGTGTATACATTTCAATTTTAAAACTTGTTAGATATTAAAATAAAATTTGTAGATTCTTGTTAATAGATTGATATATTTTGATTGATATTTTAGTTAGTTTTTTTTTATTTGTTTTGTTTTATTATAAAAAAAAAATATTTATATTAGATTTATTATTGCATGTATGATGTAGTTGGCACCAAATATACTGCGGTTATTAAAATTTTTTGTTAAAATAATTTACATAAATATAATTTATTATAGAATATAGAAATGATTTTAAATGGAAAAATATATAGATATTTTTTTTATAAATTTGTTGCCACCAATGAAGGTCAATTTGAAAATAAATTTTTGATGAATTACATATATTGCAAATATTTTTAGTGAATAACTACTACATTCCTGGATAAACTTGTATTTTATCATTTATTATTAATTGCCATAAGAGTTTTGAATAATTTAATTCTTTAAAAAAAATTTAAAAATTTTATTAAATTTTATCAATATGTTTTTTTTTTGAACAGTTTAATACGAATTAAATCACAGTTTTAATTTAAATTATTTTTATACAAAGTGAATGACTTCTCTTATACGTCAATAAGTAAGTTTCGAAGATTGTACGATCTGCAGAGAGTTGCACTTAACACTGAGAGAACACTCATTCAAAAGTCGTAAGTAAAATCAACATACAATTTTTGTTAACTATTGACAAAATTGTTAAAACAACAATTATTTTATTCAAATTAATGATAGTTTTTGAAAAACCAAAAAATTTCATTGGTATACGAAGCAGTTGTCGTTTTGATAATTTTTTTTTATTTAAATACCAAAATTACATTTCCTAATTCCAGAAAAATTTATAAGAAAAGAAAGCAGGTTCAAGCCACGGTCAGGATTGCATTTAATAAATAAACATTTCATATAGATGCAATCAAACAATGAAAACCATAACAAATAATTACAGTATTGTCAAAAGGATTACTGATGAAGGTTGTGTTACCAGAAACTGCGCAGTCTAATTCAATTAAAAATTTACAATGTACACTCAGGGAACTTCTGCTTTAAAAATATGTAGTTGTTTGGGTTGTAATACAGTTTCATTATTTTTAATGTAAATGTAAGTCATTTGTAGAACAAATAAAATTTTTAACTAACCTTGTAGTTCATTTAAAAAAACAACTAACATCAAATGACCGTTTTATGATTTTACATTCATTTTTTACAGTTGTTTTTTGTTATTTAAAATAATAAAAAAAAAAATTTTTGGTTTATTTTTACTACCATGTGGTTCATTTTTACTACAATTGTTAGCAATTTTTTGAACATTAAAAAACAAATGACAATGTTAGTTGAATTTAATGAAATGTAAGTCGTCCTTTTTTTAAATGAAATTTCATTTGTTTTTGACTACAATTGCTGTCGTCTTTACCAACATAATTTCCTAAGTGTAGTTATGATTTTTAGAAAAGTATGCTTAATCTTCTCTACCACGCCTATCTCAAACAATTGAAAATATGTGCATATTAATTATAGTATTAATTGCACACTGTCTAAGAAGACGATAAATAAAATTCAAAAATCCCGAATAAGACAGTAAAGTTAATTTGATCAAAATATGTTAATTTTGGCGTGCTAACCTGTTTCTAGAAGACGTTCGCCGCAACCCGAATGAGCCTTTCATGTGTATTACGTTTTTGATTTCTCGTTTGTGTGAAGAAAAACGTCTTCTAGATCATTCAATATGCAGATCTAGATCATTCAATAACACAGTGCAACAAATGAAGACTTTTGGAAAAATGCACGGACTCGACAGTATAGGGTCGATTGTACTACCAAAGGTTAGTAAAACCCTGTACTCGGTTTGGCCAGTTTGACTACCAATTTTTTTTTTTATGTACCTCAAAAGATTTTGAAAATCAGTGCACCATTCAAAAAAAAGGTGTCCTCAGTTTTTGGGCCTACAGCTAATTCAGACTTGCTGATATTGCTTAACTATATTTGTCAATAATGTAGTGAAGAGTCTACTGAACAAATTTTATAAACATTTTATGTGCATAAAATCATTTTTTCCTGCACTTTTTTGAAATAATATATTAGAAAATAAATTAAAATTTTTCACCATAACTTACAGGGACTTATAATTTTTTACTAACAATATATGACAAAATTATTGCCATTGTAAATCAGAACAACTTTTGTGAACATATCAATACAATCTGAATGTGTCTAGGCATCCGAAATAGCTTATAAAGACCAATTTGTACCTTATAATTAGTCGTTTTTGACTAGACTACACTTTTATTGCATTTTTGTTTACTTTTTTTGTTATTGAAGAAAGTAAACAAAAATGCAATAAAAGTGTAGTCTAGTCAAAAACGACTATTTATAAGGTACAAATTGGTTTTTGTAAGATATTTCGAATGCCTAGACCAGTGTCGGGCAAACACTTGTTGAAACAACTAAGACTAATCGTTTTTCACACGCACACAACCCGAACGTAAATAAAAATAAAGAGAGAAACCGAAAAAAAACCAAAAAAAATTGGTTAGTTGCTTGCCAGCATTGGATGGAGTAGGTTTATGTCGCTTTGTTTAATAAAATAAGTACACAGGTAATATTTGAAAACATCTAATGATATTTTAATTAATAAAGCCAAGCGTACTATAATTTTTTTTTTAATGGAATTTTTTTTTTATTCATTATGTGAGATTTTTTTGGGAAAACGCATTTTTATTTAGCTTGAAAATATAAATATATCTTGATTTATTTATTCATTCATAATTTAATTTTAACACACAAAATTAAAATATTAAAACAATCTATATGTTAAAAAATTTAAAAATCTCTGAACTATAATTGTTTATATTAAAAACAATTACAACGCAGATATTTTGAATTTTGTTGTATTTTATAAGAATTAATATAAAATATTTTTTTTGCTTTTTGTTTTTTTTAATTTATTAATCCATATTTATAAAATTATTATATATATTTGTTTGCCCAGTACATTATTGGCAAAGAACTCATGTGCCTATTTTCTTAACGAACATTTTTTTATTACCTATTAATTTCCTCTTATGTATATTTCTTTTCTTATTCGTCTCATAGCTGAAATTTATCATGTAAGGACATAAATAGTAAAACAATAGAACAATGTAAACAAAAAAAAAAACCAAGTGATTTTGCTCAGTGCAATAGTACCAATACAATCTCATTTTTTTGTAAAATAACTAATACATTCTCAGTTCTCTTTGTGCCCAAGATTGGCCTAGACACATTCAGATTCACAAAAGTTATTCAGATTTACAATGGCTACAATTTTGTCATATATTGTTAGTGAAAAATTATGAGTCCCTGTAAGTTATGCTGAAAAAAAGCAAAAAAAAATAATTTTCTTCTATATTTTTTAAAAAAAGTGCAGGAAAAAATGATTTTTTGTACATAAAATGTTTATAAAATTTCTTCAGTAGACTCTTTACTACATTATTGCCAAATATAGTTAAGCAATATCATCAAGTCTGAATTAGCTGTAGGCCAAACACTGAGGACACCTTTTTTTGAATGGTGCACTGATTTTTAAAATATTTTGAGGTCCAAAAAAAAAATGGCTAGTCAAACTGACCAAACCGAGTACAGGGTTTTACTAACCATTCGTAGTACAATCGAACCTATACTGTCGAGTCCGTGCATTATTTTCACTATTGCACTGTGTAATTTCAAATGTAATTTAATTATAAGCTTAAATATTAAATAAATTAACGTTTTTTATACATTTAATGTTTCGTGTATTTGAAAAATTAAGTTTTGGGTACTTGTTATATTAAAATTTTTTATTTCATTATTTTCTATATTCAAATCAAATACTTAAATTTTTTTAGAAATTTATACTAACTACAGACTGATATTTCTTTAAATAAAATTAATTAGTTGTATATCGTTAAATTGAATAAGGAGCATTGTTAAAACAACAAAGTAATTATTCAATTTGATTAAACAAATTTGTTAAAATAAAAATTTTTTGTTAATACATTTTACGACATTTTGTCAAAATAACAATCAACAAACAGTTAAACTTCAAAATATTTATTTACTAAACAATGTATTAAATTTATGGACATGTTATGTTGTTTGTATAGAGATCACCCATTCATCAATTTAATTTAAAATTTTGTATATTTCACCTCTGTTTTTGGTTCAGTGTAGTGACAACAGTAATCTAGTCTTATCGAGGTCATAGCTAGGCCACAATTTCCTCGTGTCAGTCCTCTCCACTTCGTGTTAGCCTTTGATATATTCAGACGTCTCGTAACTTCCTATAGTACTGGAACGCTCCACCGTTACCTGAACAATAGCACCATCCCCGTCAGCTTCAAGTTTTGCTCTCTGGTTTTCTTCAATACCATTATGAAAAGGCAACTAGCATAACATTATTATGTGCAGATTTTCCTAGCATTCATACACTACTTTCGATTTAACACAAAAACTGTTCAAATCTTTCAACGCGGTTTGACTATCAACATAGAAGTTGAATGAGTTTTCGCTTTATACCGAGAAATGATCAGCAGGCTGTAGTATGCCTGAAACATGCTGGAATTAGATAGTAAAAAAATATATTCTTGTACCTCGCGGCACTTTATAGTTATCGAATTTTATTGTAGTTATCACTAATTTCTGTTGACGCAATCGAAATTCTATTGTCATTCCAGCATCTATGTTGTTATTATCAAATGATAGTTATCACAATCTAAAAATTTGGTAGCAACAACCGTAGCATTCTATTGAAAGCAAATTCGGTTGCTACTGCCGAATCTGTTTTTTGGGTGTACTTAAAACCTGGAGTATGAAAAGTTTCAGGTCAAAAAGTCTACACCATAAGAATTGATGGCCATTTAAATGTTGAAAAATTAAAAAAAAAAGACTTGAAACTTACAAAAGTTTTCTGGTTCATTTTATTTTGTTTTTGCTCAATGCAAAATGTTGTCACTAAACTTGGGAGATGCATTCACTAAAACAGTAGGTTTTATATCCCTGCTTGGTAAAAAGTTGTATGAAACCAAAATTTTCAGATTTTTAAACTTTTGCAGATTTTTGATTACGGTTTTTGCGACGTTTAATGCAAATAAGTTTTGAGAAGAGTATTTAAAACCGATATAATTTTACATAGTCTGAGGTACACCAAGTTGATATCAGCGAACCAGTAACGGAATATGAGCATCAAAAACTTATAAGGAATTGGCTTAAATTTTTTTTTTTAAATGTATTTTTTTTTTGTGTCTGACATCATTCACAATTATATTTGAAATTGGCTTGCAGGTATTTTAAAATTTTTAAACGCAAAAATATTAGGAACTTTTTAAAAATCTTGCGAAATTAAATTACTTTTTCAAATTTTTTTTTATAAAATACATGACTTGAGAACACAGTTAGTTATCTTGAGTAAATCTTCACTACGGACTAAGTTGATAAAAGAGTTTAATTAGCTTAATACTAAAATCGAAAAATCTTCCACAAATTTTGAGTGCTATAAATTTCATGTTGTAAAACCTTAAAAAGCATCCCAGCAAAATAAAGTGGAAGTAGTGCTTTAAGAACCCCTTTAACTTGACTTCCAAAGCATTAGTATGCGCACATTTTTCGCTTTCATAGAAGTTAACAACTGCCAAAAATGTTAAATTAATGTTATTTTAAACAGCATTTGCATCACTATATAAATTAATTGGTATCTAAATTAATACCATCCTAAGAAGTGCTTTTTCATAAGTACATGTTTTCTTTTTTTTATATGGAGGTTGAGGTGGTTGGATTTGCAATCAGAAGGTTGCGGGATCGATTCCGGACTGGAGAGATACTTTTTTTATATTTTTTTTTAATTCTTTTTAATTTTTTAGTATTTTTTTTTTTTATTTAATTCCGTTTTTGCAAAATGCAAATGCAAATGTAAATGCAAAGCGTAGAGCGGTATACTTCAATACAACAGATTGTGATTCAGATTTTTTTTTTAATACTTAAAAAAACATCCCCAAGAGTATGCTGCACATTTTTATTAAATAAAAATGTTAATATATATTTGACAAAGACCTTCCATGAACTATTGAAAAATAGTATTCATGCACTGTTTAAAATGCTATAAAAGAAGTTATAAATTCACTCCTTCCGCCCAATGATACGACAATGTTAAAATTATTCATGATTCACCTAAGTTTGCACCACATCCGGATCAGTAGATGTGTTGTTTTTACTACTTCTTCCTTAGCTCTTATTTTGCTGCGATCATTATATAAAATTTTTGATTTTGAGAACTTAAAAGAATTTAGTTTTTTTTTTTTTTTTTAAAAAAGAGAAGCATCACTCAGGAAAATCTTCATATTTATTAATGTGTTGCTTTCTTTGGAAAGGGGATAGTGGAGAGATGAAAGGTGGTGAAGGATAAAGGGCTTCAAACATGGAAACACCATAATTGCGCGAGATAAGTCTTAAAACAGTTGTTGCTCGCCATCTGATGTACAGTTGGCGAATTTATTGAAGCTTTTTTATTTCATAGCCCTGATTCATTATTTTACTTAGGCGATGTTTAGTGCTATGGGACCACCAAATAATATGATTTCCTGCAAATAAGTAACCCTAGAGACAATTTAATATCATAAAACTGGCAAAAAAAAATGCGTGTTTTCCAATATAATCGCAGTTTTCTTTTTTTAATTCTAATAGAAGACAATATTTTTTTAGTGTAATTTTACATTTTTTGGTGGTATAGTATATATTTTTTTTTTTTTTTTTTTTTTTTATTTATTTCAAATTTAAGAACCAAGCCTATAAGGCCAAATATGGTTCAAATACTACTCCATTTGATACTACTCTATTTGATGTGTGATAAATGCAATAAGATCTATAAATTGATGTAACTTCAGTTAAATCAAAGCAAAAACTGTAATTTTAATATAACTTAAACTTAAATGTGCCATAATTTCTGAGCCGTTAAACATAAGAGATTAACGCATGCGTAACCATCGGCTGACTCATACACAAAAGGATATTCATGTTATAAAAAAAAAAAAAATTTAAATATTTTGATTCAAAGTGTTGAAAATTTTTGAAATTCCTCATATATGTATTAAAAAGTAAAATAAGAAAGGAAATGGTTTGCGTTACTTTACAAAACAACGCTTTATATCGTATCTTATAATATCTTTACATTCTTAGTGCCACCAGTTTGTTTTATTTCTAAATATTGTTCTTCGTGTTAAAAATAAATTTCATATTAAATCCCTGCATAGTTAGTACATGTGTTCATTTAGGTTGTCACTTGATATATTTTAGTCTACTCAAATATGACTTAAAATTTAAATAATTAAAAGAAATACAACAATTTTTCAACCAAAACTGTCACAAAATAATTGACCAAATAAAGTTTTTCGTTTAGAATAAAAACTTTTTCTTGTTAAACAAGAATGAATAGTTAAAAACTTGCAAAAGATAAGCACAACTCACATAAATAACTACAAAGATAAATTCCCAAAGAAACATGAGCACAAATGTTGTAAATATAAAATTTTGTTTTTATTTTCCACTAAAATAAAAAAATTATGCAAATTTTTCGTGTGTTTTGTTTTTAACAAAAAAAAAAAGTAAACACTTGACAGTTGTTGAACGTACAAGACAAATAAAATGACTGCATACATTTTTTTTTTAACAAGCTTGGAATAATAAATATTTATAAAATATTTTTAAGAAAATATGAATCTCGAAATTCTCCATCAAATATTTTCTTAAGGTTTATATGTCTAAACGCTAAATTGTTTAAGAAATGGTCATATTTTACTTAAAAAAAAAAATGTATCCAAAAAAACCGCATACTTTTTTTCCTTAAATTTTCGTTTTCCTAAATTTTTACCGCAACTTTTTTTTTTCGTAACATTTTTTATGTTCATAAAATATTTTTTTCGCCAACAATTTTTCGTAAAAATTGTACCTCAATACTTTTCCAATTAGCTTTTTCTTTGAAATATTTATTTCCGCATAATTTTTTTCACGAAATTTTGCTCCTTGAAATTGTATTTAAAAAACAATTTTTTTATCCGATTTTCTTTTAATTCGCAGCTATTCAAATTATGACGTCATTGTATAAGATATGACAATTTTTTATTAAAAAACGCTGAAAATATATATCGATAAAAAAACCTATAAATTTGTTTAAAATTTTTTTCACAACATTTTTCACGTTAAATTTTATTTTCATAAAAATACATTTCCGTAAATTTTATTTTTTAAATTTTTTACCGTGAAACTTTTTTACTTTGATATATTTTTTTCACGAAAATATATCTTAAAGATGTTTTTCCCGAATTTTTTTTTTTGTTTCCGCGAAATTTTCGTTCCATGAATTTGTTTCTACATACAAAGAAAAATGTTTCCACTTGCCAACTAAAATTCGGTTACAACGATTGAAATCGGTTAGTACAACTAAGTACATACATCCAAAATATTTATAAATCACATTTAAAACCGGTTTTACTAACCGAATTTATTAATTGTAGTCAGCAAAATACAATTTTCAATGCAGTTGGCACTTTATTTTTCTGTGTGTAAAAACAAATATTTTGTTTTTATCTCAATGAGTGAAAATTCGGCATAGGCAATTTTAATGCTTCCACTTTTTTTAAAATATCAGGATATACAATAAGTAATGACAATTTACCATTTAAAAAATTGCTTAAAAATAAATTGATTGCAAAACACATAATTATTTTTTATCGCAAACATTTTATTACGAATTATTTTTTTCTAATTCCTTCAGAAAAATTTTTTATAACGAAACTTTTCGCTTTTGTTCCTTGAAGTTTTTTTCCAAAATAATGTTTTTTTTTTTTTGTCTTAATCGATGGAGGATATACAAAATATGCCACAGCCGACTTTAATGGTTCCGCTAATAAATATTGAAAATAGGGATTTATAAGTGGAATTAAAATGTAAATCCAATTTTTTATTTAGAAAAAAACGCCAAAAAAAATATATCAACTAAAAAACAGAGAAATTGTTCGAGATAGGCGTGGTAGAGAAGATTAAGCATACTTTTCTAAAAATCATAACTACATTGTAAATTTTTTATTGAATTAGACTGCGCAGTTTCTGGTAACACAACCTTCATCATTAAAATATTTTTTCTGCAAAATATTTTTTTCATGAAATTTTTGTTCCTTGAAAAAAACATTTTTCATTTCAATTACAACCTTTTTCACATCCGACATTACACTTCTTTTAATTGAAATTTATTAAAATAATGACGTCATTGTATAAATAATGACTAGGGCAACCAAAAATAAGTTTGGTTTTTATTTGAAAAGAGAGAACAATTTAGACTACATACATGTTCTGATAATAAATTATGAATATTTTAAACAATAGTTGTTAGAGATTGTTTTTTTTTTTGATATTTACTTATTTAAGCTTATTTTGTAATTATTAGCTACTTTTCGATTTTTTTTTTTCTTTAAAATTAAGCTTATTTTGGCTTTTTTTCTTTTAAAATAGAGCTTTTTGCTATTTTCTAGCCAATCGGCAAGGAGTAGCGATTTTTGCTCTATTTTGCTCTATCTAGCTTAGTTTCTGAGATATATCCTATTTTATGATTATACCAAAAAATTATGAGAAAATAACGCTATCTACAAATGAGGCTAGTAGCGGGTATACAAAAAAAATTTTTGGAAAACTATTATGGTTTAAAGTAACTGGAAAATTTGTAAATTAGAGAATCATGAATTAATAATTTAAGGTTGAAAAATTAGTTCTAGAACGTATGAAATATGTTGTCGTTTTTAGATTAGATTTAGATTCTTCTTTATTTGTTTTCAAAAATTTATAAAATAATACAAAGAAATTAACTTATAGTATAAATATAATATAAATTATTATTTTAAAATTATTTTAAAACATAAATAAAGAATAATGTTACAGCATGGTTTGATAACCGTCTGCTGGGAAATTGAGCTTAAAGTTTTATTTAAAAATTTAATTCAGTTATTAGTATTTTTCTATATTTTAGTGCATACCTAACATAATTGTAAAGGTTTAGCCAATTTGCATCTTCACCGCCATTTAAAACATTTACGATTTGATCTTCTGACAAACTTAAAGATCGGAAATATCTCATCCTTATTTCATTTAAAACCGGGCACCTACCCAAAGTGTTCCATTGTTTCCACTTCCCTGAGATTACATGAAGAGCAAAGTCTTGCTTCCTCTGTTCTATATGATTTCCCATTTAGCCATAAAAGATTGCCTCTAGCCTTCATAATATATGAAATCTGACATTGACTATACAAAGCATTGCAATAGGTCATACCTTTCGAGAAATCAAGAAAACGATAAATTCTATCCGCACTTTGGAGAGCATCACTGGTATGTTTGTGGATTGATTGAGCTTTTATTTGTTCAGTCAGGTTTTTACAGGCGTTGTTAAATAAATTTTTATTATGTTCAATGTTTAAACGTTCTACGTTGTAATGCTCCAATCGATTTATAAGGACACGATACCAATAAATTTTCTTTTCCATTACTTTTTTTGATAACAAATGGGGTAATCTGTGATTTTCATAATCAAAAATCGTTTTTGATACATATTTCAAGTGTAAAGCCAATGTGTAAAAATGTCCTTCTTCCTGCCCAGTCTCTAAAGCGATGACATAATTTGGAGTATTTTCTGGAAGTTTAAGTATCCGTTTTGTATAAAATCTATGTAACTTGTCTACATGATCAAAATATGAGTACCCCCATATTTGAGACCCGTATGCTTGCGTTGACCTGCACACTGCTAGGAACATTTTCCACTTTGCTGTTAGAGATACGTCTGTTTTTCCAATAAAATTGCTCCATGTTACATTTAAACAGGTTTTGGCAGCATCATTTTTGATTTTAACGTGTTTGGCAAAAGAGACTTTAGGAGTTAGCGTCATTCCAAGATATTTGTACTCACTGACTATTCTTACTTTTTGTCTGTTAAATGTCCATTGTTCGTGTGACGCAACTCTACCGCCGCTTCTAAAAATCATTATTTCAGATTTGGTTAAATTCACCTCCATTGCCCATAGTCGACAATAAAGTTCTAAATATGAATCATATTTTGTAAAACATTTACGTTATCGGCAAGCAAAACTATGTCGTCTGCGTACATAAGGACTCTTATATTTATGTCATCTATAAGAAGACCACCACCAATGTAATCATGCAAATCGTTTAAATATAGGGCAAACATAAGCGGCGACAGTAAGCAGCCTTGTTTAACACCCGATTGTGTACCAAAGTAATTGGACAACTCAGTTCCTGTCCATACAGCTGACTTTGTGTTTTGGTATGCGTTTTCTACAAATCTCACAATCTTTGTTGATAAACCAATTTGATAAAGTTTGTAAATCAAAAGTTTTCTCGGTATATGATCAAAGGCCGCGCTAAAATCAACAAAAATGCATACACTTTTGCCTTTTCATAGAACTTTATATTTATTATTGTTGTCAGATTATACACGTTATCAACAGTGTATAATCTGTTGTCGTAGTGAAATAAGATAACTAAGAACTTTAGCTAAATAACTTACATAAAAAAAATTGTTCAACTGAATTAGAACACGTTTAACAGATTTTTGAACTAACTTTTTTTTATTATTGTAATGCTTCATTTATTGGTAAAAACTTGAAAAAAAAAACTTGCAAACAACTGGGTTTATAAATGGGTGTCCAAGAGAGTATTCCAGGCGGTCTGCGAAGAGTTCCGACAAAATTGTTGTTTAAAACAAATTTCGCAATAAAAAAATTTATTAAATAATTGAACATTTTTTTGGACTCCAGTGGTTAGATATGTTCACTCTCGCCTAAAATTGCCTATCACTAACTACCTCTCGCAGACGTTATAGTTTTTATAATTCCTTCCATTTAAAATTTTAAAAGTTTTTCTTGTAATTGATAATGGAATTTTAAACATAAATAAGGCAGTTCACAAGGGGTGTACTAAATGTTGTATGTAAAATTTTATTTTAAAATATACAACAATAGATGATAGTACAAACAGAGCAAATGTTTGGCGTTTGATAATTAAAATTCGGTTTCAACTACAGAAATTGGTTAGTACAACTGTTTTTTTGATTTCTCAACAAAATTTTGTTAATAATGAATTTTAGTTGTAACAGACAAAATATTTAGAAATCACATTTGAACATTGGTTGCACTAACCGAATTTATTGATTGCAGCCACCAAAATACAATTTTCCATTCGGTACCCACTTTATTTTTCTGTGTGTACGATGCAACATTTGTATCTACGTTTAATATAATATGTTCAAGTGTACTAACAAAGAGAAAACCCATCCCAAAAAACATAAAATCTTCGTCAATTTAAAAATAAAATGTAAACATCTCTATTTTTACAATAAAACATACAACACTTAGTACACTTTGTGAATGCCTTTACTGCTTTCTTTTTATTTCATTTAAAAGCCGTGCTAGCAAACGATCTAACATAATATTAGTAAAAGAAATTTTCTAAGAATTTAAATTTTTATATGAAAGTAGTTTATCAAAATGAGCGCTTTTATTCAAAAATGCTAAAACAAAGTTTAACTCTAATCTGTTAATACGAACTTGCTTAAGATGAATCCTCGGTTAAGATGAACTAAAGTGTACAAATTTTCATGTAATTTTCTATTTTTAATACAAAGTTCATAAAATTTTTATAAGTTTCCTAAAATTTTTTTGAAAAAACACACGGAAATACTTTCTTAAATGTATCGAAAACTTTCTAATTATAAAAACAAATGAAAAAATTTCACAATATTCAAAAAACTTTTTTAAAAATTTCTAATATTTTGTGGTCAATAAAAAAATTGTAAATGAATTTTTTCTCCAATCAATATTTGGAAAATAAGTTCTTTTATTTTCCTTGAATTAAAACGATTTATGGTTGTTCCTATTTACACTGTTAATAAAAGTGTGTTTATTATTATAAATTTAATTACAATTAAAAAGGAATAGAAAGGAATAGAAACTAACAGAGAAAGTCGAAATTAAAAATCTATTTGGCGCAATGTTATATGTGGTAGGGTTCTACAATTACACGAATCAATTTTTCTAGTACCACGGATTGATCTTAATCAAGTTTTTGTGAATTTGGTTTTTGGAAAGTTTTTTATGTTTAATAGAAAAAATCAAAGTTTTGCTTGTTTCGTTACTTTTGCATTTTTTTTTTTTTTTTAATATATGAAACTAACAAATTTTTGGGATTCCGTGAACCAGTGAAGAAAAAGTTAGTGGGAACTGCTTTTATAGATAAATATGTTATAAAAAAAGTTATAATACTGTTATGCATACTTTGAGAACTTTAGAAACTGCCAGAACAACTTTTTTCAAACAAATTTTCTCTTTCTTTTTAAGTTCTTTTCACACAGAAAATATGTTAATTTCCCAATACCCAATTAAAAAATATATTTTATGGATTTTCATATTATATATAACTTTATCCGAATAATGAGAACATCTAATTGTATCATATTAGATCTAATCTGGTACAATTAGATATTATTTGATACCATTAGATATAATTTGATACAATTGTATCCGAATTTTGTCCTCATCCAAATGAGGACAAATTATATCCAATTAGATAAAATTGTATACAAATATACGAAATTACACGCGACATATGTAGTCATATATAGATCGGTATGTAATGGAATATTTTAACATATTATACTTAATTTATGAAGTGTAATAAAAAGATAGATGTAATTATATATTTTTGATATGATTTTATATGATTTTGTATGAATATATATTGCGCAATATATAATTGTAAAAAATTGTATAAAGTAATTTATAACTATATCAAAACTTTCTTACTTGGGTATATATTTATTTTTTTTTTTTTTAAGCATAAATAATTTTAATATCCCCTGATAATTATTGTACAAAGAGAAATTTACAATAGTTGTCATTAAAAGTTTTAAAAATATTAAATCAAAAACAGCAAAATTTAAATTAGACCAAAAAATATAAAATTAACTAATATGTAGTCGATGTTTAATAACACTACTCGACAAATTTAACTTTTTTGCAGAACCTCTCTTTGAAATACATATTTTTCTAATAAACTTAGGTACGCTGAATCCAAATCTGTCAGAATTTTTTTTTTTCATTTTCAATTTTGGATATTTACATCATTTACCCCATATTTTCGTATATTTTGCTTAATTTTTTGAAATTACACCAAAAGATCAAGAAATTTGTGTAGGAATATAAATCTACACAAAATTATCGTTATTTGAGTAAAATCATGTCATTGTTTGTTTCAAAATATTTTATCAGTATTGCAAGGAAGTTGAAAATTTTGCATGTTTAGTTTTATCTTTATAAATTTTATGTATGCAAAAACAATTTTAAAATTTATCACTTTGGGTGAACTAAATATTCCACTGAATTCATTTTTGCATTAAAATTCGAAATCCATTGAAAATTTCATGAAATATTTAGAAAAGAAAACAATTTTATATATAAAAAAAATGAGTATACATAAATATAAAAATCAACAATATGTATTTTCAAAACTACAAATGATATTTTTTTTCGCCAAATTTGGACACAGCATACATGTATTACAAAAAAAGGTTATGTAAAAAGTTGTAAATTCTTCAGTAGTAATAATAATATATTTTTTATGAAAAATTTTTTTTTTGAACTTTGGTATTTGAAGCAAGTGGAAAATTAGTAAAAAAAATTTAATTTTTATTTAAAATATTTCAGGACCCTTTCTATAGATTAGTAATTTGTATACAAAAATTTTGTTCATTGGAATATCTGGTTTATGCAAAATGACAAAATGTTTAAAATTTTTTAAAAAAGAAAAATTTTCAACTTATTTGCAAAACCAGTGCGATATCCTGATACAAATTCCAACATGCCTATACTCAAATTACAGACTATTTTGTAAAGATTTATATTCTTAAAAAAAAAATTATGATTTGGCTATAAAATTTCGAAAAAATTAAGCAAAATGGTCTTAAAATAGGGTGAATATATGAATATATAAAAATCGCGACTTTTAAAAACTGCAAAGGTGAAAACAATGTTTTGCCAGATTTGGATTCAGCGTACATAGGTCTATCAAAAAAGATGTGTTTCAAAACAGTTTTTTTTTTTGGCCGTTGAGTAGTGTAATTATAATGCAATTTAATTCCAGCATAAGCTTGAATAAATTCTGTATCAAATATTTTTGTTAAACATTTTAGTCTGTAATTGAGTTTATAGGTATTAAGACCATTCATTGTAATTGTCATTATGAAAATTCTATGGAAATTCTAAACAATCATGAAATATTATCAGACCCAGCAAAAACACAACTTACCAAATAATAAGTCTAGTACTCTAAACTCAAAAGTTTGGATGTACATTAAAAAGAAAGTCAGTAAAGTCAGCAATAGGTTTTCCTTGCAGAAAAATTTCTAATATCAGCAAAAAAATTTGCTAAATTTAGCAAATTAGAATTACAAATATTTTTTTTTTGCTGATATTAGCAATTTTTCTGCAGTGATACTCCCAGCAAAAATGTTGCTGACTTTACTGACTTATTTATCGAGTGTATTCCACTTTATATTATAATTCAAACATGTTTTATATAAAATGTCCCAAAAGTTATAAAAATTATAGACCAGTTTTGTGTGAGGTTAGAGTAAAAAAAAAGTTGACAAAAGTTTAAAATTCGATCGTTAGAAATTCGTGTGCCTCACGCTGGTTGAAGTTTTGAGAATGAAATTTGTGCAAAAGTGAAAGTAAAACACTTTACTCAGAAGTCACTCCTAGGCAGGTAAAATGTTTAAGCAACCCCCTTTATTTCTCTAGAGCAAACTTACCCTCCATTGCTAATCCTTCAAGGGGTCCCCATACAAGAGAGAACTGAATTTACCAAAATTTAGAATTTTTTTTTACGATTTTTAAAATAATTGAAAATGGATTTATTAATGTAATTAATGTCTACATAGTTATGAATAATTTATTCAAAATATTCGTGGCTATCCCTATTCACTTTCTTCTCAAATACGCGCCGTAGCTATTCTATAATACGCTAGTGATGTGAAGAAAACATATGTTTTTTGGTGATCAACGGTACATTCTATAATACGCTTTTGATGCGCGTTTTCATAATTTTTGCTCGTGACTTCTAGTTTTTTTCCATTTAAACATTAAATTTATTTAATTTTTAACGATTTTTAGATTATTTAGTTAACTTTAACAATAAAAGTGCAAAAAAATCAACTCCGGCGGAATGACGAGATAAATTTTGAAACATAAACTTTTTGTCTGCCAATATTCTTGCATTGAGAAAAAAATTATTTTTTTTTTTGCTAAAAACATATAAAAGTTATTAAGTTTTTTGGTCTATAATATGCTTTTGATGCGCATTTTCATCACTTTTGCTCGTCGCCAACTTTAGCGCTTTTGACTTCTTGTTTCTTCTATTAAAACAAAATTTTTATTTTAATTTTTAACAAAGTTTTTCATTATTTAGTTAACTTCAACAATAACAGTGCAAAAAAATTAACACCGGGGAATACGAGATAAATTTTGAAACATAAACTTTTTGTCTGCCACGATTCTTGTATTGAGAAAAAAAAATCATTTTATATCAGTGCGGGGGGTCGTGGGTTCGATTTCCACCAGAGGCACTGGTATGTTTTCGCTACAACGCGCCGAAGGCCATAGTAGCTAGTGCTCGGTTAGGGTAATAGTATATAATTTGTAATTATATGAATCTTAATTAATAAAAAAACAAAAAATATTTAAACATTAATTAACCCATTTTTATTCACTGTAGCAATTGTAGAAAAAATGTTCCATCTTGGTCCACTTTTATGAAAATTCAGTTTTCTTTTGTTTTCCTTGAAGGGTTAGCGATTGATGGATGAGCTTAAATTTTTATAAAATTTTTTTACTCTAACCTCCCACAAAACTGGTTGGCGATTTTGATTAATCGAAAAAAAAAATTAAGTCAACCTTAATATACATGAATAACAAGCCATTTGCAAACGGGAAAAAATGGATCTAAAAACAGATTTTGTAAAAAAATTGCAAATTGAAAAAAATATTATTAATTTTTGAGAATTTTGTAGATCTTTTAAAATTGCATTTCATTTTGAATTGTCAGGTTTTAATAAAGACGAAAAAATCTTGAGAGGATCAGTGCTAGAAGGAGTGCAGCACTTTCGACCTAAGCGACTAGGTCATCGTCAGCCTCATTATAATCCGCCATACACAAGAACTCGTGGTTTGATCAGGTATATATATCAACCAACTTAGTTAAAATTAATTTTTTTCGCTTTTAGTTGATAACCTCAACTACACTCTAAAAATTTATTGTAAATTTACTACTATAAAACGAGTAAAGTTTTATGTATTATTACGCATATTCGGTAAATTTAAACAAAAAATGTCTAAAACTATTTTGCGCACACTTTTATTTACAATAATACACACTTACAGTATTCTTACCAATTATGTGTTTATAATTAAACACATTATGCCTAAAAGTAGTAGTATTTTGATAAATAAAATTTTCACGCACATAGTTTGTAAATATACTAACTTATAATAGTAATAAATATTTTGACATTTTTAAATTGAAAAAAATAAAACGAATTAAAAAAAGCAAAAAATTTGATTTTATTGAGAATTTTTGTAAATTAATTAATAACCAAATTAAAATGTATAAATCTAGTCTTTGGGATAGTGAATTAAAAAGCTTCCTAATGAACCAAAACCATTTAAACATCCATAAATACAAACGGAATTTTCAAGTGTTTGCAGCCTAATTGTGGAAAAATATTTTCCAAACATAATATTTGTACAGATCTTTAAAGAATTTAATTCTTCATTCGATTTATTTAATCACTGAATTCAATCGCTTGGAGTGCAGTCGGTTTTTACTTAACCGATTGCCAAAAATTGGAAAAAAAATCGCCAGAAATCGTTAAAATTTAAAAAATCTTAAAAATTTAATAAAATCGCCAAAATAAAAAACTTTACAATTAAAAAAAATCTCTAAAATTAAAAAAAAAACTTAAAAAAATTGTTAACAATTAAAAATAATTTGCAAATTATAATGATTTTTCAAACTTTTTAGAGTTTTTTAATTTTTGACAATGTTTTTAAATTTAGCGAACTCCCAATTATTCGTAATGAATGAATTCCCAACGGTTGAATTCCTAATGATTGAATTTAATAATTGATAACATCGAATGAGCTAAATTGGTTAATTTATCCAAATTCCAAAGAATGAATTCTGTGTGATTGATTAAGAAAACAATCATTCGATTAAAAAAAATCCGATTTGATTTTTAAGTAATTCAATCAAAATAGAATTCAATCTTCGAAGCCCTGTATTCGTACAACCACTTACATATAAATATTTATTATTAAATTTATTATTATACAACTCATTAATAATACCGCAAGGTAAATATACGCATTTTTGGGGGGGTTTTTACGCATATAAAAATTTATTTTTACGCATTTTTAGGGGGTTTTTAGGCATATACAAATGTATTTTACGCATTTAATACGTATATTTACACGTAAAGCATGTTTTTTTACGCAAAAAATCGGTAAATTATTCATTTATTTCTAAATTTAATTACATTTTTACGATCATGCATAGTAAATTTACACACTTTTTGTTGACCAACTTACACATTACGTGTACTCCTACCAACTTATAGTAGGAGTACAGTTTCCTACTATAAGGTGGCGCAAAAATAACCTTCCGATGTTTTTTTTTTTATTATGTATTTATTATGTATAGTATTTTCTGATAGGAGGATTACTTTTGCGCCACCTTATATAAGTTGGGTAAATTTCAACAGAAATTAATTGGAGTGTATATGAGCTATATATTTTTGTCTTTTCTTGCAAGTTCAGCCATGATCGGGCCGGGATTCGATCCCAGGTCATCAGATTAACAGGCGTCTGCTCTACACACTAAGCCACCAAGTCATGCAACATTTAATAGTTCAAAACATAAATGTATGTAAATTCATTCAAGATATATCAATACAAACACCTTACTCTTTAGCTTACAAAAAGACGAACTATAATGAATCTAAAAATGGATTTCCAGAAAAGTGTTGTATCATTGTATATTGTGTGGAAGTCATAAGATGAATAACCTATTCATCAATTATATTTTGTATAGGAGTAATTCATTATAAGAGTCTTATTAGTAACCCATTATTTTACTACTTAAAGTAAATCAGAAGGTAATAAGTACTCATTACAAAGTAATGTATAAAATAACAAATTGTCATTACCATGTTTTTGCTGGGGAGTGCAAAGCAAAATGTTGCTATTTACAAAATTTCTATTATCAATTGTCCGCATCCTAATCTAAAGTATAAACTTACAAATAAATAGGCAACAAAACAATATGCCTGCCTGCCTGTTCGTTTCCTCAAAATTCTTACCACTTTTACTGTAATTGGAATATTTTTTTTTTTTTGTTATGTTTTAAATGAATGAGTAAACTGTGGTAAAGTAAATGAACAGGCATATTATTATTACATTCAAAAGATTTTGTAATAATTAAATCATTCATGTGTAATACAATTTGTGGTTTCCATTTTCTATTATAATTTTATTTAGTTAAAATTTATTAAATTTCAATTGATTATAAAAGACAGTTATTGTATGGTTTTGTTTGATTGATTGATTGATTAGTTATAGATACATTATGAGGAAATAGCAGTGGATTTCAATCTACCTCAATCTATTTCAATCTTCCCTCTTTTTATTTGCTAGCAACATGTTGCAGAAATTTAAAAGTTTGAATTAATTTTTATCATATTTTTGAATAATAATTTAATAAAGTGTTTACTTATTTAAAATTCTAACGATAAAATAAGCAAGATAAAATTAAAATACATTAAATTTTAGTAGAATATAAGCAAAATAAAAGTGAGTGTCTTAGGCAACAATTGAGCTTGCCCGAGTTCGGTATTTTGTTGTTGAGAGGCGTGGGAAGTGTAGTCTTTCTATTTGTATATACTCTTTGGAAATAGACAAAAATATGCCAGCAAAATTTGTAAAGGGTGTTTTTTATAGAGGTATAGAACTTTGAAATGGAATAAAACAAAGATGAATTTTTTAAATTGACATGAAATTTGCTTTATTCGAAAGATAATCTTTTGGCATTATAATTAAAATATGACTTCTGGCATATGACCGCCATGGCAGGCTCGGACGTAGTCTTATCTGGTGGTCCAATTTGTTGGACCTCCAAGTGGTAAATCGTTTCGGGCTTATCGGCGTAGACTAGCGACTTCACATATCCCCATAGGTAATAGTGAAGCGGCGTTAAATCGCGATTATCAAACGTTTCCTTCAATAAATCAATTGTGGCACGAGCAGAGAACGAAGCCGATGTTGTATTTCGGCTGGCGGCGGCTAAACAAGATAACAGTCGGCGGCGGCTAAAAGTCGACTAGAGCCGAACATTTTTCGGCGGCGGCGGCTGAACTAAAAAAAAAATCGGCGGCGACTAAAGTCGACGATACTTTGAAAAAAATACACATTCTTGTAATTTAATTCTTATTTTTAAAAAAATATGCGAGTATATTAAAAAAAATAACAGGAACTAGCTTTTGATTATAGCATTTAAGTATAGTTATATATTTGTTTTAATTAGATAAAAATGGTGCTACTATTGCCCTGTTGTCATGAACGAACAACTGTTTTTTCACAGTAGCAGGATTAAGACAACGTTTTAGAATTAATGCAGTTTCCAGCGACCCACTGAGTCAGAATCAGTAGGAGTTTTTGGATTAGTTTGTGTAGTAGAGAAATAGTTTTTTATATTTTTTGCGACATTTTAAAATTTTTAATATTCACTTTTTCATGCAACTCGAAAAATATAACGGGACTTTTTTTACAGACGCTATGGAATATTTTTGTGTTGCCACATATTGAAAACTTAATGTTACCAGGTGGTTGGCGGTGTTTAAAAGATAGAGGATTCTCATAAAATTCACCTTTCGTCGGCTCAAGTGCCTGAAAAATAGTCGGCGGTGGCTAAGCCGCGGCTATGAGCCGATCGGCTTCGTTCTCTGGGTACGAGCTGTGTGACATTTTGCGCCGTCTTGTTGAAACCACAGCTCCTGCACATCATGGTTGTTCAATTGATGAACGAAAAAGTCAGTAATCATGGCTGTAACGTTTTGACCAGCATAGTTTTTAAAGAAGTACGGACCAATGATTCCACCAACCCATAAAGCACTCCAAACAGTTATTATTTTTGGATGTAACAGTATCTCAACATACACTTAAGGATTATGATCACTCCAAATACGACAGTTTTGTGTATTGACGTATCCATTTAACCAAAAGTGAGCTTCATCGCTAAACACAATTCGTGCGCGATACATATTTCGAACAGAACCATGATTTTCAAAATAAATTTGCACAATTTGGAAGCCTTGTTCAGGCGTCAGTCTATTCATGTTAAAATGCCAAACCAAACTAAACATAAATCAGTTGACAGCTGACAAAATGGCCTCCAGTTAAATAAGTGTTGCCAACTTAAAACTATATACCTGTATAAAAAACACCCTTTACATAACGTCTACAAAAAAAATATGATATTCACAAAAAAAGTATGTGAGCGATACGTTGGGATGTGCGTTCCATTTCAAAGTTCTATACCTGTATCAAAAACACCCTTTACATGCTTATTCAAACATGTGATGATTTGTGGCTAATACAATGCTATTTTTATAAACTCCAACCCACATAGTGATAATTAAAACTTTACTTTCATGAAATACCCCATAAAGCAGTTCTTAATGGTGCAGTTTTAAATGATATTTCTCGATCAAAAAATTACGCAAAAACCGAAAATAGGGAAATTTACACTTATCTTTTTTAGGAAATAATTCCGTCATTTCTTACTGGCTGGTCGAATTACGCTGAAACTTGACACAGCCGTAATCAATGCAGTATCACGCTTCAGCTTTGAAGGAGGCTCTCCTAGATACACCGGACGAAGTTCAATTAGATTTAAAAGTAGTGCACCTCGGGTATTCCACAATTTTGAGATCTTGACAATAAACCGATTTTTAAAAATGAAACATATCTGTAATCTTTTTGTAATTTCCAATCCAATTTTACAATAACCTGGTAAAGTTTTTTTGACCGAAAAAAAATCCAATGCAATGTCTTTTTCACGCTTAAAACAAAATGCTTTAAAAGCTGAAAATTATAAAATTGAGGTATACATCAGGATCAGATTTAGTGTATACAAATGACCACTTTCTATTCCAGTTTCCAATCGTAACATATATATTGCTGTGAAATTAGGGAGTCTTAGAAATTTCTTTAGGAATTTTAACTGCAGCATATCCAAGAAGAGCCCCATACTTGCGCACCATAATTTTGTACAGCTCTACAGACTGCCAAAAATAATTTCCATTTAGATTTGAGAGATATTAAATATTTAACTAAAAAGTTCTTCCAAGTTTGATTTATACTGTTTTCGGCTGCTGTGTTTCTAGATTTTACATGTAATTTTTGGAGTTACCCAGCAAAATTTTTTAGAACAGATTACCTCTGAACAACTTCTTTTACCACCGGTTACATGGAACCCGTTGTAGAACAGGTTCCTGGGAGTCGAAATGTAAGGTATAACTTACCCAGAACCAGTTGTATAAATGGTTCTATTACCGGTTCTAAAGCAATCTGTTTTTGTTTGGAGGTAAAGAACCTAATGCAAATAAGAGAAAAAAGAACCAGTTGCAGAACAGAAATTAGAACCTGTTATAATACAATCTAAGTTCTTCTGCAACCAGTTATATGGATCTTACTGTTTTACTGGGTAATATTACTCCCACGCAGCAGTATTCTGAGGCGTTTTTAATATATTCTAGATTAAAAACCCATTTGTCTTTTCTTGACCTCTTCTGAATACCATTATCTCAGACTTACTTAAATTAACTTCAACATTCCACATTTTACAGTAACCTTTTAAATTCAATATAATTTTCTGTAATACCATTATATCATCAGCAAGGATTGCAATATCATCCGCATATAGAAGCAGTCGAACATTTAAATATTCCCATCCCATCTTTTAAAGTACATATTCCATTGATTTTAACGACAAAATATTGTGAGTGTTGGATTAGGTAAAAAATTATTCATTTTTTTTTTATTTTTATTTTGATATTCGTTATCGGTCCACTTTTTTGCGACTTTTCTCTAAGACCTTATAAAAAAAAGCTCAAATATCTAAATAATTTAACCAATCTAGGTCCACGATATAGACAATGTGGGTATCAAAATTTTTTGTATCTCTGTCTACAAAAAAATTTAATTTTCGTATATTCTAGAGATGTCTTCATACAAAATCATATTGATTTTTCACCGAAGTATATTTTTAAACGTCAGAAAAGTGGTCAATTAATAAATTTGAACACAAAGAACTCTATAGATTATTTGTTAGAACAATATCCTGATAAAGCAATATAGAGTATGGCCTCGAACTTGAATAATTTTCTAAATTTATTTTCATCGGGATAAACATTAATTGCATTTATAGTAATTAAATGTGCTAAAGTCCCAAAACTTATTTAACAAATTGTGAAAAGCAATCTGATGTAGGCGTGTCCCTATCCGGATTTCATTCCTGCCTAAGGAAATCTTCAGGGGACTTTGTTATTAGACTTTCTAGAGATATTTGTTATGTTAAATCACAAACTCAATGAGAATTTCAAACTCATTTCATTTTCATTGCACAATTAAAGGTCGAAAAAAACATAATTTTCATTTTTAATAAAAATTATATCAAACTTGTATACTCCCCCTGTTTTTGTTTATAGACAAAACAAAAAAATAAAAAGGAGAAAAAAACAAAAAAAGTGTATTGAATATCCACCAAAGGTGGACCTTGTACATAGCAAATTTATTTTTTGATCAATGGTGATAATCTTTTATTTCGAGCTCATATATATATTAGTTCTCATGTAGTGAGTAAACTAGTTTATATGAATGTTTGATGTTTGGCATGGCATTGTTACCTCTTTCAAAACGTGTTCTGATGATGCGAACCTAGAAAATTCCCGAAATAGATCTATCAACACATTCCTGAAAGTGGCCAATTAATAAATTTGAAAACAAAAAACTCTATAGATTATTTGTTAGGACAATATCCTAATAAAGAAATATAGAGCCTGGCCTCGAGCTTGAATAATATTCATTTTCATTGCACAATTAAAGGTCGAAAAAAAACATAATTTTTATTTTTAATAAAAATTATATTAAACTAGTACATGACTGCTATTTTTTGCTCCTCAATAAAAAAAAATAGAATAAAAATTCAAATTTTAAAGTTGACGGCTTGTGAAAAACGGCTCGTGATTTGCAATAATAAAATATTTTAGTTATTAAATTCTCAAAGTGTCTAGATTTTGAAAATAAATTTATATTTTGGCTTTAAATGAAATGGTATTTTAGTTAAAAAAAATCAGAAATACTAGCCCATAGTGCAATATCACAAAATTTCTTTAAAAAAATATTATAATTTTTACAAAACATATTTAAGCTTTTTTAGTTTTTATTTAAAAATTATCTTAATCATCATCAATTTTGATAACAAAAACATCAGCAAAATTTTCCAAGTCATTATAAGTCTTATTAACTACCATCATCTTTTTGGAAAATCATTCATGTTTTTTAGTTCGTGGATGTGTTTTTATTTTTTTATACATCACACTTCTCAGGTGACTGGCTGACTTAACTGTGTGAAGTTGTTTTTTTTTTTTTTTTTTTTTTAACAAGATATTTGAGCTTGAGCTTAAATTATGTTCAATGTTCAATATTCATGATTTTTATTGATGGTATAATTTTTTTTTTTTTTGCATATGAAAACGGGGGAAATAAGTTACTTTGTTAGTAAAGTTTTCATACTTAGAAAATATAAAATTTGAATAATACAAACATTTTCTATTACCATTAAATGTTGTAAATAGGGGAATATTTTAGCTTTAAAAACTGCCAACCCAAGTAAAAATTTAACAAAAATTTAAATTACTGCTGAATATCAGAATTTGCATGTTAAAAATTTAACTATGGCACAAATAGAGAAATATTTTAGAGTACTTATATAACAGCCTTATATAATGTATATGACTAACATAAGTATTATAGAGTGGGCCGAATTAAAATATTATGAAGAATTATTTTATTTTAGTTCGAAACATTTGTGCTTGAGGAAAACAAAATGTACAGAAATGATTTTTTTTTTTTTTTATTTTTGCAAATATTTCTATTACTTTTTAATGAAAAAGGGCTTAATTAAGAATCATAGGCCTCGTGGTATTCTATATCATAATATCACGCTTTCTCATGCAATCTTCAGTAGAATTTGTCCAAACTCTTTATTTACAAGAATGATTATCACCTATGCCAATTTTGTAAATGGACAATTTTTAAACGCTTGAAATTATTTTTTTTTTTTGAAAAAGTATTTTTTTATAATACAGTATAGACTATAAATTATTAATTCACTTTTTGTAGATAGCCAATGGAGTGCGATCTTCTATTTAGCGTATTTTGTGCTTGATACCTCCAATTATGCTTTGGACGACATTTATAACAACTTTTTTTACACTGTTTTTAATTTTTTTCTTCAATTCTTCAGTTCCTTCGACCATTTTCATACACATTTTGGCATAAAAGACTCCAAAAGTCCTCAATTGGACGTGCTTTTGGGACGTTTGGAGGATTTGAGTATTTCGGTACAAAAGGTACGTTTTTGCATTAAGCCATTCTAACATCTTTTTAACATAATGACAACTTACTAAATCTGTCCAAAATTATATGCCGTCTTTAGAGTGTCTATATCTGATAAATTTTTCCAGTTTTACTAAATATTTTTTAATGTAAATATTCACGTTTACAGCCATAGCTTTTGATTCATGGATGTAAAGTTGTGATATATCTTTTGCCGAAATGGCTGCACACACTAGTACTTTTGGTTCAAACTTCGCTTTCGCCAAATACCATACCTTGTCGGGAGTTTTTTTTTTTTCAAGTTATTAGAGTAAAATACAGAGTTAACACTTCCATTGCTCCAAGCAAAATAAAAGCATGTTTCATCATCCAAAATTATTTGATTTTTTTTTTTTTCTCTCAAAGTTTTTTCTCAGTTGTCTGCATTTTATTGGTATTTCTGCAAATTTGCTTTTTTACTACGAGGGCGGATCAATAAGTCCGTGACTTTTCGAACTTCCCTCGTAGTTGTATGAAATGCAACACTGCTCCCATCAAGTACCACCTGTTAATAGACTACTGTCAAAGTTTGAGCAAGTTCCGTCATTTACTTCGCGTTTAACAGCTTTTCAAATCATACAACCTCGTGGATTTTTTTTAAAAATGGAAAAAAAGAGAATTTCGAGTGTTCATTAAACATTATTTTTTGCGGGAGTTTTTTTTCAAGTTATCAGAGTAAAATCCAGAGTTAATACTTCCATTGCTCCAAGCAAAATAAAAGCATTTTTCATCATCCAAAATTATTTGAAACTTTTTTTTCTTCAAGTTTTTTGTTCAGTTTTCTGCATTTTATTGGTATTTCTGCAAATTTGTTTTCTTACTACAAGGGAGGATCAATAAGTCCGAAACTTCCCAAACTTCCCTCATAGTTATATGAAATGCAACACTGCTCCCATCAAGTACCACCTGTTAATAGACTACTGTCAAATTTTGAGCAAGTTCAGTCATTTACTTCGCGTTTAACAGTTGCTCAAATCATACAACCTAGTGGATTTTTTTTTAAATGGAAAAATTGCATTTCGAGTGCTCATTAAACATTATTTTTTGCGAAAATATTATATTTTGCGAAAAATATTCAATCAAACCAAGGAAAAGCTTGATAAATATTATGGGGACTCTGCATCATCGATTTCAATGGTAAAAAAGTGCTTTACTGACTTTCGTTGTGGTGGTACGGCCAATTGAGGTCAATACACCCGAAAATGTCGAAAAAAATCCACGATATGGTGTATGGTGTAAAAGTGCGTGAAATTGTTGATACCATAGGCATTTCATATGGCAGTGTGGTTTCGATTTTAAATGATCATTTGGGTTTAAGAAAGCTGTCTGCAAGATGGGTGCCGCGTTTGGCCTCAATTGACCATAAACGTAATCGTGGCCAATAAGGTGATGGCAACAGTTTTTTGGGATGCACGCGGTATAATCCACATCGATTACCTTCAGAAGGGAAAAACAATAAACTGCGAATATTATGTCAACTTAGTGGACCGACTTAACGATCAATAAAAAAAAATCGATCTCATGTGGCCAAGAACAAAGATCTTTTCCATCAAGATAATGCACGGGTGCACACATGTGCAGCCTCAATGGCAAAATTGCATGAATTAGACTACGAATTGGTACCTCATTCGCCATAATCTCCAGATTTAGCCCCCAGTGACTATATCCTATTTCCAAATTTATGAACGAAGCTTTCTTAAAAGCTTTCATAGAAATAAAAATCCTATCTTAAAATACTTAAAGCTTTTAAAATATCAACGATATAAGCATTATTATATTATTAGGAGTTTTGTTACAGCGTTTCATCAAATTATGATAGATTTATTATTGTTCCTGTAATTAAGCTCACTTTAAAGTCTCGCCTACAGCTTTTGTTATGGTATCTACAAAATTGGATTTTATTAGGCTTAAGGTTTCCATTAAATCACGTTTAAAACTTTTGTAAGTTATTATTAAGACCATGAATAAAGCCCAATTTGTATATAAAACCGTAAGTATAGCTTATATTAATGTTTCTATAAACTTAAATAAAAGATTTTTATAATGTTTGCTTAAACTCATATTTGAAGCCTTAATTGGGACTTCTATTTAGCTTTAAGTTAAGCTTTAAAAAAGTTTATTTTTAAAGTTTCTATAAGGTGGCGCAAAAGTAATCCTCCTATCAGAAAATGCTATACATAATAAATACATAATAAAAAAAAAAAACATCGGAAGGTTATTTTTGCGCCACCTTATATATAATCACAATTAAATTTCATTATACCAAGGTTACTATACAACTAAGATTAAAGATTTTTCTAGGGTAATTTTTGAAGATTTTATAAATTAATCTTTAATAATATTTATTTGTTTAGGGTTTCGATTTAATCACAGATAAAAGCTTTCTTTAAATGTCCTGTAAAACCAATATTACAGCTTTCATCGGGATAACCATAAAACCATTATTAAAGCTTTTACTAACCCATTTTCACCAACATGTCTTTAAAGACACATTAATATTAAAGAGCATAAATCTTTTGATGGGAAGGTGAAATAGCAACGCAGTAAAAAGCACGTTCAGACTTGAAGTCTTCTCTACCAACTCGGTTTAAGAAGTTTTTAAGTTTGTATTTCCAGAGTTGCCATATAATAGTATATAAAATATTTTTCGCTTTTTTAGAAAGCACTTTTTACAAAAAATATTTAAAAATATAAAAAAGAAACTATTTATTGGTATCGATGAAGTCATTTAAGAAATGGAAAATTTTTCATTCAACATTTACGTTTCGAAAAAAAATTAACTAATCGAATCGAGATTTTTCTGCCTTTATAAAAATAAAAGTATGTGTAAAATTCATCCGTTTCTGCTATTTCAAAATGTGTATCAAAAATGTGATATTTTCTCTTAACCAGCAAAGGAACATTTAAATTTAAACAATTAGAGGGGCCAAATAACAATTTTCTAAAACTGTTTAAAAAATTACAAAAATTTTTAAAATTCTTAAAAATAGTGCGAAGGCAACAACTAAAATTATTTGAAACTTTTTAATATATATTGTAAATACATAAAAATTTAAATTTTAAAAATTATTAGCACTATAAGAGCGTACAAAGCGATGAAGTTCAATTTCAATTAATTGTAACGCCACTTGGGGGCATGATTAGGATATAAAATTTACTGAAAATGCATACTAAGAAACCAAAGTATCCTCCTACCAAGTTTTGTCATAAAATTCGAACGGAATCAATGCTTCGTAAAAAATGGCTAAGTTTTTTATTTGAGCTAGCCCTAAAATCACTATTATTGCTTTTGTCAGGGTTTCTATAACACCGTTATTAAAGCTCTATTAGCGTTTTTATAGAACCCCGATTGATCTCAAGATCTCAATTTTAAAATCTCACCTGAAATCAGAACTAGATTTTCTATTAAAAAGTTTTTATTTACTCTTTGATCATATTATTTTACGATCAATCACTATGGAATTCTAGCTAAACCTTATTTTGGCAGTTTTACAAAGCCACAATTAAAACCCAAGTTAGATTTTTCTTTAAGAATTCCAAAAGCTTTTATTGAGAGTTCTATAAAGTCATGATTAAAATTTAAGTTAAAGCTTTGTTTTAAAGCTACGTTTAAAGTTAAAGCAAGAGCTAATAGATAATTAATAGGTTTTTTGTTAAAGTTCTGCATATTATGGAGGCTCTAGCTTTTCTAAAACTTCGGGTTCTAATGAGATCTTTAGCCAGATCGAAATACTAGTATCAACCTAGCTAATATGTTTGATTTGCTTTATTTTTGTAAATATACAGAGTTTGAAAGCTCGTTATAAATTGAAAATAAGCTTTTATTTATTTTTCCAGAACTTTTATTTTAAATTCTCAACCGATTTATATCAAAAGTTTAGTTCTAAAAAATTTGTCAAAATAAAATTACTTTTCTAAGAACTCACAATCAGTCAAACCATTACACACCACGTGACAGACTAAAAGCCCTAAACTCAAAGGAAGCGTACATATAATCTACTATAGAAAATACAGATGACGCTTACCCAAAGCTCATAATAAATGCTACTAAATGAATGGAAAGTGTTATTTATACAAGGTGGCGCAAAAATAACCTTCCGATGTTTTTTGGCTGTAATTTAAAAAAAAAAATGAAAAACTTTGATTCTTCTTGTGGATTATTTTTATTTGGTATTTTAGTTTTTTTACATCAAGTCGAGAATATGATGTCATGTAAATGGCCGCCGCCACAGTTGATTGTCATTTGAGCCCTTTTTATTGCATTTTCCATCACTTTGGCCAAAACTTCCGGCGACAGGTCCTCACATTCTTGACGGATATTGTCTTTAAGAGCTGCAAGAGTTTGAGGCTTGTTGACATAAACCCGCGACTTCAAAAAGCCCCATAAAAAGAAGTCTGGAGCGGTCAAATCAGGCGATCTTGCTGGCCAGTGCAAATCGCCAAAACGGGAGATTAGGCGCCCGGGAAATGCATCCTTCAGCATATGGCAGGTTGTGGCACGTGCAGTGTGTGCCGTTGCACCGTCCTGTTGGAACCACATGTTTTCCAATCCCAATTCATCAAGTTGCGGCAAAAGGAACTCGTTGATCATTGCTTTGTAGCGCTCGCCATTCACAGTAACCGTTTGGCCCACGACGTCTTCGAAGAAAAAAGGTCCGATGACTCCTCCAGCGAAAACAGCACACCATACAGTGACTTTGAGCGGGTGTAATGGCTCTTCGTGGGTTACACGCGGATTTTCAGTGCCCCAGAAGCGTAAATTTTGCTTATTTACGTACCCGCTAAGATGGAAATGGGCCTCATCACTCATGATTATTTGGTCAAATTATTATTATCAATTATTGGTCAAATAAATAGTCACCAATATTCCGCGTTCTGGAGCAGTGTAGCGTAACATTGTTTATTAACGTGTATTTCGCATGTGTTTACTACACAAATGTCAAAACAGAACTGACATTAGGGGCCAATCGCAAAATTTATAGCATTTTCTGATAGGAGGATTACTTTTGCGCCACCTTGTATGAGTTTATGGGTATTTTTTTTCATATTAAACTGCTAGGTACATATTTCAATTTTTTCCGCAGGCTTTTGCAACAGCAATGAAATAAACTGTCACCATGTTCTAGTTTTTCAACACATCATAAAAGAAGCAGAAAAATCTTAATAGCGATGCACTATATAGAAAAAAAAACAAAAACACGTACACACATACTCATAAAAACATTAAACAACATGAATTTCTGTAGAAAAAAAAAATATAAAAACATAATCATAAAAGCTTTAGCAATACACGCAAAAAAAAAGTTAGTATAAAAATTAGTAAAACACACTCTAAAAAATGCTTGTAAAATCATAATAGTGAGAATAAGTAAAATTTCATATAATATTACACAAAATGCCTGATTATAGGCATCAAGTGTGTACAATTTTTGTACACGCACTTTTTTGTACACAAAAATACTCATAAAATGTTTAGATATGCAATTTTTATTTATAGTTACACACTTTGTGTGTACAATTATTTGTTTGTGCCTAAAACAAAAAAAAAAATTGGCATTATATGTGTAAAGCTGGCTAACTTATCTCAAAATAACTAAAGTTTAGTTCTTAACCATAGTTATGAATGTCAAATTTATATGGAAATATTTTTCGTTAAAATTAAGTTCTGGTTATTTTTTGGAAAAGTTACTTGCCCTAAATGTACCAACAGTTTAAAGTAATAATGAATTTGTGTATTTTTGTAATTTCAAATAAATAAAAAATAACAAAATTAATATCATTTACAATACAAAAATTGGCAACACTATTTATAACGCGATACTATAGAATTTAAATATTGATAATGAGTAACAGCGTTTGTAGGGCGATATCAAAGGTACGTTCATGCATATAAATTATTTTTTCACTTAAACAATAAAAAATAAATGTAAACAGAATTCATTTTTACAGATCCATACCAGGACGTTCTGATCATAGTGATAAATTTGTCACTCGATGGCAGGTACAAAGACGTGGCAAATCATCAACATAATAATAAAAGTAAACGCCAACATGTAAGTAAATGCTTATATTAATTTCTACACTCTGGGAACGTCTGCTTTAAAAATATGTAGTTGTTTATGTTGTAATACAGTTTCTTTCTTTTTAATGTAAATGTCAGTCATTTGTAGAACAAATTAAATTTTTTACTAACCTTGTAGTTCATTCAAAAAACAAACCAAATCAAATGACTGTTTTATGATTTTACATTAATTTTTACATTTGTTTTTTGTTATTTACAAAAATAAAAAACTAAATGTCTGTTTATTTTTTACTAATATGTGGTTCATTTTTTTAACATTAAAAAACAAATGACAATGCAAGTTGGATTTACTGAAATGTAAGTCTTCCTTTCTTCGAGTAATATTTCATTTGTTTTTGACTATATTTGCAGTGAAATTTACCGACATAGTATTCTAAGTGTACGCTGAATATTTAAAAACGTTTAAAGTTTTACTCCTCCCAACATATCCAATTATTGCCGAAAGCAAAAGTGATGCTACTGATGGTACTGTAAATGACATTAATGATGCCATGGTTAGTAGTAGGAAAGTGTCTTATGTAGCACCGAATGAATCTGTACAGTCAATAATCAAGTCTGGCGATATTAACGGATAAGTAACCTTTAATTACTAAAAATGTTATCAAAATCCTTTTTACTTACGAGTAAACTCTTACAAGTGAAATTTGATTAAGAAAACGAAACTAATAAAGCTGTGTTATCGGCTTAATGAAATTTTTTTGGTAATAAATATGTATTTTAAAAAGTTCGGTTAAAAAATGCGGGAGTTAGTATTCTTATTTGGAAGAGTTTCCATGTTATTGATCCCAGGCTGCTAAATATTAATCCGAATTCTTTTTTTGCTTGTTATAATATGATTTTTAAAAAAACTGGAATAAATTAAGAGGTATTCCAAAGAGATATCTATTGGTGTGCATAATACAAATTTTGACTATTTTTATATGTCAAGTGCAAATGTTTATACTACAAACTTAAAACAAATGACGAATATACTACATAAATTTGGTGTCTGTTTGCATATAGATCCCCATACATGATCTTCAAAAATGTAAATGTTTTCATTCATATAGATACTCTTAAATTCCACAATAAACCTCTTAAATTCCTTTTATATGAGAACCAACAGTTGCTTTAGAAAATATATTATAAAAACCCATTAAAATTCATTAATATGATTTTATTCATTTAACATGATATTATTAAAATACGCCTCATTAATTTTGCTTTCATTTCACTATAACATATCGCATTTCATTTAAACTGGAAGGACCACACGGCAGTTTGAATCTTGATTTTTTTTAATAGGAGCATATAAAAATATTTGAATTTGTGTTTAGCACATTGAAATTGTATAGTTAATTTTGTTTTATCTTATCAGCTTAAATTTTCTTAATTTGCTGTCCTGTGATATGCGAGTTTAATCGATTTTGTGTTATTTTTTTACAGCCTTTTTATAGAGAACCCGTGGCGGCAACGTTAACCACACTAGGCAATATGTACAATTGATGGATCTGATTGTGAAGGGGAAAGAATGTGATGAAAATGGCGCTATTAATAGTAATATTGCTCACAAATTGTTCAAAATCAGCCTAGAGTGATATCATATGGGCTAAGAAAGCTGCTTAAAAAATATCAGTGTACTACCGAAATAATAAATATAAAACATAAAAATGTTACAGCCACAGCGATATAATGCTTAAATAGTGCATACAAATTTAAGTAGCAAAAAAAAAAATAATTTTTAAGTATCCTTTAAATAAAATGTCTACTATCGATGCAATCCTTTTTTTTTTATTTTAAAACAAGGTTTAGGTGTTTTTTTGTTATTAACAGTTAAAATGCATATAAAAACATAGAGCAATTCCATATGAAAACGATCAAAATTGGCAAATTTTTGGACGACTCCTCTCCGATTTTAAAATAAATAGTCTCAATCGATTGCCCAGCAAAAAATAATGTACCTACATATTTTTTTTTTTTTTATAGTGACTGGTTTAGTGGTGACAAAATTGAAGAATTCTTCATAAGGGACCTCAATGAAAGTTGTTAAAAAAAAAAACTACTAAAGCGATCGCAACGAGTGATAGCTCGTTGGAAATGTATTGAATCAGACTTTAATTGAAAAATAAAATTTTCCTAATTTTTCTCAGAAATTTACCTTTTTCCCATGAAAATTAAATTTTCCCATGAAAATTAAATTTTCCGATTTTCCACAGAAGCTCCTAAATTTTCCGGCTAATTTTATTTTTTTTGGATTCCTCATAATTTTTGCTTTAAGAATCAGCAATAAAAAAATGGGCCCGACTCCTTGTTTGGACAGGAGAAGAGCATTTAAGAGACCACCTTGTTCTCATTGTTTTTATATTTTTTATAATTGAATTATTTTTAATTATTTAACAAGAAAAATTAGGAAAATTTTATTTTTCAATTAAAGCCTGATTCAATACCTTTCCAACGAGCTATCACTCGTTGCGATCGCTTTAGTAGTTTTTAAAACAACTTTCAATGAGGTCCCTTATGAAGAATTCTTCAATTTTGTCACATGTCATATGGAATTGCTCTATAGTGACTGGTTTAGTGGTGGTGTGCACCACTACTAAAGCGATCGCAACGAGTGATAGCTCGTTGGAAAGGTATATTTAAAACAACTTTCAATGAGGTCCATTATGAAGAATTCTTCAATTTTGTCACATGACAGTGGTGCACACCACCACTAAACCACTCACTATAAAAAAAAAAAAAAATATGTAGGTACATTATTTTTTTGCTGGGCAATCGATTGAGACTATTTATTTTAAAATCGGAGAGGGGTCGTCCAAAAGGTGATCGCTTTCATATGGAATTGCTCCATATGTACTTTTAAACACTTAAATATGGATTTTTAAGCATTTTACATGCTTATTTACTCTTAAAAATGTTTTTGTACATACAAAAACAGATAAATTCACAAACTTAAGAAAAATAATTGAATATTTTATACATACATTGAATATAAATTTACACACATTATGCTTTTGAATAAATATTACACACAATGGGTGTATTATTTACAATTTACGCACATAGTGTAATTTTATTGACATTATAGTAGGTAAAAAGTTATCTACTAGAAATGGGGGTAAATTTAAACGAAAATTTAAATCTCACTTTATTATAATAATAACAATTTTCAAGTACAAAGTTAGTTTTTAGTAAATTCTTTTGCTATTCTTATTTTACAAATTACTAAATTTTTTACCAATTTTGGATACTAATTTAAATAATTTAATTTTACCAACTTTTGAAACCCGATTTACTAAAATTAAAAAAAAATATAATTTTACTTTTAAATTTTAAAAAACTAAAACCAAAAGTTTATTTTTCGATCTTCATTTGTCTTCAATTTGTTATTATATTTTCGACGTTTTCATAAATACGACGAAGAGTTTATAAAAATTGAAGAAAAATCTTCATCTTTTCATAAAAAAGGTTTCATCATCGATTTCTATTAAGAGTTTACTAAAATTTTACCAAATTTCAGTATATTTCACTAATTTTTTTACTTCTTTTTCTTTAGTAAAAAATTACAGTCACGTTTTACTAAAATTAGCAAAACGATCTGCTGGCCTGATATTAGGAAACCAATCTGCAACAATTCCAGATTTTTCTGTAACTACGAGTATTACAGACATTTTTATTTGAGTGTAGAGTTAACTCAGTGGAGCAAGGTTTATTTGAATCATTTTCAACAAAATATAAAATACGGGTAGTCTTTTGAACAAAAAGTATGCTGAGTAACAAAAGAGAACAAAAATTCCCAATATTGTATATAATTTCAATAACATTCTTTCTAAACCTTAATTTTAAACAATTTAAAAATTATGTATACTTTTGGCACATATTGTCAGTATTTACTTGTGTATTTATGTAGATAAATAGACAAAAATACATGTAGAACACCCAACAGATATTAACATAATAATTAACCTTTAAATTGAGATAAAAATTAATTTTTTATATGCAAAAGTTTAGGGAAATGAGAAAATTTTCCAATGAAAATAAAACCTTTGATAAAATTTTTTAATATAAATTTTACAAATATACTACCATAATTCATAATTAACTTTTAATTTTTAAAAAATATACGGTATAATAAAAGTTATCATGGAAAAACCACTTAATTAATATTACTCATACGCATAGTTGAGCAATTTTGGGTAATATAAAAACTTTGTTAATATATCGTCAGCTTATTATTGATTTGATACTTATATACAACAGAAAGTAAAATTCGAATAAAACGATAAATAAAAGGATTACACAATATTTTCTCTAAATCTACATGATAAATATTTGTATTTTTTTCCCCCATTAATTGCGGTATATATTCCAAACTACAAATTTCTACACTTCTATATAAATTAAATCAAAAGTTATTAAGTTTTTTGTAGAAATAAATATTCTTGTTTTGTACTCAACATCAACTTTTTTTGAATATAACTTTCTACGCTGCACGTCTATGCATTTGGAAGCCAAACAGCATTTCATTTTTTGTTTTGTTTTGATTTTACGTTCTTTGTTTTGGTCATGCAGCCAAACAATAATGATAACAGTGGTCTCTGTGGTATTAAGCAAAAGCTATTTTGAAAACCCAGCGAAACCACACATTACCAAATAATATATAAAGTAATGTATCGTCATAGGCCTCCATGTATTACAACTAATTTCATGCGCCCCGGTTGGCTAGTTGGTAGTGTGCTGGCATATCAGTGCGGGGGTCGTGGGTTCGATTTCCAGCACAGGCACTGGTCTGTTTTTCGCTACAAAGCGCCGAAAGCCATAGTAGCTAATGCTCAGTTAGGGTACAAGTATATAATTTGTAATTATATCATTATTAATTAATATAAAAAAAACTAATTTATAAAAAAAATATTACAAATAATTTTATTAAATTAAATAAATAACTTGTTCGCGTTGAGATTCCAACCTGGGGTCTCTGTTTGTTAGGCGAGAACTCTACCAACTGAGTTATCGTCACATATAATAATGGGTTGCTTAAAATGTAAATGAATTGTTGTGTTTTGAGTTTTTGTTTGTGATGTTAAAAATATATAACTTACACTCATGCTTCCAAAAAATCACAATGTAATGTTTCTAAACATAGATTTTAAAAATAATAATTTAAAAATTACTTTACGCTTACATTTCATGGCTTATGTAATTGATGATCGGTACGTCATTATTTTGTTTTGAAATAATGTTGCAATGATGTATCATTACAAGGTAATTTATGAGTGTTCAATTATTGGTAGCTTATTACTTTATGTTTCAAAATAATGTTGAAGGAAAGGATTATACATTACAAAGTAATGCATTAAGTAACCCATTATCGGTAACTCAAACCTTTTTGTTGGAAAATAATGATACAGGTAATGAGTATATATTACAAGGTAAGACATTACTTGATCGCACCCATTACCAAAATTTTGCTGGGTATCTCAGATATAATACAAGATATCCAAAAACTAGAAAGAAGATATTTGAAATATACAGGGTGGGCCAAAAGTCACGCCTGTGTCTAGAAACTCAATAAATTTTTTGTTTATTATTCTTTTTTACATTTATTTTCACATTTTATTCATCGAACTTTGTTACAGCAACATGAAAAATGACACGCACAAACAAAGGACCAAAGTGGTAGAATTTTACTTTTCTAATGAGCATTAAAGTTTACTGACGCAAAATTCGGGAGTGACGCAAAGTTCAGGAATCCAGATTTAACTGCACCTGAGTATTTCCTATGGGTTTATCTCAAATAACGAGTTTATGTGAATAGTCATGAAACTATAGAGCAGCTAAAGTACAACATTAAACCTGAGATCAGGTCAATAGAGCCTAACATTGCGTGCTGTTATGCAAAACTCCAGTTTAAGAGCCCAATTGTGCATTGATGAAAATGGTATTCATTTATCTGATATTATTTTTCGTAATTAAAATTTAAATTATGTAAAGTTAATATTATATTTAAAAAAAAAAAAAACAATAAAAAATAACAGTAAACAAAAAAGTTATTAAATTTTTACACGCAGGCGTGATATACACCCTGTATAT
The DNA here is from genome assembly GCA_021234595.1 of Delia radicum. NCBI lineage: Eukaryota > Metazoa > Arthropoda > Insecta > Diptera > Anthomyiidae > Delia > Delia radicum. Next base: position 37,860,666 of record CM037851.1, read on the forward strand.
AATCCATTTTTAGTATTTAAAAAACGGTGAACCATGTTGATGTCATCGCACCACAAACGGGATACGAACATCACAAACTTATAATTAATTGGGGTAAATTTTTTGAAAATATATGCGTCTGGCAATTGCGCATTGCTTCAACTGAGTTTCTTCTGGGTTTATTTTATGGCAAAAATAAATGTTTATCTGCCAGTATTGTATAATTTTCCGAGTCAAAACGGCATTTTAGAAACTTCAAACCCAAAAATTTCATAAATTTTGTTTTTAAAGCATGTGTTGTGCCACTACCACCAAAAAATGCTTTGCCAATATTGGTTTTACCAATATGACCACCAATTAGAAGCATTTTTTTTTAATATTTTATTGTATTTCACACATTTAAATATTATGTATGTATAAGATTAAGACTCAAAAATAATTTAATTTAATTTAATTTAAGCTATTTTAAAAGCACCAAATTTTTTAAATTACCAACGTTTTGCCAACGGTGGCAAGTTCGCTCAAACCAATGGTTGGCGACTGTTAACAGTCGGGTAACAGCGCAATACTGTCAAGATTGTTAATTCCACGTTCTGTTAACGTATGACCGGACGTCGCCGACGCTTTGCCAAAATTGTGCCGATTGTATTTTTCTGTCTGGGTACCCAGGTAGAAATTGGCAACCGTACCAAACAAAATAGTACTGGCAAACCACAGCTATTTTTGTAAAACCCTCCGTGCTAAAGATAACTAATATTGTACTAGGAAAACAATATTTTGTTTGCAAATACTGTTTTTTACCAATATTGTGATTACGAATATTACAACCAATTGGAAACTTTTTTAAATATCTTATTATATTTCACACATTTGAATATGCTGTATAAGGCTAAGACCGAACTGTATTGCTGCTTTTTAAATGTGTTTTATTATACATATTTTTCAAAAATAATTTAATTTAAGCTATTTTAAAAGCACAAAATTTGTTTAATTACCAACGCTTTTCCAATGGTAGCAAGTTCGCGTAAACCAATGGTTGGCCACTGTTATCAATCTGTCAAGGTTGTTAATCCCACGTTCTGTCAAGGCATTACCGACCGTCGCTTTGCTAACACTGTGCCGATTGTATTTTTCTGCCTGGGTAGGCATCTAAAGTGAATCTTTACGATGTCTTAAATTAATAAAGCGCAACAAAAAATCCCTTTCGCCCTTCCTCGCTAGCACAACGACTATTTTTATTCACATTTCGTTTTGTGATAACTAAAGCGCTGTATCAATTCCGCCAAAACGTACATCAAATAAAAGATTTTAATTATTAGAATAATAAAATCGAAATGGCATCAAAAAATTTTAAGTGTTTTAAATTTTTTTGTGCAAACTTAATTATCATAACCTCAAAAAGCATCCTTATATAAAATTTTTTACTTGGCCAATTTAAAAGTATTGCTTGCAAAAAACTAAGATAAACCATTTGATTTTTAATATTTTGCGTATAGAAATATGCGAAACTTAAATCCAAATTATGCGAAAAATCTGGCCCATAAGTGAAAAAGTTGAGTAGACCATTAAAATCAACGTGTCCGAAATATTTAGGATCAATATTCGGTAGTCTTGTTTTATTTTTCGAGTTGCGCAGTGTTATTTGTAATCACTAAAAATTATAACTTTCATAAACAAATTTAATATTATTTTCATTATTAAACCCCAGAGAATTTTCAATTTCTACTTTTATGTAATAAATTTGAATTTTCCTTATATAAGCAAAAAAAAAATGATTTATTAAAAAAGCGTATAATAAATTTGTGAAATTTTCAAATTTATAATACAAATAAATTGATATAAATGACATGTAATCTCTCTTGTATTTCCATGTCATACAATTACAAAAAAAAAATGTATTTAACCGAAAAATAGAATAAAAAAGTTTTATTTACAAAAATGTGTATTGTGTGGAAAAATATGTATGTATGTATTGTATGTACTTATGTAAATATAAACTTCAGCAGATTTATTAATAAAAAAAAATCTAACTTCATATTTGAAATACAATTTAGTTAAAATACATGTTTTAAAAACTACACTTAGAAAACTATGTAAGTAAAGAACACTGCAAAAAAAACTGTGTTTCATTCAAAAAGTCATGGACTTATTGATCCGCCCTCGTATGTCTAAAATAGATTTGTATGTACAACATACATCCGGTTTCTAATCTCAATATTTTATTAGAGTTACCAAAACTATTAAAAAACTTTAAATTATTTTATAATTGGTAACGAAAACTAATATCTTACATAAAGTTATAGTTTTTTTTGTGGGCTAAACTAATATTCGATTTTAATTGCAAATATTTTATGCCAGGGATAAAATCTCCGAAAAGTGGTTGGTTTTTTTTTTAAAGATAATGTAGAAAATACTATTTTTTCAATATTGATAAGGAAAACCAATAGTTTGAATGATGTGACTGTGTTTTTTTTTAATTTTTTTTTATTTTTTCATATTTGACACAAATAAGACTATAAGTCTCTTAACAGTATCTCAGACATTATAAATTATTAAGATATATTATTTAAAGCTTTAAAAATAAATACCTATAAATTTAAACAAGAATTAAACTGTAAAAAATTAAATAAATTTTAAATTTAATAATAAATATAATTCCTAAACAAAAAAAAAATTATCTATTAAAATGTTTTGTAACTGCCATTTTAAAGATCATCACACGGGGATCGGTTTTAAGATTATTGGGTAAAGAATTCCAAAGGTTTACAGCATTGACAAAAAACATTCTAGAGGAGGAGAGATATTTATAATCAGGTGGAATTATGTTATAAGTACGCAAAGAGTTTCCAATTGTGAGTTTGTTGTATAAATAATCCAGTTGTCGTGTGTAAAAAATCTTATGTAAGAAGGTAACGTTTCGTATATTTAGGTATGATGTTAAGCTACATCATAAAATCTGCAAAGAATATTGAGATATTCGGTCATATTTGCTTTTATTGAAAACGTATCTCGCACAATTATTAATAACAATTTGCATTTTACTCTTTGATGCTGCGTCAAGATTACCATACACGTTGGCTCCATAGGTAATAAAGGGTATAATTAAGGTTTTTACTAATTTTAATTTTACATCACAGGGAACATAGCTGGATGAATACCAAAGTTTTCTAAGAACGTTATATTTTTTTTTTTTTTTTGAATTGGTGAATTGGTCTCTAAATATTTCACAAGATGGTTTTTAACCATGGTCTCCATCACTTTGGAGAGCGCAGAGCAAATTGCGATTGGGCGGTAATTTTCAGGGTTGTTAGCCGCACCCTTTTTAGGGATAGGCTGGACATTTGCCACCTTCCAGCATGAGGGGAAAATTCCCGCACGGTACAAAGAGCTGAAAAGTTTTGCCAATGGACGTGCCAACGTTAAAGAGCACTGTTTCAGCACCAGTGCTGATATGCCATCCGGCCCCGCAAGAACCCTTTTGACTGCCCGGGCCCGAAAGAAAATCAAAGGCATAGTATAGGATACCCTTTCCTATTTTCATTATAGTATAGTCGATATGGTCTTTGCAGTTAAGAAAAGAGTTGATCATAAATCCAAGGTTTTTAACTACTCTCACATATTTGACAAGTTCTGATTGCATATAAATGTTCGGAAGTTCGGTTAAATTGTCGTCTTTGTAAATAGTAAGCGCTTGGGTTTTTGAAGCGTTAATAAAAAGATTGTTTTGATGTGACCATCTGCAAATTTCCTGTAATTCATCGTTTAAACGATATACAAGATCTTCACGGAGTCCTGATGGGCGAGATAAATAAATTTGAGCATCATCAGCATAAAGATGAACCGAAGAGCTTTTACAGCAATAAAAAATGTCGTTGATAAAAAGACTAAATAATATTGGTCCAAGAATCGAACCTTGAGGCACACCAGAAACAACTGGTTTTATGGTCGAAAATTTATTGTTACAGTTAACTCGTTGATGGCGTTGAGATAAATACAATTTTAAAAGATTGGATGCAAATTTGCTAAAGCCGTAATATTTTTCAAGTTTTAATATTAAAACATCATGGTTAACCGTATCAAATGCTTTGGAAAAGTCAATTAAGACGAGAATTGTTATATCCCCTCTGTAATATGTAGGGCGGATGTCCTCCAAAACTATAAGAATAGCGGTGTTGCAGCTTCTACCCGCACGATAACCAAATTGATGTTCAGACAGAAGTCTATTATAAGTAGTATGTTCGATAATTTGCGAAGAAAGAAATCGCTCAAGAGCTTTAGATAAAGTAGGTAAAATACTGATAGGACGAAAATCTCCTGTAGATAAAGGTGTATTCCTCCTGTAGATAAAGGTGTATTTCCTTACTGATAGGACGAAAATCTCCTGTAGATAAAGGTGTATTCCTTTTGGCTACTGGAATAATGTTGGCTATCTTCCAATCAGATGGCTAAATAGATGTTGTTACAATGTGATTGAAAATATGTGTGATGTGTGTGAAGGTAGTATAAGTTTTATAAATTTTAGGTTAATACCATCGTAACCCACAGCATTAGAACTAAGATGCATAATAGCTTTACCAACATTTTCGACACTAAATTGATCAAAACTAAATAAATTACCACCAAAAATAAGATTGTTGTTCAACTGAAAAAAGTTAGTATCATGTTCAACTGCTGATTTCAAGAAAAATTCGTTCATAGTTTCAGGACATATGTCACATTGGGTTTTAGGTTTTCTTATGCCAATATTACTAAGATTTCTCCACAAATCCTTAGTTGAAAGACTATTGCAAAGTTTACTTTTAAAATATAAACATTTCATGTACTTTGTAACAACATGAAATTTATTTCTTGACGTTCTGTAGTTTTCCCAGTTTTGGTCTGTTTGGCTCGACTTCCAAGTAGAAAAGAGTCTGTCACGTAAGCGGATAGCAGCTTTTACGTCGCTATTGAACCATGGATGGGTGGAATTATTTATTTTCAATTTCCTGACAGGAACATATTTTTCATATAAAAACAACATGTTACTAGATAAGCTACTAAGTTTGTCATTGACATTTGAAAAAACCAACAATCATTCCAGTTTAATGACACAGCTGCGTAGTTAAGTTGATCAATATTTATTCTTTTAAAATCTCGGATGTGACTGTGTTTTAGTTAGTTTTATATATTTTCTGTTTACAATATAGTTTAATCATTCTGATGACGAATTTTAATTACTTTAAATTAAAATTATTGAATAATGATTAAATTTTGTTGGTTACAATGGAATTCCAACCGACTTATATTCTGTGTGTAGCGTGGCTATTATTTATTAATAAATCAACTTCTTTTGATTGAGTGAAAATTTTTCGCAATAATGTTCAAAATGAAGACTAACACAAAGCAAAAAGCTAAAATGTCATCTTAAAATTGGTTCAAACAATTTTAAAATTCCTTTATTTACATGAGGCTAAAATAGGTATTTTAAGAAAATATTTCTTTATTAATACAATTTTATTGAATTTTGCTTAACAATGATTTGAAATGCTGTTTAAACGTTTTAATGAATACGGCAGTAGAACTTTAAGAATGATTCTATACACATTAAATCATATGCGAATTTAATATTTTCAAATCTACAGTACAATGGGTCAGATTACGAGACAAAAACTACACTCAGGGAACTTCTGCTTTAAAAATATGTAGTTGTTTGGGTTGTAATACAGTTTCTTTATTTTTAATGTAAATGTTAATCATTTGTAGAACAAATTAAATTTATTACTAACCTTGTAGTTCATTTAAAAAAACAAACCACATTAAATGACTGTTTTATAATTTTACATTAATTTTTTACACTAGTGTTTTGTAGTGTCCGACCGAACAGTTTGGCCAAAAAACTATATTTTGTCGGGTTTTTTGATATCTAGAGGCAATGATGACAAATTTTGGTATTGGAAACATGTTTGTTGAGCCGATTTATTTGATTTTGTGTATAAAATTTAAGAGAAAAGCCGAAGTTTAGCTATAAAGTTAAAAGTTTGGCCGCCGAACTATTTTCAATTTGGCCGAACTTTCTGAGGCCGAACAGTGAATTCATTGCTTAACTACAGACTTTTCTTCAAATTTGACACGCAAATAGCATCTAATCGGCCCAATAAACATTTTTCCATCCGCCAAATTTGTCCATAATGCTTTAAAATACCGAATACAGACCAAATACATTTTCTGGCCGAACTGTTCGGTCGGACACTAGGTTTTTGTTATTTAAAAAAATAAAAAAATAAATGTTTGTTTATTTTGTGGTTCACTTTTACTACAATTGTTAGTCATTTTTTGAACATTAAAAAACAAATGACAATGTTAGTTGAATTTACTGAAATGTAAGTCGTCCTTTCTTTAAGTGAAATTTCATTTGTTTTTAACTACAATTGCAGTGGTCTTTACCTACAAAGTATTCTAAGTGCAGCAAAGTCAAATAATCAAATTTTGAATTCTATTGAGTTTGAGCAAAGCTTTCTTTTAAATAATCTTTAAAATAAGTTAGAATTTATACATATATAAAATATATAATATCTTCTTTAAAGTCATAACAAAATATAAATTATCTGCGACAATATTCAATGTAATGATATATGTATGTAAAGAAAAAGTTATTGTTATTAAATAAATGTTTATAGAATTACATGCATATATTGAAATAAATGAAAAATGTATAAATGAATGTAAATACAAAAGATGTTAACAATTTTGTTTAAATAAATATAAATCTTTACCTCCGTTTAAATAAGATAGATTTTATTTGAAATTTTATAAGAACACAATTGAAATTCTATGTGGATATATATTTTTGATTATATTTAGAAAACAATTGAATTACTAGCTAAAGCTTTTATTTGGAATTAATCATATGTTTAAGAAAAACCTCGATTGAAATCCTAGTCAGAGCTTTTATTCATAATTCTTTAAACCATAATTCTGGCCAGAACTTTTATTTATAACTCCTTAAAACTACAATTGAAGTCTTAGCTGGAGCTGTTATTCAGAATTCTTTAAAACAAGGACTTAAACCCCAGTTAAAGCTTTTATATACATATAATTCTATTAAGTCACGATTAAATTCCTTGCCAAAGCTTTTATATAGAATTATGTTTAACCATGATCCTAGCTAGTGTTTTCTTTGGATATTCTTTAAAACCATTATGTTTAATCACTATTGAAATCCGCTTCGAAAGCGAAAGAAAGCATTCTTTCGAAATCGAGAAACAGGCCATTAGCTTTTAGTTCGAATTCCCTGAAATCACAATTAAAATTCTATTAAGAGTTTTGATTTATTATCATTAGAGTTCATTCATAATTTTATAGTGCCACCATTTAAATTGTAGTTAGAGCTTATATTAAGAATTCTGTTAAAAAAAATTGCTTAAATTCAAATTAGAACTTTAATATTTAATAATTTTAAGCCAAGATAAAAATTTTTACTGCAGCTCGTGAAATAATGTTTATAGAGGTCCCAGCTAAAAACAGTAATGTTTTCAGTTAGAGAACTTACTAACTTACTAAAGCTTTTTTAAAAACATTATAAAGGGTGTCCCAAGAAGAACGCAATTTTTAAATCTGGCAACATTCGAAGTGTCATTGTTTGACATTTGAACAATTGTTATTGTTTGCTAGTAGAAGGTACGAGGTTAGTAAAAATGGAGCGCTACACGAATGAACAACGCATTCTCATTGTGAAATTGTTTTACCAAAATGGTGAAAGTTTTTTGCCGATAAAATCATCTTCAGTGACGAGGCCCATTTTCATCTTGATGGCTTCGTCAATAGGCAGAATTGTCGCATTTGGGGTGAGGAAAATCCTCGAGTGATTCACGAGAAGCAAATGCATCCTCAACGTGTCACTGTGTGGTGTGGTTTTGGGCTGGAGGAATCATTAGACCTTTTTTTATGAAAATGAGGCAGGTCAAGCGCAAACAGTCAATGGTGTTCGGTATCGTGAAATGATAACCAGTTTTTTCTTGCCTAGAATTGAAGAAATGAATGTGGAGGGCATGTGGTTCCAACAAGACGGCGCCACATGTCATACAGCCAGAGAAACAATTCAATTGCTGCATCAGTCATTTCCCGGTCGTGTTATTTCGCGTTTTGGAGATCAGAATTGGCAGCCTAGATCGTGCGATTTAACACCATTAGATTTTTTTCTTTGGGGTTTTTTGAAGTCAATGGTTTACGCGAATAAGCCGACGACGACTCAAGCCTTAAAAGAGGAAATTGGACGCTGCATTAATGAAATACCGCAGCATTCATGCAAAACGGTCATTGAAAATTTCATTAAAAGATCGCGTGCATGCCAGCAAAGCCGCGGCGGCCATCTGCACGATATATTGTTCCATACATAACCACTTTACGATATAATAAAGTTTCACGATTTTTTTTTTAAATATCTGTGTTTTATTTAAAATTTAAAAATTGCGCTCTTCTTGGGACACCCTTTAGCTATAGTTTAAACCTACTAAAGACTGACCCCCCATTCTTCTGTCCAATATCGATAAAACTTTTTTTTAATTTTTTTTATTTTTTTTTTTTTTTTTTAGTGCGCCCCGGTAGGCTAGTTGGTAGCGTGCTGGCTTATCGGTGCGGGGGTCGTGGGTTCGATTCCCGCCGAAGGCCATAGTATCTAGTGCTCGGTTAGGGTAATAGTATATAATTTGTAATTATTTTATTATTAATTAATAAAAAACTAAATAAATAAAAATATTTTTAATTTGCCTTGCCTGGGACTTCTAGTATTGTATTCAAAATGAGTGCATATGCACTAATATAAAGATTGAGTTTGTGTTAGTTTGTACCCTAATGACATCAAGGTTAAAAAATATGATTAACTTTGTTTTTATTTATTAAAGTCTACAAATTTGTACACTTCAGAAAATGTTTAAATTTATGAAAAAAAACTCATTAAAAGAAATCTACAATAATATCTATTTTTACATATGTACTAGGGTATTCAAATTACTCGGGTTTGGTTTTGTTCGAGTAAACGATTAAATCGATTTTATGTATTTTAACTTACTCAATTAATCGAGTAAGATTTTAAAACTACTCGAGTAACTCAAATAACTTTAATAATTTCAGTTATAGTAATTAAATGTGCTAAAGTCCCAAAACTTATTTAACAAATTGTGAAAAGCAATCTGATGTAGGCGTGTCCCTATCCGGATTTCATTCCTGCCTAAGGAAATCTTCAGGGGACTTTGTTATTAGAATTTCTAGAGATATTTGTTATGTTAAATCACAAACTCAATGAGAATTTCTTGTCCTCGTCTAGGAGCGAGATTCAAAATTTAAAATATCAAAGAAAAAACGCAAACAACAACAAAAAATTGTCACAATTGGCTTTGTCATCTTCCAAATACTACTCTGTTTTTTTGACAGACCTAGCAATGTAGTGACGTTTATTCAAGTAAATCAACAATAGAAAATCATATGTTTTCTATTAGTGTCAGTTACATTTAAATTTGCACAAGCACCTGCATATTTGTTATTTAAATTTATTTTCATCGGGATAAACATTAATTGCATTTATAGTAATTAAATGTGCTAAAGTCCCAAAACTTATTTAACAAATTGTGAAAAGCAGTCTGATGTAGGCGTGTCCCTATCCGGATTTCATTCCTGCCTAAGGAATTTTATTATTTATTATTTAATTTTATTTCATTAATTTGTCCTTAAAAATACATAATAACACACCAAAAACTACAAAATTAGGAGTTCCGAAAAGTATTTTATCAAAATTAATTAATTTAAAACTAAAAATAAGTTCTTAAATCATATACCATTGAGATGTTCTACTTTTTTTCTTTCGTTTTCATAAAGTTTGTCTTTAAGTGGTTTTTGGAAATATTAAAAATAATATGGAAAAATATAAGAGAAAAATTATATTTCTTTTTCGCCGTCATTAATAACTGGAAGAGTTTTATTCGATTTTATTTTGTTTGCAAAATATATAATTTTTGATATATGTGATATAGTTGAATAACGATCCGAAAGAAAGAAAAGATTGACGGCTAAATCTGACCAGTAACACCAACAATTGATGAATTCAGTTTAGTTCGATTGTTGCGATTTTTTTTTTCAAAAATATCAAAAATTTATCGAAATCGCACCTTCTGGTTTTAATTTTTTTTTATAGTTTCGCTGTCTACATAAACGAACCCTTTATTTGAGTATCATAATGTCTGTAATTGTGCAAGGTTATTTAAAAAAAAAAATGATAAAAATGTGATATGTTAAGCATAGGTCTCGGTGGGGAACGTTTTTTCTCCAAAATAACCAAAGAAAAATATTTTATATATTTTTCATTTTTCATCAGTACATACAGTGTTGCCCATATCGTGGTGCCACGTAAAAATGTTACACACCTTCTAAAAAAGTAATGCATTTAAATTAAAACTGTAACTGCCAATTTAATTTTGTTTTTAATAAACTTTTACCCGAAATAGAATAAATTTGTATATCCTCGATTAATCGAACAAAATTTTTCGAGTTATTCGTTACTCGAAATTTACTCGAACAATTGTTCAACTAAAATTCATCGATTAATCGAGTAACGGTTAACATATTAAATACCCTAATATGTACTATATCATCTTTTTAAGACGAATTTGTATGGCAACATTAAAACCACTTGATCAAATGCTTTTTTTTATTTATTTTTATTATGAATTTGTTTCAATTTTCCATGACACTCAATACTGTCATGGTGTCTTATCTATTTTATTTGGCTTTTCTTCTAGAATACTTAGTTTTACATGCTCGATTTATTTTTCCACTCAAGAAGGCACACGATAGATATAAAAACAACAACAGCCAGAGTTTTACGTAAAAACACACACATCAAAAAATATTAAGTACATCAAACACAAAAACAAAAGGGAAACTAATACATACATAAGAGCAACATCCTTATTAATATTATAAAAATGACTGTTGGTTTGTTTGTTTGTTTGTTTGTTTGTGTGAGCATCACGTCCAAACGCCTGAACCGATTTTATTCAAATTTGACACATAGATAGTGGGCGGTCTGGAAGGAACTATAGGCTATATGAAATTTTTATATGATGGGCGTGGCACTTTTACGCCCACTTTTTCACTATTTTCGATATGGCTTTACCGATGCAATTGATATTTGGTACCCAGAAAGAGATGTCACAGATAAGCACTTAAAGTTATATCAAATTTAGATATTGTGGGCGTGGCACTTTTACGCCCACATCTTCACTATCTTCTATATGGCTGAACAGATTTTATTGAAATTTGGTACACAGATATTGGGATGACTCATAAGCACTATTTGCTATAAAAGATTAAGACTTGGTGGGCGTGGCAGTTTTACGCCCATTTTTTGTTATCTTTTATATGGCTTAAAGGATTTTATTAAATTTTGGTACACAGATAGTGGGCAAACTGAAAAGTTATCCATCATCCCAAAAACTAGGTCTAAGGCACGCTAACAACGTAGCGGGCAACGCCCGCTAGTATGACTATATAATGTATTAAGTTTCATGCACACATCAACAATTAAAAACAAAAGCAACAAAATAATAATGAATAATTATAATAAAAAAATATGAATATATGATAATATGATAGTATGAGCAAATAGTTGCGGTTAAAATAATAGCAATTTTAAAAAAATAAAATGTTAAAATATTAAAAAAATTAAAACATTTGCAAAGGTCATGTGGCAAAGTGGTGGAAAACGTATTCGTAAACGAACTTTAATGGCTAGAAGTTTTCTTAAGTGTTCTGTTCTGCTAAATACACTGTGCAACAAATGTTGGGTCACTGATTGTATACTGAATGATAACAACGGGAAATGAAAATAGAATATCAGTAGATTAAACCTCTCAACAGTTTGTATAGCTTAGCTCGGATTTAATTTTTATGGTACTTTAAAGTTGGGCTTTTTGCTGGACAATTTTTCTATATTTTATTAAGGACAATATAACTTGTTCCATTGTAATATTAATCAGAAGTCAATAAGATTTCTTCGAATTGTGGAAACTGTGGAATCTACTGAAAATTAAAAACTAAAATCTATCTATTATTAAAATAACTAACATTTAAAAAGGGTCATTCTTTAGGAAATCGACAAACCAATCGGGTTGATTTCTTCCAATTTACAAAAAAGTTTGAGAAAGCATTCTTCTGGACCTTTGTAACATTTCAACTTCTCATTTTTCCTCCATTCGTTGTAGTTTGCGTTTTATCGCATTATAAATTTAGGACTTTTTAGTAATATAAATGATTTTCCAAACATCATATCTCTTGAACATGTCATGCAATCGTTATGAACTTAGTCTCATAATAAATATATACCTTCTGGAAGTAGTTTTGAGGAAAAATAAATCTTTTAAAAAAAAAGGATGAATAAATAAAAATTTACTTGATTTACAAAGATCTCAAAATGGGTATTCTGTTTTTTTTTTTTTTATTTTTTGTACAGAATATACTTACATGTTATCTACATCATATAAAAATTTCAGAATGGGTTCGAAATTAATTAATTTAATCATCGTAAGAAATTAGCTTTAATCATAATAAATTGTATTTTTCTATATATTTTTGTCTTCGTAATAAAAAAAATATGTATCGAAAAAATATTTATAAATTAAAAAAAATATATATAAGAAATTTATATATTTTGCGAAAACGCCGATTTTAGTAAAATGTCCAAAAATGTTTTTAAAAATATGCATTTTATTTACAAATATGCAACAAAAAATCCCAAAATATGCGTTAAAATATACATTAATAGCAAAATATGCAATTATAGCAAAATATGCAAATATATGCATTACTAAATCGATGCCATTTTGTTGCATTTGTTCAACAGCTAACGACAACAAACATGTATTTACATGAAATTCCGAGCCTTAATAATAATTAAATATTTATTTTTGTATTGAGCCACAAATCCATCAGAAAAATATGTCTTTTAAAATATTTTGTAATGAAGTTTACAATAAAAATAAAAGAAGTTACATATTATGCACTCCATCCGCCCAATGAGTTTGCGCACCACATCCGAATCAGTAGATGTGATGTTTTTAATACTTCTTCCTCAGCTCTTATTTTGCTGGGCACTCTACAAGATGTCTCAATTGAACGACTTAACAACTCGCTTTTGTGGTCTTTTAAAGAGCAGGAAATATAGTGTTACCATATCACCAAAACTATTCGTATATTTTGTGTCTGTGTTAGCCGTTGTGTATATGTTAGCATGCTAAACTCATCCGCGTTAATCCTTTATATATATGGCGGTTTAAGTTTAAATCCAATTAAAAATAACAAACTTACAGTTCATGCTTTCATTTAATTAATGTTCCCAAGAAAACTTTGGTAATGGGTGCGATAAAGTAATGCATTACCTTGTAATGTATACTCCTAACATGTGTCATTAGTTTCCAACAAAATAATACATAATCCATTACTTTGTAACGACTATCCCTTACCTTCAGCACTATTTCGAAACACATAGTAATGGGTTACGAATAGTTGGTTGCATAATGCATTACATTAGCAATGACATTAGCAATTTTTCTGCAAGGATCCTCCTAGCAACAATGTGGCTGACTTAACAGACTTTTTTTTGAGTGTATATATTGTGAACATCACAAACGAAAACTAGTTATTTAATTTAAAACAAAATATTTGTAAAAAAATTTTTTTATAATTTTTATTAGGAAAATCTATTTTTAGACACCTAACCCTGTAATCATCCCAACCCAGTAACCATATAAGTAACAAGCTAGGCTCTTATAGACACATTACTTTTCCCAACCCGGTAACCATATAAGTAACCAGTAACTTTACCCCCTACTAGGTAATGAGTTCACACATTACTTTTAAGCTCATCCCCTGTAAAATTCACCAGTGAAGTAAGGTGTATTGTAATGCGTGGAGCCCTATGGCGGCACATTACTTTACCCATTATTTGGTACTGTGTGGTTTCGCTGTGTATGTTCACAAGACTTGTTTTTTCTTTTATAAAACAATACGGAGAAAGAAAGTAATTAAATTTCGCTCTATTTTAGAAAAAAAATTTTGAAATGCCTTTTTGACTTGGATGTGGTTTCTTCTAAGAAACTCGGTTCACGCAATACGCTAACCAATTTCAAATTTAATTGTGAGTGTCAAACACAAAAAACATATGTACATTTTCAAAAAGTTTACGCCAAATGAAAATGAAAATGAAAATTATTCAAGTTCGAGGCCATACTCTATATTTCTTTATTAGGATATTGTCCTAACAAATAATCTATAGAGTTTTTTGTTTTCAAATTTATTATTTGACCCTTTCAGGAATGTGTTGATAGATCTATTTCGGGAATTTTCTAGGTTCCCATCATTAGAACACGTTTTGAAAGCGGTAACAGTCCCATGCCAAATATCAAACATTCATATGAACTAGTTTACTCACTACAAGAGAACTAATATACATATGAGCTTGAAGTTAAAAATTATAACCATTGATCAAAAATAAATTGAAAACTTGTTTGTTATGTGCAAGGTCCACCAAATTCTTATAAGTTTGTGATATTCGTATCCCGTTATTGGTGATCTGACATCAACTTGGTATACCTCAAGCTGTTTAAAATTTCACCGTTTTTTTTTTCAATACTGTTCTGTTAACTGAATTTCATTAAAAGGCTTAAACGCCTTTAAAATATACTGCGAAAGTATAATAGACGGAAAATTTTGGTTTCACTTGCAAACCACCATACAAATTTTCAACAAGCAGCGATATAGAAATTATTCGTATAGTGAATATATCTCAAAAGTTTAGTGACTCCATTTTGTTTTGGTTTGAATCTGAAGTTAAAAACTAATAAATAAAATCCGATAACAATATAGTGTTATCGGAAATTAATAATGCAAATTAATGGGCCAACTATATTTAGCGAAGTTAAGAAACTGAGCGTTTGTATGAAAATACATTGATTCACCCATATGTAGCTTAAGTCAATTTAACCAAATTAGAAACATTTCCAACAAGCAAAATAAATTTAATAAATAACAAATAAAAGAATAAAAGAATTAATAAAAATAAAAAAACTTACTGATGAAGGTTGTGTTACCAGAAACTGCGCAGTCTAATTCAATAAAAATTTACAATGTAGTTATGATTTTTAGAAAAGTATGCTTAATCTTCTCTACCACGCCTATATCAAAAAAACATATAATTTATTTGCAAATATGGCTAAAATTGTTAAATTCAAATTAGTGCAATATATCCAGACATGGGCGACGTAAATTACATTTCACAATCATTCAATTGTGAAATTTTGCAATATCATAAATAATTTCAGACCTACGCTCAAACTACGTTTCCTCAGAAAATTTGTAAAAATTTTAATATGAAATATGGGGATTAATAACAATATCTGAGGATTTAATTACAGGGAAATTACACCCAATTACATTTAATTATACGTAAAAAGGGAATTGGCCTGTAATTAAATACACAATTATTGGTATTATGTCCCATGTCTGGTATTAAAAAAAATTTAAATTTTCCAAGAAAGCGCTTAAGCCCACAAGAGTGAGCGTAGGTCTGAAATTATTAATTGAAATGTAATTGATGCCGCCCACGTCTGAGTATATGGTCGTTCTTAAATTCAAAGAAAAATTAACATAAATTTTTAACCAAACTTACAAAATGGGAAGTCAATTGTGGTTGAAGCTTAAGTCTTTGAATTCCGATTTTAGCACTGCTATGTTCTGCTAACACAACTGTATTAAAATGCATTACAAATATTATGAAAAAAAAAACAAATGTAAATAAAAACCACAACAAAAATAATAAATGACATTGAAAGATAGATGTTAGAAAAAAAAAAAAAAATACACAATTCTAAAGAATAATTTGAAATATTATAATAAATATAATAAATAGGTAGTATTTATAAATAACCGCAAATATGTATGTAAAATACGATTTTTTTGTTTGTCAACTTGCAAACCATTTTCATATAAATTTAATAATTAAAATTTATTTAAAATTTAAATTACTATATTTGGAAAATAATATTTATAATTTTTCTATTAAAATTTATTATAATTTCAATTTATTTGACTGTAAAAAATTTGTTAACAGAATGTTTAATATAAATTTGGCCCGTAAACTTCAGTTTAGTTCAACAAACAAACACACAAAAAAATTCTAGTCCATAATGATTGACACAACAATAGCATTTAAATGCTATGAAAAACGTGCCAACATGACCCGTAAGGCCAAAAACATTTTTTTTTTTTGCAAATAAACATTTAAATCGCATTTAGTATATTGAATTAATTTAACAAGACATCTTAGACATAATATTCTAAATATGTCTAAATTAAAATTGTTTAAAAATTTTAATAAAAATCATTTAAATTAAATACGAGATAATAAATGCGTTTAATTTTTGTTTACTATTTGTAATAATTAAAAAAATATATATATATGCGGAATTTCAAAAACTTTCGATACCTATTGAATCTGACTTTAGATGCCTTTTATTTCTTAAGATTTTTTAAGTTGTGAGAAACGAAGGAACGATGGAACTTGTGAATCATCAAATTTTCAGCAAATTTTTTTGCTGAAATTGTGTTTTCAGTTAAAATTTTAGTTATACTTATTCAGCAGCGGCAGTCGGCTGGCTCCTCCGATTAAACACCCAAATCAATTGCTTTGTCAACATCTTGTTCCACAAGATCTTTACCTTCTCATGTGGGTAATATTCTGAGGACATGTAAGAATTTAACTTAACGCTTCAGGAAGATATATTTTTAAAGGTTCATTTTCTGGGTTTCACTTCTCTTCGGACAATACACTCTTGCAGCATAATTTAAAACTGACATTCTCAGTAAATAAACTTGTAAGATCATGTTCTGTAGAACTTCTTGTTTAAATTTATGGGGTTTTGACTTATTGTTCCTTAAAAGGGCTACATACTCACATATTCATACGCCTAGGAAGGTTATGTTTTCAGCTAAAATTTTTGTTATACTTATTCCGAACTTAACTGTTTTGAACTAATGTTTTACTAATATTTTACTAATGTTTTACTAATTTATTTTGCTAACAAAATTGTGTTCATAAGCTCATTAACAGAGTGTACAACAACCAGATGGATAGATGTAAACAGAATGACGTAGATGTTGCTGCATGTCAAGATGTTGTACAGACATACATATAAAAAATATCAACTGTGGAAGATTTTCGTATATGGTTTTCATACATAAAGCAGAAAGACGCCAACAATGAATATAGTACATATAACATGTGGATATAAAAAACTTAAATATTGTGTCGATTCCGGCTTGTCAAATAAATTGTTTTTTAATTAGATTAAAAACAAAATAAAGTATTTAAATTTGATAAAAAAAATATTTATTTGTAAACTAAATGTTTAAAGTGGTAATTTATTGAATGTGGTTAAATTGCAAACAAATATACCTTCAGGTAGATAGATTAAAGCGAAAGACAAGGACACATGTAATAGGTAATTTTGTATGCTTCCTTTCTCTATTTTCAGCAAAAGTGTGGTTTATGTTTCTATCATATTTTGTTTTGTTTCTAGAATCATCTACGGCATTTGGCTGCATTTAAAATTGTCACCACAAAATGTTTTTCAACTACTTGCAAACATAATTGTCTAATCATGTCTGCAAGTAGTTGAAAAACATTTTTGTTTTTATTATATATAATATTGTCTATATTATGTAATTGCGCGAGTAGATAAGTCTTAGAACAGTTGTTGCTCGCCACCTGATGTAGAAGCGATACATATAAGTGATAGAAAACTCATACATAATATTTTTCTAAATTGATGTTGTCG
Organism: Delia radicum; assembly: GCA_021234595.1. Lineage (NCBI taxonomy): Eukaryota > Metazoa > Arthropoda > Insecta > Diptera > Anthomyiidae > Delia > Delia radicum. The sequence goes on from CM037851.1 coordinate 37,878,506, forward strand.
TCACCGGGAATCGAACCCGGGACCATCTGTGTAACAGTCCAACGCGCTACCGCGTGTACATATAAATATATATATTTTTTTATATTTATATTATTTCATATAAAAAAAGCTCAGACACATTATTTTAAGCTTAATACAACTAAAATTCCTTAATAAAACGATAGATTTAATGTACCTCAAAACACATTTTTTTTAATAACAAAAATACTTGGAATGATTTGTGAATGTGTCTTCAAAAAATCTTTCATTTGATACCAAATTTGTCTATAGTTACTTTAAACATAGAACGAAATAAACCGAAAAAAAAGTAAAATGGTGCCATTGTTGACCCCACTTAATAATGTATAAACATGAGAATGGGCAGCTACAAAAACACGGGTGGCTTAAATTTTTATTGTCTAGAACATATCCGAAGTTCGTGAAGATTTGCCGGTCTGGCTCTTGATACCGGACCGGTATCCCGACTCAAATTTAAAGAACACTTATTTTGTTGTTGTTGACAAATTTGGCAAACCTTTTGCATTATCCTACTCAATAAGAAGTCTTTTTTTATATTTGATTAAAATTTTTATTTAAATTTAAAGTCAAAAACCCGACTATTGTACAGCTAGATTGGCCAAATCTTACACCGTGGATCGGGTAACACATACACAAAAGATTATTAATGTCATAAAAAAAAATTTACAGAAAGTATGAAAAATTTTTTGAAATTTCTCATATATTTAACCCTCTAACCGGCAAGCCCGTCTCTAGGCAAGGTATTTTAAATTAGCCATAACTGCTCGAAATGAATCTTTTATAATAAGAAAACCAAATTTACGAAATATTTTGTGAAGTAATTTTTTGTGTTTATGGCACGGTTTAGAAGCAAGAGAGCGTTAAAGTTAGAATTTCGTAAAATTTCAAAAAATAACAATTTGAAATGAGCACAATTTTAAAAATCTTAAAAAAAATAATATTGTTGTCTAGAAACCGTTGATACTTAACACAAAGTAAGATTGAAGCTGAAACTTTTCAAAAAACTCTAATTTGGGACCAAGGACATGCAGCACTCCAAGAGCATACCTTTAAATTACATCGTCTTAACTTGAAAACGTATGAATCGATTTTTGTGAAATTTGGCAGACAGATTATATCAAGTATTATTAACAAAGCCTTTAAGTTTAATCAATATAGGTGCGTTCTCGCGAAATTTCGCGTTTTTTTAAAAACGAAAATCGCCATATCTTCTTAAGTGAAACCATAAAATCGGTAATCTTTGTTCTGTAGTTATATCTTGGTAACAGGAATAATTTATGCCCAAACTTAAACATTTTTATGGATTAGTTTCAGAGATTCGCTCTAAACATTTTTTGGCCCATATTGCCTAAAATACGCACCGGAAAAAATTTTGGTGGAATTTATTTATTTTTCGTGCCGAACAAGTTCTATAAATTTCCTTGCAAAAAACCTTAGGCCGGTTTAAGGGTTAAATTTTGAAATTTTTACATAAAATGTATTTAAAAGCTTTAGCAAAAACTCTGTGACACAACTTTTAGATTTTTTTTCTTTAATTTTTAACTTTTTCTGTTAATCGCTTGCTACAACATTGTAAATTGTGTGTTAATTGTTGTATTTCCAATTAAAACAAATTTTATTCCATAAATCTTTTCACCATTTGTTGGTGATTAATTCATTTTGGCGTTGTAGTTCCTGCTGCTATTATAATACAGCTGGTTTTTCTTTTAATTTTCTATTTGGCCATTAGTTGTTTGGTATTTTATTTGTTTTTTGGACTTAATAACATGATTTATGTTAATTTTTTTTTTTGTTTTGATTCTTTTAAAATAGCCCAAAATTCCTTAAAATTAATTATTTTTTGTAGAGGGCCTAAGAGTGGTTTTGGAATTTGTCTTAAATAGCACGAAAAAAATTATTTGGTTGAAAAAAAAGTTCAGATACTTAATTAATCATTGATAAGTTAAGAGTGATGTGGGGGAGGAAGATTTATCACTTTTAAAAATGTATAAATTTAAGTATTCAACAAATTTGAATAAACATTTCATTACGAGCTATTCACAAACTTGAAATAATATGTTTGTAATTAAATAAAAAAAAATTGCCTTTTGTTAACAGTTTAAAGTAAAATCATCTTACAATGAAAATGTTTAATTTAAACTTACAAGAAAACTACACAGTTGTGAATTCTCAGATTCTAATGAAACTTGGGTATGTTGTTGAGGAGAAAAAAATATTAGAATATTACACTTAGGATACGAGGGCGGATTAAAAAGTCCGTGATTTTTCGAACTTCCCTCGTAGTTATATGAAATGCAACAATGCTCCGATCAAGTGCCACCTGTCAATAGACTACTGTCAAATTTTGAGCAAGTTCCGTCATTTGCTTTGCGTTTAACAGCTGTTCAAAACATACAACCTCGTGGATTTTTTTAAAAATGTAAAAAAGTGAATTTCGAGTGCTCATTAAGCATTATTTTTTGCGAAAAAAAACCGTCAATAAAACCAGGGAAAAGCTTGATAAATACAATAGGGACTCTGCACCGCCGATTTCGATGGAAAAAAGTGGTTTACTGACTTTCGTTGTGGTCGTACAAGTACAAATGACGCTGAACGTTCTGGACGGCCAAATGAGCTCAATACACCCGAAAATGTGGAAAAAATCCACGATATGGTGTTGGCCGATCGAAGAGTAAAAGTGAGTGAGATTGTTGATGCCATAGGCATTTCATATGGCAGTGGGATTTCGATTTTAAATGATCAGTTGGGTTTAAGAAAGCTGTCTACAAGATGGGTGCCTCGTTTGCTCTCAATTGAATATAAGCGTGATCGTGGCAAGTAAGCTGATGGCAACATTTTTTTGGGATGCACGCGGTATAATTTACATCGATTACCTTCAAAAGGGAAAAAGAATAAACGGCGAATATTTTGCCAACTTATTGGACCGATTTTTTTTTTTTTTTTTTTCCTTCATTTTATTTAACCGAGCCCTTAGGGCCATATTTAACGAGGATTTAATAAAAAACGACCAAGAAATGCCTATTTTATGGACCTCGAAAAATCCTTTTTTTTTTGAAGGGATACAAAAATTTTAGAAACGTTGTACTAAGTGTATTGAGCTAAAGGGAGATTATGTTGAAAAATAATCTTTTTTTTTTTGCAAAAAAACTGTGCTTCATTCAAAAAGTCACGGACTTATTGATCCGCCCTCGTATTATGTAGGTAAAGACCAAAGCAAATGTAATTAAAAACAAATGAAATTTTATTTGAAAAAAATACTCTTACATTTCCTTAAATTCAACTAACATTGTCATTTGTTATTGACTGTTTATAAAATGAACCACAAATGCAGTAAAAATTAACCACAAATGTAGTAAAAATTTACTAACCTGTATTTGTTATATTTTTTAATAAAAACTGATAAAATTATGTAAATTTATAGTAAAGTAATATAATGTTTTTTGTTTGTTTTTTTTTTTGTTAATGAATTTCAAATGCACACTCTAATTAATTTTTGTTGAAATTGCCTCATTTATATTAGGAAACTGTAATCCTACTACTAAAGGGTGTCCCAAGAAGAGCGCAATTTTTAAATTTTAAATAAAACACAGATATTTAAAAAAAAAATCGTGAAACTTTATTATATCGTAAAGTAGACAGAATGAGGTTATGTATGGAACAATATATCGTGCAGATGGCCGCCGCGGCTTTGCTGGCATGCACGCGATCTTTTAATGAAATTTTCAATGACCGTTTTGCATGAATGCTGCGGTATTTCATTAATGCAGCGTCCAATTTCCTCTTTTAAGGCTTGAGTCGTCGTCGGCTTATTCGCGTAAACCATCGACTTCAAAAACCCCAAAGAAAAAAATCTAATGGTGTTAAATCGCAAGATCTAGGCGGTCAATTCTGATCTCCAAAACGCGAAATAACACGACCGGGAAATGACTGATGCAGCAATTGAATTGTTTCTCTGGCTGTATGACATGTGGCGCCGTCTTGTTGGAACCACATGCCCTCCACATTCATTTCTTCAATTGTAGGCAAGAAAAAACTGGTTATCATTTCACGATACCGAACACCATTGACTGTTTGCACTTGACCTGCCTCATTTTCATAAAAAAAAAGTCCAATGATTCCTCCAGCCCAAAAACCACACCACACAGTGAAACGTTGAAGATGCATTTGCTTCTCGTGAATCACTCGAGGATTTTCCTCACCCCAAATGCGACAATTCTGCCTATTGACGAAGCCATCAAGATGAAAATGGGCCTCGTCACTGAAGATGATTTTATCGGCAAAATCTGCATTTTCATGTTGTCATGTTGGTAAAACAATTTCACAATGAGAATGCGTTGTTCATTCGTGTAGCGCTCCATTTTTACTAACCTCGTACCTTGTACTAGCAAACAATAACAATTGTTCAAATGTCAAACAATGACACTTCGAATGTTGCCAGATTTAAAAATTGCGTATGCACCAACTTACATTATTTGTAAGTTGGTGCATAATTTGATTAATTTTAGAAAAGTTACCCGCCCTTAAATGTTAAATACAGTATTAAAAAACTGTTACACTCCTTGTCGGAAGAAGCTCTAAATATTTTTTTTAACAAAAACACAAATTCAATACAATAAAAGAACTTTTTCTTTATTTTTCAGACTTTCTACTGTACTAATTGAAAAAAAAAAAATCTTTTTTTTTTTTGTTTTAAATTTTGATTGAAAGTTTGAACAAAAAAAAAAACAAATATTCAATTTAAAGCTTGTCAAACAGCTTTAGAATGAAATGGATTTGCAACAAAGACTTGGTCTTAGACCAACAAAAGCAACAGAATCAACAACAAACACAACAAGGACACCATCAACAACTAGTTACGACCCAGCAATTACAACGATTGCTGAAACAACAGCAACTACAACAGCTGCTGACACAATACAATCTACAACATTTACTGCAACACATAGAAATCTGTCAACGCCATACGAAACATTTGAAGTTACAACAAAAGCTTCCAACAATAAACGTTATGAACGAATTTATGATACTCTATGTTGGCAAGAGATTTACCAAGACAAGGTTGATGATAATAATGATGTTGAAGATGATGATGGCGATGGCGACGAAAATGATGAAGAACCATTTAATATATGGTGTGGAGATATACAGAAGAATTTACCTATGGAAAATGAAATACAACAAACCGTCACCAATGCCACCCGCCACTTTGTTACAAATGAAAATGGAGATAATATTGTCGAAAGCCCGAATGATGTCGTTGTTACTTCTGAAAAACATTTCACACAAACATTCCGTTGCGTACTTGAAACATTCGATATATCAAAAACTAAAACTACACAATATAATTGTCATAATGCTAATATGCCTGCTGCGATATCATCCTCATATAACAGCGATAATGAAACCGAGACAACATTACCGTTGCCAGCGTATGGCAATAACAACGCTGAACAACAAAATCCACACCTGCTCTTTTCAAATATTCAACAACACACATCGAATGTTTTATCAAAATGTACAGAGTATATAAAATTAATAGTAGAAGATATACAAGAACCTCTCAAAGAATTCCAAATAACATTAAAGCAAAAACATCCACCTGCTAAATATCCAGTAATGGAAACAACATTATGGAAACATAATGATAATAATATTTCAAATAGTAGTGATATAAATAATAGTATCTTAACAACAAGTGATAGTTTTATAAATAGTAATATTAATATAAGTCTACAAAATTCCATAGAATCTCTAATGCCTGCAACTTCAAATAGCACCTCTAGTCTAACATCACTATGTCAACCATTAGTACAAAATTTTTCCATATATTGTCAAAATTCAACAAAAGTATTTTCATCAACACCGTCTACTTCCAACATTACCCATAAAATCAAATGTTTTATATCTAAGACTTTTACGGAACTTACTACTAATGCTACAAACTCTCCAGCCTTGGAAGATTATTTACCCACATTGGGTTTATCTTCAGCCTCCTCACAAGCTGAAGACTTTATAAATCAATCATTATACTCGACCAATTATTGGTCTGAAGATTCCTGGACTTGGAATTTGTCCGATATAAACTCTACACTATTCAATTCCTCAACAGTATCTTCGATAAACTCGTTACAAGCAAATTATACCAATAATACCCAGTTGGAAGAATTTATGCCGGTAAAGGGCTTTGATTTTGGATTTTTATTTGTATTGTTCTTCATAGTTGCTGGTGGTTTAGGCAATATTTTGGTTTGTTTGGCAGTGGCTTTGGACCGACGTTTGCAGAATGTTACCAACTATTTTTTATTTTCACTGGCTATAGCTGATCTGTTGGTTAGTTTGTTTGTTATGCCAATGGGAGCGATACCAGCTTTTCTGGGTAAGTTTTAATAGTTTTTGGCAAAACCCATAATTTAGGCTATATTTAGCAAATAAAAATTTCTTCCTTAAAGTATGCTTTGAATAAATAATAACTTAAAAGCCTTAAAATAGGCAACAATTTTTTTCATATTTTTAAGATCTTTTTTACTCTTTTTGTCTTAACAAACAAGCGTTAACTGTACCTTGTACCTTTAGAAAAGTATAATTTAGTTCTAGTGTCAAACATTTTTCGGCCTGAATCTTTAGGTGTAATAAAGTACTTACATGTACTCAAAAGTGCTCCCCACTGTACATATATTTTTTTTTTTTAATTTTGATGATTTTTTTTTTTTAAAATCTTGTTTTTTTTCAATTTTGCCTTTTTTCTTTTCCAATTTTAGCAATATTTTAAAAGTTAAGAAATTTTTTTTAGTTTTCCCCATTTTTAGGGATTTCTTGCAATTTAAATTAAAGTTTAGTAGTATATACTAAAAATTTGTTTGAAATTAAAAACAATATTCAATTAAAAACACTCAAAAAATTTACAATTTAGTTTATAAAATTTTCCAAAAAATAAATAAAATTGCTTAAATAAAGCAAATTTATTAGATTTTACAGTTTTATTAGATTTTTGTTTTTATATACATCGAGATTATTTTTATGTTATTTTTAATTAATAACGAGCATTCAACCTCTGTATATTTACAAAAATAAAGCAAAGTAACACAGGGTCCCCCATCTAACGTTTTTTTTTTTTTTTCAACTAGTGCTTATTTCGTGAATGGTAACACTTAGCTCATGTCTGATTTGACAGATAATTAGTTTTATCCTTCCGCTGAACGAATATGGTCCGTATGTTCGTTATCTTGTGAAAAAAGTGAAAGAAACTGGCATCCTCATCGATAAACCAAAGCGTGAAAAGCCAAAAACAGTGCGTACACCCGAGAATATTGCTGCTGTGGCAGAAAGTGTGCATGAAGCGCCATCAACATCAATTCACCGTCGTTCTCAACAATTGAACATTTCGGAGACATCATTGAGACGAATTTTGCATAAAGAAATTGGTATGACGCCATACAAAGTCCAATTGGTTCAGGAGTTCAAAAAAAAAAAGTTATTTGGCGGACCCTTTATATACTTTGCTAAAGACAATTTTTAATACATTTACCTTAAATTTAATAGAATGCAAATAACAATTAGTTTTGCTAAAATAAACAGAAATGCTTGCTAAAAAATTATAGATTGCTGATTTCAAAATGGCAGACTTTTGTTCGCATAAAAAAAAAAATTCACATCTCCTAATGATTTTTTTGTCTACTAATATTTAGTGTTTTTGCTGATTTTAGCAGATTATTGTTTTTTTTTTCTTTCAATTAACTAAACTTTAGCTCAAATATAACTAAATATTTGTAAGTTCAACAGATTTATTTTTGCTATTCTTATATTACTAATATTTAGTAAAAAACATCTGCTAATTTTAGCAGTTTTTTATACAACCTCATGGAATAAACTGTGTTTCCTTCAATAGTCCAAATCCACGCTTAAAATTGCCTTATTGATTGTTCGAAACCTAAATGTGGTTCTCTCATAATTATTAGCTACAACGTATTTCCTTTAACAGTAAAATCCAGGCTTAAAATTGCATTCTTAATTCTTCGAAATTCAGTATAAAATGGGCTTCATTGTCTGATCCAACCCCGGCTTACACGTGATTTAAATAGTCTACATTCAGACTTAAAATTGATGCTACAAATAGATTAACTAATATGCCGTATTTTTAACGGTATAAATTAAAGCTGCGAACTGCGTCTTATAAAAACCAGTGCTTAATATTTGTAGACTAAAAACAGCAAACAAAAACTGTAATTTTAGTACAGTGTTATATTAACGTCATATAGACAGTCTCAATTAATTTTTAATTAATATGCATTTGACAAATTTAATTTAGAAATGTTGAGGTTAAGAAGAAGAATAAACGTTTTTCTCCAAAAAATTATAAACACTATTAATTTTTAAATCAGACTAGACTAGTTTCCGACTTTTTATGGAAAAGATCATCAGTGATTTTCCATTTAAATTGTGTTATTATTTGTGTCTTATAATTGTCAGATTGTCTCTGTATGATAAATTTTTCAACAACCTGCGGCTGTAAGAATCAAACCTGAGCTCATCTTACATTACAAACGTAACAATACCAAGTCATGACCGTTTAGCGATCACACCCAAGTATGGCCTCGAATCTAATGCAGTTAAATTGCAGTTTTGTTTCCTATTAGCTTTTCTGTTATTGTTATTATACTCAGAAGTGACAAAACTAACAACACAAATATTCTATTTTTAGATTTTTTGTTTATTTTTTAATCTCATCCGTCTCTATTTCACAATGTTACCAGATTGACGTAAGATTTTTATCATTTAACTTTTTACAATATATACCTTAAATTTAGTAGAAGACAAATAATAGTAAATTTTGTTGAAATCAACATTTAAAATTTTTATTCCCATTACAAAAAAAATTTCAAATTGTTTTAAAATTTTTTTGTTTCAATTAACTAAAATTTAGCTCTAATATTATTAAATCTTTGTAGATACAATAGATTTATGTTTGTTATTCTTATTTCAATAATATTTAGCATAAAAAATCTGCCAATTTTAATTTATATTTTTTTATTCCACTTAGTTTCCACTAAGTGGAAATTAAAAAAACCTTGCTAAAAATAATTGAAATGTTTGCTGAATGTTAGTAGACTGGAAAAAAATTGTAGAAAAATTATACTTTAGTAAATTTATTTGCTGAAAATCATAAATATATATTTGTGATTCTTTTAAAAATAATTTACAATACGTTACAAAATATAAAAATTTTTATACTTTCACATTGACGACATGAATTAATGTAAAATCTAAAAGAAAAATATAACAAATGCCGCAAATAATTGTAGAAACGAAGCGGATAAATAACAAAATATGACATATACAACCCTTTTTTTGCTCTAAGAAAAAGGAAACATTAAAATCTACCTATGATGTGTTTCCTTGTCTGTCGCTTTAGTCTGTTTACCTGTCTGTATATTTGTTTGACCACACTACGTTATTAATCTCTAAAAACATTTACCCCCTATTCATACAAATATTAAACAGTATTTCAAATACATTTAGATAAAACACAAATTTTTTCCTTAAAACTTTATTCATAAAAGAATATTAACCTTTACACCAGGTTTAAAATTGGTATTTTAAGATAATATTCGTTTATGAATACAGTTTTAATGTTTAAAATGTGATTTAAATGAAATGTTTTTGAAATCTGAATTAACATTTTTTATGAATACGTTAGTTTAAAAATACACATTTAATCTTCATTAAATTTAAATATATTATATTGTAATTATGTTTTATATATGAAAAACTGATACAAAAATCTTTCATGGTTTATTTTTTTATATGTCTTACAAAATTTGTACTTTTTAGTATCATTTTCCTCGTCACTACTACATCTTCCATACTATTAATGTGCTTAGCAGCTCAATTTTTTAGTAAAACATTAGTAGAATATTAGTAAAATATTAGTTCAAAAAAGTTAAGTACAACATAAATATAACTAAAATTTTAGCTGAAAACATAATTTTACCAAAAAAAATTGCTGAAAATAGTATAACTGATTTACAAGACTTTTTACTAACTTTTCTACTAACTTAATTTCTTGAGTGTATACTTACCTTTATCTTTGATGTATAATATATTGTACGGGCACCCCGGAACGCCTTCACCAACGTGTCATTCACACATGGTATTTGGATCATGTCTATATCTGGGTCCTCCACGGCAAGAATAACCCGCAGGTTGTCTGTAGCATTACAATAATGTTGCAGATTAATCTGCACGATCTTTATCGTCCACATCTTTGTCTGCTATATTAGGGGTGTCCTTCGAGCTGTATTCTATATAGCAGCTGGTTGGCGCAGTCCAGTTCATCCTTGCCGTCAGCACTACCCGACCCAGATGGACGTAAAACTTTTACCTTGGCTTCCCTGATACCGAAGAACAGCTTATTGGACGCCTTCTCAAGTGCGGAAACACCCTGCTCGGAAATGCACGCAGCTCATGCTGTTGTTATGGTGCTCCTCCGCGCTGATCGATTGGAATCCCAGAATTTCTAGCCTTGAGGCACTCTAGCAGTCTGTGACTGTCCGTTGCATTATTGGTAACCAAATTCTGGCGCGAGGTCTAGCTGGAATTTCTGCAGCTTTTATTAGCTTTAAAATAAGGGCATCCAATGCATTTCTGATCGTAGCGACGCATTTGCTGAGAAATTCCAACGAGAACAATTTCATACATTCGATTAGACTGTATCCCCGGTAAATATCGCCGGAGTCGAAACGAGGTACCGAACTACCCTTGTTGTACTCATACAATTTGGATTCGTGGGCAGTTCATTATGTTACTGCAAGCTAAGGCAACCCACCACTGATGTTTACCAGAGCTTCAAGTAGCTGATCCTTAACAACCTCGTAAAATTGTTCTCTGCTCGTGGACCTTTTTGCGCTTTGGCAATTTTTCTCCCTCATACTGTTACGCTTGGTCTCATCGACTTTTCCTGATATGTTTGATGAGATGGGTACTGTCTCCTTACGCTTAAGGTACTCATCCACCACAGCTTGGTATTTCACGCTGTACTCTTCATCGCGTTAATGAACTGTTCAATGCGTTCTTGGCAATTTTCTCAAGAATGTACATCGCTCTCGAATACCTGGACTTATACATGTCGGCTGAGGATTTTTTCTTCCACTTATGCTTGGGCTGGTCGCCGGCCGCAACGACCTGTCCATGCTGAAATATTGCCTGAGATGAGAAAAATGTAAAAAACTGATTTTATATTAAAATTAGTACAAAATATTTAAATTGGCATAATAAACTTTTTATTTACTAACTTTTTTATTTGAGTGTACATGTACAGCAGCTAATTTTTTTTTCTAAGTGCATGTTAAAATAGTTAAAAGCCTAAAACCAGGAAATATTTTAAAATGTGTTGTGTACATTTTTTTGTCCCCATACTATGCATGTTATCTAAAAAGTTATTTGCTAAATGTAGAATATGACAATTTAAATTTCTTAAAAGCCTTAGCATAGGCAACACATGTGCGCATTTTCCTATTTGTTGTTTAAATTTTTAGAGTATAAACTTAGGCATTTTTTTTTTTTATTTTAACAGAATAATAGGTACATATTTATGAAAAGTGAAACTAACTACTTTTTTAATATTTAAAACCAAATTATTTTCATATTTACATAAAGTTTTGACATTTTATTTTAAAATTAAAACAAGAAACATTTTCAAACTGTATACGGTTTGAGCACGTGATATAAATATTTATTTTAAATTTATGTAAAGCTTAATTCATTTAGAAATTTTGTTTATTTAAGTAACATTTAGTAATCGACATACGTAAATGTGTACTACCTTTTTTGACATACTTTCAACATTAACATAATTTTTTTTGTTTTAATTTAGCAAACAAAAGATTTTTATTATGTTCAGTAAAAATCACGTTCATATAAAATCCGTACATTTGCCTAATTATCATAAAATATCAAGTACTTTAAAGTTTGCTACCTATTTTATTTCTAATATCTAACATCTAAATTTAAATAAAAACCTATGAACTTTTAATTGTGTTCCAGCAAAATTTATTTAATTATGTATATTTTTTTTATATAAAAGTCTAAAAAGTTTTTAAATGCATGCTTTAAAAGAGGCGAGGTGGAGAAGAGTTTCCTTTACTTTTGATCAAATGAATCTAATATAACTAAACATTAAGATACTTTCTTAAATTGTCATAGCAATTTAGTTACCATGAAGCAACCACAATTATTTGAGAGTTTTAAAGAAATCTAAATATACGTAAAAGTTTCAATAGACATCAAACAAAAAAAAGATCTGAATAAACTCGTATATGAGGCATTCCAAGCCTTAAAAAAGTGTATCATATCAATGTCAAACATTATTCGTTATCCTATATGATACGAATAAAAATTAAAAACTTTTTGAAGTTTTTCAAAAAGTGGAACAAAAAAGGAACAACTTTTTTAAGTTTTTCAAAAAGTGGGCGAAATAGGCGTGGTAAAATATTAAACAATTTTGGATTAATTGTATATTATATGTTCTAGAAATTTGTTTATTGAGATCTTAGGTAAATTTTTGTAGTTGATTGTTTCCTTGAATTTTGAACGGTTTGCTACCTATGGACCTGAACACGGGAAAAAAGGTAAAAAAAAATCGAATTTTTTAAGTTTTTTGCGATTTTGATCTGGAAGGTGAAGTTTTTTTGATTTTATATGTTCGCAATTTTTTATGACAAGAGCTACAACTTTGCAATAGAGAGTAAATCGAAATTCTGAACGGTTTGCAAGATATGAGCCTGAGAAAATGATCACTTTTTTGCGAAAATGATACCGAGGCCCCGAATCTTTGGCGGACCATAAACAAAAGAGGATATGACTTTGGGAAAAATTGGGAGACACGGGTCTTTTTTTTTAGTCTTTTATCACGTAGTGGTGTCCGTATATGGTTATTTTGCCATGACTTAAAAAATTACACACAGTGATATTATCCATCTATAATAATTCAATATTTGTATGTTTAAACTACATGGCGTATGATGGATCATATAATACATATAATAAAATTCATCATACACCTGTAGTTTTAACATACAAATATTACAATATTAAATATGGACATTATTCAACAAATATTTTCTTCAAATATTAACATATTAACGTAACAAATATCTCTAGAAATTCTAATAACAAAGTCCCCTGAAGATTTCCTTGGGCAGGAATGAAATCCGGATAGTGACACGCCTACATCAGATTGCTTTTCACAATTTGTTAAATAAGTTTTGGGACTTTAGCACATTTAATTACTATAAATGCAATTAATGTTTATCCCGATGAAAATAAATTTAAATAAAGTCCGAGTTACACTGTGAAACTTTGTGAAGAGATAGAATAACATTAAAAACTTTTTTATAATGAAAAATGTATTTCCCCATTTTGGCTTGGAAAGCATCATATTGTATTTGTTTCATATCATTACAAAATTTGTGGAAAGTTTTATTTGATTAAAACTTAAATAATTTAGAAAAGTTCAACAAAACGGAAACAAAAAAGTTTAAAAAATATTTTAATTTTCTCGTATGTTTTGATTGAGTTGAAATAGCTTTGAGGGGTATAAATCCAAGTTTTGATCAAATGAATCTAATATAACTAAACATGGAGATACTTTCTTAAATTGTCATAACAATTTAGTTACCATGAAGCAACCACAATTATTTGAGAGTTTTAAAAAAAAACAAAAAAAACGTAAAAGTTTCAGTAGGCATCAAACAAAAAAAAGATAAAATATGTATGAGAATGATATTTATTCATCGTGTAACTTGCATTAGTTCCAAAAAAAAAATACTCGTTGAATATTGTCCTTCTATAATATTAAAATTTTTTCCTGTTAAAACTTCATGGTGTGTGAGAAATTTTTTTATATGTATTATTGATTCATCATACGCCATGTAGTTTTAAAATACAATTACTTAAGAAATACAATATTCAACGACTTATCATCCTTATTACACGATTAAACTTTCTCGATCGATAAGAAAATATTAAAATAAAAGTTCTAAATTTTTCAAATCTTTTTTCAAATTTTTTTTTGTAAAACATATCTATAGTTGTCAAATTTTTAACATTACGCAAATATAGTTAAATTATTATAAATAATTTACAAAAAATTACTGCAAAATTTTGATAATAATTAACCACGCCTACTTCACCTACTTTTTGGCGAAAAAATAGTCTTTGAATATTGTCCTTAATAAACATTCCAATATTTGTATGTTAAAACATTAACTAACTATGCCCGATTATAAAAGATATAAAAAATCATTGCTCGGTATATATAAAAAATCATTGCTCGGTATATATAATTTCATCCGCCAACTGGGTCTATCAGATTATATAAGGTTGTATCAGATTCTATTTACTCGGGTATATAAAAATGTTTATATATATGGGGCATTTCATCTCAAGTGACCAAACTTTTGGAATCGATGTCTTCCGATCGGGATGAAATTTGCAGCAAGGTTAGTCCTATTGGACTAATTTTGAATTTTTTCCTATTTGTGTGTAAGTGTTTCTAAAACTTTGAAAATAAAACTTCTACTGAGAAACTAGACAAATTAACCTTTCCTACGATATGTAACAAACCTAACTAAAATTTCATAACCTCTATACTGTAATGTTAAAAAATTGTGTCTAAACTACTATCCAAAAGGACTAACCTTGGTGCAAATTTCATCCCGATCGGAAGACATCGATTTCAAATGTTGGGTCTCTTGAGATGAAACGCCCCATATGAAACGCCCTATATATATATATAGTTCTAATTTTATCAATTTAGTTAGCATGTGATACAATTAGATGTGCACAATTATTGGATACAATTACATCAGTGATCATCTAATTAGAAAGCATTAGATTACATTGTATAATGCCAAATATAATCTGATACAAAATAATACAATCTGACAGACCCATTTTGTGGATGAAATTATATAAACAGAGATATGATATCTTATATCTAGCATATATAGACTTTTTTAATCGGGTGATGAATCATATAATTCCATAGGGAATATGGATATCAAAATTTTTATCTTTTTTGAGTACTTTAATACTGTTTACAAATAAAGCAAAATTTCGTAAATTCACGACATGTTTTTATACAAAAATTGAGTGTTTTTTTAAAAAATTACACAATTGTCCATTTTGTAGCAAAAAATATATAAATTATAATTTTTGCTACAAATTTTGCATATTGACAGTATTTCTAAAAATTTCCTTTATGCTACTGCCTAATTATTTTGATAGCACTTATTTCTTTCTAATTGAAGCTATATCTCACTTAAAAACCCGGTACTTTTTATTACGATTTTAATTAAATGTTTTTGCTAAGCAATTTTTAAACCATATGTTTAGATTTTTGGCCATAATTGAGCTTAAGTATTATAAATATCCATGGTTTTTTCCGTTAAAAACAGAAATATCTGCATTAAAAGAAAATTTAAATGGAACTGAGCCAACAATCAAATCAACACCAAGTTAATTTGATTTTTCAACAAAATATTAAAGCATATTTGTAGGCTTAAAATTAAAAACAATATGTAAGCATACTTTTTGGAAAAGTTTCGTATAAAAAGGTACTACTACTTAATTCTTTTTGAAAATACTAAATGTTAAGTATAAAGCATTTGTTTTTTTGTCAAATAAATTTCACGCCTTTTTGTTTCTACACCCCCTTGAACATAACTTTAAACAAAAAAATGCACGACCTTAAAAAAGTTTAACTCTTGACAAAAAAGGGTGTATAACGACAAAATAAAAGTTGGCAACAAAAGCTGTATTTTATGCAAAATAAAAAAAAAAAATCTGAAAAATATTTAACTTTTTGTCCATATTTTATTTTAATGCAAATAATATTTAAAAAATAATACAAAAGTTGAAAAAATAATATAAAA
Source organism: Delia radicum (assembly GCA_021234595.1). NCBI lineage: Eukaryota > Metazoa > Arthropoda > Insecta > Diptera > Anthomyiidae > Delia > Delia radicum. Next base: position 37,894,453 of record CM037851.1, read on the forward strand.
TCTTTGCAATCACATTAAACATTTATAAAGGCTTAAGGCTACTTACTACTCCCTTTAGACTCGTACTAATTATTTCCTAACATTTTAATTTTATAACAATTTTAAAGACAAAAAACAAAAAGGAGCTTTTTAAAAGCGGCTCAGTTAGCAAGTTGTCATTTCTAGAACCGAAATATTTAAGAAATCATTATAACACAAACAAAACCATTTTTGCTGTTCTTAAAACGCTTAAAAATATACCGTTTGAAAAAACGCTGAATATTTTGATCCTAAAATTTTTTTGTCAAGATTTTTTTTTCGTCAAATATTTATATTTTAGCACATAAATTGTATGTCAGTCTAGATGCTTTAAAAAAGAAAACATTAATACTTATTAATTCCCAAAATACTAAAGAAATTGGCAAGAAAATATTAAGTTAAAAGTTTAAACAAGAGTATAAAAACAAGAAATAAAAACATTTCCGATGTAAGAGAAAAGTATAATTTGTTAAATAAATTTAATGCAATTTATTGTTTCAATATTAGGTAGGGTATGGGATTGGGCTATACTATCAACTTAGTTCATTTAAATTGTCCCTTTTTTAAACTCAAACAAAAGACCCATCATTTTAGCACTTCATTAAGTTTTTTCTTCTGGTGATTTTAAAAAAGGATAATTTTCTTTATAACATCTGAATAAACTCATATATGAGGCATTCCAAGCCTTAAAAAAGTGTATCGTATCAATGTCAAACATTATTCGTTATCCTATATGATACGAATAAAAAAAGAACAACTTTTTTAAGTTTTTTTAAAAGTGGGCGAAATAGGCGTGGTAAAATATTACAAAATTTTGGGTTAATTGTTGGTATATTATGTATCATAATTTCACTGAATTTGGAAAATTGCTGAAGTTTTGACTATTTCAATAGATTTTTTTATATTTTTTATTTATAGAAAAAGTTCAGATCCAGAAAGTTTTAACGTCTAACTCAAATTCGTTCAGAAGAAAATATTAGTTGAATATTATCCATCTTCAATAATTCAATATTTGTATGTTTAAACTACATGGCGTATGATGGATCATATAATACATATAATAAAATTCATCATACACCTGAAGTTTTAACATACGAATATTACAATATTAAATATGGACATTATTCAACATATATTTTCTTTCTAGTCCGAGTTATACTGTGAAACTTTGTGCAGAGATAGAAAAACATTAAAACCTTTTTTATAATGAAAAATGTATTTCCCCATTTTGGCTTGGAAAGCATCATATTGTATTTGTTTCATATCATTACAAAATTTGTGGAAAGTTTTATTTGATTAGAACTTAAATAATTTAGAAAAGTTCAACAAAACGGAAACAAAAAAGTTTAAAAAATATTTTAATTTTCTCGTATGTTTTGATTGAGTTGAAATAGCTTTGAGGGGTAGAAATCCAAGTAAATATTAGTGAGTTTTTTATATTTAAAAAAAAAGCATTAAAAAGAAAACAAAGTATCCCTCTCCATCTTGGGAAAATTTTAAGTGAGATTTTACTTTTCAGTAAAATAAGTTTAATAATGAAATAATCTGAAAGGCCTATGACATGTTGAAAAAGATTTCGTGTATTTTATAATGTTTTTCTAAATCGATTTATTGCCATTGGCGTAACTTCTGTCCGTGGTACTACATATTTTCTAATACTAAATTTTGCTTTTACTCTTTAAATTTTAAACATATTATAGACATAAATTCTACTGTGTGGCCATAATTATAAATAACTACTATAATAGTACTATTAAAGGATTTTTGCCAAAAAAAAAACCAAATCACAGTCTATTGCAATATGATAGTTATACAAAAAAAAAAAAAAAAACAATGTTAAAACATCACAAATTAACAGTGGTTAAACTAAAGACTAATCAGATATTAAAAAACTAACCAGGAATTTTAAAAAACAGCCAATTTCTAACCTTTAGTACAGCTTTTTTATTTATTTGATTTTTAAATAGTACTTTTTTTCTAAAAATATTTTTCAAATTTTTAGGTTTGGTTTATAAACCACAATTGCCCACTGTACAATGACCATATAACTTAAAGTATAAAAAAGAATATTTACCAAATTAATTTGTTAGACTACTTTCGAAATGTTTACAAAAAAAAACTGGCTAGTATATATAATGAAAGGGACCATGATATCGGCAAAACATCCAACTAACATTTACTCAACAAATATGACGCTTTCTATACCAACTAACCAACTAAAAAAGGTATATCGTATCAATTTCAAACTTGCAGTTGCTTTAAGAATGAAATAAATTAAATTTTAAATATTGAGCAACAATTTTTAAGACATAAAAATGCTAGTTATTTAACTAATAAGGGAGCTATCCCGACCTGAACTAGAAGATTTGAATAAACTTTGGATATGTTGTAAAGGAGCAAAAATAAAGAGATACGTTATTCTCTTAGCTGCCCAATCTCACGTTTAATGGTTAAAAAGTAGAGTTAAAAATTAATTTGTTTTTATATAAAAACCTGTCTTTAATTTACGAAAACTAGATTTATTTGTACGCAGAGTTAAAGTACTCAAGAAAATAAAAAGTTTGATAGCCGTATTGCATATAAAGTGCACCCAGAGTTGCCACATTTTTGAGTTATTTGAAATATAGGGGAAAAATACTCTTCGGGAAAAGACGCATAAAAATCGAACGGTTTCGAATATTGCAAAAACTTTAGACACCCCCTCGATTAAATAGGTATTGATATGCATTTTTTTAGCTTAACACAACTGCAATTTCTTAATAAAAAGCCAGATTTAATGTTACTCAAAACACATTTTTATAAATAAAAAAAATTAAATAAAACAAAATAAATACAAAAATAAAAAATAAATAAAATAAAATATGCCGGTTAAACTCTTCTACTTTTTTTAACTTGTGCGCCCCGGTAGGCTAGTTAGTAGCGTGCTGACTTATCAGTGCGGGGGTCGTGGGTTCGATTCTTACCAGTGGCACCGGTCTGTTTTCGCTACAACGCGCCGAAGGCCATAGTAGCTAGTGCTCGGTTAGGGTAATAGTATATAATTTGGAATTTTTTTAACTTACGAAATTTTGTGAAATTAATGTGTAATTATAGTTTTGCAACACATTATATTTAGAGTAATAACGCTCATAAGACTTTTTAAAAACAAAACCAGTTTTAGATTCTTCGACTTTAAAAACTAACTTGCAATAAATTTAAGAAATAATAATTTGTATTACAATAATAATTGCATTTTTCTAAGTCAAACGATACATAAGTTAATACAAGGTGGTGCAAAAATAACCTTCCGATGTTTTTTGGTTGTAATTTAAAAAAAAAATGAAAAACTTTTATTCTTCTTGTGGATTATTTTTATTTGGTATTTTAATTTTTTTTACATCAAGTCGAGAATATGATGTCATGTAAATGGCCGCCGCCACAGTTGATTGTCATTTGAGCCCTTTTTATGGCATTTTCCATCACTTTGGCCAAAACTTCCGGCGATAGGTCCTCAGATTCTTGACTGATATTGTCTTTAAGAGCTGCAAGAGTCTGAGGCTTGTTTACATAAACCCGCGACTTCAAAAAGCCCTACAAAAAGGAGTCTGGAGCGGTCAAATCAGGCGATCTTGCTGGACAGTGCAAATCGCCAAAACGGAAGATTAGGCGCCCGGGAAATGCATCCTTCAGCATATCGGTTGTGGCACGTGCAGTGTGTGCCGTTGCACCGTCCTGTTGGAACCACATGTTTTCCAATCCCAATTCATCAAGTTGCGGCAAAAAGAACTCGTTCATCATTGCTCTGTAGCGCTCATTATTCACAGTAACCGTTTGGCCCGCGACGTCTTCGAAGAAAAAAGGTCCGATGACTCCTCCAGCGAAAACAGCACACCATACAGTGACTTTGAGCGGGTGTAATGGCTCTTCGTGGGTTACACGCGGATTTTCAGTGCCCCAGAAGCGTAAATTTTGCTTATTTACGTACGCGCTAAGATGGAAATGGGCATCGTCACTCATGATTATTTTTGATGAAAAATGTCAAATAAATAGGTCAAATAAATAGTCACCAATATTCCGCGTTCTGGAGCAGTGTAGCGTAACATTGTTTATTAACGTGTATTTCGCATGTGTTTACTACACAAATGTCAAAACAGAACTGACATTAGGGGCCAATCGCAAAATTTACAGCATTTTCTGATAGGAGGATTACTTTTGCGCCACCTGTTATATAATCACATATGAATTCACATAATAAAATTAATATCATATATGGAACACTATTTAGTATATATTTCAATACCATATACGAACTTTTTGTTTGCATGTATGAACCCATATATGCTTTCATACATGGCATACATCTTCATACATTCAGATATATAAAACAATATATGCTCATACATAGAATCATGCAAATTCATATATTACCGTATATTATCATTTTCAACTGGGTTACTTTATATTTTCAATAATAATTTATGAATATGTTAACAGCAACGATACTATGTTGCTGGACGCATCGGTTTCGCTATTCTGGAATATAAGGTCTATGAATTGTTCGATGAATTGGAAACGGAATGACGCACTGATATTTAGACCTGAATAATTATCAACATGATATTAATGAATTCGTTCATGAAATCAATTAAGCTTCGCTAACACTGGTAAATTAAAACTTTTCATTACATTATTGCATTGTTTCATTAGTTCTTATGAAAAAATTTCTCAGAAAAAAGTTTTGCGTAAGAAAATTTCGCTTTAAAAATTTGTGAAAAGAAATTTGTCGTTTTTTTTAAATTAATTTATTTTCAGACTTTTTTTATTGTTAATTTCTTTATTACCAGGGCATTATGAAATAGCTCTAAAAACGTGTATTTTAGCTCTGAAAGTCAGCACAGAAAAAAAGAAAATTTTACATCAAAATCCAAAAAAGATCAAAAAAATATATGTAACTGTTAAATGAATTTCACAAAATTTCGCAAATAAAAAACATAATTATTAACGTGAACATTGCTCGATTATGATATAAAAAATAGAGTTGCGGTACTTCAAAATATATAAATTTTGCACAATTTGGAAGCGTTGTTCAGGCGTCAGTCTATTCATGTTGAAATGCCAAACCAAACTAAACATAAAACACTTGACAGCTCACAAAATGGCTGCCAGTTAAAAAAGTGTTGCCAACTTAAAGTTCTATACCTGTATACGAACACCCTTTATATATCATTTTGTATGAATATATACTGGTTACCATTTTTACCATGTACTACATATTGAGTGTGTCAAAGTTTGTTTTTCCTTTATGAATACATATGGTTGGTTATAAATATTTATTAATTTTGCTTGATATAAGGACGAAAAGATTGTTCACAAAATAGTTGTAATACTGTCAGAAAAACTTTATTCTTAATTTTAGTCATTGTTTGAAAAAATATGTGATTTTCTATCTATCTATCTTCTATATATATAAAACAGAATGTGTGTATGTATGTAACGTATGGACTCCAAAACGGCTGGGCCGAATTTGATGAAATTTTCATGGAATCTTCAGAATATTCAGGCGGGTGACACTGTGAAGTCTGATTTTTGATTTTCGGTCTGTGGGCGGAGGGGCGTAGCAAAATCCAATTTTCATATTGTACCACCAATGACACATACATATTAGGCCGGGTCGATTTGTATGAAGGCAAAAAAATCGCTCAACGTTCAAGGAAAATCGTATTCTAGGGATCAAAATAAGAAACTTTTCCGAAGGAACCATACCTCTAAAACGAATTCTGATGTCCCGACTTTTGACCCGTAGTTTAAAATTTTGAAAAATCCCACTTTGACCCATTTAGAGTGCCCCAATCGAATCCAACCCAATCGAATATAATTTATACATTAATCTGCTAGAGCGTCTTCCGGAGAAGAAATAGAGGCCCTAATCTTGGAAAAACTCCTCCTGCTTTCTGAAATATCTCTATCCCGAGATTTGCACATTTTGCTATAAAAACACGACTAAAAAGGCCCTCTTTCAACTTAAATTTTAACCCCTTAACGGTCACCTAGAATGATGTTTTATGAATTAATCTGCTAGCGTGTCTCCCGGAGAAGAAGTAGCTCCCATAATCTTGGAGAGATTCCTCCTACTTTCTGAAATATCAAAGTGGGCTTTTTCAAAATTTTACCTCACGGGTCAAAAGTCGGGACATCAGAATTAGTTTTAGAGGTATGCTTCCTTCGGCAAAGTTTCTTATTTTGATCCCTAGAATACGATTTTCCTTGAACGTTGAGCGATTTTTAAATCGACCCGCCCTAATATATCAGAAAAAATGTAGAAGTATGTACACCAGAAAATGGGTTTTTTTTCAATAATTATACATAGTAACAGTAGGTTTTTCAGTAGCAACAATTAAAAAAAAAAAAAAGCACATTTTCTGGTGTACATACTTCTACATTTTTTCTGATATCTCACTAAGTAAGGAGCTTTCCACTCTGAAATTAGAACACATGTGTAGCTATTTGTACAAAAATTTTATAAATTTTAAAAAATGGATTTTTTCCAAAAATTGATTTTAAAATTTTTTTTTCAAAAATTTTTATTTTTAAAAAATTTGTCGATATTTTTTAAATATCAAAAGTTATGACCTTTTAAGTGAAGTCCCTACCCCACAATTTGAAGTCATAGGGTTGTCAGAGTTTTCCAAAAAAAAAAAAAAAAAAATTTAATACTAGCGTTTACTACCCCACACAGTCACAAAATTTTATAAAAATCGGAAAACATCGATTAATTTCACAGTGATATTAAATGGAATTGCTCTTTAGCAATAAATAAAAATTATAATCTAAAAAAATACAAACAGTCAAAATTTAAATTAAAATTGTGAATTCAGAAAAAGCTTATTGCGACACCGTTACATCTTTCTAAAATTGTTGTGTTTTTTGGTTAATTTTTTTCTTATTTAAATTGAACTAATATTAAGAGAAATTTCTGAATTTTTTTCGAAACAAACTTCTTCAATAAATGGACTATACAAAAGAAAATTGTGTAAGTTATTTAATTTTTACTTGTAAATTTTCTTTAATGCGCCACCTTTAACAATAGAGACTTAACAACGTTGTAGTTGAATACTTCATTAAAGTTCATGATATATTTCAAAAACATGTATTGTTAGTATGGGCATCATTCAATGGTTATTTAAAGGGCAACCAAAAATAAGCCAGATATTGTTTTTTATATGAAAGCATAGAACTATTTAGACTAAATACAAGTTCTGGTTATGTAATTATAAAAACTTTAAGCTATATTTGTTTGCGTTTTTTTAGCTTACTTTTTAAATTTGCTTTTTTGCTTATTTTGTAAATATTAGCTACTTTTTGCTTTTTTTCTTTAAAAATTAAGCATATTTTAGGCTTTTTTCTTTTAAAATATAGCTTTTTAGCTACATTTAACCAATCATTATTTTTAAGTATTTTTTTACTTGAAAGTTGAAAAATTAATGTTATATACCCGTGTAAAAATATTTATATTGTCTAATGCTTTTTTATCTTAAAATATGTTATAATATGTGATTATATACGATGTCATTCATGACCACATCTTATTCTACGTTTCTTATGTCGATACATATATTTATAAAGATCTACTATTATATATTGACCATTTTACAATCAGATATTAAGTATATATGCTATATAAAATAAGTTATGTTGGATATATTATCATATATAATAATACATTCTCACATATAATACAATATGTAATACTATATGGTGACATATAAGCTATATAATTTAAGACATAATAGTAATATATATTGTCTTATAAAAATTATTTTTGTGCGTGATATAAGATATGCTTATATATGGATATGTCAACAATAATGCAATTCAAGATATAATTATATATGACATTAAATTATATAAGATATAATTATGTAAGATTTCATGTATGACACAACATTAACAATTTAGTTTGAGATATTATTATATATGGTCTAACATCAATAATATTTTATATGCATATAAGACATAATTATATATTGTTATATATAACACCATATATAAGCAAATTATTTTTCTTTAATTTTTTTTTAAATTTTATGAAATATAATATATGTCGTGGAATTTAAGTATTTAAGTAAATCTAATTTAATCTCAAAATACCTCATTGGATCCACCAAAAATTACTTATGTTTTTGGATCTTATTAGATCCAAGTAGATCTAAATTAATCCCATGGGATATCTTGGCATCCTTCAGGATCTTAAATAAAATATTTTTGGATGTCCCAATTTTGAGATCAATTTTGATCTTATTTAATCTAATAATACATATGACGGATCTAATCGGGTATTACTGGATACCCCAATTTTGAGATAAACTTGGATAAGAATAAATATCGATCTATATTAAATGAGTTCTGATTTTGTAGTTAATGTGTAACTTTTTTTTTTGATCTGGTAACCAATTTAAACTTTGAATTTAAGGAAAAACAATTTCTCTTTTGCACATCTGTTAGACTAACGAAGTTCCAAGTTACAAATTTTCCAAAAAAAAATTATGTGTAACAATTTTAATAAATAGTTTTAAAAATTTTATGTTTTTTTTAATTTAACGGCTTATTTATATATTTAAACCGCTTATTTTACTGTTCTTCAAGCTTTTTTTCATCGCTTAAAACATTGCTTTTAGAGCTGTTTTTGGTTGCTCTAGTTATTAAGGTATTGTTGTTATTGAAAAAGTTTTTTTTACTATAAAATGAGAAATCTTTTATCTAGAGATTTTAGAAAAAATAGAAAAAAAAAAAACTAGAAAGTTAGAATAAATAGTAAATTATTATGATTTATTTATATACCAGTGGTTCTCACTACCTGTTGCTTCACGGACCCCTTCACGCATTTCTACTGGTTCACTGACCCCCAAATTTTTTTTTATATTTAAAAAAATGCAGAAGTAAACAAATTATAATTTTTTTTTAAATGAAAAAAAACATTACAAAAATCAAATGCAGTAAAACCATGAACATGAAGATGAACTCCCAGAGACCAATAAAATATATTCATTATTTTCAGATGCATTGCCTAGGCTGCTTTTAAAAATGTAATATTTTGTAATATTTTTGATGCAGTATTTTTCAAATGCAATTTTTACATATAATAATAAACAATTTTGAAACGTATGTTAAACTCCTTATAAAAAAAGGTAAATATATCTACCATCGTAATATAAATGCTTAAGCTGTTCGGATGTGGTGTGTATACAACTTCAAAAATGAAATTTGGAAAACAGATCTACGAAATCTGTTAAAAATATGTGTCGCAGTTCAAACCAAATCGACTTTTTCTAATTTTGTGAGTGTATGTTATTCAATTCAATTATTTTTTAATAATTCCAAATATTAATAAAATTGTGAAATTGTAAAATATATTGTGAAATTTTTTTAAAATTAGTTTTGAACAACTATTTTGTCGGAACTCTTCGCTGATCCCCTGGAATACCTATACTGATCCCTGGGGGTTCGCGGACCCCCATTCGGGAACCGTTGATTTATACAATATTTTTATTTTAGTTTGATTAAGTTTGTTGCAAAATAGTTTTTGCATTTTAATCCTAAATGTATACTTTAGCTTTTTTAATAATTCTAACAACCAAAAGTATGTTATAAAAAAGATGAAACAAGAAAGTTTTAATAGAGAGTATAAAATATGAGAAACAATTTGAAAAAAAAAATTTCCCATTAAGAACTCATAGGAAAGTCCATAACAGAAGTTTGTACATCAACTGGTAATGAAGATGAAGGGTATTTAATGGGGTAGTTATAGTCAAATAAAAACTTGGATGATAAGTTTGATAAAGATTTAAACGAAAATTTCTTAACGAGTTTTATAGTGAATTTGGTAATAATTTATTAACAGGACACCTAGCAAATGCAGTGGAAAAATTTAATATTAACCCTTAAAATATGCAATGAAAATTTAATAATTTAATAAAGTCGTCTTTGTCTCAAAATGTATGAAATATACTCTATGTATAGCAGAATTAGTTACAAAAAATATATATATGTTTTATTTTTTTAAGCCTGCGTTGGAACTGTAATGACATATCATTAATTTTCGCACTACCAGTAATGACACCAGCTTACTCTCTGAATTACTTTAATGCAAATTATAAGGACTTACTAATAACTAGTTAATTTACGGATTATTTAAGTACAAAAAAATATTTTATATTTTATATTTTGCTTACACATTAATACTTATTTTTATCATAGTTTTAAATAATAATCTCAAAACTTTTTCAAAATCTATTTTCAGACTCATTATCTTTTCAACTAGTACATTCATAGTACATAGTTAACTACATTTATAACTACATATATAACTACTTATTTTTAATTTTTTGCAAGCTGAAAAGTAATGACATTTTGTGTAAATAATTCATTTCTTTTTTATCTAACAAATATAACATGTCGAGATAGTTCAGATGGTACAGCGGTTGACTGAGAACATGTAGTCCCAGGTTCGAATCCCGTATGTGCACATTCTATTTAAAAAATAATTCTATAAAAAAAATGTTTTATTAAATTTAGTTTTTTTTTGAAAATTAATTTTTAGACTCAATATTTTTCCTTACTAGTAAGGATATTTTTGGATTTTTCGAAAGGTGTTTAGTAATGATTCGTCATTTTTTTGCGCGACATCCCCATATAAAAGTAATGAGCCTTGTAATGAAAATTTTTAGTGATCGCCATTACCAGATAATTAATTTGCATTGACTAAGTGTCAGCAAACCATTTTGCTGAATTTACTAATTTTATGCTAAGAATCATCTCACTGATGTTCAGCAAAACACTTTGGCAGATATTAGGCATTTTTCTGCAAATTAACCTCCCAGCAAAAATGTTGCTGACTCAACTAACTTTTTTACAAAACCTTATTGTTTGTGTTAAAATTATGCAGAGAGAAGCTGGTGTCATTACTTGTAGTGAGAAAGGTAATGACATGTCATTACCGTTTCTACACTGGGTTATAACAAAAACCCCCTAAAGTATACTCGTCTTTCTTAAGGTGTGCGTTCGAGAAAATGTTAACATGCGTTTTCCCTTATAACTTTCATCATAAGCTTCCTTTAAAATTTTTTTTGATCCTAATACCTTTTAAAAATATGTCAGTAAACAAAATAATAACAATCTAGAATATATCTTATAAATTTTTCACAAAATGAGTGATGAAAAAAAGTTCTTTTGAAAATATTTTATTCAAATCCTTCTTGGACATATACAAAATTAGCCAAGGAATCAAAAGTTAATCTTCAGAATATTTCAAATGTAATTCTGCGGTTTAAGGAGGACTTGACCATTAAGATAAAAACTGGCTCAGGAAGAAAACGAAGTCGTCATGTTAAAAATATTCCTTAAAATGTGGCTGGTATGGCAAACAACACGCAGTTGTGAAAAAAAGAGCAAGTCATTTGTAACAACAGGAACAATAAAAACCGAAATCTATAGGAAAAAATGTTGCAAAACAGACTATTCCCATATCGGCCAACACAATATGTCCACATACTTCTGGCTTGACTTGGCATCTTGACATTACAGCAAGAGAACCCTCTAGTGGTATGAAGCAAATAACATAGTTTTTGTAACAAGGGAGGCAAATCCACCAAACTGCCCGAAGCTAAGATCAGTTAAAAGATATTGGGCTCTTGCTAAAAGAGAATCAAAGGCCACAAAAAGAGTGTCCTATGGCATGGACGATTTTAAGCAGAAATGGAAAACCTGCTCCGAGAAGGTTAAAGAAAGTACTTTCTCATCCTTAATGGGATGGTTTCCCGCAAAGGTGAATAATTTCTGGAGAATAAAACCTATGGATATGCAATGAACTCACGCTCTTTTAACACCTCGTGCCTGCAAATAGCCATTTTTAAGGAAAACTAAAACTAAATTGAAAAAAATTTTGCTTAAACCTTAAAAAATATGTTAAAATCTATCAGCAGCGACATTAAAAAATGTCAAATTATCAATTTAAAGTCGCGAAAAAATATTCAATTTCCTATTTGCAGCCACATGTTATATATTTTTTATCCGTAACTGAGAGTATTACAATCTCTTTATTATCTAAACTCTTTGATAAAACTGATTTTTTTTGTAAACTAGAATATATTTTTTTATTAAAAAAAAGTTTTAAGGACAATACATTTTGTGCTTAACTTTTATTTAAATTGTTTCTATGTTAACAATTTTCGAAAGCACACCTTAATATACATAAATTCAAATTAGTTTTATATTTAAATTTTAATTATTTCTTTATTTAAATTCAATTTTCAATTAAATTAAATTTTATTTTTCATGCTTTATGTTAACCTCTCCGTTTTTTTTAATACACTTTTATAAATTAATTTCATATTCCTTGGCATACTTTTAGGCATTGTTTTCTTTGGCGTCTTCTTTTAAATACTGCCTAATAAAAATAGAAAATAATGTTGAACTTTGAACATATGACTTTGATTTAAAACTGTCGTTATAACAATGACATTGTAGTAAATCAAAACCAAATAAGAGCAAAAGATAACTAAGAACTACAAAAAAAAAATTTAATTTAAATTGCAATTTTCATGGATTTTATCAACAAAATCCTACAAGGAATATTACTTACATTTGCAATGTCAGGTAAACTAAAAAGAATCAATAAGAAATTTAAAATTAATAGAATATTCATACCACAAACAAAGTTTCAATTTTCAACAGATTTAATCAAAGTCATTCACAAATTGAGAATAAAAGAAAAGTAAGAATTTTTGTCGAGTAAAGGAAAGATAAAAAAATGGCTTTGGCATTATTAACTCAAGGGCATTGCAATACCTGAAAAGATATCATCAAATATGGGATAAATAAATGCCTAAAGTGTAAGCCCGATAAAAAAAATTGCGGTATCCAGTAATATTCAATTAGATATCTTAAATATATTACTGGTTTAAATTAGATCGAAATTTACCTCAAAATTGGGGAATTCAATAATATCTTATTGAGATCCTAATAGATCACAAAATATATAACGGGATTTATTTAGATCTAATTTGATATATTTAGATCCAAAGAGATAAGTAATTTTTGGTGGATCAAATAAGATATTTTGAGATTAAATTGGATTTACGTAAGGGACAATTCACAAGCTAATATTTCCCCCTATTGGTGATACGAAATTCTCTTTTGAAAATAACAAAATACTGGGAAATAGTAGATATGTGTGGGTAGGGGTGAATGGCGTGTGAATCAAGCTTAAACACCATGAAATATTTAATGTTGAATAATATTTTTTAAAAATATTTGTACAAACAAATTTCAAAAAAAAAATACTTTGGTCATTAAGCGCAAATATATTTATTAGAATCCGTCACCAAAATTTTATTTTTGGATATCATCACCTTATTTTGCGGTTTTTTACACCAATAAAAAAATGGAGTAACTATTTGTTTTTTTATTTCAATTCCTTCTACATGAGCGCGGTGGTCAAACAATCTGATTTATGGTCGCTTTTACTACGGAGCAAAAAGAAATATATTTACATTCGATTCTACGCCAAAAATTATTTAAAAAAAAACACTTTTTCCCAGTTCTTAAAGTACACCGTTTAGGAGCAGAGTGGACAGAAAACTCTCTTTTTTTCCAAAAACTTTTCAGAATAAATTTGTTTATTTTTTAATTTGGTTGATTTTTTCCAACATGAGCGTTTTTTTTTTTAATTTTGAAAAAAAATGTTCCTTTTATTAGCGATTTTTTCCCCATTTTGATGATTTTTTCAGTTTCAGCGTTTTTTTAAATTTTTGGTGATTTTTTGTAATCTTTTAAAATTGGCATTTTTAGAATTTTAGAGATTTTTTCCCCAATTGTTGGCTATTTTTTTGCAGATTTTAATTAAAATTTTAATAGTATCTACTAAAAATTTATTTAAAACTAAAAACAGTATTCATTTAATTTAGAAATGTTGAGGTTAAGAAGAAGAATAAACGTTTTTTTTCTAAAAATTATAAACACTATTAATTTTTAAATCAGACTAGACTAGTTTCTGCCTTTTTATGGACAGGCTCATCAGTGATTTTCCATTTAAATTGTATTATTATTTGTGTCTTATAATTGTCAGATTTTCTCTATATGATAAAGTTTTCAACAACCTGCGGCTGCAAGAATCAAACCTGCGCTCTTCTTACATTACAAACGTAACAATACCAAGTCATGACCGTTTAGCGATCACACCCAAGTATGGTCTCGAATGTAATGCAGTTAAAATGCAATTTTCTTTCCTATTAACTTTTGTCTTATTGTATATTATACTCAGAAGTGACAACACTAACAACACAAATATTCATTTAAGTTTTTAATAGATATCATTAAAGCCTTAATTGAAAATAAAATCAATTAAATAGTTACAAATTATTTTATTTTTCTAAAATATTATGTTTTAGGAACATAATTATTGACACTTCCAAGCCCACGTGGGCTTGAAAGGGTTAAACATTTAATTGTTTAAAAGAGAATATTTCAGTAAATTCCTTTATCTTTCACGTACAGAAACTATCTTAAAATTTAATGTATAGTTTTTAGAACTGACAAGTAAAAAAGAACAACAAATTGTCGTTTTTTTCTATATCAAAATGCTATAAACTTTTTTTCAAAAACTCATTAAAAATAGTTAAAGCCCGGGACCCAAAAAAGTGAAGGTTTAACTTTGCAAATATGCATTGTTTTTTTTTAAAATCGAGGGTGATCAAATTTTATAAAAATGCATTTTAAAAATAAATAATAAAATTCATAAAAATTCATTTATTTTTGACGCTATAAAATTATTTTATTCCGCAGTATAAAAGCAGAGGAATGTTCCATTCCAATGCATTTTAAATTATAATGATTCGATATATAGTAAAGAAACTAAAAATGTTCCAACTTACACACTTTTTGTATATTTTGTATTTTCCAAAAAAAAAAAAAAAAAAAAAAATCGCAAATAACCCCATGTTTTTTTTCGAATTGTAAGAAAATAAAAACGGCAATCTTTAAGTGTCTTCATAGAGTTTTTTTCTAAATAGTTAAAAAATGTATTAATTAAAAGAATGCAATGATAAAATTAATTAATGAAATTTAAATTAAATTTCGAATTTTGTGAACTTTTGATAAAAACAAAAATTCACTGTATCCACAAATGTGTAATTTTTGTCAGAAATTCGGCACGAGTTAACGTTTTCCAAAAAAAAAAGTTCAAGCCATTTGCAATAAAACTGTTGGGTGTAAGTGCAACAGTTGTATTGTTGGGTGTAAGTGCAAGTCTATTTTTAAGGGATACCCTAATATGCACCGTCGAGTATATAAAAACAAATTGGTAAACAAAATGTAATGCATATACTTGCTTAGATTTATTTATTTTTGAAGTATACATATTTTCTTTGAATGTACCGGAAATCTCGATAACATTTATAGAAACAAATATTTAAGAAAACTCGATTTATTGGCGCAAAGCCAATACTACTAAATTTAACCTTTTGTTTTTGCTACAATAATAAAATAAAAAATTGTTAGAAAAAATCCAACATTTGAAAAGGAAAAGTAATCTTAATAAAAAAAAATCCAATATCCTAGTTAGAAAACGTATGCAACAAAAACACAATTTTGGTTTTGACACGTGTTAAGGGAATTAAATTATTTGGTTTGAATCGTTCTACTCTACTATTTATTTTTACTTAAACTTTTACACAAATGTCAAGGATATTTCATAAATGATTAGATAGCAAATATCAAAATTTGTTCGCAAACTGTGTAATGTTTCATAGCCCCTAAAAATATTTGCTATAGCTTAAAAGCCTAAAAGTAGGCCATAGTAAATATTATGGAATATATTAAGGACTTAAACCATATGAATAGTAAATGATTAAACATAATGTATAGTAGTTATTCTTTTTTTTGTATATTTAAGGCTTGAAAATAAAATTAACACTATTTTTACAAATATCTCTAACATCAATTATATATTCTTTAAATCACATCTTGTATTTACTATTTCCATAAAATATTTTTCTTTTTTTTTCGTAAATAAGATGATTTATGGATTTAATCGGATTAAAATAAATCTTTTACTCTTTTCTTATTAAATTTTTTCTGTGGTATAATAAAAGATATCAATAGATAACTATTTTGTTAAAATCATAAAAAATTCACTACTATGATTGACATTTTCAAATAAGTATAGCATACATTTGGGATTTGAGAAACCCATCATGGGATTAAAAACAAATTAAAATAAATTAAACAAAAAGGCAATAAAGGGCTTTCCAAGCTAACTGCCCCGCTATAGGAACAAATTTTTGGGATTAATGCCATATATTGTTATGAAACGAATAAAGTATGGAACAACTTTTAAATTTTACCAAAAAGGTAGGAGCTTTTTTTGAAATCCCTACGGAATCCGAGAGAATTCTTGTGCCATTTGGTATACAACTTGCATGGTGAAAGTTTGAGCCAAACCGGATGACTTAAAGCCTTTGAGATCAAAGTTCAAATTTTAGAAAATTCAGTATATTCCGCTATAATCAAATTAAAGCGATCGATTTTTTGAGTGCGTTGATTAAAGTAGACAAAATTGATTTTTTAAGAATCCTAAAGGATTCTTAACCCTATTACTTAACCCTATTATGCTAGGGGGTCAAAATGATCCATTGCATCAAATTCAGTTTACACCCAAATTTTTCCGGAAAAAACAAGGGCTACGTAAAACAATTTTTGATTTATAAACATTAACCCTTTTGTGCTACGAAGGTCAAAATGACCGGACACGAAAATTTTAAGTCTGGCAGCACTGACAAATTGAAGTTGCTTTTTTTAAATTTTCATTTCGGTTTTGATGTAGCTGTGGTGGCCAACTACTGATATTGTTAAAAGGCATTGAATGCCAATCCTAATAATAACTTCAAATTCTTTTGATGTATTAAAATATCTAAGAGATTGATAATGTATATACTCTACTAGACATACAACCTGCACTAGGTCTCTTTTTATTTCCACTACTTTTTCAAAAATATTTTATTTTTTTTAGCAAAATGATGAAAATCAAGCTTTTTTAATTTGAAAGATCATAATTTTTGTTCATTTGTTGTAAAACGTATACGTTATATTTAATTACTATTTATGTTACTCATACGCGGCGTATGTTTTTTACCAGCTCTAATAAAGATAATCTCTATTGTAACATTAATGAATACACTGTAGAAAGCAGCAAACTCAGGTAAATTGAAAGAAAAAATAGTATAATTTATAGCAAAAAAAATCAGTAGTAATTTTTTTTCAAACTGTTTTTTTTTACCAAATGATAAATTTTCGACACTTTGATACAACATATTTAAATTTTTTTGTTGTAGTTTAAAGTAGCCTGAGTTCGGCACAATAATACTGCATTATATCAAAAAAATAAATTTTATATATTTAGTACACACTGATTTCACTGGCTTACTCTACTTTTTTTTATGTATGGTAAAGTTGTTTGCAATATGACTTTCAAGTTTGGCGCATCTTCATGTAGTTTTTGATATGCAAAAATTTTAGAATGAAATCGACCAAATTTATTTCTGTTAAAATCTAAGGACAATGCCACTAGTAATATTTATGATATATATCTCCTTAAGAAAGCTTTTAATTAAACCCGTTATTAAGCGGCTTCTTTTAATTTTTTCTGTTTTCGCGAATTATATTGCAAAATTCGCGATATGTAAAAGATTTTTTAAAAACCGTTACCAAAATAATTGAAATAGCGTTATCCTTGAAATATCAATACCTTTATTTTTTTATTAATTTTTTTATTAACTTAAGTCGAGGGAGACTTTTTCCCTTACTGTCCCTCCCCGTCCCTCCAAAAATCAGCTCTATACATATGTCCACTCCTGATTAGGATCGTAAATTTCAAGTTCCTAGTTTCACCGGTTTGGCCAGGCTGCCAAGGTGGAGACTTTTTCGTTTCTGTTCGAAATTCCAAAAAGTACTACACAATGAGAGTTGAGAGGTTTTGGGCCGGCCGCCAAGGAAGAGACTTTCCCCCTTATAGTCCCTCCCTTTAGGACTTTCTAAAAATCCTGTCTTATCGTATGTCTGCGCTGGAAGAAGGACATCCATGCAAAAATCCAAAATTTAAAGTTTCAAGCTCCAGCGGTATAGACTGGGCGGTCATGAGGGTGTGAGAAACGTTATTCTTTTATATATCCAAGTGTAGAAACGGTAAAGACATGTCATGTTTCTCATTATAGGTAATGACACCAGGTTACTGTCTGTGTAAAGTTAACATGATTAATAAGGACTTACTAATAAATTGTTAATTGTATTATTATTTTCAAACAGAAAATAATGCGTTACTCATAAGTACATATTTTTATCATTATTTTAAATATAAATTAATGATCTTTAAATTGTTTAAAAATGTATTTTTAGACTCATTATTTTTCAAATCTAGAAAGTACATATATAACTACTTATTTTTGATTTGTTGTAAGCTGTTGTAATCACTAGGGTGATAACTTTTTGCATTTTTTGCAAATATCAAATCTCCCCAGACATAATTGTGTAATGCATGGACAAATATTAAGAACTGCGTTTTTAGTTTTTCGCTATCGTTATAAAAGGTTCCGCACCAAACGCGTTAAAGTTTTGAATCAAACAAAGTTAAAAAAAAAAACTTTTTTTGATGCCTCAACGTCTGACCATCACATCTATATAATTAAGGCATGCTGATTTCAATAGTAAAGTCCGTTTTCGAGTCAATGGAATAGTTTTCTTCCAAATTTGCTTACTTACATATGTATAAACCATATTTTAAAAAAATTGTTATTAAAAAAATTAAAAAAATATATATATTAAAGGCATTTTAGAAATCGCTGTCGGTGCGGAAGGTTTTT
Organism: Delia radicum; assembly: GCA_021234595.1. Classification (NCBI taxonomy): domain Eukaryota; kingdom Metazoa; phylum Arthropoda; class Insecta; order Diptera; family Anthomyiidae; genus Delia; species Delia radicum. The sequence goes on from CM037851.1 coordinate 37,913,358, forward strand.
TACCAAATTGAACTGAAATAGATTTTTTTATCATAAATACAATATTTGCCATTAGAAAACCCCTGGGGAGAATGTTGTCCAAAAAAAGTTATCACCCTAGTAATCACATTTTGTGCAAGCAACTCGTTTATGTTTTTATCAATTTTCGATAAATAAAAATATTTTTTTATTAAATTTAGTTTTTTTGGGACCATATGGGTATCCACATATTTTTTGGTTTTTTGTAAGGTGTTAAGTAATGAAATCTGTAATGACAATTGTAAGTACTTGCCAGTACCAATTATGTACTTATATAAACAATTATGTACTTATAATGGGTCCGCCATCTAACGTTTTTTTTTTCAACTAGTGCTTATTTCGTGAATGGTAACACTTAGCTCATGTCTGATTTGACAGATAATTAGTTTTATCCTTCCGCTGAACGAATATGGTTGTGTATACTCTTGAACAACGCTGGGAAATATTGCGACATTACTTTGAAAATCATGGTAATGTTGCAGAATGTGTGCCGATACACCCAAAACGAGTCACTGTTTGGTGCGGATTTTGGTCCAGAGGCATAATTGGGCCATTTTTCTTCGAAAATGAGCAAGGAGTGGCCGTTACAGTCAATGGCGATCGTTAACGGGCCATGTTGAACGAATTTTTGTTCACAAAAATTGAAGAGGAGGAAATACAGCTGCACACAATCGATAATGTGCTTAAAAATTGGACCGATCGTTTAGGCTACTGCATGGCCAGCCGAGGCAGCCATTTTAATGAAATTATTTTCCATTATTAACCGGAAGGATTGTACTTTCAAATAAAAAGAGAAATTTGAGAAAATATTCAGTAGTTTTTTTTTTTATAGCATTTTCAAAAAAAAAAAAAAGTTATTTGGCGGACCCTTTATAAACACTTATGTATTAATGATTTTCTACACTGGGATATATGTACAAACTGCAAATTTCGTGCACACCAAATTCATTTTCAATTAAACATTTAATATACACAGAGAAAAGTGTTGTTATTTGCCAACTGAAATTTGGTTACTTCGAATCAAATGCGGTTGTTAAGAATTTCAGTCGGTTGATACAACTGAGTCTTCAGAACAAAGTTTTTATATTGAATTTTAGTTGCAACACCCAAAAAGTTGTTGTTACCATTAAAATACACTTTTCAATTCTCTGTGTGTAGATATTATTAAACTTTTATTTAAAAGTGAGTGAGTGAAATCAAACAAAGTTTAATTGAAATTTTATTGCTCTCATAGAAGTAACCCTGTAAAAATAGCAGGAAAAGCTACTAAAAATTAGTTAAAAATTAAGTTGCTGAAAAAACTGCTTAAATTATCAGTTTTTTTTTTTTTGTTAATATTAATTAAATAAGAACATTAAAAATAAATCTGTTAACTTTACAAAATTTTACTTATATTCGCGTTGAATATTTGTAGACTAAAACCAGCAAACAAAAGTATAATATCAAAAAAAAAAATTGCTATATTTACCTCAAATTTAGTAGAATGCAAATAACAGTATATTTTTGAAATCAACTAAAATGTTTGCTAAAAATTGTAGGTGGCTGATTTCAGAAGGACAGATTTCTATATCTATATACATATATAAAACTAATTTTCTGTTGGTTTGTTCTCTATACAAACTTGCAATTCTCAACGGCATGCATAATCCTCGAATCTCAACTTAGATCATGCTATAGTTTTCACCGACCACGCCCACTTCTACGCCTACTTTTGACAAAAAATTTAAAATTAAAATTTTTTTTCACCTTCTTCAATTTTTTTCGTTTTCTTTGAATACAAACTTCTAAGAAAGTTTTAACGGATTTCTTTGAAATTACTTACATATATTTTACGTTTCCCAAGGATGGAATTAGTAAAAGTTTCATTACCTTAGCCCACTTCAATACCGACTTTTGATCAAAAACGTCAAAATCCAAAAATTCCACTTCTTCTATACATATAAAACTCATTTTCTGTGTGTTTGTTCTCTATACAAATTTGCAATTCTCTACGGATTTTCCTCAAATTTGGCATGAATAAACCTCAACTTAGATCGTAGTATAGTAGTAGTAGACCACGCCCACTTCTACGCCTACTTTTGACAAAAAAATCTAACACTAAAATTTTTTTCACCTTTTTCAACTTTTTTCAATTTTTTTTAGAATACAAACTTCTAAAAAAGTAGTATAGTTTTCATCGATTTCTTTGAAATTGCTCACATATATTCTACGTTTCCCTAGAAAGTCCTGAGTAAAAGTTTCGTTACCATAACCCACTTCAATACCGACTTTGGAACAAAAACGTCAAAATCAATAAAATCCACTATTTTTAATAAAGCTTTTTTTTTAATTTGAAAGCATTAAATCCAATCAAAACATTTTAGGAAAAACAATTTCGTTTTTAAGAATTCTTTTCCCCCGTATAATATACCTACTGAATTTTTCGCAAGGTCTTTATGATTTCGTTTTTTTAAATTTTATTTTTCCTTACGGTTTTTGGCAATAACAAGTCCATTAAAAAAAAACAAAAATTTCTTTAAGGAAAACCTTTTTCGAAACCATGCACTAAAATCAATATGAGACATCTTAATTGATAAAGCACATTGATTTATAGTCGTGAATTGCTACTGAAAGCATCATTTTGTATTCAACATCTTTAAAGATAAAATAATTTTTAATTTTGTAAACTTATTTCATAAATTTCAAATGGAATCTTTAATTTCAAGTTTAACGTTAAAATCCTAACTGATTCTGAAAAACACAACAGAATTAAGTCATCTATTTCCTAGCTTAAAAATTTTTCTGCATTCAAAAATCACAGTTGTTGACCCGGGAAACACCGGGCACTTCAGCTAGTTTATCATATAAAAAAACAAAAAACTTGAAAAATTTCACATTTTTTAATGATTTTTTTTTTTCTTGTCTATTAATAATTCTCAAATTTGTTGATGATTTTAGCAGATTAATTTGTTACTTTAAATAAACTTAAATTTATCTCAAATATTCCTTAATATTTGTAGATTTGACAGAATTATTTTTGCTATTCTTATCTTACAAATATATAGCAAAAGAAATCTGCCAGCTTTAGCAGTTTTTTCACAGCAACGTTATTTATAATTACAAAATTTTTACTATTTTTTCAATGAGTGTTACAATAATTGTTTCTGTGTTTTACAACATGCTTTGAAAGCTTTTTCTTTTTTTTTTTTTTGGTTGCCCAACTTATTGCAAAGTTTTTATATGACAATAATTTCTAAAACACGTATGTTAGGTATAAAAACTATTGTCACAAATTAACGTAAATAAACAACAAAAAAGTTTTCTCGTAAAAACTGTAATAACGTAATAAACCCAACAATATATTTTTGATATTCTTTTATATGAAAAATTATTACAAAATGATATAATTTTCAGTAAAGCAAACACATTTAAAAAAAAATTTAATCAGAATAAAGCAATACAAATACACAGTTTACGTGCTAATGTGCTATGTAAATTCCTTCAATGTGTTAAATGTTTGTTCCTGTACTATTATGAATGAAAATAAGAGTATTCAAAAAATTATTCTGAAAATCACTTCATAAAGTTTTGCTGGGTTACTACACTTACACTTGAATATACGTGTGTGTGGTAAGGTCTACATAAATATGTTTAGTAAAGCTAATTAAGGAAATTTTGCAATATACATTACACTAATTTTTAGCCTCAACCAACTGTCATGCAACACTTGTCAAACAGATGCGTACACTCATAATAATACATGTATACAAACAGGAAAAAATGTCAAAATAACAATATATTTTGTAAAATACACGAAAATTTGTTCATTTGGTTGTTTTGACATTTTTGGATTATTATGGGTGTTGCGAAGAAATTGTATCTGCTGTTGTAAGTAAATAAAAACAAACTAACATTTAAAAAAGACTTTTATAAAATACAAATTTAAAACTTTTCAAAGGTTTTTAACTTTATTTTTAACGTTTGAATTTTATAAATCTTTTAAATTTAGAATTAAGCGAGGATTTTTTAAATCTTTCTATACCAGACTAAAATATAAATTTTTATTTTTTACACTCATAATAATCCATGCTAAAAATACGAAAATAATGTCATTGGTATTTTTATGCATGGATTATTATCAGTGTATACTAGGCTAAAGCGAATTTGGATAAACTTTTATTTGGACCAATTTTTTTATATTTATTTTATATTTTTTATTTTCCAGGCTTAAAAATGGATTTTTAAATGCTTATATTTAAGGCTTTAACATTGGGGTTTACACATTTATTTCGTGGCTTACGTGTTTATTTTTTAACTATTTATCAGGGACCGTAAATAATGATTATTGCTCGTTTTTTTGAATCAAAAAATCAATCACTTAGAAGAGACATAAAAAAAAAATTATTGCACCATTATTATTATTTTTTGACAATCTTTGCATATCCGTCATGATTTTTAAATTTTTGATTTTTAAAGTTTTCTTCAATGGTAATGATTATTTTTGAATAATAATGAAAAAAAATCAGCCATAATCATTATTTTTGAGCAAAAAAAATAAAACTCAAAAATAATCATTATTTATGATTTTTATTTTTTTCGCTCAAAATAAAACTCACTTTCAATGTGTGGGATGGACATATCTCAGGAAGTAGGAGGAGCTTATCGAAGATTTTGGTATCAATCTCTTCTTTAGAAGATGCTCTAGCAGATTAATGCATCAATAATATTTGTGGGTGAGGGGGTTAATTTTTAATTTCAAAATAGGGCTTTTTTTGCCGTATTTTGTGAAAGTAACAATGTGTGGGATGGATATATCTCAGGAAGGAGGAGGAGCTTATCCAAGATTATGGTATCAATCTCTTCTTTGGAAGATTCCCTAGCAGATTAATGCATCAATCATATTTGTGGGTGGGGTTTAAGGGGTTAATTATTAATTTCAAAATAGGGCTTTTTTGCCGTAAAGTCAAAATCTGGAAGCTCGATTTTCACCGTAGACGTATGGTCTAGTGGACTTTTTTGCTCAGTACAATCCCAAGAATCAGAAACGCGAAGCGCCCATTAAGATTTTTTTCCTTCCCTACTAATCGCCCACCCTAATATGTATATATATTTACACCTACATGAAAGTGAGTTTTATTTTGAGCGAAAAAAATAAAAATCATAAATAATGATTATTTTTGAGTTTTATTTTTTTTTTGCTCAAAAATAATGATTATTGCGGATTTTTTTTATTATTACTCAAAAATAATCATTACCATTGAAGAAAATCCTTAAAACTTATAACATAATCATTATTGTGTAATTTTTATTATGAAACTCATACTGATTACGGTCCCTGTTATTTATTTTCTAGTAATTTGCGGGTTTAAAAGTGGATTTTTATAAACTTTATTTTCAAAGTTTAAAAAAGGATTTTTATAAACTGCAATATAAGGCCTATCTTTTAGTGGCTAAAACTTAATTTTAATAGGCTTTTTTTTAAGAAAATTTTATTATTTTTTATTTTTTTTTATAAAATTTTATTTTAAACATTGACCTATAATTGTATAAACTTGATTTTTACACACACATGGATTTTTATTAACATTGTTTTTAAGGCTAAAACGGAGAACAAAAGACAATTTTCGATTTGCCAGAAATTTTTTACAACGCTCCTGCAAGCATCATATATTTATATTAACAAACATTTTTACATTTACTACATCAAATAAACAGAAACATGGAAATTAAATGCCTTAAAAAATCCGTAAAAACAGCACTTGGAAGTACTGCTTAATGAGAATCACGCATTCTTAATGAGTTTCACTTGGGTTTACAGCTCTACTTCCTACATTAGACATACATGCACACTTAATAGCTGACAGGTTAATATATACATAAGGGTGGATCGCAAAATGTAAATAGTGGAGGTGGTAATGATGTAAACAGATTTGGTTAAATTTATTCGAAAAGTTTTATCTAAAGCCGTTATTTTTTTTTTTTTTTTTTTTTTGAAAATCAAATATATTTAAACTAGGTTTAAAAAAATTAATATAAAGGGTCCGCCAAATAACTTTTTTTTTTTTGAACTATTGAACCAAATGGACTTTGTATGGTGTCATACTAAGGCCTTTATGCAAAATTCGTCTCAATGATGTCTCCGAAATGTTCAATTGTTGAGAACAACGGTGAATTGATGTTGATGGCGCTTCACGCACACTTTCTGCCACAGCAGCAATATTTTCGGGTGTACGCACTGTTTTTGGCTTTTCACGCTTTGGTTTATCGATAAGGATGCCAGTTTCTTTCACAAGATAACGAACATACGGACCATATTCGTTCAGCGGAAGGATAAAACTAATTATCTGTCAAATCAGACATGAGCTAAGTGTTACCATTCACGAAATAAGCACTAGTTGAAAAAAAAGTTAGATGGCGGACCCTTTATTTATTTTCCGTGATAAATGATATTATTTTTTAATTGTAAATGGATTTTCTTCTGCTCTCTACATCGAGATTTTATAAGACATTTTTAGAGAGTATGAGTAATATTTATAGTATGAATGTAATTAAAAATAACGTATACGTCTTAGAACAAATAAAATTACTATTAATACAATTTAAGGCTGGGTTAAGGTATTTAAATTTTTTTTATTTTTTTAAATAAATGCTTAATATCTTAAGAGTATTGTGTTAAAATTTCAAGTCGATTGACGAAGTTACGAGTATTTTTATGTCAAGTACGTCAGTGTAGAGTATAAAATGTAGTGTAGCAGTAAATATTCAATCGAGCAGACGTACACGTGCGTTCCTTTTAGATCCGTTTTCACTAAAATGCTATAAAAAAAATTACAAGATCTGATAGACAATCAGCTGGTTCGAAATTATATCGACCTAGAAAAATTGTACCTCTGCAAAAACGTTCCACTTGAGTGGAACCTCTGCCATCGTTGAAATTGCAGCTTATGTGGCAGCCAGTGTCTTCAATGAAGGTTCTTTTGCTTTACTGACCTTCATGCAAGACATGGGAATCAATAGTGGATCAAGTGCTCATGACTAGGAGCGATCAACTGACTCCATACGTATAAGCAACACAGAGCAGGAAGCTGAGAGACAAACTAAAGAAGGCAGGATTAGTTGTAGACAAGAGCAAAAAGGTTCTTTAGACATCATAGGTGATAGTAACATCCTTTATGGACCTGGCATTGATGATTCAGTGTGAGGTAAGCCGATAAAAATCGCTTATAAACGTTTAATACCAGATTTTTAAATGTTCAAAACTTTAAAGCGTTTTCCCACAACTCACGTTTTCAAAGTCGGTGCCCCTCATAACTTCAAAACTACTGCACCGATCCTTTTGAAATTTTGAACACATTTTTGTATCTAACGAATGAACTTTGAATTTTTGATTTCAGATGACCCAGCACCAAGTTATGAGGGGCACAGCAATTCTACTTTTTTTGAGACACGTCCGAATAATTGCCGCCATTGCCTTGTTTTTTAATATTTCTTCGTGAAAATTTTTTTTTTTCTTCAAATGTCATGTCCTATCAGTTTTGATAAAGAGATTTTAACTGTGTCGTCACAAAAAATTCACAAAAAAATGCCATTTTTCTCACGAATTTCAAAGGCTGCAGAATCGGTATGTTTTGCATATTTGATTACTTTGATATCAAATATTGTGTAGTCTTTCGTTGGCATTATTATAATTATTATTATTTTTTGAAAACTCTCGATATTATTTTTCCCTTAAAATGTTGTCTTCAATTTAGACCGAGTATGAAGGCATTCCAAAACGAATTTTTTACCGCAACCGCGTTTTCTTTTAGACAATTTTTTCATTCTTTAAATCATTTGTCGCAATAAAAATAAAATATTTGTTTGATATAATTTTTATTAAAAATAAAAATTATGTTTTTTCGACCTTTAATTGTGCAATAAAAATGAAAATTATTCAAGTTTGAGGCCATACTCTATATTTCTTTATTAGCATATTGTCCGAACAAATAATCTATAGAGTTTTTGTTTTAAAATTTATTAATTGACCACTTTTAGGAATGTGTTGGTAGATCTATTTCGGGAATTTTCTATGTTCCTATCATCAGAACAAGTTTTGAAAGAAGTGAAAATCAAATGCAAAACATCAAACATTCATATAAACTAGTTTTCTCACTAAATGAGAGCTCAAAGTTAAAGATTATCACCATTGATCAAAAATAAATTGAAAACTTGTTTGTTATGTGCGCCCTCTACCTTTGGTAGATATATAATACACGCTTTTTGGATTTTTCCTCCTTTTTATTTTCACAAAATAAAATACTTTTTTAATTGCATTTAACAAAAATAACTAATAATTATTTATTTGTTTTAGTGTAGATTATTTGTAGAAAATTTACAAATTCATTTTAAACCTTCCTCCTCATTAAATGACATGGTTTCTTATATTTTTAATGTATTTAACTGATCTCTTGCCAAATAATTGACGGTAGAGGACAGGTTATTTTATCATCTTTTGTTTTGCTATTGTGATTTGTTTTCTATTTGCAACGATCCTCCCAGCAAAAATGTTGCTAACTTTACAGACGGTTTTTTTTTTTTGAGTGTATAAATGCTAAAATCGAAATTCAAATGCAATTTGAACTTTAGACTTTAAAAAAAATAACATTTTTTTATTTGTAAAACATTTTTCATATTAATATTATCCAAAGAAATAAAAAAAAAAATTAATATGGACCAATGTCTACCAAACATGGCTCATTATTTGCAGGTATGCTTTAGGAATAAAAAAAAGTTTCTTAAATCGGTTTAGGAAAATCAAAGTATTCTTATCTCTTAAAAAAATGTCATAATTATTTTACATTGCATTAACGTAATTTAATGAAAGTATTGAAAGGAAAGTGTGTCATAAAACTAAAATCTAAGCAAACATAAAAGTTCCAAATTTATTTTACTGGCTACACAGTATACAAAAAATCTTTTTTTTATCGAATTCTGAAGATCAGATTTATTTATTTTTTTATTTTGGTCATAAATGTGATGTGAATGACAATTTAAAATAAATAAATGTTTATAAAGGGTCCGCCATCTAACGTTTTTTTTCAACTAGTGCTTATTTCGTGAATGGTAACACTTAGCTCATGTCTGATTTGACAGATAATTAGTTTTATCCTTCCGCTGAACGAATATGTTCGTTATCTTGTGAAAAAAGTGAAAGAAACTGGCATCCTCATCGATAAACCAAAGCGTGAAAAGCCAAAAACAGTGCGTACACCCGAGAATATTGCTGCTGTTGCAGAAAGTGTGCGTGAAGCGCTACAACATCAATTCACCGTCGTTCTCAACAATTGAACATTTCGGAGACATCATTGAGACGAATTTTGCATAAAGACCTTGGTATGACGCCATACTAAGTCCAATTGGTTCAGGAGTTCAAAAAAAAAGTTATTTGGCGGACCCTTTATATAGGGGCATATTAAAAACATGGAGCAAAAAAAACATAATTTTCAACTTTACCTCTTCTGATTTTAGTAAAACTTGGTATAAACATTCTCCTGGTTAATATATTTTTTACATATCTTTTCTTTTCCCAAAGTTTCCGTTAAGGCGCTGCTCAAAGTTGGGGGTTTCTAACAAATGTTTATGACATATACAACGTTTGAATTATATTAACTTTTTAACGTGTCAACGAAAATTTGAAGTCTGGTGTTATTTAAAAGATCAGATCCTCTTCTTGAAACAGTGTTGCACAAAATTAATTTTTTTCGCGAAAACGATAACGAAATTGAAAGATGTCCTTAATTCGCACATATCTCAAAAAATCCATAATTAATTTTTCTAAAATTTATTTTGCAATTAAGTATCACTAACAACATAAAATTTTTTTAATTAGGGAATCAGCGGTGCTCAAAAATAAACGGACTTTTTCCGAAAGTGTTTTTGATTTTTAAAATAAAATTTTGTATATTCACACACCCAGTAAAATTGTTTAGAACTGGTTACCTCAGAATCTAATCCATTACTGCCTCTTTTGCATCCGGTTGCATAGAACCGAAAAATAAAAGCATTGGAAAATTGTGTAAAATCGACAAAAAAAATAATAATGTTTTAGACTCTTTTTAATTTGGTTTATTAATACTTTATGTGTATCGTTTAAAGCTGCTGAAGGGGTTGACATATGTAGTGTACACTTTTTTAATTGCGGTAAACAAACGATATTATTTTTTGTTGCGAACCATGTTACAAAATTATCCATAATAGACACGAATAGTTAAAGTTATGTATAAAATATTAAAAAAAAGACCAACACTTTTAAACCGCTAAAAAATATAGGCAAATATATGAACGGTCCACTTAAACGAGCAAATAGGTGATACCTTATTAGCAAAGATTATGAAAATTTAATTTTAAACTTTTTATTTTCTTTTTTCCCTCTGGTGGGAATCGAACCCACGACCCCCGCACAGATAAGCCAGCTCGCTACCAACTAGCCTACCGGGGCGCACTTTTTTTTCTTATTTATAATTTTTTTATGCAATCAATTAGTTTTATTAAAATTGTGAGTAAAATTCTTACAGTTTGCAAAACCCCGACAAAACTTTTTCGTTATTCAGTTTTTATGTTAACGAAAAATTACACTTTTTAATTCGAAAATATAGCCGGGGATAAACAAAAACACAGCTATTGTTTCAGCTTTTATTATTTGAGTCTACAACAACTATTTTACATTTTACTATCCACCCTAATAAGTATATATTAAAATTCATACATATGTAAAAGTAAAATGTTTAACTGATTGTGACACCTACACATACACACACACATAGAGCAATCAAACAACAAGGGTATAAGTGTATGTTCCATATAGCAGTGTTTGAGTATATTCGAAAAAAAAACAAAAGTTTTCATAGAAATCAACAGTTCAGTGTAATAAAACTTTGTTGAGTGTTTAGCATTTTTAAACTTTGAATAGGTAACGCAAAACAAGATCGATAACCCTTCAACTAATACAGCTTAATCATTTGTTCAACCTTTTCCCTCCACCCTTTTAATGCTCTCTCTGTGTAGTAGAGTGATGATTTTTAAAATACACACATAAATTAATGTTGGCATTTTGTTAAGGGTTTTAAACAATTTATTTTTCATTTTATGCCTGGTTTGCTGCTGGTGTTTTATATGGCAAAGATGAAGTGTCATTTTGTATTACAAACCAGCATTAGTAACGCACACAAAAAAAATGGTTAAACTTGTGTTTTTGTGTAAATGTTGTTGTTGACATCAAAATGTTTGTTACATGAAATGGACTTTAATAAAACAACTCATTTGTTTTGTTAGGCTGCCCAAAATTGGGAATTTCCATTTTATTTCAACGACTAATTTGACCATGGTCTCAGATTTTGATCAAATTTGGTGAGTGTGTAGACAATGAATACATATTTATAAAACGATTTTCAAAAGGTCATAACTTTTTTTGTGTGAAAGATATTGAAACAAAATTTTTTGCATAGGTATAGTGGAGGTTTTAGGGTTCTAACATTTTATAAAAAATTTTAAAATTTTTTTAAGTATTTGTTTTTTATAAAAAAGTAGAAAGTAGGAGGAGCTTATCCAAGATTGTGGTATCAATCTCTTCTTTGGAAGATTCTCTAGCAGATGAATGCATCAATCATATTTGTGGGTGGGGTTTAATGGGTTAATTTTTAATTTCAAAATAGGACTTATTTGCTGTAAAGTCAAAATGTGGAAGCTCGATTTTCACCGTAGACGTATGGTCTAGTGGACTTTTTTGCTCAGTACAATCCCAAGAATCAGAAACGCTAGGCGCCCATTAAGATTTTTTTCCTTCCATACTAATCGCCCCACCCTAATGGGCATATATGGAATTGTATGTGATTCCTTCTTACTGCCCAACGTTACGATTGTCCTTCCTCCTTTACATATTCATTGGATAAACAAGCTCTACGTTATTAACAAATTAAAAGCATACATTTTCTGTTTTAAACCCGATCTATGGAGATCAAATGTATGTTACCTAATATATTTTTATTTATAGATATTTGATTTATTATGTATCTTTTTGTATCTAATTATAGCAAATGAAATATAATTAGATTTAATTAGATCGGGACAAAACTCGGATAAAATTTTATACTTTTTTTTTAAATTGTATGTATTTAAATCTAATTATATCCAAACTGATACAATTTAATACAAGCATTTTTATGATCAAATTATATCATACTGTATGTGAGGTATATATCTCCTCATATTGTGAGGAATATATCCTCACATACAATATGTGAGGAATATATCCTCATATTGTATGTGATTAACATATCTCATCATGTGAGGAATATATCTCCTCATGGATGACAATATATAATCATATATAAAATATATATGATGATATATGAACTTTGTTAACCGGATTTTTATTTATAAAGGGTCCGCCAAATAATTTTTTTTTAAATGCTATAAAAAAAAAAACTACTGAATATTTTCTCAAATTTCTTTTTTTATTTGAAAGTACAATCCTTCCGGTTAATAATGGAAAATAATTTCATTCAAATGGCTGCCTCGGCTGGCCATGCAGTAGCCTACACGATCGGTCCAATTTTTAAGCACATTATCGATTGTGTGCAGCTGTATTTCCTCCTCTTCAATTTTTGTGAACAAAAAATCGTTCAACATGGCCCGATAACGATCGCCATTGACTGTAACGGCCACTCCTTGCTCATTTTCGAAGAAAAATGGCCCAATTATGCCTCTGGACCAAAATCCGCACCAAACAGTGACTCGTTTTGGGTGTATCGGCACACATTCTGCAACATTACCATGATTTTCAAAGTAATGTCGCAATATTTCCCAGCGTTGTTCCAGCGTATACACAACCATATTCGTTCAGCGGAAGGATAAAACTAATTATCTGTCAAATCAGACATGAGCTAAGTGTTACCATTCACGAAATAAGCACTAGTTGAAAAAAACGGACCCTTTAGCTACACACGTGTACTAAACAGACTGAATTTCACAGTTGAATCCCTACTAATTTTTGTGAAATCTGAAAAAATGTCTCTGGAAAAGGTCTTTTTTCACTTAATTCTAAAATTTAAAAAAAAAAACTTAATTCAAAAAAATAAGTTTAGTAGAACCGTCATGTAAATCAAGTATACTATTTTTCAGCAAATTGTTTGCTAAGATTATGTTTTCAGCTAAAATTTTATACGTATTCAGCACTTAACTGTTTTGAACTAATGTTTTACTAATATTTTTCTAATGTTTTACTAATTTAATTTGCTAAAAATATTGTGATGATAAGCATATTAATAGTGTGGACGACAACCAGATTGAAAAATGAAGATTGATGTCGCGGCCTGTCAGGATGTGGTAGAGAAGAGGAAATTGATACACTCAAAAAAAAGTGTGTAAAGTCAGCAACATTGTTGCTAATATCTGCAAAAAAAAATTATAAATTTGGCAAAAATTTTGCTGATGTTAGCAATTTTTCTGCAAGGATTCTTCCAGCAAAAATGTTGCTGACTTTGCAGACTTTTTTTGTGTTATAAACACTACAACTCTTATAAGTCATATAAAAAATCAACCATGGAAGAAATTGTGGCCTAAAACAACTTATTGTCGATTAAAACAACTTATATTTTGTGTTGTCACCGGCTGGTGAAAATATTTGTCTATTAATTAAATTAAAGACAAAATAAAGTATTTAAATTTAATAAAGATTAAATGTGTATTTGTAAACTAAATGCTTAAAATGATTATTAATGTAGTGTGGTCAAATTGCAAATTTAAAGTTTCAAAAAAATATACGTTCAGGTAGACAGACTGAAGCGAAAGACAAAGAAAGACACACATCTTAGGTAATTTTTTATGTTTACTTTTTGTTATTGCAAAAAAAAGTGTTGTATATATCATATTTGTTATTTTTTCATTTCGTTTCTTAAATTATCTAAGGCATTTGTCTTCCTTTAAAAGATATCATAATTTAGACAACCATTGATGTAAGTAGTTGAAAGATAATTTTGTTTATGTTACATCTAATTATTTCTATATATTTTCAGATATTACATTACTTCAAGTCGTTTTGTAATTTATAACATATTTTAAATTATTTTTAAAAGAATCACAAAATGTTTCGGGTTTGCAGTAAATACCTTAAAGTGTACGTTTTCTACAACTAAAGTATAAGTTGTCTACTGTTACTCAGCAAAAATATTGTTATCTTTTAGCAATGATTTTTTTAATTTTTAATCAACTAAGTGTTAGCAAAACTTTTGCTGAATCTACTAATTAAGTTGCTGAAAATCAGCGAGCGGATTTTGATGACTTTACTGACCTTAGCAACTAACTTTATTAATAACTTGTGTATACAAAAATAACTTTTTCATTATCTTTCACACACAAAAAATGTATGACATTTTGAATGTGTTTAAACCCCTAACTTTTCGATTTTTCAAAGCTTCAGGGTTGCCACAGTTTTCAAAAAAAAAGCAATAGTTTTGGAAATATGCATTCATTGCCTAACACACTCGCCAAATTTTATCAAAATCGGAGACCATCGAAAAATTAGTCGTAGAAATAAAATGGAAATGCTCAATGATAATAATGTGAAATGTACGACCATGTGAAATTGTATTTGTTCCAAAACCACAATAAGGTGTATGTTGATGAGTGTTGAAAATGTTAAAGTGGATTTTCAGCTATGGTTGGTTATTGAAAATCATATTCACTGTATTTTTTTTTGGAAAAATTTAACACATAATATTAATTTTAAATTTCATTTTGCTACACCAGCTAACCACAGGGGTTTGTAAAGGATTTTAAAAATATAATCAGACTTAAATTTGTGGAAATATTAGGAGAAAATAATAAAGTAAATATTTTTAAAACAAAATTTAAGAATTAAACCAAAACAAAATATTTTTTAATATAAATTAGGGAGTGTTGGCTTGCCTTTAAAAGAGAAGAATTTATAAAAGTTCAAAAAATTCACGTTTATGACTTATGAACTAATAGCTCCGTCTAACTTACAATGGAACTACAGAGTTATAAACCCGTAATTTTAACTGAAACTTGGATATGTTGTAGAGGACAAAAATATCTCATTCTATCAAACAAAAATCAATTATTTTTTGGGTCTAATTAGTAGATTTAAATTCATCCCACAGAATATTTTGGGATCCATCAGGATCCTAATTTAAAAATTTTTGGATGCCCCAATTTTGAGATAAATTTTGATCTAACTTAATCTGGTATTACATTTGAGGGATCTAATCGGATATTACTTGTTACCCCAATTTTGTTATAAACTTGAATAGGAATAAATATCGATCTATATCAAAAAAGATCTGATTTTGTATTTGAGATATAACTTTTTTTTGATCGGGTAATCCAGAAAAATAAAATTTCAAAAAATCTTTGGTTAAGCCTGGATAATAAATATTAAAAAATTCACGTTTAAGCCAAAAAATTAATATTTAAAACATCCACATTTAAACCGGAAAAGAAATTTTTTAATCCTTGTTTAAGACCTCAAAATTATTTTTTTTTTAATTCCTGGAAAATAAAGTTTAAAAAAATCCTTGTTTAAGCATGGAAAACCAAAGCTTTAAAAAAACACGTTTTTAGCCTGGAGAAATCCTTTTTAAGCCTGGAAAAGAAAGTTAAAAAAAAATCATGTTTTAGTCTGGAACATAAATAGTTTAAAACTTCCCGTTTATTCATTGAAAGTAACACGGGGCTACGAAACCTATAAAAATTTAATATAAAGGGAAAAAGCTTGGTAGAGTAGATAAAATTGTGATTTTAAGAAATTTTAACACAGCTATAAAATCTAAAGTTATTGTTAAAATCCAGTATCAGAAAAAATATTGGAAAATATTTACAATGATATCAAAATTTCAAATTTTTTATTTGTCAATTTTGTCATAAAGTTGAGCAAAACTTTTGAAACTTAATATTTTTTTTAATTTAGTGCAAGTCTGCTTTTAGTTTTAAGGACAAAAAGCGTTTGCTTACTAGTTAAAAATTGTCAAAGCAATTTTCAATTTTAAAAAAAAATAAATAGTGCGAAAACTCCATTTGTTAGTAACTTTTTCATTTAACAACTTCCACCCAACTTTTTAACAGATTGTATTTTGGAAAATAATATAATTAAACTTTTCAATTATATACTAAATTACACTTATAATACTATGTAGGTAAAGACCACTGCAAATGTAGCTAAAAACAATTTAAATTTCACTTAAAGAAAGGATGACTCACATTTCAGTAAATTCAACTAACATTGTCATTTGTTTTTAATGTTCAAAAAATTAACCATAATTGTAGTAGAAACGAACCACATATGTTAGTAAAAAATAAACAAACATTTATTTGTTTTAATTTTTTTAATAAAAAAAAATTTACTGTAAAAAATTAATGTAAAATCATAAAACAGTCATTTGATGTGGTTTGTTTTTTTAAATTTTATTTCTTCTACAAATGACTGACATTTACACTAAAAATAAAGAAACTATATTACAACCAACACAACTACATATTTTTAAAGCAGAAGTTTCTTGAGTGTATGCATGTAGTTATAACTAAAATATATCAAGATTTTTCAAGTCCCACTTTGACGGCTTCTTTTATGGAAGCTTAGTTCTTTAAAAACTATTTTTTCTAGTTTATTCTCAAAGAGCGTTCAGTTTTTTTAAATTTGTATTTTTTCTGTTTAAAAATTGATATATTTAGTGTTAACATCAGTTTTCATATAAATGCAAAAAAACAATCCTTACTTTAGCAATTTTAAAGCAATCTAAAAAAAAATCTTATTTTACTTTAATCAAACTCACTTTCTGAATAAATTAAATCAAAAATACGATTTTTAACAAACTGTTGCAATTAAGAGAAGAAAATTAAAAAAAAAAAATTAAAAGCTCAAATTTGATTTGAAAATATCTCCACACAGATTTGTTAAACATATAAACCTCAACTATCTCACATTTAAATCCGTTTAAGAATTTGAAATAGTTTAAAAATTTATTAACTCTTAATTTTTTTAGTGTGTGAAATCTTAAAAACTATTTTGAACAACAACTGCAGATTAGGGGCTTATTAAAATATGTTGTTAATGAGTATACTTTAAATTATATTTATATTTTCATTGTCGCTCAGTGTAATTATTTAAAAAGTCCTCGTTTAAGTGTGGAAAATAAAAATTTGAAAATTTTTATTTTCCACACTTGAGTGTCTCAATATTAAAGTACCCAATTTAACCCTTCGATGACGAATGGTTAATATATGTACCACACAACAATAGACAGATGTAGCCATACCTATATATTGTAGCCTAATAGTCTCAACCCAAAGTAAAAAAATTTGTTTTTTTTTTTTGTTTTTTATGATTTTTTACGTTTTAATTTTAAGTTTTTCTAAAGTTAAAAATTCAGTTTTAAGTTTATACAAAAATGGTTATTACTTTTGGATTAGGCATAACTCAAAGCAAAATACAAAATTAAGACAGAACATTAAGGGGCGACAGCCCATTAATAATTTAGCTTTAGTACTAAATTTCTCCAATAGGGTGAGCAGTAAAGCTCCAAAAGTAGCACGAAATTTATTTTTAATCATAGGCCCAAGTCTCCACGATGTTTCGTCAAAAAATCATCAGCGGTTTAAGTTCGGTCGCCAAAGGATTACATTTTAATTATAACCCATATTAAGTCATATTTAAAAAATATTGACCAATTCCTTTTATTTTATTTCCAAAACATTATTGCCTACTTTTAGGAAGTAAATTAAATATAAAAGACTTGCAAGCTTTTAGAAATAAATAATATTTTAAAATTAAAGCATACTTTTAGGATAATTTAATAAAACTGTTAACCATTTCCCATTAATCTGCAATATTTATTTGAATTCAGCATTTTTCTCGTATCATTTGTCTTTTTTCCAGGTTATTGGCCACTAGGTTTTACATGGTGCAACATTTATGTGACCTGTGATGTGTTGGCATGTTCATCGAGTATCCTGCATATGTGTTTCATTAGTTTGGGTCGTTATTTGGGTATACGAAATCCATTGGGTTCACGGCATCGTTCAACGAAACGTTTGGCTGGCATGAAAATTGCCATTGTGTGGGTAATGGCAATGATTGTATCCAGCTCTATAACAGTATTGGGTAAATTTACACTATTATCACACACACACTATATAATTAATATTTCAACCGTTTTCATTGTTTTCTTCAAAAAAAAAAGAGGGAATAATAAAAAAGCATACATTTTCATATGTAATAAATGGCATTTTGCAGTAATAATGGTTATTGTATGAATGCCCAAATGTATCATATATTACCAGGGACATTAACTTCATGCACTAAAAAAGAGTGCTTTGGGTGCCTATGATATGCATGATAAATCTTAAAATATGCACTAAAAACTAAAAAAATGTGCACTTAAATTCTTTTTAAAATTGATTATTTTCATATTTTTCAAAAGTTTTAATTTAAAATTAAAATTAATTTGTTAATTTTTTGAGCTAATAAGACCTGAAATATTCATGTAAATAAAAACTAAATTTTTGTTTACAGTTTTGTCCCGACGTTTCGTCGATTATTTGTCGACTTCTTCTGGGGATTCGTCTATTTAATAAAATTAATTTGTTTTGTTTAATATATTCTTTGCATATTTTTTGCACAACTAACACAAAATTTTAATTATTTATATTGAAAAATACGCATTTAAAAAAAAAAACTCAAAAAAACCTGTTGCTCTTAATCCCAGTTTGTGTATATTATTTAAGAGTTCACTTAAAAGGACTTGAGCAGCTTGTATACTCTTTAGTCTATATGATCGTTGGTCAAATATAAAACAATATTGAAAGTGATTTTTTACGAAAAACTAAGAAAAATTGAATTATAATATGCAAAATAAGCATAAATATGCAATCAAAATGTACATTTACAGACAAATAGATAAAAATATGCAATCAAAATATGCATTTAAAGCGAAATTAGCAAAAAAAAAAAAGCATTTATAGAAAAATATGTAATAACAAATCGATGCCATTATAACTAAATTTCTGTGATTCGCAATGATATTTTATTTACTCTGTTCTCAGAAGTAAAGGAAAACCCATGCATTTGCATGAACTTTCGATCCCTGTATATTATATAGCAATCTGAGATTTTTCATTATTCTCTGTTTGCTATTAATTACACTAATGTTAGTAGTATGGAAAACAAATGAACGATGACAATATAAAGTAATCATTGCCATCAGTGCTGCCAACCGAATTTGTTAAAAAAGTTGCCAAATTCGTCATTTTTAGAATGAGGAATTGTCAAAAAAAAATCGTCATTTCCAAAACTCCTTATTTTTCCCATAAAAAAACGTTTTAAACACGTTACTTGTAATAATTGTACCATTTTGATGTCCCTTATTATCATCTCCTTACAAACGCCTCCGAGTCTTAAGAACTCAACTGTCAATACCAAGCGCGGATCCAAAAAAAAGTTTTTTTTTTTGAAAAGTGGTGGATGACTCAGAGTGTTTTTAATTAATTTTTCAATCTTTTTTACATTTTTGTATTGAAAAATATTATTTTGGAGGGGGGGGGTTCCAATTCCCCCCCCCCCCCCCCCCTTGAAACCACGCCTGGTCAAAACTCTTTATACGCAATAGAACTTTAAAATCACCAACCTGTTTTAATATCCGCAAAATTCCAAATGTTATTTCTTTTGGCTTTTGGCTTTAATTTTTTAAAATTTAAAAGTAAAACCGTTTTCAACATTTTCACAAACAAAAAAAGTGCTTTTTGCTACTTAATTTTCAATGTGAAATTTCTGTTCAAAAGCTTTTTCGTTTCAAATTGATTTATGTTTATAATAACCACCCTAAACTTCATTCAAAAACCTTTTAAAATATTTTTTTTTTTTAATTTTGATTAAACACTACAAAGTGATTTTGTTCACATTGTCGGTTAAATGAAGAAGTCTTTGTTAAAATGAAACACAAGAAAACTAACATCTAACCCCTTCACTACCGACTTTTTGTTTGTGGATATATTTATATTTTGACTCCGGATTCTTGTTAGGGGCCCTTAAATTAGAAAGATAAAGGTTTTCCCATAAGCTACCTTCCCCTCCTACCATCCAAAAAACAAGGTCCGAAATCCAATGTTTGAACTTTCTCAGCCCATTTTTACCACAAAAAAATTCGAATAGCAAAAAAAGCTTTGTTCAAGTTTGTTCTGGTCATTAAATGGAGCAATATGTCAAATTTTGTGATTCTAGCTTTGTTAGTTTAGGAGATACACCGAACGTCCCTTTTTTGGAGGTAAAGGCTGATTAAAAAAATCAGACTTTGTTGACAAATATCGCCCTTATGAACTGTTAGTGCATATAATGATTTCATTTTAATGACCAATATCCGAATGAACGTATTTAAACAAAAATATAAAGTTTTATTTCATTATCACATTTTTTATAATTTTTGAAAAATGTGTACACTGTAGTGTATAAGGGTAGTGAAAGGGTTGAATACTGTGCGAAAATATGGATTATTTGATAATGTCGTAACTTTGCCCTTTCGGTACTGAGGTTTATTTTGAGAACCGATATTTTTGGTGAAAATTTTTGCATATTCTCAGATTGTTATAACGTTCCGTATGTAGCAAAAAAAACGAATTTTCCACATGTTATATTAAGATATCTCGAAAACATGATTAAGAAATTCTTCGTTCAGATTCGAGTTTAGCGGTCTCAAGCCTTTAGAAAAGTATGTATTCGGCTATTGCCTTGACCTTTCTAAAATATTGTAGGCCTAAGTTGTCATAACTTTTAAATTTGTCTACAGATTTTTTAAAAGTAGGTTTTTCTGAAATCGTAAATATAGTGATCTTAAACCTTAAACTCACTTTTTGCGGAGTATCCTTTTTTGTCAATACATTATTCTAGACCACCTGAGTACGATATATATTTCACTTCAAAAATCATCAAAACTTAGCCAAATCATCAAAGATGGCAGCTCTGATTATCATTATTGAAAAAGTCTTCTGTTACCTTTAATTTGTATTCTCTTTTTTCTGTATATTTTTATTTTTTCACAAAAAGGTCTGGTAAATGAAAAGAATATTATGCCTCAGCCAAATGTTTGTGTTATAAATAATCGTGCATTTTTTGTATTTGGTTCGTTGGTGGCATTTTATATACCCATGGTTATGATGGTAATCACGTATGCTCTGACAATACCATTGTTAAGGAAAAAAGCACGATTTGCTGCTGAACATCCGGAAAGCGAATTATTTAGACGGTAAGTTTTATGTACTAGTTCCATAGATTACATAGATCTCAAACTCGTTTTCTTCTTTTAACAACAAACACATTTTTTTCATACACATATACATACAAATATTTTTTGTATAGGTTTACGACGTATGTCCGTCCAACACATTCTCATGAGTAACGTGCTCTGACAGTAAATGTCAAAGAATTTGAGATCTATGTAATCTATGAACTAGTTTTTTGTTTTTTTTATCTTATTTTATGTCAATATGTTATGAAAGCAAATAACAATTACAAGTGTGTGTGTGTGTGTGTCTGTTTAAGTATGTTTATTTTAAAATTTCTTGGTAGTAGTTTTTATTTTTAATGCATACCTATGAGTGTTTTTAAACCAAAAAACAACAAAACAATTTCATACTTTAAAGGATTTCAGAGTAAATATCATTAAGGCTTACGTATATAAATAGGTTGATAATCTGGAAAACTTAAACTATGTACATATGAATTAGTTTCGAGATTTTGAAGTAGGTAAAAAGATACTCAAATATATATTATGGTTTTCCAGTAAATTTACAGTGCAGGTTTATTATTTGTTATAGCATCCCAGCAAAATAAGAGCTGAGGAAGAAGTAGTAAAAACACCGCATCTACTGATCCGGATGTGGTGCGAACTTATGTGAATCATTAATGATTTTAACGTTGTCGTGTCATTGGGCGGATGGAGTGAATATACAACTTCTTTAATAGCATTTTAAAGAGTGCATGAATGCTATTTTTTAATAGTTCATATAAGTTTTTTTTCATATATATTAACATTTTTATTTAATAAAAATGTGCTGCATACTCTTGGGAATGTTTTTTAAAATATTAAATATCCTGTATTTTTTTCTAAAGATCTGGAGAAAGAGAGCATTGGCCCAGTGCTTTCAACGGTGTTATGAGCGTTGGCAGAGCGTTGGATATCTGAAGATTTAAGTGCTTTGCCAACACCAAAATGATAACACCGGGCAGGGCTTGGCCGTTCCTTCTTTAAAACGTTGACAAAGCACTGGCAATGAGCGCTTTGCCAGTACCAAAACCATAATTTTAAAATGTTGGCAAAGCATTGGTAGAACAACCAATAAAGTGCTTTTTTAATAATATAATAAGTGCTTTACCAACCCCAAAATGATAACACCGGTCAGGGCTTGTCCGTTTCTTTTTTAAAACGTTGGCAAAGCACTGGCAAAAACCAAAAACAACCAACAAAGTCCTACTTAGTAATTCACTTCAGTAAAGAGTTGTATTATTTCTTATTGAATGATTTTGGTAATTTGAACAGAAATAACAATAGGCTTCAGCTAAGTTAATTACAAAATAACTGAATATTTTTCTTATCAAATTATTTTTGTGATAAGTTAGCACGAAAGAACTAAAGAAAAGAAAGAAATTGGAAAATAAATTTCTTAAGTAAAATTTTAGTACAAAAACTATACTTTGTGCTGACTATAATAGGAGACCT
Source organism: Delia radicum (assembly GCA_021234595.1). Classification (NCBI taxonomy): domain Eukaryota; kingdom Metazoa; phylum Arthropoda; class Insecta; order Diptera; family Anthomyiidae; genus Delia; species Delia radicum. The sequence goes on from CM037851.1 coordinate 37,936,115, forward strand.
TAATATTCTTAACTTCAAATCTTAAATTGCAATTTAGTTTTGAATTTTTTCACTCTTGTTATGAACAAGGGATGTGCCACTGTTTTTATTAAGTTAACGGTTGTAAATTTTGTAAATAAGTACTGGCAATGCACTTTTTGCCAATGTTGGGAAAGCGTTCTAAGTCAGTACTGTGCCAGTGCTTTTTTATTTTTACGGTTGTAAATTTTGTAAATCAAGTACTGGCAAAGCACTTTTTACGAACGTTGGCAGAGCGTTCTAAGCCAAAGCTGTGCCAGTGCTTTTAGTATTTTTACTGTTGTAAATTTTGTTAATTAAGCACTGGAAAATTACTTCTTACTAACGTTTGCAGAGCGTTGTAAATCAGTGCTTTGCCACTACTTTATTTGTTGGATCATTGGCAAATAGTGCTCTGCCAGTGCTTGATTTTTCAGACCATTGGCAATTTCTGGCTGGGTAGCTTTCAAGATTTGGCTTCGATATTTTTCGTTTTTGCTAATTTTTTGAGATTCGCAACAATAGAATTAAAAAACCAAATAGAATTTTGAAGCCAAAAATCAAATTTTTTTAACCTTATTTTTCTGAATATTGCACAAGTTTCAAGGCACACCTAAAAAGTATATCTTAAAACAAATATGAAAAATTCTATAAACTAATTTTTAGCAGTGAAATACAAGTTTTGCATTTTCTTATCAACATAACAATAAAAAATATAAAACTATACGTTTTTTATATTTTTAAATAAGTTTTACAAAAAGTTCCATCTCAAAGACAAAAAAATAGATTTCTATCAAATAATTTTTTGTCCACACTGAATAACAATTTTCTAAAAAAAAATTTCTTTATGATTACAGTCAAGATTTTTTTTTTTTTTTTTTTAAAGAGAAGCCAACACTCAGGAAATTCTTCCTATTAATTAATGTGTTGCTTTCTTTGGAAAGGGGATAGTGAAGAGATGAAAGGTGGTGAAAGATGAAGGGCTTCAAACATGGCAACACTGTAATTAGTAGTAGTAGTAGATAAGTCTTAGAACAGTTGTTGCTCGCCACCTGATGTAGAGTTGGCGAATTTATTGAAGCTTTTTGTTTCATAGCCCTGATTCATTATTTTACATTGGTGGGGTTAAGTGCTATGGGAACACCGAAGGTGGGCGCAGCGATACATATAAGTGATAGAAACCTCATACATATTATTTTTCTAAATTGATGTTGTCGTCACCGGGAATCGAACCCGGGACCATCTGTGTAACAGTCCAAAGCGCTAACCATTACACCACAACGCCCACAAAATGTTTATTATTTGGTCGTTTTAAATAACTTAATTATTTTAAATACACAGAAAAACCTGAATTAAATAAAAAAAATACTAAAAAAGGAATAAGAATTAATAAAAATATAAAAAAAAAATGTATCTCCCCAGTCCGGAATGGATCTCACAACCTTCTGATTGCAAATCCAACCACTTATCACCTCAACCTCCATATAAACAAAAAGGAATATATGAACTTATGCAAAAGCATTGTTAACAATAGCTTCTATATAAGCGAAAAACGTAAGTATGAGGTTCTTAAAGCACTACTTCCACTTTATTTTGCTGGGATATTTAAAAGGTTTTTGATTAATGCATATTTTGATTTGCTATGATATTTATGATGCATTTCATTAAATTCGGATAGAAAGCATATTTTTTTTCAATTAAGAGAATGTTCGCTAATGTTCCCTGTTACCTAAAATGAATACCAAGAATCTGTCAAAACGCTATCACTATTTTAAAAATATCGACTTGAACGTTTTTTTGTTTTGTTTTATTGTATCGTTGCATATCCCAATTTGAAGTGTAATTTTTTGAATAACAAAAAAGTTTTAAATAATTTTCCAAGTCGGATTTTTTTATTCACAGTTTTAATAAAACTAATTGATTCCATAAACAAATATAATAAATCAAACAAAAATGTGAATTGTGTGATTTCCATAATGTTCCCTAAAGTTCACCTTTAATATATTTTCATATTATTTCTTATTTTTTTTCCAAGTTTTAGTCTTTTTTTAAAAAGGTAAAATTTAACTGTTCTTGTCTATTTTGGACAATTATTTAATATGTTTTACAACAAAAAATATATCATTTGTTAACCGCAATTAAAAAAGTTAGCATTAGATATGGTAGTTTTAAATAGTTTAGATAGATATTTTGATAGTTTAGATAGTTTTAAATGATACATTAAACATTTTAATAAAAAAAATTAAAATATTTTTTTAATTTATATACAAAATTTAGTTGATTTTACTTAATTTGTTATATTATAATAATATTATATGTTTTTAGAGAGTTTTGTAATTCAGGTATACTTTAGAGAACATGATCGCTAATCTGGAAATTTTGAGTTGGTTTACAAATAGTTCCCACAGTGGGATATCTCAGAAAATTTTTGGAAATAATTCGGCCATTTCTTACTTAGTGGCACGATTGCAATAAAATTTGGAACTGGCATAAGTGACGTAATATCGAGCCTTCCAACACTAGTGAGTTAAAAGTTTTTGTTTCATCTCATATTCCAAATTAGTCCCAAAATCCCGATAAATACGGGATCCAAAAAATCCCAAGTTCCCGGTATCGTAGTTCAAATTCACGAATCCCCGGGTTTATGAAAATCAGTCCCATTCGGCATCCCTAATACCCACATATGCAAATAAAGCAGATGTGAAAACTTGTATATAAAACTATAAAATTGTGTCTTTGTACATCAAATTAGATATAATTATTTCGGGTCAAAATCCGAAATAATGTTAGCAAGTTCAACTGAAACTTGACACATCGACTTTCATAATTTTTTTAACCACTCTAGTCGAAACTTTTTTAAAATAGTTCTGACGGAAATAAAACTTGACAGTTTTGTAAAAAGCGAAATGTCAAATTTAGCGAACAGGCCACATTAGTGAACATTCGCTTACCTGTAACACTACACTCACAATATTTTGTGGTTAAAAACAAAAGAATATGTACTTTAAAACTACTAAACATATAGTTAAAAACCGGTCTCCTCACTTTTCTTTTAAATCAACTGTATTTTTAATTTTTTTTAACCCTGCAGGCACACGATCAAGATTTTCTTGATAGTCTTTTACAGATACTGTTTGTCAAAATATGTAAAAACTGATAGCTGTGACGTAGGCTGCACGCAAGTTGAAAGCAATTTCAATATTTGTGAAAGGAAAAGAAAAACAATTTGAAAAGAATTGTAATCAGCTGTTTTCTTGAACGTAAATTGGTACACTCCACTTGAAAGAGAAATCTGAAGCAAGTTCGTTTCAATTTTAAAAAGTGTGAGTGTATTGGTAAAAAAGTGTGAGTGTATTAAAACTTGATAGGCAAAACTTGATCGTGTAACCATCAAGTAACTATTAAAAAATTAATTCAAAATTAATGATTTTCTTTTATTTTTACTATCAAAAACAAAACGAAAATTTTTCAAAAACTCCCAAATTCTTTAAAATAAACGATTTTATTTTGACTATCAAAGATTAACACCCAAATTATTAAAAACAACAGTTTTTTTTAGTTATCATTAACTTTTTGGTTCAAGTAAAGATTTTTTTGTTATAAGAAAATTTTAAATAAAAATAATAACTGGTACAGAAAAACAGTATTTATGTGTAGTTTTTTTTTTTATTTTTAATAAATGGTAAAATAAGTTAAACAAAATATTTCTGTGTAGTTAAAATGTATGTTCCTTAAAAAACAAAGCTTACTGATAGAAAAAAAAATAAATTACAATCTGTTACTGTTAAAATATTGTGAGTGTATCTTTAAAACAATTTATTTTTTTTATTTCGAAGAAAATATGTAATTTGTTTTTAAATTGATTTATTTCATATTTGTTGGTTTTGTTACAGCTTGGGTGGACGTTTTACAATACGTCCACAACATTCACAACAGCAGCTCCAAATGCACAGTAGTTTTAGTAGTAACAACAGTGGGTATAGCAAATACTGCATTAGTAGTAGTGGTGGTGGTGTTGTTGGTGGTATTGGTAGCGATTCTAGTCGTAATTTTAACCAAGACTACAATGAAAAACACCAACAACTCTCATCGCATCGTTCTTCATCAACGAGTTTTTCAAATGGCAATAGAATTGGCGGCAATAGTGGTCGTAATGGTCGTAGTAATGGTGAAGGTATGAATGGTAGTGATGGTGATGGTTCAATTAGAACAACTACAACAACCACTACTACTAACACCTGTCGTACAAACAACAGTTTTCGTAGCGGTATTTTACGTCATTCATCTTCATCATCTTTACGCAAGAAACCCACTAGTTTTAAGGTTATAGTAGCATCACCAACGACAGAACGTCGCATTGGTAATAGTAGTTGTAGTAGTGTTAGTAACAATGATAAACGACGCATATCACATATACACACTCATCATCAGCAACAGCAACAAACAACTTCATTGTCCACATCATCGTCTTCGTTGCTAACGGCCCACCACCATCAGGAAACAAATAACTATTGGCGTTCATCGCATTCTGGTAATGCGAATCTAATGGATAGGTAAGTTATAGATTGTTCTTGGTTGGTTGGTTGGTTTGTTCATTTTTTTAGATCACATAAATGTAACAACGAAGTGGAAAATAAGTTTTCAAAAATCTTTGAACTTGATCAAGAATAATGACTGTTCAAAAGGTGAGACATAGTATAAGTGACTGTTTTGCGTTTAATTAAATTTTAATTACTCTTTTTCTTTATATTTATATGTCAAATTCATTTGACAATAATTAAAAATTAGTAAAGTGAAAAATTGTGGTTTTCTTAAGGCTTGTGTAAACTTGGGTTTTATAGAAAAACGAGCTTAAAAGCCCGATACTTCGTTACCGGTAGTTTTATATGTCGGAATATATTAGAATGGGAAATTAACTATTTTTCAAGGAATTTCTTCTTTTAATAAATGTGTCTTTCATTTTTAAGTGGATGTTTTTGTAATTTCAAGTATAAAAATTTTACTTGAAAGGAATTGTATAGATTATAATTATTATTACTATTATTAATAATAAGGAATTGTATAGAACTTTCATTTAAGCCACATTTTTACCAAGATTTCAGTGAATTAACCCATACCTAAAAAAACTTATTTTAAATTTTAGACTTTTAGACCAAATCCATCCGTGCAGGAAGTTAAGGTTTTGTACCTAACCGTTAAAATTTTTTAAATTAAATCAAAAGTTCGTAGCTCCAACAGCTTATGCTGTGTGAATATGGAAGAGACCTTCTCGCTTTTTAACCGCATTCCTGTTGGCGTTGTGGTATAATGGTTGGACTATTACACAAATGGTCCCGGGTTCGATCCCCGGCGACGACAACATCAATTTAGAAAAACTATTATGTATAAGTTTTCTATGAGTCATACGTATCGTAACGTCCACCTTCGGCGTTCCCATAGCACTTAACCCCACCGAAGTAAAAAATAATGAGTCTGGGCTGTGATCCAAAAAGCTTCAATAAGTTCGCCAACTCTCCATCAGCTGGCGATCAGCAACTGTTCATCTTATCAGTGTTGCCATATTTGAAGTCCTTTATCTTTCCCCACCTTTAATCTCTACTTTATCCCCTTTCCGAAGTAAGGAACACATTAATAAATATGAAGAATTTACCGAGTGTTGCTTCTCTTAAAAAAAAAATAAGGTTTCTAACTAAAAGAAAGTTAGAGTTAGAAAGAGAGTTAGAAAGTATCCCCATCAATGGGGATATTTCTAACTTTTGTCCATTTCGACCCCTACTTTAACTACGTTCCTGGCCAAAATTGCTAAAAGTATCATATCAATGAGTCAGGTCATATTCGAAGGCACACAAAGAAGTTTGGGCAGGTCTTAAAGGCGAAGATTTTTCCAGCTTTTGCCCTTGTATGAATTTAATCATATCCCCTCTATACCGATGTCTATACATGATTAGGAACCCATATACCAAATTTCCAGTTTCACACTTAAGCGGTTTTACCAGGGCGTCGCGGGCCCCTTTTTGACCCTACCAGTGGGAGTTTTCAAAAATTCCTTCTAAGCGGGTGTCTACGGGGGATGAGGATCCCACATATAATCTAACCCCAACTATTAGCACGTTCCTGTATCGTACATATATTTTAAATTGAAAATTTCTGGGCAAATGGGGATTGGGGACTTTTAGCCTTTTTGCCCATAATCCAAGGAATTTAAAAAATCTCATCTATAAGTTTGCCCCTATTCTTAATATTAGATCAGCGAGTTAGTTCGTATTCGAAACAATATGTATTTCAAAGTTCTGGAGAATTTCCTCTTGATAGAATTTCCGAAAACCTCATCTATACAGATGTCTACACGTGATAAAGTACTCACATGCATAATTTAAGTTAACCGCTTTAGTGGTTTAGCTAGACCGCCAAAGAGGAGACGTTTTTCCATTTGCCCCTCCCCGAAGGACTTTCTAAAAATCCGGTGTATACGTTTGTCTACTCCTGATTAGAAACACACATACCAAATTTCAAGTTCCACGCTTTATGCAAAAAGTGCACTAATTTGGGGGTTCATGGAATGCTCTATTTCGGGGGTGTTTGGGAGGTTCAACATCAAAACTCAAGGTCGATATTACGCCACTTATACATGTCCAAATTCAATTGCAGTCGGACAATTAAGTAAGAAATGGTCATACTATTTCTAAAGAAGTTGTGATATATCCCACTGTACTATATCTCACATTCCCAGGATAGTGAAATCGATACGACTCTTTTTGGAGCTTTGGCTTTCCTGTAGAAAGTAAAAAGAAAACACATTTTTCCTCATTATGTTTTTAAATCTTAAGACTGCTTTTAAAATTAAAATTTAGCAATTTGAAAGAAAACATATGTTTTCGAAAATATTACGCCGTCTTTATAGTTCTAATATAGTTCGATATTTTACACATTTAGATTTCTTTTAAATTCATTTGTATTTAAAAAGTAAGAATTCACAGGACATCGGTTTATGAATAAAACGAAATTTATTACAACCAATGTCAAGCCTAAGGCGTTTGTAGTGGCCTAGAAACATTCCAAAAATTCATAATTTAACATAATCAAAGAATATTTGATTATATATTTTTTTTATCAAAAAAATGTTACATTAGTTTATCTTTTAAAGAGCTAGAAAAAGTGTGTTCCTATTTCACCCCGAACTCCCCAAAAAACTTGCTTTAGTACATTCAACTTAATTGCGTTTCCTGTTTACGGATAGGTATACGTAATTTTACATTAAAAAATAATATCACTCATACGCCAACTAATTCTGGTAAGTAATGCTGAAAAGTTAGGAACTTACTTAAAAACTAACTAGAGTTAAACATTGTACATTAACTAGAGTTAAACATTGTACATAAATAAACAAAAAATAAACACTAGAAATTTGATATAAAAATCATTAAATGTGCACTTAAAAGTAAAATATGAAAATAATTAAATATTTAAAAAAAAAAAACAACAAATACTAAAAAAATGTAACTTTAAACGCAAAAATATGCAACAACAAATCAATTTTATTCAAATCCTTTCAGAATTATTTGACTAAAAGTGGATTTACACATCGACTAAACTAACTAACTATCTTTAGTATAATCATTGTTTCATATTATTTACGAAGTCTCTTAAAGATCCTATAAAAATAATTTTATTAAAAAAAAATTAGAAATCTAATTCATTCTAAAGTACCTTCTACATCTAAACTATGTAATAAGAGATTTTAAAAAAAAAATAATTGTAGCGCACAAGAGTCACAAAGCTCAACTTCGCGTTCATACATGTCTGTGTACTTTTTACAAAAGCACTTATGTCGAGTTAAGAATTGGTTTTTGATTTTTTTTAGTCAATTAACATTTCGCATCAGCACTTTATACACTAACCCAGTAAAATAGTAAAATCCAAATAACTGGTTGCAGAACCACTTATACTGAATTATAACAGGTTCTAATTTCTGTTCTGCAACTGGTTCTTTTTTTATGAAGTATGTCCCATTTGCAATAGGTCCTTTACCTCCAAACAAGAATAGGTTGCTTTAGAACCGGTTCTAGAACCACTTATAGAACTGGTTCTGGGACAGTGACACCATACACTTCGACTCCCACGAACCTGTTCTAGAACCGGTTCCATGTAACCGGTGGTAAAAGAAGTTGTTCTAGAACAGGTTCAGAGGTAATCTGCTCTAAAAAATTTTGTTGGGAAATCAATTTATTTGAAAGTTTTAGTTAAAATTCTATAAGGTGGCGCAAAAATAACCTTCCGATGTTTTTTTTTTATTATGTATTTATTATGTATATCATTTTCTGATAGGAGGATTACTTTTGCGCCACCTTATATTAGACAAAAAGATTTATTTCATTTGTAATATTGGGCGTTTTATTTCAGTGATTATTTTTTTAGTCCAAAATATACTATATAGGAAAAATATCTAAAAATTACACAAAACATTTTTTTTTTGCATATTACAAATGTGCATTAATTTTAATGAATTTTTTTTTATGAAATTATGAAAAAATCATAAAAAACTGTAATGAAAAAACTAACTAAATTAATAAATGTTCATTCATTTAATGAAATTTTTCATTAAATCCGTTAATCCATCATTAATCTATAAATGAAAATTCTATCAGTGTACAACATAGCAACGCATAATCCAATTGTCAATTTGTGCTATGCCGCTCATACATGTTTGACAATGACATTAGAAGACACTGTCGAATTAATTGAAATCAAATCTATGCATAGTTTTTGCAATGATTTTAAACACATCAATATAGAAAATGAACATGTCAACACGTGCGACACAGCCGACATACACTGCGTTGCAAAACTATGGTTACACATTAATTTCACTAAATTTTGTAAGTTAAAAATAAGTAGAAGAGTTTAACCGGCATAAATGTAAAACCAATGGAAAATTAATAATATTTAACAAAACAACACTTCATTAATTTTTTGGTTTACTGTTTAAAAGACATAACAAAATCAATTAGTGTTTCATATCTATTACACTTTACTTTATATATCAAAATTTACAAAAATTTAAGAAAAATATTTTTAATGAGCGGTTTTAATAATGCGTGAGGCCTCCTTTTATTTTAATCAACTAGAAAATTCGATCAGACATACTGTCTGCCAGATTTATTCGAAGTTCTTCCGTTATAGATCAATGACTGCTTCTTTTAGACGCAAAAATCTTTCATATATATATTTATAAAAATTACATCGCCATATGGCAAGGCAATTTTAAAAAATGGTCAAAAACCACGATCCCCAGCAAAACATGAATTATAAACGTAAAATAATTATTAATATATATTTTTGAAAATCTATTTATAGACACATTACTTTGTGATTTTTTGTAAGCATAATGGTATTGATATCACGAACGAAAACACGAAGCACAACAACTCATCTACATTTTAAGCAATAAAATATTGTATGTATCGATAGCTCAGTTGGTAGAGTTCTCGCCTAACTAATTGTTAAATACCAGAGACCCCAGGTTCGAATCCAAGCATGACCAAGTTATTTATTTAATTAAAAAAAGTTATTTATTTATTTAAAAAAAATATCTGTAAAAAAAAATTTTTATGCATTTTTTTTATGAAAATATATTTATAGACACATTATTTTTCCCACCATGTAACCATATAAGTAACCAGTTACTTTACCCCCTACAAGGTAATGAGTTACTTTTAGGCTCATCGCCTGTAAAATTCATCAGTGAAGTAAAGTGTAAAGTAATGCATGAAGTCCTATGGCGATACATTACTTTACCCATGATTTGGTAATGTGTGGTTTTGCTGGGTCTTTTTAGAAAAAAAATTAAAAATTCGGTTAAGTAAAATAAAAAAAAAAAAGTTTTTAAAACTGTTTTATTTTTTGTATTACAAATACAAAAATTGTATTTTCGGACTTTCTATATTTAGAATATTGTTCCACCTCAAGTCCAAAAATCTAATATGATATTGTCATATTATATTTTATTTGTTGCTTTTCAAAAAGTTTGATCATTTACATGATAGACAATACAATTGTTTCATTGGCATAACCAAAATCATCAGTTGTCTGCAATAGAACAAATAATTGGCTTAACACAAGCTAATTATTGAATTAAGATTTGTTCACAAATTTATGTAAAATTTTGATTTTTTAATTATCTATTGACAACATTTCCACTATAGGGCGCTTTAAGGGAAAAAAATTACACAAGTTTCTTAATGAAGTATGGTTCTATTAAAAATGGCCAGTGGATCTATGACGTGCCATTTATGAGTTAATTAGTTTTTGAGTTTTAAATAAATTTAATCGAATAAGCGAAAATGTGCAGTGCAAGGGAAATAAAACTAAAAATTTATAGTAGCTTATACGCTACCTAAAGCGAGATATTTATTATATTTGACTCATTCCATATGAAAAACAACAAAAATCGAAATTTTTGACCTCGACCCCATTAAATTTTAACCAAACTTGGTACGGTAAGTGTCATATAAGTATAATAAAGTCCAAGTTTTACGTTGGTATCTCTTACGGTTATAGAAATATCGCGTTTTAAAATTTAAAAAAAAAATCAAAAATTTAAAAAAGTATTCGAACATAATCGTCCATATCTTTTTGACGGTGAAAGCTACGTGAATCGTTAATACCATATTTTATAGCTACGTGGTTAAAATAAAATTAGAAAACAAATATTTTTTTAATAAAGAGATTTTTCAACGGCATAGAGGATAAATTTATAATTAAAAAATTTTTTATAAGAAAAAAAAAAAATTCCATAACAGTAGCTTTAAAATAAGGTATTAACGAGTGGGCCCCGGTAGGATAGCGTGCTGGCTTATCAGTGCGGGGTCGTGGGTTCGATTCCCATCAGAGGCACTGGTCTGTTTTCGCTACAACGCGCCGAAGGCCATAGAAGATAGTGCTCGGTTAGGGTAATAGGATATAATTTGTAATTATATGATTATTAATAAATAATAAAAAAAAAAAAAACGAATCACGTAGCTTTCGCCGTTAAAAAGATATTACGACTACTTTTGAGAGATTTTTAAATATTTTTCATATTTTGAAACGCTATATTTCAAGATCCGCTTGTACTAGTATTCCTAATCCTTGCTCGATGTTATAGTTATAGGACTTAATACTTCTACACGAAGTTTGATTGAATTCGGAAAGGGTGGAGGAAATCGAGTGGTTGACTTTATATGGCGAAGTCATAAAAAAAATTTATTTTTTGCTCACGGTGTATAAATGTTTATAAATGTAACGATAAGTTTAACTCAAATATTTTGCGTCATAAGTGCTTCATAAAATAAATACGTTTTATTGAAAAAAAAAATTCAAAACTGAACTGAATTTTGTTTAAAAACTTGTATAAATTATTTTATTTCCATTATTTGACTTTAAAAGTTTTATTTTTATTATATTTATTATAAGTTTAAGTTATCTAAAAATAGAAATGGAAATTTACATACCGTTATATGTTTTATATTAAAACTGTTTTTTTTTCATTCTTTTTGTTAAAAAACTTGTAAAATTGTTTTTGACATTATTTGAATTAAAAAATCTTTTGTTTGTATTACATGGATTACAAAAACAAAGTTTTATTTAAAATTTCAAAATAAAAGTTTTTTTCAATTTGGGCAATTTTTTATCAATTATTTATTTGATTTAGAATGTTTATTTAAAAAAATAATAAAGAGTAATCTATATTTTCATACTAGCTGCAGAAAACCCATTTAAAAAAAAATGTTATTGAAGACAACAGCGCACAATAGTTTAGCTAACAAGGGAGGTATCCTGACCCGAACCCGTATATTTAAATGAACTTTGAATATGTAGTAAAGGAGAAAAAAAAAGATACACGTATTTTTTTTTAGCTTTCCAATCCCACGTTTAAGGGTTAAAAATTAATTTGTTTTTGTATGAAAACTTGTCTTTAATACACAGAGTTTAAGTACTCAAGAAAACAAAAATGCTGATACCCAAATTGCCTATATAGTGGAACAAAAGGGCACTTCGGGAAAAGTCGCACAAAAATGTAAAGGTTTCGAATATCGAAAAAAGCTTGGCACCTCCTCGATTAAATTAAATAGGCATTGCTATGCATTATTTTTAGCGTAATACAACTAAAATTCCTTAATAAAACGACAAATTTAATGTTACTCAAAATGCTGATTTTTTTTCCGAAGCTAACTTGATTATAAATATTTTAAATTTTTACATAAAAGAAAACTTACAAGAGAAAAATCATATTATACTCTCAGTCTTTATATATCAGTATATCAAGTTATCATAATTGATCTTGATTTATACAAATTTATAAAAGCAATTTCATGATCAAATCATATTAAGGGGGGACATGACATTGGCCGTTTTTTGAAATCGACTTTTTTTATAATTTTGTATTTTAGTAAATATTCTTAAGATTCTAAGAAAAAAAAATTCATGGAAAAATTCCTACGGGTTCAAAAGTTACAGCCGGATTAGTAAGAGCGCATTTTTAATTTTCGCGCTACCTACGTACGGCAGCTGGTATATACTTGTTTTTTTTTTTTTGTTCTCGAAACCATGTTTTTCGTACTGGTTGCGGGACTAGCGGGTTCAATTTTTGACGAAATTTTTTTTTTTTGTATTTTTTTAAACTTGATTCGTTATCGTATGACACGAGCTTTTTTTAAATTTTTTTTCAATTTTTTATGAATTTTTAAAGTCAAGATTTTTTTCGAAAAAACACTTTTAAATTTGGAGCATCACCAAAAATTAAAAAAAAAATTAAAAAAAAAAGTTCGTTTCATACGATAACCAATTTTGTTAAGATTTAAAAAAGTAATTTTTTTCCAGATCGGACAATTTTTACGACTCCCAGCACTGCAACCACGAGGCCCCGTTTTTTTCTCTGCCGCCAGTTTGGAGCTCTATAAAACCATGTTGGAGTGAAAAATATATTTTTTTGAATTTTTTTTTTTTGTAATTTGTTCAATTCTCTACAATAATAAAAAAATATTGGAAAAATATTTGTTTTTGACTGAGTTATGAATTTTTAAACAAAGGTCTGTTTTCTCTGCCGCGAATGTAATGTCCCCCCTTAAACAAGATACGACACCATATCAAACCATATGTGGCACCATATCAATATATCACGATGTTTTAATAAATTTTTAAACATTTACTGTCCTATTAAATAGAAATTTTGTTGATTTTTATAACAGCCTTATAAATCAAATTCTTATGTGAAACAGCAACAAATTGTGTTTATAAGACTGTTATAAAAATAATTTTTTGCATATACCTATTAATTTTATATTCTCTTAATTAATTCAATTATTTTATTATGCTTTACAAATTGTTATTAAAGTGATTAGCATTTGACATTTAAATAAAATTACCATCTGTCACAAATTAAATGACAACAAAAAAAATAAAACAACAAAATTTTCCCTAGCAAAAAAATTATAAAAAAAAAATATCATCATCCAATTTTCTTCGCATTCGATGGGGCTGTTGTACAGGCGAAATAATGAAGAAGAAAACTCAAACTTTTTTGTATTAAATATGCAACAGTCAACATAAATTTAATGTATGTTCGTGTCGATGTTCATAAATTGCCAACTCTTAAATAATATTTTTCTTTTAATTTTATATGACAAGAAGAAATGACTTCTGGAAGGACCCTTAACAGAAAAAAATGTGGCCAATAAAATTTCAATTAAACTTTTGTTTCATTTCAAATGCACTTTTATTTTAAAGTTTAATAATATGTATCTATGAAATGTTTAATTGAAAATGAACACAAAATTTCCAGTTTTTATAACCCATAATGACAATTTCTTAATTCAAAAAAATCGACAAATTTGAAAAAATCTATAATATTTGAAAAAATAGACAAAATTTGAACAAAAAAAAATAAAATTAAAAAAAAATCGCTAATATATGTAAAAATTGACAAAATTTGTAAAAAAAATTATTATTATTTGGCGATTTTTAAATTTTGACATTTTTTTTTTGATTTCAACAACTTTTTCAAATTTTAGCGATTTTGACGATTTTTTTTAAATTTTGACAATTATTTTCTGCAATTTTTGGACATTTTTGAAGATTTTTTTTTCAATTTTGACAATGTTTTTTTAAATTGTGACGATTTTCTGTAGATTCTTTTTAAATTTTTGCAATTTTTTCAATTTCGGCGATTTTATCAATTTTAACTTTTTTGTATTTTGGCAACAATTTCCTTAATGGGAACGAATTCAAATAAACTTTTAATTGAATTAACAAATATTTTGAGTTGAAACTGGATTTTAGGTTTTTCTTTGTTGGTGTTCGTAACTTAACAAAAAATTTAAATTCAATTGTATTTATGTATGACCATTATAATGTATGTTTGTTTTAAAATAAAAAATATATAAAAATATTGTTAAAACTAAATGGAACATTAAAAAAAAATATATAACCATGACGATGATGTTGATGATGACAATATGCAAGGATATTTTTTTTTAATATTTTTAGCTATAATGCATCAGTGACAATATATGTATATTAACTAGGGGTGCCCTACGGGAATGATTTTTATAAATCCCGTGATCCCGGGATTTTTCCGGATTCCGGGATTCCGGGACTGATTTTTTTATATTTTTTTTATATATAAACAACATGCAAATACTATAATTCATTAGAAAATTTTACTATTCACATCTTACTGTCTGAAACACAAAAACTATTATTGACCAAGTGATCAGTTATCAACCCGGTATTTTTAAACGGTTATATTTTCTCATTGTTAAGTATATTTAAGCGGTTTAAAAACCTTAAACTAATTTAACATTATCACTTTAAGCTTGAATAAAAGACTTGTGAAAAGTTGTTGTTCAGAGTTGCCAAATAATTATTTAAAAAAATCAAATTTTAAAATTTTCTTCATGGGGCCTTTTTTAAAAATTTTTTAAAAGTATAGAAAAGTTTAATCTTGCATATTTTTGATTGTTTTGTTGATGAGACAATATGAAAATGTATTTCTCCGCTAAAAATTTGTTTATCTATTGTTCATAGTTTTTGATAATCTGACCGATCGGGTCATGAATTTTTCAAATTCAGAAACTCTAAAATATTCCAAAATGTATTCCATTTTGATTCAAAACAAAAATAATGGCTGGCTTCTTATTAAAATACTAAATTACTGAGGATATTCACGATGGTCATTTGTACACAATGCAAATGTGCACAGGCGGTTATTTTCATTCTCTCAGCCTTGAGCAGTATTGACGATGCAAACTGTGCATATTTGCATCATGTGCAAATCACCATAGCACAGTGGGGTGTATCACAAATATTTTGGAAATAATTCAGACATTTCTTACTGAGATTGTAATGAAACTACACGCAGGCATAATCAACCTAATCTCAAGCTTAAGTTTCAAAAAAGGACAGAATTTAGAGCTTCCCGAGTAAAAACGTTTACTTATAGCTGCTACCCGCGCACTTTGTAGTGTATTTTTAAAATTTTTGGACAAAGAAGAGTTTAAAAGTTTGGCAATGCTGAGCATATTATGGGAAAACATTTATATATTACATATTTTAGATTATTTTTGGTCCACCACAGCATCATTTAGTTTGAAAGAAGCAATTTTATTTATTACTTGTTTTAAATTGAAAAATTTAATGGACCAAAATTACTCTGGAAATTTTATAAATATATTTCCAAAAATATGCTCAGCATTACCAAACTTGGGCCCAATTTTGTTCAAAAATCTAAATAATACGATTAGCCAGCTGCAAGTATTCTCGATTTTTTGGACGCCCTAATGTGCAATAAATATAAAACAGGATGTGTGTATGTATGTAACGTATGGACTCCAAAACGGCTGGGCCGATTTTGATAAAATTTTCAGGGAATCTTCAGAATATTCAGGCGGGTGACAATGTGAAGTCTGATTTTTGATTTTCGGTCTGTGGGCGGGGGGGAGTGGCAACATCCAATTTTCATATTGTACCACCAATGACATATACATATATTTATTTTTTTTTTGCTTTTTTTATTTTATTTTTTTTTTTTGAAAGCCGTTGTCATGTTTTTCAAAACGAGATATCAAACTTTTAAATCGGTTATGTAGTTCCGAAGATATTTACAAAAAACCTATGTTAATATTTACAAAAAAAAACCTATGTTAATCTTCAAGCTATGTTACACGAACACAACAGCCTCATCCGTCTATTCAAAACAGCCCTAGACCAGATGCTGACAGATGATTATACGGTTGTGATAAGAGCTGACAAGACACCGGCTGGTGAGCATGAGCGGCGCTTCAATGCACCGGTGATAGGTAACGTCGCAGTTGTTATGGCAGTTGTTTTCAGCTATTCATTTTATATACTTCAGCAAATAAAGGCGATAGAAGGACAAAGAGGCGTTGGACTTCCCATGAAATTGCAAATTTTAAAATGATTTACTAATGTGAATTTATTTTTTTAATTATTTATTTGCGTAAAAAAAATTTCTTGATTTAAAGAATTAATTACATTTAAAATTTGAAGGCAAAACAACGTTTGCCGGGTCAGCTAGCGTGCAATAAATCTTAAAAAATGTATGCCGTAACTTTTTTGAAAACCGCAAAAAAGTATTCTGTTCCTTAAGATTTTTGGTGGACTTAACGGCAATGATAGGATCATATATTTGTATGAAATTGTGTATATTTTCATACAATCATACAAAAATGTAACATTTAGTGCAATTTTACCAGACTAAAACTCTGACCTAATTATATTTAGATGTATCAGTTTACATATATATAACTATATCGGATTAAAATCCGGATACAATAGTATCTGGTTTTTATATAATTATATATATTTGCATCAGGTTAGATATTTTTTTTTTTATTAATTAATAATTATATAATTACAAATTATATACTATTACCCTAACCGAGCATTAGCTACTATGGCCTTCGGCGCGTTGTAGCGAAAACAGACCAGTGCCTATGGTGAGAATCGAACCCACGACCCCCGCACTGATAAGCCAGCACGCTACCAACTAGCCTACCGGGGCGCACAGGGGTTAGATATTAACTGATACAATTAGATACAAAACTGATGCAATCTAATACAATTCTAAAGGGCCATAATTCGGATACAATTGTACTAGACATTTATCTGCTTGCATCAGATTAAATCTAAAGCCATACAAGCAGATACAATTATATGGGCCCATATTTCTGATGAAATTTAATAAAATTACATATAGCGTCACATAGAAATTGATATGAATTGATATGTTAATTTTTTTAAATCGGGTGGCCCAATTTATATTTATCAACCGATTTTCAGAAGTGAAACAATTTTGTAATCTGCTTGTAATTTAAAGGAAATCCGACAATTCCCAAAAAAACTCATAAAATGGGATTTTTTATATTTGTTGCTGTCTGGTCCACATTTGAAGCGATGTTAAAAAAGATAGTACTATGATATTTGGACTAAATTGGAGGGGTTCCCCCGTTTTTCATTTTCCAATTTCGGTGGTGCACTCAAAGAAAAAGTTGGTTAAAGACGAAATTTGAGTAAAAAAATTTTCGAACTGTGAGGGGTCTTGGAGGAGAATAACAACCAACTGGGTAATATAATTTCCATAAAACGCGACTATATTTAGTATTCTTTAGAAAAATATAAATACTATATGTGTTCCCGAGAAAACTTTTAATCTGGAGGCAAAAGAGTCTTGCTGCCTTTTTGACCAAAAAATTATTTAAAAGTTTAGTTATTTTATTTTAAGCGTGAACAAAATATTTCATTGAGGTTTTTTTTTTGTTTAGTTACTTAGCTTGTTGTCAATATTGCCAATACTTTTCTAGGCAATCGGACTTAATTTGACTTTTTCATTGCCAACCAACCGGACCAGGTTATTGCAAAAATGCAATATTTTGATTTTCAAATGCGCATTTATTGTTGGATATTACAAGAAGATTACAAAAAGGTTTCACTTTTGAAAGTAGGTCTAATAATTCTTTAATACCCGAGGTGTCCTACTTTGGAGTCTAATTAATCAGCCCCTGCTGGATCTAGTGGACCCTTTTTTAAAACTTAAACTTTAAATTATGGTCGTTGTGCCTGTGTGAAGTTTCATGGCAATCCGATCAGCTAGTAAGAAATGCCTGAATTGTTTCCAAAATATTTGTGATACATCCCACGGTGCATATAAAAACTTTAATGTCTGAGTTACCATATGACAATTTGAAAAAATGATCAAAATACACGATATTTTTCCAAAAAAAAAATTAAAAATCAGTTAATTTACAAAATTAAAATTTCATATAGATATATTTGAATAAAGGCTTGTTCACAAATTTATACAAAATTAAAATTTTTAAATATCTTCAACCATCTAGGATTTCGATTCTGTCAAAGTTTCCACTATGTTTGCAAATATTTCATATAGATAGCACTTTAAGGCAAAAAAAAATAACAGAAATTACTTAATGAAGCATTTTTCTATATACAGTGGTGTTCATAACATTTGCAACTGAAATCATGGTTTAGGTAATTATAATTTTTTTGATCAAAAAGATTTGTGGTATAAGTTTTTGTTTTTTTTTTATTAAATTCAGTTATAGCACAACTTCTCAAAAATAAGAAAAAAGTAATTTTAACAAAATAAGTCGATAGTGCAGTGTTCAAAACGTTTGCAACTCTTAAAGTAATTAACAGGAAATACAAACAATGGTTTTAACGCTCAGTATTTTGTAGCGTAGCCATAATTTTTTATAACTTCTAAACACCTCTTAGGCATTGAGGCAATGAGCTTTTTAATATAATCTTCAGAAATTTCATTCCACTGCTTCTCCAACTCGACGAAAAGTTCATCACCATTTCGGAATACTTTATTGCCGATACTCCGTTTTACAATCATCCACATGTTCTCAATCGGGTTGAGATCGGGAGATTGAGCCGGCCACGACATGATATTAATTTCATTTTCCTGCAGCCAAACTTTTACAACCCCCGCCGTGTGTTTTGGGTCGTTGTCGTGCTGGAAGGTCCATGAGAGTGGCATTTCCCATTCAGCATACGGAAGCATAACTGAACTCAAAAGATATCTATAGATTGTGGCCGTCATTGTGCTAGTAATGCGGTGAATTGGGCCAATCCCATTTCCTGAAAAACACCCCCCACACCATAATGTTTCCACCTCCGTGCTTCACTGTGGCGGTTGTGTATCTGGGATTAAACTTTTCGCCTCGTGGTCATCGAACGTTGGCTCTTCCATCTAATTCCCGGAGGTTGAATTTAGACTCATCTGACCACAATACATTTTTTCATTGCTGTTGAGTCCAGTTCAAATGGGTACGTGCAAAGTTAAGCCGAGCTTTTCGGTTTTTTTCCGACACAAAGTGTTTTTTTCTACATCTATAACTTCTAAGACCATATTCTCGGGCTCTTCTTTTAATGGTGGGAAGTTCAGTTTCAGCTTCTCTGGGAACTGCTTTGGGATATTTCGTAAAAAAAATCTTGATTTTCCGATCTTCTCTTACAGTTGTAATACGGGGTCTTCCATCTTTATGAGTTGTGTGAATGTTACCACTATTAACAATGCGGCAAATCGTTGATTTTGGGACGGAGTACTTCATAGAAATTTCTTTTTGGGAAAGTCCATTTTGAAAATCATTAAAAACTTTTGATTTAAAATCAGAATTGTATTTATTTCCTGCTATTTTTTACAAAAATTATTTTTACGATGTTTATGCTTCCAACATCTTATAACAACTATTAAAGAACAATAATTATAATAAATTTGTTTAAAAAATGTAACGGCCTGAATCTTATATTAAAAGGAATGCGATTACCTAAATTTATTTTCATCGGGATAAACATTAATTGCATTTATAGTAATTAAATGTGCTAAAGTCCCAAAACTTATTTAACAAATTGTGAAAACAATCTGATGCAGGCGTGTCCCTATCCGGATTTCATTCCTGCCTAAGGAAATCTTCAGGGGACTTTGTTATTAGAATTTCTAGAGATATTTGTTATGTTAAATCACAAACTCAATGAGAGTTATATCCGAGCATTTGTTAGTATAAATTGTTTCGTTAAGAGTAAAAATAATGAGAGTGGCAAATGTTTTGAACACCTGCATTTTGAATACATCTATTATTATTAATTTTTTTGTTGTTTTAATTTAACGGAATTAATTTTTTTTATTTGTTTAACATAAAACAATGTATGAAGAATAAATTTTAGTAACTAAGTGTGATTTGAAGAAAATAAATCAATGAAAACAACAAATGCGATCTCAGTTCCAAATGTTTTGACCATTTCTGTAGTCTAATTAAAAAATGTCCAGCGGATCTATAACATGTCTTTAATAAGTTTACGATGTATAAAATAAAAAACTTATTTTTAGAACTTATCAGTCTATTAATTCAAAAGTATTTAAATAAAGTCATTTCAGAAGTTTCAAAAATGATTCCAATTTTTCTTTACAACAGAATTCACTGCATATTAAAAATTTAGTTATTAAATTTTAATTCAACCATTTAAATTGATTCAAATTAGATTTATTTACTTTTGTCAAATATTATTTACTTTTGAGAAGTATAATTTTTAAATTTTAGAAAAGTAAATAAATATTTTATTTTTTTTTTTTTTTTTTTTTTTTTTTTTGTTGTTTAATAGGGTGTCATATATATAAAAATTTAATAAAATTTGCAAATTAAAAAATTGAAAATTCTGGATTTTCTGGCAAAAAATGCCGGGATTCGGGGATTTTCGGAATTGGGTTTTAAGCTAATAACCCTACTACTAACCCATTCATACATGCATGAATGAATGATTAAAAAATGCAAATAAAGTATAAAGTTTACAGGCTTTTCGTTTTTGTTACACATTAGGTCAATATTTTCCAATTAAAGTCGTATGTTAACTTTAAAACAATAATAGTTAGCAACAATTTATATGCATTTTTAAATTTTTAAATCGAATTTTAAACATTTTTATTTTAATTTTTTTTAATTGAAATTTTAAATCACTAGAGCTATTGATTTTTTTCTTCAAACTATTTTTCCAGTTGTTTAAAACTATTACTCCAAGTGGTAACATTTAGCATTAATAACACTATAGTGCACTTAAGTTTCAGATTTCAAGCTGAAAAAAATTTATTATGCCCCCAAATCTTTGAGGTTCCTTAATTCTTATTTGCAGTTTTCATACTTATGGGCTGACATTTTATTCATAATAAATTTTCAAGTGTTTATATAAACACGTACAAGAATATTTATATACAAACATGCAACAAATATACCAGCATATTTAAATACATATTCCGTATTTTGTATATAAATGGATATAAAATATATGAAACAGCACGTGACAAAAAATAGGAAACACATAATTATTATGAAACTATTAATTGTTTCAAGAATAGAATAATTATTTTAAATAATTATTTTGCTCCATTAATTGGAAGTGAGCTTAAAACACGTACATTACCAACCCAGCGTTGAAATGCATTACCATATAAGTGGTTATATAAGTATATATAGGGTAATGGTAAGTAAAGGGTTTTCCAATAGGTACTTGACAACTTTGAATTTAATTTGTGAACGCACTATTTCACTGATCATCTAACTGTTACACTCAAAAAAAAAAGTTTGTAAAGTCAGCAAAATTTTAGTCAGGAGGGTGCTTGCAAAAAAGTTGCTAATGTCAGCAAACTCTTTTGCTGAAAATCAGAGAGCTGATTTTTAGCAACAAAATTAGTAGATTCAGCAAAATTTTTGGTAACACTTAGTGGATTAGAAATAAAAAAGCCTTGCTAAAAACTAATAAATTTTTTGCTGAATTTTAGTAGACTGAAAAAAACGCAAAAAATTTGTAGAAAAATTGTAATTTAGTTAATTTATTTGCTGAAAATCATAAAACATGTTTTTGGGATTCTTTTAAAAATAATTTACAATAATTACGAAATATAAAAATTTTCATTTATAGTAATTAAATGTGCTAAAGTCCCAAAACTTATTTAACAAATTGTGAAAAGCAATCTGATGTAGGCGTGTCCCTATCCGAATTTCATTCCTGCCCAAGGAAATCTTCAGGGGACTTTGTTATTATAATTCCTAGAGATATTTTCATTTTCCCACATTGACGACATGAATTAAATTAATATCTGAAAATATATAGAAATAAATATATATAACATAACTAAATTTTCTTTCAACAACATCAATGGTTGTCTTAATGATGCTATATTTTAAAGGACGCAACTGCCGAAGATAATTATAGAAACAAAACGAAAAAATAAACAAAAACAAACGAAACGAAAAAAACAACCCTTTTTTTGCAATAAGAAAAATGAACCATAAAAATCTACCTAAGATGTGTGTCTTTGTCTTTCGCTTTACTCTGTCTACATGTCTGTATATCTTTGTTTGCAATTTGACCACACTAGATTATTTATCTATAAACATTTAGTTTATAAATACATATTAAATTTAAATATTTTATTTTGTCTTTTATTTAATTAATAGACAATTATTTTCACAAGCCGGTGACAACGCAAAATTTAAGTTGTTTTAATCCTCAATTTTGTTTTATGTATGAAAAACAGATACAAAAATCTTCCATGGTTGATTTTTTTATGTCTTATTAGAGTTGTACTTTTTAGTATCATTTTCCTCTTCTCTACTACATCTTGACATGCCGCGACATCTATTTAATTCTGCGTATATCCAGCACAATTTTTTCTTAGCAAAATTAATTAGTAAAACATTAGTATAATATTAGTAACGCATTAGTATAAGACAGTTAAAAGCTGAATAAGTATAACAAAAATTTTAGCTGAAAACACGATTTTAACAAAAAATTTGCTAAAAAATAGTATACCAGATTTACTAGACGTTTTACTAACATTTTTACTAACTTATTTTTTTGAGTGTACTTTCCTTTTTTTCAGTAAACTCAACATTTTCATCATGGTAAAGTCCACGAACGAACAACGTATGCAAATTATAAAAATGTATTCGGAGTAGGTGACCGCAATTTTAAGAGCGTTAACTCCAATTTTCGGTCGTTATTCTCGCCCTAGTAGACAAGCAATGACAAGCTTAGTGCAAAAATTTGAGTCTACATATTCATTGTGTGATGCTGCCGTGCCAGTGAGACAACGGGTTGGTCGAAGTGCCGAAATATCGCTGCCGTTCAGACGTCCGTAGCAAACCAAATCCAAATCAGTCGATTCCTCGGCGTTCTCAAGAACTGGGCATCGCCAAGACCACTTTATGGCGAATTTTTCGTAAGGTTCTTGGTTTACACCCATACAAGATCAAGCTGGCTCAAGAATTGAAGCCGATGGGCCATTTGACGCGACGTACGTTCTCCGATTGGGTTCTGGAGAAGATGCGCCAAGATGATGAATTAGTTTTCTAATTGCTGGCAAAATTAATAAATTCTAAAAGTTTTATTTTCAATTTTTAACGAGCTTTCAACCTCTGTATATTTACAAAACTAAAGCAAATCAAACATATTGCTAGGTTGATACTAGTATTTCGATCTGGCTAAAGATCTCATCAGAACTTTTGTTTGCTAAAAAATTTGTAAAATATGCTTTAACCATATGTTTTATGTTAATTATGTTAAAATTTGGTAAATTTTACCAGCTAAATTTTGGTAATTTTTTTCAGCTAAAAACTTAGTAAATTTTGCAAGTTTTTGGAAAACTTAATTTAAAACTTGTGGTAGGATAAATTTTGCAATTATTTTGGTAAATTGATTTTTCTTTGTTTTGCACATAAATATTTTGCACTTGTGCGTGCACGAGCTAGAAAAGTTTGAAGAAAACTGCATTAAAAGGTCATTTGAATTTCCAGCTTTTTGCAATGTTAACAAAAAAAAAACAAAAAACGTTTGTTTTTCTTTGTCATTCACTATATTTATTTATAAGTATGTTAAATTCTTCTCATATAAACACTAATACTTTCCCCCGAATTGCTGTAATCCACTCGAGTACAATACATATTTGTGTGATAACTAAGTAGTGGCATGACATTGTTGTAGTTAGAACAATAATAACCATTACTATTAAATATACACGAAACCATCATCATCATCATCATCGCCATCATTATTTTATAATATTCCTCTAGCCGTACATGTGCGGATCCAGGGGAATGGGACATTTCATTCCCCAAAAAAAAATTTTTCAATATAAATATATAAAGGAAAGCATAAAAATTACTAAAATGTACTCTTACTTCCCTTCCCAAAACCATTTCCTGTATCCGCACCTGTAGCCGTATGATAGTTCTGCGAATTAAATTCTACTTTTACAACCACTACAACTAACTAGTTACAACTATGGGTATTTTGTTTTAATTTCATTTAATACAGCTCAAACAAATATATAAATTGCATTTTTATGAATGTAAATATAGCAATTCAGACACTTGATGGGTGGAGGCGAATAAGGGTACATAGACCATATTTTGAAAATCGCGTTTTTATTTTATATACTAGTTCTATAGTATATTTACACATACTTGAGTAAAAATTTTGCTATTTTTCTGCGTTTTTATCTAAAAAAAAATAACTTTAAAAGTTCAATTTTCGGCAGTAATTGTATTTTTTTTTAAATGAGTTGCATAGAATTTTTTCTTTTTAGCACAATTTTGAAAATACAATAGTAAAACAAAGATTTATTGACAATGTTCAAAGATAACTTTCTAAAGATACTTTTCAAATTTGCAAAAATTTCGTTATTATAAGTGCGATTTGTATTTAAGTAGGAGCATCATAAAAGGTATATATATAACCAAAATAAAAACAATTTTAAAAATATATTATAGAAACGAAGTTATCATACTATGATCAGAATTATCATATATATGAGTCTGGCTGATCATATTATGATTACCGAGGACGATTTTATCATCATTTATTATCATAGCATAATTACTAGGATCATATTATGATTATTGGGCATTGCAATCATAACATGATGCTCTTAAACTAGCATACACACATAAAAACCCATTTCAATCACGAAAACCACCGAATAAGTTTAATTGCTGAAATTCCGGCAACAACGAAACCGGCTAATTCAATTTGAAATTGATAGCTCTTTAATTAAATTATTTTTTAATTAAATAATAACTCATATGATTTTCTATTGCTAGGTCTGTCAAAAAAACAGAGTAGTATTTGGAAGATGACAAAGCCAATTGTGACAATATTTTGTTGTTGTTTTTGTTTTTTCTTTGATATTTTTAATTTTGAATCTCGCTCCTAGACGAGGACAAGAAATTCTCATTGAGTTTGTGATTTAACATAACAAATATCTCTAGAAATTCTAATAACAAAGTCCCCTGAAGATTTCCTTGGGCAGGAATGAAATCCGGATAGGGACACGCCTACATCAGATTGTTTTTCACAATTTGTTAAATAAGTTTTGGGACTTTAGCACATTTAATTACTATAAATGCAATTAATGTTTATCCCGATGAAAATAAATTTAAATAACTCATTTGATTAAAAAGTGACCAATATCGTATAGCTTCCAAAAACAAAAAAAAAAATTGTTGTTGCCATACAAAATGTTTTGTTGCCATACCAAATGTTTTTTTATAGCTTGAATTTTATAACATTAAATTTAGGCCGGCATGAAATTCTCATTTTGTTAGCAGATTTATTTATACCCTATGGGGACTGGGACCGGTTGTGGGCGTTGTGGTGTTATGGTTAGCGCGTTGGACTATTACACAGATGGTCCCGGGTTTGATCCCCGGTGCCGACAACATCAAAATAATACGTATGAGTTTTTTCTATCCCTCATACGTATCGCAATGTCCACCTTCGGTGTTCAAATAGCAATTAACCCCACCGAAGTAAAATAATGAATCAGGGCTATGAACCAAAAAGCTTCAATAAGTTCGCCAACTCTCCATCAGTTGGCGAGCAACAACTGTTCTAATACTTATCATCTCGCGCAATTACAGTGTTGCCATGTCTGAAGCCCTTCATCTTTCCCCAACTTTCATCACTCTACTATCCTTTTCCGATGAAAGCAACACACTATAGGAAGTATTTTCTGAGTGTTGACTCTCTCTTAAAAAAAAAAAAAAAAAAAATAGCACAGGACTGTAGCAAAAGGGCCTTGTCGTGTAAAATAAACGAAAACTAAACAGCTTCCAATGGGTAAAGTTTTGGCCAACTGGCTTTTTCTTGTTAATAAGCATTGTGGTTAAGTGGTATGTCCTCCCTTTACCAGCCACAGGATTGGTAATTTTAGGACAATTTACACTGCTTAACCCACTTCAGTATTAAATTATACCAGTCCTGTGATAAGTCCTTCTTTAACCAGTCACTTTTAGGTCAATTGACTCCTCATTCCCCATAGGGTACTTATGTGAACAAATTCACACAGAAATTAGTTGTTTTCTTTCTATTGAAGCCTAGGGACTGTGGCAAAAAATTTGTTTGTCTTTTTTTGCAGAAATTAGCCCTTTTGTTGAAATCAGAGTATTTTTTTTTTTTTATTGTTTTAATTTATTTTCTGTATTTTCTTTCGATTTAAAATTTTTTTTTTTCATTTTTTATTAAATGAAATTAAACTTTAAAAATTACATTATCAATTTTATGATAATGTTTTAGAATAAAAAAGTATTCAGATTTAAACAAATGAAGCTAAATTATTTAACTTAATAAAGTAATAAACCTAATAAAAATTAAATTAATCTAATCTAATCTAAATGAAATGAATTTAAAATGTTTATTACTTATACCACTAAACATTAACATTTATAAAAAACAACTACATATATTTTACAAAAAAAAAATAACAGCAATGTGTTGATATTTGCTTTTGAGCGATAAAATAAAAAAATGTTAAGTAAGTTCCGAATTTGAGCAAATATTTAATTGATTCAATTAATTTTTAATTGACAGCTTCTAAAATTTTCAACAAACCGATTTAATTGTAAAAGGTAGGGAAATATTTTTTTCTGTGTAATATGATGATCTTTTCTCTGCGTGTGTGCATTATACTTCACTACGATCGTCAAAGGATTAAAATAGGAGTATGAGTAATTCAATTTATTTGTTAAAATTACATTACTGACTAACATAATCGTTGCGGCCAATATTTTGTTTTGTTAGACAGACGTTTAGATTTTCGAAATCATATTTTAAAAACAATTAATAAAGCAACAGGTGTGTTGGGATTTATCAAACATCCTTATATAACAAAGCAGCTGTTTACTACACTAGTGAGTCCAATCCTTGAATAAGGACCCGTTGTATGGGATCCTTACTAATATGTACAATACAACTACAGTTAATCAGTTCAAAAAAAATTTCTTATATTTTGCATTCGTGGTCTTGGCTGGAATCCTGCTGTACAATTACCTCCTTATAAAAGCCGTTTCTATTGCTCTTACAAAGCTTCCCACACTGCAAAGTCTTCGAAAATGCTAAATGTTACTTTTTGCTTAACTTGATTAATGGTAATTTACATTCCGATTTCCTCAAAAGTAAAATCAATCATATTTACAAAATGGTTGATGGATCTGAAAAAAAGAACTATCGTTGTAAAGTTTTCTTTAAGATATATTTTATTATTCTTTCTATTTTGCAAAAAAAGCGCCATTTTTTACAATCCAACAGCAGTTAATAGTATGTACAAATAGATAATGAAATCATTAACTTATTAACAGATCTGGTAACAGATATGATCCTGTATGACCTGATCTGCTTATATCTGGGCATGAAAATTATCCAATTTCCATATCCGTTTAGATCTGATCAGATCCGGCCAGAAAGTGTATCACTAATGCCATATCATATCATTTATGATCAAATCTGGCACCAGATCTAATTATATTCAATCATATCTAATTAGATACTATCATATCATTTTAGATCTGACAAGTCAAATCTTTTTTACTAGGGCATTTATATTTTATCCTTTCATGTGTTCAATTAAATTACCATGATGTCCTTGAAGATTTGTTTACTTATAAATAATGTTGTTCTGGTAATACGGAACAATTTTCGTCAAAATCCGGAACTAAATACCGTACCAAATCATAATTTTTCCAACATGTTTTCAAAAATAAATTGGTCTGTATACCCTTTTTCCATAGTTTTCTAATTTTCAATTATAAATTTTTGCAACTTCCACTTGGTTTTTTTTATACAAAATTTCGCATAATTATAAATGTATTCTAGATCTATAGATATACAAAAAAACACATTTAAAAAAACACATCCTAAGTTTTTCTCGTCTCCTGAACAATTTACTTTATGGTCTGTATACCCTTATTCACGTCTCCTCTTCACTTGTATAAACTAATCCAAACTAGGCGCAAATAAATTAAAAGCACTTTGAAGTTCCAAAAAAAACACATTATCAAAAAACACTTGTTATTTAAACAAAAGAGATAAATTCTCCGTGGACTTTTAAAAGAAATTAATATCGACTTAAGTGGTTTTGAGAATAAATAAATTTTAAGTCGTTTTGAGAGTTTTTTGTTTTTGCCTAAAATAAACATTTTTTGCCAACATTTTTTAAAAGATCATATAAGTTTCTTAATTCAAATAAAAAAAATTGGAAAAGTTAAAGAAAAGTCTGTAATTTTACAGCAAAATTAGCTATTTTGAGGACAGCAGACCATTTAGCAAAATGTGTTTGTGATTATTAGTAAAGTGAAAATAGTATGAAAAATTAGTAAACTATAGTAAATTTTAGTAAGCCCTTAATGGAAATCGATTTTCTTAAAAAGGCCAATTGTTTTTACTTAAATTTAGTATTAGTATTTTTTAGCTTTCTCTCATAATAATTGTGAAAACGACTAAAGCTTTCGTAAAATTAACAAATTTTCTTTTACTTTATGTTGATTTTACGTTTTTTCGCATTTGTATGCATGAATTAAGAAGAAATGATTTGGAATTTTTTTAAATCTTTTGTAAAATTAACCAATTTTCTGTTATTTTACTAAAGTTTTTGACTTGTAAATTAATTGAAAATTTGACAATTACAAAATAGTCTACTAACACAACATAATTACACTATACCGTTGCTCAAATTGCTATTAGTACTACTATTAATACGATTACTACTACTGCTATTAATACCACCAAAATACTATTAAAGCTTCATACCAAAGTGAACATATTTACAAAAATTTGCATAAATTAAACAATTTGTAAATTTTTTGGGAATACTAATTCATCATTCAAAAGAAATGTAAAAAAATGTGCGAATAAGAATAATTTTTACTAACAATTAGAACAAAATTTGTAAATTGAGATATAAAACCTTTTACAAATTTATTTTCTAGCTGCTTTATTTGAGTGTAATGCCAAAATTCCTAGCTCTCCTAAAAGTTTGCAGGAAAACAGTCTCTTGGGAAAAATGCTAAACATACTTCTTCGAACAAAATAAGTTCTTTTGTTAAGTTTTGACTTTAAGAAATCCCTAAAACAGATACCTTTAATTAAATTCCCCTCAGTGTAGTTGGTATCATCTTTTATGTTATACATACATATGCCAGGCAGTATTAATAGTTTATTATGTGATTTCAACTGCAATTCCATAAAAATTGTTATATTTATAGATTTTTTGCGGGTTCTTGTATACTTTTGAATATTTTAAACTTAAATAACAATTTTTGTATTCACATTTTGCGGTTTTTTCAATTGAAGCTATATTTTTGTGTATTTTACAGGGTAAAGTAAACTTGTTGTCTGCTGTCATATATTTTTGTTTACCATTGTAAGGGTAAAGTTTCAATGGGGTGGCTGTGTATTTGTTTACGGAATAAATAAACTAATTGTTAATTCATATATCTGAAAAAGTTGTTATGGAAATAATAAAAAAAATAAATTAAACAAACATACGATAATTGCATAAAATTTATCAAAAATTTTTTTAACAAACAAGAGTACATTTTTTTTTTTTTTTTTGTTTTAATAAAAACCAAATTTAGTTTAAGAGGGTTTCAATATTATTTCAACTTGAATAAATGTAAATGTGTATTATAATTGAAATTGTTTCTCTGAAATTGTAAAACACATTAACTATCAGCAGCAGAAACTTTTGTTTCAATAAATTTTCACTATTTAAAGTACATTTGCATGAAAACAAACTTGAACAAAGTGCACCCCCCATGGCGTATGAATAATATACTCATACAATTGTTTATTACTCATACGTGCCGTATGTTTGTATAAGAAATATTTTTTGTTTGCTAAGCAACCTCAAAAACACTTAAATTTTAACTAAAAGTTATTTTACCCTTATAACTCATTTATACTACAACCAAAAAACTAGTACTTCTTTAAAACTTTTTGTTTGTGATTGCAAATGTGTATGGAATTTGACAATTAAATACAAGTAGTTTTGAAAAACTACTAGCTTTTGGTTGTAGTGTAAATGAGGTATTAAAAAGTTTTAGAAAATCATAAAAAAAAAGAAACTAAAACAAATAAAGTTTATAAGTTTATATATCCAAACTACTTGTAAAGCCTGCCCCTGCCAGGCAGAAATTCAGGGTCTGAAAATAAAAATTATGTTTTACGCTGATCTACTTTTTACAAATTGTGAATATTGCCAAAATAGACAATTCCACTTCGGGCTCTGAGTTTCAGAAATCAAACAGCTTGTTATCTTATGGGAAGGGACTATCTCTTAAATATATTGTGCCAGAATGATGTGAGTGCTAAATTAAACATTTGCTGATGATTTTTTAATGTTTAAGGCTATGTTTCCACTGAACATGTTTTGAAACAAAACGTACATGTTTACCTATTCCTATATTTTCACCAAAACAACATGTTCTGTTTAAAACACGTACAGTCGAAACGTAGCTTAACGTTTACGATAGTCCTTTTTGACATTTTTATGTACCGGTATGTGTGTGAGCAAACAACAACAATAGATGGACAATGAAAGTAAAAATTTTAATAATCTAACTTGAATAATTTTCATTTTAATTTTAGTTTATGACGCTTTTGAGAACAAAAAATAAATACCTAACGCTTTAACGTTAATACACTCATAGAAATAAATCTATAAAAATAGCAAAAAAAAAAACAAAAGCAACTAAAAATTAGATAAAAATTATATTGCAAAAAAAACTGCTGAAATTAGCAGATTTTTTTACTAAATATTAGTAATATAAGAATAGGAAAAATAAATCTGTTAAAATTACAAATATTTAGTATTATTTGAGCTAAATTTTAGTTAATTGAAAGAAACAAAATAATCTGCTAAAATCAGCAAAAACATTTACTAAATACTAGTAGACCAAAAAAATCATTTAAAAATGTGAAATTTTTAAAGATTATTTTTTTTTTAATGGGAATATTTTTTTTTTATATTTTATTAATTAATAATCATATAATTACAAATTATATACTATTACCCTAACCGAGCAGAGGTAGCTAGCTGTGCCTCTGGTCGAAATTGAACCCACGACCCCCGCACTGATAAGCCAGCACGTTATGCAAGCTCATTTTTAACTAACTTTTAATAGGTTTTTCTGCTGTTTTTACAGGTTTATTTCTATGAGTGTATATTTTATGGATAACGATATTTGAAGTTATTTCGGTAGAGTATTTTTGGGTTAACAGAATTTTAAATAATTTCGATTTGTTGTTTAATGGTTAACGATATTTCTATGAAAGGCATTTAAATTGTTATTGATATTTTAGGGTTAGTGTCCACTTTTTAGCGTTTCTATTTTAACATATTAAAAATAACGAACTTTTTACGTAAAAATATCAACAATGTACCACGCTACTCCGCCCAAAGACCGATAAATAAATCAGGTCCTCTACACAGAGAAAAAATCACAGTTAAATCAATTACACTGTTAAACACTAAAAATGCATCAGAGATGCAACTTATCAATTGTGATTGATTTTACGACGTAGATCACGAATCTGAGCACCAAATTTTAATATTAGCTCCACTTTTCTAAATACTCGCGAATTAAACTCTTACTAAAAACCTCGTTTTTCTTTAAAATGTCTTATTAATTCATATACCTTAATAAACTACGAATAGCTTTCCATATGTTTTTAAAGTAATGACTTTGAGCATTAAAAATCATATCAATTAATTGAGATTGGATGAAGGATGTAGAATGTCCTTGCAATTAAAGTAAAAACTTAAGTTATTTTCCTGTTTTGTGAATATTATAAAATCCCTCAATCGAATTTCCAAAACTTTAGCATATGATGTAAATATATATTCCACTTAATCAGGCGCGGATCCAGCATAAGGGTTTTAAGGAGGAACTTAGAGTATCTTTAATTAATTTTTGAATCTTATTTACATTACACTATATTTCTCTAGCTATAGATATACCATTCAGCACATACACCAAAACTAAAAGACCTGTCTTCAGATAAATTTTTCCTTTTTTTAGTACAATATTTACGACAGTTTTCAACTTCGCAGTTCATAAGATGAAAATTGTAGATAATTTACAACTTTTAAACCTGCTTTTGCCGCTCCTCTCCGCCCACAAAACGAAAAATATCACGACCTATTTGTAGGCAGATTTTCATCTTTCTGGGTTATCATGGAGCTTTAGAATGCCCTGGAAAAACCAAAAAATAGAGAATTTATGGTGATATGTATAAATTGACACGCCCTTCCGCCCACAGAACGAAAATTAAAATCGGACTTCGTTAGATTATTTCAGGTGATTAGTAGAATAAGTGTGCAAATTTTCAGCTTTCTAGGCCGACTGATGGCTTCAGAAAGTTATGGAAAGACAAACACACACGCAATGATGTGGCCAAAAAAAAAGTCGAGTTGTAGATTTTCCTCCATTAAAAGTTTGCATAATTTTCGAAAATCAACACCTATTTGACTTGGCTATAATTTTCTTTACTTTATTTTTAAAAATCTTTAACCATTTATGCCTTGCGGACAAAAAAGACCCATGGAACATAATTTTAATTATGAATACAAGATTGCTAAGCTTTTTATCCACTTGACAAAAACAAATTTTTTATGTAGTTTGATATCCATATTCTGCAAATTTCATAGTGGGTCTTTTCTGGCTGAAATTGTAAAAATTAACCCTTCTATAGTCTAACTAAATTTAAGTTATATCTTCAGAAAATTATGCAAACTTTGTTGAAAAGATTCAAATTTTATTAAATTTTTGACTAAGTAAGCTATTTTCATAAAATGTCCTGGAATGTCCTGTAGCTCCAAACTCGAATTATCATTTTCCCATTTATTTTTTGTTTCTTTAATAACTATAATATTATAAAAATTGCAATCGACATTCCCAAATTAGGGATTTTCAGAAATTTTTTAAATAAATTTAAATAAAACGTTTCTGCACTTTTAACAAATTTTATGAATTAAATTTCTTAGGTTTTCGAATTTTGGTAATTTGTAATAATAATCGGCACGTATTAGCGTTTTCCATGTGCAATAAAACTTGGGGATGTAATGACAAATATATTTTTAAGGGACACCCTACTCTACACATTACCAGGGTAGCGACTTTCATGCAAATGCATGTTTGTTGTCAGTAGTCCAAAATCGATTTTGACCAAATACTTTTCCGAATCATAGATTTTGCAACAAAATGACATCGATTTGATATTGCACATTTTTTATTTTGCGTTTCAAGCATATTTTATGAATGTTTTATGATTTTATTGCATATTTTGCATTTAGCTAAATATTTTTGAATATTTGTAGAAAAAAAATTAAGATTAGATATCAAATATAAATCAAGAATTTGAAAGCCTGAACACAGCACTAAAATGAAATAAGGATCATCATGTTGGCATCTACTTTTTGAATTTTTTCTGCATATTTTTAGGTTTTTAGTGCATATTTCGATTTAAGTGCTTATTTTAAACATGCATATAAAGCTATTTTGCATTTTTTTAGTACATGAAAGTCGCTACCCTGCACATTACAAACACTAACTACTAAATAAAATATTTTTTTTCTAAACTTTCGTTTTAAATTTTCTACTTAAAAAAGACCTTCAAACTAAAAGCCTAATGTAAAGTTTTGGTGTTTTTTTTTTTCTTTATAAAATTTCATATTATAACCAAGTAAAAATATTATTCTGTATTAAAAAAAACTATTTGGACAATTGAAAGTTTTCTTTTATAAAAAAACAAAAATTATTAAAGATAAGTGGACATTTATAAGTTTTTTTTTTGTGTTAGAGACAAGAAAAGGAAACTTATCAAATTTATTTTTGTTATTTTAAGTTACAAATCATTTTTTTTATTTGTTGACTTTTCTTTTCCTTAGCACCTAAAAATATTTTGATTTTATAATAACCCAAGTAAAAAAGTTTTGTTATATTCAGATACAACTTTATACAATTTAACATTTCAATATAAAAATTTATATAGTCTTATAAACATTTTTGTTATAGCATTAATATTCGTATCTAATTGTGTTTTTTTTTTTTTAATGTATATATGTGGGTATATATAGCCAAATATTATTTTATATTCTCCTGTCTATAAGTGTTCTTAGTGTACCAAATTATATATTACTATTATATATGGGCTCGTATATAATTCAACATAAATGTTCATATATTTATATATAACTATGTACATGTGAACCATCAATAAAAATATTTATTTATAATTTTTGATAAAGCTATATATTGTTTTACACAAAATTATATAGAAATTTACAATATTTGAATATTTTTAGTAATCTCAGATGTGATTATATATGGTCCACTATAAAGCCACATCCAATTATATGTGCTGCCATATCAGCATTATTTGCTAAGTGATTTTAGATATAGTTTTATAATATCCTCACTATCCGGACTTAGAATACTATGTAGTTAAAGATCACTGCAAATGTAGTTAAAAACAAATGAAATTTCACTTGAAAAATGACGACTTACATTTCAGTAAATTAAATTAACATTGTCGTTTGTTTTTTACTGTTCAAAATATTAACCACATTGAGGTAAGAATGAACCACATATGCAGTAAAATATAAACTAACATTTGTTTTATTTTTTAAATAAAAAAACTGCTGCATAAACTGAATGTAAAATCATAATACAGTAATTTGATGTGGTTTGGTTTTTTAAATGAGCTACAATTGTAGTCAATAATGAAATTTCTTCTATAAATGATTGTTTTTTCTCGTAAATATAAAAATACTGTTACAACTCAAACAAATACAAATATTTACAGCTGAAGTTCCCTGAGAGCTAACATTTCGGGAGTTAATTAAAAAAAATTTGATTTTTGAGAATTTTGTATTTATTGTTGATATTTTTTTGAAATCGCAGCTCATTTCGGATTGTCAGGTTTTAGATCATAAATAAAATGTTACTATTATTGCAAAAAGAAAATACTAATTTTCTATAAATGTAAAACAAGAGAAAGTTCACAAGAACGACTTCAACTAGCTCAGGCGCACACTCGCGCAACAGTATTAGGTGTGTACTTTAAGAGAAAATTTACCAAAATTGACATCGAAACATGTGGCTTTTTGTAAATATGCGGAGGTTGAAACTCGTTATTAATTAAAAATAACATAAAAATAATCTCGATTTATAAAAAAAACAAAAAACTAATAAACATTACTTGAGCCAGAGTAAAAACTAAATTTTTTTATACAAATAGAACATTTTTGGTCTTCTGAATTTAGTAACGTCGTGATGCTTGTTAGGAAAAGCCCCTAGCCATGTGTTTGATTACTATGAGAATGGGGCAAAATTGATGACTAATACATTTTTTGTTAAAGCCTGTAGGCTCTAGCTTTTCTAAAACTTAGGGTTCTGATATTTAGCCAGATCGAAATATTAGTATCAACCTAGCTAATATGTTTGAATTCCTTTGTTTTTGTAAATATACGGAAAAATATACGGAAAGCTTGTTATTAATTATAAATACACCCAGAAAACAGTCGCAGTTGTGGCTACTTAATTTGTTACCAATCGAATTCTAGCGGTTAAGACAACTATTGTAATGTTAAATTATATTTTTAGTCGTGTAAGCTAATATTAAGTTGCCTCGCCCAATTTTGCATTAAAAATAAATTTTATTACGTTCCACAAAATTAATTAATAGACTTTTTAAATTTTTTTGGTATTGAACCGTGACCTTCATAGTAATAGTCCTCTGTCCTACTGATTGTATCGCAATTATTTTTAATTTTCATAGCCTTATTTGCTATCTAAACAATTGAATATTTTATTTTTATTAAAAAAATTTTTTGTGTTTGTTTTTTTCGAGATTTGAACTCGGAAGTTCGGAGTACAAGGCAAACTCCCTACCCACACACCACAAACACTAATAAATGTTGAGTATTAAATTTGAAAACAAACATTGTCTCAGATTCGTTTACCAATACCAATCATTAGTTGCTTCTATAAACAATGCAATCCACAATTCGGTTGGTACTAGTGCACCTCTAATTTAGTGGCATATTTGATTGCGGATACCGTATTTGCAGTAACCACTTTTAATTATAGACAATTTTTTAAAAAATTTGATAGATGGTACCAATTCTCTTGATTATCACAAAATTAATGGTTGCTTCTACCGTACACAATTACTAACCGAATTTTATTTGAAATGTTGATTGGAAATACCAATAATTGGACTTGTTTTTTTATTTCTTTTTCCCACTTTTTAATTTCCAGTACAGTCCCTATGGGGAATGAGGAGTCAATTGACCTAAAAGTGACTGTTTAAAGAAGGACTTATAACAGGACAGGTATAATTTAATACTGAAGTGGGTTAAGCAGTGTCAATTGTCCTAAAATTACCAATCCTGTGACTGGTAAAGGGAGGACATACCACTTAACCAGAATGCTTATTAACAAGAAAAAGGCAGTTGGCCAGAAGCTGTTTAGTTTTCGTTTATTTTATACGACATGCCCTTTTTGCGACAGTCTTGTGGTATGCCCATCTGTGGTTAGTCCTGTGGCATGCCACTATGTGGTTTAAAGCAGGACAAATGACCCCCTCCTATGATAAGCCAATGTTAAAGTTGCCAGTTGTTTACATAGGGTAGGGTTTAGCAGAGGACCGGTCTCTGGCACGATGGCAGCGATCCTGTGGCACACGCAGAACCGGTCCCATTCCCCATAGGGGTATTTATACTTTATTAATCCATTATTGACAGTTCCAAATAAAATAACGTCCTATCAAAAAAATTCCTTTTTCTGGGTGAACCTTGCTAATATGTTTGATATGCTTTATTTTTGTAAATATACGAAGGTTGAAAGCTCGATATTAATTAAAAAGAAAAATATTATGTTATTAAACTCTTCAAAGTTAAATTGTTAAAATAGAGCCTCGTAAAAATATTGTAAATATAATATTTGTCAACACTGACATGTATTCAACACAAAATATGTTAAATAACTGCATACGTTATTTCTTGAGATAACAGGAATATTCGGTTACTATTCGGTTAAACATCGGTATTTTTCACCTAAGAAAATGAGAAAAATCTAGTTTTTCATAAAACGTTTCTTGTCAAACTTATAAAACACGGCTGCTTTTTCAACCTAAAAACTATCACGGTTCAGTTAAATTCCATCTATATCTAAGGTACAGTGTACTTTTATATCAAATTTATATGAAAATGAATATAAGAACTATTAGACAAAGATTCGGCAAAGGTTCGGTACTATTTTTGACGTCTCTAGTTATCTCAAAAATAGTAGTTTCTAATTAATTACATCTAATCGTTTTTAAAATTTTAGGAAGTTATATATAATTTCATGCATTCGTTGAGAAAAACTAGGAACTGTTCTTTACAACTCTTATCCAAAAATATTCTATTATATATAATGCTATACAATTATATATAATACCCAAAAATATGTATGGGGACAAAATTCGGAGGAAATTATATGTAATATACATCAAATTGTGTATACTTGTATCTAATTGTATCGAATTCGATCAAATTTGATTCATCGCATATCTAATTTATATATAATTGGATATTGCCCCATATCAATTTTTTTTTTACTTGGGAATTTTAAGTTAAAAGCCACAATATTTATTTTTAATTTTAATGTCCTACTTTTGCAACAGTATATTAATTCAGCTGATAAAGTTAAGCACACTAAAGAAATAATTTTGTGACTGAGAACTTAAATGGGAATTTCAAAAACCTATGAAATATATGGAAGCATATATAGGATCATACATGCCAACAGAAAGGTAATGTATGAAAGGTCACGTATTGAAATATATGCTGAATATTATGCTATATAATACATTAATTGTATTACCTATCTTCATATATGATTATATATTAACTCATATATCATTGACTTAAAAAAATGCAATTATTGTTGTAATATAAGATCATGTATCATTCAGTCATTCTGTTTTAAAATTATTGAAAGTCAGATTTTATAGTTGCGGAGAATCTAAAACTGATTTTATTTTTAAAAAGTCTTAAGACCGTTATAACTCCATATATACTCGCTGATAAAGTCAAAAATTATTAATTACTACTGCGAACCAGCAGGTACACTTAGATAGTATTTTGAACAAATGTTGACTGTTACTGTTACCCAGGAAAAAATAACATCGTAAGCAGTAACTGCATTTGTATGCTTCCAAAGCAATTAGGGTAGGCATTCTGTTATGCTTCCCTAAATGCCTTCTGTGAAGTAGTGAATAATGCTAACAATGAATCAGTAAATAATGCATACCATGAAGCACTAATGTTGTCAACACACAAAAAAGGCGCTTTTCATTGCATGAATATATTGCTTCTTAGAGCACATGAAAGAAGCGCATTTCACCTGCTAAAAGAGACATACCAAGTGGCACATAGCGAACAAAAATCATGGCTTCTCGAACTGTTTCGGAAGCGCTCGCGAATTAAATAATGCCTTCCAGAACTGCTTCTGGGTATGCACTATTTTTTGCTGGGTATTCACTACATAAGTCTACACATTTTGAAACTTAGACTTTAATATAGTTTATATAATTTATATTTTTAGTTCTGAATAAAAATATTGCACTTATACAATTGTAATTGACTTTAAAATGTTTCTGTAAATTTACTTTTGGCGTTTCAAAGTACATCACACTATTTTTCGTTGTATCTATTTAACTTATGGACCTACAGTCAATCAAAAAAGTCTACATATATCCTTTGATTTCGGGGTTTTATAGAGTTTGTGAAGAACATTAAAAAATATATTTATGCCAATATTTAAGGCATTAATAATTAAGTTTATTTATAAAATAAAAAAAGTAATTATGTTAAATAATAAAAACAAAAATAATAATAAAAACATTTAAAATTCATTGGAAAAAAGTCTACATACAGCTACAAAAATTGAACATTATTTCAAAATATTATATAAAAAAATAAAAATAGTTTAACTTTTAGCATTTGGTCGGTCCTTGAGCATCAATAACTGCTTGAAGACGACTGAGCATAGATCTCACCAAATTTTCCGTAATATCGGGTGTTATTTCGGCCCATGCACGAATAAGGGCGGTTTTTAATGTTTCACGGCTACTAATGTTATATTTTCGTACCGATTTATACAAAACGTCTCGTATGTGCTCTATAGGGTTTAAGTCTGGAGACTGGGGTGGTGAATTGAGCTGTCTTGAGGCATAGTATAGAAGCCAGTCTC
Organism: Delia radicum; assembly: GCA_021234595.1. NCBI lineage: Eukaryota > Metazoa > Arthropoda > Insecta > Diptera > Anthomyiidae > Delia > Delia radicum. The sequence goes on from CM037851.1 coordinate 37,975,759, forward strand.
GAACAACGTGTGCAGTATGCTTCGTTTCGTTATCTTGTTGGAAAATCCATTGATTTCCCAGGCCCAAGCTATCGACAGCTGACTTCAGGTTATGTTCCAATATGTTCTTATATGGATAGCGGTCCATATTACCCTAGACAAAAACCAACGACCAACTCCAGATGACGCAATAGCGCCCCAAACCATCACGTTACCACCACCATGTTTGACAGTAGGTATTATATTCTTTGGATCAATTACTGTGTTTAGATTTCGCCAAACTTTGGATCGACCATCACTTCTAATAATGTTATACTTACTTTCGTCGGTAAATATAACACGCTTCCAAAAACCCATATCCTTGTCTAGATATGCTTTACAAACTCAAGGCGAAGTTTACGATTCTTCGCTGAAATTAGTGTTTTTTTTGCGTGCCACTCTGCTATTAAATCCATTGTCATATAAAACATTTATTATTGTTCATGGAGTAAAAATTATATTGGAACATTTTTCGATGTGTTCCGCCAATTTTGGGGCACTTATTTTCGTATCCCGGTTGACTACTTTAATAATACTGCTAACATCGCGTCTCGAAAGATTCTTAGGTCTGCCAGATCGTGGCTTACTATCGGTACTATTGGTATTATTATAATTTTTAATGATTGTATGTACAGTAGCACGACTTAATTTAACTGTCTTAGCAATTTCTCCATAAGATGTAAGGAGTTGCCACGCTGTATGCAGACTTTTTTCCCGCTAATAATTATGTTTTTCCCTAAAAATTTCTATGTTTAATTTTTTTATACTTTTTTTTCTTCAAATAATCTCTATTTTAAATGCCTTAAACTTTGATATAAAATGTTTTTCAACTTCAAACTACTACAAATTCGTAGGGTGTATGTAGACTTTATTAATTGACTGTATATCTATGGTAAGCATTGGCGCAAGGCTAAATAATGTATTTAAAAAAATTTTAGAGTTTCAAGGTACACTCTTTTCAATGCACACCACTTTCCCCTACTTTTAGAAAGATTTGTGAAATGAAAGTTTACGTGTCCCGGGGTCATTTTAAAAGTTGCGACTTTCCCCTTAATATTTTATATTTCAAATAAATTGCCTGGGTCCACAATATAGACAATATGGGCATCGAAATTTTTGTTTTTATGAGCATTTTAATACCAGGTACAAATAAAACTAAATTTCATAAAATGTTATGCAAAAATTGTGTAAATTCCAATCACCTTTTCTTTGTCGAATATTTTTTTGTTCTCTACAACATATCCAAGTTTCATTTAAATCTGCGGGCTCACCACTGTGTATTTTCCATGTAGGTGCTGTTATAAAATTGATGTTGAATGTTATTTTACACATTTGCTGTTTATATTTACACACAATTCGTGTTAAGCCATATCTTATAGTAGTTACATTGAAAACATTGTTTAAAGAGTACCTTAATTTATTATCTTTTAAGATTTTCTATGATTGGATGATATTTAGTCGGTCTAAGCCTCTAACAATTTTTCAGCTTTGATTTTCTTAAGTTCTTTTTTTACTATACGGTTTGTCTTCCTTCCCCAGCTAATACCACATCAGTAGTACTTATTATTAGAATTGGCAAAGAAAAGAAGAAGAAAAATGGCACAAAATTTATAGACAAACCATTTGTAAAATTATGGTTTTTGTTAGTTTCTTCATTTTGTTATTGTGGTTTTTAAGATGTTTGATTGTTAAACTAACATACGAACAATATGTTTAAATTAGGACAAAAATCTTTGAACTACTCTATTTTGTAATTTTTGTTTGGGGTTTAAATAATGTAGCCATAAGGCTAAATAAAATTGTGGTATGTTTTTGGGTCTCTATGCCAAGAAAGAAACAAAAAAAAATCAAACAAAATATTGCTTTTCTATGGCTCTTTATAATGTACACCGGGAAAAATTTTGGAACTTTTCTGCACAAAGTGAACGGAAAATTTAAAAAAAAAAAAAATTTAAATTATTCCACGAAACTAGATTTTTAGTTAAATTTCTTCATTCAGTGCAAATTCATTGCTTCTATGCAAAAATTCATTAATATCACGCAGAGAATTCTCTCAGTGCAGTAGTTTGATAATGAGGTTGTCAATATCCTTTAGGTTTTATTACAACAAATGAGGACTCTCAAGGTTAATTGAAATGGAAGATTATATACATTTTTTGTAAGGATTAATTGAAACTGTAAAATAAATCTTAAACTTACCACAAACTATTAGTTGTGCTACAAGTCGTATGATTAATATTATATTACGTATACGTACACTTATAACAATTTACTATATTCTGCTTTTATATAAGTTTTTAGTAACTATGTAGAATTATTTAATTTAATATCTTTCAAAAACTATTTTTATACATTAAACCTTAGATTTTCATTACAAAAATATATTTTTTCCTGGAAAAGCCCTAGCTGCCACCAACACTCCTTTTTTTAATTACTAAAACTTTATTACATTTACAATTTTCTAGTGAAAGTTAATGAAAATGTTTAACAGCAACATGATTAAATTTTATCATTTTCTTTTGACACTATTGCTCAACTTTCTTACTTAACCCAACCCAGTATAAAGTTTTTTGAATTTCAAAAAATTTAGTTTCAATTAAATCCTTAAAGAGCCTTTATAAAGTTCTACACAGAAAAACCCAGAATCGAGTTTTCATTAAAATATTTGTTAATTCAATTAAAAGTTAAGTTGAATTCGGTTCTATTAAGGAAGAAAAGAAAAATTTGAAAAATTAGTAGAAATTTTTGCTAAACAAAACTGCTAAAATTAGCAGCTTATTTTTTGTTAAATATTATTGTTTGAATTATTGTTAAATATTGTTGAATTCACAAATATTAATTATATTTAAAGTAAATTTTAGTTAATTGGCTGCAGCAAATAAATTAGCTAAAACCAGAAAAAATTTGCTAAATATTGGTAGACAAAATAAATAATAAAAAAATATTAAATTTCTAAAGTTATTATATTCGATTTTTTAATACGAATAAAAATCTTCTCTTCTGAAATCAGCAATCTACAATTCTTTACTAAAAATTTGTTACAAAATGACTTTGCAGAAAAAACTGCTAAAATAAGCAGATTTTTTTGTTAAATATTAATAAAATAAGAAAATTACTGTTTATCAGTTTAAAAAGTTTCATCATATTGATGAAACTGTTTCATAAATCGTTTGCCATCAATTATTCTTAGTATTTATAAAGTTTTCATAGATATGATGAAGAGTTTCATTAAAAGGTATGACAAATGTTTCATAAATTTTTATCATTTAACAAAAAATTTTTAAAGTTTAACCGTGTGAATATAATTTTTTTGTTTTCCTATCAATTGAAGTTCAGAATTTTCATTTGAAATTTAGAAATCATTAAAAAGAAATTATGAATTTTCATTTGAAATTAAGAATATGTAATTTGCAATTTAGATTCTCTATTTAAAATTGAGATCCTACCATAACATCAATTGAAAGTCAGAATTTCTAATCAAAATTTTGCATGAAATTTTTCATGAAATTTTGTAAATATAAATTTAATTTTTATAAATTTGAGTGAAAACGGAAATTCTTAACATCAATTAATGTTTTTAAATTCAAAATGAAAATTCTTAACTTAATTTATTTATTCTGATTAATATTTTCAATTAATATTTTCTGCATTTAAATTTGAAATTCTGTGCAAAATAATATTGCAAATATTAATATTGATATTGCAAAATAATTGCAAAATATTGGGTTTTCAAAATAATATATTAAAAATAAATATTCGCAATTGGCAGCAGCATTTATTGTGTTTCATAAAAATTTCTTTTCATAAAAATGTATGTATTTGCTTCATCATTTTATAACATTAATGAAACATTTCATGAAAAGCTATGAAACTTCTTCATATTTATGAAATATTTTATAAATATGATTAAGATTGTCTTTAATTTGAGCATTTATTAAACAGCGTTTTTGCAACGAATATTATACCACATGTTCGGCATGAAAAATAAAAAAAAAAAATTGTTCTAAAATTTTTTTTTCGTTGCCTACTTTAGAGGATATTTTCCAAAATACGCTTCGAGGTTATCTCGAAAACTAATGCCCGAATAGGAGTAATTTTAAGGCAAAAATTATTTATTTTACTTAGATATAATTTCAATTCAAAAATTAAATTTTTCGTGCTTTTACTTAAGAAGATATGGCTATTTTCGCTTTTCTGAAAAAGCGAAATTGAACGGAAACGCACGCACCTTAGCTTCGATACATACTGTTGAAACTTTAGCTGATAATGTCACAACACTACAAAACATGATCATAAAACTTGAACAATACTTCAGAACTTGGAACCCTGAAGTTAACCTTAATAAATTCGAAATAGTTGTTTTTAGAAATGGTGGCCGACTACGATCGAACGAAAGGTGGTATTTCAATAATGATAAAGTAAAAATATCGTCAAAATTTACATACTTGGGAGTCGTTCTAACACCAAAATTAAGGCTTAAGAAGCACGTAGAAAAAAGAAATAATCTAGCGAAAACTGCAATTAATACAACTTGGCAAAGCTTTCTATGCAAAAGGGACATTAATCTGCAAATGAAATGGAAGGTATTCTTAGCGGTTGCCAGATCGATTCAATCATATGCGGCTCAAGTATGGGGTTTTGAACACTTCAATGATATTGATAAGCTTCAACGGTACTTTCTAAAAAAGATATTAAAAGAACCTGATGATACACCAAATTATGCAATAATGCTAGAAACAGGAGCAGAAGATAATCATCTATATGCAATGGGTTTGCACTTACAATATATTTCAAAAACCTTGTTTCAATATGAAGACAATAGGCTACCCCCATATTCTCTCTAAAACAATAATACGTCGGGATCTTTTTTGGGTTAAAACAATAAAACAAGGGGCCATTAATTTTAATGGGGTCAGTTTAGTATGAATCTTCTAACAAAATTAAAAGAATACAACCATCAAGAGAGACTTCAGAAAATATCAGAAAGCGAGCTAAGAATGTATAAACATTTGAATCCAGAACAAGGTCAGCAATATTTGGCAAATAATCGCTATAATGACAGAATAACCTGGATATTTAAAGCAAGAACCGGAATGATAAGGCTTAATGGTAATAAATACGGCGCGGATGAAGAATCGAAACGTTGCAACTTATGTAATCTACGCGAACATGAAACTTTTCAACATTTTATGGGGATTTGCCTAGTTTTAAAAGAATTCAGAGTATAAACTTCCAGAAATTGATCTTAGCGAAGTGAAGATGCGCAAAATACTAGATGGTCGTAAAGAAAACGATTGGGTAAACCTTACAAATTACTTAAAAAGTAGCACAACATATAGAAACCTTTTAGTATCAGAGTTTAATTAAATGCCGAAACAAGATAACTGCAGTTTTTGACAGACGTTTTTAATAAGCATTGTCATAACATTTTTTCTTTAATACATGATTATGAATCTTAATATTGTGAAAATCAATGAATTGTAAACAATTTTAATTATATTATTATTATTATTACTGTTGAAACTGAAACGATTTATTAATAATACTAAATATATTATTTAAGCCAACTTTCATAATAATCCGTCTATTTGCTTTTAAGTTAGCATGATGCCTTTTGAAGACATCCTGATCGAATACCGTGTGTCCTAGGTCATAACTAATGACCTATTATAAAAACTCAAACTTTAATCTTACTTTGGGTTTATTATCAATGGTTTCTAGTAATTAGAAATACGTTTTTAAGGTTATTTAAAAAATTGTGTTCTTTTCCTTTTTAAAAATTGTGTTCCTTGCTTTGGAAATTTTAACTTTGAGACTTTCTAGCTTCCAAGCAGTGCCCTGCACACGTAAAATTTCTTTGCAAAACATTTAGTAAATTTCGTTTTCTCTTGGAATACATCAATTTCTAATTATAAATTACTCATTTTTTTGTATTTGTGCACTATTTCTTGATGAGTGCCTTGAGGCACTCTTACCGGTGAGAAGGTTAAATTGAAAAAAAATCGCTAATATTTTAAAAATATAATATTTAAAAAAGTTGCTGAAATTTTTTTCAATTTTGGCAGTTTTTTCCATTTAAAAAAAAAAAAATTTCAAAAAACGCGCTTTCTTTTTTCAATTTTTGATATTTCTTCTAATTTTGTTGATTTTTTTCAATTTTTGAAATCTTTCCATTTTAAAAAAAGAATCTGGATTTTTTAATTTAATCAACTTTTAAAACTTTGGTGATTTTTTAAAATTTTGGCATTTTTTTAATTCGATGTCATTATGGATTAAAAGAACTGAAAATATTGAGTGCACCAAAATTCATTATTCTGTAAACATTTATAGGCTAATTTTTAAAATCACAACGCCCTGCTTCACCTAAATTTTTCATATTTTGTATTTTGTAAAACACGTTGATGAACGCTGTGGCAGTCTTCCTTGATTGCGATTTCAAACAAAATTGTATGAAACATGGAATTTTTCAAATCACCGGAGCGTTATTTTAATCAATTTAATTGTCAAATCTATCACCTATTTATTTAAGGGTGTTAAATAAAAAACAAAAAAACAAAATCCTCTACCAATTAAATATTTAAAGACTATTAGAATTTCTATTTAACAATAAACATTTCACAAATGTTTTCTATGAAATTTGTTCTTTGGGTTATTCATTTTAAGCGTTTATTTCTTAAACGTCCTACAACTTTGAAACAATTTTATTTAATATTATCAAGCAACATAAAAAATATATTAAAAAAAAACAGAACTTTCAAAGAAAACATAACTATAAAGAAAAAAAAATTAACAAGCAAAAAACTTTCCATTTCCAGCCATCCAAATAGACGTTCCTCTGTGCGTAATAGCAATAACCAGCAACCACAATTAGGTTTTACGACTACCACCACCAACAACAAAGGCAATGGCAACTCAGCCATATCTATGCATCCTTTGCGTTTTTCTTTACGACGAAATGATGCACGCAATGATGGTCGAGGCAGAACGGATTGTGCAACTGGCATTGGCATAGCCACTGTAGCTGGCACTCATAATATGGGCAACTGTTCCTCTGTTAATGGTAGTGATGATCATCATAATATACACCAACATCATCAGCAACATCATCTGCACTATAGTACAACATGCGAACAGAGTACACAAACGCCAAATTCGATTAGTAGAGAAACGCGCAGAAATCGCAATTTAAAAGTATTTCGTTTTAATTTCAATAAAGTAGCAACACCAAATATAAATTTACGGTAAGTGAGTGTGTTTTTTTTTATCAAAAATTATTCATTTTAACAATGCGGTATTAAGAAAAATATCCAGAAAGAAATTTTCACATCTACTTTTTATAAAAGTTTCAGTGTGGAGTCTCGATTTGTTTCGGAGTTATGAATTAACACTCAAAAAAGTTTTCCAGTCACTACATGACAGTTGTTTGTGTAGTAATTAGTAGTAGTAGTTTTTAACTGCAATTACAGTATTTTTTCTATAAAATAATACAAAACAACTGCTATGACAGTTATTTAAGAAAAAAGCAACTGAAGAAAACTTATGTATTTTTTAACAGTTATTTTAAGCATGTATTTTAGTATTTTAATAAACAACTACCAGAACATTAATTTCGCAGTAAACAGTTAGTTTTTGTTAGTTTTTTAAAAATAGAATAGTTTTTAAAAATTCTCGTTTAGTTTATATGTGTTATTAGAAAATTTCATTGTATTGCAAATACATAAAAACGTTATAACTGAAGTACCGTTTGGAATTTTGAATTTGCATTTTAAGTAGGAATTAGGTTATACAAATTTTTATTGTAACTGAAAAAAAATTTTTCTTTTTTTTTTAAATTATTTGTATGCCAAATGCCAAAAAAAAATAGGTGAAAGACAGTAGTTTTTACCAATTTTCACAGTTGTTTCAAAACTTTTGTAGTAGAAAATAGTCAGTTTTTCTTACGACATTTCTAGTTGTTTTTACTACATTTGTTAGTTGTTTTGCAACAGTTAAAAACAACTACATTTTTAGTTATTTTGACTATAATTACCTTTGTCGTCTTTTTAACTGAAATTTCAGTTGTTTTAACTAGCATTTTCAGTAGATTCTACTATAAAAATATATTTAGAGAAAATTTTTGAGTTCTTGAGTTGAAAATCCCACATCTCGTAAGCCGTAATTTTAAATGTTAACTAAAAAATTGTATGTTGATTAGCCACGCATTTTAATCCATAACTGGTCCATGAGATGTGGACTGTAAAACTCAAGACCCCAAAAAATTACATGTTTTACCTTTCCCTCTAAAAGATATATTTATAAGCAAATCATTTTAAAGAGTAAATTTTTACGATTAAAATATAAGAAGAATGAATTTTGTTAGACATTTTAGTGAAATTATAAGTTCTTTTACAAAATAAATTAAGTCATTAAGTCATTCAAAACTGTTGTAATATACAACATCCATACACTCATAGAAATAAACCTGTAAAAATAGCAACAAAAAATGCTACTAAAAAATTGTTAAAAATGAGCTTGCAGAAAAAACTGCTAAAATTAGCAGATTTTTTGACTAAATATTAGTAATATAAGAATAGCAAAAATAAATCTATTGAATTTACAAATATTTAGTTATATTTCAGCTAAATTTTAGTTAATTTAAAGTAACAAAATAATCTGCTAAAATCAGCAAAAGCATTTACTTACTAAATATTAGTTGACAAAAAAATCTTTAAAAAAATGTGAAATTCTTAAAGTTTTTTCGATTTTTGATCAAATTAAAATCATAAGTAAAGACTTTTCTCAAGTAAAAACTTGATTACTAAAGTACAATACTTCTCTTCCTAAAATTTATAATTTCTACTTCATTTCAGATAATAAATAATAAGCTTTTTTTACTCCAAAAATTACATATAAATTTGTAGGGTAATTTTCAGGATAAATATTCAAAAGCTTAATATTTTTTAGAAGCAAAGTGAGTCATTAACTGACAGGAAGGAAAATATTAAATATTGTAGCTTTTAGAAGGTCCTTTCAGCTTTTTAAAGCTTTCTTTTAAACAATCATCTTTTAATGAAATAAAGTGCAGCTTTTTCATACACAAAAATATTTTTAAATAAATATTTATGAAAAAATAGAAATATCATATAAAATAAAATAAAAAACGTTTATATTAAAAATATCGTGCATAAAGCTTTTATAAATAGATATTTTGTCTTCTAACAAATATGGTGAAATTCGAATTTGAGGAAATGATGAATTTTTAATTTGAGTCCAAGGAAAGATGTATAAGATTGACCTGCCTGGTTTGGTCAAAATCATAAAAAGTAAAATTACTTTTCTACCTTAACTAATCAATTTATGTTCTTATGTAGCATATCTTACAGTGCTGTTAATTTCAAAATTTACAGCATACCTTAAGGCATCTATAACTAATTTTTATTTCATTAAAGCTTCATACAAATATTTTCTTTGATTTTTAATCCATGCTCTGTATTCAATTCTTAACTTTAAATTATCTCTTAAATATTGATGATTCTTGTTCGTTTTTGTCATTTTATATGTTTTGTTATCGTGTTAACTCTTCATTTACTTTTCTTTGTCTTCGACAGTTTCCTCAATAATCGCAATAAACGCAATAACCTGTCGGCCAATGCTGTTGCCACCGAACAAAAGGCTACCAAAGTATTGGGTTTGGTCTTCTTTACATTCGTTTTGTGCTGGTCACCATTTTTTATATTAAACATTATATTTGCTGCTTGTCCAGAGTGTGAAGTACCCGAACATGTTGTTAATACATGTTTGTGGTTGGGTTATGTTTCCTCAACGATAAATCCAATAATTTATACAATATTTAATCGAACATTTCGTGCTGCATTTATACGTTTGTTGAAGTGTAATTGTGAAAGGTAAGTGGCAAAAAATTTAAATGGAAAATGTAAATGGATTAAAATGGAAGAAGTACATGGAAATTAAGTAGTAATGGCTAAGTAAAGTCCTAATTGAATTGAAAAACAAAGATTCAAAGAAACAATCATGATAAAATTCTGAATAATTAATAATAAGGGAATGTTCCCTATTTTGGGCTACGTAAAAGAAACTAGGTGGATTATTCCAAATCCAATACAATACGGCAGCTTATAGGCCAACTCTTTGGGCATTTTTTACTAAAAATAAGAAAATATCAACTGCCCGCTTTTGCACACAAACAAGGTACCACATTAGCCTACATTATTTCAAAATGTTATCTTCTATATAAGTTTCATTTAAAATTGTGAATAATATTCTTACCGTTTTGCAAAAATCCGACTTGGTAAATTCTTTCAAACTTGTTTGATATTAACTTTTTAGTTAAGGAAAAATTACACTTTATGTTGCGCTTTTTGGAACGAAACTTTTCAATTTCGAAACTTTTTTAAAATAGAAAGAAAATTAATAGCGGAAATTATTCTTAATGACGTGTTTAACATCTTTACCAAGCAACAACGCAAAAATCGAAAGGTCGACTTTTGTGAACAGTTCACATTAGCGAATATTTCTTTAGTAAAATTGATATATAAATATATTTCATTCCAGCAGAAAAAGAGAGTACATGACTTATGCACATGTAAGTTGCATTTTGCAAACTTTAACTAATATTTCGAAATAAATTCTTTAATAGGAAGCATCCAGGAAATTTCAAACTGCGCACTTAACTGGGCTTTTGAATGCTTAAGACAGAATTTTTACAAAAGAAGCTTTAATGACATTTTAAATGTAGTAGTTCTTTGGTAAAAAGTTTAAGGAAATTGTATGATACTAATTTAAATATTTAAATTTTGTCGTTAAACAAAATTTTGCTGTCGACATTAAGATAAATAGCTTTTAAAATGTTAAGATATTTGCTTAATAATTAAAATTACTTTTAATAATTTAAAAAGCTTTCATATAAAAGCTTTGGCGAAAAACAATTAGAGGATTTTATTTTTAATAGCCTTTTTAAAGCCTTTTTGAATAAAAGCTTTTCTTTAAGCAAAGCTCTTTAAAGGATAATACAATAAAATAAATTTCAATTCAAGTTTTTCCATTCTAAAAGCAATTAAAGGCTTTAAAATGTTATTTCCGCCTAATAATTTAAATATATATTTATAAGAGTTTTTATATATTTTTTACATAAACTTTTAACTAAAAATAACTTAAAGCTGTTTCTTAACTAAAAACAATTTGTAAACAGATCTCCTTTCGTTTTTTTTAAGCATTAAAAACAATAAAATTTGAAAAAAAGCTTTTCAACTAAATGCTTCCAAATCAATTTTTTAACATCTTCTAAAAGTTTAAGATGTCTGCTTAGTAATTTGAATTGCTTTTATAAAGAGTTTTTAAATATTAAATTTTTACCTTGAAACAATTAACTACATAACTTTTAAAAGGCCTTTTTAAAGTAAAGCAAATTTAAACTAATTTGTTCGAAAAAAATTTTAAAGTTTTTAAATAAATTACAAAAGCTTTGATATTATTTGGGTGTAAGACTAAATATAAATGCTTTAATTAAAAACACTTAAAAATTTTTAATTTTAAACTTTTTAAACGAATTTTGGTGGTAAAAGCTTTTTTTTTAAAAGCTTTTTACAAACATTTCTTGACGAGAATTCAAAATTTTTTTAATAAATTTCGGAAGATTTGCTATTTTGTATTTATGCCTTTGAATTCTATTCAAATCTGCATATCTCTTAACAAATTAACTAGAATAAAAAAGATCGCAAAATAACTCTTGTTTTTAATTTTTAAAAATAAAGTAAAAATTTACATGATTTTTAGCTCTTCCTAACACTTTAAAAGATTACTGTCTGTTTGGTTCTAAAACAGTTTCAAAGGTCTAAAAGTTTACAATGCTTTTTATAAAGCTTTTTTATACAAACAGTTATTATTTGTACAAACAGTTATAATTCGACCTCTCTAGAATTACAGATATGTAAAAAAAAATACATATTTTTTTTTGAAAAAAGACGATAAAGTAAATTTTTTAAAGCTTTTTTTGAGAAAGCCTCTAGATTTGTTATACTTGATATTAAGCTTCAACAAGTAATAAATGCGAACAGTAAAAAAATTGGATTGATGTTTGCTTTATGATAAAAGCTTTTACAAAGCTTCTTTAATATTTTTAAAAAAGAAATATTTTTACTCTTAGGCGCGATTAGTGAATGTCACGTTAGCTACTAACTTAGACTTTAATTGAGACATTTGTTGCTTTTTTCCATATAAATTTTCAATATAACTGTTTGTATAAATTTAACTGGACATTGAGTAATCGGGTCTTAATGAAATTAAACCTTCTTATGTCAAGATTAAAAAAAAAAGCTTTATTAAAACAACAAGTTTTTGAGAGCTTAATATGTATTGTTTAAAGGCATTTATTGCTAAATATATGAAAAATGTAAAAGCTTTCATAGAAAACTTTGTTTTACAAGTTATCTGTTGAAATGTATGCTTTTTTAAGTTTTGATGGAACTGTCCTCTTACGAAGTTTAGTTTAAGAAAGCTTCTGTTTCACAAAATTGTATATTACTAATGCATAGTTTTGTTTTTTTAATATCCTTTTTAGATCTGGACGACCCACACGTTTTCGTTCGGTAACCGAGGGACGTAGTGCACTTAGTTTATGTGCTCCCTCAGCATTGCCATTGGCCATATCATTCCAGGGTGCACCATTAATGTCCACAACAAGAAATTCATCATCAAACACGAATATGAATGCACCGCTAAGTGATTTTCGTGGTAGTTATACAATTACTGATGATGAGTGTTGATACAACTAAGCAATGAAGAATTTTGAGGAGGAACAACATCCAAACCACACCTACACCGCAACACATTATTAATATTTTGATGTATATAAAACAACTTTTTTTTTGTATTTTTATTATTATAGTATTTTTTATGTAAATGACAATGTTTTTTAAGGATAACAATAATAGGCATATGTTTGTCCTCCGCATTTTGATAATAGGGTGACTTTTATTAATGTGATGATAAATTCACAACAGGTACAAATATTAGTTTCGAACTATCCAGTTGGGAGTACATTTCCTATATTTTGGGAAAGGTCTTAAAGCATACACAGAAAAATAAAATTACATAGTTCAAATTATAGTTTCAAAAATGTTTGTGTAAAGAAAAAAACTAAATTTAAATATTTGAGGACAAAAATAACGAATTCAAGTTATGGCTGAATTGCCTTTTTTCAGAATCGAAAAACGTATGGCATTTAGATTGCTTTAGAGCTTTCGTCTTTTTCCTTAAATTAAATAAAAAAAAAATAAAATTAGTTTTCCACACAGAAAAAATTTAGTTGGACCAAAAAAAATATTTTTTTTTCAGTAAATTAACAAAACCAATTTTTTAATGAAACTTCTTAATTGAGTGTAAGCAAATTTACATAAATAAAATTAAATTTATTCATACAATTTTATGAAAATTTTAATTAAAGTAATGAAAAGTATCAAAAGACGAATTCCAATGCAATTTCCTTGATGTAACCCTTTAACCGGCAAGCCCGCCTCTAGGCGGGTTATTTAAATTGACCCTAAGCGAGCCAAATGGATATTTTATAATAAGAAATTAAGCTATTTGGATAGAAAACCAAATTTACAAACTAGTATGAGAACTATTTTTGTGTGCGCAGTGCATGGTTTGGAAGCGAGAAGTGTGGAAATGTGGAAAAAAAGAATATCTCACAAAGTGAGATTGAAGCTGAAGCATTTAAAAAAGCTCTTATTTTGGCCCAAGGATATACAGGATTAAAACAGGATGGAAGGATTTTCATGAAATTTGGTTATATTTGGCAGAAAGATTATATTTGGCAGAAATATTATATTTGATTATATTCAAGCTAAGGTTCTTTTTCCCCCACTTTCGCATTTTTTAAAAAACGGAAATGGCCATATCTTAACTAAAAGTACAAAAGGTGTAATTTTGCGACTGTAGTTATATCTTCGTAAGAGGAATAATTAATGCCTAAACATATTTATTTTTATGGATTAGATTTTGAGATTCACTCTTAACATATTCTTTCTGATATCGCCTAAAATACGCAACAACAAAAAAAAATCTAAAAGAACATATTGTTTATTTTTCGTGCCGAACACGTGGTACAAAGTTCATGGCAAAAAAAAACTTAGGCCATCTTCAGGGTTAACTCAAAAATTCTTTAATATCATTCAGATATCGGAACTTGGTTATAATGCATAGGTCGGCAGAGCGTAAAATGAGGTTGTGTGTGTGAGCGTACTACCCAGCAAACACTAAATCCAGAGTTTCAAATTACCATTATAGTTCCTTACACACAAAAAATAGTTGCCAATAACTTGACTAAAATAGCCCTATCCAAGTTGTTTTGTAAAATTTAAATAAGTTTTTAAATTGTTTAGCCAAAAACTTTGGAAAATTTACCAAGATAGATAGGGCTAATTTAGTCGTTATTGGCAACAATTTGTATGTGTGTAGCTAATTGTGTTACGCTTTTCACTTAAATATACATATAACACTTCGGGGAGACAAGGCAAGAGATTCTATACATTTTGTTTTATAATTAAGCTTTTGCAAAATTTTATCTAAAAGTTTTTAACAAATATCCCATCAGAAAATGGCCTTCCATGCCTAACAATATCCAAGCTTATTAACCTTGATATCTCCAATTGCACTTTTTTATTTTCTGACTTTTGCTCGTTTTGATCCACAGCTAGCCACCATTCTTTTATTTTTTGCACATAAATGTTTTTATTTTTATTTAAAAGCGTTTCTCTTTCCTTACCTTGAAAATTATTCATATCACTATGAAAGGCATCATAATGTCTTTTAATGACATATTCCCTTTTTTCCTTAAATATTTGATAACATAAAATGCATTGCATGTAACCAAATGCATTATCAATCATAAAATATTTTTCGTTATTCATTATTAAATATAAATGTTTGTTGGGTAAGTATTGCTGAAAAAAATATAAAAGCATCCGCCGCTTGTACACTTGTCAGAGTCTCATCGACAACTAAATGAAAGAGCATAAGTATATGTGTGAAGTGGTCTTTGCACAATTGTGCTATGAAATGCCGACCTATGTTATAATGTCTCCAAATAACAAAAAATAAAATATATCTTTTTGCCTAATTGTTCCATCGAATACTACATTGGGCGAATTCTCTGCATGATATTAATTTATTTTCGCATAGTAGCAACTGGAACTCGTCCATAGAAACTTTTAATATAACTAATGCAAGTTTTCATAAAATTTTATGAAAAATATCATTTTATTTATTAAAATATTTATTCATTTCCTCAATAAAGAATTTACTTTAAAAAACTAGTTTCATAAAAGTATGAAACTTTTTATTAATTTTAAGAAAATGTTATGAAGAAAAGTTTCAATAGTTTATTGACATATGCAAAAACAAAAAAAAATGATAATTAAATGTATTGACATGTCTGATCATATATGTAAATATTACCGCACTTTTCGTTAATGCACACAGATGAACATA
This sequence comes from Delia radicum, assembly GCA_021234595.1. Taxonomy (NCBI): domain Eukaryota; kingdom Metazoa; phylum Arthropoda; class Insecta; order Diptera; family Anthomyiidae; genus Delia; species Delia radicum. The sequence goes on from CM037851.1 coordinate 37,991,266, forward strand.
GATGATTCCTTTTATGAACATACAAGAATGCTTTCTGAACATATATGAATCGTGTATCGATGCATGTGGACATGTATGAAGCATGTGTGTTCATATATAAATCCATATATGTCGATTTTAAACAGGGTATTGAAAAATAACTAATAATTGCAGGAAAAATGTCTACAATGTCGTAAAATACATTTTTAATACAAACATTTTAAAACAACTTACAATTTGGTAATAATTACTGCATTTTAACTGTTGTTTCAGATAAAAAATATTTTTTCCATTTAAAATAGTGCATAAGATATTAAAATCATAACGCATTTTAAATTCACGATTGTTTGAGAAAAATCTATAGTTTATTGTAATCAAAAAATTCTTCATAAATTCATACTGATTTTGAAGAAAAGATTTTCAAATTATAATACATTCCGATTAGGAAATTATAAGAATTAAAAAAACTTTCAGATTTTAGGCCTTAAAAAATCAATTATTTTGAAAATGTATCTTGTTTTCATTCCTTTTAAATTCCATAACTATTTGAAGTAGTTTTTTGAAAAAAGCCATCCTAATACCCTTGATAATAATAAAAAATAAAAGCATAAAAAACAATAACATTGCGAGTTTATTTGTCCTTTTTTTTGTATTATCCTTTCATCCTTACGTTCCATTAACAATATAATCAAAATTAATATGATGTATAAATTTGTCTATATGTGTAATATCTATATACCCAGCAAAAACTTTATTTACCACTTAAGTGGTTATATAATGAAAATAAATATCTCAACACATTATAATTCGGGGTCAGCACCAGTTATTTTTTTTTAACGAAGTCGTTTTTGTAAGCAGTCAAGCTCACTAACAATTGCTTATTTAACTAAAAAAAATAATGTCTTTTTGTCAACAACTTTTTTTTTATTACTGATAAGTAGGGCAACCAAAAAAAGAGCTAGAGCTTGTTTTTTATTTGAAAAGATGGAACTATTTAGACTAAATACAAGTGCAGATCATGAAATTATGAACATTTTAAGCTGTATTTGTTAGAGTTTTTTTTAGCTTATTTTTTGATATTTGCTAATTTTTAGCTTATTTTTTAATATAAGCTACTTTTTGTATATTTCTTTAAAAAGTATGCTTATTTTAGATATTTTTTGCTATTTTTTAGCAATCGGTAATTTTAAGATTTTTTTAATTGAAAATTTAATGTTACATGTTGTTGGTTTATCAAAAACTATTTTGATAAACCAATTTGAACCTTAAATCTTCAATTTTTCTATTGCATATTTGTTTGACTGACGAAGTTCCAAGTTACAAACTATTATTTGTTGTAACGATTTCAATAAAAACTAATGAAATTAACGGTTTATTTCTTAAATTTAAAGGCCTATTTTTTATATTTAAGCGGCTTATTTTTTAATGTTTTTCGGCCTTTTTTAAACGATTAAAACTTTGTTTGGTAATAAGGATAAGTATAAGTGTGTATTAGTTACAAACTTGTAACCACCTATTTTTTATTAAGCATACGAATAACTAATTACTTTGGTAAGCACTTATTTTTTATATTTTTGTAATGCAGCGGGTAAGCGAGGTACAAATTTTGTGCTTTTTTCATAAAGCAAATATGTAAAACTACTTACAAAAACGACCTCGTCCAACAAAAATAAGTTAGTTTTGACGCCGAATTATATGCAGTTGGACCTAATTCTACTGCTTAATATTTACATACTGGTAATGAGAGCACATTATTAAGATTTTGCTGGGTTACTCTAAGTGTACATTGTAAGTAGTGTATTTTATGATCTAATTTATATTTTTATTTCAATTTTCTTTCTGACGCTTAAAATAATCAAATAATAATAATAGTCTTATTATATTTTTTACTACACTTTTTTAAACAATTTGTATGCTTAAGTATTTCAATATTAATTTAAAAAAGAAATAAATTAATAGCAGATAAATGTCAATAACTTATATGGGAGTTACGGCGGTGCCAAAATTAGCCGAACTAACAAAGAAAGAACAACAAATTTGGGAACATTTTTCTTTATTTCTCAACATAATGTCTAGCTCCTTAAAATAGCCATCAACTGTCGATTCCCCTATGCATTGTTGGCAAATCTCTTACCAGCGAGTCATATTTTCAGGTTTGGAAATTAGAAAATGATCTGAGGGAGCTAATCAATAAAATTGTAACATCGCCAAACACTCTATTGAAACATCTTCACGGTGCTATTTTTGTTCTATTGTGAACAAACGCGACACCTATCTTGCGCAAATTTTCGTTCAAATTGCAGATCGAACGGCCTCATCTAAACTCTGCCACGAAGCTGCAGACTCCCCCAGAGTAGAATCTAGCTCAGCTTTAATATTGGTTGGACTGAGACATTTCAAATGAAGGTACTGAATTACATAACGACTACCAATTTTTTTCCATGTTTACAAATTCACTGAGATCGTTTAATTTTTATTGCACCAAAAAAACTACTGAACAACGTGGCGCCTTGGAACTTAAAACATATATTTTATAAGGTTGCCACTTTCCACCAAATTAATTTTTTTTTTCAAACTACTGCCAACCATCTAAACGTCAGGTTTGCTAATTTTGGGACCCCTCTCTACCAGTTTACAGTGAGTGTCAATGTCAGATTGTATATAAATTTTATAAAAAGTGTTGCCAACCTTTGTTAAGATGAATTCGATCTTTATAGTCAATATTTGTATATAAACTAAATACAAACCATTAAATAAAATTTAGTTTTTAATAAAGTATTTTTAATTTCAAAGGAAATTTAAAGCAACAAACCACTCCTTTTCTAGTAGTAGTGTCTAATATACAGGGTGTATAATTAAACCTTTAACAACAATACAAAAAAATAATAATTTAATTTTAAGCTTTCATGTATTACCTACTAAGGTCCGATTACTGAAGTTTCAGTTTAAATTTAACAAACAGTTTAATTGAAAATTTATATGGGAAACAACAACAAATATGTCAGTTGAAGTCTCAGTTAGTAGCTATCTGTGCATTCAGTAATAGGGCCTAAATAAAATAAGTAAATAAATGTTAATTTCAAATTAAAAAAAATTATATCAATGTGTTTTATTTCAGCACAGGTAAGAAAAATATTAAGGAAAAATCGTTTTTTGAAAACCCGGTTAAAAATCAACATATATGCATCAATTAATGAACATGTATGAACTCATTCAGGCTCTTATAGGAAGTGATTCGAGGTCATAAATTTCCATATACCACCGTATGGGAGACATATATGTTCATATGTTATCATATATATAAATATTACCTCAATTTTCGTTAAAGTACACATATGACCATGTATGGAAATGTATAGACATGTATAATTATATATGTAAATATTACCGCAATTTTCGTTAATGCACACAGATGAACATATAAGAATGATTTATGAACACATTTGAATCATGTATGGATACATGTGCACATGTATGAAGAATGTGTGTTCATGTATGCATCCATATTTGTCAATTTTTAACAGAGAACTAAAAAAAAATAGTTTTTTTTAAATACCGCTGTTTAAACCAAGATTTTTGAAAAAATGCATTTTACCTTCAAACCCGTTAAAAAGATATGGACGAGTAAGTACGACTACTTTTGTTAAAATTTAGATTTTTTATATTTCCACAACCGTTAGAGCTACCAACCCAAAAATCCGCAAAATCCAAGATATATTTTTTTAAATATGTGCGAAAAAATCGCACTAATGTCCAAACTTTTCCATACATGGTTATATGTGTACATTAATGAAAATTGAGGTCATATGCTCATAGGAGCTCATAGGGTAATATGCTCATAGGAGTTCATATGTGACCATATATGAATCCTAAATGGTATTTAAATTTGGACTCCCATGAGTTTTTTCAGGTTTTCCTTCATATTTAATAATTTTTTTTTTTTTCAATTAAGGTTTTTCCATTCCGGGGCATTAAAAGAACAACAGAATCGTTAGTCTTGATCATATTGCTAGTTTTAATCGAGAGTTCCTACAAAAATTGCGATCTTTGAAGTTTGTGAGAGTTTTTTCGATTTTTCTCATATTTTCTTTTCTGAAAAGTTTTTATGGAACATAAGGAACAAAACAAAAAAAAAGAATTTCATCGTTCGCATCGTGAGTTATGGTTTTGAGTTTGACAAAAATCATGGAAAAAGTCACTTTCGGTTTTTCTCGAATTTTCCAATTTTCCGGGTAACTTTTCTAAATTTTCTTTTCGTAAGAACCATACTCAGACTATTACAAAATTTTCAGAAAAAAAACATATCCAAATAGGTCCAGAAGTTCTGAAGTAATGCGCTTTCCAACGAACATCATTTTATTTGTATTTATATATATATTTTTGAAAAAGAGCATATCTCAAATATGAAAATTTAAATTTTTTAAAGCAATGTTAAAATACTCGAGAAAAGAAAAGTTTTTCTACCCATATTGTCTCTGTTTTGAAGACAGCGTTCCCACCAATTAGATGAAAAAAAGCTCTCGGAAAAGTTAAAAAAGGAATGCAATCGAGATACTCATCTGAGAGAGTTCCCTAGTAAGCATTAAGTCAGATACAATGAATAAGGATCGTAAAAGAGAACATCCATTCAATGACAAGACCATATAAAATTATTTGGTTCCGATCCAAATTTTGGTAACATCGAAATAAAATTAAATAAGCCGTTTTGCGTAAAATGGCAGAGGCAAGTAAAATTGCATCTTAGTATACATGATGTCATACTTAACTATATAAAATTGTACAAAACTGGATCATATTATACAAGATTATATAATATTATTTTTGCTCGGGTTATTTGAAATTTAATATTACTAGCAAAATGTATTGATAGTAATATTAAATGCGTATTTTTGCATTCCCAGGCAAAAATGGGATCATATATGAACATACATGATCATATATGGGCTTGTGTATGATCACATTTGGGTATAGATGGCCATATATTTTCATATAAGGTCCAATATATGACCATATATGATCTCATGTACTACCGTACATGCTACGATCCGAAATTTTAGGGTATATGGTCGTATATGATCATATATGATCATATGCCCTCAAATTTCTTATCAGAACATATATATTCATATATGAGACCATATATGGTCATATATGAGACCATATATGGTCATATATTGAACTACATATGGTCACAAGCTGAACTATATACATACATATATTGCCAGCTATAACCATATATAATCATATACAAGCCCATATATGGTCATAAATGTTTATATACGAATCAACTTACACATGGGTTAACAATATAAAATGGTTAAAAGTATAATCCAGGACAATTATTTTCAATAACTGAACCAATAAAATGCATCATTTATAAAAAAATAAATAAATATCATTTGATACTTAATCACGATTTTTTTATATTTTGCTATATAAATATTACAAGAATTTTCCATTATATCATGTGGAAATGTGATACCAATATCAATAATAAATAAAATAACAAAAATAGAAATTGCAATCATAAACTGTATGACTAAAAATAATAAAGGATGCTGCAAATAAAAAGAAATGCATATTTACTTAATAGTGAATAGCAGAGTTTTCAAAGAATGGAAACTAAAAGAATTAATATGGCTTTAACTGTTTGTCTTGAAGTTTAAAGTGAAAGTATTGGCTTTATGTGAATTTTCTTTTGAAAAATCATAAACTGGTCATGATTTCACCAAAAATTTTCTCATTGAGCCGAGCAGTTTAATAAAATGAGCAGGATTGGTTTAGAAATTTACAAAATTTTGAATGAAATGTGAAACTACCTCTAGTTGTACACAGCAAAAAACTTAAAAAGAATTATAATTACGAAATTGGTAATATAAATTAATATTTTAATCGGTTTTGCACATATAATGCAAATGTTAATATTTATTACTAAATATTCTACATTATTAATCAAAACATTTAAAATATAGCATTATTCAATATTTAAATTATTCAAATCTTTAATTAGATATTATAGGTTTAAAATTGTTTTTGTGTGCCTGTACAATCAAATTAAAAACATAAAATATTTTGAACTTTAATTTTATTAAAATTTGTCATCGATTAACTTAATTTAAAACTTTCCAAATACACACCCATAATAAAATACAATACAAAATTTATAATTCCTACTAGTGGGAAATAAAAGATATGGAAAGAGTTATTCTTCTTGATATTAATGAAAGAATTTCATCGAATTTTTTCGTCGATTTAATGTAGAATTTCATTATATTCAAGAAATTTTACTAATATTAAGAAATTTTTCATAAACTTTATTTTATCAAATTTCATAGTTTCATAAAAAAATTAATTCGATTATTAATGAAACAATTTTATACAATATTTTTCCTAGATATAATTAAGATTTTCATTACATCCAAGAAATTTTATTAATATTAAGAAATTTTTTCATAAATTTTCATAGTTTCATAAAAAAAATGCATTCAATTTCTTAAATTATCACTTCATAAATTTAATGAAAATTTTCTTTGGAACTATGGAATTATTTTATTTTTCATAATATTTCATTAATTTTGATACATTTCAAACTTTAGTTTTAATATTTACATAATTCTCAAGTGTTCAACATATTTTATAAAGTGCTTCATTATTTCAAAGTAGATTTATATTAATTTTCGACTTCTTAGCTAAGTTCCAATGTATTTTTCAAGACATTCATGAAAAGTTTTATTAATTCAAAGAACTTCTTAATATTAAAAAATGTTCAAATATTCTACTTTTAAATTTTAAAAAAGTAAAACCAAGAGTTTATTTTTCGATCTTTTATCATAAATTATGATGTGAGCAAGATTATTAATTTTTAAGATCATTTGTTTTTTGTTAAATAAAAAACCGTGCAATGTTTATTTATTAATTCAAAATGTCTTCATCCGCTAATACAAGTTTGATAAATAAAATATGTTTAAATATGTTTTTTCGACCTTTAATTGTGTAATGAAAATGAAAATTATTCAAGTTCGAGGCCATACTCTATATTTCTTGATTAGGATATTGTCCTAACAAATAATCTATAGAGTTTTTGTTTTCAAATTTATTAATTGACCACTTTCAGGAATGTGTTAATAGATCTATTTCGGGAATTTTCTATGTTCCCATCATCAGAACACGTTTTGAAAGAAGTGACAATCCCATGCAAAACATCAAACATTCATATAAACTAGTTTTCTCACTAAATGAGAACTAATATATGAGCTCGAAGTTAAAGATTATCACCATTGATCAAAAATAAATTGAAAACTTCTTTGCTATGTGCACCATCTTTGGTAGATATATAATACACGCTTTTTGTTTTTTCTCCTTTTTATTTTCACACTTGTTTGGTTTTGTTTAAAAACAAGATGTAAAGGGGGAGTAATGCAGGCTTTATCTAATGACAGGTCCTAACATGTTTCATTTCGCGTCACCGAAAATCTTCAGAGGACCAATGTAGAGGGGGCAGAAAGAATATTTATCCAAATTATCATTTTTCAAGGAAAAATGACGCTTTACCCGTATTGTTTAATTTACATGATGAGAAGTAAAAAAAAAAAAACAAAATTGGAAGAATTGAACTAATTCATATCAAAAATAAAACATTTTCAACTTGATCTTTTTCCTTCAAAAACTATTATTTGGGTAAATCTTCTACCGCTTCTACATTGGTCCTCTGAAAATTTTCGGCTACGCGTAATTAAACATGTAAGGACCTGTCGTTAGATAAAGTCTGCATTAAATTAGTGGATGAACAACTTTTATTTTAAAACGATTTAATCTCTCCTTTCCCCTTTCTCCCTTTTTTCCTTCTTTTTCTCTTTTCCTTTTTTCGTTTTTTTCTTCACTTTAAATGTTAACATTTTGCTTAAAAAAATTTAACGAAAATAATTTTTAATGAAAATTAATTTCAATGGAAATACAATTTATGTGAAAAATTCCCAGTTATAATATAAGCAACTATTATATTCTGTTTACGAATTACTTGAGGAAAAACAAATTGTATTCAATTACATGACTTTATTTCACATTTTCACATAATATTAAAGTTTATATGCAATTTAATTTGCCAATTGTAATGAACACACAACTACAGAAGTATTTTAAATTATATTATGGTAAAAAAGTATTGGGAATTCCGAAATTGTGTTATGATATACGCCGTTTAACATTTTTCTGTTTTTAATAACAGTTCCGTTTTAACCCATTGATTTTAAACGCTATATCTTCTTGCTGAAGTATAATTAACTGGTTTAGAACAGCAAAAATAATTAAACATCTTGACTGGAGTGTAAGTATATAAATAGTAACAAATTTGTATCCATATGTGTTATGTTTAATTGTTATATTTATGGAAAAATAAGATTAAAAGGATCAAAATTAGTTCATCGATTGTATAAAGTTTTTGGAAATCTTACCGATCGGACCATGAATTTTTCAAATACGCAAAGTCAAAAATGATGCAAACTTCATTTCGTTTTTACCTTAAACATAAATAATGGTTACTTTTTATTGAAATACTACTACACTTATAAAAATTATATTGTCGGGGTCAAGAACCACTATATTTTTGTAAAAAATTTTAAAAATCGTTAAACTTTCCAGTGTAGAAAAGCATTACCATATAAATGTTTATTTAAATACATATTTGATAATGGCAAGTACTTACAATTGTCATTACTAATTCTTTCTTTACTTTCCAACTTACTAAACATCAAAAATAAGTAGTTATATATGTACATACTAGAGTTGAAAAAATAATGATTCTAAAAATAGAATTTTCAAAAAATTTTCCGATCATTACCTTTTATTTAAAATAATGATAAAAATTAGTACTTATGAGTAACTCATTATTTTTTGTATTGAAATAATGGGAAAATTAACTGGTTATTGGTAAATCCTTATTATGTGTGTTAAAATAATGCAGAAATTAAGATAATGTCATTACTATTAGTGATAAAAATAATGACATGTCATTACCGTTTCTATACTGGGTTCATATATTTTTAAATCAAGATTTTTTGATAAAACTTTACAAAATTAAAACTTTTAATATATTTCCAATCTTCTAGAATTTATATTCTGTCAAAGAGTCGACTTTGGCGGTTTCTAATATTTCCACTAAAGACTGTTTTAAGACAACAAAAAAATATAAAAAAAATTCTTAATGAAGCAAAATTTTGGGTTGAAACCCGTCCAGCGAATCGATGACAAAAACAGTTTTCAAAATAATGGTTCTATAATTTTCTAGCATAGTGTAAAAGTGTAAACATAGACAAATTGCAATATAAGTACAACATTGTAAAAGTGCAAATGGTTGTAAGATTGTTTTCCACTCTTTACATCAAATTGTTTATAACTAACTATATATTTCAGTGTTATGAAAAAAAAGAGAACAGAAGATTATATTTGACAATGTGTCTACAAAGTTGGTTATATGAATGTAATATGGTAACATTAATTAGTTTGCCTCATGTCAAAGCAAATATAATACTTAAAGCGATTTAAATGGTACAAAGTAAGATACTGAAATTGTCTGTTCAACTTTGATGTATTGTTAATAGATAAAGAGTTTTAATAAAATGCAGTATTTACAAATATTATTTGAAAATACACGGAAAACTTTAAGATTATATTTTTGCTCCATATTTTTATCAAATACAGTTGAACCTCGATTATCCGGGTTGCACGGAACCGGACTCAGCACGGATAATCGAAAACACGGTTAATAGAAGTTATTAATTTTTCCCGAATTTGAACTCTTTATATGTAGGTGAAAAGAAAAAAACAAGCAAATAAATATGTGTGCTGCATAACAGAGGTGAAGCACGGTTAATAGAGGAAAAAAATAATAGCACGGATAACAGAGGTAAAACCAGTTAATAGAGGTAAATCAAACCACCAGCATGCCGGTTAACAGATGTACCCGGTTAATAGAGGCCCGGATAATCGAGGTTTAACTGTAATAGAAAAATGTATTCATGCACCAAAATTTATCTTGTAATTTATATATACCCGATTAAAAAAACTTAATATGATGCAACAAAGAAATGTATCAAATTTGATATAGCCTTATATCTAAGTGAAATATAATATGGTCCGAAAAATGGTGGATTGAATTGTATATAAGGTTGAGGTTAAAAAGAACAATAAAATTTTTTCTCTAAAAAAAATTATAAATACTATTAATTTTCAAATCAAATCAGACTAGATTAGTTTCTGCCCTTTTATGGACAGGCGTCATCAGTGATTTTCCAATTAAATTGTATTAATATTTGTGTCCTATAATTATCAGATTATCTCTATATGATAATTTTTTTATTTTTTTATATTGGCAATACATTGTTTTGTTCAATCCCATATATTAATTTAATTCTGCCAATCCAATTATATATTGCCCGTCTAATTGTTTATGGTATAACATATTATAAGATACAACAATTAAATGTGCCGCTCTACGAAAAATTACAAAGGCAAGTAAAATTTTATTCTACATACATGACGTCATACTTAACTATAGTAAATTGTCAAAAACCGGACCCCATTATACAAGATTATATAACAGTATTTTTACTCGGGTAATCTCGCATTTTTTAAATTAAATTTCAAAGAGAAAAAATTTCATTACCAGAGCAGCATTTATAATATGCGTTTAACTCCTAATGAAAAAAGTCCCAAGAAAAATTAAATAACTCCCAAACCGAAAAAATTAAATAACTCCCAAAAGAAATGAAATAATATCCAAGAAAGAAATTAAATATGTCCCAATGAAATATAGCCTAAGAAAAATTAAACAACTCCCAAAAAATTTTATATAATTATCGTATCAACAGGGCAACCACACTCAGGGAACTTCTGCTTTAAAAATATGTAGTTGTTTGGGTTGTAATACAGCTTCTTTATTTTTAATGTAAATGTCAGTCATTTGTAGATCACAATAAATTGTTTACTAAACTTGTGGTTCATTTAAAAAACCAAACACTTCAAATGATTTTTATGATTTTACATTCATTTTTTACAGTAGTTTTTTGTTATTTAAAAAAATAAAAATAAATGTTTTGTTTATTTTTTAACTGCAATTGTTAATATTTTTTTGAACAATTAAAAACAAATGACAATGTTAGTTGAATTAAATGTAATGTAAGTCGCCCTTTCTTTAAGTGAAATTTCATTTGTTTTTAACTACATGTCAAGGTTGCCATATGACAAATTTCAAAAATGGTCAAAATACAAGATATTTTTTCAAAAAGAATTAAAAATCGGCTAGTTTACAAAATTTAAATGTCATATATATTTGAATACAGATTTGTTAACAAATTCATACAAAATTTAATTTTTTTAAAAAACTTCAAAATACTTAATGAAGTATTCTTCTATATATCTGCGAAGTTTGGTTGAAAAATGTCCAGCGGATCTATGACATGTCTTTAATAAGTTAACGATGTAAAAATTAAATTTATTAATGATCTTCAAAAATAAAATAATATTCTTATCAGACTTTTAATTCAAAAGTCTTTTAATTAAGTTATATCGGAAGGTTAAAAAATGATTCAAATTTTTCTTTCAAAGGGATATTAAATATTTAGTTATTAAATTTTAAACCTTAGGCGGTAAATGCACTTCCCGCAACAATTTCCGTTAATACAAATGAAATGAGGTTTGCTAAGCCAACTGCCCCAATACATTTAAAGAAAATCGTATGAATGTTAAATTTAGAGTATTTTTTGTCCGATATGAGACGAGTAAAAACTGGCACAACGTTTTTAATTGTTTCTAAAAAGTATGCGTGGTTAAATATTTACAAGTTTTTGGATAATTTTTTGTATATTATTTATAATAATTTAACTAAATTAAATAAAAAAAAAAACTTAATATTCAAAATTTCGAAAATTTCACATAAACAAGAATTATCATTTTTTTCAAATTATTTTGCTTCTACATTGGTCCTCTGAAGATTTTCGGTGACGCGAAATGATCCTGTCAGTAGATAAAGTCTGCTTTAAATTAGCGGATGATGAAATTTTTTAATTAATAATTTGTTTATGTTGTTTAACAAAAAAACAAATGATCTTGAACTTGAATAATCTTGCTCACATCATAATTAATGTATGATAAAAGATCGAAAAATAAACTCTTGGTTTTAATTTTTTAAAATTTAAAAGTAAATCATTTATTATTTTTTCTTTAATTGCAACTATTTTATCCAAATATCATCTCCAAATTAAGCATTATAAAATATCTTAAAAATTAAGTTTTCAAAAAACACGTTTTCGCAATTTTGTGGGTCATTTTTGATTACAAGCATTTCATAAATTTGATTATTCATTTTTTCATAAAAGTCAGATGATAACAGTTATTTTTTAATTTTTATTTTTTCGAGCAAAAATAAAAGTTATTTTTTGATTGTTATTTTTTCGAGCAAAAGTAAAAGTTATTTTTTGATTTTTATTTTTTCGAGCAAAAATTGAAGTTATTTTTTGACTTTTATTTTTTGATTTTTCAAAAAATAACTTTTATTTTTGCTTGAAAAAATAAAAATCAAAAAATAACTTTTATTTTTGCTTGAAAAATAAAAATCAAAAAATAACTTTTATTTTTGCTCGAAAAAATCAAAAAATAACTTTTATTTTTGCTCGAAAAAATCAAAAAATAATTTTTATGTTTGCTCAAAAAAATAAAAATCAAAAAATAACTTTTATTTTTGCTAAAAAAAAACTAAAAATCAAAATTTTAAAAAGCAATGCATTTTATTATAGACTAGTTCATAAGGATCAAAATAGTATACTTGAAATAGTTTTCCGACATTTACTTCTAGTTGCTTTTTTTTGTTTAAAAATTTGAAAATAACTGTTATTTTCGGTCCCTGATTACAAGCTAAAGCGATTTGATGATATCCTAGGAAGTCAGAATTAAAATTTTAAGTATTAAATGAGTAAATGAAATTTAAAACATATAATTTTTTTAAAAAAATTCAAAACTAGTTCTAAAATATCTTAAGTATTCGAAATATATATCTTAAAAGTACAATGCGTATAAAGAATTTTTAATCACAGGTATTATAGATTAATCACACCCATTGTAGTGTTAACTAATACATTTTTCAATACTTGAGATAATAATTATTAAAATATTATTATATTATTTTAATTAATACTCTTATTATTTTATTAATATTATTTTAATTAATACTTCGACCACTTTTTGGAAAAATTTAAAAAGTTTCTTAATTATTAATTCGCCTGTTACTTTAACATTAATAAGATATACTTTCTTTTGCTGGACAGTTGGCTTGGAAAGCCACATACACTTGTGTTACATCACACTTCACAGTAAATTGCGTTACATGTTTAAGTTCTTATAAAATACAGTTTTTAAAGCCAAAATCCGCACAAGAAAATATTTAAACATAAATTGTCTACATACGAAAATATGTAAACTGAATACATTTTAAATAATACGTACTTACATTTTAATTTAAAGTAAAGTACCTACTACTTATAACTTTACATTTGCAAAGGAAAATGTATGTTATGGTTTAATTTTAAATTTTTATATATTAAAGACTTTTCAAAATGGAGTTTAAAACATTTTTTTTCATTGAAAATGAAAATTATTCAAGTTCGAGGCCATATACTCTATATTTCTTCATTAGGATATTGTCCTAACAAATAATCTATAGAGTTTTTGTTTTCAAATTTATTATTTGACCCTTTCAGGAATGTGTTGATAGATCTATTTCGGGAATTTTCTAGGTTCCCATCATCAGAACACGTTTTGAAAGCGGTAACAATCCCATGCCAAACCTCAAGCATTCATATGAACTAGTTTACTCACTACATGAGAACTAATATACATATGAGTTTGAAATTAAAGATTATAACCATTGATCAAAAAATAAATTGAAAACTTGTTTGATGTGCAAGATCCACCTCTGGTGGATATTCAATACACGTTTTTTTGTTTCTCTCTCATTTTTTATATTTTGTTAAGTTAGTTAACAAAACAGGGAAAGTAAACTAGGCGGTACTCTGCCTTTTTTCACAAGTTTGTTATAATTTTTATTAAAAATAAAAATTATGTTTTTTCGACCTTTAATTGTGCAATGAAAATGAAAATTATTCAAGTTCGAGGCCATATACTCTATATTTCTTCATTAGGATATTGTCCTAACAAATAATCTATAGAGTTTTTGTTTTCAAATTTATTATTTATTTTTCAATAATAAATTTGAAAACAAAAACTCTATAGATTATTTGTTAGGACAATATGCTAATGAAGAAATATAGAGTATATGGCCTCGAACTTGAATAATTTTCATTTTCATTGCACAATTAAAGGTCGAAAAAACATAATTTTTATTTTTAATAAAAATTATAACAAACTTGTGAAAAAAGGCAGAGTACCGCCTAGTTTACTTTCCCTGTTTTGTTAACTAACTTAACAAAATATAAAAAATGAGAGAGAAACAAAAAAACGTGTATTGAATATCCACCAGAGGTGGATCTTGCACATCAAACAAGTTTTCAATTTATTTTTTGATCAATGGTTATAATCTTTAATTTCAAACTCATATGTATATTAGTTCTCATGTAGTGAGTAAACTAGTTCATATGAATGCTTGAGGTTTGGCATGGGATTGTTACCGCTTTCAAAACGTGTTCTGATGATGGGAACCTAGAAAATTCCCGAAATAGATCTATCAACACATTCCTGAAAGGGTCAAATAATAAATTTGAAAACAAAAACTCTATAGATTATTTGTTAGGACAATATCCTAATGAAGAAATATAGAGTATATGGCCTCGAACTTGAATAATTTTCATTTTCATTGCACAATTAAAGGTCGAAAAAACATAATTTTTATTTTTAATAAAAATTATAACAAACTCATTTTTTTTCATATTAAACTTAAATACATATTTGTGTCGTTTTGTCAAAATCGCTTTACAAGGAAATTATCAACACATCTAATAAAACTGAGATATATGTATTGTAGAGTACAAAAAACTGATAGACACTAAACAAAATTTTTTTTCAAATTTTAGTTCCCCTTAATGAAAATTGATTTGCTTAAATCAGCCAATTATTTGTTAAAAAATTTAAATTCATTTTAAATATCCTTTGACTTTTTCTTTATATTATAGATTATTATAATTTGCTCTCAATTAGTAATTTTAGTAACTCAGCTTTAAAATAATGAAAATATTAGATATAAATAGGTCAAAAATTTGTTTAAAATAGCCTGTGCCGAATATTGTTTACCCTCTATTCATTGAGATTAAAAAAGTTGTCGGAAACAGATTCATGGAAAAAAGTTCGCGATAAAAAAAATCTTTGCCACTTGTAACCGTTTTTTAAATGGTAAATTGTCATTACTTATGCAATGACATAGCATTTTGAATGAACAATTTTAACATAGTGTCCACATTAGATATTAACCTTAATATAATATGTGCGAGAACGCCACCAGAATAACGAATTAAATTATCTATGTTCATATTAATGTTTAGGGTGGAGAACACGCATTCGTATTTACACATATCATGTCTTCTCATAATTTTCTGTCTGCCGTTGAGTAAAGACGTCCGTTTATTCATTAAATTTACAACTATGCGACTAAAAAATAACTTTTTGTATTTTTTTAATTTTAGGCATTTAACTTTTATTTATTTTTTTTTACAATCTTTTATGTATGTGTGTGTGTATTTTGACAGCTCATATCATAATATTGTTGGGTAGAGATTTATGATAACAACTCTATTTAGATATCAGATATAATACTAACATTAACAGTAATGTGTGGTCCACACGTAATATAATTCTCTCTGCGATTGAATTTGAAGTTTGCTGACAGAAAAATATTAAAGTTAATATCTAGTGTGGACACTATATAAGGTGACTTCACAATTTATGTCAGAAAAATCTTTTTTTAAATTTGAAAAGTATACTAAAAATTATTCAAATATGGAATTCTGACTTCATCGAATATCATTAACGCACTTTAGCCTGAAATCAAAAATGACGCACAAATTTTTTAAAAATGCTTGTTTTGTTTTTATTAATTTTAAATATTTTTTAAAATGCCTAACTTTGAGAAGTCGACTGCTACTTTTATAATATAATAGTTTTTATTTACGAAAAAAAAATAAATTGCAAATTATAATTCGTGTTTGTGTTCGAAGCGACTCCTTTCCAGGACATTGTATACAAATTTATTATTTCGTCAAAAGTTGAACACAATTTTAATGTTTACATCAAATTTTGCATAGTTTTCCGAAAAATATAGTTTAGTTTTAGTTTAGTTTATTTGGTTTTTCGTACAACAAGATTTAAAATCTTATAATTATAGTACAGAATTAGTATAGCGTATATTAACATTATGGATGAATTTAATAAAAAATTATATAAAAATAAAATAATTAAGGCTTACAATCAATTATACATATTTAAATGTTTATGTTTTTAATTATAAAATTGAAAAAGAGCTCTTTTAAATTGCAAAGCGTTGCCTATGATTTGTATGTTTGTAGGTAGACTGTTCCAGAGACTAATAGCATGGATATAAAATTGCCAATCAGAGACCAAAGTTCTTCGATTGAACGGTACTAAGTCTCTAATACGACTAGATTGAGTTGGAGTTATTCTATTAAACAAATATTCAGGTTCTTTTGTAAATATTATCTTATGTAGCAGTAATAATGATCTTATTTTTAGCAAATTATTAAGAGTCACACCGTATAAACGTTTTTCAAATACAGAGATGCGATCATATTTTCTCAAGTTAAAGACATATCTCAAAATATTGTTAAAGGTAACTGTAAGTTTTCGTGCGCTCATTGTGTCAGATTTGGCAAACAGTTCACATCCATATAGCAAGGTGGGAATAAGATATGTTTTGGCAAGTAATTCACGAATTTTCAATGATGTAAAATATTGGGTATTCCACAGTGTGCGTAACATCGAATATGTTCGTCCAGCAGCTGCATTTATATGATCAGACCAAGTTAGTGTATCATTAAAAATTATACCTAGATTCTTCGTAGAGTTTACAACATCAATTTTTCTACCATTGATATTGATCACAGGCTCAAAAGGTAAGTGCAGTGTTTTCTTTTTTACTATCAGGCATTTAGATTTATCTCCTTAATTTGACTAGACTATACTGCCCTACTAAGAAAGAAAGTCAAATCTCCATTTTAGTAGTTTTAAGATATTTAGCTTTTACGTTTTTTTATGTTTCGCGCCTTTAAATTCAACATTTTTTTAAAATTTCAAAAATGATTTAAAAATATATTATTTTATTCAATTTTATTATAGTATCAAACAGGTTAAATTTTGATGATAAAGTAGATAAAATGGACATATGACTTTTTTGCCTAGTATAGACATCCAAAAAAAATCTTACGAAAACCAAATTGCACAAATAAATTCAAAATTTCTTTGCATTTGTTTCGCAATAAAAATAAAAAATGTATTTCATATTAATAAAAACATAAGCATAACAAAAGAAAACAAAAACAAACATAATTCAAATATCAAAGGTAAAAAAAATAAATAAAGCATTATTCACTAAAACTAAAATAAAAAATAAAGATTTAATCCTTGTCGTAGGTCGGTTCACTTGCTATTTCTGGAAGAGATTCCCAAAATTCCATTCTGTTTTTGTGCAAAATATTTTTCAGCCTTTTTATAAGGTCTTCTTTGCTTTTAATCAATATACCACGAGGAATCGTTTTGGCTTTAGGTTTTAAAATTCTAGATTTTATAGATGCAGCTTTTATGAAATTTAAGTCTGTGTAATTTGAATCTGTAAACTTAGTTTTGTGTAACAAAAAGCTATTGGTTTTTACAAATTTTACTTCTACCAATTCATTTAAATAAACTCTCTGAACTGTTGCTTTGAGTTTTTGTTGAGACGAGCAAGGCTGTCAGATATGGCGATTTCTCGATAAACATGGCGATTTTGAAACGTGTTTGGCGTCGAGACTTTCCATACGGCGACATGGCGATTTTTTGGCGATTTATGATGTAACTGGCGATTTTCTTGGCTATTTTCACCATTTATATTATTTCAGTGATTTTTTGTAAATATGCAGTGTATAGCAAAAATTGTCCTCATCTAATACGCTAGATATATGAAAAGGCGCGAAAACTTTGGGGACAGTCCCCAAAGTAAGCAAATGTCCCTAAACTATGCGGGGGAACGAATAAATGTCTCTAGAGTATGCGCTGTGCATACATATATATATATATATATATATATATACATATATATGTATGCCCAGGGCATACTCTAGGGACACACCCAAAATTGTCGCGGAAATATGCGGTGTATAGAAAAAATTGTCCTCATCTTATACGCTAGAAGTATGAAAAGGCGCGAAAACTTTGGGGACAGTCCCCAAAGTAAGCAAGTGTCCCTAAACTATGCGGGGGAACGAATAAATGTCTCTCTCTGCATACATATATATATATATATACATATATACATATATGTATGCACAGCGCATAGTTTAGGGACACACCCAAAATTGTCGCCGGAATATGCGGTGTATAGAAAAAATTGTCCTCATCTCATACGCTAGATGTATGAAAAGGCGCGAAAACTTTGAGGACAGTCCCCAAAGTAAGCAAATGTCCCTAAACTATGCGGGGGAACGAATAAATGTCTCTAGAGTATGCGCTGTGCATATTTCGGGTACAATTTTGGCCATGTCCCTAAAGTATGCGCTACGCATACATATATATATATATGTAAATGCGTATATATTTTGCTAAATTAGAATAAATATGCAAAGTTCCCAATATTTATTAATTAAATAAAAAAAATTAACAAAAACTACACTAAATTTACTTTGGCGATTTTTTAGTTTTTTTTATCAGTTGTTGGCGATTTTTGACTTAAATATTATACTAGCTTTTTTTGTGTAAACTAAATTTTATTTTTTTAAATAAAAAAATTAACAAAAACCGAACAAATTTGACTTTTGGCGATTTTTGACATCCGGTTTGGCGATGGAGCTCAAAACAATCTGACAACCCTGGAGACGAGTTGTCCTTCTATTCGTAAAAGTTTTCCACTTGCATTTTAATCACTTCAACGTTTCCCGAATTACAACCTTGAACACAATTTTTGAAATCTGTTATGTCAAACACTTTTTTCTGTTTTTTTAAAGAACTTTCAACTTGTCGATGAAAGGCATCAGCAGACATATATCGTATGTCCTGGCTCAAAATATTTTAAAATTATGTTTTCAACATTATATTCCGAGGAATTAACAATATATACAAAAAAAGTATACAATGGCCAATTTTTATTTTGCGCGGCACAGTTATCAAGCCAAAAAATGAAATACTGTTTTTTCGAACTCTTCTTGTCCGTAATATTGCATACACAATGATACTAAGGAAAAAAGTCCTAAAAGCCTACAATTTTGGTCAATGTGACCAGATAAGACTTTTTTGACTAGTAAACACGCTAGAAGTGGTAGATAAGACCATTTTGCTTAACGTTTCTTTTTATCCATTTACAGTTGAAAATTGGTCTTTTTAACTTAAATCGAAATTCAGAAACTTATTCAAGGTTCCGAATCTGCCCTTATCTCAAATTTCGATTTTTGGCGCTTATGACTTTCTTTCTTAGTAGGGCAGTATAAGTATCTTTACTTTTATTTAAAAAATATTTAACCCTTAGAGGCTTGAGGACAAAACAGACCCATGCAACGTAATTTTTATTATGACTACACGATGATAAAGCTTTTCAATTGATCAATAAAAATTACACTTTATAAAAATAATTATTTTATGTAATTTGATTCCACTTTTTATAAACAAAAGACCCACTGGGAAATTTACAGAATAATTTCTTTCAGATATTCATTAAATTTGGATATGTGGTAAAGGTTTCTAAACCAACAAAGAAGCGAAATTTTTTATTGTATCAATCTTACTTTTAAGAGTTAAAAAGTTGGGATAAAAAATGCTCTAGTTTTCTTTTTTTGTGTTTTTTCACATTTGTTCCAAAGAAACTATACTAAATGGATATCAAAATTAAAGGTATTTTGATAATCTATCTAACGATTAACCAAACAAATTTAAAGGGTTATATGTTCATTTGTTTTTCCTGGCGCTATTTTGAATACCACTTTTTTAACCATTAAAAGAAGAATTGGTACGATAGTACCCTTTATCACACATAAAGAAGTTATTCTGTAAATTTCCTAGTGGGTTTTTTTTGGGCAAAATTGAGAACATTATTGCTATATGGTTATAATTATAATTTTTTCAATTCATTTTTTTTTTTTCTTTAGTTACAACTATATTACCCAAATATCATCTCCAAATTAGGCATTTTAAAAAATCTAATTTGGGCATGAGAATACAGTGTGATGTCCGTTGGAGTAAGCTCGTATTTCAAGTGTCGAAAAAGGCATTCAAGTGTATTGGTTTTCTGAAACGGTGCAAAACTTATTTCACTCCTTCCGATGTCCTCACTATTTATACCAGCTATATCCGGCCGAAATGGAATACAACTCTCATATATGGGCAGGGGCTCCAGTGTCTATTCTGAAGCTTCTCTATCGTGTTCAGGGGTGGGCGGTGAGGCTATCAATGACAGTAGTGTATCCAACTTTATTGATTCATTGGAGCATCGTCGGAATGTGAGATAAGTGAACTTATTCCTCGAGCCCGAGTTTTTATTTGTAATACTCGCTTATCTAGTAGATCACATCCGTTTGTAGTTGATTGTCCTGTGTTTCGCACAACGCATTACAGAGAAAAGTCGTTTTTTAGTCAAACGATTTGTATATGGAACAAACTTTCCGCAGAAGTCTTCCTTGTTACTTACAATTTAGAAAAATTTAAAACAAATATCCACAAACACTAATCCCTCTTTCCTCCTTCCCATACCCTATTTTCCTGATCAATACAATGCACTGCATGAGTAGGGGGCATCCCCTGAGTATTGGTTAAATTAAAAAAAAAAATAAAAAATTAAGGAAATTGTAGTATCAATTCATATAATTTGTAATTATTTAATTGATTGAAGTTTTAATTGGGATTTTAATCATATATATTAAAAACTGAATTGAATATTGTTTTTAATTAAAAAAAATAATGTTGGTAGATACTTCAATTTGAATTGCTATAAAACGCCAAAAATTTGGGGAAAAAAATTAAAAATCGGAAAAAAAATTCAAAAATTAGTCAAAATTTAAAAACACTGCCAAAGTTGCAAAACAAATCTACAGAAATTTTAAAAAAAAATCGTAAAAATTTAAAAAAGCAGAAAGTTAAAAATTTAAAAAAAAAAACGTCAAAATTAAAAAATTTGTGCAAAAATAGCCAGAATTAAAAAATGGAAAAAATCACCAAAATCAGAAAAGGCCATTTTTTTTGTTTGTAATTTTGGCAATTTTCAATCAATTTCAAATTAATTTATTCCAATTTTGGCACTTCTTTTTTAAATATTTTTGATTTTTTTAAGTTTAGAAATTTTTTATTCTGTTGTCATTATTGGTTATAAAAACAGGAAATTTGGTGTGCACCAAATTAATTTTCAATTAAACATTTAATACGAATTTTCTAGTAAACTAGTTTATATGAATGTTTGATGTTTGGCATGGGATTTTTACCTCTTTCAAAACGTGTTCTGATGATGGGAACCTAGAAAATTCCCGAAATAGATCTATCAACACATTCCTGAAAGGGTCAAATAATAAATTTAAAAACAAAAACTCTATAGATTATTTGTTAGGACAATATCCTACACTCAAAAAAAAAAGTTTCTAAAGTCAGCAAAAAATTTTGCTGAGTCAGCAAAATTTTAGTCAGGAGGGTGCTTGCAAAAAAATTGCTAATGGCTAACAAAACCTGATTTTTAGCAGCAACAAAATTAGTAGATTCAGAAAAAGCTTTGCTAACACTTAATGGATTAGAAATAAAAAAGCCTTGCTAAAAATTAATAAATTTTTTGCTGAATTTTAGTAGACTGAAAAAAACGCAAAAAATTTGTAGAAACATTGTAATTTAGTTAATTTATTTTCTGAAAATTATAAAACATATTTTTGTGATTCTTTTAAAAATAATTTACAATAATTACGAAATATAAAAATTTTCATTTTCCCACATTGACGACATGAATTAATCTGAAAATATATAGAAATAAATATATATAAAATAAAAAATATTTCTTTAAACTACTTACATCAATGGTTGTCTAAATGATGCTTCTTTTAAAGGACGCAACTGCCGAAGATAATTATAGAAACGAAACGAAAAAATAAACAAAAACAAACGAAACGAAAAAACAACCCTATCTTGCAATAAGAAAAAGGAACCATAAAAATCTAGCTAAGATGTGTGTCTTTGTCTTTCGCTTTACTCTGTCTACATGTCTGTATATGTTTGTTTGCATTTTGACCACACTAGATTATTAATCTATAAACATTTAGTTTAGAAATACATATTAAATTTAAATATTTTATTTTGTCTTTTATTTAATTAATAGACAATTATTTTCACAAGCCGGTGACAACGCAAAATTTAAGTTGCTTTAATCCTCAATTTTGTTTTATGTATGAAAAACAGATACAAAAATCTTCCCTGGTTGATTGTTTTATATGTCTTATTAGAGTTGTGTTTTTAGTATCATTTGCCTCTTCTCTACTACATCTTGAAATCAAACAAAAGTTTAATTGAAATTTTACTGACAATAATTTTTTCTCTTTAATGTTAATATACAATCCCATTTTCATCTGGGTAACATTTTTTTACTGTACATTTTAAAACTGACACAAATGATAAGATTTATATAATATCCTTGATTAACATATTTTCTCATGCACATCACACATAATTTGTAGGTTGTTATCACAACATTTTATACATTGTTTATGTATTTATTCATATTTAACACAATATATTTTCAGGATTCATGAGTGGTACAACACTTCTCTGTTTTTGGGGGCAAATTTTTGGTTACAAGTTATAAATTATGTTTTAATGCATACACACATATCATGAAAATACCCGATGAAAAAAAGTTATATCTCAAATATAATATCATAACACATTTGATATAGATCGACATTTAAATTATCCCAGCTCATCTCAAAATATGGAGTATCCAGTAATATCCAATTAGATCCCTGAAAAATATTACTAGAGTAAATTAGATAAAAATTGATTTCAAAATTATGGGATACAATAATATTAATATTAATTTTCTGATATATCCCAAAATATCCGATGGAAATAATTTAGATCTAATTATATCCAAAAACATAAGTAATTTGTGGTGGACTAGATATTTTGAGATTTAATGAGATTTACTTAAATGCAATGAAGTATTTTATTCTGAATTAAATTTGAAACAAAAAAAAATTTGTTCAAAATATTTTTAAAAAAATGTGTCATCAAGCGCATATATAATTATGTATGGGGATATATATAACAATATATACATATATCTTATACGCATAAAAAAATATTAATGATGTTGGACCACGGCTCTATGAAACAAGACCCCAATGAAATAAGTCCCCAAACCAAAAATGAAATAAGGCCCCAAAAATTTCTAATAAAAAAAATTGGGGTCTTATTTCATTTTTTGGGGCTTTATTTAATTTTTTTTGGGACTTTATTTCATAATGAAATAAGGCCCCAATATGAGAAATGAAATAAGTCCCCAAATAATATTTTTGGGGTGTTATTTCATTTTCTTAAAAATCAAAATTTTTAAGTAATATAAGCAAATAACCGTTATAATTACTGCATGAATTATCAAGTTATTAATGTAAATAGTTATTTGCTATTAGTAAGTGAGATTATACCGTGTAGTAATTTTTAAGTTTCTTTGAAGTCGCCCGCAGACAAAAACTTTATTTCGCGAAGCCGCCTGCCGCGTTCTACGGAGGAAAAAAAAACCCTAAGACCGGCCGAAGGCCGCCACCCAGAAGAACTTGTTTTTCAAATAAGATGTAGAGTCCGTTGAAATCTTATATTTTTAAGACATCAAGTAATTTGTAAAAACAAGTTTTTCTGTGTGGCGGCCTTCGGCCGATATTAAGGGTTTTTTTCCTCCGTAGAATGCGGCAGGCGGCTTCGCGAAATAAAGTTTTTTCTGCGTGCGATTATACGATTTATAAATTTAGTTTTATTTTGTGATATACTACTAAAAAATATTAAAAAAAATATATTTATATACTAAATATTATTAATCTTTTTATTTTAAAAAGGCTGAAAAAAAAATCGCGCGATATTTTTCCGCCTTTTTACTATGTATTAATTAGGAATAAAGAAATATTTTAAAGTAATATATAATTTGTTTTTTTTTTTAATTGGGGCCTTATTTCATTTTCGAAATGGGGCTTTACTGCATTATGAAATAAAGCCTCAAAATTGCGGTGTTATTTCATTTATTTTGGGGTTTCGTTTCATTTGGTTGGGGGTTTATTTCATTTTTTTTTGGGGTATTGCTTTATAATGAAATAAAGCCCCAAAAAATGGGGCGTTATTTCATTTTTGGTTTGGGGACTTATTTCATTGGGGTCTTGTTTCATAGAGCCGTTGGACAACACCCCCTCATTATATCATTATGAATAGCATATGTATATGCTTTATATCTAATTTTATAACGGTTTATATCACCGATTCCCATCAACTTTTGCTTCACGGACCCCTTGATGCATTTCTACTGGTTCACGGATCCCAAAAAATGTTTGTTCATACACTTAGGAAATTATGTTGGTAAAGACGACAGCAATTGTAGTCAAAAACAAATGAAATTTCATTTAAAAAAAGGACGACTTACATTTCATTAAATTCAACTAACATTGTCATTTGTTTTTTAAAGTTCAAAAAATGACTAACAATTGTAGTAAAAATGAACCACATGGTAGTAAAAAATAAACCAAATTTTTTTTTTTTATTTTTTTAAATAACAAAAAACAACTGTAAAAAATGAATGTAAAATCATAAAACAGTCATTTGATGTGAGTTGTTTTTTAAAATGAACTACAAGGTTAGCTAAAAATTTTATTTGTTCTACAAATGACTTACATTTACATTAAAAATAATGAAACTGTATTACAACCCAAACAACTACATATTTTTAAAGCAGAAGTTCCCTGAGTGTATATTTAAAAAAAATGCAGAAGTAAAGAAATAGACAAAAATTACATTTTTTAATGAATTACAAAAGCCAAATGCAATAAAACCCAATTAAGATGAACTCTGAGGGACCAAAAAACAATTAATTCGTTATATGTGATGTTCGTATTTACTGGAGTAAAATTTGTTTTACATTTTTGTATTTTCCTCAAATTACCAAAAAATGTTATAAACTCATTTTTTAATTGTGAAATTCTTTTATTTGATATCATAAATAGAGAGTTTTTGATAGATTTGGGAAAAAGTTTCGGTGTGTTCGGTTTGAAATATGTTTCCATTCAACGAAATTTTAAGAAAATGTTTAAAGTTTTGTATTAAAAATGGAAAATTATATAAATTTGTTTGTGGGGCTGTAAATCTAGGGTTCACCTCAAGCAAGTTCGTATTAACAGATGTTAATTGTTGTTAAAATGTTACCAAAACGTCTGGACTTTCAAATTAATCGAGATTTTATCTTGACCGAGTACATCTTAAACGAGTTTACTTCACGAGACTTCTAAAAGAAAATCCAAAATACAAAAGTGTGAGGAAAATTTTTATATTTTTTTAACAATTGCTTAGCAGTTTTTGAGTTTAGAACTACTTTCATACAACAATTTAAATTTTTAGAAATACGATTCTAGAGTGTCACCGGCTATGACTGTCCTAAGCCTATTTTAAAGACTGAAAGTTGTTTCTTACCCATATATGTATGGGCTCTGTTATTTCATTGAAGAATAATAAATAAATAAATAAAAGTCACAACCATTACATAGATCTCGAACTCTTTGACATTAGCTGTCAGTGCACGTAATATTTACAAAAAATATTTGAATGTGTATGAAAAAATGTGTTTGATGATAAAAGAAGAAGAAGAGTTTGATATCTATGTAATCTATGGTCGAAACTTTTTATACCAATAAAATAAAAATTTTGCTTCTCAAGTCAATTTCAAATAAATAAAATTTTCTGTGACTCTTGCAAAAACCAAACACATGGGATATACAGTCACATGGGGAATACAGTCATAACTAGAGTCACAGACTTATTCGTTTGAATAGGCTTTAAAAATTGTTAATAAAACCAATTATAAAAGTAATCAGTGAAAATTGTTAATAAAACCAATTATAAAAGTAATTGGTGTACAATAATTAAAAGGACCTATTTAGACGAGAATGAATTTATCCAACTAATGGAGTCCAAAAAAATTTTAAATTATTTAATTGAATTTCGTAAATAATTTCAAATATTAATAAAACTGTAAAAAATAATGTGAAATTTTTTAAAATTAGTTTAATCATTCATTTTGTAGGGACTCTTTGAGCACCCCTGGAATCCGCGAACACTCATTTGCGAACTGTTGGTCTATATCATGAGATCCATGGCACATCACAAATATAATTGACTGAGGGTCTGCAAATTTGATTAAGTTTTTGTACATACATACTCCATGGAGCACATAACACATCCCCATATTCATTTCAAATTTTTAAAAACTCACGATCCTTTCACGGTTTCAATTTTCAAAAAAAAATTAAAAAAATATTCAAAGTATGTAATTTTGAAGGACTCTTTATTCGAAAGTTGTTATCTGATTTCTCTGATTCAAAAAGCAATTTTTACAGTCAAAAAATACATATTAAAAAAAATTGTTTGTTTAGACAAATGCAATTTTCAGATGCATTTTCGAAATTTTTCTCCGCCTTCAAAATATTTTTAACATGGATAAACTGAAAATTTAACATCTTTTATGTAAAATTAAATTTTGCTTATTCTGTGACGCTAATATTATCTAATTTTATCGATTTTTTGAAAAAAAAAACCTTATTCACTGTTTAAATACAAAAAATTAAATTTTTAAAAAGTTCATAAAATGTTTGCGTTTAAAATTTTTAAAATGCATTTTTCATTAAATAGTGTTCTCAAAATTCAATTCCAATAAACGGCGCAAAAACCCTATGTAAAAAACTGCAAATTTTAATTTTTCGACTTTGAAATGGCCATTCTTTAGGTGAAAACTCTTCAACGTTAAACTTTGCATGTCATATCTTTTAAGTATAGTCTTCCAAGCCCTGTTCAACGTCTCTCTCTACTCGAAAAACCTTGAGAAATAAGAGCCATATATTTCAGCAGGAGTCAAGAATGTTTTAAGTAACCCATATGTATTCGTACATAATTAGATTAACCGTTTATAATTGTATATGTCATATACAATTATATATTGGTCGATATTTTTTTTTAAAAGAGAAGCAACACTCAGGGAATTCTTCTTATTCATTAATGTGCTGCTTTCTTTGGAAAGGGGATAGTGTAGAGATGAAATGTGGGGAAAGCTGAAGGGCTTTAAACGTGGCAACACTGTAATTGTGCGAGATGATAAGTCTTAGAACTTTTGTTGCTCGCCACCTGATGGAGAGTTGGCGAACTTATTGAAGCTTTTTTATTCACAGCCCGGATTCATTATATTTAACTTCGGTGGGGTTAAGTGCTATGGGAACACCAAAGGTATGCGCTGTGACACATATGAGGAGTAGAAAACTCATATATATTATTTTTCGAAATTAATGTTGTCATCACCGGGAATCAAACCCGCGGCCATGTGTGTAACAGTCCAGCACGCTAACTAACTATTACACCACAACGCCTCACATCGTGGCATCGTATTAAAAAAAATAGAAGAAAAATGTTGTATATATAAACATACATACTGTTCACTTTGGTGAACAATGAAGTAACCCCAACCCTGACTTTAACAGCGCCCTCTAGTGTGCAAACCCCACGCAAATGCAACTCAGCATAAAGTTTAGCTGTCAGCATTTGAGCTGTGATCACACACTTGTTCGTGAACTTTTACCCAAGCAACATCAGTCGACTTGTTTTTATATCTCGTAGCATAACAACACCGTGATTTAAAAAACCCCAACAAAAACCCAGTGGAAATAAATTAGTGAAATTTATAAACCTAAAATATAAAATTAAAACTTAAACTTAAACCTAAACATTTAATAAAACCCTAAATCTAATGAAATTAAAACCCTAAAACTAAATCGAACTTAGAATAAACTTAACCGCAAATAACTTTGTATATAAAACTTTATATAAATAAAAATCCTTTTTATTATAACGTTTGCTAAAAATATATATTCTTTTTATTTACGTTGAAATTATATACACGGTAAAGTGCACTAACCACAACTCTATACCCTAACCCCTCTAACCCGTTAGAACACATACATAATCATATGTATTTACATATAATTACATATAATAACATAATAACATAAAGCATTATTATATGTAAACATTTTAACTCGAGAAGATATTATAATACATTTTATGATAAAAAATTTAAGAATATGTATATATATATAATTTTTTTACTCGGGTAACGTATTATATGTTAACATACCGCACATTTAGTTTTACTAACTGTGAGCAAAACTAGCGTGCAACATGTACATTTCATAGTATGTGATGGATACGAACATAATATTGTACAACTAATAATTTGCCTAATCTAGGATGTATCGTACATATCAAATCTGATATTATAATGTAATAATAAAAGTGAAACCAACATGCAACATGAAACACCTGCTGATGCTGATGTTATAAATAAAGTTCCAAAACTATAATTAATAATAAAAATAAAAAAAATAAAAACTAAATTATGACTAAAGTGAAAATTCTGGTTTGTAGAATAAAATAATAATTTTCAAAAAGTTTAAAATTAAATAAATCATAAAGTTTTGTATGGCCAGAGTATACTGGTTGATTTTAATTGAATTTGTATGTATTAAATATGTATGTATGTATGTTGTTTAGAAACTTAAATTGAATTTGGTTTTTTGTATCATACATATTATTTAATTAGCAGATTTAATTGAAAGTTACAATTAACATTTTAGATTAAAATCATATATACAATTTAATATTGAATTTTTGAATTATCTTTCACAGAAAATTTAGTTTTTAATAAATTTGTTAAGCCTCTTATAGTCTCAATTTCAAGTGTCAGATTTCTGTATACCTTCCTCCGGTATTATGAACCCAAGTAAAAAAATTCAATATCATCGCTTTACCGGTTTGGCCAGGCCGCCCAAAGAGAGACTTTTCCCCTTTTAGCCTCACACCCTCATAAATTTAAAAATTCTGGTCTTTAAATCCTCTCTGCGCAGGTTAAGGAACCCACTTACCAAATTTAAAGTTCATTGCTTAACCCCTTGACTACGAATGATTTATATATGTCCCATTTATACTTTTTGCCATTTTAGGAAAACCAGCGGAACGATTTAAACAAAACTTGTTGTGATCGACAATAGACAGATGTGGCTTTTTTCGATATCTATATATTGTTGCCTAATGGTCTCAGAGCCTTATAAGGTCAACCCAAAGTCAAAATATTTGTTTTTTGTTTCTATGATTATTTTTTTTACGTTTTTGTTTTTAGTTTTTATGATGTTAAAAATTCAGTTTTATTTCCATTTTCTTTTAGTTATTATTTTAGGATTAGCCATAAGTTAAAGCAAAATACAAAATTAAAACTTAGACAAATCTTAACCCATTATGGAGCGACAGCCCCTTAGTGATTTAGCTTTAGTACTATATTTCTCCGATAGGCGGTGCAGTAAAGCGACAAAAGCAGCACAAAATTTATTTTTAATCAAAAGCCGAAGTCTCCACGAAATTTCGTCAAAAACTCTTCAGCGGTTTAAGTTCGGTAGTCAAAGGGTCATATTATGTCTAATCGTAATTAGGAACCCACACACCGAATTTCAAGTTCTTCGCTTTACTGGTTGTGCCATTCTGCCAAGAAGCTACATTTCTTCTCTTTTTGTCCCTCCCCTCCATAAAGCCCGTCTAATCGGAAGTCTACGCCATATTAGCAACCCACATAACAAATGTCAAGACCCTCGCTTTAACGGGTTGTCCAAGCTGTCAAGGGTGTAACTTTTCCTATTCATGCCCCTCCCCAGGGGATGTGGATGTCTACGTAGGAGTGCATCTCATTAGCTGTTTGGCCAGGCCGCCACGGTCGAGACTTTCCCCTTCCTGCCCCTCCCCGTAGAAATTTAAAAATCCCGTCTAAGAAGTTGGTTACTCGCATTTAGGAGCCCACATATCAAATATTTAGTTCCCTTCATAAATGGTTTGGCCAGGCCTCCAGTGGGGTGACTTTTTCTCTTTTTGTCCCTACCCGTAGGAATTTCCAAAAATCCCGTCTATGCGGATGTTTACTATTGACTAAAAGTCAATATACCAAATTTCAAGTTCCTCTCTTAAGCGGGTTGTCCCCGTGGCCAAATAGGGGAAATTTTCCATTGATGCCTCTAGCCGTAGGAATTTCCAAAAATCCCGACTAAGTGGCTGGGACTCTTAAGTAATGATTTGTCTGGTTTTGTGAAAACAAAGCACAAGAGAAGAAAAAATTAAAAAAAAATTAGTTTCATAACCTCCTTTATTGCATATCCATTCATTTCAAAAATTCTCAAAAATCTTTTCGGCCTTAAGCATTCATATTCCGCTTAAAGAGCTGTAAAAATTCAAAAAGTGGAAATTTTGAAAGGCCCTTGTCGACATAGTTTAAGGAACCCGCATTGGAAATTACTAGCTTCAGGGGTTTGGCCATGCCGCCAAGGGGTGACTTTTAACCTTTATGCCCCTCCCCAGCATAAATTTACAAAAATTCAGTCGAATATGGTGTTTCCTTGGAATTAGGAATCCACATACTACATTTCAAGTTCCTCGCTTTAATGGTTTGACCAGGCTGCCGAGTTGGAGTTGTTCCCCACTTTTCCCTTTTTACCACGTTCCAAAAAGTACCATAACAGTGAGTTAGGTCATATTCGAAGGAACACTTATTGAACATTTCAGTTTTCTAGTCAAAGGAGTTTTGGAAGAATTCCCCGTAGTAATTTCCAAAAATCCCGTTTTAGCGGCCGTCTATTGCATAAATAAATAAAATGGCGTTATTAGTTTTTCTAAATTCCAACTCTTCCCACATGAGCTCGGCGGCCAAAAGCTCTGGAAACTCCTTTCCTACAGAGGAATATATACCTTCTATATTTATATGAAATTTGAATTCACCATTCGATTCTACACCGAAATTTATGTAAAAAAAAATAATTACGCCATTTTTTATTGATGATTCAAATTTTCATGACTAACTCTTGTATATATATAGATAAAAGTTGAAGTATACATTTAGGCTTAAATCAATTACAATAAAATTGCAAAATTTTTAGATTCAAAAATTTTACTTTTTTTTAATAATTTAAAAATTTGTTATATTTTTTTGCAATACCACAATTTAATTTTTCTATAGTTTTAAATGTTTTTTATAAAACAAATTTAAAAATAAATATTAGCTGTAATTGTTAACTCATCCAAATTATTTTGCCTATATTTAGGTTTAAATAAAATAGAATTATGTTGCCTACATTAAGACATAAATTAAATTATACATCTATTTAATAAATCTATTTAAAGAATTGATATATTATGGCTATTATTTTTACCTTACTTTTTATGTTTAAGCATATAAAAGCCTAATATAATGAACAAACTATTAAGCTAATTTATGGGTTTAAAACCCTCAACATATGTCCGTTAGCTATAAATTATTCTATAGTCATAAAAAAAAAATTTCAAATATCTTTATTGTTTAAATAAAATAAGCTAACAAAGAAGATGGCCAACAAAATTATCTCAAATAATTTCAAACAAAATAAATAACAAATCTTTTTTTAGATATCAAGGGGTTAAAGTTATATTTTTTTCTACTACTGCCAAACAAACAAATAGCCACAAATATCCTTAATATAAGGCCAAAAGGCATAAGTATACAAAAATTTATCTCTAATACAGGCAAAAACAATACAAGCAATAAAGGAAACAACAGCAAGAAAAAAGAAACCAACTCTAAAATATCTTCTTATGAACAGAATTTATAAACGAATATTGCACAGTGGGGTGTTTCACAAATATTTTGGAAATAAATCAGCCATTTTTTTCAGGCTGATCAGATTGCTATGAATAAACACACAATATTCCACACATAATCACTGTAATTTCAAGCTTAAATTACTAAGAAGGGCCCACTAGATCCATCAGAAGGTGATAAATTTGAAAATTTTTCTTAAATTGCTTTAATAAACATTGTTTTGCGAGACATAATTTTTTATTAATTCTGGCATAATTTGGCACGAATATTTTAAAATGTTTGATATTTGTTTTTTTACAAAAAATGCCATATTCTTCTTCTATTCTAGAATTTTTTTAAAAATTAACTTAGAATATTTTGTTTTTGCACTTAAATGCCACACAAAATATGATTTAATTTCATCATAATTATGTCTGAAATTAGAGATGGTGTATAACAAAATATATTTTTTAAAATAAAGTTAAATTTTTTGTCTACATATCAAAGGCTTTTTGCGAGGGTCACCAAGGGTTAAGTAATCCGATTTTTGTTAAATTTCGCACCACAAGACTATTAAACCTAGTGGTACAACAATCAAAGCAGTAAGTAGTGAAACTGAATCATGTGAAAAGCATAACAATTTTATTATTTAAATTTTGTGTTTTTCCGAGATATTTGTAGGTGAATTTACAAGTTATCCTTCAACTAATAATGCTTAAATGAAAAGTTATTTTGTATGTTTTTCTATTGAAAAAATAAAAAAATGTTGGATCATTTTTAAAAAATTTGTAGAATGGTGGAAAAAAACTCCATTTTTAGCAAAAACCAAGTCGCAATATCTAGAAAACCGTAAATTTGACTTTAAATATTTGTGCTTGGCATGCCAAAATTAATTAAAGTTTATGTGTTGCAAAACATATTTTTATTAAAGCAGTTTAAGGAAAACTTTCAAAAATCGAAAATTTCGTACGCCGGGCGCCTAGGGTTAATGCAATCCGATTTTTCTCAAATTCGCACCATCTAACTTTTTGACCTAAGTTTACAATTTTCAAAAAATTGGAGAAAACATTTTTTATGGATATGCAAAAATGTTTTCCGATTCGGGTAAAACATGGCAAAAAATTAACTTTGTAGGTAAACTATGTCTAAATATTAGCCGATTGAAACAGAAAAAAATGTATAAGGGAAATCCCACAATTCCTAAAAAGATATAACAAATTTCCAATAATACGGTTTTTAATATTTATTGATGTCTTGTCCACACTTGAAGCGATATTAAAGGAGGATAATGCTATCATATTCGGACTAAATTGGAGCACCTACGTCCGTTTTTAATTATCCAATTTCGGATTTGCACTCATAGAAAAAATTATTTTAAGTCAAAATTTTAGTTAAACAACTGAACAGTTCATGCGAATAAAGACGAATAGACCATTTGTAGAATTTTACAAGGGACAATAAAAAAGCAGGAAACGGTTAAAAAATAATATTTTTGTCAACTTTTTGGTATTAGCTTAAAGATTTAAGTCACATCTACCTATATACAAAATTTTTGTAAAGTATTCGAAAGAGAACTTGCCAAAAATTGGACTTCAATTTTTGCTTAAATGGAAAAAGGGCGAATATCCAAAAAAATGTATTGAAATTTGAATAAAAATGTGTTATTTTGCAGCAGGTTTTGACTACATTTTCATGAGACTTGCAAAACTTGACGAACTATGGTTGGTATTTGTTTGTAACACTTTAAGGACTTCAAGGATACACTTTTTAAGGATTGCAAGGACATGCAAAAAAAAATTTTTTTGTTAATTTTTTTTTTTAATATTCCTGCCATTTGATGCAGTAATAATTCTTTATGACACTAAATGCATTTTTAGGAATTATAATATTAACCCTTGACTGCATATTATTAGGTATTGTATCGAAGGAAGTAACTATAAAATATGTTTAAAGATTTGATTTCCGAAATAAAATAATTCATAAGACGGTTAAAATATGCTTAGACCATGTATTCGTGGTTACATGATCTTAATTACGCGGTAACACTGAAGATTTTTTTTTCGCAAATCTGGTTAATTTGTTTGTATGTGCTAAGATTGTTTTTTTTTTTTTTGTGTACAATTTCAAATTTTAGCTAATATCAATTTTAAACTCGCAGCTAAATGATTTTTATATAATATTTTGTTAAGGATGGATATTCGCCCTTTTTGCTTTCCACACTTTAAAGTCTTATAACTCAAGAACGGTAAAATTTTTTGCCAATATAATAAGTGTGGTTTGTTCCTCGTAATGTTCTTTTAACACATTGTTACCGAAAGTAAAATTTTTGTATGTTTTTGTGTTGTATTTAATCAAAATTGTGCGTTAGTTCACTCCCAATTTAAACAAAAATATAAAAATATACGAATTATTGCACTTTCAAAGTCATTTTTTTAGCCTTAAAAGTCAACATTTCCCCAAAATTTCTGCATAGGATTGTAGGGCTCTGCTAATAAAATGCATTTATGCAAAAAAACGTGTTTGCGAAAAAGTGGTCTATTCGTCCTTATTCGCATGAACTGTTCAATTGTCGAATTATGTAGGGTCTGCGGGGATAAGCATCTGGGGAATATTATTTTCATAAAACGCAACTATATGAAGTAGTCTTTCAGAAAAATATAAAAACCGTATTCCTCATGAAACTTTTAATCTGAAGGCAGAAGAGTCTTGCTACCTTCCAGTCAAAAAAATTAACAAAATTATAATTTTATATATTTTATTGGCAATAACCAAGAGCAGGTTATTGCAAAATTGCTAAATTTTTATTTTTAAATGCGTTTAACTTATACACTTTAAGAAATAAGCGTATTTATTTTTGGCCAGATAACAGAAATGTTTCACTTTTGTAAATCGGTTGATAAATATAAAATTGACAAGCTCTCAAAATGTTTAAATACCAAAGATGTCCTACTTTAAGATCTAATTTATCAGCTCCTGGTGTATCTAATGGAAGGGACCACACTTAAAATTATGGAGTGAAGTTTTATGGCAATCCGATCAGCCAGTAAGAAATGTTTAAATTATATCCAAAATATTTGTGAAATATCCCACTGTGTATTGGCTAAAAGCATCTTCTAACTACAATCTTTGCAAAGGCTTTTGGTGAAAAGTTTAAAAAAAACACAAGTGAAAACTAAGGAAAAAGAAGTTAAACAACATTAATAACCCACAGCTGCCAACACAAATACAATCCAAAATACTTACAAAGCAAAGTTACAAAAAAAATATATATTTTAATTCAAAAATAGAAGTAAACAGTTTCTTTTTTTTTGTATTCTTACCAACTTTTTATTCTACATAGGAAAACATTATTATACAAGATTTAAGCCAAAAACAAAAAAAAAATCAAACAGGTGTTGAAAAAAACATTAACTTGAAATGAAAAAAAAACACCACATTCAAACACAGTGGGTTGTCTAAAATTTGTTTTTTATTTAAAATGAAAACACACTTTGGCACTTGTTAAAATAATTGGTGTTGTATGAAAACAAATTGAAATTTTCAACCAAATTGCGTTTGGTAGATTTTTAGAATACCAACGAGTTCTAAGATGAGTAGATTTTTTTTAAGTCAA
Organism: Delia radicum; assembly: GCA_021234595.1. NCBI lineage: Eukaryota > Metazoa > Arthropoda > Insecta > Diptera > Anthomyiidae > Delia > Delia radicum. The sequence continues at coordinate 38,026,965 of CM037851.1, forward strand.
TTTTAATATTATAGTTATTCTTATTAAAATTAGTAATAAATGAAGTGTACAATAAAACATAATTTTTAATAGTTAAAGTACATACATAATTTGATAATGTTATACATAAAGAACAAATTTAATTTAGTGATTTTTAATTTTTCCTTTAATAAATTGCGTATGAGTGTTATGCATTTCATAATATAACTCATACGTACATGGTACTCATACGAAAATAATTTTCAAACAAAAAATTCATATCAAAAAAACTTGCTGTGATAAATCTTATTACCAGGGCAAGTTTAAAATGGCACACAAAAATTAAAAATGGAACGCCAAATAGCACAAAAAAAGCTTAAATGCCACGAGAAATTGAAAATTCGAAAACTTCCAGTTAATAAAATATGTTCTAATATTTGTACTAAAAAACAATACGAAGAAATGTACAGTTAAGAAGAAATGTACAGTTAAACTTACACTCAAAAAAAAAAGTTTGTAAAGTCAGCAAAAAATTTTGCTGAGTCAGCAAAATTTTAGTCAGGAGGATGCTGAAAATCAGCGAGCTGATTTTTAGCAACAAAATTTGTAGATTCAGCAAAAGTTTTGCTAACACTTAGTAGATTAGAAATACAAAAGCCTTGCTAAAAATTAATAAATTTTTTGCTGAATTTTAGTAGACTGAAAAAAACGCAAAAAAATTTTAGAAAAATTGTAATTTAGTTAATTTATTTGCTGAAAATCATAAAACATATTTTTGTGATTCTTTTAAAAATAATTTACTATAATAAATAAATATAAAAATTTTCATTTTTCCACATTGACGACATGAATTTCTTTAATATCTGAAAATATATAGAAATAAATATATATAACATAACAAAAATTATCTTTCAATTATTTACATCAATGGTTGTCTAAATGATGCTATCGTTTAAATGATGCTATCGCAACTGCCGAAGATAATTATAGAAACGAAATGAAAAAATAAACAAAAACAAACGAAACGAAAAAAACAACCCTTTTTGCAATAAGAAAAAGGAACCATAAAAAAATCTACCTAAGATGTGTGTCTTTGTCTTTCACTTTACTCTGTCTACATTTCTGTATATGTTTGTTTGCAATTTGACCACACATATAAACATTTAGTTTAAATAAATAAATATTTTATTTTGTCTTTTATTTAATTAATAGAGAATTATTTTCACAAGCCGAAGACAACGCAAAATTTAAGTTATTTTAATCCTCAATTTTGTTTTATGTATGAAAAACAGATACAAAAGTCTTCCATGGTTGATTTTTTTATATGTCTTATTAGAGTTGTACTTTTTAGTATCAATTTCCTCTTCTCTACTACATCTTGACAAGCCGCGACATCTACTTCATTCTGCGTATATCTTTCAATCTGGTTGTCGTCCACACTATTAATGTGCTTATCACATTAAGCACATTAATAGTGAGCTTTCCGCCAAGCAGTGCTCTGTAGCTATTGTAAGTGTCCCATTGATCGTCCCGCCCCTATTCTCAGAACAAGTTGTTGAGTTTACCATCAACCGATCGCCCTCGTTATTTGTTCTCAAATCGTTCATCCTCTAAATGTCGCTGTGTGCCGTCGATTCGTGTTAATATTTATGCTATTTGTACGACTAGTTATATTGAATTATTATTCGTTTGTTATAAATAAATAACGTCTATGTGGAATAAAGTAATGAGATAATCAAATAAGCGGTAAATGAAATGTGTTTTTAATTCTCTCTCATCGTTAGAAAAACAAATTATTTTGTAACGAACCCTGGGAGCCGCGAGCTCTACCCCAGCATTAGGTGGAAAACACGTCGTTACAATGTGCTTATTTTTTAGCAAAATTAATTAGTAAAACATTAGTATATTAGTAAAGCATTAGTATAAAACAGTTAAGTGCTGATTAAGTATAACAAAAATTTTAGCTGAAAACACGATTTTAGCAAAAAATTTTGCTAAAAAATAGTATACCTGATTTACAAGACGTTTTACTAATTTTTCTACTAACTTATTTTTTAGAGTGTATATATACACATTGAATAAAGTAAAGGAAGCAGAAATTTTCTTAAAAGAAATATTGATATACTAATATTAAAATCTGACAAGGGAAATACAACTATCAGGAGAGAAGATTATGATATAAGAATGAACAATATAGTAGAAGATATTACAAAATATAGTTTACAAAATAGAGATGCAACAAGTAAATTACAAAAGTTAATAATAATTTAGTTGAAGAACTTTTTAAAAAGAAAATTATTACTAATATAGAGAAAAATAAACTTAAGACTAATATTGCTACGGCACCTAGATTATACGGACTACCTAAAATGCATAAGGATAATTTTCCATTGAGACCAATTTGTTCTTTCATTAATTCTCCATCATATGAACTATGTAAATACCTTATTAACATTTTAAATAAGATTACAGAAAGTTCTAAGTATAATGTGAAGAACTCCATTGAATTTAAGAATAGATTATTGGACAAACGAATTCAGGATGATGAAAAATTAGTTTCATTTGATGTAGTTTCATTATTACCGAGTATCCCTGTTAATTTAGCAATTAATATTATAGAAGGAAAATGGAATGTTATCAAGGAATATACGACTATTGATAAAGACCTATTTTTACGTATTTTAAAATTTTGTATAGAGGATAATAGATACTTTCAATACGGTGAGAAGATTTATTTACAACAAAAAGGACTCCCAATGGGATCCCCTGCTTCTCCAATTGTTGCTGATATAGTTATGGATAAATTACTGGACACATGTATTGAGAAACTTGATATCAAACCGAAGATAGTAACAAAATATGTTGACGACATATTTTGTGTTATTTCTGGGAATGCAATATGTTGATTGCATTAAATGAATTTAATACGGATATTAAATTTACCATGGAAAAGGAACGTCACTCAAGACTTTCTTATTTAGATACTCTGGTAGTTGGAAGAGGTAACAATTTGATAATGGATTGGTATCAAAAACCAACGGCATCAGGTAGAATTATTAATTTTTATTCAAAACATAATAGGAGAATTATCATTAATACTTCAAAGAATTTAATAGAAAGAGTTTTAACTATTAGTGACAGATCATTTCACAGGAAGAATGAGGAAACAATTAAGAATTTATTAATGGATAATGATTTTCCAATAAAATGAATCTATTCATTAATAAATCAGTATAAATTTAGAAAGAATAACAGCACAAATAACTTGAATGAACAGAGAGTTTACAAGTCTATGGTTTATGTACCGGGATTATCAGAATGTTTGGAAAGATCGAATATTATCGATACTAATAGATATAGAATAGCTTTTAAATCATTCAATACAGTTAATAAATTATATAATAGGATAAAGGATAGGATACAGAAATTATTTATTTTATTTATTTATTTTATTTTGGTGTTCCATACACAAGACTAAAAGTCTTATATTGCAGTACAGAACTGAGTATTTGAAAAAAGGAAAGATTATATGTAATTAATTAAATAATAACTTAAAAACTAAATTACAAAAGATCACAAAGAAAAAAAAAAAAAACAAAAAACAATTATGCTACTTATTTAATTGTTTAACAAAAAAATAAGTAAATAGTATGACAAAATAAACCATTAATCAAATTTTAACATAAAAAATCAAATTAAGTTGAAAATAAGTTAATTAAGCTTTTCTTGAAATGAAGTGCGTTACTTAAAAGTTGGCAACTATAAGGGATTGAGTTCCAGAGTTGGATGCTATGGATAAAGAATTGCCACGTTGATATGAGGCTTTTGTAGCAAAACGATTTTAATCTTTTTCCTCTGCAAATATCATTCGAGAAAATCAGTTTATCATAGAGGTGGCCCGGCTGATGCGTATAAATTATTTTGTGCAGAAAAATTAAAGTTCGTATCTTAAGAAGATTGTCAAAGCTAGTACCATATAGTTTAATTGAAAATGTTGAAATTCGTGTACGTCTTTTTAAGCCATATACATATCGAGCAATATTATTGAAAGCTACGTTTAATTTATTTCTGCTTATTGAGTCACAGCTGGCAAAGATTTCACAGCCATACATCAAAATAGGTACTAAATAAGTTTTAGCAAGCAGAATTCTTGTTTTAAGCGGTGTACAATGTTGAGTTCGCCAAAGTGTCCACAAACATATTTTATGTGATCAGACCAAGCCAGAGTGCTGTAAAAAAATATTCCGAGATTCTTAGCAGTTTTTACAATTTCGATACGTTGATTATTTATGGAAATATTAGGAATATAGTTGATTTTGTCTATTCGTTTTTGAATTATAATACACTTTGATTTTTTGGGATTGATCCCTAGACCATTCGCCTTTGCCCACAGATAAATTTGATGAAGTTCCTGATTTAAAGTTTTGACGCATTGAACTAGAGATGACTTTTTGCAACTGATGTAAAGTTGGACGTCATCTGCATACATTCTAACTCTACAGTGTGTTATTATACTCGGTAGATCATTAGAATACAACGAGAACAAAAGTGGGCCTAATATAGATCCCTGTGGAACACCTCTTCTAACAGGTAGTGATTTTGATCTTTTAGTTGTAGTTTCAACATATTGATATCTGTTTTTAAGATATGTTGACAAAAGAGAGGTTGCGGTTGAAGAGAAATTAAACATACTTCTTAATTTGTGGCATAAAAGGTCGTGGTCAACAGTATCAAATGCTTTGGAATGATCCAACAGAACTAAAAACGTAATATTGCCTTTATCAACCTCTTTTCTAATTTCTTCCGCAACGTCTACTAATGCTGTAATGCAGCTGTGATTTTTTCGAAATCCTGATTGACGAACAGTTAACATATTGTTATTGTTTAAGAACTGGGTAATTTGATTGTGAATTAGCCTTTCGAAGACTTTAGAAAGGAATGGTAAAATAGCAATAGGTCTGTAATCAGCACTTGACTTAGGAATCGGTATGATCTTAGCGTTTTTCCATTTAGTAGGAAAATAGCTAGTTGTGATGATTTTGTTGAAAAAAAAAGTGATATACGGAATAAGTTGTGGTAAGAGTATCTTAAAAAATGGTGGATGTATTCCATCTGACCCAACAGCATTAGATTTAATAGATAAGCTACCCGTTAGTACGTCACTTTGGTTTACGCAGGTAAAGAAAAATTTATAATCTCCAAAATCGTCATTAGGGTAAGTGAAATTATAAAAGCTACTGTCAGCTGCAACCATTGGTATATTTAAAAAAGTTTCATTAATAGTATCAGCATCAATTGGACAAGGTTCATGGATAGACGGTTTACCGATTCCAATTTCACGAATCGTTTGCCAAGTTTTGTTTGATCCTAAAGCGCATGAGAATTTTCTGCGTAGAAATTCGATTTAGCATTTTTTATCAGTTTATTAGTTTCATTTCTAGCATTACAATATTCTCTATGAAGCAGCGTAGTTTTGAACCGTTTCCATCGAGAATAGGCCAAATTTCTTCGATAAATTGCTTCTTTAATGTTGGAAGAAAACCAGGGCTTTTTTCGGTGACTAACAGTTTTAGTTCTTAAAGGAACTGTTTGGTTGAATAGATTACTTAGGTTGTGCTCTATAAATGAGACATGGCAAATATAGTGTATAGAATACCATGTTGTGGAAATAATGTAGAGAATTTTTTGTTTTAGAAATATTTGTCAAATATTTTAAATATGTTTTCAAACTTTTAAAAATTTTTTTTCAAACTTTTTGAAAATTTATTAATTTATTTATTTTCCTGAAGATGTTACACAAAGGAGTAGCGAAATATTGAAAATATAAAAACTTTTATATAAAAAACAAACCTTAACTCAAATCAAATTAGAAAATTTCAAAATAAGAAATAAGGTTAAATAAACTAAAATAATTACTTATAAATGTTAAATAGAATGATTTTAAAAGTTTAAGTTTCGTTGGTGTAAAACAAAATACACCTACCGAGATTTTATTTCTACAAACATAAAAAATTATATAAAGGGACCACCAAATAACTTTTTTTTTTGAACTCCTGAACCAATTGGACTTTGTATGGCGTCATAATAAGGTCTTTATGCAATATTCGTCTCAATGATGTCTCCGAAATGTTCAATTGTTGAGAACGACGGTGAATTGATGTTGATGGCGCTTCTCGCACACTTTCTGCCACAGCAGCAATATTATCGGTTGTACGCACTGTTTTTGGCTTTTCACGCTTTGGTTTATCGATGAGGATGCCAGTTTCTTTCACTTTTTTCACAAGATAACGAACATAGGGCCATATTCGTTCAGCGGAAGGATAAAACTAATTATCTGTCAAATCAGACATGAGCTAAGTGTTACCATTCACGGACCCTTTATTTTAAAGTTTTTTGACCTCTACCCCCTTTATTGCATAGCGACAAAGCAATAGTTTATATTACTCTTTAATAACACAAATCTTATTCATCTGCGCAAAGTCAATTTTGCTTACTTAAAATATTTTAAAATAAGTTTATTTAAATGTATAAATAATAAAATAAATAAATATACGTTTGTACTAACTATTTAAAAAGAAACGTACATAACTTTTAAATCCAGCTTCAATATAATGCTGGGAGTATATTGTAGGAATCATACTATGAAAATTTATAAACATTTTCATAACCATAACATGACAATATTGAGATAAATTGGAAACCATAATATGGTAGTCTAATTATCATAAAATGATGAAAAAAAAAATAATAGCAGCATGGTTGTCGCAGTCATAAATCCAAATATGTATGATGCTCTTCGAATATGGTTCCAGCAACCATGTTTTTTCTTTGCGTATATAATTATAATAAAAAGGAAGAGTTTGCCAACTATGCAAAAAACTTAAAAAATTACTATATAGGAAGGGAATATGTGAGGAGATTTATGTATCAGACATTAAACCTTTATGTATTCATATACAGTGGAGTACGGTTATAACGAACACCAATGAACTTTTTTATAACGAGCGATTTTTCTGGTCCTAACGCATTTCATACAAAATAATACGGTTATAACGAACACCGTTTATAGCGAACTGTTTATATAACGAACCTATTTTTTGGAACGTATTACAAATTTTCATACAAATTCTTACGCTTATAACGAACATGTTAAAAAATTTAAATTTTTTATGAAAAATGTGCTACAAATTTTTAAAACTTTAGCTTTTTACTAAAAACTTCACTAAAAAGAATTGAAAACTGTATGAAACAAAATTAGATGGAAGAACTTTTACAAACACAAATTTTTAAAATGTTCCCACGCTTATAGCGAATTTCGCTTATAACGAACAAAATTGTCCGGTCCCTACGAGTACGTTATAACCATGATGCACAGTATTTTGATTTTTAGTCGAGAGTGCAATAAATACACTCGGAGAATTATTTAGTAAGAAACTATTAAAAATTATAGTTAAATTAATCTCAAATGTAATTAAAAAGGCGATGACTGTATTTGACTTTGAGCTCAATTATTTCAAAAATTCGTTAATTTCAAAGGTCGAATAATATATCAAAAGTATAATTGAACAGTTTTTACTACTTGTATGCTTTTAACCAGAACAAGTTTAAAATGGCAAACAAAATATTAAAATTGGATGGTAAAATGGAGTGAGTCTGTTGTTCATGGTAAAAAATTAATGAATTATTTTGAAAAAATATGAAATTTGCCCCATTATGCAAGCAAACTCTAATTAAATAAAATTTATTTTTTAAACTGGGTTTTTGTTAAAAAAATATTTGTTAATAGTTTTGAAAAATATTTATTTTGTAAACTAAAGCAGTCATAAAAGCATAACAAAAAAAAAAACTACACAGTTTTAGTTAAATACGTATGAGTGTTATAATTACATATGAAAAGATTTAAATATAACTCATACGCAACCGGTACTTTTAACTTATTTATTAAAATTTCAATTCTTAATTCTTAATAAGAGATTTATAAAACAAATTTGTATACATTAACAGACATACATTTTATAAATGTGTAATAAAGCTCTCATAATTATTATACACAGGCCACAAAAATATAAATCCAGATACGGTATTTTCACTGTATTATTAAAAGTGACTTACAAACAGGGTTTCACTTTTTTGTGGAATGCTCCTTTTGTTTGTGTTTAATTAATGTTTTGTTTAATAACTGAAACAAGAAAAACTTTTAGTGCAAACAATTAATATAAAATCATATATACCTATCACGGTGCGCCTGATTCGATTTAAATAGAGTTTGCGTGTTACTCCAATCTGAAAGCGGATTCTGTTTCTAGATGGTCTACAAACTATTTTTCAACGAAAACGGAAAAAATGTAGGTAGCGCTTTTTTTCACTGCCAATCAGAGTTTTCAAAATTTGGCCTGTCTTTAGTTTACCGATTTTGATAAAAAATAAAAAAAACTTAGGAACAATTCAGATACGTGAGCTGAGTCGAGAATTGTATTTTTTTTTTGTCAGACACTCCTTCTTTGTAGGCGACAAGGCTTAAGAGTTTTTTTTTTTTTTTTTTGAAAAAGAGAAGCAACACTCAGAAAATTCTTCCTATTAATTAATGTGTTGCTTTCTTTGGAAAGGGGATAGTGGAGAGATGAAAGGTGGTGAAAGATGAAGTTCTTCAAACATGGCAACACTGTAATTGCGCGAGATGATAAGTCTTAGAACAGTTGTTGCTCGCCACCTGATGTAGTGTTGGCGAATTTATTGAAGCTTTTTGTTTCATAGCCCTGATTCATTATTTTACTTCGGTGGGGTTAAGTGCTATGGGAACACCGAAGGTGGGCGCAGCGATACATATAAGTGATAGAAAACTCATACATATTATTTTTCTAAATTGATGTTGACGTCACCGGGAATCGAACCCGAGACCATGAGTGTAACAGTCCAACGCGCTAACCATTACACAACAACGGTATTATGACTACAAGAGTGTTAAGCTTTTAAATTGATAAAGAAAATGTCCACTTGATACAAATAATTATTTTATGCAATTTGATCCATATAGGGTTAATGTTTCACTTTTAACAAAAACAATAACCACTAAGAAACTTGCAGTATGACTTCTTTCAAATTTTAATTTTGGATATGTGCTAAACGAACAAGCGAAATTCTTTATCGTATCACTCTTACTTTTGAGGGTTAAAAAGGTAGGGTCAAAAATTGCATATTTCCCTTTTTTCGTTTTTTTACACTTATTTGTAAGAAACTGTACTAAAACTTGTATCAAATTAAAGATATTTTAAAGATATACAGTAAAACCCGGTTAAGACTGACACCGAGGGACCAAAAAATTAGTTCGACTTAAGCAAGGTTCGTATTAAGCGGGGTTTTTTTAACGATAAAAAATATTTATTTATTAAAACAAAAACAAGATTGAAAATGAAAATTATTCAAGTTCGAGGCCATACTCTATATTTCTTTATTAGGATATTGTCCTAACAAATAATCTATAGAGTTTTTTGTTTTCAAATTTATTATTTGACCCTTTCAAGAATGTGTTGATAGATCTATTTCGGGAATTCAAAGGTCGAAAAAAACATAATTTTTATTTTTAATAAAAAATATATCAAAAAACAAGATTATTCAGATTTTTACATAAATAAAAGATAAAATTAGCATTTCATGCATTCACAATTAAAAATTCAATTAAAATTCTTAAATTAAAAAAAAAAAACTCTGTTATATTTTTCTGAATGACTGAATTAACGATTTCATTCGTTATAAGTTTTCCTAAAAATTTGATTGTCAGCTTCTTCGGCACACGATTTTGTTCCAATAAATTTTTTTTATGTTTATTAAGCTATTGTGTACCGTTTGTATATTAGGTACTTCCTACTCTATTTCGGCTTCTTCATCACTTGGCAAATTTTCAACATCGGGAGGATTAACAATTTCGAATATTTCTTAATCTGATAATGTATGTGACGTCAAAACATTAGCATCTATATCTAGAAAGTCATCCACGGATATATAATTCATACTAGGTATATCCCATAAAACGGATAAAGAGTGTACTAAACATGGTAATTTGTATGAAAACGAGTTTTTGGGACTGCTTAAAACAGTTCGTAATAACCGAGGGTTCGTATTAACCGAGTTCGTATTAAAAGATGTATTTTATATAAAAATTGTTGCCGAAACGTCGGGACTTTTAAATTAGTTCGTGTTAACCGAGGATTCGTCTTAACCGAGTTCGTCTTAAGCGAGTTTTACTGTATCTAATTTTTATCAATTTAAAAGATTTACACTCTTGTAGTCATAATATAAATTACGTTTTATGGGTCTTTTTTGTACCCAGGCCACTAATGGTTAAAGCTTTTTTTTAAATAAAAGTAGAGTAAAAGCTTGCTGGTTGTCCCTGTACACGCAGCGAAAAAATATGGTTGCATCATGATTGCGGCCATAAAACTATGTTTCCTAAAGCCATAAATGGTTGTTTCAATGAAATTATTATTCTATTAATCAGGCACGTAGCCAGGACTATGTTTTACCAGCCCAAAAACAACAACAAAAACTATTTTTTTCTGATTTTTTAACAAATTTATCTTTTCCAATTTATAAAAAAAAAAAATGTTCTCTTATTGCTGTAATTGTTGTTGTTGGGCCAATTAAATTTTTAAAAATTTTAAATTTTGAAAATCCAAATTTCAACACGGGTTAAAGTTTTCCAAAAAAAAATCGATTTCTCAAATGAAACCATTTGTAATAAAACTTGTGTGTGTAATGACAAATATTTTTTAAGGGACACCCTATTATACAGTATCATTAAAAACAAACAAACAATTCATAATGATACATTTTGTGTTTTTGTTTTTTACACAGAATCCCCCATTAATTTAATAAAACTTTACAAATAAAAATAAATTTTCTCATATATTTGTTTTATTCAAATTTTTGTTGCCTATACACTTTTGCTTTGTAATTATCATTAGCACCCAAGTAAAAAAATTGATGTGGGCATCATTAAATTATATTAAATTATATATAAATTGGATATGCGATGAGATCAAATTTGATCCGAAAAATGAGAACATACATATAATTGTATTTAAAATACTTCAAAGTATATCGAACTCTATACAATTGTATTGAATAAGATCTAATTCGATGCAATTAAATACAATTTTGTACAATTTGATGTATATTAGATACAATTTCATCCGAATTTTGTCCCCATACAAATTTTTGTGATATTATTAGATACAATTGATACAAACAGTTCCCAGGTTTTCCCCACAATTATATCAAATTATATCTAATTTCATAAACTAATATACATGACTAAGGGTCCGCCATCTAACGTTTTTTTTTTTTTTCAACTAGTGCTTATTTCGTGAATGGTAACACTTAGCTCATGTCTGATTTGACAGATAATTAGTTTTATCCTTCCGCTGAACGAATATGGTTGTGTATACGCTTGAACAACGCTGGGAAATATGCGACATTACTTTGAAAATCATGGTAATGTTGCAGAATGTGTGTGAAAATTCAAATCAGCCGCAGAGCTGATGTCGTTTGGCCACCTCGGAGCTGCGATTTGACACCGTTGGACTATTATTTGTGGGGTGCCGTCAAAGATAAGTGTTACGCCAACAAGCCAGAGACAATTGACGCTTTAAAGGACAATATTCGTGAAGCCATTGGTGAAGCCATTGGACCGATCGTGTAGTCTACTGCATGGCCAGCCGAGGCAGCCATTTGAATGAAATTATTTTCCATTATTAACCGGAAGGATTGTACTTTTAAATAAAAAAAGAAATTTGAGAAAATATTCAGTAGTTTTTTTTATAGCATTTTCAAAAAAAAAAAAGTTAATGTGCGGACCCTTTATTATTTTTACAGTTTTTTTACGTAGGTGAAACTGTGGAGCCAAAAAATTATGGCTCTATTTTAACAATTTAACTTCGAACAGAGTTATTTTGTAGAAAAATTAACTTTTCCCAGATCTTTCTTTCCACTATTAAAATGTTTAATTTTTTTTTTTGTCTGGATGAACTCTTAGCATATGTTAAACTTCTTATACTAACTAACGTGGATTAATAAAGAGGTATGTTGCGAGAGAGGCTCAACTTTTTTGTTAATTTTATCTAAAAGTACATAGCTAATACTTTTGAGCTAGTGGTAAAAAAATGAGTAGTGGGTATCGAGTATTTGTCTTTTTTTGGGTACTCGATACTTAAAGGTAACTACTCGATATTTTCAGAGTTGTATTTTGGACAGAAAAACAGTAGAAAAATGCGACTTTGCTAAAATAATTTCAAAGAAAAACTATAAAAAAAACATTGAATAGTTTGTAAAAAAGTTAAAAAAATATATTTTTAAAATTTGTCTTCTCAATAAAAGTTAAAACTTTCATAAAATTTTAAATTTAAAAACCGTTAAAATGTATCAAATAGTATCGAGTATCTAAATTAAAAATATCGAGTAGTAACGAGTATTAAAAAGTAACCGAATTTACCAGCACTACTAGAGTCATTCTTGTAAACATGTTAAATTAACTAACTCAGAAACCTCAACTCCGGAAATATATCTAAACATGAACACTTTTTTATAAGAAAAGTTTCTTTTTCTTCAATATTTTTGGGGAATCCCCGAATAATAATTTCACCACGTTCTTATAGTAAACACCTTTTCTAACGTGAACAGAAAAACTCTTTAACTCTTTTCCTGTATCTCCGAATTTAATATGTTGTTATATCAAAATTGTTTTAAAACGTATAGAATAAAATTTAAATAGAATTAGCAGTTATTTTAATAGTAAATGTATTAGAAATTAGGAACTGTTAAATAACAAAAACGCATTAAAATCCATAATTTAGATATGCAAAAATTGTCTTAGATTCTGAATTTGGTCTATTTAAAAAAATCCCGGAATCAGAAAGAAAGTTTTCTAATGGAAAAAATTTCTTAAAATGTTTATATTTTTTTATAGGCAAGTGTCTGAATATTTAAAAAGTTTGTCTAAAAATGTATGTTTGAATTTAAGAATATTTCAGGGGAAAAATATTCAAAATCTATTCATATTTTTTTTTTTTTTTTTGATAAATAATCAACATAATGATTGGTTCTGAAGTACTTGGAATAGAATTTATTCTAAGTGAATCAATTCTGTAGTAAAATAGTTAAAAAAAATTCCAAACACAAACGTGAACAAAATCAGAAACGCAAACACCCTTTGCAAAAATTAGTTCACGTTTTTGAGGGTACACTGTAATTGCATATAACCAATATAAAATAATATATTGCTATATATGCTCCCATAAAAAATTTTTGAAACAACAAAAAGCTATATACAATTAGATACAATTATTTATGCTTTAACATATATGTATATAACTTTATAAATTTAAACATTGAAACATTTAATTGTATAAAATTGTATATTTAAATATTTATAAACTTTTTTACTTGGGTAGGGAAATTTTAGCAAATTAAGGTAACATTTGTTAATTGCCATCCTTTTGTTTAAATCTACTTTTTGTTGTTATTAATGGTTAGATGTATGATAAAAATAGCAACAAAAAAATATATAATTTTCTAATGAATGTTAAGCTTTAACAATTTTGTGTCTGATTATTAAAAGCGGCAAGTTTTCCGAATAAACTTAGTAGCCAAGACACATATCGTATAATCCATGAGAGAACGTTTAAAAACAGTAACTTTTTACCTGAAACCCTTTGTTTATAAAGGGTCCGCCAAATAACTTTTTTTTTTTTTAACTCCTGAACCAATTGGACTTTGTATGGCGTCATACCAAGGACTTTATGCAAAATTCGTCTCAATGATGTCTCCGAAATGTTCAATTGTTGAGAAGGACGGTGAATTGATGTTGATGGCGCTTCACGCACACTTTCTGCCACAGCAGCAATATTCTCGGGTGTACGCACTGTTTTTGGCTTTTCACGCTTTGGTTTATCGATGAGGATGCCAGTTTCTTTCACTTTTTTCACAAGATAACGAACATACGGACCATATTCGTTCAGCGGAAGGATAAAACTAATTATCTGTCAAATCAGACATGAGCTAAGTGTTACCATTCACGAAATAAGCACTAGTCGAAAAAAAAACGTTAGATGGCGGACCCTTTACATTAACTTGGTATATCTCAAACTATATAAAATTACACTACTTTTTAATTGCTGTTCTCAAAACTCAATTCCATTAAACGGCGCAAAAACCCTAGGAAAAAAACTTCAAATTTTGAAAAATCAGAAAATTTTTGTTTTACTTTTAAACCATCATACAACTTTTCAACATGCAGCGATATGGAAACTACTTTTTCAGTGAATATATTTACCAAGTCTAGTATATACATTTTGTATTGGTTTGGATCTGCAAGTTAAAAACTATAAGCACAAAAATAAAATTAAGGAAAAAACTCTTGTAAGTTTCAAGTATTTTATTTCCTTTTTCGACTTTTAAATGAACATTCATTCTTTAGGTGAAGACTTTTTAACGTGACACTTTGCATGTCATAGTAAAGGGTGATTTTTTAAGAGCTTTCTGATTTGATTTAAAAAAAAAATACACATAAAATTTAGAGAAATGTATGAAATCTTTATTTGAGTCGATAGAACGATCTATATATGTAATTCAATGTTTAAAGATGATTTCATGTAAATGTTGACCGCAGCTACACCTCAAATGGGTTATACGCTGGGTCCAATTTAGGCATACTCTCTCCAACATATCGGCCGGTATCTCTCGAATAAACTCTTCAATATTGGCTTCCAGTGCGTCAACCGTTGCGAGCTTATCCCTTAACATAGCCCCACAAAAAATAGTCTAAAGGTGTTAAATCGCAAGATCTAGGCGGCCAATTGACCGGCCTCAAACGTGAAATTAACTGTTCACCGAACTCGCCTCTCAATCGGGCCATTGTTTCGCGTGCTGTGTGGCATGTGGCACCAGCTCTTTAATTTTGGGCGAAACAAATTTGTGATCATCGCAGGATAGCGCTCGCCTTTCACTGTAACGTTCCTGCCTTCGTCGTCTTTGAAAAAGTACGGTCTAATGATGCCACCAAACAGTTCATTTTCGGGATGTATTGGCAGTTCTTGCAATGATTCTAACTGCTCTTCAAACCAAATATGGGAATTTTGCTTATTCACGTATCCATTTAACCAGAAATGAGCTTCGTCGCTGAACACAATTTGCACAATTTGACCGTTCTTAACCGAGCATAAATTTTGATAATAAAATTCAATAATCTGCAAGCGTTGTTCGTTTGTAAGTTGATTCATAGTTAAATTATAGCCCAAACTGAACGTGTTTAACAGTGGATTAGATTAGATTATAGTGGCACTATGCACCGCGACCAGAAATTGGTATTTTGTGCTGCCAGCGAATACACCATATAGGTTCAGGCTCCCTACGAAGCCAATTATCCTACCAGGTGAACAGTTCCAAACGTCCGATGGCGTCACTATTCGATCACCAAAATAACGCACCCTCCTGTCGGAGAGCCTCGGACATTTGCAGAGAACATGCTCAGAGGTCTCGGGTTCCAATTCACAAAACCTGCACGTATCCGTAGAGTATCGTCCCATCTTGTACAATTGATACCTAAGGCCACAGTGTCCTGTGAGGTAACCCGTTACGGTCCTTAGTTCGCCCCTCGTCATAGACAAGAGTTTCCGCGACCTCTCCCCAGAGGGAGATATAAACAGCCTCGCCTGTCGCTGCCCAGGCGATCTGGCCCAATAGGCCCCAAACTCCGACTCCCTCCATCTTCTGAGCTTCTCTCTGACATACCCATAGGGTACGCCACAGACAGTAACATATGTTACTGTTAAACACGTTATGTTACACGAAAACAGCTGAACTGCAAAAAGGAGTGTTGCCATAAAGAAAGTTGCTAAAAAAAATCACCCTTTATTTAGTTACAGGTTACCTGACCCTGGCCATCATTTCTCTCAACTAAAAAACCTTGAGAAATGAGAGGCATCTAAAGTCAGATTCAACAGGTGTCACATATTTCTCAAGTAGCTCATATGTAGTTATTTTTTCTATATTAGTTATTGTTTAACAATGTACGTTAGTTATTTTGCTCTTTGTAACGATTGTTTTTACTACATATGTAGTTGTTTAGTAGTAAAAAATTACTACATTTGTTATTTTTATAAAAAAAAGACTGTCATTACCATGTTAACTATATTTTTAGTTATTTTAACATTAAGTCATTTCTATCTGCATAATTTCTTGAGTAAATACGCCTTTAAAAATTATTTCAATTGATATCTAACTTGTCTACAACTTATTCACAATAAAAAAAAAAAAAATTTGAAATTTGAAATATGGTAACTTTTGACCCCACTTTTTAAATCCCTAATTTAATATATTTTATTTACAACATATCCATTTTAACATTAAAGTTTCAATAGTGGACCAAAATTGCTACACAACATATTTCAAATTACTTTTTGCGTAAAGTGCTCGTTGTTTTGCGAATTTAATACCCAAATAGTGAAACAACGCCATAATTTTTTTTATCAAAATCCTCGAAACACGTAAAATTTTAACATGTTTTAAGATTGATGGGTATCGTAATAATTTAAAAGTTTACAATAAAATGTTAGCGAAATATTAATTTAAAGTTTAATTAAACAAAAAAATTGTGCACTCAGAAAAATTAAGTGCCAACCGAATTAAAAAGTGTATTTTAATGATAACAACCTGTAAATTTAGTTAGTACAACGATATTTGTATTACATTTCGGAATATTTTGTGTGTTGCAACTAAAATTTATTTGAACTAACCGAACTTTGTTGTGAAAACTAATTTTCGGTTTTAACAACAGACTGATACTCGTAATAACCGAATTTGAGTCGTAGTTACCAAATTTCAGTTGGCAAATAGCTAAAAAATTTTCTGTGTGTGTTGAACTTTAAAAAAATAATAATAATAACTCGTTTCTCTATATTTTTTTATGGACTATGTATTGGTCTAAGATAGGTAAAATTTGATAATTGCAAAAATAAAATCAAAAGTTATAACAATAATTAGTGTCCGACCGAAAAGTTCGGCCAAAAAACTATATTTGGTCGGTTTTTGGGTATCTAGAGGCAATGATTATAAATCTTTTTATTGGAAACATGTTTGTTGAGCCAATTTAATTCGATTTTGTGTATAAAATTTAAGGACAAAGCCGAAGTTTAGTTATAAAGTTAAAAGTTCGGCCGCCGAACTATTTTCGATTTGGCCGAACTTTTGAAGACTGAACAGTGAATTTATTGCTTAACTACGGACTTTTCTTTAAATTTGTCACTCAAAATCGTCTCTAATCAGCCCAATAAACATTTTTCCATTCGCCAAATTTGTCCATAATGTTTTAAAATAAAGAATACACACCAAATGCATTTTCTGGCCGAACTGTTTGGTCGGACACTAACAATAATATTCATTTTGATTAAATGCGTCCAAGGAGACTATCCTTGTAAGTGTTACACACAAATATGTTTAATTACTGTAAACAAAAACCTCTTTATAAATATTTTTTAGAAAATGTCTTGAAATTAAACTTGAAATAAAAGTTCCTGCTATCTTTAGGATTTTTTTTTCCTGTTGAATTACATACCCTAACAAAACGACATAACTTTGAAATTTAATTAAAAATGCTGATTTGTCATAAAAAAAAAACTAAAAATGCAACAAGCTATAAAATTTAAATTAATGTGTCTTAAATCAAGGACAATACGAAGAAGAATGGAAAATAAAAAGCAAATTCCAAGTAAAACTTTCATTCAAATACGAGTATAGACGTTTTTTCTGTTATTTTTCTTTATTTTCCATCATTTTTATTCTTATTTTATTATTCTTTTATGTACATAGCAAGTTTAAGGAAAAAGTTTAAAAAATTCAAAAATTTATGGGGAAGTTTAGCATGATGTACAAGGAGTATTTTCTAAGCAGTTTGTGATGATAACGTCAAAGAACATTGTATATACACTCAAAAAAGTTATCTACTGAAAATGACAATTAAAACAACTGTAATTTTAGTTAAAAAGGCGACATAGTTAATTACATTAAAATAGCTAAATATGTAGTTGTTTTTAACTGTTGGAAAAACAACTAACAAATGTAGTAAAAACCATTTACAAATGTAGTAAAAACAACTGAAAATTTTTTACTGCAAAAATTTTTAAACAGCTGCAAAAATTGGTAAAAAATAATGTTTAAGCAGTTATTCTTTCGGTATTTTAAAGATATTTTTTCTTTCAGTTGCAATACAAATTTGTATATCCTACATCTTACTTAAAATACAAAGTGAAAATTCCAAAAGGTACTCCAGTTATAACGTTTTTATCCTTTAGAGATACAAAGAAATTTACTAATTATTGAGGGTATTTACGATGGACATTTGCACACGATGCAAATATGCCCAAACGGTGCAGTAGCAGTGTTGACGATACAAGCTGTGCATATTTGCATCGTGAGCAAATCCCCATGGCGAGTACCCTTATTATTTGCAAAGCTATGAGCGTATCAATAACACCCATAAAAAATTTTTAAAACAGATTACCTTTGAACCTGTTCCAGGACAGCTTTTTTTATCACCGGTTACGTGGAACCATTTCTAGAACAGGTTCTTGAGAGTCAAAATGTAAGGTTTCAATGTCCCAGAAACAGTTTTGTAACTGGTTCTATAACCGGTTCTAATACAACCTGTTCTAGTTTGAAGGTAGAGAATTTATTGCAAATAGGACAAACTCCATATAAAAAGAATCGGCTGTAGAACAGAAATTAGAGCCTGTTATAATACAGTATAAATTGTTTTGCAACCTGTTATTTGGATTTTACTATTTTACTGGGTAACAAAAATATCAACTAAAGGAGAATTTTTAACAACTCGAAATAATCTTCGATTTTTAAATAACTCACAAAAACTTAACTTCAAAATTGCTGCACACAGAGAAATAAAGCGCCAACCGAATTTAAAAGTGTATTTTAATGACAACAACTCAAAAATTCAGTTAGTACAATGATATTTACATTTGATTTCTTAATATTTTATTCGTTGCAACTACAATTCAGTTGAATTAGCCGATTTTTTTTTGTTAAAACTAATGCTAAGTTGTACCAACCGACTTAAATTCTTAATAACCGAATTTGAGTCAAAATAATCGAATTTCAGTTGGCAAACAGCAAAATTTTTCTCTGTGTGTGTGTTAGTAGTTGTTTATTAAAATACTTAAATAACTGCTTCAAACAACTGTTGCAAACATACAGTAATTTTCTTCAGTTGTTTTTTTTTTTTTTTAATAACTGTCACAATAGTAATTTTGTATTATTTCATAGAAAACCAACTGTAAAAAACATTTACTACTGATTACTACACAAACAATTGTCATATATTAACTGTAAAACTTTTTTGAGTGTAGTAAGGAAAAAAGAGTTGGCTTTATTTTTAAAGTTTTTATCTTTAGTTTTTATTTTCTTATATTTTATAACATGGCATTCCTTTTCTAAAGATTAATGTGGACAAGACAACTTAACTTCTTAACACATCAACTCATACTTACAGCAATTTATCAAAATACAGTGAGAAACAAAGGCGGATTTGTAACAATATGTAAATAAGGGTGTTCCTTAAAAATAGATTTTTCATTACAGCTCGGATTGGGTCTATCACTCTTTTATTTCATTCGGATCTATTTACAACTTAATCACATAAATTAAAAATTATCAATTTGGAAAACAAAATATTAATCGTGTTTTAATCAACTTTTGAAAAAACGACAACTTTTGAAAAAACGACAGTCGAATAGTCGACTTTTTGATGCAACTTTATATGCCTAATCCACGGTACTCTTCCAAAAGCTGAACTGGGACTTTGATAGTTTCAAAGAAGATTAACAAAAAACTCTTAAATGTTAAGCTGACATGAGTGGAGAGCAGAGGCAATAATTTTTGTTTTGAATATATGTTTGTTGTTGTACATACTCCCTTAAAATGTCATTCAAGGAATGACGAAATATCGGAGACATTTAGATAGTTTATAAATGAAAAATAATTGAATAAAATCATATTAAATCAAAGGTCGAAAAATATTTCATAATTTATATTTTTCATGGTTTTAAGAAATTTTGATTATATTTTAAAGCTACGTTGTAATTTTTTTAATCAGTTAACAGAGATAGTCTATAAGCTCTTTGTTAAAACGTTATTGTTATGTTTTTGTTTTTAATTAAAATAAATTTAAGTGCATATTTTTTTAATTTTTAGTGCATATTTTTAGATTTTTTGTATATAATATAGGCCCCTAAAACTCATTGTTTTAGTGCATGAAGTTCCTGTCCCAGGTTATTAGTGATCACAAATTTTCTTGATATAAAATTAATTCGTTTAAAATTTTTACTTCCTCCTGAGAAAGAACGTTTCGGTGTACAGTTTTGCTCCTAACTGTAGGCACGATTTGTTGCAAAGAATAATTTGAACATTAATATATTACAAATACATACATACTCTAAATTTACTCGTGCATTTTTTCGAATATGACAAAATCTGAATGATCTAAGCAGAGGTTTTAAACATGTTACATATTGAGGCACTGTACGTATACGTTTTATTAACAATAATCTTAATAATAGTACGTATACGTTTAGTGGCATTGGAACATATGAGACTTTCCGCCATTGAGCCATCAATTCATCATATCAATTACAAAACTACACATTTAAAAAATATTGACAGTAGAATTTACAATGACAGTTAAAACAACTGTAAGTTCCACAGAAAAAAATATGGGCCAAAAATATCTAATTAACTGATTGTTTGAATATCAATGGCAATTTAAACAATTTTTTTAATTGATTCAATTAAAAAATTTATTGAATTTTCTAATATATCCATACAGTGTTGACAACATGTAAACAAAATTTTTAAAAATTTGGCAAACTATTTTTTTTTTATTTTATTTAGATTAAACAATCAAACAAAGGTTTAATTATATCAATATATTATTTAATTTGTAAATAAAAAGAAAAAAAAGCGCAAATGATTAACTTTTAATAAGTTAAATAGTTTACCGATTTCAAATACACGCAAAATCGTAGTTATTTCACTAGAGTTTGCAACACTCTTTTTGTTGAGATGTTCGTATACGCACGAAAACTTAATTTAGTTTCGTGTTTTATCTGTGGTAATAAAAGTGCACATGTGGATTTAAATAAACCTTATCGAAAAAGGGCAATAAAACTATTATTTTTGTAAATAATTAAATTTTCAATAAGTATAAGTGTCATTAAACTATCATTTTAAAGTTGTGTGTGATTTTTTTAAGAGCCGTTATTTTTTCGGTATTTTAAAAATATTTTTGATAAAAAAAATAGTTTTTTCTTTCAATTACAATAATAATTTGTATTTCCTATGTCCAACTTAAAATGCAAAGTCAAAATTCCGAGCTGTATTCCAGTTAAATCGTTTTTATGCATTATAAAAAATTATATAAAATTAAATTTTCTAATTATTATTTACAAACCATATCAATGATAAAAAATATAAACTAAACGAGAACTTTATAAAATTGGAAATATTCTTCTATTTTTAAATAACTAACAAAAATTAAATGTTTGTACTGCAAAATTACTGGTAGTTGTTAATTAAAATACTAAAATAACTACGTCAAACAACTGTTACAAAAATGCAGTATTCTTCTTCAGTTGTTTTTTTTTAATAACTGTTATAATATATCTTTTGTATTATGTCATAGAAAAACAACTGTAATTGCAGTTAAAAACAATAACTACTGATTACTACACAAACAACTATCATGCAGTAACTGTAAGATTTTTTTGAATGCAGTATTTCTTGTCCTATGTGAGAGGAATAAAAAATTCAAAAACTTAAAAAAAAGATTAAAAAAAGGTTTTTTTTAATTAATAAAGAACTAGTTCTGAATTTTAAGTGTAATAGAAAATGTTATTTATCAAGAAATCGGTCACAATTTTTTTATATTTTTTTTTTATAAAAAAATTCAGTTCACCGTGTAACTCGGCTTCGTTTTAAGGAAAATATTCGTTGAATATTGTACAGCTCAAAAAGTCTAAGATTTGTTTGTTAGAACTACAATGATTGTGTGAAATTTTATTATCTATATTATATGGTAAATCATGCACATTGTAGTCCCAACTAGCAAATTTTTTAATATTTGAGATGAACAATATTCAACGAATATGTTCTCTGTGAAACTTTTTGGATTGATAAAAGAACATCTGTTTTTTATGAATAAAAAAACTCAAAATAAATTTCGCTCGATTTTTAGATAAATTAAACATCAGAACTTGTTGAACTTGAACATCAGTAGTTATTGTTTTTAACTGCAATTAAAGTTGTTGTTCTCGGAAATATATATATTAGGCCAGGTCGATTTATATGGAGGCAAAAAAATCGCTCAACGTTCAAGGAAAATCGTATTCTAGGGATCAAAATAAGAAACTTTGCCGAAGGAACCTCTAAAACGAATTCTGATGTCCCGACTTTTGACCCGTAGTGTCAAATTTTGCAAAATCCCACTTTGACCCTGTGGGTTACACTCAATGGCGATTTTAGCAACGTCACCTGGAGGTCTGCGCAGCGTGTGACCAATCCAACGCCATTTGCGATTCATTATTTCTATATGGATTGCCCCCTGGTTTGTTTGTCTCCAAAGTTCTCCATTGGATATGGTGTTAGGCCAAAAAACTTTTAGGATTCTTCGGAGACATCGATTAACAAACACTTGTAGAGAGTTTATCTAGTGTTCTGTTGTGTTCCACGTCTCGCATGCATAAAGCAGCACAGATTTGACACAGGAGTTAAAGATGCTTATCTTAGTGTACCTGGATAATGCAGAAGATTTCCATATCGACCGGAGGGTACCGAATGCTTGGTTGGCTTTAGATATTCGATACGCAACATCCTTGCTGGAACCACCTATATTTGTTAAAATGCTACCCAGGTAGCAAAATGACGTGACCTCTTGCAATTCTCGGAAATAATACAATACCACTATTATCTCATTGTATCTCCAATACATAAAAATGTAATAACTAGAGTAACATTTGGAGTTTGGACTTCACATTTTAAGTAGGATGTAGGATTTTAAATGTGTTGTTGTAATCGAAAGAAAAAACTTTTTCATATATTTAGTTAGAATATTGTTCCAAAAATCTAATTTGGTATTGTCATATTAGATTTTATTTGTTGCTTTTCAAAAAGTTTGATCATTTTCATGATAGACAATACAACTGTTTCACTGGCATCACCCAAATCGTCAGTTGTCTTCAATAGAAAAAGATAATTCGCTTAACTCAAACCGAGACATTACGTACAACAGACAAAGTAAACTCTATGAGAATCTTTTTATCTGCTTAACTAGTGTATAAACTGCGTGATCTGGTAACCCTAATTATAAAAACTAAACTATTTTAAAAACAAGAATTTAACATGTCGATAAAATTTGTATGTCAGTACATGTATGTGTACTGATAGATAAAAATAGTTATTTTACATTTTCAAATTACTATTTTACAATTACTATTTGACTAACATGAAGTTACTGGAAAGATTTTCTGAGTTTAGTAAAAACATGTCAGTTATTTTTACAATATTGTTTGTTATTTTCAACAGTAAGAAACAACAAAATTTTTAGTTATTTTAACAGCAATTCCTTTTGTCGCCTTTTTAACTGAATTTACAGTTGTTTTAACAGTAATTTTCGGTAGATTCTACTGTCAAACTTTTTTGAGTGTGACAGTTTGATATTCAATCGAATCAAAAAGGGGCAATGGGGCTGGAAAGCATCATATACATACATATAAATATGTCCACCAAAAATTCTTTAAACTGTCACTTTAAAAAAAAACTTAATATTCGTTTAAATTTCTATATGTACACTCAGGAAATTATGTAGGTGAAATTATCTCCAAATGACAATTAAAATAACAACATTCTCAGTTGAACAAGTGTTTTCATTTACATCAACTACAATATGTAGTTAGTAACTGTAATAAATCAGTTGGCAAATGTAGTAAAAGCAACAACAAATGCAGTTAAAACAACACATACAAATTATTGTAAAACTATAAAAACAACTACTAATGGAGTTAAAATAACTAATATTCGACCGAATAACTAATATCCGACCGAACAGTATCTAGAGGAATCTAGAAGATAAGTTTGGTATTTGAAACATGTTTGTTGAGCCGATATAATTCGATTTTGTGTATAAAATTTAAGGAAGAAGCCAAGTTTAGCTATAAAGTTAAAAGTTCGGCAGGCGAACTATTTTCGATTTGGCCGAACTTTCAGTGCATAACTTCGGACTTTTCTTTAAATTTGATACTGAAAATCGATCAAATCAGTCCAATAAACATTTTTCCATTTGCCAAATTTGTCCATAATGTTTTAAAGTACCGAATACAGACAAAATGCTTTTGCTGGCCGAACTGTTCGGTCGGACACTAAAAATAACGCACATTAAAACTAAACCATATTAATACTATTTTTTTAATGTGATTAACAGAGAAGACAACAAATGGCAAAATCGATGACAAAAAAAGATTTAAAAAAGCAAAAAAAAAACCAAAATTACACTTTTTAAAAGAAAGCGTTCAAAAAAATTTTAGGAAAAAGAATTTAAGAGAAGAATATCTGAAAAAGGGAATTTTTATATCCAAAAATAAAAAATGGCAAAAAAAAAGCTAATATGAGTAAAAATGTCAAAAAAAAAATATGGATAAAAGATATATTGTTTTCTAACAAAGAAAAACTTAAATAATATATAAAATAATAGCTCACATTCTGAAGTTGTTATCAAAAATTAAGATGAAAGTACCTAAAAAACAACTATAAAATTTCATTTTACCACAGAAATTGTTTTTGCAGTTGGTTGCTAAAAAAAATAGAAACAACTACATAAAGCAAATGAAACTAAAATGCAGTAGTTTTTGTTAAAAAATTGACATGATATTTTCACAAACATTACATATATTTCTCCTAAGTGAAACAATTGCAATTGTAGTTAAAATAACTACAACCGCTTTACTTTGCACACATAACTGCACGCTGAAAAACCAAGCCCTGCTGGATATATAAATGCTGGCACTTTTGTTTGGAAAATATTTCCGTTTCCCATGTTCGTAATATAACATGTTTGCTTGCAAATATAATTATGTTTGCCTGTAAACAATCATATTTTTAAAACTAGTGAAAAACGTCTAAGGGCAAACACATGTATGTTTGGCTGCAAATATATATTTTGTATATTATTAGTATGTTCGCATGTCCCAAACATAATACATATCTAGAAATTTTAAAATTGCAAATATATATTTGTTTAGGTTTGAAAATTTGAATCATCATAAACATATATATAAACATAACATATTCAAAAGTATATTTTTCTACGTATCATGAGCAAACTGCAAAACTTTTCTGAGATTATATTTCAATTTTTCCATTGATATTTTAAATTGGAAACTTGTGCAGTAGTTTTCAGCAAAATACATTTGCGTTAACATGCATGCGCTTACAAAAAACGAATGGCACAGGTCATTTGGAAAATAGCACAAACAAATTTGTTCAACTGACATATACGTATTTTGAAAATCGAACCGTTGTCACACAAAAGCTGTATAACATAATTAATTGGGAAACAAAATCAACGGAAATAAAAGTCTCTAACAATGACGATTTATTTTTTTTTGTGAGAAAGGATGCATTGAAAAAACGAAGAATAAATAATTGAATTTTTATTCGGTTTTATTTGTTACAATGTATCTAGTACTAATGGAAACAGATAAGATAAAATAGAAGGACTTAGTGCAAAAACATGATAAGCGACAAGATTTTAAAAACTGATTTTATGTGTTCATTGCTTTACCTAACACGGCTATATTACAATTAATTTCAGATCTAGAGCAAATGCTACTTTTTACAATTCGTTTGTATTGCAATAATTTTTTGCTCAAGAACTTGATATGCCTCACCAATAAGTTACACTTCTGAACAAAAAGATGAATTCTGAAAAAAAACAGAAGCAAAGGTAAAGTTTTTTTTTTAGTAATATATTGATGGAAGTATGGTGGACAAAGACTTTTTTCCAACAGATGATGTAGTAATTTCAGAAACCAGCGAAGTATGAAATCATTATAGCTTATGTGGCTTATCGAGTTATTCCACAAATTTATGAAAAATATTTCTATTTTGGAAAAGCAGGGGCTGTTTTTCAGGGCTATCATATTTAAGATACTTCTAATATATTTTGATGCACAATACTATCACATTTCCGTCAATGGATGACTAGATGCCACTGAAAACCATTACTTAAATATTGTGGCTTATCAAGTAATTGCAATTACTGGGAAACATTTCTATATTTAGAAGAAGTTTTTTCCTCTTATATGGTAAAAATATACTTAATTGCGTATTTTTTTAAAGAAAATTTCTTAAATTTAACCCATTAATGCCTGACCCCCGATTCCATTGTCCAATATCGATGAAATTTCACACATTCTTTACTTAAGGTCTTGGAAGTTATTTGATATAATTTTCTTTTCGATTTTCCATACTTGGGACTTATTAATTAACCACTGATATCAATTAATTCCTCTGTGGTTTTTTAATTAAATTATTTTGTTATGCTCTTTCATGTAAAACTCTTCATTTTTACTTGAAAATAATCGATATTTCAAGCAAGGGTACTTCATAAAACTGTAAAATACGTATTTTAATGGTCATGTCATGAAATCATACCTGTTGCCCAAGTGAGTGGTCCTACCCAGCTACAAATTTTTTGCACTTTAAAGAATACCTAATACTATTAGCCAACAATAAAGTTTTCCGATGTGTCGCTTTTCCAATTTTTCAGAGGCAATTTCAATTCTTTCTTTCAATTTTTCAGAATATGCAAATTTTGCAGACAATTGAACAGATAATTACCAACCCCCAATTTTTACCAACATTTTCCTAAAGTATTTTAATCCTTTCTCCACCTACCTGTAAAAACCAATTTGATGCAACTCTTACCTGGCTTTAGCTATAATTTTTTTAAGATGGCTCCTTTTTGGGTATTTAAATACCCAATAGGCAGGAATGGGTTAAGGAAAAATATATCAGTATTTAGAAAATAAATTTGATTTTTTAATTAAAAACAAGAAAGTTTTTATTTTTCTAACGATAATTTTTTTTTTAATTCCAGGAAACATTCTTTAAACAAGAGCAAGTTTTTATGAAATTCTCAAATATATTAAAGACAAATTTACTTAACTTATGGAAAAACACACAACATTTAACTGAATCTTTTTCTATGCCAAAGTATATTTATACTTATGTTTGATACAAATAAATACATTTTTATTTTCTTAATTTAAGTAAAAATTTATACATGTTTTGTGGAAATTTGCCTTTGAAGCTTATTCATTCCGTTATTTTACTACATTTAAGTAAAGTTTCTTTAATCCGAAACAAATTTTTGTTTGAGTGTGCAAACATTTTAATAAAGAGTTTCTTTGTAGCTATTTTCCAGGACTTTTATACTCTAGATGCTTATACTCAGTGCCAAGATGTGGGTTCCATTACACATTCGTCGCTGGAAGACTAGAAAACAGTGAATATTTTTTTTTAAATCAATGTAGCATATTTTTTTTTTTGCAGAAATTCTATTTAAAAAAATTTTTTTTTTGTAGAAAAAGTGGCTAGTTTGCACGATTTTTATACTCTAGATATTTGTAGTAAGTGCCAAGATGTGTTTTCTTTTACATGTTTGTCACTTCAGGTAGAGAAAAAATATTGTTGCAACATGATTGCGGCCATAAAACGATGTTTCCTACAGCCATAAATGGTTATTTCAGTTATATTATTATTGTATCAATCATATTTCAACAATAATATGGTTGCTTTAATCATGTTATAGTAAAAATCTCTCTTTGTGTCATCTGAAAGTCCTATCTGTTGTCTATCAAACTCAGGTTTAGGCTTTAAAATGTCTTATTTCTTCTCGGAGTTATCGTCCATTAATATTCAGTGGTATGGAATTTTCACTATTAATGCGATAATTTCAACGGACGATATTTGATGTTATAAATGAGATATCGGAATAAGTTAAAAAGCTTTTTGGTAACAAATATTTCGATGTTACATGATGTCAATATTGGCGAAAACCACATTTTATACATATATACGAGTTTTTTATATATTTATATGTAACGAATCGTTATCTTTCAATAAAATCCTTAAAAATTAAAACATATGAAAACAATGAAATATGTTTTATTTTATTTTGCAAAAATATATAATTTCTAGTGTCCGACCGAACAGTTCGGCCAAAAAACTATATTTTGTCGGTTTTTTGATATCTAGAGGCAATGATGACAAATTTTGGTATTGGAAACATGTTTGTTGAGCCGATTTAATTCGATTTTGTGTATAAAATTTAAGAGAAAAGCCGAAGTTTAGCTATAAAGTTAAAAGTTCGGCCGCCGAACTATTTTCAATTTGGCCAAACTTTCTGAAGCCGAACAGTGAATTCATTGCTTAACTACAGACTTTTCTTCAAATCTGACACTCAAAATAGCATCTAATCAGCCCAATAAACATTTTTCCATCCGCCAAATTTGTCCATAATTCTTTAAAATACCGAATACAGACCAAATGCATTTTCCGGCCGAACTGTTCGGTCGGGCACTATTAATTTCTTTTAAATCCCGAGTTTTATGCAGTAAAGCATTAAAATGTAAAATCTATATTGTATGCATATGTACGCAGAGGAATACTGCAATTACAGTTATTTGTGTAGTAATTCATAGCAGTTTTTTTTACTGCTATTACAGTTGATATACTATTGAATAACAAAACCAACTTTTTTAGAAAACTAAAAAAGTTTAACAGTTAGAATATGACAGTTGTCAGAAGCTATTGTTTTTAACTGCAATCATAGTTGTTTTTCTATGAAATAATGTAAGAAATAATACACGACAGTTATTTCAAAAAAAAAA
Source organism: Delia radicum (assembly GCA_021234595.1). NCBI lineage: Eukaryota > Metazoa > Arthropoda > Insecta > Diptera > Anthomyiidae > Delia > Delia radicum. The sequence continues at coordinate 38,055,926 of CM037851.1, forward strand.
AAAAAAAACAACAGCTATGATGTGATAATGAGTTGGCGGACGAACTTGCGAGGGAGGGTTCGAATCTGGACTTGGCAGTAAGGGACGGGGGCGTAAAGCCCCCATTATGTTACTACTTTGAGGTTATACGGAAGGGATTCCGCGAAACCGTTAACCAATCATGGAGGGACAGAATGGACTGCAGGGTGTCTAGGGCGTTATGGCCCGCATTGGACGCAGGGGCAACCAAGGCTCTTTTGGGACTGGAAAGGGAAGATCTCAGGACCCTTACGGGGTTCCTGACCGGTCATTGTTCTGTCAGGGCTTTCACAAGCAGATGGGACAGGGACATACCGGATTTTTGCAGGTTGTGCGAGGACGTTGAGGAACTGGAGACAGTTGAGCATATAATGTGCCACTGTCCTAGGTTGCAGGGTCTCAGACAGAAATGGCTAGGAGATAGATTTCACGACGAACTCGGGTGTGTCGCTGGATACAATCCAGTAGATTTGCTGAGATTTGTCAGGGACGGCTGTTTCTAGTAGGAGCTGGTTTCTGGGGAGTATATATTCTTTCTATCTTTCCATCTTTCTTTATATCTATCTTTCAATCTATGTTTTCTGTCTATTTCTATTCTTTCTCACCGTTTTTTCTCTGAAGGGATTCACAATGGACCGTATTGGTCTCCGAGTGGAGATGTGCCCCTGGGCACATAACCCTTCCTAACCTAACCTAACCATGATGTGATAATGAATTATATATATATGACTATATATGATAATATATACCTATATCGAAACTTTTTCATCGCGTAGTTAAAAACTACTTCATGGTTAGTAATTTTATGACAAATACAGTCATCGCTTTTTTGACTATATTTCTAGTCATTCTAACTGTCAGTTTTAGTAATATCTATCTTTTAAATTTCCTGAGTTTATATATTTAAAAATGTGTTATTTGTTGTTAAATAAATATTAATTTTAAATTATTATTTGCAATATTAAAGATTATTTTTTTTTTTACAAAAATAAATAGTTTATTGAGCCTGGAAAACGTTGCAATATTAAACAAAAAACTTTGAATTATAACAATTAGAATATAATACTTAGAAGATTTACCTAAGTGTTTTTAAAAATTTGTCGGTAAATTTTTGTTTATGTATAATTCCCTTTGTAAACTTGTTCTTTAATCTTTGTAAATGATACACCATTTTTCTGCGTGTGCTATCTAATTTAGAACCGCTATAGTACGTACAAAAATCAAAAATCACCAAGTATTTTGTATGGTAACAATTTCCATTTCAAAAAGAAATTTAGTGGTCATCAAATATATACAGTAAAGGAAAAAGAAACAATTGATTAGATAGATATTTAAATACAATTGTTATTTTTATCGTTTTGATTCCCTTTTGTATTGATTATGGAGGGAGTAAAAAAAAAGTACTTTAAATAGAACTCCCAGTAATATAAATGAATAGTCATTTATTGGTATTTAAAAGTTACTTGAAAACGTATTCACGCGTAAAAGGTAATTGACCATAGCATTTTAAACCAAATGATGTCTGAAAATTAGAGTTGCCAACTTTTAAGAGTAAAAAGCGCAACAAAAATCTTAAAACGCGAAAAAAGCGTATTTTTTGGTAAAAAAAAAGGCGTAAAAAAACACTTGGCACTTTTTTCATCATTTGAACAAAATTTTTTGATAAAAAAGCGCAGCAAAAATCTTAAAACGCGTAAAAAAGCGTATTTTTCGGTTTAAAAAAAAAGGCGTAAAAAAGCACTTGGCACTTTTTTCATCATTGGAACAAAACTTTCTGACAATTTTTGAATAGTTGCAGACATTAGAGTGAGGTAAGTTTCTAAAAATAGTACTGTTGTGTTGTTGGAGTTGTACTTCTGAGATTATGTATGCAAGAACAAAAACACCATGTATTGAATAAAACTAATTTTAATTCCAACAAAACTCGACCTGTCGATAGATCAGTGGGCTAAGGCGCTCTGTCTAACGTGTAGTGCGAGTGCATGTGGCATTAGAAATCTGTTTATCTATACCACGGTCAGTGATTGCACAGAAAATTTCATATAGACGCAATCGAACAAATAAAAAACATAACAAATATTACATTATTCAAAAAAAAACAGGGTCACTGACGAAGGTTCAATACCAGAAACTGCGCAGTCTGATTCAGAAAATTGAAAATTTACAATGTAGTTATGATTTTTAGAAAATACACTCATTCTTCTCTACCACGCCTTTCACAATTAAAATTAAATAAAATTGCATATTAATTATAGTATTAATTGCAATTGCCTGAAAAAGTCGTTAAAATTCAAACTTAATCAATATACATTTAATAAAGGGTCCGCCATCTAACGTTTTTTTCAACTAGTGCTTATTTCGTGAATGGTAACACTTAGCTCATGTCTGATTTGACAGATAATTAGTTTTATCCTTCCGCTGAACGAATATGGTCCGTATGTTCGTTATCTTGTGAAAAAAGTGAAAGAAACTGGCATCCTCATCGATAAACCAAAGCGTGAAAAGCCAAAAACAGTGCGTACACCCGAGAATATTGCTGCTGTGGCAGAAAGTGTGCGTGAAGCGCCATCAACATCAATTCACCGTCGTTCTCAACAATTGAACATTTCGGAGACATCATTGAGACGAATTTTGCATAAAGACCTTGTTATGACGCCATACAAAGTCCAATTGGTTCAGGAGTTCAAAAAAAAAAAAGTTATTTGGCGGATCCTTTACATTCAATAAATGTGATAAAAAATTGTGAGCAAACTTCTAATAAAAACTAATATTAAGCAATTGATAAAGTTTTATATTGGAAAATGTCACAATTTGAAAGTGTCACAATTAAAACATTTCTCAAGCAAAATATACGATTTTGGTTAATTTTTTAGACTTAAAAATTTGTTTCACTATAATTTTTGAGCAATAAATAAAAATGGCTAAAAAGCACTAAATCAGACGCTGATCCAGGAATAGATTTTGGGAAGGGAAGTTAGAGTATTTTTGATAAATTCTCTATTCTTTTTGACTTTTTTGTTGTGAAGTTTTTTATTTTAGGGTAACAAATGTCCCATGTTCACTCCTCCTGGATCTGCGCCTGACTAAATGTAAAAAAGATATATTGCAAAAGCACCCACTTAGTGCATTTTTACAATTTGGCACCAAGAGTGAAATTTTCTCGTTTTCTGTCATCAAGAAGCACCATAAATAGTTCTAAAAGCACCAAGTTGGCATCACTGCTGCAGAAGATTATGATGACAACATCTGGGGTGGAAGCTCTCTATACAAGACATTCGATTATTGTATATTGTTTAAACAATACAAGATATGAGAAATTTCAAAAATTTTCGACATTTTGAGCAAAAATATTTAAAAATTTTTTTTTTTTGTTTGCATATGAGTAAGCAGCTGCGGCATACCGGGCGAGGAGGAGACTGTGGAGCATCTTCTCTGCGATTGTCCGGCGCTGCAGAATATTCGACTCCGGATCTTGGGTGACCATATACTGGACGACCTCTCGGTAATATCACGTGTGGGATTCGGTGATCTCATACGTTATCTTAACCGAACGGGGTGGGTCTAGTACTCCGGATACCAGTTCCTTACGGGTAGTGTGGTCTCTTCAAAACGGAGTCGCTTTTTTACTCTACTTGATGCTCACGAGTAGCGTGAGCTGCCACTTAAACCAACCAACCAACCAAGCCAATGTTTAAATATGTTAAATCCATCCGCGTTAATTATTTATCTTTAACGCGCAAACATTATGACGGTTTTGAGTTCAAAGCACATTAAAAATGTTAAAATTACAGTTTTTGCTTGGATTTAATGAAAATTACATCAATTTATAGGCCTTCATTGTATTTATCATATGTGAAAATATATATTACACTACCAAAAAATATAATACTCCAAACATTTTTTTGGCATATACACCTAATTCTGTTTTTACGCGATAGATACGTTCCTCAAAAACTCGCGTAAAAAAAATCGCGTAAAAAAACATTGTGTATCCATATAAAACGAGGGGATAGGTTCCACATGTTAAATTTCAGCTAAAATAAGACGAATAAAGTATGTATAATTCAAATTCACATATTTTATTTTAACAAAAATTAACCGAAAATAATAGAAAAAACAGTTCATTTAAAAAAACACATTATAAAAATCATAAAACTTAAAAACTAGAATAAAAATAAATTTTTAATCAGCATCACTTTCTGATAGTATTCGCAATCGTTTACGATAGACTTCAACATCACTTTCATCACTAGAATTAGACCGCGTTAAATCAAATAAAACCGCGTAAAAACAGAATACAATAATTTTTTGAAATCGCGTTAAATCAAATTCGCGTAAAAAAAGGTCGCGTAAAAACAGAATTTGGTGTACTAGAACTAAGGTTTTTTAACTGGAAATTCCTGTGACGAAATTTTCTCGAATTTTATCTATTTTTCACTTCCTAATTCCCGGGAATCCTAAAAAAATCCCGGGATATTAGAATTAAAAAACACTAAAGGACCATGTTTGCTGAGCTAAAATCCGTTAATAAGCAAACTAATCAAAAATTTTGAAAATTTTTACATTTTTTATCAGGGTTGGCAACCGTTTAATTTGGTTACAGGTATTGGATAAATGTATTTTGCGAATATTTCGTTAGGATATTTTAATGTTAACGTTATTTTAGTTATTTCGTTAGGTTTTTTTAGGGTTAATATTATTTTACGTTTTTTCGTTAGGTTATTTTAGGTTTAACGTTATTTTACGTAGAAAGGTTGAGGTTAAGAAGAAGAATAAACGTTTTTCTCTAAAAAATTATAAACACTATTAATAATTTTTCAGTATATGTATTTTACAGATAACAGCAATATTTAGCATACCTTAATTAAAAAGTGCAAAGAGCATTCCAAAATTTTAACAACAGTAATAATGCATTTTGAGAATGAATTGGATTACAGTTCGTAAAACGTAGACAATCGCCGGTTTTTTTAATTTTTGAAGTAGTCAATTTAGAAACTGTAGGCCTTCAAAGTTCTCTAGATTTCAAACTTTTCCATACAGTCTTGTTGTTCACAATATGAAGAAAGTCGAATGACATGAGGTCAAAATATGCTAATTTGTCAATGTTATTCATGGAATGAACGATATGTATCCCAAGAAACATTTGTACGGACTATCCGACACATACGGAATCTTGAATACGGCTTTTACAGTACACTAAGAAAATTATGTAGGTAGAATCAACTGCAAATTGAAGTCAAAATAACTACATTTGCATTTAAATAAACTTCAATGTGTAGTTAAAAATTAACTTTTGAATGTAGTAAAAACAACTACAAATGCAGTAAAAACAACATTACCATATTAATAATAAAAAAAAAACTTTTTTGTAAATATTCTTAATCTGATTTTATTATTTAATAAACTCACTATTGTAAAAATATATTTAAACCCGCTGAGCTATAGAAATTTTAATAGAAAGCTATTTTATTTATATGTATTTTATATGGAAAAACTTTTCCAGCTCTGGGAAAGTACTTCCCATTAAAATTAAGGGCTATAACTTTCAAGGAATTATTTTTTCGACATGTCCAACAAAATTAACCGAAAAACAAGAAAGCGGAAAAAAACGGTGTTTTTCATACCGTGGTAATTAAAATCGAGTTTCAATTAATATATTTGTTGATTCAATTAAAAGAATTCGGTCCTATTAAGAAAATTTTAGTATCAATTCAAATAATTTGTAAATATTTAATGGGTTTTATTTTTAATTAAGGTTTTAAGTATATCTATTAAAAATTTAATTGAATATAGTTTTTAATTTCAAACAAATTTTTAGTAATAACATTTAAAAAATCGCTAAAATTGAAAACAACTATCAAAATTAAAAAAAAATACAAAACTTCAAACAGTTTCCAAAATTAAAAAAAAAAAAAACGCTAAAAATAATTACAAAAAACAACAAAATTTGAAAACAATTGTCGAAATTAAAAAAAAAATCTGAAATTGAAAAAAATTCGTCAAAATTTAAAAAAAAATTGCTAAAACTACAAAAAATATCAAAATTTAAATAAAACAAAATGTCGAAGTTAGAAAAAAAATAGTATCATTTTTTTTTCAAATTTTTTTTTTTTTTTTTTTATAATGTAATTCGTCGTTTTTAACATTTATTATTTATTTTATTTTTTTTTTATTTATTTCATTCATTTGCAATACAATAAGCCTTAAAGGCCAAAGACGTATTGCTAGTGTGCTACATAAATTCAAGAATATATTTACAAATAGCTTAGATTAAATTCAATAAACAGTATATATATATATAAAAAAAATACGAAAATATCCTTAGAACAGGATAGCAATAGCTATAAAATTGTACACTTTATTTTTGGATATGGTTCAGCTGTTTCAACATAACTAGGAAAATGTAAAAAGTCCATACTGGAGAAAGCCTGACCTAAAACAATTTAAAAACACTCATTCGTACAGTGTCCCGGAAATGTGACAAAGTCTGTTCCTAAAAACATTATACGATAATGTAAAAGTACGTAAATTCAAAGGCAAAAAATTCCAGCTTCTAGCAGTTCTAATAAGTAAAGATCGTTCAAAGATTGTATAGTTTATAAGAGGTTCAACTATCTGAGGGTTTCTCTCAGACCTAGAAAATATAAAATTGTTCAAATGAAAAAAAATCAAAGTCGCTAACATTTGATATAATCGCCAAAATTTGAAAAAAGCGCCATAATTTAAAAAACACCGCCAAATTTGAAAAAAAAAACGTCAAAATTAAAAAAAAAAAAGTTCAGACATTAAAAAACCTCAACATTGCCTAAATTAACAAAGCAAAAATTGTCAAAAATTGGAAAACCATTCTCAAAACTAAAAATGCGTTAAAATTTAACAAATCGCTCGAATTGGAAAAAATCGTCAAAAATTAAAAAAAAATTGGTAATATTTAAAAAAAAATCACTTAAATTTGAATAAATCAACATAATTTGAAAAAAAAATTGCTAAAATTGAAAAAATCACCTAAATATAATTTAACAATTTAAATTTTGATTTTTAATTTCGGTTTTTTTCAATTTTGTCGATTTTTTTCATTTTTTGAATTTTTTTTCAATTATGGATTTTTTTTTACTTTGTTGTTAATACAAAAATGTATGTAAAAAATCAAATTTTATAAAACCTGGAAATTTTGTGTGCGCCAAATTCATTTTCAATTAAACATTTTATACATTATTTTAATTGAAAGTGAGTTTGAAATCAAACAAAAGTTTAATTGAATTTTTTGACAATATTTTTTTTTTGTGGCATTAAGAAAACACAAAAAGTAAAATACAAAAGTAATTGAAAGAAGAAAATTTTTTATTAAAAAAATACTTTTAAAATACCGAAAAATAACTATTAAAAATAGTAGTTGTTACCAGTTTCTGCAGTTGTTTCAAAATGTGTTTAGTAAAAAATTGTCAGTTGTTTTACTACATTGTTAGTTGTTTTTACTACATTGGTTAATTGTTTTTCAACATTTAAAAACAACTACATTTGTATACCACATTTATACTACAACCAAAAACTAGTAGTTTTGAAAACTTCTAGTTTTTGATTTGAATTTGAGTTGTACAAGTAAATATAAGTACACTCAAAAAAAAGTTAGTAAATTCAGCAAAATATTTTGCTGAGTCAGAAATAATTTTCAGGAGGGTGCTTGCAAAAAAATTGCTAATGTCAGCAAAATGAGTAGATTCAGCAAAAGTTTTGCTAACACTTAGTGGATTAGAAATTAAAAAAAAAAAAACATTGCTAAAAATCTAGTCTGTCTACCTGCTGTATATTTGTTTGTAATTTGATCACACTAGATTATTAATCTCTATAAACATTTAGTTTACAAATACACATTTAATCTTTATTAAATTTAAATATTATATTTGATCTTTTATTTAATTAATAGACAATTACTCTCACAAACCGGTGGCGACACAAAATTTAAGTTGTTTTAATACACAATTTTTTTTAGCAAAATAAATTAGTACAACATTAGTAAAATATTAGTACAAAAAATTAGTTTAAAACAGTTAAGTGCTGAATAAGTATAACTAAAATTTTAGCTGAAAACATAATTTTAGCAAAAAAATTGCTGAAAAATAATATATCTGATTTACAAGACGTTTTACTAACTTTTATACTAACTTATTTTTTTAATTGTATTTTTTAAAAACTGCTAGTTTTTGGCTATAGTATAAATAAATGTAGTATTAGTAGTATTAGTTATTTTAACGGTAATTCCCTTCGTCGCCTTTTTAATTAAAATTACAGTTGTTATAGCTGTCATTTTCAGTAGATCCTACTGTAAAACTTTTCTTATTATACATTTTCAACCTTATAAATATGTGATGTTCCTATCCAGTTATTGGAACGCTGACATCAATTTTGTATAGCTCAAATGTATTAAATTACACAATTAATTGTGTAATTTTATACTGTTCTCAAAACTAAATTCGATTAACCCTTTACTGAATGGCGTTACTTATATGTAACAAATAATTTAAATAAATTTGCACATTTTTTTATTAAATACGATGAAGCCACATCTCTATTGTAATATTCAACAGCTTATATGTCCATAACAATAGATATATCCCTTTTGTGGCGAGAAAGTTGAAAAAATTAAAAAAACGGTGTTCCCAAAAGAAACGGTTTTTAAATAATTACAATTTTTAGGCAGTGAAAATAAAAAGGTTTTTAAACAAATTAATTATATATGAAGTAAAAATTATAAGCTTTCCAACACACATATTTTGGTTTTTATACATCGTCACCTAAAATCCAAAAGGTGTAACTAACAAAAAATTCAAAATTGACTTTTTGATTGATTACGATGTAGTAAACCAAAATACACCTTCCCGCAAAATGTTACACGTTTACATCCAAAAACACACATTTTATGAACGAAAATCAAAAGGCCGTAACTGCAATTTTAAATATTTATTAAGGGGGGACATGACATTGGCCGTTTTTTGAAATCGACTTTTTTTATAATTTTGTATTTTAGTAAATATTAGAAAAATTCCTACGGGTTCAAAAGTTACAGCCGGATTAGTGAGAGCGCATTTTTAATTTTCGCGCTACCTACGTACGGCAGCTGGTGTATACAAAAAACCTTTGAACGCGTTTATCTCGAAACCAAGATTTTCGTACTGGTTGCGGCACTAGCGGGTTCATTTTTTGACGAAATTTTTTTTTTTTAAATTTTTTTTTCGATTTTTTATGAATTTTTAAAGTCAATATTTTTTTTTGAAAAAACACACTTTTAAAATTGGAACATCACCAAAAATTGGAAAAAAATTTTAAAAAAAAAGCTCGTGTCATACGATAACCAATTTTGTTAAGATTTAAAAGTAATTTTTTTCCAGATCGGACAATTTTTGCTACTCCCAGCGCTGCAACCACGAGGCCCCGTTTTTTTTTCTCTGCCGCCAGTTTGGAGTGAAAAATATATTTTTTTGAATTTTTTTTCTTGTAATTTGTTCAATAATATAAAAATAAAATTTTTTGGAAAAATGTTTGTTTTTGACTGAGTTATGAATTTTTAAAAAACATCTGTTTTCTCTGCCGCGAATGGAATGTAATTTTTTTTTCTTAAACGTTTGTTTTATTTTTTACATACATTTTTGTATTGTAATTACGGCTATTTGGTTTCAGAAAAGTAGTTCTCAAGTAGTTTTTCATTTAAGTTTTTTGTCGTTCCTGTAAAAAACTAAAAAGTGTAGTTACGGCATTTAGGATTTTAAGTGACGATATTCACTTTATTTTTCGTTATTGGGTGATCCGAAATTCTCACTCCTTTTGGTTGTTTGCTAATAAAATCGTAAAAAGTGAAAATATCGCAAAACGCCGAAATAGGTGTTCACTTATTTTTAATTTTCTATCAAAATATACAACTTTCATTAAGAACTAGATCTACCATTTTTCACCAATCACTTATATGGAAATTACTTTTTATTGCATGTATCTCCAAAGTTCAATGAATCTATTTTGTATTGGTTTGGATGTTGAAGTTAAAAAGCTTTTAATAAAAACTATGAGCAAAAAAATAAATTTAATGAATAGTCAAGTAATTTTTTTATTTTGTTCGACTTTTAAACGGTCATTAATTCTTTATGTGAAGACTTTTTGAGTATAGTCCACTTTTTTTAAGTATAGTCTACCCAACCCTGCTCATTGTTTCTCTCAATTCAAAAAAAAAAAAGACCTTGAGAAATAAGACACATCTAAAAAGTCAGTTTCAGCAGGTGCCGCAAATTTTTGAAATAGCTCATACACAAAAAATAGATTTTGAAGAGTTTAATAACCATTTCGGAAAAATCAAGTATCTTTAAAAAGAAAATAAAAACCATCAAAGTTTATATTTTTTGCTACAACTTTTTATATTTTTATTAAGTGATATTTTTAAGTTTAAGATATTCATTAATTTTATGTACATGATATTGAAATTGTTGTTTTTTTTTTCTTTTAATTTAAATTAAGACTCAAAAAGAGTGTTTTTAAATACAGTGTTTTTTTGCAAAGTCTATAAAAATAGTAAAAAAACAAAAACATATTTCAAATAAGTTTATATATACAACAAAAATTATAAAATTGAGTACATGAAGTTTTGTAATGGGGAAAAAAAAAATTAAGTTATGAATTAATGTCTTAAAATTACTTAAACTTAAAAATGTTTTCTTTTATAGTTAAACTAATGTTATACGCTAATTAATAGAAAGTAGACAACTATATAAAGCATAGTAAAATTTGATTGTTCAGTAAACCCTATCAATGATCAATCATCATTTATAATACTTCTTCCCATCTTTCATTTAATTCTTCAGTAGATAATCTACATCATGTTCAGTCTTTGTTGTGGCCATATATTGATCTAACTCTTTGTCTAAATCATCTTTATTGACTGTTGCTGCTTTTGCTGCTGATTTGTTACCTAAAGAAAAATATTTTTTTATATTAAAATTAATCTGAAATAAAAAGATATTTATTTTATTAAATGTCTGAACCACAAAAAACCATATTAATTATATCTGTTGATATTTCTGGAATCAGCAACTTATGGTTCGTTTTTACCTTGATTGCGTGGACCGCTAGCGCCACGTCCAGTACGACTACGACTGCGACCCCGTCTTTGTTGTGTTTGAGCTTTACCATTGTTTTTGTTGTTGTTTTGACGTCCTCCACCCCTGGGGCCATTGTTGTTTCCACCACGACGTTGTTGACTTCGTCCACGAGGAGCACGATTGTTACGTTGTTGTTGTTGTTGTTGTCTAGCTTGTCCTAAACCTTGTTGTTGTTGCTGTCTAGCTTGTCCTAAACCTTGTTGTTTTGGCTGACCTACCTGACCCTTGCGTGTACGAGAACGTGAACGTGATCGTCCGGCAGCACCTGCACCAACATTACCATTGCGAACGGCAGATCTTTAGAAAGCATAAAATGAAATTGTTTATTATAAAATGCTTTTATATGAAAGTTATTTTCAAAATTCAAAGATTCATTAAATATCCTCAAAATTATGTTTTTCAAGGGAATAAATTTATTAAATTCTATTCTAAAACAAATTTTTTGTAAAAACATCATTCCTTTAAAATCTGAAGGAAATTCTATAGGTTTTTGAGAATAATTTATAAACATTTTCTATGACAACATTTTTTTACAATTTTTATCTTAAATTTAAAGCGACTTCTAAAGAAAAGTTCGCTCCAATAGCTGAGTAAGTTTCGGAACAACCAATTATCTATTCCTGGTAGATCTACCAAATTTAAAAATATCAAACAAAAATTTCGGGGTTTGCAATTTATACACTTTATAAAAATGCAAAATACACCTAATTTGAAAAAAAAATGATCGAATGAACATCCCAAAAATTTAAAAATATAAGACGATATGTGTGACGCAGCCTAAGAGACTACATTCAAAAAAATAATTTATTAGAAAAGTTAGTAAAACGTCTTTTAAATCAGGTATACTATTTTTCAGCAAATTTTTGGCTAAAATTATGTTTTCAGCTAAAATTTTAGTTATACTTATTCAGCACTTAACTGTTTTGAACTAATGTTTTACTAATATTTTACTAATGTTTTACTAATTAATTTTACTAAAAAAAAATTGTCCTGAATAGAACATTAATAGTGTGGACGGCAACCAGATTTTACTAATGTTTTACTAATTAATTTTGCTAAAAAAAATTGTCCTGAATAGAACATTAATAGTGTGGACGGCAACCAGATTGAAAGATAATCATACTGTAGATCAAGATGTAGTAGTGACGAGGAAAATTATACTAAAAAGTACAACTCTAGTAACGACATGTAAAAAAATAAAGCATGGAAGATATTTGCATCTGTTTTTCACACAAAAAACAAAATTGTGTATTAAAACAACTTAAACTTTGTCACAGGCTTGTGGAAGTAATTGTCTAATAATTAAATAAAAGACTAAATAAAATATTTAAATTTAATCAAGATTAAATGTGTATGTGTAAACTAATTGTTTATAGAGATTAATAATCTAGTGTGGTCAAATTGCAAACAAATATACAGCAGGTAGACAGACTAAGGCGAAAGACAATGACACACACACATCTTAGTTAGATTTTTATGTTTCCTTTTTCTTATTGCAAAAAAGGGTTGTAAAGGGTTCGCCATCTAACGTTTTTTTTTTTCAACTAGTGATTATTTCGTGAATGGTAACACTTAGCTCATGTCTCATTTGACAGATAATTAGTTTTATCCTTCCGCTGAACGAATATGGTTGTGTATACGCTTGAACAACGCTGGGAAATATTCCGACATTACATTGAAAATCATGGTAATGTTGCAGAATGTGTGCGAAAATTGCGAACGGATTTTGATGTTCGCATTATCAGCCGCAGAGCTGGTGTCGTTTGGCCACCTCGGAGCTGCGATTTGACACCGTTGGACTATTATTTGTGGGGTGCCGTCAAAGATAAGTGTTACGCCAACAAGCCAGAGACAATTGACGCTTTAAAGGACAATACTCGTGAAGCCATTGGTGAAGCCATTGGACCGATCGTGTAGTCTACTGCATGGCCAGCCGAGGCAGCCATTTGAATGAAATTATTTTCTATTATTAACCGGAAGGATTGTTTTTTCAAATAAAAAAAAGAAATTTGAGAAAATATTCAGTAGTTTTTTTTTTTATAGCATTTTCAAAAAAAAAAAAAAGTTATTTGGCGGACCCTTTATATGTAATATTTTGTTATTTTTTCGTTTCGTTTCTATAATTATCTGCAGCATTTGTGTTTCTTTAAAAGATAGCATAATTTAGACAATCATTGATGTAAGTAGTTGAAAGATAATTTTGTTTATGTTATATATAATTTTTTCTATTATTTTTTTTTTTATTACACCTTTTACAACAGTAATTCAAAAAATATCAATTGAAATTCAAAATTTCCATTTGAAATTCAAAATTTCCATTTGAAATTCAAAAAATATCAATTGAAATTCAAAAATTCCATTTGTAATTCAAAAAATATCAATTGAAATTCAAAATTTCCATTTGAAATTCAAAAAATATCAATTGAAATTCAAAAAATATCAATTGAAATTCAAAATACATCAATTGAAATTCAAAATACATCAATTGAAATTCAAAAATTTCTATTTGAAATTCAAAAGTTTCTATTTGAAATTCAAAAATTATTCCATTTGGAATTCAAAACATATCAATTGAAATTCAAAAATTTCCATTTGAAATTCAAAAGTTTCCATTTGAAATTCAAAAATTTCCATTTGAAATTCAAAAATTTCTATTTGAAATTCAAAAATTTCATTTTGAAATTCAATGGAAATTTTTGAATTTCAAATAGAAACTTTTGAATTTCAAATGGAAATTTTTGAATTTCAAATGGAAACTTTTGAATTTCAAATAGAAACTTTTGAATTTCAATTGATATGTTTTGAATTTCAAATGGAATAATTTTTGAATTTCAAATAGAAACTTTTGAATTTCAAATAGAAATTTTTGAATTTCAATTGATGTATTTTGAATTTCAATTGATGTATTTTGAATTTCAATTGATATTTTTTGAATTTCAAATGGAAATTTTGAATTTCAATTGATATTTTTTGAATTTCAAATAGAAATTTTGAATTTCAATTGATGTTTTAGGAATTTCAAATGGAATTTTTGAATTTTAAATGGAGTTTTTGAATTTCAAATGGAAATTTTGAATTTCAATTGATATGTTTTGAATTACAATTGTAAAAGGTGTAGACATTACATTAATTCATGTCGTCAATTTTGGAGTATGAATGACCATTTTCATGTTTTGTAACGTATTGTAGAAAAATTTGAAAACAATCACAAAAATATGTTTTATGATTTCCAGCAAATAAATTAACTAAAGTATAATTTTTCTAAAATTTTTTTGAGTTTTTTCAGTCTACCAATATTCAGCAAAAATTTGATTAATTTTTAACAGGGGTTTTTTGATTTCTAATTAAGTAAGTGTTAGCAAAACTTTTGCTGAATCTACTAATTTTGTTGCTAAAAATCGGCTCGCTGATTGCATTGGTTGTAAAAGGCTTAAAACTACGATATTTGCACGATAACAGAAGTTTTTTTGAACAAATCAAAAAAAAAAAAATTAAATTTAAAAATATTTTTGCACTAATGCATAATTTTTTTTATACAATGAGTATATTAGTGCACTATTTAAAAGTAAGGTTTGTCCTACATTTTTTTGTGACTTTTAAAAAAAATTACAATTATTTTTGGTCTCTGGTTTCAAGGTACAACACATTCCCTTACATTTTAGCAAAGAACTAAAATGTAGGTAGAATTTTGTATAGAAAATTTCTGTTTCCTCACTATTTAACTGTGGAGCCGATTTTTATTAACAATGCTATAAGCCTTTAAGGCCAAATGTATATTTGAACACAAAGCTGCTTGGAAAATTAACAAGCAAACTGGGTGAAATAAATGGTTGAAAAATCTGAAAATTCGAGTCTTTTGGAATCCTCGGAACCATAACTTTTAAACTCAAATATCTTTTTTCCAAATTATTTCCAAAAATGTTGTGATTTATCCCACTGTGGAGTGTCTAACATCGAGTGCACAATATTCCCTTATGGGAATTTGAGTGTCAAAAAAGTTGTTGTTAAAAAGTCGACGTTAAACACTCGTTTTAACTTATGAATACAGCTGTATGTTTTTACAAAAATCTATATTATATTTTCACAAAAATCGATTTTATATTTTTACAAAACTCTATAGAAAAAGCTTTCAAAATAATAAGGGTATTCATGTCTGAAATTTTGGTCTTGGAAAACTGCGAAAATGTAAAATATTTAATAAACACAACAACAAATATAAAGAAAATTATTTCAAACAAATGTTGTAAAATTGTCTGGGTGAAAGAGATTGAGAATTTGTCAGAATAAAAATTACTCTAAACATATGTTTTGTGTAATATTTTATAGCGTTGCCAACATTGACAATTTTACAAATATGTAGTACTATAAAATGCAACTCTAAATAATAAAAAAAATACATATAAATATTAAATGAAAAATTAATTCTAAAACTAAAATTATTAAAAAAGAAGTAAAAAAAATGTAAATAAAAAAGGGGGATTAATGCAGAAATACTCTCGTAAAGCTTTAATTTTTTTGTCTGATAATCGAGATTTTGAGGTTTGAAAAGTATGGCTTTTCTTGGAAAAATAATATAGAATTGTGGTTTTCGAAGTTTCTTTCAGCTCAAATTTTGTATAAACATTTTTGGAAGAAACAATGGTAGATCCTACCTGTGTTGTTGTGAAAAAGATGCGTTATCTTAAAACCGCTAAAATACCATTATCGATTAAAACCCCTTTACCGAAATAATTGAAATACTGTTATCCGTAAAATACCGTCAGACATAACTAAAATATCAATATCCTTAAAATACCGTTACCGAAATAACTTAAATACCTTTATCGCTAAAATACCGTTATCCTTAAAATACCGTTACCGAAATAATCTGACAAGTTCGAAAAACGAAAATCGCTGTAAATGATATATGTTCCCAAAATTTGATCATAAACCAGCCAGTCAATGGAACTCGGGCATAATGGGGCTAAAAATATCTTTGTGGGTTGACGTTACCTGTATAACTAAAATAACGTTACCCTTAAAATACCATTACCGAAATAACACAAAAGCTTGTATCCCTAAAATTACGTTACCGATATAACTAAAAAAAGATTATTGCTAACATATCTTTACCGAAATAAGTAAAATACCGTTAACGCCAAAAAACCGTTACCGAAATAAAAGAAAACAGCATTACCATTATCTATATCCTCATTGAATCGGCTACCATCCATGCTTAAATCTTGATTTGGAAATGCAGAAAACTTGAGATCTAACACAGCAGATTACATTCTCGCAATCATAATTCATAAAAAGCGGCACTCATGTCAGCCACAGTGTAATATAGCATTTGCAATTTTTGCAAGAGCAAAATTTCTGACATGAATACCTTTAATGTATCTTGATCTACATTTTTTTAATAGATAATGCGATACAGGGTGTCAAAGTCGACCACATCATGCTTTCAAATCTTTTAATATTGATCAATTTCTATCATTTTTACAGCAAACAAAAATATGCATAAAAATTTTGACGATTTTTTAAAATCGTATTTATTACTCGAGATCGTTCGTTTGACAAAATTATGTTTCTCTCTTTAGTTTGGTGATGTGTTAAGGTTTTTAAGTTATTACCTCTGTATATTTTTAATTAAATCTTAATTATAAATTTAAAAACTATGTATTAAATCCAAAATATTCTAAATTAAGCAATAAAAATTATATAAAATGGATATATAACGAAATATGCAAAAACAAATCAATAACATTTTGTTGCAAATTCTGTGATTTGATGCTTTTATAATTTTGCTAATTTAAGACAAAATACAAAATTTGCCTTTAATGTTTTAATTTTTCACAAAAAATCTTCAGCGGCGATAGATCAGTGAGCTAAAGCGCTCTGTCTAACGTGTAGTGCGAGTACATGTGGCATTAGAAATCTGTTTATCTATACCACGGTCAGTGATTGCACAGAAAATTTCATATAGACGCAATCGAACAAATAAAAAACATAACAAATATTACATTATTCAAATAAAAAACAGGGTCACTGACGAAGGTTCAATACCAGAAACTGCGCAGTCTGATTCAGAAAATTGAAAATTTACAATGTAGTTATGATTTTTAGAAAATACACTCATTCTTCTCTACCACGCCTTTGACGGTTTAAGTTTGGTTTTCAAAGAGTTAAAAAGTTTTTTATGGGAGAAAATCCTACAAAGTTTGTTTTGCGAAGAATTTCACTATGAGAATAGTTTTCAATTAAAAATATTCTTTTTTCATTTAAAAATATTCTTTTCATTCACAAATATTCCTTTTTTGATTCAGAGTGTGATTCTTGTGGATGTTTTTATAAAAAAAAAGTGCACAATTTTCCTTAAAAACTTTTAACTAAATTTCATAGTTTTAATGAGTAGAATCATTGAATTTTTCATAAAATATATTTTTTTAAAAAACTATAGCTTAATTAATTATTTTACTAACCTTGATCTCATACGATTACGACCATTATTATCGTTTCCAGCCGCTCTGGCCACATTTTGATTTGTAGAATTACGTCTCTTTTGAACACGACCCGTCTGAACACCACGTCTAGTTAAACTGACATTGTGAATTCTATTATCATTGCCACGTCTGTTATTTTGACCGCCACCACGATTTCCACCAGCGCGTACACTTTGCATACCAGGACGTACACCCAAACGTGCTTTAATAGGCAAAGACGATTTATCAATAACACCACCACGCCCACGGCTACGACTGCGTGAACGACCGCGACGATTGTTAGAAATTTGAGCAATATTATCATTACGATTACGGCTTCTAGAGCGGCCACGTACTTTTGTGTTTAGATTGTCTGGATTACGTGTACGTGAACGATTACGTCCATTAGCTGTTGGAAAATGTTGGGTACGTGTACGAGAACTACTACGTGAGCGACCACGATTATTTTGTACAACAGATCTACCGTTTGCGCCGAAACTGTTACGACGACCACCACGTTGACGTTCAATATTTCTTCTGGCTACCCGTTGAGCAGCACCACCAGTCATGGGACGTCTTGGTCCCAAACGATTGGCAAGATTACCCGATGAATTGGAACGACGCAAGGGTCTACGTGTATTTAACATTTCACGATCAGCTTTCATGCTATTTGATTTTTGTTAAACGTTGTAGAAGTAAATTTGAAGTTTTTTGTTAATAATACAAGTAATGCGTAAGTGGAGGGAGTATATGAGGAAGAAGAAGAAATATTTGTTTTCTTCTTTAAGTAGTAAATAAAATAAATTATTTCTTACGTTGCTATGTTGGTCAGGCTATTAGCTTTCATAGGTTTTCCATTTGCTCCTACGCGAAATGCTTTAACGCTGCCTCGCCGTATTCTGCCATTAGCTCCATTACCTCTAGCTGTTCCACCGACGGTACGCATACTTCTCTGTAAGATTCACACGCAAAATTAGGTGTGTAGAAATTGTTTTTGTTTTGTTATTAAGGTGTTGTTAATGTATTTTTCATCTTCTTTTTCTTCGCTTTTACTCTTTCCCAATATCTCTATACGAAGCCTTAACCTAACCCAATTCTATTTTTTTTTTTATTTGTTAATTTAAAAGTAAATTTTTTAAACTGACGTAGAAGGGACTATAATCTGGTAATTTTTGAGAATCCAAACAGTTCGTCATATTTTGATTTAACACCCCTGATGTTTTGTAAGTCACCCATAATGTACTGACGATGAATTTCCTTCTAAGTTTGATTTTACGAAGCTTTTTGGAAATCTCTCCAAATTTTTATTATCTAAGGCTTTTAAACAGTTTTGAAGAATTTTTCCAAATGTTATATGTTTTCACACCGAAATTCCTCTTGCGAAAATTGTTGTAAAGCGATGTTAAATGCAAATCATCGAAGAAGGGTTGTGGAATGGAAGTTTTTCTTAAAAAATATGTATGTTGTTGAAACAAAACTGTAGGTCTAAAACGCAGATCCAAATTGCCTCACGATAAATTATCTAGACTGTCCATAGGGATTATAACGCCAAATATGTAAAAGTTACTTGATTACTTTCAATTGTTCTCTTCCTGAACATGCTGCTTCCTTTGATGATACGAATATTTAAGATAACAATAAAATGAAGTAACACAATACGAAAAATTCTTAGTTTTAATGCTTTATCTTTGATATAAAACAAGATTTTTGTAATTTTTTTCCCGCCTTTTAATGTTGTGTAAGATTTTAAGATTAATCAGCTAAATGAAGCCGATAAATGTCGATAGTTGTGGGGATATATTGTCTGTCGAATGGTGTATAAAGTATATTTTTTTACGGCTTTGCTTCCTCTTAAGCTGTTAATCTAGATGCTCCAATATTTAAGTTTGACTTGGGAAGGTTGGTAAAAGGATAACGCAAAAAGTCTAGGAAATATATTGAAGATAGGAATGCTTTCAATTTCTGAATCACTGCTTTGTTTGAAAAATGTTAATAGTTTTCTTCTCAAGTGTGCTGCTTCCTTTGATGATACGAATACTTGAGATAAAAAGCTAGTTTCTTTAAAATAACAAAAAAAAACTAAAATGTTTAGTTTCGATTCTTTATCTCTAATATTAAAACAAGATTTTGTAATTTGTTTTACGCCTTTGGTATTGTTTAGAGATTTTACCATTAATCTGATAAAGGACACCGATAAACATCACTGGCTCTGGTGATATATATTTTCAGTCTAATGATGCATAAAAAGTATAATATTTTTTCCAGTTTCCGAATTACTGCTTTGCTACCTCTCCTGTTAAACAAGACGCTCCAATATTTTAGTTTGGCTGTGGAAAGTTGATGAAAAGATAACGCAGAAAGTCTAGGGAATGGATTAAAGATAGTAATGTTTTGAACTTCTGAATCGCTGCTTTGCTTTCTTTTTAGCTGCTGAACTAGACGCGCCAGTACTTTGAATACAATAAAGAAAATTTGTATAAAGTTGCCGAAAAATAAATGTAGAATAAAATCAATAGTTGGATTTTATTGTTGATGACCGTTCGAATAAAAAGTGATGAGTTTAACATGTTTGAGCAATTTTTTGATTGATTCCAAAACACCTTTAAATAAACAAGTTTAAGTTGAAGAATATGTTTTGAGGGCTACTGATTTCAAAAACCGGCTATCATCACTGTCCTTGTTTCGATATTTCACAGAGCTTCTTTAGGATTTTTAAACAGAATGGAACTGTAGATGATGACTGTTTCCGATTTATAAAATCAATCTTTTCCATTAGTTTAGTTTTATTTCTTAAGTTCCGGAGTAAACCTTTATTTAATTTATTAAACTCGTAGCATTAAAGAATTCCTGATCCAGCTATTCAAGTTGATTTGGAAACACTGGCTCAAGTCGAAGGGATTTTAACTCATTTTCACATTCTTTAACAATATCTAAAAAATTCACACTTGATGTATCCACCCCAATACTAAATGAATTTGTAGTATTTTTTTTTTTTGTTTCTATAGAATTCCAAAATACATTACCAGTGCAAACCATATTTTTTGGAATTGTAGACATCTGGTTTAAAATAAGAATCCAAACATGTGTTTAAGCCAAACATGTTCTTACGCCAAAATATTATATGTCCAAAAAGCATTCATTCCAGACCATGCAAAGGTTTTAAGCCAAAACCTATTTATTATTCGTTGTATGAAAACAGCTGATTTAACATTTCAAACAATATAATTCTGCATAAAAATATATGTGTTGTAAAACAAGTTAGTTTATTAAAAAAATTTCAATAGAATTGGGTTTTCTAAGAGGAGGTTTAAAGGCAGAGATTATTTTCTAAGTTAATAGAATTCTCAAATCATCGAAATAGACAAATTATGTCCTATATTTCGAACCATCAAGACTTGGTTTAAGAGCAGATATATTTCTTATGACTCATTTCAACTGAGATAGTTCTTGTAAGGTTCTTTCTTATTTTCGCAGACCATTTAAAATATTTCAAGAAATTTTCAATAAAAAGTACAAGTTTTCTTTCACTTATATGTTCATGTAATACTACTATAGAATATTGTCTTAACACATACACGTTTCAATTTTAAAGCTGCCTGCATTTTATGTTTCCTTTGTAGCTGAGCCAACAAACGTTGATTGGCTCTGGATGAGACACGTTCCACGGCTACTGCTGGTACTGAACGTTGTATACTGCGACTACGGCTACGACTGCGTCTTGCATTGACAGTGTTTGTAGGCACTCTTGGTTGTGACGATATAGCCGTAAAACGTTCATTTAATGAAAGTCCCGTTGAATTGGTAACGTGAATTTTACTTAATGATGAAGACATGCTGATGATGTCTTTTAAAATTTTCTTACTTTTTGTTTGTTTGTAAAATGTAGATGTTGTTAAACGTTGTGATTTAAACAACTTTCAATATGTAACTGTAAGAAATAATAAAATATAATTGGTTAGGATAAGGGCGTATATTAGAAGCAGGTATATAAAAATTATTAGAAATTTTAATCTAAAATATATTAAATGTTGTGGAAAACAGGTACAATTGAAATTGGGTTTAAATTTTTAAATAAGGACACGTAAAAGAACTAAAGAAGACACGAATATTGTATTAAGCAATTTGCCTGTTTAAACCAAATAATGAATTTAGTAAATCCCGGTTTAGACGAACACCGAGGTACCAGAAAATTAGTTCGTTATACGCGAAATTCGTTTTAACCGAGGTACAATTTATTTACCATTTTTTTATCAATAAAATATTAAACAAACTTTGAAGAACAAATTATTTCATGTGTTCAGTTTAAAAATTACCTTAATTATAGGAAAAATTACAACCTTTTAAAAAGTTTGTATTCAAAATTATATGAAATTTTGTTTGCGGGGCTGTCAGAAAAAGTTAGTTTTTATAAGGGTTCATCTTAATAGAGTTCGTATTAACACAGTTTGTATTAAAAGAAGTTTTCTATATGAAAATTATTGCCGAAACTTCGGGACTTGAAAAATAGTTTGTAATAATCGAGAATTCGTCTTATCCGAGTTCGTCTTAAACGTGTTTTACTACCCAGCAAAATAAAGTGGAAGTAGTGCTTTGAAATCCTCTTTAACTTAGGCAACTGCCAAAACTGTTAAACTAAAGTTATTTTAAACAGCATTTGCATCACCATATAAATTAATTGGTATCTAAATTAAACCATCGTAAGAAGTGCATTTTCATAAGTACATATATTCTTTTTTTTATATGGAGGTTGATTTTTGAGGATTCCGGACTGTTGATTTACTTGAATAAACGTCACTACATTGCTAGGTCTGTCAAAAAAACAGAGTAGTATTTGGAAGATGACAAATCCAATTGTGACAATTTTTTGTTGTTGTTTGTGTTTTTTCTTTGATATTTTAAATTTTGAATCTCGCTCCTAGACGAGGACAAGAAATTCTCATTGAGTTTGTGATTTAACATAACAAATATCTCTAGAAATTCTAATAACAAAGTCCCCTGAAGATTTCCTTAGGCAGGAATGAAATCCGGATAGGGACACGCCTACATCAGATTGCTTTTCACAATTTGTTAAATAAGTTTTGGGACTCTAGCACATTTAATTACTATAAATGCAATTAATGTTTAATAAATTTATTTTTTATATTTTTTTTAATTCTTATTAATTTTTTAGTATTTTTTTATTTAATTCCGTTTTTTGCAAAATGTAAATGCAAATGTAAGTGCAAATGGTAGATGAGTCTAGTGTTCAATTCTCGCTGGCACCCAAAGATTTTTTTTTAATATTTAAAAACCCCAATCCCTAGAGTATGCTGCACTTTTTTATTAAATAGAAATTTTAATATATCGCCCATGTTCCTACTTTAGAACGTTTTGCAATTAGAACGAATTTGTGAAATCACACGAAATTGAAATTTGGTGTTCTCAAATCCTAAAAGCTTTCGAAACCTCAAATTTTTTCAAAATTATTATCGAAGTGCCAAAAACATATGGTTTTATGGAAAATAAAATAGATATGGAAAGTAAAAATGCTTTTAAGAAATGCTTCTAACATTGTTGTCAATTTGTTTAAGTGTTTTCTAGAATATCAAAACAAAAATATTTTTTTTAGAACAGTTTTTTTAGAGTATAAACAATACAAACAAAAAATACAATAAAATAAGAAATAAGTAAAAAAAAGTTATAAATTTTTAATATTAAGCACCATTTTTGACCCTAAATTGTAATTTATTAGAAAAAATGGCATTCGTTTTACTTTCAACCAGGCTTTTTTACACGAATTAAAACGAATAAAAAATAGGGAAAAACGTTCTGATTTAATTGCATGAACACGGAAAAATTCTAAAATTTTCACTTTCGCTCTGATTTAAAAACCGTAACAGGGGTGTATATTTAAAAAAGACCATGAATAAAATGTTGAAATAGAGCATTCATGCACTGTTCAAAATTATATTAAAGAAGTTCATAAAAAGCATAAATGTTTATATTTAACATTTAAATAAGTTTTGGGACTCTAGCACATTTAATTACTATAAATGCAATTAATGTTTATCCCGATGAAAATAAATTTAAATAACAAATATGCAGGTGCTTGTGCAAATTTAAATGTAACTGACACTAATAGAAAACATATGATTTTCTATTGTTGATTTACTTGAATAAACGTCACTACATTGCTAGGTCTGTCAAAAAAACAGAGTAGTATTTGGAAGATGACAAAGCCAATTGTGACAATTTTTTGTTGTTGTTTGTGTTTTTTCTTTGATATTTTAAATTTTGAATCTCGCTCCTAGACGAGGACAAGAAATTCTCATTGAGTTTGTGATTTAACATAACAAATATCTCTAGAAATTCTAATAACAAAGTCCCCTGAAGATTTCCTTAGGCAGGAATGAAATCCGGATAGGGACACGCCTACATCAGATTGCTTTTCACAATTTGTTAAATAAGTTTTGGGACTCTAGCACATTTAATTACTATAAATGCAATTAATGTTTAATAAATTTAAATTTTTTTTTTTTTTTTTTTTTTTTTTTTTATTAATTAATAATCATATAATTACAAATTATATACTATTACCCTAACCGAGCACTAGCTACTATGGCCTTCGGCGCGTTGTAGCGAAAACAGACCAGTGCCTCTGGTGGGAATCGAACCCACGACCCCCGCACTGATAAGCCAGCACGCTACCAACTGGCCTACCGGGGCGCACATATATTTAACATTATATTTTAATATTAATAGTTTATGTTTTATAAATGAATTACAAGTAGTACTTAATTTTAATATAAATTAAAATAAAAAGTACTGAACTCTAAAACATTTTAATTTTTTTTAAATATTTTAATTTAAAAGCTTATTAGATACAATTGTATCAAATTATATATAATTTGCTTATATTTGATAAGACCCATTTTTCGGATCAAACTATATGAGATTAGATCCCAGGAGATACCATGAGAACAGCTTATGTATGCAATTTTTAAAAATATTGTAATATTGTATCAAATTATATATAATTTGATCATATATGATAGACTAATTTTTCTTAATGTCCCTAATTCAATTCACACTCGAATTATAGAATTTAATTTAATTTAATTTTTGAAATTTTTTTTAATGTTTTCCTAAATTACAACAACAAGCTTTAAAATAAATAGTTGTTGTTGTACAATAATCTAAAAACAATATTTATAGTTTTGCCGTAAGATTTATGTGTTAATTTTTACTTCAAATCTGTTACATGTAAGTGTCCCTATTTTAATTCACACCACTATACATGTTTAATTTAATTTATTTAAAAGAAAAATTAATTTTGTAATTTGTAATCCTAATTGGCCAAATAATAAATTACAATATATCACACACTAATAAAGGGTCCGCCATCTAACGTTTTTTTTTTTCAACTAGTGCTTATTTCGTGAATGTAACACTTAGCTCATGTCTGATTTGACAGATAATTAGTTTTATCCTTCCGCTGAACGAATATGGTTGTGTATACGCTTGAACAACGCTGGGAAATATTGTGACATTACTTTGAAAATCATGGTAATGTTGCAGAATGTGTGCCGATACACCCAAAACGAATCAATGTTTGGTGCGGATTTTGGTCCAGAGGCATAATTGGGCCATTTTTCTTCGAAAATGAGCAAGGAGTGGCCGTTACAGTCAATGGCGATCGTTATTGGGCCATGTTGAACGAATTGTTGTTCACAAAAATTGAAGAGGAGGAAATACAGCTGCACACAATGGATAATGTGCTTAAAAATTGGACCGATCGTGTAGGCTACTGCATGGCCAGCCGAGGCAGCCATTTGAATGAAATTATTTTCCATTATTAACCGGAAGTATTGTACTTTCAAATAAAAAAAGAAATTTGAGAAAATATTCAGTAGTTTTTTTTTATAGCATTTTCAAAAAAAAAAAAAAAGTTTTTTGGCGGACCCTTTATAATCCACACAATTGTATAATTACTTATAAAATAAATATAAATAATTTTGTACAAATATAAAAATTGGTTACTTTTTGATAGAATTAAAAAAATCTTTTCCAACTTTAATGCCTTGCACATCCGTAAAGGAAAAAAAAGTATTTTTCAAATCAGCTCTAAAAGTACTACTGAGGGCAAAAAAAAAATTGGGGCTATGCCACTAAACTCCACTAATTGCGTTATAAAGTCCCGAATATTGCAAAAAACAGGGTTTTTCTCAACTTTATATTGAAATTATTCGAAATCAGAGAGAGAAATCAGATTTTATTAATTGTACTCCGCCGCCAGCTTAAACAGCTCTTATCGGCTTAAAATAGCAGCCGGTTAAAGCAAAACCCGCCGACAATTTTTATCATTAGATGAATTTCATGTAAAAATCGAGATGCATTGAACCCGACCCCCTCAGATATCGATGAAATTTTGTTCATAGCTAAATTTGATCAATACAAACAAACTCTCATTTTTAGAAATGACTGTTTTGCGATTTTTTGGGCGTGACACAGTGGGAACGTGTTCGAAAAAACGCGAAAATGGACGAAAAGAGCTCCATTTAAACTACAATAACTCAGAATCGGCTAAACCGATTTCCATGATCTTGGTATCATTAAAAAGATATTTTAACAGGCTTTATGACACGTTAAAAAAAATACACTGTAAAAAAATTTATAACAAAAAAAAAATTTTAACTGACGAAAAAACCAAAAAGGATCAAGGGTTTTTTTACAGTGTATTAGTTTTTTAGAAAGGTTTATCCTTCATCTATACCATATCAAAAAATAAAAATGGGTTCTTTTTTAGTTTTTTTTTTATAAATTTTTCGCGTTTTTTCGAAAACGTTCCCACTGTGTCACGCCCAAAAAATCGCAGAACAGTCATTACTAAAAAAGAGAGTTTGTTTATATTGATCAAATTTAGCTATGAACAAAATTTCATCGATATCTGAGTTGGTCGGGTTCAAAATTTCAGTTTTATCTCGATTTTTAAATGAAATTCATCATTAAAGAGTCTAGAAAATATTTTTTGTAAGTGTAAGTGTGATTTCTTTTCTCTTAGTGTAAGTGTGACTTCTTTATTAAAACAAGTGCCGTTAGTTTTCAGGCTATTTTTTATTATTCCAGAAAAAGCAAAATGACGCAAAGATCAATAAATTTTTATTTTTATTTTAATTTTTTTTTTTTATTATTTATTTGATTCACAATCTGAAGATTTGCCAATAGTGGAGAAAAGAATACAATAAGTGTGTTCGATTACTTTCCCAGTAAAGTCCAGTAAAAATTACTCAGTAACAAAATTACAGAGAGTAAGACAATTTTACAAAAAAAGTAAACGAACGGAAAATTTGTAACAATTGGTAAAATATATAAAACAGCTGATTTTAAATAACAAATATTAAAAAAAAATCAACTGGTCTTTATGGAAAAGATAAAAGTTAATTGAAATAGTCGACCAGAAATGATTTAGAATGTTTTGTAATTTCTTCCATAGTTAATTCTGCACTTAAAATCCATAAACAATTAAAATTTAATTCAATATTTGTTTCTGTTTACTAAAAATACAAGCATATTTTTTCAATTATATGTATTTTTCTTCTTACAAATTCTTCCTGGCAAAAAGTTATCCAGTAAAAACTTGTAAATTTTTTGTCAACAACCTGTCACTTTACTCTCTCTTCTTACTATTATTTACTGAGTATTTGTGCAAATGAACACCATCCAGTAAAAACTTTTACAAATTTGTACAAATTTTTGCGTAAGCGAACAAACTTATTATTATCTACAAATGCTAAACAGAGTGATTTAGTAAGTGATATTTTATAGAATTTTTTTTTTAAAATTTTGTTTAATGTCAGTCTGTATTATTATTTAATAATAAAGTAAAAAAAAAACAAAATGGAATGAAATATTAATTATAAATAATTATTTTTCCAAAGTCCAGTAAACACTACTTTTGACGTGGAAATAATTAAATTGACAATAATATAAAAAACAAAACATTTAGAGTCGTTAAATCAGTAGCCGCCGATTTATTTATACAAACGACGCCGCACTATGCTTTGTCCCATAGACAAAAATCAAAAAAAAAAAATTGTCTCAAATTGTTTTTAAATACAGATTTTTTGAAAGATAATAAGGTATCTCAAATAAATGTTAACAAAAAAAATTTTTCTGATTGCTTTTGCCACCACGAGAGGGCGTTAAAAGCAGATAATTTCTTGCAAAAATTACTTAACAGAAATATGAGTTTTAGTTGTTTCACAAAAATAATTCTGAAAAATTCATTTTTTTAAAAAGTCGCTCGAAATTTGGTTTTCAAATACTTTGATATATTTGCAGTTAAATTAAAATTTATAATTTAGTATTTATTTATTTATTTATTTATTTATTTATTAATCCATATTGTAATACAAAGCCATTAAAGCCAAAAAACGTATTACATAGCAAAACAATCCTGAGTATAATACTTAATCTAATCTATACAAATAACTTATGTAAATATAAATCATGCATAAATAACTGCACCCATCAATTTAACTTATTGGCTCCCCAGCCGTAACAAATTATAAAAAGTACTATTAAAAAGAGATTCAGTTAAGTATTATAATCCGGTAGTTTTCACAACTCATATCAAGCAATAAGAATCATAGAAGCAAGTCCCAAGATAATTTAACAGCTACTGTACAGAAAACATAAAAATCTATCGCAATAAACTTGAGAAGTGCTTCATAAGCTTAAGGCGAAAAACATTATTGGATTGCGAAAAGATACGCAATTCATGCGGTAAACGATTCCAGCAGCGAGCCACCCTTACAATAAAAGACCTCTCAAACACAGAACACCTGATTCTAGGTATTATAATTTGCTTATTCCTAGTAGACCGCGAAAAAGTAAATTCTTTACATAACAGGACAGGTATGCCACTTTTAATAATGCGATGAAATAGGAGAATATTACGGTACTTAACGAATTTATCAAACAAAATAACGTTTTTTATTGCTCTGAAAAACACATTTTTTTTTGTTGAAAATCCAAAAATTACTTAAGTTTGATGGAGTATAAAAAAAAATTATATAAAATTAGATATTTTTTTTTTTTTTCTGTTTTTGTAAGTTTATACTCTTAGCTAACAGGGTATTCAAAAATTAGTGCCTATTTTTTACCACAACTTAAAAAAAAATGCGTTTTTTGAAATGCCTAATTTTATGATTTTTACTCAAATATCAGGCATTTAAGAGTGTTTAATATCATTGCGCAACACGATTTTATATTTTGAATGTTAAAAAATAAAAAAATTTAATTATATCATTAGTAAACCAAAACCACTGAAGTATTTTCAAAATTTAGCTCGAGTTCTTTTTTTATGGCCCACTGAAGTTTTTAATTTTTTTTTAAAGGCGTTTTGAGTAAGTCAAAAAAAATGTATTAAATCTAATACAAGGTTTCAGCCCCTCCTCATAGAACACCACTAACACGTTTAACATTTAAGATAAACTCGGAGACCCAAAATTTGTTGCACAGTGTATGCAACTGTAGCTTTAATTTATGTAAAATAACAGATAATAATAAATAATAACATAGAATATAATAATAAAATAATAATAAATAACAGAGATAACAGAAGACGAGATGAGTTCTTCGTTAAGCGAAAATTGGTTTTGGGAAGAATCAAGTAGCGATGATGCTTTGTTATAAGTTTGTCTTTATATGTTTTTTTTAACGTTTGTTATTTTAGCAGTGATAAAATATAATTATTAAGTTAAACTATTAGCTTTTCTAAAACTTCGGGTTCTGATGAGATCTTTAGCCAGATCGAAATACTAGTATCAACCTAGCTAATATGTTTGATTTGCTTTATTTTTGTAAATATACGGAGGTTGAAAGCTCGTTATAAATTGAAAATAACATAAAAATAATCTCGATGTATATAAAAACAAAAAACTAATATAACTGTATTATAATTTTTGTTTAAAAATCCAAAATTTTAATTTTTTTATCAAAATATATCGCACTTAATCAACAGGAGGGTATTAACTCAAAATGTTCAGTAGAAGCAAAACAATTTTAAATTTAATATTAAAGGCACATGAAAAAGAATTTTTAAACCAACCATTTCATTATCAAAAAGTAGGCAAAATAGCACGATTTTTTTCGAAAAATGGAAAAATAAAAATATTGATGGAAGTGCGATATGATTTTTTCATAATTTTTTAATGACGTTTACATTGCTAGTTTTGCTCTTTAATTTTTTCATTTATGTTATCTTTCAAATATTCTTATAGTTTTATTTTTGCAAGAGCATTTTAACCGGTTTATCCTATTTTTTAATAAATGATGTTTTTGTATTTTCCACATTGATAATCCGATTCTACCCAAATTTGGCACAAATATATATCTTGCAAATATCAATTTACGTACCAACATTTATTACGATCAGACAATTTTTTTAGGAGTGGTAGCGTTTTTAAGAAAAAGGATATATAGCAGGACCTTGAGTCCTTAGTCCGATTTAAATAAAAATGTACACACACGTTGCTAGTTGCATGTGTATCAGCATGACCACTCTTTGTAATTTTGTGGGCATTATTGAAGCTAAAATTATATTTTTTAATTTCAGGACACATGGGAGGTAGGCGTGTCCTAGGGCCGATTTTTCCAAAAATTCTAATTTTTCTTAACTAAGCTATTTTATGCTAGTGTACCAAATTTCAAAAATATCTGACTACTCCTTCTATTTTTGTCCCTTCGTTATATAGGAACGAAGCATAGTGCGCCGCCGCCACCGATTATTTTGGGTAGTCTTGTTGCTCTGCTCAAAATCTGTAAATTCTGTAAATCCAGAGATCAGATTCGTATTCAGCGGACCTTAATCCTTCAGAAGACTATGCTTCAGTCCTACCGTCTTAAACTCTCTAAAATTGTATAGGCCTTAGTCACAACTTTAAAATTTGTCTACAGATATTTTTTAAATACGTTTTTCTGAAATCGGATATATAGCGCTTTCAAATCCTAAATAATTAATACTCACTTTTGTGCGGAGTATTTTTTTTCTGTCAATACCAATACCAACCAGTGGCATAATAAATTTGTTTAATGTTTCCATAAAACAAATATATTCTAACATTCTTCAAATTTTCTTTCTTTGTTATTATAAGATGTTTATATTTAGTAGTGAGTCATTATTTTACCAAAAATTATGATGTTCTCGCCCCTCTACATCTTCATTAGGAAAAAAGATGTGTACCTAGTATAGAAAATTTGCAAATCAAAGTCTCAAATTAAGGTCTTCCACAAATTGAGGTTAAATTATTTTAAAAAATAATGCCATAATTAGCTAATAGTTTGTAAATTATATTTAAAACATTGAAATATGTTTATGAAATTTAGAAAACTTACCTTCTTGTACGTTTTTAGTAAAATTTAAATAAATTAGTGATTTTCTTTTTTAAAGCTCGAAGAAACTGTTTGCGTTGAATGTTTTTATCTTTTTTATAAAATGTTTATTGTAAATATTAATATATTTTTTTAAAATTTAACTTTTCTGTTTCTTTTATAAATTTTTCATTAATTTAAATTAGATTTTTTTTTGAGAGAAATGCACGATTATATTTTGTCTACCTTTTTTCTTCACAATTATGAAATAAAAATGGCCGACTTTTTTCTATCTACTTTGTATAACAACCCTGCTTTTGTAAGAATACCGAGTACTCACATCTCATTCAGTGATGTCCACTTTTTAAGAATAAAACAAAACAACAAAACTCTAAAAATCGTAAAAAAACATATTGACTATAGGTGCCCTTGCATTACGCAATATTCTTGTGCAAAATATTAGTACTGTGTATGTCATATTTCAAGGTTGTACAATAAATTGGAAAAAATCAAAAAGATTTTGATTCTTATTGCGCAAGAAGAAATGTGAAAAATATATTATAGTGTGTTGCCGCATTGTTCAATTTTTATATCCTTAAAAAACAGAATAAAAAAGTGGTGCCATATTTTGTGCAAATTTATTGTACATCTTATTGAACTGTATAGGCCAAAATGACAAAAATACTGGCAATAATATTGCAAAGTGTAAAGGAACCTTAAAAGATAAGCGGTAAAGTTAACAGTTGCGGTGAAGTTAAAATATTTTTTTTTTCTTTAAAAAGTTCTTTATTACTAAAGCAAGTACCCGGCAATGCAGGAACATAAAAATTCTTAGTATCCCGCGACCGGTAATCCTAGGATGCATTCACTACTTAAGGAATGAAACTACACAATGGTGAATTCACAGATTTTAATTAAACTTATATTAAATTAAAAAATAACAGCACTTTTGTATGAGGTATTCGAAAAAGATTTTCGGACATGCATGTTTTATAAGCCAGTGAATGCGTTTTTAAAATACCTTTTACTTGATAGCCAATTTGCCTATCGTTTAATAACTTATATAACATATATATGTTATATATATTTAAAAACGCCAAGTTGGGTCATTTTTTACCCCACTTTTAAACCCTTAAACTTAAAATTGCGCACTTTAAAAAAAAATGTGTCTAATTTGTTTTGGCCTCTACAACATATCTAAGTTTTATTCAAATCAGCGGATTCAACACTGTGTAGATTTCCTTGCAGTGCTTTTTTACGATTTGCCTCAGACTAAAGAGACCCGACACATGTGACAGATGCCAAAATTGTTTATAGAATTGTTTGTTTTTTCTCAATGCCGTGTGAGAACAGGTAAGAACGTTAAATCACAGACTTAACAGACCCCCGACGCAAGTAACAGATGCCAAATTTGTTTATAAAAACCATATTTTTTTTTACTTAAATTTTTGTGTGAATGCCATCGACAGTATTTTTGAGAAAATTTGTCAGCGCTTTAAATTTTCTTGTCTAATTAGTCTATGTTGGTAGAGTAAAATGGGACTCTGCTTCCTATGGTTTAATTATAAAGGTTAGCTGATTGCAGGGTGTTTGGTCGCCATAACAACTTTCATTGCAATAATATTTACGAAAATATAAAAGAAAAATAAGAACATTTTGTTCGGCATAAATGACTTAAATGCACACTAAATTTTAAAAGTTGTAATGTATTTTATTATTTGTTAGTATTTTATATTTTTATTGCTAAAACTTTAATGTAGTTTCAATATCAATTAGTTATTGCGGGTGATTAATTTGTTCAAATCGGGTAGTGAAATTTATGTCGTTTTTGCCGACGTTTCTTTATTTGCAAATTGAAGTTTTGAGAAATTTCGTTAACGACAGTCATTGGTAATTAGTCCATGCTGCTACCACATCCGTTTACAAGTCACGAAAAAAAACTAAAACAGTTATTAAATGACATTTCAAAATCGATCCATTTTAAATAAAAACTCATTCAGAAAACTAAAGATTTTTAGGATTTATGAGTTATACTTACAAATATATAACAGATTTACCTAAACCTTAAACATCATAAAAACTCGTAAATTTGAGATCTTTTAAAATAAATATACATACTTTTATTAACCGTATACATATAAGCCAAAATTTATAACATTTTTAAAAATATTTTCCCTCATATCACCATTCCGTTTGAAAAAATGCTTTACTGTGGAATTGAAAATTTAAAAAACAAATACTTAAAATTACATTTTAAAATTGTTTAATCCCAACTAATCAAACCAAAAGTTTTTGTATTACTTAACATTATGATTCTCTTCAGATTTTTCAAAATTTTGTGCAGGAGATATTCGTATTTCACTTAATTCTAAACGCAAAGCATCGACATGTTCAAATAAACGCTGTTGAGCTTTATGATAACGTTCCACTGTGGCTTCTAATGCCTGTATGCGAACTTCTTGTTGTTGAATAAGTTCTAATAGTTGTAATCTATTTAAATTTTGATATTTATCGGGGGTGTCGGAGCCGGCATCTACCAGTTCATCACCGAAAACATCATCGCAATCGGTAGATTCTTGTGTAGGCAATGAATTTATATCACAAGATTGTTGTAAATAAGAGGGAGATTTTTTCTCTTCTGCCTCTTGTTCAAAAACTTCGCTACAAACCATGCTCTCGGCTGTAACTAAATTTTTTACTTTGTTGGTTTCCTCTAGACCATTTCCTGATGACCAATCTGATTCTATAATTTCTTCAGACATTAAAACTTCAACATCTGAATCGGTACCAGAGTAGGTGGGTTTACGTTTTCCTTCATATTCAGAATTGATTAGAAACAAAACCTCTGTTGATTCATCACAATTACACAGGCGTCTGGTTCTTGTGGGCTTCTGCAGTACAGTGAAATCTTCATTTTTATCCAAAACATCTACAGCACGCAAAAATACTTCATCCCCTTCTTCACTTTCAATAAATTCATCAGCATCCTGTCCATCTTCACTATCATCGGGTAGAAATTGTAAATCTCCACTAGCATAGTGTGAATCCAAAACACAGATATCTGTATTATTTGTGCTGGCGGAGCTAATAGTACTTTCTTGTAAAGGACCCCTACAGGTATTTGAGGGTGTCTCTACCACTTCTATACTTTCAGACTTGTAGCTATTAGGCGAATTATCGTTACTACCCTGTGGAGTCTTATACTGGTCATCTTTCATCGGATCATTGTGTTGGAAATGGTCAAA
Organism: Delia radicum; assembly: GCA_021234595.1. Classification (NCBI taxonomy): domain Eukaryota; kingdom Metazoa; phylum Arthropoda; class Insecta; order Diptera; family Anthomyiidae; genus Delia; species Delia radicum. The sequence goes on from CM037851.1 coordinate 38,090,144, forward strand.
ACACATAGCAAAATTTAATTGTAAATCTGTATCCTCCATTGTGTAAAATTTGTGTGCGTGCTTAGTTTTGGTGTACAGGTGGTTAACTAACGGGTATTGAAGTTTGGAATGTATTTATTTGATTTTTTTTTTTTATTTTGTTTTGCAATTCATTTTTAATAAGTTTTTTTCAAAAAAAATGCACTTTTTACGAGAAAAACAAACAAAACAATAAAAAATTTTCTTTTGCGTCGTTGCCACTAGAGAAATAGATAAGAAAACGTAGAGCGCTGCCAGATTGATAGTTTATTTTAATTAGTGATGTTAAGAGAGCGATTATAATATAACGAATTTTCTTAAGGCACCCAAGATATATTTATATAGGTAGTCTTACTAGAAGAACAACTACACCAAACAACTACAAACAATACAAAAACAACAGGGTTTTGACATTTCAAAATACTCAAGATACAGTCTTTGTACTATCAAAACCATGTAAGAAATGTCAAAACCAGGTAAGAGGAAGATAAACAGCTGGGCTACTAAGACTGCCTATTAAATATATCTTGAAGGCACCCATACATTTTTGCGTAATTTTCCGATTTTTTTCTTTTTAAGTACCGACTACCGCATATTGCGAACATTAAATAAATCTTTTCATTGTTGTTCTATAATCTATTCCCATATAAAGTCATATGACATTGCATGGTACTAGAATAAAGAATCAAAGGAGGAGAATAATAGCCTATTCACATGAAGAAAATAACTAAAACTCCTCGTTTTTATTATTTTTCCCATTAAGCTACATTAGCAATATTATTGCGCAATTTTGTTCCTTAATCTATTACAATAATAGAATAATAGATAACTTCAAATACAAAAATAAAAACATGCCCAGGCAGAAAAATGCAATCATCGGCACAGTGTTGTCCAGTTACCCTATTGATAACAATGATAACGGTTGGTTTGAGCAAACTTGCCACCATTGGCATAACGCTGGTAATTCAAAAAATTTGGTGCTTTTAAAATAGCTTAAATTAAAATAATTTTGAGAAATATGTCTAAAACGACATATTTAAATAGTAGCAACACAGTTCGGTCTTAGTCTTATACATCATATTTAAATGTGTGAAATATAATAAAATATTAAAAACGCATTTAATTGGTTGTAATATAGGTAAAAACAATATTGGCAAAGAATTTGGTAGGTAGTATTGGCAAAACACATTCCTTGCAAATAAAATAGTGTTTTCTTAGTACAATATATGTCTTGCCTTTGGCAATTCTTAGCACGGGGTGTTTTACAAAAATAGAAGTGGTTTGCCAGTACTGATTTTTGGTACGGTTGGCAATATCTTTCACATTTCTTGGTTACGCAATAAGAATCAAAACTTTTTTGATTTTTTTTTCAATATATTGTACAACCTTCCAATATGACACACACACTGGTAATATTTTGCACAATAGCAAAAGTTGCACAAGAATATTGCGTAGTGTATGGGTACCTTTAGACAACTCTTTTTAACATTAAAAAAAATTGAGCATTAAACTAAAAAGCAATATAAAGAAAAGAAATTTACTCAAATACCAAAAAAAAAAAATTTTAAAATATATGTTGGAAATACCTAAAAGGTGCTGAATATGCGAACTAGCTTACTAGTTCAAAGTAAAGACTAGTGCAATTGAACTAGGTTATTCACGTCCTACACAAATCTACAACTGTTTGACATTTCTGTAAAAGTCGAAAGTTTTGTACAAAACTTTGTTTTTATTAAAAAAAAAAAAAAAACATAATTATAATTATTTAAATATATTTTAAGTATAAACATTTTAAAACAAAATGCCGGTAAGTGCAGGAGGATAAAACCAATAGAAATTTATTTTTTATAAACTTAATTTGATGATGGACTCCCCTTGGGTGGGGTTGGGAAAATTTAGATTTTCTTAAGAGGCAAAAACAATAATTGTTCTTTTTATTATTGTATAAAGGCTTATCATTCCGCAATTAAAGAGTTTCCCTCAATGGTGGGCAATATGGCTATATTGCCATTGAGGACTCAATATCGAGGACCAGCTCCATCACAAATGAGTAATGATAACGATATCATTGATGAGTCACTGTACTACTTTAAAGCTAATGTGTTCTTTCGCACCTATGAAATAAAGGTAACATTTTTACAATTGAGATAAGTTTTGAAGAATATAAAAATATAATTATTTTTTTAGTCTGAGGTGGATCGTACGTTAATTTATATTACCTTATATATAACGGAATGTTTAAAAAAGTTACAACGTTGTTCCAACAAGAATCAGGGACAACAGGAAATGTATAGTCTAGCTATATCCAAATTTGATTTACCCGGTGAGGCAGGTTTTCCTTTAAATGCTGTCTATGCAAAACCACAAACTGCCCAAGATTCTGGTAAAGTATAATAAAATTTCTGTTTTGTTTGCAAATAATTCCTAAATTTTCCTTTTTAGATCTAATGCGCCAATATTTATTACAACTACGCCATGAAGTTGGCATTCGTGTTTTGGAAAAAGTTTTTGGCACTGATGATGGTAAACCAAATAAATGGTGGATTTGTTTTGCCAAAAAGAAGTTTATGGAAAAATCATTATCAGGTCCTGGTCAATAAATCCTTACAGGTTTATCAATAAAGAAAGACTTCCATTTATAAAAAAGGGCATTATTATACATAGAGAACTGTCATTTTGATGTAAACGTTTAATTATTTAATATTATTGGCTAAAATAAAGTGTTGACTTAAAAAGTAAATTATTTGCAAATAGTTTTTTAAACTAACAGAAAATAATTATTTAAACATTTCTATTGATTAACACATTTATACATAGTTTTATGTTTTCAATTTTATTTTTAGCTAGATCCTTAAAAGAAACTTCTCCTTTTCTACTTCCGACTCTGGAGAAAAAAACTTTTTAACGATACAAATGATCGGCTTGTAAATTGGAAGCGATTTCAGATTCCCATTTGTCACCATTGCTTAACAATTTTTCCTTATTGTATAACAACTCTTCGTGAGTTTCCGTAGAGAATTCAAAATTGGGTCCCTCTACAATAGCATCAACTGGACAAGCTTCCTATAATACAGAAAAAAAAAAATAGCAATTAATTTTTGTTGTCACAAAATGCCTAATTCATTTAAACATACCTGACAAAAACCACAATAGATACATTTAGTCATATCAATATCGTAACGTGTTGTTCTTCTACTGCCATCAGCGCGTTCCTCAGCCTCAATGGTAATGGCTTGAGCTGGGCAAATGGCTTCACACAATTTGCAAGCAATACAACGTTCCTCACCACTGGGATAACGACGCAAAGCGTGTTCACCACGGAAACGGGGAGACAATGGTCCCTTTTCGAATGGATAATTAATGGTAGCGGGTTCTTTAAAGATATGTGCCAAGGTAACAGCAAAACCACGCATTAATTCACTTAGGAAAATGGTAGAAGCGGCTCTGTCAGTGACATCTTTCAAATCCATACTTTCTTCTTTGTTGTTGACATACACATAACCAGGAGCAACATGAACAATATCTTTGGCTTCCTTGGGACTGCTACTCATTAAACGAGTATTTGCAGTTAATATACGTTGGCCTAGATAACGAAAAAATAGTTTAAATTAAGGCATTATTTAACATGTTTTGGAATCAGAATTTTTTTTTGTAAAAACATCTTAAAAATGTTTTATTTTTGATTTGAATTAGTTCAATTCTTCCAATTTTGTTTTTTTTTTTTAATTCTCATTAAGTAAATAAAACAATACGGTTAAAGCGTTGGTCTTTTTCTTTCAAAAATTATAATTTGGGTAAATCTTCTGTCCCTTCTACATTGGTCCTCAGAAGATTTTTGGTGACGCGAAATGAAACATGTAAGTAACTGTCAGTAGATAAAGTCTGCATTTAATTAGCGGATGAAGACATTTTTAATTAAAAAATAAACATTGCACGGTTTTTTGTTTAACAAAAAACAAATGATCTTGAACTTGAATAATCTTGCTCACTCACATCATAATTTATGCTAAAACATCGAAAAATAAACTATTGGTTTTAATTTTTAAAAATTTAAAGGTAAAACATCTGAAATTTAAAAAAAAAAATTTTAGTTACTATAGAAAATTTTTCAGAATAGTAGATATTTTTCCAATATAAAATTTATTGGAGTCAACAAAACATTATCCAAAAGAAAAATTTTAAAAATTAGAATTAGAAAAAATTTGAATAATTTATTTGCGCTGCCAACAAACAAGCTCAAAAATTAGTCAGAAATGGGCTCAAAATATATTATTAAAATTTCGAATATTTAAAATGAAAATGATTCATCCAAAAGTAATTTAATTTTGATTAAAAAATTACTCCGGCAAGATTTAAAACAATTCTGTAGGTTCAAAAATTATTTTTTGGAGCTTTTTTGAATTGTTTACAAAATATTCAAATTCAGTTACATTTCTGAGTCAATTCTGAAAAATAAACGGTACTTAAGATCAGAATTTGAAAATATACAGTGGTGGTAATTAACAGGAAATACAAACAATGGTTTTAACGCTCAGTATTTTGTAGCATAGCCATTATTTTTTATAACTTCTGAACACCTCTTAGGCATTGAGGCAATGAGCTTTTTAATATAATCGTCAGAAATATCATTCCACTACTTCTCCAATTCAACGAAAAGTTTATCGCCATTTCGGAATATTTTACTGCCGATACTCCGTTTTACAATCATTCACATGTTCTCAATCGGGTTGAGATCGGGAGATTGAGCCGGCCACGACATGATATTAATTTAATTTTTCTGCAGCCAAACTTTTACAACCCCCGCCGTGTGTTTTGGGTCGTTGTCATGCTGGAAAGTCCATGAGAGTAGCATTTCCCATTCAGCATACGGAAGCATAACTGAACTCAAAAGATCTCTATAGATTGTGGCCGGCATTGTGCTAGTACTGCGGTGAATTGGGCCAATCCCATTTCCTGAAAAACACCCCAACACCATGTTTCCACCTCCGTGCTTCACTGTGGCGGTTGTGTATCTGGGATTAAACTTTTCGCCTCGTGGTCTTCGAACATTGGCTCTTCCATCTGATCCCCGGAGGTTGAATTTAGACTCATCTGACCACAATACATTTTTCCATTGCTGTTGAGTCCAGTTCAAATGGGTGCGTGCAAAGTCAAGCCGAGCTTTTCGGTTTTTTCCGACATAAACGGTTTTTTTGTACATCTATAACTTCTAAAACCATATACTCTTGCTCTTCTTTTAATGGTGGAAAGACTGGCATCTATTAAAAGTTCAGTTTTAGCTTCTTTGGGAACTGCTTTGAGATATTTCGTAAAAAAATTCTTGATTTTCCGATCTTCTCTTACAGTTGTAATACGGGGTCTTCTACCTTTATGAGTTGTGTGGATGTTACCACTATTAACAATGCGGCAAATCGTTGATTTTAGAAGGCAGTACTTTATAGAAATTTCTTTTTGGGAAAGTCCATTTTGAAAATAATATAAAACTTTTAAAATTAGAATTGTATTTATTTCCTGCCATTTTTTACAAAAATTATTCTTACGATGTTTATGCTTCCAACATCTTATTACAACTATTAAAGAACAATAATTATAATAAATTTGTTTAAAAAATGTAACGGCCTGAATGTCATATTAAAAAGGAATGCGATTACCGTTATATCCTAGCATTTGTTAGTATAAATTGTTTCGTTAAGAGTAAGAATAATGAGAGTTGCAAATGTTTTGAACACCTGCATTTTGAATACATCTATTATTATAAATTTTTTTGTTGTTTTAATTTAACGGAATTAATTTTTTTTATTTGTTTAACATAAAACAATGTATGAAGAGTAAATTTTAGTAACTAAGTGGGATTTGAAGAAAATAAATCAATGAAAACAACAAATGCGATCTCAGTTCCAAATGTTTTGACCACTACTGTATATGGTAATGCTTTTCTACACTGGGATGCAGCCAAAATTAAAAACGGTATTCCAGTTATGACGTTTTTATGCATTGGAGATATAATAAAATTTTCTAATTATTTGCAAACTGTAAATTTAACAATAATAACAAATTATCTAAATAACTAACAACAGTCTACTGCCAAATTACTGTTACTAAAATAACTGCTTCAAACAACTATTAAAAAATAGAGTATTTTCGCTGTTGTTTTTAAAATATATGTCAAAATAGTTGTTTTGTATTATTTCAAAGAAAAACAACTGAAATTACAGTTAAAAACAACAACTACTGATTACTACACAAACAACTGTCATGTAGAGCTACTAAAAAGCTATCGAAAAATTAAAACAAGAACAAAATTTTAAGAGTTCTTCAATATTTTTTACTTCAAAAATATCGCGAACACGACCCTAGAAATGCCCATACTCCACTTGTGATGTCTCTACTGAATACTTTTAAAACCGAACAGGAATTTCGGCGTAGCCGCTAAAACTGGCTGGAAATTAAGCCGCCGATTAGGCGAGCATTTCGATGGCGACATGGTCATGCTTAATTCTCTATAAATTTGGCTTTCCATATAATTGCTGAACCTTTTTTTTTGTACAAACTTAATTTGTTTTCGTTTTGATGACATAAGTGACCATAACCTCAATTATTGAGAATGCAAATTTTGTTTGAAAATTTATGTTTTTAATAATAGTTCTTTTAGATTTTGTAATTACCATTGCGTGAAGCTGTGAATAGTCTCATAGTCAAAGACATGGTTCCCTGGTTAATGGTATAAAATCCTTTACAAAAAAAATATTTAATTTACTAGCAATAAAGTGTATTTTTTTTTACAAGAACTAAAATTTAAGTCAAATGTCAAAGTACAAGAAAGAAAACATCAATATTTATGATAAAAGTGTGGCAACACTAACATGATTTATTGTTTTGTTTTGCTACTGAAATTCGTTATAGTTCTTTAAAAATCATACTAATCGGCTCCTTATTTATTCGAATAATTTTTTTCGTTAAAAACCGCTGCTATCGCCATGTTTATATACACTAGCAATAATATTGCACAATCTCTAGTGTTTTATTTATTCTATTACCATTTGTGGTACAAGATTAAAGAATAACATAAAACAAATTGCTACACACAAAAAAATCGTTGCCAAGTAATTAAGTAGAAACAAGTAAAAACTTGGTAATATGTTATTACTTTTTGCATAACTTCTGTAAATAAACTTTATTAGTTGAAATGCTCCTAACTACTTGGCAAAGATTTTTTTGTGTGTAGTGTATAGTTCTTTAGATAAAAAAAAATTGTATTAATAAAACGGAAATTAGTTTGATTTGATAAAAATAAGGAAAGTTGTTCTTTCGTTGTTCTGTCGTTTTGGAACAGAATAAAGAACAAAAACGAAAGATTGTGCAATAAAATTGAATGTGTATTCAGCACAGTGTCTATAATAGCTAAAGCCACATTCACACTAGATAGCAAAACACGTGATTTGCCAAAACACTTATTTTAGCTCTTTATTCTATTCCAACAGTTCTTTATTCTTTTCCACTCGTTTAGGCAAAACACGTGCTTTGCAATCTAGTCTGAATGCCGTATAAATTTAACTTTCTTAAGCGTAATCACACGGCATTCAGATAAAAGTTATTTAAAAAAATAAGAGAACTCAAAAACTTCTATTTATCATGTGAATTTTAACAAAAAAAATTATTGCTCAATTTTTCGGTTTTGTTCTTTAAACTATTACCATCATCTGGCAACGCTATGCCTGAGTAGTGTGTTTTTTTGTGACGGCTGATTATTTATTTTTTCTTAATTAAATATTTCTGATTTTAAAACCTGTAAATTAATTATATTAGTTTTTTTTGCTATTTTTTTCAAAAAAATATTGTTTCGTGTAAATTGTGAATTTGTTTTAACCTGAACCAAGTTTTTTTTTTTACAAATTCTTCACGTGGTGCTGTTTGCTGTTGTTGCTGTTTTTCCTTGGTTTTATTGCTACTATGGCGCCTAGAATTCACAAATGCGGAATTTGTGATGAAACTATAGGGAAGCAGGGCAGTATTCAATGCAAAATGTGTGCTTTATGGATACATTCAGCTTGTGCCCTGATTTCAGATGATGAAATTGTGGCCCTTAGGGCAAATAAAGCGCTTTCATTTGTGTGTGCAGTGTGCTTGGAGGGCACTGGGCGTAATAAGTCCCTTGCCGATGAGGTTCGGGACTTGAACCGTAAATTTGATTCCTTTATATCGAAAGGTAATGATGATCTAATTTCGATCAAAGCTGCATTCACTGATGCTGTTGGTGAGATTAAGGAGCAAATGACTTCTAGTGTCAAGGAAATTAAGGCTGACGTGTTGTCGTGTAACACGCGCATCAACAATGTTGAGTTGTCCACCACCTCTAAAATATCTTCTTTGGAAATGGAGAACCATGTTCTGCACCGAAGGTTGAATCGGGCCGACATTGTCATCCGAGGTTTGCCAAAGGGGTTGAAGGATTTAGTTGCAGTTGTTGTGGCCTTGGGTGCTTTTTATAGCATACCTATTGCTGGTTATGAAATTAATCATGTGTGCTATATTAATGGAAAGAGACTTATATTGGTGAAATTTAATAATGTATTCCTTCGGGATAAAATTATGAGTGAATACTTTAAAACCCGAACTTTAAGAAAGTGTGATGTCATTGGTGACGATGACGATGATGATGATGGTGTCGGTGCTGTTGGTGAACAAGTTGAATCTGCTGTGGGTAATGCTGTAAAGAAACGGATTGAAAGTAGAGTTTTTCTAAATGATCATTTCTCTCCGTCAGCCACTAGGCTGAATGCTGCTTGTAGAGACCTGCTTGTTGATAAGATAATTACAAAGTATAAAATCTTTAATGCTGATAAACTCAAAGCTAAGCTTACTTTGCCAAATGGGAACGAGTTGGAAGTTCGTGATGCAGCTGGGTGTGCAGCCCTTCGAGTTGGTGGTGGTGCTGTGTTAGAGTGAATTTGTTTTTTTGTATGTATTTCTGAAGCTGGATATAACGTTATCGTGAAATTTTATATTCCCTTGTGTTCAAGGTTTGACTTGAGTTTTGGCGTTATATCTTGGTTCTTATATTTTTTTTTTGCTCATATTGAGTCTTTGTAAACTAATATAATTAATTATTGTTTTTTGCTCTAAAACTTTTTATGCTGCTTTTATTGGCTGTCTAATATTTATCAGGATTAGTATTAAAATGTATATATTGACTGATATTTTTGCTCAATCATTTTGTTACTTTTGGTTCCCCACTGTAGCCGTAATTTTTAACTTTGATGTCTTTTAATGAAAATCTTGGTCCGGTAGTTAGTGACAACTCATATCTTAAGGCAGAATTGCGACCATATATGGGACAGTTTAATGTTGCTCATATTAACTGTAACAGTTTGAAACCTGCATTTAGAACTTCTAAATTTGATGAAATTAAGAGTGTGATTGGTGGTTCTGTTTTTGATGTGATTGGTATTTCTGAGACCTGGTTAACTAAGAATGTTTCGAGTCTTTCTGTTGAGATACCTGGGTACAAGTTCTGCCGTAATGATCGTGTGGGTGCAAGGGGTGGTGGTGTTGGAATTTACATTTCTAGTAAACTTAAATTTAAAATTGTGTCTAAAGTTTCGATATTTGATAAATGTGAGTCACTTTTTTTAGAACTGTATTTTGGGACATGTAAAGTTTTATTTGGTGTAGTGTACTTGCCACCGCCTGCTGATTTTGGTAAGTTTGAGGACCTTCATTATGAGCTTTTCCTTAATTATTCAAATGTAATAGCTGTTGGCGATTTTAATTGCAACCTCTTCAATGCAGCAAAGTCTAATTTAGTACATTCTTTTTGTACTAGATCTAACTTGTCCATTTGCCACAATTCTAGGCCTTCTCACTTTGATGTGCAACATCAATCTACCTCATTGATTGATTTTATGTTAGTGAGTGATAGCTCTTTGGTTAATATTTCTGGTCAGGTGCAGTGTCCATCTATTTCCCATCATGCTCTTATTTTTTCATCTTTTAAAATGAATTTAGAACGTGTTGATTCATCTGTTGAGTACCTTGACTTCAATAACATTGATTGGAATGGCTTATTAGCTTTTTTGGTGAATTTTGATTTTTCACAAATTTTTGAGGCGGTTGATGTTAATAATAAATGCTTTTTATTTGATTCTCTTATTGAGAATCTTTATACTTTTGTGCCTGTTAGGCGGTTTTTTCGTTCATCCAGTGATGATGTTTGGATGAAGGCTAGAACTATTGTGCTGGCAAGATCTCTTCGAGATCTGGCTTTTTCTGCGTATCAAACTGATCCTACAAGTCATAAATGGAGTGTTTTTTGTAAATTTCGAAACAGAGTGAAATCTACCATTAGAAGGGAAAAGAGAAAGCATTACGCTAAACTGTTTGGGGGGTTGGATACTTCTGGAATGTGGAAGGTATTAAAGAGAGCTGGATGCGTTAATTCTAGTGATATCGTTTGTGATGGTGATGTTAATGTAATGAATGAGTACTTTGTTCGTGGTATAGGCCCTGCTAGGGACTTTGAGGTAGATTTTGATCTTTTTGACGATATGGATGGTGCATTTTCTTTTCATTGTGTTACTGAATATGAAGTTTTTGAAGCCTTAAATAAGGTAAAGTCCAAGTCAATTGGTGTTGATAATGTTTCCATTCAGTTTTTGAAACTTATTTATCCTCATATTTCTGGTCTTATTTTGCATTTAGTTAATGCTGTTTTGACCACTTCCGTGTTTCCTTCGGCGTGGAAGATTGCACGGGTTGTTCCTATTCCGAAATCTGGTACTGTTCGTGGTCCTGATGATTTGAGACCAATCTCTATTCTACCTGCGCTGTCCAAGGTGGTGGAACATATTATTAAGGATCAAATGCTTATCTCTACCAGGAATGAAATTTTTGATTCTCAGTATGCTTTTCGCCGAGGATTTAATACTACATCGCTTTTGCTAAATCTAACTGATGCTATTAGAAGTTGTGAGAACGACAATAAGTTAAGTGTGCTAGTTTCTCTTGATTTAACCAAAGCTTTTAATTCTATATGTTACTCTACTATGATTATAAAACTTAAAGAATTCTTCAACTTTTCTAAGTCGGCTTGTAAACTCATATTGTCTTATTTATGTGATAGATCACAGTTTGTAGATTTAGATGGTAGGCTTTCTAGTATTCTTTCACTTACATCTGGAGTTCCTCAGGGGTCGGTTTTGGGCCCCCTCTTATTTATACTTTACATTAATGATTTACCTGCAGTTCTAAGTTCTAGTATGTGTAAGCCGTTTTTATTTGCAGATGATATTTTGCTTTTGTTTAGTACTGGTCGAGATTTTGCCGATGTATTAGAGGCTAATATTAACTACTGCCTTAATGGGATCTACCTGTGGTCTTCTAGTAATTCGCTGGTTGTTAACCCTTCTAAATCTAAGGCTATATTGTTTGGATCGTCAGAGAACTTTGTGAATGGTTTTGAGATTTTTATTCGGAACTCTAAGATCGATTTTGTAAGCCAACATAGATGTTTGGGTATTATCATTGATAACAGGCTTAGTTATGAGTCTCATTTTGAATCTGTACATCGTAGGGTTTCTTGTACTTTACGTAGAATATATTCCACGAATATTTTTCTGCCATTTCAGGTTAAATGTAGACTAGCTCATGCACTTCTTATGCCGCAGATCTTATATGGACTTGAGCTGGTATCAGGGACCATTGCCTCGAACTTAAAGATATTGGAGCGAGTTGTTAATGCTGTGGTTCGGTATGTGTTTAATATCCGTAGACGTGAACATATTTCTGAATTTGTGAAGAAATTCTTAGGATGCCACTTTGATAAATTCGTTAAGTACCGTAATATTCTCCTATTTCATCGCATTATTAAAAGTGGCATACCTGTCCTGTTATGTAAAGAATTTACTTTTTCGCGGTCTACTAGGAATAAGCAAATTATAATACCTAGAATCAGGTGTTCTGTGTTTGAGAGGTCTTTTATTGTAAGGGTGGCTCGCTGCTGGAATCGTTTACCGCATGAATTGCGTATCTTTTCGCAATCCAATAATGTGTTTCGCCTTAAGCTTATGAAGCACTTCTCAAGTTTATTGCGATAGATTTTTATGTTTTCTGTACAGTAGCTGTTAAATTATCTTGGGACTTGCTTCTATGATTCTTATTGCTTGATATGAGTTGTGAAAATTACCGGATTATATTACTTAACTGAATCTCTTTTTAATAGTACTTTTTATAATTTGTTACGGCTGGGGAGCCAATAAGTTAAATTGATGGGTGCAGTTATTTATGCATGATTTATATTTACATAAGTTATTTGTATAGATTAGATTAAGTATTATACTCAGGATTGTTTTGCTATGTAATACGTTTTTTGGCTTTAATGGCTTTGTATTACAATATGGATTAATAAATAAATAAATAAATAAATAAATAAATATGGTTGTAGAATAAAGAACAAAAACGAGAAGTTTCACAATATTTCTTGTTATGGGTACCTTAAACCTTCTCTATCGTCTTAATCGTACTGACTTTTTTTATATAGGTCAAACCAATAATATACTGACGAAATTGAAAGTGTTCTTAAGCCACATATTTGTCCAATTTGTATGCCTTTTATTCTATTGCATTTATTTATTCTATTGCATTAGTTCTTTATTCTTTCCACTATTTTTTCGCACAAAGCGTGTTTAGCATTTAGGTGTGAACGCTACATAAAAGAGTTTCCATAATTTTAGTTTTTTTTATCTTCATACAGATTTGTGAATATGGCAACTCTTTTTAATATACAGCTGTTTTTTGCCTTGTCCACTGCGAATAGCACAGCTGTTTTTCATATACATTGTTTTGTACGAGTAAAAGAGATGTATAGCTATTATTTAAAACAGACACTACATAGGGCTGCCAAGCTTATTTTTAAAATGTTTTGCTTTCTTATAAATTTAAAAAATTGAAATAAAATCTAAATTATTTTAATTATTTAGAACATATTTAACAGTTTTATGTGTTTCAAATTTCATTTGTTTTAAATTTTATTTTCAGTTTAAAAATTTTATTCCATTCAAAGCTTGGCAACCCTATGTGGTTAGTAACAAATAAAGACTAGGTGAGGTTCATATAATTCGCTGTGGTATTAAGAAAAAATCACAACTTTGACTTGGAAAAATTATTTTAAAATAAATTTTATTTGAAATATAATTAAATAAGTGTTAAGGCACAATAATTTTGTGTGTATAAAAAGCAATTTGTTAAATATGCCACCAAAAGAACGTAATATTGCCATGATGGGCTACAGAAGTGTGGGTAAGTTCTTACATTTTCTTTTTAATTCTCTTTTATGTGTTGTACACTATAGTTTTTGTTTTATTATTTTTTCTTTTTGCGTTTTATTTATTTATGTTGTTCGATTACTTTTTTTTTTTGTTTAATAATGGAAAAATTCCATGTAATATTTATTTTCTTTTTAAATATTTCTTCACAGGCAAATCTTCATTGAGTATACAATTTGTTGAGGGACAATTTGTCGATTCCTATGATCCAACAATAGAAAATAGTAAGTATAATAGATTTACTGGCAATTTTAATTTAAGGGGTTTTGTGGTTCTTTTCACTGGTTTTAGTTGAAGAATAAGTGGTTAACCATTTGTCGTTTTATTGGGTAGTACGACGCATTATGTTTAAAACTTTTAAAGTTTTGGAAAACCCAATTTCAAAACTGCGTAGTTTAATTATTTCACAATACATTTTTTTTTTTTGGAAATTTGTGGTATTGTCGAAAAATGTCTAGTTCAAAGTATATTTCATAAAAATCGTTTGAAGTTTTTTTCTCGCTTATATTTGTCAAGGTTATTGGTAGTTTACAACAAAAAGTCACCTGTACACAGTATAATTACTATCTATTCATATTTAGAATTGATAGTAATTATTCTGCGTACTGGTAAGTTAATGTTGCAAATTACCAATAACCCGAAATTCTGATTAGAATGTGTAATGTGCATTGTATAGTAAACTGTTATAAATTGGTATTATAAACTGTTTCATAGTGTTAATATGTTTTAGGGTGGTCGAGCCGGTCTTAAAAAAACAATCGAAACCGGGGGTCGAGTTAGGGCATTCGTGATCTAGTGAAATCGTTCGAAAACTGTCTTTTTAATGAGTAACTACAATAATACTAATAATGAAAATACAAAGTTTAACATTTATTTCTAATGAAGTACCGAACTAGAACATCCCTGATAAAAAAATAATCGTTTAAAAGTTTTTATTTTCGGAAATAGAAATTTAATTTCGATCGAAAAAGTACTATCACGAATGCCGTATTTCGGCCTTGGGTCTTTGTGCTTTATCGGTTTTGGGTTTTCTGAAATGCTTAATTTTCGAATATCGAATAACCCGGTTTTTTGTTATCGAATACAACCCGGGTATTCCATTTATTTTAGCTTCAATGAGGCAATTTAGACAACGCAATTGATTGCAGTCTTTTTTTCTCAATTCTCTTTTAAATTTGTTTTCTATGTCTATTAATATGGTGATTTTTTGCTTGCAACAACTCGACTCTTTCTTGTTCATTCGTAACACGGTGTTCACATTGGTTATTAACTTTGATATTTTTCTGTCAGCAAAGTTCAAATTCAACCGAAGAGAGAATTATATTACGTGTCGACCACGCATTATTGTTAAGGCTCCATTAGTTTTTGCGTTCCGTAACGGTTCTATAACGTGCCGTTACGTAGAGCTGTTTTGTGTGGTTAGTCTAGCCGCTGCTGAAACGACTGTAGTCATTGTTTTACTAATTGCAAATATGGTCATTTCATTGTCAGAATGTGTCACAAAATCTTTTTTTTAAATTAATTTGTATAATTAAAAATAAAATAAATTGCCATGTATTGGGTGTTTAGTTTTTTTTTTTCATGTGAGAGCAATCAGCTGTTTTTAGCTGTCACTTAACGTAGTACAGAAATTCTGTTTTTCACAGGTTCGTCCGGCACGGAACAAACGGAGACAAACTAACCACAAACACTCATTTTCATACATCAGAAAAAAATCAGCTGATTCGTCACGGAACGTTACATAGTGTCCACACTAGATATTAACTTTAATATTTTTCTGTCAGCAAACTTCAAATTCAATCTCAGAGAGAATTTTATTACGTGTGGACCACACATTACTGTTACTGTTAGTATCATATCTGATATCAAAATAGTGTTGTTATGATAAATCTCTAAACAACAATATCATAATATGGGCATAAAATTAAAAAAATGCAAGAAGAAAAAAGTGTACATATTACAAATTGTTTAACTGTTATAAATTTATTTGAAGTTATTTTTGAATCTCATAGTTGAAAATTTAATGAATAAACGGACATCTTTACTCAACGGGAGACAGAAAATTATGAAAAGACATGATATAAATATGAGTACGTGTTCTCCACCCTAAACATTAATATGAACATTGATAATTTAATTCCGTTATTCTATTGGCGTTCTCGTATATATTATATCCAACTTAATATCGAATGTGGACTCCGTGTAAAGGCTGAATTAGTTTGAATGTTGGATATAATATGTGCGAGAACGCCAATAGAATAACGGAATTAAATTATCTATGTTCATATTAATGTTTAAGGTGGAGAACATGTATTCATATTTATATCATGTTTTTTCATAATTTTGTTTTGACAATTTAAAATTAAAAAATAAATAAATTAATTTTTGGCACTAGAACCGAACCAAAATAAAAATTTACAATAGTAACAAACATCAAATAAAAAATGTAAGCTAATTTTTAAACCGTAAAATTATAGATTCGTTAAAAGATAAAACAAGATAATCATATTAATTATATATATATGACATTATATATAAAAGCAGATATGATGTCATATATGATTATATCAAACAAACCCAATTTCAAAATAATCATATATAACCATATCTGGATTGAGATATGATCAGATATATCCATATATGGATTCATATTCAGATATACTCATATATATTCCCATATATGTTCAGATATGATTATATATAATTATATCTGAACTGTTTTACACGGATGATTTGGAGATAGTGGTCGGTAATACATATGACTCCTCTAGGGGCACCCTTGGTATAGTTAGAGCAGTGTGAACTCATTTTAAAAAAAGGTATGGTTTTTGTATGGGTTGTTGTTAGTTGTTGGGTCAGAAATACATTTTAATGCTCTAGAGGCATCCCTGAAACAGTTAGAGCGGTGGGAGCTAATTTTATAAAATGTAAATTTGTTTGGGAGCCCCCTTAGGGAGTATATATAGGGGGTAGGTATGTTCTGAAAAAATATTGGGATTGAAAAAATATTTTGGGTCGGTCATACATTTGACTCCGCCAGGGGCACCCTGGGGACAGTTAGACCAATGGCAATACATTTTATAAAAATTTAATTTTGTATGGGGGTCCCCTTAAGAATTGGATATACGGGGTAGGTATGTTCTGAGAAAATATTGGGTTTGAAAAAATACTAGGGGTTGGTAATACATTTGATTTGTCTATGGTCACCCTTGTGATAGAAATTTTACAAAACATGTCGATATGTCTTAGGTGGGTTCGGGAGAAATGTTGGGCGAGTAAAATTAAAGGGTATCGATCTTATATTTTACCCCTCTTGGGACGACTCTGTTGCAGTTGTGTGGCTTTTTGTGGATTTTCCCCCTTTACCCCATTTGCACCACTTTTTTGGCTCATGAATTTTTATTACGAACCTCACAAAATAAGGGGTTCTAGTGCATCTAAATGTTGTTACTAAGAATCTCCATACAACACTATCCCGTACCTAGTGAGCTTTGAAATTGCCTAAATAACTAAAACAACGTTACCCTTAAAATATCGTTACCGAAATAACTTAAAACGCGTTATCCTTAAAATTTCGTTACCGAAATAACTAAAATTTCGATAATACTAAAAAACCGTTTCCGAAATAACTGGAATATTGTTACCCCTTAAATACGGTTACCGAAATAAAAGAAAATAGCGTTATTCTTACCTATCGAGTCGGTTACTATCCATCCATTAAAGGTAAAATATAGGTCAAGGGGTTATTTCTACAAATTTTATGCCGTGCACAGAAAAAAGTTTAAAACTATCGATATGCGAAATAAAAAAAATTTAAAGATGGTTAACCCCTTAAAAGTGACAAAAATACATATAATAAAAAAACATTTTTTTTTTTCTTACAGCATTTACTAAAGAAACACGAGTTAACTCCCAAGATTATGGTGTCAAATTGGTAGATACAGCTGGACAAGATGAATATAGTATATTTCCAGTACAATATAGTATGAATTTCCATGGCTACGTATTGGTTTATTCTATTACCAGTCAAAAATCCTTTGAAGTTATAAAAATTATATACGAGAAATTATTAGATTTTACGGGAAAAAAATAGTAAGTAACATTCCAAAGTGAAAAATATATAAAATTTATTGTTGAAATATAAGTCTAATAAATAAGGTTTTTGTAAGTTACAGAAGAGAAAACTAGTTAGTCTTTTAGATTTTTTTTTTGCGCTAAATTCGAATTTGTTGTCAGAAATAGACTATAATAGCACGTAAGGTTTCAAACTTATTTAAGTGCGAAGTTTCTTATATAAAGTGTGCGTGTGCGAAGTTTCTTATATAAAGTTTCTTTCATAAACGACATAAACGTTTACTACGCTAATTTAATTAATCACATTTTAAGCCCTTAAAACCGTAATGACAAAGTGATATTGATCTTTAAATTCAAATTCAAATTACATTTAGGTTTTAACAATAACAAAATAAAATATTAAAACATTTATGTTATGTTATGAAGAACCTAAGATTGGATTTTAATCGTGTCTAGATATTTATACTCTCCTAGGCTGCATCATCATATTTTCAGATTTTTAGGATGTTCATTACATAATTTTGTTCAAATGAGGTGCACTTTTATTAAATTGCAAACCCCATAATTTTGGTTTGATATATTCAAATTTGGTAGATCTACTAGGAATAGACAATTGGTTATTCCAAAACTTACCCCGCTATTGGGGCGATATTTTCTTGTTAGGGTTGCCCGTGAATACAACAAATTGCCATATACTTTGAAGACATTCGATTTGTCTATGAATACATACGTATAAGAGGAACATTTTTCAATTATTTTCACAAGCTACTTGATTTTTTATGTTGGTTTTTTTTTAAATTAATCGTGTTTTTTTTCTCTCGTAATACCTGCGGATTTAATAAAAAAGTGTTATCACTCTTATTTTTTTATGTTTTATTTATACATAGTTAGTATTATTGTATTAAGGTTATTATCTAATTTTTTTATTATTTTATATATATATCAAATTATATTGTTTACTTTGTAAAATTTAGTAGAAATTTGTAACCGATTATCGCCTTTGGGCTAGGTTATTGAAAAAAATTAACAAATTAAATTAAAATTTTAAAACAGAACTTTCAAAATTTAGTGTGAATTCGATTCACTTATGCAGAACAAAATGTTATTATTCTCTTTTATATTTTTGAAAATATTATTGTACTGAAAGTTGTATTGAAAGTTGTTATGGCGACCAAATAGCCTTCAATCGGCTAACCTTTATTACACAGTGCCATTTGTGTCAAAAATATAAAAAAAAAATAATTTTGATTTTTTTTATAAACAAAAAATATTTTAAATTTTTTTTATAAAAATTCTGAACGCCAACTGAGGAGCATCTTTCCACTTTTGACAAAAGTGATTTTTTCTTTTTTTGTTTGGTAGCATTGAATTGAAATCTCAGCGAAAATAAAGTTTTGCGAAATCTCTATATTTACACAAGGAAAAAAATTAAAATGCATGATTTCATCAAAAGTAGATTATTCCACTTCAAAATGACATTACCCATTTCAAATATACATTTTTGGAACAAAATATGATTAATCCAGAAGTTTATTAAACATAAATAGAAAATACTGTGTAATTTATTTTTTTAGTTTTATTTATTTAAAGATGAACCTAAGGTTATTTTAATTCAACATTTGTGGTTTGAATCAAGACATGATTCTTGCAATCAGCCGCGTCAAAACAAGATTATTCCATTTCAAATCTTGCATTTATTCCAAACATATTACTGCTAAATTTTTGAATCCTGTACAAAGCAATGACTAATCTTGTAGTCTATAATAATGCAAGAAAATTTCGGGTTAAATACATAGGGGCATACCTAAAAAAATTATTTTCTCAATTTGTGCGAAAACACAAAAAGTGGAATAGCCATGTTTTGAAAAGATGCTTCTCAACTATTCTTATGCAAAAATAATTTTTTTCAATATCTTTCACACAATAAAGGTATGGCCTTTTACATTATGTCCCACCCCTAATTTTTCGATATTTCAAAGCTTCAGGGTTGCCACAGTTTTAAAAATAAAAAATCGTTTTAGAAAAATGCGTTCACTGGCAAACATACACCCCAAATTTGATCAAAACCAGAGACTGTCGAAAAATTAGTCGTGAAAATAAAATGGAAATGCTATAGTCTATCAAAAACGACAATTTTTAAAGAACAAAGTGGTCTTTATGGGCTATTTAGGGTGCCTAGACACGTTCAGATTGTATTGATATGTTCACAAGAGTTCATTTTTGCCGTGGCGACAATTTTCAAAATATTGTTAGTGAAAAATTAGGAGTCCCTGTAGAGATGGACACGTGAGTGAATTTTCACTCACTAACGCTCGCGAGAGATAAATTTTACTCAAGCACAATCACAAGCATTTTTTACTACTCACACTCACGTGTGATTCACAAAACAAAATATAATCGAAAAAAATTAAATGTAAAAATTAATGTAAATTGTGAATATTAAGGTACCCATACACTGCAATATTATTGTTATTTTTCCCTGCACAGTGCAATGTACAATAGTTTTGCACAAAATTTCTCACTACTCTTCTGTTCTATTGTGGAGGGATATAAAAATAGCACAATGTTACAAAGACTCCAAAAATTTTTGTTTGGAAACTTCCACTCATGCAAAAATTTGGCTCAAGCACACTCACGAAGAATTTTTTCCTACTTACACTCATTCACGTGAGTAAAAATACTTTTCACTTACACTCAAGCGTGATTCACGTGAATCACACAATATTCTGCTCACGTGCCCATCACTAAGTCCCTTGTAAGTTATGCTAAAAAAAGTGGGAAAACAGTTTTTTTCCCATGTTTTTTTGAAAAGAATGGAAGAAAAAAATATTTTTTTTTCGCTTAAAATGTTAACAAAATTTTTTCAATGGATTCTTAGAAACATTATTGCCAAATACAGTTAAGCGGTATCACCATGTCTGAATTAGCTGTCGGACAAAAACTGATTGAAACTTTCATGGGGCCCGCTGATTTTCAGAATCTTTGGAGGCCCATAAAAAATAATCACCAAACTCGCCAAACCGATTATAGGGTTTTACTTCCCTTTGGTAGTAGAATCGAACCTATACTGCCATGTCCGTGTATTTTTTTCACTGTTACACTGTGTAATTAAACAATGGACTCAGACAGTCCTTGGTCGAAGTTGTTGATGCTCCGAGTCGTTTCGACACATAGATCCTATGTAAAACTGGGTAACGTGTTCGTTCGGAATTTAAAATCATGAATGATATTGAAGGATATTTATGAAATTTTTATTCGTGAAAACTTGTACAAGGAATTTCATGCTTAAAATATACAGTAAAAAATAAAATATGCTTTTAATTTGAAATATGCACAAAAACCAATTGATGTGCACTAGAAATAGAAAAATTTTGAACTAATAATCAAAAAAATATGCACGTATAATTTTTGGATATTTCAAAATCGAGTTATCACTCAATCTTGCTGGTTTTAAAATCAATTCCAATATAAATGTCTTAACAAATGAAATCTAGATGCTATGTTCAGGGTTACAAATGTTTTCTTTTGTTTATTTTTAATTAAATCGTAATTTAAATTTTTACAAAATATGCAATTAAATTGAAAACATGTAAAATATGCAACAAAAAAATGCCAAAATAAAAAACGCAGTTTAACTAAAAATTGAAATTTGTTGCAGGGTGTAATAGTAAAAATAACAATATATAAAAATGAACTCGGATGAACTTCTCTCCTTTTTTGTAACTCGACCATGCAGGACTCTGTAATAAAAGTAGCTTTCAAGAAATATTTTTTGTTCCAGGAACAACATTTTACAATACACATTATTTTAAACTTTTTTTAAGTTAAGGACACATAAATATTTATAATAATTATATGTACTTTTATCTCAGTGTACCTGTGGTATTGGTTGGTAACAAAACTGATTTACATCAAGAACGTACAGTTTCCACGGAGGAGGGTAGAAAATTAGCTGAATCATGGCGTGCTGCATTTTTAGAAACTTCTGCCAAACAAAATGAGGTAAGTACATTGACATTGAAAGATTTTATTCATAAAATATCAATTGAAGGGCTTAGTGCAAAAACATGATTAGCCACACGTTTTCAAAAAATGATTTTATGTGTTCATTGCATTACCTAACGTGGTATCAATATCCACTTAAATGATTTAAGCTATATTCCAAATACTTTCAGATCTAGAGCAAATGTTACTTTTCACAATTCGACTATATTTCAATATTTTTTTACGCAAGAACATGATATGCCACACCAATAAGATACACTTCTGAACAAAAAGATTAACTCTGAAGAAAATAAAAGCAAACTTGAGTTTTCTTGTAAATATATTGATTGAAGTATGGTGGATAAAGATTATTTTCCAACAAATGATCTAATCATTTAAGAAACCCATCGATGTTTGATTTATTTTAACTTTTGTGGCTTATCAAGTTATTCCAGAAATTTATTAATTTCTTATTAGATACTCGTAATAAATGCCAATATATGTCTTCTAATAAATATTTGCCGCTGGAAGACTTGAAGATAGTAAAAACAATTTTATTATCATAAAAATATTCTAAATAAAATTTCTGCAACAACTTGATAAGCCACATTAATTTAACAAAATTTGTTTTACTGTCTATTAGTCTCCCAGCGATGGACATGAAATAGAAGACACATCTTTGCACTTAAAGCAAGTATATATATAATGAAAATCCTTCAAAAAAAACTACCTAGTCTTTAAAATTAAATAATTCCAAATAAAATTTGTGCAAAAACTTGATAAGCTACATTGACGTAATAAAATGGTTTTTACACTCTTCTAGACTTCCATCGACGGATATGTAATAGAAGACACATACTGTCACTTATTACAAGCATTTATAGCTCGAACATCTTGCTTAATAGCTGCCTAGAATTCATTGAAAACCATTTCTTTAAAATCAATGTGGCTTATCATGTTTTTGCAGAAATTTTATTTAAGATTTTCTTATTTTTTTTTAGAAAAAGTCGCTGTTTTTCTGGACTTTTATATTCTAGATACTTGTAATAAGTGCCAAGAGGTGTCTTCTATTACATGTCTATCGCTTTAAGACTATAAGCCAGTAAACCAATTTTTTCAAATCCACGTGGCTTATCAAGTTATTACAGAAATTCTCTTTAAGATTTTTTTTTATTTTGAGGAAATAGTTGCTATTTTGCAGGATTTTCGAGCAACAGATACTTGTTATAGGTGCTAAAATATCTTGGCATTTATTACAAGTTTCTACAGCACTAAATGTCTGAAATACAGATATCATTTCTTCAAAATTAAAAAATTGTAAATAAAATTTCTGCAAAAACTTGATAAGCCACATTGACCTAATAAAATGGTTTTCACTGTCTTATAGTCTTCCGAAGAAGGTCATGTAATAGAAGACACATTTTGGCACTTTTTACAAGTATCAAGTATCAAGAAAGACCATCTAATTTGCTACCATTTTTCAGACTATGAACTTCTTTACTTATCTTTGTGCAATAACTTGATAAGCCACATTGACCTAATAAAATGGTTTTCACTGTCTTATAGTCTTCCGAAGAAGGTCATGTAATAGAAGACACATTTTGGCACTTTTTACAAGTATCAAGTATCAAGAAAGACCATCTAATTTGCTACCATTTTTCAGACTATGAACTTCTTTACTTATCTTTGTGCAATAACTTGATAAGCCACACTTTTTTTTTTTTGTAAAAAAGCAGTTTCCGATGGATTTCTATCATCCATGAACGGGTATGTAATGGGAGCCTTCCTTAAGCACCTATTATGTATGCTTGAAAACTATTTTTCAGAACCTTATATTCAGACTTCAGGAGTACCACAAGGTAGTATCTTGGGGCCACTTCTTTTTAATTTATTTATTAATGACATTTCGTCGTGTTTTAATAAAACCAAATTTCTTTTATATGCTGATGATTTAAAAGTATTTTATAAAATTTCCACATTTCTTGATGTTTTTGATTTACAAGCGGATTTAAATAATCTTCTTGTATGGTGCAATTTAAATAGGCTTTATTTAAATCTTAGTAAATGCCTCCATATGTCGTTTTTTAGGTCATTAAATCCAATTCATGCTACTTTTTATATTGGTGATTATAATTTGGAATCTGTGGATTCAACTCTTGATCTGGGTGTTGTTTTTGACTCAAAGTTGTCGTTTGGGCTTCATGTGGACTATATTGTTCCAAAAGCTTACTCTATGTTAGCTTTCCTGAAAAGAAATTGTGCTGACTTTTCCGATCCAACTACATTAAACCTAATTTATTCTGCCTTTGTCAGATCAAAACTGGAGTATGCTGCCATAATATGGGCTCCTCATTGTGGTACTCACATCGCTCGTATTGAAAGGGTGCAAAGGAAATTTGTCAAATTTGCAACCTCGTCGTTTAGGTTTACTGATCCTATACCCTCTTATAGATCTAGAGGTCTACTAATAGGTTTAGAAATCTTTGAATTTCGTAGGTTACTGCAATCTGCTTTATTCGTTTTTGATATTATAAGTGGTGCTATTGATTGTTCTGAGTTGCTTTGCCGTATTAATTTTCATGTTCCGCCAAGAAGATTAAGGTTTAATTTTAATTCTATTTTTGATGTACCACTACATCGTACCAATTATGGGCTTAATAGCATTTTAACCCGTACTTTTATTCAAATGAATGAGATTAATAATAAACAGCTAATTACTTTAAAGCAACAAATTGAGTTTTGGACATCAAAAACTAGCTTTAAACAACAATTATATTCCATTATGATAGATTTAGGTATTTAAATAAATAATGTAAATATTAAAATTATTATAAAATTGTTATATCATAGTCTGTAAGGATTTATGTATCCATAGACTGAATAAATTGAAATAAATAAATAAAGTATGCTTACAGTCTAGTTTAGTTAAAGCCTTATTTTCTACATTGTTTTTAATCTTTGAAGGCGATTATTTCATTATTTTAATTTTGTGGCTTATCAAGTTTTTGCACTAAGCCCTTCAATTGAAGTTAAAAAATTATTTTTAATTAAATAAAAAAAAAACACAATTTTGAATTTACATTTTTAGATTTTGTAATACAATATAATTTATTATTTTTTTAATATTTCCCAGTCTGTTGCTGATATTTTCCATCAGTTATTGTTGTTAATTGAAAATGAAAATGGTAATCCCCAAGAAAAGAGCAGCTGTATCATATCGTGAGTTATTTTAAGCTTAGCTTAAAAAGTCACAAGTCGTCGTATCATTTTAAACAATACAAAGTGATGAACATTGGCAATTTGTCTCAATAATAACAAAACATTTGAAAAACAAATATGTTTTTTCTTATATTCTTAACATGGTTTTTATTGTTTAATACTTTCTCTATTGTTTTTTTTTTTTTAAATAGTTTTCTTTTTTTTTATAATATTTAGTTTAATAGTAGAACAAAAATCCATAAAGAAAATAAAATATCTTAAAAAAAACTAACAATAAGTTTAAGCAAACGTGGCAATTAATTTTAATTTTTCATTTTACTTGTTTTAATTTCATTTAATTTTTTTTTTTTTAAATATTTAATTTTTCTTAATGAGGGGCTTCTTTCATGTTCAACACTACTGACAACTTTGTTAAAAACCAACCAATCAATGCAAAGTATTTATACTGATTGCTTGGTTTTCGAACAAATTTAAGTAATATTGTAATCTTGTAATCTTGCCTCAAAAATAACTATATTTATTAATGCAATACTGGCTTTTGGCTACACATTACTGATAATTTAAAATATTTTTGCCAAACAAATTCTATTAAAAAATCTTAAATATTTTTTGAAATTAGTTTTTATCTGTTGTATTTACAATAAACATTTTAAACAAATCGCGTTTATAGAAATGGAATTTAAGTTTCAAATAAACAAAATATCAATAAAATTGCAAAACACAATAATATGTATAAACTAATTTGTGTTTTTTTTTTTAATATTACATTTATACTACACTCAGGGAACTTCTGCTTTAAAAATAGGTAGTTATTTGGGTTGTAATACAGTTTCTTTATTTTTAATGTAAATGTCAGTCATTTGTAGAACAAATTAAATTTTTTACTAACCTTGTAGTTCATTTAAAAAAACAAACCACTTCTAATGACTGTTTTATGATTTTACATTCATTTTTTACAGTTGTTTTTTGTTATTTAAAAAAATAAAAAAAATAAATGTTTGTTTATTTTTTACTAACATGTTAATTTTTACTACAATTATTAGTAATTTTTTTGATTTTTTACAAAAACCAAATGAAAAATATCGGTAATGTGCATTGTTGATGCATACCAGCAAAACTTGTATTAGTTCCACAAGTAGTTCTTTAGAGCAAGTACTAGTTTGTCGTTGTAACCCCACGTTTGTGATTGGATTTTTTTTTAACTATTTTACTACAGAATTGATCCACTTAGAATAAATTCTACTCCAAGTACTTCAGAACCAATCATTATATTGATTATTTGACAAAAAATAAAAAAATAAAAAGATTTTGAATATTTTTCTCATGAAAATTCTTAAAATAAATTAATTCACTTTTTATATCTATTGAACTTTGCTCACGTTTTGGAATAATGAACGTCTTGTTTCTGGGACGTTCATGTTACTGGATGTTTACGTTTCTGCGAGTCCACTGTATATGCAAAAACTTAAGTTTTTAAAGGAAATTACAAAAATGGAATAAAAGAAAGTGCTTTTAGTTTAACAATATGATGTCAAAGAAATCCAGTTTTAATTGAAATCGGGCAAAAAAATAGTTTTGTTCGTGTACGTTAACTTTTGTGATATTTTTTGTTAAATATTTAATGCATTGCAAGCGAAAATTGCGCGATTTTTATAGTAAATATTTATTGCACCGTTGGTATTTCAGCGCCAATTTTGATAGTAAAACAGTTTTAATGAATAGTTTTAAGGCTTAAAATGTGTTTTTACTAATATGTATTTAAAATCTGAATTAAGATTTTTTATGTTTTTTAAATTTTAAAATAATGCATATAGAATTTAAAGTTTACATACCTATGACATATAAATATTTAATAACTATTATTTCTTCGATATAATATTCAATGAAAAATCAATCTGAAAATTATAAAATATTTGTTGCAGTAAAGATATCAAAAAATCAAATTGAATATTTTTTATATTATCAAAGATTTAAGAAATGTTTTACTTTATTTGTTGAAATGGTCCTAAGTGCTTGGAAAATATTTTTTTGTGTGTGTGGTTGGTTTTTGTGAAATGTGTTGTAAGTTAAGTAGTTTTCATATTTATTTAATTTTTTTATACAAAAAGTATTAATGAATTCATAGAACTAAAAAGAAATAAAGGACTTTTGCATAGGTTAGGTTAGGAAGGGTTATGTGCCCAAGGGCACATCTCCACTCGGAGACCAATACGGTCCATTGTGAATCCCTTCAGTGAAAAAATAGCAAGAAAGAATATAAATAGACAGCAAGATTGATTGAAAGATAGATATAAAGAAAGATAGAAAGGATATATACTCCCCAGAACCAGCTCCTATCGTCCCCTTGCTAGAAACAGCCGTCCTATCTCCCTGACAAATTTCAGAAAATCTACTGGATTGAAATCTATCTCCTAGCCATTTCTGTCTGAGACCCTGCAACCTAGGACAGTGGCACATTATATGCTCAACTGTCTCGAGTTCCTCAACGTCCTCGCACAACCTGCAAAAATCCGGTATGGCCCTGTCCCATCTGCTTGTGAAAGCCCTGACAGAACAATGACCGGTCAGGAACCCCGTAAGGGTCCTGAGACCCTCCCTGTCCAGTCCCAAAAGAACCTTGGTTGCCCCTGCGTCCAATGCGTGCCATAACGAACTAGACACCCTGCAATCCATTCTGTCCCTCCATGATTGGTTAACGGTTTCGCGAAATCCTTTCCGCATAACCTCAAAGTAGTAACATAGTGGTTATATATTAGTTAGTTATATATTACATATAAAAATGGATAAAATTAACGAAATATAATTGTTCGATTTAATAATGTATAACAATTGAATATCACATAAAACCAATATATGGAAAGTTTACAAAGTTTCTAAAGTGTAAATGTCAGTAGTTTTATATTACAACTTTTTGCCGAAGTTGTTTGTTTGATACTGTGTTTCCACTTACGTTTTTTGAGCAGAACATGAGTTTTGACGAAAAAAATGTATGGGAAAACATGTACAAAACGTTTTATTTCAAAACACCTTTATTGGAAACGTAGTATAACTTGTCGTATAACTTTTCAAGTTGTATTCTACAATAAAGTTACACACAAAAAATATTTGACTATTAATTATGAGCATTTCACCTAATAAAGTTTTTTTATTTAAATTATTCAAACATTAAGTAGAAACAAGAAAAAACTTGGTAAAATGCTACTAGTTTTCACATAATTTTTTGTGAATAAACCTTAATAGTTGAATGCTCCTAGTTACTTGGCAACGATTTTGCTGTGTTTAGGCAACTTATACGCTTTTATGTAGTGGATTTTACACTTTTTATTTTTTGCGTGTATAGCAACTATTGGTTAGCCGGTTACTCAAGTTGATATGGCAACAAACGTTGAAAATATGGCAGCTCTATATAGTCTACATTAATTCTGGCAGCTCTTCTTAGTTTTGTAGTAATTTGTGATAAATTTTTCAACCAGTGAAGAGCAAAATTCATTTGTGTGTGCTTAATTTTTTTTTTTTATTATTGTTGGCTTGTTTTTATTAATTCAAATATATTATTGTTCTTTGTATAGGCAAATAAAAAACCAAAAAAAAAAATAATAGTAAACAAGAGACAACGCCAAGAAAATTGTATTTTTATTAGAAATAGCCAAGATCAAAAAGTGAAATTTTGTGTGCAAAAACAACAAAAAATTAAGCTAAAATAATTTAGTGACGGCATTTTAAAAGTTAAACGAAATATTAAAAGTTATTCACAAAAAAGGTTAGCAGTATAATGTAACAACAGAGAATATAAAAGAAAAGTGGTTAAACAAGTTATTTAAATGAATAATAAAATTGGGAAATAACAGAAATGTATATCAAACAGAAAAAAAAATACTAAAACATGGTTTAATAAAATGTATAAAGAAATAGTTGCAAAAGGAAGTTATTTTCAAATTTCCTTTATCTTTTTTATGTAGAGAGGCAGCTGCTATCCACTTAATGCCTAAAAACGGTAGGGTTGCCAACAAATACGACGACAGAGACTGGACGGTATTGATAAATACAATGTTGTACCAAATTAGTATCAACTCAACGATCGATCTAATCTAAATCTGTATCTAAAATGAAAAATATTCAAAAAGTGTGTAAGTTTTGACTTTCGTAGTTTCATTTCAATAAACACCGATATTTTTAAGACCCAATTTCACCGAATTCCAATGACTGGCTAGTTGACGATCAAACATTGGTCTATTAACACTGATTATTTTTTTTTTAATCTTGTCAAATTATTTTGGTTACGGTATTTTACGGATAGCGATCTTTCAATTAACGTGACGGTATTTTAGTTATTTCGGTAACGGTATTTTAAGGATATTGTAATTTACGTTATATCGGTAACGGTATTTTAGGGATAACGATAGTCAGTTGAACGGGTTGAATCAATAAAGGTATTTTAGCGGCATTGCCTGCCACCCCTGCGGTAACGGTATTTTATTTCGGTAACGGTATTTTAGGCACAACGATATGCTGTTGCAAGGGTTTTTAATCGATAACGGTATTTGAGCAGTATTGCCTGCCATCCCTGTTCGGAACATTTGTCATGTTTTTTTTTTGAATTTTTAAACACAAAAAACTTTTTAAGAAAAAACATTAAATTTTTTCAAAAATACATCTTCGTATGAATATTGGTGAGCAATATAGAGCATTTCTGGCAAAATTGAGTTAGGAATTGATTATAAATGATTAATGTGTCCTCTTTAAATCTTTAATCCGTTTTTATATACCTCGTATCAATTATTAGATATCCAGCCCCATATGTGCTGCGTATCCCTATTTTTACAAATTTCTTAACATTCGTATGGTGTATTGACCACTTTTTGGCCAATGAGTCAAACTTTCTATAGAAAAATAAAAACATTATTCGTCAATCTTGGTTTGACATATTTGAAATAAGCAACGCATATAAAACAAAAAACAATAAAAAAGTTTAAGCATTAGTTTGCACTATGACAACCTAGTTTTATAATGCTTAAAAGAAAAAAAAACTTTTGACCTACTTGAAAGAAAAACAATAAAATTGTGATAAAACGGCTTATAGGCCATATAATAAAAAAATCTCTTTTTTTTAAATTGTTAATAACTCTGGATACTCAGTGCAAAAAGGCGTAAAAATTAACAATATTGTTTATAATAAATGCAGCTATAGATATAGCAAACAAAAAAGCAAAACTATCTTGTAGAAATTTAATAATTTTGTTGTAAACTTTCTTTATCGTTTTTCTCGCAAAAATGTTTTTGGTCGTTGCTCCTCTCCAATAAACAATCGACGACATGTTAATTATTTTTGAAACAAGAATTCGTCTGTCAAATTGCAAAGCAAACAGAAATCGTGATGATCGTTTGACATGGAATGACTAATATAAAAAATCAATAGTCCTCATATTTTTTTATTTAATCAAATATAATTTATCTAAAATAAAATATCGATCAATGATAAATTTATTAGGCTACATTGGGAATTATGGTATAAATCTGGAATTTTATATAGTAACGAGACATACCAACCCTGTTGTATAATTATCATACGTTGTTTTTGTTGTTCAGATGTCTATCATTGAATTTGTATGTGTTATTTATATTTTTTTTAGATAAATATATGAAGAGCGCGCGCGGGTTATTGTGCAAAAGAGGAGGTCATCATTTTGGTTGTCTGTTTTACGTTGTTGTCATTTTTAACACGAACCGATGATTCTACTACAGTGGTCTTCACAAAGAGAAACACACATAAAATGAGAGTATTACACTGAAAGAAGTGATGAGTTTTTCTTTTTGTGGTTCTTGAAAGATTTGTTTTCATTGTTATAACAATTATGAAATTATTGAATATGTTGCGTTAAAAAAATATAAATTTTAAAAATAGGTATGTTCATTAGGGTTATGACTTTTTTGTTGCGAAAAAATTACAGGGACAGTATTGTACTGATAAAAAACAATATTGTATTGATAATAACAATAATGTACATCAGTGGTCTTCATCCATATCACCCGGAAAACGTTTTATTTTTTGTTTTTATCAAAAATAAATATAAATAAAGTTTAAAATGTTTCTATAAATCTATAGAAACGAAAAAAATTCAAATATACTTTAAATTAAAAATATCCCTCAAGTTGAAAATCGAAAAATGTCTTAGTGTATAAATATTAAAATAAAAAAAAATATTTTGAAAAATATGTTTTTTGAACAATAAAACGTTTTAAAACGTTTTAAAACGTTTTTTCTTTTTTTTTATCTATTTTTTTAATTTTAAAACTAATAATACAGATATTATTGTGGAATGCTGGTTTGATTGCTGTAAAAACCATACGATTTCAGTGCAAATTTTTCTGATAAAATAAATAATAAATAAATAAAAAAAAGTTTTTCCACTCAACATCCCACATATTCATTAAATATTTTAATTTCAAATGCTGTAAAAAAATATATATTTATACGAAATATAAACAAACATGCATAAATTTATGTAGCTTGTTATCAAAACTTCTCAGTGTATCAAACAAAAATGTAGCTTTCGTTAAAAACGTTAAAACATAAAAAGATCCGCTATACTCCTACTCTGTTGAAAGCTAACTAGCTACTGAATGAAATAATTATCTCACACACATATTTATTGTTGTAATTATGGTTGCCGTTCAGTACGATGCAAACAAAGAGTACGTATTTTTTTTATGAAAGATATTGTAGCGTTGTTAATTTATTACAATTAGTTAAGTTTTTGATAGGAAAATAAAACAAAAAAAAGCTTTCTGAGAGTTATAAAAGCAATATTGGTAAATACAGTACGATATTAAAATTTAAAGATATTGTAATAAAGATTAGCGATACAGGTAGTTTTGGTACATTTCAAGAAGCTGTCTTGTAGGAGTTTTTTTACTTTGAGCAACCCTGGTTATAATATTCACGAAGAGAATAAATAAATACCCGAAAAACTTCGTCCCCTGGGTGATATGGATGAAGACCACTGTTCTACTATAATACTACATACTTACCTGGACAATAGACAATAGAAGGGAATAAAAAACTTATGTTTTAATTAATAAACGAAAAAATACAAAAAAAAATTGAAATAGTAAAATTTAAAATTATTTAATTACACTGCGCAACTCGAAAAACAAAACAAGAGTACCGACCATTGATCCCAAATACTTCGGAAACTCTGATTGGAATGTCGAACCCAGTTTTTTCACTTATGGGCCAGATTTTTCGCAAAATTTTCATTAAAGTTTTGCCTGTTTCAACGCAGTTTTATCAAAATTTAAAATTTCAAAATTTTATTAAAATTTTTATGATAAATACATTACAGAACTTCATTAACATGCATGTATCAAATTATGATTAATAAATAAATCTGCAGCATTCCGAATACATTTTTTCTCAGTTTTTACCATATATGGGTAATTCCATGTCAAATCAACCAATGGGTGTACACTACCTTCTCCAAATTTTATGATTTTTCGTAGGAAGACAGATTATTACAGAACTAAAATAAGTGCAAAGTTTGAGGGCACTGGCACTTCTGGATCCGGAAATATGTGGGCTCTTTATACTACATAGTTTTAATTCCCTTGTTAAATATCTACCTTTACTATGTGATTAATATTTCTTGATCAAAGAATACCTCCACTCTGAAATTTTTCGTAACTTTAGGGAAGGAACCAATCTTAAACATACATTTTTTCAGATTTTCAAAAATATCGTTTTAAAAGATATAGCCTCCCGAATTATAGGTCAAAAGATGTGACCTTTGACCTTTTCAAAAAATTATCAAATTAAAGGTAATTTAATAACCTTTCAAATGCGACCTTGATGAGTTGCCTACCTATAATACTTTTTAAGAAAATTACAATTAAGTAAGTACAACTTTGTAAATTTTGGCATTTTTTTACGATTTTCAAGACCTCATATTTCCGGATCCAGAAGCGTCAGCGAACTTAAATTTTGAATTTTTCTTAGTTCTCTGATACACTTTATTCCTGCCAAAATTCAGCAAATTTGGAAACAGTGATGTAAAAAACAGCCATATTTTAAGTTGAGTTGAGATGGTTCAACCCATATTACCATTTTTGCACAATTAACCCCACCGAAGTAAAATAATGAATCAGGGCTATGAACCAAAAAGCTTCAATAAGTTCGCTAACTCTCCATCAGGTGGCGAGCAACAGCTGTTCTAAGACTTATCATCTCGCGCAATTACAGTGTTGCCATGTCTGAAGCCCTTCATCTTTCCCCACCTTTCATCTCTATACTATCCCTTTCCAAAGAAAGCAACACACTAAATATAGGAAGTATTTCCTGAGTGTTGCCTCTCTTTAAAAAAAAAAAATAAAAAAAAAAAAAAAAAAAAAAAAATTTATCATCCAATTTCGCAATCTGTGCATAGGCAAAAACCACAAATCAACATTTATTTAGTGTAAAAAAAAAAGAAAGCGCGGTTCATGGGAAAAAACGCGAAATGTGACTTTATATGACAGCATAGCGAAAAAGGATGACCTATGAGTTCATCTTTAACTAATGTTGTCTTATTACGATGTTACATACACATATAGACTCCAAAAGATGTCCTCTGAAGGACTTGTTATTAAAATTTGTTATTTGAATTTTATCTAAAAAAATCAACTTTAACAATTCAAATTGTTTTATAAATTTAAGAAACAAAAATAACAGTAATTGTTTAAGTGTAACTATCAAATAACTGTTATTTGATAACTCCCCTTTTAAAACTACGTTAAAAATCGTTTATTAATTAATGAAATATTAGTATTGGTCATAAGTAAGGAATATCACCATAAATTTACAATTGAAGGGCTTATTGTAAAAACTTGATAAGCCACATTTTGTTTTCAGCTTGTTTTTGCCTTTTAAATGTTGAGAAGATGCAAAAATTATAACTTTTGCTAGACGTTTATACTCTAGGTACTTGCAATAAGTGTTTAAGGAAGACTTCTATTAAATATTAATCCATGGATGTCTAGAAAACGGCGAAAATCAATTAAACATTAAATTTGGCTTATCAAGTTTTTACAATAAGCCCTACAATTTTAAAGCACAAGTAGATTTTTCATACATGAATTTTTAAAAAGCAAAATAAATGTTATTTATTAACAGTAATTCTAAAAAAAATCAAAAATAAAATTTATTCAAAAAACAAAAATAAATCTAATTTGTGATTTTTTAAAATTAACCCATTATAACCCAACCACCTTTAAAACAAAAATATTGGGGTTCTTGTTATAATTTCTATCTTATAAGGACTTAATTAATAATAAAATAAAAAATAAAATAAAAAAAAATTGGAAAAGGGGTTTTTTGGGCTGTACGCATACGAGTACAATGGGACAATACGGGTACAAATGTTGCTACATTAAGCTTACTTTAAATGAATATGCATTTTAGTTGAAATTAAATTTTATTCACATTTTGAGACATTTTTGGATATTACATAAATAAAAAAAAAAAAATAAATTAATTATCATTAGGCGTATTCATATATTCCGTATGAAATTTTTTAAAACATTCTTTTTCTACGCTAAGTCACGCAAAGCTCGCAAATCCATCGAATTCTTTGGTGACTTACTTCGCATTTTAGCTGATTTTGGATACGTTTCGGGAAGTGGTTGCCTGCTGATGTTGCTATTGATAATGTAGTGGACCGTCTTGGTTGTATTGTGCGAATAGTATGGTTTCGTAGGTAGAAGCGTA
Source organism: Delia radicum (assembly GCA_021234595.1). Taxonomy (NCBI): domain Eukaryota; kingdom Metazoa; phylum Arthropoda; class Insecta; order Diptera; family Anthomyiidae; genus Delia; species Delia radicum. Next base: position 38,124,497 of record CM037851.1, read on the forward strand.
CTATTTCTCGTTGAAAATTTAAGAGATCTATGTTGCTATTGTTGGCACTCTTATAAAGCTTCCAGGTATTTACCACACACGAATTAATCATTGACGTAAAAAGAGGCTTCCACCATTTCTTGCCTCTGAACTTTATGTTGTGTACTTCTACAGGTGTTTTGCCTTCCAGTGCAATATTAATTTCATGCTTAGAAGTTTCAAAGATATTGGTACTAGGCATATCCATATTCATTGCCCTTTTTCTCCATTTTATTGCTGATGGTGCTAATATAGATTTTCTTAAATCTGCAAGTGGGACATCATCTTCACTGTCGCTACTGCAAAATAATTCCAATTCACCTGGAATATCGTGTGGTAGATCATCACGCAGTAAATTGCCTTCATCAATGTCTTCCTCATCTGTTTCATGGCCAGTATTTGGAGGAATGATAGCAAAATCAAAGTTTGTGTGATTTTCATGAATAGCATAGTCAGTAGCAGCGACAATGCTTTCAAATCGCTTACCATAAAACGTTCTAACATCCATCGCAAAAAACTAAAATCTTAACGAAATATATTACATACATTATCCCATTGTACTCAAGCGAGTACACCAATATTTATGCTCACCAAAAACACTTTTCACGTTTTTTTTTTTAATAATTTTTTTTTTAATATTAAAGTTTTAATATGTTTAATTTCTTTTTTACATAAATTTTACCACAATTAATTTAAAGCAAAAGTGATATACATCAATTTACAACAAGTAGTGCGAAAAATCACAAAAACGGAAAACACGGTGGACAAAAAAGAATTTAAAAATTTATCGCTTAATTTTTTATGTTTACCATTTATGTATATTTAACATTAACACTCTAACGTAACATAAAAAACAAAAAAACTCTTTAAAAAAATAGGAACATGTGAGATATAGCATCACAAAGTTGACTGTTTTTTTGTACTCAAGCGAGTACAGTGGGATCAAATGGGTTAAATTCACAACTGTTACGGCAAGTAAGTATACATGATCAATATTATTTGTCCATCTATCAAAAATCCAATCGAAATATTTTATTTTTAAATACTTTGTTCTGATTGGTTGAATTTGAAAAAAAAAAAAAATATCATAATATTGATCGTGTGTGTAAATTCCTCTTTTGAGTCTCTGCATATTTGAATGAATTTAAAAATAGAATTTGAAAATATTTTGTAGAAATTCACTGTAATGAGAGTGTTTGTTAAAATAACCGACCGCGGGGCCCGAAAGCCCTTTATTGGTCCTGAACCATTCTGTGGAATACCTGCGGGGTATGTTAGGGAAAGGCTCAGGGCATGGAGAGAGTCTGAATTCTCTGGTTACTGGGAAAACTCTCCTGGTCAGCGCCAGGCTAAAAGATTGATCTCTTTTTCCAGTAGGGTGTCGAGGCGACTCTTGTCGCTTGAAAGGGGGGGGGGGGGTTTGAGGACCCTGGCTTCGTACTTAACTGGACACTGTAATCTCAGATACCATCTGCACAAGAAGGGTCAATCGGACACGGATTTGTGTAGGTTTTGCGAGATGGTGTCTGAGACCTCGGAGCATGTTCTCTGCGAATGTCCCAGGCTTTGTGATAGGAGACTTAGGTTTCTAGGTGATCGCTTTATTTCGCCTTCCGACATCGCGAACATTTTGCCTAATAGGATAATTGGCTTTATAGGTAGCTTGAATCTGTAGGTAACCATAGGCAGCACAAAAGACCTACATTGGTCGCGGTGCATAGTGCCTTCTGATCTAATCTAATCAATCTAAAATAACTTCATCATATATAAAATTTTTTTGCCTGAATTTTGGTACACATCATTTTTTAATCTAATTACATATTAAACTAAAAACATTAACTCATAGGTCGTCCTTTTACGCTATACTGTCATTTAAACAACTTTAACAACAAAAAAATAATTTTTATATTGATATTTTAAGATTATTTTAAAAATCGTGTTTTAGTGTTGATATATTTTCAAATTAAACATATTTCGTTGTCACTGGAAACATTTAATAATAAATACAATTTCAAACACTCCCCTACATTGTCTTTGGCTACACACATCTGATTGATTTGAAAAATTATAGAAATAAGGTAAGTTTTCTGTTTTTTTCCTTTTTTTCTTTTTAATTTATTTAAGTATATTTATTCTATTCTTATCATTTTTAATATTAACTTAAGATAACATTTCAAAAAACAATTTTCTACTCTAGCTATTATTAAAACAAAACATTGAAGGTCGTTTTAACAGTTCTTTAACTTAAAATTACACATAAAAATTATTCAAAATTATTCTAAACAAGTTCTTCATTACTCAAATACAGACCCATGGAGTTGTATTAAATGGTCACACCTCTTACTTCCGTTTTCTTAGTGTGTGCACAAGTAATTAGTTATTTTCCGATTACACAGGAGCAAAAAATCATAACTTTTAAAAACTAATAAGTTATGATTATGACCATAAATTCCATAGGCACACTGATTTCAATGGCGTACTTAATTTTTCGACCTATGGTATAGTTTTTCCACAAGATTAGTTTATAGTTTAGCGCATATGAATGCAGTTTTTTACTTGTAACCGGGGACCGGAAGTTCATGTAAATGCATGTTTTTTCCTTAAGTCTAAGAACAGGATAAACAAAATATCTTTGCGAATCAAAGAGTTTGCGTTAAAATGGCATATTTGTTAGTACATATTTTGCCATAAATGCATATTTTTGCATTTTTCGCTTTAAATGCATGTTTTTATAGCATATTTTTACTTATTTTGCTTTAAGTGCATATTTTGATTACATATGTATTTCGAATTTATGATTACATATGAAATCGTCAAAATTAGCGAAATTTCCATTTTTTATTTTTCTGCGTAGGTATCACAACTTTTAGGTAATTTTAATCTCTCTTAATAATAGTTTTCAAATCCGTGGTCACTTTTTTTTTTACAAACACTACAACCATTGACGACATTTTTTTCCAAACCAAAAATACAGTGAACTCTCAAAAACGTGAACTAGTTTTTGCAAGGGGTGTTCGCGTTTCTGATTTGGTTCACGTTTGTGATTGGATTTTGTTTTTTGTTTGTTTTGATCCACTTCGAATAAATTCTATTCCAAGTACTTCAGAACCAATCATTATAATAATCAATATAATGATTTTTTAACAAAAAATAAAATATAAAAAGATTTTGAATATTTTTTTAATGAAAAATTCCTAAATTCAAACATACATTTTTAGACAAAATTTTTAAATATTCAGACACTTGCCTGTAGAAAAATATTAACATTTTAAGAAAATTTTCCTATTAGAAAACTTTCTGATTCTGGGACTTTTTTAAATAGACCAAAATCAGAATCTAACACAATTTTTGCATACCCAAATTATTGATTTTAATACGCTTTTAATATTTAACAGTTCTTAATTTCTAATTAATTTGCTATAAATAACTGCTAATTCTATTTAAATTTTTTTTTTTTTTTTTTATTTTATTAATTAATAATCATATAATTACAAATTATATACTATTACCCTAACCGAGCACCAGCTACTATGGCCTTCGGCGCGTTGTAGCGAAAAACAGACCAGTGCCTCTGGTGGGAAGCGAACCCACGACCCCCGCACTGATAAGCCAGCACGCTACTAACTAGCCTACCGGGCGCACTATTTAAATTTTATTCTACACGTTTTAAAACAATTTTGATATTAAAAATTGTTAAAACTCGGAGATACAGGATTAGACTTAAAGAGTTTTTCTGTTCACGTTAGAAACGGTGTTTACTATAAGAACGTGGTGAAACTATTATTCGGAGATTCCCTAAATTACTAAAATATTAAAGAAAAATAATGATTTTAGAGCTATTGAACTTTTTTCACGTTTTGGAATAGTCAATGTAAAAAAAAAGTGTTCATGTTTCTGGGACTTTCATGATACTGGATGTTCACATTTCTGCGAGTCCACTGTATATCAAATAATATTGTTTAACATTTTGTTCTGGACTTTTTTGGCAATGTAATTAAAAAATATGTATATGTGTTGAATTTGTATAAATTAATTGAAGTTAAGAACACCAATTCAAGTCAAAAATTATTATTTGAAATTAAAAAATAAAATTTTCTATTTAAAAAACAACAATTAAAATTCCGTAGTTTTAAATTATATTCAAAAAATTCTATTTAAAATTAAGAACAATTCAAATAATATTCAATTGATGTTTCAGAAATAATTTTTCTTTGATTTTGAGTGAAAAAATAAATAAAAATAAATAATAATGAATAATTTTCATTTTCATTTTCAAAAATAAATAATTGCAAATGATATTTTCTATTTTTTATTTATAAATTTCACTATTTTTCCCTAAGAAAGAAAAGTTTTTTTTTTTTACAAAGTTAATGGAACGTTTTTATGCAATGATGATTAGATATAGATTTTTATGAAACTCTTCATCGTATCTATGAATATAAAAACTTCATAAATAAATTTAATAACACTGTGAGACAAATGGTAGGGGTCAGTGATCGGGAAGGGTTCAAACTACTGGGGAAAGTTATATCGGTAAAAAAGAAGTTATACGTGTCCCTGCGTTTCGCTGGGTCACGTCTAGGAATCGAGATATATCGATTTAAAGTAAGTAACTATCATATAGGGGAAATTGTCACCTTTGGTGGTCTTTTTTTTTGACAACTCGAGAACCACTAGTCCGATTTTGCTGAAAAGTGGTTGGCAAGACAATCTACCCTCTCGTTGCCCTCATGACCAGGAATCCACCCCAAGGTTAGAGAGTTGCCCCTACCTAGCCTATTGAGAGTCTGAATGCATTCCATGACCAACCCGGACGACACCTTATAAGCCATTAAGGCCCTGAAAAATGGATGGATATTTTCCCATAGGTAAAGCACGCTGGACCGCCTTAATGAAAACATGTCTAAAATTTAAGAAATTCAGATTTTTTTGTACGCAATATTAAAGTACTCGTGAAAACAAAAATGTTCATACCTACATTGCCTATGCTGTGGGCCCGGGGCTGCCACTTATTACAATTCCTTTAATCTGTTCATACAACGTTTCGCTACATAAGCAACAGTTTCGCAGTTATAAATAAATGTATGAAGAAAAAAACTATTTTTTGCCTAAAAAATCCAAAACGGTAAAAAAAAGTGTCAAGTCCTATTACTTTCACGTAAAGTCACATAACCTTTAAAAAAAATGAGACATAGATCATGAAAATCGATGGACGCGTTTCGGTTTTATTCACAATTAAGTGAAGGTATGAATTTTGAGCATATCTTGAGCAAATTTTTAAAATTCACTTAATTGCGAAACGCGTCCATCGATTTTCATGATCTATGTCTCATTTTGTTTAAAGGTTATGTGACTTTACGTAAAAGTAATAGGACTTTACACTTTTTTTTACCGTTTTGGATTTTTTATGAATTAAAAATAAAAAATTCAAATTTTTAGGCAAAAAATAGTTTTTTTCTTCATACATTTATTTATAACTGCGAAACTGTTGCTTATGTAGCAAAACGTTTTATGAACAGATTAAAGGAATTGTAATTCCTAATTTTTTTAAATTTGTTTCAGCAAAATCGGACTAGTGGTTCTCGAGTTATGTCAAAAAAAGACCACCAAAGGTGACAATTTCCCCTATATGATAGTTACTAACTTCAAATCGATATATCTCGATTCCTATAACTTCTTCCGTATAACTTCTTTTTTACCGATATAACATTTCCCGTTGGTTTCATCCCATTCCGATTTTGACTGTCGCGTAGTGTAATTGATGACAAACGATTTATGAAATAATTTCATCAATATGATGAAGCTTTTTTTGCTAAGTGTATTTCAGATTTGTTTTTAGAGTGTCAAAGCTAAAAATTTGTTTTCAGAGCTGATGGCAAAATAAATATATTTATTATTCGACAGCGCTAGACCTAATAGAAAGTACATACATATCACATGGTCAGTAAAGTGGTCCAAAAATAAAATATACCATTATCAAAAATATGCCATTTAGAGAAATTGAAGTTTAAAAATTGTACTTGTTCTATTATTTTATTTGAATTAAAAAAATAAGAAAAAATTAGAACATATTAAATATAATAAATCTAATATATTTTTCGGTGTACATTACGAATATGAAATCCAAATTAAAACCAGAGTCGCGGATTTCTCTAAATTGTAAAATTTCGTACAAAAAAGTGGTAAACTTTGATTAAAAATTGTTCAAATTTATTTTTTGTATGAATATATTTCTGTGGAATGTTCTTTTATATGAGACCAAATTTTTGTTAACAAATAAATTTTAGTAAGCTAAATATTACAGAAAAACCAAAAAAACTCTAAATTTAAGTTCAATTGCAAGGATATCTGTTATCCTTTCAAAACTGATAAACAAACTTATACATAATGAAAGTCCTGGTAATTAGAACCCAAAACTGTAACAAGTTGGATTTTTCAATTTCATCGATTTCAGGTAATTAGAAAAATATCACAAAAAATCGATTTTTGTTTTATCTTTCAAAACGCGAATTATTTAAAATCTACAATTTATTTTTTTAATTTTGATTCCTAATCTTCATTAAAATAAAGCTCAGATTTGAGATATTTGTTTATATAAGAGGTTAACAAATTGGATTTTTACTTAAATCTTTTCAGAAAATTTAATAATTTTAACAAAAACATGTATTTTTACATACAATTTTTAAAAAATCCGCGAATTATTAAATAGTTTTTAGATGTTTTTAAATTATATTTTCATTTTCGTTTTCTGCACATAAATTTAGACTAGATTGGAAAAGTTGTAAAGGTAAATGGGGTAAGTGAAGAAATAACGCTATTTACACTCAGGGAAAAAAGTTCCATCTTATTGATGATATTGTTTCATAAATCGTTTGTCATCAATTATTCATCATAGTTATGAAGTTTTCTTAAGTATTATGAAAAGTTTCATAAAAATGAATGACAAAAGTTTCATAGATCTTCATAATTTCATAAAAAAGTTTCATCAACTTTGTGGAAATAAATTTTAGTTTTTTATTGAAGTTTTTATTTTTTATTTGAAATTTACAAAATATCATTTGCAATCTAGACTTTCTGAAACTCAAAAATATCAGAAATTATTTGAAGTTCTAAAACATCAATTACTTATTATATGATGTTTTCTTAAATTTAAATAGATTTTGTTTAATATAATATAAAATTTCTAGATTTTATTTGTAGTTTTTAAATAGAAAATTATATTTTTTAATTGCAAATGTAATTTTTTAACTTCAATTAGTATTCTTTACTCCAATTGATGTATGAAAATTCTACACACGTTCATAATTTTTTAAATTCCATTTCAAAAAAATAAACTGTTAAACATTGCAATGTATTGTTTTATGTGAAATAGCTATATTAACAATAGAAATAAAAAAAGAAATTAAAACATTGTATAATAATGTACGAACATTTTTTATAATATTTATAAAAAATTTCTTAATATCTCAGCAAAAAATAGTTCTTACCCAGAAGCAGTTCTGGAAGGCATTATTTAGTTACCGAGCGCTTCCAAAGCAAATCCAGAAGGCATGATTTTTGCTCGCGATGTCCCACTTGGTATGTCTCTTTTTAAAAGTTGAAAAACGCTTATTTCATGTGCTCCAAAAAGCAATTAATTCATGCCTTCGTAGAAAATGAAAAGAGCTTTTTTTATGTATTGACTACATTAATGTTTCGTTGTATGCATTCTTTACACAGAAAAAATTATGGGCCAAAAATATATAATTAACCGATTGTTTGAATATCAATGGCAATTTAAACAATTTTTTTAATTGATTTAATTAAAAAATTTATTGAATTTTCTAATGTATCCATACAGTGTTGACAACATGTAAACAAAATTTTTAAAAATTTTGCAAACTATTTTTTTTTATTTTATTTAGATTTTATTTAGATTAAATAATCAAACAAAGGTTTAATTATATCAATTTATTATTTAATTTGTAAATAAAAAGAAAAACAATTGCAAATGATTAACTTTCAATAAGTTGAATAGTTTACCGATTTCAAATACACGCAAAATCGTAGTTATTTCACTAGAGTTCGCAACACTCTTTTTGTTGAGATATTCGTGTACGCACGAAAACTTAATTTAGTTTCGTGTTTTATCTGTGGTAATAAAAGTGCACATGTGGATTTAAATAAACATTATCGAAAAAGGACAAGTAAACTATTATTTTTGTAAATAATTAAATTTTCAATAAGTATAAGTGTCATTAAACTATCATTTTAAAGTTGTGTGTGATTTTTTTAAGAAAGCAATTCAATTACAAGAAAAAGTTCAAGACAGGACAAGCGAAACAAAAATTTTGTCTTTACTTTTATTTGTTTTCTTATAATACCTTTTTATATTAAAAAGCTTTAATTTTATTATAAATAAAATGTCAATTTAGTTTACAAACCTACATTTCTTTTTTTATTTAATGGGGGGCATATAACAAAAATAAAAAAATACGAGTTTTCAATTAAAACTACCATTGTTTTCTTCTCAAGTTTCAATTAAAGTTTTAATCAATTTAACTAAAGTTTTTAATTGAGGTTGTAAAGAAAAACAATAACTCTTTTAATTTGAGATAGGCGTGGTATAGAAGATTAAGCTACTTTTCTAAAAATCATAACTACATTGTAAATTTTTTTATTGAATTAGACTGCGCAGTTTCTGGTAACACAACCTTCATCAGTAATCCTTTTTGACAATACTGTAATTATTTGTTATGGTTTTTTTATTGTTTGATTGCATGTATATGAAATGTTTATTTATTAAATGCAATCCTGACCGTGGCTTGAACCTGCTTTCTTTGCCACATGCACTTCGCACTACTCTTTTAATTGATATTATTATTATTTTAATTGAAAGAGTTTTAATAAACTGTCTGCAAATTTTTTTAGTTAATACTATCATTTCAGTGGTAGGTGCAAAATCAATTAAAATATTAATTGATTCAATAAAATTTTTAATTGAACCCCGTTTTTAGTTTTTTCTGTGTACTGTTTCATTGCATGCATTATTTAATACTTCCAAGAAGGTACTTAGGAAAACACAGCAAAATGCCTTCCTTAATTGCCTTATTGTATGCAAGGCGGGTAAGTGCTATTTTGGAATCATACAAATGTAGTTACTGCTTACCAAGTCGAGGTTATTTTTTGCTGGGATATATGAAACTATTTCTAAAACTTCGGGTTCTGATGAGATCTTTAGCCAGATCGAAATACTAGTATCAACCTAGCTAATATGTTTGATTTGCTTTATTTTTGTAAATATACAGAGGTTGAAAGCTCGTTATAAATTGAAAATAACATAAAAATAATCTTGATGTATATAAAAACAAAAAACTAATATAACTGTTTCAACCTATTTATGAAATGTTTCATAATATTTATAAACCACTTCATCACTTCTAAATTTTAAAAAATTAAAACCAAAAGTTTTATATTTATGAAATGTTTCATAAGAAGCATGTCTTCGATTTGCATTTTTATGGAACAGCTTCATTATATTAATGAATTGTTACATTGGACGAAAACCAATGAAGTTTTTCATCATATTTACGAAGTTTTTCATAATATGATGAAGCTTTTCTCCTGAGTGTAAAGACAACCCTGAATTGTAAAGACAACCTCTAAATGTTAACGAATTTAGCTGAAACTTGGCAGATTGAGTTTTTGGAAATCAAGGAATAGTGCTAACATTGTTAAGATCACAAAATCTAACTTTCATATTTTTTTAGACCATTCTAATGGTCAGTCTTGTTTGAATATAATTTAGTTACATATTAATGAACATTTGTTATTTTTTTACATTACTTTTGTTTAATTAATACGTGTTTATTTATTTGTTTTTTTTGGGGTTTTTACTTAACCACCCCTTTTTATACGCCTGTTATTTCATTTTGTCTTTGCGAAATTTTCTGACTACGTCAAATTTTACAAACAGACCCAATTCCGCAAATAGTCACGTTCAGTTATTATCACATTTTTGCGAACAAAAAGCAAAATATATAAAAAAAATAAAACGGTTAGTGCGATTTAATTGTAGAATAGCGCCATTTCTTATCACTGAAATTATTTCGACGCTAATTTTTCTATTATTGTGTTTTGTTGGGTATTATCACTCGCTCATTTCCATTACCCTAGAGATGTGTGGTTTTCATTGAACAGATATTATTGTTTGCATATTCATACCATTTTGTACTTGGTACAATTGAAATTAAATAGCCATAGGGCATTACCATTAAATTATGGCAATCATTTAATAGGAAAACTTTTTTTTTAATATATATGAACTATTTATTTTGAAAGTGGTATGAGTCCATTTTCAAAAAAAAAAAAAATAATTTAAAGTGGAATTAGGTACAATACAAGCGAATCTTTTTATATGTAAAATAAAAGAAAAAAAGAAAGAAACATTTTCAAAAACAACTGAGATATTGATGATTGAATTTTTGAATTTTTGCTTGTTAATGATTTGACAAACATGTTTATTTTGAAAGTGGTGTGAGCTTCCCTTTTTTTTCTTAATAAAAAAAACTTAAATAGAATATTGAAATAACATTTGCATGGGAAAGTAATAAAATAATGTTCGACAACATTTTATTACCAATATTCATGTTGAATGTTGAATCTCGCGAAAATTTTGAAAACACAGATCTTAAGTTTTTTAATGGCAAATTGTATTAAAGATTATGCAATGTCGAAATCATTGGGAAACGTCTAATTTTTAAATATTTCATGAAGTAATTTAGGTTAACAATGATAGATTTATTGCATTTTTTTTTGCGAATCGGTATTAGGTATCGAGTTAAGGATTAAATTGTGTGCAGTACAACGATGATCTTTTTATATTAAACAAAAATTAAATAATATGAAAAACTATAGAAATCTTGAGGGAGAATTTTAAAAAGTTAACGATTTGATAAAAATATTTATTTTGAAAGTGGTATGAGTCCTTCTTTTTTTTTGTCAATACACTTAAAGAATTATCCTTCATAATATTAATGAAACAATTTCATTGATTTTTTTTTTTCGTAGATTCAATGAAGAATTTCATTATATCCAAGAAATTTTATTAATATAAGGAAATTTTTCATACACTTTATTTTATAAAATTTTATAGTTTCATAGAAAAAATTCATTCGTTTTTATAAATTATCTCTTCATAAATTTAATGAAAAATTTCTTTAGAGCTATGAAATTATTTCTATGACTTAATTTTTTATTTTTTCATAAAATTTCATAATTTCATTAATTTTCATACATTTCAAACTTTATTTTTAAAGATTAATTCTCAAGTTTTCAACATATTTTATAAAGTCAAGTTATTAATGTTGGACTGCAATGAAATTGTTTAAAAAATCATATGAAGCGGTTCATTGGCTAAGTTTCAATTCATTTTCAAGACATTCATAAAGAGTTTTATTAAATAATACAAGGAAACTTCTCAATAATAAAATATTTTATAATTTCATTCATTGTCGGAATGATTCATTAGTTTTATGAAGATTTTCATTCAAGAAAATTGGAATAATTTTTGTATGGGAAAGTAATAAAACAATTTATGAAAAAAATTTATGAGCAATATTCGCATTTTAGAAAAATGTTTATTTTGAAAGTGGTATGAGTCTTCCTTTGTTTATTAATAAAAATAAACTTAAATAAACAAGAATGTTAAATTATTTTTGTATGGGAAAGTAATAAAGTAGTGTTAGAAAACATTTTATGAGCAATATCCGTGCTAAAATTTAAAATTTCCAAAAATTTAGCAAACACTAATCTTAAGTTCTTTATGGCAATCGGTACAAGTCCTATTATTAAAAACGAGTTAAAGGTGGAATTCTGTACAACACAAGATGATCTTTTTATATAAAACAAAAAATTAATTAATTTTAAAAACTATAGAAATATTGAGGAACATTTTTTAAAAATTAACGATTCTACAAAAATGTTTATTTTGAAGGTCCTCATTTTTTATTATGAGTCCTCATTATTTTGTTTAAAAAAAAACTTAAATAAACAACAATATTGGAATTATTTTTGTATGGGAAAGTAATAAAATAATGTTAGAAACAATTTGATGACCAATAAAGTTAAAAGTTGAAATTCGCGAAAATTTAGCAAACAAATATTTTTACTTTATTACTTAAAATTGTCTTATCTGTTAAGAAATGTCGAGTCGTTGTGAAAAAGCGTATTTTTAAACATTTCCAGAAGTATTGTTGGTTAAGAATGATCGATTCGCAAAACTTTGCAAAAAAATTTTAGCTGGGGCGAGTTTATTTTTATATTTTTTATCGTACATATTCAATAGAAAAAGAATCTAAGTCCGAATTTTCAGACATTTAATGTACATAGTGTATCAAAATTACATCACAAAACTTATAAAATATTAATTGATTTTTACTAGTATTAATTTTGGTTAAATCAGCGAACTTTAATATTTCGGATAATAAAATATATCCAACTGAAAAAACCAAAATTATAAAAATGTTTATTTTGAAAGTGGTATGAGTCCCATGGCAGTTAAAAAAACAGCTTATTTCGCAAAATCTTTTAAAAGTTCTTTGTGATATGAAATATTTAACTACAATATATGTGATAACAAATGTATGTAAAAATTCTTAAACAATTTCAACCAGATTTTTAAACACGTTTAAATGCAAAACCTTTTATATCTCAATTTAAAAACAAGTGGACTCAGACCACTTTCAAAATAAATGGTTCATATCATTTATGGTTGATAACTTTAACTTACCATACACAAAAAGTAGGTGTTTATTTGTATTGATTATGACGGCTTTAATATATTATTTGTTAAATTTTTTAACGAAAATATTAATAAAATAATGAAGAAATTAGATGATAATTAAATAGAAACTTTTCATTAAACATATATTTTGTTTTGAAAAAAAAAAAATAGTTTGTTTAACCAATAAACTATAAGGTCCGATTACTGAATGTGCAGTTAGCTACTGACTGGGATTTGTTGTAGTTTGCCCTATAAATTTTCAATTTAACTGTTTGTTAAATTTTTACGGACATTCAGTAATCGGGCCTACGAAATATAAGAGAAGATTTAGAGGGTTACTTTTTTTTACTAAAACTGTTTTTGTTAAAAGTAGATTATTTATCTTTTCATGGACTACTTTATTTTTTGGAAATTTTATGCGAGTAGATTTTGTTGACAGAATGAAATGTCTTGGTGTTGTCATAGATAATAGTTTAAGTTTCTCGCCGCACAATATCAGTGTTTTTTCTAAAATATCATTTTTATTAAGAATACTATATTCTCTGGATTTTTATCTTCCACTATCCATTAAGGTACGCATTGTTAAAGCTTTGTTAATGCCTCATATACTTTATTGTGTTGAGGTTTTCTCTGGTACTACCGATGGTGAATTTGAGAAGTTTTCTAAAATTTTTAATAGAATTGTTAGATTTGTCTACGGGTTAAGGCTTCGTATGCATATCACTCCTTATGTGATCAAGTTTCTAGGATTTTCTTTTCGAAACTATGTCGGTATTAGGATCTTATTGTTTTTCTCTAAAACAATGATAAATGGTTTTCCCGAATATCTAGTGGATAATTGCCACTTTAGTCAGCGCGTAAGAAAGCAGCAATAAATTTACCCTCCATGTCATACGAATATTTATGATAGATCGTTTCAGAGGAGAATGTCTCGATTATGGAATCACTTACCTAGGAATCTGAGGTGCTTTTCGTTTTCGCCTGAAGTATTTAGGAGAAGACTTGAGGAATATGTTACTGAACATGACTTGATTTTTTAGATTTTTAGTTTTCTTGTTTGATCGTTTTCAATTCTCTTTTATATATATATATGTATATTTTCAATTTATTTTTTGATCAATGGTTATGATTTTTAACTTTAAGCTCATATATTAGTTCTCATGTAGTGAGTAAAATAGTTAATATGAATGTTTGTTGTTTGGCATGGGATTGTTACCGCTTTCAAAACGTGTTCTGATGATGGGAACCTAGAAAATTCCCGAAATAGATCTATCAACACATTCCAAAATAATAAAATTGAAAACAAAAAACTTTATAGATTATTTGTTAGGACAATATCCTAATAAAGAAATATAGAGTATGGCCTTGAACTTGAATAATTTTCATTGCAATGCATGCACAATTAAAGGTCGATAAAAACATTATTTTTATTTTTAATAAAAATTATATCAAACTTATATATATATTTTTTTTAAATATTTTTTTGATCTCTACTTGCTACAGCCTGCTAATTGCTAAAGGAATATGGTGATTGCGTATAATGCCATTTTATTTGTATCCTTTATTTATGTACTTTTTTCTACATAAATTATTTTATATATTATATTTATATTTTTATTATTTATTATTTTTTATACTCTGCATTATGTAGTAGCTTTTAATAGCCATATATGGCCTAAATAGGCTCGGCTATGTAAATTGAAGAAATAAAAAAAAAAATTCCTGCTTAAGAATCAAATAAGTAACAACGATTTACTAAGAAGTTCAGTTTATTATAATAATTATTTATATATTAAAATATCGTTATCACTACTCTAGAGAGGCTTTGTTATTATGTTTCGATTCAAAATTTACAATGATGGAGTGCACTACGCTGCAAATTGGATTAAAAAAATAGATATAATGCAGACTGAAGTACACCAGAATTCTGAATCTCAAAAAGCGTTTATTAAATTTTCAACCGCTATTTGATCATAAATGGTGCCTTACCATTTCTTTTTGACATGAAATCAGAACAAAATTTCCAAAATATTTAAATTTTGCGATAAATTCTAAAAAATACAGCGAATTTACTTTTCCTATATAAAAGTTCAGATTAAGTTTCTTTAGATTATGAGAATTACCTAAATTTATACAAAAAATACACCATTTCTATGGTACGATATTAATGAATATTTGCATCAAGTCAACGAAATTTCGCTTAAGTATAATGAAATAGAATAATTTATTAATTTGCTTACAAATTTTTAGAGGTCTTCCTACATTTTCACTTGTAACTTGAGATCGCGTTAACAGTTTATATGCTAATTTTTTAAACAAAAATGCTCACGATATCAACGAACAATTTGACTAGCAACCCCGCTTCTATATTGGCGGAGTACTTGCCGTTTCAACAGACGGACATAGCTATATCGACTTCGATATTTATGCTAAGAATATATATAGTTTTTGGGATCGCAGAATTTTTTTTAAAAGAATTACAAACATTTGAAAAAGTGATATATACCCTCCTGCGCAATGGAATGGAGGCTATAACAAGCATAACAAAGAATTATCAATGGTTTTTACAAGACGTTCGCTCGTTCGCATTTTGTATTGCATTTATTTTGTTTTTGTTTTTTCGTTCGTGTGAAAGAAACGTCATCTAAAAACAGGCTATTAGACTACTTAATGACCTCTCGGATTGGAATCCTTTTTTTTGGGAACATTTTAGATTTCGAAATATCTGTCTTCATTTATACTTCCTTTCAGACTTTGAAAATTCTCATATTATTTATTGGCCATCAAAATCACACGATTCAACAATTTTATCAAGCACAAAACTCTTTGAAATTTTATTTTTCCCTTATTGTAGATCAAAGTAAAAGTAACTCACTTATGTGTATATTAAGGACTAGTACACTTACTATAATTAACAAAAAAAAAAAACACCTGTTCCTATTTTGACCCTATTCACTGCTATTGTTTAAGTTAGTAAACAACTGTTTTATTTACAATGCAATTTTTATTATTTAGTTTTTTAGTTTAGTCTTACGTTGCAATTTTTTTATGTAACACTTGAACATCTTTTATCACCTGTTCCAGTTTATGAGTGTGTCAAAGTATTTGCAAAATTTCGTTTGTTACCATAAAATTCTTTTCAAAATGTTTCAATATAATGTAAAGTAGAATGTATAAAGTTGCCTTTGAACAAGTTTTCTATTTAAATTACAAATATTCACTTGTAATCAGAAATATTATATTTTACATGCCTGTAATAACCACCCAGGTAGAAAAATACAATCTTTAAAACGTTTTAAAAGCATTTTTCATGATGGTACAAGCGTTTTCAGAACATACCAAATTACAAATTTAAAGCGTTTTGAGAATGTGCAAAATGATAACCCAAATTTACGGTCTGAGGATGGTATTTTATAACGTTCTCAAAACATTGCAAAACAAAATTTTTGAAATGCTTTTTCAATCGTTAAATAAGTATTTGCAGAACATTTTGGCTTACAGTTATTAAGCGTTATGAAAACGACCCAAATGATAACCGCTTTGAGGGTTGTAATTTTGAACATTGTCGAAACGCTCGAAAGACAAATTTTAAAGATCTTTATGAATTGTTCATAAATACCAATTTACAGTTTTAACGTTCTCTAAGCGTTAAAAAAGCTACAATTAAAGTACTTTGTCATTGTTTTCAACACAAATATCAGAATAATAATTTTAAACAATTTTATATATTTACATTTTGAAAAATAATATTTTTATTGAATTTAATTAAAATATATTTTAAAGTAACAAAATATAAATTAATAAGCTTGAAACATAAAAGTATTACTTCAGGGTTTTAAATTAAGGTAAATGTGATTTAGTATAAAAAATATAAACATAAAACATAATTTTGATGAAACGATATTGTGACAACCACAAAAGAAAAAATAGATTTAAATTTGATATATAAAAACATATCAATAAAATCAATGAAATTAAAAATCGAATATTCAAATATGAAAATAAAAAGCCCTCTATTGGAAAATAGATATATTTCATTATATAAAAAAATTGCATAAGAAACCGAGTTCGCATATAGATAGACCCCCTTATGACACTGTTGTTTTTTAATCAGTAAAATATTTTGTAAAAAAAAAAGTATTTCTAAAGTACTATTGGCAAATGTTAGAAAAACGCTTTAACGCAATGGTTTTACATTGGTTTCATTTTATAAACCGTTGTAAATTTTGTACGATAAGAACTTCTAAAGTACTTTTTACAAACGTTGGAAAAACGCTTTGAACTAATGTTTTTACAGTGTTTTTATTTCACAAATATTTGTAAGTTTTGTATAAAAAGTATTCCTAAAATACTTTGTCCGAACGTTCGAATAGCAATCCAAAATAATGTTTTTTAAATGCTTTTTTTCGTATTATTTGCAATTATCGCTTTGGAAACGTTTTTATTTTAGTACCATCAAAAACAAACGTTTTGAAAACTCTTCGTTTTTTGTACCATCCCAAATTTCTACCTGGGCAAAGTCATAATCCCAATAATGGGCTCTATATCCCCAAAAACAATGGTCATAATTCCCATAAATGGGATTATGACTGTTTCGAATATGGTCGTAATCCCAATAATTTTTGGTTTTGTGTAAATGGGCAATTATAATTTTAAAACTTTTAAGGTTTCAATATTTTTAGTGAACCATGTGTGAATATTCAATATTCCGAGTTGGTACCTAAACTTTTGAATAGTACAATAAACCTTACTTTACTTAATATTTTAAAATTGTATTAAAACTAGTTTGTTTAATTTGTGAAATTCTTGAAAACGAATCTCGGAAAACTTTCTTTAAGAATGACAGAAACCTTAATTTTAAGTAATGAACATGTTTTAAAATCTAACTAGTATCGAAATTCCATCGAAATTAGTTAACCCACAAATTTGTTGCTGTTTTGTATACTCAAAAAAATTTTACAATGGAATTGAATGAAAATGACAGTTAAAACGACGATAATTTCAGAAAATTACTTAACTAAAAATTTTGTAATTTTTAACTGTTGAAAACAACTAACAAAAGCAGTAAAAATAACTAACAATGTCGTAAGAATGACTGACAATATTGTACTAAAACAAAATTTTGAAACAACTGAACAAATTTATAAAAACTACTGTTTGTTAACAGTTATTTTTCGCTATTTTAAAAAATATAATAAAAAAAAATAAAAAACTGAATATTAGGGTGGGGCGATTAGTATGGAAGAAAACAAATCTTAATGGGCGCTTCGCGTTTCTGATTCTTGGGATTGTACTGAGCAAAAAAGTCCACTAGACCATATGTCTACGGTGAAAATCGAGCTTCCAGATTTTGACTTGCAGTTTTTTCTCAGACTTTTCTCAATTTTTTTGGATATTTTGGCCTATAACAGCCAAACCATTGAGATTTTCGATACAATACTAAGACAAAAATTGTAGCCAAGAGTTAAGAACTCTCTAGTACATCGCAAAAGCATTGGAACGCTCCTTCAGGCAGTTTTGGCCTTGTGAAAGTGCACATTTTTCGTGAAAATATTGATAAATTACCATTTTCAGTTGCTCATGGCGCAAATCATAAAAATGTTCTATTTCTTATTTTTTCCACTTTTTTTATCCAAAAACATAATGTTTTTTTTTTGTTTTGTTCAATATTTATTTTGAAAATTATGAGAAATTCATTTAAAGTATAAAGTAATTGTATTGGTAGAGACAATGTATGAATCAAGAAGAAAGCAATTATTGTTTTAAACGATTTTACATCAAAAATTCCAATTCAGTGTATTTTTCATTCAAAGATTGCCTTCCAAATCTTTTCGAGATTACATACGAGACGCTTTCTTTCGGCCTTCAGATACAGATGCCATTATACCTTCACGGTTTTTGTCGATTGAGCGCTTAGCAATACTAGCTAGTAGCTGGACATGACGCTCCGTGCCTTGAATATGACAAGGTGTTAGTGGGTCTGGAAATGGTGGATCTTCATCATCTACACATTCGAGGTATTGTTGTAAATGCGCATACGGAATTTTCCTTGTAAATGGCGGTTCAGATAACAATGCTTTGTCCTCTAAATCGATCATGTGAACGTAATCCGTACAATCAAAATTGATGTTTGGTTTTACATATTCGCGAAGCTCAGTTAAATCGCATACGTTGTCGCGAATATACAATATATTCATTGAATTAATAATACATATTAATAATAAAAAATATGAACTAAACCAAAATTATAAAAACTCAATTAAAATTTGTATATTTTTTAAATAACTAACAAAAGTTAACTGTTTACTGCAAAAATACTGTTTTTGTAGTTCTTTATTGAAATACTAAAATAATTGCTTCAAACAACTGTTACAGAAATTAAATATCTTCAGTTGTATTTTTAAACTAAATGTAATTGCAGTTCAAACGACTACTACTAATTGCCAACACAAACAACTGTCATGTAGTAATTGTCAAACTTGTATGGTTTAGTTTTTAGTTTAGTTTTAAAATCTTCATTTGTTCAAAATATAAAATGTTTCATGATATTAAACCGAACGAGAAACATATCATAATAACATTTTCAGATCAACAAAAAATATTGCACACAGAGAAATAAAGTACCAACTGAATCGAAAAGTATATTTTAAGGGTAACAACTTACAAATTCAGTTAGTACAAACGATATTAGCATTAGATTTATGAAAATTTTGTGTTTAGCAACTAAAATTAAGTTGAATTAACAGAAATTTGTTGTGAAAACTAACGTTCAGTTGTACAAACCGACTGAAATTCATAATAACCGAATTTGAGTTGTAGTAAAAGAGTTTCAGTTGGCATATAGCAAAATTGTTCTCTGTGTGTGGATATTAAAAAGCATAATGTATTTAAACAATTGTTGAAAAAAGCTGCATTAAAATAAATAAATATTTAGCAACTCTACATAGCAATAAAAACAATTTACGACTGTTATTAAATTCTTAAATTATTTTTTTGTTTTCAAACCACTGATTTTTTTTTATTCAATGAAAACATATAGCTAGCCGTACTACACCATTTCAAGATTAATTTCGTCAGAAAAACAGAGTTTTATCAATTGTAAAATGATGTTCAGTTTAGTAACATGTATTTCGGCAAATATAAAAAGCATTCAGAAATTATCACCGACATTTTTTTAATATAATTTGCAAACTGAACAATCATTCATAATTCAACTTATATTTTTGTGAATGAGTAAATATAAATGCAGTTAAACTAATATCAAGTGCAAATATCCATAATTATATGTAAATATATGGAGTCACATGCAAATCAGGATTATAACGATAAAAGAAATGTAAATGAACAATAAAAACTGACATTTATCAAATGTCAATTGTGCAGTCAATTGTAAATATCTATTGTCAATTGTAAAAATCCATTGACAATTGTAAATATACATTGTCAATTGTAAATATTTGTTATCACATATGTTGAGTCGAAAAAATAACATTAAATTGATACCTGTATTTTATTATAGATATTCAAAATTTACAATGGATTTTTAGACGTTACCTTATTTGCATGTTGCTTTATATATTCAAATGTTATTACGACTATTTGATAGTGTCCGACCGAACAGTTCGGCCAAAAAACTATATTTTGTCGGTTTTTTGATATCTAGAGGCAATGATGACAAATTTTGGTATTGGAAACATGTTTGTTGAGCCGATTTAATTCGATTTTGTGTATAAAATTTAAGAGAAAAGCCGAAGTTTAGCTATAAAGTTAAAAGTTCGGCCGCCGAATTATTTTCGATTTGGCCGAACTTTCTGAGGCCGAACAGTGAATTCATTGCTTAACTACAGACTTTTCTTCAAATTTGACACTCTAAATAGCATCTAATCAGTCCAATAAACATTTTTCCATCCGCCAAATTTGTCCATAATGCTTTAAAATACCGAATACAGACCAAATGCATTTTCTGGCCGAACTGTTCGGTCGGACACTACTATTTGATGGTTATATGGGTTAATTTACATGTTACTATATATTTAAATGTTTTTACTACTATTTGACTATATGCTGATTTGCATTTAACTATATATATTCAAATGTTATTACGACTATTTCATTGTTATATAGGCTGATTTGCATGTTACTACTTACACTGGCTAAAATTCCATTGAAAACGCTGAAATACATTTCACTCTGTCTCATTGACTTTTACAATAGGAATTTACAATTGCATTTTACATTTTACTCGGTGATAATTTCTGATTTACCAAATTTTTTTCTTATTTACATTTACTATAAAAATTTTACTTTCATATTTGCTGAACAACATTTTTTCCATTTGATATGAATGTGACATTTGCCGAAATTAAATTTGAAATGGTGTAGATTAAAAACGAAACAGTGTGTTCAACATGGGTTAATACTTCAAAGCAATGATTTCCGATATAAGCTTTTATTTTAAAATACCACAGAAAGTCTGTGCTAAATATTATATGAGTCAGACTTACAAAGAATATCAACTTTAACCTAGTTTTGCTGAGTTTAGGTTTATCTACTGCAAACAATACTATTAACCAACAATGTTTTAACAGATTCTTGTTTCTATTTATTGAAACATTTAAAACTTTGTTTTTGTGTTTAGAGAATCCAATTATAGAAAAGCAATTTTAGAGCTAATGAACTTTAATAATAAAACAGAATATGTTCGAGTTTACTATGCTTTACTCAAATCATTGGACTATAATACTAAATCTACACAGCAAAATTAATCATATTTTAATCTGGTTGATAAACAGTTAATCCGTACACAGATAAAGAAAAATGTAAATACAAACAAACTTTAATACAAGGTGGCGCAAAAGTAATCCTCCTATCAGAAAATGCTATAAATTTTGCGATTGGCCCCTAATGTCAGTTCTGTTTTGACATTTGTGTAGTAAACGTTAATAAACAATGTTACGCTACACTGCTCCAGAACGCGGAATATTGGTGACTATTTATTTGACCAATAATCGGTCGGTGACTTTGGCACAACGTGAATTTCGTCGCAGATTTCCTGGCCGTCCAACGCTTACTGGTGAAACACTGCGACCTTTAGTCGCTCGCCTCGAAGAGACTGGCACAACACGAGATGCTGCCAGGCGTGGCAGACCCCGGAGTAGCCGTTCTGCAGGGAATATTGCTGCTGTAGCCGAGGATGTCATGGAAGCGCCGTCAACATCGACCAGACGACGTGCCACGCAAATGGGTATCAGTCGACGGTCTTTACCGCGAATTTTGGTACAAGATTTGAAGATGTTTCCGTACAAAGTCCAGACGGTGCATCAGCTGTTAGCTGCTGACCGCCAATCGCGTGTAACATACGCTCAAGCCATCCTTAATCACCACCAAGAGGAAGATGATTTTTCATCAAAAATAATCATGAGTGATGAGGCCCATTTCCATCTTAGCGGGTACGTAAATAAGCAAAATTTACGCTTCTGGGGCACTGAAAATCCGCGTGTAACCCACGAAGAGCCATTACACCCGCTCAAAGTCACTGTATGGTGTGCTGTTTTCGCTGGAGGAGTCATCGGACCTTTTTTCTTCGAAGACGTCGCGGGCCAAACGGTTACTGTGAATGGTGAGCGCTACAGAGCAATGATCAACGAGTTCTTTTTGCCGCAACTTGATGAATTGTGATTGGAAAACATGTGGTTCCAACAGGACGGTGCAACGGCACACACTGCACGTGCCACAACCGATATGCTGAAAGATGCATTTCCCGGGCGCCTAATCTCCCGTTTTGGCGATTTGCACTGGCCAGCAAGATCGCCTGATTTGACCGCTCCAGACTTCTTTTTGTGGGGCTTTTTGAAGTCGCGGGTTTAAGTCAACAAGCCTCAGACTCTTGCAGCTCTTAAAGACAATATCCGTCAAGAATGTGAGGACCTATCGCCGGAAGTTTTGGCCAAAGTGATGGAAAATGCCATAAAAAGGGCTCAAATGACAATCAACTGTGGCGGCGGCCATTTACATGACATCATATTCTCGACTTGATGTAAAAAAAATTAAAATACCAAATAAAAATAATCCACAAGAAGAATCAAAGTTTTCCATTTTTTTTTTTTTAAATTACAGCTAAAAAACATCGGAAGGTTATTTATGCGCCACCTTGTATAAACAAATTTTTTCTTGAAATTGCTTCAATACTTGATCTTAAAAGTACAAACACCATGTTTGTAGCTTGATTGTTAAATTTATTTCAATAACATAGTCAACAAACGAATTTGTTAAAATTCAAAGCTAATTTTAACAAACGATGTTGTTGACTTGATTGTCATGTTTTTTTTTAATAAATAGTCATATCAACAAACAAGTTTGTTGAAATTCAAAACAAAATTTAACAATAGAATTTGTTGATTTCTAATAATATTGTGTTTTAACTAAAAAACCACCTTTAAATAAAAAAATAAATATGTTTTTTAATACATTTTTTTTTTTTATTTTTTAAAACAATTTCTTTTAATAAAAAGTAATTTATAAAAAAATATAAAAAATATAATATAAATAAAATAATCACTTAATGTTAAATAATTCATGACATAAAACTCAAAAAATACACTGTAATTGTAATATTTATTATTAAATCAGGAAAAATATCACAAATGTTGCAAATTGTTGAATGGAAAAGATCTGGGATACATTAAACGAAGAAAATTTCTTTTGTAAAAAGTAATATTTTATGCTAAAATTTTTTATTATATATTTTATTATTTTATTTTTTCATTTCAAAGGTTTTTTTTTCTAATTCTTGCGTTCTTAAAATTACGCTGTGAAAAGCACTAAATTAAAGATTTTTTTTGTGCATTTTTTTGTATTTAAACACGTTTTTATTGGTTATAAAAAAATATTTCTTAATAAATAAGTAAAAAAATAATATTTTTTTATTTATAAAATAAGTTAAATATATATATTTCAACAAACACCTTTGTTGACACCTTTTCTTGAAAAACGCTTGAAGATTTGTCATATCAACAACAAATTTATTGATTTTAATAAAAATGTTCTCAAATAAAAATGTAATTTTAACAATTACTTTTGTCACTTTAAATTTGGTAATATTTTTATGTCTGTACTTTAATCTGGTTGATAAACAGTCATTGCTTAAAATCGAGAGGCGACGAAATAATACCTTATTTATAATTTTGGATATACTGGTGGTGACACCTATCGAATAACAGCAGAAGCATGAAGAATTATGTAAAATTAACTTTCATTTTGATGGCACAATTAAAGGTCGAAAAAAACATAATTTTTATTTTTAATAAAAATTATATCAAACTTAATTCTTGTTTAGTTTAAATTTATTATTGATAAATATTATAACTGCTAAAAACAGTGTTTTTTTTACCAATTTTTCAGTTGTTTCAAAATTTTTGTGATAAAATTCTTCGTTAACCATTTGTTAGTTTGTTTTCAACAGTGAAAAATAACTACATTATTAATTATTTTAAAGGCCTTTGCAGTAGATTCTACCGGGTGCATGACATAAACCCCACTGAAATAACCCCCACCGTCGAAATGAAATAAGCCCCACTGAATTTGTGCCCACCGAAAATGAAATAAGCCCCACCGAATTTGTGCCCACCAAAATGAATTAATCCCCACCAAAATGAATTATTCCCCACCAATGAAAATGAATTAGCCCCCACCAAATTTGGTGGGCTTTAATATGAAATAATACCCACGTATTAAAATGAAACTTTGCCCACCGAAAATGAGATAAGCCCCACTTTACATTATTTATATTTTTATTTGATTTTATTTAATGAAATATGGCTTCGCAAGCTTAAGTTTTTCTGTGTGGCGGCCTGCGGCCGTTCTTAGGGGTTTTTTTCCTCCAGTAGGACGCGGCAGGTGGCTTCGCTCAATAACGTTTTCCTGCCCGCGACACAAAACAATAAACCTTTTTTTTTAAAATTTTTTTTTTCACGTTGAGATTAAATAAATGGAATATTGATTTAAATTGGATAACACGATATTCTTTAAAAGGAAATATAGCCAACTTGGTTTTATTTCCATTTTTGTTGGAAATAAAGTCAACCTGTGAATTTGACTTTATTTCCATTTTTGTTTTATTTCAGTTGGTGTTATTGGACCCCACCGTGTCCTTCTAAAATATGGATACACCTTTATGTCAACATTCTGTAAAAGGGCAAATTATAAGTTTTTTTACCAACTATGGAACCTGGTGATATGGGCACGAATGGATTTTTAATAAGAAGAAATGGGTTTTTTTAATTGAAATAACGTATTCTTTTTTCGTACTTTCTAATGTCACCTTTACAAAATAAAACTAGTACTGTAAAAGTAGGAATTAATACAAAAACCAAGAATTGATATTAGAATTAAAATGAATTAAACCCCACCAAAATGAATTAATCCCCACCAATGAGAATGAATTAACCCTCACCAAATGTGGTGGGTAATAAAATGAAATAATACCCACGTATTAAAATGAAACTTTGCCCACCAAAAATGAGATAAGCCCCACTTTAAATTTTTTATAAATTTGGTGGGGCTTATTTAATTTTGGCGGTGTGGGTTATTTCAGTGGGGGTTATTACATTCACCCGATTCTACCGACAAACTTTTTGACGCATTTATAATTTTATGTTATGTTCTTTAATATCTTGTTATTTACAACTTTTAATATATTATAAAACAAAAATAAAACAGAAATTTTTGTTTGCTTAAAATACAATATTTAGGCGTTTTTTCAGAAAATCTTAGTTTACTTAAAATATTAAACGTATTAACAAGTGTATTTTTTATTATAGTTACGTCCATTTTAAAATTCTTTTTGATAATAATTCAGCCATACACCGACTTTTTTATATAAAATAATAACAATTTATTATCAAGCGTTTACTCATGCTTATGAATATAAAACCTTAACCTCGGGTTAAACCTTTTTTTTTAAGAACAAAGATTTTTTTGTTCATGACGCTCTTATGTTATTGCAAGTATGTGATAAACTTATATTTAAATTAAATTGACGCTTTAATTGCTATAGTTATATGAACTCTTTAGATATTTTTTATACATAATTATGAATATCAATGATGAATAATTTTGCTAGACTTTTTTTCTTTTCATATTTTTCTTGTTAGGGTTATTTAACTACCCAGCAAAAAATTTCCAAAAAGGTAAGCGGGTTTGTAATCAAGCATTTTGGGCAGAACGCATTCCATACAAGATTACCTACTGGATTCTTTTAACAGGGCGTGAGACTAAAATAATTGATTCTTTAGAATTGATTATTTTTTTACCGAAGAACCATTTACTTTATTATTTTAAGAACTACATACATTTTTTAATAAAGAAATAGTTCCATTGTAAAACTACGAAGTACTTACACAAAAATAATAAATAAATAGTTCCCTAGAAAAAATAAGAAGTACTTACATTAAAAAAAAGGAAGTAGTTCCATAAGTAAATTCAACTTTTACTTACACGTGATTCTCCTAGGTCACTCAAATATAACGATCAAAACTCATACGGAAATAAAATCCTGAAAAGTGAAACATCGAATTGTTATGATAACATGGGTTTGTCATAATTTTGAAACTATAAACCACGAAAATATAGATTTTTCAAAAAAAAAGAACAATTCAAAATTGAAAAACAAAAATATGACTCACGCACAATCACCCTCGAAATTTTTATTTACACTCACGATAACTTCAGTAATTTCAACTTCCACTCACAATTTTCTGCTCACGTTCCCTTCCCTAATTTATACCTAATTTATATAATTTGTTTGAAAAATATATGAGGTAAATTCTTTAAAATTGTATAACTTTTTTTTCAGAATTAGGAACTACTTCCAATAACGTCCTTTTATTAAGAAAAAGTATATGATTACTTCTTGAGTACAAAAATTTAAACATATAAGTTAATAACATTGTTATTTTCTTTTAAGTAAATAATTACTTTGTTATTGAGTTCATGCTTTCTGGTTTAAATTTAAAGAATTGATTACAATACTACTTGCTTTTTTGACTCTATCGTTGGAATGAGTTTGGTATTGCAGTTACTAACTAAATTTGGCAATGAGATATGTAAGCAAGTGTGGGCATCACCTTCTTTTTTTAATGTGTAATTTTTTGCTGGGTATATATTAAATCAAATATATTAATTAACCCGTTATTGTCAAAATGTTGATATCCGAACAAAAGAAGACAATCAAAGATTTATTAGAATTAAGATTTATTAGAATTTTTATCAAATCCCTTTTCCGTTGCGTAAGACGTGTATATACGTTCTAATTACAAGCAGTAGTTATGGCTACCAAAAAATATTTTTTTGTAAAAAAATTTAATGAATATAATTTGTTTAGCTATTTTCTATATTTGTACAACAAATTGATTAATTTAAAACCTGCGTTCACGATTTATTTGCATTTTAGATCACATCACCAAATTCCAGTCCGAACTTATGAAAACAATCAAGAAGTATTTTTTTTAAATATTCGTATGAACAATTTGCTGCATATGTGAATTGCAGCAAAATAATAGTCAGATAATCTATAAAACGACAAACTATTTAAGAAGTTTTGAATTGTAGACTTTAATACATTGCAATTTACATAATTTTTATTTATTTTTAAGTGCGCAATCGTACTGTTTGGGGTTAATTGGGGGTTGTACGCAGTATTAAGGTACCCGAGAAAACAAAAAGTTTGATACCCATATTGCCTATGCTGTGGGCCCATATTTGAAATATTTAAAATATGGTTTATAAAGGTTCTTCGGGAAGAGTCGAAAATTTAAAAAAGCCCAGACACCCCCTCGATAAAATTATATTAGGACTATTATAATTTGAACTAAAAACAACTACAACTTTCCATACAAATGTATCAGAAAAAATTGTGAAGAACAAAAATGTTCGGACATGCACGGAAATCTTGTCATCAAAATACCTTGCATTTTATACCCATTTTGCCTATAACTAATATAAGAAATGTATTTAAAAAAGAAATCGGCAATTGTATAATTTTTGACCGCACCTTTTAACGCCTAAACTTGAACAAATACGTGTCTAATATTTTTTGTTCTCTACAACTTATCCAAGTTTCATTCAAATCGGAGGATTCATCGTTACACACCACTGTGTATAACGTATGCGGTATGAAATTGCAACAAATGTTGCGTAGCTGGGGGGTTATTATGTAATTCGATTCGAAACGAAATTCGATTCGAACAGAATTTTCACATTGAAAATAATGTAATAAAAAGTACTTTTTAACGGGTAAAAATATTGAAAACGTGTAGACAATGTTCTAGTAAATGCGAAAAGTGAGAAAACGTTATACTTTTAAGTACGAATATCATCTTTAAAAATTTTAAAATTTCCGAATTCGAACAAAATTTTTTGAGTCGAATTACATAATAACCCCCCTGATTTCAAAATTTTGATATTTTTATTTGTCATGTTAATGCACCAATTTTATGAAAATTGAGCATATATATTTTTTTAAATGGATAAAAAAAAACAACTTCAAAATACATATGTAATTTTGTTGATAATCAATCTTATTGAAAAAAATCAAAAACAGTTTCTATGCTCGTTGAACAGCTAGAAATTCAGTGTGTTGTATATTGAATAGTGGATATCTAAGTAACAACATAAGTACTAACATAAGAGCATTCCTTGCTCCGGTAAAAAGTGCGATTTGACCGACTTATCCATGAGATCCTGGCTTAAAACAGTAATTGCTGGATCGCTAAATCGTAAAGCGAGCTGGAAAAGGGGGTTTAAGGCAATGTAACAACATTTAAAATGTTTCTTAACTATACGCGAACACAAAAACGATGCGGAAAGAATAATCGAGCTGTATCTAAAATGTAAGAAGTGACCTTAAATCTTCAATTTACAAATTTCGTCAAAACTAGTAAAAAAAAACTCCATTATTTTCAACATCGATGATTAGTCCTATTTAATCTTTGATGTCAAAAAATGGCAGGGAAAGTACTTTTTCAAGGGATATAACTATACTAATGACAAAATTATAAATTTGGAACAAACAAATATTCAAATATCCAAACATCAAATCAACAATTTTGAAAAGAGGCTCAGAAAAGTCACAACATCGAAATTTTCAATAGGTATGGACAAAGTACCTCCAAACTGGCTCAATATTGGATGAATTGCACCATTTTTTTTTTTTTTTGGTTTAAATTAAATTAATGTAGTGCATTGTTTTTTTTAAATTAAAATTGACTTTAAGTTTGTGTTAGAAAAAACACCTTAGAGCGGCCGAAGGCCGCCACACAGAAAAACTTGTTTTTACAAATCCAATGTCGAATCCGTTGAAATCTTATTTTTAAGACAATAAGTAATATAATTTGGCCAGTCATAGCTTTATCATTTAAAGAGCTAATTGTTATTTATCTCAAATAAAAGAGTAGAGCATTTATCTTAAATAAAACAGTAGAGCATTGGCCTTCTGTTTATTTAACGTTTAGACACTAACATATACGTAAAATTTTTAATAAAAAAAGCCAAAGGCCGCTCTTAGGGGTTTTTTTTCCTCCGTAGAACGCGGCAGACGGCTTCGCGAAATAAAGTTTTTTCTGTGTGCGACACAAAAGACATTATGTCTTATGACATTTAAAAAAAAAAAAAAAATTAACTTCTTTTTTTACCGTCATAGCGCCCAAAAAAAAAAAGTTTTTTCAAAATAAAATGCCATAACACCCAAAAAAAAGTTTTGAATTTTCTGTCATTGATTTGGTAGTTATACCATATTAACATCCACAATTTTGGGGGATATGCGGACATTTGTGCAATATGTCATTTTGGTTTTTGGGCAATACGACTTTGGGGAATAAAACGGTACGCCCTTACTTCATTTGTGTTGCATGGACTATTTTTGGGAGTTATTTCATTTTAATTCTTTGGAAATTATTTCATGATGAAATAACAACCAAAATCTAGGATTTGTTTCATTTCTGTTTTGGAAATTATTTAATTTTTTTAGAATTTATTTCACTTTTTCGAGACGGGACTTATTTTGTTTTTTTAGAATTTATTATTGGGAGCTTTTGCATTGGGGCTTTTTGCACCTGGGACTTATTGCATAGAGCCACTTTATTTGTGTCTCAACCGAAATTTAGAGATGTGTTTGGGATACGGGAAATCCCGGGAAAAAATTCACAGAAAAATTGCGTCGGGAACTCTTGGGAAAAATTTTCAAAATTCCCGGGAAAACGGGAACAATTTAAATAAATAATTAATGCAGTTATATATATCACCTTTTTTTTTTGTTTAATTGGCTATGATTTATTAATTTTTGAAGGCATGAAATGCCGATAACTTTAATGACAATTCTAAAACATCAAAAAGTTCTGTAAAATTGTATGCTGATCCAATATATAAACGCGTTTTTCTAGTCGATGAATGTTTCAAAATGAAATTAAAAACTGCTACAGACAATGCAAAGCCCAATCCAAAAAAGCCAAAATAAAACCAAGCGAATTTGTTAAAGAAAGAAATATTCGAACTAAACATTTTTGATGATTTATACAATGCTCTGTTAACAATAAAGCCAACATCGGTGGATGGTGGTATTGAAAACTTATTTTTTAAGGAACTGTAGTGCGATTCCGTAATTCCGATTTTTGTCGTTACTTTATAATATTTCAAAGCAAATAAAATTTAAATTAACAACTTTTGTAGGTATCTTTTGTCAAATATTAAAAAATTACAGAATAACATTTTTGGTAATTCAATCGACATTTATCGTTAGTTATCGAAATCGTTAAAAAAAAGTTAAAGAATAGCACTACTGATGTATTTTTTATTTGATATTTTATATTTATTTTTAATTCAAAATAAAAATATGTTTTTGTTTTAGTTTTAGTTTGCAATGCACAAATTGAATAAACGTGTGCTTTTTGATTCAATTTTTAATAAAAACTTCCTTTTGTTGAAAATGAACGTGTTAGATTTCTACTTGTTATTTTAGAAACTATTTATGTTTTGAATCTGTTTTCATTTTGTCAATTTATAGAAAATATTATTTTTAATAAAACAATTTACTTCTGTTCAAACATTCAAATCGAATACCCGGAATTTATTCTACTTCCACCATTTTTAATACCTTTTAACAAAAAAAAAACATTCCTTCCAAACAAATTTCTTTTTTTTTTGAATAAAAAAAAAACAAGTCTCCCAGAAATTCCTGGAATTCCCCGGAAATTTATAATCTTTCTCGGGAATCAAGGAAAATTAAAAAGTCCGAGAATTCCCAAACCCTGGGTATACCCACTAGCAGAAATCTACCTTCCAATAAATATTTTGTACAAATAAAATTATGAAGCCATATTTATTATATTGGAAAAAATGTTTTGTTCTAAAAATTTCAGTTAAAAGTAACATATCTAAAGTTTATAAGCAATTTTTTTAATTTTGTGCCATATAGTATGTACATATTTCATATTAAGATAAAAGAGTTTAATCTTTTTTCAAATAACTTTTCTAAAAAATAACGAATTTCCATGAAAAATGCGTTAATCGAGGGCTTCACCAACATTTTCAAAACATAAATTATTTTTAAGAAAGCTAAAGAATAACGTCACTTTTTTACTTTGTTTTCCTTATCTGTATCTTAGGCGTCAGAGAGAATAATAGTAGAAAATTTATCATTCGACCCAGTGATGCATTTTGAGTTTTTTTGTTTTGGGCCAAATTGACAATTTAAAAGGGCCAAAATACTATTGATAGGGCCACAGGAATGATAAAGTTAGTACTATAGTACTTTTTTTTGGTACTATTTGATCCGGAAAAGTACCATGGAACTCCTTTGACTCTTTTAGTACTATTTACATATAAATAAAAATTAAAGATTGAGTTTGAATTTTAACGTCTTTTTCACACAATTGCAATTAATACTATAATTAATATGCAATTTTATTTAATTTTAATTGTGAAAGACGTGGTAGAGAAGAATGAGTGTATTTTCTAAAAATCATAACTACATTGTAAAATTTTCAATTTTTCTGAATCAGACTGCGCAGTTTCTGGTATTGAACCTTCGTGAGTGACCCTGTTTTTTGAATAATGTAATATTTATTATGTTTTTATTTGTTCGATTGCGTCTATATGAAATTTTCTGTGCAATCACTGAACGTGGTATAGATAAACTGATTTCTAATGCCACATGACTCGCACCACACGTTAGACAGAGCGCTTTAGCGCACTGATCTATCGTCAGGTCAAGTTTTGTTGTGATTAAAACTAGTTTTATTCAATACACGGCGTTTCTGTTCTTGCATACATAATCTCAGATGTACAACTCCAACAACACAACAGTTCTATTTTTAGAAACTTCAGAGAAATTTCAAGATTCAACATTTAATTCAATTACCCATTCATAAATTAACATTTATCAAATGTATTTATTTGGATCCAATCGTTGTAAATGTAATTGATTAAAGATAATTTTATTTGAGTTCGAGTAAAAAAAAAAGTGTTCGAAAAGTGAAAAATAAATATCTTAAAAAAGTACAATTGAAAAAAGGCCATTGCCAACATCTTCAAATTTTGCATTGTGATACTAAAATCGAATGAGTAATGAAATAGATTTCCTTGCAAAAAAAGGTGAATTTAAGAAATAGTCTGATAATTTTTATTAATTATATAACTAAAATCAACTAAATTTTGTTTTTATATACAAATAAATTTTAAAAACGTTAATTTATAATAAAAACTTGTATTTAGTACTATGAGGTCGAAAAAGTACTATTTTTTATGCTGGTTGGTACTATTTGAAAATCCCATTTATCATTCCTGTAGGGCCATATTTTTTAATAAATTCGATTATTAGATTTTTACTAAAATAAAAA
This sequence comes from Delia radicum, assembly GCA_021234595.1. Classification (NCBI taxonomy): domain Eukaryota; kingdom Metazoa; phylum Arthropoda; class Insecta; order Diptera; family Anthomyiidae; genus Delia; species Delia radicum. Next base: position 38,157,167 of record CM037851.1, read on the forward strand.
TAATATTAATTTGTTAATTAGAGTTCGTCATTTTAATACTTTTTTAAAAATGCAAGACAAATCCCTCTAACAATAAAGTTTAACATATTTTATGAATTCTCATAAATTATTTCCGCTCTTGCGATAACATAACATTTTTAAAAAGCCTCCAAAAACACATTTTTTTAATAAAAAATTAATTGCGGCACTTCTTTTAAAAATTTGGACAAATATAAAAAGATTTAAAAATGTTATCGTCCTGCATTCAAAAATTTTAAAACCTGACCTTCTGGTACGAAAATATATGATTTTGAATGCGATTTTTATAAAAAATTAAACAACTCCCCGTTTCTCATTCTCTAATGAACTAGCATCGAATAAAAAAAATCAGGCAAATTTCATAAAAGTCTGAACTAAACGGTTTAAAGTAGTTAGTTCAATTTTGAGCTGAAAGGGCCAAAATAGATAAGAAAGTACCACAGGGCCATCAAGCAGTCAAAAGTACCACAAATGGCGCTATTGTGCCACGTTTTGCATCACTGATTCGATCGGAGTGGGATAATTTGCTCCTGTTTTTTTGTACGGTTTTCTCATCTTGCTTTTTGTTTATCTATAATTGAAGTGAGTTATTAAATATAAAATTTCATTAATCTCAATTGCTTAAAAACAATATTTGCATAATATCTTACTGCATTATAATTAAAATTTTTAAAATATTATTAAAAATTGAAATTCCCGTATTTATTAGCAATTATTTTATTATTTGATAATTTATTTTCGATTTTTTATGTTTAACAATTTACCACATGTTTAAAATTTCTTTATTTTACAACCTGCCAAGAATATAAATTGCATTTACTAGCATTCAACACACCCACCTAAATATAATAAATAAATTGTAATATAAAGTTTTCCATACTTAACAATACACCCAATTTTTCTATTCTTTAAAATTTATACTTTTATTAAATTTTTATTACACGTGCAAATCATTCAACCAAACAACAAATAAAGGTGAATTTAATTATAACTACACTCAAAAAAAGTCTACAGTTAATACATGACATGTTGTTTGTGTAGTAATCAGTAGTTGTTGTTTTCAACTGCAACTACTATTATTACAGTTATTTAAAACAATAGCTATAGAAAAATACTGGGTTTTTGATAACAGTGTTAATAGTTTGTAACAGTTGTAATAGTAGATTTCTTTTGTTGATTTACTTGAATAAACGTCACTTCATTGCTAGGTCTGTCAAAAAAACAGAGTAGTATTTGGAAGGTGACAAAGCCAATTGTGATAATATTTTGTTGTTGTTTTTGTTTTTTCTTTGATATTTTAAATTTTAAATCACGCTAGGAGCGAGGACAAGAAATTCTCATTGAGTTTGTGATTTAACCTAACAAATATCTCTAGAAATTCTAATAACAAAGTCCCCTGAAGATTTCCTTGGGCAGGAATGAAATCCGGGTAGGGACAAGCCTACGCAGATTGTTTTTCACAATTTGATAAATAAGTTTTGGGACTTTAGCACATTTAATTACTATAAATGCAATTAATGTTTATCCCGATGAAATTAAATTTAAAATAAGTAGATAATAATTAAAAAATTTTATTGTATCTCCAATGCATAAAAACGTAAAAACTGGTGTACCGTTAAGAATTTTTATTTTACATTTTAAGTAGGATGTAGGAAAAAAATGTGAGAAAAAATTTTATTGTCGGTTTGAGGTCATGTGGATAAATTATTTTAAATAAATAAACAAAAGTTTTTAATTTTTATTCGTTTATTTATTAATTCTTTCGATATTTTGACAGAAGTCTTCTGTCATTTTCAAGGAAAATTTTAAATAAATATACGCGTACTAATGTTTGTAATTAACCACCTACAAGTGCACCAGTTTTAATTAGGACGCGTATATTTATTTAAAATTTTCCTTGAAAATGGCAGAAGACTTCTGTCGAAATATTGGAAGAATTAATAAATAAACGAATAAAAATTAAAAACTTTTGTTTATTTATTTAAAATAATTTATCCACATGACCTCAAGCCGACAATAAATCAAAAAACTAACAATAAAAAGGTCAACTAAGAAGACAAGAATGGAGCAAAATTGATTATTAATAGGTTTTTTGTTAAATACTAGTATCAACCTAGCTAATATGTTTGATTTGCTTTATTTTTGTAAATATACGGAGGTTGAAAGCTCGTTATAAATTGAAAATAACATAAAAATAATCTCGATGTATATAAAAACAAAAAACTAATATAACTGTAAAAAAATATTACTTGAGCCAGAGTACATACTAAATTTTTTTTATATAAATAGAACATTTTTGGTCTTCAAAGTTTAGTAACGTCATGATGCTTGTTAGGAAAAGACCTAACCACGTGGTTGATTACTAAGAAGACAAGAATGGAGCAAAATTGATTATTAATAGGTTTTTTGTTAAAGTTCTGCCTATTATATAGGCTCTAGCTTTTCTAAAACTTCGGGTTCTGATGAGATCTTTAGCCAGATCGAAATACTAGTATCAACCTAGCTAATATGTTTGATTTGCTTTATTTTTGTAAATATACGGAGGTTGAAAGCTCGTTATAAATTGAAAATATACATACTGTTAAATTGTGCGCCCCGGTAGGCTAGTTGGTAGCATGCTGGCTTATCAGTGCGGGGGTCGTGGGTTCGATTCCCACCAGAGGCACTGGTCTGTTTTCGCTACAACGCGCCGAAGGCCATAGTAGCTAGTGCTCGGTTAGGGTAATAGGATATTATTTGTAATTATATGATTATTAATTAATAAAATAATAAAATAAAAAAAAAAAAAAAAAAAAACATACTGTTAACAAAAAATTTTATTATTAATTTATGAAGAGGGGAGCCGAATAAGGGTATACAAACCAAAAAACAAATTGTTCACGAGAGAAGAAAAACATAGGATAAACATATCTAAACTTGATATTTTTAAAAAGTTTTTTTAGCATATCTATAAATCTAGAATAAATCTATTGGTTGCAAAAATTTTAACTAGAAAATGAGCAAAAAAATGGAAGTAGGGTATACAGACCAATTAATGTTCGAAAGCATATTGGAAAAATTATGATTTGGTGCGGTATTTATTATCTGATTTTGACGAAACAACATAATTTATAAGTTGGAAAAGTTTCAAGGATATTATTTTAAAGAAATAGTAGGGTACAGATAAATGTAACGGTAATTAGTAGATTTTATTAGCCAGTAATGTAATTATAATAATAATAATAAACTTAAATGCGATGAAATACCGCTTTAGGTGACTCTAAATTCATAATTTTTTTTTAACCTTTTGACGACCACAATGAAGTATAGGGCACCAGATCAACATATTCAGATTTGAGACCACATTGGTCCAATGGCTTGGTATGACCTGAAAGCTACAACTTTTTTCCATCGATTCAATCAACTTTGTGCTCCATCGATACAAAAAAAAAACGGTTGAAAAATGTTACGAAAAATTTAACAATACCAACCATTGGTCATTAAAGTTTTAATAGAAAACAATTGAATACATTTAAATAAAAGTTAAACGCTACAATATTTACCATTTTCGCTTTAAATACTCTGAAAACTAACATTTAAAACATTTTATTAACGTTGTTCTTTATTTTGGATATATACCTTTTTTGATGTTCCTACTTTAAATACAAACAGCACTTGCAATAACGGAATTTTTGCAAATTTAAAAAGCTAAAAAAAATGAGGATGTTATATCAGCACTTTGTCAATAAGATCTTTGTTTTACTTTTATATTTTCAAAATGTTGCTAAAAAGAAAAAGTCTATGCAATTTATTAAAAAAAAAAAAAAAAATACTGGAAAAATATAAAAATACTACCGAAAATTTTAATTGTAAAGTAATTATTTTTATACAAAAATGCAGAAAAATAGCTAAGTTTTTATCCAAGTATTTGTAAATGTGCTATTTTAGTTCTATTATATAATGTAAAAAAAAACGATTCCCAAAATGTGGTCTGTATGCCCTTATTCGAGTCCACGCTTCATATATATTTTTAAAATATCGAAAAGATAACTGTTAAAAAACAGTAGTTTTTAGCAAATTTTTCCAGTTGTTTGTTTCCAAATCTTCATAGTTAAAAATTGTCAGTTATTTTTACTACATTGTTTTTACTGCACTCATTTTTAAATATTTTAATCTAAAATTATTTTTGTTACATTTTTAACTGAATTCAAAGTTGTTTTAACCGTCATTTTCAGCAGATTCAACTATCAATTTTTTTTGAGTGTGGTATACCTTGGCATACAACAATTAAAACAGCAATAGGGAATACATGGATGTTTGTGTTTTATAATTGGGGAATATGTTAACTATAGGGGGGTAGACTTGAATTAACAAAATGAAAAGTATTTTAAACTAAATTATCTTATCATGTGAAAATTCTTGAACATTTTTCTGCAATTTATTACACATTACATTTATTTGAGTGTTCACATGCCATTTTAATTTAATTAAGTTTCATTAGTTTTTTTTGTTTTTTGGTAAATCATCGATTTGTTAAAGATAAGAAATTATTGACATTATCAATTGCTCTAACAGACTTATGTGGGTTAAGATTTCCATTAATAACAGTTACAGCCATACCTAAACAAGAGTGGCAAGCGTTTTCTAGCTGTCAAAAATTCTCATGCCCATACAATTTGTATGTAGCATCCCGAAATAACGCGGCGGCAAGGCGGCGGCAACTCTTTGCAATTGGAAAATCCGATTTTGACAGAGCGTTTCATAGTGAAGTTAGTTGCAAAAGACAACAAGTGTAAACCAGGGATGGCAAAGTTGATACTATAGTACTTTTTTTTGATACTATTCGATGTTCCAAAGTACTCCCGCGACTCATTTGATACTATTGGACGATTTAAAGTTTTTAATTCATTTTATTTTTTTAGTTTTTATTAATATATAAATTTTATTAATATATTGCTCGCAACTTCATAAATAAAGATGTGTTAGATAATTGCACACCGTTACAATTAAATATCCACGATAACCATATTCCGCTAAACGACGTTTTTTGTGGTACGGAAGTGGATTTGTATATAAATACAAATCAGATTGAATCCGGCACTGTAAATCATATAAAAGAAAATTCCAAAAAATCTTATATTAAATTTTGTGAGGATTTGAAGACCAGAGTAAATTTTGATAATGAAATTTTAATTTGGTTCATTAAGCTTTCACCTGAAAACGTTGTTGCGGAAAATTTTGGATAAAAAATTTTCCAAACGAAGAAAATAATTTTGACGCCATTAATATCCAATACAGAGCGTTGGCAGATTGGCAAGAACTAAAACTGTCTAGAAAGGAAAATATATGTAGTTTCTGGTCGAAAGTATCTAAAATTAAAAATGAGTTAAACAAATATTTGTTTCCCGATATTTTAAGAATTGCTGCAGGTATTTTATCCATACCACATTCTTCTGCAAACGTTGAGAGAATTTTTCCATACCAAAATCTGATTAAAACCAAAGGCAGAAACAGACTTCATGTTCCAACAGTATCAAATCTAATATAAACAAAAGATTTATTAAATGTAACAAATTCTTGTTGTTACAATTTTAAAATCTAACAAGTTATTATCAATCAATTTATAAAATTCTTTTTTAGCTGTATTGATTAATTTAATTTGGATCTCATTTGGAGTTCTTTGTTCCTGTACATTAATTTAAAAAATATACTTTTTTTAAAGTAAAACTTTATTTTTTTATAAATTCATATAAACATAAATTTATGTTCAATAATATTTAATGTTATTTTAATGCATTTTGTATGAATTTTAAGAAAAATAAAATAAAAAATAATTTTAGTACTCTGAGAGTCGAAAAAGTACTATTTGAAAATTTTATTGGTACCGAAACGAAATTCTCATTTCTCATCCCTGATATAAACAAAAAAATAAGACAGAAAAAAATATATTTGTTATTTATGTATATATATATATTATATTATTATTTATATTATTATTTATATATATTTGTTATTATACAAAACACAAAACATAAATCAGAAACACCAATATTGTAATGTACTTTATTGTCAAAATAATCAGGGTTGTTATATTTTTTATTTTGATAACCCTGTTTTTATCGATTTGACGTAGCGTTGCCGCTCTTGTTTAGGGATGACATTTCAGCGTTAACGCTAGGCGGTAAAAAACGTTCCGCTTGCCGCTCTTGTTTAGGTATGGCTGTTAAGGGGGGGCATTACATTCGCAGCAGAGAAAACAGACCTTTTTTTAAAAACTCATAACTCAGTCAAAAACAAACATTTTTCCAAAAATTTTTTATTATTGTAGAGAATTGAACAAATTACAAGAAAAAAATTCAAAAAAATATATTTTTTACTCCAACATGGTTTTATAGAGCTCCAAACTGGCGGCAGAGAAAAAACGGAGCCTCGTGGTTGCAGCGCTGGGAGTCGCAAAAATTGTCCGATCTGGAAAAAAAAAATTACTTTTTTAAATCTTAACAAAATTGGTTATCGTATGACACGAGCTTTTTTTAAATTTTTTTTTTCAATTTTTGGTAATGTTCCAAATTTAAAAGTGTGTTTTTTTTGAAAAAAATATTGACTTTAAAAATTCATAAAAAATCGAAAAAAAGCTCGTGTCATACGATAGCGAATCAAGTTTAAAGAAATACAAAAAAAAAAGAAATACAAAAAATGAACCCGCTAGTGCCGCAACCAGTACGAAAAACATGGTTTCGAGATAAACGCGTTCAAAGTTTGTGAACAAAGAAAAAAAGGTACGTAGGTAGCGCGAAAATTAAAAATGCGCTCTCACTAATCCGGCTCTAACTTTTGAACCCGTAGGAATTTTTCCATTTTTCTTAGAATCTTATGAATATTTACTAAAATACAAAATTATAAAAAAAGTCGATTTCAAAAAACGGCCAATGTCATGTCCCCCCTTAAATGATATTTTCAATACAAAAATGTAAAAACGATTAAAAAATTAATTAAAAATACTCTAAGTTCCCCGCCAAATCAATTGTTGCTCGCCACCTGACGGAGAGTTGGCGAAAATATTGAAGCTTTTTGGTTCATAGCCCTGATTTATTATTTTTCTTCGGTGGGTTAATTGCTATGGGAACACCAAAGGTGGACTCTGCGATACATATGAGGAATGGAAAACTCACACATATTATATTTCGAACCTGAAACCATCTGTGTAATAGTTCAATGCAGCTAACCATTAAACCACAACGCACACAAATCGCCTTTTTGACTACATTAAAACAGAAGTAAAAATGTAAATGAAATGAAAAACATATCCAAAAAGTGGGTCAATGCTAACTGATAATCCAAATTTTGAGGTATTACAAACCTAACATTGAATTATCTGTCTAAGTATCCTTCATTCAGCTCAAATCTATTATAAATTTTTTTGCAGAAACAAAGGGAGATCCTATCTGGGTTATTGTTAAATGGATGTGTTATCTTAAAAATAAATCTGTTAACTTTACAAACTTTTAGTTATATTCGATGTGAGTTCTAGTTTATTGAATATAGAATTTAACTCTGTAAAATTAGCAAAAAACTTTTACTAAATATTTGTAGACTCAAAATAGCAAACAAAAACTGTAATATTTACAAAATTTTTGCTATATTTACCTCAAATTTAATAGAATGCACATAACAGTTTATTTTGCTAAAAGCAACAGAAATTTTTGCTAAAAAATTGTAGATTGCTTATTTTATAAGCGCAGACTTTTATTCGCATTAAAAAAAACTAAAAATTTCACATTTTTTGATGACTCTTTTGTTTATCAATATTTAGTAAATGTTTTTACTAATTTTAGGAGATTATATTACTAATATTTAGTAAAAAAAATCTGCTAATTTTAGCAATTTTTTCTGCACGCTCATTTTTAACTAACTTGTAGTAGTTTTTTCTTTGCTATTTTTACAGGTTTATTTCTATGAGTGTAATAAAAGATATAAAATTTTAGGTTTTTCTTCAGGAAAATATTTGATTCTGGAAAAGGTTTAGGTTTAAACGATTGGAAATGTCCTCTTACCTCCCCCTTCATGGATCCGCGCCTGCTTTAGTAAAAACTCAAAGTTTATTGAACTAATTGAATAAAACGATAAATTCAATTATGTGATATGAATCAAAACAATTTTTTTTAGCAAAGAAATGAAAATATATTTTGTAGGTATATTTTTATAATTTTTTTACCATTTATTTTTTTTATAAAAAAAAGAATGACGTAAACATAAATAAAAACAAATTGCAATTTTTTTTATGAATGAGCATTATTTTGAAATTTTATGGAGGAAAAAATAATTTACACAACAGTTTGTTTTAATAAATTTTTAAGTTTAGTTATTTATTAGCAGGGCAGCGACTTTCATGCAAATGCATGTTTGCAGTCAGTGTCCCAAAAGCGAATTTGACTAAATATTTTGTTATAAATGCATATTTTTGCATATTTAGCTACAAATGCATATTTAAATTCATATTTTGCATTTTTGTTACTTATTTTGCATATTTTTAATAATTTTGCATCTTTTGTAAAAATTTAAATTAAGATTTAATTAAAAATAAACGAAAGGAAGAATGCGTGGCGTTTTAATTGCAGTAAAAAAGGAGCATAAATCTTACATTTGTTTCGATTGATATTGTGTTGGATCAATTGCTTGTAATTGTTAACGAATATAATTGTATGCTTTTTGTTTGTGTGTCATATATTCGACCTCAAAGGTCTTTTAAATTATACTCTGCCCATGCAGATAATATAATCAAGTTGTGAGAGAAAATGTTTGGCGGTACTAGATATGCCTTATTTGGTGATTTCAATTTAACTGATTTAATTAAATAATAATTTTGGTCTGGGGTCCCCATAGTGAAAAACATTTTAGTTGTATTGAGCTAATTCAGAAAAAGTTTATTATATTCGCACTATCGCCCTTGAATTATCAAATACCGAAATATAAAACGAAATACATATTAATTAATTTATTCATAGTCTGTAAGGAACAAGTTTTCTATAGACTTAAATGAAATAAATAAAATTGCAACCCTTAACATACTCGTATCATCTAGATGTCATTTGTTAGACATTTTTATTGGATGCCATGTTTAAACCAACGCTCTCGAGCAATTAATCGTTTTTAAAAATCCAAAAATTTTAAGTGCATATTTTTTGGATTTTTAGTGCATTTTTTTGTGTATATTTCGATTAAAGTGCATATTTTAAGCTCCTATTTTGGATTTTTATTGCATATTTTAAGAGCATATCTTCGATTTTTTAGTGCATGAAAGTCGCTGCCCTGTTTATGAGATATATTTGCAATTTGTGATTTCTCGCGTATGTTTTTGCTAGTTTAAAGTAAAAATATTCGTTTGTTTTATTTTACACTCAAAGAATTTCGTCGATAGAATCAAATGAAAATACATAAAATTTAAATAAAAACGTTTACTAAAAATCTTTGAAACAACTTATTATTGATTACCGGCAAAACAACCAGATGTTAGGTATAGGTTTTATAGTCTTGCATATAAATAGAAGTCTAGCATATTTTAATTTTATGCACGCAGAAAAAACACACTTTTGAATATGTTTGCAAGTAATATGTTTACAATGATTTAAATTTTCAAACCTAAACAAAGATATATTTGCAATTTTAAAATTTTTAGATATCTTTTCTTTCTTCTTTTCTTTTCTTTTTTTCTTATATATATAATTCTTCTGAAAGTGTGTTAGTAACTGAACTCCTCCTTAACGGCTGGGCCGATTTCGATGAAATTTTTTGTGTGTATTTGAGTTGGTCCCTGGATGGTTTAGATTTACAATTGACCTATATAGGTACAATGGGCGTGGCACCTCCCATACGAAGTAAAAATTTATTATTGCATATCTGGAGTACTATTACAGTGGGAGTCTTCAAACTTTGTGTGAGCTACTTTGATAATAATGTGCATAATCTTGCAAAACGTGGCCGGGATCCAAGCAATGGGCGTGGCACCTCCCATACGAAGTAAGAATTTATCATCGTATATCTCGAGTACTATTACAGTGGGAGTCTTCAAACTTTGTGTGAGCTACTTTAATAAGAATATAAATAATCTTGCAAAAAGTGGGCGGGATCCAAGCAATGGGCGTGGCACCTCCCATACGAAGTAAAAATTTATAATTGCATATCTGAAGTACTATTACAGCGGGAGTCTTCAAACTTTGTGTGAGCTGTTTTGATAATAATATGCATAGTTTTGCAAAAAGTGGGCGGGATCCCAGCAATGGGCGTGGCACCTCCCATACGAAGTAAAAATTTATTATTGCATATCTGGAGTACTATTACAGTGGGAGTCTTCAAACGTTGTGTGAGCTACTTTGATAAGAATATGCATAATCTTGCAAAAAGTGGCGGGATCCAAGCAATGGGCGTGGCACCTCCCATACGAAGTAAAAATTTATAATTAACTGTGGTTAATTAAACTCTGCTATTTGTTGAAAAGTCATTAGCCTTAAATACAATTTTAGGCAGGACAACGTCTGCCGGGTCAGCTAGTTATATATATATATATATATATATGTTTGCAGCCAAACATACATATGTTTGCCGATATTCGTTTTCCGCTAGATCCAAACATATTTACAGGCAAACATAATTATATTTGCCAGCAAACATGTTATATTAGAAACATAGGAAACGAAAATAATTTAGTATTTTGTTGTTGTGGTCCATACAAGATCTGCAAAGGTAGCTTGCTACCAAGAGTGTACACCGCTAGTTATTTTGAAGTAAACAGTTCATTTTTGTTAGTTATTTTAAAAATAGATAATTATTTCAAGTTTTTAAAATGTCTCGTTTAGTTTATATTTGTTTTTATTGATATGTTCATAGTTTGCAAATAAAAATTAGAAAATTTCATTGAATCTTCATTCAAAAAACTTTTTAACTCTAGTACCGTTTGAAATTTTGACTTTGTATTTTAAGTAGAATTTACGAAATACAAATTTTTATTGTAATTGAAACAAAAAAATTTTTTTATTAAAAAATATTTTTAAAATACCGAAAAATTGTAGTAGTTTTTACCGTTGTTTCAAAATTTTTGTATTATTTTTTTTATGACATTGTTAGTAGTTTTTACTGCATTTGTTAGTTGTTTTTCAACAGCTAATAACAACTTCATTTTTAGTTATTTTGACGGTAATTGCCTTTGTAGCCTTTTTAACTGAATTTACAGTTATTTTAACTTTCATTTTCATTAGATTCTACTGTCAAACTTTTTTGAGTGTAGTTAAACTTTAAAATAGCACTGTTTAATGCACGAATAAACGATATGTAGTTAGTTGGACTATTTCTTTAAGTGTAGTAATAACGAAATATGAAACAAGCAATACAATACTTTAAGGTCATTCGTTACTGACCTTATTTATAATTATAAAGGCTTCATTACTCGAGCGGATACGTTGCGTAAACGGACTGTAACTCCATTCAATGTGTAAAAATAGTACATATGTATAATATATACAGTCTCTGTTTTACATACTAAATAAACAAATCTGTCATCATTTGTTTAGTATGTAAAACAAAGACAACATATTGTATGTAGGTTAGGGCGGGTCGATTTAAAAATCGCTCAACGTTCAAGGAAAATCGTATTCTAGGGATCAAAATAAGAAACTTTGCCGAAGGAACCATACTTCTAAAACGAATTCTGATGTCCCGACTTTTGACCCGTAGGGTCAAATTTTGAAAAAGCCCACTTTGATATTTCAGAAAGTAGGAGGAATCTCTCCAAGATTATGGGAGCTACTTCTTCTCCGGGAGACGCGCTAGCATATTAATGCATAAATCATCATTCTAGGTGACCGTTAAGGGGTTAAAATTTAAGTTGAAAGAGAGCCTTTTTAATCGGGTTTTTATAGCAAAATGTAAAAATCTCGGGATAGAGATATTTCAGAAAGTAGGAGGAGTCTTTCCAAGATTAGGGTCTCTATTTCTTCTCCGGAAGACGCTCTAGCAGATGCATGTATAAATTATATTCGATTGGGGTTGGATTCGATTGGGGCACTCTAAATGGGTCAAAGTGGAATTTTTCGAAATTTGACAATACGGGTCAAAAGTTGGGACATTAGAATTCGTTTTAGAGGTATGGTTCCTTCGGCAAAGTTTCTTATTTTGATCCCTAGAATACGATTTTCCTTGAACTTTGAGCGATTTTTTTGCCTCCATACAAATCGACCCGGCCTAATGTAGGTACTATTTTTACACATTTTATGGAGTTACAGTCCTTTTACGAAATGTATCCGCTCGAGTAATGAACCCTTAAATGTTAAATAAGCGAATAATCCCAGTGTTAAATTGAAGTCCAAAAACTTTCATAGCATAATTGAAACCTTTTAAAATTATATTTTTAAAGTTCAAAAAATGTTTAAATAGGTTCCAAAACTCTTTAAAATTAAGAGTCAATTAATTTCGTGAATGACTGAATCATGAATAAAAATTGGAACGCTCTGAAAATGTTCATATTTGAAAAATCTTTTAAAGTTATACAAGGTGGCGCAAAAGTAATCCTCCTATCAGAAAGTGCTATAAATTTTGCGATTGGCCCCTAATGTCAGTTCTGTTTTGACATTTGTGTAGTAAACACATGCGAAATACACGTTAATAAACAATGTTACGCTACACTGCTCCAGAACGCGGAATATTGGTGACTATTTATTTGACCTATTTATTTGACATTTTTCATCAAAAATAATCATGAGTGATGAGGCCCATTTCCATCTTAGCGGGTACGTAAATAAGCAAAATTTACGCTTCTGGGGCTTTGAAAATCCGCGTGTAACCCACGAAGAGCCATTACACCCGCTCAAAGTCACTGTATGGTGTGCTGTTTTCGCTGGAGGAGTCATCGGACCTTTTTTCTTCGAAGACGTCGCAGCCAAACGGTTACTGTGAATGGTGAGCGCTACAGAGCAATGATCAACGAGTTCTTTTTGCCGCAACTTGATGAATTGGGATTGGAAAACATGTGGTTCCAACAGGACGGTGCAACGGCACACACTGCACGTGCCACAACTGATATGCTGAAGGATGCATTTCCCGGGCGCCTAATTTGCCGTTTTGGCGATTTGCACTGGCCAGCAAGATCGCCTGATTTGACCACTCCAGACTTCTTTTTGTGGGGCTTTTTGAAGTCGCGGGTTTATGTCAACAAGCCTCAGACTCTTGCAGCTCTTAAAGACAATATCCGTCAAGAATGTGAGGACCTATCGCCGGAAGTTTTGGCCAAAGTGATGGAAAATGCCATAAAAAGGGCTCAAATGACAATCAATTGTGGCGGCGGCCATTTACATGACATCATATTCTCGACTTGATGTAAAAAAAATTAAAATACCAAATAAAAATAATCCACAAGAAGAATCAAAGTTTTTAATTTTTTTTTTAAATTACAGCCAAAAAACATCGGAAGGTTATTTTTGCGCCACCTTGTATTTATGTGCGTTTAGAAATTTCTGGACTGTGATATTTGAAGTCTAGTAAAATTTTATAATCCATATATTTTAAAAATATAATGTATGTAACAATATTGAAGAACTAATATAAAATTTAAACTTTATATTTTATTGTTATCAAAATTAGGGCGAACAACTTTTCTAAAAAGTAACCAGAGTTAAACTTTAACCACAGACATTTCCATACAAAATTTGACATTCATAAATAGGGATGTTTAGACTGAAAAGATAATCTTATAAACAGTTGATCAACTGCACTGAAATAAGGCAGTTAATTTTCTCTTTACAATATTAACTTTTCAATCTAAACTTTGATTATTTTTAGATAAGTTAGCTGGTCTTAATATTGTAAACGAAATTCCGCATTAGATCAACGATTAGAGTAAAAATTAATAAATTACGCATAAAAAAACAACATACAAAAATAATTGTTTTTACTCTGCAGTAGAGTGTCCCAAAAATACTTTTGCTTAGTTACGCAAAAAGTTACCTCAAATAATAAAAGAGGGTGTCTATCATAAAATATTGACACAATTTCAACATCCTACGACTACTGGAAGGCTGTGCACCGCGATCGTTTGTGTTGGCTATTTCAACCAAAATCTTAAATTTTTTATCTTCCTATCGAATCATATGTAACGGTGGAATGAAGAAAGCAAAGTTTCCTGATTTTTGATATTAAGGATCTTTTTATATGAAAAAAAAAATATTTTTTCTTTCGTTGAAATATATGAAAAATCGCGAACATTATTCTAATAATATTGTAATATATACATATAAAAATATATTTAAAAATATAAATATACCAAAATTTATCTTAAACCGCTATAACTTTAAAAAGTATTGAAAAAAGTTTTAATTTGATATATATATATATATCAAATTAAACACATTGAACACATTTAAGTTGAAAAAAGTCAAAATAAAAAGAAATTTTTTCTTGACAATAGGGTAAACTTAAAGCTCCTAACTAGCCCTATAATTGTTAATTAGGTTGATTTTGAAAATTTTTTCAAGCCTTCGAGATAATCGCAAAAAACCAACCATTCGCAAAAAACCAACCATTCGCACGGGACAAAAAACAGAAGTGGTTTGCGCGACTATTAATTAAAACTCTGTTTTCAGCGAAACCTGAGGCAATATCAAAATGCGACTAATTTTAGAATGTTGGCTAATAATGTCTCTTAAAAGTTGTTAAATTTTACATCAAACTTATTTCTACTTTTTTTTTTAATTTAACTTTAATCACTGTCGCGCGGGACATGTCGCACGGGACCTATTTTTCCATCATCATATTTATGTTGTTTCAGTTGTTTTTTTTTTTAACAAATTATAAATAAATAAGCTTAGTGGGCGTTGTGGTGTAATGGTTAGCGCGTTGGACTTTTACACAGAAGGTCCCGGGTTCGATCCCCGGTGCCGGCAACATCAAAATAATATGTATGAGTTTTTTCTATCCCTCATACGTATCGCAATGTCCACCTTCGGTGTTCCCATAGCAATTAACCCCACCGAAGTAAAATAATGAATCAGGGCTATGAACCAAAAAGCTTCAATAAGTTCGCCAACTCTCCATCAGGTGGCGAGCAACAACTGTTCTAAGACTTATCATCTCGCGCAATTACAGTGTTGCCATGTCTGAATTCCTTCATCTTTCCCCACCTTTCATCTCTATACTATCCCTTTCCAAAGAAAGCAACACGCTAAATATAGGAAGTATTTCATAAGTGTTGCCTCTCTTTTTTTTTAAAAAAAAAAAAAGCTTAGAAAACATATTTTTAAATCAACAAAAGAATTCAGTGTATTTATTTTCATATAACAACGAACTTAACAAAAAAAAAATATGTATTTTGAACAAAGTATTGTGTAGTATTAATTATAATAAACAAAAATAAATTTAAATGAAAATAGTGTCAGAAATATCAAACACAGTTTTTTTCAGAATAGGCAGTGCTGTCTGCTTTTACTTCTAGACCATCGCAACAAAAGAAGTGCAACTGGGATATACCTGAAATGCTTTTAACTTGTTTCCATTTTTCGTCTAAATTATATAGCAAGGAATGCTCTTCAATCTGTTAGGATGACATAAAATACATTTTATCTGCTAGACTTTCCTTTTGATAACTGCTCCGACTCCATCGACGGCTCCCTTTTCATGTGAGCTTGCGAAAAAAATTCCATTCTATTGAGGAACATTCTAATTTGTTTATAAAATCGACTTTATACTCATCTATATTTAAATAATTCAAAAGTATGTATTTAAATAAATAAATCATTTATGTAAGAAAAAATATTTTTGTCAAAATTTTAAAATTCACACTTACCATGTCGCACGTGACCAACTTTATTTAAGAACCAGGATCAAATATTTTATTTTTGTTCAAAAATTTTTTTTTTATTTTAATTGTAATAAAAATATGTGTTTGTTCTCAATATTTGATGAACTTTTGTCATGTCCACTTGTCGCACTATTTACAAATGTTGTTTTTCAATGACGCACGGGACATCGAAATATGTAATAAAGCAAAGCAAAAACTTACTGTCGTTTTTAATTGCAAAGTTTGTTATCCATTTTTTTAGCTCTTTGTATCTCCAGAAAGATTTTTGAAAAGCAAAAGTCAATATTAAATGCTTCTATTTAAGAACTTTTATCAAAACAAATGGTGCAATAGAAATGGCCCAATGAGAAAAAATTGGCTTGCTCGACTTTATATTCGAATATCTCGAAATGGGTTATGAATAAATGTAAAATTTGTTCACGTTAGTTAAATTTGATTGTTTTCCTATGAAAATATGTTTAAACAAATTGGATTCAAGAACTTTTGGTTTTTTGGTCTTGGTAGACCTTTAGGTGGAATTGCCCATATGTATATATCAATTCGATAGTAAGTAACAAATTTTAAGATTTTGGTTGAAATCGCCAACACAAACGATCACGGTGCGCCGCCTGCCAGCAGTTGTAGGACGTTAACATTTTGCCAATATATTATGATCGACACACTCTTTCATAATTTTAGGTACCATAATATGATTTACATTAGGATTCCCATACGCTTTTGGGACACACTACTCTGCAGTTTAAATTAATATACTCTGTATTGTTGTTATTTCTTTTTATTTCATTTTGTAATCGTTCAAGTATTATCAAAAGCTATTAAAAATTTAACAAACAATCACAATAAAACGTTTTAACAACAAAACTACAAGAAATACAGTGATCGTCAAAAGAAAGTGTACATTAGAGGTGTTTTTGGTGGTATGGAGATTTTTTAAATCCGATTTTTGATTTCAATATAAAAATGATATACATATTTGAAATTTGAAGCTAATCGGATAAAATGTTGTGCCGGAAATCGAATGAAAATTGAAAATGTTTTTATATGGGGAAACAAATTTAAGTTTTTGCCAAATTTTTTTCATGTCGTTATAGTTTTTATTCCAGTTTTTATTAATTGATTTGAAGACAAAATTATGTTTTTAAAAGGTATAACAATCCATAATCGGTTAAGGAATAGCCCAGTAATAAATAATGCCCCAGATCACTAGAGTGCCAATTATTACTTGACCGAGATATTCGAGCACACATCTTCACATTTTTTTTTAAATTGATTACTGCAATATGTTTTGTTTATTTAATCGACTCATACATTTTAAGATATGAAATATTTTTTAAATTGATGTTGTAAACCTATCCTAAGGTGATGTCAAAAACGGACAACATTTTTGGGATATTTTTCAAATGTAAAATTTCAAATTTAAAAAAAAAATTTCTTTGACCATATCGAAAATAATGAGATTTGAAATTCAGATAATTGTTAAATGCATCCTAGAGAATGAAAATAAAAAAATTTAAAAATATCCCCCCGAAAACTTGGGTACAACAATTTTATTTTTGCAGATTTTTAGGAAATTGTGTTTTTTTGGTAAATATTTAAAATGGAAAATTAGTTCTTTTGGTACCGTTTGTTGTTTTATTTCATTATCATTACTTAAGGTTGAAAAGAAAAATTTTTGGACATCATTAACCCATATGGACCTGCGGTTCCATATGACCCCAGATTTATTTATTTCAATTTATAGAAAACGTCAAAGCTTTGCTTACTACTATTGAATTTTCAGAAACGCGATTTGAAATATTATAACGCCATGTGTGAAGCTTCTGTGCTAAAAATTTTGGTCAAATTGAACAACGTTAACCCGTGATGCAGTGCCAAAGACATCCCTTTAATCGATAACAAAAATATTCTAAACTAATTTAACCCTTAGACGCTTTTGGTGTCAAAATGACCCTAGGTTAAAAATTCTTTAAAAATATACTGTGCTATGCTAATATTTTTCAACAAATTGTGATTTTGACACGAATAGCATTTAAGTGTTAATTTAGTTCAGAATATAAAGTGTTGTATAAAATAATAAGTAGTCATTACCATGTTTTTGCTGGGTAGTTCAATACCATTTTCGAAGTTTTTTGACCCAAGTTGAATATAAAATTGTTAATACTGAAAAATTTGTGCCGATCCGGAACAAAAAAAGGGAAATAGTTATTAATAAATATATTCTAGAATGCGTTACAAAAGCAAATTAGCAAATAATGACGGTATTTGATGATGGTCGAACTGTACACTTTCTTTTGACGCTTCTTATATTTTTAAATTGAAATTCTAAACAAAATGAACTTACGTGTACACATTATTTTTAGGCTCACTGTATATCTTTTTTTCAGCAAGAAGCTATGGAGTACAGAAGCACGAGAAAATATGAGTCATATACAGACTTACTAAAAAAACCATGGATGTTAACCGATTCGATGCGGGTATCGGTTAGTGTAACGCTTTTGGCTTTTATTTCGGTAACGGTATTTTAGGGGTATCGATATTTCAGTTATTTCGGTAACAGTTTTTTAGCGTTAACGCTATTTCATTTATTTCGGTTACGGTATTTTAGCGGTAACGGTATTTTAGTTATTTCGGTAACGTTATTTTAGGGATAACGGGTTTTTAGTTATTTCGGTAACGGTATTTTAAGGGTGACGTTATTTAAGTTATGCAGGTAATGTCAATGCACACCGATATTTTTAGGCATATTATGCCCGAGTTCTAATGACTGGCTACTTTATTATCAAACTTTGGGGAAATATATCTATTTACAGCGATTTTTTTTCAGATCTTATCAGATTATTTCGGTAACGGTATTTTAAAGATAACGCTATTTCAATTATTTCGTTAACAATATTTTAGCGATAATGGTATTTTAGTTATTTCGGTAACGGTATTTTAGGGATATCGGTATTTCGGTTATATCGGTAACGTTATTTTACGGATAACTATATTTCAATTATATCGGGTACGGTATTTTAGGGATAACGATAGTCAGCTGAAAGGGTTTTGAATCGGTAATGGTATTTTAGCGGTATTGCCTGCCATCCATGAAATAAACTAGAAATCAAATCATAGAAAGTAGCAATTAAATAAGTTTAATTTCACTTTCGTGTTTTAATAACTGCCCTTATCAAATTAACGCTATCAACTTCAATTATCTAATGAAACATTTTTTTTGCGTTCAAAAATACCTTCTCCCATCTTGTCCTTGCCATTTGTAGAAACACTCAGAGAATATAAGTCGATAAATTCAAATATAATTAAAATAAATCTGTTTAACCCGTCTAAAGGTCTATTCGACGTCGTTACCCAGAGAGTCCAATTTACCCAAAACATCAACAATTTACACACAATTTTGACAATAGAAACACCTTATGGTAAAATTTGGTACCCACGTACCGGTATTAGATAAAGTGCCTAAAACACACTCAAAAAAATTTGACAGTAATATCTACGGAAAATGACAGTTAAAACAACTGTAAATACAGTTAAAAAGGCGATGAAGATAATTACCGTTAAATTTAGTTGTTTTAACTGTTGATAAACAACTAACAAATGTAGCAAAAACAACTAACAATGTCGTAAAAACAACTGACAATTTTTTAATACAAAATTTTTGAAACAACTTTAAAAATTACCTATAAAAAAGATTTAAAAAATTTTTTACGTCCTACCTAAAATACAAAGTCTAAATTCCCAGGTAGAAATTGCCAACCATACAAAAACGTAACTAAAACTCACATTGAATATAACTAAAATTTTGTAAAGTTAGCTGATTTATGTCTGCTGTTTTTATTTTTATTAATATTTAGCAAAAAAATTGCTATATTTAGCATTTTTTTCAAAATTATTTCTTTAAGGTAATATAACGGGTATTTCATGTTATTTTGGTTGGTTATTTTAGAATTAGTAGTATTTTTAGTTACGTTATTTTAAAGTAACGGTATTTTAAGTTATTTTTGTGTGTAACAAAAAGTTACACACAACACTTTATGGTAAAGTTTACTAACCGACGAACAGACCTAATATCTGCACAATAAAAGCTAAAATTTTAAATTTTAATTAATTGTGCTTTTAAGAAAAAGGAAATAATAAAACTTAACCCAAATCAAAACTGGCATTGAAAAACTGATTTAAACTAGTTTATCAAATAAATGGCATTAAATTATAATACAAAATGAATAAAAATAATATCCATTGATGTCCTCTTGAAGGATATGTCCCCAAATGGGGACAATCGGCAGAAGTGATATGAAACTGTTCAAACTAAATTTTTTAGCGCAAATTGTTTTTATACATTTTTTGCATTAAAAGTGTGATGTTCCTATACAAAATTTCAAAACAAATCTAATAATTGATATTTTAAGGATACTTTTAAATATCACTGTGATCTGTGCTTACATTATAGCTTGCATAGCCCTTTTCAACATGGATAGTATCCGATGCGATGCGGGTATCGGTAAGGGTACGCTATTTTCGTTTATTTCGGTAACGCTATTTTAGGGGAAACGATATTTCAGTTATTTCAGTAACGGTTTTTTAGCGTTAACAGCATTTTATTTATTTCGGTATCGGTATTTTAGCGGTAACGCTATTTTCGTTTATTTCGGTAACGTTATTTTAGGGATAACGGTTTTTCCTTTATTTCGGTAGTAACGGTATTTTAAGGATAACGTTATTTAAGTTATTCAGGTTATATCATTGCACATCGATATTTTAAACCCATTATGTCCGATTTCTAATGATTAGCTAGTTTATGATGAAGCTTTGGGAAAACATGTATCTATTTATGGCGATTATTTTTTCTGATTTTGTCGGATTATTTCCGTAACGGTATTTTAAGGATAACGCTATTTAAATTATTTCGGTAACAGTATTTTAGTTATTTTAACGGTAATTACACACAGAGAAAAATTCAGCTATTTGCCAACTTAAATTCGGTTATTACGACTCAAATTCGGTTATTACGAATTTCAGTCTGTTGGTACAACTGAACATAAGTTTTCACAACAAATTCGGTTAGTTCAACTTAATTTTAGTTACAACACCCAAAATATTCAGAAATCTAATGTAAATATAGTTGTACTAACTGAATGTATAAGTTGTTACCATTAAAATGCACTTTTCAATTCGGTTGGCACTTTATTTCTCTGTGTGTACCTTTGTCGCCTTTTTAACTGAAACTACAGTTTTAACTGTCATTTTCAGTAGATTCTACTGTAAAACTGTTTTGAGTGTGGTAGGATTAGTGTTTCCCAACCATGATTTTATTAGACAAATATTTAAGTATTTCAACTTAATTTTTGTTTAGTTGATATGGGGAAATAAGAGGACGATGAAAAGCGATAACTTTTCCGCCTAAAGCTTGTTTGCATTAGATGTTAAACAAAATTGTCGCTTTAATTAGCATTATTATGTTAAGCTTATAACAATGTTTTGTTAAATAGTTTAATAAACTAAAAATATATTTAATTTGTCTTTGTTTTTTTCATTCTCGTTTCAGTATTTCAATAATAATAAAACGGCTTCATACTGTCTTATCATAAAGTATGACCTTACCAACACGTCCAGCTCCGGCGCCACCAGGATCAAGAGCACAAAATGCAGCGGCAAATGCCAACGCCAGTCTAGAACAATTGCGTTTACAGTTACAACAACAGCAGCAATTACAACGTAATAATCAACAAAATGTCACAGTATCAAATTTAACCATTAAATTGCCACCACCACCAAAACAACCGGTGGCATTAGCACATAATGGTGGATCTAATACCGGTTCTATCACGCGAAAATTTCCCCAAGCACGTTATGCACCTGCTACAAATTGGGATGATTCACCATTTGATATTTTAACGGGTAATAATCAGACAGGAGTAGGTGGTGGGGGTATAGCAACAACTACAAATGGTAATTATAAAAAACAACCACCACCCAGACCACCACCACCTAAAATGTTACCAAAAAAAAGTGCTGCTCCCACACCACCACCAATACAACAATCTACTAATATTTTACAGAACATATTCCATCTGAAGAAGAAATCCTCTCGAGCAGCAACACCTAATGCAGCATCACGTATTTATGGTTCCGCCACATACGGTACTACAACAACAAAATCTTCTACTCATACAAATGGTTATTCTACTACTACTACATCGAGTTCAACAACAGATTGGAATAGTGCTTGGAATACTGCACCCAATTTTAGTTCTACATCTTTTTCCACACAACAATCAACGCATGAAACTGCGACACAAGATGCCCAGTTGATAAGCTTTGACTCTCCTCCAAGTTCACCAACATTTACACAGAAATCTAATAGTGATTGCTTAAGTGTGGATAGTTTTAGTTCAGATTCCAATTTTAGTTCACCCAACAATGGTAGTGTTTCACAACCAGAAAGTGGCTTCGAAGATGATTTTTCGGCGTCGGCAGGACGTTCTAGGCCAGCAACAACAAGTCCTTTAGATCCTTGGGGGACTTTAGATGCTTTTGGAGCTGCCGATAATACAACGATAACATCAACAACTACACAACCTCGTTATGGCAGTGTCATTGGTACTGCACCCGTTAGAAATCTCAGCACAATAAATACACGTATACAAAGCAACGGTGATAATCCTTTATGTAATGGTAAAAGTTTATTACCACCAGCTCCAACGCTTAATATGCCTACAATTATTAAACCTAAAATCTCACAAAAATCTAAAGCTCCAAAACCACCCCTCTTAGCAAAACCTACATTTGGCACAAACATTTCGTCGTCCGTGTATTCCAATAGTTTAGTAACACCACCTTCACCACCTATGCCCCAATGTGCACCACCACCTCCTCCATCAGCATTATCAGCAACTGGTTCTACACAGCATTCTTCTACTCCTTATTCAATTTTAGATGTTATAAACGGTAAAGTTGATGCTTTACAATTGAATTCTGGTTACGAAGAATATGATAGTGCAGCTATGGAACAACCCTATGGCATAGCTTTATACGATTTTGATAGTACCGAGGAAGGAGATTTATGTTTTAGGGTAAGTTTATTTAAAAATCAAAAAGGTTACAATGTAATTTTAAAACAATTTCGGAATTTAACTTAATATATTTTTCAAAAAAACGAGTTGCTAGACCAACATTAACAAACAACTTCATTATATCACTTAAAACTATAAAACCTTAAATATAATGTGTTCTAACAATATAAAACAGTTTGTATATAGCAAGTTTAACTTACAAAAATTAAAGTAACAAGTTTAAAAGAATTATTAAAGAATATGGCATAAACACACTTGATGCAGTTTAAAATGTTTTATAATTGTAAAAATTTTTTAATCGACCTTTCTTAGTTTTTATTTAAAATTTTTTTATTAGAAGTTTTTCTAATCAGGCTTTCAAGTTCATGGTTTTCAAATTCAAATAAAAGATTATTTCATATTTCAATCCGACGTTTCGTTGGGATTATTCCAACATCTTCAGGGATTTGATTTTATTGAATATATAATCTTTTTTGTCAAGTTTGCATTTAAATTTCTTTAATAATATTGGTAAAATACGAACAAACCGAACGACATTAAACACAATATTATAATTAATAAATAAATGTAAAAATAAATAAAATAAAATATCACAGATTAGAACTTTTCTTAATGTATCACAGTTGAAACTAAACTAAACTATTCAAAGTTAATTCTTATAATTGAAACCAAAAAAACAATTAACTAAATCTGCATAAATGGAAAGCAAATTTAAAAGAAAATAAAATGCACATTTTTGTATGTACCCAGCCAGAAAAATACGAACGGCAAAGCATTGGCCCAGTGCTTTCAACGGTGGCATGAGCGTTGGCAGAGCGTTGGATTTCTGAAGATTTAAGTGCTTTGTCAACCCCAAAATGATAACACCGGGCAGGGCTTGGCCGTTCCTTTCTTAAAACGTTGGCAAAGCACTGGCAATGAGCGCTTTGCCAGTACCAAAACCATAATTTTAAAACGTTGGCAAAGCATTGGTATAACAACCAATAAAGTGCTTTTTTAATGATAAAATAATAAATAATGATAATAAATTTGAAAACAAAAAACTCTATAGATTATTTGTTAGGACAATATCCTAATAAAGAAATATAGAGTATGAACCCCGAACTTGAATAATTTTAATGGCACAATTAAAGGTCGGAAAAAAACCATAATTTTTAGTTTTTAATAAAAATTATATCAAACTTATTATGAAATATTCTTTGGGAAATATTCAAGAAACCTTGGAATCGAGAATAGTTTTTTTGTATGTTAACATTTCTGGTTTCCAGATTACATCCATTAATCCTGGCAATGTTAGTTTACTCGACAATTGCAACATTATGATAGTAAACGAAATTTTTAGCACAAAACGTTCTAAATACAAAGTTTTATTCATTTAAAAGGCAATATTTTTAATGAAGTTAGCGATTCGTTTAATTATCCAGTATCATCAAAAGATGATTGAAAATAATATTGAAATAAATAAAAATATGGTAGAATTTAAGTGTATTCTTACTACTGTAAATAATGAAACATTTGCCATAACTCTTTTACATAAATAATAGCAATAAATTATGTAAAATAAATTTCAAAAATACTATTTAATTGTTATTTTTATTAAAACCTGCTAACTTATTAAATATAATAACAAGTACATGCATTAAATTTCGTTTTTATAAACGATTGTAAATTTAGTAAATCGATTGTAAATTTATTATGCTAACGTTTGTTAAATTTGCAAATAAGTACTGGCAATGCACTTTTTGCCAATGTTGGGAAAGCGTTCTAAGCCAGTGCTGTGCCAGTGCTTTTTTATTTTTACGGTTGTAAATTTTGTAAATCAAGTACTGGCAAAGGACTTTTTACGAACGTTGGCAGAGCGTTCTAAGCCAGGGCTGTGCCAGTGCTTTTATTATTTTTACGGTTGTAAATTTTGTTAATTAAGTACTGGCAAAGCACTTTTTACTAACATTGGCAGAGCGTTGTATATTAGTGCTTTGCCAGCACTTTATTTGTTGGACCATTGGCAAACAGTGCTCTGCCAGTGCTTGATTTTTCAGACCATTGGCAATTTCTGGCTGGGTAGTGTTTCCAAAACGGTTATTCAAAAACTCTATTTAACCGACATTAAACCCGAACATTTTAAAATTCTTTAACCTTAAAATGTAGTCAAAATAAAGAAAAATAAAAAGGCGCATGGCAGTTTTGAATTAAAAAAAACTTGTTGTGGACTAACTTTAATTTTCATATATGAGTAATTTCAAAAATGTTCTATACCTTTTAAAACTAACTCACAAGGGAGGTATACCAACCCGAACCGGCACATCTTAACGATCTTTCGATATGTTGTAGAGAATAAACATTTTAGGGGCCCGAGTTTTTTTAACTGCCCAATCTCATGTTTAGGCGTTACTATGTGGGGCCAAAATTACCCCATTTTACGTTTTTTTTCAGTTTATTTCGTACAATTTAATGTAACCATAGACAAATTTAGTATCATATGAAAGGTTTTTTGAAGTCACATTCATGACTATAGACTTTCAAGTACTTTTGTTATTCAAAAAAATGTGTTTTGAGTTATAAAAAACTCATTAGCAGTAGAATTGATGGCCATTTAATAGACGAAAAATTTTAAAAATTACTTGAAACTCAAAAGAGTTTTTTTTTATTAATTTTATTTTTTTGCAAATCAATTTTGGGTAGGGAAGTTAGAGTATTTTTGATAAATTTTCTATTTTTTTCAATTTGTTTGTATTGAAAAATTTTATTTTGTAGGAGAAAATGTCCCATTTTCCCTCCCCCTGGATCCGCACCTGATTAACGCGGATAGATTCAGCATGCTTTAACATCGCCTTAGACACGCACAAAATGTTTTCATTTCATACAATAACAAATTTTAAAATATTTTGCCTCGAAGTTATTTTAAAATTCCGCTTATACCAAATAAATATATATAGCGCATACTTTGTGAACGTACAGAGTTGTAATCATGGTTTAGCCAATATGGAGGCGTGAGTAGAGATATACTGCTATCAGAGACGCTTTAAAACATGTTAAGGAGAGAAGGAATCGTCTTAAAAATTGATACCCGCGGGTTTTAGGGTCGCTGATTTCGAATCTGGCATACGATTTTTAAAATTCAAAATTACAGATCCACCATTAATGATTTCAAAAAGTTTTAGAATTTGTTTTAAATTGTCACGCAATAGTTTTTCGTATCGCTGAATACGAATCTGACGTTACATTTTCAAAATTCAAAATGGCGGATCAAATATGGCGGATGATTTTTTGAAAAGTGGTCGAATTTTTTATAATCGAAATCTTAAATACGAATCTGAAATTAAATTTTCAAAGTACAAAATGGCGGATGATATTTTTGAAAAGTAATCTGTTTTGTTGTATATTATTAAAGAAAAAGTTTGGCGTGTAGCTGAATACAAATCTGAGTTTAAATTTTCAAAATGGTGGATAATTTTTTGGAAAAATTATCGGCTCCGCAACAAATATTTTTTCGGGACATTTTTGGATTCGCTGAACCCGAATCTGAAATCAGATTTTAATAATTCAAAATGACGGATTTTTTTGTTGAAAATATATCGGTTTTGTTAAAACATATTTATTTATCGGAATATTTTGAGTGATCCGAATCTGATGTCCTATTTTTGAAATTGAAAATGGCGGATCTAATATATCAGATGCATTTGTTTTAGGTAATCGGATTCTCTTTAAAATTGTTATTAAATCCAAATCAGAAAAAAATCTCAACTTACAGATAAACCAAAGCTCATATCAGGACTAAAGAAGAATTAATGACGAATTAATAAAATTTTAACCTTTTCTTTCATTAACAAAAAGTTTTATTTGGTGAATTCAATAAAGTGAAATGCAACTATAGAAAAATATGATTATGAATTCAAATTCGAAGGGATAATCTTTATATATTTATATACCTATATTGGCGGGTAACTGATTAAAATGAAAAATAGCTTTTTTAAAAAAGTCGTTTTTTTTGGAAACACCATCTGTGTGGCCTTAAAACATAATTTTTTAAAGAAGAAATTTAAAAATCTGTCAGAATAAGTAAAATAAGGAATTTACACATAAAAGTTGATCTACTAAAAATGGAATTAACTGCTCAATCAAGCACTAAACAAGTAGATTAAACCATTTTTCAATCTTTTTGATTAACAGTTAATCCAACTTTTTATCTGACCACTATTTCTAAACGATAGTTGCGGTTGGCAACGCTAAAAAATATCCATACAAAGTCAGGTTAAAAAGAAGCTGCTGCCAACAATGTTTGACATTTTCCTTGTTAATCTTATGGCGGATCGCTACTGTTGCCACCTTGCTATTTCAAACTGACACAGTTAATCTTTTAGCTGTCAAGTTAAACTTTTAACTGTCAAAAAATGCATATATAAACGAAGAAGATTAAAAGGGTGTATTAACTTTAATCAAAGAGATTAATTTCCCTGTCAAATTCCCTATTAAAGGTCTTAAGACGCATTTTTTATAATATTATGCCTACATTCTTTGAATTAATAATTTTTTTGTAAACCTCTTTAAATTTTTTTATTTTTTATTTTAGGAAAATGAAAAAATATATTTAATAGAACAAGTTAGTGCAGATTGGTTTAAAGGACGTACTCGTTCTGGCTGTGAGGGTATATTTCCCGTTAATTATATTGAAATCAAAGTGCCACTTTCTAACAACACAGAAAAATCAACAAAAACCGCAGCAGATACGCAATCATCGTCCGCCTCCACAACACCAACCTATAATACATATCAAACAACCACAAATAGTAATGATTTAAAAATTAAATCTTTATACAATTTCCCAGCGGAAGTAGAGGGTGATTTAGCATTAAATGTAAATAATTCTTAACGAGAAAAAGACTCTGAACAATATTAATTTATATATTTTTCTTTCTTTTTTTTGTAGGAAAATGATTTGGTAACCATTTTTTATAGAATCAATGAAGACTGGTTATATGGTGAAGTTAATGGTCGTCGAGGACAATTTCCAGCTAATTTTCTTGAATATGTGCCCTCTAATATACCAATGCCTTAAGTTTTAAACTAATTTATACATAAACTTCAATAATTCCTAAATATTAATAGTAGCTATAAAAAATCCAGGTTTTATTTTTTTGTTTTTGCTAAAAGGGAATAATTGATCCTATTTTTTCTAAATTCTTCACAACAAAAAACAAAACTTTTAGCACACTAAATGTATTTTTTTTTCAATAAAAATTTCAAGTCATATTATTCTCTTTTTGATAGGGTATATTTTCTTTTTGTAAAATTTATATAATTCTTATTATCATTTATTAATAGTATGTTATCAGTTTATATTATTTAATTAAAACCAGTCACAATGGAAATTGTTAAGTGTTTACACCTTTATATATCTCTTCCCTCCCATAATTTGTAAAATGTATATAAATTTGTCAACAGATTTTCTTAGTTTATAACAATTAAGAAAAAGTAACTTTTGATGATTGATGAGTGCCCATTTAAATTTTAAGTTTATTAAATAACGCAAATGTTAAAATGTTTTTAGAATGAAATGTTTTGTTAAAAGAAATAAGTCCGAAAATTTATGTTTTCTTTTTGCTGGAAATTGTCTTATTATGAATTGTAAACATTTTTCAATATTTATACACAAATTGCTTAAGTAATAAATAAACAAACAAAAAAAAAGCTTAATACAAAATTTGCATAAAATAAGTGACGTCTGTTATTTATAAATTTTACAAAATATCATTATTTGTATGAAAAACCATAAGTTGTATTTATTTTTTAAGGTTGTGGTTAGGAGGAAGTCAAATTTTTGGAAGGAAGCTGTATTGCACTAATTTATATATTTCATTAGCAGTTAGGAGAAGAATTGCCCATTCTATGGTTATGCCTATCTTTACTTATGGTATTGAGGTATATACTGGTACCCCTGGTTTTAATTTGAAAAAATTCTCGTTACTTTTCAACCCTGTTGTTAGATATGTTTATTCACTAAGAAACCGTGATCATATATCTTCTTATGTGCAAGACTTTCTGGGAAGTAGTTTTAATAGTTTTATCAAGATTCGTAATCTTCTTCTCTTTTACAGAATATTTAAGAACGGTTATCCTTCCGGCTTTATAGATCGATTTAGATTTCATAGATCTAATAGGAATAAACAGATTTTGTTATCAAAGCTAACTACGATATAAGATCGTGCATATTTTGTAAGAGTGGCTAAATTATATAACGCTCTGCCTAGAGCGCTTAAATCATTTTCCAATTCATATGCTTTACAGAGGCGTCGTCTTATTGCTTATGAACAAGCACAAATCACAGATTCATAATTTCTCAATACTTTTTATAATTAAAACATCGACTTGTAAATATTGTCTATTTAAATAGAGCACGAGGATCCTATACTTCAGATATTAACAGAGTTTATAATATGAAGTAAATACTTTTATTCATTGATAAAATAACTATCGCTGAGTGGGTTTCTTATATTCTTATATTTTTATGTATTTTTAATACATTATTATTATGCACATTAGCTAGTAAGTTGTCTTTGTAATTTTGCTTAATTTGCACCATGGGCTTTAAAATTAATTAAATAACAGTAATACCAAAGAAAATTAATTGGGAAAGCACTTATTTGGAACGCTTTGTCAAGGTTTGCAAAAAGTGCTTTGCCAAAAATTTCTACTGTTTATGAAAAACAACCACTGGCAAAACATCAGTTATAAGTGATTTGTCAACGTTTTCAAAACTGTCTGCCAGTATTTGTTATACAAAATTTACTACCGCATATGGAAAAATACTGCTGGGAAAACATCGTTTGAATGTGTTCTGCCAGCGTTTATATAAAGTGCTTTAGCAGTACTTCTTTTACAAAATTTACGACTGTAAATAGAAAAATACTACTGGCAACACATTGGGTTACAGCGCTATACCAACAGCTGCTAAAAGGGCTTTGCCAGTACATGTTTCACAAAATTTACGAGTAAATTTAAAAAAATGATGGTGGTAAAACATTGGTTTAAAGTGCTTTGGCAGCATTAGTTTCACTTAATTTACTACTAGCGGTTTTCATTCTTGGTGTTATATTTATTTCGTGTTATATTTACTACGATTTTTTCACAACAAAGAGTGAGTGTTTTATTTTAAATGTATGGTAAATTTTTATATCAGCTGATTTTTGATAAAGCCAGAAGATTATCTTTCGAATAAAGTAAATTTTATGTCAATTTAAAAAATTCATCTTTGTTTTATTCCATTTCAAAGTTCTATACTTCTATAAAAAGCACCCTTTATATTAAAATTGTCTCTAAATTTCAAAATTTTTCAAAACAGCAAATTCACGAAATTTTTAAATATAATTGAAAATTTTCGGAACTTAGAACAGATCTAATATTCTTAATGTTAATAAAAATGTTCCCTAATTTATTTGCCTATTTAAAAGGTTTGGGGTTTAAAAATCGAAAATAAATGGCAAAATAACGTATTTATGGAAATTTTTAGATAAAAATTTACTATTTAGTTTTAATCAATTTTTCCGGATAAAATTTTGTTCGTGAATTTGTGAGCATATTCTTTATTTACTGACTTAAAGGTAAGTCTGAGTCAAAATTCACTCCAGCATTAGTTAACTACTCTTTTAGATCCTCTAAAGTAATTTGCCAGCACTAAATATTTTTCTTCGCCCGTACACTAAATCATGGTTTAATTATAAAGGTTAGCCGATTGCAATGTGTTTGGTCGCCATAACAACTTTTTTGACAACTTTCAGTACAATAATATTTACGAAAATATAAAAGAGAATAATAGCACTTATTTCAGCACAAATGACTTGAATTCACACTAAATTTTAAAAGTTGAAATATATTTTAAAATGTGTTAATATCATATTAGGTTATTGCTAAAATTTTAATGTAATTTCAATTTAAAGATCAATATCACTTTGTGATTGCAATTTTAAGGGCTTAAAATGTGATTATTCAATTCGTAAAGTGAACTTTAATGTCGTTTATGCCCTGGTTTCTTCATTTTGAAATGTAATTGTTCTGAGAAACGTCGCCAACGTCAGTCCTTGGTCATTATTCCATGCATCAAATTAAACACTTCCAAAATATGTCTAAACTATGTATTTAAAATTTAATTTTCTGATAATTTTTATTAATTGTTATATGTTGCATTTTTTTAGTTTTAACTTAAAACTATATGTTTTTTAATTTATAACTCTTCATGTCTTGAGGGGAATTTCTTTAAAATTGCATGATATAAATTATAAAAAGCATATACAGAAACCGAAACAATTACCAGCAAGGCACCACCAAATGCCATGCTAAGGAAATTGCCATCAATAATGCCGGCAGATGTATGACGGCGAGTGGACCATATTTCCTCGGTACTAGCGGGATTTTGTTGTTGCTGAGCAGTACGATCGGCCATTAAACGTTTCATGGTATTTAAACGTTCACGTAAAACTTCTACGGATTCATTGTTTAAATCGTCTTGTAAAAAGGGAGTTGCAAATAGAAATGGGAAATGAAATTGAAAATAGAGAAAGTAATACAGTTATTTATTGAACTTAGTTTTTACTTACCACCAGCTCCAGGAACATTTTGATAATCAGCCATGGTTAAACAATGAATTTATTGCTTATATATTGTTATTAAAAGAGTTTTTTATACAATTTTATTTATTATTTTTAAATTTGCTATTTTTCTGAGGGATACTGTTTTAATCTAGTTTACTTTTTATTGGCCTAAAAGTATGCAACATTTTTAGCGCATGCGTCATAAATAAAAGTGGCATCATTGTTAAAAGTAACCAGACTGTTTTTTTCAATTCTTCATGTTCTCAAATGTGGCATCACTTTCATTTTCTGACACTTCTCTTTATATTTTCTTTCTAAACACTAGCAAAATTGCTTTTCTATTTTATTTCTATACAATTTACCACGTGCATTTTTTAATAATTCGTTTTAAGTGGTTGATTTTTTTATTAAAATTAATAAGTTTTATTAAATATGGGTTTAACTAAACAATATTTAGCTTATAGAGCTATAGACAGTTTTAATATAATTGCTAGTGGCCGCAGTAATGTGAATTTTGTTATTTATAATAAAATTGAGGGTCGCTATGTGGTTTCAGCTGCTGCAGAAAATGTTATTTTGTGGGATTTAAGGTAAATTTCGAGTATCATTTATTTAACATTTAAAAAAAAAAGACTATTATAATTTCTCTAAAAGCTACCTTCCTTAAATGTTCAAACAATTCTTACAACTGATTTTTTGTATACATAATATGTAAATTAGAGTGCCCCAAAAGAATGCATGATGCACATCCTGAAATAAAAGATTAACATGTTTTATGATGACACCAAAAACATTTTGTCTTTAGCAAAAACATACCGTGACCTTAACTGTTTTTAAATAATCTCCAAAAACACTATTACATGCCCTAAGTTAAGCCGTTCCCGAGTTACAGCACTGCAAATGGGTGTGTGTTTACGTAGGTGTCGACTTTTTAGATCAAATAACCTTTAAAAGATTAGAAATTACTTATATTTCCTAGATCCGATATCTCTATGCCATAAGTTAAGCCGTTCCTGAGTTACAGCACTGCAAAGTTGCAAGTTCATTCATTTGTACCCGGTTGTGTGTTCTAGGGTTAAAAAAAAAAATTAAAAAAAAAAATAATTCAATTTCACAAAATTTTTAAAAAGTTCATAAAATTTTCGAGTTTAAAAAAATTAGAATGTCTTTTTGACTCGGGGTTGCTGTTTACTATGAAACTTATTTCACGCAATACGCCAGCCAATAGCAAATACAATTTGTGAATTTAAGACGCAAAAAGCATACATTTCCAAAAATTTACTCCTTATAAGTTTGTGATGTTCGTATTTCTTTTAATCGCGCGCTGACATCAACTGGACATCAAACTGTATAAAATTACATAATTTTTTTTAATTACTGTTTTCAATAATCATTTCCATTAAACGGCGCAAAACCCATATGGAAGAAACCTCTAAACGCCCACTCTTTTCAAAAACAAGCCCTTTATACTTTTATATAATAGCGGAAGTATAACAAAAAGTAATTTCCTTTTGTTTCAAACATCCTTATTTTTCATTACTTGTACCATTTAAAGAGATTAATCTTTTTGTATTTTTCTTTAGACTGGGAGAACGTGTTTTAACCTTAAGACGTGATAAGCAGGAGGTTACCGCCTTAAGGGTATCACCCGATCGTTTGCACATTGCTGTGGGCTATAATGATGGCGTGGTGGAGATATTCGATTTGACTAATCCTCAAGCATCCATTTGCTCGTTGGCTTTACATAAAACTGCTGTATCGATTTTACGCTATGATGAACAAGGTATACGTTTGGTATGCGGTAGTTTAGATTGTGAATTGGTGGTTATAGATGTATTGGAACAAGCTGGTCGTCAACGTTTGATAGGTCACAATGCCCCCGTAACAGATGCTCATTTTATGGAAAACTTTAAAGAGCAAAATATTGTGGTAAGTTGTTCCAAAGATACCCAGATTAAATTTTGGAATTTGGAAACACAATTTTGCTTTAAAACCATAGTGGATAATCGTACTGAGGTATGGGCCTTGGCGTTTGTTAATAATTTAATGGTGGCTGGTTGTGGCGAATCGACCATGAATGTTTATCGTTTAAAACCTAGAGATCCTACAAAAACAGAAAGTAATTCATTGGAGGCTGCGGTAGAAGGTTTAACAATAGAAGATGATGATACAATTAGTCCGATATCTGTTAATAACTGTGGTGTTATACAGAGGGCTGGTAAGGGTAGATGCGTTAACTTGGTAGCAGATCCTTCAGAGCGTATAATTAGCTGTCATGGTACTAATGATTTAATAGAAAATTTCTATATATGTAATGAAGAGGAGGCTAAGAAACGTTTACAAAAACGTTTAAAAAAATCAAAAAAATCTGCCGATGCCGAAGAAACAGATGGTCTTTCTAAAGAACTGTCTTTATCTGATGAAATTAAGAGATTAGAAAATATTAAGGTAAAACAAAAAATTAAATCAATTGACATATTGTTGGGAGCCAAAGATGAATTAAGAGTTTTGGTTAGTTTGGCCAATAATACTCTTCAATTGTATAGCTTGGAGGCGGGTTTTAAAAAAATGAATCATGATGATACCGTTAAACTTTTAAGATCTTTAAATAGACAAGGTCATCAATCGGAAGTTAGAACTGTTTGTTTTTCTTCTGACTCTTTGGCTATTGGTTCCGGTTCAGCGGAATCTTTTAAATTTTGGAATAGAGATTCTATGCAATGCTTAAGGACTGTTGCCACCGATTATGTATTATGTTCTCAATTTGTGCCCGGAGATCGCTACGTTTTACTGGGCTTAAAGTCAGGCAAACTGTTGATTATAGACGTTGGTTCCGGAGATGTGGTAGAAGAAATTCCAGCTCATGAAAAAGAATTATGGTCTATAGCCTTACTACCAGACCAAAAGGGCTGTATTACCGGCAGTAGTGATTCTACAGTGAAAATATGGACTTTTGAACTTATCGACAATCCTCAAGATTCTATGGATGTTGATAATGAAGAGAATGATGAAAATTTAAACAAATTAAAACATGGCAAAGTTTTATCGTTGCTGCATAAAAATACCTTAAAATTAGAAGAAACTGTTTTAAGTGTTAAAGTCAGTCCAGATATGAAATATTTGGCGGTGGGTCTTTTAGACTCCACTGTGAAAGTTTTCTTTTTGGATACTTTTAAATTTTATCTTTCTTTGTATGGTCATAAATTACCGGTACTCTGTATGGACATATCTTACGATTCTTCTTTAATAGCCACTGGCTCAGCAGATCGAAATGTTAAAATTTGGGGTTTGGATTTTGGTGATTGTCATAGATCATTATTTGCCCATGACGACTCTGTAATGGGTTTACAATTTATACCAAAGTCACATATGTTTTTCACTTGTGGTAAAGATGGTAAAATAAAACAATGGGATGGAGATACTTTTGATAAAATCATTACTTTGCCAGGTCATATTGGAGAAGCTTATAATTTAGCCATTAGTCCTAATGGTCGTTTTCTAATATCCTGTGGTTCGGACCGTTGTTTACGTTTATTTGAACGTTCGGAAGAGCCTATAGTCTTACAAGATGTACAGGAAGAAGAACGTGAAGAAATTGAAAATCAACAATTAGCCACGGGAGAAGATCATACAGTTCCCCTATTGCCGGGTTTAAAATTAGCGTCACGCAAAACGGTAGGCTCTGAAAAGGCAGCCGAATCTATTATGGAATGTTTAGAAATTTGTAAACAATATGATGTCGAGGATGAGGATAAACCAGACCTACATCCTTTGATGCGAGCTTTAGATGTTAATAATCCAAATGATTTCCTCTTAGCTACAATAGCTCGTATAAGAGCTTCTGATTTAGAAGAAGCTTTGCTGCTGCTACCCTTTTCAAATGTTTGTGAGCTTTTAGAAAGATTACCCGGAATTCTGCAACAACGTTCAGATGAAATTGAGTTATTAACAAAAGTAACTATGTTTTTGTTCAAAGTTCATATGAAACCTATAACAGGAGCCAAACATATGAAACCTCTATTACAACGACTTATTAAATCCCTTAAAAAAGATGTTAATTCTTTACGTGATGTCATTGGTATCAATTTGCATTCTTTAACCTTAATACAACATGATATCGAAGAACGTGAGGGTGTTGAGTTATTCCGTGAAGCAACACAGGAAAGAAAGAAACGTGAAAAGAAACGTCGTGAAGGTATTAAAAGACAACTTATACAAATGGCTTAGACATGTTTTAAATAGAATTAGTATTTTAGTTATCTCTTTGCGTGTGTTTTTTCTTTATTGATAAATTTGAAAATAAAAAAAATATATAATGTAACATTATAAAAGAAATATTTTTCAAATTCACGACATACTAGAATGTGTAGATTATTTATTATTTTAATGATTCCCAAAAATATTTTCTATTTGTACAAGAAAAAATTAAAAAATTTGCTAAAAAAAAAAATATCTCAATGTTTAACTCAGCATATACCGGCCTTAGGATATCTAGTAGAATTGCCATTATTTTTATTACAACAACCTGAAATAGGGAAAACATTACAAATTAAAGGTTTTGGTTTTAAAATATTAAAAAGGAATAATTTTAATTTAGATGTAATTTCATGAAAATGGCACGTAAAAGGACAAGGCACAATCTTGACTTAAAAAGAGATTTTTTTTAACAAAATCGTGTTTTCCATTACAATTTTTATATGATGTCGAAGAACTGTTGTTTTCTCTTTTTCATGAATATATATATAATTGTAGTATGTTAAACAGTTGTACCCAGAGTGGGGAGCTCGTCCTACTGCACTGCCGGAAAAATTGGAATTGTTTGAGTAAATTTGCCTACAGCTTACTGTGTTAAACTAATTTAAAAATATTATATTTTAAAAATAAGTTGCCTCCTCCATGCCGATTTTTCAAAATCATTTATTGAATATTCTTAATAAACAAATTTTTAGAAAAAATCCACATTTGTGTTCTAAACATCCTACTTTTTGAAATATCTGAATTCTAAGGACATAATACATCTTTTTTCAGATATCTCAAAAAGTAGTGGAGATTCCATTCTGAAATGTTTAGGGTGTAAGAACACATTGCTATTTGCACAAAAATTATAAAAGAAGTTTATATGGGATTTTTTACAAAAAATAATTTAGAATTTTTTTAAAATAATCGGCCTAAGAAATTGCAATTTTGTTAGATAATTTTTAAATTTGTTTTAAATTGGGAGCTGTAGGCAAATTTACTTAAAAAAGTCCAATTCATCCCACTTTGCATGGAAGAAATTTCAATATTTTTGGAAGGCAATGAGACAATACTAAATGTTAAATTTTTTAAATTTAACTTTTTTCGAAAGTAATTGTCTATTAATTAAATAAAAAACAAAATAAAATATTTAAATTTAAAAAAGATTAAATGTGTATTTGTAGTCAAATTTAGTGGTCAAGTTTATAACAAATAAACAGCAGGTAGACAGACTAAAGCAAAAGACAAATACCTACATCTTACTTGAGGGTTACACGATCAAGTTTTGCCTATCAAGTTTTAATTCACTCACATTTTTTACCAAAACACTCACACTTTCTAAAATTGAATATTTGTGAACTTTTGACTGCAATAAAAACCTAATAAATCCCCTTTTATAACCAAATAGTGGCTTTTTTTCGAAGTACGTTACCGCGGGTACTTTTTTTCTTACCTCCACATCTTGAAAATGTTCCCGGTGGACCGTAACTTAATTTCTGTATTGTACATTTTTCTATTGGACTCGTAGGTTTAACATAACTTGATGCCCTTGCCCATGACATTGGTTCCTTAGCGGGCATGCAATTTGGTATATAACTTAATTTATATGTTGTACACTTTTCCATAGGTCCCTCTGGACGACATATACCGGTACACGGTATTATTGCAGCCGGCCGACGATATTCACAAACATTAACGGGCATATAGGACAATTTATTAATTGTACACTTCTCTAAACCACCCGTAGGACGACAAATTAATGAAGG
This sequence comes from Delia radicum, assembly GCA_021234595.1. NCBI lineage: Eukaryota > Metazoa > Arthropoda > Insecta > Diptera > Anthomyiidae > Delia > Delia radicum. Next base: position 38,194,662 of record CM037851.1, read on the forward strand.
TGGCTTTATAGGACCACGTCGACAAATAGGTTTGGCACCAAAATCATGTTTTTGTGTTGTCATAAAATACATGGGCCCCGTAGGTTTAATGCAATTTTCCCGTGGTCGTATAGGAGCAGTACGGCCAGTATAACAATTCGGTTGGTACGATAACTTTTGAACGGTACACTTTTCCATTAGACCTGTAGGCATTTCAAGACCATTTACGGGTAATACCGGAGCAGGGCGACAACAACTACCATCTGCTCCAACATAACTTAATTTATAAACAGTATTGCCATCAGTACAATCAGTACCTAAAAATTTTAGACCATTCATTGGCATTATTGGTGCTAAACGATGAGTATTACAATTTGGTATATAACTAAGATCATAGGTGGTACATAAGTTGTCATATTTGGGTGGAGCACAACGTTTTTTCTCCGCCCAAGGCATTGGTTCCTTTGCAGGCAAGCAAACAGGTAAATAGCTAAGTTTTTGTATAGTACATTGTTCTCCGGGTGCAGTCGGTCGTACATAATTATAAGTTTGTACTATAGGTTTGGGTGGTGGATTTTTGCATATATCATTTGGCATATATGAAAGTCTATTGACCGTACAACGTTCTATAGGATCACAAGCTTTCCATATGCCATTACAGGGTTTAATAGGAGCTCTTTTGCAATAACCCTTTGGCACAAAGTCATGTTTCTGTGAAGTCACGGCATATATGGGACCACGAAAATTTAAACAATTATCTTTGGGTCTTACCGGATCAGTACGCGCTACTGAACAATGGGGCATATATGATAGTTTTTGTGTAGTGCATTTTTCCATAGGTTCTTTAATACTAAAGATATTATTGCAAGGCATCACGGGTTTGGCCTTAAAACAGTCACCACAATTGCCTGGATAAGAACGTTTATATATAGTTTCAGTTTCCAAAGGTGCTGTAGCACGAGTTATACACGTTTGCGGTAGTATTGGTAAAGTTCTAGAGGGTTGCTGATAGCAACATCTTGAATAATCTCCACAATCACATCTACAATTACAGTTATCGGCTGTAGGACAGGGAGGAAATTCAACTGGTGCTTGACAGAGTTCACTACGGGGTGGACAATAGTCCCCACAAGCAGTTTCAACTGGAGCGGCATCACAAGGATTTGCATTCAACGTACATTCTTCTGGAACTTCACAAACAACCTGACTGTTGGTTGATAAAATAAAATTATGCAAATTTTAAATATAAATATGCTGTTAGACTGACTGACTGACTACTTACGCACACATGTCGTTAAATTTAAAATATTTTTTTTTATTATTGTTAGGATGATAAATGGATCTTATGGATATGACAAAAAATTAGCTTCTTTTAATTATAAAATTAAACAAAAAATTGAAATAAATTTTGATTAACTGATAAAAAAACGACAAGAAAAAAAAATTCCACAAAAACACAACCGAAAAGAAATTTCAACAAAATTTTGTATAAAATTTTAAATGACAATCTGATGTTTTTTTACCAGGCACCCGGATTTTTATAAACTACGCCATTTCCAGTTGAAATTGAGAATTTTTCAATTGAAATTGGGAAATTTCAAATGAAATTTAGATTTTTCAATTGAAATTCCAAATGAAATTGAGGTTTTGCACTAGAAATTGAGAAAATTCTACTTGAAATTGAGAAAATTCCACATGAAATTGAGTATTTCTATTTGAAATGGAGAAAATACTAAATGAAAATGAGCGTTTTTATTTGAAATTCATAAATTTTCATAAGTATTTGATATTTTTTTTTTTTAAATATGAATGTTCTTAATGTAATTGAGATGTTCCAATTGAAATTGAGAAAATAACAATTAAAATTGGGGCTTGATTTTTTATTTCAAATAGAAAAACTCTAAATGAAATTGAGCTTTTTCATTTTAAAATTGAGAAGATTTTAAATGAAATTTAGAAAATTCCAATTGAAATTGAGAAAGTTCCAAGGTTTAGGTTTTATTTTATTGAACCTTTGTTTTTTAATAATATAATATACATAGATTAGTAAAGCATATTAGAAAAAAATATAACTTAGGGCTAAAATTTAATATCCTAATTTCACAAATCTTTTAAAATTTAATTAAATAATTAATAGAAAAAATTACGAGTTAAACAATTTAAGCCATTTCCTTATAAATAAATGATGTTTGTATCTCGTTATTGGTGCATTGTCGTCAATTTTTTTTTTTTGTGGTAACTTTCTTTATTCAAAAAATATCTTTGTGCCTCTGCGTCCTTTGGACATAATTATTTTTTTTTTTAATTTAACCAATACTCAGGGGATGCCCCCTACTCATGCAGTGCATTGTATTGATCAGGAAAATAAGGTATGCTAAGGAGGAAAGAGGGAGTAGTGTTTGTGGATATTTGATTTAAATTTTTCTTTTATAAGGTCATTAGATCTGGTGTACCCAATTACTTACGTTCTGAATTTATATTTTCTAGGTCTGAGAGAAACCCTCAGATAGTTGAACCTCTTATAAACTATACAATCTTTGAACGATCTTTACTTATTAGAACTGCTAGAAGCTGGAATTTTTTGCCTTTGAATTTACGTACTTTTACATTATCGTATAATGTTTTTAGGAACAGACTTTTGTCACATTTCCGGGACACTGTATGAATGAGTGTTTTTAAATTGTTTTAGGTCAGGCTTTCTCCAGTATGGACTTTTTACATTTTCCTAGTTATGTTGAAACAGCTGAACCATATCCAAAAATAAAGTGTACAATTTTATAGCTATTGCTATCCTGTTCTAAGGATATTTTCGTATTTTTTTTTTATATATATACATACTGTTTATTGAATTTAATATAAGCTATTTGTAAATATATTCTTGAATTTATGTAGCACACTAGCAATACGTCTTTGGCCTTTAAGGCTTATTGTATTGCAAATGAATGAAATAAAAAATAAAATAAATTGTAAGTAACAGGGAAGACTTCTGCGGGAAGTTTGTTCCACATACGAATCGTTCGACTAAAAAACGAATTTTCTCTGTAATGCGTTGTGCGAAACACAGGACAATCAACTACAAACGGATGTGCTCTACGAGATAAGCGAGTATTACGAATAAAAACTCGGGCTCGTGGAATAAGTTCACTTATCTCAGATGAGCATCTCCCATGGTAATATCGATAGAAAAGTGTCACACAACCCACATTCCGACGATGCTCCAATGAATCAATAGAGTTGGATACACTACTGTCATTGATAAGCTTCTCCGCCCTCCCCTGAACACGGTCCAGAAGCTTCAGAATAGACAATGGAGCCCCTGCCCATATATGAGAGTTGTATTCCAATAAAAATTTTTAAAATCGTGAAATTTACAACTTTTACATACAACTTTTCACCAAGCCGCGATATCGAAATCTCGTTTTTAGTGAATGTATCTTCCAAATCTAATCACTAAATTTTGCATTGGTTTGCATCTGAAAGTTAAAAACTGTGAACAAAAACAAAAATAAATAAAAACAACTCTTGTAAGTTTTAAGTAATTTTCTTAATTTTTCGACTTTTAAATCGTCATTAAGAAGACTTTTCAGCGTGAAACTTTGTATGCCCTATTTTTTAATTAAAATAAGAGGGAAAGTCAGTTTCAATAGGTGTCGAAATTTTTTGAAATTACTCATATACATTAAAGCAATGGGCTTCTATCCACCTCAGTCTCTCCCGATCTGCCCTCTTTTTATTTGTTCGTAAATTCGCACCAAGCAAAAATGTTGCAGAAATTTAAAAGTTTAAATTAATTTTTATCATATTTTTAAATAATACTTCAATAAAAATTTTATTTATTAAAATTTTTAACGACAAAATAACCAAGATAAAATAAAAGAGTGTTTTAAGCAACAATTTTTTATCAAGATGTTGCAAATTTTTTTTAGTGTAAAAATATGTTTTTATTTCCTTGCCCGAGTTCGCTATTTTGTTGCTGAGGCGTGGAAGTGTAATATCTCTATTTGTATATATTCGTTGATTAAAGTGCCTGAAAAATAAAATGTATGATGTACCCCCCCCCCCCCCATATAGAGATAAAAATGTTTTGTGATGATTCCTAAAATTTTTTTTAAAAAAACCTCCATGAACAAATTTTTTTATTAATCAAAAATTAGTTACTGCAACTTTTGTCAAATATAAGAAAGATCAAAAATCTCTATAGATCTGCATTAAAAAATTATAAAATTTGCCTCCGGCTCGAGATAATAAAATTTTTATGAAATTTATTTGATGTTTTCAACGAGATTTTTATAAAAAAAATTAAACAAATCTCCCATTTTGCATTTAAAATACAACGTCGAAAAGGGTTAAAAATCCGCTAATAATTTTGACAGTTAATTAACCCTTACTTGCACTGCGGTATATACTTATTTTTTACATACACTTTCTGTGCATACAATTAATTTTTCCTTTTTTGCTTTTCTACTTTAACATTGTCAAAAATAAATCAAAACTCTCTTAATTTTAGTTATTCCATATCAAAAATGTTGACATTTTTACAGGGTTCAGAAAAATACACACACTGAATAAAAAACTTGTACATAAATGTAAACACAACTAAAAGCAACAAACACATATTTTTATTTTCATATCAATTATGTATGTATCTAAATTTTGCGCATTTTATTACACAGACACGAGTGTTTATTGTTTTAATATTTGCTTGTATACACGAACATGTAGAGTTCACGTATTGTTTGATCGGAACATACATGAACGATAGACATGTTAGATTATATAGCTATATTTTAAGTTCGTGTAATGCTAAAAACTTAAAACTTTTTCTATTAGCGATCGGAAAATGTGTTTAAACATTGTACATACAAGAACTTTATACAGGTTCAAGTGCAGTTAAGTTTTCAGTTCATTTGGCAAAATTAAATTAATTTAATTATTTATAATTAATTAAATTATTAATTAAAAATTAAAAACTAAAAATTGCGGTTAAATTTGAATAAAAAAAGTTTATTGTGGCATTTTACTAATAATTAGCAAAATGTTTTGCTGATTTTATCAAATCGATTTTTAATTTTCATTCTACAAAAACTTTACTAAAATTTAGTAACCTTTACAAATTTGTCAACTAATTTCCACCTCAGGGCTTAAAATAAACAAATTTTCTGTAATAAGTTTACGAACTTAAAATACATATAGCTACAATCTAACATGTCTATCGTTCATGTATGTTCCGATCAAACAATACGTGAACTCTACATGTCTATCGTTGATGTATTTTTTTTTAGCTGTACACCTACAAGTTCACGAACTCAAATTTTAGCTATACATGTGTGGTTAAAGTATGTTCCGATCAAACAATACGTGAACTATACATGTTCGTGTATACAAGCAAATATTGAAACAATAAACACTCGTCGCTGTGTAATAAAATGCGCAAAATTTAGATACACACATAATTGATATGAAAATAAAAACATGTGTTGGTTGCTTTTAAACAGTACATTGTGTGTATGATGTGTGTATTTTCTGAACTCTGCATTTTTACTCCCATAAAAACTATTTTTTCTATGTATTTTTATATAAATAAAACAATTTTGATTTAGGCGTCCTCCTTTTATATTTTATTTTCTTATATAATCTAATGATTTTTATCCTTTTACAAAGGACTAATAACATTACAAAATAATAAACAAATATTACTTAAAAAAAAATCTAATAAAAATGATGTTTGGTAAAGAAACTCTTTAATCAATTAGAGAGAATATATAAACTAAACTTGAAAAAAAGATAATCTGGCATGTGGTAAAAAACTATCGTTTTTAAAACTTCTCGAATGCTTCGTATTGTTTTTATTTAAAAAAAAATTAAAAGATTTAAATTAATATTCCAGATTCAACTGAAGCGATTAAAAACAATTACAATTATATCGATTGCTTTCCATCACATGTTAGAATAAAATAAATAAAAAGAAATGAGAATTTCAAATCAAAAACCGACACCATACAAAAAAAATTAAAATTTCAATTTAACAGCGAACGTTTCAAGTTGTTATGTAAAGTTTTTTTTATTGAGTTTTTGCCTTTAAGGATAAAGTTCATTTAAATAATAAAATTCTATAATATATTTTAATTATTTATGAAGTTTTTGTATTATTTTTTTCTGAAGATATTCATTTATTACTATGTATATTATAGGTTTTAATTTAAATTATTTTTGTTTATATTTGTATAACTATTCTATAGAATTGATTATTTAAATTTTGAATTTCTTTATATTTATATAAGAGAGTACGTTTGATGTTGTGTATATCCAATAAAAGGGGAATTTTGTTCTTTCAATTGCAATATCTTATTTCTTCGTATCTTGTGTTTATACTGTTTTTGCTTTCCAAACTCTGTGAACAAATTATTTTATTTTTTTTTTACCTTAAAAAAAAAACAATTTGAAATCTTTTGTTAGTTGTTATAGGTTGTTTATGGATCTCTCTCTAGCCTAGATTTCTTTAAAATCTGTTTCTCTTTTTTATTTTTTAGTTTTTCTTTCAATTTTTCAGTTTGTTCACTTGTTCTTCTTCTGTTATTGTGGTTTGATTAATGTCTCTTTTAGATTTAGCTGTTAATCAGATGTTGTCCACAGAGTCCGCATCATCATCAGAACTGATTTCATCACCAAACTCAATATCTTCATCGAAACCATCTTCCACAAAGGTGACTGTATCGTTAATACGCACTGATTCAGGGAATTCGCCATATGTTTTCAAATTTCTGGCTTCATCAGATGTATATTTAAGAATGACATCGGCTTTGGAGTCTTGATAATCACGTAGACCTACCAAAATAATGTCGCCTTGATTGATCCAAACCTAGAAAAAAAAAATTTTAATATTAGAATGTCTTAGATTTTTTTAAGGAATCAGAATTTAAATGGAATAACAAAAATTAAAAAAGCCTAAGAATAAATTAACAAAATGTAAAAGCGTTATATGAATTTCATAATAACTTTTTTGCATAAAAATATTGAAGGGAACGCTTGTCTCTACGCATAAAAATAACCTTATCTTTACGACGTTGCAGATAAAAATGGCAATAAGGCCAAAACCAGACCTGCCTTAACTATGAGTGCGTATCAGAGAACGGTTTGAGTGCCTTATTTCATGCTTTTGAATGCAATCACAAAAAATGAGTACATTGTTGTCAACTCACATCATTTCAATAAAGCAACAATCGACAGAATTGAGATAAGTGAATGTAACGAAAACCATGCATTGCCTTGCTTGTCTCACTTAACACTCACGAAAACAACGAAATTAAAAAAATTTATACATATTTCATGTTTAATAAAACTAAAAAAAGAATTATACATATTTCATGTTTAATAAAAAAATATAAAAAAATTAAAAATTAAATTAAAAAGTTCATAAAAACACAATAAACGAAACCATTAATTAATTCGTTATTTTCATTTTGAATTTGAGAAAAAATTGTCCATATTTTACTTTTAGTGTTTTTCTTAATTGTATGAAAAACACCGGTATTTATTTTTTGTAAAATATCTTCACTTTGCATGTTGTATTGCTACAGGTCAATGAATACTACTCGAATGTTGTGATTGATTTCATGTTATTCATGTTTCATCATTTCATTGCTTGACATGTAACGGCATTATAAAAATGAATGTTAAAAAGGCATTCAACAAAAACAATAAATGGAATAAACAGCAACAGCATAAGCTTAAGTTGTTGTTGAGCAAAAGCAATGCAAAAGCAATGAATGTATGAATGGACAAAAAAAAAACGAATGGTCTCATTCTGTTCTCTGGTGCGTATCTAACTGTCGTAGCTATTTTTCTCGTAAAATCCAAGAAACTTTCTTTCATTTAACGAAAATCAATTTAGTGCAGTCTTTCAAAATTTCACGAAACTAACAAAATCATTCTTGTCGATTTTTTTTTGTAATATATATAAACGTTTCTTTTATTTTACGAAACGCAAGCTTTTGTTTTTTTACAAAAGAAACGAAAAAATTTCGTATCGTAATTGTTCGTAGAATATAAAAATTGTAATTTAAGTTTACGAAATAAATTATTTAAAATAAATATGTGCAACATTTTGAGATTTGGCTAAATGATATGATTATTATTGTACTGAATTACTACATTTAATACAAATTTTCATACATTTTGTTCTGATATCCCTATCCTTATTTCATTGTTTGTATGTTTGTGCCATTTTGGAGAATAGGTAAAAAAAAAAATTCTTTCGTAATATTTAAAAAATATTTCGTAAAAATTAAAATTCATTTTTAGATTGTACAAAACACTTTCGTACGTATTCGTATATTTTACACCATAATGTCGTGGTGCGAAACAACGAAATATTTCGTACAATGTACGTCGATTTTCGTAAGGCATGGATTTTTTCGGTGTACATATGTGTCATTCCATGTCAAACCGAATAAGTTTTTACATCACGATTTTTATTTGCTTTGAAATTTGACAGACGGAAAAAATTATATATTTTTTAAGGAAATTCAAGACATTTTTGCAAATTTGACTATTCTGTTTTAAGACAGTACCTAATTAGGTAATCGTTTATCTACTTTTTTGTTAGCAATTGAACTAAATTCCACAAAAGTTACTCCAACTGAACTGAAAAATAAGTTTAAAATACACGTTTTTAAAGAAAAATGTGATTATAAGGCATTTTTTATGTGCATAAAACCAATTTTTAAGATCATATTTCTGGTTGCCCTGATCATAACTATCATTATTTGAAAGTACTAAATATATCGGAATTTATTTTTTTTGGCTTTACACACCTTTTTATTATGCAAATATCAAAATTTAACAGGCAAGGCTTAATAGTCCATTGAAAAATATGAATAACTGCGTTTTTTACTTTTTCGCGATTGTTAAAAAAGGTTCCGCACCAAATGCGATGAAGTTTGGAATTAGGATATTTTTGATGGCACTATTTAAAATAATTTTTCTGATTTTAGTTACTCCTTGTTATAATACCTTTAAATAAAATTCATAACCTGAATGAAATTTTGACTTTATTATCTATTTAAAAAAAATAAAAAAAAAAATCTTGGAAAGTTTTAGAAATCGCATTAGGTGCGGAAGGTTTTTGTTTCTAACTGACCTAAGATAACGTTTTTTATTATCAGTACAATATTCCCCATAGCGTAGTGCCTGTTAAATTTTTAGTCAAAATAAAGTTATAGTATGCCTACTTTATATACACAGTTCTAAGAATTAAAGGTTAACATTTGGCTTATCATCATTACTACCGTTATGTTTAAGTGCTGAAATGATCGGATTATGAATTTCGTTTCTACATCAATCACTTTTAGCTCCAAAAATGTATGAAAAGCTACAAATGTTAAACTTAAATGGCTACCAAAATAATAATACGATCCTTTTAGAACTTACACAGAGTAAGAGTAGTACTGATATCTACCGATAACGCAGCATTGAAACTAATTTTTTTCTCAAACTGCGGATGAGCCCTTCAAAAAATATAAAATTTTAAGTTCTTTACGCATTGACATGATGAGATTTTTATTGTCATATTTTCTTTATTTCGAAAGACACACTAATCAATTTGATATCACTTTATTCATTTATTTGTCAGTTATACGACAATATCAAAAAATTTACAATTAAATTAAGGCTGAAAACGCAAAAATGAAAAATCACTAGCATCTGGCCGAACTCACTTTTTTTGGCCGTAGCCAAACTTCGGCCAGATTTTTAATTTTCGGACGAAGCCGAACTTTTAAATTTACTTTTTAATTTGAATAAATCTCAAAAAAAGCTAATTTACAATTTTCTTTCAAAAATATGAAATAATGAGTTTATTTATTTTATTCATTCAACAATAATACAAAAGCCATTAAGGCCAAAAACAGTATTTTAAAGAAATCAAAAATCCTGACCAAGAATACTTAAAAATAATGAATATATTTATACAAAATCTTAAATACAATAAAAATATAAAATGTCTACCACTATTAACAACCCTATAAAAAAAGAAGTAACGAACGATAACTAATAAAAGTTCAAACATGCAACTAAGAAAACGCCGTACGTATTCAGAAATATGGTCAAAACGACGTACATTGTAAACGAATCGTACAATAGCATTCACAGCACGTTTGAGCCTAGTAAAATTTACACCAGTAGTACCCGAAATGACCTCAAGACCATACAGGACTTGCGACATTAAAATGTCATGCGCCAACCTCAGCCTTACCGATAAAGGTAAGTAAATATTTGACGAATAAATCCTACGTAGAGCGCTCCAAACCCTACAGCACAAGGTATCAATGTGAGTCTTAAACGAAAGCCTACTATCAATAATAACACCTAAACACTTCATTCAGTTAACAAACTGAATCTGATCACAATCCAAGAATATGTCAATTATCATTGAATTCGATTTAGACGGATTTATAGTAAGCGAATTCTCTGCAGTCCATAGCAATATAAGATCTAGCGTATAATTAATGTTACCTTCTAACACCTCAGAAAATTCACGTCTACCCCCCCAAAAATTAAAAATACATCATCAGCATATAGAAAAGACTTGCAAATACTAGAATTTATGCACTGTGAAAGGTCGTTGACATAAAGAATGAACACAAGGGGTCCTGAAACAGACCCCTGAAGAACACCAGATAAAGAGATTACAAATTCGATTCAACACTTAGGTAAGATATAACAAGTCTACATGCCGATCTAGAAAAATTAAACTGATCTCAAAGCTTAGTAATCAACATACTCCCGGACGACGTCTCTAAGTTTCAATAGCAATGAAGTGGTGTTATAACCCTGACGAAAAGCATATTGATATTCATAAATTTGAATGTTGTCTTTTGAAAAAAATGGCAATGCTTGAACATTGTTATTTTTAATAAAATATTAGTGTCCCACCGAACAGTTCGGCCAAAAACCCATATTTTGTCGGTTTTTTGATATCTAGAGGCAATGATGACAAATTTTGGTATTGGAAACATGTTTGTTGAGCCGATTTAATTCGATTTTGTGTATAAAATTTAAGAGAAAGGCCGAAGTTTAGCTATAAAGTTAAAAGTTCGGCCGCCGAACTATTTTCAATTTGGCCGAACTTTCTGAGGCCGAACAGTGAATTCATTGCTTAACTACAGACTTTTCTTCAAATTTGACACTCAAAATAGCATCTTATCAGCCCAATAAACATTTTTCCATCCGCCAAATTTGTCCAATTCGTTACTATAAAATATGTAACGAATTGCACTAGAACCTTAAGAATTTATTTTGAAAATGTATTCCATTTCTTCAAATACACAAAATTTGGCCGAAGGCCGAACTGGGCGGAACATCACTTTTTGACCGAACTTCGAAGACGAATACTCGGTCGGACACTAAAAATCACTGAATTTTCTGTTTATTGAACAGAGCGACATTATTTGGAGAGTTCACATTTATTCCTAACTGAGGGTACCATATTTTTTTTCAACATGTAGGAGATTTTGCAACATCTGAACTAACTAAATTCCGAGTGACATTAAATCGTACGGTTCAAAATATTGCTATTAATAAATATTTTCATTATGTGACAGTTCCCTTCACAAATAATTATTTTTATAGCTTATTGTAATAAATAACTTCCGAATATTTTTAACTTCATCATTAGTATTTCCGTTATAGATACTGTACTAATGATTAAAATGTATAAATTTGAACACATTATTATAAAAACCCTAAATACCCAATATGCCATAATTAGTAATAAAACAAAAAATTGTCGCGAGCTATTCGATATTTATTTATTTATCAGACAACTCAAGACTAGGGTATTATAATAAATTATTTCCAAATTAAAACAAATGACGCGAATGTATATTAAATTGCAAAAGGAAATATGTGCTATTTCTATAAGTGAGACCAAATATATGAATCAATGCAAAGTTGAGGGAAATCTTTAGCCACTCTCTATTAAAAATTCATGCAAAAAACAATGAACTTTGTACTTTGTGAATTAATCATCAGGAAATTGAAAACGCGTTGATATAAGTTTTTATTTATTTTTGAATAAACATGTAAAAGTAAATGGTATTGCAAATCTTAAAAATCTGCACTTTAAATAATTACAAATAGTTCTTTCCAAAAAATTTCAATTGATCATTGATAAATGTAAAGTGTGATTGAAAAATGTAGAAAATGTGACTTGAAACTGAAGAGGTTTATAGATACAAATTTAAAATAAACTTTGTAGTATACTTGTGGACTGTTATTTACAAAGTTACACAAGCATGCATGTTTCTGGACATGCCAATGATATATCCATAATAACGTTATCGTTTAGATTTTTCATAAAATATGAGTTATTTTAGTTTTTCCATAGCATTTTAGATAATGGACCCATTTTTAAATTTAAATACGTTTTAGTGGGAATTCTACGAAGTAAAAATTTTATAATATAAAACGACAAACTGCAAACATTTTAAAAAAAAATTAAATTTTTAATCCGCATTATCGCGAAAATCGCTATTTTAGTTAAAATTTTGACTTCATAATTGTAATTATCGAAAAAATATTTTATAGATTTGATGTTTAGTGTTCTATGGTACACTTAGAATACTATGTAGGTAAACACCACTGCAAATGTAGTTAAAAACAAATAAAATTTCACTTAAAGAAATGACGACTTACATTTCAGTAAATTCAATTAACATTGTCATTTGTTTTTTAATGTTAAAAAAATGACTAACAATTGTAGTAAAAATGAACCACATGTTAGTAAAAAATGACAAACATTATTTTTTTTTATTTTTTTAAATAACAAAAAACGACTGTAAAAAATAAATGTAAAACCATAAAACAGTCATTTGATGTGGTTTGTTTTTTTAAATGAAACACAAGGTTAGCAAAAAATTTAATTTGTTCTACAAATGACTGACATTTACATTAAAAATAAAGAAACTGTATTACAACCCAAACCACTGCATATTTTTAAAGCAGAAGTTCCCTGAGTGTATTAAATTTAAAATTAAAAATTTTAAATTTTTATTAACATATAGTCGAAACTCTATCGCTATTTAGCGACCTTAAGATGACAACTTTTGTCCAGCGATTTTTGGTTATTTACATATATTTAGTATGTAGTCACAATGAATGGGCCCTGAAGAGGTGAAAAGTTCCGACGTCTAGAATTTTGAACAACCTAATGAAGATGCAGCAATGTTTTATTTTTTATAAAAAAAAGTTGCTTTTCTTTTACACAATTTTCAATTGTATTTCAAAGTTATCAATTGTATTTCAGAAAATATCAATTGAATTTCATAAAAAAAATTATAACCCTAATGATATATGGAATAAATTTTGTTGACATACGAGGGCGGATCAATAAGTCCGTGACTTTTTGAATGAAACAGTTTTTTTTTTGCAAAAAAAAAAAAAATATTTTTCAACATAATCTCCTTTTAGCTCAATACACTCAGTCCAACGTTTCTCCAATTTTTGTATCCCTTCCAAAAAATAGGATTTTTCGAGGTAAATAAAATAGGCATTTGTTTGATCAATAATTTCATCGTTGGAGCTAAATCTCTTTCCACCGAGCCGTTTCTTTAGGTTTGGAAATAGGAAATAGTCACTGGGGGCTAAATCCGGAGAATATGGTGGATGAGGTACCAATTCGTAGCCCAATTCATGGAATTTTGCCATTGAGACTGCACATGTGTGCACCCTTGCATTATCTTGATGTTTTTTTTCGCAAAAAATAATGTTTAATGAGCACTCGAAATTCACTTTTTTCCATTTTCAAAAGAAAATCCACGAGGTTGTATGTTTTAAACAGCTGTTAAACGCAAAGTAAATGACGGAACTTGCTAAAAATTTGACAGTAGTCTATTAACAGGTGGTACTTGATGGGAGCAGTGTTCCATTTCATATAACTACGAGGGAAGTTCGAAAAGTCACGGACTTATTTGTCCTCCCTCGTATTTAGCAGATATTTCAGCGGGTTCTGGCGGGAACCCTGGTTAAAAATATTGTTTGTTTTGTTTGCATGTCATTTTTATTGCATCTAATTAGAAAATAATTCTTTCTATAAAAAATTCTCAAAACTAATAATTAAGTGTTAAATTTCCTCTAATTTTTGTAGACAGAAACCCCACAAAATTAAAGTGTTTTATAGATAAAAGCGGCTTATAGATAATAGTCTTTAATTAAAACATTTTAAAGCTTATTAGAATTTTAATAGCATTTTAACTATATATTTTTTATTGAATGTTGAATTTTACTGTTAATTCTTTCAAATATATGACAAAAAAACATTTTAATTAATCGAATTTTATTGGACTTTCAAATCTCGTGCATATTGAAAATTCTACCCACTTATAATCATCACGATATACAATATTCCCAGAATTGCCCAAAAACAAATCACAATTGCAAAATTGATAATAAAGACGTGTGACTAAAAAAAAGTAGCAGGTAATGTGATAAATATTTATACCAATGTGTTAAACATAAAAATTTTAAATTTTAGATAACAAAGCAAAATATTTAACAAAAAAAAAATGATAAAGAATTTTATGACGAAAACTTCAGCTATTTGCTAACGAAGAAGAAGGTGATTCCCACAAAAATAACATACTAAAGTTATTATTTAACATTTATGTATTATTTAAACAATATTTTAAATGTTAAGGTGAACACAAATGGGAAAGGTATGGATCAGGAATGAATAATATAAATATTTCAATAAAGTTAATAAACTTTTTTGAGTCATAGTAAAGGTATTTATTTACAAGACTACAAAATTTGCTAACCACTTTTTATAATTAATCAACCCAGGTGGCTAAAAGCCCCATACAAGTGTAAAAGAGAAACAAAACGAGTGTGAACCATTTTCAAGATAAGGAGCATTTGCGTCGAGCTGATTTTTTTTTTAACGATCGTTAGAGAGAAAGCTAATAAAAAACGATAAGAATATTTGATAGAAATTCGGGTTTTCTTCGTTTTTCTATAACTTTTTTATAAATACCACACTCAATTTTATAAATTAAGTCAATTTAAAAAGTGAAAAGCAAAAAGAAACATTATTAAACTAAAAAAGTGCTAGAAAGATTGAAATAATTTAATTTATTTATATATTCATGAGAACTGAAAATATTCAAAACGGATTTATTAACGTGCTCAACGTGTTTAAACGTTATAGAAGAAGAAATCATGACTACTTGTTGCAATTATATTTATATGATTTTAATATCAACAATATTACCAATGGTTGTCCTAGCAAGCAATTCACACTTATTGCCGGTACGTAAAGGCATAGGCGGCGGCAGCTTTCTAGGATTACAAAGATCAACATCATTACAAACATCAACACGCATGACATATGGATGTATAGAACAACGTATTTCATCATTAGAAAGACAACAGTCCATATATACTAAAAAGTTTTTAGCCAAACGTGATGCTGAACCTCATTCGGCACCCTATGTAGTGTCCATACAATTAATGACACCCGAAGAGGGCCTAGTACATTATTGTGCTGGTACAGTAATAAATGAACATTGGATACTAACGGCAGCTCATTGCCTAACAAATCCTCAAATGGTAGCGAATTCTGTAATAGTGGCGGGATCGCATGACATTCACGCAAGTAGCGAATCTCAAAACGTACAATTACGCCATATTGACTATTATGTAAGGCATGAATTATATTTGGGTGGTGTTAACCCATACGATATAGCCTTAATATATACCAAAGACCCATTGATATTTGATAAATATGTACAGCCAGCCAATTTGCCCGAACAAGATGCTCTACCCGAAGGATATGGTACCCTTTATGGATGGGGTAATGTCTCAATGACTATTGTGCCCAAATATCCTCACAAATTACAACAGGCTAATATGCCTATATTGGATATGGAATTATGCGAAGAAGTTTTAGCAGCATCTGGCATGAATTTACATGAAACAAATTTATGTACGGGTCCTTTGACGGGAGGAGTTAGTA
Organism: Delia radicum; assembly: GCA_021234595.1. Lineage (NCBI taxonomy): Eukaryota > Metazoa > Arthropoda > Insecta > Diptera > Anthomyiidae > Delia > Delia radicum. The sequence continues at coordinate 38,210,650 of CM037851.1, forward strand.
TTTGTACAGCTGACTCGGGTGGTCCCTTAATGCAAGAGGATCAAGATATATATGGCGAATCAGTGCACACAATTATTGGCATAGTATCGTGGGGTAAAATGCCATGTGGTCAAAAAAATGCTCCTTCTGTATTTGTAAGAGTATCAGCATTTTCAAATTGGATACATCAAGTTATATCAACAGCCACACATTTAGAATAAATACAATCTCTAGATTATAAGAAACCTAATTAGTATTATATAAAAAATAAAACAAGACTTTATAAACTCGAATTAAGTTAGAAATTAAGTTAAAACTTCTCATTAGTTTTTTAAGTTTTATTAAAACAAAACTGCCAAGTAAAACCAAATCTCTTTAAAAATAAGGAGAATTTTAAAATAAAATATGTTATAATTAAAAAAAAAAAATATAAAAAAATTTGTTAACTTTTATTTCATTACTATAAATAGTGAGGCCGTTATATAACGATTTTCTATAAGGGTGAAAGGGTGAAACAATAAATCAAATAGACTTTATAAGAAATCTTTAAAGATTTCGGCCACAGTAGCATAAACTTAATTTCATGTCATAGTCAAATTAATTTGCTTAAAATTACTATTTTCACTATTCATTTTGGATAATAATCAGAGAAGACACATTTGCCATTTTATGGCATTTTCTGGCACGGTTACTAAAAACTATATAAAAATAGTTTTAAATAAATCTTTAAGCAAAAACATTATTTAAAACTTTTTTTTGTTATTGTTACAATTTTTTGAAGTTTTCATTTTGCTATTTTGTCTTCTCTGATCATAATTTAATAGTTTAACATTGAATAATTATAGATTAATAGATAAATCGAAATGTTTTTAACTATAAAAGCGTGACCTACTCTTATTAGGAAAAAACGTCTTATCTGAACAATAACGTTTAGAGGAATTGAATCTATATATCGCTCATTTACTGCAAGACTGGCATAACTCGAAAAACACGATTTTGCAGAAAACGAGTTTGAAGTTTTCAATCCATATCTGCCTCGCTTTCTCTATTATTTGGTCACGTTGTTGTTTTTTTCTCTTAGTGAGAGTTGTGTTCGAATTCGCTAATTATCGAGAGATCCGTGAGTAGCACAGTTTCTCTATAAAGTATAAGTTAACACGAAAAAAAAAAAATAACTTCTTGGGACTCCCTAATACTTCATGGGACACTCTATCATTATCTTTAAATTTTTTTGATGAGTTCATGCTAAATTATTATAGTTTCAGTTCCATTACCTAGCTATAGTTTCAATTTTATTAAAATCAAAACTGCTGACACTATCAGCCCGATTATGAATATTCCCTCAGATTTTTTCCTCTGCGGATTTTATTTTCTCGAGCAAAAAATCCTCATATTCTAAACATGCGGGGAAAAGAATAATAAGGGAGAGAGAATTCAATAATAGTATTATTGACATTCATAATACCTCCTTTTTTCCGGAGGAAGGGTTTCCCATTTTCGAAATTCGTTTAGAATAAGTGAAAAGTGAAAAAATCCCCGGGCAGATTTTATTAAGAATAGGGGAACAAGGAATAGGGAAAAAATTCTCACGAAATTGTTATTGAGAATTGGGCTGTATGCTACTGTTTTGATTTGTGGTATTTATTTACCTTATTGCCTCAAATAATTTTCTACAATTAAGAATTTTTTGTTACTTTTAATATTGGATTTTTAATAAAGAAGTCAGTCGTAGTCAAATACTCGAACAAAACCAACGTGTTATAATTATTTAACTTATATATTCTTTGCACACACTTTAAAGAAAAAATAAAATATATTATCCTCTATCTCGAAAAGTATACATGATATTAATATGAAAATTTTACACAATATAAACCATGATATTACTAATAAATCTGCATCATTAACTCAAAATCGCATTTTTTGACTTATGACAGTCTTGAAGTAAATGAGCGATATATAAAACTCATTTTCTGTTTGTTTGTTCTGTATACAAATTTGCAATTCTCAACGGATTTTTCCTCAAATTTGGCATGAATAATCTTTGGACCTCAACTTAGATCGTAGTATAATTTTCATCGACCACGCCCACTTCTGCGCCTACTATTGACAAAAAATTTAAAATTAAAATTTTGTTCACCTTTTTTCAATTGTTTCCTTCTAAGAAAGTTTTAACAGATTTCTTTGAAATTACTCAGATATATTCTACGTTTCCCGAGGAAGGCCTCAGTAAAAGTTTCATTACCATAGCCCACTTCAATACCGACTTTTGATCAAAAACGTCAAAATCAAAAAATTCCACTATTTTTAATAAAGCTTATTTTTTTAATTTGAAAGAATTAATTAAGTCCAATCAAAATATTTTAGGAAAAACCATTTCGTTTTTAAGAATTTTTTAACCCGTATAATATACCTACTGATTTTTTCGCAATGTCTTTTTGATTTCATTTAAAAAAAAAAAAAAAAAAAAAAAAACAAAAAAAAAATTCTTTAAGGATAAACTTTTTCGGAACCATGCACTAAAATCAACATGAGACATCTTTATTGATTTATAGTCGCGAATTGCTACTGAAAGCATCTTTTTGTATTCAACATCTTTAAAGTTAAAATAATTTTTAATTTTGTAACCTTATTTCATAAATTTCAAATGGAATCTTTAATTTCAAGTTTAACGTTAAAATCCCAACTGATTCTGCAAAACACAAGCTAGTTTAAGATAAAGATCACAAAAAAGGCATGTTAATATATAAATTTCTATTAAACAGAAATAAAATCTGTATATCCAATAATAAGATTGTATTTTTATTTTTTCAACCTTATCATAACTAGGGAAAACAAACAAAATTATTGTGAAATTTCGCTTAGAAATTACTCATTCACATAAAAAAGTGCTACGGCTTAAAAAATTTTGGCATTTTACAAAAATAAAAAAATAAACGAACAAGTAAAGCATGAACGTGCTTTAATGTAGTACATTTGATCATGGAGTACAAAGTCGAATCGAAAAAATGCTTATTCATTATCATTTTAATTGATTTGAGATAATTAGAAATGTTATTAGAGAAAACATCAAGAAACATGCAGATGTTTAATTTTAAAATGTTCGACTTTATTGTCAAGATGTTTAACTGCCAAACTGTCGTTTAACCGACGATGGAAGATCAGATAAAACAAATATTTTATAACACTGTGCAACAAATTTGGAGTCACCGATTGTATCCCGAATTAAACCAATGGGAAATGAATCATTAGATCAAACCCCCTAAAGGGCTTTGATAACTTAGCTTTCATTATGAACATATATGACCTTATATGGTCTTTTAAATTTTTAGTTTTCACACATAATGAAAAAAAACGGTAAAAAAATAGGCAAACTTCAAAAGCCTATAAAAAAAAATTGGAGCTAAGTTTTCAAACATCTTTGGGGTTTTGGTTTACTGATAGTGTACTCTTATTTGCCGTTGTTTTCGCTACAAACACACTTTCTTGTTGCCCAGTGTAATTTATAATCGACCATTGTTCAAGTTGTTTTAGTAGACAAGTCTGAACTTTAATAACGTTTTACAGACTTATAAAAAATGTAATGGATGTTTTTAACTTCACGCCAAAATGTTGAAAATTTGAAATGTTTAGGGTGTTGACGACGGTTCAAAAAATATGGTACTGGAACATTATTTTAATTTTTAAGATTTTACATATTTGATCGAGAATTTTATAGAATTTCATTATACAAAAAATATGTTAGTGCGAAAGAGAAGACAACAAAGTTCACTCTTCAGTATTATAAACGGACCTTAAACATTTAATAAAAAAAATTTTAAGTTGAATTATTTCCCCGAAAGAGCAAATTCTTTGATAAATTTATTTACGGTACATTTTAGAAAGTTTTACCCATGGCTTCATGAAAGCTTTTTTCTTGGTTTATCTATTTGTTTATACTACGCAGTAGAGATGTCACGAATATTCTGTCACTACTCGGTATTCCGCGTATTCGTCATTTTTTACTATTCGGCCGAATTTTTCGGTTTATACAAATTTGTTAAATCAGCGATTTTTTTAAGAGACAACTGATTTTTTTTTAATAATTTAACACATTTTTGACAAGATTTTTATTTTGAAAATGTTAGAATTATACAATAAGGGATGAATCATGATAGTCGATAATGGTATATTTTTAGCCAAAGTCCAGCAATATTTTTTTTTACAAATATCGCAAGTTTGATTTTTACTCGGTATTTGACACATTTTACTATTCGGACGAATATTCGGTATTCGGTTTGATTCGGTAACATCTCTACTAAGCAGTAATAGAGAAACGAAATTCAAGATCAACCTACATCGATATTTGGCCACCTCGGAAATTTAAGACGTAAAATAAAGGGTGTAACGATTTTTTTTTTTACAAATTTAAACGCGAATTTAAATATTTTTGGAATCTTAACTATAACAATTTTTTATTCGCAAAACTTTCTTGATATCAATATTGTCCAAAGAAGGAAAAATTAAAAAAAACGAATAATATGGACAAATTTCCACAACTACTGGTTTCTATTTTGCAGATACACTTTGAAAAAAGCAAAACCTCTGGGAATAAAAATTATTTTCATTAATCATTTTTGGGAGGCCAATATCTTCTTAAGAAACTTGAAAATTTTGGATAATTTTTTGACATTTCATTAGCAAAATTTATCATATCGAAATGAGTGACCGTCGTTAGTGATTTTGAGAAAAACAAAAATATCTGATTTTCGAACTGCAAAAAGGAACTGTATCTAAAAGCTGAAATCTTTTGAACCAGGAAATAAATAAATAAATTAAAAACTGCTCTAGTTTGCGTCTTAAGGTAGCACTAGGAAAAACAAAACTTTCAGGATGCTTAGGTAACAAATTCCTGGACATTCAGTAATCGGGCCTTAATGTGATTTAATTAATTTTCAATAACACATTTATATATTTCGTCTATTTGACTCAAAAAGCTAAATCAACATTTTATGTATTTGTATTTTAAATTAAAATATGACACGTAATAAAAAACTCATTAGCACAAAATTTTTGAGAATTTTTAATCTGAAAAAACTAATTAGTCTCATTTTCGCAATGCCCCGATAGCTACAATTAGGACTTGAACATATTTGTTGTTGTTTTCTGTATAAAATTTAAATTAAACTGTTGGTTAAATTTTAAAGCGAAATTTATTACTTGGGCCTTAGTATAGCTATATGTTATTTTTAGATTTGATATTATTATTTTATCTATTGTAGATGTTATCTTTAGGGAATGCTCGCTAATGTGGCCTGTTCGATAAAGTGGATTTCGTTGTTTTCGTGTTGATGCATGAATATGTCAAAACTGTCAATTGTGTTCAAGTTCAATTTCCGCCATCTCTATTTTAAAAAAGTTTCGACTTGAATGTACACGCTTTTCCTGGTTTATTGCGTTGGGTTGTTGCAAAAACAAAAAAAAACGCCACATAATGTATAATTTGTCATCAACATAAAAAGTGACTAAAAAGCAAGTTTTAAAGAATATTTCAAATTGAATTTTTGAAAACGGTAAGCATAGTATTCTCAATTTGAATAATACTAAACGATGCTATAAAAAATATAATAATTAAAAAAATTTCGAAAAATGTAATTTTCATGTTTGTTTAAAATTTAACAAACAGTTAAATTGACAATTTATATGGAAAACAACAACAAATGTGTCACTCAAAGTCCCTGTTAGTAGCTAACGGGACATTCAGTAATCGGAACTAAATTGCATAAATAAATCAAATTACGCATTACTTTAACTGTTTTTGTATATTTTGGACAATTTTTATAATAAATTTTAAAGAAAATAAATTTTTTTTTGATCTTACTTCATTTTCTAGCAATTTTATGCTTTTAGAGTTTTTAAGTTTAGGTCCACTTAAGAGTGGACCTTTTGAGTTGTTTGAAATTTGTTATTTAACTTTTTTTATATTAGTTGCCGCAAGAAAATTATCTCAAGCAAAAAACAGGTCCAAAGAGTTGGCCTAAAAGCTAATGTATTTAAAATTGGAATATTTCACTTAGTTTAATTTTTTTAAGCCCAAATACTAGGTGTAGAGCCACATTAGGGAATATTCTCTTAATATTTTAATACTAATTTAACTTGAAATATTTTTAAAAACTTAGAAAAAAAAATATATTTTAAATTATACTTCCAAACACGTGTTGTTGGTGTAGACTTAAAAATAACATGACACGTTTTATTGAAATTTGCCATTAAATTGGAGATATATATTTTTATAATTTGATGTGCAGTATTACACAATTATAATGAGCTTCAAGAGACAGGGAGTTTTAGTGCCTTACAACCGTAGAGCGCTTATTTCAGACATAATCAATTATATATTGTATTTTTGTTTCTAAATAAATTTTATATAATTTTTATTTTTTTGCAAATTCCACTTTTGAGCACAGCAATGCTATTTGGCTATTTTGGGATACCGCAGTAAAGTACAGGAGCAGAATTAAAAATGTATACAATTTAATTCAAATCATGTATGTATGAAATACTATATCGAAATCATTTGAACCATCAAAAACAGTTCGCTATAGGAAATGTTTGTTATAAACGTGCTTCACTGTATATTAATAATTTTAATATTGATAAGACAAGTTGCCAATAACGATAAAAAATTTAAAATATAAAATAATTGATAATTGTTAATTCGTTTGTTAAACAAACATAATTTATTATTTAACAACGTGAAATTAGTAATATATTTCATATATTTATAATCTTCCAGTTATAAGTATAAATTTTGTATAAAATACTACGCATATACAAAATATATGACTGCTGACAGGTCGTGTGACAGAGCACTCATTAGTTTTGTAAAAAGTCAAGTTTATGATAATTTGTTTAATATTTAAAAAAAATTAATTTAAAAAATTTAGCAAAGAAAATCAGTTTGCAAATTATGTTTCTAAAGATCTGGCAGCACATAACTTTAATAGCAAAAATACTTAGAAGAGGCATGTTTTATCTGTGCGGTTCTTTGCCTTTTTGCCATTGCTATTTTTAAGAAATAACGTCATACAAGTAGCTGCTTTATTGTACCTTACACCACTACGTAGTGTATATTGAGTTTGTGCTGTTGTGAAACAACCCAAAATATTAGGCGTAGATCCAACTTATAGAATTCGGATCGACTCACTCTTTGAAACGTTTTAGTGATGACTAGAGCAAAGAATTTCATGCAACTAAAAAAGGAAAATAATTGCTTATAAAATGCATCTAAAAATTAAAAATATGCACTAAAAACATGAAAATTGTGCACTTAAAAGAACGCTTTTTGCAAACATCTAAGCTTAAGATCATAAAAATATAGAAAAAATAAATTGAATTTGGGATCTATACTTTCAATAAAATTTTTACCCTTTTCTTCGGTCAGGAAGATTTAAATTAATTTAAAAAATATGCAAAAAAAAGTCAAAATAATCAAAAATATGCAACTAAAATCTATGCCATTTTACAAATATTTAGTCTATATCAGTTTTAAGGTACGTTCACATTAATCAAATATTTGAACAAAGTATTTGTTTACATATTTGCTTCCAATTGTGTTAAATAAAAAATTATTTTATTTTATGTTCAAACTATGATCAAATATTTGATGGTTTTTGTTTGTTCAAACAGCTCTCAAATAGTGTCAAATAAAATAAACGAAAAAATATTTGTCGAGCGTTCAGATTGAAACAAATATTTGTATTAAATATTTATTTAATCAAACATAGATTTATTTAATAGAAAAACAGTTTTTTAAAAAAATGATCACTCGGGATCTCTCTCGGACCTAGCCTATTTATGTTATAAGGGTATATTAATACTCCTCTGGAACAAAATTTTTTTCCGTTTTGGTCTATCTCGCTTAGTTTTGGAGATACTGGACATTTTAAAATATCGCCATTTTGTAAAATGGCTTGTATCTCGAAAACTAAGCATGATATCGCAAAATAGACAAAATTTTTGCAAACCTTAACAAACGAACTGACAACACAAATGTGTACATTGTTCCGATTCCAATCATTCCCCGTTTCATTAAATATCGTTCCATTTTGGACCAATGTTCCATTCTGTTATCGGAATAATTAAATTTTTATTTTCACGTACGACAATACAATTGTGTACAGTGCTTCGATTCCAATCGTTCCCCGTTTCATTCAATATCGTTCCATTTTGGACCAATCCATTATCTGAGTGATTAAATTTTTATTTTCACGTACTTTTTTTGGGTAAAAAAATAATTGTTTTTTCATAAAAAATTAATCTTTCGGAATATTTCCCAAACCTAGGATATTTGCATTCAGTCAATTGCAATTTTCTTCCTTTACTTAATGCATTACTAATGGTAATGAAATTTGAAATCATTACCATTAGTCAATGAAATCAAATCAATGAAATTCATTATCATTACTTAAACAAATGATAATGAAAATAATTTCATTACAATTGATATCAATGAAATTGTAATGAAATCATCAATTAGTCCATTAAATTAATTAGTCTCATGTATGGTTCGAAAATTGTAGCTTAACGAATCCCATAGCAATTGACCCCAACATTTTTAATTGTGAATTTGTTTTGTTTTTAAATTTTAATTTAATTTGATTTAAAACTGCATATTTTTCCATTTAACAATATTTTATTAAACAAAATTTCTCAATATATTGTATCATCAAATTTCGCTTTTTAATATCTATTTACATACATTTCAGTTTTTTATAAAGCCTTTTATTAATAAATTTATTAAAAAAATTATAATTGACGATTTTACCACCTGTTATTTGCCATTGTTTGTTCTTACATTTTTTTTGTAAGATCAAATAAATATTTGCTCAAATCAGAAAAAAATATTTGATAGCTAGTGTTCACACTATGGTTAAGTTTGTCAAATATTTATTTGAATGCAAATAATTTTGTTTGACCAAAATCAGCTGATTTGCTGTTTGACACACAAAAATATTTTGTGTTCAGATTACGGCAAAGAAATATTTCATGCTTTTTGTCAAATATTTGACTAATCTGAACGTACCTTTAAATTATCGAGAAAAAACATTCATTTTCATGAAATTCTTTGCCCTTGTGATGACCGTATATACGTCCATGTATTCTTGACAACACTATACATATCGCAAATATAAATAACATTTGACAAAATTCCGTACATATTGGGTCAGGCAACCAACCTAAATAATTTTAATTAAAATAGGTCCTAGTCCCCATAACGCTATATAAAAAATTTTTTCATGCCAACGCTTAAAAAAAAAAGAAATGAACATTTGCAAATAAATTTGTTTTTAATTAGTCCTACCTACTGAATATTTTAGAACAAATTCTGTTCGACACATTTTATGAAACTTTACCCAGATTGGTGTAGGTTATCCCATGATCGGTCCTGACAGAATATAATTTTCATACTATATTTATTTTATTTATTTTTAGTCTAGAAAGATGTTTACATTCGAACTTTTTTTACATGCTACTAGTTCAAGATACAAATATATGAAAATACGCAAATAATTATTAAAAATTTTAATTTTTATCAATATAAAACAAACATAGGTACAAAATAAATGATTTTGCGGAAAAAAATTAAATTGAGAAAAATAAATATTGAATTAGTGCAGAAATACTATTGAATTTTGAACACATGAATAATTGTGTACACACTACTCGCCTTTAATATTTATTTTATGTTTTATATAAACAAAAATTACCTTTCCTAACATTTAAATTCGCTAACGTATTTTCAAGATTGTTCGAATTTTAAAATAAAATATTTTTAAACGTTTGATAAAAAAAAATAATAAGTTTTTGTTACAAATATCAAATGCATTCTGTGGAAATTATATCTGCATATTTTTGACAAATAAAAACTCAAATCGACGTACGTTGTTTTTCAAAATGTTTTTTTTTTTTTAATTTTGCATGCATTTTATAAGAGATCATAGAAATTAATAATATCTGTCGTGCTTATCAGTGCGGGGGTTGTGGGTTCGATTCCACCAGAGGCACTGGTCTGTTTTCGCTACAACGCGCCGAAAGCCATAGTAGCTAGTGCTCGGTTAGGGTAATAGTATATAATTTGTAATTATATGATTATTAATTAATAAAAAAAAAATAATATCTGTTTCCTTGATCTTCTAAAAAATGCACACACAAAATATTTTGATTCAAACAAAGTCTCTTGAGAAAATTAAAACCCTCGAAAAAAAGTTTTTTTTACCACAGATATGTATTTATGTTACTAGACATCTAACATTTGATGTTTGGCGTAGGATTGTTACCTCTTTCAAAACATGTTCTGATGATGGGAACCTAGAAAATTCTCGAAATAGATCTATCAACACATTCCTGAAAGGGTCAAAGAATAAATTTGTAAACAAAAACTCTATAGATTATTTGTAAGGACAATATCATATTAAAGAAATATAGAGTATAGCTTCGAACTTGAATAATTTTCATTTTCATTGCACAATTAAAGCGAAAAAAAACATAATTTGTAATAAAAATTATATCAAACTTGTAAAAAGAAAAAGTATGGTCTTGTTTACTACTTCCCCTGTACATTTTGTTTTTAACAAATGTACATATCAAAGGAAAAGAAACAAAAACGTGTATTGAATATTTACCAAAGGTAGACATACACACAAAAAACAAGTTTTCAATTTATTTTTTGATCAATGGTGATAATCTTTTTTACTTCGAGCTCATATAATATATATTAGTTCTCATGTAGTAAGTAAACTAGTTTATATGAATGTTTGATGTTTGGCATAGGATTGATGCCTCTTTCAAAACGTGTTCTGATGATGGGAACCCAGAAAATTCCCGAAATAGATCTATCAACACATTTCTGAAAGGGTCAAAGAATAAATTTGAAAACAAAAACTCTATAGATTATTTGTTAGGACAATATCCTAATAAAGAAATATAGAGTATGGCCTCGAACTTGAATAATTTTCATTGCACAATTAAAGGTCATAATAAGGTCACATAATTTTTAATAAAAATTATATAAAACTTATACATTAAATACATCAAACAATACATTGCACATATAATTATTTGACTTAGGTACCAAGCTAGAACCAGTTTCAGAGAAATGAAAATGGTTGATTTTGGAACAATATCAAACAAAAATCATTGGTGTAAAACTCGATAATAAAACGGGTTATAAAGAATAATGATTTGTTCTACAAGCCGTTCTTCGAAACTCGCATATTTTGAAAATGGTAACACTTGTAGATTTTTAAAAGAAAAACTGTGTTAGTCAAAAGATTTATTTCCACTGAATGTATCCGATAACCAGCGTAAGTTTAAAATGGCAAAACAATAAGCAAAATTGTCACAAATCCACATCCTTAAATCTGATCCTTAAATCTAAAATAACAATTTTTATGTTTTTAATTCATAAAATCTATCTAATGTGTCATATAAAGGGTGATTTTTCAGCAACTTTCTTTTTGTCAACACTGTTTTTGGCAGCTCAGCTGTTATCGTTTAAAATGTTACTGTTAAACATGTTCAGTTTGGTCTATAATTTAACCATGAATCGACTTACAAACGAACAACGCTTGCAGATTATTAAATTTTATTATCAAAATGCATGCTCGGTTAAGAAATTGCATCGTGTACTTCTTCCAATTTATGGTCAGTTTGGGTGACCTTCTGTAGCGGCTATTCGGAATCTTGGGTCTAAATTTCGCGGACAGAGGAAAATATCGCAGCTGTATCCACCAGTGTTGTTGATGACCATGAATTAACGATTTGCCGCCGTTCGCAGCAATTGGGCCTCTGTTAATCCACTAAGTGGAAAATTTTGCGGAAGGCTTTTAAAATACAGCTGGTGCAAGAATTGAAGCCGCACGACCTACCACAACTTCTAACTTTTGGTAAATGGGTGATGGCAAAGTTGGATGAATATCAACTTTTTTATCGGAAAATTATGTTTAACGACGAAGCTCATTTCTGGTTGAATGGATACGTGAACAAGAAAAATTGCCGTATTTGGAGTGAAGAGCAGCGAGAAACATTGCAAGAAATGAAAATGCATTCCGAAAAATGCAGTTTGGTGTGGATTATCATTGGCGAGTACTTTTTCAAAGAGGACGAATGCAGGAACGTTACTGTGAATGGCGAGCGCTACCGTGCGATGATTACAATTTTTTTTTTTGCCAAAATGGACTTGGGTGACCTGTGGTTTTAACAAGACGGTGCCACATGCCACACAGCACGAGAAACATTAGCCCAATTGAGAGGCACGTTCGGTGAACAGTTTATTTTACGTTTGGGGCCGTTCAATTGGCCGTCTAGATCGTTCGATTTAACTCCTTTAGACTATTTTTTGTGGGGCTATGTTAAGGCTCATGTCTATAGGGACAAGCCCGCAACGGTTGACGCACTGGAAGTCAATATTGAAGAATTTATTCGTGAGATACCGGCCGATATATTGGAGAGTATGCCAAAATTGGCATAATTTGGGTATGCTTGATATTTGCTATTATCTGTGAACCATTTAAGGCGTAGCCGCGGTCAAAATGTACATGAAATCAACTTTAAACATTGAATTATATAGATCGTTATATTCGACTCAAATAAAGATTTCATACATTTCTCCAAGTTTTATGTGTTTTTTATTTAAATCAAATCCGAAAGCCCATAAAAAATCATCCTTTACATATGCAGGTAAAACAGAAAATGTGTTCTTCTTGTTTTCCACTCACATTCTTTGTAAAATATTTTCAAGGAACATTTTTTTTTTGTAATTATGGTCGAATATGTCAAACTGCTTAACGTGGGCTTGAAAAAAAAAAACAGTCGGTGGGGTGGAGGCTAACCGGCTTACGACAGGCGGCTTGCAACTCTGCTGTGAACCATTAATAACAAATTCGTTCTAAAAATGCTTTTATACTAGTTCCCACTTTTTTTGATTAAAATATGTTGTGTAAAAAAAAAAATGTTTGGGAAAATATGTACAAAAATGTTTTATTTCAAAACACGCCCAAAACATGTTTAGTGGAAACTTAGTATTACTGTTGTTGCAATTTAGGAATGTATTTTGAACTTTTTAATTTGGGTATGCTAGATATTTGCTATTATCTGTAAAATATGTATAATAAAAAAACGACGTAAAATAACGTTAACCTTTAAATAACAACGAAATAACGTAAAATAACATCAACCCTAAAATAACCTAACGAAATAGTTTAAGATAACGTTAACATTAAAATAACAACGATACAACATAAAATATCGTTAACCTTAAAATACCCAAATCAAAAATATTCTTAATCCAAGCAATCGAATAACCCGGTTGCCAACCCTGCTTTTATATTAAAAGGCTCACCAAAGACTAGTCACTGCGATATTACCTTTCCTGCATGAGTATTACAGCATCACATCTAATTGAAAATAGATATTTAGTGTATTTGTCAATTTTTAAGTCGCAATATTTAGAATAACATTGTAGGCTTGTAAACATTATAACGTCATATTTTAAAACATAAATTCCCCAAAATGGGTTAAATGAACATAAATTGGCTGCTTCTCCACTAACCGCACTACATAAATATATTTTGCACACAATTTCTTTTCCCACACACACGCAAACACATACATACACAAATGCAATCATACAATTACTCACACCATAAAATTCAATTCACTTTCTTAATAAAAAAAAAACACAAAATTCTTTGTTCATTGGCGAAAAAAAAACCAAATTATTCCTTTACCTTCTTTCTGAGTTTCCCCCGAATATGACATAGACGTTTGACACCATCGAAGCACATCGCCTCCAAACGACCATTTCCCAACATTTTTGTAACTTGTGCATATTCTTGCTGATCTTCTTTGAAAATCAATTCACGTTTCTCGAATTCATTTTCGTTCTTACCACGACGACGATTTTTACCACCTTTTCCTTTATTTTTAGGCATTTTGTTTACTGTCGTTTATTTCAATATATAACAAATCTGCACACAAATTTTGAACAAATAAAAGTAAAATTATTAAATTTGAGATTAATATTTAAATGATATAAATTTAAATTTTCACTTACGAAAAAAACTAGATGAACTTTATTTTTTCAGTTCTGTGACAGAAAAGAGGGAAAAATATACATTTTTTGTAGAAATAAAATGACAAATGGTAATTATCAAAGGAAAGCTGCAAGAAAAAAAGAGATAAATATAGTAAATTAAAATGGCAATGTATTACTATCAGACAATCGCCTAAAATTCCACAAAATTTTGCTTGATTGCTTGACGGTTTGCAGGCAGAGGCCGAAGCCGACTCGAAACAGTCGGCGGTGGCTATGGCACTACATGGAAAGAATCATCGTTCATAATATTAATGAAACAATTTAATTGTTTTGTATGTTCAATGAAGAATTTCATTATGTCCAAGAAGTTTTATTAATATTAAAAAAATGTTCATAAACCTTTTTTCATTAAATTTCATAGTTTCATAAAAAAAATCATTAGATTTCATAAATTATTTCTTCATAAATTTACTGAAACTTTTCGTTAGAGCTATAAACTTATTTCAAAGCCTTAATTTTTTAAATTCCTTTATGTTTTAAATTCCTTTATGTATTCTCTAGGATGTCTATTAGTCACTACCGTTTTCAGTTTTTGCAAATTCAGTAAACTCGCGTTTTATTGCAGTTTGTTAGTTTTTAAAAAATCCAAAATTGTGCGCCCCGGTAGGCTAGCTGGTAGCGTGCTGGCTTATCAGTGCGGGGGTCGTGGGTTCGATTCCCACCAGAGGTACTGGTCTGTTTTCGCTACAACGCGCCGAAGGCCATAGTAGCTAGTGCGCGGTTAGGGTAATAGTATATAATTTGTAATTATATGATTATTAATTAATAAAAAAAAAAAAAAAAAAACCAAAAAAAATTTTAAAAGTAGTCAATTTTGAAAAATCATATGTAGGTGGACTATATCAAAGATTAAAAAGCGTTAGTAAGTTTCACTTGTCTTCTTTACTATAGTGCATTCATAATGCAAATTAAATTTTTGAATTTGCATTATTTAAAAAAAAAAAAAATCATAACAGCATTGAATTTTGACTATTGCGGTTCAAAAATAGCGGTTTTTTTCTAAAATGCCTTTTAAATACAAATGCAATTCTTTAATGCTAAGCAAAATTCAGTACTGTTATGATTTTTATGATATAACTAAAATTTATTTTAAAAAAAATTTACAATACTAAAAAAATTTCGTTTTATATGGAAAAATGTAGAAAGCTATTTTTAAAAAATCATTTAAAATAATTAGCATTCTGGTTCGAAAAATATCAAAGTTGTTATATATTAAGAAAATCATATTTTTATCAAAAATGATAACGGGGGGGGGGGGGGGGGGGGGGGGAAAGTTCAAAATGCAATCAAAAATTGAATTTACATTATGAGTGCATTTTCGCCAGAAAATGGTTATTTTTTAATTACGAATTGGATTTTTTGATTTTTTATAATATGAAAAACGGAAAAACGAGTAAAAGATATCCAAATTTTAACAAAATCAAAAAGTTGGATATAAAAAACTACCATTTTTTAAAGTTCTCTCATGGAATGGTCGATATAGTTTAAGAAAGATAAATGAAAATTAATAAAAATTTTAAATCAATTTCAAACAGTACTGGTGGAGCCAGCCGGCTTAGCTGATTTAGTCGGCTAACGTTTAGTAGACGAAGTTAGCCGCATACTCAGGCAGCGACTAACGTACCCGACTATTAGCCGCTCGGCTTCGGTCTCTATTTGCTTGTCATCAAGCAATCAACGAGCTAATAGTTACAGAACTGCCAGATTAAAGTTTTAATAAAAACTTGGTAGTACTTTTATAAACTTTGACAGTTCGCTTAGTTGTCAACAACATAACCTGAAATTTTCTTTGGAAATAAATTTATTTAACTTTAAAATATATTGTAGTGAGCAAATATTTATAATAAAATTTATAAAACATTTACTTATATTAGAATATTTACCATTAAAACAATTTAGTAAAAATGCCCCCCAAAAAGGATACAAAAGCCAAAGACAGCAAAGGCTCAGCTGGTGGTAAAAAGGGAGCCTCTGGAGGAACTGCAGCTGAAGATAAAGGTTCGATTTTAACACTTTTTAATCTGTTTGTTTACATATTTTGCAAACTGTTTACATTGTTTTAGGCAAAGAAAAAAAAGGTGGTAATGCTGTAAAAGTACGCCATATTTTATGTGAAAAACAAGGTAAAATTATGGAGGCAATGGAAAAACTAAAAGCCGGCCAAAAGTTCCCAGAAGTGGCGGCTGCTTACAGTGAAGATAAGGCTCGCCAGGGTGGAGATTTAGGTTGGCAAATACGTGGTGCCATGGTGGGACCATTTCAGGATGCTGCTTTTGCTTTACCCATATCCACAGTAAATAATCCGGTATATACTGATCCACCAGTAAAAACAAAATTTGGTTACCATATTATAATGGTAGAAGGCAAAAAATAGGATAAGTAAATTATAACGATTTTTTTTTTTATATTTTAAAACAATTTTGTATTTTTGTTAAAACTGAACAGATGAATGCGTATAATTTCACAGAAATCTTTTAAGGAATATAGTTTAGCGAGGGTTTATTCATTACATTAACTAAAGATGAATCAAGAGGATAGTTTTATATTAATATTTTAAAGGTTCAAAGCCTACTCGGTTTTGATGTTCAAAAATATATTACAGAATTTCTTTGTCCGTTATGGGTTTATTCAATGATGGTAACCGGTGTGTTTAACGGCCTTGCCAAAGCAGTGGTATTATATTACTTTTTTAGTGAATGTTTCTCCCATGTCTAAAAAACTGGACAAAAAAATCAAAATGAAGAAAAAAAAAATATTTTAAAGGTGTTCTAATGATTTCATTTTGTATTGTGTTGGATCTGAAAGTTAAAAACTATAAGCAAAAAAATCAAAATGAAGAAAAAAACTTGTAAGTTTTAAGTAATTTTTTTAATTTTTCGAATCTACTGAAAACGGCAGTTAAAACAACTGTAATTTCAGTTGAAAGGCGACAAAGGTAATTACCGCTACAATAACTAAAAATGTAGTCGTTTTTAATTGTTGAAAAAACAACTAACAAATTACTACATTTGTTAGTTGTTTTTCAACAATTAGAAACTGACGATTTTTTACAACAACAATTTTGAAACAAAAGTAAAAATTGGTAACAGTTATTTTTTCTGCATTTTCAAAATATTTTTTAATACAAAAAAAAATTGGGTTTCTCTAAATTACAATAAAAATTTGTATTTAATATATCCTACTTAAAATTCAAAATTCCAAACGTACTGCAGTTATAACGATTTCATGCATTGAAGATATAATGAAATTTTCTAATTTTATTTGCAATCTATAAACATATCAAATATTAACTAAAACTACATTTAGACTAAACCCCTATTTACGTATTTTTGTTTTTTTTCAAGTTTTTGACTCAAAATTCCATACAAATTTTAAATCGAAAACTTTAAGAAACAAGCGAAAATACGTATTTTGCGGTTCAATGTGAACGTAGTATAAACGAGAATTGCTTCAACCGTTATAAGAATGAGGATTACGGTTATGCTAACGGTTTCTTAAAAATAACGGTTACTGTATTTGATTCGGTTACGGTATTTAAAAAGGGCTGTATTGGTTATGGTTAAGAAATCCAACCTTGGTTCAATTTGATTCCATTATCTGTTTGTAAACAAAAATTAACTTCATGCATTTTTGTCTAAACAGCTGATTTACCATTTTAGAAAGAGACAACTATATTTGTTTTAAGATTTTACCATTATCAAGAATAAGACAAATGTCATATTTTGTTCAATCGTTTGCATGCTGGATGACTCAAAGTTAATTTGGTTATGGTTGTTTTTAGTCATAAGTAGAAAACTTTAATCATGGCAATCACAGCAAATAAAAAATTTTGGGCCGAATTCATCAATATCTACCATATCTTACCCAGTTTATGGAATACAAAAGATGAAAACTATAATAATCGTGAATGTCGCAGTGTAGCCTGGAATCAATTGGTTAACAAATTACAAGAAGTTGAGCCAGATGCCAATCAAGATTCAGTGAAACGTAAAATTAATACATTTCGTTCTAATTTCAATCGGGAAGTACGCAAAATATGTCAATCCCAAAGGGAACAAGGAGTTGATGTATACAGTCCCACACTATGGTATTTTAATCATTTATCATTTTTATTAAAACAAGAGAAATATAATCACAGTGTAAATGAACACTATGAGGAAGAAACGAAGACATTGATGGTAAGATTTTTTTTTTTTCGGGTTTAAATTGTTCATGCATGACCGATAGTCTCAATCATTAAATAACCGTTATTATTTAAATCCTTAAACAAAATATAGGATTATACAACAAAATGTGAAATTTTACAACAAAATGAATCATCGATAAGTGAGGAGTTAATACATCGCCAAAAAGAATCTATTAGTTCGGATTATGGAAAACCAGATAGCAACAAATTCCATGACGTAGCTATAAAAAAAATTAAACTTGAAAGACCCACATATTTAGAGCAGGATCCGGAAACTCTTTTGGAATATACTACCCTTACTAATATTGAAGATGCAATGGAAACTTATGCTACTTCTTCTATATCTAAAGAAATAATTATACACTCTAACATATCTACTGCTACGGACAATGAAACATTACACAACGAAAACCATAAGAAATTAGAAAATACATTCTCTCGAAACATTAGACGCTCCGGTTTAAATAAAAAAGCGAAATGGCGTTTAAAATCACAAAATCCTTATAATAGAAATCATCCGAACAGTATGAAATCGTTGGATGAAGCTAGTATTTACGGTCAATCCTGGGCTTGTGGATTTCGTAAATTAACTCCAGAACAAAAGCTTTATGCTAAAAAAGCCATCGATGAGATATTAATACTAGGACAATTAAATTCCTTAAAACTAGAGACAGTACCAATGAATACAACGTTATTGGAAATGGAAGTGGTAGATGGAGAACAGGATTATAATAAATCTCTTAATAAAAATTCCTAGTTACTAAATAAGTTGCAGTTGTTAATTTATATATGTTAGAGTGCTTCATATTGGAACTTTAAAAAAAAAATGCAAGATGCATCCCCCTGAAAGTAATGATTTTTTGACAATTCCTAAAATATTTCGGCTCTAGCGTAGTTACGGCACCTTTTGTGAAAAATTTTATCAAATATAAAATGTATTTGAAAAAAAAAATAAAATGATTTAGCTTCTAGACTAAGCAAATTTTATTTATTTTTTATTTACTCAAGCCTCCGAGGCCATATATGATTAATACATTATTAAATTCATGTGTAATGAACAGTAAATTCTTATAATTAACTTAAAATAAAAATTAAACTAACAAAATCCCAAGATGAAAATTTATAGGTCCCATTAAAAGAAAATGCAACAAAAATAAATTAATGAGTGCTTTTGAAAAAATCTAAATACTTTTGTTTTAATATTGAACTAGAAAACGCAAAGGTTTTCAAGTAAATGGGAAGTCCATTCCAAAGTCTAGAAGCTCTAACCAAAAATGAGTTTTCAATGCTCATGTTGTGCATTATCGGATAAATCAACTCAGGATTACGTTCCGAGTGAGATAAATGAAAAAGTTCTGCAACACAAGATGGAGTCTTTGTTGTCAAAATCCGGTGCAGAGACAATAAAATCCTAATTTTAACAAAGTCCTGAAAAGTGCAATCAATAAAATCCAAAGAATAGTTAGAGACAGAGTCTGACAATCTTAGCCCAAAAATATATCTCAGTATCCGGTTATATATCAAGCGCAACCGTTTCATATTAGTTTTAGTTGTTCCACTATACACGTCTAAGCAATATAAAATATGTGTCATAAGAAGAGAGTGAGCCAATCTAATTTTGACACGTATTGGTAAGAAACAATCTATGTTATACAATGCGCGAAGAGTACTTCCAACTTTTGCAGCCACATCAGATATATGATTTTTAAAATTCAGCTTACTGTCTAGAGTAATTCCTAAGCACTTCATGGTGTTAACGAACTGTACACAGATACCATCAAATGAAATATTTAATGAGTACTGAGGATTGGACATAGTCCCAAAAATTAAAGCCTTTGTCTTATACGGGTTGAACCTTAGTTTATTATTAACCGCCCAGGTTGAAGCCTGGGATAAAACATAATTTATCGTTGCTTCATGACAGTCAATAAACCTTTTATCCCCCGTAAAAAGCAGATTTATATCATCAGCAAATAAAAAAATTTCGCATAGTGACGTTCCAACAAATTGTATGAAGTCGTTCACATACATAATAAATAACAAAGGGCCCAATACTGAGCCCTGAGGCACACCACTAGTACAACGCCTAATAGCTGAGTTGTGGCCATCTAGACCAACAAATTGCTGTCGACCAAATATGTATGAATGCAATAATTTACATGAAGTAGAGGAGAAATTAAATTCAGAAGAAAGCTTCCTAATTAATACATTATAATTAACCGAATCAAACGCCTTACTAAGATCAAGGGAGACTAAGGTGGATATTTTTCCAATGTTATTATTTCGTCGTACACTTTCAGTTAAACTAAGTAGCAAAGACGAGGTGCTGGTTAACTTACGAAACCCAAAGTGGCAAGCGCTAAGCAAATTTCCAGAATCCAAGTGCTCCATAACCTGATCCTTTAACACCAGCTCAAACGCTTTAGATAAACAACATAGAATACTAATAGGCCTAAAATTGTCTAAACTTGCAGCTCCACGTTTCTTGATTAAATAAAAAATAAATAAAATAAATAAATTTTAAAGGAATTTTTATAAAAATTTAAAAAATCTCTCATTTGCCATCCGTTTTTGATTTTGAATACATATTTGTAAAGTGCTGACATCCGCTAATAATTTCAATATATGTAATAACATTTCTTAATGTTCAAGGGTGCTTTCAAGATTCTCTAAGGAACTGGAAAACTTTATTTTTTTAGATTAATGTCCCTAGTTTTTACCGCATCTAATAGATTTGCTTTTTTTCTACATAACGCGTAAACTAGACATTTCGAAAAATATATTGTATTAAAAATGCAAAACCGTTGTTGATCTTTCCTGAAATATTTGCAAAACAAATCGAAATTTTAAAAAAATTTTATATTTTATTAAACAAAAAATATAATTTTTTGCATACAAAGTAGAGATGGGCCCGTGAGCAGAATTCTGCGTGATTCAAGTGTGAGTGAAACCTAAATTTACTCACGCGATCGTGAGTGTGAGGAGGAAAAAATTCTTCGTGAGTGTACGTGAGTGAAATTTTTGCTTCGAATTTTAACAAAAAATTTCTTTTGTTTTAAATAAATAATTTCTTTAATTTTTTGGTTTTTACAATTTTTACATTTTATTTTTTCCGATAAGATTTTCTTCGTGAATTTGAATTTACTCACGTGAACGTGAGTGTGAGTAGATAAAAAATGTGTGGAATTTTTCTCTCGTGAGCGTGAGTGAGTGTGCCTCAAAATTCACTCTCGTAACAACAGTGCAAGTAAGGCTTAATCAGTTACCGAAATTATTAGTGGATTTCGTAACCTTTCGTACGATGTATTAAAAATGAAAAAATGGAAGTTTTTTAATTTTTTATAAAAATCTCACTAAAAAACATCTAAAAAATTGCATAAAATCTTATTATCACGAGCCAATTTTTAGTCTTTCTTATCTTTGACCAAATTTTTCACAAAAGTTGCAGTAGCGAATTTTTTATTAATAAGAACTAGTATTTTTTTAAAAACTGTAGCTCAAGGGATGTTATCCCTAGAGCCGAAATATTTTAGGAATCATCCCGAAACACGTTAATCTTTATTTTCAGAGGATGCATTATAAGCTTTTTTAATGCACTCTAATATAGGTACTAAAAAATTGTTACTATTAACAATTATCTGTTATAAATATATAGCGTCCGACCGAACAGTTTGGCATACGAATTGTCAGTCTTCGAAATTTTGATTCACACGCTATCCGCCTCTATTCATTCATATATACTACGGTGTCCCTTAAAAATAGATTTGTCATTACACCCATTTTTTTTTGGAAGAATATGCGGAAAAATAATCCATTTTGGAAAAAAGTGTATTTCCAAAAATTTGAAGTTTTGAAAAAACTTTTTTATTTCATTTAAGCTTGAGGGGCAATTCACACGCTATCCATCCGTATTTACTATTTCCCATTATTGGTGATACGAATTGTCAAATTATTGTAAATTCTCTTTTGAAAATGACAATATACTGGGATATATGTAGTAGATATGGGTGGATAGCGTGTGAATCAAGCTTGATTTAAAAACAAACAATTCTCCGTGTTAATAATACTTCACTATAAAAGAAATATTAAATTTTTTTACTGCATTCATTAGCTGTTTTTTATCAGTTAAAAACTACATTTTTAATTATTTTGATGGCAATAACATTTGTTGCCTTTTTAACTGAAATTACGGTTGTTTTAATTGCCAGTTTCAGTTGAATCTACTTTTTAGAGTGTAAAAGCAAAAAATTAATAATTTAGAATTTTATTCTTTGTAAAAAATTAATAAAAAATAATTAAATTTGACATGAAATTATATTTTATTTTAAACAATTTGATTGTTTATTTTTTACCAGCATCTTCTTTAAGACCCACAGTACGATTGAATATTATCTTATCCTTAGTGGTGTCAGGATCTACCGAAAAGAAACCAATACGTTCAAATTGGAATTTATCGTAAACTTTACAGGCAGCCAACGACCGATCAGCATAAGATTGCAAAATAGTTTGAGAGTCAGAATTAATATCCGATAAGAAACCAGCAGGAACTTCATTAGGATCTTCAGGATTTTTATGTTTAAACAGCAACTCGTACAGGCGAACCTCAATTTGCATAGGCTGAGAAACCCATTGTATAAAGGCCTTAGGCTTTTCGGCCGTATCAGTAGATTGGCATTCACATATGAGTTCGAGTATATGGCCCGCATTATCTT
Organism: Delia radicum; assembly: GCA_021234595.1. NCBI lineage: Eukaryota > Metazoa > Arthropoda > Insecta > Diptera > Anthomyiidae > Delia > Delia radicum. The sequence goes on from CM037851.1 coordinate 38,233,664, forward strand.
TTTTAACTTCTTTAAGTGATAATACCAAATTAGCATGTCTCAAGCCTATAGATTGTCCAGGAGCCAAACGTCTGTAACCTTTTTCAGGTTGTAATTTAAAATCACTTTGTTCTATATATATGACACGATCTAAAATGATTTTATGTGTACCCAATTCAGGATTTTGCGGAAAATTCGGTACTTCAATTTCTATGGCCGATGGATGAGGATAATTTTCCAAGATTATTTTTAACGGCTCCAAAACAACTAATCTCCGCGGTGCGGAAATATTTAACACATCTCGAACAGCTGCCTCTAACATAGAAGGATCAACCGATATTTGAGCTCCTGTAACACCCATTTGAGCACAGAAATTATTTATAGCATCTGCTGGAAAACCTCTTCTTCTTAAAGCAGTCAAGGTAAATAAACGTGGATCATCCCAGTCGTTAACAATTTTCTCGGTAATAAGTTTGGCTATCTTACGTTTGGATACTAAAGCATAATTCATATTTAAACGACCATATTCCCATTGTACCGGACAATAAATATCCAAAGCATTACACAACCAATAGTATGAAGATCTTCTCGATTGAAATTCTTTGGTACACAACGAATGGGTAATATTTTCCAAAGAATCACATAGACAGTGAGTATAATCATAGGTGGGATATATACACCACTTGCTACCAGTACGATGATGTGGTATAAATTTAATGCGATATGCCACCGGATCTTGTTTACCCTCTTCCAAGGTAAGTTTTAAACGTAAAGTAGCAGCACCCTCATCAATTTTACCATTTTTCATATCTTCAAATAATTGCAAAGATTCTTCAATTGGGCGATCTCTCCATTGGCTAGGTTTAGGATTAAAACCCTTCATTTCATCGGCCGTCTGATGACAAACATAAGCCAAACCCTTGCGTATGAGCACTGTAGCCCATTCATATAATTGTTGAAAATTATCGGAAGAATGAGTAATTTTATAAGGTTTATAACCCAACCATTCTACCATGTCTCTAATACCAATAAAGAATTTTTCTTCTTCCTTTTCGGGATTAGTATCATCATATCTTAAGTAACAAATACCATTCTGGGCAGCAGCATAACCAAAATTAATATTAATAGCTTTAGCATGACCAATATGTAGAATACCATTAGGTTCGGGAGGAAAACGTGTTTGAACTCTACCTCCAGTAGCCTTTAAATGTTCCTTAAGTAAACGTTCAGTATTTTCAGTTACCACATAACCATCAGTTTTGTAGTTTTCACCCGGAGCATGAAAATTGACTTTAGTTTTCATTAATTCTGCTATAGTTCTAGCACCATCATTAGTAGATTCCTCTTCCTTAATGCTATTCGAAGATTTTTTATCTTTCTTCTCTTCAGGCTTGGATTTTTCTTTTTTCTTATCACCTTTAGCCGAAGGTTTCATATCTTCTTCGGTTTTGGGTCCCAATAAATCAAAAATCTCTACATCTATGGCTGATTTAATACTTTTAGCATCAGCCCATTTCAATTGTTCTCTAACTTCTTGCATAATTTTAAATGCATTAAAATGATATCGTTGTTCCAGCAGGGCATCCTTATGTTGGGCCACCTGTTGCTGTACTATTTTTTCGATTTCTTCAGCTGTTACCACTACACCCACTCCACATTCCTTTTCCAATTCTGCTAAACTAATGGGTTGGTTTATTTTCTGTACCTGCTTGAGTAAATATTCCAAAGCGGAGTCTATACGCATCGTGGAATCTAATTTCTTTTCAATAATATACCTTACCATTAAAGGTAAATGTTCAACACTTTGTGGTTTTATTTTGGTTGCCATATGATAGATTAACATGCCTTGTCCCTCGGCCAATGTAGTTTCATTGCAGTGTTCCATTGCCAATTGTAGATTTTTACTTACGTTAGCATTTTTGGCCGTCTCTTTGGCTTTTTGTTCACTCATGCCGAGAGCTTGAAATTTCACCAACAATTCTTCCGTCATTTTATTACGGGCTTAAGTGGATATTTAAATAGTGAGTTTATATATATATATATATATATATATAAATATTCCTTAAATTGGGTAATTTTGTTTAAACAATACGAAATAAAGAAAATGCTGACGATAAAGAAAAGTCAGAGAACTGCGCCGAGCAAAATAATATGCGGCGGCGGATGAAGAAAAAATTTCGACGGCTGCCCAAAGCCGGCTGCGACCCGAGAATTGATCGGCTAGCCGACTTTTGATCAGCTCATACATAAAATCGGCTTACCTGGCTAATAAAAAAATTATTAATTATTATTATTATTATTACACGAATCCGCTCATTAATATTATTACACTGAAAAAGTTTGAATCTGCTGAAATTAAATGTTACAACTGTAAATTAACTGTAAATACAGCAGTAGTTTTTTTAAAATTACCGTCAAAATAGTTGTTATGTATTTCATAGAAAAACAACTGTAATAACAGTTAAAAACAACTACTACTGATTACTACACAAACAACTGTCATGCAACTGTCATGTAACTGCAAAATTTTTTGAGTGAAACTGTACTTGCAGTTAAAGACAACAACCAATGATTGGAAGGCGCCAGATTAGAAGACAAGTGTCTTAAGTTTGAAATATTGCCAAATAAAAGAGAAGTAAAAATATATTAAGAAAATACAAGTACAATAAATTCAAAAATTAATTAAAAATAACAGTGGCGGTTTTTAAAAAAATCGGTTCATTAAAAAATCTGCGGCTTATTTCATGATGGCTTATAGCCGAAAAATTTACGGCGGCGGCTCGGCTCAGCCGGCTTAAGCCGACACGGCGCAGTTCTCTGCATGGAGCTTCTGACAATAATTAAAAAAGCAAAAACAAATACTGTAATGTGGCCAACAGCTGAATTATTAGCGTTACCAACTATATGTCTGTGCAAAAAAATTTAACCCTTCAAAGGCATACATAATTTTTATAAGCCAAAGTTCTCAATAATAGAAACAAAATAAAAGTTAAAGGCGAACATATTTTTAAATAGATTTTGTATGAAATGAAAATATTCGCTAGGCTACTGGCGAAATTTTGCTTTTATACGCAATATATGTGAAAGTTTTTTTTCGCTGTTAGTTTTAACTTCTAAGCCTTTGAGACCCAAGCTCACGATTGTGAGCTTTAATGTTTTGTCCTAAAACTTCGAATATTTCCAATAGTAATAGATTTATTGAGATGAAAAAAGTCCTATTATATTTTTAACTAAATTATATTTCATAAAGTATGTATAACTATATAATAATACTCTCCCTATATAATATATATAGTAGAGTGTGCCTTAAGGTGTTCTATAAGTTTAAATATTAGAAATGTTGAGACGCTACCCTCTAATTTTTTTGTATTTGTCTTGAAAATAACTCATGTGAAATTTTACGCCCCTACGACCACGCCTTCCCTACCCGATAGGGCCTTAAAGATCAAAACATGCGTTTATATGGGAAAAAGGGATATTTTTTTTAGTTTTTGCTGTTTTTTTGCAATATTGCAATAGTTTTTACTCTAGATGATAAATTAATCGAGATTAAGATAAAATTATGTATTTAAAAAGGTATAAAAATCCAAAATCGGTTAAGAATTACCCCAGTAATAAATAATGCCCCAGACCACTAATGTGCCAAATACCACTTCAGCAAGAAATTCGATGGAAAAACACACATTTCGCTCTTTAAGGCCCCGTCGCTTATTGAAAGCGTGGTCGTAGAAGCGCAAAATTACACATGTGTTATATTCAAGTCATCTTAGGGTTAATTTAGTACAGAATATATTTTTATGGATTTTTCGAATGGTTTTAGCCAGGTTTGTAAAAAAGAATTCAAATACTTTTTGTTCAAATATATATAAAAACGCACAGTATCTTCTTATATCTGAATGCGGCACGGTACGGGTTAATGTTGTTCAATATATCCAAAATTTTTGGCACTTAATCTAAAAGTATTCTGTTATTATCTTTTACATCACGTTTCTTAAAATTCAAAAGTAGTAAGAAAATCTTTAACGTTTTTTGAAAATTGAAATAAATAAGTCTGGGATCACTTAAGGGCGCAGGTCCACATGGGTTAATAATGTTCGAAATATTTTTATTTTTAACTTTGAGTAATGCTTATAAAATAAAACTATAAAAGTTACAAAAGTAGCTTATTTTTGATTTAAAATATTTTATGGCAACAAATAAGCCTTTTTATTATAAAAAAACACAATTTCCCTGAAATCCGTAAAATTTAAATCGTTGCCCTACTTAAGTGTACTGGGGGATATTTTTAAATTTTTTTATTTTTAATCTCTTAGATGTTTTAAACAAGTTTAAGCAATGAAAATCTAAATTTTTTTGATTTCGTTAAAGAAATTTGTTTAAAATTTGAAATTGGAGATTTGAAAAACACCCCAAAATTTTTGTTCGTTTTTGACATCACCGTAGGGCAGGTTAACCCCATCCAAAACAAAAAACTTCTTTTATGGCTCACAATTATGAGTGTATTAAATAAAAAAATTATGTTTCAGTAATCAATTTTAAAAACGTTTAAAATTTGAGCTCGAATTTCTTGCTGAAGTGGTATTTGGCATATTAGTGGTCTGGGGCATTATTTATTACTGGGGTAATTCTTAACCGATTTTGAATTTTGAAAAAATAACTGTTAAAAACAGTAGTTTTTACAACTTATGTATTCGTTTTATGTTCATGTTATGCTTTGTTTCTCGTTTTTATGGTTTATGCATTCACTTAAGGTTAGTTGTTTTTGACAGCTTCGTTAGTCGTTTTTACTACTATTATAGTTGTTTTATCAATAGTTAATATGACTACATGGTTAGTAATTTTTATGATTTTTAAGAATCAGTAATATTAACTTGTAAGAATCAGTAATTTATCTCAAGAAGAAAAGTTCTAGAGTTACTACATGACAGTTATTTGTGTAGTAAGGGGTTTGTAGTTATTTTTTTTAGAAAAAGCATTTTTAACGTTTTGAGGGTTGATTTTTTAAACAACCTACCAAAATGAATGCATTTCAGCTTGTATATACATTTTTTCTATTTTATCTTCAGTGTAAAAGAGAATGTTAAGGAAGATAGACAAATAAAATGAAAACGCTGTAAATTTTATTAAATAAAAAAAATATTAAGATAAGATATGAAATAGAAGAAACATTTTTTACTTGAATATTATTAAATGATGTATTTCTTTTCTTGTAGTTATTTAATATTTGCATATGAAGTCAATGCGGCGAAAAGAAATCAAAGAAACAATATTACATCTCTTAAAGAAAGACATGAGGCAGAAATAATTTAAAGGGATATATTATACATATTTATAGTATTATAATATAGTTTTACAATAGTGTGTTTATAAAATAATTAAATCAGATTAAGAATATTTGCAAAAAGTTTTTTTTATTAATATATTATTTAAAATGCTGGTTATAATGTTATTTTTACTGCATTTTTACTACATTTTTACTACATTCGACAGTTAATTTTTGGCAGTTAATAATAACTACACATTGCAGTAGATTTAAATGAAAATGTAGAGTACACTTTTTCAACTCTAAATGCAGTTAATTTAACTGCCATTTGCAGTTGATTCTACCTAAATAATTTTCTGAGTGTATTATTTCATAGAAAAACAACTGTAATTACAGCTAAAAACAACAACTACAGATTACTACACAAACAACTGTAACATAGTAACTGTAAAACATTTTTGAAAAATGGAATAATCGAAAAAGTACAAATTTGAAACTTCAATTTCGATCTGCAAACTCTAAACGAGACTTTGTGGCAGATTATATTTATTTTCATAATGGCATACTCTTAGGGCCGTAGAGTTCGTGAATTCAAACTTTTTATTTTTTGGACCACGTTAATATGTATGTATGTATTTATGTATAAACAACAAAATTGAAGACCCACTCAATACAAATAAAATAATAAAAATTATAACGTCAAGACAAAAGTTTAAAAAAATACGTCTATCAATTAAAAAAATTTAAATAATAAATTCTAATATTCTCAACAAACAAGTTTCAACCATCGTCGGGACGTAATCCGTATTTACGTACTGATTACACTAGTTAACAAATTAAAAAAAAAAGAAAATGCGACTTGCATGCTACTTTTTTTATGTATTTAGGCCCTCTGAAACTAAAAATCGACTTTTTGGAGTAGTTTCTGAAATATTTTTTAATTTTATTTGTAATTTGAGTAATATGACTATTTGGATAAACACTCGATTTAGGATTAAGATACTTTTGCCAGTCAGTTTGCAAAACAAATATAATTTAATGCACAACATATCTTTTGAATATTGTTTTTAAACCGGATCAGTAGTTTTGGACCTATGGATCGAATTTATATGGAAAAACGTTTTATCGACAAAAATTTAAAATTCAAAATTTTGAATTTTTTTTTAATATATTTGTCGTTTTTAAAGCAAATCTATGGATAAATACTATAGTTACACTCCAAAATGCTTTTCAGTTACTACATGACAATTGTTTGTGTAGTAATCAGTAATTGTTGTTTTTAACTGCAATTACAGTTGTTTTTTTATGAAATAATACAAAACAACTATTATTAAATCTATTTAAAAAGCAACTGAACAAATACTGTATTTTTGCAACAGTTGTTTTATACCTCATTTATACTAAAACCAAAAATTAGTAGTTTTTTAAAACTTTTAGTTTTTGTTTAAAAATTTGTATGTAATTCGGCAAGTAAATACATGTAATTTTTAAAAACTACTAGTTTTTGGTTGTAGTACTATTTTAGTACTAAATAAACAACTACCAAAACAGTAATTTTGCGGTAAACTGTTATTTAAAAATAGAAGAATATGTCGAGTTTTAAAAAATTCTCGTTAAGTTTATAAATGCTATAAAAAAAACTACTGAATATTTTCTCAAATTTCTTTTTTTATTTGAAAGTACAATCCTTCCGGTTAATAATGGAAAATAATTTCATTCAAATGGCTGCCTCAGCTGGCCATGCAGTAGAATACACGATCGGTCCAATTTTTAAGCACATTATCGATTGTGTGCAGCTGTATTTCACCAATGGCTTCACGAATATTGTCCTTTAAAGCGCCAATTGTCTCTGGCTTGTTGGCGTAACACTTATCTTTGACGGCACCCCACAAATAATAGTCCAACGGTGTCAAATCGCAGCTCCGAGGTGGCCAAACGACATCAGCTCTGCGGCTGATAATGCGATCTTCAAAAACAGGGCGCAAAACATCGAAGCGAAAACGCATTGGATGGTCAGTTGGCTTCAACTCCTGAACCAATTGGACTTTGTATGGCGTCATACCAAGGCCTTTATGCAAAATTCGTCTCAATGATGTCTCCGAAATGTTCAATTGTTGAGAACGGCGGTGAATTGATGTTGATGGCGCTTCACGCACACTTTCTGCCACAGCAGCAATATTCTCGGGTGTACGCACTGTTTTTGGCTTTTCACGCTTTGGTTTATCGATGAGGATGCCAGTTTCTTACACTTTTTTCACAAGATAACGAACATACGAAGCTGACGGTGCTTCTCTTCTTCCAAAATCAGTACGCAATTTTCGCACACATTCTGCAACATTACCATGATTTTCATGGTAATGTCGCAATATTTCCTAGCGTTGTTCAAGCGTATACACAACCATATTCGTTCAGCGGAAGGATAAAACTAATTATCTGTCAAATCAGACATGAGCTAAGTATTACCATTCACTAAATAAGCACTAGTTGAAAAAAAAGCGTTAGATGGCGGACCCTTTATTTGTTATTGATATATTCATAGTTTGCAAATAATATTTCGAATAGTGCATAAAAACGGAGTGCGGTTTGGAATTTTGACATTGCAATTTAAGTAGTATAAAGAAAAAAAAAAATCATTGTAATTAACAGAAAAAAAAAATATTTGTTTTTTATAAAAAAAATATTTTTAAAATACCGAAAAAAATAACTGTTAAGAAACAATAGCTTTTGCCAATTTTTACAGTTGTTTCAAAATTTTTGTAGTAAAAATTTTAGAGTTATTTTGGCGACATTGTAAGTTATTTTTATTTGTTAGTTAGTTTTCCAACAGTTAAAAATTACTGAATTCCTAGTTATTTTAACGGTAATTACCTTTGTCTCCTTCTTAAATGAAGTTACAGTTGTTTTGACTGTAATTTTCAGTAAATTCTACTGTCAAACTTTTTTGAGTATATAAGTAGAATATAATTGACTAAATGCTAATCTATGGTTTATACAATGGATAAAAAGCAATGAATATTTTAAAACTGATCAGAAATACTGAATTATATGTATTGCGTTATATAAACAAAATTATATTCAGCTATGTGTAGTGTTTATAATTTGTTTATTATATAAATAAAAATTCCATTTGACAATAACATACATAGCGTCGCCTTAAATGTAAAAAGCCATAACACATTTTATATTTATTTTACAAGAAAAGCAACAAACGTTAAATATTTTGGAGTCGTGAAGTTTCATGAGATGCATCACAATCAGTAAATCGCCTTTTAAATTGTTAATAGGGAAGCAAGCAATAACAAATTTTACTTAAATTTTTTTTTTATAAAATATAAATTTTTGGTCTTTAGAACTAATCTAAAACTCGACTAAAAAAAAGTGCTGTTAGGGCTTTTTGTATTTTTGGTAACGATATTTTAACTTTAATTTAAATATAGTGAAGTGGAGCGCCACTTGAAATTGTTTTTTCACTAACTGTTAAAACAAAATTTTATTTGTTAATTTGAAGTGCTTTAAACTGCATGCATTATACATTAGGGCGGGTCGATTTAAAAATCGCTCAACGTTCAAGGAAAATCGTATTCTAGGGATCAAAATAAGAAACTGCCGAAGGAACCATACCTCTGAAACGAATTCTGATGTCCCGACTTTTGAAAAAGCCCACTTTGATATTTCAGAAAGTAGGAGGAATCTCTCCAAGATTATGGGAGCTACTTCTTCTCCGGGAGACGCGCTAGCAGATTAATGCATAAATAATCATTCTAGGTGACTGTTAAGGGGTTAAAATTTAAGTTGAAAGAGAGCCTTTTTAACCGTGTTTTTATAGCAAAATGTACAAATCTAGGGATAGAGATATTTCAGAAAGTAGGAGGAGTCTTTCCAAGATTAGTGTCTCTATTTCTTCTCCGTATGGTTCCTTCGGCAATGTTTCTTATTTTGATCCCTAGAATACGATTTTCCTTGAACGTTGAGTGATTTTTTTTGCCTCCATACAAATCGACCCGGCCTATTATACATACATACATACAATAAAAGTTTTGAGTAAAACGAAGTTACGAAATGTTTATATTTGACTTTTTTAATATATATTTAAACAAGAATTTGTTCAATGAAAGCTTTGATTCTAAAATTTATCAAATATTTTTTTATCACGTTTTATCGAAATACCGAGAACTACATTAAAAAATGTTTACAGTTACAATATGACAGTTGTTTTTATAGTAATCAGTAGTTGTTGTTTTAACAGCAATTACAGTTGTTTTTCTATGAAATAATACAGTTATTTAAAAAAACAACTGAAGAAAAATACTGTATTTTTGTAACAGTTGTTTAAATCAGTCATTTTAGTATTTTAAAAAAGTTGTTTTGTTATTTTTGTTAGTTATGTATTTGAAAAAAGAAAATAATGTCGAGTTTTTAAAAATGATCGCTTAGTTTGTATTTGTTACGAGTATATTCTAAACTATAGTTTAGAAATAATAATTAGAAATTTCATTGTATCTCCAATGCGTCAAAACGTCACAACTGTAGTACCGTTTGGAATTTTGATTTTCGATTTTTAGTAAGAGGCCATTTAAACGACGCAATTTTTGCATGCAACTTTGCGTGCAATTATTGTTTGTAGGCAAACGGGGTAGAGAAGCAAGCGGGGTAGCAAAAATTGCACGGTTTTCGTTTTTCAAGATATTTTTTGACATTTCTTTTTGCTATCGGTTGTATTCTTGTTAATTTGCTTTATTCGTATTCGGCTTCTCAAGTGTTGTGTATCGAAAATATTTCGTAAAATAAAAAATAAATAATGTGGAATAAAGAACTATTTATATATTATGTTAAATTATATTATTTTATATTATATATATTATTAAATTATATTATTTTAAATTATTACGAATAAATTAAATTTCAACGAATGAACAATTAAAAAAGATTGGCAAAATAAACGTCAACAAAATTGCATGCAAAAACTCCTCGTGTAAATGTTAATGATTTTTAGAAGCAACTTTAAAAGAGAATTCAAAAATTGCCTGCAATTAATTTCTTCGTTTAAATTGCCTCTAAGATGTAGGAAATATAAATTTTTATTGAATTGAAAGAAATTTTTTTTTTATAAACATATATTTCAAAATACCGAAAAATTAAAAAAATTGTTTAAAAATGTTTGTAGTAAAGAAAATTGTCAGTTATTTTTACGGCATTGTTAGTTATTTTACTGCATTTGTAAGTTGTTTTACAACAGTTTAAAATAACAAAAGTTCATCCCGTCACTACATGTCAGTCATTCGTGTAGTAAACGGCAATTGTTAATTTAACTGTAATTGTAATCATTTTACTATGCGGAAATGTAAAATAACTATTTTTGACAGTCATTAAACAAATAACTAACCAAAATCGCGTATTTTAGTAGTTATTGCTTTGAGTAGTTATTTTGGCAACTTTGCAAAAAGCTGCGAAAAAATATTGAAATGCGTGTATAAGTAAGTTTTAAATATTTTTATTGTTATATTTATTTTTTTGATTTCAGAAAATAGTAAAAAAATTGAAAACCCTCAAAATTATTAATAATATTAAAAAACTGGTGAAACATTTTATAAAGAATGTTTAAGCGACAACGCAGAAAGTCTAATTTTCAATATATAAAACAAACCCCTTTAAATATAATATATTAAATACTTTTTAGCTTTCAGAATGGACTAGTTAGTAGTTAGTACACTCAAAATAAGTTTGTAAAGGCAGCAAAAAATTTTGCTGTCAGCAAAATTTTAGTCAAGAGGGTGCTTGCAAAAAAATGCTATTGTCAGCAAAATCTATTGCTGAAAATTAGCGAGCTGATTTTTAGCAATAAAATTAGTAGAGTCAGCAAAAGTTTTGCTAATACTTAGTGGATTAGAAATTAAAAAAACCCTTGCTAAAAATTAATAAAATTTTTGCTGAATATTAGTAGACTGAAAAAAACTCTTACATGTTTTAGAACAATTATACTTTAGTTAATTTATTTGCTGAAAATCATATAACATATTATTGTAATTCTTTTAAAAATAATTTACAACATAAATTAATGTAATATCTAAAAATATAGAAATAACTACTTACATAAATGGTTGCCTAAATGATGCTATCTTTTAAAGGAACGGAATTGACGCAGATAGATACAGAAACGAAACGAAAAAATAACAAAATATATCATATACAACTCTTTTTTTGCAATAAGGAAAAGGAAACATTAAAATCTTCAGCACAAAATACCAACTTCTGGTCGCTGTGCATAGTGCCACTCTAGTCTAATCTAAACATAAAAATCTACCTATGATGTGATTAATCTCTATGCACATTTAGTTTACAAATACTCATTTAATCTTTATTAAATTTAAATATTTTATTTTGGTTTTTATTTAATTAATATACAATTACTTTCACACGCCGGTGACAACGCAAAATTTAAGTTGTTTCAATCCACAATTTTGTTTAATGTATGAAAAACAGATACAAAAATCTTCCATGGTTGATTTTTTTATATGTCTTACTAGTGTTGTACTCTTTAGTATCTTTCTCCTCGTCACTACTACATCTCGATATGCCGCGACATCTAATTCATTCTGCGTATATCTTTCAATCTGGTTGTCGTCCACACTATTAATGTGCTAAACAGCACAAGAATAAATAGTAAAACATTAGTAAAATATTAGTAAAACATTAGTTCATAAAAGTGCTGAATAAGTATAACTAAAATTTTAGCTAAAAAAATAATTTTAGCAAAAAATTTGCTGAAAAATAATATACCTGATTTACAAGACGTTTTACTAACTTTTATACTAACTTATTTTTTTGAGTGTAGTTAATAAAACAATAATTTATATATGTAGTAATATTACGTTAGTTGTTTTTTATTGTTTTGACAGTTATTTTTACTTATATTGCAGTTATTTTTTTAATAGTTGAGAATAACTCCAATTGCCTTTTTAATTACATTTGTAGTTTTTCATTTCCTGACTGTGTATCTTCAATGCATAAAAACTTTATAACTGGAGTACCGTTTGGAATTTAGACTAGGATGTAGGTAATACAAATTTTTATTGTAATTGAAAAATAAAGAAAAAATATTTTTTTTTTTAAATATTTTTAAAATACCAAAAAAATAACTGTTAAAAACAGTAGTTTTTTTTTTTTACCAATTTTTACAGTTGTTTCACAATTTTTGTGCTAAAAAATTGTCAGTTGATTTTACGACATTGTTAGTTGTTATAACTACATTTGTTAGTTGTTTTCCAACAATTAGAAACAACTACATTTTGAGTTGTGTTAACGGTAATTACCTTTGTTGCCTATTTAACTAAATTTACAGTTGTTTTAACTGACATTTTCAGTAGATTCTACTGCATAACTTTTTTCACAGACCAAATAAGACTGCAGTTTTTCTAAATTTGTAGAAATTCTTATAACTAATTTTTTTTTTAAATTAAGAAATTGGGACAAAAAATTAATTTTTCAGTTAAATCACTAGACATAATATTTTAAGTGAATGAAAATATAGGGTGATACACTTTTCTATAATATTTATATTGTGGTATATCGAAATTTTCAAACTAATTTCGGAATTTTTCTTGGCAATTTATCATTGCTGATTTATTTTTAATATACAACATTCGTATGAATTAAAACGAACAAGACCAACAAGTGTCAGTATGACATATGTCAACGAAAATAACAAAAGTATTTTTAAATAATAATAATAATACTACATAATAGTTTCCACACCAATAAAGAAAAGCAGAAATATAAAAATTAAATACTATGAAAGCACACTTTCGACACCATCACAAGCCAACAACAACAACAATAACATAAAAAATTAACAATAAAATAAACAGCAAATAATAAATTGTTTAATTTCTGTTTAAACTCTATATAAAACTTATTTTATTTCAATTGTTTCTGACCAGGACTTAAAAGAATGGATTTTTCCCAGCAAAAACATGATAGTGACAGGTCATTGCCGTGTAGATTACCAAGTAATACTAGGTTATTACCTCTTGCATGGCTTCACTCAAAAAAGTTTGAAAGTAGAATCTACTGAAAATGATAGTTAAAACAACTGTAAATTCAGTTAAAAAGGCGAAAAAAGTAATTAAAAAGGTGAAAAAGATATTATAAAGATTTGGTTGTTTTTAACTGTTGAGAAACAATTTACAAATGCAGTAAAAATAACTTACAATGAAGTAAAAATAACTGACAATTTTTTACTACAAATATTTTGAAACAACTAAAACAAAAATAGTAAAAACAACTGTTTTTAAAAATATATTTTAATAAAAAAAATTTCTTTCCATTACAATAAAAATTCGTATTTCCTTCGTCATACTTTAAATGTAAAGCCAAAATTCAAAAATCATGCATTCTTTGCAAATAAACATATCAATAATAAGAAATATAAACTTAATGATAATTTTTATAAAATCGACACAATCTTCAAATTTTAAATAACTACCAAAAATTAACTGTTTACAGCAAAATTACTATTTTGGAAAACAACTACCAAAATACTTAAGGGGGGACATGACATTGGCCGTTTTTTGAAATCGACGTTTTTTTATAATTTTGTATTTTAGTAAATATTCTTAAGATTCTAAGAAAAAAATTTCATGGAAAAATTCCTTCCGGATTAGTGAGAGCGCATTTTTAATTTTTAACCTTTTTTTTTTTTGTTCACAAACTTTGAACACGTTTATCTCGAAACCATGTTTTCGTACTGGTTCCGGCACTAGCGGGTTAATTTTTTGACGAAATTTTTTTTTTGTATTTTTTTAAACTTTATTCGCTATCGTATGACACGAACTTTTTTTAATTTTTTTTTCCATTTTTTATGAATTTTTAAAGTCAATATTTTTTTTTCGAAAAAACACACTTTTAAATTTGGAACATCACCAAAAATTGAAAAAAAAACTTAAAAAAGCTCGTGTCACACGATAACCAATTTTTTTAAGATTTAAAAAAGTAATTTTTTTTCCAGATCGGACAATTTTTGCGACTCCCAGCGCTGCAAGCACGAGGCCCCGTTTTTTTCTCTGCTGCCAGTTTGGAGCTCTATAAAACCATGTTGGAGTGAAAAATATATTTTTTTTGAATTTTTTTCTTGTTCAATTCTCTACATTTTGGAAAAATGTTTGTTTTTGACTGAGTAATGAATTTTTAAAAAAAAATCTGTTTTCTCTGCCGCGAACTTTTTAATTGTATATCGCATGTTAATAATTTAAACGATATTTGAAAGATGCACTTGTCTACTTTATCACTGGATTTTTTAAACAAAATGATTGCTAAAAAAATGCATACTTAATGCAAATGCAGTTGTCTAATACATTTTTCAAAACTTTCTCCCCCTACGATTTTCAAAAAAAAAATACAGTTTACTAAAATATGGAATCTTACCTAAATATACAAATACTGATTTTTATGGGACAAACATTTTTGTAATGATTTTTTTTAAACAAAGTTTATTCTAAAATATGGAAATATTTGTATACATTTTTGTATGGTTTTTTAAAATATTTGTTTGTATTTTTTTATATGACTTCAAAAAACTGCATTTGCATTAAGTATGCCTTTTTTAGCAATCATTTTGTTTAAAAAATCAGGTGATAAAGTAGACAAGTGCATCTTCCAAATATCGTTTAAATTAATAACATGCGATATACAATTAAAAAGTTATTGCACTTCAAAGTGAAGTACTTTTAGCATTTTTTGATATTTATGAGAACTAAAAACGTGCATAAAATCACGTGTTTTTCCAAATTTGGAGATCTGAAAAAGGAAATGTACAAATGGGACCATAGAGTATTAATGTACAAAAAATAAACAAAATCAGAGGACCCGTGTTCAGATTTTTTGCGTTTTCTCATGGAATGAATGATATATTTTTTTGAAAATATTTTGTTACTCGAAATCAAAAAATCAAATGACTGGTTTTCACATTTACGTTCGTACTGTTGACAACTCGTTCGAAATAGAGAAACCATATTTTGTATGAAAACTTTTACGTTTCATTCGACTTGTACTTCAAATCATCGTTCGCATAGAAATGTAGTTAGAGAAAGCCAAATCAGTTTTCTTTCGCTTAGAAAGCGAAAGAAAGCATTCTTTCGAAATCGAGAAACAGGCCATAAGACTTTTGTGAGTAAATGATAGAATAAATTCTTTTAAAGTTCTGTTACATTTAATACGATGTATAACAAACAATAAGCAACAAATTTCAATTGTAACCATATGATAACCATACATTTTATTGTGGATTTTTGTTTCCATTTTTATTTCGTATTTTTTGCAATTAGTTACGACACAGCAGCAGCAATAGCGACAGTTTAAGTTCCATTTTAATTACGTTTATTTTTAAGTTTTTTTTTTATTATTTTTCACATAGTTTTTTTTTTTGTTTATTTTTGCTAAAGATAAGATTAAATTTCATATGATGATTTATTAGCCACAGTAGACGTGTTAGCGCTCTCGTTTTTTTCTATTACATTATTCATAAATATTAGACATTGTCTGAAATGTATAAAATTTCCTTTTATTTTTGGGATATCATCAGTTTTTAAAATGTTTTTGAATCAATAAAAGAATGACTTAATTATTTTTTTTTTAAACTCGCCTGCAAAAAAACGCCGATTTTGGGTGCCTATTCCTCAAAATTTGAATTCAGGTAAAAAACTTTTTTTTTTTAACACACAATCAAAAATTGGCTCTTAATGGTAACCCAGTAAAAAGTAAAAACCCTCAAACCGGCCTAATATTTTTTTGGAATTAAATTTATATCACGTGTTCGGCACAAAAAATAAACAATATGTTCTTCTACCAAATTTTTTTTATTTGCCGACTGTAGGCGATAGGGGCCAAAATAAGTTTAGATCGAATCTCAAAAACTAGTCCATAAAAATTAAAAACATTAGGCATAGATTATTTATCTTTCCAAGATATTTCTTCAGTTCAAAAATTACTCTTTTTGTGATTTTACTTAACAAGATATGCGGATTTTAGTTTTTCGAAATACGTGAAATTAAGCGAAAAAGCACCTTAACATCAATAATATTGATTAAACTTAAAGGCGTTGCTACTACTACGGGAACTACTAAATGTGTAGGCCATAGGTAATATGGCCTATTTCAAAAATTTTCGACACCTGTTGAAACTGACTTTAGATGCCTCTTATTTCTCAAAGTTTTATGAATTTAGAGGAACGATGTAGAGGGTTAGGTTGAGTATACTCAAAAGCAATGATGTGCAAAGTTGTATGTTAAAAAGTCTTCACCAAAAGAATTGAATGCCATTTAAATGTCGAAAAATTAAAAAAGTGACTTGGACTCACTAGACTTGGGATATACATTCACTGAAAAAGTAGTTTCCAAATCGCTGCATGGTGAAAAGTTGTATGATGGTTTACAAGTGAAACCAATATTTCCCGATTTTTAAACTTTCGCAGTTTTTTCTATACAGTATACAGGAATTGAGATTTGAGAATAGTATTTGAAGAATGGTTTGCGGTAAGCCAAACATGCATGTTTTTTGCGTCTGAAATTTACAATTATATTTGAAATTGGCTAGCGTATTGCGTGAACTGAGATACTTTGCAAACAGCACCTCAGAGTCAAAAAGGTATTTTAAAAATTTTAAACGCAACAATTTTATGAACATTTTGTCGTAAATTTTTTTTAAATGTATGTTTTTTGCATCTGACATTCACTATTTGAAATCGTGTAGCGTATCGCGTCAACTGAGTTACTTTGTGAACAGCAACTTCGAGTCAAAAAGACATTTTAAAGATTTTAAACGCAACAATTTTAAGAACTTTTTAAAAATTTTGCGAAATTAAATTTTTTTGTTTCGCATATTTTTATTAAAAACATGGCTTGAGAACATAATTAGAGTGAATTTATAAAGTGCAAAAAAGTTAAATTTTTTCATCCACAGCGGATACAGAGGCAGTTTTTTCGCTGTATCAATTCCGCCAAAACGTACATCAAATAAAAGATGTCAATCAGCTTAATACTAAAATCGAAAAGGTATCAACAAATTCTTAGGACTTAAAATTTTATGGATCAAACAAAATTTTCATAATCTCAAAATGATCCTTATGTAAAATTTTGAATTTAGCAAATTTAAAAGTATTTAATATGATTTTCTGAAAATAAATAACCCTAAACCCAACTATATATCATTAAACAGGTAAAAAATGCGTGCTTTTGAAATCTAGTGTGTGTATCATTTTATACACTGCCATATGATCGATATCTAGTTTAAACTGAATTTCGACTGTAATGTAAATGCAGCTTTAGCTCAAAATACTTTTTCATTGTGCGCGTTAAAAGTATATTTTTATTATTTTTTTTACAAAATTTATATTTTAGTTGATCGCGATATATTGAAATTTTTTTTTTACCATTTTTCTCAAGTTGGAAATAAATTTTTATGTGTGTATGAGTAAAATAATTACTCCTAAAAGTTAAAAAAAACAATCTATTGCCCAAATGGTACACTTTAAAAACGATGAAAAAAAATTTGTTTTGTAATAACTTTTGGCGTGAAATCGCATTGTGAATTAAAATTTTATATAAATACAGCTTTTTCCGCTCTGTATTAAAAGAAACGCTAAATCAGCGTTTTTGTCCACCGAGCGCATATGGAAGCAGTTGGAATTAAAAAGAAAATAAAAAATAATTACGCCATTTTTTTTATTGATACAAACCCATTTTAAAAAGTGATGATATCTCAAAATCAAATTTTCCAGTCGATATATAACAATATATAACAAATTAAACACAAAAAAAAATAAAATATTATGGAATATTGAATATAAATTTTTATTTATATATAGAGAGCGAAATACATAGATACTACGTAGCTTTGTATTTAATTAGCATATTAATTTAAGTGCTTAATTAAATATTTAAACGTCTGTAAAATATACACAAATGTTTATTTATTCCATGAATATATTTACAAATGGACTTATCGTATACCTCATTTACAGCTCATTTATACTACAACCAAAGAGTAGTAGTCTTTGAAAACTTTGGGTTTTTGATTTATACTTTGTATGAAATTTGATAAGTAAAAACAAGTAGTTTTCAAAAACTACTAGTTTTTGACTGTAGTATAAATGTAGTATTATACTACTGGCAAAAACTAGTTGTTTTTGAAAACCTCGGGTTTTGCTTAAAAATATTAATGGAATTTGACAAGTAACTACAAGTTATTTTCCAAAACTACTCGGTTTTGGTTGCAGTATAAATGTGATATTAAGTATTTATTTAGTTCGACAAGGGTAGTTACAGTGACAAGTAATACTTATGAATTATTATGTACTTTACTGCATTAACTTTAATTAATTCAAATTGTTAATGGCGTAATTATTAAAAAAGGAATAGTTTTGACATCTCGTTGTAATTAGTCAAGGTGTTGACATGACAGCTTATGGTTTAACAATTTTGTTGAAATTATAATTGACTACATAGATGTAGTCAGTATTCAGTTGAACAACAATTTGAAAATCATTGAATATGAAATTCATTACGATAATGGAATTCTGTAGCTAAAATAGACTAAAAATTACAATTAAAATAACTACAAATTTAATTTAAAAGACGATGACTGTATTTATCATAAGAATGACTTAAAATGTACACACAAAAAATTAAAACTCATAATTTTTTATGAAATATAATAATTTTAGGGTAAATAATACGTTTGAGCGACTCACCAAAAAAAGTGTTTGATGTACCCTCCTAAAAATGAACCTTGGACTTTTCTAAGATGAAATTTAAAATATTTCGGCTCCAGCCTATTTTCATCCATACGTGATCTAGAAACTAAATCCGGTAACATATTAGAGTTACCACAAAATTGCATTTATATATATTCCAGAGCACAGTGTAAAATACATCTAATTTGCAAAAATCTAAATTAATTACATACAAAGATGACGTACTTGGCAAAAGAAAAAATAGCTATATTATATGATACCCATATTGCCCTATTTAAAACGAAGAGTTATCACCCCATTGCATTTTTGTCAAAACGCGAACTAGCACGAATTTCAAAAAAAGCTGAGACCCGTATTTAATTAAATCGACTAAAGATTAAAATATGTTAATTTGGCATTTTTATTACAAACAACCCCGAACAAAAAATTCAAAAACCGTTTTTTTTACAGAATATCCTTAAAAAAAGAAATGGATGATCGTCCTTGGACAAATTGTATATACAATTGGACACGCCTTAAAAAAACTTTTCTTATGATACCCATATTGTATATGTTGGTAAGGAAACATATTCTTAAATTAACAAAACATGCAAAAATGGAAACTTTTTCAAAATGGTCCAGCTTACGAGAGGTACAAGCTAAAGCCGAAATATTTTAGTTGTCATCATAAAAAATACCAATGTTCATTTTGAGGGGGGTACACCTTGCACGAATTTCGCTTCCATACAACTTGAGTCGCTCTATAATACGTATGTAATATTTTTTCACAGTTTCTGAAATACTAAGAACCTAAGATACCGTTGTCCGACTTAGTTGAAATTTTAAATACATATATGCTATTTAAGTCCTCAATATTAAGTATTTTCACAAAAAAAACCATTTGTTTGGTTCTGGTTTCGTTGGAATAGGGTGATTGTGGTGTAACCAGTAGGACAGAGTACACTAAAAAAATAAGTTTGTAGAAAAGTTAGTAAAACGTTCTGTAAATCAAGTATACTATACTAATATTTTACTAATTTATGTTGCTAAAAAATTGTGCTGATAAGCAAATTAATAGTGTGGATGAAAACTAGATTGAAAGATATACGCAGAATTAAGTAGATGTCGCGGCATGTCAAAATGTAGTATCGGGGCCTAGAGGGGGTCATATTTTTTTTTTTTTTGAGGAACGCCCCATAAAGTGCAGTTATGCCGATACTTTTGTTTATGTTATATATAGTTATTTCTATATATTTTCAGATATTAAATTAATTCATGTCGCTTATTTCTGAGTATGAACATTTTATTTAAAGCAAATAAATTAACTAAAATATAATTTTTCTACAAATTTTTTGAATTTTTTCAGTCTACTAACAACAAAAATCTTATTAACTGTTAGCAATGATTTTTTTAATTTTTATTTAACTAATTGTTAGCCAAACTTTTGCTGAATCTACTAATTTTGTTTCGAAAAATCATCTCGCTGAATATTACACTCAAAAAGATAAGTTAGTATAAAAGTTAGTAAAACGTCTTGTAAATCAGGTATACTATTTTTTAGCAATTTTTTTTGCTAAAATCGTGTTTTCAGCTAAAATTTTTGTTATACTTATTCAGCACTTAACTGTTTTATACTAATGCTTTACTAATATACTAATGTTTTACTAATTAATTTTGTTAAAAAAAATTGTGCTGATAAGCACATTAATAGTGTGGACGACAACCAGATTGAAAGATATACGCAGAATGAAGCAGATGTCGCGGCATGTCAAGATGTAGTAGAGAAGAGGAAAATGATACTAAAAAGTACAACTCTAATAAGACATATAAAAAAATCAACCATGGAAGACTTTAGTATCTGTTTTTCACAAAAAATTGAGGATTAAAACAACTTAAATTTTGCGTTGTCACGGGCTTGTGAAAATAATTGTCTATTAATAAAATAAAAGACAAAAGAAAATATTTAAATTTAATATTTCTATAATAAATGTTAATAGATTAATAATCTAGTGTGGTCAAATTGCAAACAAACATATACAGGCATGTAGACAGAGTAAAGCGAAAGACAAAGACACACATCTTAGTATGGTTCCTTTTTCTTATTGCAAAGGGTTGTTTTTTCGTTTCGTTTGTTTTTGTTTATTTTTTCGTTTCGTTTCTATAATTATCTTCGGCAGTTGCGTCCTTAAAAGATAGCATCATTTAGACAACCATTGATGTAAGTAGTTGAAAGAAAAATTTTTTTATGTTATATATATTTATTTCTATATATTTTCAGATATTAAATTACTTCATGACATCAATGTGGGAAAATGAAAATTTTTATATTTCGTAATTATTGTAAATTATTTTTAAAAGAATCACAAAAACATATTTTATGATTTTCAGCAAATATATTAACTAAATTACAATTTTTTTACAATTTTTTTGCGTTTTTTTTCAGTCTACTAAAATTCAGCAAAAAATTTATTAATTTTTACCAACGCTTTTTTATTTCTAATCTACTAAGTGTTAGCAAAACTTTTGCCGAATCTACTAATTTTGTTGCTAAAAATCAGCTCGCTGATTTTCAGCAAAAGATTTTGCTGACATTAGCAATTTTTTTGCTAGCACCCTCCTGACTAAAATTTTTTGCTGACTTTACAAACTTTTTTTTTTGAGTGTAGCTTCCACGACTAAAAATATAATTTAACATTACGATAATTGTCGTAAACGCCAGAGTGCGATTGTCAACAAATTCGGTGGCTACATCTGAGACTGTTTTCTGGGTGTAGAAACATATTGACACATAAGTTGAGAAGTCACGATGTATTCCGCACTTTACCGAATATTTCAAACATTTGCCAAATAGTTCTGAGATAAGTTTTATTAAAAATACACTTTACTCAGGCTATACGAAAAAAATTGTCCTTTATATTACGTTTATATTTTTTCACGTAGAAAAATCAATCAAAACTAATACTAAGAGCCGTGTTTGATATTTTATAAAAAAAAACTGTGTCTAAGATATTAATCGTTCTGCAGAATAGGGCTATTATTCGGTCGAGTACCAAAAACATGCCGAATAGTTCAGACATCTCTACAATTAATAATTTTGTTCGAGATTCAACTCTACATCAAATATATCTAAGAAAACAATTGCGAACGAGTGAGCAAATTGTTATTTAATATTTTCCAACAACATTTAATTAGTGATCAATGTTTTTTATTATTTATTTTTTTCTAGGTTATTATATTAGATAAAACGTTCTCGTAGGAGTTATCTAAGTTTTTTTTTTGTTTTTTAATTTTTCCACCACATTGAACAAATTGTATGACCAGTTTAACTATTTATTACATCACCTAAGAAATTAAAACAATTATCGTTGAAAAAAAAAATAAATATTCATCAAAATAGGTATTTAAAGTTTAACCTTTTACTGCATGAAACTCGGGAATAAAAAAAAATGTATATTTTGGTAGAAAATGCAAAAAAAGTTATACATTTTTCAGCGTTTTCATGTTTCATTTTTTAGGATTGTATTGAAGGATAACGATTCTTTACATATGTATATTAGAGAGACTCACCAAAAAAAAGTGCTCGATGTACCCTCCTAAAAATGAACCTTGGACTTTTTAAAGATGACATTTAAAATATTTCGGCTCCAGCTTTGACCTCTCGTGAGCTGGACCATTTTGAAAATGGGTCTATTTTTGCATGTTTTGTTAATTTGAGAATCTGTTTCCTTACCAACATATACAATATGGGTATCATAAGAAAGGTTTTTTTAAGGCGCGTCCAACTTTATATACAATTTGTCCAAGGACGACCGTCCATGTCCTTTTTTTAAGGATATTCTGTAAAAAAAAACGGTTTTTGAATTTTTTGTTCGGGGTTGTTTGTAATAAAAATACCAAATTAACATATTTTAATCTTTAGTCGATTTAATTAAATACGGGTCTCAGCTTTTTTTGAAATTCGTGCTAGTTCGCGTTTTGACAAAAATGAAATGGGGTGGTAACTCTTCGTTTTAAATAGGGCAATATGGGTATCATATAATATAGCTATTTTTTCTTTTGCCAAGTACGTCATCTTTGTATGTAATTAATTTAGATTTTTGCAAATTAGATGTATTTTACACTGTGCTCTGGAATATATATAAATGCAATTTTGTGGTAACTCTAAGATGATAGCGGATTTAGTTTCTAGATCATGTATGGATGAAAATAGGACTAAAGAAAGAAAAAAATGCAAAAATATAAAATCAAAGTATGCTGTATGCAAAAATAATAAATGTTGTATCACATCGCGGTTTGTCGGTAATATATTTCGGTTTAATTCAACTAACGCGAAAGGCATTTTAATCACGATACAATGAACAATTATTTAAATTTTTTTTAGCTTAAACTAAACGATATTGGGAACTGATAAACTTAAATTTACAATATTGTTTTTATGCATGACATTTTTCATACAGCATACTTTGATTTTATATTTTTGCATTTTTTTCTTTCTTTAGTCCTATTTTCATCCATACATGATCTAGAAACTAAATCCGCTATCATCTTAGAGTTACCACAAAATTGCATTTATATATATTCCAGAGCACAGTGTAAAATGCATCTAATTTGCAAAAATCTAAATTAATTACATACAAAGATGATGTACTTGGCAAAAGAAAAAATTTGATACCCATATTGCCCTATTTAAAACGAAGAGTTACCACCCCATTGCATTTTTGTCAAAACGCGAACTAGCACGAATTTCAAAAAAAGCTGAGACCCGTATTTAATTAAATCGACTAAAGATTAAAATATGTTAATTTGGCATTTTTATTACAAACAACCGCGAACAAAAAATTTAAAAACCGTTTTTTTTACAGAATATCCTTAAAAAAAGGACATGGATGATCGTCCTTGGACAAATTGCATACAAGTTGGATGCGCCTTAAAAAAAACCTTTTTTATGATACCCATATTGTATATGTTGGTAAGGAAACGGATTCTTAAATTAACAAAACATGCAAAAATGGACAATTTTTCAAAATGGTCCAGCTCACGAGAGGTCAAAGCTAGAGCCGAAATATTTTAAATGTCATCATAAAAAATACCAATGTTCATTTTGAGGGGGGTACACCTTGCACGAATTTCGCTTCCATACAACTTGAGTCGCTCTAATGTATATGTATGTAACAAACTCGTACAACCAGTGACAAGGGGAGCCTCCCGATGGGTTTTCTCCGATCTTAATGAAATTTGGATATATGATAAACAAAAAAATAAGGGATACGTATTTTTTTTAGCTGCACTATCTCGCTTAGTTTCGGATATAACGCCCATTTAAAAAATCCCAATTTTATAAAATGGCTAATATCTCGAAAACTAAGAGAGATATCGCAAAACGGACAAAAATTTTGCAAAATTTGATCTACACATACATACACATACCAATAATACTAATGTGTTTAGTGTTTCGATACCATTTTGAACCAATGTTCCATTCTATTATTAATTAAGACACCCTGTGGTGGTTTTACCCTTAGTGTTTAAATTCTACTTGTTCCATTCCATTTCGTTCTATTTTACTTGCTTGCAAACCAGACTGAGTAATACCTATATATATTCAGAAATAAAATAAGCATAAAGCTGAGCGAATGTATTCCATCCCTGATTTGAGCCATTTTTCACAACAGCAATGCGATTTAAAACCATTTTCATCAATGAATAAAATTAAATCAAACCATTATCATCATTTAAAAAAAAATTACAATGAAAATAATGTCATTACCATATCAATATAATGGTAATGAAATCATCATTTCATTAGTCCACTTAAGTCATTAGTCCCATGTATGGTTTTAAGTTATATTAATACTGGCGTTTTGTTAAAGAATTATAGTTGAATTAAGGTAATCAATGTGTATATTAATTTAATCAAGTAGGTATTTGAGTTTTTTTCGACACTCGTAATTGTTCAGCTTTTATGCAATTTTTTCCGAAGACTTTTTAATGAAAAATTTCATACACTCAATGAAGAAGTTTCATTAAAAAACTGCTTTCATAAAAATGATTAAAATTTTAATTAATTTTAACAAAGTTTTATTTATTTGTGAAGCAAAGTTTCATTGATTTGCTGAAAAATTTCAATATTTTTCGTATAACAAAATTATATCTGTGTACTTCTTTCAAGTCACAATTTATTTTTCATATTTTCATTTATTGTAGTCTACTTCTTGGAGAATAGTTTTAGTAATTCATATCCTGATGAAATAATTTTCGATATATGTATAAATAATCATATATATAATTTCATATTACATCATATCTCAGCTGGACCAAAAAATGGCATACATAACCTTATCTCAACTTATATATAACAAAAGATATAATAATATATGATGATATATAGCGCTATATGAAAATCTTTCGTACAAATTAGTACCCAGCAAAAAAAAAACTCGATTTGGCAAGCAGTTGCTGCCTTTATATGCTTCCAAAATAGCGCTTCACCGCCATGCATACTATAAAGCAATTATTTAAGGCATTCTGTAGTGCTTCCCAAAATGCCTTCTTTGAAGCAATAAAGTATGCATACAATGAAGCAATAAAGTATGCTTACCATGAAGCACTAATGTTGTCAACATACAAAAAAGAGCTTCTTAGTGCCTAAGAAGGCATGAATTTATTGCTTCTAAGAGCACATGAAAGAAGCGCTTTAAAAGAGACATACCAAGTGGGACATCGCGAACAAAAATCATGCCTTCTGGAATGCCTTCCGGAAACGCTTCGTAATTCAATAATGCCTTCCGGAAGCGCTTCTTTGAAGCACCATTTTTTGCTGGGTAGGTATGAGATATAAATATATATCGTTACATATGACCACATGACTATATATAATCTTTTTTCGACAGAATGTTTTTTTAGTATCTACACTGTATGCAATGAAGAGTCTCCACTAGGGATGCCAAACGCGAAATCCCGAATCTCGGGATTTTAGGGACTTTTTGGGATTTGTTTTTCTGTTTTTGATAAAATAAATGATAAATGGTTTTTTTTTTGAAATTTCTCATATTTTTTATGTTTACGGTTCTGAGCAACACCGAGTACACTCATAATATTCGTAATGTGTTCATTACAAAATTGTTAAAAATTTGTGTTTTTTATATAAAATTTTGGTATATTTTAAATTTAAAATTCCATATGACGTATTATCACAAATTATAATATCATTAGCGATATCATTTTCGATGTCGATACCAGACGTGAATAGGTCGGAATTAATATCGTATTCCAGGGAATTGCGATAGCGAAAACGGTATCATAATTTTATGAAGAAAACGATATCGTTTTGAAATGTACATTTAAGGACAACAAAAACTAAAGTTTGTGTATCACAAATAATTTCCGTTTGAGATTAGTTAATGATTCCTTAGACCAAGGCAGGCAAAACTATGCCACGCCAGCTAATTTTCGGTGAAAATCGACGTTTTGTTCACAGCAAAAAATTATTAACCTAAAATATCTAATTAAAGGTTTGATTTGAATTAAAATTGTTTCTAAACAAATATTTTATTGAATCAATTAATATTTTAATTGACTCGTAAATATATAAATACATATTATATTTTAGACATAATTCTCAAATTATTTTTTCATACACTGTATGCATAAACAGAAAATTTTCAGTATAAGGTATTAAGTGCATTTGAAGTTTACAAACAAAACAAGCATACACACAAACATACAAACAGACGCTCCATTAACAAAAACACACATCCCAACGTATAGTTCACATACTTTTTTTGTGAGTATCATATTTTTAAACCATCTATCCCATAGAGCGGTAGGGTATATATCACTTTGTCAAATATTTGTAATTCTTTTTTATGTAGAAGTTATGTATAACTCTTTTTCATTTTTAATTTTCAATAAAAGTTTTAATTGATATTATCATTGCCGTGATAGGTGCAAAATCAATTAAAATATTTTAATATATTTAATTAATTGATTCAATAATTTTTTCAATGGAAACCCGTTTTTAATTATTTCTGTGTTGAATTAAAAAAAAATTCCATCTGAAGTTCAAAAATGGGCACTTTAAAAACAAAAAAATCGTTATTCAAAAATTGATGAACACACATATTAGATGTTAGACTACCGAACATAACAAGTATTGTTTTTAGAAAATTTTTACCATCAACATTACCGAAATTGCTCTGCGAAAGGTGCACAGAGAAAACATGTTCGTACTGACAATCGAATTTTTTGCCCATTAAATGGTTTTGTTGTGGTTACCGATTTTTTTTAACATAAACAAATACCAGAATCCCGAAAAAAACCGTTATTTCCAAAATCCCGAATCCTATGATTTTTAAATGTCAATCCCGATTGGCATCCCTAGTCTTCGATCATCCGAATTGCACAGAAATTGTACCAAAAAAATGGGATAAAAGTGAAATTAAACCCACAAAAAGTATTAAACTTAATAAATATTAATATTAAAGGTTTAAAATGTTAAATTCCAATTGTTAAATTTATATATTGATTTGGGGATTTATTTCGTAATGAAATAAGTCCCCAAAATTTCAAAATGAAAGAATTCCCCATTAATTATTTTTGTGGAGTTATTTCGTTTGCTATAAAATTAAAACAATTGACTTGGTGAAAGAAAATATTCTTCAACCGCAAAGACAATATTTAATGGATGCAACATTTAAAATTGTTCCGCAAGGATGTTTTAAGCAGCTATTAGTAATTTATATTGAATACTTTGAAGAGGTAAAGTGAAATAATTATTTTGTAAATAAAATTAATATGTTCGATAATTTATTTGTTTAGATCTTTCGGATGTTTTTCATTTTGATGCATAAAAAACAAATTAAATATATAGTGCACTGCTGCATTATATAAAGAACAATATTTTCGATTTGGACTCAGCTGTGTTTGTATTCGACTACGAACACGGAATGAGAAAAGCAATTAATTTGGTTTTCCCCCGAGCAAAAACTGTGGGATGCTGCTGAGTGTAAACTTATAGAAATATCTTTATAATTTTTTGTTCGCTCAAATTTTTCATTGTCAACCGATCTACACTGAGAAAAATTTTTTTCTACACCAAAAATATTTTTGGGTGCCTATAGGATTGTTGGACTTAAAGAAATTTGAGTTATTTTCAAAAAAAAAAAATCTATAGGCACCAAAAAAGATTATTGATGTGGAAAAAAATTTTCTCTATATATATTGTTGGAGTAGAAAATTAATTTATGAAATTAATGTTTTGGTTGTGTAATAAAAAAAATTTCGAATCCTATATTTTTAGATTTTATTTCTGCCAGTCTTTAAGGCGAAATGCCTGTAAGCCCTTATTGTCGCAATACAGTTGAAGACTATATTCAGGTTTATATTTAAAATATCTGTTTTGGAAGTATAAAAATTATGGGAGTTAAAAATATATGAACTTATATCTATGGCTCTATGAAACAAGACCCCAATGAAATAAGTCCCCAAACCAAAAATGAAATAACGCCCCATTTTTTGGGGCTTTATTTCATTATGAAGCAATACCCCAAAAAAAAAAAATTAAATAAACCCTCAACCAAATGAAACGAAACCCCAAAATAAAATGAAATAACACCGCAATTTTGAGGCTTTATTTCATAATGCAGTAAAGCCCCATTTCGAAAATGAAATAAGGCCCCAATTAAAAAAATTATATATTACTTTAAAATATTTCTTTATTCCTAATTAATAACTTGATAATTCATGCAGTAATTATAACGGTTATTTGCTTATAAAGGGTCCGCCAAATAACTTTTTTTTTTTGAAAATGCTATAAAAAAACTACTGAATATTTTCTCAAATTTCTCTTTTAATTTGAAAGTACAATCCTTCCGGTTAATAATGGAAAATAATTTCATTCAAATGGCTGCCTCGGCTGGCCATGCAGTAGCCTACACGATCGGTCCAATTTTTAAGCACATTATCGAATTATCGATTGTGTGCAGCTGTATTTCACCAATGGCTTCACGATTATTGTCCGTTAAAGCGTCAATTGTCTCTGGCTTGTTGGCGTAACACTTATCTTTGACGGCACCCCACAAATAATAATCAAACGGTGTCAAATCGCAGCTCCGAGGTGGCCAAACGACATCAGCTCTGCGGCTGATTTGATTTTTCGCACACATTCTGCAACATGACCATGATTTTCAAAGTAATGTCGCAATATTTCCCAGCGTTGTTCAAGCGTATACAAAACCATATTCGTTCAGCGGAAGGATAAAACTAATTATCTGTCAAATCAGACATGAGCTAAGTGCTACCATTCACGAAATAAGCACTAGTTGAAAAAAAAAAACGTTAGATGGCGGACCCTTTATTACATAAAAATTTAGATTTTTAAGAAAATGAAATAACACCCCAAAAATATTATTTGGGGACTTATTTCATTTCTCATATTGGGGCCTTATTTCATTATGTAATGAAGTCCCAAAAAAAAAATGAAATAAAGCCCCAAAAAAATGAAATAAGACCCCAATTTTTTTTATTAGAAATTTTTGGGGCCTTATTTCATTTTTGGTTTGGGGACTTATTTCATTGGGGTCTTGTTTCATAGAGCCTTATATCTATATGTACAATTTTGAGTTTAAAAATGGGGACTTATTTCGTTTCAAATTGGGGGGTTATTTCATTCCCGATTGGGGATTTATTTCATTTCGTTGGGGTTTTATTTTATTTTTAAAATTGGGCTATTATTTCATAAGGAAATAAATCCCCATTTTTGGGGAGTTTTTTCATTTTTGTTTTGGGGGTTATTTCCTGGAAGGGTTATTTCATAGAGCCATTGATTTACTCCATTAGATTGCACATAAAAAAATAATAGGGAAATTTGCCTCTAAATAACCCAACTTCAAAAGGCTATAAATTAACAAAACGAGCTAACTTTTTAAAACCCTTTGAGGGTTTTGCTCTACAGATAGTCTATTTTCATTTCCCGTTGGTCACATTCGGGAAAGATTCGATGACCCAAAATTTGTTGACAAGTGTTATTTTTAAATACGTTGACCATTTATAATTGACTTGCATTCAATAATGTGGTTTGGTCATTAATAACATATTATTACGGAAAATATATGTTAAAATTTTAAATTCACAAACTCATAAGCCAACGCAATTGTAAAATAAAATGTACATATTGATCAAAACAATAAAAGCGTAAAGAAACATTTAAATTGTTAAATTGAAGGGGGGAAAAAGTATTTGGCTTTATTGTTTAAATACCAAACAATTTTTTAAACCTTTGACTACCCTCGTACTCTACAGTGTACAAATTTTTAAAAGCATATACAAAATATGATAATGAAATAAAACTTTTTATATTTGTTTAAATATGTTCATTAGGATATTGGTAGTTGAGAAATATTCATTATATGCACAAACTGTTCATCAGGACGATTTTTGTTAATAAACTCCTGGTTTTTTAATCAGTCTTTATCTCTGAAAAAATTGGTGTTTGGTGTATCTCCTAAAGTAGCAAAGCTAGAAACTTGAAATTTGGTACGTAGATTCATTTAATGACCAGAACAAAATAAGACAAATAATGTTTGGTTATTCTAATGTTTTAGTGGTAGTGGTAAAAACGGGCTGAGAAGTTTCAGAAATTCGAGTTTCAAACCCATTTTTGGGTGGGTAGGAGATGGTCCCCTATCAAGAATCTGAAGTCAAAATAGAAATATATCCACAAACAAAAAGTCGGTAGTGAAAGGTTTAAGAAAAATATTTGAAATCTTTTTCTTCTTTTTCGTATATTCAATTTGGGAAGAATTAAGCAATCTGCTGTTTTTAGCTGCCAGCGTAAACAACACATTCACTTTGTGTTTCATATTGAAAGGTATATTTGTTGGATGATGATGATTACGGCAACCAAAAAAAAAAGCTCTAGAAACATTGTTTAAAGCGCTTAAAATGCTCGGAAAGCAGTAAAATAAGAAAAATATAAAAATCAGATGTTTTCTGACAATCCAACAACATGTAATATTACATTTTTTTTAACTTCCAATTAAAAAAAGTCTTCAAAATACCGATTGCTAAAAATAGCAAAATATCTCTATTTTAAAAGAAAAAAAGCTAAAATAAGCTTAATTTTTAAAGAAAAAAGTAAAAAAGTGGCTAAAAAGCTGTTACAAATATAGCTTAAATCATAATTTCATGATCACAACATGTAGTCTAAATGGTTCCATCCTATCAAATAAAAGACAAGCTCTGCTTATTTTTGGTTGCCCTAATAATGATGATGGTCGGTCGGTCGGTATAATGTAGAATATATTTTTAGCCTAAATAAATTTCACATTTGGAATAACAAATTATGAGGCATCAGTAGCACAAAATAATATAAACATTTAAAATTAATTTTTCTTTTGTTCAAGTGAAGAGTCAAAAAATATGAAACAAAAACAGAAGCATTATAAATTGAAAAGAATCGCAGTTAGCGAAGATGCTTTTTCTCATGAATTGTATTTAAATCATGGATGGCAACCGATTCAATGCGGTTATCGGTTTAGGTAATGCTATTTTCTTTCGGTAGCGGTGTTTTAGGGGTGTCGATATTTCAGTTATTTCGGTAACGGGATTTCAGCAATAACGGTAGTTTAATTATTTCGGTAACGGCATTTTAAGGAAATCGGGGTTTAAGTTATTTCGGTAACGGTATTTTAAGGGTAACGTTATTTTATTTGTTTTGGTATATATGTATATATATATATATATATGCATGATTTAAATCAAACATTACTGTATTTTTTGTTCAATAAATAATTTTTAAAAATAATATAAAACAAAGGGTCCGCCATCTAACGTTTTTTTTTAACTAGTGCTTATTTCGTGAATGGTAACACTTAGCTTATGTCTGATTTGACAGATAATTAGTTGTATCCTTCTGCTGAACGAATATGGTTGTGTATACGCTTGAACAACGCTGGAAAATATTCCAGCATTACTTTGAAAATCATGGTATTTCTTCGAAAATGAGCAAGGAGTGGCCGTTACAGTCAATGGCGATCGTTATCGGGCCATGTTGAACGAATTTTTGTTCACAAAAACTGAAGAGGAGGATATTGGCAACATTTGGTTTCAACGGGACGGCGCTACGTGCCACACAGCCGAAGCTACACTCGATGTTTTGCGTCCTGTTTTTGAAGATCGCATTATCAGCCGCAGAGCTGATGTCGTTTGGCCACTTCGGAGCTGCGATTTGACACCGTTGGACTATTTTTTGTGGGGTGCCGTCAAAGATAAGTGTTACGCCAACAA
Organism: Delia radicum; assembly: GCA_021234595.1. Classification (NCBI taxonomy): domain Eukaryota; kingdom Metazoa; phylum Arthropoda; class Insecta; order Diptera; family Anthomyiidae; genus Delia; species Delia radicum. Next base: position 38,265,913 of record CM037851.1, read on the forward strand.
GCCAGAGACAATTGACGCTTTAAAGGACAATATTCGTGAAGCCATTGGTGAAATGCAGCAGCACACAATCGATAATGTGCTTAAAAATTGGACCGATCGTATAGGCTACTGCATGGCCAGCCGATGCAGCCATTTGAATGAAATTATTTTCCATTATTAACCGGAAGGATTGTACTTTCAAATAAAAAAAGAAATTTGAGAAAATATTCACTAGTTTTTTTTTATAGCATTTTCAAAAAAAAAAGTTATTTGGCGGACCCTTTTTTATATTATTTTTAAAAATTTTGATTTGTATTGCAAATATTTTATTAAATATACAACGGTTTTGCATGGATGATACAAAATAGTATTCGTCGAAGTCTCTAGTTTAAGCGTGAAGCTGTGGTAAAAACCAGGGCATTAATCTTAAACATGAGAATTTTCCAACTTCCTTAGAGAATCCTAAAAACAGCCGTCAATATTAGGAAAGATTATTATATTGAAATTATTAGCGGACGTCAACACTTTCCAAATATGTATTAAAAATGAAAAAACGGATGCAAAATGGTAGATTTTTTTAAATTTTTATAAAAATTCCATTAAAAAAACATCAAAGCAGTTACATTAAAAATTTTATTGCCTCGAGTCGAGAAACTGTTTTTAATAATTTTTTAATGCAGAATCGTATAATTTTATTTTTTTTATTTGCCCAAATTTTTGACAAAAGGAACCGTAACTAATTTTTAATTCACAGTAAATATTGTTTTTGGAGGCTTTTTAAACAAGGTTTAACTTACGGGATTTTGTCGCAAAAGCCGAAATATTTTCGGAGTCATCACAAAACATTTTAATCTTAATTTTCACTGGGGTGCATCTTGCATCTTTCTAAAAAGCATCACACCGATAAATTTAGCGCCATCATGTCCGAGTTCCAATGACTGGAGCTCCAAAATCTAAAACATATATACATATTTATAGTTGTTATTTTTTCTGATCTTGTCAGATTATTTCGGTAACGGTATTTTAAGGACAACGCTATTTCAATAGTTCCGGTAACAGTATTTAGCGATAAAGGTAATTTAGGGGTCTTGGTATTTTAGTTACATATATCGTTAACGGTATTTTACATATACCAGTATTTCAATTATTTCGGTAACGGTTATTTAGTGATAACGATAATCAGTTGAAAGGTATTTGAATCGGGAACGTTATTTCAGCGTTATCAGTCTGTCATCCCTGATTTAAAATAAATATTTTGTTTGTTTTTCCGTACATACGTACACACATTAACATACAGTTAGTGATATAAAAAGTCGTCTAGGGAATATATTAATATTTTGCAGTTAAAATTTATTTGTTTTTGAATTAATGATCCAAATGGGAATAGAACCGATTGATTTTTATATGTTCCTAATAGACATATTAAAATCAATTCCTTAAAAAACAATTTTTGTTCATTACAATCCCCGGTTTTACTGCAAATGATTCCTAATATAAGAATTCGAATTTATTTTTTTGGAAAACGTTAACACGTTCCGAATTTCGGCCTAAAATAGCTCATTTAAAAAAACTTATTATTATTAAAAATTTCCAAAAATTATAAATGTTGAAAAATTTAGTTTTTTATTTCATTTATTCAGTTAGAAGGGGCGTTTCCGATCTTAATAAAATTTGGATATGTGATAAAGAAAAAAAAAATATATTTTTTAGCGACCCAATCTCATGGGTAGGGGGCACTGTTGCCAGGTTTGACGATTTATCGTCATTTTGACGATTTTTAGTACCTAAATTAATAAATGACGATTTGACGATTTTTGCTTCCAAAATGACGATTTTTTGACAAACGTTTAATATGTCAGCAAAACATGTTTATTTGCTATTATTAAAAAATCACCGGATCTATTTTTGGATTTTTATTATTTCGTTAAAATTAAAAACTATTTTTTATTGAAAGTTTAGCAAAAAAGTTATTTTATGGATTCATGTTAGGTTTATTTTAATTTATTTTCTGCACTTAATAACGGTAAAGACCACTGCAATTGTAGCTAAAAACAAATGAAATTTCACTTGAAAAAAAACGACTTGCTTTTTAGTAAATTCAACTAACATAGTCATTTGTTTTTTATTGTTCAAAAAATTAACTACAATTGTATTATTAATGAGTGGTTCAGTCAGTGCAGTAAAAAATAAACAAACATTTTTTTTTTTTTTTTTTTTTTAAAGAGAAGCAACACTCAGGAAATTCTTCCTATTAATTAATGTGTTGCTTTCTTTGGAAAGGGGATAGGGGAGAGATGAAAGGTGGTGAAAGATGAAGGGCTTCAAACATGGCAACACTGTAATTGCGCGAGATGATAAGTCTTAGAACAGTTGTTGGTCGCCACCTGATGTAGAGTTGGCGAATTTATTGAAGCTTTTTTGTTTCATAGCCCTGATTAATTATTTTTACTTCGGTGGGGTTAATTGCTATGGGAACACCGAAGGTGGGCGCAGCGATACAAATAAGTGATAGAAAACTCATACATATTATTTTTTTAAATTGATGTTGTCGTCACCGGGAATCGAACCAGGGACCATCTGTGTAACGGTACAACGCGCTAACCATTACACCTGTTTAATACTGTTCAAATGAACTACAATTGTAGTCAAAAATTAAATTTCTTCTACAAATGACTGTTTTTTCACTTAAAAATAAAGATACTGTATTACAACTGGAACAACGACAAATATTTACGGCAGAGGGTCCCTGAGTATGTGCTTACTTTTTTTATGGTTGGCAAACACTTGCCTGCCACTCCCACACCAATGCCGTTATGAACGTTTTAAAGCTACGATTACAATAGTGGCATGTGTCTTTACAGGGTTTATTTCAAAATTCTACCCATTACATTTTGTTACATCAATAAAATAACGTTATAAATCGTCGTTTCAAGACATTTCAAAATCAAACAGGTTAAATTGAAAACTAAAACCGTTTACATAAGAAGAAACATGTCTTTAATGGAATCGCTTTTTTTAAATTTCCATTCCGCTATTAGTGTTACTGTGATAGCCAATCGTTATTATGAAAAGTTATTGAATGCCAACCCTGATTTTTTTAATATTAATTTTTAATATTTTTTAATATTTTTATAAAGTTTTATTAGTTTAAGATTGAGATAAAAATAAAATATTTTTTAAATTAAAATAAAACATCCAAGTTTTTGCGAAACAAACATCGAGTTCGAATATTCTGATTTATAAATCCAAAAATAAATCCGGTGCTTAAAAAACAGGCCTAATAATAATATAAATAAAGTGTTCCAAAGTGAAACTTCAGATATTCACAATTTATATTTGAAAATGGAAAAACATGCAATAATAAACAATATTTAAATAAAAATAAATAATAATGTAAATAATAAATAAAATAATAAATAATTTTTAGCAAATATTAAAAACCTACCCAAAATGAAAAATATGAAATAATCAAAAATTTCACAATTTTTTGTATTAAACTATGTCATCACATGAAATGCAATTTGAAACTTTAACTCGTTAATGGAAGTCCAAATTTAATAATGAAAGAAAATAACATTGTTAAAGAATTTCTAAACTATGTAAAAGAATTTAAGATTTAAAAATTGTGCTACTGAAGTGGTGTTTACAGAATTATGTAGAAGGAATTAGCAGTTAAAGTGGTAAAGTGCTATCGTTATAAAATATCATGATTTTCGAAGTTTAAATTACAGAAAAGTGTAAAAAATCGTTTTATATTACACCGATAGTACATGAGCACTTGAAATGTGAATTACATAATTATTCTATTTTTTATTAAAACTTTATCCCACTTGTAACAAATATTTTTTATTTTGACGATTTTTTTGACGATTTTTGAAAATATAATGACGATTTTGACGATTTTTATTGGAAAATTGGACGATTTTATGCTCAACATACCTGGCAACACTGGTAGGGGGTTTTTTTTTTGGCTTATTTCGAATTATTTTAGAGAGATTTTAGAAAAATGAGGTATCAAATGAAAGAGCTTTTGGAAACGCATTGGTATACGAAACATGTCCGATAACTTTCAAGTATTTTTGTTATTAATAAAAAACGTGTTTTAAGTGAAAACTGGCATTTTGTTAAAGAGTTATAGTTGGATTAAGTTAAAAAAATATGTTTAATACCTATTAAATTTACCCGAGGGGGTGTCTGAGCTTTTTCCGACATTCGTAATTGTTCAGTTTTGGCTTTTATGCGACTTTTTCCGGACAGCTGTGTGTGTAACGATAGGCAATATTAGCATCAAAATTTTTGTTACCTCGAGTACATCAAAATTGCATTAACAAAATCTGTATTTCATTAGTTCCAGACATGTTTTCATACAAAAATGCATTAACTTTGGCCGCTAAAAAAAATTCTTGTCTCTTATCATTTTTCTTCTTTAACACATATCCAAATTACATTAAGATTGGAGAGAACCCATCGGGAAACTCCCCTTGTTAGTATTATAATAAAAATTATCTAGATATGATATTCTGACTTCATCGGATATCATTAATTAACTTACTTTGGTTTAAAATTACAAATTAAACCATGAATTTGATAAAAATGCAAAAACGTGTTTTTTTCATACGAAAAAACTTTTTTGAAAAGTTTAATTTGGAGATGTCGTTGCTATATTAATAATATAAATTGAAAAAATTATAATTCGTTCTTGTGTGTGGGTTGACTATTTTCCAGGTCATTATATAAAAATTGATTCTATTGTCAAAAGTTGAACAACATTTCAATGTTTTCTTGCATAAATATCTTCTTAATTCGACTAGACTATAATTATTAGTGTCCTGGCACAGTTGTGAAAATTGGACGTTTTTTGAGCAAATTTTCCTACATCCCATAGTTTTCAACGAGTTTGACAAAAAATTAAATTTTAAAAATAATTGAATAAATTCCTCAAAATATAAATCGTCAAAATCAGCGAATTACCATTTTTTTTATATTTCTATATAAAAGAAATATATCTTAAATTAAGGGCTATTATATGCTCTCTGCGTACTTTTCGTTAGATTCGGGGTCACAATTTTTTTTTTTTAAAAGAGAGGCAACACTCAGGAAATACTTCCTATATTTAGTGTGTTGCTTTCTTTGGAAAGGGATAGTATAGAGATGAAAGTTGGGGAAAGATGAAGGGCTTCAGACATGGCAACACTGTAATTGCGCGAAATGATAAGTCTTAGAACAGTTGTTGCTCGCCACCTGATTGAGAGTTGGCGAACTTATTGAAGCTTTTTGGTTCATAGCCCTGATTCATTATTTTACTTCGGTGGGGTTAATTGCTATGGGAACACCGAAGGTGGACATTGCGATACGTATAAGGGATAGAAAAAACTCATACATATTATTTTGATGTTGCCGGCACCGGGGATCGAACCCGGGACCTTCTGTGTAATCAAATACAATTTAAAAAATTCACTTTTTGCTTTTACTACAGCATCTTTACAATTTTCTTATCAAAGGCGTTTACTTTATTTAAAAAACAATATTTTGCTCTTCCAATGCCCATCATTAAAATAATTTAATAAAATTTCAAAGTATTGAATTTTTTATAAGACATACTTATTTTTTTTTTAAATACCTAATATTTGTGATAAATTTCATACTACTTTCTTTACTCATGTTTTTTAGGTAAAGAAGTTAACAAATTTTTTAATACAATTTTGTAATTTTCTTTGCTCTTTAACAGCTCTTTAACAGCACTTTAAATGTATTTCTTGAATATTGTCGTTGAAGAATATCCACATTCATCTCCATAAAAGACCAACACAATTGGTAAACTTTTGAAGATGTTGTATTAAAACTAAAAACGCTCTATTTCCAACTAAATTTGCTTATACGAAGCAAAATAATTTTATCCCACAATTTTTAAATTTGTTATAGCAGAGATATCAAAAAAATGCAAATTTCGCTGATTTTACCGATTTATTAGGAATATAAAATAAATGGCTTTAAAAAATCGGCCATGAGGAATCGATCTGGAATTTATTCAATTATTTTTCAAATTTTATTTTTAACAAAATTCGCTTAAAACTGTGGGCTGTAGGCAAACTTTCTTAAAGAAAGTCCAATTTTCCCCACTGTGCCTGGGGACAAAAAAGTTCCATGAAACGTAATTTTAATTATGACTTCAAGATTGCAAAGCTTTTAAATTGATTAAAACAACCATCCACTTGATAAAAATAATTATGAAAATGAAAGTTATTCAAGTTCGAGGCCATATACTCTATATTTCTTCATTAGGATATTGTCCTAACAAATAATCTATAGAGTTTTTGTTTTCAAATTTATTATTTGACCCTTTCAGGAATGTGTTGATATTTTTAATAAAAATTATAACAAACTTGTAAAAATAATTATTTTATGTAATTTGATCCACATAGGGTTTATGTTTCAACTTTTCACCAAAAATTATCATCTGTGAAATTTACAGAATAATTTCTTTCAGTTTTTCAAGAAATTTGGATATGTGATAAATAGTACTAAACTACTGATAAATACTGATAAATAGTACTAAACTAACGAATTCTTTATCGTAACAATCCCACTTTTAACGGTTAAAAATATGCGTCCAAAATGGCGTTAGAAAGATATTTAAAACACCTTTAACTTGATACCCATTTTTGTATAGTTTCTTTGGAACAAAATTTCTTAGTTACAATCAGATTTAACCGAATTTCATCAATGATGCAAATTTAACCTTATGGAGTTAACAAAATACAAAAATATGTTGTTTTATATAACAGATTCAATTTTCCATAGTTATAGTTACACTCAGCAAAATAAACTGTTATTTGCATTCTCCTAAATTTGAGGTAAATATAGCAAAAAATTTGTTAATATTACAGTTTTTGTTTGCTATTTTGAGTCTACAAATATTTAGTAAAAGTTTTTGCTAATTCGACAGAGTAAAATGCTATTTTCAATTAACTAAAATTCTTATCGAATATAACTAAAATTTTGTAAAGTTAACAGATTTATTTTTTCTGTTCTTATTTTATTAATATTTAGCAACAAAATCTGCTAAATTTAACAGTTTTCTCTGCAAGATCATTTTTATATAATTTTTAGTAGCTTTTTCTGCTATTTTTACAGGTTTATTTCTATGAGTTTAGTATAAATGGATATGAACTTTAAATATTTCATTCATTTCTTGACCTTGGAGTATTAAGTAATAAAAATCTAAGTTTTAACGCACATATCACACAAACTGTCAACAAGGCTAAATTAGTTCAATGTTTTATAAAAAGATGGGGAAGAGAATTTGAAGACCTGATGTAACAAAACAGCTATTTACATATCTTGTTAGACCAGTACTAGAATATGCCTCCGTAGTTTCGGAACCACATTATGACACTCATGTAGAACGAATTGAAACCGTCCAACTCCAATTCCTGTTATATTGCCTTCGATCCAGTTCATGGGTGATGGGCAGATATCTTCCTTCTTATAAAAAGCGGCTCCACAATTAAAAAAAAAGTCAGTAAAGTCAGCAACATGTTTGCTGGGGGGATCCTTGCAGAAAAATTGCTAATATCAACCAAAAATTTGTCAAGTTTAGCAAAATTTTTGCTGAATTTACAAATTGTTTTGCTGATACTAGCAAATTTTTCTGCAAAGATCCTTCCTTCCTTCCTGACGATGAAGTCAAAATTTCATATAAATGAAATAAAAAACAAAATTTCAAAATTCCGAAAAATTTTATTTTCTGCCGAAATTTGCCACTGGCTAACGTTTTCAAACAAAACAAAAGAAAAATTAAATTCTTCTATATGGAACCATTTGCAATAAAACTGGGTGATCTAATGACCGAAAACCGGAAAATCGTTCTGTAAGCGACATTCTAATATATAAGCTGATAAACTCATAATAAACTGATAGAACTGTTATATCCAAAATTTTAAATTCTCGCATAAAATTTGAAATACTATTGCAGCACCATGTTGCTAAATTACTTTCACAGAAAAAGCTATTGCCAATAAAATTTCAATTAAATTCTCACTTTTAATTAAAAATTTTATCTATTAACTCGCGATTACTGAATTTAAAGTTTAAATTTAGCAAAACAGTTAAATTGAAAATGTATGTGGAAAACAACAACAAATGTGTCAGTTAAAGTCCCAGTTATGACACTCAAGAAAATAAGTTAGTAGAAAACTTAGTAAAACGTCTTGTAAATCAGGTATACTATTTTTCAACAAATTTTTTGCTAAAATTCTGTTTTCAGCTAAAATTTTAGTTATACTTATTCAGCACTTAACTGTTTTGAACTAATGTTTTACTAATATTTTACTAATGTTTTACTAATTTATTTTGCTAAAAAAATTGTGCTCATTAGCACATTAATAGTGTGAACGACAACCAGATTGAAAGATATACGCAGAATGAATTAGATGTCGCGTCATGTTAAGATGTAGTAGTAACGAGGAAAATGATACTAAAAAGTACAACTCTAGAAAGACATATAAAAAAATTTAAAATTTTTTTTATCTGTTTTTCATGCATAAAACAAAATTGTGGATTGAAACAACTTAAGTTTTGCGTTGTAAATAAACGACAAAATAAAATATATAAATTTAATAAAGATTATATGTGTTTTTGTAAACTAAATTTTTATAGAGATTTATAATCAAGTGTGGTCAAATTACAAACAAATAACAGGTACACAGACTAAAGCGAACGGCAAAGACACATGTCTTAGATAGATTGTTATGTTTCCTTTTTCTTATTGCAAAAAAGAATTGTATATGATATATTTTGTTAATTTTCGTTTCGTTTCTATAAATATCTGCGGCATTTGTGTTCCTTTAAAAGATAGCATAATTTACACAACAATTGATGTCATTAGTTGAAAGAAAATTTTGTTTATGTTATATATAATATGTTTTTTTTTTTAAATATTACATTAATTCATGTCGTCAATGTGGGAGTATAAACATTTTTGTATTTTGTAACGTATTGTTAATTATTTTTAAAAGAATCACAAAAATATCTTTTATGATTTTCAGCAAATATATTAACTAAAGTATGATTTTTCTACAAATTTTTTGAGTTTTTTCGGATTTTGCTGACATTAGCAATTTTTTTGACTAAAATTTTGCTCACTCAGCAAAATTTTTAGCTGACTTTACTAACGTTTTTTTTTTTGAGTGTAGCTAACGGGACATTGTGAAAATGGGGCTATATGTGACTTAGACTCACTCCCGCTCACTAGGCCGACTCACACTCACTCACGCTCACGTGAGTAAATTTTTTTAAATGAAACAAAAATGTTATTATTTTTTTTTTTTAATTCTTTTTATTTTATTTTCAAATATTTTTTTTGGGAATCGTCGTTTTTTTTTGTCGCTCACTATATGTGTGTATATATTTTTAATAATGCTTAAAAATTACTCACTCAAGATCAGTTAAATGTCTATTGAAATATAAATATTTGTAATTTTATTTTTTTGATGCTTAAGGTTAAATAAAAAATAAACAAAAATATAATAAATTATAGAAAGTTATAAGAATATATTTTTTTTTTCAAATATACAAAATTCTAACGGTTTTTTTTTACTACTATTATTTGTTAAACTGTCAACAATAACTGACCTTGAACTCTACACCTTAACTTTACTAAATACATATAATAATTATCAATATTAGTTTATAAAAAATATACATGTAGTATTAAAAAAAAATTGATTAAATCATTAATTAAATGACTTATCGAAACTTATGTACGGTTATTATATACACACAAAAAATCAAGCAAAAAAAAACTAAAAGTATTTAAACAAATTGATTTGTTATCAGGTGAAAAATTACTATAAACAACAAAATAATATAAACATTCATACCTAATATTAAAAAAAAATATATATATATATTAGTATAACAAGTAGCTATCAATAAGAAAAAAAAGTAAATACACCAAATTCTGTTTTTACGCGACCTTTTTTTACGCGAATTTGATTTAACGCGATTTCAAAAAATTATTGTGTTCTGTTTTTACGCGGTTTTATTTGATTTAACGCGGTCTAATTCTAGTGATGAAAGTGATGTTGAAGTCTATCGTAAACGATTGCGAATACTATCAGAAATTGACGCTGATTAAAAATTTATTTTTATTCTAGTTTTTAAGTTTTATGATTTTTATATTGTGTTTTTTTTAAATGAACTGTTTTTTTCTATTATTTTTGGTTAATTTTTGTTAAAATAAAATATGTGAATTTGAATTATACATACTTTATTTGTCTTATTTTAGCTGATATTTAACATGTGGAACCTATCCCCTCGTTTTATATGGATACACTATGTTTTTTTACGCGATTTTTTTTTACGCGAGTTTTCGAGGAACGTATCTATCGCGTAAAAACAGAATTAGGTGTACACCAAATACTAGTTTTACGCGGATTTGAAACAATATCAAATAAATAGGCTGAGAAAAATTAAATATACTCACGATACTAGTAATAGCGGTAATTATGTTAATTTTTAAGCCTAAACCAGAAGAAATGATTGTCAAAAAAAAATTCAATTAAACTTTTGTTAGATTTCAAAGTGACTTTCAATTAAATGTTTAAGAGAAAATTAATTTGGTGCACATACAATTTCCAGTTTTTATAACTTATAATGACAACAAATTAAAAAAAATTTCAAATTTATAAGAATCTATTATATTTAAAAAAATCTCCAATATGTACTTGACAAAATAGTCAAAATTAAAAAAAAAATTTTCGTATTAAAATATCGCTAAATCGTAATTTTGGCAATTTTTTCAATTTTCAAGATTATTGTAAATTTTCTTGATTTCTTTAAATTTTTTTCTAATTTTAGAGTTTTTTTTTTAATTTATATCTATTTTTTAAATTTCAGCATTTTCTTTGTGATTTTTTAACAATTTTTGTCGATTTTTTTTTTGCAATTTTACTTAAAGTTTTAATAGTATCTACTAAAAATTTATTTGAAATTAAAAACAATATTCAATTAAATATTTAATAAATACGAATAAAATCTTAATTGAATCTAAATCAATTGAACAGTTACAAATTATTTTAATTGATACGACAAGTTACTTAATTGGATAGAATTCAATTAAACTTTAATTGGATTAACAAACATTTTAATTTAAACTAAATTTTATTTTTTTCTGTGTGTAGACAGTTTGACGATATTTTCTTTATTCGCCAATGTCGGGAAATTAAATAAACATGATCTGATTTCAAACGAAATTAAATGAGAAATTCTTATTGAATAATTTTCACGAAATTTAAGAATAAAATTTTACAGAACTGCCACTGATCCCTGTTACGTTCTCTATCTTAGGAATTATCACATAATGCCGATAAAGCAGGTTTCTTATTATAAACTGCAGATAACACATTAATTATCTGGTTTAGGTTATAATGCATCGTTTAGATTACACCAGAAATCCAGTTAAAACAAGATTTTGAAATCTAGTATGTGCATAATATGATCGAAATCTTGTGTAAACATAATTTCGAACTTTAATGTAAATGTACCCTAAAGAAACTGAAAGACTGCTTTATCGATAAACTCTTCTCTTCACTCATCGCTCTGAATTTTCTTCAAAACGTGGATTATTCGACATAACCTTAACTGTTTACTAAAGGGGAGCATGCATTTTTTTTATGCAACAACAATATATTTTTTTGCTCTAATAATATTAAATGTTGAAAATTATAAAAACATGGACAAAATAAAAATAGCCCATGAAAAAAGTAAACATTTTTGTAAGTTAAATAGTAGAGTTCGTCAGAAAAGTATAAAGTTTATTTATTTTTGGGATATCATCACTATTAAAAATATTTAAAAAATGGCGTTATAATTTTTTTAAAAGCGCTGATTTAGGGTACCTTTTCCTGCAGAGCAAAAAGTGCTGTATTTATATGAAATTTGAATTCACCTTTCGTTTCTACACTAAAAAATTAAAAATAAAACAGTTTTCCCCGTTTTTAAAGTGCACCATTTAGGAAATAGAGTGGTCGAAATAAATCAATTTTTTTTTCAACAAACTTTAAAAGGTACTTTTTTATTGCACACAAAGCATTAAATTTAATTAAAATTAACTAAAAGAAATGTTTGCGCATAATATGCCGCATATTTTGGCCAAACACAATTACGAACATAGACCTGTGGAAGCTAACGAAAGAGACACCTATAAACTGTCAAATAGCCAGACGTAAGTGGAAATGGTTAGGCCACACATTAAGAAAGCCAACCGGAAATATTACAAGAAGTGCTACCCTCAAGGTAGCCGACGCTCGGGTCTACCGAACATCTCTTGGCGAAGAACAATCAACCAGGAACTCAATACAATAAACACAACTTTTGACGAAATAAAAACGATATGTAATAATAAAATAAGTTGGAATAATCATGTAACAGCCCTATATAAATAAGGAAAAAAAAATTAACGAAAATTTAGCTGAAATATAACTTAATAGTTGTAGATTTAACAGATTTATTTTTGATATTCTTATCTTACTAAAAATCTGTAAATTTTAGCAAAATCTAGCTAATTTTTTTCTATCAGTGTATTGTTAAGCCCAAACCAGATAGTAAAAGTGCCAGAGGAAGTTCTGTCAAACTTTGCCTTGAATTTGGCGAAAACTATTCGGTATTTTTTATAATTTATAATTAAATTTGTTTTGAGAGCAGCTCTTACTTAAAAACTTTCTAATTTCTCTTTAATTCTGCTTTATCGACAAACTGCGGTTTATACTGAGTATCTTGTTTACGCCGTTTATTAAATCTACAATAACCTTAATTAATTGTTAAGCCCAACCAAGCCAGGTTGAGAAAGACCCAGTTGCAGTTTTTTCAAACTTTATTCTTGAATTTCGATAAAACTATGTACATAAGAATTTTTATTAAATTTAGCAAAGGGACACATGTATATCAACCATTGCTCGTCAAATGATTAAAAACACATGGATTTTCGAGGGCCAAACTCTTTATCTTCTACACTATTGAAAAAATACACGTTTTATAGTAATCACATGTTAAATGTTGACTTTAATCGTAAACTCTTTTCTGCTTTTACCGCGTAAAAAAAGTATTAAGTGTTGTTTTACAGTGTTTGTACAGTTATTTATAGATATGGCATCGTTTTTTGTCCGCGCTGTGCTAATGTTAAACCTGACGTTAAAATGTTGCAATATGTTATAGTTATTTTATAAAAAAAAAAAACGTAAAAAGAAAATAAAGACCATACTCATTTCTTATTAAAAAAAAACAAATTCTTTACACTTTTCACTTCTACTTAATTGTTGACTTCATTATCATCGTCATCTTTAACTTATTGATGATTACAAAGCAAATGTTACATGTTTCTTTTTTGACATTGTTTTCGAATCTTCCACTCGTTTCCTGTTATTAATTTCGTTATTTTGAATTTCTATTTCCGCTACTCAAAGAACATAATTTTTTTGTTTCTCTGTGGGTAAAGTTTTATTAACAAACGATACTATAGCCGAAGCCGGTTGATTAATGGCCAAATCACAAAATACATGACATTGATTATCCTTCGAACTAGCAGAACGACGAGCCACAAAGGCAAATATGGTCTTCTTTAAGGCACCCACTACGGTAGTATTATCATTACCATGTTCTTGCATAGTCCAGAGACGATGATCCGGATCAATGGCACAATATGATATAATATCAGCTGTATAATGCTTGCGGAAAAACTTTTTACGTGTATTATCGGTTAAAGTTATACCCTGTTGGGTAACCTTAAAATGTACCTCTGTAGGAAGGGGAGCAGAGGATTGAGCATACATTTGCCGGATAGCTTTACGTATAGCTTCTTCACCTGTTAGAGATTCGGTATCACAAGAAAATAGCCATAAAACGTTGCAGGCGGCTCCTTGTGTTAATAACTGTTTCTGGGCTGGGGTATGTTCTATTAATGGCGGCACTATATCACGTTCTGGTATTTGCAATAGGCAAGGTAAGGCCAACTGATTGATGGAGTGTTCATAAACCAAAGCCGATAAAGATGTAAAAACTGGTTCATTGGCACAACCCTTTAAACGAACTCCTCGTGTAGTAGGTTCGATTAGGAAATGTCTAACCAATTCATCGGGTTTTCCAGTAGAAGTTGATCCGGGTGGTGGTTGAGCCACTCTTAAAACCAAACCATAGGCATTTTTGTAGGTAGTCGAATCTCGGACCACAAATGTACCTGGTGCGGCATTTATTAGCAATGATATGGCTTCTTCACGTGACAAGTTTGGTTTGTACCAGAATTTCGAGGAATCTTTAGCAAATTTCACTAAATGTGCAGCCACTTCTTGTGGCTCACTGTTGGCCATTGATAGACTGGAATTAAGGCGCGGTCTATAGTTGCTGCCATAGATTGTTTCCGTCGAGAAGTTGTGCACTTCTGCCACAGCATTTGGTTGTTGTTGTTGCTGCTGCTGCTGTTGAAATTGTTGATAACTTGCATTCCTGGTGTTAAGAGTAGCTGTTTGCGAACTGTAGCCATTAACTGAAGCAAATGGTGTACGCGGCGTAACAGGAAATGCTGGAGTTTCTGGGCGTGCTGAAGTTGGTGATGGATAATCCGTATGTGTTAACGTTGTAGTAGATGTAGCTGCCGAAAGTGGTAATGTAGCTGCATTATTGTTAATGTTGCTGCTACGATATAATGTTGCATTGTTGCTAGTTGTTGTCGTTGCCTTTTTAGTACTAGTGGCATAAATAGGTGACGACTCTCTATCCGTCATTGTTTGACCAATATTGGTATGCTCATGACCATACATATTGCCATTACCATATGTGGCATAGTCTGAACGTTTTGTACGTTGTAATGTTGTAGCAGTAGCAGATGTTGAAATGGCCTCCAAAGGCTGCACATTATTGGAACGTTTACTGCGTTCATCATAAGGCGTAGAATAAATGTCAAGCATTGAGGTTGGACTTAAAGTTTCTCTGTTATAAAAACTATTGCTGTTGTTATTCTTTGCTGATGATGATGAACTAATTGTGTGATAATTACGTTCTAGATATGTGGATGCCAATGGAATGTCGTGCGTTTGATACAGCTGCTGTTGTTGTTGTTGCTGCTGCAGATATTGTGGCTGACGCTGTGGTGATCTATCTATGGTATATGCACGACGTCTCAAAATATTAATATTATCCACCTCATCTTCATCTTCATCATTATAATGACGATCATTCAAATTAAGATTGAATTCAAAATCATAATTGTATTTACTATTTTGACTCTGACTACGATTGGGTATTTGTGGAGGATATGCAGACTTATTACACTGTAAGTAAAATATCAACTTTAGAAATAACACTCTTAAACTCCGGGACATATAAACTTAATTTTGGGTCGTAGAATCCAGTGGTACACTCCGTTTTCAAAGGTTAGGTCAAACTAAAGAGATATTTCTTTTTTGTATTTGCATTATCTCTGCCCAAAACCAGTGAAAATTACTTTTGTTTTACAGTTATATTAGTTTTTTGTTTTTATATACATCGAGATTATTTTTATGTTATTTTCAATTTATAACGAGCTTTCAACCTTCGTATATTTACAAAAATAAAGCAAATCAAACATATTAGCTAGGTTGATACTAGTATTTCGATCTGGCTAAAGATCTCATCAGAACCCGAAGTTTTAGAAAAGCTAGAGCCTCCATAATAGGCAGAACTTTAACAAAAAACCTATTAATTATCAATTTTGCTCCATTCTTGTCTTCTTAGTAATCAAGCACGTGGTTAGGTCTTTTCCTAACAAGCATCATGACGTTACTAAACTTTGAAGACCAAAAATGTTCTATTTAAATTTGTCAAAAATACGTTTTTTTAAATTTGTCAAAAATACGTTTTCCATCCGATTTAAGCAGCAATGTAATCTGTATCTAAGCAGCAATGTAATCTAGAGGTCTAGCACTTCAAAAATGCTTTTAAAGCATTTCGAAATGTTGTGCTGTTTAAGCAACATTTAAAATAGTAAGTAGATTTATGCTATTTTTGAGGGGTTCTTAATTCGTTTTTTTTTTTAGTGTAACTTTTTCAAAAACTGTACGATTTTGAATTTATTTATACATTTTAAATCTCGAATTCCAAAGCTACAAAATTATATTAATAAGTAACTAAACTCGTAAAAAATCCCATATAAAAATTCAGCTACGACCTGAATTTGCACAGCATAATTTTCAATAAAGTTGAGAATCACAGTCTGCTAAATTTAGGTGACCTAAATATTAGAAGAACTTAAATTTGGTTGACAGTTGACTTAGAATTTTGATAAATCAACAGAATTTTTAAGCTGAACCAACAGAAACTTTCTGCTAAAAAGATCTTTCCGAATCTAACTAGAGGTAGGTCCATATTTAATACCAGAAGTATATAGTAACGATTTTTGATCTATTTCGTCGAGATATGACCTATTTTATCATTATCTAAAAAAAGTTATGAGAAAATAACGCCATATACAAGTGAGATTGATAGACACACAGTTTTTATTTTAAAACCATTGTAATTTAAATTAACTGGCAAATTTGTAAATTTGTGAATCACGATTTACTAAATATTAGCATTAACAATTAGTTTAAACACAGATGAAATCTGTTCTTGTAATGAAATAAAATAACTACTAACTTTAGCTAAATAACTGATTTAAACGTAAGCAACAGAAAAAATTAGTTCAATTAAATTAGAACCCGTTTAACAGAATTTTGTACTAACTATTTTGATAGACGATGTTATGAAGATTCAAACCATCTGACAGTGAATTAACAGATGGCAATAAATGTGTGCTTTAAACTGTTTTTGAGCCTTTTTTCATTTATTCTTGCTTTACATGATTTTTGTCCTAAACATTTTTTACCTTTTCTTTTAAGTGTAATATTTCTTCTCTGGTTATTATATTGACATTTCGAATTGTAGACCGCTAATTGTTAGATTTGAGTTTCGACAAATAAATAATAAGTAAAGTAATTTCGAAAAAGATTTCGATGTCTTTTACTTTAAATTTAACAAAAAAAAAAATAATCGTTTGATTCAAAGCAAGCTTAAGAAGTTCATGCATAAAATTTGGTTTTACCAAAATTTTTCTTTATGCCCTCCACCTTCACCGTCCAAACATGTTAGAGGTGAAAACTTATTTGTATGTAAAAAAAAAATTTTGCGGTGAAAAAACATTTTGGAGGTGAAAAACTATTTTTGTGGTGAAAATAATATGAGGTGAAATTAAAATTTAAGGCAAATTTAAAGTATTATTCACCTCTAAGAGTCTGGTGAAAAAATATGGGCTAATATTTTATACACCAGACGCTACTATGAAATTGTGCTACACTAAAAAAAAGTCAGTAAAGTCAGCAATATTTTTGCTGGGAGGATCCTTGCAGATGGCAAATGTCAGCAAAAAATAGGATCCTCACAACAAAAATTTTGATGACTTTACCCAAGGTCTGAGTGAATGTTTTTTTTCTCTAGTGTGTACTGATTCCACATTAGACGAATTTTAATATTAAAAGCAGCAACAAAAAATAGGCTATTTTGCTTAAAAACTTAAACTTTTTTCATAGGAAACTATACTTTTTTCGATGTTTTTAAAATGTAAAAGATTTTTTATTATCGGAGCACAAAAAATTTTGTTGTTTTAAAAATAAATGTTTTGGGAATCCCATCAAAATTTTTAAGAACTTGAGGTAACCAGTCTAACTATTCCAGGGCCTCAACCATTCTGTGGAATACCTGCGGGGTATGTTACTGGGAAAACTCTCCTGGTCAGAGCCAGGCTAAAAGATTGATCTCTATTTCCAGTAGGGGATTGAGGCGACTCTTGTCGCTTGAAAGGGGGGTTTGAGGACCCTGGCGTCGTACTTAACTGGACACTGTAATCTCAGATACCATCTGCACAAGAAGGGTCAATCGGACACGGATATGTGTAGGTTTTGTGAGATGGTGTCTGAGACCGCGGAGCATGTTCTCTGCGAATGTCCCAGGCTTTGTGATAGGAGACTTAGGTTTCTAGGTGATCGCTTCATTTCGCCTTCCGACATCGCGAACATTTTGCCTAATAGGATAATTGGCTTTATAGGTAGCTCGAATCTGTAGGTAACTTTAGGCAGCACAAAAGACCAACATTGGTTGCGGTGCATAGTGCCTTCTGATCTAATCTAATCTATTCCAGAACAGCTTCTTTTACCACCGGTTGTATGAAACCGGTTCTAGAACAGGTTCCTGAGAGTCAAAAAGTAAGCTTTTACTGTCCCAGATCCAGTTCTATAAGTGCTTCTAGAACCGGTTCTAAAGCAACCTGTTTTTGTTTAAAAGTAAAGAAGCAATTGCAAATATAACAAACTCCATACAAAAGGAATTGGTTGTAGAACAGAATTAGAAGCTATTTTAATACATTATAAGTTGTTCTGCATCCTATTATTTGGATTTTACTATTTTACTGGTATGAGACATTCATGCAGGTCTTTGTTACTGACTTGTTTTTTTAGTGTATACATATGGGCTATTTTAAAAAATATTCAAAATTGGGATTAATTTTTTTTAACTTTTACCATTACTTAATGTCCTCAAATCCGTTTGTGTGAATTACTTTCTCAAGTGTAATGTCGGTTTAAAATTTAAAAAAATTCTCAAAGTTGCATTTTTTTGATTGAATTCAAAAAAGAAAAATGGCACATATATACGAATTTTACTCCCTTATTTTGTATAAAAATTAAATATCTCTTTATTTTGACCTATTTTGTTAAAACGGAGTATATCACTCGATTCTACGACCCAAAATTAAGTTTACGTGTCCCGGGGTTATGGTGTGTCAATTTCAAGTGCTTACCGTATTATTACTACTGCCACTAAGGGATGGCGGCAATGTTGAGGGTAACTGTACCGTACCATTGGCAAAACGCCGGGGTGGTGGCAAGGGTGAGCATTTTGGTGATGCTAAATCATGTGTTGTTGAACGGTATTCATTGAAAACCTTCTCACGACGCTCACGTAGCAATTCATCAAAATCATGTCGAGCTGGTGTTTTAGTTGGTAGTATGTCACCACCAGCAACACCACCACCAGCGTACATTGTTTTGTGGCCATAGTTATCGTTATTGTTGATATTGCCATTTATGCCAAACTTGTCAAAGTTGTCTCCAATATTGTTGCTGTTGCTGCTGCCGTTGTTGTTATTGTTGTTGTTGTTGGCATTACCATAACTGTAGTGGTAGGTATTTGCAATAGTGTTGGTTGTAGAGCGCGTAGGTGATCTACTACTGCTAATGTGGTTGCTGTTACCATTACCTAAAGTTTTTCTTACTAGCAAAGGACTAGTAAGACGTGGTTGGGCTTTAATCATTGTGGCATCTGTTGTTTCGTCCGTTGTTGTGGCTGATGACGTTGATATTTTATTATTAAATTTCACTGATTGCGTACAACTTTCGTTAAATTTGCTGTTATAATTATTATTATTGAAATATTTTTCACTATTACCGCCCGTGTAAAATTGATTGCGATTATTTGCACGATCACTATTATTATTTTGTGGTGTCAATGTATTATAATTGACATCTTTACCACTCCCATTTAAGGCACTATTATTATTTGACGTTTTGCCGTAACCGTAACCGAGACCACCGCCATTGCGACCCGTAGTGGAGCTCAAACCAAAATCGAAATCAAAATCGAAATCATTTTCAATACCGTTTTTATAATTACGTGTTTGAGACGACGTGGTTGGCCTTAATGGCGTTGATGTTTTACTAATTTGTCCGTAACTGAATGGCAGCGAATTTTCACGGGCGTGATATGGTATCGCACCATTATTACTACTATTATTATTGCTATTTGTACTACTCATTTTATTTGTTTCGCCAGCAGCAGCGAAATCATCGTAATGCGACCGCATAGTTCGCGAATATTTTCAAGACTGGCATATGCTGCTCCATTCTCCAACAACTTTCAGTTCATATTTTCATTCATTTAGCCGTAAAGCTAAATTGCTGAGCATAGTGTTAGTAGGTATAAACTTGTATGTACAATTTTTTTGGTTTCAGTGAGTATCAATAGTATCTGCGTTGAGTGTCAGTCTATTGAATAGTATTTTCTATCTCACACATACAAAAAAATGAAACAGTGCTGTAGTTATAAAGTAGGGTGAGTTGTATTTGATATGATAACAATTGATAAGATTTAGGTAGAAATTACTACAAATATAAATAAAAACGACAATGAATGTATTTGTCATAACAATGACTAAAAATGTATTCATTTTTAACTACTAAAAAAACAACTACAAATGCTGTAAAACCAACCGCTAAGAACCATCCAAATAACTAACGTAACTAAAAACAATTAGAAATGCAGTAATCTACTGAAATCTACTATCGTACACAGTTAAAATAACAAACAATACTATTGAATTAACTCAAATAGTGTTTATTAGGGCGGGTCGATTTAAAAATCGCTCAACGTTCAAGGAAAATCGTATTCTAGGGATCAAAATAAGAAACTTTGCCGAAGGAACCATACCTCTAAAATGAATTCTGATGTCCTGACTTTTGACCCGTAGGGTCAAATTTATAAAAAGCCCTCTGGTCCTCCTAAGTAGGGTTTACCAAAAAAGGTATGTTGTTGGTACGCAGCTTTCCGGGACTCATGTGGAATTGGTTAGTATGAATGTCTTTATCGTTCCATGCTCAATCATAAAAAAAAAATATTTATCAAAATGGCGCCCGTCTGAAAATGAAAAATCGATATTTGACAATTTTTTTTTGTAGTCTAGTGGAAAAAACAAATAGTAAACAATTTTTTTTACAGATTCTTGAGCATGCCCAGTTAATTGTGCGGCGATTAAGCCCTATATCATCGGTTTAGTAGAACTTAAGAAACCCTGCGTACCAGTTTGAAAAACGTGGCACACAATGAATGCCTGATTTAGGCAAAAATATTGCTTCACAAAAATGGCTGTATCTCCCAAACTGTTTCGAATTTCGAAAAATCCTTTTAGGATAATATTTTTAAATATCTAGGAAAAAAAATATGCAAAAAAAAAATCGAAAGAAAAAATTCCAAACGAAAATTAAGCTTGTTTTAAACGATTTTTTTTTAATTTTTTAAGTTTGCGAAACGATAAAGCCGAGTTTACATTATCACACATGTGTTGATACTTTCCTTCACACAAGTATAATTAACTCGTTTTTTTCTAATTATTTATTTTTTCTATCATTTGGTGATTTTAATAATTGAAATATCGTTACTAATAATATACCGTTACCGATATAAACGAAAATAGCGTTACCGTTACCACATCGAAACGGTTACCATCCATAGTTTTAAAGGATTTTAGAATATTTGACATTAGCCCAGATACGTATGTTCCATATTTTATATCTCAATGTTGTTAAATGTTTGTTTGATTGTACCATGTCCTAAAATACTGAACATTTGCAATACATTCTTACTTCTCACCATGAGATCTTTTATAGGATAGTTTCCTTTAAATTGTTCACAGATAAATTTGGACTGTTTTTATGTTTGTGGGTATTAACATAGTTTTCAGATAGCAATAAGGATTGGAATATTTCCAACACGATCGAAAGATCCCCGTATAGTACGACGTCTTAAAGAAGGTTCAACGTGATTGCATCTAAGAACAGTGTTTCAACATAAGTTTCATGACTTGGTATTTGACGGTTAAAATATTTCAAATATGTACAAATATGTTAATATATGGACATATATGGTTGCGTATATGCACAGATATAGAAATATCTATATGTTTCATATATAGGCATATATGGAAGTGTATGTGATTCTATATATGCGAACGGTAATTTTTTAATTTGTAATAGAAAAAATTAAAATTTTTAGTAATTCGTATTTTTATCTGTAAGGTACTGTCAAAAAGGAGTTTGAGTATATGATTGAACTTGATATATGTCGCCCGTCCAAGAGTAACTGGTAAAGTCCCCTACATTTAGGCTTTTAAAATAATAATGCTTTTTTTACTAAAACAATTTTTAAAATACAAAATTTTCTAAAAAAAAATTACAAAAAATATATACATAATGTATGAACGTACATATATGGATGACCATATAAAATAATATATGAACTTATATGACCATATTTGTCCATATATGGAAATGTTCATTTTTCTATTATGTACGAATATAAATGACCATATAAAAATTATTATAAATGAACTTTTTTAAACGGCAATAATGAATTTTACCCAAATACTCCTCCTATCATTTTGACTACGCTTATATTTTAATATTTCTCATTAAAACATATACACTATCTAAGGCACCCCCACTCACTCACTTATTCGCTCTGAACAACAAACATAAGGCATCAACGTAGTGTGTGTGTTTTGCAAAGGTGTATAAGATAAACAGCTATAGCACCATACAAAATAGTGGCTGCTGTTGAATATTTTATAGAATATTGCTTTCCATATCGTTTGTTTGTGTTTTCTACGTATTTTTTGGCTAGTGATGTCATCCGGCACAAGTTGTTTTTAAACTTGTTTAAGTGATGTGTGTGGCTCATATAACACTATACAATACTGTGTATAAAAATTTTTAAAGCAAACAGTATGTGAAGAGAAAGAGAGCAGTTACTCACTCTTTTTCTTTCTTATTTGTTTACGGCGAACAATATTTTGTCAGCTTATTTTTGCTGTAGCAAAAAAAAAATATTTTTTTTTCATTGTCTGTGATCTTATGGCGTCGGTGTTTCCTTTTTTCTGTTCAAGATTGTTGTATAAAGGTTGTTTGAAAAGTTGTGAATCTAATCCTAAATGGTGTGGGCCATGAATGTCAACTTAATAAAAAAATTGCATTTTCAGATTTAATGTTTGCGCTTTTAATGAAATTTACCATAACTGTCACACCCGACAATATCTCGACGAAACATAAATTTCATTCGGTTTCCTGAACACTACGCCATGAAGATTGCGAAAAAAAACATTTAAATTTGGATCATGGAAGGGTCAAATGTAATATTTTGCGGTCTTGAGTTTAAATGCCCATATATATATATAATATAGGTATATCATGGGTTAACGATGCGCCATGTATATAATATTTCTGAACTAAGTTATTTTTAATCTATTGAAACAATTTACAATGTAAAATTTGTTTCTTTCACCAAAAATATATTATTTAATTTTTTAATTCTCAAAAATACTGACTACTCCAAATCCACCAAAACTTAATCGGTCCACACGCTAAGTGGATGCCTTCAGAATAATTTATTTTGTAATTCTTATGATGTGTTTATGGAAAAGAACCCACAATTATTTTAATGTTTGCTTTCTTAAAATTTGTTTTAATTTTTTTATTCATAATTGCAGCTTTGAAAAATGCAAAATTTTAAAATTTTATTTGGCCTAGTGTAGATTAGGGTTAACAATCTTATAAAAACCAAATAATTTTTTCCAGAGAATTTGGGGTTAAGTATATTATATAAACAAATTTAATATTTATTATTTTAAGGTGTTTTTATATAAAAACTATGTTTATAAAAATATGTCCGTTTTGAAAATTGGAAAAATTGTCAAAGTCTGGCAGCGACCCCTAGATTAGATCAGAAGGCACTATGCACCACGACCAATGTAGGTCTTTTGTGCTGCCTAAAGTTACCTACAGATTCAAGCTACGGAAGGCGAAATGAAGCGATCACCTAGAAACCTAAGTCTCCTATCACAAAGCCTGGGACAATTCGCAGAGAACATGCTCCGAGGTCTCAGACACCATCTCACAAAACCACATATCCGTGTCCGATTGACCCTTCCTGTGCAGATGGTATCTGAGATTACAGTGTCCAGTTAAGTACGACACCAGGGTCCTAACCCCCCCCCCCCCCCCCCCCCCCCCCCTTACAAGCGACAAGAGTCGCCTCGACCCCCTACTGGAAAAAGAGATAAACCTCTTAGCCTGGCCCTCACCAGGAGAGTTTTCCCAGTAACCAGAGAATTCAGACTCTCCATGCCCTGAGCCTTTCCCTAACACACCCCGCAGGTATTACACAGAATGGTTCAGGACTAATAAAGGTCCTTCGGGCCCCGCGGTTAGCAAGACAATCTGCCCTCTCGTTGCCCTCATGCCCCTCATGACCAGGAATCCATCCCAAGGTTAGAGAGTTGAACCTACAGCGACCCCTAAATTGTTGTGTGAAAATTTTGAATTATATGAATCTTAATCTAACGCAGTGATGTCCCGTCCAAAAAATGTAAATTTGTTTTTTTTTTTAAGAAGCAGCCTACTCCAAAGTGTATATGCTACAAATAAAACAAAATACTCGTATTAAAAATAACATGTTAAAGGTAATTTTTTTTTCAGGTGAAAAACTTTTTTAGATATAAAAAATAAATTATGTGGTGTAAAAACATTTTTGAGATGAAAAACAATTTTTGTAGTGAAAACAATTTTTTTTTAGAGAAATTTAAAATATTATTCACCTAGCTACTGATGAAAAATATGACATCCTATTTCCTGCACCAGACGCTACTATGAAACTGTACTATTCTACAACAATTTGTATGAACAATTTAGAGGTACTTTCACATTTTCACTCAAAACTTTTGAAGCGCTCGACCGATTTTGCTCATTTTTAATACCAAACTTTTCTGGATGTACATCATCCATCTAGGTAAACATGAGCAGTCTCGATAGCGTTTTCTCACCATTATTGCCATTTCAACAAACATATCGTTTTAGAATTGAATAAGGATCAAGAATATATATGTATACTTCATGGGGTCTTAGACCTATATTCGTTACAAACAGAATGACATTATCGCTTGACTTAATAATTATCGAATAACCCACGTATATTTTGTAGTTTTTTATTTTGCAAATATGTGCACTTTTTAATCAATTGATGCGCTCATCATTCGTTTGAGTTTAAATAGTTTTCTTTGTGTGTTGTAGATTTCATATAACTAGCAATCTTTTCTGTTGTTGTGGATGTAGTTGCTGCTATTGTATTTAATCTAACGATCGTCTATAATTATTGAGTGAAACCATTCATTACGTCTAAAATGCCGTATTGTGTTTTGTATTGTAATTTGTAAACGTAGTATGAATGAAAATATGCTATTTTACCTTATATTGACATAAGCATATTTGTGGTTTTGACATTTGGTCGCCTCCACGCAAAAATATGTTTATACATTCGCTCCCTTTCTCTCTCCATTTGATTTGTGAATATACAAAGATACTCTCAATGTCAACAACTCGTGCAATTGTAAGGCTTTGCGTTTTTCTTATAATTTGTAGGCCTATGTCGGAACGTTTGTCGTGTTGTTTATGTTTATGTTTATTTATTTATTTACCTTTTCGTATGATCCAACGAACATCTGTTGTATATATATCCAAATTTTTAAGGTTTAACGTCATTTTGCTTATGTCGTCTGTATATACAAAAAAAGACGACTAATTTTCTCACATTAAAAATTGCAAAAACATTTTGATTGTAGCTCTCACTTTCGCTGAAAGATCAAAATTGTTCATTTAACACAAAAATAAGTTACAAGTTTGTGTATATGTGTTTGATACAGTGCGTGACAAAAATTGTACACAGTAGCTTTAAGAGGAGCTTATAAACATATAATTATTAATATATTTAACTCAGGAGGATAAACTCATAATTTTTCAAAATTAATAAAGTTTGTGGTCACAAATTCGTCATATTTAAGGCACGCCGATTTCAATGGCGTACACGCATAAAAAACTTTGGGAATATTATAGAAGTGCTTAGTAATTATACAAGTATATAAGTTTTAAGTTTTGCAAAGTAAAATAGTAAAATATTTACAAATTTTTGTAAAATATATACAAGCCTAGTAAAAAATTCATATATTTCATAAGAAATTTATAAAACTAACTTGAAACTTATGTAATTGCATAATTGTTAAGCACTTCGATAATATTCCGCAATTTTCCATGGCTACGGACTAGAGCAGGGCTAACAAACCTATGGCACACTTACCAGCAGTGCCATGCGGTGGCATGCCATACGAGTTTTAAATATTTATTTTCTCTACAAAAAAAAAAGATATTTCGATTAATCATTAGCACCGTCCTCAGTACATTTTGACCAACATTGCATGATTTAATGACATTAACGTGAGTGTGAGTAGGAAACAGTTCTTCGTGAGTGAGTGATTTAAATAAATATTTTCTTTATTTGTTTCTCCAATTTTATATTTTTGGGCTTTAAAAATACAAAAAAAATGGCAAAATTACATATCCTGAGCAATTTTTTTTAGTAAATTTCCGTGATTCACTTGAATGTAATCCAGAAAGCGTGAGTTAGTTGAGTTAGTGAGAGCCAAAAATTGCTCGTGAGTAATTACGCTTGATTGAAATTTTTTTTCAGTCGAAATTCGCTCAAGTGTCCATCTATAATTCGAGGTTGACGCTGTGGTGTAATGGTTAGCGCGTTGGACTGTTACACAGTTGGTCCCGGGTTCGATTCTCGGTGACGGCAACATAGAAAAATAATATGTATGACTTTTCTATCCCTCATATTTATCGCAGAGCCCGCCTTCGGTGTTCCCATAGCACTTAACCCCACCGAAGTAAAAGAATGAATCAGGGCTATGAACCAAAAAGCCTTAATAAGTTTGCCAACTCTCCATCAGGTGGAGAGCAACAACTGTTCTAAGACTTATCATCTCGCGCAATTACAGTGTTGCCACGTTTGAAGCTCTTTATCTTTCTCCACCTTTCATCTCTCCACTATCCACTTTCCAAAGAAAGCAACACATTAATAAATAAGAAGAATTTCCTAAATGTTGCTTTTCTTTAAGAAAAAAAACAAAAAAAATACCTCTTTTTTTTGTTGTTGTTTTTGTTCCTGCAACTGTGTAAAATCTTGTAAAATCTCTTTAACAACAGAAAATTTTATATAAAATTATAAATTTACTTGTTTGTACTTTTTTTTGTCACGCACTGTATAATTATAATTAACAGTCTTTTTTGTAGTTGCTGTTGTTTTATAGAGAAATAAAACGCAAAAATTTTTTTTGAAATATTCTAGACTAACAGATATTAGCGATCATGGTCCAATCATCTTTCCCCTTTTGCTCTTTCTGTATCTATCTATCTGTATTTACAATTTTTGTATACAATTTATTTTTTTTTACAAAAATATTTATTTTCCCCCTACATTTGGACATGTGCTTCAAATATGGTTGAGTTGTAGTAGTAGTTCGAGTTTGAATGTTTCTATTATATGGGGGCTGTATTTAAGTGGAAAAAAAAACTATTTTTATGGTATCATAAATATTTGTTAGTACTTTTTTTTTTTTTGTATAGTACTCTTTATGCTCTATATGTTTATATAATATGTTTTCATTTGCCTTTTTTTATGATTTGGCATATGGGGAACTAAAACTGATTTTTTTCAAATTGCCAAAAACGTTTAAAAAATCTAATTTCGACAAATTCTCCACTAAAATAAAGACTCACACACACACTTTTTTTTTTTGTGGCAATTTCCTGTTAGTAAATAAGCAAACATTGTTTCTTCTACTTCCGCCTTAAGACATTACCATTAAATTTCATATACTAACTTATCATTTTCTGCAATTTTCCATATTAAAATAATAAAATATATGTTTGCATACACTGAGACAATTATCTGCATGATATCAATACATTTTTGCGTTAGATCTATGAAGTGTCATTGGAATTCGTCCATTGTAAATTTTCATCAAATTAATGCAGGTTTTCATAAAATTTTATGAAAAATTTATTTATACATTTTATTTATTAATAATTTCACACGACGGAAAAAATAGTTTCATTAATTATAGTTTCATAAACATAGTGACGTTTTTTCATAAAGTCTAAGAAATTTTTCATTTACTTTGTAAAACTTCATTAGTTTAGAGAAAAATTTCATTAAAGCTGACCCAAGAAAATTCTCTTAGTGTATATGATGGTTGTATGTAATATATGTCTGCATGTTTTCATTCGCATTTATTTTATGTGATTTTAATTTCATGAATACACGCGAATGTTAGGATTTCTATCAATTTATATATACAATTTTTGCGTTGTTGCGAAAATTGATTTAAAATGCGGTCAAGCGTCAAATGCGGCTCCTTTTGATAATTTGCCGCTTCGTTGTAATATTGACTAGATGGGTGGTGGCTGGCTTATAAGGAGAAGGAGGAGGAGGAGACTGAAGATTATAAAAACTATAACAAGGAGTGTCAATGCAAGTTATGCATGTGTAATTGATTTATAACCTTAATAGAATTTATGATAAAAACAAGTTGACTTACATCGACCATAAGATACCCGACACATTTGAATGGATCCGTCCGAAAACATGTTTAAAAGCCGCAAGATTTAAAAATTTACAAATTAAAATCCCGGGATTTCGGCATCTCGGGATTATTCGGAAATTTTTAAAATATTTTTTATTTTAAAATTAATTAGTCATTTTAAATGAAATACCTCCTAACCTGAGAAGTTAAAAATGGCAGTAATTAAAAAGGCGATGACTGTATTTTTCATGAAAATTACTAAAATTGTAGTAATTTTTAACTACTAAAAACAACTAAAAATGAAAACAAGGATTTTTCACGACTAAACTATTAAACTATTAAAGTCAATATTGTATACACTAGATAGTCAACTTTGACAACCTGTAAGTGCATACAGTACTAAAACAGAGTGACCCAATCACAACATTTCAAAAGATTAACATTTATTTACACAGAAAAAACTAAAAACGGGTTTCAATTAAAAATTTAATTGAAAAATTATTAAAAATTTTGTTTACATGTTGTCAACACTGTATGGATATATTAGAAAATTCAATAAATTTTTTAATTGAATCAATTCAACAAATTATTTAAATTGCCATTGATATTCAAACAATCGATTAATTAGATATTTTTGGCCCATAATTTTTTCTGTGTAATTAATTTGATTGAAAACGATCGGATCAGTTGTTTAGAAGTTCTATATTTATTACCATTAATTTTTTTGAAATCCCCCACTGTGCACTGAAAACCGCGAATATTACAAATTATAAAAAAAAATTACAGGCAGTAATAAGCAGTTTTTAATTTAAAATGTAGGACATTCATTTAAAAATAATTTCAAAATACAACTATCCCACGATTTACACGATATATGTATTCCTGAAAAAATCGTGAAAATTTAATTCGAAAATTTTAAACGATATTCTTAATATACCTCTGAAATTAAAGTTCTTTTTTAATATTTTAAGTTATTTTTAAGGAAATAACTTTAAACTGAAGCAGAAAAACTTAACGAAAGATGCAAAATTTACTCATAAATATATTAAATTAATTAATTTGCACTTCAAACAAATTCACTTTTTCTTTTTGGTCTCTAAGGCTGACTATTCGAAATAATTTTTTTTAGTATATGCACGGAGTTTAGGAGATAATAATATAAAAATATTCTGAAGGTTAAAATTTCATCAACTTTAATTAAAATAATAGAGTTTTACTGTGGATTTTCGTTTTTTATCGAAAATTTATCATTAGGAAAAACCATAAACAAATTCGTTAGTAAAATAGGTGTGTAGCCTAGTTTTATTTCAATTCACAGCGGACTCATTCCATACATATAAAGCCATCAAAAAATATCCATTTTTCGACCTCTACCTCCTTCAGTTTTGACAAACTTGGTATGGAAGGTAAGTGTCATATAAATATGTCATCGTAAAGATTTTGGGTTGTTAGCTCAAACGGTTGTAGAAATATCGCGTTTTAAAATATGAAAAAAATAGAAAATTTAACTTAATTTTACTTAATCGTCCATATCTTTTTAACGATTAGAACGACATTATACGCTGATGTCTTATTTGAAAGGCACTGTTGTCGTGCTTTATATAAAAAAAAGCAAACAAATAATTTTTTGAAGATAAAATGCAATTTTTCAAAATCCGCGGTTTAAGCCGCTGTATTTCAAGAAACATTTTTTTTTTTTAATTTTCAAAAAATATATGTTAATTATTATTTATTCCACTGTATTTTAGAAAACCGTTCTATTTAATAAATAATAAAGCAAAATTAATGAACGAAATAAAAATGAAAGTTTTTCAAAAGAAGTTGCACATAATTGCTAATGTTATTAACGATTTAAGCTACAACACACATTGATACTTTATTTTAAAGGTACTTAAATAGTGGTTTACAAAAATAATTAATTTCTTGACGTTAAAATGCATAATTTCAAAATCCTTGGTTCATACCGCTGTATTTATAAAAACTGGGTTTCTAAAATTAAAAAAAAAAAAGTGTTAATTATAAATTCTTCTTCTATACCGTTACCAAATCCCTATGTGGTACTCCTAAATTGTCTGAGTTATAGGCTTTTTAGTTAAATTTGTTCACGTTTTATTCATAGCTCAGGCACTGTAAGAGCTCTTCATAGGGATTTGGGTACGGCATAGGGAAGGTATTTATAATTAAGGTATATTTTTTTAAAAATTTTCAAAAAACTTGAAATACACCTTTTTGAACAGCGGTTTTTGAAAACAATGCATTTCGATGTTGAGAAGTGAATAATTTGTGTTCACTAGGATAACAAAAATTTTAGCAGCTTTGAAATGAGTTATCAATGATTTTCGTAGATTAAGCCGCTAAAAAGAAATTGAATATTATATACGACTCCCTTTTTAAAATTTTCGAATATTTTTCATATTTTTAAACGCGATATTTCGAGATCCGCTGGTATTAGCTGCCCTATATTTGAACGAGGGTGTACTTCTATGAAGTACTTCTTCTATAGAAAGTTTGGTTGAAATCAGAAGTGGTGAAGGAAATCGAGTGGTTGATTTTATATGTTTTCAGTCAGCGGTCATAAAAACAGATCAAAGTTATTTGACACTTTAAACTTAAGCTTTCCTGTACATTTTCATTTTCATTTCTATTTAATCCATTTTGAACACATGTTGTGTCTCCAAATTACAAATTATTCAAAACAATTTTTGTACGAAATTAATAGATCATAAGAAACAATTCCTTTTTTCCGAATATTGAAACAACCTTTTTTTTAAAAATTTTCGAAACTTTTTCCTGAACAATTTTCGGCTTGAGAAGAAACTGGAGAAACTTTTAAACATCAGGAATCATTTGACATAGTTTTTTTTTTAAATAGCGACAAATAAAAAAAAAGTGTCGTGTAAATCGAGGGATAAGTGTTAAACTGTTATTCTTATAACTACATAACTATAAAACACTTGGATTATGTGCCCTCTATTTTTTTGCCTTTTGTGTGCATGTTTAAGTGCTTCAAAAACGGCTGTGAAGAAATCTATTAGGGAACTCACATAGACAAGTTAATCTCCTAAAATGGGATTCCCGGCTTAATCAACAATTACTTGATCTTTTTGATTAACAGTTAATCAAACTTTTTATCTGACTACTATTTCTAAACCGGCAGACTAGCCCGATGGCATTGCAGGTCTAGACATTAAGAAAGAAATATATTGTATAAATTAAAATGTTCATTAAATGAAAAAAGACTCTACATTCATACTACTATTTGTGCGCAACTCGGTGTTGTTATATGATTTCGGTTGGCAACAAAAAAAAAAATCATACAAAGCCAGGTATTAATTAACGTTAAGAGGCTGCCGTTGTGGGTGCCATCGACAAAAGTTTAGCTAATGCCGACATTTTCCTTCCTACTCGTATGCCGGATCGCTATCGGCTTCATCTTGATATTTTAAACTAGCAGAGTTATTCTGTTAGCTGTCAACTTAATCCAAAAATCCATTTATAAACGAGAAAGATTAAAAAGGTATATTAACGTTAATCAAATAGATTAACTTCGCAATCTAAACTCACTAAAAACCGTTAAAATGTTTTCTGATCTGGTAACTCTCCAACTAGTTTTTTTTATTCAGTACTACCAACATTAATATGCTAATTACAGAAATGCCGTTCATTAAGGGCATTGCCAGTGTAAACAATTTTGTTGCCAACCACAAGAGCAAAACGAACCAATACCGGATATGAAAATTTAATTGGAGTAGCAAACCCTACGCAAAAGTTTGCCGGTCTTAACAGATAGATGGAGTGTATTGGAGTTTACTGATTAAAAAAAAATCTGTTTCCGGATTGAAAAATCAAAAATCAGCAATATACAAATTTTAAGCAAAAATTTCTTTTGATTTTAGAAAAATAAACTGTTATTTGTATTCTACTAAATTTGAGGTAAATATATACTCAGGAAAGTTCAACTGTAAATATTAGTAGTTGTTTGAGTTGTAAGACAGTGTCTTTAGTTTTAAATGAAAAAAACAGTCATTTATAGAAGAAATTTAACTTGTGACTGCAATTGTAGTTCATTTAAAAAAAAACAAATCACATAAAATTACTTGTATTATGATTTTACATTCAGTTCATGCAGTAGTTTTTTTTTTATTTGAAAAAATAAAACAAATAAATGTTTTTTTCTACATATGTGGTTAATTTTTTGAACTGTAAAAAATGACAATGTTAAATTTACTGAAATGTAAGTCGTCATTTCTTTAAGAGAAATTTTATTTGTTTTAACTACATTTGCAGTTGTCTTTATCTACATAGTATTCATTCTAAGTGTATCAAACATTTTGTTAATAAAACAGGTAGAAAAACAGTTCTTCGTGGTTTTTATACCTGTGAGCTGTTTTTATACACTGTGAGCTGTTGCAGTATTAAACGGTATTTGACGGTATTTTCTTTATGTTGTTACTAATTCAACACGTTGTTACATTGATTATGATCACATTATAAAATTTTATGAAATTGTTTATTACCTGCAAAATAAAATAAAATAAAATAAAGTTAATAACTGTAAAGGTAGAAAAATTATAAAATTCAATTCAGTCAGTCGAAGTTGGCCCACCCTGTATAAATATTTGTATACAATTTATAACGTAATTGAATTATAAGCTTAAATAATAAATTGACGTGTTTTATACATGTACCCCCATATGCATAAAAATATTAAACAGCATTTCAAATACATTTTAGTTAAAACACATATTTTAACCTGAAAATTGTATTCATAAACGATTATTAACTTTTACACAAGGTTTAAAATAGTTATTTTAAGCTAATATTCGTTTATGAATTCAGGCTTAAAATGTGTTTTAACTAAAATGTATTTGAAATCTGAATTAAGATTTTTTATAAATACGGCCGTTAATGTTTCATGTGTTTTAATGTTTCATGGTTTTGGGTGCTTGTTATATTAGGTTTGTTTTTTTTTCCTATATATGGTACAAAATCTCATATAAAATTTGACATCCCGAGTTAATATGATCATGCATTATTTTATATAAATATATATGTTATTGCATGCTATAATATGTGAATACATATGTTTATGTATGTTTATATATAACAATATTTTCCTCTAACTTTTTAATACGATGCCAAATCTTATTACATATCGACCAAAATATAATCGTACATGACATATTAGGGACGTCTTTCGTTGTATGGGCGAAAAATAAAAATGAAATTTTGACTGTACCTAGTGTTTGCTGTCAAGTATTTTATTAAACACACATCAAGTATTAAATAAGCCAAGTACTGTGGATATCCGTTGGAAAAATTTTTTTTAGAGCATTTTGATTCTCGGGGATTTCAAGGTCTTTTTTTTATTTTTATACATTTTTACTTTAAAACAAGGTTTTAATAATATTTCATCAATATTATTGTATATGCTCTTTTATATGATTGTAATAACTTTATTATAAAATACTATTTTTTCTGTTGATAGTTAACCCATGTTAACCTGGGGTGAAATATGACCCACGTTAACAAATTAAATGTTGTTAATGACACTGCAGAACGGGCAGTGAAGCTCATGGAGGACTACAATAAAGTATTGTCACGAAACGAGGAGGAAAAACAAGTAATAATGCAAATTGTAGCCGATTAGCGGAAGCACTACCCTGATGCAAAAAATTTTTACTAAATATTAAATAAAAAATACGTTTTTCAAAAATACTCCTGAATATGTACAAAAAAATCAATTTAAATATGAATACAAATATCTGAATTTATACTAAATAATTAATTTTAAAATGTAAATAAATTGCAATTAGAAACATAAATAAATTTGATTTTTGACTCTTTAAAATACGAGGGTCAATTGTGACCCCATGAAAACACAGGTTAACTATGAACACGAAAAATTATACTTTATAATAAAGTTATTACAATTATATAAAATAGCATACACAATAACATTGATGAAATATTACAAAAATCTTGTTAAAAAAAAAGTCTATACAAATTTAAAAAAACGTTGAAATCCGCTAGAATCAAAATGCTCTAACAAAAATTTTTGCCAACGGATATCCGTAATACTTATGTTATTTAATATTTGGGATGTGTTTAATAAAACATTTGACAGCAAGAACTAGTTTTTTGGTTTTTGTTGAATAAAATTTTCAAAAATGTAAAAAAGTAACTTTTAGGTACACCCCAAATATATGTGCATTTTTTTGACTCCAAGTTAGAATATGTTAGCGATTTGGAAAAGTAATATTTTTTATCTGAGTAGTAGTTATTGAACCCAACACAAAAATTATATTACATTTTTAAATTTAGACAATTTTTTTTTTTTTTTATATTTGGTAAATTTTTCCAAGGAGGCCTGATATTCAAGGGCGATGCGGGACACATTCCCGTTATACTAGCACTCTAATTTTTTGCATGGTGAATTTTTGTACCCAAATAAATATTTTAAGAGGGGGGGGGGCAGCCCCAAAAATCGCAAGTTGAAAAATAAGGACTACCCTAATGTAATAACATATAGTGGAATATCAAAAAAAAATATATTTCATTTTGGGGTAACATGATATCTTGACCTATTCATAGTTATATATCGTTCCAAAAATGTAGATTTTCTTTAGGATAAAAATATATATTGCTGCAGTCTACATATAAGCCTAACCCGAATTTAAAACGTTAGGCATTATTGATCTGCTTATGGACAATTTTTTGAGAGCACATACTTATCGTTGCTAAGCGCGGCCTTCGTAGTGTATTTTCAAAATTTTTGGACAAAGTAGAGTTTAAAAGTTTGGCTATGTTGAGCCTATTATGGGAAAAACATTTATAAAATTTCCATAGTTTAATTTTGGTCCACCACAGCATCATTTAGCTTGAAACGCGTAATTTTATTTATTACTTGTTTTAAATTGTAAGATGTAGTGGACCAAAATTACTCTATGGAAATTTAATAAATATATTTTCAAAAATATGCTCAGCATTACTTAACTTGAGCCCAATTATGCGCACAAATATAAAAAATACGTGAAGCGAACTATAACTAGTAACTAGGGAGATTTACGAATATTATGCTAAGTTATTCGAGCGATTTAACGAGGATTTAAAAAAAAACGACCTCATAAGGCCAAAAAATGTCTGCTCCCATACAAAGTAAATATTTAATATCATATATCTACAGTTCTATAATAGCCAGAGTCTTAGAAATTTGTGCACGTTGATTATATTATGAATAGTCATGGGAAAATTGGTCGGGATCATACCAGTGGGCGTGTCAGCTCCCATACAAAGTGGTTATTTAGCTCATATACAAAATTAAAATTAATATTAAATATCTAGGGTTCTATATTAGCTATATAGCCTTCAAATTTTGTACGAGTCCATCAATTACAAATATTAGTAGTCGAACTGAAAATGGGCGGAATGGGATAAATGGGCGTTGTACCAAAAGCAAAAAACAAATAAGCATTAAAATAAATTGTCACATTCAAGACTTTTTACAAGGTTATTTAATAATGTTGTTCAAAAATTGTTTTAGCGTTCCTCATAGTCCTAGAATAAAGGCGATAGAAGGACAAAGAGGCGTTGGGCTTCCCATGAAATTACAAATTTTAAAATGATTTACTAATGTGAATTTATTTTTTTAATTATTTATTTGCGTAAAAGAAATTTCTTGATTTAAAGAATTAATTACAATTAAAATTTGAAGGCAAAACAACGTTTGCCTGGTCAGCTAGTGTTGTATAAAGAAATTACAAGTTGTACTTAATTGAATTAAAATAGGAAGTATTGATCACTAAAACATTAATTTTTTTTTTCATTTTTTAATTAAAAAACTTATTAGATAAAATTGTATCAAATTATATTTATAAAATTTGATCATATGCGATAGACCCATTTTTCGGATCAAATGAGATACCATGAGATCAGCTTATGTATGCCATTTTTCGGATCAGAAATTATATCGGAACTTTTTTCGTCTTGTTTTTAGAGCTGTTTTTTTGTTGCCCTAGTTATCAACCATTCATCAATTTGACATGGGATTTAGTTGATTTCACCGCTGCTTTTAGTTCAGTGTATATGCAAAATAATTAAATATTTTAAAATTATCTTATTTTTCTTTAACATTACAACCCTAATTGCCAAACTATGGGTGATAAATGATTATCTATCGAAAATTAACAAAATGGCATGACTAAGTTTTCGCAATTATTGTTTATTTACACAAGTACTTTGATAACAATTGAGTAAAATAAATTGTTAAAAATAACTAATGGAACGCAACAAATTGATTTGCAAATGGCAAAGTGATAAAAATGGAAATAACAAATACTGTGATAAATAGGATTAATTAGTTAAATATTTTAAAATTAAATTAAAAGAAACAAAAAGAAAAAAAAAATACTTGTGATAAAAAATAAAAGTGATAATGAATACAAATGGGAGTGAGAGTAAACATGTTAAATACAATGAAATAAATGACAGTTAACAGGGTGAATTTTAAAAATTTACAGTGTGACCATAGCAAATTGTTAAATTATTAGTTTTCAAATCTATTTCCGTTTTAATAAAAAAAAACGGTATTTTAATAAGTTACATCAAATATGTTTTTAATTAAAAAAGTATTTCGTAATATTTTTTTTTTTTTTACATTTATTTTCAAAATAGCCGACACAAAGTCTGGTGCATCGATTTGTGTTTGAAATCTCTGAACACACACGTTGCTATAGTTTTGATTGTAACAGTTTTTTATTTCTTGAAAATTTTGTTCATTAAAGGTTTCTTTAACTTAACAAAATATGTATAAAGCACTGCTCAAAATTATAGCGCACTTAAAACTTAACCGTTTTTTATTGTTCGAATATCTCGTTGACGACTTATTAGAAAATTATAATTTTTAGCATTTAAAACAGAATTTTATTGAGTTAACTTAACTTGAAGAAAAATAATTGCAATTAGGTGAGCTTACCTATAAAAGTGGTGTCCAGAGTTAGGCAGACAAGGTAACGGAACTGATCGTCTTTAACTTAGTAAAGTCAAGAACCAATCCTTGCTCTTGTAACTAACTAGATTCACGACCTCCGACCCTCCGGGGCAGGTGGACACCGGGCAATGATATTATAGCACCCGCTATGATATTAGCAAATGTGAACAACTTTTCATCTGTTCTTGGGCCAACCCGACATATTCGGGGAATAGGGTCAAGCAGATTACGGCACTATTATGGCTGGATAGTGCAATAGGGATGGTAGCGGAAGAACCTTTAAAAGTCAACGGTAGCGCCCATAAGCTTCCATGAAGCCTACGCCTGTTCTTAGTCAAAAAGGAGTGTTAGGCTCCACTAAGATCTTCTTTGTCCTTACATGCATCGGAGAAATCCTGGCAAACTAGCCAACAAAAACATGAATAAAACGCAAACAGAAAATAATAATCTCCCAGGAGGTCACAGACGTTTGTCAAATCCTCCCGCTTTGGCGGCAAGCTCCACTTGTCTGGGAGGTAGCAATTCATGTTTAGACAGTATTTTAGAAACCTCTTGAGGCCCTATGCTCCACAGGTAGTTAAGCGGAAATGAAAAAGAAGAAGACCTATAAAAGTAGTGATTCAAAATTATAGCGCACTTTAAAAAAAAAACTCAAAATATGGTGAAATTATTTGGTATATTGATTTCAATGTATTATTTACCTTGTTTTTTAATACGTACACTCATAATAATCCTTGCTAAAAATACGTAAATAATGTCAAAACAACAAAAACTTTCGTAAAATAAACAAATATTGGTTTATTTTACGAAAGTTTTTGTTATTTTGACATTTATTGGTATTTTTATGAATGCATTATTATCAGTGTAAAGTGGTTTTTACCATCAATTTGAGTAGTTCGTGAAAGAAACTGCTCTTAGTTTTTACTAGAAAAATGTGCTTTTTTCATACTTCAAATATTTGAACAATTTTTAAAATAGATTTTTATTTATTTGATATCAGATCTCTTTACTATTCGTATATAATATTTATTTTTATGTTTCAGTTTGAATTTGTGATGTATGATATATGGCGGTCCTGAAGTGTTGGTTCCGAAATACTTTAGTCATATTTTATTCAAAATCATCATCAAAACTGAGACGAAAGTATTGAAAGTCTCTGTTGCTGGACTCTAATTTTCATGAACTATGAATATCATTACCAACCTCGGGGAATACTATAAAAGTGGATAAAGGATAAAAGTGACTTTAACGGTAATAAAGGAATAATTCAAATACATTTAAATAACTAATCTTTTTAGTGAAAAATTACTAGTTCTATCATATTTTTCAGAAAAAAATCACTAATAATAATATTTTGGGTTTTTCAAAAAACGTTGAACATGGGCAATTGTTTTAAAGCCATTTTTCAATACTTTCGACTCATTTTTGATGATATATATACAACTCATTTTCTGTTTGTTTGTTTGTTCTATATACAAAATTGCAATTCTCAATGGATTTTCCTCAAATTTGGCATGCATAATCCTCGGACCTCAACTTAGATCGTAGTATAGTTTTCATCCACCACTCCCACTTCTACGCCTACTTTTGACAACAAATTTAAAATTTAAATTTTTTTCATATTTTTCAACTTTTTTCGTTTTTTTTGAATACAAATTTCTAAGAAAGTTTTAACGGATTTCTTTGAAATTACTCACATATATTCTACGTTTCCCGAGAAAGGACTCAGTAAAAGTTTCATTACCATAGCCCACTTCAATTTTATCCCCCGTGTAATATACCTACTGAGTTGTTCGCAATGTCTTTATGATTTAATTTTTTGTAAATTTTATTTTCCCTTACTGTTTTTGTCAATAACAATTCCATTAAAAAAAAACAAAAAATAAATTTCTTTAAGGATAAACTTTTTCGTAACCATGGACTAAAATCAATATGAGACATCTTTATTGATTTATAGTCGGGAATTGCTACTGAAAGCATCAATTTGTATTCAACATCTTTATAGATAAAATTATTTTTAATTTTGTAACCTTATTTCATAAATTTCAATTGGAATCTTAAATTTCAAGTTTAACGTTAAAATCCTAAGTCCCGGTTCACACACGGCAATTTTACTTGCTCAAGGTTTCTTCAATTCTCCTTTGAACTTGCTTTTGTGTTCACACAGGAAAAGTTTGTTTCAGCAATTTTCGTATATCAACCTGCAGTGTTGAAAATTGCGAATGACAAAACTAAACGGAATTGGAGTACGGGCTAGTCTGTACTCCCTTCCATTCTCTTTTCCTCCCTCTTCTATAAACTCAAGAATTGGGCAAGTAAAATTGCTGTGTGTGAACCGGGACTAACTGATTCTGCAAAACACAACAGAATTGAGTTGTCTATTACCTAGCTTAAAATTTTTTCTACATTCAAAAACAGTTGACCCGGGAAACACCGGGCACTTCAGCTAGTTTTGAATAAAATATGATTATAGTATTTCGGAGCCAAAACTGCTGGACCGCAAAATATCATATTTAAAGCCAGATGCA
The DNA here is from genome assembly GCA_021234595.1 of Delia radicum. NCBI lineage: Eukaryota > Metazoa > Arthropoda > Insecta > Diptera > Anthomyiidae > Delia > Delia radicum. Next base: position 38,305,712 of record CM037851.1, read on the forward strand.
TCCCTAAATTTTCTTAAATATAAAAATAAAACTAATATACGAATAGTGTAGACGATCTGATATCAAATAAATAAAAATATGTTTTCAAAATTTGTTTAAATATTTAATTTATGAAAAAATCACATTTTTCTATTAAAAACTTGGGTATTGTATGAGCATTTTAACACAAATTTCTGAAATTGGTGGTAAAAACGACCTTACGTTTTCAAAAACAAACTGAATAATAAATTAAATGCAAAAAAACCAAAATATTTCAAGTTTTTTCTTAAGATTCTATTAAAGTGCGCTATAATTTTGACACACTACTTTAATAAGTCACTATAAGACCAAATTGCAATTTTTCTTCTTCAGAGTTAAGGAAATAAGAAAGTATCTGCATTTTTTAATTTTCAATTAAATTGTGTTTTTGAACGCCAAACAATTAAAATTTTATAATAAGTTCTTACCGAGATATTCGAGCAAAAAAAAAATACATATAAGTAAGTGCGCTATAATTTTGAGCAGTGCTTTATATAAAAATCATATAGAAAAAGAAACGTTACACAGTATGGCGCAAAATTTCGTATTATTTCCACTTGAAATATAAAAAAAAAAATCCGCCGATGAAGAAGATGATGATGAAAATGAAAAATTCAACGCTTTTTAATGCGTACAAATTTGTAGAACAATGGCTTTTTTTCTCTTTCAATACTTTAATCAATCATTTAATCACTATTTTGTGTGTGTTTGTTAAATGATTTTTTTTTTTTTTGATTTGAAAACAAAAAATAAAAAAAATAAAAATTTAAAAACTAATTTTGACGTAGAGAATACAAAGATCATCTGAAATAAAAGATGATGTGATAGATGCTGGTGTCGGCATAAGGCGCGAAATTAAGCAAATTAACGTTTAAAATTAATGTAATGTTGTGAAATTTTTAATTAATGAATAATTTTTTAAGTTGAAAAAATATCTCAAAAAAAAAAAAATAAAAAATAAACAATTTGTTTCTTATTTTGTGGTGGATTTGTGTTGAAGAAAGAGGTCTTTAACATTGTTGTTGATTAACTGGAACTGTTAACGAACTCGTTTTTACGCTGGGTTTTATAACCAAAAGTTAACCTCCACTACTAGGATTGTTACTCGATTTTAAAATTATACGATTACTCAAACGAACAAAAACAAGATTCTAACAAAAAATGTATTAATCATGATTTCGAATAAATTTTGACGATTAATCGAATAATTGTTGAACGAAACTTTTTTAAAAAATTTACCAAATTTAGGAAAATTTGTTTAAAAAAAAAATTTGTAATGTACAAAAAAAAAATTAAAAAGTGAATCGTTTCCCAAAATATGGACTCATCAATCTTCAGTAATACTACTCTGACAAATTGAGTTTCGTACAGTTAGCTACACTCAAAAAAGTCAGCAAAAAATTTTCTTGAGCCAGCAAAATTTTAGTCAGCAAAAAAATTGCTAATAACAGCAAAATCTTTTGCTGAAAATCAGCGAGCTGATTTTTAACAACAAAACTGATAGATTCAGCAAAAGTTTTGCTAACACTTAGTGGATTAGAAATTAAAAAACCCTTGCTAAAAATTAATAAAATTTTTGCTGAGTATTAGTAGACTGAAAAGCACTCAAAAAATTCGTAGAAAAATTATAAATTAGTTAATTTATTTGCTGAAAATCATAAAACATATTTTTGTGATTCTTTTGAAAACAATTGACTATAAATTACAAAATATAAAAATGTTCATACTCCCAAATTGACGACATGAATTAATGTTATATTTAAAAAGAATAGAAAAAATTATATATAACATAAACAAAATTATCTTTCAACTACTTACATCAATTGTTGTCTAAATGATGCTATCTTTTAAAGAATCGCAAATGCCGCAGATAGTTATAGAACGAAACGAAAAAATAACAAAATATAACCATAAGAAAATGGAAACATAAAAATCTACCTAAGATGTGTGTCTTTGTCTTTCGCTTTAGTCTGTCTACCTGCTGTATATTTTGCAATCTGACCATACTACATTATTAATCTCTATAAACATTTAGTTTACAAATACTCACTTAATCATTATTAAATTTAAATATTTTATTTTGACTTTTTTTTTAATTATTAGACAGTTACTTTCACACGCCGGTGACAATGCAAATTTTAAGTTGTTTCAATCCACAATTTTGTTTAATGTATGAAAAACAGATAGAAAAATCTTCCATGGTTGATTTTTTTATATGTCTTATTAGAGTTGTATTTTTTAGTATCATTTTCCTCGTCACTACTACACCTCGACATGCCACGACATCTACTTCATTCTGTGTATATCTTTCAATCTGGTTGTCGTCCACACTATTAATGTGCTAATCAGCACAATTTTTTTTTAGCAAAATAAATTAGTAAAACATTAGTAAAATATTAGTAAAACAATAGAATGTGGAAAAATTTCAAACAAATATACCTTTAGGTAGACAGACTAAAGCGAAAGTGAAGGACGGACACACATCTTAGGTAAATTTTTATATTTCCTTTCTCTATTTGTAAAAAAAAATGTTGTTTATGTGTTGTCATATTTTGTTATTTTTTGGTTTGTTTCTAAAATTATCTACGGCATTTAGCTTCAGTCCAAATTGTCATCATTTAGACAACAATCGATGTAAGTAGTTGAAATATATTTTTGTTTATGTTATATATAATTATTTCAATATATTCTCAGATATTAAATTAATTTATGTCGTCAATGCATGGACTTTTTTTATATTTTTTAATGCATTGCGAATTTTTTTTTTAAAGAAACACAAACTTTTTTTAGGATTTTCAGTAAATAAATTAACTAAAGCATACTTTTTTAACAATTGTTTTTTTTTAGGTTTTTCCCGCCTACTAATATTCAGGAAAAAATTCTAAATTTTTAGCAAGGAAATGTTAGCAAAACTTTGGCTGAATTTACTAATTTTTTTGCTAAAAATCAGCGAGCTAGATTTTCCTGACTAAAATCTTGTTGACTCAGCAACATTTTTTGCTGACTTTTTTGAGTGTAAGCGAGGTAGAGCAAAATGGACCAAAAATCGTTACTCCGTACCTATTAAGTACTCTTTATTAACTACTTATATTCCCGGTAATAAATATAGACCTGCCTCTTGTCAGATCCGAAAAGATATTTTTAGCAAACATTTTCTGTTCAGCTTAAAAACTCTCTTGATTTAGCACACCTCTTAGTTAATTTAACTACAACTGTCAACTCAAACCTAAAGACAGATACAACTCTTGTTTATCTTATAATTACAGAGCTGACGAATAGATGGCGAGTAGCCTTCATGCAAACAATTAAAAATTTAACTAAAATTTTGTGATTCTACAGTTTTTTCGCTGTTTTTATTTTACTAACATTTTGCAAAAATATTCTGTTATTTAAATAATTTACTTTTAAATTTTAAAAAATTAAAACCAAACGTTTATTTTTCGATCTTTTATCATAAATTATAATGTGAGCAAGATTAATCAACTTCAAGATCATTTGTTTTTTGTTAAACAAAAAACCGTGCAATGTTTATTTATTAAAAAATTATGAACTTAAATAAGTTTGCTCGCAACATATTCTGTAAATTTTATTGTTTTTTTCTGCAACGTCATTTTAGTAACTTTTTCTGCTATTTTTACAGACGTATTTCCATGGGTGTATAAAAAAGAAAATTTGTACAAATGTTTGCAATTTTAGCAACTCGGCTTGAAAAATTAGTAAAATATTTTGCTAAAATCAACAAATCAACTTATGTTTGATCAATGGTGATCATTTTTAACTTCGAGCTCATATATTAGTTCTCATTTAGTGGGATAACTAGGTTATATGAATGTTTGATGTTCGCATGGGATTGTCACTTCTTTCAAAACGTGTTCTGATGATGGGAACCTAGAAAATTCCCGAAATATATCTATCAACACATTCCTGAAAGTGGTCAATTAATAAATTCTAAAACAAAAACTCTATAGATTATTTGTTAGGACAATATCCTAATAAAGAAATATGGAGTATGGCCTCGAATAATTTTCATTTTCATTGCACAATTAAAGGTCGAACAAACATAATTTTTATTTTTAACTGAAATTATATCCAGCTTTAAATCAGCAACGAAAATTATAAAAAAATTGATAATAACAAAATTTTAACTAAAAAAATTATTTTTTATTAAAAGTTAGTGCAATAACTGTAAATTGTGATGTAAAACGTTTCGCAAATTTTTCTACCAATTTTTTTTATTTGAGTTTAGGAAAACTTCTCTTTTTTCGAAAAATTTCGTGTGGCGGGAAAAAGGAAAGATTTTGTTCGTTGATGTTATTTCTTTTTTCTTCGTACTTACAACAATTCAATAATTGCCAATGAGTTAATAAATCATTTAGATTTTTGATCGGAATATTTATTGAAAAGAAGAAACAAAATAAATTTCAAATTGTAATTGATTAATTTTTTTTTTCGTTTACAAAAGGTCATAAAAACATCCGGGTTGAAGTTTTATTTTCAATTTATGCATTAAAAACAATAATATGTAAACTTTTGATAGATGACTTTTAAACGTTTAAACAAATTGACAATGTAATACATATTTAATTTAAAACTTATTTGTACAAATCTCTGCTTAAACTTTTTAACAACTTTGGTTGAAAATTAATTTTTTTTTTCTACTTAAAACATCCATCATTATTAACATCAACTTTGTCGTTTTATTAAAACATTATACTAACGACTCTAACACTCTGTCCTGCACCCTCAACTGTATCCCTTTTAGAAGCTTCTTAGTCCTGGAGTTATTTTTGTTGCCTTTATACACATAAAACCATATGCACTTGTTTGTTGTGTTTAACCTTATTACAAGGATTATTTCACTTTCTTTATTCACATTTTATATCAAATCATTATCGTAGTATAATGAAAAATCCAAAGTTGTGATTTATTAACTTAAACAGGGTGTAGCGGTGGGGGGAGTAATGCGGAAAAGTCACCCCTTTTATTGCTAAAGTTTATTTAGAAATTTTATTTTTTAGTTTTATTTTGCTTTTGTGTGGGGGAGAATATATTTCCACAAAGCGGTTTGTTTTGAAAATACATATTTTATGGTTAGACGCTTGTAATCGGCAAGTGTTTCAATTTAATTTTAGACAGAAATTGATCCCTAGGGTATGTTGAAGAATGTCCTATGGCATGAGAATTTTTTTAAAATGTACATAGTTTTGAAATAGAATAAATGTAATCGTCAACCTTTTTTACATTTATCGTAAATTTCTTTCTGTTCTGACTCGTTCCATATAAAACCATCAAAAAATATTCAATTTTCGACCTCTAACCGCTTCAATTTTAACCAAACTTGATATGGAAGGTAAAACCCAGCAAAAATTTTCATTACCAAATACGTGGTTATATAATAGAAATTCATAACTTATTATTTAATGTCTAAACTAATTATTTTTGTTTGGCGATAAGCAGTCACTATTACCAGCTTAAACGCTCACAAAAAAGAAAAATACGTAGCTATTAGATTCTAAATTATAAGTGGTTACACACTTTGTTACGAAAAGTTGAAAAATAAGTAGTTACAAAAGTTACCACAAAAAGTTAAAAAATAATTTGGAATCCCCAGTCATACTATTTGTAAACCAAGGTCTAAGAATTTTAAATTTTTTTTTCGAATCGTGTTACGCGGTAACCTTCCAGGTAAAATTTTAAATATCTTTTGTATTGAGATCCAATATGACCACAAGTAACAACCCTTTGTGTACCAATTGAATATTTTTGATGACGTTTTTTATAGTTTCAGCTTATTCAAAATAAAACTTAGTATATAAAAGATAATTTTGGTATCCTTTAAAGGATTGTCAATACTCTGAACTTTCATTTGAGGTATGACATTAATATTAAGGGTACAATTTTGGCTAACTCGCTTTTTTGTTGTATGGTTAATATTTTTAAATTAACTGTTTTTAAGTCGAACTGTTAAGCCTCAACCACAATTGACTTACCGTTCGTAACTTTTGTTCAAAATTTTTGTTAATTTTTCTTTGAATTTAAGAATGACTATAGTTATTACACTTATTTGTATTTCAAAATGTTCGCCAGATTTGCGAATAAGTTCTATGTTTTTTGTTTTTATTAATTATTTTATTTGTTATTTATTAAATTTCTTTTCCTTATAGCTGTATTGTTATATGATGTATATCTTCTATACCAAGTTTGGTTTGGTATTTTCAAAACAGGGAGGAAATCGAGTAGTTGGTTTTATATGTTTTCAGTCTTCTACTTAAATACTATCGCACAGAAAAAAATATTGCCAATCAAATTTCAATTAATCTTTTGTTTGATAGTACTCACTTTCAATTAATAGGTTAAAAAAGGAATTTGGTGCACACAAAATTTCGAGTTTTTATAACCCATAGTGACACAAATTAAAAAAATATGCCACGATTTAAAAAAATTGCCAAAATAGAAAAAAAATAAATCGTGTAAGTTTTGAAAAAATCGCTAATATTTGAAATAATCCCCAAAAACTGAACAAAAAACCCTAAAAATTGAAACAAATCTCTAAAACTAAAAAAAAATTTCTACAATAAATCGCTAAAATTGAAAATAAATCAGTATTGCAAAAAAGTTCCCCAATTAAAAAAAAAAATCCAGAAATTAAAGAAATCGCCAAAATTTAAATAAATCGCTAAAAATTATAAAATAATAAATATAAAATGAAAAATGTTTTCGAGATATGGACGTAATAAGTTTTATTTATTTTTTTCAATTCTGACGATATTTTTAAATTCAATAGATATTTTCACTATTTTTTTTTTCAATATTTGTGTTTTTTTAAGTTTTTTAATATTTTTTCGATTTTTGTCAAATAATAGCTTTTATTTAAAATTTGTCGATTTTTTCCTCCAATTTTTGAATTTTTTTATCTTTAGCGATTTTTTTAAATTTCAAGAATTTTTTTTCAATTTTGACAAATATTTCCAATTCAATTTTTTTATTTATTTTTGCGATTTTTTTTTAATTTTGGCGATTGTTTTAAATGTTTACAACTTTAGCGGTTTTTTTCATATATTTTTTTAATATTAAATATTAGCGACAATTTTTAATCTTATAGATTTTTTTGTTTTGTTTTAGAGATTTCTTAAATGTTGACGATTTTTTTCCAATTTTTTGGAAAAAAAATCGTAAAAAGAAAAACTTTGTCATTAAAATTTCAACTAATCTTTTGTTAGATTTTAAACTCACTTTCAATTAAAAGTTTAATATAAGTAATATCGAAAAAAAAATCGCTAAAATTTAAAAAAAAAACTCAATATTGAAAAAAATACCCGAAAATAAGAAATGAAAAACGAAGAAAAACCGAAATCGCTAAAAATTTTAAAAAATTGCTAAAATTTAAGAAAAATCGCTAAAATTATAAAATAATTAATATAAAATCAAAAATGTCTTTGAAATATCAACGTTTTAAATTTTATTTATATTAAATCTTTGATATTTTTTCAGCTCTGTAGAGCGATTCTTTAATTTTCATAACGATTTTATCGATTTCGTTAACTGATGGTTAATATCGGTTGAATTGCCAAAAATGCTATTCTTTATATTTTAAATATTCGGCAAGGGATACCTACAAAAGTTTATAGGTGTTTTTTAATTTTTTTTTATATTGGCGATTTTTTCAATTAGCAATTTCTTTTATTTTGACAATTTTTTCTAATTTCAGCGACTTTTTTCCAATTTATTTTTTTTATATTTAAATTTTGGCGATTATTTTTAATACTTGAAATTTTGGCTGTTTTTTCAATTTGCGATTTTTTAAGGTTTTCGGATTTTTATTCAAATACTAACAATTTTCAATTTTTTTTGGCAATTTTTTTTATATTATCAATTTTTTTTTGACGATTTTACTCTCATTTTTTCGATTTTTTTCAGTTTTAACGATTTTTTCAATATTGACGATTAATTTTAGTGATTTTTTCAAAAATTTTGTAGATTTTTTTAATTTTTAATAAAATAGTAGTACAGTAGTCCCCTCTAAAATGCACAATCAAAAATCCAGAGTTTTCAGCGCATTTAAGAGGGGAATCATTTCTTCAAAAACTGGGATAAATGCGCTGAAACACGTTTAAAAATATTGAATAAATAAGTAAAAAACATATTTAAATAAATTAAATTTTTTTATACTTTTTGCTAAAAAAATGGCTTTTTTTCCTTTAAGGAAATTTTTGCTTCGTTTTTTAAATTTTAGTTAAAAATAAATTAAGTTTTTAACATAATTTTGCGTTTAACAAAAATTTTGAAAAAAAATTTGTGTATTTTATGAACTATTTTTTAGGCAAAAACTTTATGCACTTTGGATATGTTGTATTCAAAAAATGTGTTTTGAGTAACATTAAATCTGGCGTGTTATTACGGAATTTAAGTTGTATTAAGCTAAAAAATAATGCATATTTAATCGAGCGCTTTCTGAGCTTTTTCCGAAACTCGAAACCGTTAGATTTTTATGCGATTTTTCCCGAAGAGCCTTTTTTAATATATTTCAAATAATTCAAAAATGTGGCAACTCTAGGCAATATTGGTATTAACAATGTTGTTTTCTTGAGTACTTTTACCCTGCGTACAAAGAGAAGTTTTCATACAAAAACAAATGAATTTTTAACCCTTAAACGTGAGATTGGTCAAAGTTCATTAACATCTGCGAGTTCGTGATGCCTCCCTTGTTAGTTTCCGAAATTGTTTTTAGTATATTTATACCAAATCTGCCCAAAACTAGTCAAAATGACAATATTAAAGTGCATTAATCCATTAAAGACTGATCCCAGATTCACATACAATATTTTAGGTGTTGGTATTGATATTGTATATATTTTCGTTTTGATTTTCCATACCTGGGACTTACCCATTTATCACCAATATTACATAATAAAATATTTTTTAAATGATTTTCCACACAAACCTCTTAATTTTTACTTGCAAATAATCGATATTTCAAGTAAACATATTTCATAAAACTGTAAAATGCGTATTTTAATGCCCATTGCACAAAATCATACCTGTAACCCAGGTGAGTGGTCCGAAATAGGTAAATACGTTTTTAGTAAGATATAAGAGATTATAAGAGGTAAGATTATTAAGCGCTAAGAAAGTTTTCCGAATTTTCACTTCCCCAATTTTTCTAACCCATTTTCGTTCAGTTTTTCCAACTGGGCAAATTTGTAGACTTTTGAACCGTTAACTACCCCCCTGGGAGGCGGCTGAATTTTACCCAATTTTTTTTTTATTTTTTTTGATTTCACATTTGTGACTTTAAAGTTTATTTAAATCCCGAGTTTTTATTCACAAAATAATATTTACCTATTTCTTTTGGGACATCGTAAATAAATGTCATGTCTCCAGTAAATAGTCTGGTAAAGAGCCTAACCCCTGTTTTTGCAGGGACGTTTACATTTCTTAAGAACTAGTCAGTCGCCACTAGGCACGTGTATATTTTTTTAAAAATAATTTTTAAATAAAATTCACAACGTTTATGCAATTCGCTACAGCACCACACAAAATCTATTTAAGAATCATTAGCAAGATTGTTTACACAATAAACAATAACAAGTGAGAACAAACAAAAAAAAAAAAACATCTCTGGGGACACAAAAACATTGTGAAATCCAATAAAATCAAGGGTTGTAAAAATCAACCACATGCTTATTTTCCCATGATAAACAAAATACAACGCCAAACCAAACAGTGGCACATAAATATTTGATTTTTGAATTTATAAGCAAAAAAAAAAAACAGGCGGTTGAAAGAAATGCTAAAAGTCAAAATTAAATAAAAATGGAATTAAATCTAAATGATATTAAGAAATTTTTTATGGAAAAATAGAAATAGAGATTAGACCGACTCAAGAAAAAAAAGTTTATTTTGTCCATTCCTAAAAATGTATCTTGGTTTGTTTTATGATGATTCCCAAAATATTTCGTGTCTAGCATTGAGATTGTGTTTTAGTTTTTCAAAGGATTTTTTACTTTAACTAAAGACAACTTATACAATATTAGTATCATATGAAAGGGGGGTTTAAGGCGCATCCAATGGTATTAAGGCGCATCCAATGGTATATATTTAAGTTCATGTCCAGACATATGCTTTTTTTTAGAAATATTCCGTAAATAAGGATTTTTAAAGTTTTGGTACGGATATTTTTTTATTCCGGACCAAATTTTGAGAAAACATTTCTTTAATCCAATCTGCAAATGTATTCAGTTTCAGATGAAGGAGAATCTCGGCATAACTTTTTCGCGAATTAAAAAAATGTATGCAGTTTTTTGTTTTTATATATCAAGCTGAAGTTATTCCAAAAAACTTTATAAAATTTTGAACTCGCGAAGAAATTATGCCACTAAAAAAGGAATTTTTTTCTTTTAAACCTAATTTCATCCTTACAATAATTTCAATTTAAAATTATAAAATTAAGCTTAGATAACTGACGAAAATGCATTAAAATTGCAAAATTAAAATTTTTTTAAAATATATTTTGTTTTATATATTTTCTAAAGAGAGGTTTTGATGAGATCTTTAGACAGATCGAAATACATGTATCAACCTAGCTAATATATTTAATTTGCTTTATTTTTGTAAATAAACATATGTTGAAAGCTCGTTATAAATAAAAAATAGCAAAATTTTAAATTAATTCCTCAGCTCGATTATGCACTTGACAAAAAAAAATTTGAATACCGATATTGAAATGATTAGAATATGGTTTTGCCACCCTATTTGAATTTCGAAAAAAGGCCAAACACATATAAACAAGACTAAAGATTAAAATATGCCAATTTGATCTTTAAATCACAACAATTTCCGTACAAAAAAACTTAAAAATCCTTTTTTTTTACAGAATACCCCTGATAAAAGGATAGTTATATCTAGACATGAGTTGACACGTTTTTAAACCGTTGGACTTGGTTAAAAAAACTGAAACTAATGTTGTATACATTGTCTTCAAGTACAAAATTCTTTGAAAAGCTAAAAAAAAAAATAATTTATTTAAAAACGGTCCAGCTCACGGGATCTAAATGCTAGACACGAAATATTTTGGGAAGCTTCACAAAACATACCAAGGTAGATTTTGAGGGGTGGACAAAAAACATCTTTTCTCGTCCATATAAGGTGAGGCGGTCTAATAGACATACGTTTAAGCATGTATGTTGAATGTAACTTGCATGGGAAGGAGGTTTTTGAAGAGCAGAGCTAAAAAGAAGGTCTCCTGAAAGAGTTCTTACTAATTATATTAAAATCTTATGTTTTTGAAACTCATTTGTTAAAAAAATCATAAATTTTTGTTGAAAAAATCGTCAAAATCATCATTTTGATAATGATAAATTGTCAAAAAATAGTCATTCCCAAAACTCCTTTTAGGATGTATCTTAAAATAACGATTAGGCGGTTTTCGTTCATTACACACCAAGTTTTATTACAAATGATTCCAAATGGAAGAAACTGTTTTTTTTTTTTTGTGGAAAACTATGAACCGTGACGAATTTTGGCCGAAAATGGATCATTATTGAAAAAAGTGTATTTTTAATAAAAATTACCAAAGTTAATTTAATTAATTTTTATTTCATTTATTCCTTTACTATACTCAAAATTATTCAGATATGAAATTCTAACTTCATCGGATATCATTATCCCACTTGAGCCAGGAATCAAAATTGAAGTGATCATTTTTAAAAAAAGTGTATTTTTAATAAAAATTACCAAAGATTATTGAATTAATTTTTTATTTCATTAATTCCTTTACTGTACTCAAAATTATTCAGATGTGGAATTCTAACTTCATCGGATGTCATCAACCCACTTCAGCCGGTAATCAAAAATTAAGCACAAATTTGATAGAAATGCAAAAACTTGTTATTTTAAAATTAGTTTTAAAGATTTTTTAAAATGCCTTATTTGGAGAAGTCGATAGTTGTTATTAAAGACAAAAATTAATTGAAAAAATTATAATTCGTGGTTGAGTGTGGAGCGACTTTTATTCAGGACATTTTATAAAATTTTATTATTTTGTCAAAAGTTTAACAAAATTTAAATGTTTTTATCACAGTTTGCATAATTTTCGGAAAAACATCACTTTAGTTTGACTATTTATACTAAAATTATTTTTACTTTTACTTAAAAAATCTTTAACCATTAGTGGCCTGGGGACAAAAAATACCCATAAAACGTAATTTTAATTAAGACTACAAAATTTCAAAGCTTTTAAATTGGTAAATAAAAATCCACTTAATAAAAATAATTATATTATGTACTTTGGTCCAAATAGGGTTAAATTTCCACTTTTGACTCACTAGAAAATTCATACAATAATTTCTTTTAGATTTTCATTATATTTGGATACGTTATGAAGGGTACTAGACTAATAAACAAGCTCAATTCATTATCGTGCCAATCTTACTTTTAAGGATTGCAAAGGTGGTGCCCGAAATGGGCCCAGCAAAAACAAATAAACACATACTGCTTTAAATTTTTTGGTAAATCCTTAGATAGATCTTTAAAATAGAGAATATCTTGGGCGAGAGAGAATAACTTGGGCAAGTTTTAATAAAATTTTTTCCCTAAACTAATGAAGATTTATTTTCACAATATGAATTAATTTCTATTTTTGAAAAAGCATAATAGATTCAATGAAACTATTTTTAATGAATTTTTTTGATTTGTCGTATGAACTGAAATGAAATTTTTTATTAAATTTTATGAAAAACTGAATTAATTTAATGAAAGGTTTAAATGGAGGAGTACCAATGACATTTCATGTAGACAATTCTTTCAGTGTACCTTTAATTTGATACCCATTTTTGTAGAATTTTTTCGGAACAAATATAAAAAACCCAAAAAAAAGAAAATTGGAGCCGTTTTTACCACATATCCATATTCACATTTATGTGAAATTTGAAAGAGGTCATTCCGTAAATTTCCTAGTTGGTCTTTTTTTGGGTCAAAAGTGAAAACATTAATTCTAAATAGATCACATTGCATAAAATAATTAATTTTTTTTTTTTTTTTAATTGTTTATTTATTTACATAATTTATACTTAAACTATTTTAAACACTAGTTAACAATAACATGTTTTATATACAATGTCTCATAATCGAGCTCTCAAGTATTATTTATATAATAATAATTTGGTTTTACAAATTGGTTATAATTTTTTTTTAATCTTATTTACAATAAATAAATATATATCACCAGCTTTTTTGCAATGAAAATGAGTTTAAAAAAAACATTGCATATATATTATGGAGTGGGTTAAGAAGGGCTAGTGTCAAGGGATAAAAAGAAGGAAAATTATACTGTTTATTCAGAAAACCACCAAAAGTTTTTCGTATTAGATTTTTGTATAAATCTAAAATCTTTATTTGATATGCTAGTGCTATATCTCATATTTAAATGTTCTGAATTAATATTTACAGCTTTCATATTGGCACGTCTATAGTTATGGTAAAAGACCGGGATGCCATTTTCGTTTTGAATAATTTTTTTGTTATCAAGGTAAACAAAAGCCTCAGGTGGTACAAATCCCTTTTCCAAGGAATCAATTATATATTCATAATTTGTGTAATATGGAGCCATTATATTATTATTTTCTATACATTGGCTACACCTTAATATGTTATTTCTGATAAGGTTTATTATAAAATTATCTATTCTTATTATATTAGCATTATTATACAATTTCTTATTAGATATGTATTTTAGATATTCGCTTTGTGGAGACCTGTATAATGATGTACATGCTCTTAAACATTTTCGTTCAAGGACTCTAATCTTTTCCATGTTTGAAGGAGATATATTGAACCAAATTGGGCAACCATATGTTAGTATAGGTCTAATAAGGGATTGATACATTATAATTTTAATCTTAGGTTTAATGTATTTTGAATGAAATAATGGTCTATATATAAAGAATGCTTTTCTTGCCTTTATAAGTAGTTCCTTGACATGGTGGTTAAAATACAAAAATTTGTCCAAGTATATACCTAAATATTTTACTACTTCCTTATTTGGAATGCTACAATTTGATAAATTTGATTTTATTCCAAACTGTTTCCAGTTTTTCCTTATGTTTGAGTTACATTTATCAACTGGTGGTCTAAAAAGAATGGTTTCGCATTTTTGTGCGTTGATTTTCATGTTCCAATTAATTGTATGCTGTTCAACTAAGTTGTAGATGTTTTGAAGATTCATATTTATTGCTTCTATTTTGTCATCAGAATGATATATAATAATATCATCCGCAAAAGATATGATATTATCCACTTTGTTTATCAGATCTAAAATGTATAAATTAAAAAGAATAGGAGAATTTACGGTTCCTTGTTGTAATCCATTAACAATCTCATAAAATAATTAATTGTAACAAGTGGACATTTATTTTGATCAATTTAAATGCTTTACAATCTTGTAGTCATAATATTAATTACGTTTTATGGGTCTTTTTTGCCCCAGGCCAGTAAATAAATTTTTTAAATAAAATTAAAAATAATTATATTAAAAATAATTATAATTATATAAAAATATAATCAAATATAAATAATATTTTCCTGAAAACTATGCAAACTTCTATGAAAGCCTTTAAGTTTTATTTAATTTTTGACAAAATAATCAGTTTTCCAAAAATATCAAGGAAAGGAGTCGCTCCACACACAAACACGAATTTATAATTTTTTCAATTTATTTATTTTTTCTTTAATTACAACTATTATATTATAAAAATAGCAATCGTCACCTGCAAACTAAGCATTTAAAAAATCGTTAAAATTAATTAAAAAAAAAACAAGTTTTAGCATTTTTATATAATTTGTGTGTCATTTTTGATTCCATGCTCAAAGTGGGTTAATGAGATCCGATAAAGTCAGAATTCCATATCTAAATAATTTTGAGTATATTAAATGTATAAATGAATAAAAAATAAATTTTTAAAAATTTAGAATTTTGGGTATTTTTATTAAAAATATACTTTTGTGCCGAAATGCGGCACGGGTTAACTTTTTCGAAAACATATACATAGTAGGCAGTGATGCAAAACGTGGCACAATAGGGCCATTTGTGGCACTTTTGACTGCTTGATGGCCCTGTGGTACTTTCTTATCTATTTTGGCCCTTTCAGCTTAAAATTGAACTAACTACTTTAAACCGTTTAGTTCAGACTTTTAGGAAATTTGCCTGAATTTTTTTATTCGATGATAGCATATGCTGGTTCCTTAGAGAATAAAAACGGGGAGTTGTTTAATTTTTTATAAAAATCGCATTCAAAATCATATATTTTCGTACCGGGAGGTCAGGTTTTAAAATTTTTGAATGCAGGACGATAACATTTTTAAATCTTTTTATATTTGTCCAAATTTTTAAAAGAAGTACCGCAATTCATTTTTTATTAAAAAAAATGTGTTTTTGGAGGCTTTTTAAAAATGTTATTTTATCGCAAGAGCGGAAATAATTTATGAGAATTCATAAAATATGTTAAACTTTATTGTCAGAGGGGTTTGTCTTGCATTTTTAAAAAAGCTTTAAAATGACGAACTCTAATTAACAAATTAATATTATTTTTATTTTAGTAAAAATCTAATAATCGAATTTTTTAAAAAATACGGCCCTACATGGATGATAAATGGGATTTTCAAATAGTACCAACCAGCATAAAAAATAGTACTTTTTTATTAGTACTTTTTTATTAATTAACGTTTTTAAAATTTATTTGTATATAAAAACAAAATTTAGTTGATTTTAGTTACAGAATTTATAAAAATTATCAGACTATTTCTTTAATTCACCTTTTTTTGCAAGGGAATCTATTTCATTACTCATTCGATTTTAGAATCACAATGCAAAATTTGAAGATGTTGGCAATGGGCTTTTTTTGATTGTACTTTTTTAAGATATTTATTTTACACTTTTCGAACACTTCTTTTATTAACTCGAACTCAAATAAAATCATCTTTAATCAATTCCATTTACAACGATTGGATCCAAATAAATACATTTTATAAATGTTAATTTATGAATGGGTAATTGAATTAAATGTTGAATCTTGCAGTTTCTCTGAAGTTTCTAAAAATAGAACTGTTGTGTTGTTGGAGTTGTACTTCTGAGATTATGTATGCAAGAACAAAAACATCGTGTATTGAATAAAACTAGTTTTAATCACAACAAAACTCGACCTGACGACAGATCAGTGCGCTAAAGCGCTCTGTCTAACGTGTGGTGCGAGTGCATGTGGCATTAGAAATCAGTTTATCTATACCACGGTCAGTGATTGCACAGAAAATTTCATATAGACGCAATCGAACAAATAAAAACATAACAAATATTACAAAAACCAGGGTCACTGACGAAGGTTCAATACCAGAAACTGCGCAGTCTGATTCAGGAAAATTTAAAAATTTACAATATAGTTATGATTTTTAGAAAATACACTCATTCTTCTCTACCACGTCTTTTACAATTAAAATTAAATAAAATTGCATATTAATTATAGTATTAATTGCAATTGTGTGAAAAAGACGTTAAAATTCAAACTCAATCTTTAATTTTTATTTACATGTAAATAGTACTAAAAGAGTCAAAGGAGTACCATGGTACTTTTCCGGATCAAATAGTACCAAAAAGGTACGATAGTACTAACTTTATCATTCCTGTGGCCCTATCAATGGTATTTTGGCCCTTTTAAATTGTTAATTTGGCCCAAAACAAAAAAACTCAAAATGCATCACTGATAGTAGGGAAAACATTCAGAGATAGAGGAAAAACAAGACTAACAGCTCTATTGTAAATGATCTAAGCAATTTAGAGCTGATTTTTTATTACAATACAAAATAATGAAATTGATTTTTAGTATACTTCCCTTATTTTAGGGGAAAACATTCTATAAGAGTATTACATGGTTTGTAATTATGCAAACAATTTTAAAAAATCCTTATTGTTTTTATGATGTTGATGTTGACGTTGATAATTACATTTCTTGTTAAAGACATGGGGTGGTTTGTAAGTTACAAAAAATTATTCAAACAAAACCTCAAATCATGTTCAACGTTTATCTTTACATTTAAGATTTTGTATTTTTGCTTAAAAATCTCTAGAGTATAGAAAATTGCACAGTAATTGTTACATTTATACACTTGTTATCAAACCACCCCTCACTCCCCTACCAAGCAAATAAACGACTATGACGCTAATGTAAATTCATTTGTAAAACTGACATATTATATATATTTTCATGCATGGATGGCTATTTCCCTTCGTTTCGGTAACGGTATTTTAGGGAAAACGATTTTTCAGCTATTTCGGTAACGGTGTTTTAGTTATTTCGGTAATGTTATTTTAGCTATAAAGGGTTTTCAGTTATTTTGGCAACTGTTTTTTAAGGTTAACGTTATTTTAGTTATTCAGGTAACTCCATTATGACCGAGTTCAAATGACTGGCTAGATTTTGATCAAACATTCGGAAAAAATATCAATTTACAGCGATTTTTCTTTTTAGATCTTGTTAGATTATTCCGATAACGGTATTTTAAGAATATCGCTATTTCAATTATTTCGGAAAAGCTTTTTAGGGATGACAGTATTTTAGTTATTTCGGTAACGGTATGTTAAGAATATCGATATTTTAGTTAAATCGATAAAATGATAACAGTATTTCAATTATTACGGTAACTATATTTTACGGATAACTATAGTCAGTTGAAAGGGTTTTGAATCGATAACGGTATTTTAGCGGTATTGCCTGCCATCCCTGTTTTCATGTATATGGCGAGTAACTTCAAACCGTATAATGTCATTTTCAATCATTTATAGTGATTATCCATCAACTTAATGTTAAAATTTTATGACTTAACTAAATAAGTAAACAACTAAAATAAATATTTATTCATTAAGCTGTACTTATAACAATTTTTCACCCCACCCCTACCCAAATTTTTTTCACCATGTGGGGTATTAAACATGTAAAATATGTATGATAAAAATCTGTAATTTACCATATCATTGTTTAATTAACGTTGGATTATTTATAGTTTTTGATTTCATTTGTGCATTAGCAAGGAAGGACCGCAGATGGCTTCCCTCCCATAAAATTATGATATGTATAAGGGGGACAAAATAAAAATGGATGGGTACCTTTTTAGCTGCACAGTTTCACGTTAAATTTAACATTTGCAGCAAAGAAACAATATAACAAAAACTAGTAAAACGTTTTAAAACAAAAAAGTTTCCAACAACTTTGAAACCCAATTTTACCTTCTAAATATGCGACTGGGCGCATACCTGCCCAATAAAAATTACTTTCATCTCGTTTATCTTATATCAGAATTTCATCAAAATCTTGAGGAACCACCCAACAGATTTCTCTTGTAAGTATATTTTAATCATGATTAGTTAAATGTTGAATGTCGCTTTACAGAAAATTTTGACCATAACTATATGTCAGTCATTCATGTAGTTAACATTATTATTAAGTTTTAACTATAATTGTAGTAATTTTACTACGTGAAATGTAAAATTACTATTTTTGACAGTCATTAAAACTAACTAACAATGTCAGACTCTATAGCAATTGTTCTGCGTAGTGATGTTGACAACTTTGCAAACATTAAAAAAAAACTCTATATTATAAATTTTTGAACGCTCACATAAAAAACGTTTTAAAGTTTTTGAAAAAACTTTTAGTACAAAATAATTTTTTAGTACAAATTATTTAGTATAACATGTGGAGATAGCACAGATGGTAGATCGGCTGACTGACAACCTGGAGTCCCAGTTTCGAATCCCGTATGGGCACATTTTATTTTAAAAAATCAATACATATTTTTATTAAATTATTGTGAATAAAATTCTTACCGTTTACAAAAATTCTTTAAAACTTGTTTGTTATTAACTTTTTATGTTTACGAAAAATTAGACTTTATATTGCGATTTTTTGCAAAGACACAACCAAACCAAGAAAAACGTGTACTTTAAGGTGGTCCAAAAAAGAAAAAGTTGGAATTCGCGAGCTGCACAATTCTAAAAAATATGCCATTATGAAAATAAATATGGTCTAAAGAAATCATATAAAAAGTTTTGTTTAGGGGTCGCAGATCGAAATTGAAGTTTCAACGTAGTACTCGTTCTATAATTTTTTTTGTATCAGAAAATAAATAATAATGAGCAAAATTTAAAAATAATTATTATGATCACGACACATCAAATCTTATTATAATGATCGCGACACATCAAATTATTATGATCGCGACACATCAATAAATATTAATCGAAAAACCAAAAAAAAAAAAAGGAAAAATTTATATTCAACTGCAAGGATATGTTATCCTTTCTAAAATTGAAAACAAATCCATATCTGATGAAAGTCGTTGTTAAGTAGATTGCAAAACTATAACAAGTTGGATTTTTCAATCCTTTTCATGTAATTAGAAAAATACCACAAAAAAATCAATTTTTTGGAATCTTTTTTTTTTTTAAAATGATAAATTTAAGTGCAAAAAAGGAATATTCCTTTTTTCACATACATTTATGCTGGATTGAAAAATTTTGTTAAGGTACATTGAGCAGATTAAGAAAGAGCTAAATTTAAAGTCAACCCTAAATTTGTGAACATTTTTTTACTAATTCTAACGAATTTAGCTGTAACTTGTCACATGGAGTTTTTAGAAATCAAGGAATATCAAGGAAATTAAGAAATCAGTAACGTTTACTAAAATTTTATTATGGTTTGCTAATTTGTTCTATTACTTTCCCTTTACTTATGACTAAACACAGGTTTTGCTAAAATTACCCAAGTAGAAATTGCCATCCGTACAAAAAAAAAAAAAAAAATAGTACTGGTCAGCCACTGTTAATTTTGTAAACCTTTTTGTTGTAGAAATTTCGAGAAATTCTAAGCGTTTGTCTACGTGAGATCAGGAACTTACATACCAAATTTCAAGATCCTCGCTTTAGCGCTTTGGTCAGGAGACTTTCAAAAAGTTTCATTGAGCTAAGTCATATTCGAAGAACCATTTTTTAATATAGGAGAATACTATTCCCATTTTAGTCCATTTAAATTATAACTTCTTAAACACCAGTCCATGCAGATGTCTACTGCTTATTAGGATCACACATACTAAATTTGAAGTTTCTTATTTAAGTTTCTTGGCCTGACAGTCAATTGGGAGACTTTTACCCATTTTAACCCCTAATTAAAATGTAAAAAGTATCATATAAATGAACCAGGTCGCATTCGAATGAACACATATATTAAAATTTCAGGTAGCTGGTAAAAGAAGGTTGGGCAGGCTGCTAAGTTGGAAATTTTTCCCTCCCCGTATGTATTTCTAAATATCTCGTCTACACAGATATTTACTAGTGAGTAGGAACCCACATACCAAATTTCAAGTTCTTAGCTTCAGCGGTATGGCCAGGCCGCCAAGGGCGAAACTTTTCCCCCTTCTTTACAAGATTTCTGGATAACATTCAAAAAAGTACCATACCATGGAGTTTGGTCTTACTGATAACTTTAGTTTTCTTACCATAGGGGTTTGTTCAGACCCCGCCTAGTGAGAGACATTCCCCTTTTTGTCCCTCCCCAACAGAATTTGCAAAAATGCCAGATCATTGGTCGTCCATGATGAAGAAGTGACCTCCATTCCAAATTTTTGTAATTGTTTTATTTATTCTTCTAACAGTTATTTTATTAAAATTGCAGTTATTTTTTGGCACAACGCATATGTTTTATATGTGCACAGTGGGGTGTCTAACAAATATTTTGGAAATAATTGATCTATTTCTTATTGACTGATATGATTGTCACAGCCATAATTAACTCAATTTAAAGTTTCAAAGAAGGGAAAATAAATCCATACATTTTTGTAAATAAAATAGCAGTAACTTTCAATCAATATTCAGCATTAGGTACTGCTATTTTATTGCACTCAATTGTGTTTGTAAGTGAAATTTAATACTAAGGTGTACCTTGCTATTGCTTTTATTAAAACAGAAACAATTTAGTTTAGACAAATAAAATCCCACAATTCCCAAAAAACTGTGGAAATTTTCCAAAAATGGTATTTTTAACATATATTACTATCTTGTCCACATTTGATGCGATGTTAAAAGAGTATAATGGTATCGTCTTTAATTTTCCAATTTCGGTGATGAACTTAGAGAAAAAATTGGTTTAAGTAAGAATTTGAGTAAAAAAATTGCTGAACTCGGATGGGTCAACTTGTTGTCAATATTACCAACAGTTTTCAAATCAATTGGAGTTGATTTGCCTTTTCCATTGGCAAGAAACCGGAGCATCACTTTAAGAGATAACGCACATAAGTAAGCGTATTTACTGTTCTCCATTCCAAGCAGATGTTTTATTTTGAAAATCTGTTGATAAATATAAAATTGGAAAAGCCCTAAAATTTTTTGAATACGCGAGGTGTCCTACTTAGTCTAATTGATCAGTGCCTGACGGGCGCTTGAAACTTTAGCTTGAAATGACGTTGATTATGGCTGTGCCATGTTGCATGGCAATCCGATCAGCCAGAAATAAATGGCTGAATTATTTGCAAAATACTTGTGAAACACCCCACTGTGCTGTATAAGATTTTCTAACTTCCAGTTTCAAACAATTGTTGTCCTAAATCTTAATTCCATAAAATAATAAAATTTATATGGCAACCCCCTTTATTTATCATATATAATTATTATAACTATGACATGAACATAAAATGACATTTAATTAACATTTCAAAACATTTACAAAAAAAAAAAATAAAATCAACTCCACCTTAAAACATAAACGAAAACATTTTAGTGACAACTTTATATAAACAACTTCAGAAAGTGACACAAATACTACAAAAACAAATTTTTCTTAACATTTTATTAACAAACAAAAAGAAGGAGAAGTTTGTATGACTTTTAGTAAAGAAGAAGAAGAAGAAAAAAACAAAAAGACACAACAAAAAAATGGCGAATTCGTTACAAATTCAATGATTTAATGGCAGTTATAATAAAAGACTTCTTACTGCAACTGGCAACAACAACAACAACAACAACAACTTTTAGCAACATTGCAATTAATAAGACTTTGACTGTTATTGAAACTACAATATCCAACATTCATACATACTTATACAATTCTTATACAACATTAATGAAAGGAAGGTTTGGTTGGTTGTTTGGCTCATTGAATGGTTGGCGTTGTCTTTAAAACACAGGTAATAAGAAATAAAATGAAAAAAAAAAACTGTTTATACCACTTTGCAGTCTCTTTTTTTAAGAGCTACTCAAGCTGTTTCTTTACTGGTCAACTTAAAACCAAATCCAAGGAACACTTAAATTTCTTTAATGTCTACCAAATTGCAAACTCAGAGAAGAAAACTTAAACTATCGAAACAAAGCAGTAGTAAACAATGGTTTTCATAAGACAATGAATGACTTTCATTGATTTTCTGTAAACCAAAAACATATGGCAATAGGAATGTTGCCAGATTGTGGGTGATTATCGTTGAAATGGGAATAAGCTATCTGTAATATTTCATATTTGTATATTTGCTGCTTAAGCTAGTACTCAAATTTCGAAAGTGTTGTGTTGTTAAAACAACACGGCTACTATATAATTAGGCTTCGGGAACGTGTTTGCGTTGAGATTAACAAAATCTATTTAAATTTACTATCTCTGCTCAAAAATCATCGTTAAATATAAAACTGAACATTTTTTAACTATTATTATGCTGACAATTTTAATCCGAAGCCTGTTCTCGAACGTTAATACATTACTCAAATACCATCTGGCGAAGTTTTTATGGAGAATATACCGGGCAGAAGATACCCAGAAAATAGACGCGGTTTGGTTGTAGCCACCGATTTTTTTTATAGTTACCACCGTATTTTTATTGGAGCAAGCGAAAAGTTATTGTGGTGACAACATTTCTGTTTTTTTTTTGGCGAGTGACAATTGTTGCCTTAAAAGGGTACCGGGGGGATGGGCCGACGCTATAGCATTTGATATGTCTCTGTTCAGCTCCTACACGCTCCAGGCCAAGTAACTTGGGGAATACCTATTCAAGATCTGAAGGAAGTCTGTGTAAACGGAATATTGCTATTTTTGTCATTTTGTTAAGAGAATCTTTATCTTTAACCCTTCGTAAGGGCAGTCGTTTCTACTAGGGGTCTCAATGTTCTATACGAGGTCTTTGACGGGACGGATCAACCTAACCTATATAGACGAGCAGACATATAAGAGTTTTGATGGTATGGACAGGTCATAATTTAGATTATGTTGAGGAGTTTTACACAGAGAGGAAGAAAATATAGTCTATATAATGAAAATCTTCCATTTAACAAATAGTCCGTCGTCAGTTAAAGCTTTAGCTTATGTGTGAATTTCATATTATAATCTATTCTGTACTGTCATCTTTATTTAAAATTTGGATTGTTCCTAAGAACATACAAAATAAATTAATCTGGCATCATTTCCTATCAAACTCAAGTAAGCTGATGATGGTGTCGTCTGTTAACTATTACATACTGGAGTAAATTACTACAACATTTGTGTGTATATTGGTACTGCCAAAATCAAGGCAATATGTAGATGCTGTTTGTTGGTTGGTTAACATGTCTCCACCTTCGTCTTGTTTGTTTTTGTTAGCCATGTGAATGGTAAGACATTTAAATGAACATTGTCTTACATATTTGGACTTAAATTGTTAACAAAAAAAAAAAAAAAAATCAAAAAATTGTCTGCTTACATATGTGCCAACAAATCTTCTTTTCAGAAACTAACATAAAACAGAGTCCATTCGTTTAGCTGGGGCAGCTTCACAAGACGACAGATATTTTGCATTTTTAACCCATATCCAGCAACAAAACTATGTGCTACACTTGCACAACAATATCACCAGAATAAGACGAAGAAGACAAAAATGAAGCAGAACTAAAATTAGTTCTTGGTTCTTGTTTGGTGTGGTCAGAAAGTTGTCTTGAACTTGATAACCTGCTGTGCAAGGTTTATGGGAGAATGAACCTGTCTATACATTATAAAAAATATATATTATATATTTCTTCCCTTGACAAAAAAAAAAGAAAAGAAAACGTCATCATCATCGGTTTGTTATATCCTAATGTCCTTTTTTTTTTTGGGAAGTTTGTATGTTTTACATAAGCCGATAAAAAAATCAATTCTCATTTAATGTCTTTGCTACATTAGACGACAATTTAAATGCCATACACATGCGATTTATTCATGTATAATGATTAGTTGCTAAAGTTTGTCTTGTACATAGTATAAGTAAATAAGATTTCCATGCTTGAGACCATTTTTAAGGCTTCCTACGGCAGACTACTCCTTCCTTTCATTTTTCTTTCGTACTTTTTATAATGCAACTTTAAACAAATATTTTCTAATAAGTACATTGAGAATGTTTTTACAAACATGCATTAGTTTAATTTTTAATCGAATTTCCAAGAAAATATTGTCTGTATATCCATTTAACTAAAAATTTTCAATATTATTGGCCCTTGGTCATTGGTGCCACGGGATATAGAGATAATGATTTTGTTGTCTTAATACTCATAAAATTAATGTGGGTAAAGACATAATGACCATGGGAATTATGACCATTTTGCAAATTCTTGTAGATATAAAGACCAACATTTGCTTAAGTACAGAAAAGTTTTGCTAAACGCAGAAGGTGTTCAAAATATCCTGGAGTAAAATACCCTTAGTTTCCGAGCGCTTTAAATAAGAATCCTTAAAATATGGGTTTTACGAGAACTGAGAAAATTGGGGAAAAAAATTTGAATTCAGAAGTCCAAAATTTTTAAAGATCTGACATTAATTATACATGGAGTAATTTTTTGTGTAACAGTGTTATTAACAGGTTATTGCCGTCCAAACTAGAAAAGCTTTCTTAACACTTGGTGAACTTCAAGCAAATATGCTTGCCCAAGCGTTTTTATTAGTTATTTGTAAAAAAGTGGGAGCTAAAGGTCTATTTGGTCGAATTTATCTGCTAGGAGCCTTCAACCTCGATTGTTGATTTAAGTTGAAGTGGGTTAAACAAGCACAAAGTCAAGTCCATGGCACTTAGAATATATTTTGTCCATTGCACCATCCCCAGAAGATAGAAATCAAGGAAAGAAAAATGTGGAGAAAAAAAGATGAGATCAAAATCAGAAGAGAAAAATAAAAATATAGGAGTCTCTGCAGAATTTCACAGCCATTCGTATGAATTTGAGAAAATCAGGCAGAGGAAGTTTTTGAAATTCACAGCCATTCGTATGAATTTGAGAAAATCAGGCAGAGGAAGTTTTTGAAAAGATTCCGTAAATAAGACACCATCACTCAAAATGAGCTGTCTGGTACTATAGAATGTTGGAAATGTTCCGACGTTTCCTCGTCCTACAGACTTGACAAACACAATGGGTCGTTCAAAATGATCATTCTCGCCATATGACACAGCACAAGCTCATCATATGGGGAGCTACTTAAACTCTACTTAAACTCACATGGAAACTGGTGGTTAATCAGCAGATTTTAATGAAACTTGGATATGTTGTTGAGGACAAAACAATATTAGACAAGTATTGTTTTTTTTAGAGGTTTAGAGGTTAAAAAGAGGTTAAAAAGAGAATTAAAAAATTACTACATTTTTGTATGAAAACTTGTCTAAAGTTAAAGAAAATCAATACATACAAGAATACACAGTATTAAAGTTATCGGAAAACAAAAAAAAAATTATACCCATATTGCCTATGCTGTGAGTTCCGGGGATGCCACTTTAAATTATAGAAAATTAAATTATATAAAATATGGGTTATAAAAGCACTTCGGGAAAAGTCGTGTTACGAAAATGGTAAAAAGTCCAGACGCGCACTTAAAAAGAAATTAAAATAACAAAACAAAAATGTTAGGACATACACGGGCATGTTTTATATATCAGTGAATGCGTCTTAAAAGTACGTTTGATACCCAATTTGCCTATAGTTTAATAACTTATATATTACATTTATTTAAAAACGTCTTCTGGACAATCTTGGATAAAGTATGCGGAGACTCAGTCCTTTGTCGCAGGCTGACTGTCACTAAAGATACTCCTATCCCTAGATCCGTTATCAATTATCCAGTTCGCTTCATCCAAAATATGAAAAATATCAGTCTGAAAAAGTTTTGCCATTTTGCCCATGGCATATGAATATCTGTTTAATTCGTCCTGATTCTAGCCGGATTCTACATACTACTCAATTTTTCCCATTGCTCAATTCGTAAGCCCTTTTCGCAGTTTAGCCATATTAATCATTCTGAAATATTAACGAAATCCAAAAGTATTGAATTGGAGTCTACGTACTGCTCAAAATAACATCAATAGCAGGTTGTGCAGGGATAGCTTGTCCAACGTAACATCAAGAGCATCCCCATATGTCATAGCACCCGTAATAGCCATAGTGGCAGCTTTTTGTAGTCTGTAACCCGAGCGGTTTTTACACACAGAGAAAAACAGGAATAAGTTTCATCAATTTTCGTCCAGTGTAACAATTTCATCAATATTTATGAAACATTTCAGTACTATGAAACGTTACATTGGACGTAAATCTATATCACGATGGGTTTAATAACTACAACGTAAATCCTGTGTATCTCCGCAGGTTTCATAAGTCCAAGTCTTCCCTACGGCTTTTCGACACTGCCAGAAAATTCTTTAGTTCAACACGCCTTGTCCATATCAGCTACAATACAAAGTCACCGCTAGAAATTTTACCTCTGTAGACAGTTGTATAGTACCCCTTCAATACCGGAAGTCCAATACCCCCATGTTTGGTCCTACATGCAAACCGTTCCCAGTGACCTACCATACTGACTTTCAGCGGCCGTTTGGATAACATAAAGTAAATCCACTAAACCAGAACCGGGTCTGAATACCTAATCGAGACAAAAGTAGCATTGTCAAAAGCCCCATCTATGTCCACCCAGTGTGTAATCCCTTTTTCCCAGTCTCTTCTCGATTTTATAAGCGAACTGTTCTTACCACTCTGATAAGCTGTTCTTACCACTCTATAAAGCTTGTACGCAAACAAAGAACATGGCTGCGGGGATTTATGATTGCGACAACCATGTTACGATGGTTATGACAAGCATACTCTTATCTGTTTCTGTATCAAAATATTATATTTAGATTACCATATGATGGTTCGCAATAGATCCCAATATTATCATATTAAGGTCTTATGAAAATTTGTATGTATTATCATAATGAGCCCTACAGTATTCTCCGCATTCTATTAAAGCATTCCGATTTTCGCTGTATTTAAAAGAGTTTTTCAAATGTTGTTATTGAAGGTTTCGGAATATATATATATATATATATTTTGAGCGGATTTCTTTGAAATGGCACATGTCATAATATACCACTACTTTTTAGAGTTGTTGCCCAGTGTAATCAATGACGCATTAAAAATTTTAATGTCCACAAAATGGTTGTATTAATAATCGAGTTTTTATTTTATTAATATTATTTAACAAATTATACAAGATATTAATTCAAAACTAATAAAATATAGCCAGAGGCGTATCTACATAGAAAAAGCTTCAGAGATTTAGTTTTGTTTCTTTGGAAATATTTTTCCTTCTTATTGTGTAGTAGGTACACTGATAGAAAAAATTAGTAAAAGTTTTTGCTGAAACTACTACAAATTAGTTAGAAATTTCGTTGCAAAAAAAAAACCGCTAATATTAGTAGTTTTTTTTTGCCAAATATTAGTAAAGCAAGAATAGGAAAAGTATATCGGTAGAATCTACATACATTTAGTTATATTTGAGCTAAATTTTAGTTAATTGAAAGTAGCAAGTTAATTTGTTTAAATTAGCAAAACATTTTGCTAAACATTTATAGACAAAAAAACTCATAAAAACCGTGAAATTTTCAAAGTTTATCTAAAGTTTTTTTTTATTGCGAATAAACATCTGCCCTTCTGAAATCTGCAGTTTCAAATTTTTTTAACAAAAATTTCTGTTGTTTTTAACAAAATCTTCTATTACAATATTTTAGGTAAATATAGCAAAAATATAAAGGTTTTTTCTAATTTTAGCAGATTAAATTGCTATGTTCAATAAACTAAAAATTCAACTCGAATATAACTAAAATTTTTTAAAATTAACATGTTTTTTTTGCTGTTCTTATTTTATTAATATTTAACAAAAAAAATTGATAATTTAAATTTTAGTAGCTTTTTCTTCTATTTTTACAGGTTTATTTCTATGAGTGTATTAACTATTTAATGTCATCATAAAATTAAAAACTAATAATCATAACACTTGGTTATATAAAACCATACAAAATGGGGACAATTATTAAAAGAAAAGTTTAGTTAATACTAAAATACAGTTAGGAGCAAAAGTGTAACAGGGTTCATTTTGTTCCGATATATTGCTTTTCTATTTTTATCAATGAAAGCAAATAAAATAATATTTTCAGCTTACTTTGTTTATTGAACTCTAATTTCTCAAAATCAAAAGCAAAATTTTAGCTATTTGATATAACGAATAAAAAGAATCTCATTTTTCTATTTTAAGACAAATGTTAAACTTTTGCACCCAGTTAATATTTGATAGTTTTGATAATAATTTTTTAATATAAACTTAAAAACTCATAAAATGTTTGCTCTTTTTGTATGTTAAGTAGTTGTAAATAATAAGATTTATTTCGGTAAAAAATTGGGTACAAAATAAACTTTTTCCATTGCTCAAGTCGTAAAGCTTTTTATAGTTTAGCCATATTAATCATTCTGAAATAAAAACTAAATCCGTGTATTGAATAAAACTAAGGCGCTCTGTCTAACGTGTAGTGCATGTGGCATTAGAAATCAGTTTATCTATACCACAGTCAGTGATTGCACAGAAAATTTCATATAGACGCAATCGAACAAATAAAAACATAGCAAATTACATTATTAAAAAAAAAACAAAAAAAAAACAGGGTCACTGACGAAGGTTCAATACCAGAAACTGCGCAGTCTGATTCAGGAAATTAAAAATTTACAATTTAGTTATGATTTTTAGAAAATACACTCATTCTTCTCTACCACGCCTTTCACAAAGTATTGAATTGAATTCTTATCGGACGAAAACACGGACCATTTAGCATTAGAAAATGACAGGGCCCAAATCATGAAAATGTATAATACTTTTAGTACGATTTTGGGCGACCTAATTTAAATGGATTTTATTCAATACTTCAAATTAATGGTACACTCAAAAAAATAAGTTAGTAGAAAAGTTAGTAAAACGTCTTGTAAATCAGGTATACTATTTTTTAGCAAATTTTTTTGCTAAAATCGTGTTTTCAGCTAAAATTTTTGTTATACTTATTCAGCACTTAACTGTTTTATACTAATGCTTTACTAATATACTAATGTTTTACTAATTAATTTTGCTAAAAAAAATCGTGCTGATAAGCAGATGTCGCGGCATGTCAAGATGTAGTAGAGAAGAGGAAAATGATACTAAAAAGTACAACTCTAATAAAAAAATAATAATAAAATTTTTGTTATATATATTTATTTCTATATATTTTCAGATATTAAATTACTTCATGACATCAATGTGGGAAAATGTAAATTTTTATATTTCGTAATTATTGTAAATTATTTTTAAAAGAATCACAAAAATATGTTTTATGATTTTCAGCAAATATATTAACTAAATTACAATTTTTTTACAATTTTTTTGCGTTTTTTTCAGTCTACTGAAATTCAGCAAAAAATTTATTAATTTTTACCAACGCTTTTTTATTTCTAATCTACTAAGTGTTAGCAAAACTTTTGCTGAATCTACTAATTTTGTTGCTAAAAATCAGCTCGCTGATTTTCAGCAAAAGATTTTGCTGACATTAGCAATTTTTTTGCTAGCCCCCTACTGACTAAAATTTTGCTGACTCAGCAAAATTTTTTGCTGACTTTACAAACTTTTTTTTTTGAGTGTATATATATTGAGGAAAAATGAATGCCTTCTAATTTCAGAACAAAACTTACCAGTGAGCATAGAAAAATAATGAATATTTTGCCAAAAATTTAGAATATCAGCCAAATTCGCAAATTCAATAGTCATAGATTAAAAAATATTTTTAAGGAATACCAACCCTATCAAAACAATTTCCAATGCTAAATGAACCGTGTTTTCGTTCGATATGAATTCTAATAAATACCTTTGGATTTACTTAATATTTAGGAATGATTTGGCTAGCCTACAAAAAGGGCTTACAACCTGAGCAATGGGAAAAAGTATTTGGTACCCATTTTTTGACACGATTAATGCAATTATTCACAACAATTTACCCCATTATATACAAAATACTATTATTTTCTTAAATTTTTAAATTTTTTTTGAAATGTTGTTCTTGATTTTAAATAAGAACAGATCAATAAACAAAATAAGTTAAAAAAAAAACAAAATAAATACTGTTGCACTTTTGCTCCTAACTGTACATAAATGCTTCACCATGAAACAACAAAAAAATCTCTAGCATATTTGATTTTAACGATCATGTTGACATAACTATAAAGTTTTTTATCTAAGATTCCACCCCCCTTGTGATACTTTTATTAAATGGCGCCTAAAACTTTTATGATTTTAAAAATTTTATATTGCAAAAACATTTAAATATTGTACTACATACAGGCATAACAGTGTACTTTGGATATGGGTGGGTAATTGTCATGTGGTCTTAACAAATTGTTCGATACTGGGTTGGATGGAGTATAATGCTACTATTTAATGATTGGCGCCAAACACTTGTAATTTCATATATATTTTTATTTCGATTGTTAAAATTGAAAATTATAATAAGTAAATATCAAAACTAATTAAAAAATCGTAAAAGTATTTATAGAGATAAGTAATAAAAATATAATATAAGAAAGTATATAGTTAAATTTTAATTACTCTTATGCGAATTTGCTATTTTGATTATTTTTAGATAATCTTAAGCTGCTTTTAAATGAAGTTTAAAAACTGATTTTTAATTTTATTATTATATATGAAAAAAAAAATTGTATGCTAACTTTTGAAAAGTTCAAATAACCCTTCTCACTAATTTGCAATTACATACAAATGTTCTGGAATTGGTTTCCAGATTATCTATTATAGAACAGGTGGTAGAACTCAGACCTTGAAATAAAATGTAAGATTTGACTATTCCAAAACCAGTCAGAAAGTTCCAGTGGTGAAAAAAAATCAAGCACTGACATTAGGGTGGGGCGATTTGAACATCTTAATGGGCGCTTCGCGTTTCTGATTCTTAGGATTGTACTGAGCAACAAAGTCCACTAGACCATACGTCTACGGTGAAAATCGAGCTTCCAAATGTTGACTTGTAAACAGATTTTGACTTGCTTGTAACAATGTGTGGGATGTACATATCTCAGGAAGTGGGAGGAGCTTATCCAAGATTATGGTATTAATCTCTTCTTTGGAAGATTCTCTAGGAGATTAATGCATCAATCATATTTGTGGGTGGGGTTTAAGGGGTTAATTTTTAACTTCAAAATAGGGCTTTTTTTGCCGTATTTTGTGAAAGTAACGATGTGCGGGATGGACATATCTCAGGAAGTAGGAGGAGCTTATCCAAGATTATGGTATCAATCTCTTCTTTGGAAGATTCTCTAACAGATTAATGCATCAATCATATTTGTGAGTGGGGTTTAAGGGTTTAATTTTTAATTTCAAAATAGGCCTTTTTAGCCGTAACTGCCTTTTTAGCCGTAACAAGGCCAAAACTGCCTGAAGGAGCGTTCCAATGCTTTTGCGATGTACTAGAGAGTTCTTAACTATTGTCTTGGCTACAATTTTTGTCTTAGTATTGGATCGAAAATCTCCTTATGCCAGTGCTAGCATATTTGTGAAACCTTCACAGTTATCATTCATTATATGTCTTGTTAGCTCAGTGGGTAGAGCTATCGGCTGCCAATCTGGCGGCCAGGGTTTGATTCCCAGCAATACCAAACAAATTATACATGAACTTTTTAGTAATTTTAGTTGGGAAAATCTATATTTAGACCACCTATTTTATGGTTTTATCAACTTTTTGCCAACGTTGGAAATTTTGTTTACCCAATGCTTTTCCGACACTTTTTGGAAAGCACTGGTTGCCAGCACTTGTACCACCTGTTAAAGTGCCTTGCCAGCGGTGGTCCGTTTGTTTTTTTTTTTCTAACTGGGTAGTTCTAGAACCTGATCTGATTATGATGAATATAGCCCGTTAATAACACTAGTTTACAGCAAAAAGGAGACAAACATGCAACTATTTTTTTTTGTTATGTATTTAGGCCTCCTAAAACAGAAAATTGTATTCAAAAAGTATTTAATGGCGGACAGCTCTAGACTAGGCCGATTTTGGTTCAAAGTTCAGATATTTGGTCCAAATGCGAAACATTTTAAAAAATAGTTAAAATTAAAAATTTTATGAATTCTACCAATTTAAAACTATATTTGTTGTTCATTTGCAAATACATACTCTGATAAAAATATGAAGATTTTTGTATTTTGTTAACACAAAAAAAAAAAAAAATGTAGAAATTTAAGGTGTTTTTGTAAACCCATTATTTGATTTTTATTATTTTTTTTTTAACAAAAATGCAAAATATATATACTTTTTTTTATATTTTAATGCATATTAGTTGGGCTTTAAAAAAATAAATTTTTACAGATATACCTTTATTTACTTAGTGTGTGGAACGATTTGAAATTAGCGGATTTAAAGAACTCAATTTCACAAATGTTGAACTTCAGTCAGTTAAGGATGCATTTAAACGATTGCTTTGAAATGTTTACCATTAATACGAGTAGAAGTGACTGATTTGGTGCAACATCGACTTTGCAAATATATTTGCACTTGCATAAATAAAAAACTTAATATTTCTTCTTTAAAAAAAAAAAGAAAAATTAAAAAAATCTGTGATAAAATCTGAAAACTTCAAATATTTTAATAATTTCATAAGTACTCATAACTAAAGTTTTTTTTTAAATTTTTTAAAAAAAAATTTCATGGATTGCTGATATAGTTAAAAATAATTTCCACCAGATCTGTCGCTGGATAAGTAGAGAGCTGTATCACTTTTGCATTTAAAAAAAATAATAATAAATATAGAACTTCTTATCTACACTTAGAGTACTATGTGGGTAAAGGTAACTGCAAATCTAGTTGAAAACAAATGAAATTTCACTTAAAGAAAGGACGACTTACATTTCATTAGGACCAACTAACATTGTCATTTGTTTTTTAATGTTCAAAAAATGACTAACAATTGTAGTAAAAATGAACCACATGGTAGTAAAAAAATAAACAAACATTTTTTATTTTCTTTATTTTTTCAAATAACATAAATGACTGTAAAAAATTAATGTAAAATCATAAAACAGTCATTTGATGTGGTTTGTTTTTTTAAATGAACTACAAGGTTAGTAAAATATTTAATTTTTCTACAAATGACTGACATTTACATTAAAAATAAAGAAACTGTATTAAAACCTTAACAACTACATATTTTTAAAGCAGAAGTTCCTTCAGTGTACTAATGCGATCGGTACGAAACAAATTGGAAATTCTAAAAGAGGTGTTAATCTTTTGTAATATTGTGATTAGGTTGCCGTGTTTTAGTACATGGTGTACTTGCAGGTTGTCAAAGTTGACTGCATCGTGTATAAAACATATTTTAGAAGATGTAACTTTTAGAAATGTGGACCGATTTCTAAAATTAGCCTGGATTAAGGTACGATGTAAGATAAAATTAAAAGCATGCATATACACTGATAGAACTTTTCATTAAATTTATGCAGTTTTTCATGGAATTAAATGAAAATTTCATTTTATTTCTTAAAAATTTCATATGACTAATGAAAAAGTTTCATTAAAAATAGTTTTATTAGAACTACGAAGCTTTTTCCACAAAGCTTAAGAAATTTTTCATTCATATTGTAAAGAAATCAGTTTAGTGAAAAAATTTCATTAAAACTCGTCCAAGAAATTCTTTCTGGTTATCTACTCTACTTTAAAAGCTACACTCAGGGAACTTCTGCTTTAAAAATATGTAGTTGTTTGGGTTGTAATACAGTTTCATTATTTTTAATGTAAATGTAAGTCATTTGTAGAACAAATAAAATTTTTAACTAACCTTGTAGTTCATTTAAAAAAACAACTCACATCAAATGACTCTTTTATGATTTTACATTCATTTTTTACAGTTGTTTTTTGTTATTTAAAAAATAAAAAAAAATTTTTGGTTTATTTTTTACTACCATGTGGTTCATTTTTACTACAATTGTTAGTCATTTTTCGAACATTAAAAAACAAATGACAATGTTAGTTGAATTTAATGAAATGTAAGTCGTCCTTTTTTTAAATGAAATTTCATTTGTTTTTGACTACAATTGCTGTCGTCTTTACCAACATAATTTCCTAAGTGTATTTAAATTTAAAATTAAATTTTTTTTTGGTTTTAAACGTTATTATTTCATCGATTTAAAATAGAAAAATTCTCCGTGTTAACAATACTTCACCATAAACGAAAAAGCAAACTTTGCCATGTTTTAAGCCCTTCATCTTTCACCACCTTTCATCTCTCCACTATCCCCTTTCCAAAGAAAGCAACACATTAATTAATTGGAAGAATTTCCTGAGTGTTGCTTCTATTTAAAAAAAATTGCCTTTAATAATTTAGTAGTAAAAATCCTTAAAATGCAATATTATATGAACTAAAAAAAAGCACTCACAATTTTTGAATTTTTAAAAATCGATTCTCGACTCGAGCTTGCTGTTTGAAAAATGAAATCCAATATAAATGTCTAACACACATGGATGTAACAGACTTGATGCGGGTATCGGTAAGGGTAACGATATTTTCTTTTATTTCGGTAACGGTAATTTAGGGGTATCTAAATTTCAGTTATTTCGGTAACGGTTTTCTAGTGTTAACTAGCCGGTAACTGTAGTTTAGCGGTAACGGTATTTTAGTTATTTAGGTAACGTTATTTTAGGGATATCGGTATTTCAATAACGGTGTTTCAATTATATTTTATTTTAGGGATAACGATAGTCAGCTGTAAGGGTTTTGAATCGATAACGGTATTGCCTGCCATCCGTGCTAACATATGAAAACTAGATGCTATGTTTAGGGTTACAAATGTTTTCTTTTGTTTATTTTTAATTAAAAATTAATTTTAATTTTTATAAATTATGCAAACATATGCAATTAAATAGAAAATTTGTCAAATATTCAACCAAAAATGCAAAAATATGCAATTATAACAATATATGCAAATATATGCGACAATAAATCGATGCCATTTTTTTTTTTGCAAATGCTTCGATTCGGAAAACTATTTGGTCAAAATCGATTTTGGGCTAGTAACTACAAACATGCATGTGCATGAAATTCCTTAACCTACTAATAACTATACACTTAGAATACTATGTAGGTAAAGACCACTGCATATGTAGTTACAAATAAATGAAATTTCACTTAAAGAAAGGACGACTTACATTTCAGTAAATTCAACTAACATTGTTATTTGTTTTTTTATGTTCAAAAAATGACTAACAATTGTAGTAAGAATGAACCACCTGGTAGTAAATAATAAACAAACATTTTTTATTTTTTTTATTTTTTCAAATAACATAAAATGACTGTAAAAAATTAATGTAAAATCATAAAACAGTCATTTGATGTGGTTTGTTTTTTTAAATGAACTACAAGGTTAGTAAAATATTTAATTTTTCTACAAATGACTGACATTTACATTAAAAATGAAGAAACTGTATTACAAGCCAAACAACTATACATTTTTAAAGCAGAAGTTCCCTAAGTGTAGCTAAAGAACTGATTTAATCGATAACAGCAGAAGAAATTAGCTCAACTGAATTGGAACCAGTTTAACAGACGTTTGAACAATTATTTTTTATGTTGTATTTCAGAGCCAGCCTTTTTTTTTTGCCATTCAAGTAGTGTTATTTAAAACTAATAAAGTTATTACCAATTTTAATTACCCAAATTCTTAGAATCTTTTCAAAAATATTTAACATAATATTTGTTTTAATTAATTACCAACAATTTGTTTAATCCTTCATATTTGTCAAGGTGTAACCCTTTTTATGTTGTTGTTAAATATTATTAATATAGCTGATCCTTTTAACCCTAATTCTCTAAACATATTACAACACATTTGTAACCAAGTTAACTATTAAACAGTTAATAGGAGTTGTGATACCCTAATTATGTTATTTATCATTACAATTATTGAACCATAAATTTCAAATTCTTATCTTTAAAACAGTGGTTGTGTTGGAACTCTATAGAGAAGTATTGTAAATTCAAAACTCTACATTTAAAGAGAGTGTGTGTTTAGAATTTTAATTGGTCATATCAAAGCACACAAAAGAAACTAAATACTATTATGGAAAACATGAACAAGAAAGATAATCTTATCAACTTGTATATATATTAATGGGACATTAATACTACAACTATGGTCGGGGGCAGCTACGACACCAATGTGGCCATATTCAAAATGTTGTTTCCAAGTAAGACAGCAAAAGAAAAAAGTGACAGGCGCCTAGTAAACTGAATTAAACAGCTGTTATTGTTGAATTTGTTTTGTTTTTTTTGTGTGAATTTAACTTGTCATTCTTTTCTCTTACACAATTTGAATTTTAAATCCTATGCAAATTTTCCGTTTTTCTTTTTTTTCTTTTTTTTCTTTATTTGTCCTCTTTTATTGGCTTGTAATGTTATTTAATTAATGAAAGTAAATTAATTAAACAATTTTGCCATAGTAATTGTTTTATTAACCTTTTGTTTTTCCAACATTAAAACGTTTCTTGAATAACTAATGAAGAAAATTTAGTTCATTTTCAGAGTAAGAGATAGTAGTGGGTGTCATTGTTTAATTGATTTGAATTGTAACGGCTTTATAGTGGTAATACAATAACTGGAACGTGGGAGTTTTAAAATTTAAATTTATAACAAAAATTGTTAAAGTGGACTTAAAGTTTATATTAAAGTTTATTCCAAAGTTTGTTGTTTAGGAATTAATTACAATATTCATTCAGATCGTGAGCGGATCAGGAGGGATGGAAAATGTGGAATTTCCTTTCCCAAAATAAAACTTTTCAATACAAAAATGTAAAAAAGTTTAAAAAAGTTAGTTATAAATACTCTAACTTTCCTCCCCAAACCCTTTTTCACAATCATCGACGGATTCAGATGGACCTTCCCCGATTTCAATTAAATTCACCACAACTGTCGCAGTAATCGACAAGAACTGTACACTAAAATAAAAAGCCTGTAAAGTCAGCAGCATTTTTGCTGGGAGAATCCTTGCACAGAAATTGCTAATATCAGCAGCAAATTTAGTGAATTCAGTAAAAATTTAGCTGAAGTTAGTAAACTTTTTTGCTGATATTTGCAATTTTACTGCAAAGGATCCTCCCAGTCAAAACGTTTCTGACTTTACTGACTTTTTTTTTTGAGTGTAAGAAGTTTAAATTTCAAAGTCTGGGCACTTTAGGTTTCCGAAATATGATGCCATGAAAATTTATTAAAACTTTAAAATTTGAGTACACGCAGAAAAAAAAGTTTGTAGAAAAAATTTTTAATCTCACTTTACTATTTTAGAAGTATTCTTCAGCTCAAATTTATTACAATCATTTTTAGAAGTACAAAGGTAGATCCTACATGGGTTATTGTGAAATGGATGTGTTATATTAATTAAAACTTGATTTGGAAATGCACATTAATGAAGATCTAATGCAGCTGCTTGCA
Organism: Delia radicum; assembly: GCA_021234595.1. NCBI lineage: Eukaryota > Metazoa > Arthropoda > Insecta > Diptera > Anthomyiidae > Delia > Delia radicum. Next base: position 38,343,540 of record CM037851.1, read on the forward strand.
TTCTTGTTCTCACATAAAAATTCTGTAAAAATGAGTAGTGGGTATCGAGTATTTGTCTTTTTTTTGGTAGTCGATACTTAAAAATAAATACTTTAAATTTTCAGAGTTGTATTTTGAGCTGAAAAACAATACAAAAATTCGACTCCAATAAAATGATAAGCATTAAAATACAACTCAGCTAGAAAAAAAAATTAAAGGTGAAAAGTTTGAAGAAAAAAAGTTGAACAACTATAAAAAAACATTGAATAGTTTGTAAGAAAAATTTTCATAAAATTTTTGTAATAAATTAGAGCGAATTTTGAAATTAATAACCGTTAAAAGTATCGAGTAGTATCGAGTATCCAAATTGAGTAGTGTCGAGTATCCAAATATCGAGTATTGCAAAGTAACCGATTTTTTAGCCCTTAGCTACAATTTCTTTTATACTTTGCCATTTCACTTTTGACTACTCGATGAAAGCCAAATTTGCATAAAACAAAAAAAAAATAATTTATTTTCAAAAATGTTCAACAGTTTGAGGCAAACGATTTAAAAAAAATAAAAAAAAATTAAAAATATATATATTCCCTGCTAAAAATCAACATATAGTATATGCATCCATTTATGAACATGAATGAACTCGTTCATGTTCATATATGAAGTCATTCAAGGTCATACGTACCATATTGGATTCATATATGCTAATAGGAGTTCATATGTATTAGAGTGACCCTAAGAGTTTCCATAAGTTTAAATGTTGGAAATGTTAATACGGTACCCTCTAATTTTTTTATATTTGACATGAATATAACACATGTATAATTATAGCCCTCTACGACAACGCCTACCCTAGGCCTTTAAGAGCAAAACATGCGTTCATATGGGGGGAAAATTACTTTTTTCAGTTTTTGTAATTTTTTTAAAATATTGTAATAGTTTTTATTCTAAATAATAAATTATTCGACATAATGATAATATTATGTATTTAGAAAAAATAGCCCAGTAATAAATACTGCCCCACTAATGTGCCAATTATTACTTGACCGAAAAATTCGAGCACACGTCTTCAAATTTTTTTAAATTGATTACTAGAATAGAATTTTTTTATTCAAAAGACTCAAAATTGAGAGATATGGAAGAAGTTTTTTTTTTTTGGATGTCGTTAACTTGTCTTAAGGTAATGTCAAAAACGGACAAAACTTTTGGGGTGCTTTTCAAAAAGCGAAAAAATTGATATTTGCACTCCAGGGAGAAACATCTTAGAAAATAAGAGTAAAAAAATTTAAAAATACCCCCCGGTACACTTGGGTAGGGCAACGATTTGATTTTTGCGGATTTCGAGGAAATTGTGTTTTTTGGTAATAACAAAAAAAATATTTAAAATCGAAAATACCGTTACCAAAATTATATAAAATATCATTTTTATTAAAACCGCAATACATGTATTTTTTTTAAACAATTTAAGTCCTATTGTTAACTTTACCTACCCGTTTTATATAGTTACATGATAAATAATTATAAAATAATATAAATAATTAAATAATTTGTTCGTATGTAAAATAACGTTACAATTTTAATACACACAGAGAAATAAAGTGTCAACCGAATTGAAAAGTGTATTTTAATGGTAACAACTTATAAATTCATTTAGTACAACGATATTTACATTAGATTTCTGAATACTTTGGGTGTTGCAGAAAAAATTCAGTTGAATTAACCGAACTTTGCTGTGAAAACTAATGTTGAGTTGTACCAACCGACTTAAATTCGTAATAATCGAATTTGAGTCGAAGTAGCCGGAGATCAGTTGGCAAACAGGTTAATTTTTCTCTGTGTGTACCGTTACCGAAATTAAAATATCGTTACCGAAATAACTAAAATACCGTTACCGCTAAAATACCAATACAGAATTAACTTAAATGCCGTTATCGCTAAAAACCCGTTACCGAAATATCTGAAATATCGTTACCCCTTAAATACCGTTACCGAAATTAAAGAAAATAGCGTTACCCTTACCGATACCCGCATCGAATCGATTACCATACATGATTCATACATGTAAATATTACCTCAATTTTCGTTAATGACCATGTATGGATATGTTTGATTATATATGTAAATATTACCTCAATTTTCGTTAATGCACACACATGAACTTATATGATCTCTCATATGAACATATATGAATCATTTATGAACACATAGGTGATCATATAGGGATCCCTATACGAGTATGTCGGTTTTTAACAGGGTTATACATATTATAAAAACTAAATAAACTAATTCAAGTTACACGCATTTATAGTTGTATTTATGCCATGTCAAAATATATATTACACCACCAAAAAATACACAAACAAAATTTTTCTCAAATATAACTAAAAATAATAAATCCGCGATTATTTGGAAAAACATAACTTTTTTGACGATTTTTAAATATGTCATTGAGTTTCAAGTTACTTATTTGCAGGAAATCATATTAAATACTTTTAAGTGCGCAAAATTAAAAATTGTATATAAGGAAGCTTATTGAAGTGTTAAAAATTTAGTTTGCTCCATAAAATTGAAAGGCCTAAGATTATTAAGGACTATGATTATTAAGGATAACGTTTGTTAGAATCATATTTATTATCATAAGGATCATTCTGTGATTAAATAACCTTTCCAACCATTACATTATGCTCTTTAATCACATATTTCTCGGCGTGTTCGCCTATATAAAAATTGTTGCCAAAATGATAAGACTTTTGGAATCAGTTCGTAACCCCTGAATGTCTTCCACCAAAGTCTTTATTTTTATGTCAACTATAACTAAGCTCACATTAACACCTCACAATAACAAAAAATATAAATATCTTCTAAAGATTATTACCAATCAATATAAAAATTATTATTTCACATTTATAGAGTATAATCTTTTATTGTTTTTTCTTTTTCTTTTAACAATAAAACTATAAACGAAAAATCAATGAAATTCATAAAACGATCAAAAACCAAAATAACCGGTGAAATATCAACAATAAGCCAAGTGAAAGAAAAAGTCCCAATACAAAACGTTTACAAATCAGAGACATAACGATGTCTTTTTATTGTTAAAACTCCATAAAAAATACATGAACAACTTAAATATTATTAATCCCAAAAATAACAAAAAGAAGAAGACTCCGAGAGTCTTCCTTGTTGGAATATATGGGTAGAAATACAACAACTACAAGAAATAATGTATGTAGTTTTTCTTCCACAAAGACAAAAAATGAGAACCTATAAAATTTAAAATTGATTGTTCAATTAATCTTAAAAAACTTGACAACGGGTGTCTGGACGATGTCTTCCTTCGTACCGAATATACATACGGAACACTATGCGTAATTACACCCAGAAAACAGACTCGGTCGTGGCAACCGTATTTGTTGAAAGTCGACTGTTTTTGTTGTTGTGACCCATTTTTCGGTTATGTTAACAATTATTCTATTGAAACAATAGAATTTCCGCCACAAAAATAGTATTTCGACTGCCTCAACAGAAATTCGGTGATAACTATCAAACTCGATTTAATACAAGAAATGCAGCAAATCTCAGAACTACAAGGTGCAGATTGGAGACTACCAAGCAGAGAATAGAATATGCAGGAAGTTTACTTTTTAACGGTATTCCCAATAACATAACAAGTTGTAGTCGGTTATCAATTTTTAAAAAACGTATAAATGACTTTCTATTAGAAAATATTGAAATGCTTCTTGAATAAAACTTTATATTTTTTAAATTACATAAATTACATATATTATACTTATTAAAATGCTTATATACTTTTTTTAAAATAATATTCCAATTGAATAATTAATTTTTGCCAACTAGTCTCAAAAGCCATTACTGGCGCGAGACAAATAAATTTTGTATTGTACTTTAATAATGTAAATAATAAATAAACAATTAAAAAAAAAAAAAAAAAAACCCAACCATTCGAGAGGCTACAAATACGGTTGCTACGACCAAGTCTGTTTTCTGGGTGTATTATTGGGGACTTTTGAACAACGACAACATCATTGAAAACAAGTTAAACAAGTCGATGGTTAAAACCGATTCTACGATTCCCTAAACCGATAAGATAACTTAGATTTTAGTTGGATCAACGATTGTTTTTGTTAAATAAGTTAAACTAGAATAAAATCTCTCCAGATGATACAATGAAAGAATTTTTCGTCATGATAATAATGAAACAATTTAAGATAATTTTTTCGTAGATTCAATGGATAATTTAATTATATAAAATAAATTTCATTAACATTATGAAATTTTTCATAAACCTATTTTTAATAAAATTTCATAGTTTCATAAACAATTTTATTCCATTTCATAAATTATCTTTTCATAAGTTAAATGAAATTTTCTTTAGAGCTATGAAATTATTTCAAAGACTTTTCTTTTTCATATTAAATTTTCCATTACATTTCATAATTTTATAAATTTCCATAGATTTCAAACTTTAGTTTTAAGATTTAATTCTCAAGTGTTCAACATATTTTATAAAGTGTTTTATTAATCTAATGTAGCCTGCTACCAAATTTTAGACTTCTATGAATCTCTTTCAAAAATTATATAAAGCGGTTCATTGGCTTAGCGTTTTCAAGACATTCACGAACAGTTTTATTAATGCAATAAAACTTCTTATTATTATCAAATTATATGAAACTGTTTCATAAATTCTATGAACGCTTCATTGCCGGAATGATTTATTAGTTTTATGAAGATTTTCACTAATTCCACAAACATTTCATAAACATTGTCTTTAATGAAAGCTGTTTCATAGATTTAATGAAAAGTTTCAATATGTGTAGAAGTACTCAGATATCAGGCGAAAAATTCTGAGTTCCTTCAGATCTCCGTACACTTCCATGAAAAGCAACAATCTATGTCCGCTAAGCTGCATACATTTTGGTCAACGCTATTATAGTCTGGGACACTGTACAGTAATTACGGTCGCTACCTCTTTCTTGCATCAGATATTGAAACTTAAGTGGTCTCACTATTTATCCTGTAAGCCGAAGCAAGAATAATTTTCGTATACCCAGAAAACAGATTTGATGTTGACAACCGAATTTGTTGCAATAGAATGATTCAGCTGCGTTCACCAAATTTTTTAGTTGTGACAACCAATCTTTTGTTGAGGCAACCTAGCCCAGTAAAATAGTAAAATCCAAATAACAGGTTGCAGAACAACTTAAACTGAATTATAACAGGTTCTAATTACTGTTCTACAACCGATTCTTTTTATATGGAGTTTGCCCTATTTGCAATAGGTTCTTCAACTCCAAACTAGAACAGGTTGCTTTAGAACCGGTTCTAGAACCAGTTCTAGAACTGGTTCTGGGACAGTGACACCTTACATGTTGACTCCAAAGAACCTGATCTAGAACCTGTTCCATGTAACCGGTGGTAAAAGAAGCTGTTCTAGAACAGGTTCAAACGTAATATGTTCTAAAATATTATGCTATGAAATTTTGTTGTCACAGTCTCAATACTGACGATACGGTCATTATAATTGTTGTTGTTTATGAAATGTTTCATAAATATTGATGAAATTGTTACATTGGAGGAAAATTAATGAAACTTTTTTCTGTTTTTCTCTGGGTGTACCAACCTCAATCATAATGTAGGGTGCACCAAATGTAAAAAATGGTGATGTATAAAAAAATACCCAACTACACGTGGATTTTTTTTGGTCATCCTAAGAGAAAAAAGAAGACCCTTGGGCCTCAAACAAAAGGGGACATCTTTTTCAAACTACATCATATTGCATGCTGCACATCTTCACATCTTCACATCACAAGTGTACCTTTGTTCTCCTTCACTGAATTCCTTTTTTAAAACTCTTTGTATCTGTTTATGTTGTTTTATTTCTTGTAACGCCAGTACAATATGGAATATATAAAAACGTACGGACATACCGAGTTGGAATATGTTGTATTGACAACACAGTTACACTGAAGCTACATCCTTTGAGTAACATTTTTGTTTTCAAGGGAATCTCAAAGTAAAGCAACAACAGCAAAAAAAAAACTAATAATGCGTGTGAAATTTTTCATTCACTGATGATGACGATGGTTTTGGATAATGTTATGCAGATATAAAGGCAGCTTATTTCAATAATATCAAAATACGAGGATCGGTTGAAAAAACAATGAGAAACGAAATTAGGCACATAAAACTTCAAAGATCAATAAAAACTGGATGAAATTAACTAGCGGTATAAGATCTTGACCTTATAAAGCCGTCAATTTCTAGCCAGAACATAAAAATTGTGAATTACTAGGTGCTTCCTATCATTTTTTCCTACCGGACTCTACAACAAAAACCACATTTGTTCATTAAACTTTGTTAAAAGATAAATAATTCGGTTGCAGATACCAAAGGTTATGGTTATGTCAACATGAAATATATTAAGATTACAGTAATTTGTCTGTGGCAACATAATTTCAATTGGGTCAACAACAGTTTGATAGTTTCAACTAACCGAATTGGCAACAAATTTGATATCCAAACCGCTGTGATTTCCATCCACTAAACATAGAGGCCCTTGATAAAGACAATTAAACTACAGTGTCCGTATCAGAATTGACATCGATCTAAGGTGACGATCCAGTGTTAAGCGAACATGGGTTATCTCCACATCCAAAGTTCCCAAAAAAAACGGATGTAAATAATAGTCCCTCTTGTGCTCAGACACTCGGACAAGCACAAATAGATGCCAAAGATGTCTGCCGGCAAAATGGATGGGTACCTGTAAATCAGTAGGTCACGTTAAAAGATGGGTCCAAAGGCCCCTAGCACCTGTATCCGCATTGATCTGCTTTGAGCTATAAGTAAACCACTTCTAAGACTCTGTATGGGTTACCAAGAGTTTGTGGTCCATACACTCAGTGAAAAAAGTTTCTTGATATTTTTGAAACCGCTTCATTGGACGAAAATCTATTTTCATAGAGAGATATGGAAAAACTGATAAGCTTTTTAGTCTAGTGGAGTACTAATACACTTCGGTATCATAATTAAGCAAGATCGCGGTAGAATTTCAAAACCCATCACCTTAACAATATTTTTATTAAACACTTTCATTAATATGTATAAGTTAGTTCCAGTGGTAGAAAAACAATGAAGCTTTCATCATGTTTATGAAAGTTTTAATAAACATGATGAAACTTTTACTTTGAGTGTATGTTTCGTTTGAAAATAATCACCTCGAAATTCATAACAAAAATCTAATTTATTAACATTCTATCTGTGACCTCGGCTAATGCGTCATCCATGAGCATCTCTGATAACCACAAGTGTCTCCTCAGGTCACTGCTCTTAATATAACCAAACTCCCGCAGACTCCTGTCCACAGTCACAGACTACAAGTTCTGCGCTCACCATTAATGTTCGCAGAAGACAAGCTAAAAACCCTGCTAAGCGCCATTAAAGTGTTGGTCTCACGATGGTATACCGCATGAGGCCTTATATCCAAAATCCTACAAAATATCCGATCATAGGCATGTGATGCCCTAGTGGCTTTCCTGGTAATGGAAGCTAAATGCTGATTCCAGGTAAGGAATCCAAAGTGACTCTAAGATAACTAACAACATCGGATGAATCCACAGCCGTGCCATTAAGTACTGGCCGAGCTCCTAACTAAGACTAGTAACTTGAGGGTATGGCTCATAGCCTTTTGCATGCGGTGAGAAATTGTTCTCCGATCCCAACCATTGGAGACCATAGTAACCATATTTTCTAAGCCCAAAACCATTAGTTACTCAAGTAGCTCATCAAACACCACGTATGTTTAAAACTATCTGAATCTCTAAAAGGGTCTGCTTAGACGGGTCACTGTTAGTGAATGACTGTAATATCTTTGTCATTACCCAATTATTTCTCTCGCATATAAATCTATGCATTGTTTTTAGCTTAATACAACTAAAATTCCTTAACAAAATGCCAAATTAAATGTCACTCAAAACTCATTTTTTTGAATAACAAAAATACTATAAATTCTTTGGACATAATTTATACCCCAGCGGATGTGTCTTCAAACCGCCTTTCAAATTTGTGTACAGTTACTTCTAATAGAACGAAATAAACCGAAAAAACGTTATATGGATAATTTTTGACCCAGTAACGCCTGAGATGAGATTGGGCTGCTAAAAAAAAAAACACGGCCCCTTAAAGTTGTATTCTCTACAACAGATCCGAAGTCCATTAACATTGCCGGTCCGGTTCGGGATACCTTACTTGTAAGTTAAATCTCACTATAATTTTTGAATGCACCTCGTTTAAAATTTTATTCTATACAATCACAAATATTTCTTAACACAATTCAACCTAAACCAAGCAACCTACAAACTATTCTTCGTTAGTTGGAACATTTTTCATAAATTTTTTGATCGTCAATTAATGTCGAATATTTTATGAAATCGATTCCTTTTTATTATGATTTTGTTGTTTTTGTTAAGCAGAATAACACATATTCTGATATTCATTTGTACAAATGGTACCATTTCAATCCTTTTCAGATAAAGTTTTGCGGTTTTTATCGAGTTGGTTTGTCATAAGGAACAATCATTAAGTTTTGTATATTTAACAAGTTTATGGGGTTTGAATATTTCGTAGGAAGGCTGATTTAAGTTTTCAGTTCGATATTTTTTGTTCTTGTGTAGTGCAATAACACTGTGCAACAAAATTTGGGGTCACTAATTGCATTCTGAATGATAAACTATCAGTAGATCAAACCCTTAAATGGTTTTGAAAACTTAGCTCGGAATTTATTTTTATAGTCTCTTGAAGTTGAGCTTTTCCAGCATATTTTATTATTTTTTTAGTGTATTTCAATGAAATAAACGACCTAAGCTAAGATAAGATCATATATAAACATATACTCAGGTAGAAATTTGCCAACCGCACTGGCACACCACTTCTATTTTTGTATTATATTTCACACATTAAATGTGTTTTATTGTATATATTTTTCAAAATTAGTTGCATTTAAGGTATTTTGAAAGCTCAACATTTTTTGAATTACCAACGTTATGCCAATGCTCAAACCAACGGTTGGCCACTGTTATCAATCAGGTAACAGGACATTACTGTCAAGATTATTAATACTATGTTCTGCCAACGCATAACTGACCGTCGTCGACGCTTTGCCAACACTGTGCCGATTGTATTTTTCTTCCTGGGTATGATCATATATAAGCTTGAATATGATCATAAATGACCGGCTAAAAAAGTTGATGTATGATCATATATATTTTTTTATAACTAAAAAAACTTTGAAAATGAAAATTATTCAAGTTCGAGGCCATACTCTATATTTCTTTATTAGGATATTGTCCTAACAAATAATCTATAGAATTTGTTGTTTTCAAAGTTATTATTTGACCCTTTCAGGAATGTGTTGATAGATCTATTTCGGGAATTTTCTAGGTTCCCATCATCAGAACACGTTTTGAAAGCGGTAACAATACCATGCTAAACATCAAACATTCATATAAACTAGTTTACTCACTACATGAGAACTAATATATGAGCTTGAAGTTAAAGATTATAAACATTTTTAATCGACCTTTCTTAGTTTTTTATTTAAAATTTTTATTAGAAGTTTTTCTAATCAGGCTTTCATGGTCATGGTTTTCAAATGCAAATAAAAGATTATTTCATTTTTCAATCCGACGTTTCGTTGGGATTATTCCAACATCTTCAGGGATTTGATTTATTGAATATATAATCTTTTTGTCAAATTTACATTTAAATTTCTTTAATAAAATTGGTAAAATACGAACAAACAGTACGACATTGAACACAATATTATAACTAAAAATAAATGTAAAACTAAATAAAATAAAATATCACAGATTGGAACTTTTCTTAATGTATCTCACTATTTATTAGTGAGATTTAGTTATGAGATTATACCTTGGGAACTTTAATGTGAACTTACAGTTCAACAATTTCGTATTTTTATCTGTGAGGTTCTGTTAGAAAAAACTTATAATCTAAAATTTGTCCACAATCTTTTAATTTAAGTAACGGTTAACTATATTTCTATTTGCGCTTTATAAGGTTAACAATAATTACTAAAACACATTTTTTACTTGGTATGGGCTTTTTTGTTAAAAATTACAATGTTAAAAAATTCGTACAAACTTAATGAGATTTTAAAATAAGAGATAATTCGTTAATATTACGAAAATAATAAATAATAATTACGAAAAAGGTAACAAAAAATCTGCTTATTTTACTGATAACGAGAGTAGTTCCCGTATGTGTTACAAAAGTATGTGCTACAAAATAAGAACATGAATCAGAGTCCTTATGAATTAGATTAAGAACTAACGTTGTTTGAAATTGATCATTAAAATGGGTTCATAAAACTGATTGAACACACCATTTTTATATGTTTCACAATCTTTTCTGTAATTTTTTTAATTTTAAACAAATTTGTTACGTAAATAAAAACTATTTACGTGTTCTAATACATTTTTTTCTATTTAAATTTAATAAAAATTGAGTTAATATATTCGTCCATGTATTAGTCTTTGGGTATATGGAGTCATATGTCATACTTTCTTATATGTGAGTCCTTTTTGCATTCCATATACTTTCATATTTGCTAATATATGGCCATCTTTTGCGAATATGAAATAACATATACTTCCATATGTGTCCATATATTAGCACGTTTTGGAAATATGAAATCACATATGACTTCATATATGACAATATATGAGTTCTTTTTTAATATATGTAATCGCATATACTTCCATATAAGCCAATATATGAAACCTATATTTCCATATTTTTCCATATATGAACTTTTTTAACAGCCCAAGTAAAAAAAAATTATATGGGGCAATATCAAATTATATATAAATTAGATATGCGGTGATATCAAACTTGATTTGAAAAACGAGAACATACTAAAATACATAAAATGGTATCGAATTCGATACAACCGACACGAATTCGATGCAATTAGATAAAAATTTGTATAATTTAATGTATACTAACTACAATTTCATTCGAATTTTGTCCACATACAAATTATTGGGTATTATGTATCCACCCAGCAAAAAATTTCCAAAAAGGTAAGCGGGTTTGTAATCAAGCATTTTGGGCAGAACGCATTCCTTACTAGATTACCTACTCGATTCTTTTAACAGGGCGTGAGACTAAAATAATTGATTCTTTAGAATTGATTATTTTTTTTACCAGAGAACCATTTACTTTATATTTTTAAGAACTACATATATTTTTTAATAAGGAAATAGTTCCATTGTAAAACTACGAAGTACTTACACAAAAAAAAAATAAATAAATAGATCCCTAGAAAAAATAAGAAGTACTTACATTTAAAAAAAAGAAGTAGTTCCATAAGTAAATTCAACTTTTACTCACACGTGATTCTCCTAGGTCACTCAAATATAACGATCAAAACTCATACGGAAATAAAATCCTAAAAAGTGAAACATCGAATTGTTATGATAACATGGGTTTGTCATAATTTTGGAGCTATAAACCACGAAAATATAAATTTTTCAAAAAAAAGAACAATTCAAAATTGAAAAACAAAAATACGACTCACGCACAATCACCCTCGAAAAATTTTTTTTACACTCACTAACGTCAGTAATTTCAACTTCCACTCACAATTTTCTGCTCACGTGCGCTTCCCTAATTTATACCTAACCACAGTTTAACAAAATTTAGGCAACATGCAAGTTCTGTTTTTAGTATTATTTTCCTGCTAATAAAAATTTGTTTGAAAAAATATATGAGATAAATTCTTTAAAATTGTATGACTTCTTTTTTCAAAATTAAGAACAAGTATATGATTACTTCTTGAAAAAAGTATATGATTACTTCTTGAGTACAAAAAGTTATACATATAAGTTAATAACATTGTAATTTTCTATTAAGCAAATAATTACTTTGTTATTGAGTTCATGCTTTCTGGTTTAAATTTAAAGAATTGATTACAATACTATTTGCTTTTTTGACTTTATCGTTGGAATGAGTTTGGTATTGCAGTTACTAAATTTGGCAATGAGATATGTAAGCAAGTGTGGGCATCACCTTCTTTTTGGAATATGTAATTTTTTCCTGGGCAATTATGTATAATTTAATACTTTTGAATAAGATTTGATAAAAACAGTTCCTAGTTTTTCTCAATAATTGTATCAAATCATACATAACTTCATGAAATTTTAAAAATGATTACATGAAATTTGAAACAACTATTTCTAATTGTACCTTGTTTGTGTGATAACTAGAGATCTCACAAATATTGTATTAGGATACCGAATATTTACCATATAATTCTCATATAAATTTGATATTAAAGTACACTGTTCTTTAAACAGAGACGAAATTAAAAACTAGATTTTTCTCAATTTTTTAGATGAAAAATACAGTTTTTTTAAGTTTTTTTGTTTTAACCAAATAATTCTGCCTAATAGTGCAATCAAAACATGCTAAATATGACGAATACCGAATAGTAACCGAATATTCGAGACATCTCTAGTAATAACGTATGCAGTTGTTTAACATATTTTATGTTGAATAATTAATATCTAAAATCACTTAGAAATAATGTTGATATGGCAGCACATATAATTTAATGTGTCTTTATAGTGGACCATATATAATTATATCTGAGATTATTAAAACATATTAAAATTGTGGGTCCTTATTAATTTATATTTAATTTTGTATGCAACAATATATGGCTTTATCAAAAATTATAAAAATAATATTTTTATTATTGGTTCATATGTAGTAATATATAATTATATGAACATGTATGTTGAATTATATACGAGCGCATATATAAATCTATATTGTATATATAGTAATATATAATTATGTATATTAAGTAGAATTATATACAGGACCATAGAATATTTTAATTTTCCGTTGGTCTCATTAAGGATACTATTTCTTGTTGCACAGTGTAACAAAAATGTTATGTTAAAAAAAATAAAAACAATCTTCAACACCGCCAGATTAGCTTCAGTTTTGTAGCTAATTTCTGTTGAATATAATGAGTAGACCCATTTAATAAAAGAGTGTCGCCAAAATTCATATTATTACAAATTTTTATTTTCTTTCCTTAAGGAAAATACAATACAAATATTATTGATCTTTTATGATATTGAAAAAAAAAACAAAAATCTTAACTTTTGATTACAATTTAGCAGTTTTATCAACAGTGATTATCATTGTCATCATCATCAACATGTGTCGGTTTTATTCTTTTGTTTTTTTTTTTTTTTTTTGGAAATTTTTAATTTTCAACTCAAACCACACTTCTTTAATGGGGGGAATTTATTGATTATATGTCTGTTTGTCGCGTTTTTGTATCTGGATATTTTTGGTAGTTGAATGCATTTTGTGTATTTTTTTGTTACCATATTTAAATGATGATCAAAATCATTAAGAGTTTGGTTGATGTTTATCATCAAACGTGGCGCAAAGTTTCAGTTTCAGTTTCTTTTCTTCATTTCATTTAATTTGTTTCAACCATCGCAATGCATCGATCGTACAAACCAGTCAGTTGGCAGCCGAGTAAGTCCAGGGAGTGTGTTAATGATGTTGAAGATCATGTTTTACATGATATTTTATTGTCGTTTATTATCATTATCATTACGATCAGTCACACAAACATCTACAAATTGTAATAGTTCTAAAAAAAAAAATAAAAATGGACTGACGCCAAAGATTTTGTTTAGGATTCTTTTTCTTATCTTGTCCCTTAATAAAGTAGTAGTTATAGTGGCTAAAAGAGTAGAACTCATTAACATAATGTCTTGAATGTTAAAAAAAAAGTTTTTTAGTATTTGTTTCTATTTGAGAAGATTGTCCATAATTATTTTATGTTATTTTCATTAATATTGTGTATACTTATAAATTGAATACTTAAGTAGATTTTAGTTTGAACTTGATTATTTTTATGATTGCAAATTTATTTTTGTTCTAACGACTTTTTAATGTTTGATTTATTAGAATCTACACTGGGTCCAAGGTAAACTTATATTACTTTATTAGCAACACTCAGGCGCTGACCCATCCAACTTTTCGATTTGGGGTGGGAAATTTTTTCCTCAAAATTTTTTTACTTAAAATATTTTTTTGTATATGTCAAGAATATTTGGTCTTAATTTGATACTAACGGCATGCTTCTTCTTGGCCTAATTAGTATGCTTCTTCTATTTGTCAAACTTCTACACAGAGAGAATTTTAGTAGACGAAAAATAATAAAAACAAATGAAACTTTTCTTCACAACGTCAACGAAAACTTCTTACAATTAATGAAAATCTACATACTTTTTATGAAAGGAGTTTTTTTAAAGAAACTTCGTCATTAGGTGGATGAAACTTTTAATAATAAAATGATATTATTCATAAAATTTTATGAAAACTTCTTTAATGAAATGTTTCATTGGATCCAGTTGCAAGCCAGATGTTTTCTATTAATGAAGAACTAAGTTAGGCGTTTTCAAAGCACTTTTTATTTTTGCTCTATATTATTGTTGTTACTTCAACTTAATTTTATTAAGTAGTAAATTAAGTTTTTTTTTTTGTCGTTACATTACAAGTAAAGCTGATCTATTAATAGACCAAGCTAGCACTTTAAAACAGCTTGTTTTGTAATTTTAATTTAATTCTGGATTAAATTTAACAAAAATTAATTTAATATCGTATTCTACTCAAAAACTACACTCAGAAAAATAAGTTACCCAGCAAAACCACACGTTACCAAATCATGGGTAAAGTAATGTATCGCCATAGGGCTTCATGCATTACTTTACACGTTACTTCACTGATGAATTTTACAGGCGATGAGCCTTAAAGGAACTCATTACCTTGTAATGGGTAAAGTAACTGGTTACTTATATGGTTACATGGTGGGAAAGAGTAATGTGTATATAAATAGATTTTCATAAAAAAAAATGCATCAAAATTATTTTTTTATAGATATTTTTTTTTTTTTTTAATTAAATAAATAACTTTTTTTTTTATTAAATAAATAACTTGGTCATGCTGGGACTCGCACCTGGGGGTCTCTGGTATTTAACAATTAGTTAGGCGAGAACTCTATCGATACATACAATATTTTATTGCTTAAAATGTAGATGAGTTGCTGTGCTTCGTGTTTTCGTTCGTGATATCAAAAATATACACCTTACCATTACGCTTACAAACAATCACAAAGTAATGTGTCTATAAATAGATTTTCAAAAATATATATTAATAATTAGTTTACGTTTATAATTCATGCATTATGTAACTGATGATCGGTAAGTCATTATTTTATGTTTTGAAGTAATGTAAAATGTAATGAGGGGTCATTACAAGGTAATCCATGAGTGTTCAATTATCGGTAACTCATTACTTCTTGTTGGAAAATAATGATACAGGTAAGGAGTACACATTACAAGGTAATGCATTACTTTATCGCACCTATTACCAAAGTTTTGCTGGGTAGTAGAAAAGTTAGTCAAAGATCTTGTAAATTAGGTATACTATTTTTCAGCAAATTTTTTGCAAAATTATGTTTTAAACTAAAATTTTAGTTATACTTAGTCAGTACTTAACTGTTTTGAACTAATGTTTTACGAATATTTTACTAATGTTTTACTAATTTATTTTGCTAAAAAATTTGTGCTGATTAGCACATCAATAGTGTGAACGACAACCAGATTAAAAGTTATACGCAGAATGAATGAGATGTCAAGATGTAGTAGTGACAAGGAAAATTATGCTAAAAAGTACAACTCTAGTAAGACACATAAAAAAGATCAACCATGGAAGATTTTGTATCTGTTTTTCATACATAAAACAAAATTGTGTGTGTAGTCAAATTGAGTGGTCAAGTTGCAACCAAATATACAACAGGTAGACAGAAACATTTTTATGTTTCCTTTTTCTTATTGCAAAAATGGTTGTATATGTTACATTTTGTTATTTTTTCGTTTCGTTTCTATAATTCTCTGCGGTATTAGCGTTCCTTTAAAATATAGCATTATTGAGACAACCATTGATGTAAGTAGTTGAAAGAAAATTTTGTTTATGTTATGTATAATTATTTCTACATATTTTGCAGATATTACATTAATTGATGTCGTCAATGTGGGAGTATGAAAATTTTTATATTTTGTAACGTATTGTAAATTATTTTAAAAAGAATCACAAAAATATGTTTTATGATTTTCTGCAAAATAAATTAACTAAATAAAAATTTTCTACAAATTTTTGAGTTTTTTTCATTCTACTAATATTCAGCAAAAATTTTATTAATGTGTTGCAAGGGTTTTTTAATTTCTAATCCACTAAGTTTTAGCAAAACTTTTGATGAATCTACTAATTTTGTTGTTAAAAATCAGCTCGCTGATTTTCAGCAAACGGTTTTGCTGACATTAGCAATTTTTTTGCAAGCATCCTCCTGACTAAATTTTTGCTGACTCAACAAAATTGTTTGCTGATTTTACTATAGTATACTAAACTATACTTTATTTGAGTGTACATTAGTTTAAAGAAATATTTAAAAAAAATATTTTTTTTTTGATTTTTCATATTAGTTAATCTAAAGATTGTTAAACGAATGTTAATTTTGTTCGGTTTGTTCGATATGTTTTTATAACATGGTGTGAAGGGTTTGCTTAAATAGAAGAATTAGTGGGCATTTAACCCAAGAGGGAGCCGTAGAGACACCTGATGAAAAGATTCGTATCTAGGAAAATTAGATGTTTTCCAACGGTTTTCTCCATATGTTGTAAACAAATAATTATCAATTTATATTATGGATTTGATATTTTGATCTTAAACCGAACAAAATTAACATTAGTTTAACAATCTTTGCATCAACTAATATGAAAAATCGAAAAAAAAAATATTTTTTTTTTAAATATTTCTTTAAACTAATGTAGTTTCAGAGTAGAATACGATATTAAATTAATTTTTGTTAAATTTAATCCAGAATTTTAATAACCAATATTTTTTTTATAAAATTCGGAACTTCAAATTCGGAATTTCACATTTTCAAATGGAAATATCTAGAAAAACTATAAGAGATGCTGTAATGTTGAATATATTGTGTCAACAGAGATCTGGCTTGAATATAGTGCATTTTAATGCTAGAAGTCTGAATGGGTTAAAACTTGATTATGTTAAATCAATTTTTGAAAATTCAAAGGTTGATGTGTTTTGTGTAACTGAGACTTGGTTTGATGTTGACATTTCTGATAGCCATTATATGGTAAGTGGGTATAATCTCTTTCGGAAGTGCAGAAAAAGTGGAAGAAAGGGTGGTGGTGTTGCCATTTACTGTAAAAATAATCTTAAGGCTAAACTTATTAGTAAATCTAAAGATTCTGACGTGGAATTCATCAATGTTGAAATGTTGATACTGTGACAAAGATATTGGTTTCATGTGTATATAATCCAAGTAAACATAATAGCTTGGAACCATTTTTTGATGAATTTAATAATTATTTGATTGAATATGATCACTATATCACCTGTGGTGATTTTAATGTGAACCTATTGGTGAATGACGGTTTTAGTGAAACACTAACTGATTATGCGAATTCAGTAGGTCTAGCGATTGTAAACCACCGGGTGCCAACTCGTTTTTGCACCAATGTTGAACCAAGCCTTTTAGATTTGTTTTTATTATCTGACGCTAGCCTTTTGTTGTTAATTGACCAGTTTTCGTTTGTCTCGGATCATGATCTCTTATTCTGTACAATCGATGTCAATTTTAATAGAAATGAAACATCAAGACTTATTACTTTTCGAGACTACAAAGCCATAAATTTTTCTACGCTATTTTTTGAGTTATCTACGCTGAATCTAACGGACTGTTGGTATCGGTCTACAGTTGATGAGAAGCTGAATTCTCTACTTTCAACCTTGCAGGATGTTTACAATAGACATGTACCCATACGCAGTTTTTATGCTAAAAACTGCTCGTGCCCTTGGTATACTGCAACGGTGAAGCAGGCTATTCAGGAACGTAATCACTGTTATGATAAATGGAAAAAACACCGATCGTCTTTAAACAGAGCTCAATACACAAGAGCCAGAAACAAAGCTACTCTTGTTGTTCGGCAGGCCAAGACTGCATACTTTGCTCGAAACTCGATACCTCATTACCAGCTGGCCAGTTATGGCGCAATATAAGGAACTTGGGTGTCCATTCGCGGGGCTCATCAGAGTGTTCCATAGATCCTGATGAACTGAATGATTATTTTTGTACACTTGATACTGATCCTGCTAATGACATAGAATTACAGTATCCATTATATAATGGCAATACCTTTCAGTTCAGTGTTGTTTCTGAAATTGATGTACATAAGGCGGTTATGAATATTCGTTCAAATGCAGTGGGGGAGGATGGTGTGTCTATTCGTTTTTTGAAAATTGTATTACCATATTTCTTAGGGCCTCTCACACACATCTATAATCATTGCATTACGACCTCAAGCTTCCCTATGTTATGGAAAATTGGTAGAATAATTCCTGTTTCGAAAACTAGTTGCGCGTTATCGCCTAATGACTATAGGCCAATTAGTATTTTCTCTGTTTTGTCAAAATTTTGGAACGTCTTCTGTCTAAGCAAATTACGGACTACATTGATACAAATTCTCTTTTATCACCTCTTCAGTCTGGATTTCGTTCTGGTCATAGTTGCACTACGGCAGTCTTGAAAGTTATTGATGATTTAAGACCTGAATATGACTCAGGCAACCTTTCATTTATGTGTATTACGTGTGTAAATCACGTAATACTTTGTAAAAAGTTAAAAAACTTCTTTGGGTTTGCTGATGCTTCAGTGAGTCTTATATGGAACTATTTGTCAGGACGATCTCAAAAAGTGGTTGTAGGTGAGAGTGAGTCCTGCTTAAGAAGTATATCATCTGGTGTTCCACAGGGTTCTGTTCTTGGACCGTTATTATTTTGTATGTTTGTGAATGATGTTTTTACTGTATGTAAAAATGCTAGGGTCCATGCTTATGCTGATGACATACAGCTATATGTTTCCAATCGCGTTGGTCTTTTAGAAGATTCATGCTGCCGTTTAAATGAGGATTTGATGGATATTGTTGAGTGGGCGAGAAGAAATAAATTAACACTTAACCCTCAAAAATCAGTTGTTTTACCAATTAGTAGATATGAAATAGATTTTAATCAATTTCCAACAATTTACCTTGGTAGTACTGCACTAAAGTTTATTAGGAAGGCAAAATATTTAGGGTTCCATATTAACTCAAATTTGACGTGTTGTGACCATATAAATAATGTTATACGTAATGTATTCCTAGCCCTTAGGAATTTGAGATTGTCTTCAAGTTTTACGACGGTCGAAATCAAGCGAAAACTAGTAGTCCAACTAATTCTTCCTCATATTACGTATTCGGCTGAAGTATATAGCAAGATGGACTCGCATTCCTTGCATAAGCTTCAGGTATCGTTTAATAATGCAACAAGATATGTTTACGGATTGCGCCGATTTAGTAGAATCTCCTTCTATAGAAAAATGATTCTGGGCTGTGATTTGGTAGATTATTTACGCATGAGAAATTTATTGTTTTTGCATAGATTACTCTATAAGAAAACTCCTTATTATTTATATGATAAGATTGTACATGGGTGGTCACCGCGATGTTTTACATTAATACCTCCGACATATAATTATCTTAACACCAGCAGATTTTTCTTTGTTAACGCCATTTATCTTTGGAATTCTTTACCTTTAAATTTAAAACTCATAACTAGTAAAAACAGTTTTAAACACTCTCTTTTTAATTATATTGTTAGAAACATCTAAATCTTACATTGCCATTTCCTTTTTCTCTTATTTTCTTCTTTCAGTTACTAGTAGCCAAATTTTATAAAAAAAAAAAAAACTATTTTATTTTTTATTATTTTGTTTTTATTATTTAATTTTTTTTTTCAAAATTACCTATTTGTTCAAACTTATTATGACTTTTTATAAACTATGTTATTCTAACTAAATATTATTATTATGACGCATATTATGTAATACTTTTTGGACTGTAAAAGAATTTTATTCTTATTGTCCTTATAATGATCTCAAATAAATTAAACAATTAAAAAAAAAAAAAAAAAAAAAAAGATAACAGATTCCACATATGTTAATTTTATAAAACTAGGATACGAAACGCAAAATGGCAAGTACTCAAATGTGTTAATGCAAAAAATGAACTACTTCAACGTCAAAATTTAAAATATTACGTCACATATGCCTATTCAAAATTTCGTTGTAATCGGGCCACTAAATAAGATAAATCCCACTGTGCGATGACACTGATTGTTAAGTCAATTGCAGAAACCACCGCAATAATCACAATCATTCAATTTTCTACTCTCTTTTGCATAAATAACACACACTTTCTATATTTGTACAATGAAATCCCCCAGATGACGTATGATACGCCTTTACAACAGGTCTAAATATTTCATAAAGGACTATTTCTTACTATTTATAATCAAGCACATGGAAATGATACATGTTATTCTTTAAATAGAAATCCAAATATAAAATAATAAATACGAATTGTAAAAGATTTATAAATAAACAAATAAAAAAAATCTGACGAAGAAAAAATATTCATGGCACTTTTTTTATATATTTTTGGTTTACTGCGTGTGCAAGTCTTTGACAAGCACGTGTCTAAACGTCGTTTTACGCGGACGGTAACACACTTCATAAATTTCTCAAAAATATAATAAAATACAAATATAAAAATTGTATGGCAATGATATAGAAACAGTTATTATTACAGTTATGATTGTTATATTTAGAAATGAAAAAGAAGAAGACGATACACAAAATTGTTCGCAGGAAAAACGAAATAAAGTCAAAAGTGCGTTTCCTGCTTGGCATAGAAATGTTGGGTGGGTGAGTGTTTTGATGGAGTGTATGAAAGTGGCAGACAGGATTTCCATTTTTAACCATTGCAGTTATTTCTATTTATTTATTTATATTACAGTTATTATTACAACCAGCCAACATACCGTCGTACAACCTAAAAACACGTTGTTTGAGACACCCTTCATTTTTTCCGTTTGTTTCACAATGATACGGCTGCTGATGATGGTGATGATGGTGATGATGGTCTTGTTTAAATAACTGTCTTACGGAAGTTAAACCCATAATCATTATGAACAGCTACAAAAGAAAATAATGAAACTTTAACAATATTTTATATTTGACCTTATTGTAGGAGTTGATGTATTGATATTCTTGGTCCATTTGTGACATTTTACTGAAACTATCATCATTCACTTTTCAAAGTTAAATATCTACAATAAATCGTTACCGCGGGAACCAATTTTCCCGAAATATCAATTTACACACAAATTCGGCAATAAAAACTTTTTATGGTAAAATTGGATAACCGCTGTAACTAACGTCGAACAAACCTTATATGAAAACAAAATTTTAAAGGATTTTAGTGAATTTTGTGAAAGACGGCTGTTTTGCATCTTATAGTTTAACATTTTTATAAGTAACATTCATACATGGAAAATTATTTGACTTTAAAAAGTGTGACGATAATAGTTTATTTTATAGAAACGGTAATAATTTCAAGAAAATCTGATATCCTATTATAAGGCATATACAAGAGTCTTCCACTGGGGCATACTCAGATCGTGATGCCATCGATCTAGTGCAAGGTGTTCTTTTAGAAAAGTTCAGGTAATAGAAGTTAATATTTCTAAAAGTTATTTGTAGAGGAGGATTGAGGCAAACAAAATGTAATGGACAGTAATACTCTATTTACGCAAATTTAAGCATTAGCAAGTGGGTAAAAATGAGTTCTTGATTTAAGGGACAAGAAGTTTAATTTTTGGCAAACGCAATGAAGAGCAAGGGTGTGATCTTGGTTTAAGCGTTACTCACACCACGCAAGTATCTAGCCGAATCACTCATATATCTCATATAATTCGTCCAGCTTTGTTTTACCCGAAAGCCCTGTGGCTAGCGCCAATAAGAGCTGCACACGCACAAATGTAGTGATATATCGTATCTTACTTTCCAGTTGTTCTGCAACTGCGGCAGCCCGAGTCTGCCCCCTTGCTAACCAGTTATCCAATAACCCGTCACTACATTCTAATCTCCTCTCTTATCTTAGAATGACCCTTCTACTACTACTAAGAACAATTTGGTCCGTTTTAAATCGTACTCCGTACTTCCTAAACCGTTCCACCTACCCCTTATTTTAGCAAGATAGTGCGTGGATATTCCTCAGTTAACTGCCTTAAACTGACATAGCTAATGATACATTAAACACAGAACCTGCCGGTGTCCTATGTTCAAAGACCCATTTAAGAGTTATATCGAAAAGACAGCCTTTAAAAAGGGAGAATATTATCAGTTTAGAGTCCAAGTAAATGGGGGCTGCTTGTAGACTAAAATGCCAATGTTCCCACATACTCCCTTTTGAAGTAGTGAACTGCTAAATGACAGGACTTCTCAACCTCCCCAACCTCTCTGAGTATAAACTGGACCCCAGAACATCTTAGAGCCTTCGTTGTAAACCTTATTATGAAAGTGGCTCGTAATATTACCCCCATCCAATCCCCCCTGTAAATGAATTCAACCTTAAATGGCATGTCTAGGTATATGAGGGGGCAAAAGATCCTAAAGTCTTGCATGTCCGTGAGGTCTTGTTCTCTAAGGTTGCACTATTACAGTTAACGCGGAAATCTAAAGACCGGAATCTTAGTCATCCTATTGAAAAGTATTAGTTATGTTTAGCTCGGATTCACTCAAAAGTTTCGAACAATTGCAAGTTGTGATTTTTTACCACTAAATATGATATTCGGCCGCTACGTTTCTTACCATTTTCTTATCTTTTATCTCCTCTCTTATCTTATATCCTAGTTTCATCGAAATCTTGAGGAAGCATACAACAGAGTTCAATGGCTAGTCTCTAGTCACTATAAAACTAACTGCTATAGGGTGTTCGAAACATACTCTAAAACTCTTCCGTTCATATTTTATTTCTTTCTTGTTTGCATTGGTCTTCAGTTTATACTTAACGGAAGGATTTTTAAAAATTGTCGAAAAAGTTTGTACAGTGAAATAAAAAACCGCAAACAATATGGGCAATGTAATATGCAACTCATACATCATAAACTTCAATATATGACGAATTTCAAAACTTTTCGACACTTTAAGGTAAACTATTTACAAAATTCTTTATATATACTCAATTCCATGTACGCCAAGAATAACCTTATGTGTATATGCTAGCCGATGTTTAACGCTTTCCCTACCTTTTTAAAAAAATATAAAAAATATGACAATGCAGTAAAACTATATATTTTTGTTTATATGTATATAAGAACTAGGATCGTGGTCGTTGTAAGAAAATCATCATATGCATAAACTGTTAATCAGGGCAATATAGTCGCGATATTTGGTAACGATATTTTGTAAACTTTTTTCTTTCAAATTTGTGGACCCCAAACAAAAATCTGTTTCTAATCTAACATGTTTGCTTGCAAATATAATTATGTTTGCCTGTAAACATATCGTTACCTAAAATTAAAAAGGGTGTATTTAACATATTTAGTGTTTTACAGGAGAAGCAACAAACTTCCACAAATATTTTATTAATTTCGTTAATAAAACTGATAGTTTTAATTATAGAACCAAAAAATTTTGTGGACAAATGTAGTTCGATTCAGTGCTTCATAATCACATAACACTACTTTAACCAAAAAAATGCAATGAAACTAAAACATATAAGATTCTAACTAATTTACAAAACCGCTATTTTTATTGTATAAGTCCAAAATATAGTGTATGTATGTAATAATCATCGAAAAAATGGGTTTTAGAAACTTTGTTAGTTAGGCCCTTTAAAATTTAGGTGACGATATATATGTTTGGAACTAGTGAAACACGTCTGCCTGCAAACATATATATGTTTGGCTGCAAAAATATATGTTATTATAAGTATGTTAACATGTCCCAAACATAATATTTAAAAGTTTTAAAATGCAAATATATCTCTGTTAAGGTGTGAAAATTTTAATCATTGTAAACACATATATAATAAACTGCAAACATATTTTTTCTGTGTGCACATGCAAAAAGTCGGTTAAAGGGTTAAGCATGATAAATCCATTCACGTTAATTATTTATCTTTAATGGCGTAAAAATTATGGCGTTTTAAGTTTCAACCAAATTAAAAATATTAAAATTATCGTTTTTGCTTGGATTTAATTAATGTTTCATTGCATTTATCACATTTCAATATATATAAATATATATAAATATATATAAATATATATAAATATATATAAATACATATAAATACATATAAATATATATAAATATATATAAATATATATAAATATATATAAATATATATAAATATATATAATATATATAAATATATATAAATATATATAAATATATATAAATATATATAAATATATATAATATATATAAATATATGTAAATATATATAAATATATATTACACTACAAAAAGTATAAAAATACACGAAAAAAGTTGTTGGGTCTACTTATTGGCAGGAAATTTTTTTTTTAATAAGTATACTTTTTGACAGGCACGTAGCTAGGAATTTGGTTCGGGGGGGGCTTTTCGATTTTTTATTTTATTTATTTATAGCTTTTTTTTTTTTTTTTTTTTTTGCTACATTTTTACATACACGTAATGGGCAATCATGTATTAATAATAGAAATCGCTTTCTCAGGTCATTTTGAAAAAAAACCTCCCGCAGAAAGTGCATTTTCTTAAAATGCATTTTTTACTTATTGTGTTCATTATTTTTGCGAATTTTGATGTCTATATCGCGAAACAACGCTTTAATCTGTTTGATCACAATCCGCGAAACACGTCAAATTTGAAAACGTTTGTGTACTTTAAGTTGGATATGCATCGTTATTGTCTAATTACGTTTAATTTTTAGCTAAATATTAATTTTTAGTTTAATTAAATAAAAAAAGGATTATGCGGAAAACTTTTTGAAAACCGCGAAAAATAAAATTGCGTAACTTTATATTTTTATGTGCTAATATACGTCTAGGGTAGCTAAAACTTGATAAATGTAAAAAAAGTAAAAAAGTTTCAACTTCTAATAACCCGATTAAAATTAATATCAATCTTTATATAATCATACGAAATTAAATATGAGTCTTAATACAGTTTTATCCGAGAAATGGGCATAATAATTAAATAACATCCAAATAATGACGCGATACAATTTAGTACGATTTTATATAGCGGTATGAATTTATTTCTAAACTGATACTGATATATATAAAATAAGCTATAGTTGTATCCGGTTTTTGATTTTAAAACGTCATGAAAATCTGCAATATCTGTTAATCCTTTTAGACTTTAGCCACTTGCAAAAGGTTTACAATTTTATAATTTGTAACAAATTCCATAGCATTTGGAAATTTTATTATATTCAAAAATAATATAATGAAAATAAAGATTTTGTGGAATTCATTAACTTCACCATTGAATAAAAAACACGGAAAAAAACGTTGAAACTAAATTTATAATTTTACATTGAAAAAAATCTTAGACTAAATTAAGAACTCATAATGTTACAAATGAAACAAATTCTTTTTTAGGGTTAAGAACCAGAAAGAAATCAATTCAAAAAACAAAAATTGGGATAAATTTTTATGCAATTAATTGTACTATTGTATTGATATTGATATTGACATATATACATCCAAAATATAATTGACAAATTTTCTATAATTGACAAATTTTCTCTGCATGGGGTAATATACAATTTTATCTAAAATAAAATTGTGTTTTTTTAAATATGATATAATATCAACATATATATCATTTTGCAATGTCTAGCTAGGTATATAAATATAACGTAGTTATTAATTGGATTAGTTTTAGCGTATTCTAAATGCAATATAGAATTATACTCAACTATATATGACACCATATTAATTTTTTTCTACGAAATTAATTTTAAATATAAATTTATATAATTATGTCCGGACTTATTTAAAAACAGTGTTAAAATGCTTGAGAAAAAAACACATTTTGAAAAACATTTTGACACTATGTCGTGGACCCCGGCTGCCACTTATTTGAATTATTTTAACAAATTATTTACTATTTTTTCCCCTTTTTTATATATCCGACTTTTTTTAAGATTGGAGGCTATACTTCATGTCTTGTATTAAAAAAATCGTAAATTGTACAAGCAAGCGTGATTGTAGTCTGAAAGAAAGAATAATAAAGAAAAAATATAAAATTGGAAAATTTAAAAGTATACCTGACATCGCCTAGGTCTTATTTAAACTAAATTATGTATTTCGAATTCACTTTGATTTATATTTTGGACAATTTCAAACGCTTTTCAAATTGTCTTTAAGCAATTTTTTAAATAAAAACCCTTTAAAATGTCAAAAAAAAAACTACATCGTTATAACACAAATACTGGTTTAGCTGCTTGATTTTAAAATGTCGCATTTCAAGGAGCGCCGACCGAAATTTGTTTACATTTAGTTTACAAAAAAATTGAGAAAAATTGAGTCACATTGAACCACGTTAACACATTATGCATATCGATCAAAGTTTGAGGCTTAAATTTGTTTCGAAAAATTAAAAAAAATATGGTCTCTGTGTGAGGAACACAGAGTAGTATATATCGTAAAAAAATACGGAAAACTATGTTACCAAATGCGTGCGTAGCAAACCAAATTTAAATAAAAAGATTTCACTGTAAGTAAAGTAACGACTTTTACGGCACAAATAAACTTAATTTTGAGTCTTAGTGGTATCTACATTTTAAAAGATTATGTCAAAATACACAGAAAAAATCATTGTCAAAAAAATTTCAATTAAACTTTTCTTCGATTTCAAACTTACTTTCAATGAACTGTTTAATTTAAAATGAATTTGGTATAAAAAATGTTCAGTTTTTATATCGTATAATAACAACATTGAAACAAATGCAAAAACTTTAAAAAATCGCCAAAATTAAAAAAATCGTTTAAAGTAGAAAATTCGCGTTTCTTTAATTTTGGTGATTTTTTTTAAATTTTTTTCGAATTTTGGAGTTTATTCTGGGAGTTTTTTAAATGTCTGCAATTTTAAGGATTGCTTTTTAAATTTTGGAAATTTTTTTTTTCAAATTTTGAGATTTTTTCAAATGGTCTCGATTTTTTTAAATTTTGGGCGATTTTTTTACAATTTTGGTGATTTTTTTTAAATTTTGTAATTTTTCCCAATAGTAAACAATATTTAATTAAATTTTTAATAGGTGTGAATAAAACTATATGTAATTGAAAATAATATTAATTAGATACAAATTATTTTAGTTGTTACTACAATTGCATCAACACGACTGAATTCAGTAAAACTTTTGCTGAATCAACAAATATCTTAATTAAAACTCAATTTTAGTTTTTTCTGTGTAGACATATTTAATTTTTAGTTTGCATTGCCTCAAACAATTTTTATTATATTTTAAGTCTAAGACTTCGAAATCTCTTATGAAATGATTTTATTTATTGCTTTTTGTCGAAAATCAACTCAAACAATGAAAAATCGAACATTTGCAGGCGATGTTTTCTAACGAAATTTTAAGATTCGAATCATATAAAACTATTTCCTATTTGATCCAAGTCAAAAATAATTATTTTCATATTAAATTTATCAATAACATTGTTACTTTCTAACGAATTGTATTAAGTTTTTAAATTTGTCAAATCATTTCGGGGGGGGGGGCTCTAGCCCCCAAGCCCCCCCCCCTAGCTACGTGCCTGCTTTTTGAGGTTATGAAAATTTTTTATCTCCATAAAATTTAAAGTCCTTACATTTTTTTAATGCCCTTTCGATTAGTATTAAGCTTATTAAAATCTTCTATTTGATGTACGCTTTGGCGGAATTCATACAGCGCATAAAAATAAAATTTCGCAAAACTTTTAAAAAGTTCTTAACATTTTTGGGTTTAAAAATTTGAAAATTCCTTTTTGACTCGGAGTTGCTGTTTACAAAGTAACTCAGTTATCGCAATACGCTAGCCAATTTGAAATACAATTGTGAATGTCATACGCAAAGAGATACATTTTCAAAAAATCTGCGCTAAAGTTTGTGATTTTCGTAGTACTGTGCTGACATCAACTTGGAATACCTCGAACTGCATAAAAAGACACCATTTTTAAATACTGTTCTCAAAACTCAATTCCATTGAACGGCGCAAAAGCCCTATAAAAAAACAGGGAAAGCTTAAAAACAGGAGAATTTTGGTTTCTCTTATAAACCATTTTACACCTTTTCACCAAGAACAATATGGAAATTAATTTTTTAGTGACACCATTTTGCATTGGTTAGCAAAGAAATAAAATAAATAAAAACCCTTGTAAGTTCAAAGTAAATTTTTTTCATTTTTCGATTTTTAAATAGCCATTAATTCCTTGCATTCCATATATTTTAAGTATTGACAACCTAACCCTGTCCATCGTTCCTTTCAATTCATAAAACCTTGAGAAATAGGAGGCATCTGAAGTCAGTTGCAGTCATCTGAACAGGTGTCGAAAATTTTTGAATTAGCTCATATATATTTTGGTGGTGGGTAGGTAAGGTACAGGCCGAAACGAAGACGTAAAACTTAGAACAATGATGGCAACACTTGCCACAATTGTAATGCAAACAAACAAACAGACGAAAAAAAGTTGTGAACTTCCTCCCCTAAAAGTGAACTAGAGTTTATTTTCGTCGTCTTCTTGTTCTTCACAAACAGATTTGAAAAATATGAACTACGCACGCCGCAATCAAATCATATGTTTGAATAAACCCCAAGTCAAGAAGAGTCGAGGCAGTGGTAGTTGTTGTTGTTGTTGTTGGTGAAGTTGTAGTAGTAGAAGTCGAGTAGAGTAAAGAACTGCCAAGGTTATGATTTATTTAACTTTTTTAATTGACTTTTTCCTTTACTTTTTTTCTCTTGTTGTTGCCATTATTGGCTGGGTGGCAGTTATGTCTTTCAAAGACTTTTACAGTAGGCTGGTAGTTCTATATTTGTGTGTGTGTATGTATGTGCATGTGTGTGTCAGTGTTAAAGGCAGGATCTTTTAGTAAAACTTTATTTCATTTAGTTTGTTGTTGTGTATAGACTGCGTGTGAAAGGATAATAGCAGGGCTTTAGCGCCTTTATTACGCATTCACTTGCCAAGTAGTTCTTTTCTTCTTCTACTACTCCTTGATTTCTATTCTACAAAAAGGGAGTTGTTGTATGGCAGCAGTTTATGGGTATTTTTTTTACTTCTTATTTTGGTAATATATTGTAAATATGAAAGTATGTTTGTATCAATTTGGGTTATCCTTGCCACGTGATTTCTTATTTTTTCAACTGTCTTTAGTCAGCTTTTTTTTTTTATTTTTTGGTCGTTAGTTAAATTTTTCGTTATGATTTATGTTTTGGCAATTGTTGCTTTAATTGAAAGTTTAATCGATTTTCTTTTAGGATTTAGTATTTAGAAAGATATTGCAGTTGGTAAGGGTTTGGGGTAATGGAGTTTACATAATAGTTACTTTTAACTTTAAACTGAGATAGACACTGCATTCTCGATTGTTATAGTTATAATGACTTTCCAAAAGATTCGGTTTCTGCATTTGATATGATAATCCCCTAATTTTGAGCTCCTTTCCTATATCCACCGAAATTTCTTTCTATAGGCTCTCAGACTGTGCACGACATTCAGATACCGGATACTTAGCGTGCTGGTAGCGCGAATTATAGAATGCGTACTATGCTCTGTTTGAAATACATTATGTGCTCTTTCTTGTTCCAATTGCGGATGTCAACTTAACACACACTCCACAATGCAAACGTTGCAATCGAGTATTGGCGGTATAAGTCCGTTCTGCCTAACATATTCTGACTAAACTACACTTAGAATACTATGTAGGTAAAGACCACTGCAAATGAGGTTAAAAACAAATGAAATTTCACTTAAAGAAAGGACGACTTACATTTCTGTAAATTCAACTAGCATTGTCATTTGTTTTTTAATGTTCAAAAAATGAACCACAATTGTAGTAAAAATGAGCCACATATGTTAGTAAGAAATAAGCAAACAACTGTAAAACATGAATGTAAAATCTTAAAACAGTAATTTGATGTGGTTTGTTTTTTTAAATGAACGACAAGGTTAGTAAAAAATTTGATTTGTTCTACAAATGACTGACTGACAGAAGTTCCCTGAGTTTAGCACTATTGAACTCGCCTTAACCCATTAACAGTTTACTCCTGATTCTCCATAATTTTGACAAATATTCATAAAGTTCTTATTTTATGAGTTTAAGGATTTTTTCAAACATTACCTCATAATTGAAGTAAAAAGTGGAAAAATACCCATAATTGTGGTCGTTGCACCACAAGTTCTTTTTGTGTGAATATTGTTCATAACATTAAATATTTATAAAAAACTGTATGAGTTCGTAACATCTGAGAAAAATATCCTTAGCAGGCCAAGGCAAACCTGTGGAGCATACCTTTGCCATGACTTATATAAATAGTGCCGGTGGCCTTCTTTACATACGGTGAAGAAGCTCTAAAATGGACTTTTAAGCACCTGACCATATATGGGAGTTGTATTCCAACTTTGGTATGCTGGAGGTTGTATAAACAGTAATAAGATCAGAACGAGAAATAGTTCTTGTACCGTTTAAGAAAGCCACTACACTTGAATGCCACTTTCGACATTTTAATGACTTGATTTTTCCAGCGGACATAACATTAAAATCTCATGGCCCTATGGGTCAACAAACATAAAATCGACTCCACTCAGATATTGCAATTCGGTTCTGATTGATTGTATCATTTATAATATGCTCTTAATTTGCCTGTCATCACCCTGTTAATTTGCCTGTGATCAAAGAAATCTGAATGACAAATTTTGCTGTCATCGTCAAAAGATTAGGTCGAATTGCTAGTTTATCTGATTTTGAGTCGTCTGGGGATTCGATACAAATGGATGTCCTGATTCCTCTGGTGGAGCAGTTAGGTGTGATTTTGGATATATTGGATAGGGAACTAAAAGGCTGATGCCCAGCTCAATACGAAAGAGGACTCTTCTAGCTTTTGATAAGCGGACTTTATAAGCGATATTTTAACTACCAGGACAACATTAAAAAGACAGTACAGCATGTGATTGCCCAGAATTGATTATGTTAAAATGAATCCTTGAAGATTTACACAGTCTCCGTGACTTATCTGTTTCCGGTTTCGCGGAGTTTTTGTGAAAATCCGGATGATTTTAAAACTAAATTTTTCATGGCGATGTGAGGAGACACTAAGAACGAAATTCAATCGAACACATTACCTCAGAGTCAAGCGGGTTCCTATTCAACTTCACCAAATCTTATGGAATACCGAAAAGAAAATACATATACACTAAATCCTATCCTACTCAAATTTAGGTAATCTAAATCTACGACCTGATATCCTCATCATCATTAAATTGAATACATTGTGAACATGTTTTCATTTGGTTTCTTTTGTAGTTCGTTAGTAAGATTTGTTAAATTCATGTTGTCGAGATACAATTGTTTTGATAAGTGTGTAATCAGTGCGACAACTACTTGAACAAGTTGGAATATAAACGTAGTAACAACGACAACAATAGTTAAATGATTATAATATGGTAAAAATGTTTTTATCATTTTCATTCCATTCATTCATTTTTGTATTTTTTTTGTTGGCCACATTTATAGTATAATATTCCTCACTATCGTTTGGGGCTGTGTGACCAGAGTGTTTTGTTTTTTTTTTGCCAACTTCAAGAACACTTGGTCTATGTTTAGTTGCTCCTTTTCATTGTTCCATGTTGTTTAACAAATGAATTGAATTGTTTTGTTGCCTGCACTACGAACTTTTGGTATGCAATCGTTGAGTGAAATAATAGCAGCAGCAGTAAATATCCAGTCAGCCATTCAGTCTGTATAATTTTTGTCATTCAATTTACTTTTGGGGGTTTTCAACACTTTTGTTCAACATTTTGCAAATTAGTCAAATTGCCACAACAAACTACCGCTTTTGTTAACTTAATTCAATTATTTAATGAACTGTATGCAATAGCAAGAAAAAGTTGCCGACAACATTGTTTAGGTTTAATGTTGTGTTCAAGGAGAAACATGTGTATAGAGTTACATTATTTTGGTTGTTGTGTAATCATGGAATGCAATTAAAAAGTAGTTGTTATAACGATATTGTGGTGTAATACAAATTTGTTGCATTAGAAAGCAAATAATAGCTCTTCAAGAGTTAAAAAAATATCTTTTTAAAGTTGACAAGATTTGGGAAAAGGATTAATCGATTTTCGATTTATTCTTTTATTGCACAAAAGTGGTATCGCTTAGCCCAGTTATATAAGAAGTATGTTGTTGATACTGCATACCCCAAACCTGACTAAGGGCTTATAGCCATGTTCGGGTACTTTTTAGATGGAGTCAAGTTATTGAATTAAATAAATGACAAACGTGTGTTACAAACATAAACACGGGCTCTAGGGATAAGTTCACTTACCTCAGTATTGGACTTCCTAAGGTAGTATCGATGGAACAATGCCACGTAACCCACATTCCTACGATGCTTCAATTCTTTAATGAGCCAATAGAAATAGATACTTTAATGTGATTAGAGAGTGCTGAAGACCGCCTTTTTATACGGTCTAGAAACTTTAGAATAGACTTTAAAGCCCCTGGCCATATATGAGAGTTGTATTACATCTTCGGTCAGATACAGGTGGTATAAATAGTAAGGATATCATAAGAAGTGAAGCACCGCTAAAGAGAGACCATACAATTGAATTCCTCTTTCAACACTCGAATAACGACCTGACGTTACATTCAATTCTCATGCCCAGAATATTAAGATCTTTGGATTTCTCATTATTAATAACACCCATATAAACAGAAGGCATTGATAACCCCAGTGGTGCCACCCCAAGGCCCTATGGGTCGACAATCATCATTAGGTCTTGCGAGCATTAAAATCGAGCCTATTCTCACTACCCCACTCATAAAATTGAATATTGTTGCTGCAAAATACAAGATTATCTGATTAAATTATAACACATCTCTTCGAAATATTCAATACTGAGCTAGATTTTCGAGACTGAGATGCCTTTAAGTGCCACTTGTTCAACATTTTAAAAGAAAAGTAGCTTTCTTAAAGTTTGTTCACTGTGGCCAAAACAATAGCCCAAATCCTTATTCTGAAAGTTACAATTCTTAAAAACTCAAAATCAATATATAATGTTAGCTCACAAATTCGCCTACTGGGTAAAGGATTTTTCAAAAAACTCGACGGTTTAACAAAGGAAAAATTCGTGTGAATGAAAACTTTTTCTGTAAAACTGTTGTTCTATATGGAGTTTATGTTCCTTGAACTTCACAAGATATCAGAGCACGTCGCCTTTAGAGAGTATACCAACCATCTCAAGACTGTTAAAGCCATGGAGAAAAACCCTAAACACTGTCTTTCGGCAACTATGAAATATTGGAGTATCTCACAAAAGTTCACATTTATTCTTAGTTGACTGTAAGTATACTCTTACACACCACTTCCACAATTGCCACCAGTGGTTCAGAATCTTGAATTACTTCCCCTCTTCAGCCTATTACAGCGTCTACCAGCGAGTGAGCCTCAACATTAATTGTGGTGCAAAAACTTCTTTAACCATATATATTACTCATAATCTCTATCATAAGCCATACAAGATTTGGATTTTTAACTTCCCAAAATGCAGGAGCTAAGGAACCGCTCCTGGTAGCGCAGTACCATACTGTGTGAGTATGATGGTGCGCAACTGTATCGTCATTACTGAAATTATTAGTTGTAATATTTCAGGATCAAAAGATTTAAAAATGTTCTTTGAAAAATTTGATCCTTCAATATCCTTGACTGTTTTAAATATGTCCGTCAAAAGAAAAAATGCTTGTTAAAGGTTTGACTACACTGTAATCCATACTCAAATTTCGCCTTTCTAGCTTTATTTATTTATTTTCTTCATTTCCAATGACCTATCCTTTTGGCCATAATTGATCACAAACTTCTACTCAAAGCAATAACAAACATTTCAATTAGCCCTGTAGCTTTCACGACTAAAAATATAATATGAAGATAGTTGTCGTAACCGCTAGAATTCGGATTGACAACAAATTCGTTGGCCACAACTGAGACTGTTTTCTGGGTGTATTTTTTTGTATAATTCTACTTATAGTTTTCTTGAATCCAATATGCAACGTAGAGAAGTCCAGTATTGTGAATGAACATTGAAGCATCGAAATTTATTCAAATTTGTTGTGTCCCCCTTCATATCCGTTAATCCAGCCTTAAATTTATTTAACAATTCGGCCCATTTGAATTCTACTCTTATTTGTCTGTATACAAATTCAGCCTGTCATGACCATATTTTCTATTGGCTTAAATATTTATAAAATCGTAACTGATTTCTTTATTGTTTTGTAATATTTTGTGTTTCCTACATTATTTCTCATTTGTATTATATCTTTTATTTTCCTCTTATTGTATTCTGCACTTTATTTTGCAACTGACATTTGTATGTTGTTGTTAGTATTTTGACTTTATTCTTTTGTATTTGCTTTGATTAGAATTTTCTTCGTTTATTGTATTCACTCATGAATAGAGTAACATTTCTTATATTTATTCATAAGATTTTTCTTTTTGATACAAAGATTATGAAAATGATTTCATTTTATACGATTTGATGATGTAAACTAATTGGGTCACATGTCAAATAAGTTGTCAAATATATAAAAACAGTAAAATAAGATTTATAATGAGATATAAACGAAAAAAAAGGAAAACAACATTATCTATTAAATTGTGCCTTCGATGTGATAAAACTCGAATATCAAATTTACTTATGTATATCGAATTAAAAAAGAGAGGATTTAATCAAAAAGTGCGTACACCGAAAATGCACCAAATATTCGGAAGACTATGCGAGATACAGAAAAGAATTTATGACCAAAATTGTTCTCGAGGAAAAATTCAATTTATATGTCATACTTCAAAATTTGCATTGCAATATTATAGTTGTCACAAAACATGTGTTGTCAATATCGATAATACTGAAAGTTTTGTATAATAAAATTACACGAAAGGACTGCAAAATTGTTCATATACTCAAAAGTCCACGTTGACTTAAATGTTTTTTTTTTTGTTGGCGGTCACGCTCCTTTTAAAGTAGACGGGTTTCAAAGTAGGAATAGTTTTTAACGAGTATATCAAAAAAAAAAAGACTTGTCGGATCCAAAAAAAAGCTGTTGTTGGAAAGCCTGTCCAAGTATCTTTAAAATGATATATACACACAGGATTTTTTTTTTTTTTTCATTAATTAATAATGATATAATTACAAATTATATACTATTACCCTAAACGAGCACTAGCTACTATGGCCTTCGGCGCGTTGTAGCGAAAACAGACCAGTGCCTCTGATGGGAATCGAACCCACGACCCCCGCACTAATAAGCCAGCACGCTACCAACTAGCCTACCGGGGCGCACACTCAGGAAATTAAAATGGTAGAAATTACAAAATATGACAGCAAAAATTACTACAAATGTAGTCAAAACGGTGATGACTGTATTTTTCACAAAAATTACTAATCATGTAGTAATTTTTAACTATTGATGAAAACAACTATAATGGTAGTGAAAACGACTATCGAAGCGGTCAAAAACCATAAAAACAGACAACAAAAGAATAAAAATGAAAAAATGAACATATAACGACTACATAAGTTGTAAAAACTACTGTTTTTATTTTTATTTTTAAAATATTTTTTTCTTTTAATTACAATAAAAATTTGTATTTTCTACATCCTTTTTAAAATGCATAGTCAAAATTCCAAACGGTATTCCAGTTATGACGTTTTTATGCATTGAAAATACAATGAAATGTTCTATTTGCAAACTATGAACACGAATATAATAACAAATATAAATTAATAACAATGAGAACCATACCAACACAATGATCGAAACATTAATTTATTAACTTTAACTTTTTTTATAAAAAGACAGAACACAATACAGTGCTCGAAATAAAAATAAGTTCAATCATGAATATGTGAATTTTTTCAAAAGAGTAACAAAAGCAGTCGATACCAAACTAATTGCGATCCCCGTTGATGCAGTTTTTGATGCATTTTGCCAGCGGAATAAATATAAGTTCAGCGAGCTTAAACTAAGATTTTCAGCAAATGATTTGAAAAGTTTTTGACTTTTTCAACACTACAACTTCATTGTCATGATTTCAAATACAATTTTGTTGTGCAGCGTTTTTTTTTTTAATTATGCACTTTGTTCCAAAATAATTGTAAGTCAATGTTTTTTAATATAAAACAAGAAAATTTTGGAAATTTCATCATTAAAAGTATTTTTAGGTTCAGATCCACATAAGTAATAAATATTTGTTTTTAAATTATAAAGAAATAATGCAAACGAATTTGTGTTCTGGTATGACACTTTTTATAACTTAAGAATCCGACGTTTACTCTTGGACGAAAATCGATAATAATCTGAAATTTTTTGTATGGGTAATTATTTTTTCTTTCAATTTTAATCCAGATTTATCTTTAAACAACTTTTAGATGCGTGCGCTAAATTCTATTGGCACAGGAAATGGAAAATTTGTAAGTTTTTCTTTTGGAGAACCTTCTGCAATAAACGGAAAATAATATTTTTTAGAATCGGTCAGATTTTGTAAGCTTGTGGGATTTAAAATAGCTACTTGGATAAAGCCAATTGCATAATTCTTATTGCTTTAAAAAATAGTCATCTCAGTCAAGACAAATTTGGTACGTGCATTTAGCCCTGAATTTAACAAAAAAAATTATTATCCAGACGATACAGTTCAGCTTATGATGGATTTTCGTCGTAAAATTAATGCCAAACTTCAAAGTGTAAGTTAAAAGTTGCACCAATGCACTTTGTGTATAGCATCACTTAAACATAAATTAAAATGGGTCAATAGTGCTTAAATAGTTCTACCGCCGGTTAAAAAATTCATATATGTACAAATATGTCCACTTATGAACATGTGTGGTTGCGTATATGGACAAATATGGAAATATGTTTCATATATAGAAGTATATGCTTTTTCATATATTTAAAACGGAAACATATATGGTCATATATGGAGGTATATGCGATTCCATATTTGCAAAAGTGATCGTATATGGACATATATGGAAGTACATGTTATTTAATATTCCCAAGA
This sequence comes from Delia radicum, assembly GCA_021234595.1. Taxonomy (NCBI): domain Eukaryota; kingdom Metazoa; phylum Arthropoda; class Insecta; order Diptera; family Anthomyiidae; genus Delia; species Delia radicum. The sequence continues at coordinate 38,380,847 of CM037851.1, forward strand.
GAGGGACATATATGGGCAAATATGGAAGTATATGGAATTCCATACTTTATATACACTCTAATAAATTTCTGTTGAAATTTACCAAACTTATAGTAGGAAACTATACTCCTACTATAAGTTGGGTAAATTTACTTTATGCGTGTAAATGAAAAAAAAATACACATATTACGTGTAAGTTGGTCAACAAAAAGTGTGTAAATGTACTACGCAAGTGCGTAAAAATGTAATTAAATTTAGTAATAAATGAATAAGTTTACTGAATTTTTGAGTAAAAAAACATGCTTTACTTGTAAATATACGGATGAGTAAAATGAGTAAAAATACATTTTTATATGCGAAAAAACCCCCTAAAAATGCGTATATTTACCTTGCGGTAACAATGAAAAAACAGCCCAAAAAATGTTTCAAATAAAACAAAAAATTAGTTTTTAGAAAGAGTTTTATTAATGTGTTGTATAATAATAAATATAAAATATAAATATAATATAAATATTTTTATATATGTGGTTGTACATATACAGAGCTTCAAATATTGAATTCTATTTTGAAAAAATCAGATCGGATTTTTTTAAATCGAATGATTTTTTTCTTAATCAATCGCAGAGAATTTATTCTTTGGAATTCACTAGTGGGGAATTCAATCAATTTAGCTAATTCGATATTATCAATTATTGAATTCAATCATTGGGAAGTCAATTGTTGGAAATTCAATCATTGCGAATTCAATAATTGGGATTTTAATCTATTTTTTACTCAATCGATTTACAATTTGCCAAAATCGGCGAAACTGAAAAACACCGCCAGAATTGAAAAAAAAGCTAAAATTGAAAAAAAAAATATCGGTAAAATGAAAAAAATCCCCAAAAATTTAAAACAATCTCCAAAATTGAAAGAAACGCCAAAAATTTAAAAAATCACTTAAATTGAAAACAATCGACAACATTTAAAAAAATTTCCAAAATTAAAAAGAGAATCACTAAAATTTGCCAAAATTGAAAAATCACCAAAACTAAAAAAGATCGCTAAAAATAAAAAATATCGCCAAAAATGAGAAAAATTGAAAAAAACTTCAAAATTTAAAAACGGCGAAAGTAAAAAATCGCGAAAATTTAAAAAAATCACCATAATTGATAAAAAAATAGCTCAAATTGGAAAAAGTTGTCTGTGTTATTTATTTATCCCTGTTAGTTTTTGAAACATAGGCGATGGTTCAAATAAATACTCTATTTTATCTGCGATGCTTACTTTTCGAGAAAAACGCGATTTACGAATCCAGCCAATCAAATCGTTGTAGGGGTAATGGGGTTATGTTTTGAACAAAGGTGCAACCATTTTTCCTCCAGCTCCATTAGTTTTCGAAATATGTAAATTTTAAAAATTGACTAAATAAAAACCGTCCATAACTCAAAAAATAAAAGAGCTACTGGAAAAATTTTTGCATCGGAGTTCAAAACTCAACCCCAATACCGGTTCTAAATTTCTTAGATCGCGTTTTTCTAATTTTACCGATTTTTTTTTAATTTTTGCAGATTTTCTTTTAATTTTAGGGATTTTTCAAATGTTTTACGATTTTTTTTTAAATATTAGCGATTTTTTTTAATTTTTGGCGATTTTCTTTAAATTTGGAGGTTTTTTTTTTAATTTTAGCGATTTTTTTTAATAATTTTAACGTTGTTTTTTAAAATTTTTTTTCAATTTAGGCGATTTTTGGCGATTTTTTCAATTTTGGCAATTTTTTTCAATATTGGCGATATTTTTAAATCGATTGAGTAAAAACTGACTGAATAAATCGAATGAAGAATTTTATTCTTTAAAGCTCTGTACATATATTATATTTTGAAAATATTTTTCCACAATTAGGCTGCAAACACTTGGAAATAAACTATAAACTAAACACAATCACAATTACTACAGTTATACTTTTTTTTTCATTAAAATTCTCAATAAATTAAACTTTTTAGATTTTTTTTTGCCTTTTTAATTAGTTTTATTTTTTTTTCAATTTAAAAATGTCAAAATATTTATTACTATTGTAAGTTAGTATATTTATATATATGTTTATATATATGTTGATATATTTGTTTAAAATTGTAAACATAACAGGAATTATTTTGAAACATAAAAAATGGTGTATCCAATCAGTTATATAAACAGATTTTAAAGTCCGATTGTAAACAACTTAAATTCGCAATGTAGGGACTCTGATATATATTCTTATTTTGTATTTCAGTACAGAATCCCCATTACTTGTCAGTAAAACAAGTAAATTTTTTCATTACTTTTGTCTTTATTACGACAATATTAACGCATTTAACACTTTTTTTTTTTTAATTTCATTACTTTCAGAAATAGTTTCCACAAGTTTTTTAATATTGTAACTTTTGACAAATAAGTACAAGCAAAAGTAAAAAATATGTTCCAGTAAATTTTGGTTAACCGTATGAAGCGCAAATTGAAGTATAACCAAATATCTTGTACTGTTCATAATTAAATCTTACTATTAAGTAGAAAATTTATCGGTGTTTTTTTAAGTGAATATTAAAAAAAAAAAAATGCTGAACAAAAATAAGTTGGAAAACTTGCTAATGCCGAAAAAGTCCGAAATTTGTAAAATCTTTTGCCAAACAACGGAAAAAAGGCTGCAACAATTGTAGCAAATTTATCAAAAGTGTTTGGCATCAACAAGAATTATTTTTTATTTTTTGAAAAAATCACAATATCATAGGTGAACTTATAATTATTTCGTCCACTGAATTCCTTCTTCCACAATCCATCAATATTTATTAATTAATTTTGTTAACAGAAAAGCAAAACAACACAAAAAAAAAAAATCAAAACCCTAAATCATTCACGGAAAGAAACAGACAAAAAAAATGCAACTCTGTTACTAATACATATTGTATTGTCATTCATAACAAATGTCAAAAATTGCAAACCTACCGCATGCGAACATTAATAATAAAATCTTGTTTTGTGTTTTTTTTTCTTGTTTTCATCTTTCAATTTCGTACAGATCTTTTTTAAGCTGTCAAACTTCGGCAGGTTTCAATCAGTGAATTTGTACGTTTATGTTTAGAGAGAGAGTGTTTGGAACAAAGGAATAAAAATGAAAAGAAAACAAAGAAGATTTACAATGAAAAAGCGTAAAGTAGTGCGGACAAGTGCATTGAAGTATTTATAAACACTAGAAGTTAAAAAAAATATATAAATGAATAGAAAATACAAGTAAAAAAAAAAGAAAAAAAATATAAATGATTCCAATTCTACAATAGGTAAGTGGAAAAAAGAAATGAAATTATTTAAACAATTTTTTTTTGTTCTAAAACCGCCAACCATTGAAAGGCGCTATAATAACATTCCTATAATCATTGAGTATTGCTAAAGAGCATATAAACTAAATAGATCCCAATTCGCTCAACCTCTGTTAAATCCATCTCTTATATTTGTATGAAGATAAAAATAAGTAAAAATTTAGTTAATTTTAACTGAAAACTGAAAATCAACTAACTGTTAACTCATTAATGGCACGTCTTTGATCTGCTGGACATTTTTTTTAACCAAATTTATTTTGCTTTAAACGTCCCCTAGTGACAATATTCGTAACCAAAGTTGAAACTTTGAGAGAATATAAATACTAGACATTTGAAGATATTATAAAAATTTAAATTTTGTATAATTTCGTGAACAAATATTTGTTCAAAAATATATGAAAAATTAAATTTTTTGAGTTAAACGATTTTTAATTTTTTTTTTGGAAAAATATCGTGGTTGTTGACCATTTTTTAAAATTGCCATAGGGCAACTCTGACGTAATAATTTTTATATGCTTAGTAGTATTTTAATAAAAACCATTCAATAATTATGTTTGGAGCGAAAACGGAATAATTTTTGGATTATGTTAGACTTTGTGTATTTGAAAAATTCTACATCCGATCGGCCAGATTATACACAATATATGAATTCACAATCGATGAATTCATTTCTAGCAGGGAAATACTTAAATCCTCATATTTTGTCATCAACATGACAATGAAAAATATTAAATATAAGACTGTTTTGTTTTATATTTATGAATCATTTTTTAAAAATCTCCTATCAAAAATTGTCAAAAATTGATTTTTTCAAATAATTATTTGGCAACTCTGAATATAAATTGTATAGAATTTTTTTATTTACGATTGTAGTCAAGATGTTGAATTATTTTAAGATTTTGAAACCACTTAATTATCTTTATCCAGCAAAAACTTAAGCCGCTAAAATGTACTGGATCGAAAATAATTTTAGTAATGACTTAGCTAACGTACTAACTGATAAAAAAAAATCCGACGACTTTTTAAAACAAAACATTTTTAAAAAGTTCGCTTTAAAACATAAAAATTTATTAAAGTGTTATCATATGAATACTTTAGTAGCGCTTTTTGCTCTTAAAAAGTTAGAACTCTTATCATGCTCTGTTTCGCTCTTAATTAAACATTATAAGAGATCTTTCAAACTTCGAGTTCACTTAACATTTTTCAATACAAATTTTCATTTTTCGAAAGAGCGAAACGGATACCGCCTTATATTGGAGTCTGTGTGTGATTTTAAAAATCAAATATATCATTATCATTTTGTGGTTTTTTATTTTCTTTGCTCCTCTGATCTTAAGTTGTCGTTGTGACGACGATGACGACTACGATGATAATGCTTGTATTATCGATATATTGTGTCGTTGGTAAGGAGTTTGTCAACTCACATTGTTTTTTGTCACCATTAAATTGTTGACTTTTGTGATATATTGTTTGTATGTATGTTGTTGTTTTAATATTGACTACCGGCTTTTATTGCTTTATTGTTGAAAACATTCCGCCAACAGACATGATCAATATTTAATTGCTTCATCATATTGTCATTCGTTCAATTGTTAACAATCATACAGATCTATCTATTTATGATGATCGAAACATCGATCACTTGAATTCCCTTTTTGTCAACTTCTTTTCCCTTCTGTTTTGTCAAAGATTGGACAACTTGTTACGATTTTTTTCTTCTATGTACGCCACAGTTATGGAAATTTTAATAGCATCTTTGCTATACCGAAGGGAGATAAGGTTCATTATGTCCTTTTTGGAAAAGTTTCCACGATGAAGTTTCTTACAACATCAACTTACAAGAAAAGTGTCCCAAACTTTATATACAGATTATTATGAAATTTGACTATATTGTAAAAAAAAAATTTAAGATAGACCTGCTATTGCTTTAGAACCATGCCGAAGTTTAAAGTGATGAAAAGGGGGGTTAACAATTTTGTTTATATATTTTTTACATTTTTTTCGTTTTGATCAAACAGATTTTAATTAAGCGACCGACCTAAATCTGTACAAAAACTTTTATTCAAAACCGAAGAATTTGCGAAGGTTTTTCTACCCCCTTTTTTCACCCTGTAGATATTAGTTATGGCAGCAAAAATAAAGTTTATTTATGTTAGTTCACTACCCTCTACAACATATCCAAATTTTAAGAACTGAGAGTACACCATAAATATATTTTCCTTGTCTTCCTTAATGAAGAAGGTTTATCTGAATGAAAAAAGCAATTCTCCTGTAATGAGTTGCGATCCACTGGATAGTCGACTACAATCGGATGTGCTCTTGGCTAATAGAACATCTTTAACTGCATCTTCAACAGCATTAATCGGCAGTCGGCTGGCTCCTCCGATTAAACCCCCAAATCAATTGCTTTGTCAACATCTTGTTCCACAAGATTTTTACCTTCTCATGTGGGTAAGATTCTGAGGACATGTAAGAATTTAATTTAATGCTTCAGGAAGATATATTTTTAAAGATTCATTTTCTGGGGTCACTCCTCCTCGGACAATACACTCTTGCAGCATAGTTTAAAACTGACCTTCTCGGTAAATAAACTAGTAAGATCATACTCTGTAGAACTTCTTGTTTAAATTTATGGGGTTTTGACTTATTGTTCCTTAAAAGGGCTAAATACTCACATATACATACGCCTGGGAAGGTTATGTTTTCAGCTAAAATTTTAGTTATACTTATTCCGAAGTTAACTGTTTTGAACTAATGTTTTGCTAATATTTTACAAATGTTTTACTAATTTATTTAGCTAAAAAAAATTTTGCTGATAAGCTCATTAATAGTGTGGATGATAGCCAGATTGAAATATATATGCAGAATCAAGCAGATATCGCGGCATGTCAAGATCTAGTAGAGACAAAGAAAAAACAGATTTTTGTATCTGTTTTTCACTCATAATAAAACAAAATTACGCTAACAATGTGTATCGAATACATATAAATTTGCGGATTAAAAAACTTAAATTTTGTGTTGTGACCGCCTTGCCAAATTATTAATTAAATTATTAATTAAATTAAAGACAAAATAAAATATTTAAATTTAAAAAAGCTTGAATGTGTATTTGTAAACTAAGTGACTATAGTGCCTATTGGCCTATGTGGTCAAATTTCAAGCAAATATACGTTGAGGTAGACAGACTACAGCGAAACTCTATATATTTTAAGATATTAAATTAATTCGTGTCCTCCACATTTTTATATATTTTAGTGTATTGTAAATTATTTTTAAAAGAATAACAAAAACAATTTTAAGATTTTCAGTAAATTAATTAACTGAAGTATAATTTTTCTACAAAAATTATTCAAATTTTTTTTCACCTTGTGCTCGTACAGTAACTCGTTTAAGATAAAATCTCGGTTATTACGAACTAATTCTAACGAGCTAACATTTTGGTAACAATTTCAATGTAACATCTGTTAATACGAACTTTGCTTAAGAATAACCCTCGGTTATGATGCACTTTGACAGTCGCATAAGCAGTCATATGGCTTTCTATTTTTAATACAAAATTCAAACATTTTTGGAAATTTTCCAAAATATCTTTGAATTTTAACAAATCAAGTAAAAGAAATCCACAATATTTAATAACGTTTTAAAAATAGTTAATATTTTGTGGACAATAAAAAAATAATAGAAAAATTTTGCTCCAGTAACAACAAACCTCGCTTATAACTAATTAATGTTTTCCTTCGGAGTTCATCTTAACCGGGTTTTGCTGTATTTGTAAGGGTTTTTAATTTTTAAAATAAAAATAAAATTTTTGTTTTTTTTGCGTTACTATTGCATTTTTTTGCAACATAAAAAAACAATAACAACATAAAAAAAAGTAGAATTGAGCCAAAGGGTCCGTGGGGCAAAAGTTGGTCGGAACCGCTAGTTTAAGCATTCACTTCGTTTCAAGCTAACCCTCCCTTTCATCTTGTTTCCCACGGATTTCTTCATGAACTAGCGACTGAAAGAGCTCGCTTATCGCTTGAGGAACAATGTTTTAGTGTTGCCGAAAAACAGTGTTTCGGATTTTTTCTCCTTGGCTTTAACAGTGCTTTGACGGTTATTATATTCTCTAAAGCCGGTGCAGTCTGCCTTCTTGTGATTTCTTGCAGAATTTTCTGATAATTTTGCACAGTATAGAATATTTCGTTGTTATAATGTGTTCAAAAATTTTATAATTTACAGCAACAATATGCAAAGTCTTTTCTCTTATAATGTGGAGTCATGCAATTAGCCTCGATTTCAATGCACGCAAGACCTAATAATGTTTGTTGACCAATAGGGCTGTTGAGTAGCACCATTGAGGTTATAAATGCCATCGTTTTATATTGATGGCATCAATTTTGGGAAATCCTAGGCTATTGATATTCTAAGCATGAGAATTCAAGGTAACGTCACCTGGAAAAATCTCCTTTTTCGACGGCCAAAAGAGGAATTCAATTGTCGATACAAGAGCAGTCTAACTCCTTCTGATATCCTCACTATTAATATATACCACCTATATCCGACTGAATATGGAATACAACTGCCATTTATGGACACACTATGGCGTCAGCTCTCATTTATGTAGAATATTCAGCTCTATTGCTTCTTTGGAGCTTCGTCGGAATGGGGCTTGTGTGACATTGTTTAATAGATACTACCATGAAAAGTGTTCTACTGAGATGAGTGAATCTATCCCTAGCGCCCGTGTTGTTGTTCGTCACACAAGCTTGCTCAGTAGTTCTCATCCGTTTGTGATCGATAGTCCAGAAGATCGCACAACGCATTACAGAGAGAATTCGTTCATTATTCGAACTACTACCCGTATGTGAAGTAAACTTCGTGCAGACTTCTTTCCTGATACTTATAATCCAAAGACATTAGAGTCAGGTATGCATAGACACTACTGCCTATTTCTATATCAACACAATGCACAGTATTAGCAAGAGCATCAACTGAGCATTAATCTATAGTAAAAAAGATCTTAAAAAAAGATCGTAGTGAAAAAGAAAATAAATTGTATTTCACGACAAATTTAAAAAGATTTTTGATTGGGTCGCTAAATAATCGTTTCCAACTAGTTTTTAAAATTTGTAGCTAGTTATTTGGGGTAAATTTACATCAAACGAGGTCTGCTGAATCTCAGTTAAATTAACTAAAAAGTAAACTCTACTTTGGGTGAATTTCAAATTTGAAAAAAACTGCATATAGTGTGATTGGGACACCAAAAAATACGTGTTTCATCTATCACATATTCGAATTTCAGCAAAATAAGAATTCTCACTTGGCAGAGTGTCTATCACAGTTTCGAACTACAGCTAATCTTTGTTCAATTGCTATTCGATAGAAAATGTAATGTCAACGCTATTTAAATGTTCACCTCTGTATCAGCATAAAAAAAAGTAAAACATTATATTGTATAGAGAATGGACATAATGTGACATATCATTTGGCGTTTTTGACATTCATTGCGTTTGTCGCATGTCTAAGCGTTGTTCTTGCGTTCTCAACCTAAAACAAGTTGAAAACTGTGTCTTTTTGTGCGCGGCAAGTTTAGTTAATTTTAAGATTTATGCTCTTCATTTTATAATAAATGTGTTTTCATTTCGATTTCAGTCAGTCATTTCGAGAGTCAGTATTTGTGTGTTTTTTTGTGGTAAAATGTTTTTGATTTTATGCTTGTAAAAATTTTTAAAATGCCGCTACTGTTTTTTGTTTGTTTGGTATCTTGTTAATGTCGTTTTGTTAGCTGGTTTCTAATTGTATTTTATATCCTTTATTAATTAGTTGTTAATTAACACTTTTTATACTCAAACATTTGGAGACATGTTTCGTGCGTTTCGCGTGTGTGTCTTTAAAAGTGTGCCTTGATTGAAGATCAAAGGAAGGTGTTGAAGCCGAAAGTTTTAAAATTGCTATTTCAGAGATGACTTTTTGTTGAACTTAAATACTAGCGTTTTAGTTTGCAGTTGATTTTAGAGTTGAGTATAGTGAATATGTGTTATTTATTCAGAATTTTTTAATTTGAATAGATATTTCTTCCGAAATAAATATGCGTTTTGAAATTATGTACCTGTTTATTAGTATTTTAAAGTTAATTATTTACAGGTCATATTGATCCTGCCATTATGACCTGCCTCATCGAAGCTGGAATCGGACATAGGAAATACCCCAAAGCCAGTACGAATTCTAAGAAAATTTGATTGCCAATGTTACAATAAATCTTGTTTTCATTACTTATCAGCTATTTGGGTATAAATAAGAAGTTAAGAATTGGTTTAAGCTTCAATTACACCCAGATAACAGATTCGATAGAAGCAGACTGATTATGAACGATCATAGAACTTTTTGAAATAATCGCTCCACGTAAAAAAATTCTTGGGCTACCTAAGTTCCATACCCTGTTAGATAAGATCCGTAGGATGGTCTATTCCTTCTTCAAGATGTTTAATTAAATCTCTTGATCTTTTGGTGATCTTTGCCTTAAAACTCTCATTAGCGTAATTTTAAGACTTAGATAATGCTTTTCAAGATGGTGATGGAACCACCCAAGTGAATATAAAAAAAGATCTCAATTTAAGTTTTGGAATTTCGAAAATTGTCTGTATTCCAAAGAGCAGTTTTGGTCAAGGACTTAATTTTATTTATCTGACATACTTTGTCATACTGTGCAGATTGTATTTTCTGCCTGGGTATAATTGATAGCAAAAAACAAGTTATTATTATTTTTTTTTTTTTTATTTATTTATTTAAGTCTATGGATACAATATCCTTACAGACTAGCATATAAAAATTAAGATATTTAAAATAAATTATTTAACAAAATTTTAAATTGGGAGTGAGAAACACTTATGTCTAACTTATTACAATAAATATTAAATAATCTCATAGATCTATTTAGTGGTTCGTTTAATACATATTCAGTTAAGTGTATATCAATATGAAAAAATTTACTTATATTTCTAAAACTTCTTGGTGGAACATATATTGAAATTAACTCTAATAGCTCAGGAGAATCAATAACACCACAAATAATACCATGTAAAAAAGTTAAACTAGCAATAATACGACGAGTTTCCAGAGTTTTTAAAGAAATAAACTCACACTTATCTGCGTAAGAAGGGGTAGAAAAAGAAGGAATGTTAAAATGATTCGGATAGTTAAAACATGGTAGGGCAAACTTGACAAACTTTCTTTGAATTCTCTCAATACGACCAATATGAAGAGCAGCATTAGGACTCCAAATAAATGAAGAATATTCCAATCTAGATCTAACAAACGAAGTATAAACCACTTTCTTCGTTATGTGATCAAAACATTTATCCAAATTACGTCGAATAAATGCTAAAAGCGAATAAGCTTTCGGTACAATAAAATTTAAATGACTGGTGAATGATAATTTAATATCAAAAACTACACCAAGGTCCAAAATTTCATCAACAGATGACAATACATTACCAAACATTCTGTAATCAGAAATTAAAATATTTCGACGTCTATGAAAAGACATACTATAACATTTAGAAATATTAAAGGGTAAACCATTACAATTTGACCAATGAACTAGATTATTCAAGTCCTCCTGAAGGTCAAAAACGTCCCTTACAGAAAAAATTGGCTTGAAAATTTTGAGATCATCAGCATACATTAAAAATTTTGAATTTTTAAAGCAATCGCTAATGTCATTTATAAAAATATTAAATAATAAAGGACCAAGGATGCTGCCCTGTGGAATACCTGACGTTGGTATAAAATAGTCCGAACAAATTCCATCAACAGATACTGTTGCGATTCTGCCAATCAAATAATGACGGAACCAACTAAGCATATTTGAATGGATGCCAATCTTGGAAAGCTTATATAATAAAAGTTCATGTGGGACTCGGTCAAAAGCCTAGTAATGATGAGATCTAGGACTTCTTTTTTTTGGAAAAACATTTAGTGAGCCTTTGTACACCATTTTTAGTAGTATTTCATAAGCTATAAATTCTCTGTGATAGGCACAGCATCGACTTTGCATGGCAGATAGGCCGAGATACATACTAAAGAGGTGACTTTTACCCGAATCACCTCTAACAAGGAAATTCTTCCAAATGAGAATTCAGATTTTCCTAATATGCAGATGTGTGATGGCACAGACCTGGGCAATGTCAATTACATTTTCCAATCAATCGCATGTGAAATTTTTCTATATCATTAATAATTTCAGACATACGCTCACAATCTATTACCGTAAAATATTTTGCATTATTTCTCGGGCATAGTTCTCAAACTCGAAATTCCGAAGCTACGTTATTATTTTTGTCTGTTCCATCACAGAACTAGGGGATTTCAATTACATTTTGCAAAATTTCACTTGTGAAATTTTTCTATATCATAAATAATTGTCCGCTTTCTGGGAATTTGAAAAATTTTTAATACTCGACATGGAGATTAATAACAACAACTGGGTATTTAATTACAGGACAATTACTAAATTACATGTAATTAGAAGTAATTGATCTGTAATTAAATACATTTGTGGTACTGAAATAATTTTTATTTTTTCAAGGAAGCGTTTAAGCCCATAAATGTGAAAGTAAGCTAAAGCTTTTTGATGATATGGAGGATTATGGCCAACTATTTTTCGGCAATAATGGAAAGTGAAAATTATACATAATTCCTAGTAAAAATTGCCCAAAATTTTGTTTTATAAGGACGGTTTTCGGTCGGTCTTAGGCATTTTCTACTCTTCTGTATTTCCAGTGCCGATTTGGCTAAAATATGATTTTAGATGTGGACTGACTGTGGTCAGGAACTTTTCCATCACCAAATTTGCTCTGTGTTGCGGAATTTATACTTATGGGTATTTCCAACACCGGCTTCGGTAAAAGCCGTGCAGTTTTATATCTGAACATTAAACCAAAGTTTTTTATCTGAACATTAAACCAAACCATAGATAACATAGACTTCAAACTCTTTGACATTAGCTGTCAATGCAAGTGAATGAGAATGTGTTGGACATACGTAGTATACCTACACTCAGGGAACTTCTACAGTTTCTTTATTTTTAATGTAAATGACAGTCATTTTTAGAACAAATTTAAATTTTTACTAACCTTGTAGTTCATTTAAAAAAACAAACCACATCAAATGACTGTTTTATGGTTTTACATTCATTTTTTACAGTAGTTTTTTGTTATTTAAAAAAATAAATGTTTGTTTATTTTTAACTAACATGTGGTTCATTTTTACTACAATTGTTAGCCATTTTTTGAAAATTAAAAAACATTTGTTTTTAACTACATTTAAAGTGGTCTTTACCTACGTAGTATTCTAAGTGTATAAAAAAAATATTTCAATGTGTATGAAAAAATATGTTTGTTGATATAAGAAGAAGAATAGTTTGAAATCTATGTTATCTATGGTGCACAGAGAGAATTCTCTGCATGATATCAATGATATCTATGTAATGTCACTGGAAATCCTCAATTGAAACTTTTCATTAAATTAATCCATTTTTTCATAAAATTGAATGAAAAATTTCATGTTATTTATTAAAAATTTCATACGACTAATGAAAAAGTTTCATTAAATCTGTGAAGCTTTTTCCTAAAGTTTAAGAAATTTTTCATTGACATTGCGAAGAAAATTTTATTACAACTCGTCCAAAAAATTCTCTCTGTGTATATACTGTACTTACCGTCATGTGAAAGTTTGTCGATAAAGCCATTTTTCTATTTTCTTTATTTGTCATTGTTCAAAATTGGAACATCTTCAAATTAAACAAAAGATGCTTTAAAAAAACTCAATAAAAAATTCTTGAACATATTTGATAGTTTCCGCGACGTCTGTTGCAACGGCGATTTCGGCGCAAAGACGTAAGACGTGTTGCTAATTTTTACTCAGGTTGTTTGGTAGTTTCCCAATCTATTTTGTGCTGAATCGTTCAGTAGTTGAAATGTTACAAAACGATTAAAAATTACACCTAATTTAAGAAACTTACATGATAGTTGGGTTAAAAAATATATTTTCCTCAAGAAGATCTGTCATATTAGTCATGTGCATTCTTAAAACAATCAATTAATTTAGAATTTTAGTACAGACAAATAAATACAAAAAATGTTCCATTTGAACGTATGACAGTAAACAACCTACCACTCAGTGTACGGTAGTTCGCTTCCCATATATAACTTGAATACCTTGTCCGGTGAATATTTTGATTTATGTTTTATACAAAATCAAATAATAAATAAATATGAATTATGTCGTGTTTTACCCCAAAAAATCGTATACATTTGTTATGTTTTAACTTGGTAAAAAAAAAATTAAACCGAAATCAAAACAAAATATACCTTAACCCATTTATACCACTCATCGATCCCGTGTGAATTTTTTGACGAAATTTAGTAGAAAGATACATGGTGTCTCAACAAGCTTTTTCTAAAGTTTTTGTACACTTATTGTGCCTTCTAGCGATGTTATTAGCAATTTAAATTCAAATGTTGATGCTTCGTATGCACTTAACGGGTTACGATTTTTTGAAATTATAATTTTTATATATTTAGTTAGAATATTGTTCTAAGTCAAGTCCAAAAATCTAATATGATATTGTCATATTAAATGTTATTTGTTGCTTTTCAAAAAGTTTGATCATTTTTGTGATAGACAATACAATTGTTTCATTGGCATCACCCAAATCTTCAGATGTCTGCAATAGAAAAAGATAATTGGCTTAACTTAAACCGTGACATTACATACAACAGAAAAAATAAACTCCATGAGAATATTTTTGTCTGGCTTAGTTGGTAGCCCTAATTATAAAATCAAACTAGTTGAAAAACAACAATTTTACATGTCGATATACTTTGTATGTCAGTACATGTTTTTACAAATTGTAATACAACAAACACACATAGTACATGTTCAAAAAATGTCAAAAATTAAATTTTTGAATTAATTATATGGCAATCCTGGAACAATAATTTTTAATTTTGTTTACATTATTGGTATTGTTAAAATCTCAAATTATCAACGCTTTTTACTCCGTTACTATATCCCCATTCTATCCCACATTAAAGGGCCTTAAAAGTAGGTGTTGCAGTACAAAATGGGTTAAACAAGGGGGCAGACACAAAACTTTTTTTCGTTTGGTGTTGTTTATAATGTGTGTCCATCAAACATCTTGTTTGAATTTTTTTCTTTCTTTTGAATTCAAAAAAATCAAATCATTCAATTTTGAAAAAAATATGATATCGTGGTTTACGCTTGTTAAATGCCTTGAAAATATTATTACCTTATTCATCTTCAGATTCTTTTCATACTTGTCAGTTGATGTACACTGAGAGATGTATCTGCATGATATCAATGAATTTTTGCACTACACCCATGAAGTGTCACTGGAACTCGCCCATTGAAACTATTCTTTAAATAAATGCAGTTTTCCACAACATTTTATGCAAAATTTCGTTTCGTTTATTGAAACTTTCATACACCTAATGAAAATTTTAATAGACATTAAGCATTTTTTCATAAAAATTATGAGGCATTTTATAAAGTTAAAGAAATTTTTCATTTACCATGTGAGAAAAGCTTTCTTAGTTTAGTGAAAAATTTCTTTAAAACTCGTCCAAGAATATTCTCTCTGTGTACCACAACGAGTATGTTTTTGTGGCAAAGAAAACGGTGGAGAAGGGATGATAAAGTTAAATAGTACATTTTACTGTACAATTAGGACCTAACAAGTTGTATGGCAACGCAATGACTGTACATAACTTCATTTCAATAGATAAGGGTTTTGCAGTCGGTGCCTTTAAGTTTGATATTTGAATTTTTAGGGTGAAAGAAAATAAGGAACACAAATCTTTTTACGGTACCGTGAAATAACTCCCAAATGAAATAAGTCCTAATGAAATAACTCCCAATGAAATAAGTCCCAAAAAAAATGAAATTAGTCCCAATTTTAATAAATGAAATAACATCCAAAGAAAAAATGAAATAAGTAATAAAATAACTCCCAACAAAGAATGAAACAACTCCCAATGGAAAAAGTCCCAAAAAAATGAAATAATTCCCAATTCAAAAATATCGAATTCTGCGATTCGCGGCGCATACTATTCGCGGCCGTGGCCGCGCCTATAGGACGCGAACTACGGTGGCGCCGAATCGTACGCACCGCTTTCCAGAGGTGGCATGTCATAACGTCCAATGACATAATGTCCATGGACGTTATGTCACTCGAAAAGTGTCATAATGTCCATGGACTTTATGACAATTTTTAATTTGACAATTTTGGACATTATGTCACTTTCAAATGTGGCATAGCATTCAGACTTTTTAAAAAAACTAAAGTTATAAATCGTATAATCGCACGCAGAAAAAACTTTATTTCGCGAAGCCGCCTGCCGCGTTCTACGGAGGAAAAAAACCCCTAAGAGCGGCCGAAGGCCGCCACACAGAAACACTTGTTTTTACAAATTACTTGATGTCTTAAAAATATAAGATTTCAACGGATTCGACATCTGATTTGAAAAACAAGTTCTTCTGGGTGGCGGCCTTCGGCCGCTCTTAAGGGTTTTTTCTCCGTAGAACGCGGCAGGCGGCTTCGCGAAATAAAGTTTTTTCTGCGTGCGAAACCAAAGAAACTTCAAAATTACTGATCTGTTTCCACACTGGAGTATAATGTCCATGGACCTTATGTCACCCAAAAAGTGGCATAATGTCCATGGACTTTATGTCATTCCATTTGAGGACATAGTGTCACATTGCAGAGTGTCATAAAGTCCATGGACGTTATGACACTTATCGAGTCACATAACGTCCATGGACATTATGTCATTGGACGTTATGACATGCCACCAAAATTACCAAAATTCTAGCAAGAACTGCATTCCTTTTGGTGAAAAACTCATTGTA
This sequence comes from Delia radicum, assembly GCA_021234595.1. Taxonomy (NCBI): domain Eukaryota; kingdom Metazoa; phylum Arthropoda; class Insecta; order Diptera; family Anthomyiidae; genus Delia; species Delia radicum. Next base: position 38,397,073 of record CM037851.1, read on the forward strand.
TTGCTATTATTTATTTACTTTACGACAATTTTAAGACAAGAATGCATAAAATTTACCAAAATGTAATTTTAATAGAAATGAAATAACTCCCAACAAAAATGAAATAACTCCCAACGATAAAATCAAATTTAAAAATGAAAATGAAATAAGTCCGAACAAATGTGAAATAACTCCCAATGACAAAAATAAGTAAAATAACTCCCAACAAAATCTGGTTGGGAATTATTTCATTTGGGAGTTATTTCAAAACGAAATAATTCCTAACTGAAAATTGTGAAATAAGTCCTAACGCATTGGGAGTTATTTCATAATGAAATAAATCCCAATTTAATATGGAAAATTTTTGGGTTATTTAATTTTTTTTTTGGGAGTTATTTCATTTGGGAGTTATTTCACTGTACCTCTTTTTACAGATTGGAGTATTTTACAATTGTGAATACTGCGAAAAAACCGCTTCGCATTTCCTACGTAGGCATGAATTTATTGCTTCTTTTTTGGGGTCATAATATAAGCAATTTCACCTGCTAAAAAGAGACATAAAAAGTGGGATATCGCGAACAAAAATTATGCCTTCTAGAATTGTTTTGAAAGCGCTCGGTAATTAAATAATGTCTTCCATAACTGCTTCTGGGTAAGCACTATTTTTCGTTGTGCAGCTTTAGGTTTTATGTTTTTATAAAGAAAAAATGTGAAAAATTTACAAAAAAAATCGATTTTTGTTATAATTAAGTTTGGAGTTTAGTACTACACTCACAAGAACTTTTCCATACAAGTTCAACAGTTATTTAAAAAGTTATTCCGTAAAGTTATTTCAATGGAATATGTAGTTAAATTACCAAAGAAATATATTTTTTAGCCTTTCTGTCTGTTATTCAATAAAAAAAATAAACAAAAACCGGACTTTCACTATTAGTTAAATTATTCAGTTAAAATTCTCTATTTAAAAAAAAAAATGTTTTATTGTATTGAGTATTGAAATAAACGAAAACAATCCATTTGTTTTAAACGGAAAGTAAGAAGTCCTTTTTTAACTGATTTTCTGTTAATTTAATGTGTATATTCAGTAGTCTCTACGGAAAAAATATTGTGAGTGCATATTTTAGGATATTTGGTACCAAATGAAATTCTCATTTATCATCCCTGTGTAGAGTGTGATGTTTTTTCTCCATTTGGAAGTTCGAAATTAATTTTGTTTTGTTTTGTTTCATTTCATTTGTATAGCTAATAAATTATCATTTGATATGTTTTATGCATTTCTTGTTTGTTTTTATAATATTTTGTAGATTTTTCTAAAGAATATTGAATTAAGGATCATTAGATCTTTGGAAATAACTGAATTCAAAAAAAGAGTTGCCAACTTCAACTTAAATTTCTCAGATGACAGCTTAATTTTTTTTTAATACCAATTAATATCTTTCACAGTAATCTAAGTTTCCGAATCGAATTCCAGGCTCTAATACAACTTCTTGACACTTAAGTTGGACATTTTGTTTTGAATATGGTTCCGTCTTCCCTAGACAGTTACGGCATTTTTATCTTAGTATTCATTTTTTGGAACCAATTAATTCGGGGAGTATGACCGCTGATCAATGGCACCATCTCCATGCCTCAGTATGCCCCAAAATCTGCATATGTCTTTGGCCAGCTTCCCCGCTTCCTTGGCAACAACCTCAATCCCACAGTGATCTATTAGTTCTCCGTCTTTTGGTAAAGGACAGTAGTAGCTTAATTGGCCTAGGATAATACGATCTCAACTTAATTCTTGACACCCTGCATAATTCGTTGGTTTCCAATGCATCTCTCGGCTTGGTAAGCAGTGACTACATTTGTATGTTCCCACAACTAAATTTTGTCCGTACAACAAAACAATTAAGGTCGGAATTTTGTTGTGATTTCCTAATTGCTTTCTTTTGAAGCAGTAAGGAATGCGTAGAAAATAATCCCATCTATTAGCGTATTTTTAAAGGAAACACATTACTGCTTCTTTGAAGAGATGAATAAGGGTTTTAAATTTTATTATTGACACGTTGTTTTAGCGCATCTCGAAGCTTAAAAAATGCTCATTTAATTTCATACAGAAGCCCGATTTTAGCGTGGAAGAAACTCATTTCACTAGCAGAATAGCGAGCCGGTCCTCCCAAGTCAAAATACTAACCTTAAAAGTCCGCTTGAACTATCGTGATCGGAGAAATGTAGTCGGTATTGCGATCTGACTATTATCGGCCCTTTATATCATTAAGGATTTCATTGACATTATTCTGTGTAGTGTCAAATTTTTATCCTATAAAAGAGTTTCCGTGATCTGTAAGCCAGTTGAACCCAGCGCTATTTAAAATAAAAAAGTTTGATTGTATAAGCGTATGATTTGCAAAAAAAAAGAAAAGAATTGCCTTGGCAGCTTTCTTTGCCACATTTAATTACTCCAAAACATGAGATTGGGCAGCTAAACACAATATGCATCGCTTAAATTCTTATTATCTACAACATATCTAAAGTTAATTCGGATTTGCAGGCCCGGGTCGAGATACCTCCATTGTAAGTGAACTCTTTGTACTCTCCCCAATATTTACAGCAATCGGTAGAGTTTTTTCTAATTTTAAGTGCTTTAATCCTAGTTTATATTGGAGGGCATGATGTATCGTAGAAACTCTCAGCAGTTGTCATCAAATTTTCTATAGTGTTATCAATTTTCTCCAAACTGGTAACTATCCGTAATCGACGTAGTTCCAGTTTGTTTCTTCAGGATTCGTAAATTACATAAATACAAGTGTAACAAAAATATGCAATAATGTGAAATAAAAAATAATTTTAAACAGAAATATGTATTTGGATGTAAAAACTATTTTTGTGGTGAAAAGAAATATTTTGGAGGTGAAAAGCTATTTTTGTGGTGAAAAAGTGAATGTGGTAAAAAAAAATTCAAGGTAAATTGAAATTTGATGTGAAATTTGCACCTCTAATCGTCTGGTGGAAAAATATAATGTTATATTTTTTACACCGCACGCTATAATTGCCTTGATCGCTATTTCAACAGACAGACGGACCTTCCTAAAATTAGAATTTCATAAGGATCCGAAAAGTATATAGTATTTAATGGGGTCTAAGACATACATATATTTCATTGCATTGCAAACAGAATTACAAACTGATCACAGTGTGTCAAGAGTATACAAATTTGATTTGAGAATTTAATAATTTCCATACACTTGGCAATCCTAAAATAAAAGTGAAACTGAATTAATTTATTTCTAATTTTAAAGATCATATATAATTTTGCACTGTTTGTGAGTATTTAGATACATTTGTTTGGTATTTTGCATACGTCAAATTAACTTAAGCTTTAAATATTTATGTATAAATATTTTTTTGAAATCATTCCAAAAACTGTTAAGCATGGGAATCAACGTGATATGCGATTAGGGCAAACATTTTATAAAACCATCGTCAACGTCATCATTATTGTAAATTTGTTTGTCTTATTTAACAACATAATAAATAGTTTCGAAAATACAAAATTCAAACAAATTTCAAAAACTGCAATTGACATTTAATGTGATGTAAGTCAAAATAAAAACAAAACATTGATCTTGATTTTAACAAAATTAATAAATAAAATAAGAGGGGTTGCTATTATTAAACTTCTTACTCTACCCGCATTGCAATTAAACTTCTTTTTTTTGCCCTTATTATATCACATTTAAGTTTATTTTGTGTAGAATCCTTGAGACTGATTTATACCAAATTCAAAGTTGATATAATTTCGTTGTCATTAGTATTGTCGTCACTACAACGCGCACAGTGCATTGTCCCATGGACAAAAAAAAAAAAATTGTTGTCTTTGTTTTTAACGAAATAAATTTTTTCTGGATATATATTAAAATAACTGAATCTTATAAAAATATCCTTTGTGATACAGTTCATTCTGTCGTCACAAGGTGTCGCTAAATGTTTAATGTATTTTGTAATAAGAAATAGTAAATTTTTTAAGTTTTTAAAAAATAATTGTCAAAAATTCATTTTTAAAGTTGGGTATCAGATGTTTTTCGTTTTTTATATTTGAAAATATTTACAATTATAAAAAAATATGTATTTTGAAAAAAACTTTGTAATACATATATCGAGTGGAGTTTTAAAATATTATATTTTTTAGTACAGCGCAATTAATTTTTAATTAATATGCATTTGACAAATTTAATTTAGAAATGTTGAGGTTAAGAAGAAGAATAAACGTTTTAATAAATAATTAATTATAAACACTATTAATTTTTAAATCAGACTTGACTAATTTCTGCCTTTTTATGGACATGCCCATCAGTGATTTTCCATTTAAATTGTATTATTATTTGTGTCTTATAATTGTCAGATTGTCTCTATATGATAAATTTTTCAATAACCTGCGGCTGTAAGAATCAAACCTGCGCTCATCTTACATTACAAACGTAACAATACCAAGTCATGACCGTTTAGTCATCACACATATTTTTTGTTTTCTGCTTAAAAACATCTTAAGTTTAATGGAATATTAAAAAAAAGTGCGTTAATTTAAAATTGTTAATTTTTATATTTGTTTATCAGAAGGACTAAAAAAAAATAACCGATTTTTTACTTAAACTTTAAAAGCATTTTTTTCTTGCAAGTGCCAAAAGTCACATTTTTGAAATCTTTACTTTTGTGACTAACTAAAATGTCTGTAACTTTCTTAGTTTTTATCAGAATGGTCTTATTTATCCATCAAGGTGTTCAGAATCATCTATGCTTTCAGAAAAAAAGAAACTTTTGCAGAAATGTGTTATCTTTTTTTATTAATAAATGTTAAAATAAACCTTATTTTCGGATAAAATGATAAATTTTACCCAAGTTTGATAATATATTAAAGAAAAGTATGTTAACCGATTTTCATATTTTTATTTTTTTTGTGTAAAGAATGAACTCTTATTTGTAATATAAAAAAAGTTTAGTACCGATTTTTCTCCAGAAATTTTTAAATATTTTTTTCTGAATTTTTCAATATCTCATTTCGGTCATATGTTTGTTATCTCTACTTGTGTAAGTAACGAAAACATCTGTAGTTTTCATTGGAATGGTCTGATTTTTCCAATTATCCATTTTTGGCAGATGGAATGAAACTTGGTCAGAAAGCTAGTATAGTTTTTTACTAATAAGTCGTGAAATATATCTTGTTTTCGGATAATGTTAAAAAACTTTAAAAAAAAATATTATGTTTTTTTATTAATACGTTTTGAAGCATACCTTATTTTTGGATAAAAATTACATAATTTTGATTAAATATTAAAAAATATGTTCCACGAATTTCATAATACAAGCAAAAGTTAAGTACTGAATTTTTACAAGAAATTTTTTAATATTTTTTTCGGAAAATATCAATTTTGTAATTTAAATTTTGTAGATGACAATATTTGCTGTTTTTTTTTTTATTTTAACAAAATGGCAAAACTTTAGAAAAACTGTGAAGTTCTCCAATAAATAAATCAACAAATATAAAATGGAAATCAAAAATATTATAAAAAAAATGTTTAACACCTACACTGAGGAGACAATTCATTGTGACAACCGAGTTTTTTGCAATCGAAAAGTTTAGTTGTTCTATTACCAAACAGATTTGATAAAACTCTTAAATAGTTAAATGCATCTCACACACTTTCTCGTTATTAAAATTTGTGTCAATCCAATAATTTTTTTTAAAGAATTATAGCCTTTTTAAAAAAAATATATATGACAGCTGTACGAGAAATGAAAACTGACACAATTATTACTAATTCTATTTCAAGAATAATAACCAATTTTCGAAACATTGCAAGGAGACTTACTGCTCTTATTAAAAATTTACAAAATTCAGGATGCATGGACTTAAAATATTCTTACAATTATTTTATAAAAAAAAAATTATTTTATAATTTTTATAAAATAACAAAAAAAAAAAATAGAGGAAATCAGATGATTTTCAAAAGATTTATAGCATTTTTATCAACAAGGATATATGACAGCAATACAAGTTCTTGCTTCTATTGAAATGAAACCTTACACATATATAACTGATTCCTTTTTGGAAACAATAACCAATTTTTGAAACATTGTAATGATAATTATAGCTTATATTAAAAATTAACATCAGGATATATGGAAATGATGTCATTGTAACTATTTTGTAAAAAAAAAATATTTGATATTTTTGACAAAATTTAAAAAAATGTGTAACAATGTTTTTCAAAAAACTTATAGCGTTTTTATGAAAAGGACATCTATACGAGTACTTGCCTCGATTTAAAACTAAATTGACACAAATAATACCTACTTTAAGACATTTTAATGAGAATTGTACACTCAGGGAACTTCTGCTTTAAAAATATGTAGTTGTTTGGTTTGTAATACAGTTTCTTTATTTTTAATGTAAATGTCAGTCATTTGTAGAACAAATTAAATTTTTTTACTAACCTTGTAGTTAATTAAAAATAACAAACCACATCAAATGACTGTTTTATGATTTTACATTAATTTTTTACATTCGTTTTTTTGTTATTTAAAAAAATAAATAAAAAAAATGCTTGTTTATTTTTTACTAACATATGTGGCTAATTTTTACTACAATTGTGGTTCATTTTTTGAACAGTAAAAAACACTACCACGCCTTTCACAATTAAAATTAAATAAAATTGCATATTAATTATAGTATTAATTGCAATTGTCTGAAAAAGACGTTAAAATTCAAACTCAGATAAATGACAATGTTAGTGTAATTTACTGAAATGTAAGTCGTCCTTTCTTTAAGTGAAATTTCATTTGTTTTTGACTACAATTGCTGTCGTCTTTACATACATATTGTAAGTTCTTATTAAAAATTCATAATTCAGGATGTATGGAAGGTGTGCGTATCAATGCTCCGATTTTTTTTTTCGAAAATTGTGTTATTTTCTAATTTTTACAAAAGAAACCAGCATTCCAATTTTCATGCAAATACGACAACTCCTTCTATTTTTGTCCATTCCTTATATTGAGACAAAGCACTGTGCAATGTGTTCTCTATCGTCGCACAGTGGGGTGAAGAGTTTGCAAAGTAGCAATTAATTCAGAGAAATGGATATTCATAACTACCCTGCGGGAAATGAAGGGCCGATTGATCCAAAGTGACAATTCTGTGATATATCATTCAGTGGGACGTCCTGAAACTGGTGAAACCAAAATTGTGGTGTACCAAAAAGTGTTAATTTGTGTGAAATGACCAATCACGTGACTATAGTAATGCTGATGAAACATTCACTGGTTAGTACCAGATATATCATATAACTGGAAAAAAAGTAACATAACCTCAAAGTGTACTAAAGTAACTAGGGCCATTGCAGTTGAAGTTGTTACTGGTCATTGAACTGGTTCAAAACCGTTAGCAGTGGATGAAAATATGGCAATTAGTGCCAAATTATTCAGTCCCTTGACTGCTACAAAGCGGACATAACACTGAAGGAATTTGATCTGTACCGACTTTGTGACAGTCGAAATGAAGACTTAACGCTGCACTGGTTTAAAAGAACTAAATACGGAACTGTTTAGATGGTGACCAACATAGTTAATGTTAAAGTTAAAGAGATAGGATTAAGAAGAAAAAGCATTCTAGTTGAGAAATGAATTGTGCATTGGTATTAGTTAATTCTGTCTCTTCTGATCGAAACAATACTTGTGTGTACGTAGTGTAACCAAAATCCACTTTAGCCACAGCCGTCGCTGTCGACCGTGGCTCAACTCGTTAAGAGGTGAGATTACGATGCATAGCTTGATGCTAAGGCAGTGAGTTCAAATCACAGTACGACATCAAAAAATAAAAAGTTTTTCATATAGAGCAAATTAACAATATAAAATACTTTGTTCAATTGACACATAAATTAACCACTGACGAGTCCCAGGAGGGGGACGAAACTGCGGCAGTCTGGTGTATCCCTTGTGTCCGTAAAATTTTTCAATAAAAATGTTTTCTTCTTCTTCTTCCTGTAAAGAGACTAACTAAAGTAATAATCTACAGTAATTAATATAAAAATTAATTACGATTGTCATTATCTGACGGTTGCAAAACACTTTCTAACATAAAGTTTTTCGTTGTGTATAGAAAAAATAAACATATTCTAAAACTGATTTTTGTTGTGCCTTTCTGAAAAGGGGCTAGAACACACTGTTTTGGACATGTTCTGTGACTGGTTCCGGACGGGTAATTTAGCAACCCGTTTATAATATGACACAAGGCGAATTAGAAAGTGACAGGCTACTTACTAATTTAGCATTTCACTTAATATGTGACTAGTATTCCATCAAACATTTTTCTCCAGTTCTACGATACGTACACCTAATCCAGTCATGTGATAATTATTTTCACACTGGTCCTGTTGCATATCACATAAATCCTAAAATGATCATACTTTAATACGACCTACTTTTAACATGTCCCGTAGCTTATTCATTTAAGTCGGTACGGTGAAAGGTTACCGTCATCAAATTATTCGCCACGTCACAAGGTGCTCCAAAGGTAGCAATTGCCACCTTTTATGACAAGCCCATGTTAAAAGTACCGGTCACTTTCATATACCAGGACCGAAACTAGGACAGGTTCATACATAGAAAGATCTAGTCCCGTGACCATACCAGTGGCTGGTCCATTTCCCGCAGGGTAGTTACACAAAAAACCAGCATTTAAACCCCAAAAAATGTTAATCAAAAATTTGTTTTATATATTTTGGAAAAAATTTTGTTATTTTGCAAAAATTAATAAACTAAAATTCACTTTAGAGCATACTTAATGTGCTTTTAAGACTTTCTATTACCTGGTAATAAGTTTGGGAATAAGAAAATAAGGTCGTTAACTGGTTACTTTTCTGTTACAAACCCTATTATTTTAACAAGAGCATTTCCATTCTTTTAACACCTTATAAACTACATATTAAGAAAAAGTAAGAAAATAAAATACAAATTAAGAATAAGTAAAACGTTTTTTTTTGGAATATTTGATTTTTTTTTATGGAAATTAAATTAAAATTTAAAGTTTTTGATCTAAATCTTTTATAAATAAATTATTGTAAGTTTTGGGTGAAAAAATAAACTTTTTGTAATAAAGAGATAACTTGTTACTTGTCTATCTATTACAAACCCTATTATTTTTACAAGAGAATGTCCATCGATGTAGCTACTTACCTCGGTGACATGTAACTCCTCACTTACGGGTAACACACAAAAAAATAAAAACTCATTTCAATCACGAAAATAGCCGATTCTTTTTTTTATTGCTGAAATTCCGCCAACAACGAAAAGAGGCTCATTCAATTAATAGTTCTTGATGGCTCTTGATAGCTCTTTTATTGAATTATTTTCAATTCAATTTTAAAACACATTTGATTATGATTTCTATTATATTTTTATACACATTTGATCAAAAATCAATTGATTGGATCCCAAATTGTTCAATATTGTATAACTTTAAATATTCTTATGTAAAGGGTCCGCCAAATAACTTTTTTTTTTTTGAAAATGCTATAAAAAAAAAACTACTGAATATTTTCTCAAATTTGTTTTTTTATTTGAAAGTACAATCCTTCCGGTTTATAATGGAAAATAATTTCATTCAAATGGCTGCCTCGGCTGGCCATGCAGTAGCCTACACGATCGGTCCAATTTTTAAGCACATTATAGGCGAATTGATGTTGATGGCGCTTCTCGCACGCTTTCTGCCACAGCAGCAATATTCTCGGGTATACGCACTGTTTTTGGCTTTTCACGCTTTGGTTTATCGGTGAGGATGCCAGTTTCTTTCACTTTTTTCACAAGATAACGAACATACGGAGCTGACGGTGCTTCTCTTCTTCCAAAATCCGTACGCAATTTTCGCACACATTCTGCAACATTACCATGATTTTCAAAGTAATGTCGCAATATTTCCCAGCGTTGTTCAAGCGAATACACAACCATATTCGTTCAGCGGATAAAACTAATTATCTTTCAAATCAGACATGAGCTAAGTGTTACCATTCACGAAATAAGCACTAGATGAAAAAAAAACGTTAGATGGCGGACCCTTTATATAAATTTGATTACAAATAAATTGATTGGATTAAAAAGGCCTTAATAGGATGTTCTTGTCATACCAAATGTATTGTTTATAGATTAAATTTAATAACGTTGATTTTAATGCATATAACTCTTATTTAGTTAATATATTTATTTAGATTTATGTGAACAAATTGCCCATAGAAATTAGTTTTTTTCTTTCTATTGAAATGTAGGGAAAATGAAAAAAGAACATTTTTGATTTTTAAATTTTTTTTTTTTGCATAAATTAGCTCTTTTGTTGAAATCAGAGTTTCTTTTTTTTAAATAATTTTTTAATTTATTTTTTAGCATTTTTCTGTTTAAAAAAATTGTTACATTTTATTAAGCAAAAATTTAACTTAAAAATTACATTATCAATTTAATAATAATGATCTAGATTAAATAAATATTCAGATTTAAACTACACTGAGAGAATTTACCTTCATTATACTAAAGAAACAAGTTTGTAGAATATTTTTTTGTAGATTCAATGAAGAATTTCATTATATCCAAGAAATTTTATTTATATTAAGAAATTATTCATAAACATTTTTTCATAAAATTTCATAGTTTCATAAAAAAAAATGTTTTCGATTTTATAAATTATTTCTTCATAAATTTAATGAAAATTTTCTTTGGAGTTATGAAATTATTTTAAGACTTAATTTTTTTTTATTTTTCATAAATTTTCATAATTTCAAACTTTATTTTTAAAACTTAATTCTCAATTGTTCAACATATTTTATAAAGAGCTTTATGATTTCAATATACCCTTTTATTCATCTAAGACTTCTATGAAATTGTGTAAAAAATCATTAGAAGCGGTTCATTGGCTTAGTTCCAATGCAGTTTTCAAGACATTCATGAAGAGTTACATTAATTCAAACTACTTCTTCATACTAAAATTTTTTTGGAATTATTCATTAGCTCAATGAAGATTTACATTACCTCTACAAACATTTCATAAACTTTGACTTTAATGAAACCTGTTTCATACATCCTATGAAAAGTTTCAATGGACTAGTTCCAGTGACAGTTTTCATTAAAGCTACTTACTGAAGTGAAGATAGTTCTCTCAGTGTAACGGAAATAAATAATTTAACTAAATAGACTAATAAAACAAACGAGATTTGATATCTAATCTGTATATATTTAATTTAATGTTGCTTCTACTTGATTTTCCAATGCTTTTTTTTCTGTGTGTACGGAAAATAAAGACAAAAGATAAAAAAACTTGATTTTTTGTTTGTTTTTTTCACATAGATTTTTGCAACTGGAGTTCTTTTTAAAAATTCGAAAACCGCCAAATGATATTCTGGCATTTATAACATGAAACCTCATATTTTAAGAGAATATAAAGTTGTTGAAACTCAATATGTATTAAAAATACCCAATTTGTAGAGCAATTTAATTTTTTTTTTCAATATTTCCAAAACATGTATCTAAACAAAAAATAATTTATTGTATGCTCAAATACCTGAAGTCGACGGTTCCATTATAAAACATTGACTTTCACAAGTCTTAATAAAAATAAAATCACTTGAAATATCAAAATTTTCACTTTTAATCAATGCGCGCAAAACTATTAATAATTATTGAACTTTAAATACACATAGCGGAATAAAGTGCCAACAGAATTGAAAAGTGTATATTATTGGTAACAACTAATAGATTCTGTTAGAACAACGATATTTACATTCGATTTCTGAATATTTTGGGTAGTGCAACTACAATTCAGTTAAATTAATCGAACTTTGTTGTGAAAATGAATGTTAAGTTGTGCCAACCATTTGGAATTATTAATAACCGAATTTCAGTTGGTAAATAACAAAAGTTTTCTCTATGTGTATACACTGCAAATAAAGTACACAAATTAGAACTTTTATTTTTGCAGTTACTGATGTAGAATTTTATCTGCTTTCACCATGTCCCAAACACGGTTGTTAAAGTTCATCTTTTGAATTAATAGCCACTTTTAATGGATTTTTCCCCTGTGTGCATTGTGTCACAATATAATCGAGTGGCATATGACATCTAAAATTAGAGGGTCTATCACATCATATGACACAGGACGAAAAAAAAGAAGAAATAATGGTTAACGCCCATTCACTTATCAAAAGTATGTCAAGAACAGATTTTCTACGTCATTACATCTATTTTCTCCTGGAAGTTTGAAACATAAAAGATGCCAAAAAAGTGGTTGCTTATTTAATAATGACGTTAATGATATTTTGTGTTATATGGTCTTACAAAATTATTTTATTCGTTTGTTCGGTTTGGATGGTTTTTGTATGGCGAACGTATGCTAGGCAAAAAAAAAAAAAAAATATTAGGTAAAAAATTCTATTAACAATTTAGGAACATGTGAATATTGTTACTTGATAACGTGTGAGAATGCGAAATTTTCATTGTTTATTGTTGCTAACAAGGGAGGTATATCGACCCGAACCCGCATAGTTTAATAAACTTTGGATAAGTTGTAGAAAAGATCAAAACAAAAAAGAGAGACACGTAGTTTTTTTTTAGCTGTCCAATCTCATGTTGAAGGGTTAAGAAGCGGGGGTTAAAGTACTCAAGAAAACAACAATTTTGATACCCATTTTGTGTTAACATATAGTTTGGCCATATTTTTGAATAATTTGAAAAATTATGGGGGGGGGGGAAAGCTTTTCGGGAAATGTTGCATAAAAATCAAACGATTGCTAACAGCAAAAAACTTCAGACACCCCTCGATTAGAATAAATTAGCATTAGTTACTATTCATTATTTTACATTAATATAACTCCAATTCCTTCACTCAGGAAAAAAAGTTTCATGATATTAATATTGTTTCATAAATCGTTTGTAATCAATTTTTATGACACTTTTCATCATATTTATGAAAACTTAATAAATATGAATAGTGTCCTAAAAATTGATGACAAACGGTTTGAAATGTATGAAAATGAATGAAATGAATGAAAACATTGTTAAGTGATATATCTAATTTTCACCGGTCAGGGGAACGACAAAGCCAAATTTTACTAGATCCATAATAGGTCATGCTTTAACTAGTCCCGGGATATACACTTTAAGGCCAATTTACTCCTCATTGCCCGTCGGGTGGTTATTCACAATATATATTATGTCCTGTGGTTCCTATTGTGAACAAAGGGCCACAAAGGTTATTCACAATAAATACACGGAAATTTCGAGTTATTGTAGGCCCAGAATATTAGCGGGAAGACAAGAGCCTACCTCGGACAATTCATACGAATTTTCTCTTATGGGGTTTATTTGTGCAACTTCACTGATATGCTCTTGTTGTGTCCTGTTTTCAACAGTCACGGAACAGGTACTTTCAGACCGGTTCTGATGTCAATACTCATAGAATTAAACCTTTAAAAAAATCAGAAAACGCTACTAAAACTTAGTTAAAATTTACGTTGCAGAACAAAATGCTGAAATTAGCAGATTTTTTTTTTGTTAAATATTAGTAGGAAAAGAGCAGTATCATACATCACAGTATCAAAATGTTGGCAAATTTTAAAAATTTGAGATTAGTTTTAGACTTAGAAGTAAAAAATGAATTGAAATTACATCAAAATAAAATAAACAATAAATTTTACAGAAAACAAATAATTTTACTTAAAAATTTACTAATTTTAGGCCTCAAGCCAATTAGATAATTTTGGCAAAACTTTTCTGTGCATGTAATTTATTTGAACTATGAAAGAATTTTATTCTTATTGTTCTAACAATGAAAATCTTATATCTGAAACTTCCTCTTGTGTAGGTAACTTTTAAAAATTAATAAAGTTATGAAAATCAATTTAATATATTAAAGGCACGCTGATTTTAATGGCGTACTTTATTTGTCGATCTATGGTACAGTTTTTCCACAAAATGACTTTAAGGTTTGGCGCATGTAAATGTAGTTTTTTACATATATCGTTTTAAAAATGCAACCAATCTGAGTCTTTTCTGTTGAAATATAAAAACAAACCTAGTGTTCTTATTTCAGGTACATATTTCATTCAAAAAGTTTTGAAACACAAAACCATTATTTACCGGTTTTTCATACTTTTTCCAATTTTTACGGTTCAAGCGTATTTTATCGGTAAACTATCAATTGACCTTAGCAACTCATCAGACAGTAGAAAGAGCCTACTAGGAATAGTGTTTCAGCAAGAAAGCAATAATTTTAATATGATACCTCATATGCAAAATGCGCGATTTGTCAAAAATTGTATATGACAGCATAGCTTTCCAAGATGAACCCAGAGTCCAAGTTTCAGTACGATTTTTGAAAACCTTTGAAATGTATATGTGTGAAAAATCAACCCAAAATGTTTATATATGAAAAAGTTTTTCTAAAAAAAACCCTACTTTTGTGACAAATATTCCGCAGTAAACAAAGTAGGGGAGTATACTATTCCGGTACAATTTATACCATTCCGGTACAATTTAAATTAAATGGTGATAATTTGATGAATATTAAATAAAATACGAATATTTAAATTTATACACTTTTTGCATTTTTCTTAATTTTTAAAAAAACTAAACCGCTCATAAAACCGTGAATTTTTCGAAATTTGAAAAACTAAAAACGACAATCTTTAAGTGGCTCCAATTTTAATTGAAATCGGAAGAGCGAAGGTTAAAAAATGTGCTTTTTTGGCCGGTCTTCAGTGAAACGGCCGATATATATTAAACACTAGATATAGGGTGATATTAGAGAGCATTCCGTTATTAAAAATTACTACAAAACCAGTAAATTTGTATATAAAATGTTTTACTAATTTTTCTGCTAACTTTTGTATTTGAGTGTAATTTTCTTTTTTTATAAACTTATTACAAATATCATCTTCTTATATGGCGTACTTACACTCAAATAAAAAGGTCTGTAAAAGTTACATATGAAGTTAATTTTAGCAAATAGTGTCTGTAATTATTACTAAAGCGAAAGTAGTAAGAAAAATTAGTAAAAGCTGTTAGTAAATTTTTTGTAAACCCTTAAAGTAAGTCGATTTGCTAAAATTAGCCAATTTTTTTAAAATTGAAATCTATTTTTTTGTTTTATTTTTTGTTATCAACTATGGAAAAAGAAAATTAGTAAAGGCTTTTGCAACTCGGGTTTTAAAATCAGCAACGATAATTAGAAAAATAAATTGTAATTTGTTAATAGGGTTGGCATTCAATCAATACCCAGCAAAACCACACATTACCAAATCATGGGAAAAGTAATGTATTGCCATAGGGCTTCACGCATTACATTACACCTTACTTCACTGATGAATTTTACAGGCGATGAGCCTTAAAGTAATGGATGGACTCATTACCATGTAGGGGGTAAAGTAACTGGTTACTTATATGGTTACATGGTGGGAAAAAGTAATGTGTCTATAGATAGATTTTCATAAAAAAAATTACATAAAAAATTTTTTTTACAGATATTTTTTTTTAAGTAAATAAATAACTTTTTTTTTTTTTTTTAAATATATTACGTGGTCATGCTGGGATTCGAATCTGGGGTCTCTGGTATTTAAGAATTAGTTAGGCGAGAACTCTACCAACTGAGCTATCGATACATATAATATTTTATTGCTTAAAATGTAAATGAATTGTTGTGCTTCGTGTTGTCGTTCGTGATATCAAAAATGTACACCTTACCCTCATGCTTACAAAAAATCACAAAGTAATGTGTCTGTAAATAGATTTTTAAAAATATATATTAATAATTACTTTACGTTTATAATTCATGCATTATGTACTTGATGATCGGTAAGTCATTATTTTATGTTTTGAAGTAATGTAAAATGTAATGAGGTATCATTACAAGGTAATCCAAGAGTGTTCAATTATCGGTAACTCATTAATTCTTGTTGGAAAACAATGATACAGGTAAGGAGTACACATTACAAGGTAATTCATTACTTTATCGCACCCATTACCAAAGTTTTTCTGGGTACCTTTTCATAATATCAGTAATTGGCTACCCCAGTTGCATCAATAAACTATAGTTAAAATAGCGCTAAAATACCGGAACGTCCATTTATAACAATATTTTGCAGATATAACAAAATTTAGTGGGCACATTTTTTAAATAAACTCTGCGATATTAGTATTTACTTGCTTCTATTGGAATCGTTATTTTAAAATTTCCATATCGGTATTGAGATGAACTTGGTTGGCAACTGCCGCTATAATGAAAAGCAAGTGTTTGCCAATCATGGTAAATAGAGCAAATTTTTACTAAGAAATTATTTTGTATTAATTTTGTACGTTTTACTAAATTTTCTACTAACAGTTATATTTGAGTGTAGATTTTAAAAATACACACTTAAAGAATTTTTTCGTCACGCGTATTAAAAGCAGGTTTTTTTTAAATGAATATTTTCGATTCCATTTCTTGTGTTATTTATAAATTACTACGAATTTTGTTAAAAATTCTTTAATAAAATAAGAAATCATAAGCTTTAAGATTAGAAACAAGCACGCTTAAACAAAGTTATCGGAAAAAATGATCACAAAAAAAAAAAAAAACTAAAAAATGTGTGTAAATTTTTTTTCCAAACACTGCAGACATACAGACGAAAGAAAAAGCCAATCCAATGAGTCCCGGATCATGAAGCAAAAACAAACAAAAAATCGTAATAAATGCATATAATATGTAGTAGAAAAAAATTTTATATGTGCAGCTACTCCTGTAGTTAAAAAATCAGATGATCATTAGTATCATCTTGTTGCAAATAATGATGATATTTGTGACCGATTCGACCAACTGCAAAAACTGGGAGAGATGAGAAAAAAACACACAATTTGACCACATCTTGTGCGTGTTGTCATAATGAATGGTTGAACTAAAGTCATTTAATTTTTGTCGTTCGAATTATACCTATGTATGTTATTTTTTTATATTTTGTTAACAGAACCTTAAAGGAATTGATTTAATATATTTTAATTGCATACCAGGAACTGCACTCATAAAAAGGACTGTGCAAATAGTTGAAAATTCAGCAACAACAATGGAAAAATATACACGCTGAAATAAAACGTTTGCTGGACATATAAATGCTGGTAATATTCTTTTGTTTGGAAAACATTTCCGTTTTCCATGTTTCTAATATAACATGTTTGCTTGCAAATATAATTATGTTTGCCTGTAAACATATATATTTTTGGAAATATTGAAAAACGTCTACCGGTAAAAACATATAAATATATTTTGGGCTGCAAATATATATCGGCCGCTTCACCAAAGACAGGCCTAAGAGGACATTTTTTGATCTGCGGTCTTCCGATTTCAACTTAATTTTGCATTTAGAAATTTTATGGAGCGACTTATAGATTTCGTTTTAGTTTTTCAAATTTCGAAAAATCCATTGTTTTATGTACGATTTAGATTTTTTGAGCAATGAGAAATATGGCAAAAGTGTGTAAATTTTAATATTCGTCGGATTATTACCATTTAAATTGCACTGTAATGTTATACTCCCATCCTTTTATACTGCGAAATGAAATTATTTTCAGCGTTAAAAAGATGCACTTTTTAAAATTTGGCCTCTCTGGATTTGAACAAAGATGTATATTTACTAAAAAACAACACTTTAGTGTTTTTGGGTTCCGGGGTTTATTTAACAATTAACAATTTATTGAAAAAAGCTTGCATCATGTTTCCATAGAAAAAACAACAATTTGTTATTTTTTTTTAATTTTTCAAAATTACTAATACTACAAAATATATTGTTTCTGACAAATTTCATAAAAATCCGACCATTCATTTTCATGTTAAGACTATGCCCTTTAAGGTATGCTATTGGAATCCTGCATATCCTTGGACCAAAATTAAAAATTTTAAGCTTCAATCTTACTTTATGTTAAGTATCAACGGCTTCTAGTCACAACATAAATAAATTGTGTTGTGAAAGGCGTGGTAGAGAAGAATGAGTGTATTTTCTAAAAATCATAACTAAATTGTAAATTTTCAATTTTTCTGAAGCAGACTGCGCAGTTTCTGGTATTGAACCTTCGTCAGTGACCCTGTTTTTTTGAATAATGTAATATTTGTTATGTTTTTATTTGTTCGATTGCGTCTATATGAAATTTTCTATGCAATCACTGACCGTGGTATAGATAAACTGATTTCTAATGCCACATGCACTCGCACTACACGTTAGACAGAGCGCTTTAGCGCACTGAGCTATCGTCAGGTCGAGTTTTTGTTGTGATTAAAACTAGTTTTATTCAATACACGGTGTTTTTTGTTCTTGCATACATAATCTCAGAAGTACAACTTTAACAACACAACAGTTCTACTTTTAGAAACTTACTTCACCCTAATGCCCACTGTTTTCCCATATGATGTAAGTGATGCCATATCTATGATATATTCTTTGTATATTCGATAGATGGCGCTTACGTAGTTAGGGAAGAATTGCCAGAGAGCAAAGTTTAATTTTTGTTTGAGTTTGAATTTTATCGTCTTTTTCAGACAATTGTAATTAATACTATAATTTATATGCAATTTTATTTAATTTAATTGTGAAAGGCGTGGTAGAGAAGAATGAGTGTATTTTCTAAAAATCATAACTACATTGTGTTCATTTCAAAATATTTATTCTAAATTAACCCTCTTCTCGCTTCCAAACCGTGCCACAAACACAAAAAATTTCTTATCAAGATATTTTGTAAATTTCGTTTTCAATCGAAATTGCAAATACACTAAAGGTTATATAATTGTCACCTGCTTTAAGGTGTTTATTAGCTTCATATTATTTGTTTTTTTTCATAATAAATAGTTTGAACTTTTAGTAGCAAAAATCGCAGAAATAAAAAAGTAACAGCTTGTTAAACAAACGACTTGCCCTATGTTTTTCATGAGCAAAATTTACTTTAGATGCTTTTTTCTCTAAACAAGATATTGAAAATCGGGTGCCACTGAGCAGCCTTAACGTGTGCACCAATTTTCAATCGATTTTTTTTTTGGTTTGTAGATGACTAAAACCCTAAGGCTCCAAGATGAAAAGATTTTGCCTTTAAAAAATGCCTTAAATGAAATAGCTACCAGGGCTGCCATAGTGGCCCGAATTCTAAATTATAATTTTAAGAATAATATTTAATATAGTGTTTTACTATCCCAAAAATATTTTTTTAAATAAGCCATTTCTTTTTTTATAATTTCTTAAATATTGTCGTTTTTATTGTTTTCTAAAGCTAGTAAACTCCCTTCAATGTCGGAATGGTTTAATTTCCATGCTTTTTTATTTTTGAAACTGTAATTCTGAATAGCTCAAATTAAACTCACAACTTTAAATTTAAATTTAGAAAATGTCAATTGATATTCATTTTTATTTGAATTCATAAAAAATTATTTTAAGTTAAATATTTTCGATTGGAATTTAAAAACATTTAATTTATTTTCAAAATATTCCATGCAAAAATTGAGAACAAATCAACTGATTAAAATTTTTGATTTTTAATTGATGTTATAATAGTTTCTGAATTTTAAATAGAAAATCTAAAGTACAAATTAATTTTTTTTAGTTTCAAATGAAAAATCTATGTCTAAATGTTGACAAGGTTTATGGTTTTTTTTTTATAAAATGATGAAGATTTATGAAACAGTTGTTATACATTTTTATGAAACTTTTCATCATATCTATTAAAACTTTATAAGTTTAATTGATGATAACCGATTTATGAAACAGTTTCATAAATATGATGTAACTAATTTCTCTGAGTCTATAACACTTATAGAACTTTTAGTGTATCGTCTAAATATCATACAAAAAATAAAATATCAATAAAAAGCAAGTTTTTTTTCACAAGTTTATGAAACTTTTTTATGAAATGATGAAGGTCTATGAAAAATTGGTCATACTTTGTATGACCATTTTCATCTGTTATGGAAACTTCATAAATATGATGACAGCCAATTTATAAAACAATATCATCAATATGATGAAACTTTTTTCTATGAATGTAAATTAACCAACATGCACAATTCTTTATCATTCCAATATTACCTTTAAGAGTAAAAATATGGGGTCAAAAATGGGGCTATTTTTTACCCCACTATACATAAACTATACATAAATGGGTACACTCAGGGAACTTCTGCTTTAAAAATATGTAGTTGTTTGGGTTGTAATACAGTTTCATTATTTTTAATGTAAATGTAAGTCATTTGTAGAACAAATAAAATTTTTAACTAACCTTGTAGTTCATTTAAAAAAACAACTTACATCAAATGATTTTACATTAATTTTTTACAGTTGTTTTTTGTTATTTAAAAAAATAAAATAAATAAATATTTGTTTATTTTTTACTACCATGTGGTTCATTTTTACTACAATTGTTAGTCATTTTTTGAACATTAAAAAACAAATGACAATGTTAGTTGAATTTAATGAAATGTAAGTCGTCCTTTTTTTAAATGAAATTTCATTTGTTTTTGACTACAATTGCTGTCGTCTTTACCAACATAATTTCCTAAGTGTAGGTATCAAACTTTAAGTATTTTAAAGATATATCTAACGATTTATACGAAATATATTTAAAGGGGTATACACTGAGAGAATAATCTGCCTAAAATTAATAAATTGTTGCATTAAAACAATAAATTTGAACTGGAATTCGTTCACTTAAACTTTTCATTAAATTTCAATTAAATTCATAGAATTGTATGAAGAATATAATTTTATTATACACTCAATAATGAAGTTTCATTACAAAACTGATTTCATAAAATGTATGATATTATGCAATGTCCTAACAAATAATCTATGGAGTTTTTTGTTTACAAATTTATTATTTGACCCTTTCAGGAATGTGTTGATAGATCTATTTCGGGAATTTTCTAGGTTCCCATCATCAGAACACGTTTTGAAAGCGGTAACAATACCATGCCAAACATCAAACATTCATATAAACTAGTTTACTCACTACATGGGAACTAATATATGAGCTTGAAGTTAAATTAAAGGTCGAAAAAAAACATAATTTTTATTTTTAATAAAAATTATATCAAACTTGTATGATATTATATTGATTAATTTTAAGAAAATTTTAATTTATTTTGTAAATGAAAATTGCATTGATTTACTGAAAAATTTCGTTGTTTTTCGCCTGTGTAAGTTTTTTTTTGCCCCTACAATTTCAGTTGTCTTAAATGAATTTCTATTATCGCTACTCAACATTTTTTGAGAAAAAACACATTCGATAGCCACAAGAAATATTTTTAAAAAATGTTTCGTCAATTTTATTTAATCAATTTATTTGAAATAATTTTGAATTTGTTCTTTCAAATCCCTCATTATTGCTGCAGAAGTTGTTGTTACTCCACTGTTGCTGGTATTTTCGATGGTTTGATTTTGGTTGGTTGGTTGGTCGCTGTGTTACTTTTTATAGTTATAGTGGCGCCACAAAATATTAAATTACTATGAAGCAGTATCATCAGGAGCAACAAAAAACAACATTTTTTTATACATTCCTCATATGATGATACTGCATCATCATCTACATCATGATTTGTACTGATCTTGACCATTTTCAGATTTAAATGTACATTTATTTGTTCCTTTATTTTGTTTTTTTTTTTTTCATCTGTGATCATGTTTATGAGACTGAACGCGTGTTATTTTGGCTTAAATTTCTTATACGAATTTCGGATATTAATAAATATTTATGGAATTCATTAGGTTTTTTCTAAGGCAAGCTAAATAAAAATCTATGCCTTTAAATAAAAATCTTTTTCTTTTAAAAATATATTTAAATTCAAATGAAATCACATTCCTTTGGTTTTAAATGTACAACTAACTGTCTGTCCTTCTGCCTGTTTTCATCTTGTATAAATGTAGAGTTGAAGGCGTTGTA
This sequence comes from Delia radicum, assembly GCA_021234595.1. Classification (NCBI taxonomy): domain Eukaryota; kingdom Metazoa; phylum Arthropoda; class Insecta; order Diptera; family Anthomyiidae; genus Delia; species Delia radicum. The sequence continues at coordinate 38,419,009 of CM037851.1, forward strand.
GATTTTTAACTTAAAAATTATAATATTACTTAGAACTAATGTTGGAACCATTTTTGTACACTCACTTTGATATCTCAGATGTAATATGAAATTCAGTCCAATGCAAAGTAATTGTACCAACAAAAGCTATTAATGCAATAAATTGAAGTAAGGAAATTAAACTCACTAATAATTAACATTTGCTTAAACTTTCGTTCAATTAATGAATACACAAAAACAATTGCTTTCCCAACCACAATTCGGTTGTAAAAACTTTTATTCGATTGTCACAAAGCCTCCTTCAGTAGCAGCAACAAAATTATTTGTGTGAAACCCAATACGGTTGAGATAAATAAAATCGACTTTTAATTAAAAATATTTGTTAATTCAATTAAAATTAAAATTAAAATTTTAATTTTTTTTTTTTTTTTTTTTTAAAGAGAAGCTACACTCAGGAAATTCTTCCTATTTATTAATGTGTTGCTTTCTTTGGAAAGGGGTTAGTTGAGAGATGGAAGGTGGTGAAAGATGAATTGCTTCAAACATGGCAACACTGTAATTGCGCGAGATGATAAGTCTTAGAACAGTTGTTGGTCGCCACCTGATGTAGAGTTGGGGAATTTATTGAAGCTTTTTTGTTTCAAATCCCTGATTCATTTTTTTACTTCGGTGGGGTTAAGTGCTATGGGAACACCGTAGGTGGGCGCAGCGATACATATAAGTGATAGAAAACTCATACATATTATTTTTCTAAATTGATGTTGTCGTCATTGGGAATCAAACCCGGGAGCATCTGTGTAACAGTCCAAGGCGCTAACCATTACACCACAACATAACTATTTAATTGATTTAAATTTAACTTAGAATTTATTCATATCTATTAAAAACTTAATTGAACATTGTTTTAAATTTTAAAAAAATTTTAAGTAGATACTATTAAAATTAAAATTTAAAAAAATCAACAAAAATTGATAAAAAAAATAATATAAAAATGCCATAAAAAATTGCCGGAATAGAAAAAAGGAAAACAAATTTCAGAATTAAAAAAAGAGCTGAAATTGAAAATAAAATTGGAAAAAAAATCTACAAAAATATAAAAAAAAATATAAAATAAAAAACTGCCAATATTGAACACCCCGGTGAAAAAAGTTCATATATGATCATATATATTTTTAATATGGCCACTAGAAAAATGATTACTAGAAAAATTAAATCGTTTTTAAAGAAGTACAGACCAATGATTCTACCAGCCAATAAAGCACACCAAACAGTCAGTTTTTGTGTATGTATCGGAGTCTCAACATACACTTGAGGATTATCATTACTCAAAATACGGCAGTTTTGTTTATTGACGTATACATTTAAACAAAACTGAACTTCATCGCTAAACAAAAATCGCTTATGAAAGTCGGGATCAACGGCAATCCATTCACTGAATCTACGCCTTCCAAGGTGATCGTGTGGCTTCAATTGTTGCACGAGTTGGATTTTGTAAGCACGCAAACTAAGATCTATCCGAAAAATCTTCCATAAAGTGGATGGACACATATCCAATTCCTGTGCACGACGGCGGATAGTCTGATTGGGGTCTTCCTCTACGCTACGCTCTACAGCAGCAATGGCTTCTTCTGTACCCACTGTACGACGTGGTGCGAAAACGTTCCATAGTTAATCGAATTAATTGCTCTGATGGACGATTGTGTTGAGCGTAAAATGGATATAGTGCGCGATACGTATTTCGAACAGAACCATGATTTTCAAAATAAATTTGCATAATTTGGAAGCGTTGTTCAGGCGTCAGTCTATTCATGTTGAAATGCCAAACCAAACTAAACATAAATCACTTGACATCTGACCAAAAGGCCGCCAGTTAAAAAAGTGTTGCCAACTTAAAGTTCTATACCTGTATAAAAAACACCCGTTACTTAACGGATATGATAGAATGGACATTAATTTGTTAGAAATTGTGAATGTTTTCATAAAACCTTTTTTTTTTTTTAAAGAGAAGCAACACTCAGGAAATTCTTCCTATTAATTAATGTGTTGCTTTCTTTGGAAAGGGGATAGTGGAGAGATGAAAGGTTGTGAAAGATGAAGGGCTTCAAACATGGCAACACTTTAATTGCTCGAGATGATAAGTCTTAGGAAAGTTGTTGCTCGCCACCTGATGTAGAGTTGGCGAATTTATTTAAGCTAAAAACTCGAATCCAATTATATTTAGATGTATCAATTTACATACAATTATATCAGATCAAAATCTGGATACAAACATATCTTATTTTTATATAATTGCATTTATTTGCATCAGTTTAGAAATAAACTGATACAATTAGATATAAAACTCATAAAATTTAATACAATTCTATCGAGCCATAATTTGCATAAAATTGTACTGGACATTTATCTAATTGCAAAAGATTAGATTTAAACTCATATAAACAGATACAATTATATAGCCCCATATTTTGGATGATATTTAATAAGATAACATATAGCGTCATATAGAAATTGATATGACTACATAATGCTCCATATCAATTTTTTGTAATCTGGTGGCTACACCATAAGATTAAATATCGATTTATGTCAAATCAGATATGATTTTATATTTGAGTTAAAATTTTTTTTTTGATCGGCTAGCTTTAGGAACCTTTTTTTTATTTTTTTTCAAATACCAATTATTGTGATTATAATTGAATAAAACATTTTAAATTATGTTTGTTTGCATTAACATGTGGTAAGATCTTTTATTTTATTTTTTACAACCCTTTAAAATATTTAAATTTTTTTATAGTTATGCTAATTTGACATAGCAACATATAATTAAAATTTGTTATAAAATAAAATAATGAATTTTATACTATAATGTATTTGCCCTCTTTAACTTTGTGAGTTCTATTTATTATTAAATTTTAAGTATCATTTAGATATAATGATGTTTTTATGGTTTTTATGTGGGCGCACCTGGCTCCATGCCACATGTTGATTTGCATATGTCAATTGTCTCTATTTGTTAAAGTGGTTAAAGTTATTTGCGGTTATGTTGCCGAGATTAACTTTAATTGATATTTGTGGCATATAAAAAACAGGTTGTTAATATTGTTTTTTAAGTAATTAGAAAAATAGTTTTATACTGATTCGTTAATTTTGTCCTTAAATTTCAATATATTTATCATATTTTAGTAAGTAAAACTTTTTTAAGCTAAACGAACATCAGGTCTATAATAATAACAACTACAATTTCATAGTGCCACATCCGTTTCCGTTTAAAAGAAAATCTTTTTCTTGAATAAAATAAATGCATCTTTAGATACAAACAAAAAGTACACAAAAGAAAGGACTATAAAGATATATTTAAGTAAATATTTTATTATTTATAAACTAATGCCTGCGACACTTTTTTTTTATATAAAATAACAGAAAAGAAAAAAATCTCAAGAAATATGGCTGCAGTCGATTTTTTTCTCTTCTACAATATGACAGCAATGATGCTTTTTCTTATGCAGCAGCCACATCGACAACAATACTAGAAGTAGCAACAAACATCACAAAAGAAATGTGTTTTCTATGAAGCAACATCACTTCCTATTTCCTGTTGAAAATAGCAATTCAACATCTTTTTGCTGACATTTTCAGTGTTCAAGTATCCAACTACAGCAACATATGTCTCTTTTTTCTCGTGCTCAAAAAGGACCATAAAAACAATAAAAGCAAAAAAAAATGAAAACTTAAATAAAATATATACAACAAAGATGGCAATTGCGATACCATTTCGTAAATGATTTAATGACGACGAAAATTTATTGTGCGTAAAAGCAAAGAAATTTGAAAAAAAAAGTTAAGAAAACTGCTGCCATTTTATTTAGTTTTGACAACAAGCAAAAATTAATAGATGAATAAGGAAATCTTTAAGATTAATTTAAAATAAAGTTTTAAGTGTGTACAGCTAAACTTATTGTCAATTAAATTTCAATTAAACTTTTGTTTGATTTTAAACTCAATTTTAACTAAAAGTTTAATAGTATCTATTAAATGTTTAATTGAAAATGAATTTGGTACATACAAAATTTTCAGTTTTTATAACCTATAGCCAAACCATTTTCAAATTGATAACCGGTACCCTTAGAATACTCTGTAGCTAAAGACCACTGCAAATGTAGTTTAAAACAAATGCAATTTCACTTAAAGAAAGGACGACTTACATGTCAGTTAATTGCACTAACATTGTCATTTGTTTTTTACTGTTGAATAATGTAAACACAATTGTAGTAAAAATGAACAGCATATGTTTCCTTTTATTTTTTTTTAAATTCCGGTAATTTTAAAACCTTTTTTAAATTTTTGGTCCTTATAGGGTTTTTCAGTTTTGGCAATTTTTTTTTTTGAGTTTCAGAATTTTATTAGATTTTGGTGATTTTTTTCTAATTTTAGCACTTTGATTTTAGCGGGTTTCTTCAGCTTTTTTAAATTTTTGGCAATTTTTTCTACTTTTAATTAGAATTTTAATATTATCTACTAAACCTTTTTTTGACATTACAACAAAATCAACAAAATTTATGATCAAAATTTTATTTGAAACTAAATTAATTAAATAGTTACACTTTTTTTCATTGACACTGCAATTTCCTTAATAGTAATTCAACTAAACTTTTAATGGTATTTACAAATAATTTAAATGAATATTTTAGTTTTTGCTTTCACAGAAAGAACTAACATCGAGTTTCAATCAAAAGATTTGTTCATTCAATTAAAAGTTTAATAGAATCAATTAAAATAATTAGTAACTAGTTAAAAGTTGGGAATTTAATTGAATATAGTTTTTAACTTCAAACAAAACCGGCCAAAAAATTTTAAAAATATCGAAAAAAAAAAAAACTAAATTTGGAAAAGTTTTTGAAAATTAAAAATGACAAATATTAAAAAAATCACCAAATAAAAAAAAATCCCACAAGCATAAAAAATCGTCAAAATTGAAAAAACCTCCGAAATTGAAAATAAAAACATTCGAAATTGGAATAAAAATTTTCAATATATTTGAATACTGATAAAAGTGAAAACAGTTTTATATAGTGATATATTAAATTGTATCCGTATAAGGATAGAATTTCGTCTGATAATTGTATCTGAGATTTATCACATTGTATGTCGTATTTAATAAACTTGTATGTAAATCTGACAAATTTGTATTAGAATTATGGTCCGATACAATTTTTTTTATCTAATAATATTAGCTTAGATCTAAATTAATACGATTATATATCAATTTCGATCTATGTATATATATATAATATAGTATATATAGTATAGATGTCAGAATAGATGGAGAATACGAGCTTTGAAAGTATATAATTTTATCAGGTCAAAATTGGAATCCAGTTGTATATGGCTTATATATATTTGCTCCAATTAAGATATAAACTGATATTATTACAAACAAACTGATAACATTGTATATGGCCATAATTCGGATACAAATTCGTATGATGTAGATAAAATTTTATCAGTTAAGTTCAAAACTAATACAACTACATACATACTAATAAAAACCAGAAATAGTTATATGTGCTAATATATCGGATGACATTATTTACTTATTTATTTAAGTCTATGGATACACTATCCTTACAGACTAGCATATAAAAATTAAGATATTTAAAATAAATTTTTTAACAAAATTTTAAATTGGGAGTGAGAAACACTTATGTCTAACTTATTACAATAAATATTAAATAATCTCATAGATCTATTTAGTGGTTCATTTAATGCATATTCAGTTGAGTGTATATCAATATGAAAAAATTTACTTATATTTCTAAAACTTCTTGGTGGAACATATATTGAAATTAACTCTAATAGCTCAGCAGAATCAATAACACCACAAATAATACCGTGTGAAAAAGTTAAATTAGCAATAATACGACGAGCTTCCAGAGTTTTTAAAGAAATAAACCGAAACTTATCTGCGTAAGAAGGGCTAGAACAAGAAGGAATGTTAAAACCGAATCGGATAGTTAAAACATGGTAGGGCAAACTTGACAAACTTTCTTTGAATTCTCTCAATATGACCAATATGAAGAGCAGCATTAGGACTCCAAATAAATGAAGAATATTCCAATCTAGATCTAACAAACGAAGTATAAACAACTTTCTTCGTTATGTGATCAAAACATTTATCCAAATTACATCGAATAAATGCTAAAAGCGAATAAGCTTTTGGTACACTAATTAAATGACTGGTTAATGATAATTTAATATCAAAAACTACACCAAGGTCCAAAATTTTATCAACAGATGACAACACATTACCAAACATTCTGTAATCAGAAATTATAATATTTTGACGTCTATGAAAAGACATACTATAAGATTTAGAAATATTAAAGGGTAAACCATTACAATTTGACCAATGAACTAGATTATTCAAGTCCTCCTGAAGGTCAAAAACGTCCCTTACAGAAAAAATTGGCTTGAAAATTTTGAGATCATCAGCATACATTAAAAATTTGTAATTTTTAAAGCAATCGCTAATGTCATTTATAAAAATATTAAATAATAAAGGACCAAGGATGCTGCCCTGTGGAATACCTGACGTTGGTATAAAATAGTCCGAACAAATTACATCAACAGATACTGTTGCGATTCTGCCAATCAGGGCATATTTGAATGGATGCCAATGTTTGAAAGCTTATATAATAAAAGTTCATGTGTGACTCGGTCAAAAGCCTTGGCGAAATCTGTGTAAATTGTGTCAATTTGAACACCTTTTCAAAGCAAGAGATGCAAAAGTTAACAAAAACCGATAAATTACTTGTTATTGATCTCCCAGCCATAAATCCATGTTGTGAAACAGATATATATCGTTTTAACTGGAAAAAATGTTTATCAAACACGATGTGCTCAAAAATTTTAGCAATATTGATTAATTTGGAAATAAGACGGTAATTAGTAACACTGCTCCTACTACCATTTTTAAGAATTGGGAAAATAGTCGTAAATTTCCATTTCTGAATGAAATAACCAGCTCGTAAAGAGTTATTAAAAATAATTTTGAGGGGTAAAATAAATGAAGAAAAGCATTTCTTAAGAAGAAAGGCTGAAAGGCCATCATTATCACATTTAAAAGAATTCGATGTTTTTTTTTTATGTAATTTTGGAGATTTTTTAAATTATGGAATTTTATTTCATTTGTTGTTATAAAAACTGGAGATTTTGTGTGAGCGAAATTTATTTTCAAATTAACAGATATTATTACACATTTAATTGAAAGTGAGCTTGAAATCAAACAAAAGTTTTATTGAAGATTTATTGGCAATTATTTTTTTTTTTTAATTAAGTTAAGTTATTTTTTAATTAATTATTTTTAATCTTTATATTCTGAATAATATTTTTCCTCGGAATATTCTACCAACATATCAAAGCATAATTTTATATATATATTTTTTTTTTATTTTACATATCGTCGGCTAGCCTGCAAGTAGTGATATGTGTTATTTTGCACTTTTTTTATTGTACAATTTAGCGCGCCGCTCTGTAACAGAGATTAAATCCGGATTTATTTTAAAGCAGTATTTTCGTAAATAAGGTAATGAATCATTAAGGCATATGATATTAATAAAATATATTAAGAGGATAATATAAATCAGTTTTTCGCTCTCCTAAAAAACACTCATAACAATAAATGCAGGCAAGCTGACCATATACAAAGTTATTCTACTAAATTAAAAAAATGAACAATATTCAAACACAAAAATATTATTCTAAGATTTCCAAATATTGTTAATCCTATTAAACCGTACAAAAGATTTAAAATGTCTATTCCAAAAATTCATAATCATAAACCCATATTTAAAAATGCCATTATATGGCAATATACAATACAATATTTGTAAAGTTAAAATCTACCAAAAAAAAAAAAATAAACCCAACTTCAAATAAATATATGAAATGAAGACAAGAAAAAAAAACACATCTCAAATCGATAATAATCACACGAATATTCATTCGTAGAATTAAAAAGACCTTGCTGCTAAAGCAGACGAAGAAGAGAAATAACGTTAAAGTCCAAAAACAAAAACAAAATCAAAAGAAAAAGATTCAAACCCCAAACTACAAAATATTCAAAGTTTAACAATATTTTTGTTGAAATTTATAGCAACAATACAAATCTACGAATAGATTTTTTTTCTTTCAAACTTAATTCAAAATTTTTGTTTGAATCTGTAAAGGACACAAAAATACCTTCATGTTTTAATATGAAAAATAAAAGAGGGCAAAAGCATGGAGTATGTAGCATGGCACATACATTTGGCAGTCGTGTGTGAATGCTAAAAATCGCGCTAAAAGGAAACACCAGCCAAAAACATACAAAACAACATCCCAAAAACAACTGCAACATCAACCCAAATAAGAACAACAATAAACATATGTGTTGTATTTTGCCATGGTCTAAAACACTTTGTCAAAAATATTAAACAACTACAACATTATACATATATATGTATGTATATATAGAGGTACAAACTTAAGTATTTATACAGAATCCAAACGTACATATGGCTGGCAATAACACCAACAACAATTGGGCAACCCCAAGTTCAATTTACTTAAAAAAAAAAATAATAAAAAAAATGTGAAAGAAACTTAACCAAATGTTAAATATGTTTTACCCTACAATAGGTATACACAAATTTTGATGGCGGAAATTTTAACATTGTACAATTCTTGAAAACAAAGTTGAAAAATAAATTTTTTTAATTTATTATATGGCAACCAGGAATTGTAATTAAGGGTCCGCCAAATAACTTTTTTTTTTTTGAACTCCTGAACCAATTGGACTTTGTATGGCGTCATACCAAGGTCTTTATACAAAATTCGTCTTAATGGTGTCTCCGAAATGTTCAATTGTTGAGAACGACGGTGAATTGATGTTGATGGCGCTTCACGCACACTTTCTGCCACAGCAGCAATATTCTCGGGTGTACGCACTGTTTTTTGCTTTTCACGCTTTGGTTTATCGATGAGGATGCCAGTTTCTTTCACTTTTTTCACAAGATAACGAACATACGGACCATATTCGTTCAGCGGAAGGATAAAACTAATTATCTGTCAAATCAGACATGAGCTAAGTGTTACCATTCACGAAATAAGCACTAGTTGAAAAAAAAAAAAACGTTAGATGGCGGACCCTTTATTTTAATTTTTTAAACTTCTTTTATAGGTTATACTTTAAACTATTTTATACTTTTTACTGCATCGTTACAAGGCCTTCCGATCAATAGTTAACTTTTAAAAATAGACGCGCCTTTGAAGAATCACTGGTAAAAAATGTGTGAAATTGGATTTAGTACAATTTGAAATAAGGTCCTTTACCAAATTATTTTAAAATATTTTTTAATTCTTAAATTTGTTTATCTACACACAGGGAAAATGTCAGTTGGAATTCGTTCGATATTACATTATATGAGTTGGTAAACAAATATATTAGCTGTGTGTGCATACAAATGTTAGTCAGGACCAGTTATTTTGTCTAGTGAAAGTTTAAAAATTAGCTTAACAAACTAACTTTCTTAGTGACAGACAATTGGTTGATTTCATTTCTTTCAGAACTTAAAACATATTTGTAAGACGGAGAATGACTAAAATGCGCAACAATATTCTTCTTAAATTACAAAAACGGGTGCTTCAATTATGGGGCAAAATTGGAGAAAATTAACAAGTTAATAGCAACTACCTAGCAACGGTATTACTCCACCTAGCACAGTTGTTAAAAAGATGTTTTATAATTTTTAAGTAGAGCCTACGCTCCAGACCGTTATCCCAGGTTTCCCGGTTTTCGGTCTACCCGGTTACACCGAAAGACCGGGTAGAACGAAAACCTGGGAATCGCAGAAAGTCCAGCTACACCGAAAATCAAGTATACTCGTAAAACCGGTCAGCGCGATTAAAACAAAGTATTTTTTGCATAAAACATATGATTTTTTAACACAAAAACAAATATTTTAAAAAAGTACCTTTTTTAAAAAAAGTACCTCTTTCAAAATGAAAGTACTCTTTTAAAAAAAAAAGTATCTTGCTTTCCATAAGGACATTTTTTCAAAAAAGCTCCTGTTTTAAAAAATAATTTTTAAAAAAAAAAAAATTTTTTTTTAAGAGTTATTCTGTATGAAATCACCAAATCGGCAAAGCTGGCATATCTTAGATTTTACTCAAACTAACTGGAAATGATATTTAGGGTCTGAAAACCCAAAATCCAAGAGGATTTAATTTTTGCACACGGCACTACCGGTTCACGCAAAATAAAAAAACTAAAAAGTCTTGTTTTTGTGCGTAGTGGTTTGAGCTGCTAAATTTGTTCTGCTAGAGATATCTACATGATGAAGGCATCGTTTTAAATCTAAAGGATTATAGTTTCTATCAAAAATATAAAATTTGACTCAATTCATACACCCGAAAAATAACGTGGTATTGAAAATAAGCATATTTCATTGGTTTTTTGTGTTTTTCAATGAACTCCAGTGTCGGTGCTAATGAATATAAAAGCATAATAATTCTCAGATACAAATTAGACATGTCGGAGAGAAATACAAAATTAAAATTGGCTCAATCTGGCAACTCGTTATGAAAAAATCGTTACTTGAAATTTTGAAATTTAGAAAATTTGCATATTTCAGGCTACAATTTGGTCATGTTTGTTAGCAGATACAAACTTGAGTACTTTCTCCCTACTTTTAACTTTATAACACTTCAAGACCCGTTTAGTTATTTTCACTCCTCTCGGATTTACAGGGTTTTAAAGAAAAGCCTTTTTGATTTTTTGTATGTATTTTTATACTTTCCTCAATTGTTATATCAAATTTTATATTTTTGATAAAAACTATAATCCTTCAGCTTTAAAACGATGCCTTCATCATGTAGATATCTCTAGCAGAACAAATTTAGCAGCTCAAACCACTACGCACAAAAAAAGGCATTTTAGTTTTTTTATTTTGCGTGAACCGGTAGTGCCGTGTGCAAAAATTAAATCCTCTTGGATTTTGGTTCTGGGAACCCTTAGGAACATTTCCACAAAATTTTAACAAAATCCAAAATGGCCCAGAAACAATTTTTCATTTTTTTCGGTGTTTTCATAGAGAATGACTCTGTTATCAAAAACTTTACTTTTTTCACAATAATATTTTAAATCTTTTGAAAAAGTATCCTTTCACAGTAAAAGTTAATTGTTTCACAAAATAGAAAACTTTTAAATAAGTAAATTTTTCAAAAAAAAAAAACCTTTCTCTAAAAAAATTACCCTTTATCAAAAATAACGTTTTAAAAGACTCTTATTTTAAAATGGTACTTTTTTGAAAAAGGTAATTTAATTGAAAAGTTTACTGTTGCATTGTTTTGAAAAGGTTCTTTCTTGAAAATTAAATTTTTTTATAAAAGATATTTTTTTTTAAAAAGGGTATTGATGTGAAAAAGATACTTGGAAAGAAATACTTGTTTTAAAAAAGTACTTTTTTAAAGCAATCAGTATACTTTTTTTTATATTTGCTTTTTTTGAAAGCAGTTGCTCTTTTTATAATAGTACTTATTTTAAAAAAAGGTACTATTTTGGAAAAGGTACTTGTTTTAAATATATTTTTTTTTTAAAGTCCTCTTTTTTAAAAAAGATACTTGTTTTTGAGAGAAATACTTTTTTTTATACTTTTGTTTATGAAAAAGGTACTTTTATGAAAAAGGTAGTTTTTTTTTTTTGAAATGGGTAGTTTTTTTTTAAAGAAATTTACTTTGTTAGAAAAAGATATTTTTTTTTAAGAAGGGTAGTTTTGTTTTTTTTTTTGAAAAAGGATTTTTTTTAAAGTACTTTTAAGGTATTTTTTTGAGAAAGGGTATTTTTTGTGAAAAATATACCTTTTTTTGAAAAAGGAGTTCTTGTTAGTGAAAAATGCACTTTTTTGAGAAAAGCTACTGTTGCGTTAATGTTTTTATGCAAAACATAATTTGTTCTAATTGCGCTAACCGGTTCTTTCAAATAGACCGGTCTACTCTTTATTTATATATTATTTATATTGACTGTAATATTTATTTTAATAAATAAAATAAAAACATTGGATACGGTGTATTACTTAATTAAATTCGGTTCGAACTACTTAATAAATTCAGTTGTGACCACAAGTATTTTTTTTTTAAATCCGTAGGCATAATTAAATAGTCATAGCCAAATTTTAATGACTTCAATTGAATTTCTAAGCAACATAAATATTAGTTAATGTAGCTATCAAAATTCGATTGGCAAAAAATTCGGTTGCAGCAATTGGTTCTCTTTTCTGTGTGTAATCTTATATATTTTTACAAAATATTTAATAAATATTATTAATCATACGCACCCAGTAATAAGCACTGTAAGCAATATGGAACGTATGAGTGCTATTGAATTATAAAATATAATAATCATACGCCACCGGTCTTCAGTGCTTAGACCTATAGACAAAATAAAATAAATTTTTATTATCGAATTGATTTATTTTTTTGGAAAGGTACTAAAATTACTTAATCTTATAAAAAGTATCCTTCTGATAAAACCCATTGTATTGTCACAAGGCACAGTGGTGTTTGTGTGCGTATCCAAAAATTGTATTTAGCAATGTTAGAAATCAAATAATTTTTTATTAGTTTTGAATAAAATACACTTTAAATAAGAAGAAACGAAAATAATTATACAAAAATATTAATTTTTGCCATAGATATTGAGCGTCAGATTTGAATGTTTTATAAATCACTTCAGTTATTTCTATCGAAATGTTCAAAAGTGGTGTGAAAATAAATATGCGGAGGTTGACAGTTCGTTATAAATTGAAAATAACATAAAAATAATCTCGATGTATATAAAAACAAAAAACTAATATAACTGTAAAAAAATTTTACTTGAGCCAGGCTACACACTAAACATTTTTTATATAAATAGAACATTTTTGGTCTTCAAAGTTTAGTAACGTCATGATGCTTGTTAGGAAAAGACCTAACCACGTGCTTGATTACTAAGAAGACAAGAGTAGAGCAAAATTGATTATTAATAGGTTTGTTGTTAAAGTTCTGCCTGTTATGGAGGCTCTAGCTTTTCTAAAACTTCGGGTTCTGATGAGATCTTTAGCCAGGTCGAAATACTAGTATCAACCTAGCTAATATGTTTTATTTGCTTTATTTTTTGTAAATATACGGAGGTTGAAAGCTCGTTATAAATTGAAAATAAATTACTGAGATTTAGGAAAAAAAAGTTGTTTTAGATTAGTTTGACTAATATATTATTATTGGTATATAAATGCTATTAAAAATATTTAATATCAATCATATCGTCAATTCTACAGTGAGAGAAATAATAATAAAATCAGAATTAGTTTTTTTAAAAAGCAAAAAACAGATGCGGAAAAAAACGTCTCGCTACATCCCTCTTAACTGTTTATTGAGTTTAGTTACTACTATTTACAAAGACTTCTATGGAAATATGTGATTTTTTAAATATTTTATTTGACGGAAAAAATAGTTCACACCAAGTAATGAACACTTTTTTCTATTGCTGATATTGGCAATTTTTCTGCAAGGATCCTCCCATCAAAAATGTTTCTGAATTTACATACTCTTTTTTGAGTGAACGAAAATATGCCTGAAATTAACAAAAGTCAGTACTCAAAAAAGCAAAAAATTTTTTACCCATATTGCCTATGTATATTAAAAAAAAAATTAAGTAAAGTAATCAAAATTTTAGTCAGGAGGGTCCTTGCAAAAAAATTGCTAATGTAAGCAAAATCTTTTGCTGGAAATCAGCTCGCTTTGCGACTGTAAAGATCCACCCACTTTTAAATTGGAATGACTGCCAAGAAAAAAATACGATTATTACACACAGAGAAATAAAGTGCCAACCGAATTGAAAAGTGTATTTTAATGGTAACAACTTATAAATTCAGTTAGTACAACGATATTTACACTAGATTTCTAAATGTTTTGGGTGTTGCAACTAAAATTCAGTTGATTTAACCGAACATTGTTGTGAAAACTAATGTTCAGTTGTGCCAACCTACTGAAATTCGTAATAACCGAATTTGAGTCGTAGTAGCAGAATTTCAATTGGCAAATAGCTAAATTTTTCTCTGTGTGTAAACTTTGTGACTACTCTTTAGTTTATGTACAATTTTGCAATCATTTCGGTTAATTTTATTTATGCAACAAATGCAACATTTTCGATATTACCAACACATTTTTTTTTTTGACAGAGATTTTTGTCGTAAGTTGTTTTTTCGTATCATTCATACATACACTCAAAAAAATAAGTTAGTACAAAAGTTAGTAAAACGTCTTGTAAATCAGGTATACTATTTTTTAGCAAATTTTTTTGCTAAAATCGTGTTTTCAGCTAAAATTTTTGTTATACTTATTCAGCACTTAACTGTTTTATACTAATGCTTTACTAATATACTAATGTTTTACTAATTAATTTTGCTAAAAAAATTTGTGCTGACAAGCACATTAATAGTGTGGACGACAACCAGATTGAAAGATATACGCAGAATGAAGCAGATGTCGCGGCATGTCAAGATGTAGTAGAGAAGAGAAAATGATACTAAAAAGTACAACTCTAATAAGACATATAAAAAAATCAACCATGGAAGTCTTTTGTATCTCTTTTTCATACATAAAACAAAATTGAGGATTAAAACAACTTAAATTTTGCGTTGTCACCGGCTTGTGAAAATAATTGTCTATTAATAAAATAAAAGACAAAAGAAAATATTTAAATTTAATATGTATTTCTATAATAAATGCTAATAGATTAATAATCTAGTGTGGTCAAATTGCAAACAAACATATACAGACATGTAGACAGAGTAAAGCGAAAGACAAAGACACACATCTTAGGTAGATTTGTATGGTTCCTTTTTCTTATTGCAAAAAAAGAGTTGTTTTTTTCGTTTCGTTTGTTTTTGTTTATTTTTTCGTTTCGTTTCTATAATTATCTTCGGCAGTTGCGTTCTTTAAAAGAAAGCATCATTTAGACTACCATTGATGTAAGTAGTTGAAAGAAAATTTTTGTTATGTAATATATATTTATTTCTATATATTTTCAGATATTAAATTAATTCATGCCGTCAATGTGGGAAAATGAAAATTTTTATATTTCGTAATTATTGTAAGTTATTTTTAAAAGAGTCTTAAAAATATGTTTTATGATTTTCAGCAAATAAATTAACTAAATTACAATTTTTCTACAATTTTTTTGCGTTTTTTCCAGTCTACTAAAATTCTGCAAAAAATTTATTAATTTTTACCAAGGCTTTTTTATTTCCAAACTACTAAGTGTTAGCAAAACTTTTGCTGAATCTACTAATTTTGTTGCTAAAAATCAGCTCGCTGATTTTCAGCAAAAGATTTGCTGACATTAGCAATTTTTTTGCTAGCACCCTCCTGACTAAAATTTTGCTGACTCAGCAAAATTTTTTGCTGACTTTTTTTTTTATAAAATTTTAAAATTTTAATTTTGCAAATTCAAAATAGAGTTTTACCAAGAACGGAGAATACAAATACACTATAAAGAAACCATTTTTGATGTTAAATCCTCCTTTTTATGACCTTTAAAAACAATTCTTAAATATTTTTCGATTCTGCATTTTTTGCTAAATCTCATATTTTTTTTATAATTTACAAATAAGTTAATAAACATTATTAATCATACGCATCCAGTAATAAGCTCTGTAAACAATACGAAACGTATGAGTACTATTGAATTATAAAATATAATAATCATACGCAACCGGTCGTTAGTACTACGCTTAAAATAATACCTTATTGTCAGTAGAAAATCTGTAACACTCCTTTCTAATCGATTTTACACATTTTTAAATTTTTTTTGTTGAATTTTTTGTTCATGAGGGTTGGTTGTTTCTGATTCTTTTCAATCACATAAATATTCAATTGACTTAAATTAAATTGCTACGCAAACAATTTACACCTATCCTGCTTTAATCTGAATTATGATCGTGCGCCCCGGTAGGCTAGTTGGTAGCGTGCTGGCTTATCAGTGCGGGGGTCGTGGGTTCGATTCCCACCAGAGGCACTGTTCTGTTTTCGCTACAACGCGCCAAAGGCCATAGTAGCTAGTGCTCGGTTAGGGTAATAGTATATAATTTGTAATTATATGATTATTAATTAATAAAATAAAAAAATAAATGTACTATGACCATAACATCAAGGGCCGCAAATCGTTGACATTTCTTTGTAATATTTTCCAAACCTTAGAAGTTTATTGAATTTATGTGTATTCAAAAAAATTAACATTTGACGCCTAGAATTTTAAGCTAAACCCACCTATATTTATAAAAAATGGTATAGAAGTTTTCAAAAATCGATGTATCTTTTGGCCCATTTTTATACTCATACTTAAAAATACAAAATTATTTCGTACACTGTGCAAACATTTTGTAAATATTACAAAATTTTCGTATATAACGAATTTGATAAATTTAATATTTTTTTAAATAATACGAACATGATCTCGTAAATTTTTTTTTAACATAAAGTGCAAAAAATTGTAACTTTGATATATTGTCGAAAATAAAAAAAAAAAAAATTGTAAAATATAAGAAAATATAAATTTATTTTTTGTATTTTAACAAAATTTTTACATATTTACAATTTTTTTTTTTTGGATTTTACAAACTTTCATATAATATACAAATACAATTTTGTTATTGAAAACGAAATATAATATTTGCATACTACATAATTTTTCCTAATGTCAAAATAACCAAAACATTCGTAAAACAAACAACATATTTCGTGTATTTTACCTAAGTATTATTATCAGTGTAGCTCGAGATCGATATTTTTTCGGCTGACGTATCATTCGAACCTTTAAAGTGTGTTGAAATTTTTAAGTCGATTAGAAATTTTGTATAAAATTTTAAACATTATTACTTCATAAACTCTATTGTAGGGTATTAAAAAATAGTAAACTTTAGGCCAAAAAATAAGCTTACTATTGCAGCTGATTTAACTTTGAAATTTTGCATTTTGCTGCCTTTTTGCTGTTCTTTTTAAGTGTATGTTTTTCTATATTAACCACATTATGATTCCTCGTACTTGTGTAAAAAAAATGAAACATTTCCAAGGAAGTGGTTCATGCCATTGTCTTATCATTGAACAAGATCAATATGCACGATATCAATATTTGCTGGGATGAAGTTTAAAGCAAACAAATAATAAAAAAAAAACAGTTTTACTAAATTGTAATAACAAAAAAAAAAAAAAAAAAAAAAATAATAATAATACGAGTATGTTAACCCTCTAACCGGCAAGCCGGCCTCCAGGCGGGGTATTTTAAGTTGGCCATAAATGCTCTTAGTGATTGTTTTATGTGTTAATGGAACGATTTGGAAGCGAGAAAGCGTTAAAGTTAAAATTTCGTATAATTTAAAAAAAATAAATATTTGAATATTTGCAAGCCTGCCCCCAGGCGGGGTTTTTTAAGTTGGCCATAAATGCCGCAAGTGGTTGTTTTATGTGTTCATGACAGGGTTTGGAAGCGAGAAAGCGAGTTAAAGTTAAAATTTCGTAAAATTTATAACAATATTTTTTTTGAAATAAACTCATTTTGCAAAAATATTGAACACAATAAGATTATATTAAATAGTATTAGCAAAGTGTTGAAGTTTAACCAATATATGTTTAAGTTTAGGTGTGTTTTCGCCAATTTTCGAAAAACGAAAACCGTCTTATCTTCTTAAGTAAAATTACAAAAGGGGTCATTTTTAGGTTGTATTTATATTTTGGTCAGAGGAATAATTTATGTCCAAACTTATTCATTTTTATGGATTAGTTTTTGAAATTCTCTTTAAACCTATTTTGGCCCATATCGCGTAGATTAGGCAACGAAAATTTTTTTCTAAAAGAACATATTGTTTATTTTTCGTGTCGAACATATGATATAAATTTCATTGCCAGAAAGCTTTTTCTGGTTTGAGGGTTAAATGAAAATTATATCTTTTTTAGTCTACGAAAAAAGGAACAAACAAACAAACAAACACCTACATAAAAAATCTTAAACATAATCATAAGTAAATGACACAAATATCAATGGCACTTTGAGATGGATAATTTAAATAAAAATTATTTTGTAATATAATTTCATTCATATCATTTCACTTAGGAAACTTTTGCAGTAAATATTTATAGTTCTGTGGGAAACTCTGTAAATGAAACTTTGTCAAATAATATTTTGTCAAATAATTTTAGATTAGTCGTTTGTAATTTCTTTCAAAAATCAGTTCGTTTTTTCAATAAAAAATATAAAAAAAAAATTTCGTATTTGTCATAATTTTATAATTGGTGACCCCGCACGTTTAACAAACATGCCACGTACAATAACTACATTAACAACAACAACTCCAGGCGTTGCAACTACAAATTCACCCAGGAATAGTATAAAATTACCAAAGTTCTGGAAATTGAATGCTGCTCTCTGGTTCGCTCTGGCAGAAGCACAATTCATTCAAAATGACATTTCTTCGGAATCTGCCAAATTATTCATAGTAATTGTGGAAATGAATGAAGACATTTTGTGCGTTGTAAGCGACTTAATCCTCCTGCAGATGCATATCAACAACTTAAAATACGACTAATTGACCATTTTGCCCCGTCTGAAGAGCGCCGTGTTAAGGAATTATTGTCATCTGCGGAAATCTGCAACAAAAACCTTCTGAATTACTTCGAGAGATGCGGTTGCTAGCCAACAACAATGTTAACGACGATTTTTTGAAAAGTATTTGGTTACAACGACTTCCCTCTCAAATGCAAGCTTTTATCACTGCTTCATCGGAATCTTTACAGAATCTGTCCAAAATAGCTGATCGAATTTTTGAAACTTCCGCAGTAAGTACAGCCTCAATTGCAACTGTTCCGTCAGTCTCTCAAATAGATATCATTAAACACCAATTATCGGAGCTTAAAGTCATGGTGGCAGAACTAAAAGGTAAACATTCCTTATCCTAACAACGCTCATCTAGGCACCGATCAGTTTCACCATCTTCCGGATATTGTTATTATCACAAACGCTTTGGTGTCAATGCTCGAAAGTGCAGATCTCCATGTAGCTTCCGTAACAATTCGGGAAACTTTCAAGCCGGTCACTAGATGGCGCAAGTGACCGGGAGCAAAAAACCAATCGCCTGTTTGTTTATGACAAAGAACTAAACAAAAAGTTTTTGGTGGATACTGGTGCTGATGTTTCCGTTTTGCCGAAAAATAAATCATCACCACCAGCTGAATTCACCAACCTCCATATGAAGGTCCGTATCAGGTCCTTAGTCGGTCTCCAAAACTTGATACAGTAAATATTAATGGCAGTCAGAGAACTATTTCGATAGACAGAGTAAAACCTGCGTATGTTTCAAATGATTTTTCCTGAATCTTATGTAACATGAGAATATCACTTTAATTCTTCGTAAGTCCTTCACTGGAGGGGTAATATTGTGGGAAACTCTGTAAATGAAACTTTGTCAAATAATATTTTGTCAAATAATTTTAGATTAGTCGTTTGTAATTTCTTTCAAAAATCAGTTCGTTTTTTAAATAAAAAATATAAAAAAATAAAATTTCGTATTTGTCATAATTTTATAGTTCTTTGAGTAGTAAGGAGTGAAAAATAACTATCAAGAACTTAAAAAGTTAAATTACTTAAAATTAAATTACCCAAAGCTGTACAGTCCTAAAACAGCAAATTCAAATTTTCAAAAATTGCTTGAATTTCGGACATCGGCGTTGAAAAATCGGCTAGAATTTATTGAACAAAATTTTTGGAGTTTCTTGTTGTTCACTCTCATAAAAATTCTAAAATTTCATAAAACCGAATGCTGCAACCTTGTAAATTCTGTTGTCACAACCCCCAATTCGTTTATAACAACCGAATTTACGAGTCATCCGAATCAATTCGGTTTTAAGAAATTCTGTTGAGACAACCGAATGTGTTCTGTAAGTGTTCAAAAATAAAATTATTCGATAACAAAAAGTTAAAAAAACGGAAAATATTCTCCAAAAATATGCTTTTGTTCTAAAAAGTACAAAAATATATTCAAAAGTAAGACTTTTTTACATAAATATACTTCTTAGATCAAAAATATGCTTTAACAAATAGAAGAAAAAACATGATACAGCATATTTCTGGTTGCCCTGGTTATAAGCATTCAATTAAGTTTATTTTTAATTTATAACGAGCTTTCAACCTCCGTATATTTACAAAAATAAAGCAAGTCAAACATATTAGCTAGGTTGATAATAGAATTTCGATCTGGAAGAACCGGAAGTTTTAGAAAAGCTAGAGACTCCTAGAGTTTAAGCAAAATATAGCAACAATTATGTAGACTTTTTTTTTGTCTACAAATATTTAGAAAATTTTTTTTACAGATTTTAGCAGAGTAATTTGATATTTTAAATTAATTTAAATTTAACGCTGTTGCTGTTCTTGTTTTACTTATATTTGGTAAATAAAATACGCAAAATTTAGCAGTTTTTCCTACAACGCCATTTCAACTAAATTTTTAACAGATTTATTTCTATGAGTGTACCAAAGATAATCATAACAATTTATGTAAATTTCAATATATAATTTTGTATCAATAAATTTAACCTAAATATTTAGTAGATTTTTCTAATTTATACGAAAAGATAAAAATCTTCAAAATCTATCAATTATATTGAAAAAGCAAAAACAATAATTGCAAAATTTATGTTTATAATAAAACACACAAATTCACATTTTGATCAAATTCGTAGATGCAGAGACACAATCAAAGAAATAGTAATTTTTGGACAAATAAAAATAAAAACTTAACCAACCTAAACAATACAAAGTCCGCACTTAAATTTGAACGAATTATTTTATAATTTGTTGCATTTAAAATATATGAGACACGAATTGCAATTGACTTGACCAAATAAAAAAAAAAAAAATAGTATCGACAAAAAAAAAAAAAAAATGCACAATAATAAAATGAAAATGCAATTCGATTTGCAATGGTCTACTATTATTTAAAATATAATGGAGGGAGACCATAATAAGTATCAACAATAACCACAACAGAAAATACACTTGCTAAGCCTGAGAATCAAAAACAAAATAAGGAACAAATTTTATATTTATATACCATACACCATTTACAGTTGCATTTATATAAATTTCGAAGATATATTTGAGAATTTTTAAGTGGCTTACTAGCTCTAGATTTATATATTTTTTTTTTAATTTTTTTTGTTTCATATTTCAATAGTTTGAACTTTTTTCTATATGCTATGAACATTTTGGAGAAAACTTCGCAGAAATTAAAAGTAACTGCTGGTTAAACAAACTGCTTTTTCTATATTTTACATAAGCAATATTTACTTAAAATACTTTTTTCTCAAAACAAGATATTGAAAATCGGGTGCCACTGTGTAGCCTTAACGGGTGGACCGATCAATCGGGTTTTTTTTTCTTTGTTTTGTAGAGGACTAAAAAATTAAGTTTCTAACGTAGAGACATTTTTAATTTTTGACTAGTATTTTTTTTGAAAAATAAAAAACAACGATTTTTTTGTGTGTTTTTTTTAGTTTTTGAGTTTACCCTTGCACCATTTTAATGCAAATCAAAAAATTAAAAATCCGGATACGTTAAGGAATAAAGAATTTATTCGTGTATGGAAAACAATTTAATTTTTTTCTTAGATGGGTACCCAGGGCTCCACGATGGCACCTAATTTTGTCTTTAAAAAAGGGGGTATAATGAAAGGGTTCCAGGGTTACCATACTAGTCCGAATTCTAAATTATAATTTTTAGAATAATATCTAATATTGTGTTTTTCTATCGCAAACAGAATTTTTTGAATGAACCTTTTATTTTTTTTTTTTATAATTAGTTAAATATTGACGTTTTTATTGATTTCAAAAGCTAGTAAACCCTTTAATAAAATCTTAAATTTATATGCCTTCTACTTCATTGTTTGTTATTAAGAACACATAGAAATTTTTGTTTGGGAGAATATTAAGCGTATGATATATTTCGTTACGTTGACAAAGTGAATTTATTGATGTTTGCATTTTTTCTTAAAAAGTCTTGAACTTAAAATAATCAAAATCGGTGCAAAGGTTTAAAAGCTGTTTGAGTTTATTTTGCATAAACTAAAGTGTATTTTTTAGTAAACCCAGAAAAAAAAAATATTATTGATTTCCATCTCACTTTCAATTAAAAGTTTAGTGAAATGCTTAATTGAAATCGAATTTGGTGCACACAACATTTACATTTTTTATAATCCATAATGGCAACAAATTAAAAATAATTCTAAAATTATATAAAATTGCCAAAATTGAAAAAAATTGGTTAAAGTGAACTAATATGGGTTTTTATTTTGGCGATTTTTGTTCGAGTTTTAGCGATTTCGAAGTTTTTTTTTTTTTTTTTAATTTTGATGATGTTTTCAGTTTCTGCTACTTTTTTAAAGTCATAGCAATAGTTTCATTTTCCATTTTTGTCGATTTATTTTTATTTTGTAATTTTTTATATTTTTTTTCTAAAATTTTTTGCGTTTTTTTTAGCTTTGTAATTTTTTTAATTAAATTTTTTTTTTTAGACTGCATATTTTTTTTTTTTTTAATTTTGGCGATTTTTTTTTCCAATTTTAGCTATTATTTTAAAATTGTTCTGAATCTTTAGCTATTTTTTTTTGCAATTTTCATTAAATTTTTAATAGTATCTTCTAAAATACGGGGGTTGTTGTCGTCGGACCCGGATTTCAGCGTGTTCTGCCCATGGGCAAATATCCCTCCGTTTTTCAGGCTGAGGTCTTCGCTATCTGTATCTGTGTGGAGGAGTGTCTGCGGAGGAGGACACGTGGGGCCACGATCTACATTCTATCTGACAGCCAGGTGGCACTTGGTGCCTTGAGGGCTCAAGATGTGTCATCTGGTCTGGTTAAGGAATGTATCGGCTCTCTAAATCGTCTAGGACTTAACAACTCCTTGACACTGGGCTGGGTTCCTGGCCATGAAGGGCATGAGGGCAACGAACGGGCTAACTGTTTAGCCAACTGCGGAGCTCGTCGACAATTCATTGGCCCTGAACCCTTCTGTGGCGTACCCAATGGGTATGTCAGAGAGAGGCTCAGAAGATGGAGGGAGTCGGAGTTTGGGGCCTATTGGGCCAGATCGCCTGGGCAGCGACAGGCGAGGCTGTTTATATCTCCCTCTGTGGAGAGGGTCGCGGAAACTCTTGTCTATGACGAGGGGCGAACTAAGGACCGTGACGGGTTACCTCACGGGACACAGTGGCCTTAGGTCTCAATTGTACAAGATGGGACGATCCTCTACGGATACGTGCAGGTTTTGTGAATTGGAACCCGAGACATCAGAGCATGTTCTCTGCAAATGTCCGAGGCTCTTCGATAGGAGGGTGCGTTATTTTGGTGGTCGAATAGTGACGCCATCGGACGTTTAGAACTGTTTACCTGGTAGGATAGTTGGCTTCGTAGGGAGCCTGAACGTATAGGGTGTATTCGCTCGCAGCACAAAATACCAACTTCTGGTCGCGGTGCATAGTGCCACTCTAGTCTAATCTAATCTACTAAAAATTAGTTTGAAATTAAAAACAATATTCAATTAAATTTTTAATAGAAATGATTAAAATCTTAATTGAAACTAAGTTAATTAAATACATAGTCACAAATTATTTTAATTCATACTACAACTTTCTTACTTGATACTACAATATTCTTAATAATAGTTAAACTTTTAATTGAATTAACAAATATTCACGGACATTTTTACAATCCCAATTATTAATTTCAAATATCAACGAATATTTTCAAATAGAAATGGTTTAAAAAAAACACACTCGTAAGTTCAGCAGTGAATATTCCATTCACACATGCAGCGTTGAATGGCAAACAGTCAGTCAGTCAGCAGCAGCAGCACCACCAAAAAACAGGCAACATATTTGCCACGATTTGCATGAATTATGAGTTTGTGCTTGGAAAATATATAAAAAAAAGAGTCAAACAAAAACTATAAAATAAGCCTTTAATAGTGATGGAATTTATAACTATGAAAATATGATTTAAATGCTATTGATTTGCAAGAGTTTTTATTTTATTTTTTTTATTTATTTCAAATTTCCAACGAAATCAAAACGTTAAAGGTGAATGGGTTCATATCATATGCATACGTTGTGAGTTGGAATATATCTGCGAAGTGTAGACTATAGTGTTTAAAAGAAGCTTTTTACAAAATAAGCAATTGATACTATGAAAAATTACACATATCAATGTAAAGTTATTTGTAAAAATAACACTTTTAAAAATACAGTGCGTGTCAGAAAAAACTACACTAGTTTACAGAAAAAAATGCAACACAATTGCGATCTAAAACCGGAAATCGCATACAAAAAAGATTCTGGACTAATTTTTGAAATATTTTTTATTTTTTAATGTTTAAATAATTTGACTATATTGACTATTTTTGCTCATGAATACTGTTTTTAAATCGGCTCAGTACTTTAGTACCTACACACAGAAAATAAGTTAGTTGGAAATCGGTTGAAAATATAAAAAATTCTTTGCTGAACAAAAAATTTTATACCAATTACTGAATTTTTTTAATTAAAACAGTTTAGATATTCTTACAATCAATGAATTTGCACTACAACCAATTTTATTCTGCAATTCTTCAGTAATCGGTAAAACCATCCATATTTACATATTATATCTTTTTTCCACTATGTCCAATTTTTTTTTTTTTCGAAATTTAACTAACAATTTATGGTTTATGTTAATAAAAAAATAATAAAATAAAACTCTCACCGCTACTTAGCAAAGTACCATTTCTTGCTTGGGATCGATAGCTTTGCTGATGAAGTTTTCCACTGGAAATCGAATGTGTTTAATATATAGCAATATTGTATTCCTAAGAATATTTTCTATCGATAATTTGTAAGTTTTACCACTCCTGCATGCACCTAGCACAGCCTTTTCATACCTTGCATTCATAAGTTAGTTTTAGTGTTTTATCATCAAAATCGCAACTTCTGTAAATATTATTTGAGTAGAAAAATCGTGACAAACACGCTAGAAACCAATAAGGTAAAGCTATGTAGTCCAGATATAACTTGTTTTTTTTTTATAAAATAATATAAGCAAAAGTGAAAAATACTTTGAAAAAAAAGTGCGCCCGGTAGGATAGTTGGTAGCGTACTGGCTTATCAGTGCGGCGGTCGTGGGTTCGATTCCCACCAGAGGCACTGGTCTGTTTTCGCTACAACGCGCCGAAAGCCATAGTAGCTAGTGCTCGGTTAGGGTAATAGTATATAATTTGTAATTATATGATTATTAATTAATAAAAAAAAAAAAATACTTTGAAAAAGAAACTACAAATTTCATAAAAAATACTCAATATTTATCTAATGAAGACTAGGTAGGAACGGTAGGGATGAGGAAATGCAAGAGCTTCAAAAGTGTTTAAAACTTACATATTATTAGAGGTTTATAATCTTGTATACGTAATTTTAAAGTTTTTAATACAAACATATTGCCTAGACCACCAGCAATTGAATATCTAGTCCAAAGTCTCTTCGACGTGGGCAACGGTCTAGTGTTAAATGTAGTCGATATATAGTTGTGGACTCAGTTTAATTTTAAAAAATGTTGTAGAATAGCTCCCTTATCATCTTTTGTTAATCTTATTAAAAACAATGTTTTCAAATTTTGAAAATAATGTTGAAGAAATTAAAAATAACTGAAAAAAGGATCTGGTGAGAGTTTTTCTCTGGTGAGAGAAATTGGAAAATTGTCCAATTAATATGAGCCAAACATTGTCCTATGCCCTTCCTGAAGTACAGTTAGAGATAATAAAGAATAAACACAAATTTAACAGAAGTTCTACAGTTATATTAGTTTTTTGTTTTTATATACATCGAGATTATTTTTATGTTATTTTCAATTTATAACGAGCTTTCAACCTCCGTATATTTACAAAAATAAAGCAAATCAAACATATTATCTAGGTTGATACTAGTATTTCGATCTGGCTAAAGATCTCATCAGAACCCGAAGTTTTAGAAAAGCTAGAGCCTATATAATAGGCAGAACTTTAACAAAAAACCTATTAATAATCAATTTTGCTCCATTCTTGTCTTCTTAGTAATCAACCACGTGGTTCTTTTACCAAATTATTAGTTTTTAAGAAGAACCGTAAGTGAGCACTCACTTCTTGGAGTTTCAAAACGGATGTTTTGTGCTTTTGTGTTAAAAAATATAGGAATCTTTCGAAACTTTTTTTTACACAATAACAAAGTAGATATTATGAAAAATAAAAAGCGGGGAATATATTTTAAAAAAATATTCAAATATATGATACGATATGATATGATCAATCATTTTAAAATTCAAATTCGTGGTGAGCACTCACTTTTCAATTAGAAATTTGGTTTATCATAAAAAAATTGATTTCGAACTTCTCAAAGAAATAGAAAAAGGTTTGAGGAAAAGAATAAAACTTGGTTAGATTCGACATTTATACATAGTTCCAGAATTTAATGTTAGGTCGGATTTTCATGGTGAAAAAAAAACTCGACAAAATCAAAAAAAATTTGTCAAAAATGAAAACATCACCAAAACAAAAATTTTTTTAGATGTGCACGTTTTAAATTTTATTTATGTTATTTTTTCATTTAAAGATTTTTTTAATTTATGCGAACTTTTTCAATTTAGCAACGTTTTTCAGTTTTTGCAGTTTTTTTAAATTTTGCCAATTTTTTTTTTTTTTTTTGATAAAATTTTATCAATTTTGACGATTTTTCTAAATTTTTTGATTTTTTTTTTCATTTTAAACACTTTTAAAAAATTACCAAAATTAAAAAAAAAACAATCCAAAGGTAAAAAATAAAACCACCAAAATTTGAATACAAGTTAAAAAATAAAATAAAAAAAATTGAGAACTAAGAACAAAAATCCCTAAAATTGAAAAGTAAAGCCTCAAAATTTAAAAAAATCTCCACAATTGAAAAAATTGCCAATATTTAAATAAATTGCCATAATTAAAAAAATCCAAAAATTTCAGAAATAAAAAAAAATTGCCACAATAACAAATACGCTAAAATGGAAAACATCGCCTAAATTAAGAAAATAATGGCAAAATAAAAAAAAATTCTATTTGGGTAATTTTTTCAAGTTTGGCATTTTTTTATAATTTTAGTGTTTTTTTCGACTTTGAAGTCTTTCTTTATTTTCTGCAATTTAAGCGATTTTTTCAAATATTAGTTTTTGTCGATTTTTCCCCACAAGTTTAGCGTTTTCGAATTTTTTTTCCAACTTTCAGGCGACTTTTTTCAATTGACATTTTCTTTTAAAGACAATGAAAATTATTAAAGTTCGAGGCCATACTCTATATTTCTTTATTAGTATATTGTCTAACAAATAATCTATAGAATTTTTTGTTTTCAAATTTATTATTTGACGCTTTCAGGAATGTGTTGATAGATCTATTTCGGGAATTTTCTAGGTTCCCATCATCAGAACACGTTTTAAAGCGGTAACAATCCCATGCCAAACATCAAACATTCATATAAACTAGTTTACTCACTACATGAGAACTAATATATGAGCTTCAAGTTAAAGATTATAACCATTGACCAGAAAATAAATTGAAAACTTGTTTGTTATGTGCAAGGTCCACCTTTGGTGGATATTCAATACATGTTATTTGTTTTTTCCTCCTTTTTCCAACTTTCAGGCGACTTTTTTCAGTTAACATTTTCTTTTGATTTTGTGTTTTTTTTTCAATTTCATATTAATTGATACTACAATTTTCTTAATAGCACGAAATTAAATTAACCTTTTAATTGAATTATGAAATACTTTAAGTAAAGCTTGATTTCAGTTTTTTCTGGGTGGCATGGATTTTTGGGAATTGCTTAATTTACGCAATTGTCATATTGACAAAAAATAAAAACTTTTAGGTAATATGACTTTGCATTTGGACAATAGTTATGGCAACTTTCTATATCCAATTTTGGACAATATGCCTGCTTTTTGGGCGATATGACTGTTCGGTTTTTATGGTTTGGGCGCTATTATCTTACGACTAGTCTGAACGTTATAATCTATGACTAAAGCTGGTACAATATGCGACACGAGTTAGCGGTTGAACATCAGAGACGCATCACTTCTTCTGTGGAATAATACAGGCAAATTTGTGTATTTATAAATGTTTTTACACTCACTGTATCTGCATAAATTTTAAGTTTTTAAGTCGTTTGATGCAAATTCTTTTCAAATATTCAATGCAATATTAAAAAACAAAAAAAATGTTTGAAAAATAAAGAAAATAACTTCTTGAAACTTTCAACAGGAGCCTACATGTCTGGCATTACCCACAAGGATATAAATCACTTAATGATGCATTATGCAGCAGTAGAAATTTTATAAGTGTCTTGTTGATAAATAATTTTTCATGTGTTTTACACCTCTGAAATAAATCCCAAACGAGTACGTGTGCAACAACACAACATTATGTTGCACAAACAAATACATACAGCATCATGTACTCATTTTAAGTAGTATGTGGCTTGTATTGTATGTTTGTTGTTTATACATGATGCATAATTAGCTGTTGAAGATGATCATGATTATGTTGTTGGTGTTGTTGTTATTAATATGCTATATCGTTGCTGCTGCTGCTCCTGGTATTTCATCGACTTTCAAGTGTCAAGTGCTTATGGTTTCAAAGTGCCAAAAATATATTTGGGTGCATGGTGGTGTACAATAGTGGTACGTACATCTATTATGAGTAAGATTATGTTTTCTTTTTTTTTTGTGGTTTAACTACAACATATTTTCCACACATACTAAATATGCCACATGTTTATAAAATAACAACAACAAATATTTTTTTTTTGTTATTCACATCGTAATTCATACTAAACATACCGCTCTTGAGGCAGTCATTTGTAGCATAAGAAATTCTATGCATTATCTTTAACAAAATATCTATATTTTGTTTTAGCTTATGCCACATTATGCTACAAGTGGCATTTAAGGTTTAGGGTGAAATTTGTAACATATAAAAGGAACGTATCCTGAAATATATATTAAGATTTTGATTGAATTTAGGTATTTGATAAGGTAAAACTTTTTTTAAAATCTACGAGTATATATCATTAATTCTATGATAGATAATGAAGAATTGCCGTTTTTTTAACTCACGTATTACGAGTTTCTTTATATAAAAACATATGGTACCTATAACCTATATCTTCAGTTGAATTTTACAATTTTTCACAAACTCTCTATTTTTCACCTAAAAAAGGATGTAACTTTGAAGAGCCATATATTCGAAAGTTGTGATCGAATTTCTCTAATTCAAAAATCATTCGATTACTACGCTTGTCTGCTTTCACAATTATGCAATAAAAACTACACATTTTAAAAAAATGCACTTTTGATGCAATTGCAATTTTTAGATGCAATTTCAAATTCTCCTCCCATTCAAATTTTCTTAAACATGAATCAATCGAAAAATTAAATTTTGATATAAAATTAAATTTGTCGTTTTCTGTGACGCCTATGCCAACGGATATAAAGAAGAAAAGTCTACCTCTGGTCAGCATGGCCAAACCGCTAAAGCAAGGAACTTGAAATTTGGTATGTGGGTTTCTTATCTTGCGTATACATCCGATTTGATAGGATCTTGGGAATTCATATGATGAGGGTCGTGAAGTCAAAAAATCAATCCCTTGTCTGCCTGGGCAAGCCGCTAAGGCGAAGATCTTTAAATTTGGTACGTGGTATCCTTATACGTAGACACCCGCTTAGTAGGGGGTTTCGGGGTTACAAAAACGTGAAAAGTCACCGCTTTGGCGGCCTGGACAATCCATTAAAGAGATGATCTTGAAATTTGGTATGGCGGCTGCTAATTCCAAGGACACATTTCTAGAATGAACTTTTAAACTTCTACTGACAGGGCCAAACTATTAAAGCGATGAACTTAAAATTTGGTAAGTGGGTTTCTTATCCCGTGTTAACAACCAAGTTTGCAGAATTTTTGAAAATTTTCATTGGTAATTTCTACGGGGAGGGACAAAAAGTGACAAAGTCTCGTCCTAGACGGTCTTGCCAAACCGCTTAAGCCACGATCTTGATATTCGGTATTTGTATTTATAAACACGCGAAATTAGCCGCTTAGCCGGAATACTTCAAAATTCATTTGGAGATTGGCATAAAGAGGAAAAGTATAACTTAAAGGACAATCCAAACCAAATTTGATAAGACGGCATCCGCTATAAATGGGATTTTGAAAATTTTGGAAGTCTCTCCATTAACGTTCCACGTATTTCTTATTTTAAGACCAGATAGTTATGTAAATTGTTCGGTAAGGGGTTTACATTGTTTGGATTTTGTATATTTATTTAATTATTGTTTTTTTTTATTTCACACTCCAATAGTTTGAATTCTTATTTTTTTGCGAAAAATTCGTTGAAATAAAACAAACTTCGTGAGCGAGTAATTAAATTTGTGCCTATTTTATATTTATTCAGAAATAAATACAAATACTTTTTTAGGGGACTATTTTTATTTTTGAGTTAACCCTCGTTCCATTTAAATAAAATTAAATTTTTTTAAAAAATCCGGCTACTTCAGAGACTAAAGAATTTATTCATCTGTAAAAAATAAGAACTTTATTCTCATGGCTGCACGATGTCATCCGATAATGCCTTAAAAAAAATTAAATTCAAATAGCCACCAGAATTTTAAATTATTATTTTTAGAAAAACATTGGATATTGTGTCTTTCGCAAACGGAATATTTTTAAAAAACTATTTTGTTATGGTTTTATAACCGTCTTAATATTGTGGTTGTTTATATTGATTAAGAGATTTAACCCCTTAAGTCGTGATAAAATTGATTTTTATTTAATTCACCATCTGCTAAATTTTGTTGACAGTGTAGGGTATATTGAGATCGTACTCCACCCACTTAATTTAAACACTTTTTCTATTCTGTTAGCTCGTGCCTTAGTAGACTGTGTGGTTTTTTTCTTATGTAGCAACTCTTTTATTAGTGTTGTTGCTTCTGTTGTTGTAATTGTTGTTGGTTGCACCTTCCTATTATTGCATCCCCCGATGCGTAATTGTAATCTAAACATTTGTAATGGGATTTTTTCTATTCATTCGATTTTTTTAAATAATATTCCTAAAATTATTGGTTGGTGTTGTAAGTTGCATACTCGTATCTAATAGTTTTTGGTTTTTTTTTTGGTAAATGATCGTCTTAATAATGAAGTGTTTTGTAAAATGTTTATAATTTACGATATTTTGTTGTTGTTATGGTTTTACTAAAAATGTACCTACAATAATTAGTATTTCTTAGTGTAATTTTAAATTTTTGTTGTTTATTTTGTTTATTCAAAAACTTTAATTAGGAAATAATTTATGGATAAATAAATAGAAATACAAATTTATTTACATTAATTTTTATTTTATTTTTGTACCCTACTAAATAATATTTATTTATCAATAGATAAATTAACAAATAACTTAATATTCATTATGAGCATAAAATTGATTATATCAAATTAAAATTTGGCCATGCTGACCACAGTGAGACTTTTCTCCCGTTGGCATTAGCGTCACAGAAAAAGCGATATTTAATTTTATATAGAAATATAAACTTTCGATTGATTTATGTTTATGAAAATAATCATTATGAACATTATATCAGATTAAAAGAGTTTAAAACAGAACTGAAATCCACTGGATTTTAATTGAAAATAATTTTGAAACCCAGCAAAAAAAAAATCATATACAGCACTCAAGAAGACAGAATTTGTGGTGTTAAAGAATTTCAAAAATCTATTTAAAAATTGCATTTTCATCGAAAATTTAATTTGATTGAAGTATTTTTTTATTGCACAAGTGTGAAAGAGGACTACCATATGAATATAATAATTTTTGAATCAGTGAAATCCAATAGCAGCTTTCGAATGTAGAGCTCTTCAAAATTACGTACTTTTGGGATTTTCATAAAAATTAAATATGTACCGTGAAATATTCTGAGTTTTGAAAATTTTAAAAACTGAATATGGAGATGTGTTATGAGTTCCATAAGGTATGTGTGTACAAAAAAATAATTAAAATTTGAAGACCCTCGTTCAATTTCTACTTGATGTATCAAGTAGTAACTCTTGATATTTAAGTTGAAAAAAAGTCAATATTAATGACCACCATATGCAGAGAAAATAGCATCATATTGTGAGAGTTTAAGAGCATCACGTTATGATTGTAATGCATAACAATCATAATATGATCCTGGCAATTATATTATTATTCTGGATGACGATTAAATTAGTATATAAAAACTTCCAAAGGATTTTGCGAAGTTAGCTCTTTTTGATGTTCTATAGCCTTTTCGGAGTTGGCTTATTTTTTACCATTTTTTTCATTTGGGTGAAAATAATATGTTAAAAGGTAACTTAATTTGTCTGTGCAAAAGTTATGTTGTTGTATTTTCCTACTAAATTTTATATTAAAACAAAAACACGTTTTTTTTTGTTAAAGTGTGCCAGATAGATGAGGTTAAAATTTAGAATGAGTCATTTTTGGTGGGTTTTTTTCTAACTTTTGCAGAAAATTTTAAAAAATGTTTTGACATGTATCTGTTATTTTTAAAAAAAATCACAGTAAAAGCAACCATTTATTTAGTGATAATGCAAACATATTGGTACCATCTATCAATTTTTTAAAGAAATTGTCAAGAATCAAAAAAGGTAACAACAGATACGGGTTTCCCAACCAAATATGCCATTTAATTAGCGTTTCCAGCCGAATTGTGGATTGCATTGATTACAAACGCAACTAATCCCAACAAAAAATAGTGCTTCCAAGAAGCGCTTCTGGAAGGCCTTCTTTGAACCCGAAGCGCTTGCTGAAGGCCTTCCAGAAGGCATGATTTTTGTTCGCGATGTCCCACTTGGTAGGTCTCTTTTAAGTAGGTGAGAAGCGCTTCTATCATGTGATCTAAGAAGCACATGATAAAAGCGCTTCTGGAAGAGCTTCCGGGAGAGCTTCCAGAAGAGCTTGCGGGAGAGCTTCCAGAAGAGCTTCTCGAAGCGCTTCCAGAAGAACTTCTATCATGTGCTTCTTAGATCACATGATAGAAGCGCTTCACACCTGCTTAAAAGAGACCTACTAAGTTGGACATCGCGAACAAAAATCATGCCTTCTGGAAGGCCTTCAGCAAGCGCTTCGGATTCAAAGAAGGCCTTCCAGAAGCGCTTCTTGGAAGCACTATTTTTTGCTGGGATGCCTCCAGAATTGCTTCATAAAAGGCATTCTTCACAGCTACATTGCATGCCTTCTTCACTGCTTCTTTTTATGCCTTCTTTACTGCTTCAAAGAATGCCTTCAGGGAAGCACAATATAATGCCTTCCAGAATTGCCTCATAGATGGCCTTCTTTA
Source organism: Delia radicum (assembly GCA_021234595.1). NCBI lineage: Eukaryota > Metazoa > Arthropoda > Insecta > Diptera > Anthomyiidae > Delia > Delia radicum. The sequence goes on from CM037851.1 coordinate 38,452,491, forward strand.
CTGCTTCATTGCATGCCTTCTTCACTGCTTCTTTTCATGCCTTCTTTACTGCTTCAAAAGAATGCCTTCAGGGAAGCACAATATAATGCCTCCCAGAAGTGCTTCATAGAAGGCCTTCTTTACTGCTTCATGGCATGCCTTCGTCACTGCTTCTTTTCATGCCTTCTTTATTGCTTCAAAAGAATGCCTTCAGGGAAGCACAATATAATGCCTTCCAGAATTGCTTCATTGCATGCATGACGGAGAAGTGCTTCTTTGGAAGCACTGAAAAGAAGTTACTGCTTACCAAATCGAAATTATTTTTTGCTGGGATGTTTGTTATTGGTAAACCTTTTTAAGAATATTTTAGTTTTCCTAACAAAATATTCAAATTCAAAATTAGCACTCAACATTTATTAGTGTTTGTAGTGTAGTGGGTACAGAGGTAGCCTTGTACTCCGAACTTCCGAGCTCAAATCCCAGAAAAGACAAACAAAAGCAGGTTTGTTAATTAAAATAAAATATTTAAATGTGTAATCAAATAAGGCACAGAAAATTAAAAGTGATTGTGGCGCAATCAGTAGTACAGAGGACTATTAATCTGAAAGCCCCGGTTCAATACCAGAAAAAGAAATTTATTTTTTTTTATATTTAAATAAAGTTTTTTGGAACGTAATAACATTTACGTGAAATATAATGTTGACAAATTCGATGGCCACAACTGAAATTGTTTTCTGGGTGCACTTACACGAATCATACAAATTTTTTAATTACTTTATGATATATTTAATAACATGCAGACACAGTTTATGAAAAATAAATAAATTTCATTAAAATTGCATATAAATTTTAATTAAACTCAATTACATTGCTTAAATAAATAAACATTTTTATGGAAATTTTAAAATGGTAGAGAAACCAACAGAAAATTATATAAAGGAAACCTAAAACAAACACATCAACATCATTATTTTCATATAAACGATCTGATCAATCGAGTTGTAAGTTGTTGTGGTATGGCTGATGTTGTGGCAACAACAAATTTATTCTGTTTTTTTTTTTGTTCAAGTGCTGTTGCACAGTGGGGTGTTTCTAAAATATTTTGGAAATAATTCAGCCATTTCTTATCGGCTGGTCGAATGGCCATGAAAATTCGAACAATATATGTGTTACTGAAGAAACTTTTAATCTGGAGGCAAAAGAGTCTTGCTATCTTTTAGACCAAAAAGTTAAAAAAAAAATTTTTTCTAATTTTCAACTTTAAAAACATTTTATTTCAAGCGAGAAAAATATATTGCATTGAAATTTTTTTTTTTTATAATTCAACTTGTTGTCAATATCGCCATCACTTTTCAAAGCAATTGGACTAGATTTACATTTTCCATTGGCAAAAAACCGAACTATTTAAATTTTTAAATGCGGATAACTTATGCACTTTAAGAGATAACCCACATGAGTACACTCAAAAAAAAGTAGTTCAGAATTCTGTTAAGCGGGTTCTAATTCAGTTGAACTAATTTTTTTATGTTGACTGCGCTTAAATCAGTTATTTACAAGGAGAGACTCCCGATTGGTTCTCTCCGATCTTAATGAAATTTGGCTATGTGATAAAGAAAAAATAATAAGAGACAGATATTTTTTTTTAGCGGCCCAACCTTGTTTAAGGGTTAAAATGTGAGGCCAAAGTTAGTACATTTTTATATGGAAACATGTCTGAAACTAATGAAATCATTTCAATCCGACCAGCCAGTAAGAAATGGCTGAATTATTATCAAAATATTTAAGAAAAACACCACTGTGTGGTGTACACTTTCAGTTTGTTGGTTGTTTTTATTTGTTGTGATATTGTGGCATCAGTTGGCAGTAACTAAAAAAACCAACAAGTGGCAATTAACTCAGCAGTCCCTCTGCAATCAAACCAACATCATCAACAACAACACAAGCGAACATCATGTTATATATACACCTTAAGAACAAGATAACAACAACAACAATCAGTATTCAGCAAAATACAAATGTACTATAAGATGATGCACTTTCCCATTTTACACCAAGAAATAATTATACGAGAGTAGACTCTAACATAAGAAAGTCAAATGTTTGGACAGACAGACTAAACGACTAGATTTCCCACTTATTCAAGCATAACACAATGGTCCAAGAAATCTTAAAATACTGAAAAAACAAGAATCGCTTCAATATTCGCTTATTAGAAAATGAGAGTTTCTGATTTAAGAATCTTGCTTTAACCTGTTTTCAAAAATTAATTTTTGTTCAAACATGTAAATTCTTGACCCATAGTGAATTTAAATAAAAGAAGAAGTTAGACAAGTATAAACTTTTTTCTTTTAAATATAAATTTATAAAGATTGCATTATTTATCATCAATTTGTTAAGCAAACTCAACAACCAACACTACACAACCCATCCAATATTTTTTATTTTTAACTCCAAAACTGCTCTATTTAGCTTTTGGAGTGTGTGGCTCTTTAAAAATCAGTGTTAAGTTAAATGTAGGTTCTGCTAAGGCAACAACACTTTACAAATTATGTTGGTATAAATGCACCCTCCAGTAAAACGCCCCTTTTTTCATTGTGGAACGAAAGAAGAAACAACTACGACCACATCAAACCCATAACACGCGCCAAAACTGTATTCCTCATTCCTGTGAGTCTGGTGGCAACGTGTTAGTTTTGTTTCAACGGCAGACAAGCAGACTGCCGAAATTTTCTGAGGCACTTGAGGCATTTTTAATTTTTTGTTTTATTTCTGTTTTTAAATTAGGAAAATAACACCACACAATCGTTTACAGCATAATTGGGTGCTAATGACACTAATGGGAATTTTTTTTCTGCTGCACTACAGCCTCTTGATGCAGTATCTTAACTTTTGCATTTCAATGACTAACACTAAAATTAATTATATTGTTGTGTTGATTGTGAAACAATGTGTGTGGTTTAGTGTGATGTGATTTCATTTAGGTTCCTTAATGGCTGTGGAATTGGTTAATTGTAATTCAAAATTTTAATTTTCAACGCTTTGATTTTAAAACTGTTTAAGGGGCTTACTTTCTTTAGAGTTTCTTTTATATTGTGATTTTTTTTATTTCACATTTTAATAGCTTGAACTTTTGCCACTAAGCAGCCTTAACGGATGGGACGATTTTGAATCGTTGTTTTTTGTTTTGTATAGTACGATTTGCACGATACTTTTTTGCACCATTTCACCTTTACACGATTTTTTTATTTCTCGAGCGATGTCTAAATGAACTCGATTTACAAATTTTTATTTAATTTTTCAATTTTAAAAATTTTTTTGGTAGAAAAGTTTTTTGGTATAATTTGGGTTTTATTTTTCTATGAGAAAATGAAAAACGACTAATTTAGGCAGTAATTTAAAAAAAAATAACTAACCAAAAATACTGTAGTTATTTTAGTATTTTAATCAACAACTTACAAAACTGTTATTTGGCAGCAAACAGTTAATTTTTGTTAGTTCTTTAAAAATAAAAGATTATTTCATGTTTTTAAAAATTCTCGTTTAGTTCATATTTGTTATTATTGATATGTTTATAGTTTGCAACTAATAATTGTAAAATTTCATTGTATCTCCAAGGCATAAAAATGTTATAGCTTGATTACCGTTTCGAAATTTCACTTTGCATTTTAAATAGGATGTAGGAAATACAAAATTTTTATTTTAACTAAAAGAAAAAAAAAAAAAAAATTTTTTAAGTTTGATATAATTTTTATTAAAAATAAAAATTATGTTTTTTTCGACCTTTAATTGTGCAATGAAAATGAAAATTATTCAAGTTCGAGGCCCATACTCTATATTTATTTATTAGGATATTGTCCTAACAAATAATCTGATGGAAGAAGTTGAGGAGTTTCGTCAGTGCGACGGAGTTCCTGGGGTAGAAAGGTGACATAGAACCGATTGTTTAGAGCGCACAACAAGCCGACATTCTGGCTTAAGTGTAAGTCCTCAGGGACTTGAGTCGGATTAGGGAAGTATTTCCCTTCTCCGAATCCTCTGTTCGACCTAACCTAACCTAACAAATAATCTATAGAGTTTTTGTTTTCGAATTTATTAATTAACCACTTTCAGGAATGTGTTGATAGAACAAAAAATGTGTATTGAATATCTACCAAAGGTATGCCTTTCACATAAAAAAAACTTTCAATTTATTTTTTATCAATGGTGATAATCTTTAACTTCTAACTCATATATTAGTTCTCATGTAGTGATAAAACTAGTTTATATGAATGGCTGAAGTTTTGCATGGGATTGTCACTACTTTTTTCAAAACGTGTTCTGATGATGGGAACCTAGAAAATTCCCGAAATAGATCTATCAACACATTCATGAAAGTGGTTAATTAATAAATTTGAAAACAAAAACTGTATAGATTATTTGTTAGCACAATATCCTAATAAAGAAATATAGATAATTTTCAAATTTTTTTTATTAAAAAAAAAAAAAAATTTTAAATGCAGAAAAAATAACTGTTAAAAACAGTAGTTTTTACAAATTATGTAGTCGTTTTAGGTTCATTATTGTTATTGTTTTGTTGCCCAGTTTTATGGTTTATGCATTCATTTTAGGTTAGTTGTTTTTGACCGCTTCGATTTTACTACCATACTACATTACTAATATATAAATTAATATAATAAATTAAAAATTTTATTAAATAAGCAATAATTTTTTATAGCTTTTAATATCTAGTCATTGTTAAAAGAAAAGTATTTTTTAAATTATTTTATTAATTTTTTTAGACTTTAAAAGTTATTTTATAAACACAAAACCACTTATTCCAATGACCTTCACTGGTTTTGATTAACAAAATATTATTTTTAAACTTTAGTAAATTCAGCAAAAAAAAATTTGTGCAAAATTTATTATTTCATCAACTCAAAATAGCAAGATTTTTAATTCATATTTACATTTGAAAAAAAAAATAGTTAACAACATGCAAAGTTTGTCAAGCAACGGCTATACTAACTTTTTTCTACACTCACAAGAATTTTTCCATAAAAGTTCAACAGTTATTTAAAAATGCAATTGTAGTCAAAAACAAATGAAATTTCATTTAAAAAAAGGACGACTTACATTTCATTAAATTCAACTAACATTGTCATTTGTTTTTTAATGTTCAAAAAATGACTAACATTGTAGTAAAAATGAACCACATGGTAGTAAAAAATAAACCAAAATTTTTTTTTTTATTTTTTTAAATAACAAAAAACAACTGTAAAAAATGAATGTAAAATCATAAAACAGTCATTTGATGTTAGTTGTTTTTTTAAATGAACTACAAGGTTAGTTAAAAATTTTATTTGTTCTACAAATGACTTACATTTACATTAAAAATAATGAAACTGTATTACAACCCAAACAACAACATATTTTTAAAGCAGAAGTTCCATGAGTGTAGGTAAAGTTGTTTCAAACGAATATACAGTTAAATTATCAAAGAAATTTATTTTTTAACTTTCTGTCTATTATTCAATAAACAAAAGGCGGACTATCGGTAATAGTTAAAATATTCAGTAAAAGTTTATATTAAAAAAAAAAAGTTGTAAAATAAGCAACAAAAAATGTAAAATTTTCAAAGTTTTTTTTAATTTTGTTAAGCAAATAAAACCCCGACTTTCTGAAACCACCAGCTAATATATCTGTTGATTTTAGCATTTACTGTTATCTGCATTCACCTAAATTTTAGGCATAAATAGCAAAACTTTTGTCGATTTTACTGTTTTTGTTTGCTCTATTTAGCAAAAGTTAGTCTGATATTAGCAGATTATATTAATATACGAGGGCGTATCAATAAGTCCGTGACACTGCTCCCATCAAGTAACACCTGTAAATATACTAGTGTCAAATTTTGAGTAAGTTCCGTCATTTACTTTGCATTTAACAGCTGTTCAAAACATACAACTCGTGGATTTTTTTAAAAATAAAAAAGTTAATTTCGAGTGCTCATTAAACATTTTTTTTTGCGAAAAAAAAACTGTCAATCAAACCAAGGAAAAGCTTGGTAAATACTATGGGGACTTTGCACAATCGATTTCAATGGTAACAAAGTGGTTTACTGACTTTCGTTGTGGTCGCACAAGTACAAATGACGCTGAACGTTCTGGACGGCCAATTGATTTCAATACACCCGAAAATGTCGAAAAAATCCACGATATGGTGTTGGCCGATCAAAGAGTAAAAGTGCGTGAGATTATTGATGCCATAGGCATTTCATATGACAGTGTGGTTTTGATTTTAAATGATCAGTTGGGCTTAAGAAAGCTGTCTGCAAGATGGGTGTCGCGTTTGCTTTCAATTGACACTAAAAGTAATCGTTTCCAATAAGGTGATGGCAACAGTTTTTTTAGATGGACGCCGGATAATCCACATCGATTACCTTCAAAAGGGAAAAAGAATAAACGGCGAATATTATGCCAACTTATTGGACCGATTTAACGAGGATTTAAAAAAAACGACCCCATATGTCTAAGAAATGCCTATTTTATGGAGCTCGAAAAATCCTATTTTTTGGAAGGGATACAAAAATTGGAGAAACGTTGGACTAAGTGTTAAAGGCGTGGTAGAGAAGAATGAGTACATTTTCTAAAAATCATAACTACATTGTAAATTTTCAATTTTCTGAATCCGACTGCGCAGTTTCTGGTATTAAACCTTCGTCAGTGACCCTGTTTTTTTTTGAATAATGTAATATTTGTTATGTTTTTATTTGTTCGATTGCGTCTGTATGAAATTTTCTGTGCAATCACTGACCGTGGTATAAATAAACTGATTTCTAATGCCACATACACTCGCACTACACGTTAGACAGAGCGCTTTAGCGCACTGAGCTATCGTCAGGTCGAGTTTATTTCAATACACGGTGTTTTTGTTCTTGCATACATAATCTCAGAAGTACAACTCCAACAACACAACAGTTCTATTTTTAGAAACTTACCTCACTCTAATGTCCACTGTTTTCCCATATGTTGTAAGTGATTCCACATCTATGATATATTCTTTGTATATTCGATAAATGGCGCTTACGTAGTTAGGGAAGTTTGATTTGAGCTAAAAGGAGGTTACGTTGAAAAAAATTGTTTTTTGAGCTGCAATGAAAAAGTCACTGAGTTATTGATCCGCCCTCGTATTCAGTTTACTAAAACTCAACTCGAATATGCATACAATTTTTTAGTTTTAAAAGATTTTTTTTGCTGTTATTTTTTTTACACATATTTAGCAAAAAACTGTGCTAGTTTTAACAGTTTTTTCTGCACCTTCATTTTTAATAGTTTTTTAAATTTTTGCGCGTTTATTTCTATGAGTGCATTTATATAAATATTTATGATACGGTTTTATTGAACGTAAAATAATAAAGCTTTCATCATAATCATGAAGCAGTTTTAGTATATTATTTATTATTATTATTTAACTGGATTTGTTAAATGCTAGAATTAATATAAATTTTATTAAAAAATTTTTTGTACTAAAAATAGCTAGATAATTTTTTATCGATCCAAAAAGTTTCATCGTGTAGCTCGGATTAGATTATTCGTTCAATATTTCTGTGATAAATTTACAAATGGAATTGAGCGTTGGCGTATGAGTTATTTTATTATATTTATTATTTATTACTCATACGCCTAAGTACCAGCTACACAGCTTTTACATAGAAATATTAAAATAATCATACAAATTTTGGCCGAATTTTAGATACATTGAGTTTTGTATTACACTAAAAATTCGGAAACAGTTCTGATTTTTTTTTTATTTTTTTTTTTCAAATTCTCTGGAAAAACTAAATTTTAGTTTTTACGAATTATTGATTGATGCTCGTTCTAAAATTCTTCTAAAAATTGCATTTGCATCAAAAATGCATTTTTTTAATATGCTTTATTTTTTGTTTTCGCATAAGTGTAAAAGGGGACATGAATCTTCAAAACTCTCTGTCTTTTTATTCTTCTGTGTTCTTTTAGTATTGTTCACTACTTTCCATACCCAGATTTCATATTAAATGATCTATCTCAACGAAATGTATGTTAAGAACTCATAATTCATACAACTGTCATTGAAAACTAATTTGTTTAATTTTTTATCTACCTCTCTTAGATGAAAAATTCATGATCATATGTTGATGCTACAAAATTTTGTAAAATAAACACAAGACAACTTTGAACAGCATCTTTCAAAAAGAAAAATCTTCAAGCCATAGACAATGGACAGACATGGCATGGGCATACCATGGCATACTAAGACATACAGCCAGACCTATGTGGACAGACATTTTTTTACACCACACCAAAAAAGAGAAATCCCATACAAAAAATAACAACAACAACACACTACAACCTGCTACACTGTGTACAATCAGTGTCATGGCAAATGGTTAACAACAACAAGAAAACTAACAGTTTAAAAAACTGACAAATAATATGCAAGAAACTCGTAACAAACACACACTCCATCCACTCTGTAACATAGCATAGCACTCCACCATATCCCTGGTACGTACACTCACACTCAGTATACCAGTGTGCCAATAGTACAACATTGTACCTACAACACAATCTGTTCCAACCAACAAACCAAACAATGGAGTGTTAAGAATGGCGGTATAAAAATATGACAAGTTGGGATGGAAATCATATGGAACAATAACAGCAACAACAACAGCAAAAACCTTTATACCTCGTACTACAACCCAAATGAATATACTTTCTTGGGATTTTGGGATTTGTTCTGGAAAAAGTTCACAACATTAAAGAATACATCATACAACGTTGCTTCATATACTCCAAAACACAGTGGGGTGTTTCACAAATATATTGAAAATAATTCAGCCATTTCTTACTGGCTGATCAGATTGGCATGAAACTTCCTTCACACAGTCATAATAAACGTAATTTCAATTAAGTTTCAAAGAAAGGCCCACTAGATCCATCAGGTATTTAAACATTTATCAAACGATTTTCAAAAATGAAACATTTCTTTAATCTGCTTGTAATTAAGTTATGTCTAAATATTAACAGCTTTTCTCTAATTTCGGAACCAGATCTCAATATTATTTGACAAGTTTCAACCGAGTCCGGTAAAACTTTCGGATATCCGTAAAAAAAATTTTTTGTTTAAATTTTTTGCGATAATGCTAAACATTTATTCTGCAATTGAATATTTTTTAATGAGCGTATTGTTTGTATTAAAACTGAGAAAAATTATTATAAAATCGGAATTCCCACAAATTTGAAAAAAACTGTAAAAAAAATTCCAAAAATGTAGATTTCTTACTTATATTGCTCTCTTGTCCACATTTAAAGAGATGCTGAAAAAGCATAAAGATATATTAAACAAATTTAGTCTTTAGTCTGCACCCGTTATTCATTTTCCTATTTCGGTGGTGCACTCAGAGAAAAAATTGTTCAAACTGTAAATTTTAGTAAAAAATTTTCGAAATCGGAGGGGTCTGGGGGAAAAAATAACCAACTGGGGAATACAATTTTCATAAATCGCAACTCAATGTAGCAGTATTTCAGAAAAATATAAACACTATATGTGTTCCTGAAGAAACTTTTTATCTGAAGTCAAAATTGCCTTGATATATTTTATCTTTTTGACCAAAAACTTACTAAAATCACTTTTTTATCATTTTCAAATTTAGATGCATTCGTATTTAAGCATGAACAAAGTATTGCATTGAAACTTTATTGTTTAATTAAAAAACTTGTTGTTAATATCACCAACACTTTTTAAGAATCGGACTTGATTTGCCTTTTCCATTGGCAATACACTGTACCAGGTTATTGCAAAAATGCCAAATTTTGATTTTTAAATGCGGATAACTTATACACTTTAGAGATAACCCACATGGGTGGGCATATTTATTGTTGGCCATTACAAGGAGATTGCAGATATGTTTCATTTTTAAAAATCGGTTGATACATATAACATTGGCAAACTCTGACAATTTTTGAATACCGGAGGTGTCCTAATTTGAAGTATACTTGATCAGCGCATGATAAAACTAGTGAGCCCTTTTTTGACACTTAAGCTTGAAATTATGTTTCATGGCTATCCGATCAGCCAGTAAGAAATTGCTGAATAATTTCCAAAATATTTGTGAAAAAAGCCACTGTGGAACGTTGTTCATACATACGGATTGGTTTAATATAATGATGCAGCATTTAAGGTAAAATACAATTTCACAACTGTCTGCACATGCAGATTATTTTGCAACAATACGAATGAGAATTTATTTAAATTTGAGTTTTAAGTTTTTTATAATTCATAAAGAAACAACAACCAAAATTGAAGCCAAGAATCCCATGATATACTTAGTCTTTTTTCGAGGTTTTTTGCTCCAAAAGGTGGATGATTTCGTTTTCATTATGGCATTGATGGTAGTGGTGGTCGTCATATAAGTTTTTTTCTTCCTAAGTTAAAATTTTAAGTTGTACAAATGATCATAATTCACAAATATTATATGCATATATGGCGCTTTCCAAGCCAATTGCCCCGCTACAGTTAAAACTACATCGCAACAAAAATTTATTTTAGATGTCAGATGTTTTTTTTATCGATCCTAAAAGTATCATTGTATAAATCGTATTAGTTTTGATGAAAATATTCGTTGAATATTGTCCTTCATAAGTATTTCAATATCTCCAAATTGACGTATACTTAATTTTATTATGTGTATTATTTATTGATCATACGCCTACGTAAGTAGCATTTATATAGTAATATTTAAATATTTATGAAGTACAACTAGGGTTTGGGATTTCCCTGACTTTTTTATTTCCCGGGAAACGGGAATGAAAAATGTGTTTCCCGGGAATCCCGGGAAATTTTTTTATGATTTTTTTTTGTTTTTAAACTACTTACAAGGTACATTTTTGGTAAAAATTTTATGGTTTATTAAACAAAAACAAATTAAAAATACACAAATTCAGTCTGTTGAGCATTAAAACTAAAAAAAATAATATAAAATTAAATTTCATAAATTTGAGATCACTTAGTATTAAAGATATATACAGTGATGTAAAAACATTAGGTTTTCAAAAAACAAGCTTTTAAAATTATCAATGCATTTAACAAATCATTTGACATTCTGTTTCGAATCTTTGTTACAAGATTTCCAGCAACTGAGAAAACACGTTCGCTTTCCACTGATGTTGGCTTTATTGTTAGTAGAGCATTATACAGTTTATCCAATTTTTTGGTACGGTGGTTGGAAGTTTCAAAAAGAGCCAACTCCTTTTTGAAAATATTTTTATTTTTTCCTGCTGATATTTGGGGTATAGCTTTCGCATTGTTAATTGCATTATTTAATTAATTTTAAAAGTTTTATCAGCTTGTACAAGGTGGCGCAAAAGTAATCCTCCTATCAGAAAATGCTATAAATTTTGCGATTGGCCCCTAATGTCAGTTCTGTTTTGACATTTGTGTAGTAAACACATGCGAAATACACGTTAATAAACAATGTTACGCTACACTGCTCCAGAACGCGGAATATTGGTGACTATTTATTTGACCAATAATCGGTCGGTGACTTTGGCACAACGTGAATTTCGTCGCAGATTTCCTGGCCGTCCAACGCCTACTGGTGAAACACTGCTACACTCACAATATTTTTTCCGTAAAGACTACTGAATATACACATTAAATTAACTGAAAATCAGTTAAAAACAGGACTACTTACTTTTCGTTTGAAACAATAGTATTTTTTAGTTTATTTTCAACTGTTGAAAAATTAATTGACAAAATCCATAAAAACAATAGATTTTCGTTTATTTCAATACTCAATATAATATAACAAATTTTTGTTTTAAATATAAAATTTTAACTGAATATTTTAACTACTACGGAAAGTCCGTTTTTTTGTTTATTTCGTTTATTGAATAACAGACAGGAAGTTGAAAAATATATTTCTTTGTTAATTTAACTGTATATTCCATTGAAACAACTTTACCGATTAAACTTTTAAATAACTGTTGATTTTTTATGGAAAAGTTCTTGTGAGTGTACGTTTAGCCGCTCGCCTCGAAGAGACTGGCACAACACGAGATGCTGCCAGGCGTGGCAGACCCCGGAGTAGCCGTTCTGCAGAGAATATTGCTGCTGTAGCCGAGGATGTCATGGAAGCGCCGTCGAGCGCTACAGAGCAATGATCAACGAGTTCTTTTTGCCGCAACTTGATGAATTGGGATTGGAAAACATGTGGTTCCAACAGAACGGTGCAACGGCACACACTGCACGTGCCACAACCGATATGCTGAAGGATGCATTTCCCGGGCGCCTAATCTCCCGTTTTGACGATTTGCACTGGCCAGCAAGATCGCCTGCTTTGACCGCTCCAGACTTCTTTTTGTGGGGCTTTTTGAAGTCGCGGGTTTATGTCAACAAGCCTCAGACTCTTGCAGCTCTTAAAGACAATATCCGTCAAGAATGTGAGGACCTATCGCCGGAAGTTTTGGTCAAAGTGATGGAAAATGCCATAAAAAGGGCTCAAATGACAATCAACTGTGGCGGCGGCCATTTGCATGACATCATATTCTCGACTTGATGTAAAAAAAAATTAAAATACCAAATAAAAATAATCCACAAGAAGAATCAAAGTTTTTCATTTTTTTTTTAATTACAGCCAAAAAACATCGGAAGGTTATTTTTGCGCCGCCTTGTACTTCGGAAACGTCATCATCACTACTAGATGATACTTCATTATTGCCCAAACAGGCGTTTATACATTTGTTCGTCGAATATTTTTAAACTATTTTTAAATGTAATTGAACAGTTTTTAATATATTCACAGTCTTTTAAATAATTAATTAATGATAACATATTATTGTCACGACGATCATTAATTTTGGTTTTAATTGTGTCAACCATCTTTCGGGAAAGTGAAGAATTGGTAGATAAAAGCTGCTCGTATAGCGTATTCATTATGACATCTGCAATTAAAAGATTAGAGTCACGTCGACTTAGGGATTTAAATTGGATTTAAAACTTCAACCAAAACTTCTAAAAGAGGAATGTGTTCTTTAATCCATTAGTCTGTGGAACTAAAATCTATTAAAGTTTTTTTTGATGGAATTTTTTGTTTTCAAAAAAGGTTCTATCATTCCAACCATGCTATTCCATCTAGTTCTGACGTCGAGAATTAATTAAACTTCTTTATGATATGGTGGCCAAAATATAGAATAAAATCTGCCGTTTTTATGAAACAATTTTGTTTTATTTTAAGAGTTTTTAACGAAAAAGTTTAAGTTTTGGTATTCAAAATATTTTTTATGATTAAAAATAAAAAAATATGTTGTATAGACACACACCTTTAAAAAAAAATATTTTTTTTTTTTAAATTCCCGAACCCCAAACCCTAAGTACAACATTCAACGAATATTTTCTCCAAAACTAATACGAGTTAAGTAATGAAATTTTCTGGCTTGATAAAAAAAAAACATCTAACCTTTTTTAATTTTTGTTTATATAGGGGAACGTGGGGTAATTTGAGAAAAAGCGCAAAATTTGTCAATATTTAAACACGTCTGCTTCCCCCACATTTTGTAAAACATTTTAAAGTTGTATCGTTTTTTGTTCGCAAGTTGGGGCAGTTTGCTTAGAAAACAGAATATATTAAATAATAACGTTACTGACTGGCGGACTTACTGACTTATCATCACCAAGCTCATACCACTAGAGCTAGATAATTGAAATTTGGAGGAACTTACCTCTTCCGACATAGACGTCTGCTAAGATGGAATTTTGGTAATTCCTACGGGGAGAGTCAAAAAAGGGAAAAGTCTCTCCAATGGCAGCATTTGCCCCTTTGGGTAGAAAGCAGAAATTTTAAAAATGTATTCTTTCGAATAAGACCGAACTCATTGTTAAGGCACTTTTTGCAAGTTTGCCCAAGAGCGTGATGAAATTGGGGTTAAAAGGGGAAAAGTTTCCCGCTGGAAACTGATACTGAAAAAATCGTAGAAATTAAAATCAACAAAAAATACATATTGGGACAAATTCGTCAAAATTATTAAATCGATAAATGTAAAAAAAATTTAAAATTTACGAAATTCACAAAACTTAAAAATAAATTGCTAGATTTTAAAACAAATCAACAAAAAAAGTTACAATTTCCCTCTATATCCGCGCTTGCTAGTTTTTAACCAAAAACAATTTTGAATGTTAGAGTAGTCATAATTTTATCGGAAAATAAATTGATTTAAAAATATATATCGTCATTAATCAGTTTGTACTTTTGATTCCGCAAGTACTTAGAGTACATGTGTGTAAAAAGAAACTGTTGGCATAAGTATTTCGTATCATTATTTTCTAGTTTAACATCCCCCTAAATTGTAGGTGTCGCTTTTTTCGCGGCAAATCAAAATTGTCAAAATTTTGCCTGTCTTTAGTTTATTGGAACCTCACCGATTTAGCTAACAAATATAGGAACGATTCAGATACGTGAGCTGAGTCGATTAGTTTTTTTTTCAGGAGGCGGCAACGCTAAAGACTTGAATTTTTTAAGTTTTAATTTTCTCTAAAATTATAAATTATTTTGAGAGCTTATAAAATCTTCTTTCGTATGATATATATACATTTTTATTTTATTGGGATGGGAGCGTGTTGTTTTAATTTAAAGTTAAAAAATAATTTTTAAAAAATCTAAACTTAAAAAAAAATATTTTAAGCCTTGCCGCCTCCAAAGGTGCGTGTGTGACAAAATAAAATAAAATTCATCTGCTCACGTATCTGAATTATTCATAACTTTTTTTAAAAGTCGGTGAGGCCAAATTTTGAAAATTTTGATTGGCCGCGAAAAAAAGCGCCAATTAGAATTTTGTCTCTAAAAAACGTAGTATTTTTATTGTTGGTCTCATATCTTTTCTATTATGTTTTCGGTAATTTTTAATTTTGATGCGAAATAACATTCTTCAATCCCTAGAAAATTAAAAATGTATATACATATATCGTTCGAAAGAAGTTTTTAAAGCTTTCCAATGACATATAATTTGTCCCGAACAGATAAGTAATTTGTGAATTGAAACTTAAAAAACTCTCAAGCCTTGCCGACTCCAAATGGGGTGTATCTGACAGAAAAATAAGATTCTAGAATCTGCTCACGTATCTTAATCGTTCATTATTTGTTTTATCAAAATCAGCGAGGTGTTCCTGAACAAAACAAGGGCCAAATTTTGATTGACCGCGAAAAAAAAACCTAAATTTTTTCGTTGGAAAATTGTTTTTAAACCATCTTTAAACAGAATACGTTTTCATATTGGAGAGTAACACGCAAAATTTTATTTAAATTGACTTAGGCGCACCCTGTTCTGCAATACTGGAGAACCTTGCAAATCTCCTTGCAATTGGCAACCTTTCAGCTTAAGGGATTTGTTACTAAAATTTGCATATTGCACATACTTAAGTTCTTATCTCACAGTTTTTTACGTTAAATTTAGTTCACATCAGTTTATACATGCAGTTAACAGAGACATGATTTCCAAATGGAGGAGGAATGAATTGTTGGATAATTTAGTTTTTGAATTTTTTACCTACACATTTTTTCCGTTAAACTATGAACGTATGCTCTCAGCCAACTTGAAAACAATCATTCCCAGATGTTAAACAAATAAGATCTCAACGCTTGTACAACATTAAACGATTTCGTTTTTTTTCACAAAACTTTATAAAAATGAAAAATTGTGGCTTCAACACACTTATATCTGCATAATACGTATGGAATAGGTACTGACTCGTATGTAGAAAAATTTGTAAAAAAAAATAACGTTTAAAAATAATCCTGAGAATGTAGGCAACAATATAACCCAAGGCGTTGGTGGTAGTGGTAACGATGTTAGCTTGGTAACGTTGATGTTTGACATAAACTATACCCGCAACCAATACCACCAACTACTAACAATATTGAACAACTTGGATTTCTTGGGAAAAATGTTACCAAAGAAACAGTTTTTATAGGAGAATTTGTTTATGTGACTTGTTTAGACTACATCTTAGTTAATAAACTGTATTTTAAAGCAAAACTAGTAGATTTGCCAAATCAACTTTGAAAACCACTTGGAAAATATTTAAATACAAATGGTTGTATCTACACTAGGGTGTCCCATTCAAAAAAAAATTTTGGGGATCATTCTTAATTTGAATACTCATACGGCTAAGAATTTTTGAGAATTTTTTCAGATTTTTCGGAGGTGGTTTAGAGGTCGCGCAAATCGATTTTTTACAAAAAATCGAGCTTTTTGGGCTTTTTTTGAATTTGGCTTGAAAATTGGTAAAAAATCGACATTTCTTCAGCTTCTGAGTCAATATTCTTAAAGAAAATTTTCCGATCTTTAATTTTATGCGCATAAATAATAAGTTTCGGCAATGATTTTGCACATTTTGACAATTTAATAACGGTTTTTTCGTAAATTTTCAACAAATATGGAAAAGAATGCTTTATAACTTTTAAAATTTGTATAAAGACTAAAAAAACTAATGAGGCAGTTTAATAGATTATTAAGTTTTAAATTAACTAGCAGAAAAAAAATCAATTTTCTCTCACCGTTCTCGAGTTATACCCTTTTAAAGCTTTGTACACATTGTATGAAATGTATAATACTATAAGGTGTGAACTAGGTTTGCATTGGTTTAAACTTTAAATAATTGGATTTAGAAAATGTTTTTACAAATAAAAGAATAGTTACTTACCACTCATACATAACAATTATATTAAAAACAAAGAAAAATAGATTTGTTATAAATCATTAATTAGAGTTCTTGTGATGCTGCTCTACCCCCTGCAGTAAACTCTGAAAGTCTGTTTCAGAAAGCTTTTAATCTCAAGCCATAAAATTTATCTCAATCTCAAGCAAGCGTCTTCCAATTATCAGTTTAAAAAAATTTTAATTGTATTGTGACTTGTTATCTCTAAACCTATAGACTATCTGCCAAAAATAGGGTTGTAGTTCCCCCAAATCCAATAAATCATGAATTTTTGTTCGAGCCATATCAGTGCCACCTAGTGATAACGGCTTTTTGGCTACTTTTTTTGCTGTCCACAACTTGACAACACTTGAAACTAAGCTTTGACATACAATAAATAAATTTTCAAATCTCATAATCTAAAGTTTACAACAAATCGGATGCCCAAATCTTATAGTACTAAAAATTTCATACAATGGGTGCAAAGCTTTAAAAGCGTATAACTCAAGAACGGTAAGAGAAAATTATATTGTTTTTTCTGCTAATTTATTTAAAACTTCATAATCTTTTAAACTGCATCATTAGTTTTTTTAGTCTTCATACAAATTTTAAAAGTTATAAAGCATTCTTTTTGATATTTGTTGAAAATTTACAAAAACTGTTATATAATGTATCAAAATGTGCAAAATCCCTGACGAAACTTATTACTTATGCACATAAAATTAAAGATCGGAAAATTTTCTTTCAGAATATTTACTCAGAAGCCGAAAAATTACCGATTTTTTAGCAATTTTCAAGAATAATTCAATAAAAGCCCAAAAAGCTCGATTTTTGGTACAAAATCGGTTTGCGCGACCTCTAAACCACTTCCGAAAAATCTGATCAAATTCTCCAAAATACTTTACCTTATGAGTATCCAAATTAGGAAAGATCTTCCGAGAAAATGCAAATTTTTATTTTTTTTGGGACAACCTAATCTACACACAGAAAAAGTTATCGTCAAATAATTTTAAGTAAATTTCTGTTTGATTTCAGACTGACTTTAAATTAAAAGTTTAATAATATATGTCATTCATTCCACTTTATCTAACCTTGGGTATTCCGATTTAAATTATATTTGCACGCGCAAACTCTATGGGTGCACTTAAATATTGCCGTTTTTATTTTCTCGAAACTCGATTTTCTTTTTTTGAAAAATACAAAATATTCAAAAAGTGTGTAAGTTGGAATATTCCTTGTCATTTGAAATGCATTATAACTTTAATAATGCAGATTAAAACTATTTTCCAGCGTCAAAAATAAATGCATTTTTATGCATTTTATTGTTAAAATGCAGTTTGCTAAAATTTGGCCACCCTCGATTTAAAAAAGCAATGCATGCATATTTGCAAAATATGTAATTTTTGCCAAAAAGGTAAACTTTCACTTTTTGGGTCCTTGGGTTTAACTTTTTTTTAATGATTTTTTTAAAAAAATCTTATAGCATTTTCACATTGAAAAAAAAACGACAATTTATTATTTTTTTATTTTTCAGATTTATTAAGATTAAATTGTTAAATGTAGTGTTAGGGCGGCCATTTAAACTTCTCTGTTTTAAAAAGTATAAATTTAATTCTTAAGATGTTTTCTGTACGAGAAAAATAAAAGAATTAACTAAAATTTTCTGTTTTAGGAAGGTAAATTTTTAACCTTTTCAAGCTCACGTTTGCTATCGAATATCAGATTTTTTATAGAAAGAAACATGGGGTTGGAAGGGTTAAAAATTTAATTTTTAAAACATAATATTTAAGTTAATGTGTTTATCTTTCAAGTTCAGAAAAAACCGTAAAAAATATATGTATAGAGTCTAAAAGAGAGACATTTGAAAGGCGCACACTGGTAAATTTTCAGATAAGGAGACCAAAAAAAAATTTTTTTTGTAACCGATTATAACCGCCTTTATTGAAGTATAACTACTTTGTATCAAAAGTCTTCAAAACAGATTTTATATTGCCTGAAAATCCATATTCTCCTAGAGAACAGCTACATCGATTTTTTCGATAAACTTTCAAAATTTGTTAAGTTATTTTCAAACTTTAGAGAAACAAGTTTGATATAATTTTTATTAAAAAATAAAAATTATGTTTTTTTCGACCTTTAATTGTGCAATGAAAATGAAAATTATATAAGTTCAAGGCCCATACTCTATATTTCTTTATTAGGATATTGTCCTAACAAATAATCTATAGAGTTTTTTGTTTTCAAATTTATTAACTAACCACTTTCAAGAATGTGTTGATAGATCTATTTCGGGAATTTTCTAGGTTCCCATCATCAGAACACGTTTTGACAGAAGTGACAATTCCTTGCAAAACTTTAACCATTTATATAAACTAGTTTTCTCACTACATGAGAACTAATATATGAGTTCGAAGTTAAAGATTATCACCATTGATCAAAAATAAATTGAAAACTTGTTTGTTACGTGCAAGGTGGATTCAATACACGTTTTTTGTTTTTTCCTCCTTTTTATTTTTTGTTTTGTTTATAAACAAAACAGGGGGAGTAAACTAGACTGTACTTTGTCTTTTATACAAGTTTGATATAATTTTTATTAAAAAATAAAAATTATGTTTTTTTCGACCTTTAATTGTGCAATGAAAGGACAATATCCTAATAAAGAAATATATGTATGGCCTCGAACTTGAATAATTTTCATTTTAGAGAAACTATATTATCAATACAATTATATGTAATGGTGTAGTCAACGATTTTCAAAGAAAAAGTTATATTTGGGGTTTATTTTTCACCTTCAGTAGCTTTTAAATTTTCCATGCGGTTTTACATTTAGATTAACCCTTAAATGCTCACTGTATCTTTAAAGATACAACCGTGAAAAAAAATCTGAGAAAATGTGGAAATCTAAGAAAATGTTGAAATGAAAAAATTATGCGAAAATACAGGAGTTTGAAACGTATTGGGGTTTCCTCGGTGGGAAAGCTTGGGATAGTTAGAGCAGTTGGAGCAACATTTTATATAAATATGATTTTTGAATGGGAACACCCTTATGAAGTAGAGATACAGTAATTGTGTTTTGAAAAATGTTGACGGTGAAAAAATATTGGGGGCTGGTCATACATTTGTCTCCTCTAGGGGCACCCAGTTAGAGCGGCAGGAGCAAATTTTATAACAAATTTAACTTTTGTATTGGATCCCCCTTATGGAGTGGATATAGTGGGTAGGTTTGTTCTGGGAAAATGTTGGCGTTGAAAAAATATTGGGGATTGGTCATTCATTAGACTCCTCTAGGTGCATCCTTGGGACAGTTCGAGCTGTTAGAAAAAATTTTATTTTTGTATGCGAGCCCCTTAGGGAGTTTAGATTGGGAGTAGGCAGGCACGTAGCTAGGAATTTGTTTCGGGGGGGGGGGGATCTTTTCGATTTTTTATTTTGATTATATTTTTTTTTTGTGCACAAATTTGCTAAATTTTTACCTACACGTACACAGAAAAAATTATGGGCAAAAAATATCTAATTAATCGATTGTTTGAATATCAATGGCAATTTAAACAATTTTTTTAATTGATTCAATTAAAAAATTTATTGAATTTACTAATATATCCATACAGTGTTGACAACATGTAAACAACATTTTTAAAAATTTGGCAATCTATTTTTTTTTTTATTATTTAGATTTTATTTAGATCAAACAAAGGTTTAATTATATCAATATATTATTTAATTTGTAAATAAAAAGAAAAAAAAATCGCAAATGATTAACTTTTAATAAGTTGAATAGTTTACCGATTTCAAATACACGCAAAATCGTAGTTATTTCACTAGAGTTTGCAACACTCTTTTTGTTGAGATATTCGTGTACGCACGAAAACTTAATTTAGTTTCGTGTTTTATCTGTGGTAATAAAAGTGCACACGTGGATTTAAATAAACCTTATCGAAGAAGGACAATTAAACTATTATTTTTGTTAATTAAATTTTCAGTAAGTATAAGTGTCATTAAACTATCTATAACTAAAGTTGTGTGTGATTTTTTAAGAAAGCAATTCAATTACAAGAAAAAGTTCAAGACAAGCAAAACAAAAATTTTGTCTTTACTTTTATTTGTGTACATTTTTATATTAAAAAGCTTTAATTTTATTATAAATAAAATGTCAATTTAATTTACAAACCTACATTTCTTTTTTTATTTAATGGGGGCATATAACAAAAATAAAAAAATACGAGTTTTCAATTAAAACTACCATTGTTTTCTTCTCAAAATTCAAAAACTTTTTAATTGAGGTTGTAAAGAAAAACAATAACTCTTTAAATTGATATTATTATTATTTTAATTGAAAGAGTTTTAATAAACTGTCTGCAAATTTTTTTAGTTAATACTATCATTTCAGTGGTAGGTGCAAAATCAATTAAAATATTATTGATTCAATAAAATTTTTAATTGAAACCCGTTTTTAGTTTTTTCTGTGTAATGGGCAATCATGTATTAATAATAGAAATCGCTTTCTCAGGTCATTTTGCAACAAAAACCTCCCGCATAAAGTGCATTTCCTTAAAATGCATTTTTTCATTTTTTACTTATTGTGTTCATTATTTTGCGAATTTTGATGTCTATATCGCGAAACAACGCTTTAATCTGTTTGATCACAGTCCGCGAAACACGTCAAATTTGAAAACGTTTGTATACTTTAAGTTGAATATGCATCGTTATTGTCTAATTACGTTAAATTTTTAGCTAAATATTAATTTTTAGTTTAATTAAATAAAAAAAGGATTATGCGGAAAACTTTTTGAAAACCGCGAAAAATAAAATTTCGTTACTTTATATTTTTATGTGCTAATATACGTCTAGGGTAGCTAAAACTTGATAAATGTAAAAAAAGTAAAAAAGTTTCAACTTCTAATAACCCGATTAAAATTAATATAATGCTTTATATAATCATACGAAATTTAATATGAGACTTAATACAGTTTTATCCGAGAAATGGGCATAATAATTAAATAACAGCCGAATAATGACGAGATACAATTTAATATGATTTTATGTAGAGGTATAAATTTATATCTGAACTGATACTGATATATACAAAATAAGCTATAGTTGTATCCGGTTTTTAATTTTAAAACGTCATGAAAATCCGAAATATCTATTAATCCTTTTAGACTTTAGCTAAATTTGCAACAAATTCCATAGCATTTGGATATTTTATTATATTCAAAAATAAAAAATAATATAATGAAAAAGAAGATTTTGTGGAATTGATTAACTTACACAATTGAATAACAAACACGGAAAAAACGTTGAAACTAAATTTAGAGTTTTAGATTGAAAAAAATCTTAGACTAAATTAAGAACTCATAATGTTACAAATAAAACAAATTCTTTTTTTAGGGTTAAGAACCAGAAAGAAATCAATTCAAAAGACAAAAATTGGGGTAAATTTTGTGTATACAATTATACACAAAATGATACAATTAATTGTACTATTGTATTGTTGTAACACATATTTATATCCAAAATATGATTGACAAATTTTCTAGTGTGGCTCTGCATGGGGTAATATATAATTTTATCTAAAATAAAATTGTGTTTCTTAAATATGATATAATATCAAAATATATATTATTTTGCAATGTCTAAGTATATAAATATAACGTAATTATTAATTGGATTAGTTTTAGCGTATTCTAAATGCAATATACAATTATACGCAACTATATATGACATCATATTAATTTTTTTCTAAAAAATTATTTGTATATTTATATAGTTATGTCCGTTTTAACTCAGGAAATTAAAGATTTATAACCGTCCAAAAGACAAATTAAAAGGCAAATTGTATGCCACTTACAAGGAAGCTTTTCCTTTAAATTTTCCCTTTAAAGGTTCTCTTTAAAATTAATAAAATTCGGATAGGTATTTGTTTTCAAAATTGTTATAGCACAAAGACTGGTTTAGCTGCTTGATTTTAAAATGTCGCATTTCAAGGAGCGCCGATAGAAATTTGTTTACATTTAGTCTAAAAAATTGAGAAAATTTGAGTCACATTGAACCACGTTAACACATTATGCATATCGATCAATGTTTGAGGCTTAAATTTGTTTTAAAAAATTAAAAAAATATATGAGATATCGTAATATATATCGTAAAAAAAAAAATACTGAAAACTATGTTACCAGATGCGTGCGTAGCAAACCAAATTTAAATAAAAAGATTGCTCTGTAAGTAAAGTAACGACTTTTACGGCACAAGTAAACTTAATTTTGAGTCTTAGTGGGACTCCATTTTAAAAGATTATGTCAAAATAGACAGAAAAAATCATTGTCAAAAAAATTTCAATTAAACTGTTGTTCGATTTCAAACTTACTTTCAATTAACTGTTTAATTGAAAATGAATTTGGTATAAAAAAAATTTTCAGTTTTTTTATGCAAACATTTTAAAAAATCGCCAAAATTAAAAAAAAACTGTTTAATGTTGAAAATACGCGTTTCTTTAACTTTGGTGATTTTTTTTAAATTTTTTTCGAATTTTGGCGTTTATTTTGGGAGTTTTTTAAATTTCTGCAATTTTGAGGATTGTTTTTTAAATTTTGGCAATTTTTTTTTCAAATTTTGCGATTTTTTCAAATGGTCTAGATTTTTTTAAATTTTGGCGATTTTTTTTATAATTTTGGTGATTTTTTTAAATTTTGTAATTTTGCCCAATAGTAAACAATATTCAATTAAATTTTTAATAGATGTGAATAAAACTATATGCAATTGAAAATAATATTAATTAAATAGATACAAATTATTTTAGTTGTTACTACAATTGCATCAACACGACCGAATTCAGTTTAACTTTTCTGAATCAACAAATATTTTAATTAAAACTCAATTTTAGTTTTTTCTGTTTTTTCATTAAACAATTTTTTGATTATATTTTAAGTCAAAGACTTCGAAATCTCTTATGAAATGATTTTTTTTATTGCCTTTTGTCGAAAATCAACTCTAACAATGATATAAGCCCATTTGCAGGCGATGTTTTCTAACGAAATTTTAAGATTCGAATATGTAACTATTTCCTATTTGATCCAAGTCAAAAATAAATATTTTCATATTAAATTTATCAATAACATTGTTACTTTCTAACGAATTGTATTAATTTTTAAATTTGTCAAATCATTTCGGGGGGGGAGGGCTCTAGCCCCCAAGCCCCCCCGCTACGTGCCTGGGAGTAGGTATGTTCAGAAAAATTAATAAGGGCCGTTCTTACTCATGTACCCTCTAGGGACGCTGTTGTGGGACTTTTTGTGTATTTTTACAATTTCAGAAAAAATTCATTATATATAGTAGTCAATGTAAATAATTTGCTCGTTCGTTATATCGTGTGTTCGTTATATCGAGTACTCGTTATACCGGTGTTTGACTGTATCTACTAAACATTTGTTTGAAATCAAAACCAATATTCAATTAAATTTTTAATGGATATGATTAAAACTTTAATTGAAAATAAATATTTACAATTAAATAGTTACAAATTATTTAATTGATACTACAAATAAATTAATAGGACTGAACTCAATTAAAATTTTAATTTAATTGTAACTAGATTTTAGTTTTTTTCTGTGTAACTAGAAAACGCTATTGTGATTGAATTTTAATAAAACAAAATCTTATAGATTTCGAAAGTATCTAAACGTCATATATTGCTTATAATAGCAACAAATTCGCGCCAGACTTAAAGGAGTCGTGCACAAAATTAGTTTATATTAAACAAAAACTTGTCTATATTTTTTGTTTAATAATTATTAATTAACTTCTGAGTTTTTCTATTCAATTAATTAGTTAAACAGACCACAAACCATAACCATTAAAAACTGTTAAAATAGTTTATAAAATTAAAACCACTAATTTAAAACAATTACTGTTTAAAGTTGTACTAAATAAACATAAATTTATTTGTGGTTTTTGTTAGTTGCATTCAAACATATTTAAACAAATTTTCATTTCATAACCAGAATTGGAGTATTTGTGATTAGTTTGTAGTTTATATATATTTTTTTTTTCTTTATATAATCTGTGTCCGTTGTTGGCAACATTTTGTCAATATTAATCTACATTGACCATAAATAAATTTTATTTTTGTGGCTTAAAAAATGTTAAAAATATAAAATTAATATAAATTCAATAAACAGTATTGTAGTATGGAACGGATTTGGAGGTAAATGTAAACCGTGCAATCTCACATACTTCAAATTATTGTCAATAAAATTTCAATTAAACATTTGTTTGATTTCAAACTCACTTTCAATTTTTTGAAATTCTTCCTAGTTATTAATTAATGTGTTGCTTTCTTTGGAAAGGGGATAGTGGAGAGATGATAGGTGGTGAAAGATGAAGGGCTTCAAACATGTCAACACTGCAATTGCGCGAGATGATAAGTCTTAGAACAGTTGTTGCTCGCCACCTGATGTAGAGTTGTCGAATTTATTGAAGCTTTTTGTTTCATAGCCCTGATTCATTATTTTACTTCGGTGGGGTTAAGTGCTATGGGAACACCGAAGGTGGGCGCAGCGATACATATAAGTGATAGAAATCTCATACATATTATTTTTCTAAATTGATGTTGTCGTCACTGGGAATCGAACCCGGGACCATCTGTGTAACAGTCCAACACGCTAACCATTACACCACAACGCCAGTTGGACTGAATTTTACCCATTGGAAGCTGTTTAGTTTTCGTTTATTTTATACGACATACGACCCTTTTGCGACATTCTTGTGGTATGCCCATCTTTGGTTAGTCCTGTGGCATGCCACTATGTGGTTTAAAGCAGGACAAATGACCCCCTCCTATGACAAGCCAATGTTAAAGTTACCAGTTGTTTACATAGGGTAGGGTTTAGCAGAGGACCGGTCTCTGGCACGAAGGGACCGATCCTGTGGCACATGCAGAACCGGTCCCATTCCCCATAGGGTAACTTCTAACCCACAGTCTACACTAGAGACAAATATGTAGAAATAAATTGCAGCAAATGTCAAAATTATGTTATCTCTAGTGTATATCACTAAATTGCCTACACACAGAGAAATAAAGTGACAATCGAATTGTAAAGTGTATACTAAAGGTAACAACTTATAAATTCAGTTAGTGCAACGATATGTAAATTAGAACTCTGAATGTTGTAGGTGGTGGTCGAATAGTGGCGCCATCGGACGTTTGGAACTGTTCACCTGGTAGGATAATTGGCTTCGTAGGGAGCCTGAACCTATAGGGTGTATTCGCTGGCAGCACAAAATAACAACTTCTGGTCGCGGTGCATAGTGCCACTATAATCTAATCTAACTAAAATTCAGTTGAATTAACCAAACTTTATTGTGAAAACTAAAGTTAAGTTTTGCCAACCGTCTGAAATTCGTAATAACCGAATTTGAGACGTAGTTACTGAATTTCAGTTGGCGAATAGCGAAATTTTTATGTGTGTGTACATATTTATTGCCGACAATATATGTTGCAACATATATTTACCCAGTAAAAAACGCTGCTTACATGCAAGCAGGTTTGTAAGGGAGTAAGTCAAAAAGAATTCCTTACAAACCTGCTTACATATGCCATGATTTTTATATGGCGAATTGCCACTTGGAAGCATTACTTTTGGGCAAAGTAAGCGCGGATTTCAGCGCTTATAAAAAGCTGTGATTTCATGGGTTTCAGTAAAAACATATTTCATGTCTACATTATTACAATCAAAAGTAATTGTATGATAAAGAAAAGTAATTATTGAAATATAATTTATTTCACATAAAATTCTACAGATATTAATTTTTTGTTGTTAAAATTTTAGACATATAATGTAATCATTTTATTTTTTTAGCGCTCTACGTGCTAGCTCTTCAGAAACAGTTCAATGACTAATTATTTTTTATTACTTACTCGAAAACACCAAACACAATCGGAAATCACTCGTGAAAATCGGTAGCTATCGTTTATAATCCACGATATGAAACTTTCTGCATTACAACCAGCATCCTTATAAGGGATTAGGGTAAGCTGCTTAAAACCTGCATCCTTGTTAGGGAAAACAGTAAGCTCAACATTTGTTTATTTTTATACGAAAATTATTCGTTTCTTTTGCTGCTTCTTAGTATTATGTGATAGTAAGCGCTTATATCAGCGCATTTGTTTTATCCTGCTTCATGAACATTTTTTACTGGGTAACAATATTTGTTAAAAAAGGAAAATAACAAACGAAAATAATGAAAATTATATCTATCAACACATTCCTGAAAGGGTCAAATAATAAATTTGAAAACAAAAAAAAAAAAAAACTATATGTTAGGAAAATATCCTAATAAAGAAATATAGAGTATGGCCTCGAACTTGAATAATTTTTGTTTTCATTGCACAATTAACGGTCGAAAAAAAACATAATTTTTATTTTTAATAAAAATTATATCAAACTTGAAATTAAAAAGAATTTTATATATTTTAATGAATAATAAAAAAAATAACTGTTTATAACTAATTTAAATCTTTAAAAGAGCACTTTAAAGTAATCGTAAAACAACCTAACTCCTTGAAATTTTTTAGAATACACTCAGGGAACTTCTGCATTAAAAATATGTAGTTGTTTGGGTTGTAATACAGTTTCTTTATTTTTAATGTAAATGCCAGTCATTTGTAGAACAAATTAAATTTTTTACTAACCTTGTAGTTCATTTAAAAAAATAACCCGCATCAAATGACAGTTTATGATTTTACATTAATTTTTTACAGTTCTTTTTTGTTATTTAAAAAAATAAAAAAAAAATGGTTGTTTATTTTTAACTACCATGTGGTTCATTTTTACTACAACTGTTAGTCATTTTTTGAACATTAAAAAACAAATGACAATGTTAGTTGAATTTACTGTAATGTAAGTCGTCCTTTCTTTAAATGAAATTTCATTTATTTTCAACTACATTTGCAGTGGGGTTTACCTACATAGTATTCGAAGTGTATGAGTTAACATAAACCATACCGTTATTTACCTCTAGCTAGACTCTGGGTAAGGTCATAATCGAATTGCAAAATATTGTAGAGAGAATTGATATAACATTCACTTAGATTTAATTTAAACATAAAAAAATTCAAATCCACTGTTTTGGCCCGGAGATATTGTAATACAGTTTCTTTATTTTTAATGTAAATGTCAGTCATTTGTAGAACAAATTTAATTTTTTACTAACCTTGTAGTTTATTTAAAAAAACAGACCACATCAAATGACTGTTTATGATTTTACATTAATTACTGTCGTTTTTTGTTATTTAACAAATTAAAAAAAATAAATGTTTGTTAATTTTTTACTAACATATGTGGTTCGTTTTTACTACAATTGTTATTAATTTTGTGAACTGTAAAAACAAATGACAAATGTTAGTTGAATTTAATGAAATGTTAGTCGTCTTGTCTTCAAGTGAAATCTCATTTGTTTTTCACTACAATTGCTGTCGTCTTTACCTACATAATATCCTAAGTATAGTATTTACAATTTTATCTAATTTGTTTAGAAACTAAACTGTTCAGATCACAAACGTCAATTTTTTTCTATATTTCTTTTTCACTTTGATTTGTATCTATTTCCATTTTCCTCTAAAACATAGACCTCCGTATTCATAAAAATATCAAACAGCATTACAAATACATTTTAGTTAAAACACAAATTTTAGCCTTAAAACTTTATTCATAAAAGAACATTAACACAGGATTTAAAATAAGTATTGAAAGCTAGTTTTCGTTTATAAATATAGTTTTAGGGCTTAAACTGCATTTTAAATAAAATGTATTTAAAATCTGAATTAATATTTTTTATGAATACGGGCGAGAGAGTGTAATAAAGAAAAAACATATTTTGAAGTTAGTATACCACACAAACTTTCAACAATTTTGTATGAAATCGTAAATCACTCATGCAATGCAATCGAATTAACGCTACATTGCAATCAGCATGGATGCCATCATAACAAAACAAAAAACTACGGCAGAAACTAAAAAAAAAGTATAAAAAGCAACTCAGTTAAGACAAATATGGTTAAACATATATAAACAATCTGTTATAGTTTGGAAAATATGGACAATTTTGTAATGATATGCTTTTGAGAATACAAAAAAAAAAAAATGGAAAAAAATTGATTTCATTATGAACATATACGATAAGTCACTACAGTGCAGTGTACACTTAGTATTCTTTGAATAGGGTATGGAAAATTCTTTAGGGATCCCTAAAGGATATGCTATCGAATTTAAAATATTCTTATATCATCTTTTGCGATATGATATAAAATATCCTTGAACACCTTCAGGGAACTTCTGCTTTAAAAATTTGTATTTGTTTGGGTTGTAATAAAGTTTCTTTATTTTTAATTTAAATGTCAGTCATTTGTAGAACAAATTTAATTTTTTACTAAACTTGTAGTTCATTTAAAAAAACAAACCTCATGAAATGACTGTTTTATGATTTAACATTAATTTAAAAAAAAAAATAAAAAAAATAGATGTTTGTTTTTTTTACTAACATATGCGGTTTATTTTTACTACAATTGTTATTAAGTTTTTGAACTGCAAAACAAATGACAAATGTTAGTTGAATTTAATAAAATGTTAGTCGACCTTTCTTCAAATGAAATTTCATTTGACTACATTTGCTGTCGTCTTTACCTACATAATATCCTTAGTGTTAAGAGCATATCTCAAGCACTAATCCATACAAATAATTACTTTAGGTATAAATTATTCCTGCTACCAAGATATAACCGCAGTACAAAAATTTAAATACTTAATAAAATCTTTCTGCCAATATTCATAAAAAGCCTTCAATACATTTTCAAGTTAAGACGATGTCCTTCACATACATATATCCTTTTTTAAAGTAGATCTTTTTTTAAAACTTAAGCTTCAATCTTACCTTGTGTTCAGCGTCAAAGGTTTTTGAAAACTGTGTTCATTTCAAAATATTTATTTTTTTTAAATTTTTCAAAATTTTAACTTTAACGTTTTCTTGTTTCCAAACCATGCCAACCACACAAAAAAATTGCTTCAAAAAATATTTTGTAAATCTGGGTTTCTATCGAAATAGCTTAAAAAGAATTTGCGCTGAATTTTAAATATTATTCACTTCTTAGCGTCTGGTGGAAAAATATGACGTTATATTTTATACACCAGACACTACAATGAATTCTAATAATATACAGTGCATTATACACCAATTTGTATGGAAAATTTAGAGGTACTTTCACATTATCACTCACTTGAACCGCTGGACCGATTTTGCTCATTTTCAATACCAAACTTTTCGAAAAAATGTACATAAAGCTATGTTAAAAAGTAGCAGTGCGTACTAAGAAAATTAGCTGATATTGATTTAAAAAATTATTAAAATTTTGAGATTTTTTCTTAAATTCACCAAATTTTTAATATTTTTTGAATTTGCTATTAATATTTTGCTGTATTGAATTACGTTTCTCACAGTTTTTTGCGAATTCAATCCTTGTGATTGGTTGCAAACAAATTTGTTAGTGAACTCATTCGATTTTTAAAACACGCTGCTAATAGTCAATTTCACATATTTATAAGATTTTTATTATTTACTTTTTTGAAAATCAAAATTAGTTAATAATAATTATAACCCTTAGGGATTGAATTCAATAATTGGTTTGATCGATTACTAAAATTCTAATATAATCATCTGTAATCAGTCGCACTCAGTGAAGTCATGTGATTGAATTCACAGCGTTTGGTTCCAAATTAATTCATGGTTCATATGGGACTGCAAATCGAATTAATAATTATTGAATTTTAAAGCGACCAAGAAATTCATTCATACAGAACAGAACGAAAAAGTGAAAACTAACCACACATACAGACTTTCAATTGAACATAAACAAAACAGCTGATTCGTAACAGAACAGAGCGTACAAACTAATTCTGCCTTTACTCTTTCCGTATACATTAAATTAACAACAATATTATTTATAATACGTATACGTACAGTGGTGCCAAGGACAAATATTTAAGTTAACAATTTGAAAACAAAAGATTTTCGGCAGAAGAAATTATTCTTAGTTGCCCTAATTACTCACTGGTACAAATCTACTTATTATGCCAACATTTTTAACCAAGCATTCTAATCAGTAGTCCATGAAGAGTTTTACAGCAATCGTTTCCTTATTCAAAGTTTTCGTAGTATTACTCTGTCTGTTTATATGGATGTTGAAATTCTCAACTAATTGTTTTTAATGTTTTAGTTAAAACTTCACTTTGGATTTGTGGTTATCGATTTTAATTTTAAATTTAATTGAAATTATTTTAGTTTTCAGTTTTATGAAAACTAGATTTTTCTTTACATTTGATGCAGAATTATTACCAACTTGTTAATATAAATCGTTGAGTTGTCAAAGCTTTAAACACAATGTACGTTTATGTTGTTGCATATTAAACAGTAATGGATTGAGGGTAAAACTTGGAGCATAGACGGGCCTTATGAAATATTGAATATTTCGTCGGACATTTGACCCGTCTTGTGTTTAGGGACTAAATTCGAAGTTTTTTTTTTTTGTCATAATGAGCATAATTGAAGTAGCAATTATGGCCACATAATTTTCGATCACAAATAAAATGTGAGTTAAAAAATTTTAACAAATTTATAAACTTTAACAAATTTGTAAAATTTAAAAAAAATGTGTTGACTAAACTGAGTCGTTCAAAAACACACACAACTATAGACTTCTGTCAAAAAATCGGCCCTACCATAAAAATTAAAATGTTTCCTGTGGCGCAAACTTTAAGACCAGCAAAATTTACATAATTTTTTTTAAACCAAGGTTTTTTGATTGTTTAAGCCATCTCAATGGATTTAATTATGTATCTATCACCTCTAAAGCCAAAAAGTCATATTTTTAATCGATTTTCGTGCGCCTATTTAAAAAAAGTATGAATTTTACATTAATTTGGAATAAAAACTATCAAAAATGCGTAAAAAAGCTGAAATTAAAAAATCGCAAAATTTTCTACGATTTTCCGACTCCTTTCCCATTTTTGTATGATGGACCCTAAAAAAATGAATTTTTGAAATCATTAAGAAATTTCGTTTCATTTAAGTACCCACACTTACATGTTACAATGCGTACCGGTTTTTAGGCTTTGCAGGTTCCCAGAGGCCCTTGCCCACTTAACCTAAAATAGAAAAAAATATTATTTTTAATTCCAGATAGGGTCAAATTTTATATTTTTTTTTATCAACGCCCGCCAAAGTGCATTTTTTTTATTTTGTTTTGAAATAAAGGTTGGTTTTCAACTGGAATATTTTTTTTTACAGTTTTTTCAGTTGAGCCAGCAGAAATGGTCAATTTTTAACAGAAAAACTTTCGATTTTCCTGGACCCATCTAAAGTCCAATTTTTGAAAGTGATCTAAATATTCGTCCATTTATCTCCATCACTCTTTGTTTTCGATATAGAAATTTCGGATACAAGGTGGCGCTATCTACCGAATAATAACAAACAAACGAAATAATATATATTACCAAAATTCGAGTATATTTAACAAATGAGTTTTTTTAAATTGGTTACAAATAGGGCTCGGAAGTTCATTTAAATACACTGATAATAAGCCATGGGTTCATTTTAGCAAATTGGCCACATTGGCGAACATTCTCCATTGAGCACTACAGTCTTGTAAGAGCATAATTTAATAATTTTAATAACTATTTTATTTACATTAAATAAATTCCTAGCCCTGGTTATAAATCATTTTAAAAATTAACATTCAAATTTAGTTAAAGCACTAAAAATACTGAATATTGTTTTTAATGAAGATGATAAAAATATTTTATTTAAACAGTATTAGATGTTTTTTTCAGTGTTTTTACTCCCATTGTAGTTGATTTATAAATAGTTTTATGACAAATACAGTCATCGCCTTTTTGACTACACTTAGCAAATTATGTTGGTAAAGACGACAGCAATTGTAGTCAAAAACAAATGAAATTTCATTTAAAAAAAGGACGACTTACATTTCATTAAATTCAACTAACATTGTCATTTGTTTTTTAATGCTCAAAAAATGACTAACAATTGCAGTAAAAATGAACCACATGGTAGTAAAAAATAAACCAAAAATTTTTTTTTTTATTTTTTTAAATAACAAAAAACAACTGTAAAAAATTAATGTAAAATCATAAAACAGTCATTTGATGTGAGTTGTTTTTTTAAATGAACTACAATGTTAGTTAAAAATTTTATTTGTTCTACAAATGACTTACATTTACATTAAAAATAATGAAACTGTATTACAACCCAAACAACTACATATTTTTAAAGCAGAAGTTCCCTGAGTGTACATTTGAGTCATTTTAACTGTAATTTTTTGTCATTTCTATCTTCTTAATTTCCTGAGTGTACTAAACATTTGTTTGAAATTAAAAACAATATTCAATTAAAATTTTAATAGATATGATATAAACTTTTATTGATACTAAATCAATCAAATATTTACCAATTATTTTTATTGCTGCTACAATTTCTTTAATAGGACAGAATTCAATTAAACTTTTATTAGTATTTACAAATATTTTAATTTAAAATCGATTTAAGTTTCAGTGATTTTTTTAAAATAATGTTTTGTTTTTTTAAATTTTAGTGATTTTTATTTAATTTTTGTTTCAATAGAACACTTACAAAAAAACTCCCGTGCCAATAGTTGAAAATTCAGTTACGACAACAGAAAATAGTACCAAAATTTGCACCAGCAGAATTTTTAATGAAGCTGAGAATCACAGTCTGCTAAATTTAGGTGACCTTAGATTTTAGAAGAACTAAATTTGAGTTGACATTTATTGTTAAATTAACTAGGAATTTAGTATAATCGACAGAAAATTTCTGCTAACAAGTTCTATCTGGATCTGATCAGAGGCAGGTCCATATTTATTACCTGTAGTACGCAGTAACGATTTTTGTCCATTTTGCTCTATCTCGCTTAGTTTCCGAGATATAGACAGGTTATAAAATAAATAAACCTGAGAAAGTTACTAACTAGACTGATAGCGGAGACACCAAAAAATAATGGTTTAAATAAACTGGCAAAATTTGTAAATTTGAGAGTCACTAGTTAATAAATTTTAGGTAAAAAATTTAGTTCAAATACGGATGGAATTTTCTCTTGTGGTAAAATGAGATAACTAATAAATTTAGCTAAATAACTTATTTAAACGATAACAACAGAAGAAGTTAGCTTAACTTAATTGGAACCTGTTTAACAGTCTGAACGTTTTTTATGAGTTGATCTTGTAAAAATTTGTTCGATATTAGCAACAATATTCAATAGAATTTTTAATAGGTATGATTAAAATTTTAATTAAAACTAAACAAATTAAATATAAATCATTTTAATTGATCTTATAATTCCCTTAACAATTACCGAAATCAATTATACTTTTAATTTAATTAAAAAATATTTTAATTGAAACTCGACTTTGGTTATCTCTGTCCATTGTGATCACACCCTATAGGTTCAGGCTCCCTTCGAAGCCAACTATCGTACCAGGTAAACAGTTCCAAACACAGACATAACTTAGACATAACTTACGTCTCCTAGTAAAGGGCACCAGGATGGTCTTCGAGGGATTTATAGTCAATCCCTTCTCCTGGCACCACTTCAAGGTAAAGAAAAGCCTGTTGCATGCGCTCAGAAATTGTCCTGTCATCCCAGCCTGTGACAGAAATACTAAAAGATAATAATGAGGAAATATTCTCCGTAATTTATATTGAGAATTTCTCATTTTCGGATGAAAATTGAAAGTCGAAGATCAACTCCGATAAGACTGCAACTTTTTTTTTTTTTATGTTGAACCAACACTCAGGGGATGCCCCTACTAATGCATTGCATTGTGTTGATATCAGGAAAATAGGTTATGGGGAGGAGGAAAGAGGGAGTAGTGTTTGTGGACATTTGACTTGAATTTTTCTAAATTGAAATTTGCAGGGAAGACTTCCGCAGGGAGACAATTCCACATACGGCTAGTGCGACTAAAAAACGAGTTTTCTCTGTAATGCGTTGTGCGATTTGCCGGGCTATAGACAACAAACGGATGAGATCTACTTGACAAGCGGGTAGTACGAACAACAACAAGTCAAATTTGATCATCCTTATGTACGTGTGTCTTGTGTTTTGAGATAATTCTTTAAAATTCTTAAGGAAGAACTTTCCTACATCGGTTAAACTTTACACAATTTATGTGTGTAGTTATAAAATTTTAAAAACTATCTTTTGTTTAACCACACTCTTAACTTATAATTTGGTTTAAGATTTCATATCCAAAAGTACTGATATCTAATCATTCGCAAATCAACGTGTGCCATCTTTTCGTTTTTTTCTCATATCACAAAATATCTACAATATTTTTAAGAAAAAACTAAAATAAACATTACAATTGCGTGTTTAAAACCGAAACGATACATTTAATTGAGTACATTTACTTTAACACAGAACGAATGTACGAATAATCGATGCTTATCACAAAATATCGTACAATATAGACAAGACGTACTCCAAAAATAGCTACACTCATAAAAAAACCCCATATAAATAATTTAAAATTCAGCTACGACAACAGAAAATAGTACCTGGATTTGCGCGAAATTTAAGTAACCTAAATTTTAAGTAAAATAGTTAGTTAAATTACAATAATTTGGCAGAAAAATTGTCAAATGAAAATAAATCTGTTGAAATCAGCAGATATATCTGCTAAATATTAGTTGGTTAAAAACAGGTAACAAATTTAGTTCATATACAAAAATGATGAAGAATTTTTGTTTAAAATATATGCTGCTGGAATAACTATCACTTTTTCCAATTATTTATTAAATAAAAACAAATTATAAGTATACCTTATTTAATTTTATTGGAAATGCACTAGATGCACTTAATATTGTTTTTTTTTTAATTTTTTCTATATCATCCTTGCCTGCTTGTATTTGTTTATTGTTTTCTCTATTAATACCATGTAGAATTGTTTGAAAATATTAAAGGGCTGAAAGAAAAGCAATAATTAATCATATTCACATAAGTAAAAATATATTTTTTTTTTAAACTAACCTTAATATTTAAGCAATTTAATTATATTTTCTACTGCGACATTTATTTTCGTTTTGGAATCATCTTCCCATAAAAAAAGGATTCGCATTTTAAAAACAATTACCGCGTTTATTTTTTTATCGATCATTCTTGTCTGTGTTTGTTTCTTTGTTAATGCCATGTAGAATTGTATGAAAATTTTAAAGGTATGCAAGAAAAAAAAATATTTAATGATCAGGGACAGGAGCTTCATGCATATAAAAAGTGTGTTTTAGGCGCCTATAATATGCATTAAAAATATACACTTAAAATTAAAAAAATTTGCACTTAAAATTTTTTTAATTATATTAAAAACAAAAACATGAAAACACACATGAAAATACACTCATTCTTCTCTACCACGCCTTTCACAATTAAAATTAAATAAAATTGCATATTAATTATAGTATTAATTGCAATTGTCTGAAAAAGACGTTAAAATTCAAACTCAAACATCAGTCTCATTGCTTTCTTAAAATACAAAGTATATAGAGATTAAATAAACTCAAATCAAATCTTTTATTTATGTAAATTAATAAGTTTTTTTTATATATTTCAAACCAAAAATGTATTCTATTTGCTCCGAAAAGGTTTTTGAATATAGAAAATGACCGCTCAGCGAGGAAGTTTGCGATCGGTGTATTTTGATATGTATAGATTTTCTGACTGTATATCACATCTGTCTTCTAAAAAGCTTAACTGAGATTTCAAAAGTTTCAAAGAAAAATAAAAACCAAAAATGAGAAAAGAAAGGCACTTTAAATTAATTATTTTTCATATTTTTAAGCAATTTTAATAAACATTTTCATTTTAAAGATGAGCTGTTGTGTTTAATAAGTTCTCTGAATACGTGTTGCACAACTACAAAAATTTAATTATTTATATTGAAAAATATGCATTTAAAAATCCACTTAAAACTGTTTCTCATAACTCCAATTTTCATATAAAATTAAATTGAGATTTTTTTTGATCAAAAAAGAAAAATGCAAGTAAAATTTAATGTAAAATTAGTAAAAAAAAATGCAATAAAAATATGCATTTAAAACAAAATAAGTAAAAATATACATTAAAGAATGCATTTAAAGCACAAAAAATTCATTTATAGCAAAATACGCAAAAATATGCACTAACGAATCGATGCCATTTTAACGCAAATTCTTTGATTCACAAAGATATTATGTTTATCCTGTTCTTAGACTTCCTGTTCTAAGACTTCCGGTCATTATTAATAATATTCTTATATTCAATTTTTTTTTTTAATACTAACCTTATTATTTTAATTATGTTATTAATATTTATTAATTAATTAAATATCTTAGCCGGCAAAATTGTGTCTTGCTTTTTTCTCGACATTCTCTTTCTGACTGAAGTACAAGCAAAAACATGATTTTATCTACAAGCGCTTGAGGTTTTTATGTAAAAAATTGATACACGCATGAAAAAAACACCACGTTTATTTTAGAAATACCCTATGGGGAATGGGACCGGTTCTGCGTGTGCCACAGGATCGGTCCCTTCGTGCCAGAGACCGGTCCTCTGCTAAACCCTACCCTATGTAAACAACTGGCAACTTTAACATTGGCTTGTCATAGGAGGGGCTTTGTCCTGCTTTAAACCACATAGTGGCATGCCACAGGACTAACCAAAGATTTGCATACCACAAGACTGTCGCGAAAGGGACATGTCGTATAAAATAAACGAAAACTAAACAGCTTAAAATGGGTAAAATTCTGACCAACTGACTTTTTGCTGTTAATAAGCATTCTGGTTAAGTGGTATGTCCTCCCTTTACCAGTCACAGGTTTGGTAATTTTAGGACAATTGACACTGCTTAACCCACTTCAGTATTAAATTAAACCAGTCCTTTTTTTTTTTTTTTTTTTATAAAGAGAGGCAACACTCAGGAAATACTTCCTATATTTAGTGTGTTGCTTTCTTTGGAAAGGGATAGTATAGAGATGAAAGGTGGGGAAAGATGAAGGGCTTCAGACATGGCAACACTGTAATTGCGCGGGATGATAAGTCTTAGAACAGTTGTTGCTCGCCACCTGATGGAGAGTTGGCGAACTTATTGAAGCTTTTTGGTTCATAGCCCTGATTCATTATTTTACTTCGGTGGGGTTAATTGCTATGGGAACACCGAAGGTGGACATTGCGATACGTATGAGGGATAGAAAAACTCATACATATTATTTTGATGTTGCCGGCACCGGGGATCGAACCCGGGACCTTCTGTGTAAAAGTCCAACGCGCTAACCATTACACCACAACCCCCACAGACAATAAAAAATATTACAAAAGATATTTCTAAACAGACAAATTCTCAAAATCATTTAAAAAATTTAACTAAATATTAGCAGTAAAAATTAGTTCGAGTACAACTGGAATTTGTTCATGCGGTAAATTGAGATAACTAATAAATGACAGATTTAAACGATATCAACAGAGAAAATTAGTTCAAATGAGTTGAAACACGTTTAACAGACTTTTGAACTAACTTTGTTTTATGAGTGTACAGTAAAACTTTCAATTCCAAAACCAACTACCCGTATCTACAGCTGAAAGGACTGACAGACGGACAGACAGACATACACAAGAACAACAACTTGAGTTAAGCATTATAAAGACTACTTATATAGAAAAAATATCTGTTAATTCAAATGATTTCTATATAATAAATCAAAATTTGCTGGTTATAAAACATTGGTAGAAGCAAAAACATAGAAATAACCAAAAAAAAAAAAATCTTTTAAAATAAAGAAATAAAGAAAACAAATCGTATAAAATATTGAAGTAAAAAACTAGAAAAGTAAGCTCTTATGATTCGTTACGCATTTATAAGATGACCCCACACCACACCTTTGGAAGATGTAAAAAAAAATATATATATTCAAAACTACACACATACAGCACATTTCTATATATTACAGTACATCGATAGATACAAGTATATCCTAAAAAAAAAATATTATAAAACGTTAAGTGTGAATTGTAAATATGAAAATTATTAAAGAAAACAGAGATTTAAAAGAATTAATTATTTTCTAGCACTCAAAATAACGAAGAACAAAATACCCAGCCAACACATTTCTGAGCGCTACGAAACTATGACTCTAAAATATGACAATTTTCCAAAAATTAATATCTAAGGAATTTATTTTTGAAAATGAATTTTTTATGAAACTTATTTTTATATGCAGAAAATTAGTTTTATTTTAATAAAATCCGTTGGTAAAAGAATAGGATTAAAAATAGGCTTATAACGGGATTTTCAATAAGAACTTGACAAATTTTTTTTTTAAATAAACGCAAACCATTTGAGATATTTCCAAAACTTTATTATCGACTTGAAATACAATCAAAACATTTATGAATGGCACTCGACTTAGTTCATATGGCGACTTAGTTCATGTGTGACTAGTTCATGTGTGACTAGGTCACACATTTCGGCAGTAACGGCCGCTATTTCGCGTTCAATGTTGGCTCTGAGTTCTTCCAACGTCGTCGGCTTGTTGGCGTAGACCAATGATTTAACGTAGCCCCAAAGAAAAAAGTCTAGAGGCGTTAGATCGCACGAACGAGGCGGCCAATTGACCAGTCCATTTCTTGAGATAACACGCTCACCAAACTTACTCTCCAATTAATCGATTGTAACGTGTGATGTGTGGCTTGTGGCACCGTCCTGTTGAAACCACATGTCCTCCAAGTCCATGTTTTCCCATTCGGGCCAAAAATAATCGGTAATCATGGCGATAACGATCGCCATTCACAGTAACGTGACGATCGTTATTGTCGACGAAAAAATATGGCCCAATGACGCTGGCGGCATGCAAACCGCACCAAACAGTTATTTTTTTGTGGATGAAGTGGTGATTCATGAAGCACATGTGGATTTTCAACAAACCAATAACACATATTTTGCTTATTGACGAACCCATTGAGCCAAAAATGAGCTTCGTCACTGAATATGATTTAAAGTTGCGGTCAACGACTCCGAATTTCGGTAGTACATTTTTATAATTTGTATACGTTGTTCGGTCGTGTACTTTACCATGATGAAAATGTTGAGTTTACTGAAAAAAGGCAAGTAACAGTTAGATGTTCAGTGAAATAGTGCGTTCACAAATTAAATTCAAAGTTGTCAAGTACATATTGGAAAACCCTCTACTTTATAAACCGAGAAAACAAACTTTTTTTTTTGCTTTTTTTTTGAAATTTTTTGACATTTTTACTCATATTACTTAAAACATTTTTACTTAAAAACAGCTTTCTGTTAAGATTTGTTAGCTTTCAAATTGTCTTTTCCAGATAGTCTTCGCTTTAAATTCTTTTTTTTTTCCTTAAATTTTTTAAATTCTTCTTTTAAAAAGTATAATTATTTTAACTTTTCGTAGTTTTACTATTTTCTTGATATTTTCCAATATTTTTTTGCCTTAAACACAAAGGATTTTGCTATTTTTTGTCTTCTCTGTTTATAAATTATAAAAATTATAGATATAGCACATTCGACTTAAGTCAGAGTATAATTTATATTACTCATACGTCTGGGTCTCTTTGTTTAATATATTTCTGGAAAGTATGCAATAAAAATTTGATTTGCATCACTAACACTCACGCAATACAAATTATACAAAATTTTTATGTATCCACTCATTTGCCTGGGTTAAGTATGAAACAGCAGGTACTGTTATTTTATTTTTCTCTTTTTAGCATATAAAATTTCGAAAACAAGTGCTTAGTTAGCATTTTCTTAGTAAAAAAATTATACATATTTTAGAATACGAAAACTTACAAAAAAAAAACATATTTTTTTCTGTATTAAATAATCTTTTTAACTTTTAATTTTTACCGATAATGAAAAAAAACAGTTGAAAATAACCAAATTTCATCAGGCTATAAAAATTAAATACGAGTTACGTTTTCAAAACACTTTGGGGTTTCTGATCTACTGATAGTCTAGTTTTATATCACGTTGTTCTCGTTAGGGATACAATTTTACGTTGTACAGTGTAATTAAAAATATTAACCAGCTGACAATTAGTGAGTTCAGTTGTATATAGTTTTCTTTTAACTGGTTTTCAACGATTGCGTCATTTTTATAAACGGTAATTTTGAAAATAACAAGGATTTCTATCCAACAAAAAATGCAAGATATACGGTATATTTAAAAAGGTTGAATAATGAATCGGATTATCCCAAGTGAATTTAAATACAACAAATTTAATTAATTCTATTGAAATAATTTTTTATTAAAATAAATTGTTATAGAAATAAATTTTTATTGAAATAAATAAAAATAAATAAGAAACATGTTGTTTGTATTTGCAATCAAAACTATAAATTGTTACCAACAAATTTTACTTATTCTCTTCTATTAGTGTAAAAATCAAAAATTTTTATTTTAAATTTTGGAGGTGTATGCAAAAATTGTTCAATAAAAGAACAATTTTGGCACCTATCAACGCCATGTGTGAAAAATGACTGGAGGCTGTAAATTTTTCCGATCGAAATTAACGTATTTGTATCAATAATAATTGTTTTAAAATTTCCAGACGTAGCATTTTTATTTTGCACTCCTTTTGCACCACTGCCTCAGTCGAAATTAGTTGTAAGTCCTAGATCGATCCAACCTTAGTTTTTTTTAAAAATATATATATACATATATATATTAATGGGCACAACGAGTTAATTCCTATAAAACTCTGACAAATAAAAGGTAGTTATAGTAAGTTCATTCAATTCAATACATAATGTAGGGTATAAGGGGGAGGTTTTGCCACTGGGGCACATATGCCACCCCCGATTTTCGCTATATTTAAAAGAGCTACAAAAATGTTCCTTTTCATAATTTATGTACTTATGGATCACATTTCATGTCACCAAATTTTACACTTGCACTTCACATGTGGTCAAGAGTGTCTATGCTAGTATAGTTGGGATAACTTTTTCATTTCGTGTATTAAAACAAAATACCGTTTAAGATGTCGAAGCGTTAATATTAATTAATAATATTTACACGATTTTTTATAATTTATTTCTATATTATTTTTAAATAATATAAAATTATGTGACCGGCCGATCATGTGGCACATACCCCTGACCACCAGGTGGGGTAGTTTCGTCAACAGGAATTGCTAGCACATTAAAAGACGTGTACGTAATATTAATTCGTTACATCGTTTTATGTGTTGCACAGGTCAGACGTAATTTGCTTTCAAACACATTCGAAGAAAATAAACTTTTTTGAAATTTCGTTTCTGAAATTATAGCTATTGATAACAATCTTAATGATTATTTAGTTTAAAATATAAGTTTTCCACCAGAACCGTTATATTTATGGCTGACAAATGTGCAACATCAACTTGTCGAATTTTTCCCACATGTGGAGCGGCTATTGCGTTTTCAGTTACTTTGGAAATCTTAAAATAACATATCTTAAAATAACATAAACATGCAAATTAAAATCATCAAAAAAAAAATGATGGTTGAGTAACGACAGCGCTTTATAAATAAAGTTTCGAATGCTCCCCCATATACCCTATATTTGAGAGCAAATTTCTATGAATGTCTATGAGTAACGTAACAAATTGTGGGGTTAATTAAAAAAACATAAATCGTTTAAACCAATTTTATTTATATACTGTTTTTTTTTTATATTAATTATACTAAATTGTTTAAAATCGAAATGATTTAAAAGTTGTAAATTGTTTTGCTTTCGTTTATTTGAATTGAGACTTTTTACGGCTGTAAATCAGGGAATTTCAAAGGAAGTACTTAATTTTCAATACAAATAGAATTTTTGTTAAAAAATCGTTCGTAACGCAATCGTAGATTTAAATATTTTTGAACTTCTTTCTTCTATTTAGACCAATTGTTTCAAATTACCGGAGTGTAGAAACGGTAATGACATATCATTACTTTTGTGCCTACCAGTTATGACACCAGCTTACTCTCTGCATTTTTTTAACAAAAATAATAAGGGTATACTAATATCTAGTTAATTTTTCCATTATTTCAATACAAACAATAATGCGTTACCCATAAGTACTTATTTTTATCATTATTTTCAATATAAAGTAATGATCTTAACG
Source organism: Delia radicum (assembly GCA_021234595.1). Taxonomy (NCBI): domain Eukaryota; kingdom Metazoa; phylum Arthropoda; class Insecta; order Diptera; family Anthomyiidae; genus Delia; species Delia radicum. Next base: position 38,495,394 of record CM037851.1, read on the forward strand.
TTTTTTTAAACCTATTTTTATACTCATTATGTTCTCACTTCTACTAAGTAAGGGAATGTTTCCAATTGTGGCCTGTTCCCTAAAGTGGGCCTTTCGCTTTTTTCGTGTTGTTGCATGAATATGTCCAAACTGTCAACTGCCATCGAATAAAATTTCCACTATCACTATTTTAAAAAAATTTCGACTTGGATGCGCACGTTGAGGCTTTTTTTTTAAATAGTTTCCGCATCGCTTTAACTATTGTTTCATTGTCTGTTTTAAACCATTTTTTAATATGTATCACAAAAACACATCATTTATTTGCCGCAATTAAAAAAGTTAGTTTTATATAAGGTAACCCCTTAAGCAGCTTTAAATGATACATAAAACGTTTTAATAAACAAAATCAAAATAAATTTTTTTTTTTAAATACATACAATTTTTTTGTCGATTTTACTTCATTTTCTAACAATTTTGTATGCTTTAGAGATTTTTTTTTTAAGTTTAGGACCTCTTTAGGGTACATGTTCTCTAATGTGGACCTTTTGAGTTGTTTTGAAAATTGTTACATAACTTTTTTTAAATTAGTTCTCACAAGAAAATGATCTATAGCCGAAGGAATTGTTCTACAGGCTGATGTATTTGAATTTGGAGTACTTCACTTCGTATTTTTTATATTGCCCAAATACTAGATGTAGGGCCACAAACAGTGGGATATATCACAAAATGTTTGGAAATAATTCGGCAATTTCTAACTTAGTGGACCGATTGCAATGAACAAGCATAAGCGACGTAATATCGAGCTTAAGTTTTGATCTTGAACCTTCCCTACCCCCGGGGGTGACAATATGACCACCCAAAATAGGGAAATTTTTGCATATAACATTTTGAGTGCTCTCCATTTTTTTGGTTCTAATCCGATTTTCAAAAAATTAACATATTTGTAATCTGCTAGTAGAGACTAACAAAAAATAAATGTTGAGGTTAAGAAGAAGAATAAACGTTTTTCTATAAAAATTATAAACACTATTAATTTTTAAAGCAGACTAGACTAGTTTCTGCTTCTTTTTAATGGACAGGCGGCATCAGTGATTTTCCATTTAAATTGTATTATTATTTGTGTATTTATAATTGTCAGATTGTCTCTATATGATAAATTTTTTCAACAACCTTCGGCTGTAAGAATCAAACCTGCGCTCATCTTACATTACAAACGTAACAATACCAAGTCATGACCGTTTAGCGATCACATCCAAGTATGGAATGGAATGTAAGCAGCTAAATTGCAGTTTTCTTTCCTACTAGCTTTTTCTGTTATTGCTTATTATACTCAGAAGTGACAACACTAACAAACACAAATATTTTATTTTTAGATTTTTGTTTATTTTTCTAATCTTCTCCGTCTCTATTTCACAATGCTACCAGATTGACGTATGGTTTTTACGTTCAATGTTGACAACTTTTCCGGTTTAAGTTGACACATCGCCACAGGGCAAATTTTATAATGTATTTTAGTACAGTGTTATTTTCACGTCATATAGACAGTCGCAATTAATTTTTTAATTAATATGCATTTGACAAATTTATTTTAGAAATGTTGAGGTTAAGAAGAAAAATAAACGTTTTTCTCTAAAAATTATAAACACTATTAATTTGAAAAAAAATTTTTTATTGAAAAGCTGGCCTCCAGGTTGTCAGTCAACCGCCCTACCATCTGAGCTATCTCGACATGTTATATTTGATAGATAAAAACATAAATGCTTTGCTTGCACAAAATTTCATTAATTTCCAGCTTACAAAAATTAAAAAATAAGTAGTTATATATGTACTTACTAGAAATGAAAAAGTAATGAGTCTAAAAATATATTTTCAAAAAAGTTCTTATGTGTAACGCTTTATTTTTTGTATTCAAATAATGGGAAAATTAACTAGTTATTAGAAAGTGATTATTATTTGTGTTAAAGTAATGCAGAGACTAAGCTGAAGTTATTTCTGCTAGTGGGAGAAGTAATGACATGTCATTACTGTTTCTGCACTTGGACTGGGTAGCTTTTAAAAATATTTTTAAATGAACTTGTTGTTCAACTTTATTTCTGATTTTATTTTATACATAATTTAATATTGTTCAATTATTTAAATTACACTGTGCAACAAGAAAAATCGGCCTCAAATTTACGAACAAATAAACAGAGGGCAGATTGAGAGAGACTGAGGTGGATAGAAACCCACTGTCACCTAGAAGAGGTCACTGTTCTCTAAACACATCGGTAGTTTTATTTAGCTTAAGGTTCAAAAATGTAATTAATTACATATTTGTTCAATTATTTTACTTTAATTAAAATTACAAATTATATGTAATTGAAATTCAGAATTTTCAGTTACAATTACATGTAATTAGTAAGTATATTTCTTCCAATTACAATTACGATTGCATGTAATTGTAATTGATTTTTTTATATGACAATTACAAGCAATTGTAATTGATAAATAACAATTACTAATGACATGTAATTGTCTCATTGTATGTCTACATGTAATCCGTCTGATTGTATGTCTACCAAAAATTTATTATTTCTTTATATTTGACCACGCCTATCTCGCCTACTATTTGTACAAATATACGATAAAATATATTTTACGATTTTGAGTTCAATGGAACAATAAGTACACACAATTACCTTCCAATAAATATATTATTATATTAATTTAATTCGCTCAAAGTGGAAAAAGTTGTCAAAAGTACAATAAATTCAAGAGGCCATTAAAATTAAATTCGAACTAACTTTGAAAAACCTTCGGCGTTTTTTTTTTACCTAATAGTCAACTTTCATTTCGCATTGAAACCATTGAGGCTGACGGCAATGACCCAAAATGTGTTGTCTAGTGTTATTTGTTATTCAGTCCATTATTAAAAAGCGCGTTTAATTGATTAAGTTTTTTTTTTGCTTTGTTGCTAATTTAAATTAGTTTGATTTAAAAATAGTAATTTGTTTACTTATTAAAACTCCCTCCTAAAAGTTTTTTTTTTGTTAAATTAAGAAATATCAAAAATAATTTATGCAAAGTATTTTAAACAATAAATAATTCTTTTGTTTATAAACCAAACAGTATTAAAAATAAATTTTTAATTTAAACATAAAATACAATTTCTTCTCATTTATCATTTTGTGGGAAATTTATAAATAGTTAATTGAACAGGTAGATTTATATAATCGGATTATATATTTGGAGTTTGTAATGATCGAAAGTTATTATACGACCTATCATTTTGACCATTTTAATGGCTGTTTATATCAATCTGATAACGTTGTGAAATATAGACGAAGGAGATTAGAAAAATAATCAAAAATCTAAAAATAGAATATTTGTGTTTGTTAGTGTGGGTCACTTCTGAGTTAATATACAATAACAGAAAAGCTGATGGGAAAGAAAACTGCAATTTAGCTGCATTACATTCGAGGCCATTCATGGGTGTGATCGCTAAATTGTCATGACTTATTGTTACGTTTGAAATGTAGGAAGAAGCTCAGGTTTGATTCTTACAGCCGCAGGTTGTTGAAAACATGTATCATATAGAGACAATCTTACAATTATAAGACACAAATAATAATACAATTTAAATGAAAAATCACTGATGACGTCTGTCCATAAAAAGGTAGAGCCTAGTCCAGTCTGATTTAAAAATTAATAGTGTTTATAATTTTTAGAGGAAAATGTTTATTCTTCTTCTTACCCTCAACCAATCTGGATTTAAGACACAATATTAAAAATTATTCAACAAATTATAGCTAAAAATTCGGACTAACATGGCACAGTGGAATTTTTTCAAAACATTTTTGGAAAAAATTCGTCCATTTCTTTCTTTTAAGGAAAATATTTGAATGCAACTTGGATATGTTGTAAAGGATAACAAAATAAAAGAGACATATATTTTTTTTAAGTGCGCAATTCAAGCTTATGGGGTTAAAAACTGGGGTCAAAAACGACCCAATTTGACTGATTTTTCTATATTAAAGTTACTACACTCAAAAAAATAAGTAGGTAGAAAAGTTAGTAAAACGTCTTGTAAATCTGGTATATTATTTTCAGCCAATTTTTTGCTAAAATTACGTTTTCAGCTAAAATTTTAGTTATACTTATTCACCACTAGGGTTTGGCGTACGGGAATTCCCGGGAATATCAAGCTTTTACATTTTTTTTTTCCAAATTAAGTGCCTAATGGATAATTGTGTAAAATCTGTATTTTTGTCAAAACAAATGGAGAAATTTTTTTTTACGTTGCAGAATAATTACAAATGTTTATGATCAACACATCTACCCAAAAAAGTATGATTGTTGAAGATAAATGTTACACAGAGACAACTTTAGTGGACGAAAAATAATGAAAGCGTTTAGTAAACTAATGTTATTTTGTCTTTATAAAGTGAACGAAAAAATGTCTTAATAATAAGAAAAACCTTATTACCTTTTATGTTACTAGTATTTTAAAGAAACTTTTTCATTAGGTGAATGAAGCTATTAATAAATGAAATGCTATTCTTCATAAAACTTTATGATAACTGGCATTAGTTTAATTAAAAGTTACAATTGATGGGTTCCAGTTGCTTCTTCATTAATTTCATTCGAATATGGCTAAAAAAACATATTTTAGCGGGTTTTGGCATTTTGAGGCATTATAGACAAATTTCGATGTTGCACTAAGAGAATTATCTGCATGATATTAAAGAATTTCTTCATTACATCAATGAAACTGCACAAAAATTTGTTTATTGAAACTTTTCATTAATTTAATTCAAGTTTTCAGAAAATTGTATAAAGATTTTAATTGTTAAAAAACTGGTTTAAAAAAAAGAAACTTTCCATTAATTTTAAGAAAGTTTTCGTTTATTTTATGAAGAAAAGTTGCATTGATTTACTGAAAACTTTCTCTTTTTTTGCTCAACAAAATTCTCTCTGTATGGAACCGATGTTTTTCAAATATATAAGCCAAATTTAGGGAAAACCTCATAAGCTGTAAAACAAACTGAATGCCAAAAATCGTTATGACTTGAAATTCAATAACTTTTTATATTAAATTCGTGATTTTTGTACCTAAATATGAAATTTATGTTTTTTTTTTGTTACAATAATAAATTTAAAATTTTCTTTGAATTATGTAAATTTTTTCTATGTATGTTTCAAGACATTTTCCAATACATAAACCTTAGTGATGGTCTAATAAAAGATATTAAATTTTACTTTTTTTCCCCTTCAGAAAAATTCGCTAGCATAAAATTTATTTGCTACAGAAAAAAGTTTAGATTTAAACGATTTTTAAAAATTTCGAAGGTAAGACTGCTTTAAAGATAACTCAAATTTGCAAAAATTTTCGTAACGAAGGCCCATTCTTTCCTTAAAAATTTAAAGTATTTTTTTGTACATAAAAACCAAGTGATGAGGTATTTTTTGTTTGAAACCTACTCACCAATTGTGATAATTTTGTTTTAACCAACGCCTTATATCCGATATTAACTATAGTCATTAAATTGTGTGTACTTTTTGTACTTCACAAATTGTTGACATCCATTCTAAACATCCCATGTAAAAAAATATTTAGTAAATTTTCGTATTCTAAATAATTATATCCGAATATTGAGAATATCTAATTGTATCATATTATATCTAATCTGATAAAATTTGATATAATTTTATATTTAGTTTCATCCGAATTTCGTCCTCATACTAATGTATCAAATAACATATAATCGCCCATGTACTAGAAAACGAAACCGCATAAAGTAACACGAGTCTACAGGATTTGGTGTTCTAGATTCCAATACCGCATCTTTTCTCGTTTTAAAATCAAACAGTTGTAGCTTGTCAAAAGTAAATACAATGTGAATTTTTTCTTAAAAATGTTTAATGAATAAGAAACATATATATACATACATATACATATATATACATATACATATATATTTTGTTTTTAGATAAACTACAACAGACGATTTAAAATATGTTTTTAAGCTATTGACATTTTATGTTCGAACAAAACTTCGAATATACAAAAACGAGCGCTTTTAACAACACCGTTTACAACATGATGGGTTTTCAAAAAATTATGCTATTAGCCGATCGGCTAATAGCCCCGGCTAAGCCGCCGCCGATCACTTTTCAGGTACTCGAGCCGCCGCCGACCTGAGCGGCTTATTTCGGCTACAATATATTAGCCGACTATATCAGCTGAGCCGACTATATCAGCTTAGCCGATATTTTTTTATCTAAATTCATTTTAACTAAAAAATCATATTATTTTGAGAATCCTCCGCCTTCATCCGTCTTTTAGTACAAACGAATCTGGCAATCAGGTTTTCATTATGAATTCTCTAGCGTTTGCAAAATGTGCCGTTATATTGCGCTTCACTAGAAAAAGAAAAAGTAAATTTTCCAAATCTTACAATGACTCAAAAAAATATAAAAAACTTTTTTCATACTACACGAGCTAATCCCACAATTTCATCTGATTCTGATTCTAACTCAGATGCTTCTACTGATGTAAATACATTTATATCAAATTCTGCCGATATAGCATATTATAAAGACTTGTTTAAAACAAAATATGATATAAAAAAAATGGCAAAGGTTCAAGTAAACCTAACGGGTTTATCGGAATGTTGGAAGCATTTTGGTAGTCTATACATAAAAGATAGACACATATTGGAAAACATGAAATATTTTTTTTTTACAAATAAATAAGTGAATTAAATTATAATACATTTTTTAACCATTGGCTTAGTCGATTTTTAGTCGCCGCCGAGTTTTTTTTCGTTTAGCCGCCGCCGCACAGTGTTGCGAAACCGGAAGTTTTTGGAAATCATATTGCCTAAACTGTAATTTTAATTGTATCGATGAGAAACTTCTACAGATTGGTCAGAATGAAATCCCAAACAGAATGAGTGAAAAAAAAATGTACACCGAAAAAAATTGTTGGGTCAAATTTTCAACAAAATCAAAAAAAAAAAAAAAATTTTTCGAAAAATTTACAAAAAAAATTTATTTTAATTGTTCTTTTATTTCTGATAAATACCCTATGATTAGTTTTTTAAATAAACTATAGGGTGGTCCGAACAAGAATTATAAACGTCAAATTTTCATGATTTTTCGATATTTGTTGAAAAACTCTGAAATTTTATATAAAACCAAAATCTATTTCATTTCTTATTTGAAAGGTGGCAATAAAAGCTTTAATTTGATACCGGGTTGAAGTCAATAGCTTCAGTTTTAAGAGAGTTATGCTCATTTCTGTGGAGTGCTAGAATAGATGTAGAATAAAAAAATAAATGATTCCGAGAATTTCCGTTGTATTTCTATGGAATAAATACTGAGAGTGATATACTAAAATCGCTATAACTCCCAGGAGGGCTGGTATGGGCAGCTGATTTTTTCACAGTTCGTTGAAAACAAATTATGTAACATTTCTGTAGTGGTTTGGAACTGGGACTCTCTGGGACTTTTTAGATATTGCTTACCTAACCCAAATTTAAAGGAAAAATGGACCTTTAGTCGGGTTTTCGCTCTAAAAAAGGTGCATATGAAAATGTCTCAAACAACATTCCTTTTTTTTACAGAAGATACTTGTCCGAAGCCAGATTTTTTTTCCAAATCAAAATATCTGTCACCAAAATCAAATGAGATCATTTTGAATACAGCCCTGAAATCCCCTCTTTTCGTGAAAATTTTGTATATTAGACTTCTAAAATCAATTAAAAATCAACGGGCCAACATAAAAATAAGCTTTATGTGTTTTTTGTTTACTTGGAATGTCTGTGACAAAATTGCATCATTGAAAACACTGAAAAAAATAATCGGAAAAAAGTTACTTTTCCACTAGCCGCAACACAGTGCGCCGCCGAAAATTGTTCGGCTTTAGTAAACTTTCAGCCGCTGCCGAGTATATTTTTGATTAGCCGCCGCCGGCGACAATTTAATGTCGGCTTTGTTCTCTGATAACGACTCGAAAGCCAGCACATAAACGAATGTGATACATTTACATCTAATTATATACAATTATATACAGAGAAAATTCGTTTTTTAGTCGAACGATTCGTATGTGGAACAAACTTCCCGCAGAAGTCTTCCCTGTTACTTACAATTTAGAAAAATTTAAATCAAATATCCACAAACACTACTTCCTCTTTCCTCCTTCCCATACCTTATTTTCCTGATCAATACAATGCACTGCATGAGTAGGGGGCATCCCCTTAGTATTGGTTAAATTAAAAAAAAAAAAAAAAAAAAAAAAGTTTAAAACAAATGCGCTGATGTAAGTCTTTACTATTACATAATATTGAGAAACGAATAATTTTCGTATAAAAATAAACAAACAAAAATTTTGAGCTTACTTTTTCCACTTACAAGGATGCAGGTTGTAAGCAGCTTACACTAATACCTTACAAGGATGCAGTTTGTAATGCAGAAAGTTTCATATCGTGTATTAAAAACGATCTGTACAAATTTTCCCGAGCGATTTCCGATTGTGTTTGTTGTTTTCGAGTATGAAATAAAAAATAATTAGTCATTATCTGTTTCTGAAGAGCTATCACGTGGAGCGGTAAAAAAAAATAAAATGATTATATGCCAAAAATTTTAACAAAAAATTATTATCTGTAGAATTTTATGGAGATTCCATAAATTCAATTTGCGTGAATTACAAGTTGCATAAGTCTTCGGTTTACGTCAGTATAAAGCAAGAAATTTCATTAAAAAAATTCATATTATTACTTTTAGTCGTAATAATGTAAACATGAAATATGATAATACCGAAAGCCATGAAATCACAGCTTTTTGTAAGCGCTAAAATCCGCGCTTATTATACCCAAAAGTAATGCTTCCAAGTGGGAATTCGCCATATAAAAATCATGGCATATGTAAGCAGGTTTGTAAGGGATTCTCTTAGGCTTACTCCCTTACAAACCTGCTTGCATGTAAGCAGCGTTTTTTAATGGGCATATATAGACCGATATATAAATACAGTGCAATCTCGATATTCGCGACTACCCATTATCGCGACGGCTTCATTTTTAACATTGCAGGTTCTATAATCGCGACAATTTAACGAAAAACGGGTTCCATTTTCGCGACTTTTATCTGTTTTCTTCAATTTGATTACAATGTCTATAACCAAAAAAAGGGAAATCTCCGTCTTTTGGTATATTTACCTTTTTGGATGATTTTGGTCTTCAATTTTGTGAGTTTATTCGTGTCATTTGTTGTGTAAATACATCTCTTAATAAGGGAAAAGTTCAACATATTTTAAAGCTAAAGATTTCTCAAAAATTAGAGATTAAAAAAAAATTTAAAAGTGGAGATTCCATAAATTCAATTTGCGTGAATTACAAGTTGCATAAGTCTTCGGTTTATGTCAGTATAAAGCAAGAAAATTCATTAAAAAAATTCGTACGTACAACAGAAAGTGGCCCTGGCAAACGTTGCACCTTAAAGAAAGCTGAGTACCCAAGAATGGAAAAAATGCTTTATAAGTGCTTTGTAAAACAAAGGGGATTAAATATTCCAATATCAGCAGAGATTTTACGATCAAAAGCCAGTCATTTGTATTCCAAAATTTATCAAACCAATTCAGGTTTCAATGCCAGTGAAGGATGGTTGAAGAAATTTAAGCGTCGACATGGAATAAGATTTTTAAAAATTATGGGCGAGAAATTGTCTTCGAAACCTTATCTTATTGTTCCATTTGTGAAAGAGTTTAAGGATTACGTTGATGAGCACGGGTTGACTCTTCACCAAATCTACAATGCCGACGAATCCGGTTTATATTATAGGATGCTTCCAAATCACATTCTTGTCACATGTAATGAGAAAACGGCTCCCGGAAGAAAAATGTGCTAAGAGCGAATAACTTTTTTGCCCTGTTCAAATGCGAATGGCACAGACAAACTAAAATTGTTGGTTGTTGGAAAATCGAAAAACCAACTCGCTTTTAAATGCGTTTTCAATAATCCTGTAATGTATAAGTCCAGTAATGACGCCTGGATAACATCATTTCTATTCAAGGACTGGTTCCATCACGAATTTGTTCCCCACTTAAGTTAATTTTCACCAATTAGTAAAAGTAAGTTGTTCATAAGTAAACATTTTTTAGGTACGACAATTTTTGGCTTCAAAAGGTCTACGTGATTCAGCAGTTATTTTAAAAAATAATTTGCCAAAAAAGCAACTCAAAATCTCCAATTTCTTTAAAAATGTTTAAAATGTAAATATATCAATAAAAACAATTCTAATTTTAAAATTTACATACAATTTTTTAATAAAATTTTGGGTTCTGTTATCGCGAAAATTCCGTTTTTGCGACAGGTCTGGTTTTTAATTAGTCGTGAAAATCGAGCTTTCACTGTATATATTTTTACATATTGCACTATACGAAGATAGATATACATATTTGAGTTATAATTTTACATGATTATATATTTTGCAATATATCATTATAAAGAACTGTATATATTCAAATATAACTATATCAAAACTTTTTTACTTGAGAGTTCTCGAAATTTTAACTATTCACTAAAGATTTTTTGGATATACCAGGTTAATAAAGTAGCAAAAACTTTTAAATTTTAAAATCTTTTTTTTGCCTTTTCTTTATTTTCCCTCTCTTTCTTTTCCGTTTCCGTTTCTTTGTTTTTGTTTTTGCTTTTAATTTTCTTTCCCCTTTTTTTTCTTTTCCCCCCCCCCCCTTTTTTTTCTCTCCCCACTCCCTGGATCCGAGCCTGCTACCGGCTGATTGACGTATACAACTTTTAAAATTTAAACACAACCTCTGCTCTACGGGATATGAATCCATGCCTCTTTACTTGCCTTAAATAATTAAAATTCTTCATAAATACTAAATATAAAATATGTTTAAAAAAGCCATAATTTAATAAATTCCAAATTCATCCTAATAAAACACTTCATATTAGCAACAATTTATAAAAGCCATATAATTTTTTATAACCATGACCATTAAAAAAAGTCTAAACATACTACCTAAAAAAATTATTAAACTATAAAAATAAAATGCGTTAATTTTTGTATGTTGTTTAATGATTGTTAAATATATTTTTTAAACGTTCTTTTATTTTATTGCGGATTTTTTGTTTTTTTTTTTTTTTTTGTTGTTGAAGGGGTGAAAACAGCATTATTTTATTATTTTATATCATTAAAAACTAAGGCCGAAATTTTACGTATATTTTTTTGTTTTTTTTTAATAATAATTTTTTATACAAATATTTTTTGAATTTGAATACCAAAAAACTTTTTTTCAAAGAAGAATATTTAAAATATATATTTTTTTTTTAGTTTTTGTACTAATAAGCTTTTTTCTGTGTAATAATTTCTGCTTTTATTTTTATATATATTTTTTTTTTTTTTTGAATAAAACAATTAAATAAAATATATTTTTTAAAAAATATAGAAATTAAAAATAAAATGAACTAAAAAATAAAATAATATTTACTTTCATTAATATAATACAATTTGTTAAGAGAGGGAAAAGAATATTTTAAATTATAATTTTTTGCTTAAAAATAATATAATTATTTTCAAAAAAGAAAAAAAAAAACTATGAGATTTCTATATACAAACTTTATTTTATAAATTATTTTTTATTACATTTTTAAATTTTATTTTCAGGTATATATTTAAGGTTTTATTTTTTAATTTTAAATTTATTTGTTTTGAAAATAAATGATCAATGATTTATTATTTTGTTTTAAAGAAATATTTGGCTTTAATTTACAATTAAACTTAATAGGACATATTTTTTATGTTTTTCTTAACAAAAAAAAAACAATGTAAAGTGAGAGAGAAAGAGAGAGTGATGAGAGAAAACAAGGGGAGAGGTTAAATGAGTGAGTTGGGATTAGTAAATTCTAAGCATAAACAGAAAGCTTTAGTATAGTATCTCTGAGATACTATTTGAAAATAGTTATAGGTAGAGAAACATTGTTTTAACATTTAAGCACACAGTTTTCATTTAATTTTTTATGTTCAATATATTTTTTTTTAACGAAAATTTTAATTTTCCTATAAAAAAAAACAATAAATATTATGTAGTAAGATCAACAATAAATTTTCCTATGCTATATTTAATAAGCTGTAGCAGCTCCGGGATGCATTAAATGATGATGGTGATGATGATGACCAAAATGATTTAAAGGATTCATAGCATCTGCTCCAGCTGTAGGCGCTCCAGTATGATACCAATCTGTAGGAGCATGATGTTGGGCCGCCGGATGATATAATAAATGATGATTGGGATGATGATGGCCGGTAACTAACATTGAGGCTGGATTTGAAGAGCCCGGCGCACCCGATGGTCCTGTCATACCCTGATGATGATGCGTATGATGATGTGGTCCCGCGGCTGCTGTTAATGAGGGTGGTGGTCCCAATGGCGGTGGTAGATAAGCCGTAGAAGCCATTAATTGTAAAGCAGGTGATTTTGCAGAATTTTGATGATGCGATTGGTGGTGATGATGATGCTGTTGATGATGATGATTTACAAGACCACTTAGCGATTGTTGTTGTTGTTGTTGCTGCTGTTGGTGCTGACTAACACTGTGTTGTTGGGTATGATGAGAACTACTAGCCGTACTGCTGCTACCGCTTGATGAAGCTCCCAAATGTACACTATGCATCGAAGAATTGCCGGTGGGTTCAGATTTAATAGAATGTGGAGAGGATTTCTGTATACTGCCATTTGCCGAAGAGTTATCACTTGTTAGACGGGCTGAGGGTGGTGTCTGAGCACCTCCAGTTACTATACTCGATGATGAAGATTCTTCGCCTTCGCTTTCGTAACCATGGGAAGGTGATTTTTCATCGATGTTACCATGAACCTGAAAATTAAGATAATATTAAATTAGAAATTAGTAAATATGAATCAAAAATTATGTAATTCGAAAATTTCAAGAAAATGTTTATACACTCACAAGAACTTTTCCATAAAAAATCAACAGTTATTTAAAAGTTTAATCGGTAAAGTTGTTTCAATGCAATATACAGTTAAATTAACAAAGAAATATATTTTTTAACGTTCTGTCTGTTATTCAACAAAAAAAAAAAATAAACAAAAAAACGGACTTTCGTAATAGTTAAAATATTCAGTTAATATTTTCTATTCAAAACAAAAAGTTGTTATATTATATTGAGTATTGAAATAAGCGAAAACAATCTATTGTTTTATGGATTTTGTCAGTTAATTTTTCAACAGTTGAAACTAAACTAAAAAATACAATTGTTTTAAACGAAAAGTAAGTAGTCCTGTTTTTAGCTGATTTTCAGTTGATTTAATGTGTATATTCAGTAGTCTTTACGGACAAAATATTGTGATTGTACATATAACTACACTAATAGAAAAAAAATAGTAAACTACTAAAAATTAGTTAAAAATTATTTTGCTTAAAAAACTGCTGAAACCAGCAGATTTTTTTGCTAAATACTAATAAAATATGAATAGCAAAACTAAAACTGTTAACTTAACAAAATTTTGGTTATATCCGAGTCTTTATTTAATTGAAAATAGCAATTTACTCTGCTAAAACTAGCAAAAACTTTACTAAATATTTGCAGACTAAAAACGGCAAACAAAAACTGTAAGATCAACAAAATGTTTGCTGTAATTACCTTAAAGGTAGTAGAATGCAAACAGCAATATGTTTTGCTAAAATCATAAGAAATTTTTGCAAAAAAAAATTGTAGATTGCTGATTTCGGAAGCGCAGTATTTTAATCGCAAAAAAAGAAAACTCAAAAAAATTTTTCACAATTTTTACAATTTTAACTAATATTTTGCAAATATTTTGATGATTTTATCAGATTAATTTAGTACTTTCAAGAAACTAAAGCTAAAATATAACTAAAAACTTGTAGATTCAACAAATTTAATTTTGCTATTCATATCTTATTAATATTTAGCAAAAGCTTTTGCCAATTGTAGCAGCTTTTTCTGCAAATTAGCTTTTAACAAATTTTTAGTAGTTTAAGCAAAATGTTTCTTATTTTTTTCTATTAGTGTATGTTTCAAAAATTTAAAGAAAATTCTTATACATAATCCTACACTGATATTAATCCATACATACACACTCACAGTATTTTTTCCGTAAAGACTACTGAATATACACATTAAATTAACTGAAAATCAGTTAAAAACAGGACTACATACTTACTTTTCGTTCAAAACAATTGTATTTGTTAGTTTATTTTCAACTGTTGAATATTAATTGACAAAGTTCATAAAAACAATAGATTGTTTCCGTTTATTTCAATACTCAATATAATATAACAGTTTTTTGTTTTGAATAGAAAATTTTAACTGAATATTTCAACTATTTCCGAAAGTCCGTTTTTTTTGTTCATTTTGTTTATTGAATAACAGACAGAACGTTAAAAAATATATTTCTTTGGTAATTTAACTGTATATTCGTTTGAAACAACTTTACCTATTACATTTTTAAATAACTGTTGATTTTTTATGGAAAAGTTCTTGTGAGTGCACTAATAAAAACAAATTAGTAAATTTTTTTGCTAAAACTACTAAAAATTAGTTAAAAATTACTTTACAGAAATAATTCTCAAAATTAGCAGTTTTTTTTTTTGTCAAATATTAGTAAGATAAGAATAGCAAAATAAATATGTTATACCTACAAATATTTAGTTTAATTTGAGCTAAATTTGAGTTAATAAAATTAACAAATTAACCTGCTAAAACCAAAAAAAATATTTACCTAATATTAGTAGAAAAACAAATAATAAAAAACTTTAAACAAATGAAAAAAATTGCACAATTTAAAAATCGCTTTTAATGAAAATTCGTAATAATTTGAAGAAATCGCCAAAATCTAAAATAAATTAAATTAAAATAATCACAAAATTCCAGAAAATTGAAAGAAAATGCTAAAATTTAAAAAATTTCCCATATAAAATTAATAATTTTAATTTTTTCAATTTTAGACATTTTGAATTTTTTCGATTTTTTTCATTCTTGCCGTTTTTTTTTTTTTTTAATTTTTTGATAATTTTATTAATTTTGGAATTTTTTTAAAATTTGTTGATTTTTTACATTTATTTTTTATTTTTAATAAAATTTTTGGCGATTTTTATAATTTTGGGGATTATTTTTTTTTTTTGGCAGTAATTGCCAAATATTGACGATTTTTTTTCAATTTCATTCATTTTATTTGTTCCTTCTGTGTAAAGTCGCATAAAAATTTCGCTCCGTAGTTTAGTGTCAATTGATAATAAACTAAATATCTAAATATTGTGATTTATATAAAAAAGTCTTAAAATAATCCTTTTAATATTACTTTTCAAATCATCAAAATCAAAAATCAATAGTTTATTATTTTTTTAAATTTTGGAGATTTTTTGTAATATTTGATATTTTTTTTTAAATGTTAGCTTTTTTATCGATTTGTGGTCATTATGGGTTATAGAAACTGGTAGTTTTGTTGTACACTAAATTCATTTTCAATTAAAAATTTAATTAAACATTTTATTAAACTTTTAATTGAAAGTAAGTTGGAAATCTAACAAAAGTTAAATTGAAATTTTATTAACAATAATTTTTTCTATGTACCACATACTTTTAATAAATTTCCAAAGATATTTTTATTATTTTGCCGTCGGCATTTTTAATTTATTTTTTTTATCGACTTTGTAACTTCAACTTACCTTCATATGTTTACGTAACGATGAGGGATGAGTATAGGATTTATCACAGCCATTAATACGACAATTATAGGGTTTATCCGAGGTATGAACATGAGAATGTTTCTTACGATCCGAAGAATTAGCAAAACGACGATCACAGCCCTCATGTTCACATTTAAATGGTTTTTCACCTAAAAATATAAATAAAAGAATTTATAAAAATTAATAAGTTATGAAAAAACTGTTTAAAATTGTTTTAAAAATTTCAACTCTATAAAGTTTGTTATTCCATTTTTTAATTTGCATATTTTATTTTTTTAATCTTATTTATTTGCTTTAAAAAAAAGGTGTCTTAAAAAATTGTGGTGGTCTTTTTAAATTTCCTCTACCATAAATTTACTCTAAAACAACAAGAAATATGAGCTTTATATTTTTTAGGTTAAAAAGTATTAACAACAACAAAACGCAAACATGATGGCAACACTAAATGATTAATTGCTTTGAGTGTTAAGATCACAATGGCGCCTTTAAATAACAACAAATCACAAGTATGTGAAAATAAAACAGGGGTGACATATAAAACGCATATTTTATAAATTAGAGTAAAATAAATAAATAAAAGATATAAGAGGAATTTCAAAAATGTTCAACACTTTGAGGCAAAATATTATTTTTATTTTTTTTTATTTATTTAATTATTATAATCAATACAGCACAACAAGAACTAGTCTTATTTAATAGTACTGGGAAGATAATGGCACAATAAGATTTTTGTTAGTAAAAATAGGATATAAAAAAATAATACTTAAAGTTTATTATTTTAAAGAATTAGCTATTTCAAAAATAAAAAAATTTAAAATATATGTATGTTAAATAAAAATTATATAAAAATTATTATTACATGTTGACATTTAACAAAATTGAGAAACAAGTAATATTACTAAAATCATTGTCCTAAATGATTAAATATTGCAATTTTGAAATGCTTTGCATTGCTTATGGTTTGAATATTTGAGGGAAGTTGGCGCCAAAGGTTAATTGCATTGAAAAAAAAGTGTCTTTTTGTTATATCTTTTTTAAAAATTTTTTTTTCTATGGCATGAATAACATTTTGTATATGTGTTATCCAATGCTTAAGAATGCTTTACAATACCAAGCCTGGAGGACGGCTGGCCGGTGAGGGGTTTAAGAGTATGAATTCGTCAGAAAATCGTCAATCTCAAAACTCCTTATATTTCAATAAAATAGGGCAAAGTTTAACCAAAACTTCGTTGTAATCACTTTATTTGTAATACTTTACCTCCGACTTTACGGTATACAACTTCCAATACACATTACTCGAAATATAAATGCATCGACCTTTTTTAAATACTTAACTGCGTAGTCAAAATATAAAAAAACGTCGCTGGTTGTGTCGAAATACAAAAAAATGCATGCAAAAATGCACGCAACAGGATAGAATTTTAATAAAACGTATATATACGTCTTACGCAGCAAAGAGTTTAAAATATGAAACATTTTTCATTCTGATAATTTTTTTTTAAAATTTGGTTTCACAAAATTTAGTCACATAAAAAATGTCATTTAAGAAAAATATTTGTTAAACAGAAATCATAAATATAGGAAATCACTCTTTTATCAGTGACTTTGAAGTAAAATTATTTAGATTATTCAAAAATCAACAGTTTTGAATTTTTCTTTCAAAAATATAAAAAAAAAAAATCAATTTTCGTTAGTTTTTACATTAAATTAAAATAATTAAAAATAATTCTTTCAAAATTAGAACATGATCTTTAGGTCCCAGTAAAACCTTGGTAAAGCGTGCGATAAAGTAATGCATTACCTTGTAATGTGTACTCCTTACCTGTACCTCCTTACCAACAGAGAGTAATGAGTTACCGATAATAGATTACATAATGCATTGCATAAAAATGTATACTACTTACCTTCAACATTATTTTGAAATATAAAGTAATGACTTACCAATAATTGGACACTAATGGGTTACATTGTAATGATACATCATTACCTTTTACAGTATATCAAAACATAAAATAATGACTTATCGATCACCAATTACATAATGCATGAAATATAAACTTAAAGTAATATTTAAATTTTTTTTTTGAAAATCAATATTTAGACATATTACTTTGTGGTTTTTAGTAAGCATGATTGTAAGGTATCTTTTTCTAACATCACAAACGAAAACTCGAAGCACAACAATTCATTTTCATTTTACTCAACCTAATATCATAAGTGACGATGAATCAGTTGGTAGTGTTCTCGCCTAACAACCAGGGACCCATGGTTGGAATCGCAGCGCGACCACGTTATTTATTTAATTAAAAAAATATTTGTAATATGTTTTTTTTTTGTGAAAATCTATTTACAGACACATTACTTTTCCTAACCCGGTAACCATATAAGTAACCAGTTACTTTACCCTCTACTAGGTAATGAGTAAAGCCATTACTTTTAGGCTCATCTCCTTTAAAATTCATCAGTGAAGTAAGGCTATACATTACTTTAACCAATATTTTGTAATGTGTGGATTTGCTAGGGTGTTTTAAATAAAAAGAAACATACTACATTTTAGTGAATTAATATTAGGGTATACAATTTGATAATATTCGATAATTCGATAAAAAAAAGTTTTCAAAGTTGGCAGTTCTGCAGCTAAAGTCATAAAAAATGTTTTAACTCGCTTATATATATTTAACCCTCAAATCGGCATAAGCTTTTTTGGAGTGAAATTATTATACCACTTCTTCAGCACAATAAATAAACGATATGTTTTTCTCCCAAAATTGTTTTTTTTCGTTGTCTTTTTTAAGCGATATGGGCCAAAATAAGACTAGAACGAATCTCAAAAACTAATCCATAAAATTGAATAAGTTAAGGCATAAATTATTTGTCTTACCAAGACACAGTCCAAAAATTACCCTTTTCCTGCTTTAACTTAGGAAGATATGGCGATTTTCGTTTTTTGAAAAAACGCGAAATTGAGCGAAAACGCACCCAAAACTTCAGCATAAATCGATGAATCTTTAAGGCTTTGCTAATACTACTAAATATAAGCTTATTGCTATTATTCATAAAAATCTGTCTATACGTTTTCAATTTATGGCGATGTCTTCTGCAGGTATTCTTTTAGAATCGTGTATGCCCTTGGACCTAAATAAGAGATTTATTTAAAAGTTTAAGCTTCAATCTTACTTTGTGTTTAGAATCAACGATTTCTAGTCAACATAATTATGTTTTCAAGATTTTTGAAAATTTTGTTCATTTCAAAATATTTATTGTTTGAAATTTAAAAAAATTTTTATGTTAACGCTCTTTCATTTGAAAGCGATATTTACTTCATAAAATATTTTGTAAATTTTTTATCCTACCGATATAGCTTAAAATCTTATTATAAAACACTTATTTTGTCACACTTATAGCGAATTTCAAATACCACGCGGGAGGCGGACTTGCCGGTTAGAGGGTTAAAAGAAATTAGGATGCAAATAGTAAATTTTTTTATATTGATATTTAGAAATAGTAAAGAAATTTGCATTTATTAAAAGCTATTGCCATTCTGACAATCCATATCGTGATTTCACGCTCTACCAAGTGATCTTCAGTCGAATTTTAATATCATTATTTGTAAAGCTGATGACCAAACTAGTTTGTACATGTAAATTTTTTCAGCTTGCCAACCGACACTTTATTTATTTTAAAATACAGTGCACTCGCGATAATGTGAACACTGCATTACGTGAACACCGCTTAATGTGAACACATTTTATTTTACATTGACTACTCTAAAAGGTGAACAAAGTACGAAAGCCCTATAATGTGAACAGAAAAAAAAGTCAAATGTCAATTATTAGTTTAATACGTAAGCTCACAAACGTGAACACTCCCGGTTTTAATTAGTTCACATTATCGCGAGTGAACTGTATGTAGTTCTAAACCTGTTTAAAAACTTATTTTTTCCCCCCGTATTTAGTACCTTATAAATTTTTCATATCTATAAATGACAATATTTATGTATTTTTATAATATAATAAAAGTATTTTTTTTTTATAGGAAAAGGTGAGTATTTATACACCATTTAAAATATTAAATAGCTGAACAATAAGCCATGACATTTTAAAGACAAAAGCCATACAAAATGCTATAAATTATTAAAAAGGGTCTGGATGGATACTAAAAATCCATACTATTGTTTGTGGTTAAACAAGGAAAATGTTCAAATAAAAATTTATAGATTTAGTTTAAGATCATGAAACAAATGAATTAAATGAAAAGTGGGTTGTTTGATTAACACCTGTAAAAAGGTCAACGGTTTAAGGATTACACAAAAATAGAATTTGATATAAAAACTAGTTAGGTAATAATTTATCGATTAAATATTAAGAAAAAAAGGTGTTGTTTATAAAAAAATTATGAGAATTCTGTAAAGAATTTTGAAAAATTTCAAATAAAAATAAGCGACAAAATTCTAGGAATATATTAAAAGTCAATGTAATAAAAAATATTTTATTTTAAACAAGAATTAAATCCCGTAATTAACTGTTTAATTTGTTTGAAATAAAATAATTCTTTTTTTATTAATTAACAAAATTGACATAAAAGCAACAAATTTATAAAAAGTTATGATCAGAGGAGGCAGAAAAATGGCAAAAATCGGTTGAGTTTATGGCAAAGAAAAATATTGCAAAAAGGCAAAAAAAAGAAGCAAAAATACAAAAAAGTAAACAAAATCTACTTTTCAAAAAGAAAATCATAAATGTTTTACTTTTAAATTTTAAAAATTAAAACCAAAAGTTTATTTTTCGATCTTTTATCATAAATTATAATGTGAGCAATATTATTCAAGTTTTAACAAAAAACCGTGCAATGTTTATTTATTAATTAAAATTTTTTTTAATTAATAAATAAACATGTCACGGATTTCTTGTTAAAAAAAAATGATCTTGAACTTGAATAATCTTGCTAGCATGAAAATCAAAATTTTTTAGAAATATGTAATTTTAAGAGAAGAAAATTTAAAAAAAGTTAATTAGTTCAGCATTTGCATTTTATTTCAGCGACTAATTTTTCGATGGTCTCTGATTTTGTTAAAAATTTGGTAAGTGTGTTCGATTATAAATGCATATTTTGAAAACTGTGGCAACCCTGACTATTTGAAATATCGGAAAATCATTAAAGAAGTCATCACTTTTTTTGTGTAAAAAATATTAAATTATTTTTGCATAAGAAAAGCGATAGTGTGTCATAAGTTTTACAGTGTTAAAGCAACATCAAAGAAGAGGATCTAATCCAACTTCTTGAAGCCAATATCATTGGCGTATTCTCTGAAGCATTGACGGAAAATGTTCAAGCCATATTTGCGGATCAAACCATGACGGTTAGAGCAGGCGCGGCAGCATCTGGAGCCTTGACCGTATTTACGTGGATGTGAATACCAAAGATTAGCAAAACCATGTTGGGTACTTTACTGCGTAAATGCAAAAGTTAAGTTAAGTTTTACGAAAAGTAATTTAAAATTTTGTTTTTTTAAAAATATTTTTTTCAAAAATAGATAAATATAGATTTTTTTGTTTGAACTTCCTATATTTGTATATATTTAGAATATTGTTCTACCACTCCCTCAAGTCCAACATTGTTGCTTTTTAAAAAGTTTGATAATTTTCATGATAGACAATACAATTGTTTCATTAGCATCACCCAAATCCTCAGTTGTCCGCAAAAGAAAACGATAATTGGCTTAACTCAAACCGATACATTACCTACAACAGACATAATCCACTTTATGAGAATTTGGCTGCCTTAGTGTATAAACTGGCTGATTTGCCAACCCTAATTATAAAATCAAAACTATTTTAAAAACAAAAATTTTTAAAAATCAATACACTTTGTGTATCATTTTATATAGTATGTATGTTTGTTGTATTATAATTTGTAATAACCAGGGACAGGAATTTCATGCACAAAAAAATAATGTTGTAGGAGCCTATAATATGCATGAAAAATCTTAAAATATGTACTTAAAACTGAAAAATATGCGCTTACATTTTTTTAAATTAATTATTTGCATGTTCTTAAGCAATTTTAATTAAATTTTAAATGTAAATAGTATTGTCTAATATATTCTCTGCACACGTTTAGTACAATTAATACACAATTTTAATTATTTGTATTGAAAAATACGCATTTAAAGTTTTGCAAATAAAAGTTAAGAGAACAATGTAAAGGGGTTATGTCCACTTCAATCTATAACCTCGCTCGTCAAAGATAAAGCGACAAAGAAAAATTCAGTGAAAATATGCAAATTAAGTGAAAATATGCAATAAAGCAAAATTAGTAAAAATATTCCGTAAAAATATGCATTTAAAGCGAAATATATAAAAATTTGCATTTATAGCTAAATATGAAAGATAATGCTCTAACAAATCGATGCCATTCTAAAGGTACGTTCACATTAATCAAATATTTGAACAAAATATTTGTTTACATATTTGCTTCCAATTGAGTCAAATAAAAAATTATTTTATTTTATGTTCAAACTATGATCAAATATTTGATGGTTTTTGTTTGTTCAAACAGCTCTCAAATAGTGTCAAATAAAATAAACGAAAAAATATTTGTCGAGCGTTCAGATTGAAACAAATATTTGTATTAAATATTTATTTAATCAAAGTGTAAAAAAACATAGATTTATTTAATCGAAAAACTAACTGTTTTTTAAAAAATTGATCACTCGGGATCTCTCTCGGACCTAGCCTATTTATGTTACAAGGGTATATTAATAGCAAAACTTTTGTCCGTTTTGGTCTATCTCGCTTAGTTTTGGAGATACTGGACATTTTAAAATATCGCCATTTTGTAAAATGGCTTGTATCTCGAAAACTAAGCATGATATCGCAAAATGGACAAAATTTTTGCAAACCTTAGAAGCAAACACCATGCCTACAACACAAATGTGTACAGTGTTCCAATCATTCCCTATCGTTCAATTTTGGACCAATGTTCCATTCTGTTATCGGAATGATTAAATTTTTATTTTCACGTACGACAACACAATTGTGTACATTGCTCCGATTCCAATCGTTCCCCGTTTCATTCCATATCGTTCCATGTTGGACCAATGTTCCAATCCATTATCTGAGTGATTAAATTTTTTTAATATCTATTTACATTTCAGTTTTTTTATAAAGCCTTTTATTAAAAAATTTATTAAAAAAATTTATAATTGACGATTGTACCACCTGTTATTTGCCATTGTTTGTTCTTACATTTATTTTGTAAGATCAAATAAATATTTGCTCAAATCTGAAGAAAATATTTGATAGCTAGTGTTCAAACTATGGTTAAGTTTGTCAAATATTTATTTGAATGCAAATAATTTTGTTTGACCAAAATCAGCTGATTTGCTGTTTGACACACAAAAATATTTTGTGTTCAGATTACGGCAAAGAAATATTTCATGTTTTTTGTCAAATATTTCACTAATCTGAACGTACCTTAACGCAAACTCTATTTGATATTTTGTTTATCCTGTTCTCAGACTTAAGGAAAAAACATGAATTTGCGTGAACTTCCGGTCCCTGGTAAAAACATTTTTTTTCACAAAAAAATCAGAATTAATTTTTGAAAAATTCACTTTTAATTTTTTATACTAATAGCTACAGAAAATTTCAGAGGGGAATCTCTACTTCTTTTTAAGATATCTGAAGTTTTTTTTTTACTTTTTTTGCAAAATCAATTAAATCCTAGTGGCACACTTTATATTTTTATATATCTCAAAACGTTGCAGAAATTACACTCTGAAATTTTCAGCGTGTTTAGAACAAGTTTTTAGCTATTCGTATAAAAATATAAAAAAAACTAAAAAGAGGAAATTTTTCAAAAACTAATTTTAATTTTTGAAATTCTTTTTCATAAAATGTCTGAATACCAAAATTTCTACTTTTCGTATGCAAATAGAATTTTATCAACATATTTCACACAAAAAATGGTATAACATTTAAATTAATGTCCCAGTCCCTCATTTTCCAATATTTCAAAGCGTCAGGGTTTGCCACAGTTTTTAAAATTATGCATTCACTAAGATAACTCCAAAAGAAATTTATCAAATCGGAGAACATCGAAAAATTTGTTGTTGAACTAAAATGGAAATGCTCAATTTTAAAGCTTAAAAATCTCAAGAAAATTCCGATTTTAAACCCAAATATAAAAACCAAGAACAGGCAAATTTGTCTTCTCTGGTTATGATATTAAAGCCTAAAGTTAAATAAATTGTTACAAATAAATTCTTCAATTTTTTGTTTAAGTATTTAATAGTTCAATGTATTTAATAAATTTTTATATTTCTCCCATAAATTGTTTTAATAAAATTTAATATTTTTCCATAATTGATTTAAATTTATTGTTAAATATATTTTTTTAACTAAAATTTGTTTAAATATTATTTATGTTATTTATCTTCTGTTTATTATTTTTCAACACTTTAGGATTATTATTTTTTTATTATTTCGTTCAATATTTTTTTATGACATTTTAAAGTTTTAAAGCGGATTACTTTGTATTGTTGTTGGTATACAATGTCATTATTTATCAAACAATCTATACACAGATGTAAAAGCGCCAAACAAAAGCTTGTTAACTTTTCTGTGGCATATTTTACGCTCTTAGTTTAAGTAGCAATCAACTTTTATGGTAGCCAATTTTTAAAGAAATTGAAACAAGCTATGACATATTGTTAAGGTATTTAAAAAGTAATAAATTTTTCTTACAATAAATCTCAATTAAAAAATAATAATAGTTACAAATTTAATTTTCTAAAGTTTAACAAGTTTTCAAAAGTTCTATACATAGAAACACTACGATAAACTTGCTTAATTTAAAAAAGATTTTGATTTAAGAAAAGAAGAAAAAATTAATCTCCATTAAAACAAAAATAGTTATTAATTTAACAAATATAAATTTAGCAAGTTTTTAAATTAAAAAAAAAAATTATCAGTCTTGCTTAATTTGAATAAGATTTTGATTTAGGAAAGAAGCTAATTAAACTTTTATTCAATTTTAACTCCGTTTTTAATAGTTTAAATTATACACACACAATAACTTTTCCATAAAAGTTCAACAGTTAGAAACGGACTTTCGGTATTAGTTGAAATATTCAGTTAAAATTTTCTATTTATTGTATTGAAATAAACGAAAAAAATCTTTTTTTTTTACCGATTTTGTCAATTAACAGTACACAGAAAAAATTATCAACCTAAAATATCTAATTAAAGATTTGATTTGAATTTAATTTGTTTCTAAACAAATATTTAATTGAATCAATTAATATTTTAATTGACTTTTAAACATATAAATACATATTATATTTAGACGCAATTATCATATTATTTTTTCATACACTGTATGCATAAATAGAAAATTTTCAGTATAAAATACGAAATACATTTGGGGTTAACAAACAAAGCAAACACACACACAAACAGACTCAGCATTGCAAAAAACACACATACCAACGTATAGACCACACACTTTTTTTGTGAGTATCATATTTTTTTTGTGGAAGTTATTTATAACTTTTTTTTCCTTCTTAATTTTAATAAAAGGTTTAATTGATGGTATCATTGCCGTGATAGGTGCAAAATAAATTAAAATATTAATTGATTCAATAAATTTTTTAATTGAAACCCGTTTTTAGTTTTTTCTGTGTAGAAGTGAAAAATACATTTATTTTAAATGAAAAGTAAGTCGTAGTTTTTTAACTGATTTTCAATGAATTTAATTTGTTTATTCAATAGTCTTTAGGGAAAAAATATTGTGAGTGTAATAATTTTTGTTACGTATTTAAAATTTTTACCTTTTTTGCTATTTTAAATTTCAGTGCTCTTCCACCCTCTTGACTTTTCTTATTCAATAAAGGTTTTTGTATTTTATTTTTTTATTATTATAATTAATTACAATTCATTTTACAAGAGCCCTTGGCAAATTAATTTTTAACGCTATTTAACTTCAATGTATACGAAAAGAAAAAAAATATTCAAACAATACCATAGGACCATTGAATTCATCATGAAAACAAAAATATTTAAAAAAAAAAAACCTGATAAAGTATGGCAGACACAGAAGAGGAAAAAGTCAAAATAATTTATGAGTCTTATTTGAAATGACATTTGACATGTCATTGTTATAACAATAACAACACTTTAAATGATAAATATAAAATTTATTAAAAGGCTAACTACACATTCATAGTAAGAGAAGGGGTTTCACAAAAAATAAACTGGTAAAACAAAAGAACTAAATATAAGAGAAATGAAAAAAAGAAAACTATAAATTAAAAACAAATTAAAATTAAATCAAAATTCGTTTTTATTAAAAGAGAAGATAGAAAATTTAAATAAATTGAAAATCGTAGAGATTTAAGAGATAATAAATGGTACAATCCTAATTTTACTGATTAAAAACAAAATATTTTTAAAAATTGGTAATTGAACTGGACTAAACAAAAAAATCAGTGGACTATAAAAAAAAGTCAGTCAACAATTTTGCTGGGACGATCCTTGTAGAAAAAAATGCTAATTTCAGCAAAAAAGGTTCCTAAATTCAGCAAAATTTCCAAATTTTTTTTGCTGATATTAGCAATTTTTCTGCAAAAATGTTGCTTACTTTACAGACTTTTATTTGAGTGTAGTTAAAATTTTTTTAACATTTAATTCGGAGTCACATAAACTTACTGAGAATAAGTAAATTTAAAACAACTAAGTAAAACTTAGGTAAAATTTTAAAAAATTGTTTTCATGTTTAGTTAAACTTTTTAATTTTTTAAAAACTTAGGTAAACTTTATAAAATGTTTAATACTACGTTCATATTGAAGTCGTAAATACGCATATTCAATTTTGCAAGTTTTTAATTAAAAATGTATATGTAATTTAAAAGTTAAAAATATGAAAAACAAAAGTACATATTTTGAGAGTCATTACACTCATTGAAATAAACTTGTAAAAATATACGAAAAAGTTACGAAAAATTTGTTAAAAACGACGTTGCAAAAAAAAAATAACAGATTTTTTTTTTTTTTTAATATAAATAAAATGAAAACAGTAAAAATAACCCTGTTAACTTTACAAAATTATAGTTATATTCGAGTTAAATTTCAGATTAATTGAAAATAGCAATTTAATCTGCTATAATTAGCAAAAAACTTTACTAAATATTTGTAGACAAAAAACAGCTAACAAAAACTGTAATATCAACAACATTTTTGCTATATTTACCTTAAATTTTGTAGAATGCAAATAACAGTATATTTTACTAAAATCAACATTAAAAAAAAATCTAAAAAAACAGATTTTTTTTGTCTACTAATGTTTAGCAATTTTTTTTTTCTTGCTAATTTTAACAGATTAATTTGCTAATTTAATTTAACTAAAACTTAGCTCAAATATATATAAATATTTATAGATTCTACAGATATATTTTTGCTATTCTTATATTACTAATATTCAGCAAACAAAATCTGCTAATATTAGCAGTTTTTTCTGTAACGTACTTTTTAACTAACTTTTTTGTAGTTTAAAAAAAAAAATTCTATCAGTGTAGTAAATGTACTGATTAAAATATTTTTAAAAACTAATTATAAGATAACAATTTTATCGAATTAATTGCAAATTACATTAATTTACTAAAAATCAGTAAATTTAAAATAGCTTAGGTAAAATTTATTAAATTTGTTCTATGTTTAGTTAAACTTAGTAAACTTGGTAAACTTTTGGAAATTTAGGTAAATTTTAACAAATCTTTAAGAGTATTATCTTTTTTAATTGCTGTAGCTTTGCGTGAATTATTTTTTTTTTAATTTTCCTCAAGTCAAGCTTGGGTAAATTACATTTGATTTTGAAATTGTTTATATTGACTTATTAAAGTTTTCTTTTTTCTAAGTGTAAAATTCAATTTGTTTATTCTATTAAAAAAACTATGAAAATAAAAAAAAAGTAAATTTTACTAAAAGACAGTAAACTAGTTTCATTTGCCAAAAATATACTTAAAAAATTACGATAAAATTTGTTTAAAAAATTAATAAAGTTTTCTAAGAATTTTGTAAAATTTGCTAAAGAAAAAATTTGTAAGTATAAAGTTTTTATTTTTCGATTTTTAAATGGTCATCAATTCCTGTCGTGAAGACGTTTCATTGTGATACTTTGCACATCATAGCTTTTTAGTGTAGTCATAATAGCCCCGGCCATTTTTACTGTAAATTCATAAAACCTGGTGATATAATTGACATCTAAAGTCAGTTTCAAGAGGTGTTGACCATTTTTGAAGTAGGTTATTAGAATTTTGTTTTTACATGAACATTTCAAATTTTTGCTATTTCAGAGGACCAATGTAGAAGTGAAGAGTTCTTCCAATTGGAAGAATTCTTCCAATTTTGTTTTTTACTTCTCACCAAGTAAATAATACAATACGGGTAAAGCGTTGATCTTTTTCCTTTAAAAATTATAACTTGGGTAAACCTTCTACCCTTTCTACATTGTTCCTCTGAAGATTTTCGGTGACGCGAAATGAAACATGTAAGGACCTGTTAGTAGATAAAGTCTGCTTTAAATTAGCCGATGAAGACATTTTTTAATTAATAAATAAACATTGCACGGTTTTTTGTTTAACAAAAAACAAATGATCTTGAACTTGATTAATCTTGCTCACATCATAAAAAAAAATAGTTATAAAATATGATAAAACTTTGTATAATAATCTTAAAAATGTGAGTCAAGTATTACTTACTAAAAAAATTTATAAATTTTACCAAAAAAAAAATATCAAAATTTTCAATTAAAATATTTGTTAATTTAATCAAAAATTTAATTGAATTTTACCCTATTAACTAAATTTTAGTATCAATTAAGTTAATTTGTAATTTAAAATTTTAATCACTTCAAAAAAAAACCCAAAATTGAAAAACCAAAAATCTTTCAAAATTTTTATTATTTGATTATCGCTAAAATTTAAAAAATGAAAAAAAGCATCTATATCTCAAAAACATTTTTAATAATTGCAATTTTTTAGTTAAGTAGTTTTTTAATTTTGGCGATTCTTTTTTTTTTTTTTTTTTTTGATTTTAGTGATTTTTTTTTTTCTTAATAATGGTATTTTTTAAATTTTTTGGCGTTGTTTTACAATTATTGTTATTTATTATTTTTTGTGTTTTAATTTTGGTGATTTTGCTTTTTAATTTAATGATTTTTTTTTTTTTGTTAATTATTTTCAGTTTGTTTCATTACAGGTTATATAAACTGGAAATTTTTTTAATTGAAAGTGAAAATACGAAGAATAGTTTTAACTTAGTTCAGCCATGAAAAATTTTCTAAAAAATTGGTAAAGTTTTAAAAAAAAATAGTCACATTTACAAAAAAAATGCAAATTCACTAAAAATATTAAAATATGCTGAAAAGTAGTAAAATTTTCTTAAAAATATGTCGAATTTACCACAATTTAGTAAAAATAGTAAATTTAAACAAATTCTTTTAGAAATTTGTAAAAATTCCATTCAATTTATTTATAATAATATTTTTTACAATATTCTTTCATTTTAGACCTTTTTCCATTACTTTACTTAAAAAAAAGTTATTTTTCCCATTTAAAAAACTGTCAATAACAGCTTAAACTGATTCTTTTTACAGGCATACAACCATTTCATTTTCTACCAACTTTTTGTTAAAACAATTTTTTCCATTTTTTCCATTTTTTCTTTTAACGCACCGACGAAAAAAAATCCATTATGCAAGAAAAAAAATCTAAATCATTTAAAAGTCTTAAACGCAAATCATTTAAAATATAATACAATGAATAAATTCAATATTAAAAAGTAAAAAGAAAAAAAAAAACTTTATATAATATTAAATCACACCCATTCTAAAACACCCCATTTCTGTATGTCTAACCTCCCCAGCGCAATTTTCCACCCAGTCAAAGACATAAAATGGTAGGCTTATGTTTTTCGACTATTACGCGTTTATATTTTTTACATAATTTTCGCATTATATTTTTAACAGAAAATCTCTAAAATTGTTTATAAAGTACATTTATTAAGATAGGCTTTTTTTAGAAAATCACCAAAAATGTACTAAAAATATTTAAAAAAAAAATATTTTTTTCATATTTTGCATAATAAACATATTAAAGATTTTGATGTTTCCCAACCACAACACACAAAAAAAAAATGGCAACACTAAAAGAGGGAGGAGGGACAATAGAGTATTTATACACTCAAAATAATCGATAGGTAAAATATACGAAAATTCTGGTTAATTTTACGAAAGTTTTGGTTATTTTGAAAATATGAAAAATTTTGTAATATACACAAATGATATTTCGTTTGCAATAGCAAAATTTGATTTGTATATTTTACGAAATTTTGTAAAAACGCAAAAACAATTTTGTAAATATAAAATAAATTATATAAAATACAAAACAATTTTGTACATTTTCTTATATTTTTGAAATTTTTTTCTTTGTATTATTTACAAAAATTTTGTAGTCCCGAGTAAAAAAAATGATATATGGTCTTATGTTTTTTCTTCTTAAAATATATTATAATATGTGATTATATATGGTGATAACATATATGTGGTAACATACATATATAACGAGATATTATTAAATATTAACCTTTATAAAATAAGTTATTAAGCATATATAATTTACATAATAAGAAATCATAGATATATTATATACAATACATTGTCATATATAAAACAATATGTAATCATATATGGTAACATTTAAGCTATATAATTTAAGATATAATAATATATATTATATGGTGAAATACAAATAATGCAATTCAAGATATAATTATATATGACATTATAAGATAATGCGTATAAGATAATTATATATTGCAATATATAACCTAATATATATGCGCCTATGTCCAAATTTTTTTTTAATTTTTTTTTGTGTTTTTATTAAAAATAATATATGTCATGGGATATAAGTAAATCCAATTTGATCTCAAAATATGTCATTCTACCTACCAACAATTAAATCTCTTTTTAAATCTAATTAGATCCAAGTAGATCGAAATTCATCTCACGATATATTTTGGGATCCATGAGGATGTTAAATCAAATTTTTTGGATGCCCCAATTTTGCTACAACTTAATCCGGTACTATATTTGAGGGATCTAATCGGATATTACTGGATACCTGAATTTTAAGATAAACTTGGATAAGAATAAATATCGATCTGTATGAAATGAGATCTGATTTTGTATTTTAAATGTAACATTTTTTTTAATCGGTATGTTCCAATTTTTTGTACTTTTTGTTTAAAAAACATTTATGACATCGTGTTTGTATCATTTACAAACTTTCTTAATTTATGAAATTTGTTGTATACGAAAAGTTTGTAATATTTACAAAATGTTTGTACATTGCATTTACGAAAAACTACTGTGTATTTTTAAGCATGGTAATAATCCATGCTTAATAATCCATGCTAAAAATGCGAAACAAATATCAAAACAACGAGAACTTTCGTAAAATAAACAAATTTTCGTATATTTTACGAAAGTTTTTCTTACTTTTAATTTTTTTTCGAATCTATACTATTATCAGTGTGTGAGTGTATTGATTGAACAGAATTTTGGGTATAGGAAATTTGTTACACAAAATGTGGGGTTTTTATTGTTTAAAAGGGTGTTTTACTTAAAGGGCGGGCGTTTTTTGCTTTTTGGCTTTGGGGGGGGGGGGGGGGGGAATTCCAGTTTTCATGTGGGTGTGTGTTTTTTTTTTTTGAATTAAGGGTGTTATTGTCTTACAACATAAGTTTGTATGTGTAAGTAATAAAGAAAATATTTAAGCCTGTCAAAAACAAATGTAGACAATATTCATTTTTAGTAATGTTATCATCAAAGAGGGTTTTCTTTTTTATATGTATGTTAAAGTGTATTATTTATTTTTTTCATTTTTCTGTAGAAATAAAATGGGAAATGAAACGAAAATGTCTAAGATTTAGATAAGAAAAGAAAAGCTATTAAGGAAAACAGAAACAATATGCTTTTAAATAAGTTTTTCTCAAAGGAAATTATAAATGAGTAATCAAAAATGATTTAGGAAGAATAAATTGCGTGATTTAAATAAAAAAAACGGTCTAAAAATAAAAATTCACAGAAAAACAGACTCGTAGTGGCAAACGAATTTATTGAGAATGGATCAGTTCAGACGAGGGTAAATTGACTGTGGTAGGAATGTAAGATCTCGGACCATTTAATTCTGCACTCATACACTGATAGTAATCCATGAGTAAAATTACGAAAAAATGTCAAAATAACCACAGTATTATTAAAATAAACTAAAATTTGTACATTTTACGAAAGTTTTTGTAGTTTTAACAATAATTTCGTATGTTTATGCATTCATTATTATGAGTGTTATAATACATGCTTAAAATTACGAAATTATTATCAAACTAACGAAAAAAGTTTCGCTTATTTTATTAAAGTTTTCGTTATTTTTACATTGTTTTCATATTTTAATGCATGCACTGATAAAAAAATCATGCGCAAAAATACAAAAAACTGTCCAAATAACCAAACATTTTGTCAAATAAACGAAAATTTGTTCATTTTACAAAAAATTTCGTTGTTTTGACATTTTTTCCGTATTTTTAGCATGGATTACTATGAGTGTGGAATGTTACACCGGTCGACATTTAATTCTGATTCTAGACATTGAAAAACACTAAAATATCCATTCCTAGCTTTTAAAGTTTGCTTTTGCTGTTTTAAGTCTATATGTAAGATTTAGAGATTTTACGATCAGCAGTGGAAATCACTCGGATCAAAAGCAAGTTTGATGGAAAACAAATATTTTTCCTTTAGAAATGTTGAGGTTAAGAAGAAGAATAAACGTTTTGCTCTAAAAATTACAAACACTATTATTTTTAAATCAGACTAGACTAGTACCTGCCTTTTTTTATGGACAGGCTCATCAGTAATTTTCCGTTTAAATTGTATTATTATTTGTGTCTTATAATTGTCAAATTGTCTCTATATGATCAAATTTTCAACAACCTGCTGCTCTTAGAATCAAACCTGCGCTCATCTTACATTACAAACGTAACAATACCAAGTCATGACCGTTTAGCGATCACATCCAAGTATGGCCTCGAATCTAATGCAGTTAAATATCAGTTTTCTTTCCTATTAGCTTTTTCTGTTATTGTATATTATACTCAGAAGTGACAACACTAACAACACAAATATTCTATTTTTAGATTTTTGTTTATTTTTCTAATCTCCTCCGTCTCTATTTCACAATGTTACCAGATTTTTCCCTTTATTGGTAACATAAAAGAAACCAAAATTTGACATTTAGAAGTTGACATTTAGAAAATTGTGTCGACCTGTGTTATCAGTGTGACAGTTATAATACGGATGTATGGGAACAAATTCAATTTATCAATAGTTGACTATTTTATTACTTTTAATCGAACTTTATTTTTAAATTATTTAAAATAATTACCTTCAATTTTGAATAAAATCTTTTTAAAAATGATCGAAAATATCCACTTGTAAAAAAAATTATTCTACATGATTTCTAATTTTTGAAATTACTTGTTTAACTATATTACATATTTTTTGCTTACCATGAAAAAAACATGTTAATTGTGTACACTTAGAGAATTTTAGAAAAAAAAATATTAAAAATTTTTTACTAAACGAACGGTTTAATGTTTAAAACAAATTTTAAAAAATTCACAATATTTTTTACAATTTTATTAATATTACAAAAATTAAATTAAACATTGAAAATTTTTCTGGATATTTGGTTAGATAAATTCATTCTCGCCTAAAATTGACTATCACTTACAAAAGATCCTTTTTCACAATTTTTGATAAGTACCTCTCACTAATTATTTTATAATTGACTCTATTAACAATTTTTAAAAACTATCTTATGAAAAGTCTGTGACTCTAGTTATGACTTTATATCACTTGTGTTGGTTTGCATGTGACTCTTGCAAACGCTTTTATTTATTTGAACATGAAAAATAAAATTTGAATTTGATTGTTTATTTGTATAAAAAGTCGTTACTTTCAGTCTTTAAAATAGTAGTAGAACCGTCACAGCCAGTCACAGTTTACATTTATATTTCTAAAAAGTAGTTCTTCAAAAAAAAATTTTTAATTCATAAATTTCTATGGTGCAAATATTAAACTTTTTTGAATTTTTTTTTAAATTATCAAAAAATATACAAATTTTGTGTTTTTTTCTAAAATATTATTTTTTATAAAATGAAACTTCTTCATTGAGTGACTGAAACTTTTAATAAATAAAATAATTTTCTTCATAAAATTTTATAAAAACTTGCATTGATTTAATGAAACGTTTCAATAGATGACTACCAGTACAACTTCATTTCTTTAATGCAAAAACTCATTAATATTATGCAGATAATTCTGTCAGTGTAGCGTTTTATTTTATTTCTTTTCATTTAAAACTGCAGACATAAAGAAATTTTGGCAATTTCAGCAGACATAAATGCTAAAAATAAAATAAAACACTGGTAACACACTACATTTGGCTGTAAACCAACCTACAATTGAAAACAAGTTAAAACATGTTTAACATAAGCTGATTAAAAGAAATAACACAGAATTTAAGAAAAGTTAATGATTAACAAAAGAAAAATATATAAAGAAACTTATTTTTGAACTTAATTTTATTGAAAAATATATAATAACACAACATTTTTTTTTTATGAAATTAGTAAAAGTCAAATTTAGCTTTTTTTATCAAAAGATAGGATATTATTCTATTTGTAGCCTTACTTTCTATAATAATTGACAGCAAAATTAAAATCAATAAAAATTTTTTTAAAACTTAAAATTAACAAATTAAAGCTAAAAAAAAAAAATGTTTTCTTTAAATTAAAAATTAAATTATTATGGCGCCCAACGCTAAGCATATATTTGCACACATGCAAATATAATTTCAATGCGAAAACAATGGAAATAAGAAAACAATCTTGACTTCGTATATAGCTCAGTTGATAAACTTGTTTGAAATTAAAAATATATATGTCATTCTCAGGACCAGTTTGGTATTTTTGAACAAATTTGCATACAGCCCACAGTTTAAACCGAATTTGAAAAAAATATCAATTCTAAAATAGCCGACTAAATTTCAGATCGATTCATCATTTATTTTAAATCCTTAATAAATTGTCAAAATCAGTGAAATTTCCATTTTTTTTTTTGATACTTTTGCTATAAAAAATTTTAAATTTAAGGTATACAAACGAAATGTATCTCAAATTCTATGTTTTTTATATTTATTTTATACTCTATTAATAACACAGTGTTACAGTGAAAAATACACATTTAAGATCTAAAATTTAGTCAGATAATTTTAAAATTTAATTTTTTTCAAGTTTGTTTGAAATTGTGGGCTGTAGGCAAATTTGCTCAAAAAAGTCAAATTTTCCCCATTGTGCAGTGTTTCAGAAATTTTCAGTGAACATGTGAAGACTATTTCCAATAAAATTTCAAATAAAACTTAGTTTGATTTCAAGCTCACTTTCAATTAAAACACTAATATTATCTATTAATTGAAAATGAAAACAAATTTGGCCAAAACTTAAAAACTCAAAATAAAATTTTTAAAAAATGCCCAAAATTACAAAAATAACAAAAATGAAAAAATTACAAAATTAAAATAATTCACTAAAATTGAAAAAAAAAACACCAAAATATAAAAAAAACAGCTCCAAATTAAAAAAATAAAACACCACAACTCAAAAAAAAAACAACCAATATTAAAAGAAACGCCAAATTTTTAAAAGATTACAAAATTTAAAAAAATATTATAAAAATCTGGAAACAAAATCACCAAAATTAAAAAATATGACAAAAGTTAGAAGTTTCAAATTTTATTTAGGTGATTTTTAAAATTTTTGCGATTTAAAGTTTTGTTTTTTTTATTTTAGCGATTGTTGTGCGTTTTTTAAATTATTTTATATATGTATGTCTTTTTTTGAAATTCTGACGATTTTTTTCCCATTTTTGGCGAGAGATAAAACTAAAATAGAGCTTTTATTAAAATATTTGTTGATTCAATTAAAAGTTTAATTGAATTCGGCCCTTTTTATGAAATTGTAGTATCAATTAAAATAATTTGTAGTTATTTAGTTTATTTCAGTTAACATTAATTAGTAATCATATCTATTAATCGTGAGAACCAGAAAAAGCCGTAATATAAAAAGTCGTCCAAATTTTATAAAAATCGCAAAATTGAAAAAATCGCTAAAATTAAAAAATAGCCAATATTTAAAAAAAACGCTACAATTGAAAAAAGTAAATAAGATTTAAATCGTGCTTATAGCGAACAAAATGTTGAAATTTCTTGAATTTCAACAATTTTTTTAATTTGATGATTTTTTAGATTTTTTTTATGTGGGTGATTTATTGGAGCGCTTTATTTAAATTTATGAAGGGATTTTAACTTTTGTCGATTTATTTTAATTGCACTGATTATTTTTTTAATTTTAACATTTACCAGATATTATTAAACTTTTAATTGAAAGTGAGCTTAGAATCAAACAACAGTTGAATTGTATTCAAACTAATTTCAATTACTTTTTTAAATCAAATAATTTGCAACAAAATGGCATTGATTTGTGGTTGCATATTTTGTTTTAAGTGCACAATTTTGCATACTTTGCTTTAAAGTGCATATTTTTAGCATTTTTATGATTTCTAATGTATTGTTTTTAGCATATACATATTTCTGCATAATTTTTAGAATTAAAATTAAGGTTTTGAAAAATTTAAAAGCCTTAACACAACAAAGTGCATATGTTTTTGATGTTTAGGTGTTTTCAGTGGTTATTTATTGTTTTTCAGAGCATATTTCAATTTAAGTGCACAGTTTTAAGCGCATATTTCGTAGTAATTATTGCGTATTTTCATATTTCAAATATATGATTTTTTAGTGCATGAAATTCGCTATCGTTACCATAATCATATTTATGATTATAATGATCATAATATGATAATTTCGTATCCCATATCATGTTCAATCATATTTTTTGTCTGCATGGGCAGAGCTATTTTACAAAATTTATTGGCAATCATTTTAAGTTGGCGTCCAACGTAAGTAAAACCAGCTGTTTTTGTCTAATCATTTAAATTATCAATCTCAAACCTATCTGACATCTTTATCTCTTACCTCGTTCTAATTACCATTACTTTTATTTTAAAATATTCATTATCTGTTTCAATTTTTTTCTCCCTTGTTATTAATTTATTACCCTAAATATTTTATATTTTTTTCAGAATCCTCTTTTTGCTGGAACTATCATCACTCTATTAAACTGTTTTTAAGCTATTGAAGCGTAAAATTTGATATCTCTGTTTTCTAGAGTATGCGTCTTTTTTTCCTTTTCAATAAACACCCTATTTTGTAAAAGGAAGGAAGGCAAAGCTAAAAACAAAACACTGAAAAAAAAAATAAACCCTCCTGAAAAATGAAAAATCATAAAACCACAAAATGTTGCAGCCAAATATTATGAAAGAGGCTGGTAGCATAAATGATATGGAATATAGTGTGCCAAACCAGTAAAATAAAATCTAAACAAAGAACAACAACAAAAAACTGACCCCAATTGTCAATTATTTACGTATCACTTGACAGGACTTTGGAATAGACAGACAGACACACACACACAACATCATCGAATATATAAATCTTAAACACGCTCATAATATTTTAACGGTTTATTCTTCTGTTTAATAAATTCGAATGACCAAAAAAAAAAAAAAAAGATACGCATAAATAACATTTGGAATATACAAACCAACCCTGGGAAGAATTGTAAAATTTTTGCATATGTAATAATTTACAATGAACCATGGTTGGCAAACACTAACCCTAAAGTACCGATAACTATTCATTACCGTTTCAAGGAACTATTTTTAACCTTAAAATAACACGTAACGTAATAACTGAAAATGCCGATAACCCCAAAATACCCTGACGAAATAACTTGAAATACCGTTAACCTTAAAATACCCTAAGGAAATAATTCTAAAATATCGATATCCCTAAAATATCCTAAACAAAATACACATATTTTTTATCTCTAAAACCATTAATTATCATTAAAAATATCCCACAAAAATTTCATAAGGATCAATTTTGGTAATCATAAATACTTGCAAATATACATATTTTTCATTCCACGAAAGAACATGAAAAACTTCAAATTTTTTGACCTTATGCCATCCGACTTTCTTCTTATTGCGAACAGGAATACTCTATGGAGCAATATAGATATTTCCGTTATGAGATCTTTAAAATTTTAAAAACTTGCTAATTTATTCACATTTTAGTTTTTGGAAAATTTGAAAAAATTTAGAAACTAAAGATCTTTAATAACATACACAGAAAAATATATTTCTCTACTTTTTTTCAATTAAGTCGATTTGTTGAACATTTTTGAAGATTTCAATTAAAAATTAATTGAATCAATTAAATATTCGCTCAAATTTGAAACTTGCTTGACAGTTTTTTTATACTATCGCTCAAAAGCAAATATCAACATATTATTGTTGTTTTTTGTAATGTTTATGGACGTAGCTGTTTTTTTTTATAAATATTTATGTTTTAGTAAAAAATATTTTCAATTCATTTCAATTAGATTTTATTAATTCTCATTGGGTTCATTACTTTATTAAGTTAACTAATTGAATTTCAGTGGTTTATATCTGAATATTAATTAACTTACTCTAAAACATTATCATAAAATTTATAATATAATTTTTGAAGTTAAATTTTGTTTAATAAAAATGTAAAAATTTAAAAAGAAAAAGCTAAAACTACACTAAAAATTATTAAAAAAAAAAAATATAATACTCTGGTTTCACCAAAAAGGGTAATTTTTTCTTTCAATAGAAAGACAAATCTCAATTTTGTGTGAATTTGTGCACATTAAGTATAAATAAATCTGCTAACTAAACGAGAATTATATGCAGGTTTGTATTGAATTTTAAAAAATTCGAGCTATGTAAGACATTTGGTATGACAACACTTTAGCCAATTGATTTTTTCTTTTGAGAAGGTATACAGAATTGATAATTTTTTAATCGAATGAATTAATATTCAATTGAATAATAATTCAATTAAAGACCGGTCGATTTGTAATTGAATTAGCAATTTTCATTGTTGGCGAAATTTAAGCAATTAAAGTTATTCAATCGGTGGTTTTCTTGATTGAAAGGCATTTTTATTTTTTTGTGTGGTACAGTTTCTAAACTGGCTACTTTAAAATTAAAAAAAAAGTTTCTGAAAGCTGATATTGTCTGCATTTACGATCTGTAATCCAAAAATAACTTATTCTTTCTAAAAATTAATTTTTACTGTTCTTGCAATTTTGCAGTGTATTGTGCACATTTAATTTAGGTGTACCAGAAATTGCAGTTATCTGTAAAATATATCAAAATATTACGTTAACCCTAAAATAACCTAACGAAATAACGTAAAATAAGTCCCGGTTCACACACGGCAGTTTTACTTGCGCAAGTCTTGAGTTTATAGAAGAGGGAGGAAAAGAGAATGGAAGGGGGTACAGACTTGCCCGTACTCCAATTCCGTTGTGTTTTGTCATCCGCAATTTTCAACACGAAGTTTCAAAACGAAAATTGCTGAAACAAAGTTTTCCTGTGTGAGCACAAACCCAAGTTCAAAGGAGAATTGAAGAAAACTTGCGCAAGTAAAATTTCCGTGTTGGAACCCTAAAATAGCTTAACAAAGTAACTGTAAATAATGTTTGCCCTGAAATAACATAATGATATAACTTAATATATCCTTAACCCTAAAATACCCTAACGAAATATTCACAAAATACCGCTATACAATACCAATAACCGAATGAAACGGTTGCCAACCCTGCAATGAACATTTTTAAACAGGGTGTAAAAATTGCAATATTTAAGGTTGAAAGTAGAAAAATCGATATTAAAAAAAAACTTTTTGAAAGTTGCTAATATTAAGATAATTTATGTTAATTTTGCAAATAAAAAAAAACAGCTGTTATGTTTATAATAAAAGAGTTTTCCAGGGTTAATGCATAAGAGTTGCCATATTAGTTATTTATTTTAAATTCACATTGTTTT
This sequence comes from Delia radicum, assembly GCA_021234595.1. Classification (NCBI taxonomy): domain Eukaryota; kingdom Metazoa; phylum Arthropoda; class Insecta; order Diptera; family Anthomyiidae; genus Delia; species Delia radicum. Next base: position 38,535,254 of record CM037851.1, read on the forward strand.
TCTTTTCCATATCCGTTTTTTACTTATGTATTGTTTGTTTTTTTTCTGTTTTTTTTTTAGAGGTTTGGCTTTTCCGGCTTAATTTTTTGGCATTTTCCAAACAAACAATATGATCTCTCTTGATCTGTGACAATACAATTCTCAATAAAAAAAATGCATCATTCAAAACTAGCATTAACAGCTACTGTCTGTATTGTTAACAAAACAATAAAAAAAAATATTTTTTAAATGCCAAATATGACAAATATATAAATATATTTTTATTGTTATTTCCCTGTGGAAGGGGAGGAAATTTTTTTTCGTATTAATATCAAATGTTTAAAAAAAAATTGCGCATCTTTTTCTCTTTTGTATTTTAATTGCTTGTGTGTTGACACTTGAGTGTAGGATTTTCATAACAAAAAAAAAAGGGAAAAATTAATAATGATTTATTATAGTGATGATATTTAAGGATATAATTTCGAATCCAGTAATTTTATAAAACTTTCAGATATTTTGTAAAAGTTTAAAGATTATGATATCTGGAATATTAAAACAATTAATTATTGTAATAAACGATTTTGTTTTAATTTTTTTGCAAAAGCAAAAACCGGCCCAAACAAGTTTGAATGTGATTCATTTGGTTGTTGTATGAAATACAATTCATTTACTTTAATTAATCATTTTAATGCATTGACATGAAATTTATGCATCATTTAGAATTATTTTTTTAAATATAAATTAAGCAAATCATTTAAAAAAGAATGTTCAAATTTTGAAAAATATGAAATTGTTTTAAAAAATTTTTGATTTATATTTATAAAGTTATAAATCGTTTAAAATATCTCACATTTTAGATTAATCAATTTATATATAAGGAATTAAATTTTCGACACTTTGATCATAAATAGAAGTTAATATTCGTTTATGAATACAGTTTTATGGCTAACAGTTGCGTTTTAACTGTATTATATATAATAGTGATAGAATTTGTTTGATTTAATGTATCATATATAACTGTATATAATTATACATTAATGTATATATAATCACATTTAGTGGGCGTTGTGGTGTAATGGTTAGCGCGTTGGACTGTTACACAGATGGTCCCGGGTTCGATTCCCGGTGACGACAACATCAATTTAGAAAAATAATATGTATGAGTTTTCTATTACTTATATGTATAGCTGCACCCACCTTCGGTGTTCCCATACCACTTAACCCCACCGAAGTAAAATAATGAATCAGGGCTATGAAACAAAAAGCTTCAATAAATTCGCCAACTCTACTTCAGGTGGCGAGCAACAACTGTTCTAAGACTTATCTACTCGCGCAATTATAGTGTTGCCATATTTGAAGCCCTTCATCTTTCACCACCTTTCATCTCTCCACTATCCCCTTTCCAAAGAAAGCAACACATTAATTAATAGGAAAAATTTCCTGAGTGTTGCTTCTCTTTAAAAAAAAAAAAAAAAATAGCGCTATATTAGAAATTTTCGTAAAAATAAACATGAGATGTAAATATATATTGTTACATATGGCCACATATATAATTATAAATAATAATATCTAGCTATATATTACTACATATATACACTTAGAATACTTTTACTTTTCCCCTTAATGCCCTTTAGCGTAGGATTTTCTAAAAATCCGTCTAAACAGGTGTCTGTGATCAAAACCTCACTTTTCATATTTGAAGTTCCAAGCTCTAGAGGTTTGGTAACATGGGGGTGACTTTTCTTCTTCGTGCCCTTATCCGTAGGAATTTAAAAAAACCCTATCTTAGTGTATGTCAGGTTCTTAAGTTTAGGAATTTGAGCAGACGGCCAAGGGGGAGACCTTTCTCCCTTCCAATTTTCACCAAGATATTTATAAAACACCACATTTTTACACTTTCTTACACTATATAACAAGTAACTTTTTTTGTATTTTATTTGAAATAAAATAGCTCCTAGTTACTTGGCAACAAATTGTTTTGTGTGTATCCATTATCTTTTCTGCCACAATCTTGGTAAATTTTAACAAACTTTTGCAGAATTTATACAAAAGAAAAATGGCACAATTGTTATGAGCAAGAGATTTGATTATTTTTAGGTTTTGTTATAAATTGTGATATATTTCAGTTAACAATTTTTTATCAATGTTGCCACATAGCTATTAGGAAAATGTTTCCTTTATATTAAATCCACTAAAATTCTGTAAAAAAAATTGTAAATTTTTTATGGTGAATGTAAAAATGTCTCAACTTAATTTAGTTTACTACTAAATGGTTGTGCTAATTTAAACTTTTGAAAAAATATAAGGAATCACAAGATAATTTAAATAAAAGAAAATATTTACAAGCCAATGTCGTATGTAAAAAAATATGTGAGCAAAGCAAAAATAAAATATTATAAGCAGCTAGAATTGAATTAATTAATTGAATTAACCAACAGTAAGTCCTGCTGGAAAATAGTAAAAGAAATTCGAAATCAGAAATTTAATCAATTGGCAAGTGTTTCGTCCTCAGAGTTTCGATCAAATTGTATGACGCTTTTAAATCCACTACAAATAACAAATGAATTGAGGTATGCCCAATGTTTAAGGAGGATAGTTTTTTGGACTCTGATATAAAGACTTCGGAACAAATGAATTGAGTTATACGCCAATTGAATTGAGTTATACCCCAATGTTTAAGAAGGATAGTTTTTTGGACTCTGATATAACGACTTCGGAAATCAAGTTCATCTTAAACAAAGCCCCTGGTGAAGATAGAATTCCTTATGAATTCTTTAAAAATGCTCCTGTGGAACTTCTGAATGAACTGGCCAAAAGCTACAATAATATATACAAGAAACCGGAAGCAGATGAAACGTTTTCTTTAAGTGTCATTTATCCTATATTTAAAAAAGGAAATCTTAATTTAGCAAGCAATTATAGAGGAATATCCTTCATGAACTGTGTAGCTAAAATTATGATGGGCATTTTAAATGAACGGCTATACACATGGTGTGAACGTAATAGTATAATCACTGAATATGAGGCTGGATTTTGAAAGGGTTACTCAAAAATAGACAACATTTATAACTTGACAGCCACAGTTAACATTAAGCTTAACCAGAAGAAAAAAGTATATGCATTCTTTATTGATTTCAATGTATAAACTGCATGTACTTGGTGTTTCTTCAAAAATGCTATATTTTTTGAAAAGTATCTACTCAACCACTTAATCCACCGAGTGGAATGGAACAGAATTGTCTGAACTATTTAAAACAATAGCAGGTCTAAAGCAAGGTTGTTTAATGTTTCCATTTTTATTTTCTCTATATATCAATGATCTTCATGAACACATAGCAGGTGGTATTTTTATTGATGATTTGAATTTTTAGCAGAAGATATAGAAGTATTACAAAAAATGATTGAAAAACTAGGAAACTATTGTGAACTCTGTAGTCTAGAAGTTAACTTGACAAAATCGAAAATAATGGTATATAGAACTGGAGGAAAAATATCCAAGAATGAAAAATGTTATTTTAAAGAAGAAGAAATTGAGATTGTAAATGAGTACAACTACTTAGAAATGATTTTAACACCAACAATGGTATTTACAAACCATGTACTAAACAGACTTAAAACAGCAAAATGTAGTATCAACGCTAGATGGATTTTTTTTTTTAAATAAATCCAATATTACCATAAAAACAAAATATCACATGTCAGAGACATTCAATAATATGGTGCCCGTGTTTGGTGTCACACGCACTTGGAGGAAGTTGACAAATTACAGAGATATTTTATTAAAAGAAGTCTTAAGATTAAAAAATTGAAGATTGAAGATTAAAATCTGGATTAGAAGATTTTCATTTATTTAGGTTAAATGTAAACCTAAACTATTTAAATCGAACCATATTTGAGTTCGCAGAAGCTCGACTTCTACAAAAATTAAGATTAAACATCTTAGAAATCCATAGTAATAATGATTTGAGCAAAAATTTTAATGTACAGTGGCAATCTGGTATGACCTTACAAGAGTATGAGGATAAGCAGTACTATGTAATACACTTTCTGAAAATAAACTATTATGAGGCTCAATGGCTAAGAGCAGCACAATCCGATACATTCTATGGAAATCATAACTTTACTAAAGGTCAATACTATTTTATGGATGTGATTGATTAAAATAAAGTTATGTGGATTTTGAAACCTCTCTGTGATTTGATAAAGCTAAATGAGTCACTATTTACAAAAATAACTTAAAATTTTGATCATTATGCAAAATTAAAGAAACTGAAGATATTCAGCATTTTATTAGTAGATGTCCCATTTTATATAACTTCAGGCTACAACAATTTGGGTGTATAACAATATCGGAAGTAGATCTGGTTAGGATACTAGAGGGAAAGCTTTAGATTTAAGAACAAAAATAGAATATGTGATTTTGGCGCTCAACATAGAACCCACTTTTCTCTACTTTATCAATTGTTGTGTTAAAAATTGCAGAATTGTTCACTTGAATAAAAACGTTGAATTGGTTGCATAATGGCGCCCAACTGAGGGCATTTTTTCTAAACTTCAATCTGATTGAGTATAAATTCCATAAATGGTCTCAACTTAAAGCTATTTTAATGGACTATGAGATGCTATATAAGACAGAGTTGCCGAAATTATTGCACTGATCCGGCAACTCTGATTTTCTTTATCAAATATCAAAAAAAAACTTAACCTCCTTATATTTCAGATTTAGCTCTACTTTCCTTCCTGCAAATAAATACCATCTTTTTTTTATATAGTGTTTGAATACAGTTATTAGTGTTATTTAAGATGACATTTAAAGTAGAGTATCATCATTATCAACAGCAGCAGCACCAAAAACAACACAAACAGTCAAAATGCAAAGTATTCATAACCAAATAAGAAAACCAAGAAGATAAAAAAAATCATATAAGGAGTGAGATCGAAAAAACGACACACATTTTCTCTTACAACTGACTTTGTGCAAACGACACTGAACATGTCAAGTTACCGTCTTATCAAGTTACGTGCTTGTGAAGTTACCTTTAGGAAGGTAGTTAGATTATGTGTGCAAAATATTAAAGCGATCGTCTCATTATTTCGCCTACAAATGGAATCTCAACAAAAAGTGACAAATTGAGTTCTTTTTGAATCTTTAGCGGTCTAATTGATATGAGCAGACCCTTTCCAAAAAAAAAGTGAAACACCTTTGAACTCGTTTTGTAGCCTTCATCAATTATTTAAAAATAATCTTAATATCATTTGATTGTTCTTAGTTCTGGACAATTATGCAATTTTTTTTTGTAAGAAATTCAAGTTTTTTTTTATAAAAATGCTACTTTTTGTTGGCCTCACTTTTTGTTCAAAGTCCATTTGTAAACACTCTAATAATCCGATTTCGCTAATATTGTACACAAAATATGACGACTTTTTAACAGATAACTTGATCCATAAAAAAAAGTTCACTTTTATATACAAAAAAAAGTTATCAGTAATAATCTGTGTCGGGAATTATTCGATCTCACTCCTTATATAAAAAAAAGCTGAAAACGATGACAGACAATAAGTCTATGAAGTGTTTTTAAGCCTATTGTCAACGATATATACATTACTTAAGGCAAATGAAGTGTGTAAAAATTTTGTGAAAAGAAGAGGAAGAAAAGGTAACAAAATATTCGGAAAACAAGAAACATACAGATTAGCCCGATCAACACAAACACGCAAACAAAAAAAAAAAATAATAAAAAAAAGAAAAAAGATTTGGAGTGAAAAAATAAACCCTCAAAGTGGAAACAAACAAAGCAGGTATTTAGCTACAAAATACCGACGGCATTTTAAAGATTCTTAGATTTCTTGCCAATTTGAGACAATAACAATATGTAATCTTTAGAATAAAATTAGAACAAAAAAAAAATAAATAGAGCAGATGATGGATAAGGCTAAAGTCTAAATTTTTAAAGGTTTTTTTTTTTAATATATCTACAACTATGAATGAACATTTTTGTGTCCTTATGTTTTTTCTATGTCAAAATCCTAGATAAGATTTTAATCTCTTTCTATATTTGTCCTAAAAGTATCAGGTCAAGTATTTGTGTTTATTGTGTGTTTTTTTTTTTATCTCTAAAAGTATTTAAAATGTCATCAAGATTGTTGTGTTAAAATAATTTTAATATTAATTTACCTTCTGTTTATTTTTTCAAAATATTTTGGAAAATTAACTCTTTAGCTATCTGTGTTCAAATATCTTTTTACATGTTTATATGTTGTCAATTTTAACAAGATTTTGATTTTTGATAAAAATTTTAATTTTGAAATGTATGAATTCTTGGATTGTGTATGGATTTTAAGGTGAGGTCTTTTTTTTTTGTTTGTTTTTTTCTTGTCTTGTGGTTTTTGATGATGATGATGATGTCATCACAATTTCTTTGATTTTTTTTTAGAATTTTATTTTGGAGATTTGAACATCAACAGTAGTTAAAGTAGTTATTTGATAATAAAATATAAACTTCAAAGATATTAAATTACTCTGTTTTGGCGAAATTCTTTATTTTAGGTTTGTTTGGGTGTGAAGTAAACTGAGAGAGAGAAAAACGACAAAAATGTCAAAAAAAAAAAAACATTCGTAAAACTAACAAATGTCCGTTCATTTTACATACACTTAGAATACTATGTAGGTAAAGAAAAGACTACTTACAGAAAGGACTACTTACATTACAATAAATTCAACTAACATTGTCATTTGTTTTTTAATGTTCAAAAAAATGACTAACAATTGTAGTAAAAATGAACCACATGGTAGTAAAAAATAAACAAACATTTAATTTTTTTTTTTCTTTTTTTAAATAACAAAAAACAACTGTAAAAAATGATTGTAAAATCATAAAACAGTCACTTGATGTTGGTTGTTTTTTTAAATGAACAACAAAGTTAGTAAATATTTTACTTTGTTCCACAAATGACTGACATTTGCATTAAAAATAAAGAAACTGTATTACAACCCAAACAACTACATATTTTTGAAGCAGAAGTTCCCTGAGTGTACGTTTTAGATATATTGACATTAATTTCGTATTTTCATACATGGATTATTATGAGTGTAATGTCGCCCAACGTAGGGGTATTCAAGAATTATTTTAGTTTCTTTCTTGTAAAGTAAATTAAATTACTATCGGTTTACAAAATTAAAATTTAATAGTGTTTTTCACTTTTTTACTGAATTAAGAAATCATGCGATTTTTTTCCAAATAATATTTTTCTGAATGTTTTATTATTCTGCATATCCATCTAATGTTGTCATATCTAGTGTTTTTCCAAAATTATATTTTTATTTGGTTTACTTAATTCTTATCTGCACAGAAAAATGAATTTTCAATGAAATTTTAATTAAAATATTGTTTGATTTCAAATTCACCTTGAATTAAATGTTTAATTAAAAATGATTTACATAATGATTTTCACACCAAATTTAGTTTTTTTTATAAACTATAATGACAACAAATTGAAAAAATGGCAAAATAAAAACCAAACAACAAATTTAAAAATTTAACAAAATCAACAAAATTTAAAAAAAAAAAACTTCAAAATTTACAAAATCGTCAAATTAAAAAAAAACTAGCTAAATTTCAAAAATTAAAAAAAAAAAATTGTCAAAATTTAAAAAAAACGATTAAATTAAAAAAGTGCTAATATTTGAAAAAATTGTCAAAATTTAAAAAAAAACGATTAAATTAAAAAAGTGCTAATATTTGAAAAAATTCGCCGAGATTGAAAAAAATCGCAAAAATTGGAAAAAATTTTAAAAATCTTAAAAATTACAAAAAACGCCAAATTTGAAATAAATCGCTTGAATTAAAAAATCATCAAAAATTAAAAAACTCGACAAAGTATCGCTAAAATGAAAAAAAAAACAAAACTTAAAACAACAACAATAAAATTAAAAAAAAAACCCCAAAAACATGCCAAAAATTAAAATTTTTTTTTCACAGGGGGGTATTTTATCACCAATTATGTGGTGATGAGGACTTTAACCAATGAAATATTCGTCCTTTTGCTATGCATATGATGTGGCGATACTACTGAGGGAAAAGGATCCAAATATTTATGTATGAGAGCCTCTAGGGCACTAGTGTATATCGTATTAAAGGGAAAGATATAGTGGGCTGAATGTACCTGAAGTACTTAGAAGTTGTCCTTGATAGGAAATTTCACTGGGGTGACCACAACGAGAGTAGGATAATTAAGGCTCAAAGGGTGTGGGCGATGTACATGAGGGCAGTGGGCTCTGAGTGGGGTTTGAACCCAAAGATGGCCCATTGGCTATATAAGAGTGTGGTCAGACCAATTATGACATTTGTCGCCATTGTGTGGTGTCCTTCGATCCTGAAGAAGTATTATATCGGGCGACTGCAGAAGGTACAGCGTCTGTGCTGTTTGGGCATTTGCGGTGCGATTAGATCAACATCTACAAGGGCTATGGGGATAATACTCTCCATAAGCCCGATAAATGTGAGGGTCAGATACGAGGCAGCCCTTGCGACTTATAGGATGATGGCACTTGGGGAATGTGTTCTTGGAGACCGGCTCTCCCAACATCAGAAAGTCCTTAATAATCTGCCAGGCTATCACATTTCGGATGAGGAGTGTGATATGATAGCCGAACAGAGGGTTTTGGCGAACTGCAAATTTCTTCTTCCGGATAGAGATATGTGGGAGGATGGGGTAGGTGGCTCTAGGCTGAACATGAGGACTGGTTTGGGTTACATCTACGGGGAACTGGACATAATGATGAACTCTCGGCATCCGGACTAGGCATCACACTGTTTTTCAGGCGGAGGTGGCGGCTGTTACGAAGTACATTCCTTTTTTGAATGGAAATGACTACTCTGGCAGTGGTAATTTTCACTGATAGCGAGGCTGCGATAAGGGCACTGGAAGGGGAATCCGTAAAGACGAGAACGGTTTAAAACTGCAAAAGGTAAGTTAACGTTTACTCTTGTAGGCGATCTGATGCGAATCCTAACGTGTCACTCGACACTGAAGTCGCAACTTTCGAGAATGGGAAGGGTGATTGCAAAGTTTGTAGGGCTTGTGGGTAGAACGATGAGACCCTGGAACACTCTTGAGCTTCTGCCCGGGCTTTGCAGATATCAGGACGAGATATTGGCTACGGGACGTTATACCGTCGCTGGAGTGTTTGCGGGGTGCTGATTTGGGAAAATTGATGCCCAAATGGAAGAGCGCACAACATGCCGATCTTCTGGCATAGGTGTATGTCATCATATGGATGATCATGAAGTTTGGAATATCACTCTTCCTCTTGTCAGTCTAACCTAACATATGCTGGGAGGTTATCTTTTTCTGGTGTTAACAAAATTCCCACATTATGGCTACTGTTTTGCATTATTTCTTAGAATTCAAATGAAATTTGAGACTTTATACACAAAAGTCAAAACAAAACATCAAATATAAAAACCTACCAACTAAAACTCAAAATTTAGTAGAACATTTTCTAAAAAATTTTTTATTTAAAAATATATATAAAAAAAATAAGATTTGTCTCTTAGTATAGTTTTCCTATCAAGGATGGCAGGCAATACTGCAAAAACACCGTTTCCGATTCAAAACCATTTCAACTGACTATCTTTATACCTAAAATACCGTTACTGGAATAATTGAAATGTCGTTATTCGTAAACTACCGTTACCGATATACCTATAATACCGATACTCTTAAAATACCGTTACCGAAATAACTGAAATACCGTTATCGCTTAAATAGCATTACCGAAATAATTAAAATAGCGTTATCGTTAAAATACCGTTACGGAAATAATCTGACAATATCAGAAAAAATAATCGCTGTAGTAAATATATATATCTTTGCCAAAGTTTGATTATAAACTAGCCAGTCATTGGAATTCGGTCATAATGGCTCTCAAAAATATCGGTGTGAATTGACAACACCCGAGTTACTAAAATAATGTTAACCTTAAAATAGCGATGTCGAAATAACTAAAAAACTGTTATCCTTAAAATAACGTTACCGCTACCGAAATAAGTAAAATACCGTTAACACTAAAAACCGTTACTGAAATATCGTTACCCGTAAAATACAGTTACCGAAATAAAAGAAAATAGCGTTACCTCTACCGATACCCGTATCGAATCAGTTACCATCCATGTTTCTTACTGTAAAAAAAATATTTATTTTTTCAAATTTCTTGATGTCACAAGTGTCAAATTTGATTAGGTCTGGATATAAGAAAAATAAATACCACTAGACAATGCTTGTGTTTGAATATTTTTAAGTTATTTTTGTAATTTGTTTATTTTATTAATTGAATTTATTTTTGAGTTTATTTTAGTTATTTTTTTTTTTTTTTTTTTTTTTTGTAGAATTTCTTAAATATTTAGGTTAACTGAAACTTAAAAGCCTTTTAAAAGGCGTTCAAGCATAAAAATTTCAACAAAAATTGTCAACATTGTTAGGATTTAGGAAAAAAAAATATGTTTAAAAAAATATGTTAACATGTCATTATGATTTTTAGCATTAATGTTAAAGAAAACTAAATTTGTTTTCTTTAGCTGTGACCGATAAAAAAAAATTTTATGTATCAAATCTAAAATAAGATTTTTTTTTTGTTGCTTTACAAAAGATGTTTAAAATGTTTTTTTATTTTTGCATACAAGATTAGTCAGGGATTTCTTGGCTTATAAAGGAATGATATTAAATATTTTTTTAGATATTTTTTTTTATAAGCTGAACTTCTTTTGAATTTATACAAGTTGACAGTTAATTTTATGGTTTGTCTGTAGTTGATCTGTTTTTATATGAGATTTTTTTTGTTCTTTAAAATTTTTTAACTTTTGATTATGATACCTTTTTTGGAGGGGGGTAGAAGATATTTTGTATATTTAAAAAAAATTAATCTTCATATGGTAAGGAGCATGGAAAGGAATTTGAAATATTTTTTTTTCGTTAGGCAAAAAGGTAGCCAAAGGGCGTTACTTGTAGAATTAATAAAAATTTTGCTAATATTAATTTTAAATTATGACAGTTCAAGGTATTTTTTTAAAAATAAAAAAAAAGATACACAGAGATAATTTCTTAAACGAGTTTCAGTGGCATATTTTCACTAAACTAATAAAGTTTCATTCACAATGTGAATGAAAAATTTCTAAAACTTTATGAAAATACTTCATAGTTTTAATGAAATACCCAACGAGATAAGTTTATATATAGTCATATATGTCTTGATATAATTGCATATAATTAGATTATATTATAATGTAACGATATATATTTACATCTCTTATTTGTTTTTACGAAAATTTGTAATACAGCGCTATATATAATCATATATTGATATATTTCATGTTATATAAAAGTTGATCTTTTTTATTTCATCATATATACTTGATATAGCTAAATATGAGATCATATATACTTACATGTATGTATAAATATATATAAGTATATGTATATGATACAATAAAAGCAAACAAATGCTTTTATATATAATAATATATGGGATCACATATAGTTCTATATAAATATATGTGTTAAAATTAAAAATTCTATCCCTTTTATATATAATTATATATAAACATATATTGTAAAAACTAACAAAAAAAATCTATAACTTTTATATATAATTATCAAAAACGACAAAAACAAACGGGAAAATTCAATGTAATAAAAGCAAAAAAAAACATAGTAAAAACAATAAAAGTAAAAAAAACTTAGAAAAGCTACACATAAAAGCAAAAGTTTAAAGTTAATAGAAAAAAAATTATATCATGTGTATAAAAAGAACTTTCAGTCTGAAAATTAAAAAAAAACAATGAAATGCTCAAAAATGTTAAGAAAAAGTTATTTTAATGCTCAAAATCCAAATAAAGAAAAACAAACATAAAAATGAAAAATGTAAAAAAGCTAATTTGTCTTCTTTGATAAATATATATAAACATATATGGTAGAAACAAGAAAAACACGTTTACAATTGAAATTCCGTCTAATTTTCCAATCCGCTGATTTATACTTTAATTTTCATTACTATTTGGAATGTGAAACAAAATAGTAGTGCGAATTTCCAACGAATTTTGTTAAGGTTCATCATAATACAAGGTGGCGCAAAAGTAATCCTCCTATCAGAAAATGCTATAAATTTTGCGATTGGCCCCTAATGTCAGTTCTGTTTTGACATTTGTGTAGTAAACACATGCGAAATACACGTTTATAAACAATGTTACGCTACACTGCTCCAGAACGCGGAATATTGGTGACTATTTATTTGACCAATAATCGGTCGGTGACTTTGGCACAACGTGAATTTCGTCGCAGATTTCCTGGCCGTCCAACGCCTACTGGTGAAACACTGCGACGTTTAGCCGCTCGCCTCGAAGAGACTGGCACAACACGAGATGCTGCCAGGCGTGGCAGACCCCGGAGTAGCCGTTCTGCAGAGAATATTGCTGCTGTAGCCGAGGATGTCATGGAAGCGCCGTCGACAACGACCAGACGACGTGCCACGCAAATGGGTATCAGTCGACGGTCTTTACAGCGAATTTTGGTACAAGATTTGAAGATGTTTCCGTAGAAAGTCCAGACGGTGCATCAGCTGTTAGCTGCTGACCGCCAATCGCGTGTAACATACGCTTAAGCCATCCTTAATCACCACCAAGAGGAAGATGATTTTTCATCAAAAATAATCATGAGTGATGAGGCCCATTTCCATCTTAGCGGGTACGTAAATAAGCAAAATTTACGCTTCTGGGGCACTGAAAATCCGCGTGTAACCCACGAAGAGCCATTACACCCGCTCAAAGTCACTGTATGGTGTGCTGTTTTCGCTGGGGGAGTCATCGGACCTTTTTTCTTCGAAGACGTCGCGGGCCAAACGGTTACTGTGAATGGTGAGCGCTACAGAGCAATGATCAACGAGTTCTTTTTGCCGCAACTTGATGAATTGGGATTGGAAAACATGTGGTTCCAACAGGACGGTGCAACGGCACACACTGCACGTGCCACAACCGATATGCTGAAGGATGCATTTCCCGGGCGCCTAATCTCCCGTTTTGGCGATTTGCACTGGCCAGCAAGATCGCCTGATTTGACCGCTCCAGACTTCTTTTTGTGGGGCTTTTTGAAGTCGCGGGTTTATGTCAACAAGCCTCAGACTCTTGCAGCTCTTAAAGACAATATCCGTCAAGAATGTGAGGACCTATCGCCGGAAGTTTTGGCCAAAGTGATGGAAAATGCCATAAAAAGGGCTCAAATGACAATCAACTGTGGCGGCGGCCATTTACATGACATCATATTCTCGACTTGATGTAAAAAAAATTAAAATACCAAATAAAAATATTCCACAAGAAGAATCAAAGTTTTCATTTTTTTTTTTTAATTACAGCCAAAAAAAACATCGGAAGGTTATTTTTGCGCCACCTTGTATATATATATAGCTTAATCAAATTATATAGATCCATTTTTCGGATTAAATTATATCAGATGAGATCCCATTGGATCTCATTTATAGTATTATATGTATGATTATATATACACTCGCATGAACTTATCCATAAAAAATCAACAGTTATTTATTTAAAAATTTAATCGGTAAAGTTGTTTCAATGGAATATACAGTTAAATTGCCAAAGAAATATATTTTTTAACTTTCTGTCTGTTATTCAACAAACAAATAAAACGGACTTTCGGTAATAGTTAAAGTATTCAGTTAAAATCTTCTACAATATTTAAAACAAAATGTTGTTATATTTATTGAGTATTAAAATAAACGAAAACAATCTATTGTTTTAATCGATTTTGTTAACAGTCAAAAATAAACTAAAAAATGACATTGTTTTAAACGAAAAGTCCTATTTTTAACTGATTTTCATTTAATTTAGTATGTATATTCAGTAGTCTTTACGGAAAAAATATTGTGAGTGTACCTATATCGGAACTGTTTTCATCGGGTACATTTTAATGAAACTTTTTCATTAGCCGTATGAAATATTTAATAAATAATATGAAATTTTTCATTAAATTTTATGAAAAACTGTATTGATTTAATGAAAAGTTTCAATGGACGAATTCCGGTGACAATACATACATATATATAATGCAAACATTTATTGATAACATGCAGATAATTCTTTAAGTGTATTTAATAGAAAAAATTTTCAGATATTTGATATATGTATTGAAACATTATATTTTGTAATTTTAAAAGATTAATAAATTTAATATAATCAAAAATTAAACAAAAACTTAAGATTATAAAACATTTTTAACCCTTTTCTTTCTATTCCGGCAACGCCTTCTTTAAAGGTTTTGAAATTTTTTTTTTTAATATTTTCCCAAATGACAAATTTTTAATAAGCTGGTATTATTTATTTTGAACATATTTAACATAATATATATTTTTAAAGCATTCTGTCAAAATTTTGTAAAAAGTGTTTTTGTTTTACATAATCGGCTCAACCACGCAACATTGCGTACAATGTATAATAAAAACTATTACAAAAAAAATGTCATCCTTTTACAAGGAAACTGCTATTATTTAAGAAAACCTACCCTTTAGTTTCTCTAACAATACAACTCATAGAAAAATGGCTTCTATTAAGTGAAACAAACCAGAAAAACAACCCTTTCTGTCGGAATTATAACAAAAAAAAAAAAAAACGAAAACCTAATAACGAACCCACCATCATTATTATCTGTTTAGTAATTTATATATTTTTTCTAATACCTTGAAATTATAATGAGTTTGCTTATTTGTAAAAAACTATATTTTGACATTTATAACAGACATGCATGTTAGTTACGCATTATAATTTAATGGCAACAGTAACAACCGTTTTTAACACATTCAAATTAAATAGAAGAGAAAAACAACCCTTATGGCAACTCTTTAAATAAATCGTAATAGAGAACAGGGTAATTCAGAAATGGCAAAAAAAAATATATTAAAATTAAAAGTACTCAAAAACTCAAGCAATGACATCCAAAATTATTACAACGAGCAAAAAATTAAAAGCCAAAAATTTTATGATCGTTAAAAAGGTATTTTCGAGCCATGGATTTGACAATTCTGCAGACTTAATTTTTTATTATTTTTATTTTTATTTTTTTAATTGATATGACAACTCTGTCTAATCAATATGTTTTATTATGCATAGAGAGAATTTTCTTGGACCAGATTTAATGAAATTTTTCACTAAATTAATGAAATTTTCATAAAATTTAATGAAAAACTGCATTAAATTAATGAAAAGTTTCAACGGACGAGTTCACGTAACACTTTATAGAACTAATGCAAAAATTCATTGATATCATGCAGACAATTCTCTCAGTGTATAACATTCATAATAAATTTATATTATTAGAACTTTGAATATACATAATTCCAAATAATTGCCCAACACACAACAAAATTTTAAAAAAAAAATCGTACAAATTTAAGCAAATCGATAATAATAAAAAAAAAAATTGCAAATTTAAAAAAAATTACAAAATTCAAAAAAATTGCTAAAATTTTTAAAATTGCCAAATTGGTTTAAACAAAAAACGCTTAGTTTTTAAGAAATCGTCAAAATTTGTCAAAAAAAATTTAAAAAATTAAAGAAAAAACAACTCAAAACTTAAAAAACATCGCTAAATTTGAATGACGCTATTGTTTGATAACAAAATAAAAATGACCAACATAAAAGAAATCGCCAAGGTTTGAATTTTTTTGTCATTTTTTCCATTTTGTCTGTTTTTTCATAATTTTAGTTCTTTTTTTTAATTTAAGCGATTCTTTTCAATTTTACTTTTTTGTAATTTGGTATTTTTTTTTTAATTTTTGCGATTTTTTTTCAATTTTGATATTTTTTCACAAATTTTTGTAATTTTTTTAAATTTTTATATTTTTTTCAATTTGTTATCAATATGGGTTATAAAAACTCGAAATTTTGTGTGTACGAAACTCATTTTCAATTTAATATTTAATAGATATTCGGCCTGATTACGGTTGTCGTAGTCGTAGTGAAAATTTGTCGTTTTTAAAAAACGGTATTACGTTTGTCGAAAACTACGAATGCACAACACTGCTAGAAAATCTATTACAATTTCCGTATTACGGTTGTCGTTTTCGACTGTCAAAATGTATAAAAACAGTCGGCTATTTTATTTCTCACGACAGATTTAAAAAATTCTTAAAAAATGCAAATTTTAATGAAATTTTAATTAAATTTAAATACTTTTAGAATAAAAATGATAGCACCGAATCTGTTTGCGAAATTGGATTACGTTTTAGGGTAAAAAACATAATTTTCAAAATCTGGAACAAGTGCAGTTTAGAAACATAACTACGATTACTTCAAAGCTTTTACCCCAAAAACTAATTTTTGAGCTGATTTCAAGAAACAAAAAAATTAATGTTTATCCCGATGAAAATAAATTTAAATAACAAATATGCAGGTGCTTGTGCAAATTTAAATGTAACTGACACTAATAGAAAACATGATTTTCTATTGTTGATTTACTTGAATAAACGTCACTACATTGCTAGGTCTGTCAAAAAAACAGAGTAGTATTTGGAAGATGACAAAGCCAATTGTGACAATATTTTGTTGTTGTTTTTGTTTTTTCTTTGATATTTTAAATGTTGAATCTCGCTCCTAGACGAGGACAAGAAATTCTCATTGAGTTTGTGATTTAACATAACAAATATCTCTAGAAATTCTAATAACAAAGTCCCCTGAAGATTTCCTTGGGCAAGAATGAAATCCGGATAGGGACACGCCTACATCAGATTGCTTTTCACAATTTGTTAAATAAGTTTTGGGACTTTAGCACATAAATGCAATTAATGTTTATCCCGATGAAAATAAATTTAAATAACAAAATGTTTGTAGTCGCCGGCGCCCCCTAGCAGCTGGGCTGGGCACTAAAGTTGAAAAAGTTTTTTAAGTATCTCAAAAAGTACAAGTCCGTTTATAACAATATGCATGTCGTATGAAAGCTCTTTTAAATGGCTTTTCAATGGTGTACAATATGTCAATCTAAATTAACCCATTAAAGGCCGGTTTAAAATTTTCTTATTTTTACTTTAGTTTTTTAGATAAAATTTATTCACAAATTGGCCTGTGTAAGTATTTAATAAATTTATAGAAATGGATAGCTGGATTTATAAGCTTTCTTTTGAGGTAAAATATGACCACATATCTCATGAAACAAAAAAAAATATCAAAGGTTAAATTTAGACAATGTGGATTTTTTGCGATTTTTTTTAACCTTTAATCTCTATTTTATTTTAAAAGATATGGTAGTCCATTATACCTTTAATGACAGCTTGTGAAATTTTCTTTAATATTTTTTACTGTTTTTATATGCTTATATAGGCGATTTTTTTAATAAGGTGATCTTTTTACAAAAAAAAAAACAAATAAATATAAGGAAATTTTGAATTGGGCTGGAATGGGGTCGTACATCATTGAATAGATATTTTAATAAGCTTTGATATGACATGTGTATTGTAATGATCGGACGTGTACTTTTTGAGATAATTGTAAAAAACTTTTCTGAATTTAATGCCTCGTCCAGCCGCAAGGGGGCTCTGGCGACATTTTTTTTGCTTCTTAAAATCAGCTCAAAAAGTACTATGCGAGGTAAAAGTTTGGACGTGATCAGAGTTATTTTGCTAAACAACACATAGCCGTTTTCTTCGAATATCATTCGTCTCAGCCATAGGCACTCATATTTTTCATCTGAAGTTAAAAAAATAAATCCAAACTTAGCATTTTTTTAATATTTTTGATAATTTAACAACAAAATTAAAAATTTCTTATTGCCGCCAATCAGCTGTTTTTGACAGATCGTCATAGAGTGCTTCATAATATTAATAAATTTAACAAATTTGTCAACACTCTGTTGTTTTCAATCTATTACAAAAACCTTTTAGTCGAAAAATTTACGTAATACCGCAACAAATAAAAATCGACAACGACTTCGACTAGAGTCGAAATACGACTACGACAACCGTAGTCAGGCCCATTATTAAACTTTTAATTGAAAGTGAGTTTGAAATCAAACAAAACTTAAATTGAATTTTTATTAACAATTTTTTTTCTATGAAGTTAAAAATAGCGAGTATAACCAGCAAAAAGTAATGCTTACCAAGAAGCAGTTCTGAAAGGCATTTTTTAACTACATAGCACTTCCAAAGCATATTTAGAAGGCATGATTTTTGTTCGCGATGTTCCATTTGGTATGTCTCTTTTGCGCAGGTGAAAAGCTCTTCTTTCATGTGATCTAAGAAGCAATAAATTCATGCCTTCGTAGGCAATGAGAAGCGCTTCTTATTTAATGCTGTGAATATGCAGTGAATAATGCATACAATGAGTATGCATTATTCACTGCTTTCGAGAAGACATTTAGGAAAGCACAACTAAATGCCTTCCCTAATTGCTTTATTGTCTGCAAGGCAGTTAAGCGCTGTTTTGGAAGCATACAAATGTAATTACTGCTTACTTAATCGAGGTTATTTTTACAATTCACACGAATGGAAATTTAGGATTGGGAAATTCTAAATAATATATTAAAAGATATTAATTTACGATATTGACAATTGTTTGCCTAATATTCTAACGAAATAATCATTTATAAAAATCAATTAAACTTTTTAGTTGATAAAAAAAAACTTTAATTGAAACATTGTAAAATTATTAATCAAATTTTTAATTGCTATGATTAATTGCTTAATTTAATTAATTTTTTTATTATTTTAACAAATATTTTAATTATATATATATATATATATTTTTTTTTTTAAATAATCATATAATTACAAATTATATCTTATTACCCTAACCGAGTACTAGCTACTATGTCTTTCGGCTCGTTGTAGCGAAAACAACCCAGTGCCCCTGGTGGGAATCGAACCCACGACCCCCGCACTGAAAAGCCAGCACGCTACCAATTGAATATCGATTTTAGTTTTTTTCTTCTTTAAAATACAATGGCAAAACTATAGCGGTAACCTTACCAGCGAGAGTTGATATAATTTTCATTATTTTACACACTCCTGAATATCAAAGAAAAACAAAACATCAAAGTAATTAAAAAAAATTGTTGACAATTCAAATAATAAAAAAAACAATATTTAAATTGAAATTCAAACGATGACAAATAAATTGAAATAAATCATTATTTTAACAACAAACAATGATTTCACGCATTCACGGATTAAATAAATAATTTAAGCCAACATCAGAATTTAATGGAGGAAATTTACAAAAATACCGCAACTATTAAACAAATTAATTTGATTTTAAATTAAATTTATTTTAGTTTTGTTTTTTCTTTTGAGTTGTTTGACATTTTGGGTTAGGTTTTTGTTTAAATTTTTTTTAGTGAAGAGAACGTGTTTTCTTCTAAGTCTGCCTTTAAATGATTTTGCTATGAAAATACAAATTTTTATAATAATTTTGTTTTTAAATAAATTTTTTTTATTATTCTTAATTTAAAATTCTTGAGACTTCTGGTTTTAAATGTAATTTATCATTTTATTATTCTCAAAATTTATGTAAATATTTATATCCTAAACCATCTTGATTTTAGTATATTTTTCTCAAGAAATTTGCATTTTTTTTTGTATTATTCAATCGTTTATTTTGGATTTTATATGTTTGTAAACACTTTGTTTGTCATGTGTAGTCTTTTAAAACCATTAATTTTAATTTATTTATGTTTAAGACAGTTTTAGATTTGGACATTTATTAAAAACAATACAAAAACTCCAAATAATATGTTACCTTAAGGGGTGAAATTTAACTTAAAATCAAAATTTATTTAAAGGAAAAATTACAAAAACAATAAACTTAAAAATTGCATGAAAAATAGAAAAGTAATTCAGGTTGAAAATTGTAAAACAATATGAAGATGAAAAAAAAAATATGTATATAAACCTTAAGATTTTGTTATTAAAATTTACTGATAAGGGGCAGTTAAAACTATTGAACATGCTATTGGAATAGATTATATTGGAAAAAATTAAACCAACTAGCAATACAGAAAGATATTGAAGAACAATTTTCTTAAAAACAACCAAAAATGTAGTTAAAATGGTTAACAAAAAACATGCAATAACAAAAACTTATAAATAAACGGTCCGCCATCTAACGTTTTTTTTTTCAACTAGTGCTTATTTCGTGAATGGCAACACTTAGCTCATGTCTGATTTGACAGATAATTAGTTTTATCCTTCCGCTGAACGAATATGGTTGTGTATACGCATTTGGTTTCAACAGGACGGCGCTACGTGCCACACAGCCGAAGCTACACTCGATGTTTTGCGCCCTGTTTTTGAAGATCGCATTATCAGCCGCAGAGCTGATGTCGTTTGGCCACCTCGGAGCTGCGATTTGACACCGTTGGACTATTATTTGTGGGGTGCCGTCAAAGATAAGTGTTACGCCAACAAGCCAGAGACAATTGACGCTTTAAAGGACAATATTCGGGAAACCATTGGTGAAATACAGCTGCACACAATCGATAATGTGCTTAAAAATTGGACCGATCGTGTAGGCTACTGCATGGCCAGCCGAGGCTGCCATTTGAATGAAATTATTTTCCATTATTAACCGGAAGGATTGTACTTTAAATAAAAAAAGAAATTTGAGAAAATATTCAGTAGTTTTTTTTTATAGCATTTTCAAAAAAAAAAAAAAAAAAAGTTATTTGGCGGACCCTTTACTATCCAATTAACAATGTAAGGCAGCAGGCTGTGATAAGTTTTTAAAATTTACATATATTTATGTAATAATTTCAATTTCTTTCGATATAAAATGTAACTTACTATATTTTTATGAATCTGATTGGCAATAAAAAATAAATGTGGCCAAAATTTATTTGAACAAAATATTGCGCCTAGGTAGGTATAGTTGGTAGCGTGCTGTCTTATCAGTGCGGAGGTCGTGGGTTCAATTCCCACCAGAGGCACTGGTCTGTTTTCGCTACAACGTGCCGAAGGCCATAGTAGCTAGTGCTCGGTTGGGGTAATAGTTTATTATTTGTAATTATATGATTATTAATTAATAATAAAATAATAATAATTTGAACATACTAACCGAAAAGTTTTGATCATTGGATTTCTAGAAATATTTTCAATTTCTTCTGCCAATATAAAGCGAATATGCTCCTATAGTTAGTTATAAAAAATCAAAGTACACTCATGGTACACAAAGTTAGTTCAAAAATCTGTTAAACGGGTTCTAATTCATTTGAACTAATTTTTCGACATTAAATTTATTAATTGAAGACTCTCAAATTGACTAATTTTGCCAGTTAATTTAATCCACAATTATTTGCAAACCATTATTTGTTTGTGTCTCCGCTATCTCTTACTTGTAAATGACGTTGTTTTCTATAATTTTTATTTTATAATCATAAAATAGGCTATACATCGGGAACTAAGCGAGGTAGAGCAAAAAAAAAAAACGTTACGTATTAAGTCATCTAATGGTGGTATAATGGTTAGCGCGTTGGACTGTTACACAGATGGTCCCGGGTTCGATTCCCGGTTTTGACAACATCAATTTAGAAAAATAATATGTATGAGTTTTCTATCACTTATATGTATCGCTACACCCACCTTCGGTGTTCCCATAGCACTTAACCCCACCGAAGTAAAATAATAAATCAGGGCTATGAAACAAAAAGCTTCAATAAATTCGCCAACTCTACATCAGGCGGCGAGCAGGAACTGTTCTAAGACTTATCATCTCGCGCAATTACAGTGTTGCCATGTTTGAAACCCTTCATCTTTCACCACCTTTCATCTCTCTACTGTCCCCTTTCCAAAGAAAGCAACACATTAATTAATAGGAAAAATTTCCTGAGTGTTGCTTTTTATAAAAAAAAAAAAAAAAAAAAAAAACTTAAATTTTGTTCTTCTTAAATTTAGGTCACCTTAATTTAGCAGACTGTGATTATCAACTTAATTGAAAATTCAGCTGGCGCAAATTCAGGTTCTATTTTCTGTTGTCGTAGCTGAATTTGCAACTTTCGGGCTTTTTTTATGATTTTAGCATCTGGAAGATATTGCAACGATAGTGGCAAAACATCAAAAAAAACTTTCGTTGAAGGTGCAAGTGGTTAAACATAATAATAATAATAATAATAATTTCAACTGAATAAACCATTTATCGACATTGACATTACATCAATTTAAACTTTGTATTTGAATATTTTGGTAAACGACGGAAAGAATTTGTTTTTATCCAGGTCAATTGATGGAAAAATCTTTACAAGTAATATCTTTTGCTTAAGAATAATATAAACGCAGAGTGTGATCGCTAAACGAGATTTATTTAATACTTAAGGTAATTACATAGCTTTGTTAAAGTAATGTGGATTCTTTGTCATTAAATAAAAACAGCTTACAGATAACTGAGATATTTCTTAATAGATTTTGTGCCATAAGGTTTGCAGTCGTCTGAAGATTTTTTTACAAAGTTTTTGCTCATTAGTTGTGAAATTAATTATTATTTTCTATTCGAAAATCGAATATATTATCTTTAACCAAAACAGTAACACCCCGGGGAACTAATTTTATATATTTTATTTTTATATCAAATTTTAAAACAAATATTGTTTTAAACATTTTGATATTTCCCCCCTCCCACAAATTTTCGATTAATCGTAATAAATTATTTAATTTATTCGTTATTTGAAATTTGGACATTTTAAATTATTCGAACAATTAATTTACAAATTTGTTCGATTAATCGTTTAAATGTCCTTGTAAATTTCCTAATAATTCACCACTCATACTTCCCCAAGTTTTGAAAATATTTCAAAACTGGTTCCATATATAAAATACTGTCAGTTTGACACAGATATTCCTTTTTTTTTAAGTCGGTGTGGAATGCCTCACATATGCAATATGGTGCCTAGAGTTAGCTAAATTCGTTCAAAATTCCATTTATTTAGTAAAATAAAATGCCCTCAAAAAAATAAAAATATGCTTGTTTCTACTTAAAAATTCATGTATTTATAAAAACTGTTCAAAATAATTAACAGAACTCTTTTACTAAAATATGAGTAGAGTATAAAAATCCTATTATTATATTATGGCGTCCAACGCATGACCTTCATATATATGAAAAATTGAAATTTAAATAATTGATAAAATAGTTTAATAGCAATTTGTATGTAGCAACAGACACAGACAAAATTATTGACAATAAAGTGTTTAGTTAAACATTTGTTTGATTTCCAACTCACTTTTAATTTAAAGTTCAATAATATCTATCAAATGTGTAATTGAAAATGAATGTGGTGCACACAAAATTTAGAGATTTTTAATCCAAAATCAACAAAACATAAAAAAATTGATTAAATTGAGAAAATCGCTAAAATTTTAAAAAAAATCGCCAAAATTGATGATTAATAGGTTTTTTGTTAAAGTTCTGCCTATTATGGAGGCTATAACTTTTCTAAAACTTCGGGTTCTGATGAGATCTTTAGCCAGATCGAAATACTAGTATCAACCTAGCTAATATGTTTGATTTGCTTTATTTTTGTAAATATACGGAGGTTGAAAGCTCGTTATAAATTGAAAATAAAACAAAACAAATTAAAAAAAAAATCACCAACATTGAAAAAAACCTTAAATTTTTGAAATATAATCAATTTTTTTTTACTTTGGGCGATTTTTTTTTAAGTTGTGGATATTTTTTTTAAATTTTGGGGTTTTTTAATTTTGGTGTTTTTTTTATTTTTTGCATTTTAATCAATTTTGGCTATTTTCAAATTTAGAGACTTGTTTAATTTGTAGGCTGTGTATAATTTTTGTAAATTATTTATTTTTAACTCTTTTTTTTTTTAACTGTAGTATTTTTTTTTTTAAATTTTTTATTTTTTTTTGTTTTGACGCACACAGAGCAAAATGTTGGCAACTCAAGTTCGGTTACTGTGACTGAAACCGGTTGGTACAACTTATTTGGTTTAAACATCTGAATTTTAATTGAAAATTTTAATATGGTTGTACTAACCGAATTTATTAGTATACTTTTCAATACACAGATAAAACTAAAAACGGGCTTAAACTAAAAAATGTAATGAATTTATTAATATTTTAATTAATTTTGCACCTATCACGGCAATGATAAAATCAATTAAAACTTTTATTGAAAATTAAAAAAGAAAAAAAGTTATAAATAACTTCTAGAAAAAATCTGATACTCACAAAAAAGTGTGTGAACAATACTTTGGTATGTGTGTGTTTGTTAATTATGAGTTTGATTGTATGCTTGTTTTGTTTGTAAACTTCAAATGCATTTTGTATTTTATACTGCACATTTTCTATTTAAGCTAGAGTGTAGGGAAAAATAATTTGAGAATTTCGTCTAAAATATTTTTTTTATTTTATTGATTAAATATCATATAATTACAAATTATATACTATTAACCTAACCGAGCACTAGCTACTATGGCCTTCTGCGCGTTGTAGCGAAAACAGACCAGTGCCTTTCGTTTAAAATAAATTATGTATTTATATATTTAATAGTCAATTTAAATATTTATTGATTCAATTAAATATTTGTTTAGAAACAAATTTAATTCAAATCAAATATTTAATTAGATATGCTGGTTGGCACCTGTTCGTGAGTGCGATTTTTTTTAATTTTAGTGATTTTTTCGCTTTTATCAAGTTTTTTTAGATTTTTCCCAATTGCTTGCATTTTTTTTTTTGCATTTGTTATTAAAGTTTGTTAGTATCTACTTAAAATTTTGTTTGAAATTAAAAACAGTATTCAATAAAATTTTGAATACACACAGAGAACAGATTCGTTGTGACAACCGAATTTGTTGACAACCGAATTTGGGTAGTTACATTTACTATCATATTATTCGATTACATCTATCAACATTTTCTGTTCTGTCTACCATATTAGGTAAGCATATTCAGCACATTCGACTAAATTTTTTATATTTTTACATTCGTATGAAATAAAACACTGTTTTCAATTTAATTTCATTTTTAACATTTAATACATAATAAAAAGTTCATGATACAAAAATACAAGATAATATTTAAAAAAAAACAATGTTTTTAAATAACGTAAGCTAAAACATATATTACAAATTTCTAATGAAAACTTCTGATTTTTCACATATTTGAAAACTGCAATTTTTAAATTTTATACTAATTATGGTTATAATTGTACTTACCTAACCAATTCATTTCCTTTATAGATCTTTTTACAGATCTTTAGATTTTCAGGTCTTTTCCTCATTGTTTTTATTAATTTTACTATAAATTAATTTCGATTAATTTATGTTTTTTTTTTACCAAAAATTGTATATTTTTTGTTGATTTTTTATTAAACTGTAAATATTGAAAAACGTTACGGTTTGATGTACCGATCATCATAATTTTTTAAATTCAATATTGATTGGTTTAACCAATTATTAAAAAATCACAATAGACTTTTGATTGTTTTACAAAATCATTGATTACACAGAAAAAAATATGGGCCATAAATATCTAATTAATCGAATGTTTGAATATCAATGCAATTTAAACAATTTTTTTAATTGATTCAATTAAAAAATTTATTGAATTTTCTAATATATCCATACAGTGTTGACAACATGTAAACAAAATTTTTAAAAATTTGGCAAACTATTTTTTTTTTTTTTATTTTATTTAGATTAAATAAACAAACAAAGGTTTATTTATATAAATATATTATTTAATTTGTAAATACAAAGAAAAAAGAAAATAGCAAAATGATTAACTTTTAATATTTCACTAAAGTTTGCAACACTCTTTTTATTGAGATATTCGTGTACGCACGAAAACTTAATTTAGTTTCGTGATTTATCTGTGATAATAAAAGTGCACATGTGGATTTAAATAAACCTTATCGAAAAATGACAATTAAACTATTATTTTTGTATATAATTAAATTTTCAATAAGTATAAGTGTCATTAAACTATCATTTTAAAGTTGTGTGTGATTTTTTTAAGAAAGCAATTCAATTATAAGAAAAAGTTCAAGACAAGACAAGCAAAAGAAAAATTTTGTCTTTACTTTTATTTGTTTTCTTATAATACATTTTTATATTAAAAAGCTTTAATTTTATTATAAATAAAATGTCAATTTAATACAGTTATATTAGTTTTTTGTTTTTATATACATCGAGATTATTTTTATGTTATTTTCAATTTATAACGAGCTTTCAATTTAATTTACAAACCTACATTTCTTTTTTTATTTAATGGGGGGCATATAACAAAAATAAAACAATACGAGTTTTCAATTAAAAATACCATTATTTTCTTCTCAAGTTTAATTAATTTAACTAAACTTTTTAATTGAGGTTGTTAAAAAAAAACAATAACTCTTTTAATTGATATTATTATTATTTTAATTGAAAGAGTTTTAATAAACTGTCTGCAAATTTTTTTAGTTAATACTATCATTTCAATGGTCGGTGCAAAATCAATTTAAATATTAATTGATTCAATAAAATTTTTAATTGAAACCCGTTTTTAGTTTTTTTTTTGTGTATCAGAATATTTTAACGGTTCTAAATAAAAAAATTATGTAATCGGTATGAAATGTATTGCAATGCAAATGATTTTTAATTTTTTCAATTGATGTACACCTAATTTATTCTCTGTGTGTATATATGATTAAAATGTAAATTGAAACTAAATAAACATTATTTTAATTGATACTACAATTTCCTTAATAGAACCAAACTCAATTAAACTTTAAATTATATTAACAAATATTTTTATTAAAACTCGATTTTAGTTTGACGCTGTTAATATTTAACTTTTAAATTAAATTTGCTTCAGATTTTTATACATTTTGAACTCATTTTAATTGACTTTCTTTGTTTTTAATTTTCGTCTGTTGTCATTTTAATAAACAATTTAAAATAATTCATATTAACATAAATTATTTTTACAAAAAAGAAGGTTTATTGAAAAACTTAATGATTAAATAATTTCAACTCCTACATTGTTCTTTTGTTTCGCAATAATAAACTTAATTTTAATTTTTGCCAAAGCCAGAGACGACACACATAAAACAATAAAAGCCAAATAATGCTGATAATATTTTAAATATTTTTACTTTTACCTTATTTTTTAAATAATCCCGGCTATAATAAAAAATCATTGTTAAAACTTTTTTCAGTTAAAAAGCAAATTAATACGAAAAAAGAACTCTGTTTTGTTTTAAAACAATTTGCATAATTATAAATTAACAATACAAAAAACGCCTCTTGTTTTTTTTTCTTGGTGTTTGTGATGTTGTTCAACAACAAACAATAATTGCTTGAAAAAAAGGTAATAATAAAACCAAAATTGTGGTTATTTAATGAATGAAATATAAAGTAAATGCTAAAAAAAAAAAAATAAAATATTGAATCCAAATAATAAAAGACTGGGGAATTTTGTTGGCAAAATCAGTTTCTATATGTGAGCTATTTCAAAAATTTTCGACATCTGATACTAAATTTAGATGCCAATTATTTCTTAAGGTTTTTTGAGTTGAGAGAACCGATGGACAGGGTTATTTAGACTATATTTAAAAACTATGACATGCTAAGTTTCACTTTAAAAAGTCTTCATCAAAAGAATTTATGGCCTTTTGAAAGTCGAATAATTAAAAAAAAATTACTTGGAACTTATATGAGTTTTCCCATTCATTTTATTTTTTTTTTGCCCATATTTCCAACCTTCAATTCCAAACCAATATACAACGGCTTTATTAGATATGGGAGATAAAGGGTGTAAACGAAATTTGTTTTACAAATTTAAATGCAAATTATAAAAAACTAAACTCAAAAAAAAATTTTGTAGAAAAGTAAGTCATGGTTCACACACGGCAATTATAATTGCCCAATTCTTCTTCAATTCTCCTTTGAACTTGCTCTTGTGTTCACACAGGAAAAGTTTGTTTCAGCAATTTTCGTATATTAACCTGCAGTATTGAAATTGCGAATGACAAAACAAAACGGAATTGGAGTACAGGCAATTCTATACCCCCTATCATTCTCTTTCCCTCCCTCTTCTATAAACTCAAGAATTGCGCAATTATAATTGCCGTGTGTGATCCTAGTCTAAGTAAAAGTATACTATTTTTCAGCAATTTTTTTGCTAAAATTGCTATACTTATTCAGCACTTAACTTTTTTGAACTAATATTTTACTAACTTATTTTTGAGCTGATAAGCACATTAATAGTGTGGACGACAACCAGATTGAAAAATATACGCAGAATGAAGTAGATGAAGAGGAAAATAATACTAAAAATACAACTATTATAAGACATAAAAAATCAACCATGGAAGATTTTTGTAGCTGTTTTTCATATATAAAACGAAATTTTGAATTAAAACAGCATAAATTTTGCGTTTTCATTGTCTATTAATTAAATTAAAGACAAAATAAAGTAATTTAATTTTTAAAAGAATCACAAAAAAATGTTTAGGATTCAACCAAACAAAAAAAGGGTGTTTTTTATACAGGTATATAACTTTAAGTTGGCAACACTTTTTTAACTGTCTTCCATTTCGTTAGCTGTCAAGTGATTTATGTTTAGTTTGGTTTGGCATTTCAACATGAACAACGCTTCCAAATTGTGCAAAATTTATTTTGAAAATCATGGTTCTGTTTGAAATACGTATCGCGCACTAATTTCTAATTTTGTTTAGCGATGAAGCTCACTTTTGGTTAAATAAATGCGTCAATAAACAAAACTGCCATATTTGGAGTAATGTCAATACTCAAGAGTATGTTTAGACACCGTTACATCCAGAAAAACTGACTGTATGGTGTGCTTTATGGTCTGTTGGAATGGTGACCGCTATAGAGCCATGCTAACTGACTTTTTCGTTCATCAATTGAACAACCATGATGTGCAGGAGCTGTGGTTTCAACAAGACGGCGCAACATGTCACAGAGCTCGTGCCACAATTGTTTTATTGAAGGAAACGTTTGGTAACCGCATAGTTTAACGTTTCGGACCCGTGAATTGGCCTCCAAGATCGTGCGATTTACTGCCGCTGGACTAGTTTCTGTGTGAATATGTGAAGTCTATAGTCTACGCCGATAAGCCCGAAACGATTGATCACTTGGGGGACAACATTCGCCGCGTTATTGCCAATATACGACCACAAATGTTGGTAAAAGTCATCGAAAATTCTACCTCTAGATTAGACTACGTCCGATCCAGCCGTAGCGGTCATATGCCAGAACTCATATTTTAATTATAATGCCAGAAGATTGTCTATCGAATAAAGTAAATTTCGTGTCAATTTAAAAAATTCATCTCTGTTTTATTCCATTTCAAAGTTTTATACCTCTAAAAAAACACCCTTGAAAACTATAAAGTAAATTGTTACAATTAGTTATTTGTTTTCACAACAAACCTCGTTTAAGACAACTGAATTTTAGTTGCAACAATATAAGTATTTAGATATCACATTTGAATTTGGTTGTACTAACCGAATTATTGGTTGTAGCCACCAAAATACATTTTTAAATTCGGTTGGCACTTTCTATTATGTGTGCAAGATTTATGAACTTTTTTATGAAATGATGAAGCTTTATGAAACATTTGTCATACAATTTTATGAACCTCTTCATAAATATGATGAAAAATTGATGACAAACGATTTATGAAACAGTTTCATTAATATGGTGAAACTTTTTTCCCTGAGTGTATAGCAAAGAAAATTCAGCAGCGTCTTAGCGTTAATTTTTATCTTTAGCAGTTGCAGACAATTAGTAGTGCACTCATATAAATAAACCTGTAAAAATAGCAGAAAAAGCTACTAAAAATACGTAATACGTTGCAGAAAAACTGTTAAAAATAGCAAATTTTTGCTAAATATTAATATAATAAGAACAGCAAAAATTAAACTGTTAAATCTACAAAATATTAGTTATATTCGAGTTGAGTTTTAGTTAATGGAAAATACCAATTTGCTCTGCTAAAATTAGCAACAACTTTTACTAAATATTTGTAGACTGAAAACAGCAAACAAAAACTGTAATATCAGCAAAATTTTGATGTATTTGCTTAAATTTAGTGGAATACAAATAATAGTATATTTTGCTAAAATCAACAGAAATTTTTGCCAAAAAATTGTAGATTACTGATTTCAAAAGGACAGATTTCTATTCGCATTAAAAAAAATCTAGAATGTAGAATGGAAATAAAAGTACATTTTGCTAAAAGTAGGAGAAATTTTTACTAAAAAATTGTAGATTACTGATATCAGAAGGGAAGAGTTAAAAAAAAATTAAAAAAAAATATAAAAACAACTCTAAAAATTTCAAAATTTTTTTTGTTAAATTTTTTTGCCCACTAATATTTAACAAATTGTTTGCTGCTTTTAGCAGTTTAACTTGTTAATTTCAATCTAACTAAAATAAAAACTAAAATTTAGCTCAAATATAACTAAATATTTGTAGATTCAACAGATTTATTTTTGCTGCTCTTATTTTACTAATATTTAGCAAAAAATCTGCTAATTTATCATTTTAACTTATTTTTAATTGTTTCAGCAAAAAATGTTACTCATTCTTTTCTATCAGCGTTTGAATACATACTTGTTTAGGAATAGTAAGAAGAGAAAAAGTTGGATTAACTCAAAGAAATTAAAAAATTATTTAATAGACTTGTTTAGTGCTGGATCACGCAGTTAATCCCATTATTAGTATATTAAATTGTTGGTGCCAATTCCCTATTAAAGATTAATGATTAACGCTGATGGATTTAGCATGCTTAAACATCGACTAACACATACAAAAAAAGTTATTCATGCCATACAAAAATCATTTTGAAAATATTTTTCCTTAAAATGTCGAAAATATTTACAATGTCTCATATGAAAAATAGTTATATATTTGTACTATTTTTAATAATATTTAAAAAAAATATGAATTTTTCCAACATTTCCAACAGATTTTTTTAATTTTCCTTCCGGTAAATTGTGCTTCATGACCATGTGTGTGTGTGTGTGTTTTTTTTTATACAGCCCTTTTTGTGCCATTGACCATTATCTGGTCCTTTAACACAATTCATTCATTTATTTAAACCATGTGTGCATATTGTATTTTGTCATTGTATTAAAATGGTGTTTATTAAATACAGACTCTCTCTTTTTTTATCGTAGTTTAAGTTTAACAACGTTTTTGTTGAAAATCTTTGTCCTCTTCACATATTTGTTACTTGCCGTGCGTTTGTTGGTTTTCGGGGAGGACATTTTGTCGTTTAACATGTTTATTGTAAATACAACCTTGTTTGGAGTTTTCATTTTCATGCATTTCCAAAGTCGAAAACATGTGATAATGATTGTTGCAGCAACAACACCTTGTTTTTGGTTATGCTGTATTTTGGGTGACGGGGGGGGGGGGGGGGGGGGGGGTGTTCTCATATCTGCAATTTCATTTAATTATTTTTTTTGTTTTTTTGGTTGAAGAGTCTGTGAAAAACAGAACTAATATAACAACAATTGCAGCAGCCGACAGTACTAACAAAAATAACTACTATGTGTGTGTTTTTGTACACAAAAGGCTTTTACAAAAGCAAATATGGCGTCATCTCATGTGATATGAATGAAAAGGAATTATTTTTGCCTCATCCACACAACGTCATATACACACGCACACACACACAAGCACTACCAACCAACCAGTATAAACAACAACTGCAAGTGACAGTTAAATTTTAAGCTATAAATTCTTTGCTTAAAAAGGATATTTTAAAGGAATATCAATAAAACGAGAGATTTATTGCAAAAATTTAAGAATTTTTGTTTGTTTGAAAGGTAATCATATATTTGGTACCTATTCCATATTGTAGGTCTTCAAAATACCTTTCATTTGATACCCAATTTGTGTATGAGGAATTTCAAAGATTTTCGACACTTTGAGGCAAAATATTTTCAAAAGTTTTTTTTGTATGACATGAGTAATAGGATGTCAAGAATTATGAACTTTATCACGTTAGGTCTCAAACGACTTGTAGTTAAGAGCAAATTACGGAAAAAGTAAAAACAAAAATTTGGAGGTCATCTTCCATCCCCTACCAGCGTTTGAATTTGGCGATCGTAGTCTATTTTGTCCAAAAAAAGTTTCGAATTTTTTTTCGCAAAATTGGTGTAAAATTTGCGCAATGTGGGGTAGTGCACTTTTGTGCTTTCACTTAAGCAGATATGACGATTTTGGTTTTTTGAAAAACACGAAATTGGGCGAAAACTCACCTTAACTTCAATTTATATTGATCAATCTTAAAGGTATTCGAATATAAAAAAAGAAACCTTAACGTCGAAGTTTGTGAATGGTGTATTTAGATGTGTACTGATTTTCTGAGTTTATGTCACATTTAAAAAGGGATTTATAGAGTTTCAAAATAACAAAAAACA
The DNA here is from genome assembly GCA_021234595.1 of Delia radicum. NCBI lineage: Eukaryota > Metazoa > Arthropoda > Insecta > Diptera > Anthomyiidae > Delia > Delia radicum. Next base: position 38,567,668 of record CM037851.1, read on the forward strand.
TTAAAAGAAATTCACTTTAAAGTCATTATTTTTCATATTTTTAAGCAATTTTAATTAAATTTAAAGATAAGTTATATAAATATATTCTTTGAATACGTCCTGCACAACTTAAAACAAATTTTAATTATTTATTTTGAAAAATGCGCATTCAAAAATCCACTTAAAACAATTTATCTTAATCCCAATTTGCATATTAAATTTAGTTATAAAATAAAATTAAGATTTTGTTTAGAGAAACTAAGAAAAATTCAATAAAAAATATGCATTCAAAGAAAAATTAGTAAAAATATGCATTCAAAGCAAAATAAGTAAAAATATGCAATAAAAATATGCATTTAAACAAAAATATGCATAAATATGCATTTATAGCTAAATATGCAAAAATATGCACTAACGAACGATGCCATTTTAAAGTAAATTCTTTAATTCACAAAGATATTTTATTTATCCTGCTGTCGGACTTAAAGGAAAAGAAAACATACATTTGCATGAACTTCCGGCACCTGATTATCCAACAGGTCGATTTTCTTTAATTAAAATAAAATTACTTAAAGATTAGCAAATTAGTTTTTTAAAAAATATGATGGTTAAATTTACTTTTTTCTAATCTTTTTTTTTAATAAAGTTTGTAATTTCTACGCAATTGTTTAAAAACAAATTTAAACTTTAAGTTTTTATTTACTTCCTTTAAAAGTTTTTTTTTTTCCTTAAAGTTAACCATTATTACACCTAATGACCACTTATTATGCATATTTTTCGAAAACTTATTTTAAATTCCATTACACTGGTTTTGTAATGGAAAGAGAAAGAAAAATAAGTAAAAACTATAAAAAAAATACGTTTTTAACAAACTTCATCTACAGTGTTTTCTTTGCACATTTTACAAGGGTCATTAAAATGAAGTTAATAAAAACAGTAAACTGAATAGCAAACATTATAGTTTACAACACAAAAAACACTAGCTAATTATATTATAAAAAAAAAAAGAGTAAGTAAAGTGTTGAAAAAGAACCTCTTCAATTAATATAATCAACTGCAACTTTTAGAACTGAATGGAACATAATGAAAGGAAGTTTAAGCATGATGAAGCAGTTAACAAAAGAAGGAAAATTGAAAAAGTATTTAGAGAAATTAAAAATTTATTAAGCACTTCGGTCCTGTTTAAAATTATAAACCATCTGTGGTATTTGTTGTGTCAAAATGACCCAATTTAAAAATCATAATATACTTTGTTTGTAATTAATTTTACTTTTTTTTACAATTACAAATTTAGGACACTTTTAAGTGATGATAGTAAAAAAGAGTAACATTCAAAAGAAAACATATATCAATTCTGAGCATTTAAAAAACTTGCCACAAAATTTTTGTTGGTTTTTTGTTAAAGACAACTTAATAACTTCTGAAAGACTATTGGGATTTTGATGACGCCAGACAGAGACTAGTAGCCAATTTTTGGCTTTCACGGAATACCACAATTGTGAAATCTTCAGCAGAATTAGACGCTTATGAAATGACGAAAAAATTCTTCTCCAATTTTAAAAATTTTTATTACCATCGAATGTTCTTAGCAAATTTAACAAAAAAATGTATTAAAACTTTACTAAAATCTCTAAGCCTCATCTCTACAATGACTTATAAGTGATCAAAATAATAAGCGCTATATGGGAGTAAAAAGTCGCTCGCTCATAACTTGATTTTTATACAGATAAAAAATTTTAATATGAATACTATGACATACATTTAAAAGAAAAGACTTCAAATCGAATCGAACTTATGAAACTATAATATTGGGTCAGAATGACACTAGCACAACAGCAGATGTATTTAAAAAATAAATTGTAGCCTGGAAAAAAAGGGTACATTTCTTTAAAAGTTTTTTTTTGCCAAATTAGAATATATTTGACGTAATTTATAATATAAAACTGACATTCAATCTATACGAATAGTTTAAAGTATATAATTTTAAGTTTATTTTTTGAAATTGGGTAATTTTTACCCAAACATTACGGAATAGTTAATATCTCTTTTATACTACAACCAAAAACTCTTAGTTTTGGAAAACTTACAGAGCAATTCCATATGAAAACGATCAAAATTGGCAAATTTTTGGACGACCCCTCTCCGATTTTAAAATAAATAGTCTCAATCGATTGCCCAGCAAAAAATAATGTACCTACATATTTTTTTTTTTTTTTATAGTGACTGGTTTAGTGGTGGTGTGCACCACTGTCATGTGACAAAATTGAAGAATTCTTCATAAGGGACCTCATCGAAAGTTGTTTAAAAAAAAAAAAGCGATCGCAACGAGTGATAGCTCGTTGGAAAGGTATTGAATCAGGCTTTAATTGAAAAATAAAATTTTCCTAATTTTTCTTGTTAAACAATTAAAAATAATTCAATTATAAAAAATATAAAAACAATGAGAACAAGGTGGTCTCTTAAATGCTCTTCTCCTGTCCAAACAAGGAGTCGGGCCCCATTTTTTTATTGCTGATTCTTAAAGCAAAAATTATGAGGAATCCAAAAAAAATAAAATTAGCCGGAAAATTTAGGAGCTTCTGTGGAAAATCGGAAAATTTAATTTTCATGGGAAAATTTAATTTTCATGGGAAAAAAGGTAAATTTCTGAGAAAAATTAGGAAAATTGTATTTTTCAATTAAAGCCTGATTCAATACCTTTCCAACGAGCTATCACTCGTTGCGATCGCTTTAGTAGTTTTTTTTAAAACAACTTTCAATGAGGTCCCTTATGAAGAATTCTTCAATTTTGTCACATGACAGTGGTACACACCACCACTAAACCAGTCACTATAAAAAAAAAAAAATATGTAGGTACATTATTTTTTGCTGGGCAATCGATTGAGACTATTTATTTTAAAATCGGAGAGGGGTCGTCCAAAAGGTGATCGCTTTCATATGGAATTGCTCTACAGTTTTTGATTCGAAATTTGTATGCAATTTGACAAGTAGTTTTCAAAAACTACTAGATTATGATTGTGGTATAAATATATTTATATAAAAGAGTTGCGTTATAGGTATAACTATAGAGGCATATACAGTGGGGAGCCGAAAAATATTCGACACTAGTACTAAAATATACTTTTCTAAAGGTAAAAAGGACGCTAAATCTGAACTGGTCTCAAATCACTCTTCGACATCAGGCGTTCGAGCTATATTAATTGGAAAAGTGTTGTTTTCATCGTCCTGGAAATATATTTTTAATAATACTTGTAACAGCACCTGAACAAACTACTCTTACCCTTTTTGAATTTTTAAGATAACTTATTTCCTTACGAAAATTTTGTAAATTGAAATTAAGGTTGTAACTGCAATTTAAAAGAATCACATTGTAAACTTATAAAAAATTCGAATTATTATTAAGTTCAACCAACGATAATTTCCAGAAAAAACGAGTTATTGTTAATTTATACGGGGAGACTCAAAAAGGGGAAGTCTCCTCCTAGGAGGGCAAGCCAAGCCGCTTAATCAAACCCTTAAAACTTGGTATATGTACCCCTCACCAAACTGCTTAAGCCAGGAAAAATTTGTTATTTCGGTTTTCTAATCCCTCCTAGACAGGATTCCTATAGGGAGGGGTATTGAAAGGAATATGGGGAGGGGTATGATTGTTTACACTTTGTGCCTAGTCAAACCGCTATATCAAAGAATATGAAATTTGGTATGTGCGCTTCTAATACCGCTTTAGAAATCCACTTTGACCAGATTTTTAAATATTTCTACCAGGAAGGGCATGAAGGGGAGAAGCCTACACTCAGAGAACTTCTGCTTTAAAAATATGTAGTTGTTTGGGTTGTAATACAGTTTCATTATTTTTAATGTAAATGTAAGTCATTTGTAGAACAAATAAAATTTTAACTAACCTTCATTTAAAAAAACAACTCACATCAAATCACTGTTTTATGATTTTACAATCATTTTTTAAAGTTGTTTTTTGTTATTTAAAAAAATAAAAAAAAAAAAAATGTTTATTTTTTACTACAATTGTTAGTCATTTTTTGAACATTAAAAAACAAATGACAACAATGTTAGTTGAATTTAATGAAATGTAAGTCGTCCTTTCTTTAAATGAGATTTCATTTGTTTTTTACTATAATTGCTGTCGTCTTTACCAACATAATATCCTAAGTGTACCTATTATCGGTCTATACAACCCATTAAAGCTACACAGAGACAAATTTAGCTATTTGCCAACTGAAATTCGGTTACTGCGACTCAAATTCGGTTATTACGAATTTGAGTCGCTATTACACTAAAAGAATTAAAAAAAAAACATATTAAAAGAAAAAGTTCTTGAAAACGAATTTAGTTTTCTCTTAAATATATTCCCGTATTCAAAACTACCGGTAACGGGGTTTTAAGCTGGTGTAGTATAAAATAGTTACACTAATACCACATTTATACTACAACTAAAAACAAGTACTTCTAAGAACTACTTGCATTTTCTTGTCAGATTCCATATAATACTTCATATATAATACTTACAACCAAAAACTTGTAGTTTTTGAAAATTACTTTATTTACTTATCAAATTCTATATACATTTTTAATCAAGAACTTTATTTTTCCAAATAGTACTAGTTTTTTCAAAAACTACTGTAGCAGTTTTCAAAATCTATTAGTTTTTGGTTGTAGTATAAATGTAATATTATACCTCATTTATACCACTAGTAGCTTATAAAAACTTCTTGTTTTTGATTTTAAATTTAGATAAAATTTGACAGTTTTTAAAAACTACTAGTTTTTGGTTGTAGTATATAAATGTAGTATTATACTGCAAACAAAAACAAGTAGTTTTTGATTACAATTTTGTATGGTATTTGAAAACAAGTAGTTTTCAAAAACTATTAGTTTTTGTTTGTACGTATAAATATGGTAACTTAAATAACGAAAGCTTAAACATTTTGCATGGCTTATTATTTTATTTTAAATTTTTTGTTTATTTTTTTTTTTGTATTAAAATATTTAACATTTCAATAATATTTCTTTATTTGTTTTTGTCATTTTGATTGATGACTTTATTTGTATATTGTCAATTTTACTTTGCCTTTTTCATCTTCTTCATTATTTGTCATGCAAAAATTTTTCTAACTTGTTTTTGTTGGTAGTTTTGTGATTTTGACTTGTGTTTAGTTATTTTTTTTGTTGTCTTTTTATATAGAAATATCATTATCCTTCTTAGAATTTTTATACTTAGAATGAAATTTCATACACAAAAGACAGGTATTTTGTATTTATTTCTTTTTTTTTGTGTCTGACAATAGCAGATTTTTAACCTTTTTCAAAATCAAATTTGTTACGCTGTTTGAAAACTATAGAGTGAAGGTTATTTTTATCGTACAATGGTTTTACTGCCAACACCTTAACAAAATTTTAATAGGTTTGAGAGGAAAATCGTTTTAAAATTATAAGGCTAGTTAAAGGAATTTGTTAAAATGATAGAAACTTTTTAAAATTACTGAAACTAATGTGCGAGGGCAGTCCCAAAATTAGCCCACCTAATAAAGAAAACACTAACAATTTGGGAAAAATTAACTTTATTTCTCAACATAATCTCCCAGTGATATTATCATAGTGATATTCAATAGCTTCGATACCTTGTATATAGTAAGAACTGTCTGGCTGCTTAAAATAACCATCAACCGCAGACGCCACCTCTTCATTGTTGACAAATCTTTTACCACCGAACCTTTTTTGTCCAATTTGGAAATAGAAAATAATCCGATGGAGCTAAATCTGCCGAATAAGGTGCGTGATGAAGCAATTCGAACTTTAATTCATTGATCTTGGACATCATCTTCACAACATCTTAGCGATGCTTTTTTTGTTCTATTGTGAGCAAACGTAGCACTCATCTTGCGCACAGCGTTCTCATCTAAAAATTTTCAGTCAATATGCGATGTATAGTACTTTTTGAAATGCCTATCATTTCAGCCAGCTCACGCACTTGCACACTGATAATAATCCATGCGTAAAATTACGAAAAAATGTCAAAATAACCAAACTTTTTGTAAAATAAACGAAAATTTGTATATTTCACAAAATTTTTTGTAGTTTTGACAATAATTTCGTATTTTTATGAATGGATTATCATGAGTGCAGCCGACGATCATCCAATACCAATTCGTGGATTTTCTTAACCATTTCTGACGTGGACACCTCAATACGGCCTCGTTTAAACACTGCCACCCAATATTTTACAGTCGTAAACGAAAGAGCAGACTATCCCAGAGTAGAGTCTAGCTAGGCTTTAATATTGGTTGGACTGAGATATTTCAAATGAAGGTATTGAATTACATAGCGATGACCAATTATTATCATTTTTACAAAAAAGAAAAATACTAAACAACGTGACTCCTTGATACATAAATCATATATTTTATAAGGTTGCTACTTTTTCACCAAAGTATTTTTTTTTTTAAACTACTACATATAGATGTCAAGTGCGATAATTTTGGGACCGCCCTCGTATTAACTAAATTTTTAATTGGAGAAATTACTAAAATAAAATTACTAACATAAAATTTCAGCTTAACTGAAATATTATTTCAATTATATTAACCCTCTAATAGCAAAATTTTAGATCACAATAAAATTCAAAACATTTGTTTTGAACGTAAAATACACAACGAGATTATAGAAAATGAAGATATAGAAAATGAATGCTGAAATAAATTCAGATTTGTATTCACAATAATAATAATAAATTCATGAAAATAAGGAAAAATGTCAAAATAACTAAAACTTTAGTAAGAAAAATGAAATTTTGTTAGTTTTACGAAATAATTATACAAAAAAATTAGACGATTTTCGCTTTTCGAAAATTGCGAAATGGTGCGGAAACGTGCCTTAATATCAATATATATCGCTCATTTGAGCCAATGATCCATATTTATTAGTTATATCATGCTTCCTATTGTGTAAAAATTTCATATTAATGTCTTGTATACTTTTCGAGTTAGAAGATATAATATTTTTTTTTTTCGGGATGCAAAGAGTATATGCTTTATAGAGAAACTATTCTACTCACGTGTCTCTCGCTAATTAGCGCACTCGCACCCAATTCTCACAAAGAGAAAAATTAATTAAAAAACCTTTTTATAAAAACGTGACCAATTAAATAGAGAGAGGTTATAAAACTTTAAACGCGTTTTACGCTAAATCGTGTTTTTTGAGTTATGACAGTCTTGCAGTAAATGAGCGATATGTTGCTTAAATTTGTAAGGGAATGTTCATTAAGGTAGCCTGTTCTCTTTCGTTTTGTCGTCTTGATTGCACGTGATTTTCTTGGTTTTATATTATGTGAAGTGAGTTTTTTGTACGCGGTAAGAATCTTCACTTTTTATTAAAACTTATTGATTCCATAAACAAATATAATAAATAAAACAAAAATGTAAAAAATTTTATTTTCATAATGTAATACGAAAAAAATGAAAAAAAAACGAAAACTTTCGTAAAATAAACGAAAATTTGTTTATATTATTTTGACATTTTTCTGTATTTCTATGCATGGATTCAACTTCAGGCAAATCGCAAAATATTGGGCTGTCGAACAGATAGCTTTATGGCTAATAATTGGCTTTTCTGTAAATTTGACTATCAAAATCGTATTAAATAGGCTAACAAACATTTTTCAAGTGTGCACTAATAATAATACATACTGATAGTAATCCATGCGTAAAATTACGAAAAAAAATGTCAAAAAAAACCACCTTTTTTGTAAAATAAACGAAAATTTGTACATTTTACGAAAATTTTTGTAGTTTTGACAATAATTTCGTATTTTTATGCATGGATTATTATGAGTGCAAGTCAAAATACAAAATTATTGTTAAAAATACAAAAACTTTCGTATAATGAAAAAAGTGAAAAACAGTCATTTGTAAAAGAAATTTCAGTTTTGACTAAAATTCTAGTTTATTAAAAAAAAAAAACAAACCAAATCAAATCAAATCAAATAACTGTATTATGATTATACATTAATTTGATACAGAAGTTTTTTTTTTATTTAAAAAATAAAATAAATAATTGTTTGTTTATTTTTTACTGCATATGTGGTTCATTTTTACTACAATTGTGGTTCATTTTTTGAACAGTAAAAAACAAATGACAATGTAAGTTGAATTTACTGAAATGTAGGTCGTCCGTTCTTCAAGTGAAATTTCATTTTTTTTAACTACATTTGCAGTGGTCCTTACCTACATAGTATTCTAAGTGCATTATCGAAATTATAGTATTAATTATAATAATTTGTAACTATTTAATTGATTTAGTTGCAATTAAAATTTTAATGAATTAAATAAATTGAAAATTATTTGTAATTTGAAACAAACTTTTTGTAAATACTATTAACACTTTAATTAAAATTTAAAAAACACCATAAATTGGGAGAAAAATCGCTTCAAATATAAAAAAAAACGCTAAAATTTAAAAATGCTAAATGTGAAAAAATTCCAAAAATTTAAAAAAGTTTAAAATTTAAAATTTTTTGAAAATATCACCGAAGTATAAAAAAACCGCGTAAATTTAAAATACTTCACAATTTAACAAATAGTTAGAATTGATAAAAAATTTGTAAATTTGATTTTGTACATTAAATAGATTTTTTCAGTATCGGCGTTTTTTAAATTCTGATAACTTTTTAAAATATTAGCAATTTTTTTTAATTTATTTAATCTTTTTTGATTTAGTTAATCTTTTTTAATTTTCAAATGTTATATTTGTTCTGTCATTATTTTCAGTTTGTTGTCATTTTATGATAACTATAAATGTTGTGTACACCAAATTCCTTTTCAATTAAACTTTTAATATATATAATTAAACTTTTAATTGAAAATGAGTTTGAAATCATAAAAAAATTTAATTGAAATTTTGTTGACAATCATTTTTCCTATGCAGATTTTTCTATAATTTGCTCTAAACACTTCAAAATTAACTTTTGTGTTCGAAATTTATGAAAATAGTATCAATTTTAAAAACTAACTGCACAAAATTCTTTAAAACAAAAGAAATAAAAAAAAAAAACTGGGTGTAATCATGTGTATAAGAAAAACAATATATATTTAAACCAAAAAATTAGTTAGAAAAATTGCATATCATTGGAAAGTAATTAAAATGTTACCGGATTTTTTTTAAATTTTCAAATCTGGTCAAAGGCGGTATAAATCTTAAACATATGTTTAAAAATAACTTACAAGATGAAAAAATTTAAAAAAAAAATTTAAGACATGATGATGGATTAATTTTCTATAAATCGTATAAAAGAAACATAAACCATAACAACAACATATTAGCTGATATTACAAAAAAAAAACACAGATACAAGATACAAATCAAAAGAAACTGATTCAAAATGATTGCCAAACATTACAAAGCAAAAAAATATGTATCCCAGATATTTTAAATCTTTAAAAATAAAAAAAACAATACAAAACAAATTGTTTTGTTAAAATATATAAAACAACAAAAATATTAATTGTTAATAAATTTTCGATTAATAAAAGCCGCTCATAAGGAAGTTCTTAAAAAAACAACAACTTAATTAAAAATTTAATTTGAAAATTAACCCTCTAACTGGCAAGCTTACCTCCAGAATTAATTTGCCATAAATGAGCCAAATGAATGTTTTATAGTACACTGATAATAAGCCATGCAGTAAAATACGAAAAAATGTGAAACTAACAAAAAACTTTCGAAAAATTAACATATTTTCGTTTATTTTACGAAAGTTTTTGTTAACGTTATATAATTTTTTTATTTTTGTGCATGGATTATTATAAGTGTAATAAATTAAGATTTATCGATAGAAACCATATTTACAAAATACGTGGTGAATTATTTGTATGCGTGCAGTGCACGGGTCGGAAGCGGAAAATGTCTTAAAATTTAAATTTTGTAAAATTTCAAAAAATAAATACTTTTAAATTTTAAATACTTTAAAAATGTTCGACACCCGTTGAAATTGACTTTAGATGCCTCTTTTTTGAATTAAAAGAAACGATGGTTAGCGATAGGTAGACTATACACACAGCGAAACAATTTAAGAATTTCCAACTGAAATTCTGTTACTACTTACTATTAAAATCGGTAAATACACAATTTTGGTTTTCACAATAAAGTTCGGTTAATACAACTAAATTTTAGTTGCAAAACCAAAAATATTAAGAAAACATATTTGATAATGATAGTGACAGAATTTACTGATTGTAGCACTAAAATACACTTTTTAATTCGGTTGGCAATATTTTTTTCTGTATGTTCTAAAGAACTATTTACAGGTTCATGTTGAAAATACCTCACCTAAAGAATTGATGGCGGTTTAAAAGTAGAAAATTTTAAAAAAATGACTTGAAACATACAAGAGTTTTTTCATTCATTTGTTTTACATTTTTGCTCACAGTTTTTAAGTTTCAGAGCCAAACCAATGCAAAATAGAGTCACTAGACTTGGGATAAACGTTCACTAAAAAAGTAATTTCCATATCGCTGATTGGTGAAAAGTTTTATGATTGGTTACAAGTGAAACCAAAATTTCCCGATCTATAAACTTAAGCAGTTTTTTCAATAGGGTTTTTGCGCCATTTAATGGAATTGAGTTTTGCGAACAGTATTTGAAACCTGATTTAATTTTAAAGAGTACACTCATAACAATCCATGCATAAAAATACGAAATTATTGTCAAAACTACAAAAATATTTGTAAAATATACAAATTTTCGTTTATTTTACAAAAAGTTTGGTTAATTTGACATTTTTTCGTAATTTTACGCATGGATTATTATCAGTGTATAAGGTATACCGAGTTGATGTCAGTGTTACGAGGTCTGAGATACGAACATCACAAACTTATAAGCAATAAAAACCCTACTTTTTAAAGATTTTGCGAAATTTAATTATTTTTTTCAGCTTTTTTTTTTTAAAAGCTGGCTTGAGAACAGAGTTAGGTTCTCAGAGTGAATATTCACTACAGAATAAATTGATAAAGTGAAAAAAAAAATACTTTTTTTCATTCCAAGCGAGCAGTTTTTTCTAAACACATTTCGCTTTGTGACAACTTAACCGCTGAACCATTTCCGACAAAACATAAATCAAATAAAATAGTTTAATCAGTTTAATACTAAAATCGCAAAGGCATCAACAAATTGTAAAGACTTTAAATTTTTTGGAGCAAAGAAAATTTGCATAACCTCAAAAAGTATTCTTACAAATTTTTAATTTTTCGAATTTAAAATATTTAATATGATTTCCTACAAATAAGTAACTTTTAACCATATTTAATATCATAAAACGGGCAAAACAAAATCGTGTTTATAAAATAATTGCGGTTTTCTAGTTCTACCACATATTCAAAAATAAAGTAAGTAAATTTAGCCAAGAATTTTGCAGAGTCAGCAAAATTTTTATTTTTCTCACATTTAAAAATTGCTAATTTCAGCAAAGTCTTTTGCTGAAAATCATCGAGCTGATTTTTAGCAACAAAACTAGTTGATTCAGCAAAAGTTTTGCTAACACTTAGTGGATTAGAAATTAAAAAACTTTTGTAGACCTTTAGAAGACTGATAAAAAATAAAACCATTTGTAAAAAAATTATACTTTAGTTAATTTATTTGCTGAAAATCATAAAATATATTTTTGTGATTTTTTTAAAAATAAAAATAAAAACGTCCATACTCCCACATTGACGACATGAATTAATGTAATATCTAAAAAAATAGAAATATATATATATATAACATAAACAAAATTATCTTTTAACTACTTACATCAATGGTTATCTAAATGATGCTATTTTTTAAAGGAACGCAAATGCATGAAAAACATATACAAAAATCGTACATGGTTGATTTATTTATATGTTTTACTAGGATTGTACTTTTTATTATTATTTTCCTCGTCACTACTACGTCTTGATCTACTACTACATCTAATTCACTACTAATTCATTCTGCGTATATATTTCAAGCTGGTTGTCGTCTACACTATTAATATGCTAATCAGCACAATTTTTTTTAGCAAAATAAATTAGTAAAACATTAGTAAAATATTAGTAAAACATTAGTTCAAAACAGTTAAGTGCTGAGTAAGTATAACTAAAATTTTTGCTGAAAACATAATTTTGTCAAAAAATTTGATGAAAAATAGTATACCTGATTTACAAGACGTTTCACTAAATGTTCTACTACCTTATTTTTTTGAGTGCATGACAAAACAATCGTTTGAGTGTATTTTTATATCACGTTGCAGAAAAACTGCTGATTTTTTTTTTTGCTAATAAGAACAGCATAAATAAATCAGTTAACTTTACAAAGTTTAGTTATATTCGATTTGAGTTTTAGTAAATTGAAAATAGCAATTTACTCTGTTAAAACTAGCGAAGCTTTTATTAATTATTTGTAGACTAACTACATTTGGTCCAGCAGAATTTTCAATAAAGTTGAGAATCACAATCTGCTAAATTAAGGAGACCCAAATTTTAGAAGAACTAAATTTGAGTCGACATTTGAAGTTAAATTCACTAAGAATTAGTTGTTATCGGATATCGCTGATTCGAAAAGCGTTCGATTTTTACGATTATCAATAAACGCAATAAAAAATGCGTTTTCAAAAAAATTTATTTTTTACGCAAATGCAATTTTTAGATACGTTTTCATAATATTTTAAACAAGAATAAATATAAATTTTTTTTATAAAATTAAATTTTAATTTTTCTGTGACATTTTGCAAAATGCATCTAAGAATTGAATTTGCGTCAAATATGCATTTTTTGGACAGATAAAGCTAAAGAAATCACTTTTTTATAAAGAATGTGTTGGAAGTTTTAAACTGTTTAAAGGCATGTTCAAAATATAAAAATTATAAACAATAAGGAAATGTACCCAATTGTGGGCTGTTCCCTAAACTGGCCCTTATTTTTTTCGTGTTGTTGCATGAATATGCCAAAACGGTAAACTATCATCGATTTGAATTTCTGCTATGACTACTTTAAAAAAATTTTGACTTGAATGGTACACCTTTTTCTTGGTTTTAATTTCGTACACACAGAGAAATAAAGTGCCAACCGAATTAAAAAGTGTATATTAATGGTACTAACTTATAAATTCAGTTAGTACAACGACATTTACAATCAATTTCTGAATATTATCGGTTTGCAACTAATATTCAGTTGAATTAACGGTATTTTGTTGTGAAAACTAATGTTAAGTTGCGTCAACCGACTGAAATTTATAATAACCTAATTTAAGTCGTAGTAACCAAATTTCAGTTGGTAAATTGAAAATTTTTTTTCTGTGTGTAAATATAAAAAGTTAAAAACAACCAAGTTTTAAAGAATTTTCCAATTCGTATTTTTGTAAACGGTATGAATTTTAATGAAACGAATTCATTCCCGAAAGAACAAAAAGAAAACAAAACAAAAATGTGAAAAATTAAATTTTCATAATTTTCCCTAAGGTGGATTTCATATCCTTTTGACATTTTTACAAGTTTTGGTTTTTTTTTAAATGGATTACGCATTACTTTAACTATTCTTGTATATTTTGGACAATTTTTCAAACTATTTCACAACAAAATATATCGTCTGTTTACCGCAATTAAAAAACTTAGCATTAGATATTTCAAACCCATAAGCAGCTTAAAATGTTATGTACAACGTTTTAATAAACAAAATTAAACTACATTTAAATTTATATACAATCTAATATCATTTTAAAGAGTTTTTTAATTTAGGTCTACTTTGAAATACATGTTCCCTAATGTGGACCTTTTGAGTTATTTTGAAAGTTGTTATATAACTTTTTTAATAAGTTGCCACAAGAAAATTATTATATTTGCAACATATCAAGGAACTCACTTCATTTAATTTCGCGTTTTCCGAAAAACGAAATTCGTCAAATCTTCTCAACTACTTAACTGCGTAGTCAAGAGAGAAAAAACCTTCGCTGGTTGCGCCGAAATAAAAAAAAAAACATATGTTGCACTTATGAAACGTGGACGTTCGAGGGCGATCCCAAAATTAGCCGAACTGACGTGTAGATGGCGGCAGTAGTTTGAAAAAAGTTACTTTGGTAAAAGTGACAACCTTATAAAACATATGTGTTAAGTTTCCAAATGATAGGCATTTCAAAAAGTGCTGTACATCGCATATTGACCGAAAAATTAGAGATGAGAAAGCTGTGCGCAAGATGGGTGCCGCGTAGAACAAAAACAACCGCGTGAAGATATTTCAATAGAGTGTTTGTCGATGTTTCAGAGCATTAAAAAATAGTTTTTGCGACTATTCGTAACCATGGATGAAACCACTTCAAATCTGAGAGAAAGAAACAGTCATAGCTTAGGTCGAAAAGAGGATTCGGAGAAGGGAAATACTTCCCTAATCCGACTCAAGTCCCTGTGGACTTACACTTAAGCCAGAATGTCAGCTTGTTGAGAGCTCTAAACAATCGGTTCTATGTCACCTTTCTACCCCAGGAACTCCGTCGCACTGACGAAACTCCTCAACTTCTTCCAGTCATAGCAGTGGACTGGAATGGGAGAATCGTGTCCAATGAAGGCGAAGACAGTTCCATCTGCAGGCAAGGTCATGGCGTCTGTTTTTTTGAGATGCGCGTGGGATAATAATATCTTCAAAAAGGAAAAACAGTCATCGGCGGTATTATGCTAACTTATTGCATCGTTTTAGTGATGAAATTAAGAAAAAAATGCCGCATTTTGGCGAAAAAGAAAGTGTTGTTTCATCAAAACAATGCACCAGTTTACAAGTAAACTATTGCGAAAGCCAAAATCAATTAATTAAAGTTCTAATTGCTTCATCACGCACCTTATTCGCCAGATTTAGTTCCCTCGGATTATTTTCTATTTCAAACTAGATAAAGTAGCGCGGTGGTAAAAGATTTGAAAGCAATGAAGCTGTGTATTCTGCTATTGTAACATAAAGTAATGAGTTACCAATAATTGTGTACTCATGTATTACCTTGCAATGATACAGCATTAACTTTTACATTAATTCGAAACATAGAATAATGACTTACCGATCATAAATTACATAATGCATGAAATATAAACGTAAAATAATATTTAAAATTTTTTTTGAAAATCTATATTTAGACACATTGCTTTGTGTTTTTTTTTTTTGTAAGCATGAGGGTAAGTTATATATTTTTAACATCACAAACGGAAACTCGAAGCACAACAATTTATGTGACGATAGCTCAGTTGGTAGAGTTCTTCCCAAGTTTGAATCCCAGCGAGACCATGCTCGTTATTTAAAAAATGTTTGTAATCATTTTTTTTAAATAACATTAATTTTTTAAGAAAACCTATTTATAGACCCATTACTTTTTCGAAAACGGTAACCATGTAAGTGACCAGTTACTTAACCCCCTGTTATGTAATGAGTCCACACATTGGTTTTAGGCTAATCGCCTGTAAAATTCATCAGTGAAGTAAGTTGTATTGTAATGAGTGAATCCCTATTGGCTAAATATTACTAACATTACCTATTATTTGCAAATGTGTGGTTTTGCATTGGTTATTCATCTTCATGGATTAGTTTTAGAGATTCGCTTTATTTTGGCCCATATCGCTTAAAGTAGGAAATGAAAAAAAAAATTTACAAGAATATATTGTTTATTTTGCGTGACGAAAATGTAGCATACATTTTATTGCAAAAAGGCTTAGGCCGGTTTGAGGGTTAAACATAAAACTCAATTTTAATTTTTAATATTTATTTTTGTAATGGCTCATTAAATTTTTCTGTTTGTATTTTGTATGACACTTAAATAATTCAAGTGTAATGTTATTTGCCATAGAAAAAGGATCATAATATAAATAAATCAAAATTCAATCATCCTTGAGTGTTTTTTGGTTGTTAAGGGTTTAATTTTTTTTTTTTTTTTTTTTGTTTTATTGCCAAGTTCGAGTAGTCTGAGTAAATATATTTATTTTAGATTTTTATATATTTTCCTCTTTATTTGACACTTTACATGCTGTTTTGACACGTGTCAAAACTTCCGTTAATTGTTTAAAAATACAATATAGGTAAAGTGTTGAACCAAGTATGTCTAAGCAAAGGGAGTGAAAGACAAGTTGAGCTAAAAAAAAAAAAGAATCGCTAAACAATTGTTATAAAAGTTTCCAAATTTCTTTTGGAATTAAATTAAATATTTTCTGTTACTTTGTGAACTTTATGAATTATTTATAAATAGAGAGGTTGTCTGGGAAACTTAAATATAAAAAAATCTTATATTTTTATTAAATTCTTTAAATTTTTTTAACAATAACTTGCGTTTATAATATTTCCTTTAAATTACTTATAAATAAAAATTTAAAAAAATATTTAAATTTTTTATTATAATGTGTTTATTTAATTTAATCCATATTAATGTTTAGTAATTTTTTATAATGTTTTTTTGTTTGCTTTTTCTTTAACTTTATGTACTAGCACAAATTTTTGGTTGGTTGTTTCATTTTTGGATTATTTTTTTTTTTCAAATATTTATTTAAATAAATTCTTAATTAATTCATTAGTTTATTGTTTCAATAAAAAGAATAATAAAAACATTAAACAGTTTATTAATGTTTTGAAATTTATTTTCATTAATTTGGAATTTTTTGAATTACTATAAAAAAAAAAACATAGCAAAACAATATGACTAGGGCAAGTTAAAAGTATAACAAAAATCTGTATTGTTTTGTTTTTACTTTTTTTGAAAGTTTTACATGTCCTAAGCAAGTTAGAAAGAATAAGGTAATAATGGAATTGAACTTTAAGAGCAGTTTACTAGTGCCTTTCAACTTTTTGAAACCCCTTGATAACCCAGTATACATTTTGCACTTGCTCTGGTAATGACTATTGTTGCCAAGGTTTTTTATAAAGTTCGAGAATACAAAGAGTGGGCCTTTAAAAACTGTTTCCAAAAAAATTAAATTTTAATATTGTTTCATTGAATTAAATATATCCAAAATATCAATATAAAAGTATAAATTTTCTTCACAGTTATAACTTTCCCTGAACTAAAAGAATTACCTGCATGGTATTAATGAACTTTTTCGTAAAATTAATGAAATCGCAATAGAACTGAAAATTTTAATTAAGTTAATGCACGTTTATAAGATTATAAGATTGCATGAAATATATAATTTTATTAACTAAAAGTGATAAATATACGCTTAATGAAGAAATTTTATTAAAAATATGTTTTCATAAAAACCTTTTTTAACTTTAAGAAAATGTTCATTTATATGTGAAGCAGTTTTATTCATTTTCCATGTAAAAAATAGTGAACATTCGTATTATATGTAAGTATATCCGAAATATTAGAACATCTTATTGTATCATATCATAATCTGATAGAATTAGATATTATTTGATACAATTAGATCTAATTTGATGTAATTAGATATAGTTTAAAACAATTGTGTCCGAATTTTGTCTTCAAATAAATGTATCAAATTATATATGATGTAATACAATTACATACAATTATATACAAGTATACGCAATTACATGTGACATATGTAATCATATATAGATGTAGATGACATGTAATTATATATTTTTACATATTGCACTATATGAAGTGAAGTTAGTAGTGAAATTTGAGATATAATTTTATATGATTTTGTATGAATATATATTTTACACTATTTTATTATAACTAACTGTACCAAGTAATAAAGAACTATATTAAAACTTTTTTACTTTGGTTGATTTCATTAGTTTTCGTCCAACTGAATTCACTTTGTGCAAAAACTTTCAGTATGATTTATAAAATTTTTGTTTTAATGGATTTGTTTAAATGGTTAAACATTAATTTCATAATTGTAATTAAGATTTTAATTTATCCGTGATTGTTGGAATTTGAAAGCTTTTAATATATGAGTAATTTCTAAAAATGTCTACACCTGTTGAAACTAACTTTATATGCCTCTTATTTCTCAAGGTTTTTTGAATTTCCATAAACAATGGACAGGGTTAGAAAGACTATACTTAAAATCTATGAAAGGCAAAATTTCACGTTATGAAGTCTTCCATCAACATTTAAAAGTCGAAAAATAAAAAAAAAATACTTCTAACAAGAGTTTTTTCATTCATTTTATTTTTTGCTTATAGTTTTTAACATTCACATATAAACCAATTCAAAATGGAGTCACTAGACTTGGGAAATTATGAACTTAAAATGTAACATAAAACCGCCATCATTTTTACTCCGTTAAAGATAAATGATTAACACGGGTGGATTTAGAGTGATTAAACATCGGCTAACATATACACAAAAAGTTATTAAAAAAAATGATTTGAATAGTGTTTTGCCTCAAAGTGTCGAACATTTTTGAAATTCCTCGCATAGTTTTTGAAAATTCGAACTATCGGGCCATGCATTTTTCAGATACATAATTTCCAAAATATGCCAAAATTTATTCACTTTTTACTCAAAACATAAATAGTATATAATTTTTTATTGAAATTGTACTACAATTATAAAAATTGTAATATCAGGGTTGCCATATTAAAATTTTAAAAAATGGCCTAAAACCATGAATTCGTTTAACTTTAAAAAAATTCAAGTCTCATACATTTGAAGGGCTTATTGTAAAAACTTGATAAGCCACATTTTATTATAGGTTTGTTTTTTTCCTTTTAACGGTTAAAAAAATGCATTAAATATGACTTTGCAGGACATTTATACTCTTGGTACTTGTAATAAGTGTTTAAGCAAGACTTCTTTCAAATATTATTCAATGGATGCCTAGAAAACAGCGTAAATCCATAAAACAATAAGTGTGGCTTATCAAGTTTTTACAATAAGCCCTGCATTTTTAAAACATAATTTGTGGATAATATTTAAGCTTGTAAAATACATTCAACCGCATTTGAAAAAGCTCTGGAAAATAGTGCAAACAATAGAGAGCTTTTTAGTCTACATTCATGGAAATAAGTTTCATAATATTTATGAAACAGCTTCATTGATCGAACATCTATGAAGTATTGTCATATTTATAAAATTAATAAAAATTAAACTTTTCATGAATTATTTTTAGGGTGTGGACCAAATTATTTTCAGAGTTCGGATATCTATTAGTCTAACATGAAAATAACAGAATACAGGTAGTGGTTCGAAATTATTTTAAGAAAATACAGGGGAGTTCGGTTATAACAAACTAGCGGTGTCCGGACGATTTAGTTTCAAAACATTATTAAAATTTCAGAATGTTTTCTTAAATTCTCCTAATATTAAAATTTTTGTTTGTAATTCAGAAACAATTCTTCCAATAAATAACGTTTCATAAACTTTTAAGTTATTTTGAGTGAATTTTTAATTAAAAAGCTAACATTTTTAAGATTTGCAGCAGAATTTTTTAAAATCTTGAACTTTTTACGTGTTCGTTTTAAGCGTAGAAATTTGTATGAAAACTCGTAAAATGCTCTAAAAAATTAATTCGTTTTACAAATAGTTCGTCATAAACGATGTTCTTATAAACGTATTATTTTGTATGAAATATGTTAGTAAATGAGTCGGAACCCTAAAAACGTTCGTTATAAAAAAAAGTTCGTTATAACCGGTGTTCGTTATAACCGAATTCCACTGTATGCGGAAAATTATTAAGAGAACTTACAATATTTATATCGTTAGGATTTCAAATATTCAACTTTAAACTTCAAATAATTTATGATTTGTATAGATATTGAATATATTGAATCCGAAAGGTTAATAATAGTAGGTTAATATTGAAAGGTTAATATAATAAAAAAATGTTATTATTGATATGTAAAAGGTTACTAAATTGTTATTATCAAAAATATTTTAAAAATCCGTTATCAAAGCCAACAAACTTTTAAATATTACAAAATCGTTATTGAAACACTTTTAGTATTGCAGAACTACAAAATTTTAGTTTTTAATTTTAATCGAGGTTGTTAACCGATACGGTTATAATACAAAAAGACCATCGTTTCCGATGCCGAAACATTTAATTTAAAAATGCCGGTATTTCAAAAACCTGAGTACATAGTATATGAATCTTAAATTCTTGCGTTAAAAATCATGGTTCGAAATTTTGTAAATTTAAATCTAACTCTTTCAAATCCAAAATTCAAAATCTTACAAAGCAAAAGCTTTAAACACCAACTTATCAAAGTTTTAAAGGCCTTCGGAGAATTGCAAAAATCTGTTAAATATGTAACAGACTTTAGCTAGTGATAGGAAAGATTTAAAAACAACAACTTTTATGTTTCTACTATTCTTTTAATCTTCATAAATTGTAATTAGGGACCGAATTACGGCATTTGTGATCTAAACTAAACTATTTTTTTATTTCTGAAAATTAAATATTTAAATGCAATTTTTTATCAGGGATGTTGTAGTTCGGTCCTTAATTGAAAATAAATATAAAACTTGGTGTTTTCATTATTAGTATTTTTGTAGTTAGTGATTTAAAAAAACTTGGTTCGAATGATTTCACTCGATCGCGAATGCCGTAATTCGACCCCAGGATTACTAACACAAGTTTAAACTTTAAGTAGTCTGGGATCGAAAGTTTGTTTAATTAAAATTGTTGATTTTTAAAGTTACGGTTAGGGACTTTTAATAAATATCCTAAATTTTTATTTCAAAAAATTATTTCATCTTTTTACAATAATATTTTGATAATTTTGACCTTTTCTTATATATCTTGTTTAGTGTTTTTGGATTTATTTGGATTCTATAGAAATAATCCTTTAACTCTTAAGAAATTGTCTCGTGTTTTAAAGATTAATATTTGAGCATGTTGTTTTAAAATTTGTAACTTTTGTTTTAAAAGATTTTATTTATAAAACTCTTATTTAAAGCCTCAAGTGTTTTAAATTGCAGGACAATATAAAAAAAGTGTAGTTTTGACTAAAGCAAGGCAAGGTGTTTTTAAACTCTATGACTTTTGCGTCGCGGGAAATCCTACATAAAAGTCAGTGCAAACGCCTACGGCTTTTGTATACATTTATAATAACCTCAACTATTTAAATCTCTTAAGGCAAATCCTAATACATTTATGATCTTCCGTTTTGAGAAAAACTTACCTGTATGTGTCCTTTTGTGAATTTTTAAATTTTCACTACGAGCAAAAACTTTTCCACATCCGGGATGAGGGCAGGCAAATGGTTTTTCTCCCGTATGAACGCGTATATGATTAACCAATTTATATTTAGCCTTAAAGGGTCTGCCATTGCGCGAACAACCAATCCAATAGCAAATATGAGTGGTACACTCGGGACCGCCGACATGTTCCACCGTTAAATGTGTAACAATTTCATGCATTGAATGAAAGATTTTATTACACGTCTTACGATTGTTGGGACCGCCGGGTTGATCTGGATCTATCCATAGACATTGCATTTCTTGTTTAATTGCCGAAGCGGTCGCAGCTGGTTGATGACGCATATAGCGTAGAAAAGCCCCAGCACCGGCGGGATGCATACCCATATGTTGAGCATGATGGGCAGCATGTACCGACGGAAAGTTCGTATGATGTTGCGCATGAGCATAAGGATGTGTAGCATAATCCGCCATACCCATACGCATTTGATGGGAATGATGATGATGATGGGCCGCTGCCGCATGGTGATGTGTATGAAAGGGATGTTGACCAAACGAAGAGGTTAAATCAGGATGTTGGGCATGAGAGGCGGGAAAGGTAGGAAATAACATGGAATCAGCGGCAGATTGACCCACGGATTGAGCTGTTGTAGAGGCAGACATATAATCCTGATCTGTTCTACGTCCCAAGAGAAAATCTCGAGAAGAATATGTACCCAATTGGGTATTAAAGGGAGCATAGCCCGAATTTTGATAGGCAGAGGAAGGAGAAGACATATCCGATGATATACCCGATGACATGGCCGATGACATTAAACCGTTAGTATCCAATTGTTGTTGGGTTTGTTGTTGTTGCTGTTGGGCTTCATCTTGAGCAGACTGTTGTTGTTGCTGCTGTTGCTGTTGGTGTAATTGTTGCTGTTGGGCTGTCGCTAAATCTGTTTGATGATTGGTATTATTGGGGGACATTCGTATACCATAATTAGCCAAATGATGTTGACTAGTGGTGGTAGGATCAATAAAAGCGTTCATCATCATTTTGAAACAAAATTTGATTTAGACACTTTCTTAAGTTTTTTTTCTTTTTTTTTAACAAATTTAAAGTATTTTTTTAATAATTCTCTAATATTTTTAAATTATTTTAAATAATTCACTTATTTTTTTTAAACTTTTTTTAAAAAATTTCCATAATTTTTTTTAATTTTCAATTCATTTTTAATTATAATTTTTTTTTTAATTTTCACTTTTTTTAAAAAAATATTTCAATCACTTTTTTTCGTTTTTAAAAACGTTATTAATCCGTCAAATTTTTTGTAGGTTATAAACCGTTATTTTGTTTTTAAATTAAGAAAATATTTAATAAATATTACAATTCGTTCGTTTATTCCGTAAATATCGCGTTGGATTTTTTTTAGAACCAGCATGCATTTATATTTTTGGGTAAGCAATAGTATTCGTTCGACTAAACTTAACGTTACAAGAAGCGCAGCAGGACTGAACTGACTCCTGAAATATTTTACTCAACAAAGATGTGAACACAGTCGAATATTGTTTAACGACCCCTGGGTGTGGAAAACACTCGGGTGGTTTTCTTTATGCTTGCTGTTAATGAAAAGATGACGACAACAACCATGCACACACACATACAATATAAACGAAAAGCGAGTAAAGAAAAACGAAAAAAAAAAACGCGAAAACAACAAATACACAACGCACGACGGTGGTTTGTTAAACTATATGTGTGCGACGGTGTACAGCGGGTTATCGTATGCCACATACCGAGGTGTTGCAGCATGTTAACTCAAAATAATACACATTCCTCTTAAACAGGCTAAAAGCCCACTGGAATATAAGTGAGAAAGAGAAGACACGAAAATAAATCCAATAAACCAGTTTTCCGTTAAACAGCAAAACATAAGAGTAAAAAGTATAAATGCATATACAACAAATAGTATAAAGTTAATTCCGAGGTGAATTTCTCTTTCCGAGGTGAATTTTCTAAGTTAAAGCAAATAAAAAGAGATGGTTATATACAAAAACAACTAAATAAATGGCTGCTTGCCAAACATGCCAACTAAAAGTTAAAAAGAGAGCACTACAACCTAAACACTAAAATCCAATTAGATTAAAGGTGAATTTCAAATAATCTTCTATACACCATATGTTAGAGAGAGCAAAACATATAAAATTTCCCCTCTTTGTTTTTTATTTTTCAATTCAAATATGAAGTTTTTCTTCTTACCAATTTGTTGTTTTAACAATGGTGGTTTTTATTAAATTATGATAAAAACTCATTTAGAAAAACCGGTTTAATGGTGTTAAAGCTTAACAAAAAAATAACAACACCCACATAAAACAACAACAATGGAAGCTATTATTTGCTAATAGTTTCTCCCCAATTCCCCTTTTAGGTAACAACAAAATGAGGCGTGTTTACGCATGTCATTTTTAAATTTGTTACAAAACAAAAAAATCAATTCACTTTATCTTATTGGTGGAAAATATTTATTGTTATTTATCAAAAAAAAAACAAAAAAAACTATTATCGTTTATACAAACATTAAAATCTATAATTAATAATCATTAATATTAATGAAATTGTGTTTATAATAAATAAATTTTAGTTAAACATTAAATGAATTTCGTTAAAAAAGAATTTTTTTTGTAGTTATAATAATTTTTATAACAATTTGTTTGTGTATTTTTAAAAGATCTGTTTACTGTTTAAATAATATTTTAAAAAATAACATTATTTTAGTATTAAATAAACATTATTAGTATTATTTATTCATTTGGATACGCTTTTAAGCGTTTTTATTCTATGAGACGAAAATTATTCACAAAAACCATATATTTGCGAATGACTTATTTTTCTGGAGAAAATATGAGTTTTCTAAAAAGCATCATAAAAGCCACAAAACTTTGAAGAAAATTATTCAGAATTGACTCAGAAAAAATGTAAATGAAATTTTATATGTAGATCGAGTTCAATTAAAAAAAAGCTTAAAATAATAATTAATTTTTGAGCGTTTAGAATTTTTTAATTACACTCAAAAAAATAAGTTAGTAGAAAAATTAGTAAAACATCAGGTATACTATTTTTCAGCAAATTTTATGCTAAAATTATGTTTTAAACTAAAATTTAGTTATACATATTCAGCACTTAACTGTTTTGAACTAATATTTCACTAATATTTTACTGATGTTTTACTAATTTATTTTGCAAAAAAAAATTGTGTTGATTAGCACATCAATAGTGTGAACGCCAACCAGACTGAAGGATTTACTAAGAATGAATTAGATGTCGCGGCATTTCACGATGTAGTAGTGACGAGGAAAATTATACTAAAAAGTACAACTCTAGTAAGACATAATATAAAAAAATCAACCATGGAAGATTTTTGTATCTGTTTTTCATACATAAAACAAAATTGTGGATTAAAACAACTTAAATTTTGCGTAGTCAAATAAATAAAAGATAAAATAAAATATTTAAATTTAATAAAGTTTATATAATCTTGTGCGGTCAAATTGCAAACAAATATGCAATAGGTAGACAGACTAAAGCGAAAGACAAAGGCATACATCTTAGGTAGATTTTTTTGTTTCCTTTTCCTTATAGCAAAAAATGGTTGTATATGTTATATTTTGTTATTTTTTCGTTTCGTTTTTATAATTCTCTGCGGCATTTGCGTTCCTTTAAAAGATAGCATCATTTAGACAATAATTGATGTAAGTAGTTCAAAGATTTCGTTATGTTATATATAATTATTTCTATTGTTTTTAGATAATACATTAATTCATATCGTCAATTTGGGAGTATGAACATTTTTATATAATTTGTAACGTTTTGTAAATTATTTTAAAAAGAATCACAAAAATATGTTTTATGATTTTCAGCAAATCAATTAACTAAAGTATAATTTTTCTACAAATTTTTTGAGTTTTTTTCAGTCTACTAATATTCAGCAAAAATTTTATTAATTTTTAGCAAGGGGTTTTTTTTTAATTTCTAATCTACTAAGTGTTAGCAAAACTTTTGCTGAATCTACTAATTTTGTTGCTAAAAATCAGCTCGCTGATTTTCAGCAAAAGATTTTGCTGACATTAGCATTTTTTTTGCAAGCACCCTGCTGACTAAAATTTTGCTGACTCAGCAAAATTTTTTGCTGACTTTACTAACTTTTTAAAAAATATTTTAATGAAAACAGAACAATATTTCGAATTAGCATCTTTCACACAAGAATTTCAAATTTTAATAAAATATGTTAACCCTTAAACCGGGCTAAGCTTTTTTACAATCAAATTTATATTACTTGTTCGGCACGAAAAATAAACAATAATTTCTTCTACCAAAACTTTGTTCGTTGCCTATTTTGGGCGATATGGGCCAAAATAGGTTTAGAGCGAATCTTAAAAACTGATCGATAATAATGAATAACTTCAGCCAAAAATTATTCTTCTTACAAAGATATAACTACAGTCCAAAAATTAAGCTTTTTGAGTTTTATGGCGATTTTAGATTTTAGAAAAACGTGAGATTGAGCGAAAACGCACCTAAACTTCAACACATATTGATTAAACTTATATATTTTCTGCCAAATTTCATAAAAATCTGTAAATACGTTTTCAAGTTAAGCCTGTGTAATTTACAGATATCCTTTTGGAATTCTATAGGTCCTTAGACCGAAGTGAAATCTTTTTTTTTAAAGTTTAATCTTCATTTTTACTTTGTGTTTACACAGACTGGAATCAGCTGATGAATTAAAAATGATGTTGAGAAAATGAGTAAAGTGAAATGTCAAAAATATAGTGATATACAGAAAGGGATAGATATATGCCAAAAATGTTCCATACAATTTATATTGGGTTTTTATTTCTATCTCACTACTCAAATCACTATAATGTAAACAAACCCAGGCTGCTAACTATCACTTTTTCTGAATATGTCATTGGTAACCTGTCTGTGCAGTCTGTGGTGTTTAGTATCAATGGTTTCTAGTAAACATAAATATGATTTTTAAGATTTTAGAAAATTGTGTTCATTTCAAAATATTTATTTTTTGAAATTTTACGAAATTTTAACTTAAACGATTTCTAGCTTCCAAACCGTGCCATGCACACAGAATATTACTTCACAAAATATTTTGTAAATTTAGTTTTGTATGAAAATAGCTTAAATTCTTATTCTAAAAACCTCATTTGGGGCACTTGTGGTCAATTTAAAAAAGCCCGTCTGGAGGCGGTCTTGTCGGTTGGAGGGTGAAGCACATTTCATGCTTATTTTTGAGACTGTTTTCTGGCGGGGAACTGTATTTTTTTTAATAATCTGTTAAAAAAAAAATACAGAAATTTGTATATTTCAGTAAAACTGTATTGAAGTTTTTTGAAATATTCATTCCCACATATAATTGTTTTGATTTACATATATCGGTCATTCCAAAACCAGACCTTGGGTTTTCCGATTTTAATTAAATTTTTTATTCAGAAACTTTATAAAGCCACTTAAATATTGGCGTTTTTAGTTTTTTATGTTTGGAAAAATTCACGGTTTTATGCGCAATTTAGTTGAAAAATGAGAAATATCCTAAAAGTGTGTAAGTCTTATTTTATTTAATATTGATTGGATCATCACAATTTAAATTGCATTGGAATGGTATGGTACTCTACTTTAATACTGCGAATTAGAAGAAGAAAAGAATTGCAGTTTTTACGAAATTTATCTTTAAAATGCATTTTTCTAACGTCTGGACACTCGATTTTAATAAGGATTGCGTATTTGCAAAATATGGAGTTTTCAGCAAATAGTTTCACATTCACTTTTTTTGTCCCGGGGCTAAACTATTTTTAATGATTTTTTTTAAAAAAAAGCTTTTAGCAATTTTACGTAGAAAAACAGAACTTTGTTATTTTTTTTTATTTTTCAGATTTATTAAGGTTAAATTTAAAAATGTAATTTTAAGAAGCCCTTTAAACGACTGTGTTTTAAAAACTATACATTTAATTTTGTGGAGTTCTCTGTAGGTGAAAGATAAAAGAATCTACTGAAATATTTTGTTTTAAAAATTAAAAATTATTGACCCTTTGCAGCACACTGCCATTGAATAGCAGATTTTATAGAAAAAAACATAATGTTGAAAGGGTCAAAAATTTAATTTTAAAAACTTAATATTTAAGGATATTCGTTTATCCTTCATGTAGAGAAGAAATCGTTAAAATTAAATGTATATTTTTCAAAAGACAGACATTTAACAAATTGTAGTTTTTTTATGGAAACATGATGCACACTTTTTTTCAATTAATCGTTACTTATAGAAAAACCCCGAGATTAAAAAACACGAAAGTGTTGTTTTTTATTAACAACTCCAAAAAAGAAATTGCATAAAAATACAATTCTTTAAAAAAAAAAAACTAAGTCGCCCAGAAACCTGTGGGTTTTTCGAAATTTTGAAAAACTAAAAACGCAATTCTTTAAGTGGTTCCATAGAGTTTCTAAATACAAAATTTAATTGAAATCGTAAAACCGAATGTAAAAAAATTCCCTTTTTTGCCGGTCTTCGGTGGAACGGCCGATATGTATTCAAAAACTAGCACAAAAACTAAAAATTCTAAATGTTAAATTCGATTCTGTATTTATAATTTTAAAATTTAAAATCGCGAACAAGATACCTCACTCAAAGTCTCCAAAATTGTTAAATATTTATCCAGAAGTATACAACACGTTAAGTTTAAGAATTTTACCATAGATTTATATTCAAAGACTCTTAAAAGATTTGAGTATTCAGGAATTACTATTTAAAAAAATATATATATGATAATGACTTCGCTATGATCTTGCCCATAAAATCGCTATTTATAAATTCCGCACAATTTGGGCACGTTTTTTTTTTTTAAATATAAGATCCTAATATATATATATATTTGCATTTCTATAAATTGTTGATAACGAGCGGTGCACCATGGTGCAACTCTTCGGCAAAAGGTTAATGCAAAAATTTGGTTTTTTCTACTTCAATGTCCCAAATTTTTGCGTAAATCTGGCCCTCTGTGGAACAGTTTAAAACACACTACTACCCAGCGAAAAAAGAGTGGAAAAAGATGTAGTAAAATCATCACATATACGGATTCAGATGTAGTGCAAATTGAGGTGAAACACGCATGATTTAACATGGGGTTGTCATAGGACGGAGGTAATGCAAATTCCTCAAACTTCACTTTATTAAAAGTACTATGTGTAAGGTTATGATAGATTGTATTTTTGGGTGTCCTTTTTCATAGAACTTAATTTGTTATTTTTAATTAGTGATTCAGGTGTGATGCCAAGTCACATCTTATTTACCGAGTGATAATATGGATTTGTAGGAGTGCTTAACCGGTTATAATTAAAAAAACGTTTAAACAGCTTTCCAGCTTTAAAAACAAAGTGAAATAATAGTTTTTCGTTCAACTGAAAAGGAAGAAAACTATTGTTTAGTCTGATATTTTGTAATCATTGTTTTTCAAATTTAAAGGTCAGAAAACACAAATTCAAAGCGACATCTAGGTTAAAGAAAATAGTTGTTAAAAGACACAAACTCCCGGTTCCATTCGAGTATGTCAAATACCGAATTGTAACCGAACATTCGTGACATTTCTACTAGTTAGCCTTGTATATGATGACATTATATGCCAAGTTTAGGAACTGATCTAAAAGGCCAGCATTAGATCAGAAGTAGCAGCTACTTTGTGTGTAATGAAAATGTTGTTTCTGTTGAACTACTTTGCATTATTTTTGCTGGGTAGCAATATAAAAATGTGATTTATTTAAGTTTATCTGTCTAAAAAATTAATTTTTTAAATTAATTTTAACCAGGGATGGTAGGCAATACCGCTAAAATTCCGCTATCGATTCAAAACCATTTCAAAAGACTACCATTATCCTTAAAATACTGTTACCGAAATAATTGAAATACCGTTATTCTTAAAATACCGTTACCGATATAACTTAAATATTAATATTTTACTTCTAAATTTTAAAAAATTAAAACCAGAAGTCTATTTTTCAATCTTTTATCACAAAATATGATGTGAGCAAAATTATTCAAGTTCAAGATTATTTGTTTTTTGTTAAACAAAAAACAGTGCAATTTATATTTATTGATTAAAAAATAATTCCATCCGCTAATATAAAGCAGTCTTTATCTACTGACAGGTCCCTACATGTTTCATTTCGCGTCACCGAAAATCTTCAGTGAACCAATGTAGAAGGGGTAGAAGATTTACCCAAATATTACTATTTACTGAAAGAGCTAAAATGACGTTATCTCCAAAATACCATACCGATATAATTGAAATTGGTATATCCTTAAAATACCGTTGCCGAAATAATCTGACAAAATCTGAAACGTAAAATCGATGTAAATAGATATATTTATCCAAAGTTTGATCATAAACTAGAGAGTCATTGCGGGCAGAACGGGGCTAAAACTATCGATGTGCATTGACATTACCTGAATAACTAAAATGACGTTACCCTTAAAGTACCGTTACCGAAATAATTAATATACCGTTAATGCTAAAAACCTTAACCGAAATAACTAAAATAGCGTTACCCCTAAAATGCCTTTACCGAAAAAAAATAAAATAAATTAGCGTTACCCTTAACGATACTCGCATCGAATCGGTTACCAGCCATGATTTAAATCTGAAGAAATCAATTATTTTAAATAAAGAATGTGTTGTGTATTTTGAAAATTACAAATTATGCAAAAAATTACAATTTTTAAATTTTCGAGAAAAAAAATTACACTGGTTCTCTGAAGATTTTCGGTGACGCGAAATGAAACATGTAAGGACCTGTCAGTAGATAAAGTCTGCTTTAAATTAGCGGATGGAAAACTTTTTTAATTAATATATAAACATTGCACTGTTTTTTGTTTAACAAAAAACAAATGATCTTGAACTTGAATAATTTTGCTCACATCATAACTTATGATAAAAGATCGAAAAATAAACTTTTGGTTTCAATTTTTTAAAATTTATTGGATTGATGTATGTTTAAACAATTTCGAAGAGGCAAAACTTTGAAGGGACCATTCCAAAAAGGCATCGAAAATTTGTTTTTATTGCATAAGTGTGAAAGAGTATAACCACGTGAATCTAATCATTTTTGAATCCGAGAAACCCGATAACAACTTTCGAATATAAAACGCTTGAAAATTGCATATTTTTGAGTTTTTTAATTTTTAAATTTTGAAAAAATAAAAATGCAGATGTTTTATGGGCACCATGTATGTATATTAGGGTGGGGCGATTTGAACATCTTAATGGGCGCTTCGCGTTTCTGATTCTTGGCATTGTACTGAGCAAAAAAGTCCACTAGACCATACGTCTACGGTGAAAATCGAGCTTCCAGATTTTGACTTTTTAGCCGTATTTTGTGAAAGTGACAATAAGTGGGATGGACATATCTTAGGAAGTAGGAGGAGCTTATCCAAGATTATGGTATCAATCTCTTCTTAGGAAGATTCTCTAGCAGATTAATGCATCAATCATATTTGTGGGTGGGGTTTAAGGGGTTAATTTTTAATTTCAAAATAGGGCTTTTTTTGCCGTAAAGTCAAAATCTGGAATCTCAATTTTCACCGTAGACGTATGGTCTAGTGGACTTTTTTGCTCAGTACAATCCCAAGAATCAGAAACGCGAAGCACCCATTAAGATTTTTTTCCTTCCATACTAATCGCCCCACCCTAATGTATATATACATATATGTACATTAGGGTGATAACTTTTTTGGACAACATTATCCCCAGGGGTTTTCTAATGGCAAATATTGTATTAATGATAAAAAAAACTATTTCAGTTCAATTTGGTAAAAAAAACCTTGCGCACCGACAGCGATTTCTAAAATGCCTTTAATATATTTATTTTAAATTTTTTTAATAACAATTTTTTTTAAATATGGTTTATACATATGTAAGTAAGCAAATTTGGAAGAAAACTATTCCATTGACTCGAAAACGGACTTTACTATTGATATCAGCATGCCTTAATTATATAGATGTGATGGTCAGACGTTGAGGCATCAAAAAAAGTTTTTTTTTTAACTTTGTTTGATTCAAAACTTTAACGCGTTTGGTGCGGAACCTTTTTTAACGATAGCGAAAAACTAAAAACGCAGTTCTTAATATTTGTCCATGCCCTACACGATTTTGTCTGGGGAGATTTGATATTTGCAAAAAATGCAAAAAGTTATTGCCCTAATGTACATATGTGTACAAAAAATTAATCAAATTTAAAAACCCTCGTCCATGATAAAAAAAGGGCCTAATCATTAATATTTTTGATAACCATCATCGTCGTCAACAAAAATCTAAAAAATGTTTTCTCTGTTTAAAATTAGCTAATCAGTTGTACATAATTTTTAAAAAATATGTAAAATTTTATTCTGGTATCTATCAGCGAATCTATAACGTTTCCTAAATGAGTTAAATTAAAACGAAACAATTTCTTAACAAAATGCATACGCAAACAGAACTATTTATTTTTAGTGTATATAACGTGTCATTTCACATTTTAATCTTTATTCTACAGATTCTGTGGATTCTGGTAGTTTTTACGTAAGGACCTCTTTTAACAAACTTTTAGCAGTTTTTCTGTTATTTGTACTAATTTATCTCTATGAGTGTATAAAAGCCTGACCTAAACATTTGATTAGTGCAACTTTTTATCTTAACATAAATCTAGCATTGTACTTCATTAATTTTCCATCATTTTCCATTATTATCCACAAAAGAATATTTTTTTTCTACTTTTCACCGCCATCTTGCTTTGATCATTTAACAAAATAGAGCTGTCATTTGTTTGACAGTTATTGGCCTCTGTTTAATAAAAAGTTGCGGTTGGTCTTGTTATTTTGTGTCTGTTTGTTTGCCATTTACGAATTAAATGTGCAATTTGTTTTTTTTTTTTTTTTGTAATTTTAATTTTCCATCAATTGCGGGTTTCCATTTTAAGTTTTCTGCAAAAATGTACAAATGTTTATTTTAAAAATAAAAATTAGCAACAGTTATTGACACATTGTTGCAATTCTAATGACATGAGTTTCTTAACGCATAGAAAAAACTGCATGCGTGAGAAAGCTAAATAGGAAAATGTGATGGAAAAATATTTTACCTACAGAGATGATAGACAATGCGATTCGAAATGGGTATACAAATTTGTATAATCTGGTCTACAGATCGGAAGGGATCAGAAAAGAATGAAATACTTTTGAATAATCTAAAGAATGATTTTGAAACTTTGGTGTAATTGCATTATCAAAACATAACCTCACTAAAAAAAATAAATCGAGTTTCAATTAAAATATTTGTTCATTTAAAAGAATTCGGTCCTATTAAGGACATTTTAGTATCAATTAAAATAATTTGTAACTATTTGATTGATTTTAGTTTTAATTAAAATTTCAATTATATCTATTAAAATTTCAATTGAATATTGTTTTTCATTTCAAGCAAACTTTTAGTAGATACTATTAATTAATTAAAATTTGCAGGAAAAACCCCAAAAATTTGGGAAAAAATTCTTTTGTAATTTCTGTTTTTAAAAAATGGTTTAAAAGTTGAAAATTACGAATATCGCCACAAAATTAGTATTTGCTTATTTCTGTTATTTTTGTTTTCGCGATAAAAAAAAAATTGTATGCATAAATTTGAAAAATGTTATTTATAAAATTTACAAATTGAGTAAAATTTCTTTTCAGAAAACATCAAAAAAATAATTCTTAAAAATATGCATTTTTATGCGATTTTCAAAAAATATGCATTTATGGCAAATTATGCAACAAAAAATTACAAAATATGCATTAAAATAGGCAACAAATTAAAATTATGCATTAACAAATGGACATTTTCCATATTGCTACAAATTTGTTGATTCGCAAAGACATTTGGTTAACATTGCTCTCCAGCTAATAACAAAAAATATGTATTTACACAAAGTTCTGCACCCTAGTTACATATATATGTATATTTAAAAATACATCCACTCAGGGAACTTTTGATTTAAAAATATGTAGTTGTTCGGATTGTAATACAGTTTCTTTATTTGTAATGTAGTTCATTTAAAAAAACAAACCACATCAAATGACTGTTTTATGATTTTACATTAATTTTTTACAGTAGTTTTTTGTTATTTAAAAAAATAAATGTTTGTTTATTTTTTACTACCATGTGATTCATTTTTACTACAATTGTTAGTCATTTTATGAACATTAAAAAACAAATGACAATGTTAGTTGAATTAAATGAAATGTAAGTCGTCCTTACATTTCATTTAATTCAACTACATTTGCAGTGGTCTTTAGCAACATAATATTCTAAGTGTGTAGTTGTTTGGGTTGTAATGTAGTTTCTTTACTTGTAATGTCATTTGTAGAACCAACTACATTTTTTTACTAACCTTGTAGTTCATTTAAAAAAACAAACCACATCAAATGACTGTTTTATGATTTTACATTAATTTTTAACATTCGTTTTTTTGTTATTTACAAAAATAAAAAAAATAAATATTTTTGTTAATTTTTACTAACATATGTTAACCACACATAGTTTTACTACAATTGTGGTTAATTTTTTGAACATTAAACAACAAATGACAATGTTAGTTGAATTTACTGAAATGTAAGTTGTCCATTTTTTAAGTAAAATTTTATTTGTTTTTAACTACATTTGCAGTGGTCTTTACCTACATTGTAATCTAAGTGTATTTATAAACCACTAAAAACTGTTTCCATAATCCCAGTTTGCATATCAAATTTAGAGAACACATAAGAGGGCTTGAACAGGTTGAATCCTCTTTAATCTATTTTCTCGTTGTTAAAAGTTATTTTTTTTTTTGTTACGTTCTTAATAAAATTTAAAAAAATATTTTAAGTGCATATTTTTTTAATTTTAAGTGCAAGTTTTAAGATAGGCGCCTAAAACACAATTTTTAGTGCGTGAAGTTTCTGTCCCTGATGAAGAGATAAAAAAGCTCAACGTATATATAAAATAGGATGTAACGATATATGATGAAATATAGCGCTGTATTGAAAATGTTCGTAAAAATAAATATCAAATGTAAATACGAGGGCGGGTCAATAAGTCCGTGACTTTTTGAATGAAATGCAGTTTTTTTTTTGCAAAAAAAAAAATATTTATTTTTCAACATAATCTCCTTTTAGCTCAATACACTTAGGGCAACGTTTCCCCAATTTTTGTATCCCTTCCAAAATATAGGATTTTTCGAGGTCCATAAGATAGGCATTTCTTGGACATATGGAGTCGTTTTTTTTATATTCTCGTTAAATCGGTTCAATAAGTTGGCATAATATTCGCCGTTTATTGTTTTATTCCTTTTGAAGGTAATCGATGTGGATTATCCCGCGTGCATCCCAAAAAACTGTTGCCATCCCCATATTGGCCGCTATTACGTGTATGGTCAACTGAGAGCAAACGCGGCACCCATCATGCAGACAGCTTTCTTAAACCCAACTGATAATTTAAAATCGAAACCACACTGCCATATGAAATGCCTATGGCATCAACAATCTCAAGCTTTTTTACTCTTCGATCGGCCAGCACTATATCGTGGATTTTTTCGACATTTCGGACGAAAGTCTGTAAACCACTTTTTTTTACCATTGATACCGATGGTACAGAGTCCCCATAGTATTTATCAAGCTTGTCCTTAGTTTGATTGACGGTTTTTTTTTCGCAAAAAATAATGTTTAATGATCACTCGAAATTCACTTTTTTTCTATTTTTAAAAAATCCACGAGGTTGTATGTTTTGAACAGCTGTTAAACTCAAAGTAAATGATGGAACTTGCTCGAAATTTGACAGTAGTCTATTAAAAGGTCTTACTTGATGGGAGCAGTATATATCGTTAAACTATACTAAAAATTTTGTGTGCACGAACTTAATTATCAATTAAACATTTAATACACAGAGAGAATTTCTTGGGCGAGTTTTAATGAAATTTTTTCTCTAAATTAATGAAGTAGTCTTACAATACGAATGAAAAATTTATGAAAATTTATGAAAAAGCTTCATCGTTTTATGAAGCTTTTTCTTTAGTCTTATGAAAATTGTAATTAATAAAATTAAATTTTTCATTAAGTTTTATAAAAAACCACATTAATTTAATGAGAAGTTACAATGGACGAATTCCAGATCTAATCTTCATAGATCTAATGCAATAGTTCATTGATATCATCAAGTTTATTCTGTGTAGATATTATTAAACTTTTAATTGAGTTTAAGTGAGTTTAAAATCAAACCAAAAAGTTTAATTCAAATTTGATTGATAATATTTTGTCTGTGCTTCCATGGTTTTTAAAATGTTTTAAATGTGGCAGTCGTTTCTTTTTTGGATTCATTATTTTCAAATTTACAAATTTTGAAGTCATTTTCAATTAAAAACGGATTTATGTAACAAAACAGTATGATACTAATCAATAGAAAATTGTTAACACCTCCAACGCCCAAAAAATGGCTTGAACTCATGTTCATTGCTTACATACGCGAACAATATTACATGATTTGTTAAATGAAAACATTTACAATGAGGGTTTGTTGCCTGGAAACCTTTCCTTAACTAAATATTGAAAAAAAAAATCAAAATACAAACAGATGTTAAAAACTAATGAGAATCAAAAAAATCAGAAAATAGAGATTAAGTTACTTTTACATTATTAACGTTTGTCCATAACAATGGTAGAATATGGTAACAAATGGCAGTAAATCTAAAAAGACATTTATTCTCACATTAAACCGAATATTTTTATGTTACACATCGTAAAAAGAAACAAACAAACATGACAACACAACACAAATACAATAATAATTTACGATTTCATATTTTGCTAACGATAAAGAATTTGGAGGTGCTAAAATGTTAGCTTGAGTGCCTAAAGAAAATGTTTACTTAACTCATAGATCCGCTAGACAGTTTTTAACCGGACTTTGCATACGTACACTTAGGGAAATATTAAGTAGAAATGACTAAAAAGTAAAATTAAAATAACTACAAATGTGATTAAAAAGACGAAGACTGTGTTTGTCGTAATATTCACTAAAAATGTAGTAATTTTTAAATACATATTTATTAAAAAAACAACTACAAATGTAGTAAAAACAACCGTTGAGAGCGGTTAAATTAACTAATGCACAATTAATAGCAGAATTGTAAAAAAATTACGAATGTAATAAAAATAATTAACGGAAATCTACTACACACAAAAAAATATTTCTTAAATTCCGCCAAGTAAACATTTTGTTGAATAAAAAAAACATAATCAATTACTTTTTTAATTGACTCAATTACTTTTTTAATTGACTCAATTAAAAAGTAATCAATATTTTAAATAATATTGATTACTTTAAATAAACAAAAATATTGATTACTTTTTAATTGAATCAATTAAAAAGTAATTGATTATTTTTTTTTTATTAAACAAAATGTGTACTTGGCGCAATTTTTTTTTCTGTGTACACATGCAGTAAAAATAACAATAAAGAATGCACACTAGGGTTAGAACATTTGTTTTTATATTTGAAAATATTAAATTTTACTGGGGTAAAGTGTTTGTAACCGTCATATAATGAAAATCGTAATTAATTTTATTACAATTATTTTTCTGAAGATTTTTTTAGTTAGATTTTTACAGGAAGAAGAAGAAAAAGTGCCAGTCAAATTTCAACTTAATTAGTTGAACTGGCAACTGTGGTAATAATTAACAACTAAACATAGCTTTATAGAAAATAAGTTCGCAGTAAATTTCGTCATACTCAAACTAAGTCACGGTATGTTTTTAACTTAACTAGTTGAGTTAAATAGATGATGTTTACAATTTAACACTTTAAGGCACGAAGAATGTTGATGAAGGCCGTTGCGGGCTAGAAAGTTAACTCCATTCATGCAGGTGTCAAATAACTTTTTTCTAATTGTTTTTTTCTGTTAATTAAAGTAAATTATCACAAATAAAATTATAATTTTTCTGTTAATATGGAAAAATATTCATGATCTTTAACCGAACTAACCAACAACTCACGAAAATATTTATATTTAAAAATTTAATGGACACTATGGATATGCCAGACTGCCGCAGATTCATCCCCTCCAAGGACTCGTCAGTGGTTAATGTATGTGGCAATTGAACAAAGTATTTTATATTGTTAAAATGCTCTATATGAAAAACTTTTTACTTTGTGTCATAGTGAGTTTCAAACCCAATTTTACTTATCAAAGCCGAAAAGTTTTCAAAAAAGTTATCGCATAAACCTTTTTGATAACACAATTTTTTAGCGTTTTTCTCGATTTGGGCATACAAATTCGCCAGACAACGAGCACATTACGGAAAAAGTAATTTAAAAAATTGTGTGCAGTAACTAACACCACTTTAATAAATACAGCTTTAGAAAGTGCACTTCATGCGTTAGGTTTTTTTTCCAAATGGTCCGAAAAAATATATTATTGCCCATCACGTGGTTATAGGTAGCAATATGCCAAAAAAAAACAACTTTTTCATTTTCAAGCTATTAATCCCGAATGATTTTATATGTTTCGGGGGTAGAGTCAGGTGCCCTACTTGCTTATTAGAATGCCCCTCACTTGTCCTAAAACGGATATTTAGGGTGGCCCTTAAAACTTGGATTTTTTCACTTTTTATGAATTTAACGCATTATTTATGTTAATAGCTACAAAATCAATGTTTTTATGTGTTGAATAGTTAGTTTGGGTAGTAATCTTCCATTTTTGGTTTTTGTTGGAATAATACACTGAAAAAAACAAAGTGGCAACAACAAAACTTGGAAGTAAGAAAATACTACTTCTAACATTTAGCGCGGCACAAATTGGGCTTGCCATGCAACACAGTTGTTAATGACATTAAAATCTAAAATTCTGCCGTGGTGCTTGGCGATCGCATTTTTCGTTTACAAGAAAATTAGGAAAATGTAAAAAAAAGGCGAAAAAAATGAAAAAAATGGGGTTTTTTGACCTTCATTCACTTATAACTTTTGAAGTAGGAATGTTATCTTCAAGCACCACGGCAGAATTTTAGATATTTTAGTCATCAACAACTATGTTGTCTCCCAAGGCATAATATTCAGCCGAATTTGTGCCGTATTACAAACAGTACAGCCTATTTTTGACAAATTTTATTAATTGATTAAAAAAACAGGGTGAATTTTTAAAAAAACGTAAATTTATGCTACTGAAATTAGTTATACATTAGTTATTAAGAACATAGACACTGTTTTCACTTTGGGAAACAAAATTCCTTTCCATGTGATAAGTAAATATACTTATAATTCATTTACTATTGCGATAAAGCGGCAGTAGATATTTTAGCCGTCACCTTTGCGTGCTTATGAATTACACAGCCCCACAAAAATATAAAAAGGTTCTGACCCAGAAACCAGACCCACCAATCCTTATGTATTATGACCTCCTGAATGCGATGCCGCCATAAGAATTGAATTATATCGTTGGGTTTTCATGTAATTTACAAGCAAAGTCCGCAAAGTGAACTTACCTAATTTGTAAATTTGACCATGTTAAAAAGTGTTTGTTTAAATCCATGTTACTTTTAAAATTTTTGACAGATTTTATTAAAACACCTCTTATTTTTTCGTAATAAACCAGACTTGATCTTATATAAAGAAATAAAATTTTAAAAAATTTTAACTAACAATAAGTCAAATTTACAAAGATACCGGGTAGGTTCACTTTGTGGACTGTCCTTGTAAATTACAGAAAAACCCAACAATACAATTCTAGTAAAATAACTAAAATTTTTTTCGCAAAACTAAAAATGTAAACTTTAATGATCAATTTAATAAAATTTACATACATATTTTAATATAAATTTGGTACTATCTCATTATCTTATAGATCTTTTCTTTCTCATTCGGTTATTTTTCATCCGATTTTCAAGTTTTTTTTTGTTGGAAAGGTATTTAATTACCTTTCTAATTGTTGAATTTTGTTAGTGCAAATTATTGCCGCTAGATGGCGTAAAATTCATTTCTTTTAAAAAATGCATCAAAACACCCTGTATTTGCAAATGTATTATGTTCATATGTTCTGCAAAAGTACTCGCCATATGATTTTGTACAAAGTTGCCAAACAACATTTGGTCGAATTCTGGAAATTTAACGGTCAAAATTTTGATTTTCTTTAAGAACCTAAAAATAACGGTAATTTTATAAATAACGGAATTATAAAAAAGTCGCGGAACAAAAGTTGCTTCTGATACCCTAAAAAACCATTTTCAATAATAAAAAAGTTCTTTTTCGCAAAAAGTCGATTTTGGCATATTGCTAGTTATAGGTAAACATTTTGCAAAAATATGTTCATCCTGGTTTTATAATGTTCATTAATAAAAAAGTGAACCACAAGCCAGTTTTAAAAAAATTTCCAAGGCGGATTTTTGCAAACGGTAAGAATTCTATTCACAATTTTAATAAACTTATTGACTCCATAAAAAACTATAATAAATAAAAAAATATACGTGAATAATTAAATTTTCATAATGTTTGTTTTCATATATTTTCTTATTTTTTAGGCAAGTTTTAGTCTTTTGTAAATGGTTTACGCATTAACTATTACATTTAACTATTCTTGTCTATTATGGGCAATTATTCAATATTTTTCACAACAACAAACATATCATAAGTTCTTCCCATCGTCTTAGTGTGTTGAAATTTGGGAAATGTATGTAAAATCATATATCAAAATTTTTGAGAGCACCCTAATGGTCAACCATTAGGAGGTAACAAACTCAATGAGAATATTTTGTTCTCGTATTGGAGCACGACTCAACATTTAAAATATCCAAGATTTAATGCTTCGTGAAATCAAATATGCAAACCAATCAGATGCTCCCCTAAATCTGCAGTGAATTTTAAAATTTTTTAAAGATGGAAATGGTGTAAACTTACATAGTAAGTTATACAGTGGTGATCTCTAAATTAGTCCACCCATCATGTAAATTTCTATGTCATG
The DNA here is from genome assembly GCA_021234595.1 of Delia radicum. Lineage (NCBI taxonomy): Eukaryota > Metazoa > Arthropoda > Insecta > Diptera > Anthomyiidae > Delia > Delia radicum. The sequence continues at coordinate 38,607,782 of CM037851.1, forward strand.
TTATAATGTTTTTTAAAAGAGTTTTTAATGTTTTTATTATATTAATATATTAAAGACAATGTACCAATTACCCAGCAAAAAATAGTGATTACCTAGAAGCAGTTCCGAAAGGCATTATTTTGTGTGTTTACAACATTAATGCTATATTGTATGCATTCTTTACTGCTTGATTGTATGCATTATTCACTGCTTCGAAGAAAACATTTAGGGAAGCTCAACAGAATGCCTTCCCTAATTGCTTCATTGTATACGAGGTGGTTAAGCGCTATTTTGGAAGCATACAAATGTAGTAACTGCCTACCAAATCGAGATTATTTTTTGCTGGGTATACTTCATGACCTGCCGCTCACTTCGCTTGTCAACAATTATTAATTTTGCCCCTTAAATAAAGAATTATATTTTATCAACTTAGAGAACTCCTAACGGGTAAGTGGGGCCAGATTGAGATTTACCACTCTCCACATTTTTGTTGGGGCAACCTCCCTTACAAATTTCCTTCGGACATATTAACTTAAAAATTTACCTGGACAATTATAAGTGCTTAAAACGCTTGAGCAAGCATACTTGCCTGTGGTCGTCATAGGGTTAAAGTCAATTTAAAAATATTTGGCACTTAATAAAAATTAACTTTCAAAATTAACTTTAACAAAAATTATGTGTGCTGGGTGGGCTAATAAGATGACCACTGCTGTATATCATACTCTTTTTGCAACACAACTAACAAAACCTGAGAAAAATAAACACAATTGTATAAATTTAGAGCCAGAGGTCATATATAAATATTTTTTTAATGTTGCATGAGTAGAAACAGACCAGACCAACCGGATCACAAATAATAATAATAAGTCATATTGGTTGGAAACAGAGCAGCAAAGAATGAATTCTTTTTCTGAAAATTGACTAAAACTTTTTATAATTTTTTGTGTTTTAGAATCAGAAAGTTTTTAATTGGCGTCGTTTTGGAGAAACTGTTCTGTGAATATTGTGTATCGCTAATATTCGATTAAAATTCAAACATTTGTTTTAATGCCACTACGTATTATTGAAAAAAATATAAATAATATTACGTTTACCTACAGTGGCATTAGAACAAATATTTAAATTTTAATTACATTTTTGCGATACATAATATTCAACGAATATTTTCTCTGAAAGAAACCCGACTCATACGCTGAAACTCTCTTAGCCGGTAGAAAATCATATAAACATTTTTAAGGAAAAAAATATGTTTTGCTCAAAATACGTAATTGGTTTTTATAGATAAATTTTCTAAATTTAAAATTTTATATAAACGAATGTATTCTTTTATATCTCTGATATTAATTGAGTGTTCTTAGTTTGAATGTTTGTTTAGTTTATCTTAAATATTCAGTTATAGTTCCTTACAATTTTTGTGGCATTCGTTCTTAAATGTTGACAAAATGCCATTTACCATGCAAAATATGAATCTGTTTAAAATTCACACCATAATCTGTAAATAAAAATTTTAAACGCCCAATACACTCAAAAAATATATAGAATTTGAAATAAACATAAAAATGTTAAGTTCTTAAGTAGGTAAATGACCTGAAGGCAATTTTTAAATTATGGCATTTTACAGTGGAGCTTTATGGCTTATGTTTTGAAAATAAAATTGAATTTTAAATTTCAGTTGTGGATTTTTATTTCCACTCTTGTATAATTACATGTAAAAAACTTGATAAAATCATAGAAAAATAAATGGTGGATGTATAAACCAATGCCATGCCTATGATAATACCCATAAAAACTGGATCTTTTAATTGTTCCAAATCTATAGCCAGCAGTTTTTCAGATTATTGCAAAGAATATGAGTTATTTTTTACGATTTTTGCAAAGAATAGCAAATCTAAAAAACTGTGTATCCAATGGAAAAAAGTTTAAATATACTCAAATACAACTTGATATCATTATATATGCTTATATGAGTGACAATATATTACGATATATCTTCATATCTTATACTTAGTTCATGAACATTTTTTTAAATGGCGTAATATATCAGTGTATCGTTTTAGCATATCTTGTATATCTGATCCTATGAAATATATACAAGTAGATCTCCATATATATGATCATATGTAAGTGTATATGGTACAATTAATCGAAAATAATTCCATCACTTTTATATACAATAATATGTGGCAAAACATAATATTATATATAAATATATATGTGACCTTCTCCGAGAAAAGGGACCTAGTGTGTGAAAATGAAGTTTTGAGAAAAACGCATTTAAAGTTTCATAACGCATTATCACTGTGAACACACCTTCAGTTGGGAGATGCGATTTGGTATGGTTAGTTATGACTGGGTGCCGACTTTGGTGACGTCATGCCTATGGGGTGACGTATTTTTTCGATTTTAGTGTGACAATACCTTTGCTATTGATGCTGCTCTGTTTGTTAAAAATAATAAGCTATCTGTTCGCTCTCAGCAAAGGGTTAATATGCGTATACTTATCGTTAGATCGCAAATGGTATTTGTATGAGAATGTCAGGGTCTTATGCACTGATTCACAGAAACGGGATTTTGTAGCTCCTAAACCGAGTGAACCCAAAGCGAAAAAAAATCGAAAAATAAATCTGAACCTGCCAGCAAGAAAAAAATAATCGAAGCACCGGATCACGAGAAAAAGAAAGCTGAAGTCAAAACGCCGAAAAAAGATAAAACTGAAATTGTCAAACGGAAGAAAATTGAAGTACCAGACCACAAAACACCGAAAAAAAAGTCCAAACTCCAAAAAAATTCGAAGACTGACGAAAAAAAAACAATTTAAAATCAAAAAAAAAGTAAAATTTTCAATTTATAACGAGCTTTCAACCTCCGTATATTTACAAAAATAAAGCAATTCAAACATATTAGCTAGGTTGATACTAGTATTTCGATCTGGCTAAAGATCTCATCAGAACCCGAAGTTTTAGAAAAGCTAGAGCCTATATAATAGGCAGAACTTTAACAAAAAACCTATTAATAATCAATGTTGCTCCATTCTTGTCTTCTTAGTAATCAACCACGTGGTTAGGTCTTTTCCTAACAAGCATCATGACGTTACTAAATTTTGAAGACCAAAAATGTTCTATTTATATAAAAAATTTTTAGTGTGTACTCTGGCTCAAGTAATATTTTTTACAGTTATATTAGTTTTTTGTTTTTATATACATCGAGATTATTTTTATGTTATTTTCAATTTATAACGAGCTTTCAACCTCCGTATATTTACAAAAATAAAGCAAATCAAACATATTAGCTAGGTTGATACTAGTATTTCGATCTGGCTAAAGATCTCATCAGAACCCGAAGTTTTAGAAAAGCTAGAGCCTATATAATAGGCAGAACTTTAACAAAAAACCTATTAATAATCAATGTTGCTCCATTCTTGTCTTCTTAGTAATCAACCACGTGGTTAGGTCTTTTCCTAACAAGCATCATGACGTTACTAAATTTTGAAGACCAAAAATGTTCTATTTATATAAAAAATTTTTAGTGTGTACTCTGGCTCAAGTAATATTTTTTACAGTTATATTAGTTTTTTGTTTTTATATACATCGAGATTATTTTTATGTTATTTTTCTCTTACATTTATTAACAATTAGTGTTTTCTATTTGTAATAATAGTAACATTTCAATTATGATCTCAAACCTGACAATTCAAAATGAAATGCAATTTTAAAAGATCAAAAATACATACGAAATTCTCAAACATAACATACAGGTACCATGAAATGTAAAATCGTATAAGAAAGCAATCAACAAACCATTTTAAGGTAATGGGGCATTAGGCTTAAAGAGCCTCATATATGTAAGAAATAATGGCTATTCCTTTGTTTCAATACATCCATAGAAATAAACCTATTGAGGTGGGTTGGATAAGTACATGGCGCTCAGACTATATATTGTCAATTGTACTATCTGTAAAAATAGCAGAAAAAACTATTAAAAATTAGTTAAAAATTACGTTGCAGGAAAAACTGCTAAAATTAGTAGATTCTATTAACAAAACTTAATCAGTTAACTTTACAAAATTTTAATTATATTCGATGTGTATTTTAGTTAATTGAAAATAACAATTTACTCTGCTAAAATTAGCAAACAAAAACTGTAATATAAACACATTTTTTTCTATATTTACCTCAAATTTAGTAGTTCAAGAGATTTATTTTTGCTATTCTTATCTTACTAATATTTAGCAAAAAAAAATCTGCTAATTTAACAGTTTTTGCAGCAACGTAATTATTAACTAATTTTTAGTTTTTTTGGTATATTTATAGGTTTATTTCTATGAGTGTATTTTTTATATTTTATTGTTATTTTGAAATTTTTTTTTCTTTTATTTATAAATATTTTTTTAAAACCCATAAAGTTTTTGTATTTTTGTTTTCATTGTTTATAAATTATCATTTTTTTGCTAAGTTTCATTCATAAGCATTTGTATGCATGTTAACATGTCATGAAAACCTGGCTACAATCTTGCCAGATTTCGTGAAATGGACAATATTTTTAGTTAAGAGCAGGGACATTTTCATCGCTAATAAAACTTCATAATTTTTTTTTGTAAACTTTTAATAGAAATCGATAAGCAAAAATCAGCAAATTTTTTTAACAAATTAATTAGTATATGCAGAAAAAACTAAAATCGAGTTTCAATTAAAATATTTGTCCTATTAAGGAAATTGAAGTATCAATTTAAATAATTTGTAACTATTTATTTGATTTTGTTTTCAATTGAGATTTTAATCATATCTATTAAAAATTTAATTGAATATAGTTTTAAAACTTAAACAAATTTCCAAAAATTGGTAAATATCGAAAAAAATACGTAAAAATTGGAAAAAAAAAATTCATCAAAATAAAAAATAACCAAACTTAAAAAAATATTTTAAATAAAAAAAAAGTGTTGAAAAGTTAAAAAAAAAAACGTCAAAATTTTCAAAAATCGCTAATATTCTTAGGAGTAAATTTCGGAAATTACTACACTCAAATAAAAAAGTTAGTAAAGTCAGCAAAATTTTAGTCAGGAGGGTGCTTGCAAAAAAATTGCTAATGTCAGCAAAATCAGCTCGCTGATTTTCAGCAACAAAATTAGAAGATTCATACTCCCACATTGACGACATGAATTAATGTAATATCTGCAAATATATAGAAATAATTATACATAACATAAACAAAATTATCTTTCAACTACTTACATCAATGGTTGTCTCAATGATGCTATCTTTTAAAGGAATGCTAATGCCGCAAAGAATTATAGAAACGAAACGAAAAAATAACAAAATGTAACATATACAACCCTTTTTTTGCAATAAGAAAAAGGAAACATAAAAATCTACCTATGATATATGCCTTTGTCTTTCGCTTTATTCTGTCTACCTGCTGTATATTTGTTTGCAACTTGACCACTCAATTTGACTACAAATACACATTTAATATTTTTTAAATTTAAATATTTTATTTCGTCTTTTATTTAATTAATAGACAATTACTTTCAGAAGCCGGTAAAAACGCAAAATTTAAGTTGTTTCAATCCACAATTTTGTTTTATGTATGAAAAACAGATACAAAATCTTCCATTGTTGATTTTTTTTATGTGTCTTACTATAGTTGTACTTTTTAGTATAATTTTCCTTGTCACTACTACATCTTGACATCTAATTCATTCTGCGTATAACTTTTAATCTGGTTGTCGTTCACACTATTGATGTGCTAATTAGCAAAATTTTTTTAGCAAAATAAATTAGTAAAAATTAGTAAAATATTTGTAAAACATTAGTTCAAAACAGTTAAGTGCTGACTAAGTATAACTAAAATTTTATTTTAAAACATAATTTTAGCAAAAAATTTGCTGAAAAATAGTATACCTGATTTACAAGATGTTTTACTAACTTTTCTTCTAACTTATTTTTTTGAGTGTACAAGGAAGGTCATGAATGGGAAAATTATCCCATTCATAGCGGCTTGAAGAAACTGCTTAAGCGAGGAACTATAAATTTTTGAACTTCTTTTCAATTAAACATTTAATAATGAAATTTTATTGACAATATTTTTTTTGTGTACTCTGAAACTCGTATATATAAGGCGAGTCCTCAGTTATTTAAAAATTTTAACCTATTTTAACCAATCACTCAGATATTTTTTCTCGTATGTATGGAAACCAATATATTTATGAAATCAAATGAAAAATGTCACTATTCTTGAAAAGTTGATAAAGCCTTTCAAATAGGTCTTAAAAAATTAGTAAAATATTTTGTGAAAATCTTTAAACTTTTGGGTACACTGATAGCGCTAACTAACGGTAAAAATATGAAATCATTGTCAAAACAACGAATACATTCGTAATATTAACAAATTTTCATTTATTTTACGAACATTTTTGTTATTTTGACATTTATTCGTATTTCTATGCATGGATTATTATCAGTGTATTGACTTTTTTTAATTCTCATTTCGATAGTTTAAATTTTCTTCTATACACTCATAGAAATAAACCTGTGCAAATAACAGAAATATCTACTAAATATTAATTCAAAATGACGTTGCAGAAAAAACTGGAAAAATTAGCAGATTTTTCAGCGAAATATTAGTAAGATAGGAACAGAAAAAATAAACTGCATAATTTGAAAAATGTTGTTACTTCCGAATGGAATTTTAGTGAAATAAAAATAACAATTTACCATGCTAAAATCATAAAACTTGTACTAACTATTTGTTGAATGCAAAATTTAGCTTCATTCAAATGACAGTAAACTTTTCTAAAATCAACAGAAATATTTTCTAAAAAATATGTTGACTTCTAATTTCAAAAGTGTTAATTATTGTTCGCATAAAAAACAATTGAAAATTTTAGGTTTTTTGCGATTTTGTTTGGCTACACTCAAAAAATAAGTTAGTAGAAATTTAGTAAAACGACTTCTAAATTACGTATACTATTTTTCAGCAATTTTTTTGCTAAAATTGTGTTTTCAGCTAAGATTTTAGTTATATGTACTTATTCAGCACTTAAATGTTTTGAACTAATGTTTTACTAATATTTTACTAATTTTTTTTGCTAAAAAATTGTGCTGATAAGCACATTAATAGTGTGGACAAAAAACAGATTCAAAGATATGCACAGAACGAGGAAAATGATACTGAAAAGTACAACTCTTGTAAGACATATAAAAAAATCAACCGTGAATATTTTTGTATCTGGTTTTCATACATAAAACAAAATTGTGGATTAAAACAACTTAAATTTTGTGTTGCCAACGGCTTGTGTAAGTAATTGTGTATTAATTACATTACAGAAAAATAAAATATTTAAATTTAAAAAAGATTAAATGTGTATTTGTAAACTAAATGTTTATAGAGATTAACAATATAGTGCGGTCAAATTGCAGACAAATATATGTACAGGTAGATAGACAGACACACATCTTCGGTAATTTTTATGTTCACTTTTTTTATAGCAAACAATTGTTGTCATTTAGACAAATATTGATGTAAGTAGTTGAAAGCTAATTTTGTTTGTGTTATATATAATTGTTTCTATATATTTGCAGATATTACATTAATTCATGTCTTACATGCTGGAGTATAAACATTTGTGTATTTTGTAACGCATTGTAAATTATTTTTAAAAGAATCACAAAAAAAAAATTGGGATTTTCAGCAAATAAATTAACTAAAGTTAATTTTTGTACAAATTATTCGAATTTTTTTCAGTCTACTAATATTCAACTAAAATTTTGTTATCGTTTAGCAATGAATTTTTAATTTTAAATCAACTAAGTGTTAGCAAAACTTAGCTTCTGATTTTCAACACAAGATTTTGCTGAAATTAGCAATATTTTTGCAAGCACCCTCCGGGTTAAAATTTTGCTGGTTTAGCTAAATTTTTTGATAACTTGTTTTTTAGTGCACTAATGTTAGCATATTTTTGCTGATTTTAATAAATTAATTTGTTATTTTCAATTAACAAAAATTTAGCTCAAATAGAAATAAATTTTTGTAGATACAAAAGATTTAGTTCTGCTCTTCATATATTACTAATAATTAGCAAAACAAAATAATAATTTTAACAGGTTTTCCTGCAACACCATTCTGAACTAATTTTTAGTAGTTTTAACAAACAATTGTAGTAGTAACTTTCTTCAATTAAGTAACGTTAAAAGTCAAATTTCGTAAAATTAAAAAAAAAAAATATTTTGAAATGAACACAATTTTTAAAAATATTGAAAACATATTAATGTTGATACTAAATCCCAAGTAATATTGAAGCTTAAATTTTAAAGAAAAGCTCTAACTTTGGTCCAAGGACATACACGATTCCAAAAGGATACCTGTCAAGGACATCACCTAAACTTAAGGACATCAACTTAACTTATAAAATTTGGCCGAAAGATTATATCAGGTAGTATTAGGAAAGCCTTAAAGTTAAAACAATTTACGTTGAAGTTCAGGTGCATTATCTTACTCATCTTATTTTCTTAAGTAAAAGCACAAAAAATGTAATTTTTGGACTGTAGAATAATTTATGCCTAAAATTATTAATTTGTATGGATTTATCTATGAGATTTACTATATAGTGAATCGGAATTATAGCATTGCAAATAAAAACCAAATTCAAACGCCGAAAGACCTTTATCATTGGGCTTCACAAACTTATAAGACATCCATAGAAGTTGCTTATGCAGACGCTGACGAAGATAACAAAACAAAAGAAGAACTATTTTCAAGGTATAAAAATGCTAAAACTATTACAGGAACTCAAAGCTTCCATTCTTTTATACCTTTAGATGAAACTTCACTAAAAGTTAGCAAATATTCCGAAAGTCAACAGTATGAGCTGCGCAAAATTATATATTAAATCTAAAAAAATAAAAATAAAAAAAAACTTACCAAGGGTAAGTCCATATTTTGGGGGTGTCTGAAAAATTTGATAATACGATTCTTGTTCTAATCTATTAGAATTGCAAAAAAATCTGTATAACTTTCAAAGTATAGCTACTTTATTCTTTTTTGTCACACAATGCTATCAAAATATAAGGAAGTTAACAAGAGATAAAATTAAAAAAAAAAAGAAAAAAGGCGTCATTTTAGTTTTTAGATACACTCATAATAATAAATGCTAAAAATACGAAAAAAATGTCAAAATAACAAAGTCTTTTGTAAAATGAACAAATTTTCATTTATTTTACAAAATTTTTGGTTATTTTGACATTTATTTGTATTTTTACGCATGGATTATTATCAGTGTATGTTATATATATTAAATAGACACTTCTAAAAAAAATTTTTTTTTGGAAAAAAACACTTGGCCTTTGAAGTGTTTTCCCATTCTAAAGTTTTTTTTTTGCAAAAAAAAAAATTTCAATGTAATATAAAATTTTTACAGTGTATGTTTTCGAAAGCTAATTTAAATACCTTTTTAATGGTACGAAGATCTTGGAAATCGGTTCGACCATTCCGTAGTAATCGTGAAAGTACATATAATCGTCATTTTTCAAAAACTTCGATACCTTGCCACGCCCACATATTTACAAAAATGCAATTTCTAAATATGAGGTTGTGTTTGTATAGGTAAAATGTAGCTGTATGCAAAATTTCATCAAATTCTGAGAGGGTCGGGTTGAAAATGTGCCTTTTTTTATAGGTTTTGATATGAAATTCATCTATAAACCTATTTAATCCCATATCGCCAAAAATATGCAACGAAAAAAATGTTGGTAGAAGAACATATAATTTATTTTTCGTGCCGAACAAGTGGTACAAATTTCGTTTCAAAAAAGCTTAGCCCGGTTTGAGGGTTAATGCACAAATACTTATATCCAAAATTGCCTATAAACTTTACGGTTAAGCCAAACAAATTTTCCAGAAAATCAATTTAATTAAAAATTAAACTTTACTATTTAACTTGAAATTGTATTTATTTTTAACTTGGGGATTTTTTGGGTTACTTTTTATTTGTAGCGGGCAACGAAAAAAAGATCTGGCATTTTGCAATTTTTTCTGCCTATTTTTTTGGTGGAAGTTTATGTGCGTGTTTTGCGGGCATGTCTTTTGTGTTGTTTAAAGACTTGCAGGCGCTTGCATTTAATAATGAAATATATTATTTAAAATAGAGTTTATAAATAAGCAGGCAAACACAATTTATGTTTTTAATTAAAATTTGTTTTAATTTATGTTTTGCTTAAAAATTATATGTTAATTTATGCCTTTGATTCTGAGAAACGTGTAGTTGCTGAACTAAATTTAAAATCTGTTAAAAAAGCGTAAACTTTTAGAAATTTTAAGCTCCTGAACACATCTGACAGGGAAAATTATAAAAAATTCTGTGGACAAATTCAAATGCAAAATATTTACCCTACATGGTACTCCAATTGATATTAAATCGAAATGGACTGTCATTAATTTTCAAAATTTTTAAAAGTCACTATAATTTTTTCTTAAAAGGTAAATTTTTATCATTCTCAAAAAATTTAAAAAAAAACTTTTGAAATTATTTTTTTTTTTTTGAATAAAAAAAAATCAGCCAGCCTAAATATGTAACAAAAATTTAATTTTGTTAAAAAAAATAAATAACTCGACAACACGCTTAGATGCACAGCAGTGGGCCAATGTAAACATGCACGCCAGGAGGAGCATCATCGACACTAACTTACACAAACAAAATCAACGAAAACAAGAGGAAGATGCACAGCAACAGCAACAGCATCAACTGCAACTGCAACATCATCATATTCGTAGAAGTGGCATCCACCAGGGAAGAAATTGTTTAAAAGTGAGTGACGTTTATAAATGCAACCAGAAGCCAAAAAATATTAAGATTGCTTACAAACTATTTAACATTTAGATAAAATACACGTACACACACAGCACAACTTTGGAATAGACTGACATGCAGTTTTCAAATTCAAATCGAGCTACTGTTGATGGAGAGAATCGAGGAAACTGAAAATAATAATACAGTACTTTTCGTTTACAGTCACATCGCTTATAGTCCATTTAGCGATATAGTCCATTTTTACACTTTTACTGTCATCTAAAATCAAATTGCATACAAAATATTTAGGATATAGTCCATTCACGATATAATCACATTTGGCTTATATGCCACTAAACTCTGGCTACTAAAAGTAAATTTATATGCAAATAATTTAAGTTATAGTCACAATACAGAAAATTTCTAATATAATTGTGAAACCTTGAATTTTTTTCGGCTTAAAATTATTTAAAAATTTAAGAGGCTAAAACGAAAATTGGAACAAGGAAACTGAGCTGAATCGTTTCAAACATCGTTTTTATATTCCAAATTTTCCACCTGTTATAACAATAAATAAATTGCATATAGTAACAGTTTATGATGACTATATCACAATGGCATAATTTGGATACCTGTAGGACCGCGAGACTTACGTAGCCCAACTACGACCTAGGGCGTACAAACTCTCTCCTGAGCAGGAGCAGGAGGGATGTCTCGAGGCTGACGGCTGTTCTGACCGGTCACTGGCTGATTGGTAGGCATGGCATTATACTTGGGATTGTACGCGGTTCGCATTGTCGCAGCTGCGGCATACCGGGCGAGGAGGAGACTGTGGAGCATCTTCTCTGCGATTGTCCGGCGCTGCAGAATATTCGACTCCGGATCTTGGGTGACCATATACTGGACGACCTCTCGGTAATATCACGTGTGGGATTCGGTGATCTCATACGTTATCTTAACCGAACGGGGTGGGTCTAGTACTCCGGATACTAGTTCCTTACGGGTAGTGTGGTCTCTTCAAAACGGAGTCGCTTTTTGACTCTACTTGATGCTCACGAGTAGCGTGAGCTGCCACTTAAACCAACCAACCAACCAATATCACAATTTATTTATAGGCAACAAAATGGCATATAAAAAAACTAGCGATATAGTCACATTAGCGATATAGTCCACAACTTGTGTGCAACTAAGAGATGTGACTATAAGCGAAAAGTACTGTAACAACAACGTGGAAAAAAATTCAAATCAAATAATTGCAAATGTTTATTTATACAAAATAAGGAATTGAAAACACTTGAAATTGACCATTGTTTTTCGATACATTTAAGCATAGTTGGGACTAGTTCATTGAATGGAAAGTTTTAATGACGACTTAATCGGCATTGTTTGATGTAAATGGTAATTGAATTTTTTTAAATGTTATTTCAATTGACAATGCTCAATGCCAATACCTTTAACTGACAATTATAATTGATTGTTATAATTGTTTCTTACACTGGTCCACAAAAAAATGTATTTGCAAATTTAGCTACAAATCCTATATTTGCGTACTTCTAAAGGGTTCGCCATCTAACGTTTTTTTTTCAACTAGTGCTTATTTCGTGAAGGGTAACACTTAGCTCATGTCTGATTTGACAGATAATTAGTTTTATCCTTCCGCTCAACGAATATGGTTGTGTATACGCTTGAACAACGCTGGGAAATATTGCGACATTACTTTGAAAATCATGGTAATGAGCAAGGAGTGGCCGTTACAGTCAATGGCGATCGTTATCGGGCCGTGTTGAACGAATTTTTGTTCACAAAAATTGAAGAGGAGGATATTGGCAACGTTTGGTTTCAACAGGACGGCGCTACGTGCCAACCAGCCGAAGCTACACTCGATGTTTTGCGCCCTGTTTTTGAAGATCGCATTATCAGCCGCAGAGCTGATGTTGTTTGGCCACCTCGGAGCTGCGATTTGACACCGTTGGACTATTATTTGTGGGGTGCCGTCAAAGATAAGTGTTACGCCAACAAGCCAGAGACAATTGACGCTTTAAAGGGCAATATTCGTGAAGCTATTGATGAAATACGTGCAGCTGTATTACAATCGATAATGTGCTTAAAAATTGGACCGATCGTGTAGGCTACTGCATGGCCAGCCGAGGCAGCCATCTGAATGAAATTATTTTCTATTATTAACCGGAAGGATTGTACTTTCAAATAAAAAAAGAAATTTGAGAAAATATTCAGTAGTTTTTTTTTATAGCAAGTTATTTGGCGGACTCTTTATTAAAAATATTCAATATTTTTATCCGCTTGATATTAAGAAAAGCTGATCCAACACGACTAATCAGTTACCAAACACGACTGAAAAAAAATAGCAAACGTGTTTAAAATTAGGACTTAAATTTAAAATTTTTATATATTTTTCCATAACAAAACACTTTTTATAAACAATTACTTGTTCGTCAATGCAATTGGTTTTTTAGGCATTGGTGCCATTTCATTACCATTGGTCTTATCAATGACAATTAAAACAAATTCCATTGGAATGGTTATGAAATTGTTTGGTATTGACAGAAAGTAATGCCATTTAAATTTCAATGCGAATGAAAATTTCCCAAGTATGCATTCAACATTCGCACTCCCAAAGCCTTTTACACACGTAGTGTACTGAGACCCACACGGATGGGTTTTCATATTTTACACATACATATTTTCAATAAAAAAATGCATTTATTCCAACATTTCATTATGGATTAATGAAGAAGAGATGAAATACCGAATAATAACAAAAGCAAGTACCATTAATCCATTCCTGCCTATTTTGTATTTAAATACCCAAAAAGGAGCCAACTTAATATAAAGGGTACGCCAAATAACTTTTTTTTTGAACTCCTGAACCAATTGGACTTTGTATGGCGTCATACCAAGGTCTTTATGCAAAATTCGTCTCAATGATGTCTCCGAAATGTTCAATTGTTGAGAACGACGGTGAATTGATGTTGATGGCGCTTCACGCACACTTTCTGCCACAGCAGCAATATTATCGGGTGTACGCACTGTTTTTGCCTTTTTTTTACCGATGAGGATGCCAGTTTCTTTCACTTTTTTCACAAGATAACGAACATACGGACCATATTCGTTCAGCGGAAGGATAAAACTAATTATCTGTCAAATCAGACATGAGCTAAGTGTTACCATTCACGAAATAAGCACTAGTTGAAAAAAAAAAACGTTAGATGGCGGGCCCTTTAACTAAATCCGTGGAAGAGGTGCATCAATTGACTTCTGTGATTTTTTAAATTCAGATAATTTTTTTTTTTTAATTTTCTTAAATATTTTTAAACTATGTATTTTTTTATTTCAACTGAAAAAACGACAAAAATTAAGGAAAAAATTATCAAAAAAAACGCTAAACTTAAAAAAAAAAACTGACAAGATTTAAAAAAATCACCAACATTCTAATAATTAAAACATTTTTTAATTCAATTAAATTTTTTTTTTAAGAAAATTGTAGAATAAATTAAAATTATTTTATTGATTTAGTTTCAATTATGATTTTAATCATATCTATTAAAAATTTAATTAGAATTGCAAAATTATCAACAAATATACAAAAAAAATCATAAAAATTTGGGTAAAAAAATCGCCAAAGTTAAAAAAAAAAGTTGAAATTAAAAAAAAAAAAAAACCAAAAATAAATCAACATTTAAAAAAACCGCTAAAATTAGAAAAATTTCCTAAATTATCGTCACAATTGAAAAAATCACTAAAATAAAAAAAAAACACCAAAATTGGAATGAATCACAAGAAATAGGAAAAAATCGTTAACATTGAAAAAAAAAAATAACCAAAATTTAACAAATATCAAAAAAATTCTATAAAATCGAAAAAATCCCCTAAACAAAATTTAAAACGTCCATGTGACCATACCTTCTTACTTTCGAAAAAATTTTAAGTTCCCAGTGTAGAAACGGTAAAGTCATGTAATTTTTATTTTGACTACTAACAATAGCACCAGCATACTATATGCCTTACTTTAATACAAATAATAATGACTTACTAATAACTCGTTCATTTTCCCCTTATTTCAATACAACAAATAATAATAATATAATAATTTATATCATTATTTTCAAAATAAAGTAATGATCTAAAAATTTCTGTAAATCTACTTTTATAAAAGTCTATAGACTTATTATTTTCTTAAACTCTAGTAAGTTAGTTATTTTAAAATAATTCATAAAAGTTGGTTATTGATTTTTTTTTTTTAAACAATCGAGTAATGGCTTTTTGAAATTGTAAATGAAATAAAAATTAAAACAGAAATGTGTTGTGGTCCATACGTTGATGAAATATGTGGGTTAATTTGCATTTAATCTCCATATTAAAGTAATGACATTTGTACTGAGAAATGTAAGTACTTGTCAATGCCAAATATGTACTTATTAAACCACTTATATTGTGATGCTTTTCTACACTGCGTTTTGACTATTTTTTAAATTTGGGCGAATTTTTTTAGTCCTGGTAATGTTTTTAATTTTGGCTATTTTTTAAATATTAGCGATTTATTTTGAGTTTATTATGAGATCATATATACTTTAATGTATAATATATATATACCCTGCGGGAAATGAACCAGTCACTCGTATGGTCACGTGACTAGATCTTTGTGTGTATGAACCTGTCCTAGTTTCGGTTCTGTTATATGAAAGTGACCGGTACGTTTAACATGGGCTTGTCCTAGGAGGTGGCAATTGCTACCTTTGGAACACCTTGTGACGTGGCGAATTACTTGATGAAGGTTACCTATCACCGTACCGACTGAAATGAATATGCTACTGGACAAGTTAGAAGTAGGCAGTGTTAAAGTAGGATAATTTTAGGATTTATGTGACATGCAACAGGACCAGTGGAAAAATAATTATCAAGTGACTGGTGTAGGTGTACGTATCGTAGAACTGGAGAACAGCTTTTGATGGAAAACTAGTCACATATTAAGCGCAATGTGTGCTGTTACTGAGGTAGTTTGAATGGATTAGATTTGTGAAGTACCACTGTACTGGTCTAGGGAGTACTTGTCGCCGGGTATTTTTTATTCACCGTGTGTCATATTATATACGAGTTACTAAATTGTCCGTCCAGAACCAGTCACCAAACTACCCCAAAACAGTGTTCACAAAACCTTCAAAAAGGAACAACAAAAATCCATTTTAAAAGAAGTTTATTTCAGTGTTATATCCGATTTGTAGCAGTCAAGGGACTGAATCCTTTGGCACTAATTTGCCATGTTTTCATCAACTGCTAACGGGATTGAACCAGTTCAATGACCAGTAAGAACTTCAACTGCATCGGCCCTAGTAGCTTCAGTACACTATAATGTTATCTTACTTTTTCTCCAGTTACATGATATACCTGATACCAACATGTCAATGTTTTGTCACCATTACTATAGTCACGTAATTGGTCATTTCACACAAATTAGCACTTTTTGGTACACCACAATTTTGGTTTCACCAGTTTCGTGATGTGCCACCAAATCATATATCACAAAATCGTCACTTTGGATCAATCGACCCTTCATTTCCCGCAGGGTATATAAATATATACAATAAAAATAAAAAAAAATCTATCACTTTTATATAAAATTAAACTGTGTAACAAATTTCGGGTGAAAGTAGACCATTAGTAGCTTCTTTAGAAGTGTGGTGTTCAAAATGAGCTAAATCGGTCCAGCGCTTCAAAAGTTATGAGTGAAAATGTAAGGCTGCCTCAAAATTTTTTATACAAATGGTCGAATTTTACTAAATTACGGGACTTGTCCATTTTGTAACCAGACATATAGAGGTGAATAGTGTTGAATATTCACCTCAAGTACTTTTTTCAACAAATTTTTTTTTACGGGATGTTTTTTCTTGTTGCACAGTGTTATCAGAAAAGACAAAAAAAGAAAAATTCAATGTATTTAATTAAAGCAAAAAAATATCTTAAGAAACCAAAAGTAAAAACTTAGAAAAGCTGCACTTAAGACAAAGTTCGAAGTTAAAAGATTAAATAATATTTATGAGTACAAAAATCATTTTAACCCGAGTAAAAATAATAGTATAAAATCTTGATAATGTAATCTAGTTTCGTTATATTTAATATTGTAATATTTAATAATTTTTCGTAAAACATCATATTTAATTGTAGCTTACAATATGTTATATAATTGGAGTGACAGAATTAAATTAATATATGTTATGAAACAGAACAATGTATTGTCCACGTAAAAAAAAATGTTTAGTTGTGGCAAAGTGACGTTTTTGTTTTAAAATCCATAACATCCTACTCAAAATTTTAATATCAACTCGATGATTTTCATTGGAAATGTCTATTAAGATTATCTTAAATGAACATCACAGTTTAAAACTCCATAAGTTTTAGTTTCACATGCAATTTTTTGTATTGTTAAGCATATAAAATTTAAATTTTGCTCTTAATAATCGAAATATAATATCTAGCCCCCCGTATTCAATTTAACAAATTTATTTTCACTGGACTGAATCGTATCAAATAATATCAAACTAAATGTAATATAATCCATTTATATACAATACGATCCACCAATTTCGGATCAAATGCATTTCAATTAGATATAAGGCTATATCAAATTTGATACACGTCTTTGTTGCATCTTATTAATTTTTTTAATCGGAAAGTCAGAAAATCGTAAAAAAGCAATTATAAAAAAGTGAAAAAACATACAAAAAAAAAGTTAATTTGCCTTCTCTGATAATTAAATATAAACATATATGCTAGAAACAAGAAAAAAATCGATTACTTTTACATCTAATTGTGATGACATATCACATATTAGTCAAATTAAAATCACATCTAATTTCAAAATCCTTTGATTTATATTTAAATTTACATTATTATTTGAAATCTAAAACAAAATATTAGTGCGGATATCCAAACAATTTTGAAGGATTTTATTAAGTTATATCAAATTATGTATAACTTGACCAAATTAAATAGACACATTTTTCGGATCAAATCATACCAGATGATATGCCATGAGATAAGGTTATGTATGGCATTTTTCGGATATGAAAGTATATATATTTGACTGTATGCATATGTTTATATATACCCATATCGGAACCCATATTCGTGTTGTGCGTCCTAAGTCATTTTGTAACGATCGAAATGCCGATGAATCAAATTTGTCTGATTTTGTCGAACGGTGTTATTAAAAAAGGCAAAATACTTTTGAACCTTAAATTTGCTAGAAGTTCAGTTTAAATCGTGACATCATTTACAATGCCACTACAGTGAGGCTACAGTGTCCACGACGAAAAAAGTTCCGATACAATCATATATGATTAATGGCATACATACGCTGATCTCATGGGAGTTTTATATAGTCTTATATAGTTTGATCCGAAAAATGGGTGTATCAAATATGATCAAATTATAAATAATTTGATACAATTTTATTTAATAAGTTTTTTAATTAAAAAATAAAAAAAAAATTTTTAATGTTTTAAAGAAATGTTAAGTTTTTATTTCAATCCAATTAAGTTCTACTTGTAATTAATTTATAAAACATATAAATATTAATTTAAAAAAATAATAATAAATGAAAAAAAAATATGCTTTTTATAAACCTGAAGTTGGAACAAACAAAAAAAATTACCGAGAAAGAAAATCAAAATTTTTGTTCGCAAAATGTTCAAGTAGAAAGCCTACTTATATTTTTAATAAATTTTTTTACTCTTTTTACATTTTGTCTTGAAAAATATCATTTTTTAAAAATTTAATTGTAAGTACAATTTTTATACATTTTTTTAAGTTAATTTTGTATGAATTTACTATGGAGAAACTATAAAAAGTAATTAAAAAAGTCATTTAAAATAGTTATTTTTTAGAAAAATGCACTTCAATTAAATAAAACTTTGTTGGTACTGATTAGAAACATGTGCTTATCTGAATTTTATTAATTAAGATTAGCCACAGACTCTATATTTTCAAGACATAAAAATATATCAAACTTTTATAGTTTAAGCAATTTTTTTCTTAAACTAAAGGAGAAAGTACGCGAGTTTTTTCATAAATTAAGTAAACAGTGATGTTTTCTAAAGATACATATTAAAATTTTGGTTTTCCTTTTCGCTGAAGATTTTTTATTAACTAAATTGTGTAAGAGGAGACATTTTAAATTTAAATACATACAGATGAAGGGCTTCTAACATGGCAACACTATTGCCATATTTTACTATATATGTATATTTATATATAATGATATGTTTTGCCATATATAATTATATATAAAATTGATGGAATTATTTCTGATTAATTGTACCATATACACTTACATATGATCATATAAGTTAGAATATTTGGTCATATATAAATCTATATATATTTCATATGATCAGATATACAAAATATGCTATTATATATCATACGATACAATGATATATTATGATATATTACGCCATATTAAAAAAACTCACACTCATAATAATCTATAGGTAAAATACACGAAAACCGTTGTGCATTTTACGAAAGTTTTGGTTATTTTGACATTACGAAAAAATTTGTAGAATATACAAATCACATTTCGTAAAGTTTTGTAAAAACTTTTTTTAAATAAAAATGTGGTGCATACCTTACGGGTTTATTTTAAAATTAAAAAAAAAAATGTAATGGTGCCACACCAGAATCGAACTCACGATTTCAGTGACGTCCTGCTGTGTTGATGTAGAGCCCTCTACCATTTGCACCAAAGTAGCTGATGCAATACAACAAACTAAAAAGGAACTTAAGTCGAAAATATTATGAAATTTTTATGAAAACTAGAAAAATATGCTACAAATATTTAATAAAAAAGGTAAAATGGCAATTAAATATTTTTATTATGTTTATTGAACTAAATAAAATAATATAATTTTTTTATAAATATATCAAATATTATATTAAAACACAAAATAAAAAAATAATAAAATAATAATAATAAAAAACTTAAATAACAATTTCAAACTAATTGCATTAAATATTTTATCTTTTTAAATAATTGTTTTATTGAATTTAATACTAAACCCGGCAAATAAAGTGGAAGTAGTGTTTTCGGGTCCTCTTTAACTTTTTTTAGGATCCTCTTTATTAAACAAAATACAAAATATCCATTTATATCAAAACACAAAAATAGTAATAATGAAATAAAAAAATAAAACATAGAAATTTAAAAACATTAATAAACAAAAAAAATATAAAAACTTTTAAAAAAAAAAAAAAAAAATTGTCCTGGCCAGGAGTTGAACTCGCAACCTTCTGATTGCAAATCCGACCTCTAACTACATCAACATCCATATGTAATATTTGTAACATCACAAATTTTTGTACAATGTACTAAGAAAATATTACGAAATCTTGTTTGTATTTTTTACGAAATTTGTAAATTTATATAATTTGTTTTATACAAAAGTTTTGTAATATAAACAAAATGTTTGTACATTCTACGAAAAAAAATTTACGAAAAATATATTTGTATTTTTAAGCATGGATTATTATGAGTGCATGAACTAAGTATAAGATATGAACATATATCGTAGTATATTGCATATAAGCATATATAATGATATCAAGTTGTATACACTGATAATAATCCATGCATAAAAATACCAACAAATGTCAAAATAACAAAAACTTTCCGAAAATAAACCAATATTTGTTCATTTTACGAAAGTTTTTGTTGTTTTGACATTATTTTCGTATTTTTAGCATGAATTATTATGAATGTATGAGTATATAGAAACTTTTTTCATCGGGCCTCCAAAAAAATTACTTAATTTAATTTGTATGAAATAAGTAATTGTCCTAAATATCTTACTATATGCCTCACATACTATTGTAATTACACACCTAAAAATTGTCAAGAAAAACAAAAAACCTTTCAATAGAAAAATCCCACCATGTTTTGGAAAATTGTATCTCTTATCTTGTTAACTACTCAATTACAAAGACCCATACAAATCAAGTCTGTCAAATTGTCTACAAATCTTAAGAAAAATATTCGAAGAATACGAACACAAATTCAAAAACTAAAGTATTTGGTAAAAAAAAATCTTTGTATATTGACGCCTGTTGCGTTTTGGTACGTACCACACCATTCATTTAACAATTCAACCATCCAACCAATAACATTTAAAACAGTCGATAACAACAGTTTGCAAATTTTCAATAAAATCGAAAAAAAAAAATCTTTATCGAAGAAAAAGTAACAGAATATATTGTTTTTACATGTAAGTAAGGCGTGTCACGAGCGCTGCAAGCTATTTTTTGTTTTTAGCAAAACAACGCACACACACAGTATTTTGGCCATTTCGACAGCAAGAAGCACTTACCTCACGCTGAGTGGGTTCTTGAGGCTCATTTCAGTTTTTACAGATTAGCCACTTTTTAGTTACACTGTAGTTATAGAAATTATGCACACACACCATATTGTTTTAAAAAGATACATACATGTGTATTTGCGAGAGTGTGTGTGTGTAATTTTTTTATATTTGGTATTAAGTAAATTGAATTTGAAATAATTTTAGCCACATTTGTTGCTAATTATGGCTATTTAGTGAAAGGTTTATTGAAAAATTAAAAATTTTGTAAAAAATTTTTAAAACTTTTTATTTTTTTAATATACACTTTTGTGCTAAATTTTAAAAGAAAATACTTTTTTAGTAAAAAATTTTCCTATTCCCTATATACAAATTGCAAAATTGTTTACTTATTTTACTTGTTGATTTTTAGCAAAATATTCTACTAATTTTTGTTTGCTAAAATTAGAAATTTTTTTTTTACTAATTTTCTAAATAAGAAATCTTATAAAAGTTATAGAAAAATCTGCAATTTAACATACACAGAAAAAATTATTGTCAAAAAACTGTCAATTAAACTTTTATTTGATTTCAAACCCACTTTCAATTAAAAGTTTAATAATATGCATTAAATGTTTAATTGAAAATGAGTTTGGTGCACACAAATTTCATTTGCTTTTGCATTTTGTATGCTTTCAGCAGCGGCGTACCCAGGATTTTGTTTCGGGGGGGCCCAATTTTTGTTTTTTAAATTTTTTTTTGTTTGAAAAGCATATAATTTTGGTTTAAATTTATTGATCTAAAAAAACAATTTATATTTTTTTTTATTAAAACAAAAAGTTCAGCTTCGGCTTTGGCCGAACATTGATATTATGGCCGAAGTTCGGCTTCGGCCTAAAAAAATGAGTTCGGTCGGACACTAATATTTTGTATCTGTTAAATAAGTTTTGGATGGGAAAGTTACCATTGACGTTATACCCAGTTATGATAGCAATTTTGAAGCAAAAATGTTTTGACATGTCTTTGTTTTTTTAGTTTTTTTATATCTACAAACAAGTTTTTTTTTTTTAAATATTTAACAAATTTATGTATCAATTAAATAATTTTATTTTGATTTTTAAAGTTAGCTATCATATTAATTAAGATCCTTATATACTCTTAAAATTTAATTCAACGATTTTTTTTCATAAAAGCGTCAATGTCAAAAGTGTCAATGTCAGGTTCATCCTTTTCCTTTTTTCATAAAAGCCAGATGATAAAAGTTATTTTTTGATTTTTATTTTTTCGAGCAAAAGTTATAATTATTTTTTGATTTCTATTTTTTCGAGCAAAATTTAAAATTATTTTTTGATTTCTATTTTTTCGAGCAAAAATAAAAGTTATTTTCTGATTTTTATTTTTTCGAGCAAAAATATAAGTTATTTTTTTATTTTTATTTTTTTGAGCAAAAATTAAAGTTATTTTTTGGTTTTTATTTTTTCGAGCAAAAATAAGTTATTTTTTGATTTTTATTTTTTCGAGCAAAAATAAAAGTTATTTTTTGGTTTTTATTTTTTCGAGCAAAAATAAAAGTTATTTTTTGATTTTTAATTTTTCGAGCAAAAATAAAAGGTTTTTTTTTGATTTTTATTTTTTCGAGCAAGTATAAAAGTCATTTTTTGGTTTTAATTTTTTTTTTTTACCAAAATAAAAGTTATTAGCTTTGTAATTATGATTTTTCAGTGATGATAGATATACAGCAAATATTTTGCAATGTTATTTTTTGTGATAACTGTATTAATATATATTATTATACATTTTTTAAGTATCTAACTACAAGACAAACATCTCTATTTGTACGAGCAGTGCGCCAATTTTTGAAATTAAATTCGTCATTTTTAAAACAAGAATTCTTCAAAAAAATCGTCATATTAAAAATAAGTTTTACTGATTATAAAACTCGAAAATATTACAAAAGGCAACCATAAAATTTATATATTATATATATAATATAACTGCGTTATTTGTTATTTATTCGTTATAAAAATAAAAAATTATAACTTATGGAATTTCAACTCAAGAAATTGAAATAAATATCAAAAATAACTTTTATTTTTGCTCGAAAACATAAAAATCAAATAATAACTTTTGCCCGAAAAAATAAAAATCAAAAACTAACTTTTGATTTTGCCCGAAAAAATAAAAACGAAAAAATAACTTTTATATTTGCTCGAAAAAATAAAAACCAAAAAATAACTTTTATTTTTGCTCGAAAAAATAAAAATCAAAATATAACTTTTATTTTTGCCCGAAAAAATAAAAATCAAAAATAACTTTTATTTTTGCTCGAAAAAATAAAAATCAAAAAATAACTTTTATTTTTGTTCGAAAAAATAAAAATCAAAAAATATTTTTTATTTTTGCTCAAAAAAATAAAAATCAAAAAAACTTTTATTTTTGCTAAAAAAAATAAAAATCAAAATTTTAAAAAGCAATGCATTTTATTATAGACTAGTTCATAAGGATCAAAATGGTATGCTTTAAACAGTTTTCCGACATTTACTTCTAATTGCTTTTTTTGTTTAAAAATTTGGAAATAACTGTTATTTTCGGTCCCTGCTTTTCTCGATACACTGATGCAAGAGCTAGAGCACCAAGTCTAGCTTCACCCATAGAATTCCTTAAATATGTTTTCACTCTTTTTAGGGTGGAAAAACTTCTCTCCGCGGATGCAGTTGTAACAAGAATTATTATCAGTAAATGTAAAAACATGTAAACGTTTGGAAAAAGTTCCTTGTTGCAATCTTGAATAGCATCTAGCGGATTTGATGGTCTTTATGGTAGTGTTTCCATAGATCAATTTCAGTTAATATATCATTAGTTTGAAAAATTATAGTCTCAAAAAAATATTATAAATTCATTTATTACATACTAACCAAAACAAAAATAAAATATAAAATCGAAAATATTTCGGGGGGGGGGGGGGGGCTTTGGCCCCCAGGGCCCCCCCTGGGTACGCCACTGGCTTTCAGTTTATATATTTTGTATTAAAAATTTCAGATAGTTTAAAATATCGAAACGTAACATTTTCTACATATGTATTTGAAATTTTTTTTAGCGATTCCAACAAATTTTGCCGAAACTCGGATATAAGATCAAGGAGGCAAAATTAATAAAAAATTGGTAAAAATGGATTTCAAAGTTTCTCGAAACTTTTTGTATTCAAAGTTTTTAGTATTTGTAGTACTCCTATGGAAAGGTCAATACCAATTTGTATTTTATTTGATACCAAATTTGTAAATTGTTTCTTTAAAAAAGAGTGAAAATGGGTTTTTATCAGAAATTTAAACCCTGAAACGTGAAATTGTTAACGGTCAGTTTTATCACCTATTCAAGTTTTATCACCTATTCAAATTTTATTGCTATCGAAACACATCAAACGGCGGTGCTTCCTTGTTAGTTTTAAATAAATAATCCTTCTAACCTCTGTTGTTTTTAATAAAACACTTATCGATTGTATTTGACTGTTTTAGACTGTCCAAAACCGTAACCGAAACCCGGTTAACCGGTTAAACTTTTTTTATTTTCAAGTCCCACCCCGCCGTTACTGTTGTTGGCAAAATTTGGTAAATCATTTGATTTTGTATTTCGAAAAAAATGCAATTTGACTTTGTATTTTTTTATGCTGCAACTTGGAAAGAGACTTTACATTTCTAATTCAAATTCATTGAACTTTTTTAGTACTTTTTTAAAATTTGCATTAAAAGTAAAATGTCAGTAAATTTTTTTACTGAAACTACTAAAAATTAGTTCAATATCTATTGCGCCCCGGTAGGCTAGTTGGTAGCGTGCTGGCTTATCAGTGCGGGGTCGTGGGTTCGATTCCCACCAGAGGCACTGGTTTCTTTTCGCTACAACGCGCCGAAGGCCATAGTAGCTAGTGCTCGGTTAGGGTAATAGTATATAATTTGTAATTATATGATTATTAATTAATAAAATAAAAAATAAAATAGTTCAATATGACGTTTCAGGAAAAACTGCTAAATTATAAACAATTTTTTGCTAAATATTAATGAGATAAAGTTTAGTTAAATGAAAGTTGCAAATTATTGTACTAAAATCAACACAAATAAAAGTTTTTTGCAATAAAATAATAAAATTTGCAATAAAATAACAAAACCTTGACTGTACGAACACCTGAAAAAAATATGTTTTTATTAATTATTTAATTAATTTCATATTAAATGTTAATTTTTTTGCTCCTAATTACTTGGCAACGATTTTTTTTTTGTATACAATTACATTTGGGTTTAATTAAATTAACATTTAATATGCAATGGACACAAACAACTTTTTTAGTCCAAATTGTAATAAAATAATTTAAAGGCGTGATGACACATTATCGAAATAAATATTAACGACAGTACTTGCTAACAAATTATGTTCTAACTACAGCATAAATTAGTCATAAAATAACTTTGTCAAGGTTACCAATTGCTACACATTATTAATAAAAATTGTCCTTAAAAGAACATATGTATCTAAAACGTTTGACTACTATGACTGTCACATATTAAGAACAAACCAACATTTTATTTAAAAATATAATTTTTAGGAAAAATTATAAATTGAACATAAAACAACATATTTTTAGTGAAAACGTGACAAGGTCATCAAATCTCTGAAATAATTTTGCATGCCATAAAATAATTAAACAAAAGAGACGGATTTTCAAACTCACCAACAATAACGGATGTGCATACAGAAGAAAATGTATAAATATATTTTATAGACATCCTGGAAATGCATAGAAAATAAATGTATCCTTTTTCCGTTTAGAATTCTTAGAATATTGCAACACTACTACGACTCACCTTTATAAATTAAAAACGAACCCACACAAAACTGACCTTCAGTGTGCAATAAAAAGGCGTGCTACGATCTGATCATAAAAATGTAAATTTATGGCTGGATTAGTGTAAAGAACATCAGCAGTTTAGTGTTGAGTAGAGTAGAGTGCCAAAGGACATGCAAAGTAATGTTTTTGTGTTCTCTACTACCTGTATTTTATAATAAAGTCAAGATGTTGGTAAACATGCACTTTCGTACACACACACTGTTACAAATATCATTTAGACAGCGTTTAATGACAATCAATGTTTGACTTTCCCGCCTCTGGCCTACTAAGAATCACTAGAAATCAAAAAGTGACTGATAATGTCCTTACACACACGCATGCACACAAGTTCAACAATAATATTTTTAGAATCTCTGAAAATGTGTGAGTTCTTCGCATAGTGTTGATTTATGGTAATCCTAAATTTTTCTATTCCTGTGGGTGATGATAACAATTATTTTTTTTTTTTGCAACACAACCTTGTACAAATTTACCATAAAAAAGAATTTGGTTTTAAATGAATATCTTAAAATTTTTATCATTCAAAAAATCTGACAACAAAACCTTTTTTATATCTCGTTTATGCTAGAGCCAAAAACGAGTGCTTTTCACAAACTACATGTATTTATTTGTCTAATTCCATACAAATTTTAAATCAAAAACTAAAAGTTTTCCAAAACTTCCAATTTTTGGATGTATTATAAATGTAGTGTTTTTCCCGGTTAAAAATCAACATATATAAAGGGTGATTTTTTAGCAACTTTCTTTTTGGCAACACTGTTTTTAACAGCTCAGCTGTTTTCGTGTAACATGTTACTGTTAAACATGTTCAGTTTGGTCTACAATTTAACCATGAATCGACTTACAAACGAACAACGCTTGCAATTAAGCCTCTGTTACTCCACTACACGGAAAATTTTACGAAAGGATTTGGGAACGTACTTTTTTAAAGACGACGAAGGCAGGAACGTTACTGTGAATGGCGAGCGCTACCGTGCGATGATTACAATTTTTTTTTGCCCAAAATGGAAGAACTGGACTTTGGTGACATGTGGTTTCAACAAGACGGTGTCACATGCTACATGCCACACACCACTCGAAACAATGGCCCAATTGAGAGGCGAGTTCGGTGAACAGTTTATTTCACGTTTGGGGCCGGTCAATTGGCCGCCTAGATCGTGCGATTTAACGCCTTTAGACTATTTTTTGTGGGGCTACGTTAAGGCTCATGTCTATAGCGACAAGCCCGCAACGGTTGACGCACTGGAAGCCAATATTGAAGAATTTATTTATGAGATACCGGTCGATATGTTGGTGAGAGTATGCCAAAATTGGACCCAGCATTTGAGGCGTAGCCGCTTTCAACATTTACATTAAATCATCTTTAAACATTGAATTATATAGATAATTCTATCAACTCAAATAAAGAGTTCATACATTTCTCTAAATTTTATACTTTTTTTTTTTAAACAAATCCGAAAGCTCTTCAAAAATCACCCTTTATATCCATTCATGAACTCATTCATGTTTACATATGAATACATTCGAGTTCATAAATTTCCATATTCCACCATATGTGATTCATATATGCTCATAGGGGTTCATATGTGATCATACATGTAAATATTACCTCAATTTTCGTTATTGCACACACATGAACATAAGTATATGATTCCTCATGTGATCATACATGAATCATTTATGAACACATACACTCAAGGAACTTCTGTTTTAAAAATATATAGATGTTAGGGTTGTAATACAGTTTCTTTATTTTTAATGTAAATTTCAGTCATTTGTTGAATAAATTTAATTTTTTACTAACCTTGTAGATCATTTAAAAAAACAAACCACATCAAATGACTGTTTTATGATTTTACATACATTTACATTTACATAAATAAATAAAAAAAAAAAGTTTGTTTATTTTTTACTAACATAAGTGGTTCATGTTTACTTCAATTGTGGTTAATTTTTTGAACATTAAAAAACAAATGACAATGTTAGTTGAATTTACTGATATGTAAGTCGTCCTTTCTTTAAGTGAAATTTCATTTATTTTTAACTACATTTGGCGTGGGGTTTATCTACATAGTATTCTAAGTGTATGTATGCAAAATAATAGGCTGGTAATCAGGCGATATCTTCTTTAACTTCTAGATGATGTATCGGTGATATATCTGATACATTATTTTTATCTTCCAGATGATAACTTAGTGATATCGCCTATTTATATTTTAGAAGAGTTGCTTTGGTACTGCTTGGAAGTCTTGATTTCCGGACACGTTTTCTACCAAAAAGGGTATCTTCCGCAATACGAAGGCAATTGTTTATCTTCCAGGCAATAGCATTGGTGAATCATATTCGCATTGCCATGTTTGTTGGGATAATTTCGTCATTTTTACAATTGCACCCGACATTTAGAAAAGGGCACAAGTCCATAAAGTAAATTTGTTATTATTAACAAAAAATCGATTTCTTACAATAAACTCTATGGTGTTGAAGAAACTGAACAAAAAAGTTGATAAATAAAAACATATACAATTTTTCTGATATATTTTTTATAAAAATAAGCATTTATCATACAGATATCTTAAATTAAAATTTTTGGGCTAATGCGTTTTTCGTGATGACCACTTAGATGTCAACACAAATCCAAAGATTTTCTGAAGAAGTGATTAACTACATCATGATTTTCTTCATCATCTTTATTAGCTAAAGTTGCTGGCCATGCAAAACTTCTGTATAGAAATGTTGGTACTTTCCTGGAATGTATTTTTCTAGTTTTTTTCAAATTCATAACAAATTAAACAATCTATGGATTTACGTGTTGTCTCAAGACCTGGTGTAGACTTGGAAAATGTGAAATGTGACACTTGGGAAATAGCAAAAGTTTTTTTTTGTCCTTGGGTATCCCTTTGCCATAGGAATCCACAGATAGCACCAGTTTCTTGTAATGGTTCGGTCATCACTTTTTTATGGCTATAATTTCTTCAATTTGGGCCTTCTTATTTTACTTGAAAAGGACATAAGCCCAGAACTCGTGCCATTTCCATACTGTTAATCTGACGACCCGGGATAGATTCCCTGCTCGACCATGTTTAAAAAAAAATTTTATATTTTTTAAATGCGTACTTTTATTCATAATCTATTTTTAGGCCCCTTATTTTGTTGCTTCTGGCAATACCTTATCATTCATACCCTTGTATGCATAAACGTAGACCATTTCATATTTAAGTAAGGCTGCCAGTAATGCGTAACTCACTACTTTTTGGACATTTCATATAAAAAAGTTAGAATTATAATATAAAGGGTAATACGTCCAAACCTTCAAGTTTAGATTCCCAGCAAAAGCACACCTTACCAAATAATGAGTCTAGTATTCTAAACTCGAAGGTTTGGACGTATTAACATTTATATTATAATTCTAACTATTTTATATGAAATGTCCCACAAGTAATGATTTATGCATTACTGGCAGCCTTACGTAAATAGGAATCGTAATGGGTTACCTATATACATACAAGGGTATGAACAATAAGACATTACCAGAAGGAAAAAATAATGGGTCTAAAAATAGATTTTGAAAAAAAATTACGAAATAAAAATAATTGTTATTATATAATTTTTTTTTAAACATGGAGCCTGGAATCGATCCCGGATCGTCAGATTAACAGGCGACTGCTCTATACACTAAGCCACCGAGGCTTAAAACATAATGAATTGTTCTTCTATTTAAATTCGTTCAAGATATACCAAAGCTAAAACCTTACCCTTTCTCTTACACAAAGACGAATTATAATGAGTCTAAACATAGAGTTCCAGAAAATGTTGTATCATTCCATTTTGCCTGAAAGTAATAAAATGAATAACCTGTTATTGTTCACCAATTATTGTTTGTATGAGAGTAATACATTATAATATTTTATTGATAACCCATTATTTGATTATTTAAAGTAATGCAGAAGGTAATAAGTACTCATTAAAAAGTAATGTATAAAATAATAAGTAGTTATTACCATGTTTTTGCTGTGTTACTAGACTCATTATTTTGGCAAGGTGTATTTTTGCTGGGGTGTTTGGAAGAAACTAAAATGCCTCTTTGAATCGGAAGTTCTGTTTACCAAGAAACTCAGTTCACGCAATACGCTAGCCAATTTCAAATATACAGTGGGACCACGATTTTTGCACCGATTACCCGTGATTACCTCTATTAATCAGGATTACAAACATACTTTCTTTCGGCTACTTTTGGACAATTAAACATAATGTGAATAAACTGAAAAAAGGAAATTCCATAGTTTGCATGAGTCAGACGTGTCTAATTTAGTTTAATTTGAAATTCGAGAATTGCGGGTTGCTATTGTCGCGTGCTAGTAAAATAATATTAATTTATTAATTAAAAAAATATTAAAATTACTACTCAAAAGTCTTTCTCAATTAACAGTGAAAATCGATTATCCAGAATGCTTCCGGTCCAAACCATCACGGATAATCGAGTTCTCACTGTAATTGTGAATGTCAGGCGGAAAGAACTTACATTACATCTTATAAGTTTGTGATGTTGGTATCCCGTTATTGGTGAGCTGACTCCAACTTGGTGTACTTCAAACTGTTTAAAATGAATACCATTCTCAGAACTGAATTCCATTTAACGGCGCAAATACCCTATGAAAAAAACTGCGAAAGTTTAAAAATCGAAAACTGTTGGTTTCATTTGTTACTTTTTTTTGCTAATGCTAGTGACCCTAGTCTAGTGACTCTATTTTGTATTGGTTTGGATCTGAAAGTTAAAAACCATGAGCAAAAAATAAAATGAATAAAAAATTCTTTTACGTATCAAGTATTTTTTTTCTTTAGGAGATGAAACTTTGAAATCTTTTTATTCAATACAAAAATAAAGGCATCTGAAGTTTTAACAGGTCTTGAAATTTGTTTTGGAAATAGCTCATATAACTAATTAAACTTCCGAGCCCTAAATATAGAACTTTAATGAAACATTTACATTTGCATATTAACCTCTTTTCTGTTTGTTTATTTGTGGGCCTAAAAAAAAGGTTTCTTATGCACACAAAAATTTCTTTTTCTATTATTTCATCCACTAATTTAACAAGTTATAAATTATGTTGTCTGAAATTCAGTTGAAATTCAAAACAAATAAGCGTATCCATCTATTATCCTTAAAAATAAATGTTTAACTTAATTACTTTACAAACTGACCCGTATTACTTTTTGTTACTCATTCTATTACTTTTTCTTTTTTTTTCTATTATTATAAAAAATTGTTCAGTGTGAAGTCACAACTAGTGGGTGTTTACTTTTGGCCTTTTAAAGCCACCTTAAATAAACAACTACCTGTGTCTGTAAGTGAGTGTTGATGCTGTTGTTGGTTGTTTAGGAACCGAATCCTTGGAAACAAATTTTCTTTAACCACTTCTTGGTAAACATGCTGCTTTTTTCGTATATAATTATTTTTCGTGTTACTTTTTTAATTAAATTGTTTTCTACAGTACACTTAGAGAATTATCTGCATGATATCAATGAATTTTTGCATTAGATCTGTGAAATGTCACTGCAGTGCGTCAATTGAAACTTTTTATTAAATTAATGCAGTTGTTCATAAACTTTTATTAAAGATTTTAATTTATTTATTAAAAATTTCATACGCCTAATGAAAAAGTTTCACTACAAACTGATTTATAAAATGTTCATAAAGTTTAAGAAATTTTTCATTCAATTTGTAAAGAAACCTAATTACAAGTTTGATATAATTTTTATTAAAAATAAAAAAATTACGTTTTTTCGACCTTTAATTGTGCAATGAAAATTAAAATTATTCAAGTTCGAGGCCATACTATACATTTCTTTATTAGGATATTGTTCTAACAAATAATCTATAGAGTTTTTGTTTTCAAATTTATTAACTTACCACATTCATTTTTGTGCTGGTAGATCTATTTCGGGAATTTTCTAGGTTTCCATCATCAGAACACGTTTTGAAAGAAGTGACAATCCCATGCAGAACATCAAGCATTCATATAAACTAGTTTTCTTACTAAACGAGAAGTTAAAGATTATCACCATTGATCAAAAATAAATTGAAAACTTGTTTGTTATGTGCAAGGGTACCTTTAGTGGACCTTGCTTATATTTTGTTAGGACTTATCTGTGAGGACAATATCGAAATAAAAAAATATAGAGTATGGCCTCGAACTTGAATAATTTTCATTTTCATTGTACAATTAAAGGTCGAAAAAACAAAATTTTTTATTTTTATTAAAAATTGTATCAAACTTGTATAAAAGGCAAAGTACGGTCTTGTTTACTCCCCCTGTACATTTTGTTTTTGCTTTTATTTTAAACAAAACAAGTGTGCAAATAAAAAGGAAACAACAAAAAACGTGTATTGAATATCTATCAAAGGTAGACCTTGGACATAACAAACAAGTTATGTTTATGTTTGATCAATGGTGATAATCTTTAACTTCGAGCTCATATATTAGTTCTCGTTTAGTGAGAAAACTAGTTTATATGAATGATTGATGTTTTGCATGGGATTGTCACTTCTTTCAAAACGTGTTCTGATGATGGGAACCTAGAAAATTCCCGAAATAGATCTATCAACACATTCCCGAAACTGGTCAATTAATAAATTTGAAAACAAAATCTCTATAGATTATTTGTTAGGACAATATCCTAATGAAGAAATATAGATTATGGCCTCGAACTTGAATTATATTAATTTTTATTGAAACCTAATTACTTTAGTGAAAGAATTAGAACAATTAGAACTAGTTCAAGAAATTTCTCTCTGTGTATGTAAAAAAAAAATGTTAAAAATTTCATTTTTAAAGAAGTGTCTGTTTTAAAATTGATTTAATTTTGAGCTCTAATTTTATGGTTGTTGCTTCAAAAAGATGACAACTTTTTGTTACTGGTTACCTTTTTAATTTTTTTTGTAATTTGTTGTTCAATATCGTAAAGACTGTAAATTTAAATTTCGTTCCGGTTTCATTATTTAGGAATTTTAGTTTTAAATTCTTGGTAGTGTTAACATTAACGTGCTTGTTGGAATTTAGTTTTGGGCGATAACGTTAGCCTAATTTTATTGAAGTGTGATATTAATTTTGAAGCGATTACACTCTAAAACATTTAGATCAAGGAGATTACAATTTGAGTTTTGACAAAATAAGCCTCTCTATATTCTTTTGTTTAACTGAAACAAATTTTTATTAAAAAAAAAACTGGAAAACTATCTCGACATAAGCTGTTCTTGGTTATTGTCACAGATATCGTTAAATTATAACAGACTTATATCTAAGATTTAATATTCATTAACATATTCAAAGATATAATTGGTCGCTGTTATAATGACATTATGCACTGACGTAAGACATGTCACTAGTATCAATTAGCCCATCTCTGTCTATTGGATAATTAAATACCCCTAAAAAAAATATAGCTACATTAAACAAACAAGGATTCGTATATCCTTTTTCTTAAAGATTATCCAATTGCTACAATAATATATTTATTTTGTCAAAATTCAAAAAAAAAAATCCACAAAATAGTTGCAAGGATATAAGCCCACAACTCGTGCCATTTCCATACATTTAATCTGACGATCCGGGATCGATTCCCGGCTCGACCAAGTTTAAAAAAAATTATATATTTTTAAATTCGTAATTTTTTTTTTCGAACTCTATTTTTAGACACCTTATTTTTTCCTTCTGGATATGGCTTATTATTCAAACCATTGTATGCATTTAAGTAACCCATTATAATTCATATTTACGTAAGGCAGCCAGTTGTGCATAACTAATTACTTTTGGGACATTTCATATAAAAAAGTAGGTAAAGACCACTGCAATTTAAGTAAAAACAAACGAAATTTCATTTGAAAAAAGGACTTACATTTCAGTAAATTCAACTAACATTGTCATTTGTTTTTTACTGTTCAAAAAATGAACCGCAATTGTACACTCAAAAAAAATTTAGTAAAGTCAGCAAAAAAGTCAGTAAAATTTTAGTGTCAGGAGGGTGCTTGCATTAAAATTGCTAATGTCAGCAAAATCGTTTGCTGAAAATCAGCGAGCAGACTTTCAGCAACAAAATTAGTAGATCCAGTAAAAGTTTTGCTAACACTTAGTGGATGAGAAATGAAAAAAACCTTTGCTAAAAATTAATAAAATGTTTGCTGAATATTAGTGAACTGAAAAATCATAAAACATAGTTTTGTGATTATTTTAAAAATAATTTACAATGCGTTACAATATATAAAAATGTCCATACTCCCGCATTAACGACATGAATTAATGGAATATCTAAAAAAATATAAATAATTTTATATAACACAAACAAAATTTTCTTTCAACTACTCACATCAATGGTTGTCTAAATGATGCTATATTTTAAAGGAACGCAAATGCAGCAGTTAACGAACCGAAAAAATAACAAAATATGACAAAAACAACCCTTTTTTTGCAATAAGAAAAAGGAACCATAAAAATCTACCTAAGATGTGTGTGTATGGCTTTCGCTTTAGTTGATCTACCTGTCTGTATATTTGTTTGCAATTTGACCACACTGGATTATTAATCTCTATAAACATTTAGTTTAGAAATACACATTTAACATTTAACATTTATTATATTTAAATATTTTCACAAGCCGGCGACAACGCAAAATTTAAGTTGTTTTAATCCGCAATTTTGTTTTATGTACGAAAAACAGATACAAACATCTTCCATGGTTGTCTTAGACTAGGTTCACACACGGCAATTATAATTGCGCAATTCTTGAGTTTATAGAAGAGGGAGGGAAAGAGAATGATAGGGGTACAGAATTGCCCGTACTCCAATTCCGTTTTGTTTTGTCATTCGCAATTTTCAATACTGCAGGTTGATATACGAAAATTGCTGAAACAAACTTTTCCTGTGTGAACACAAGAGCAAGTTCAAAGGAGAATTGAAGAAGAATTGGGCAATTATAATTGCCGTGTGTGAACCATGACTTACAAGAGTTGTTCTTTTTAGTAGCACTTTCCTCGTCAGTAGTACATCTTGACATGCCGCGACATCTAATTCTTTTTGCGTATATCTTTCGATCTATTTGTCGTCCACACTATAAGCTTGTTGAAATTAAAAAAAAAAAAATTGCATATAAAAAAAATATTATTTTGGTGAAGTCAAAAAAATATCTTTTCGTTTTTGCACAACAAATAATTAATTCGAAAAAATTAAATTCAAAATAAACTTAATTTTTTTTTCTTAAAGATAAAAGTAAAAAATTACTTTTATGTTGGCTCAAAAAAATAAGAGTAATAAAATAACAAGTTTTATTAAAAATAAAAATTATGTTTTTTCGACCTTTAATTGTGTAATGAAAATGAAAATTATGGAGGCTCTAACTTTTCTAAAACTTCGGGTTCTGATGAGATCTTTAGCCAGATCGAAATACTAGTATCAACCTAGCTAATATGTTTGATTTGCTTTATTTTTGTAAATATACGGAGGTTGAAAGATCGTTATAAATTGAAAAAAAAAAGAAAATTATTCAAATTCAAGGCTATACTCTATATTTCTTTATTAGGATATTGTCCCAACAAATATTCAATAGAGTGTGAGTTGGAAAAATATTCGTAAGTGATTGAAATTTTTCGCTCGTGAGTGCGAGTGAGTTGGAGCCAAAATTCACACACGTGTCCATCACTAGTCATACTTAAACCCAAAATACATTTTTTTTTTTTAGTTTTAGATTTAAAATTTCTATGGAATTTAAAAGTAGAAAACTTGAAAAAACAAAAATATTTATTTAGGAGTTCAGTGTGTGAATGTATATTATATGACAAAGCCAATTACGGATGATAGCCCAAGCTTTTGGATTATTTTTGAAATTTTTCTGAAAGCACAAGGTTGGCAAGCGAATCGAAAACGTTTTTAATAAATATTTATTGTTTGTTTCGGTTTTGGTATCGGTAACCGGTATTTTAATTGGTATCGGTATTACCGAAACAGTGATTAAATAAATGAATCAATTTAAACAAAAAAAAATGGTAAAATAATAATAATTTTTTAATATGAACATAAAAACTTTAAGGCCCAATTAACTCAATTATGGAACGGCATAGATCCGCCGAACATTTTTCAACCAAACTTTACAGATATATAAAAATATGCTCATTAAGAAATTTTCGTTATTTTTTTTGCCAAAAATTTAGTAACCAAAGTTGAAACTTTGACAGCATATAATTCCTTGACCGTTAAAGATATTTTAAAAATTTAAATTTTGAATAATTTTGTTAAAAAATCTACATTAAAAAATATAAGAAAATTTTATTTTTTTAAGCTAACCAATTTCTAAATTGTTTTGGAAAAGGATAATTGGCAACCTTGGGACATACGGAAGCCTTGACGATATAAATTTTATAAGTTTAGTAGTAAGTATATTAATAATTTATGTTTTGAGTAAAACGACTTTGTGTATTTGAAATATTCATCGTCCGTTCGGTCAGATTTTCAAGAATTATATACAATCGATATGATAATTTCTAGCACAACAATAGATTTTCATATTTTTTCATCAAGATAAAGCTTTTTTATTGTTTTTAATTAATTTTTTCAAAAAGTAGTATCACAGCCTTTAAGTTTAATCAATTTATGTTGAAATTAAGGTGCATTTTCGCTCAATTTCACGTTTTTCGAAAAACGCCATGTCTTCTTAAGTAAAAGCACAAAAATGGTAATTTTTGGGCTGTAGTTATATCGTGGTAAGAGGTATAATTTAAGCCTAAACTTATTCATTTTTATGGATTAGTTTTTAAGATTCTCTCTAAACGCATTTTGTGGTCTAAAATATGAAACGAAATAAATTTTGTTAGGAGAACACATTGTTTATTTTTTGTGCCGAACAAGTGGTATACGTTTCATTGCAAAAACCTTAGGCCTGTTAAAGGGTTAAATTTGATTCAACATTTGTTACTTTGTTTCATAAGCTAAACTTTAAAATGTCAATAAAACAAAATACCAGCAAATCATCCTGTAAAGCAAAATAATATTCATTCATTTATAAATTTCACTTCATTGGTAAAACGATAATCTTGATTAAAATAATCTACAACATAATTATTCATTAAAGAAGCTCCAACATGAAATATAACTCATCAAATTGAACATACCACTGATCAATCTTTTAAATAAAAAGGATTTTTTATCTCTTATTTTTAGTTTGGTCAGACTAACAAGGGAGGCATGCCTAAGCGGATCACCAAGCCCCTAATAAAACTAGGGTATATGAAAGAGAGGACAAAGCTACACACATCGAAATAAAGTGCCAACTGAATTGAAAACCAATAAATTCGAGTAGTACAATCATATTGAAATTTGATTTCTTAAAATTTTGGGTGCTGCAACTAAAATTCAGTTGTATTAACCGAATTTTGTTGTGCAGACTAATATTCAGTTGTATTAACCGAATTTTGTTGTGCAGACTAATATTCAGTTGTTCCAAAACTATTTCAATCGTAGTAATCGAACTTGATTCATAGTAACCGAATTTCTGTTGGCAAATGGCTAAATTTTTCTCTGTGTGTAAGAAAAGGAAGGTATTAAATTAAATGCTATTTTTTATAAAATTCTGTGAAAAAATTTCATACGCCTAATGAAAAAGTCTCATTAAAAATAGTTTCATAACAATTATGAAGCTTTCTTATAAAATTTAAAAATTGTTTCCTTTACTTTGTGAAGAATACTTCATTATTTTAGTGAAAAGTTTCATTAAAACTCGTCCAGGAAAATTCTCTCTGTGTAAGAAAATATATAGTTTCTAATTATTTGTTCTCGTCTACAATACATAAGGTGGCGCAAAAATAACCTTCCGATGTTTTTTTTTTTATTATGTATTTATTATGTATAGCATTTTCTGATAGGAGGATTACTTTTGCGCCACCTTATACCTGCGATCAGAGGGTCCGCATCGGGATAGCTTCCTTGTAAGAAAATTACATGTTGCAATAAGCATCTGGTCATCATCTACTTCATCATCTTTTATTTAATAATTATATGAAACAAAAAATAAACGAGATATAAGAACATAAACGTATTTGATCATTATCATCAGATTATGTAGACAGGCGAACGGGCGAACATTTAAGTACAAGATACGCAAGGATGGTAGCATTGCACTATGGTTTCGCTGGCCTCCTTTCTTACCCAAAATTACCAAAATAACAAAAATAACACAGTGTTATTTTAAAGTCATAGCAATTAATTCTTAATTAATATGCATTTTACAAATTAAGGTTAGAAAGGATGAGTTTAAGAAGGAGAATGAACGTTTTTCTCTAAAATATTTATTTTTTGGTTTAGAATAGGTTTTGTGTTTAAATCGCATTCTTTTTATAACACTTTTGCAGTATAAAACCATTAATGCACTTTTCTAAAAAAAAAATTCCCAAATCGGTCTGTTTTCGGTACGTCGCAAACGGAATCCGACTCCGTCTATGTACCGTTTTCTGTAGACATATACGGAATATAAAACAGATATTAAGGACCATCGCATCGTATTCGAATCCGTAGAGAGTCCCTCAATGGCAGACCGTTATATTTTAGAAAACGGACCGATAACGGGGCATAAACGGATCGTTTTTGAATGCCTTATACGGTCCGTATTCGTGCCGTGTTTAAAAAAAAAAACGGTATGCCAAAAATACTTTAATTTGCTCTCTCTTCTTTTATATATTAGCACAACTTTTTTTTACAGATTTATTTAAAAATAATTTAAAGAAAATACCGATACAACATGTTTGATTAAATTATAATAAAGCATAAATTTCTCCCAAAAATGTAAGTATGCACTGTATCGAACTAAATATCATCAACTTATGCATCTGTTATTTAAATAATGTTATCCCATTTTACCACATGAACAAATTTCAATTGTACTTGAACTAATTTTTTCTTCTAATATTTAGTTTATTTTTTTTTATGATTTGGAGAATATGAATATAAGAAAGACATGAATGATCGAGAAATATAAACACGGTGGTTGTTTTACAAATGTGAATCCCAAAAAAAGAAAAAATGTTGCAGTTGCAAAAATAAAAATTAAACTGATGAAATAAGAAGGTAAGTTTTAAAATAAAAAATACATTTACTTATGTGAATATGATTAAATATTATTTTTATCTTTTTTTCAGTAAAAATATACCCAGGAAAATCAACCGCACAAAAAAATAGTACTGAGAAGCCACTGCTATTTGTGTGAAACACACTGATTTCAACAGATTTATTTTCATTTATATTTAATAGATTCTCTGCCAAGTTATTGTAATAAAACTAACTTTTTTGGCTAAAACTTATATCACCTAAATTTAGCAAAACGTATTTCTCAACTTCCTTTAAAATTCTGCTGGCTCAAATTTAGGTACTTTTTCAGTTGTCGCAGCTGAATTTTCAAATATTTGTACGGGCTTTTTTTGAGTGTACCTACCAACATAATATTCTAACAAGTGTTTATTATTAGATTGCAACAATAAAGACACGAAAACAGAATGTGAGCAAAATAAAAGTTTGGCCAAGAAACACTGTCATTGAAACCATAGTGCATTGCTGTGTATCATTTGGTGGAGATTTTTTATTTGTAAGATTTTGTTGAGCCGATAAAAAAAGTTCTGCTTGTTAGAGAAACTGCAAAAGTACACAGAAATGGTAACAAAGGTACGAGGGGGGTCCCAAAATTAGCCGACCTAATATAGAAAACACAACAAATTTTTTATTTCTCAACATAATCTACTTCTAGCTCGATACACTTTTCCCAGCGTTATTCAATAGCTTCGATACCCTGTTCATAATAAGAACTGTTTAGCTCCTTAAAATAGCCATCAAACACAGACTTCACCTCTTCATTGTTGGAAAATCTTTTACCACCGAGCCATTTTTTCAAGTTTGGAAATAGGAAATAATCCGAGTGAGCTAAATCTGCCGAATAAGGTGCTCGATGAAGCAATTCGAACTTTAATTCATTGATTTTGCCCACCGCAATAGTGGATGTGTAAAATGTTTGCTTTTGTTAGATTGTGAGCAAACGCGGCACCCATCTTGCGCATAGCTTTCCCATCTCCAAATTTTCGGTAAATATTCGATGTGTAGCACTTTTTGAAATGCATATCAAAAAGGCCTTCAGTAGGCGATCATCCAATACCATTTTGTGGATTTTTTAGCCGTTTCCGACGTGGTCACCTCAGTGTTAGTCTTAGCAGCTCGTACGATCTCGTATAAACTCTGTCACCCAATAGTTTATAGTCGTAAACGAACACACAAAAAAAAAAAATTCATAATTTTTTATGAAAAAGTTCATATTTTTAAAGGTTCATACTATTTATGAAATTTACTTACTATTTATGAAGTGTTCCTAGTTTCCCTAGCATTTATGAAAAAGTACATAAAATTCCCAGTATTATTGTAATTTATGCAAGTTTTCTTAAATATTAGGATTTTGTACATAGCCAAATTTTTTAAGTACTTTTTCATAAATGTTAAGTGTTTCTACATATATTTTAAGAAACTTGTCATAATTTACGAGACACAAACTTTCATAGTATTTTTTATGAACTGTTCACAAATGTTATGAAAAAGTTCATAAATTAGTACATTGGCTAATTTTTCATAAAATATTCATAAATAATATGATTTTTTTTTTTTGTGTGAAGGAGCAGCTACGCCTGAGTAGATTCTATGTAGAACGGCTTTAATATTGGTTGGACTGAGACATTTTAAATGAAAGTATTGAATTACATAACGGTAACCAATTTTTTCCATGATTACAAACTCACTAAGATCGTTTATTTTGGATGGCTCCCAAAAAAAAAATACTAAACAACGTGGCGCCTTGAAACTTAAGAAAAATGTTTTATAGGGTTGTAATTTTTCACCAAAGTAATTTTTTTTAAAGTACTGCCGACATTTTTATAACAGGTCGGCTAATTTTCGGACCGCCCTCGTACCAAACAACTAAAATTAACAACAACAAAAAGTTTCGAGATTTTAACCCTTTTGCACTCATATGCGGTACTCACAAAAAAAAACATTTGTTGCCAATCGAATTATAAATAGTCGTTCCTTAATTTTTTCCTACTGATTTTGATTGTCCTACCTAATATTCTGTTGTGTAAACTAAATTTTTGTTTCAAAACCAAAGTATTAGAATTTATATAAAAAAAAATCGTTGTGATCACAGGTGGTTAAAATTTTATTAGTTTGCACTATGGTTAAAATGAGACATGTTAAAAGTAGTTAATTTTTCTTAACGTTTTGTTTTTCAATTTTGTTTGTTTGTTCAAAAATTTAAAGGCGCTTCGATTTTATTTTTCTCTTAAACATTCAGTATTCATTTTATTTTTTCTTAATTTCATGACTTTTTTTAATGTTCACTAAGATTTTTGTTTAAGCGCCATCATTTATTATTCCGTCGCGTTCTGCATGGCGTTTTATATCTGTTGTGAGTGTTTGTTTTTGTTTTCAACTCTTTTTGTATTGTACTTATTTGAAAATTTATGTGATTTTTATGCGTAGACATAATTATGATCGTCTTAAAAAGTTTTTAAACATATTGGGAAAATAATGAAAAAAAAAAACAACAAAACCAGGGATAGAATGAGAACTGATCAAAAACGAACAATCAATAATATATATGAACAACATTGGGAACAGTGTTCTTAAAATAAATTTTAAATTTTACAAATTGGCAGAGGCCTTCTATGCTACTCTTAGGTACTCAACCCGTACTCTTTATTTTTCTTCACCAGCTCTGCTCAACTCAGTAAGCAGCCAAAAAGTAACAAAACCTGTTTTTAAAGAGAAATTTAGGTTGTGTTGACAAAAACTAGGTTTTAAGGTAAAAAAAACTGTGTTTGAAGGTGTTGAAATTGGGTTTGAAGCTGTTTTGCCAGATAATTTCTTTCAAAATATCCTAAATCACCAAGTAAAAATTATAAAATCTGCTATATTAAAAAAAAACTACGCTAAAAATCTGCTTAACTAAAAAATCAAAAAGTCGTGTGATATTTATTATGTTAAAAGATATACTATATTACCAGACAAATAATGTACTAAAAAACTTCTTAGTCA
This sequence comes from Delia radicum, assembly GCA_021234595.1. NCBI lineage: Eukaryota > Metazoa > Arthropoda > Insecta > Diptera > Anthomyiidae > Delia > Delia radicum. The sequence continues at coordinate 38,649,887 of CM037851.1, forward strand.
AAATATTAACATGATGTAAATGTTGCGTTTTTTTACTACATTTTCGTGTTAAATAAACTTGTTTGAAGTTTGAGATAGGCGTGGTAGAGAAGATTAAGCATACTTTTCTAAAAATCATAACTACATTGTAAATTTTTATTGAATTAGACTGCGCAGTTTCTGGTAACACAACCTTCATCAGTAATCCTTTTTGACAATACTGTAATTATTTGTTATGGTTTTAATTGTTTGATTGCATCTATATGAAATGTTTATTTATTAAATGCAATCCTGACCGTGGCTTGAACCTGCTTTCTTTGCCACATGCACTTCGCACTACACTTAGACAGAAGCTCTAACCAACTGATCTAAGTAAGGTCGGTTTTTGCTGTGGCTTAAAACCAGTTTCAATTACACGGGGTCGATTTTACATTTAATTGTAATTGCAGAAGATAGCTAAGACAAACACCACAACAATTCACAATTGTTAGAAAATCATATGTAATCTAATTTCCACTATTTCCCACATTTTGTGAGTTGGCGCAACTATGATGTATTTTTTGTACATACGGTAGTTTGGCTATTCACGTAGTTAGGGAAGAGTTGCCAGGGAGCAAATTTTTGATATATTTTATTGGGGATTTTTGAATTTTATTCATCGTCTTCTTAGACAGTGTACAATTAATACTATAATTAATATGCACATATTTTTCAATTGTTTGAGATAGGCGTGGTAGAGAAGTTTTTAAGGGGTAAACGTTTAATAGCATCGACAAATCTTAAAAACATTTTTTTAAAGTCTATAAAAACACAATTTTGATTGTATATAAAAATATACTGAAAAGCATTTTTTTACAAACAAAACATACTAAAAAGCATTTGGCATATTAATTTAATTGTAATTTGGTTTGTTATTGGTTTTATGTTGTAAATAAAACATGTTATAATTTTTACCGGAACTGGCAAGAGCAACTTGTTTATTTTTCAAAAATATGGCAACATCCCACAAAAAAGCTTTTAACAAAGTATTGCAACGCGACACATTTATTGCAGAAAATATTGCTGCTCGACTCATTTTAAAGAGAAAAAAAAAGCTACTAAAAATTAGTAAAAAATGGCGTTGCAGAAAAAACTGCTAAAATTAAAAAAAGCTTTTACTAAATAAATATTTACAGACTCAAAACAGCAAACAAAAATCGTAATAAAAATCGCATTAAAAAAAATCTAAAAAAAGAGAAAGAATTTTTTTTTTTATTAAAAAACATTTTTAAATATCGAACAAATAACTGTTAAAAATAGTAGTTTTTACTAATTTTTACAGTTGTTTAAAAAAATTTTTAGTAAAAATTAGAATTTTTCTATGAAATGGGTCCATCTAAGGGGTTTTAATAAGAAAAGCCTTAAGAATCTCAGCTGTCTTCCATTAGAAAAGTCTCTTGAATCTAAGCGCTTTTCTATTAAAAAAAACTGCATATTGTTTGAGAGTTTTTTACAGAATCTAAGGGTTTTTCTATAGAAAAAATTTCTAAAAATATTTGAGTTTTTCTGTAGAAAAAGTCCAAAGATTATAATATTTTTCTGGAAAAATATAAGAAAAATTCCGTAGAAGCCTAAGGGTTTTTAAAACTGTTTCCATCAGAAACCACCCAAAGTCTAAACATTTTTTAGTTTTATTAGTTTTTTGTTTTTATATACATCGAGATTATTTTTATGTTATTTTCAATTGATAACGAGCTTCCAACCTCCGTATATTTACAAAAGTAAAGCAAATCAAACATATTAGCTAGGTTGATATGTTTTAGAAAAGCTAGAGCCTCCATAATAGGCAGAACTTTAACAAAAACCCTGTTAATCATCAATTTTGCTCCATTCTTGTCTTCCTAACAAGCATAATGACTAAAAAAAACCTTAGATTTTGAGAATTTTCCAAAGCTAAAAAACTAGTCAGATACTGAGGACTTTTTGCGTAGAAAAAGTCTTAGATGGACTTAGGTCATACAAAATGTATCAGATTTCAGAGACTTTTTCTATAAAAAAGCTAAAATTCTGAGGCATTTTTTTAGTTGAAAGACTTTGCTACAGAAATACCCTCAGATCAAAATAATCTTACAGTCATTTTAGAGTTTTGTTTTTGTATACATCGAGTTATTTTTACGTTATTTTCAATTATTAACGAGCTTTCAACCTCCGTATATTTACAAAAATAAAGCAAATCAAACATATTAGCTACACTCAAAAAAATAAGTTAGTACAAAAGTTAGTAAAACGTCTTGTAAATCAGGTATACTATTTTTTAGCAAATTTTTTTTGCTAAAATCGTGTTTTCAGCTAAAATTTTTGTTATACTTATTCAGCACTTAACTGTTTTATACTAATGCTTTACTAATATACTAATGTTTTACTAATTAATTTTGCTAAAAAAAATTATGCTGATAAGCACATTAATAGTGTGGACGACAACCAGATTGAAAGATATACGCAGAATGAAGCAGATGTCGCGGCATGTCAAGATGTAGTAGAGAAGAGGAAAATGATACTAAAAAGTACATATACAAAAATCAACCATGGAAGACTTTTGTATGTGTTTTTCATACATAAAACAAATTTGAGGATTAAAACAACTTAAATTTTACGTTGTCACCGGCTTGTGAAAATAATTGTCTATTAATAAAATAAAAGACAAAAGAAAATATTTAAATTTAATATGTATTTCTATAATAAATGTTAATAGATTAATAATCTAGTGTGGTCAAATTGCAAACAAACATATACAGACATGTAGACAGAGTAAAGCGAAAGACAAAGACACACATCTTAGTATGGTTCCTTTTTCTTATTGCAAAAAAAGGGTTGTTTTTTTCGTTTAGTTTGTTTTTGTTTATTTTTTCGTTTCTATAATTATCTTCGGCAGTTGCGTCGTTTAAAAGAAAGCATCATTTAGACTACCATTGATGTAAGTAGTTGAAAGAAAATTTTTGTTATGTAGTATATATTTATTTCTATATATTTTCAGATATTAAATTACTTCATGACATCAATGTGGAAAAATGAAAATTTTTATATTTCGTAATTATTGTAAATTATTTTTAAAAGAATCACAAAAATATGTTTTATGATTTTCAGCAAATATATTAACTAAATTACAATTTTTTTACAATTTTTTGCGTTTTTTTCAGTCTACTAAAATTCAGCAAAAAATTTATTAATTTTTACAAACGCTTTTTTATTTCTAATCTACTAAGTGTTGGCAAAACTTTTGCTGAATCTACTAATTTTGTTGCTATAAATCAGCTCGCTGATTTTCAGCAAAAGATTTTGCTGACATTAGCAATTTTTTTGCACCCTCCTGACTAAAATTTTGCTGACTCAGCAAAATTTTTTGCTGACTTTACAAACTTTTTTTTTTGAGTGTAGGTTGATACTAGTATTTCGATCTGGTTAAAGATCTCATCAGAACCCGAAGTTTTAGAAACGCTAGAGCCTCCATAATCATCAATAATTTTTAATATTTAAATTCTAGTGACTATTTCTTTATATTTCTTCATTAGGATATTGTCCTAACAAATAATCTATAGTGTTTTTTGTTTTCAAATTTATTATTTGACCCTTTCAGGAATGTGTTGATAGATCTATTTCGGGAATTTTCTAGGTTCTCATCATCAGAACACGTTTTGAAAGCGGTAACAATCCCATGCCAAACATCAAACATTCATATGAACTAGTTTACTCACTTCATGAGAACTAATATACATATGAGTTTGAAGTTAAAGATTATAACCATTGATCAAAAAATAAATTGAAGACTTGTTTGATGTGCAAGATCCACCTCTGGTGGATATTCAATACACGTTTTTTGTTTTTCTCTCCTTTTTATATTTTGTTTAGTTTGTAAACAAAACAGGAGAAGCAAACTAGGCGGTACTTTGCCTTTTCTACAAGTTTGTTATAATTTTTATTAAAAATAAAAATTATGTTTTTTCGACCTTTAATTGGATATTGTCCTAACAAATAATTAGGATATTGTCCTAACAAATAATCTATAGTGTTTTTTGTTTCAAATTTATTATTTGACCCTTTCAGGAATGTGTTGATAGATCTATTTCGGGAATTTTCTAGGTTATTTTTAACACGTTACCTCATTAACACGTTACCTCATTAAAAGTTTATTTTTCCACCAAAAACTTATAAAAAAAATTCATGTTCAAAATTTTTAAATTTCAATTTAATATCCAATATAAAAAAAATACAGTTTTGAAAAAAAAAATGTTTAACTTTATACTGGAGGTAATATGTGTTTTGGAAGGTGTTAGCAGGATGGACTTGCCCTTGTTAAAATAACAGGGTTTGTAACAGAAAAGTAACTAGTTACCGGCCTTAATTTCCTATTCCCAAACCTATTACGGGTAATAGAAAGTTTTGCTGGGCAGTTTGTGAAATTCCTAATTTGACAACCCGATATAAAATGTTAAATTAAACAAAACAAAAGGATTTTTGGATCATTTTTTGTCAAGACCCTTCGCGCTTGGTTAGTAAGAGCTCAAAACCTTTATAAGGCTTAAACATAAAAGTTAAACTTAAAATGTGCATCACAAACATAAATTCTTGTTAGTAGTATTATGTAGTAAATATAAGTTCAGTTTACACATGTATGTCGAAAAGTAACACACATTTTGTTAAGGTTTCCTTCTACACTCATAAAAAAAACTTAGTACAAAAGTCTGTTAAACGGGCTCCAATTCAATTGAACTAATTTTTTCTGTTGTTATCGTTTAAATCAGTTATTTAACTACACCCAGAAAAAAGACTCTTTAGTAGTAACCGTATGTGTAGCCAATCAAATGGTTCGGTTGGTACTACCGAGTCTATTTTCTGGGTGTATTTCAACAAAAACAAATTTCATTCTTATTTTAACTATTTTTTCAAGCTAATAAAGGGTCCGCCAAATAACTTTTTTTTTGAACTCCTGAACCAATTGGACTTTGTATGGCGTCATACCAAGGTCTTTATGCAAAATTCGTCTCAGTGATGTCTCCGAAATGTTCAATTGTTGAGAACGACGGTGAATTGATGTTGATGGCGCTTCACGCACACTTTCTGCCACAGCAGGAATATTCTCGGGTGTACGCCCTGTTTTTGGCTTTTCACGCTTTGGTTTATCGATGAGGATGCCAGTTTCTTTCACTTTTTTCACAAGATAACGAACATACGTACCATATTCGTTCAGCGGAAGGATAAAACTAATTATCTGTCAAATCAGACATGAGCTAAGTGATTCACGAAATAAGCACTAGTTGAAAAAAAAACGTTAGATGGCGGACCCTTTATTTAGTATTTCGTGATTATGAAATTTGTAAATTTACGAATTAATTTAAATTTACGAATTAAAAACAATTGTTTTTATACCATTATGTTTTTTGTGTCTCCGCTATCAGGCTCACTTGGGGATGCAATTATATTCTCATATCAAGGACAAAAAACTTTACTCCGTACATCTAAATTAGTATTTAGGCTAATCAACAAATCGCAATTTTTTGGAGTACGGGTCTTTATAATACATATTTTTAATAGATTTAGGTACGCTGAATCCAAATCTGTCAAAATGTTGTTTATTCTCATTTGCTGTTTTTGAAATATCGCGATTTTTATATTTACATCATTCACCCCATTTTTAGGTATATTTTGCCTAATTTTTTTTAATAATATAAATCTATACAAAATTATCTTTCAGTTGAGTATAATCATGTCGACGTTTGTTTCAGGATATATTATTGCTATGGCAAGGAAAAGTTGAAAATTGCTATGGCAAGGAAAAGTTGAAAGTTTAGTGGTATCCTTATAAATTGTATGTATGATATTTTATTTTAAAACGTATCCACTATACGTACACTAAACATTGCACTGACTTTATATTTGTATTCAAATTGCAAAATCCTTTGAAAATATCCTGAAATATTTAGAAAAGTAGAAAAGTGTTTATATACATTGGACTATATAACGTAAATATAAAAACCGCAAAAATATAAAAAACATATTGTTGGCAGGTTTAGACTCAGTGTACCTAAATCTATTAGAAAATATGTTAACTTCTGCTTTAAAAAATATGTAGTTGTTTGGGTTGTAGCAAAGTTTCTATATTTTAAATGCAAACGTCAGTCATTTGTAGAACAAATTAAATTTTTTTACTAAACTAGTTCATTTAAAAAAACAAACCACATCAAATGACGGTTTTATAAGTTTACATTCATTTTTTACTGTTTTTTCTGTTATTTAAAAATATAAATGTTTGTTTATTTTTCACTAACATGTGGTTCATTTTTACTACAATTGTTAGTAATTTTTTGAACAGTAAAAACAAATGACAATGTTAGTTGAATTTACTGAAATGTAAGTCGTCATTTCTGAAATTTCATTAGTTTTTAACTACATTTGCAGTGGTCTTTACCTTCTTAGTATTCTAAGTGTATTACAAAAATAGGTTCTGGAAAAATTTCCAAAATTCTTCAATTACTATTACTAATTATACATTTTTATATGAAGAGAATTTTTTTTTATTTTTATTTTATTAATTAATAATTATATAATTACAAATTATAAACTATTACCCTAACCGAGCACTAGCTACTATGGCCTTCGGCGCGTTGTAGCGAAAACAGGCCAGTGCCTCTGGTGGGAATCGAACCCACGACCCCCGCACAGATAAGCCAGCGTGCTACCAACTAGCCTACCAGGGCGCACGAAGAGAATTTTTTTACTTTGTTATTTGAAGCAAGTAGAAAATTAGTTAAAATTTTAGGTTCTTTTTAAATATTTCAGGACATTTTCAAAATTTTACAATTTTAGTACAAAAATTTGTTGATTGGAATGTCTAGTGTATGCACAATGATAAAATTTTTAGCATGTATGCACTATTTAAGGATAATACCTAAAAAAGGAAATTTTAAACTTTCTTGCAATACTAGTGCGACATCCAGCCAACAAGATTATACTCAAGTTAAAAAAAATTTGAATAGATTAATATTCTTAAAAAAAAGTTCATAAACAAAATGTACAAAAAAAAATAGGGCGAGTATGTATTAAAAAAAACCGCGATATTTCAAAAACTTCAAATGAGAAAAAAATACTTGCCAGATTTGTAGTTCGCGTACATAGGTCTATTTTAAAAATATATTTTTTAAAACCAGGTTTTTCGGCCTTTGATTAGTGATATTTATACACTCATAATAATCTATGCATACAAATGCGAAATTTTGGTCAAAACTACAAAAACTTACGTAAAATGTACAAATTTTCGTTGATTTTAAGAATAATTTTGTTATTTTGACATTTTTTCGTACTTTTACGCATGGATTATTATGAGTTTACATCTGGTAACAAATATCGACCTGGCTCTGGTCAGATCCGGAGAATCCATTTTAACAGAAATTTTTTTGTTGATTTATCTTAAAAAAAAAACTGTGAATGTATTTTTTTAGATAAAATTAAGCAAATTTGATTCTTAATTTTATTGAAAATTCTGTTGGCGGAAATTCAGGTACTATTTACTGTTGTCGTAGCTGAATTTTCAACTATTTGTACTGACTTTTTTTTGTGAGTGTAGTACCACAACTTCTTGGGCTCTGATTCTTGTATGCATTGTCATAAATTATAAAATTTTATTTTGTGTTCAAAATTAATGACACCATTCGATTTTGTGTTGTTTTTTTTTTTTTTGTTCGTTGTTACGTTTTCAGATTCTTAAACGTTGTTAACTATGGACTTTCATTGTTTATTAGCTGGGCTAGAGAGTGGTACTTTGGTTGGTTGGTTGGTTGGTTGGTTGGATGTTTTTTTCGTGTAAGTAATTATTAGTTGCTGTTGTTGTTGTTTTTTCTGACCATTTCGTCCGTTTCGTTATTTGTGTCGTTATTATTAATGGTCATATTAAACTGGATTAGCCAGATATCCATTTTTATATCTTGTTGAATTCATAATCATCGTTTTCGTCATCATTGTGGTCGATGCACAGTGCTTTGTCCCATAGGCAAAAATCAAAAATAAAACGTTGGCTCAAATTGTTATTAAAGGCATATTTGTTGAAACACTCAAATAAATATGAAAAAAGAATTTGGTCTGATTGCTTTCGCCGCCAGTAGAGGGGGCCAAAGTTTGATAATATTTAGCAAAAATTACTGAACAACAAAATTAGTTTCAGTTATTTCACGAATTTTTTTTTTTTTAAAGAAGCAACACTCAGGAAATTCTTCCTATTGATTAATGTGTTGCTTTTTTTGGAAAGGGGATATTGGAGAGATGAAAGGTGGTGGAAGATGAAGGGCTTCAAACATTGGATACACTGTAAGTGCGCGAGATGATAAGTCTTAGAACAGTTGTTGCTCGCCACCTGATGTAGAAAAGTTGGCGAATTTATTGAAGCTTTTTGTTTCATAGCCCTGATTCATTATTTTACTTCGGTGGGGTTAAGTGCTATGGGAACACCGAAGGTAGGCGCAGCGATACATATAAGTGATAGAAAACGCATACATGTTATTTTTCTAAATTGATGTCGTCACCGGGAATCGAACCGGAAACCATCTGTGTAACAGTTCAACGCGCTAACCATTACACCACAACGCCCACATTCTTAAACATACATTTTTTAAAAATACTGGTTCAAAGTTTTATTTTTTGATTACCTCAATAAATTTGTAGTTAAATTTAAATACATATTTTAATGTTTGTTTGCAATGTTTTTATGGGGCGGAAAGAAAAGTTTTTTTGTTGAAAATTCTAAAATTTCTTAAGTTTGATGGAAAATAAAAAAATATTATACAAAATTAATTAATTTTTTTTATCTGTTTGTGTAAGCCTATAATGTTATATAATATTTCATAAAAAAAATGCCGTGTTTTTACCGGAAATTAAAAATATACACACAGAGAACTGAAATGCCAACCAAACTGAATAGAGTATATTCATCGTAACAACAATTCAGTTAGTACAACGATATTTATATTAGCTTTCTGAATATTTTGGGTGTTGCAAATAAAATTCAGTTGAATTAACCGAACTTTATTGTAAAAACTAATGTTAAGTTGTGCCAGCCGTCTGAAACTCGTAATTACCGAATTGAAATCGTAGTAACCGAATTTCAGTTGGCACATAACAAAATTATTCTCTGTGTGTAATTTGGCGATTTTGACCGCATTTGTATGACTGATATGTGTCAATATCGACCTATTTTAACAAAATTTAGTATATATCAATAGAATGAGTCAGTCACAAAAATCATGAACCGAATTTGGATAATCGCCACCGTACAAATTATTCTTCTAGCTTCCGATGAACTAGTATTCTCATATATGGTTTCGGTTGTTTCAGGAAAACATTTCTCAAAAATAATTTTTTTACCACTAGTTCAAAGTTTTGTTTTTTAATTACTTCCATATATTTGTAGTTAACTTTAAATTCAAATTTCAGTATATGTTAAAAAATATTTTTTAGCTCTGAAAAAAACGTTTTTCGTTTGCTTAAAATCCAAACAAAAATTAGTATTGATGGAGTATAAAAAAATTAAATAGTTTTGTTTTCTATTTTTGTAAGCCTTTAATATTATCAAACATAGCATAAAAAAATTCAGGGTTTTTACCGGAAATTTAAAAAAAAGCATTTTCCCCCTCTAACTCAGAGAGTTCTTGACCAATCTTGTTGAAAATTTGTATCTAAACTACTATCCAATAGGACTAACCTTATTGCAAATTTCATCCCGATCGGAAGACATCGGTTGCAAAAGTTGGGTCACTAGAGATGAAACGCCCCATATATGAAAATATATTTCAATTAGAATTAGTAACGGTGTTTGTTTTTGATTTAATGGCAACTTAATGATTTCTACATACCTTATAGTTTGGAATAATGTTAAATAAATACAAACAATTTTTATTAAATATATAAAATTTTTGTAAATTTATTTTTTATATAGAAAATGGTCTATCCAAATTATTATTACAAAAATCAGCATTGGTGAGCGTATATATTGGCCGGGTATCAGGTTTTTCAAAGCAAATAACTAAGCATATATACATGAGTCAATCATTATATTTCAAAAATTGTATAAAATTATGGGTGAAATTTTTCTGACACAATCGAAACTCCCAACATTTTTGAAAAAATGTATCATTTTCGAACAATACTAGCTGTAGGGTGCACTTCCAAAAGATTATAAAATTGCATTCATAACGATTCTTAAAGGCAGTTCTTTTAAAATTTTTTTAATAATGTTATTGTTTTTTAACAAAACTTTGAAAAAAATGTGAAAGACTAATAGTTTCACTTTTGCAAAATTTTGAAATTTTTCACATTTTTTTTAAGTTTTGACTTTGAGAGTTTTTCACTCCAAAACGGTCCAAGATAATTTCATGAAGTAAACACAATATTATTTCCATTTTTATTGATAAACTTAAATGTTTTTTTTTGAAAAATTGTTCATGTTTTCAAGAAAAACAACAAAATGTTGGTAGGTGTGTCCTAAGAGGCAGGCGTGTCCTTGCACTAATTTTCTCAAAATTTCGTAGGCAAAAACTACAATAATGTACCAAATTTCATGTATCCTAAACAACTCCTTCAATTTTTGTGCATTTGCTATATGACAACAAAGCACTGTGCGACGTCGTCATTGCATTCTGCATTCATTATTATCTGTGCTGGTATGTATTCCGATAGCTTTTGATATGTTTTAACAGACAACCACAGCATCAGCATAAAAAAAATATATCTAAAGAATTTATGTAAATAAATCACAATAGAATATACTTAAAAAAAATTATATGATTTTATAGTTTTGGTTTTTTGTTTTTTATAAATGAATTTGTTAAACAACACAGGTCTTGTTTTATGTCAGTTTTATTGGTAATTCTCTTTGTGATCCTTGTTTTTTATGATCATAACGCGCGTTCTTTTATAATGAGTAGAGTGGACCAGCACATTTGTTTAATTGGCTTATAACAATATCAAATACTAAAATGAGAAAAAAAACTTGTCAAAATACCAGGTTTGGCAACCGTTTCATTTGGTTACCGGTATTGGATAACGCTATTTTATTATAAAAAATAAAAAAAGTGAATAAAATCATGATTTTTTTAAATTTTAAGATATATTAACGGGAATTGCTCCATAGAGTCTTTCTATTCATAATATGAAGAAAGTCGGATGACATGATAATAATAGTTCCTAATAATAATAGTTCCTAGTTCGTGATCGGTATTTTAGTGTTAGTGTTTGCCAAACATGCACAATATATTTTTTTAGAACTGGTTACCTCCAATTCTAATCCAGAACAGCTTCTTTTGCAACCAGTTGCATAGAACCGGTTCTAGCTCAGGTTCCTGTGAGTCAAAATATAAGTATTCACTGCCTCAGTACCACTTCTATAACTGGTTCTAGAACCGGTTCTAAAGCAACCTGTTCTTGTTTGGAGGTAAAGAACCGGTTGTAAATAGGCCTAACTCCATACAAAAAGAATCGGTTGTAGAACAGAAATTAGAACCTATTGCAATACAGTATAAGTTGTTCTGCAACCTGTTATTTGGATTTTACTATTTTACTGGGTAACACTACTTAAAAAATTTTAACCTTTTGCAGAACCTGTCTTTGATTATTTGTCGCAATAGAATGTGTTCCTGACACAATTTAGATATTATTATTTAAATCGAAATTATATTGTGCTAACCGAATTTCTGTTGCAACAAACAAAACATTTGGATGTGTTTAAGCTCCTAAAAAAGCTAAATAATATAAATTTGTATATTATTTGTAGAGCTTCGAAAGAATTCATTTAATCTGCAAACTAATCTATTTTTTAATTAAAAAAAACTGAATAAAATTTAATTTTAAGGGAAAAACGCTAAACTAAGCTAAAATTTACAAAATAAATTTAACATTTTTAAATTTTCAAGACCAGTACTTGTATTAAAATTCAAATAGTTCTGTTCTTTCGAATATAAAATATGCAATAAATGTTTTTGGTTGCCCAAGTGTGTATTACACACTTACATTATTTTTACTAATTATGTGTTTACAATTAAACAAATTATGCCTAAAAATAGTATTGTTTTGTTAAATAAAATTTTTAGGCACAAAGGTTATCAATAGATAAACTTATAATAGTAATAAATATTTTAACATTTTTAAGTTGAAAAAAAAAATAAAAAATATTAAAAAAATCACTAAAATTTAAAAACAACGCTAAAATTGAAACAAATCTCCAAAATTGAAAAAAAAATGCTAAAATTTAAAGAAAATCACCAAAAATTTAAAAAATCGTCAAAAATTTAAAATAATCCCTAAAATTGAAAAAAATCGCTATCATTAAAAAAAAATCACCAAAACGGAAAAGTCTTTAATATTTAAAAAAAAATCGGCAAAAGTTAAAAAAAAAATCTATAAAATTAAAAAAATCGCAAAAATTAAAAAAGCCCAAATTCAAAGAGCTAAAATTTAAAAGACGAAAAATATTGACGATAAATTTAAAATAGTTGCCCGTGTACATTTATTTTTATTAGTTTTCGAAACACAGACGATGTTTCAAATAAATTTTCTTTTTGGATGGTTGGGCGGTTTTTATGTAGGCGATTTTTAAAAACTACATATTTCGAAAACTAATGGAGCTGAAGGAAAAATGTTTGCACCATTGTTCACAACTTAAGCCCATTACATAGTGAATTCCAAAGAATGAATTCTCTGCAAATAATTAAGAAAAAATTCATTCGATTAAACAAATCCAATTTGTTTTTTAAGGAATTCAATCAAAATAGAATTCAATCTTCGAAGCTCTGTATATGTACAACCACTTATAAAGAAATATGTATTATTAAATATATTATTATACAACACATTAATAAAACTCTTTCCAAATATTAATTCTTTGATTTATTTGAAACATTTTTTGAGCTGTTTTTCTTTTTTACCGCAAGGTAAATATATTTATTTTTACGTATTTTTAGGGGATTTTTACGCATTTTATCAGTATATTTTCAGGTAAAATATGCTTCTTAATGCAAAAATTCAGTAAAATTTATTAATAAATTAATTACATTTTTACGCACTTGCATAGTAAATTTACACACTTTTTGTTGACCAACTTACACGTAATGTGTGCATTTTTTTTTTCATTTACACACATAGAGTAAATTTATCTAACTTATAATAGGAGTACAGTTTCCTACTATAAGTTTAGTAACTTTCAATAGAAATTAATTAGAGCGTAAACAAAAAAAAAAGTAATTCGGAAAATTTTTAGAATGGAGTCATTTCTTAAATTTGAATTAATCCTCAGTATTTTCAATTTGTGGACCATACAAGAATTTCGAGCATAAACTTAGAAACTAATAGCATTATATAACTTCCTTATTCAAGATAGATAAACTTACTACAAACGGAACTAAATATTTGATTATGGAAACTTCTACAATCGAAATGAATGAAATTTAATATTTTCTAATTTCTCTTAATCTTGTCATGCCAATGATAAATATTAGTAATAATTTATTTTTATCATGTGATTACATCTAATCTTGCGGCATTTTTTTGTATCTTTTTGAGTCGAAGAGCGACAAAGTTATCTGATTTTAAAACACTCCAATCGAAATTAAATACCAAAGAAAGATTTAACAGCCATAGAAAAATGGCGTCATAGACAAACAATTAAAATATAAAATAGTTGGAGACACACTTGAATATTTTGGAATATTAAACAATGACAAACATTCTAAACCTTTAATCAAAAGGGCTTAAACTCTGTTAGCTAGCCAGCCAGACAGTTAGTTAGCCAGCATAAGAGAAGAGTTAGAAAGGTATAGATTTGAATGTGTATTTACGGAAAATTATAGATTTGATAAATGTTATGAGAAATTAATAATTGTTTAAATTTTAATACGTTTTTTCATCTTCTAGTTCTTTTTTTCCCTATTTCAAGAAGATAAAGATCTGATTACAAATGGTGTGTGCATATTATTAATAACTTTTGAAATATAAACAAAAATATAGTATATTAAAAAAAAACACACAAAAAAGGTCACAAAATAGACAACAAACAATGTGTGTTAAAATGACTTAAATAGGTATGAATGTTAAGTATACAATAGCATCTTGAGAATAGAAGAATGGATGGTGGGTTAATACATATTTTTGGGGTAAAAAGTAATTTTTCATTTAAACAATGAATATAAAAACTAATAAAAAATGAAATACATATAAAGAATTTATGAAAATATCTATAAAAAGAAATACATAATAATATAGCTCTTCAAATTTTAAGCGTTGGCGTTTAAATGGTGAAAGAATAATAAATTTAAGATATGGAAAATATTTTTTAATTTTTTTAACTTTTCAAAACGTTTTACGATAAAGAACCTTCTTTATGATCTTATCAATTCAGAATGTGGAGCGTTGTAGTGTAATGGTTAGCGCGTTGGACTGTTGCACGGATGGTCCCGGGTTCGATTCCCGGTGACGACAACATCAATTTAGAAAAATAATATATATGAGTTTTCTATTACTTATATGTGTCGCTGCGCCCACCTTCGGTGTTCCCATAGCAGTTAACCCCACCGAAGTAAAATAATGAATCAGGGCTATGAAACAAAAAGCTTTAATAAATTCGCCAACTCTACATCAGGTGGCGAGCAACAACTGTTCTAAAACTTATCATCTCGCGCAATTACAGTGTTGTCATGTTTGAAGCCCTTCATCTTCCACCACCTTTCATCTCTCCACTATTCCCTTTCCAAAGAAAGCAACACATTAATTAATAGGCAGAATTTCCTGAGTGTTGTTTCTCTTTTTTAACAAAAAAAAAAAACAAATAAGACTGGGAAAGTTAACCTAAATGAGTTATATGCCCCGGACTGGTAATAAAACTGTAATTTCGATTCCATTTTCAAACCATTTAACCTATATTGAACTAAGAAATCGTGTAAATTTTTCAATGAAGATTTGTGTGGCCAAAGATTTGTACCCAAATGAGAATTTTCTGGATTTTTTTTATAATCTCCCTAGCGGAGATACTTGCACCCAAATCGTTTTGAAAACTTAGCACGGATTTAATTTGTATGGTCGTTTGAAGAGGGGCATTTTTCGAGCAAGTTTTTAACGTCATTTAAGAGGCAATCCAAAAATGTTCAATACTGTCTTCGGATATGTGATTATGGATATCGTTGAAAATAAACACATTGATAATCAACGTTCTTAGGATATATGTGTTGCATTATGTTTTTCAAAAATCGGTGTAGTTCGCGTTCTATCGCAGCTCACATTTTAATATTTTTTAGCAAAACTAAGAAAAATACCTACACACAGAGAAAAATTTTGATATTTGCCAACTGAAATTCGGTTAATACGACTCAAATTCGGTTATTACGAATTTAAGTCATCACTACTTAACATTATTTTTCACAACATTAGTTTTCACAACAAAGTTCGGTTAATTGAACTGAATATTAGTTGCAACACCAAAAATATTCGGAAATCTAAGGTAAATATCGTTGTTCTAACTAAATTTATAAGTTGTTACCATTAAAATACACTTTTTAATTCGGTTGGCACTTTATTTCTCTGTGTGTAATGTTTAAACTGATCTATGCTTAAGAGTTTTTATCCAATTTTTACAAATCTTATCTCATATGAAAATTGAATTTGATTGAATCAATTGAATCAATTAAATATTTGCTTAAATTCGGAACTTAGAATTTGAAATTTTTGTATACTATCGCTCAAAACATATTGTGTTTTTTTTTTGTAATATTTATGTATGTAGTTGTTTTTTATAAATGTTTATGTATTAGTAATACATATTTTTAAGTCAATTTTAGTTTTAAGTCAATTATAATTAGATTTTATTAATTCTCATTAGGTTTATTACTTTATTAAGTTAAATAATTTAATTTCAGTGGTTTAAATCTAAATATTAATTTATTCTAAAACATTATCATAAAATTGATAATGCAATTTTTGTTTAAAAAACATTTTTTTAGCAAAAAAATTCTAAAAATAAATTAAAAATTAAAAAAAAAAAAAAAAAAAAAATTATCCTCTGGTTTTAACAAAAGGGCTTATTTTTGCAAAAAAAATCCAATCAAAATTTTGCGATAGTACCTACATTTCAATAGAAAGAAGAAAAAAAACTAATTTCTGTGTGAATTTGTTCACATGAGTATAAATAAATCTGCTAACTAAACGAGAATTACATGCCGGTTTAAATTCAATGTTATAAAATTCATGCTATATTGGTATGGCAACAGAACTCTATCCAATTTTTTTTTGCTTTTTGAGAAGGTATACAATACTGATCACTTTTAAATCAAATGAGTTATTATTTCATTGAAAAATAATTCACTTAAAGAGCTATCAATTTTTAATTGAATCAGCAATTTTCGTTGTTGGTGGAATTTCAGCAATTAAAGTTATTGAATCGGTGGTTTTCGTGATTGAAATGGCATTTTATTTTTTTGTGTGTAGAGAAAAGAAAGTGTTTAAAAATTTGTGGTGATAGATCATGTTGCCTTGCACAACTTATTCAAAATTCAGATTGGGTTCTCCATGGGATGGAAAAATAATTAGATTTTGGTAAAAGAATACCCTGCAAAAAATAACCTGGATTTGGTAAGCAGTAACTACATTTGTATGCTTCCAAAATAGCGCTTCACCGTCTTGCATACTATAAAGCAATTAGGGAAGGCATTCTGTCGTGCTTCCCAGAATACCTTTTTTGAAGCAGTGAATAATGCTTACAATGAAGCAATAAAGTATGCATACCATGAAGCACTTATGTTGTCAACATACAAAAAAGCGCTTCTTAGTGCCTAAGAAGGCATGAATTTATTGCTTCTAAGAGAACATGAAAGAAGCGCTTTAAAAGAGACATACCAAGTGGGACATCATGCCTTCTTTATTTGCTTTGGAAGCGCTTCGTTATCAAATAATGCCTTCCAGAAGCGCTTCTGGGTAAGCACTATTTTTTGCTGGGTATGATCATTATTCAATATCATTATTTTAATAAAAAACGACCCCATAGTACAGAGTGTACTCTTCAAATTGTGTTTGGTTCTCAAAATAAAATAAAATAACGCCGCAATTTTTGGGGCTTTATTTCATAATGAAATAAAGCCTCATTTCGAAAATGAAATAAGGCCCCAAAAACTAAATTATATATTACATTAAAATATTTTTTTATTCCTAATTAATACATAGTTTTTGTGTATATACCTGCAAAAAGTCCTCAGCTGTTTGACGGCAAGAACATAAGAAAAATTAGTAAATGAAATCTGTAAATATGAACATTAAAAATATTTCACTAAAAAACAATTTTAAACAATATTCACTGGAAGATTATTCTTGTACCCTAAAAAAAATATGGCAAACGAATTGATAGTTTGTTTTTTGTGTCGCACGCAGAAAAAACTTTATTTCGCGTAGCCGCCTGCCGCGTTCTACGGAGGAAAAAACCCCCTAAGAGCGGCCGAAGGCCGCCACACAGAAAAACTTGTTTTTACAAATCCAATGTCGAATCCGTTGAAATCTTATTTTTCAGACAATAAGTAATATAATTTGACCAGTCATAGCTTTGTCATTTAAAGAGCTAATTGATTGTTTTTTATCTTCTATTTATTTAACGTTTAGACACGTTTAGACATTTTTAATAAAATAGACTTTTAAAAAAATAATCATTAAAAAACAATAAATCTTGGTGTGGGTTGGTATTTTGGGACATACAAAGTTATGACAGGTCAAATAAATGTTACTTCATGTCTTAAAAATATAAGATATCAACGGATTTGACATCTGATTTGAAAAACAAGTTCTTCTCGGTGGCGGCCTTCGGCCGCTCTTATTGGTTTTTTCATTCGTAGAACGCGGCTTAGCGAAATAAAGTTTTTTCTGCGTGCTTTGAATGAGATTGGTTGCTTACATTCCTTAAAAATTTTGATTTTTAAGAAAATGAAATAACACCCCAAAAATATTATTTGGGGACTTATTTCATTTCTCATATTGGGGCCTTATTTCATTATGAAATAAAGTCCCAAAAAAAAAATGAAATAAAGCCCCAAAAAATGAATTAAGACCCCAATTTTTTTTATTAGACATTTTTGGGGCCTTATTTCATTTTTGGTTTGGGGACTTATTTCATTGGGGTCTTGTTTCATAGAGCCTTCTAAAACTTATACTTTTCATTTTTAAACATCTTTCAGCTTATCTCTAACAGTTTTCAGATAACACGTTCATTGAAAATTATTAAAAAAACAAATGATCTTGAACTTGAACAATCTTGCTCACATCATAATGTATCTTCCTTCTTTAAAATAATTTTAATGGCATCTAAATAAACGAAAAGAACTAATCAAAATGTTCGAAGTGTTGCATAGTTCGAATAGTTAATTTACATTGGCAATGGTAAAATTTACCTATTGGCATATTTAATAAAACAATTTTATAAAATTAAATACAAACATAGCCAGCCAAGGCAATCGAATATTTTTTGTATATGTATGAGCAAAAAAATAAAATCAGTGAAAATCAAGTCTTCTAAGATTCAAGTAGTTTTTGTAATTTTTCGACTTTTAAATTGCCATCGATTCTTTAGGTGAAGACTTTTTTGAAATAGCTCATATATTCGGAATTATCCAATAGCCATAATACAATCATAAAAGGCAGACCTGTAATGTGTTTCTAAGGCGTTTTAACGCTCAAAACATTTTCCATGAACTGTTAAAATTTTAATAACATTTTTCAATTTAAATTCAAATAATTCGAATACTAAAAATCGATTTTTTACATACAAATTTTATGGTTTATAGTCGAATGGACACTTATTAGTTGACTAATAAAATTGTTTGATTTCAAAGATAGAAAGATGATCATTAAACAATCACTTTAATAATTTGTTCTTTTTATCAAACAAAAGTTCAAAATCAATAAAACTCTTATAAAATATACAATATTTTAAACAAAAGAATTAACGAGTTTAAAAGATGGAAGATAGCGGCATTAAAAAGGGGAATAATAAAACAGCTTGTAAAAAAAAACAAGGAAATCTTGTTAACAATGATCAAGATGAAAATTATGAAGCGCCTTGTAACAAGAAAATGCAATCAATAAAAAATATAGATAAAAATCTGAAAAAGAAAATGTTATGAAAATTTCATGGCACGTTTTTGGGTTTTCCTCTAAAAACACAAATTTGTGAAAATTCCTACAACAATTAAAATGAAAGTGTAAACACGAGTGCAACAATTATTTTTCAAAACGATTTTTTCAAAAACTTATCAAGATTTCATGACATTAAGCTCTTAACCAAACAACTTGCCGGTCTAATTTATGTGTGTTAATAAATAATCCGTTCGTATAGTTAAAGGAAAAGCTTCATCATATTTATTAAATGTTTCACAAATGCTAGTCCAATGTAACTTTTCATAGTATTTATGAAACATTTCATAAAAAAACAAAATCAATTTCATCATATTTATGAAATATTTCACTATATACATTAGAGCGACTCACCAAAAAAAGTGCTCGATGTACCCTCCTAAAAATGAACCTTGGACTTTTTTAAGATGACATTTAAAATATTTCGGCTGCAGTTTTGACCTCTCGTGAGCTGGATCATTTTGAAAATGGGTCTATTTTTGCATGTTTTGTTAATTTTAGAATCTGTTTCCTTACCAGCATATACAATATGGGTATCATAAGAAAGGGGTTTTTAAGGCGCGTCCAACTGTATATACAATTTGTTCAAGGACGATCATCCATGTCCTTTTTTTAAGGATATTCTGTAAAAAAAAAACGGTTTTTGAATTTTTTGTTCGGGGTTGTTTGTAATAAAAATGCCAAATTAACATATTTTAATCTTTAGTCGATTTAATTAAATACGGGTCTCAGCTTTTTTTGAAATTCGTGCTAGTTCGCGTTTTGACAAAAATGCAATGGGGTGGTAACTCTTCGTTTTAAATAGGGCAATATGGGTATCAAATTTTTTCTTTTGCCAAGTACATCATCTTTGTATGTAAATAATTTAGATTTTTGCAAATTAGATGCATTTTACACGGTGCTCTGGAATATATATAAATGCAATTTTGTGGTAACTCTAATATGATAGCGGATTTAGTTTCTAGATCATGTATGCATGAAAATAGGACTAAAGAAAAAAAAAATGATTACGACTTTTTGGCGGCATATTTTTTTCGCAAATTAAAAAAAGTATATGATGAAATTGTTACACTGAACGAAAATTTATGAAACTTATTTCTGT
The DNA here is from genome assembly GCA_021234595.1 of Delia radicum. Classification (NCBI taxonomy): domain Eukaryota; kingdom Metazoa; phylum Arthropoda; class Insecta; order Diptera; family Anthomyiidae; genus Delia; species Delia radicum. The sequence continues at coordinate 38,670,141 of CM037851.1, forward strand.
TTTTCTCTGGGTAGTTTTCAAAAAACCTTCTATTTTATTATATCACCAATTACTAAAACGTTTTTCCGCGGACCTAGTTCCTAGCAAGGATTCACGGGTTTGTGCTCTCTCTGTCTCTTTAATAGTTGTCGTGATATGGGCCATTTTTCAAACAATTATATTGATGACATTATTTTATTAATTTTTATCATAATTAAAACAAATTTATAACAATTTCAAGAAAAAACTTTAATGCATATGAGCTATTTCAAAAATTTTTAACACTTGTTGGAAGTGACTTTACAAGTATACTCAATATAATAAAACAACGTTTTGTTTTAAATAGAAAATTTTTACTGAATATTTTAACTATTACCGAAAGTCCGTTTTTTTTTTTTTTTTGTTTATTAAATAACAGACAGAAAAGTTAGAAAATATATTTCTAGATTAGCGAGTATTACAAATAAAAACTCGGGCTCGTTGAATAAGTTCACTTATCTCAGATGAGCATCTCCCATGGTAATATCGATAGAAAAGTGTCACACAACCCACATTCCGACGATGCTACAATGAATCAATAGAGTTGGATACACTACTGTCATTTATAAGCTTCACCGCCCTCCCCTGAACACGGTCCAGAAGCTTCAGAATAGACAGTGGAGCCCCTGCCCATATATGAGAGTTGTATTCCTAACACACTTCGGTATCTTAGCAATATTGTTTATTATAAAATAGTTTCATATATACTTATGAAACAGTTTTATTTACGAAACAGTTTATGAATGTTTTCATAAACATAAGTTAGCTTTTCCTTTGTGGCATTTTCGTTTCGAAAATAACTTGAATTCTTTAAGGGTTACACTCAAAAAAGTCAGTAAAGTCAGCAACATTTTTAGTGGGAGGATCAGTGCATATGAGCTATTGAATTTACTGACTTTTATTTAGTGTCGCTATATAACTTTCAAACCAATATGTTGGTTTAACCCGTTAACGACGAATGGTTGATATATGTCGCATTTTTACTTTTTGGCATTTTAGGAAACCCTGCTGAACGATATTAACAAAACTTGTGATCAACAATAGACAGATGTGGCTTTTTAGAGAAAACTTTGTATTGTAGCCTAATAGTCTCAGAGCCTTACAAGGTCCACCCAAAGACAAAAACTTAGTTTTTTGTTTTTTTTATGAATTTGTTTACGTTTTCGTTTTTAATAAAAATTAAATGTTAAAAATTCAATTTTAAGTTTATAAAAATTTGTTATTATTTTTGGATTAGACATAATTTAAGAAAAATAAAAAATTAAAACTTAGACACAATCTTAACCCATCAACAGCCCATTAATGAGTTAGCTTTAGTACTATATTTCTCCGATAGGTGGAGCAGTAAAGCGTCAAAAGCAGCACAAAATTTATTTTTAGTCATACATTCTGGAAACTGCTGCTGTAAATATTTGTAGTTGTTTGATTTGTAATACAGTATTTTTATTTTTAAGTAAAAAAATTTAATTTTTGACTACAATTGAATGGATTATTGTAAAAACTTGAAAATCCATATTTATTGTTTTATAGATTTTTGCTGTTTTCTAGACATCCATTGATTAATATTTGATAGAAGTCTTGCTTAAACACTTATTGCAAAGTAAAGTATAAACGTCTTGCAAAAATAATATTTTTAGAGTTTTTTAATATTTAAAAGGCAAAAACATACTAAAACTAAAATGTGGCTTATCAAGTTTTTACATTAAGGCCTTCAATTGTAATTACTTTTAAAAAACAAATAACATCAAATTACTGTATTATGATTTTACATTCATTTTATACAGTAGTTTTTTTTTTTTAATAAAACAAACAAATGTTTGTTTATTTTTTACATTTTTACTACAATTGCGGTTCATTTTTTGAACAGTAAAAAAACAAATGACAATGTAAGTTGAATTTACTGAAATGTAAGTCGTCCTTTCTTTAAGTGAAATTTCGTTTGTTTTCAACTACATTTGCAGTGGTCTTCAGCTGTAGGTACAAGTGTCCACGAAGTTTTGTCAAAAAATCTTAAGCGGTTTAAGTTCGGTCGTCAAAGGGTTAAGACATAAGGTTACAACAAACATTTGTATACTTTCAATTAGTTTGTATTTTAAAATAACAGATATATTTTCTTTTTTCACAGTAGGTGTCATTTTTAAATGCATTTTCTTTCTTAACTCACTTGTTTCGTCTGTTTTGTAATCCTTTCTTTCATCATTTAGCCATTCTTTGTTTAATTTTTCATCTATGTTGTAATCCTCTAATTAAATACCTTATACCTTAGTACTTGCTAAATTCTAAAGGATTTCCCCCTCTGTGCATTGGCTTTGTGTGTTTTGGCACAGTGTCTGCTTATCATCTGTATCTTTATTTGATTGCACTTCTGCTGGTATTTGTTGGGAAATTCTATTGTATTTTGTGGGCGTGTGTACGAAAACAGTTGTTTGGTTTGTTTCGTTATTCTTCCTCAAGATTCTTGGTTTAAATTTCAACAAGTTTTTACAAATTATATGGAACTAATATTGTTATATCTTAGATACCTGTTATTCTTTAAGATTTAGTTTAAATCTCAAGGGGTTAAAATATTTGAGGCTGATTAACTTTTACAGTTAATCCGATATAGATCAATATTGGTTTTAACTGTAATCATCCATATTGTTTGGAAAAAGTAATTGATTATCTTAGATTGTATTTAGAAATATTGATGAATTAGGATTCAAAAGTCGATATGAAAAACGAATTAAATTTTGTTGATTCGTTGTTACCTTTTATCGCAATTTATTTCCTTTTGGTATAATCAACATACAACAGAATTTAAGACCCAAAAGTTGGGCGCCAAAATCAAAACATTAGTTCAGCTTCGAATTCTTGGTCAATAAAAGCAGTTTATTGCTAATCAAATCTGCTTTTGGTTCTAGTAAAGGGGAGCATAAATGTCTTCCAAGACATTCGCAAGAAATTTTTTTATACAACAACAATTATTTTGATTGCTCTCACACACAAAAAAAAGTTAGTAAAGTCAGCAACAAATTTTGCTGAGTCAGCAAAATTTTAGTCAGGAGGGTGCTTGCAAAAAAATTGCTAATGTCAGCAAAATCAAAAAAATTAGTAGATTCAACAAAAGTTTTGCTATCACCTAGTTTTTTAAAAAATTTAGAAGTTCTTCCTAAAAGTTAATAAAATTTTTGCTGAACACTAGTAGACTGAAAAAAACTAAAAAAATTTGTAGACAAATTATATTTTAGATATTTGTATTTTGTGATTATTTTAAAAATAATTTGCAATACGTTACAATATATAAAAATGTTCATTCTTCCAAATTGAAGACATGATATAATTTAATATAATATAAACAAAATTATCTTTCAACTACTTAAATCAATGGTTGTCTAAATATACAACAATTTTTGTAATAAGAAAACGGAAATATAAAAAATTACATAAGATGTTAGTCCTTATCTTTCGCTATAGGCTGTCTACCTGAACGTATATTTGTTTGAAATTTGATACTACATTAAAAATCACTTTCAAGATATAGTTTGCAAATACACATTTAATGTTTATTAAAGTTAAACATTTTATTTTATCTTTAAGTTAACACAAAACTAAAGTTTTTTTAATCCACATATGTATTATCTTTGTCAGCGTCCTTTTGTATGAAAAACAGATACAAAAACCTTCCATGGTTGATTTATTTATACGTCTTACAAGAATTGTACTTTTTAGTATCATTTTATTCTTCTCTACTACATCTTGACATGTCGCGACATCTACGTACATATATCAATCTGGTTGTCATCCACACTATTAATGTGCTTATCAGCAAAATTTTTTTTTAGTAAAATAAATTAGTAAATCATTAGTAAAATATTAGTAAAATATTAGTACAAAACAATTAGGTGCTGTATATGTATAACTAAAATTTTAGCTGAAAACACAATTTCAGCAAAAGGTTTGCTGAAAACTAGTATACTGGATTTACAAGTCGTTTTACTGACTTTTCTACTAACTTATTTTTTTTTTTAGTGTAGGATTTTAGTAAATCTAATTCAATTTAAAAGTTCATTTTGTCCGAACTCTTCGCTGACATTGGTAACCGTTGTTCTAATTACTACAAAATCTTATGATGTACATGTGTCGCGTTAAAATCTTCCAAATGTTCTCATCCCTCTAAATCGACGTACTGAAACTAGAAATAATTAATGACAAAACTATTAGAAAATAACATATAACCAATAATAATTTAAAAGATAATCGATTATAATCTTTCTCTCATCTTAAGCCATAACATAGTATAGAAAGAAAAGAAAAAACAATTAGAATTATATTAAATTGTTATAAAAACACAACAGGTGCTTTCCCACAAAACTCAATAGTTTCTCTAAGCTAATTCAAAACAGAAACATGTTTTTTTTATAATAAATGAACAGCATTTAATGAAACAATGTACTGCTTACAAAATAAATGAGAACATACATTTTTCATTATTTTTTGAAAATACCAATCAAAATTGATCGTACAAGTGAGAACAGAATCATGTACAATTCAAAGAAAGGCAACTGCAAAACCTTTTTCATTTTTTTTTTTTTTCATTTGAAAGAATGAAATTGAAAATGATAAATAATGAAAAATATATTTTACTAAGTATAAAGATCTGTTTGAAGAAATAAAACAATGAAATTTAACAAAAGATGTTTGTTAAGGAACAAAAAGAGAAGAACTTGAAATATAGTCAATATTTTAACATTAATTAATTAATCAAAGGCATTGCAAAGCCTTTAACCCATTTAAGATCAGCTTAGACATTTACAAAATGTTGAGTTTAAATGGCAGAATTCTTTGTTATCGAATAATAGTGAATAAGATTTTGCGGTAACATCAAATAAAGGTCATATAACAATTGGAACTCTTCATACAGAAAACGGAATAGGTCGTAGCAACCGTATTTGTAGTCAATCGAATGGTTTGGTTGAACGCGACTGCGCTAAAAAATTATTTTGCTACATATAAATGTGTCATGTCCCGAGAATGACGAATCAGCATCTATTAGATCCCAACGTTGAACAGTTCGAGCTTTTCAAGAAGCTAAGGAGTCTGCACTAGAGATATCACTGCCAATGAGATAATAGAAGTACGCCGATCTACATGAAATCATCTTGTACCCAACAGTGCTTTCCTCCTCTCCGTCTACAGATTTTCAGAGACATTTTCGTGCAATTTTCCCAGCAATTTTCCCGAAATATTAATTCATTGGATTAAAAATTGATTAATATTGTATGCGTTTGTACTTCATATGTATGTAAATTTGATTTAAAATCAATTGATTGGATTAAAAAGTGATAAATATTGTATACCTTCGTAAAAATCCTTGAAAGGGTGTTATTTCCATACCAAATGTTTTTTTTTTATTATTATATATATGTCCTTTATTTATTTAAATATAATATAACTACAATGTTGTGATTTAAAAAATTTAAATAAAAAGTTCACGAGGAACATAGGGCGTTAACAAATTCTCTCCATCTAATTCTGTCTCTGGCAAGTAGTTTGATTTCGCTCCATGTTGTTTCAGCTTCTTCATGTTCCATTCTAATACAACGAACCCATGTATTTCGTGGTCTACCTGGACGGCGCTGCCCTTGGGGGTTCCATTCAAGTGCACCTCTGGCAATATCAGGTGATGGTCGCCTGAGAATATGACCAATCCAAGTCCATTTTCGTTTACGTGTTTCGGTCTCGATAGGACAACAACCTGCCTTCTGCCAAAGAGCTTCATTGGTTATCCAATTTGGCCAATATATATGTAATATTTGTCTCAGACACCGATTTAAAAACATTTGTATTTTACCCACAGTTCCATGTAGTGGAGCCATATAGAAGCACTGATTTTACGCTGCAGTTGAATATGCGTATTTTTGTCTTCTGCGAGATGTTGTTTGCGCGCCAGACTTTATGTAACTTCAAAAACGCAACGCGTGCCTTATAAATATGATCGTTTATGTCTGCTACAGATCCTCCATCTTTTGTAATTTTGCATCCGAGGTAGGTGAATTATATAAGATTGTATTAAATGCATACAATTCTTATTTAGTTAATAGATTAGGTTCCACTTATGTGAACAAATTCTCATAGAAATTAGTTTTTTTCTTTCTATTGAAACGTAGGGCTATGCAAAAAAAATTTCATTTTTTGTTAATTTTTTTTTTTTTCTTCATAAACTAGCCAAATGTTTTCTTTTTATATAATTTGTATTTGTGCGCCCCGGTAGGCTAGTTGGTAGCGTGCTGGCTTATCAGTGCGGGGGTCGTGGGTTCGATTCCCACCAGAGGCACTGGTCTGTTTTCGCTACAACGCGCCGAAGGCCATAGTAGCTAGTGCTCGGTTAGGGTAATAGTATATAATTTGTAATTATATGATTATTAGTGTCCGACCGAACAGTTCGGCCAGAAAATGTATTTGGTCTGTATTCGGTATTTTAAAGCATTATGGACAAATTTGGCGGATGGAAAAATGTTTATTGGACTGATTAGATGATATTTTGAGTGTCAAGTTTGAAGAAAAGTCTGTAGTTAAGCAATGAATTCACTGTTCGGCCTCAGAAAGTTCGGCCAAATTGAAAATAGTTCGGCGGCCGAACTTTTAACTTTATAGCTAAACTTCGGCTTTTCTCTTAAATTTTATAAACAAAATCGAATTAAATCGGCTCAACAAACATGTTTCCAATACCAAAATTTGTCATCATTGCCTCTAGATATAAAAAAACCGACAAAATATAGTTTTTTGGCCGAACTGTTCGGTCGGACACTAATGATTATTAATTAATAAAATAAAAAAAAAAAATTATTTTGTATTTATTTTCGGCATTTTTTATTCAATAGTTACATTTTATTAAACAAATCTGACTTTAAAAATTACTTTATCAATTTTGTGATAATGTTCTAGAATGAATAAATATTCATATATTCATATTCATCTAGAATGAATAAATATTCATATATTCATATATAAGCTGATCATATGGTATCTTATTTGATCTAATCTCATATAGTTTGATACGAAAAATGAGTCTATCAAATATAATCAAATTATTGGGTATACAAGTTATTAATGTCGATTTTTTTGCTTGAAAAATTAATTTATTATAATTTATTATTATATATAAAATTTATAAACAAAATGAATTGATACATTATTCAAAGTATTGTCCATCGTTAGCCCCTACTTATTCCCATCTTTCTGGTAGCATATGGATTCCGCACCAAAAGAACTGCTCCGGTTTTAAGGTAAAGAATGAAACAAGCCATTTTCAGATACCCTGTTCTGAAGTGAAGCGTATTCCAGTAAGGACGTTCTGCATCGATCGAAACAAATGGTACACTCACAAGAACTTTTATATAAAAAATCAACAGTTATTTAAAAGTTTAAACGGTAAAGTTGTTTCAATGGAATATACAGTTAAATTACCATAGAAATATAGTTTTTAACGTTCTGTCTGTTATTCAACAAAAAAATAAACAAAAAAAAGGAATTCCCGTAATAGTTAAAATATTCAGTTAAAATGTTCTATTCAAAACAAAAAGTTATTATATTATCTTGAGTATTGAAATAAACGAAAACAATCTATTGTTTTTATGGATTTTGTGAATTAATATTCAACAGTTGAAAATAAACTAAAAAATACAATTGTTTTAAACGAAAAGTAAGTAGTCGTGTTTTTAACTGATTTTCAGTTAATTCAATATGTATATTCAGTAGTCTTTACTGAAAAAATATTGTGAGTGTAGGTCTGGGGTATAAGGCAGGTGAGCCAAAATTTCCCATCCACTGTTTTCCAAATAGTTTTTGACCGGTCTTGCAACATGTGGCCGAGCGTTGTTATGATGGAAAATTATGGCTTCGTGTATGGTTGAATATTCTGGTCGTTTTTTCGGCTTCAAATGAATCAATTGTGTTCAGTACAGGTCGCCTGTGACGAGTGAACCGATTTCAACAGCTCATAATACAAAACACCATTCTGATCTCACCAAATACAGAGCATTACCTTGGCGCCATGGATATTCGGCTTCGGCGTTGAATTGGCTGGCTGGCTGGCTGGCTGGGCTTTACATATGAATTTTTGCGATTGGGGTTACGTAATGTATCCATTTGTCATCACCAGTAACAATACGATGCAAAAATTACTTCTTTTTGTAGCGTTCAAGCAGCATTGCCGACATGCCTAATCGCCTTTCAACGTCTCTCGGCTTCAATTCAATATGAGATCCAATTTCCTTGCTTTTAAATGAATCCTAATGCTGTTAAATGTGACTCCCAATGATAAAGCCAGTTCTTCTTGCGTTTGACAACAGTCTTCGTGGAGTAATGCTTCCAATTTCTCATCTTCAAACTTTTTCGGCTGACCAGACTTCTCCTTGTCTTCTGTGTTGAAATCACCACTTTTGAATTGCGCAAACCATCGTTCGCAAGTTTTTTGAGTTGGTGCATGTTGATCGTAAGCTTCTACCAACAATCGATAACTTCCAGCAGCCGTTTTCTTCAAATGAAAGAAGGTTATCAGACTTCCCTGCAAAACAACGTTTTTAGGCACAAAATTCGACATTATTATAGCGATTGAAAAAAATGTGTGTTTACACTTTGGCGTCTATCGAATACTGAATTATAATGACAGATGTTTACCCTCCAAAATACCATATTTATTATTATTGACACAAACCAGATGTGATAGTTATGCCATATGTTGTCCAAATCGACATTATTAACTTGTATATCCAATATATATAATTTAATACAATTTTATCTAACATTAATTAACAAAAAATTTTAAATGTTTTAGAGATCAGTACTTTTTATATTTATCCAATTAAGTATTGCTTGTAATTCATTTATAAAACATATAAATATTAATTTTAATTTTAATAAAATATTGTTAAATCTAAAAATGTATGCTTGTTGTGAACCTGAAGTTGGAACCTAAAATTAATTCAAAACGCTAGGTAAAACAAAAAAAAAACAACATTTACCGAGAAAGAAAATCAAATTCTTTGCTCCCAAAATTTTCAAGTGGAAGACCTACAGAATTGCTCAAGAGCAGAAAAAAGCAGCGAACTATAAACGACATTGTTATACAAAATAATTAAATATAAGAAATATACGATCGACATTATGGGTCTATACGATATGTTGTTTATAAAGGATAAGTCTCAATATTTAGTACTTCAGAAATTTCAGATTGTTCAAAACAACTATTTTGTTAACCACAAAACAGGATCAGTGGTAGAAAGTATATTGCTTATAGTGAAACTAAGCAACAATTTAATTTTTAAAATTAAAAATTTAGAATCCATTACGCATGTTATGAGGGATGGGACTTTCATTTGTTTAAACAAGCCGTTTCTAACGCTCTCTTCTAAAAACCTGAACTGATTTTAAAAGTTTCGAAAAAAAAATTAAATTTTTAAGTTTTTCTTGTTGTCTCTGTATACGTTTTGTATAATTAACACAAAATTTTGTTGTACACGCAGATAAAAACTGGGGGAATATTATCGAAGGGCTTACTAAGCACTACATAAGTGTCATGTTAGTTTTACAAATATCTTTTAAAATATAAGAACTTTTTTAGAAATTGTTTACTAGTTTTAGAATTGTTTACTATTTTTACAAAAATTTGTAAATATTTTACTAGAACTTTGTAAAACTAACTTGAAACTTATGTAGTTATAAAATTACTAAGCACTTCGAAAATATTACCCCATTTTTTCTGCGTATATGTATTAAAAAAAACCTCTACAAATCAGTTTCTCTTAAAACCAGATGCCATATAGAATTGGACAAATGTTGTGTACTTTGGCTCTTCTTTAGTCTATATGTTCGTTGGTTTAAAATCTAATAATTATAACGCGATTTTTTAGTACTTAAATAAAAAAATATTAATAATCACTACAAAACAAAAAAAACCCGTCGTTTTTCATGTTTCCGCAGTAAAGTTTGAAACTCGTTTGTATTTTAATTTAAACGGTGCTAAAGATATATGGAAGTGATAGAATTTGTTTCATTATATTTTACTATATATATTTATAATAGAATTATTTTTTAAATAAATTGTACCATATACACTTACATATGATCATATATGGTAGAATATATGGTCATATATTGATCTATATCTATTTCATATGATCATATGCTAATATACGAGTATTACACACGATACAATGATATTTTTACCTCCAGGTAGTACTACTACTATTTATGTACTATATCGAGTATAACACACGATACAATGATATTTTTACCTCCAGGTAGTACTACTACTATTTATGTACTACTACTTTATTTAAATTTAGCAATATACATATTATTACAAAAAGCATAGTTTCTTAAAATAAGAATAAAATAAGAAAGTAATGAGCGACTTTGACTATATGTCGTCAGTCGAAACATAGTTTGAATGATATGAAATACAAACGTTTAAAAATTATATTCAGTTACTAAAAAATTTCTATAATTAACACATGCCTTTATATAGTTTGCCAAAAAAATTCCAGTCTATTGTAATACCATTTAATACATCAATAATTTCGTTTTCACTAAGTTCAGACTTTCCAATATACATAATTCTAAACTCTCTTAGAGCCCTACATCGACCTAGAAAATGCTCTATATTTTTAATTTCATTAATATTACAGAGAGAACATAAATTTGAGCCATTTATTTGAAACATATTGCCATTGAGAGCTATTAAACCACTTCTAGCTTTAAAAATCCACATTATATCTTCTATGTTTGTTTCTCCGATCAAGTATTTATTTTTATTTATTACATCTAATTTTTTATAAATTCTTTCCGTTTGTGAAGTTTTTGCCATATATTCTCGGTAGTATTTATCTTTCAGTGAGCTAAGCAGAATCAAACGATTTTCACTCCACTGAGTCTTACTAAATGTTTCATCTGTCCACATTATGTTATATTCCCGACCAATATTGTTCATCTCTTTCACCCAGTATAATTCGTGCCGTAGGAGTACCTTTGTTAGCTTGTATGGCAGCCGATCTTCTTTATATTCAAAAAGGGTGCTGCTCACATATCTTAAATGTAGATCTAGAGTGTATAAATGACCACTTTTAATGCATGTCTCTAATCTTAGTATATAAGTTGTCGTGAAGTTTGGGAGTGTTAATATTTTTTTGATGAAGTAGAGTTGAAGTTTGTCAACATCATTAAAATGTGAGAAACCCCACACCTGGGCACCATACGTTTGTATAGCTCTACAGACTGCCTGGAATAACTTCCATTTCGATCCGAGAGATATAGTTGATTTATTTAAGAAATTTGCCCACGCTTGGTTAATACTACATTTTGCAGCTTCATTTCTAATTTCCATATGTTTTTTAAAAATCATTTCGGAGTTAATGTAACTCCTTGGTAGCAATACTCCTTAGCAATTTTAATTTCTTCTCCTTTAAAGAACCATTTCTCATTTTTCGATAATTTACCGCCTTTTCTAAACACCATTATTTCGGATTTTGCTAAGTTGACCTCCACATTCCAACTTTTGCAATATTCTTCTAGTTTATACATCATCCGCTGCAGGACTTCAATATTATCATCAAGTATCACTATGTCGTCAGCATATAACAGCAGACGGACGTTAAAATTTTCAATACTCAATCCCCCTTCTAAATGATCTTGGAGATCATTAAGGTAAAGGGCAAATAATAAAGGGGACAATAGGCAGCCCTGCTTTACACCAGATTACGTTAAAAAAAGTCTCAGAAAGCTCTTTGTCAGTCCATACTATATACACCATATACAATGATATATAATGATATATTACGCCATATTAAAAAATGTTCATAAACTTAGTTTAAGATATAAACATATGTCGTAATATATTGCTCCACATATAAGCTTCTATAATGATATCAACTAATATATGTGTCAGTCAGTAAAGTCAACAACATTTTTGCTAGGAGGATCCTTGCAGAAAATGTGCTAATATCAAGAAAAAATTTGCAAAATTTTTGTTGAATTTACAATTTTTTTTTTGCTGACATTAGCAAATCCTCCCATCCGTAATAGTGCTGATTTACTAACCTTTTTTAAGTGTACTTCTAGCTTTTGAATTATAACTTAAAATTTTCGGACATAAACCTTAACCAGAAAGAAGGGCGTTATGACTGTTTACAAACGGTCACAGCCAATATGTAGTGGGGACGTGGAACTAAGATTCCCCTCCCCCCCTACCCACAACACTAAAATTTAAGACATATGTGAAACAGATAAAACAATTCCCAGCACTCCTAGATGAGCATCCCTCTGTTTAATTCTTAATTCTTAACTAATTGTTTCTAGAGCTAAAAGAAGCTAGCGGTCTACAACGGGTTAAAGCAAATTAGTGTTAAAAACAAACAAAATAAATTCATGATGAAAAGTACACATTGATCTAACATAAGAAGAATGCCACAATACAGGTTAACGCCCCATCATCTTACAATTCTTCTTGCAGACTCAACAAACTCGCTGGGCTTGGTTATTTAACTAATTAAATGATTGATGCTGACTTGAGGCTCTTCTTTTACGTAAGTGAATTTGTACATAAATAATTTTAAAGAACATGAACATTTTTTGCGTTTCTTCGTAAAGCAAGACTTGGTAAACGATACAAAAAAAGGCAAAGAAACAAAAAGTGCTAAATAAAAAAAGAAACTTTTGAGTAGGCGTTAACCATATAATTTTGAAGCGTTAAAAGGCGGACAGTTTTACTTTACTTAAGAAAAAATAACCCACAATTTTGACTCTCAACAAATTGCCCCGTTTAAATATTTACTGACCAAAACTGCCAATGAAGTTATAAAAAGCCCTTATTTTGCTTAAAGGGTTTGTTTAACAGTTTACGCCTTTTTTATATCTGGTACCATTTCTTTAGCCACTTTAAACTCTAAACTGAGTTTAGTGGAATTAAATAATTAAACGGTAGCTTTAACAAAAAAAGCTTTTAAAGATAACATTTATATTTCTACTTGAGTGTTTTTACGAAAATATAAAGTTTAACTTTATATTTTCACACGCCTGTTATCTGTAAACATGCCATGATTTATGGTCATATCAACAAAATTGGCTTTATACATACATTCGTATGCATAATCATTTTAACCACAAAATAAAGTATCAAGTATCACTAACATGTCACATGTGTGATCGTGTGTGTGTACGATGAAGTATCTTCCCAGTCAACTAAATTTCGTTCAATTCATTGTTTTCTACCCTTACGCGTCATTTGATTCTACTTTTTTATACAATTAAAATCCGCAGGTTCTTTTGTCGTGGCAGAATATCAATGAATGAATTCATTTAATAATTTAGTTAAACATAATTTTAATGGTCATAAAGTAAAAACAATATAAGAACTGTGAACAATATGGTGTTGGTCATAAGCCCAGTAGAATATGGATATTAGGTTTATAACTTTTTGTTTTGTTAGCAATTATCAAATTCTTCATCACATAGCCGTATAGACCATGAAAAAATATTAAAAAATGATATAGTACTTTTTCGTGATCCTTAAAAAAGCTCACGCACCAAACGCTACGAAGTTTTGAATTTTAGTTTTTGTATTAAGTATTTAATTGCAAAGTATTTATTAATAATTTCATTAATGTAAGAAAAAAAAATTGGACACGGAACGAAAACACGGGCCCTGGGCATAAGATCACTTATCTCAGCAGAACATTTCCCATGATAGTATCGATAGAGCAATGACACTGAGCGCACATTCCAACTATGCTCCAACGAATACATAGACTTAAAATCCAGTGCCCATATATGGGAGTTGTAATCTATGTTCAGCCGAATATACATATGTGATATAAATAGTAAGGAGATCAGAGGGCGTGAATTAATTCTTGCTCCGGTTGAACAAGCCAAGATACTTGAAAGCTTCTTTCGACACTTGATTAACCTAATTTTTTAGCGGACATCGCATTGGATTCTCATACCTAGAACATCAAGAGATTAAAATTTCTCAATATTGATACCACCCCTGTATACAGATGACATTGGTGACCCCAGTCAACAAACAACATTGGGTCTTGCGGACAACATAGGGTCTTCGTACGACCACACTCAGAGATTGTGATTATGTCTTGGTTGAGGTAGTCATTCATATTCAGCCTAGCTTTAGAGTTATGAACGTATTTTATATATATTAAATAAATCAGCCAAAAGGTTGTTTTTTGCAACCGGGTTAGTACATATTTTAACATCCTTTAGAGTAACTAGCATTATCCCTTACTCTTTTAACGGATCACCAAATTTCTGACTACCCTGAGGAGCAATAAGAACTTTAGCACTTAGTATTTTAGACCATTCAGATCTTCCATGTTTGATCAGTATCGACGTTCCTTTTTGTACTACAATTACTGAATGCCTCCTCTCTGGATGAGCCTTTTCATAAATTAAAACAGAGCGCTTTGTCGTTGCTTGTGAAATGCTAAGAAGTTAGGAAAACGATCTTACTTCATACTATTCAGGGTGCGAAGTACGAAAGACGTCGCGAGTGTTCTGAAACTGCCCTTCATTTTTAATCCGTAGATGTTAAAAGTAAATCATAATAAACATTCAAATAGAGAATACATTCCTTTTCATCTCTGCTATATCCGCCTTTCAACTCAACCGTGCATTTATTTGTCTTCGTCTCTTAGTATTCTTATCAAGCCGACCACTTTGTTGTGACAAAACTCAAATTAAATTCATGATTAAAAGTATAAAAAGAAGACGAAGTGGCAGAACAAATGTTAAATAAAATATAAAATAAATTAAATACCAACAAGATAAAAGCGTATGTTTAACAAATTGTTTGTTTGTATCAGTAAAGTAGAGCGTAATGCGTATTGCCGTGACGTTGTACGTGCGTTTCAGCGTATGTATGTCTGTTTTGCCAGGCCTTTTTTATTATATTGTTTGTAACTGAAATGTTACGCATGCGCTTTAAATGTTGTTTTGCGCCTTTATGGTTGTCATGTCCATTAATGGTGACACATTTTGTAATTTATTAACCTGTTTAAATTAAACGCAACTACAACAATGAATTGTACTTTTGATTAAAATTAATTGGTTGATTTGTTTGGGCTGATTGGTTGTTGTTTGTGATTTGTTATGATTGTATAATAAAACTACCGTATTTGTATGATGAACTTTTTTAAGCTGTTTTTCAAAAAGCCCCGAAATAGACTTTAAAGCTTTAGAAATACGGAAAATGAGTTTTATTTTCGGTCGGATCTGGAAGGAATATATAGTAAGAAGATACTTTAAAAACTTGACTTTTAATACTAACATCACAGATTCATCGCAGGTTGCACAATATTGATGACACTACATAAATCCAAACGTCATTGATAACATCACTGTCGTAAAAGTCAATATCCACTATGAGATCTTGCGACCAAATGTTTTCGAAATGTTATCGCCATGTATTCTTAAATAGAAGCACACAAAAATTTATTTTTAAATTGTGGTTATATCTTGGTAAGAGTATAAAACTTCTCTTTTAAATGCGTTTGTTTTCGAGATGTACCCTAAACTTATTTGGCTCATATCGCCTAAAGTAGGCAACGATAAAAATTTCTTTTAAAAGAACATATTTTTTTTTATCGAGACGGACACATGGTATAAATTTCATTGGAAAACAACGTTTGCCCGCTAGAGGGTTAAGAATCTTAAATTAAGTGGTGTAGATGTTACAAAGTTTTCGTTTTGAATTTGTAACGAACAAAGCCATTCAAATAATTTATACCTAAATGGTTTGATTACTTAAAACTTTGCACTTCAAATATGACAAACAATAGAAATAAATGTCACCCCTTAAAGCAAAACAATGCCTTGGCAAGGATTTAAAGAACAAAATTTGTCATCAAAGAAATCAAACAGTCATTAAAGTAGAAAAAAAGCCTTAAGAACATATGAAATCAATGAACAATTAAATATGGATTTCAATGAGGGAAAACACAAATGAGGAAATGAAATGCCTTAAGCAAAACGGTTCCCTAACTGTCAAAGGTTTTTTTTTATACCATCATCATTAGTTATTTCGTATTCATGTGTTAAGATTAAGATCTTGATGCGATCATATGAACACGCAGTAAAATCTTTTATTAAGTCAAAATGTCAAGAAAGTCAAAAAAAGGCCACAAGGTATTGTGTACTCAATGCGTTTGAATTTTAATACAAACTCAAAAAAAAAAAAAACGGAAATTTGATATGTTCTTTTTTGAAAATGTACCGGAAATGAAAGAATGAATCAAAAATAAATAAATGAGAGAGTTTTAAGGGGGAGAATAAACTCTACCTTAGTCAAGGTTGTGTGAAAAGGAAATTTTTGTAAAAAATAAGGAGGTTTTCCGCCCATCTCTTAAATATACTTAAAGTTTTGCATTTAAACTATAATTATATTGCAATTTTCTGATTTTTTGCTTAAGAAATTTTATAAGAAAAGATGTAATTAAATTTTTAGCGCATTGTTCTGTTCTTGTAAAGTGCTCGTTTTGTTAAGGGGTGTGCTTAAATATAGTAAAAACAGCCCTTTTTTGTATACTAACGATCTTTAACTTTAAACTGAGGGCTTTTTTTTGGCGCGGGACACTATTGTTTTCAAGATTTTCTCACGGTTTCTTAAAAACATGCTTTAGCATTTCTTCTTTATACGGAATTTATTTGTGCTAAACGTTTCTATACACACATTTAAATTAACCGTTTGAATTTGAATTTTTCAAATTTTTGCATTTTCATAATTTACTTTTTTCAAAAAAAAAAGTTTCTCTTTTTTGTTATTGTTCATTGGCTAAAAAAAAAGTGCGCAATTTATTGGCATTTCTTGAATGTGAATGAAGAGTGTTCAAGTGGAAATTTTAATTGACCCTTTAGCGGGTATAGTTATGAAAATATTTGATTTCGAACAAAAAAAATGGCAAACAAATTAAAATGTTCACTTTGATTTCAACAAGAAATCATATTGTCTGTAATTCTTTTCAAAAGGCACTCATAACTTTAGTGAAGTGTAAATTGAAAGTCATTGAAAAAATATGATGAAAAAAAGAGTTAAAATTCCATACACCAATTCTCAAACTTTTTTAGTTTTTAGGCTCCATGAAAAATAACCGCAATGAAAAATGGACTCAACCAGAACATGAATAAAGGCTCCCAAAGTTTTCTACACGCAGAAAAAAGAGCATCATGTTATGATAGTTTAAGAGCATCATGTTATGGTTGAAACACGTAACAACCATAATATGATCCTCATAATCATATTATGATTCTCGTTGATGATACAATTGTCCTCAGTAATCATAATATGATCAGTCAGAATCATGTTTATGATTGTTAGTAATTTCTTGTGCCCAATCATGTCTAATCATATTTTTTTTCTTCGTGTATAGAGGACACAAACACTAACATTTGGCGCAATTTTTACAGGTCAATTTGGATAATTTTAAATACTCTAATGGGGGGTAATTTTTCATTTAAAAAATCTTACCAAATTATTGGAAATTTTGGGGCTTATTTTAATTTTTTGATTTAGGTCCATTCTGTATAATTCATTTAATTTTTTTTTTTTTAATTATTTCATTGATGATTTTAAGTAGTTTTCTTTCATTATGAAACAAACCCCAAATGAAAAAGAATACTCAGGGAACTTCTGCTGTAACTATTTGTAGTTGTTTGAGTTGTAATACAGTATCTTTATTTTTAAGTGAAAAAACCGCCATTTGTAGAAGAAATTTCAGTTTTTAATAACAATTGTAGTAAATTTAAAGAAAAAACACATCAAATTAATGTATTATGATTTAACATTCATTTTATAAAGTAGTTCTTTTTTTATTTAAAAAAATAAAACAAATTAATTTTTGTATATTTTTTACTAAATATGTGGTTAATTTTTACTGCAATTGTTGTTCATATTTTGAACAATAAAAAAATGATAATGTTAGTTGAATTTATTGGAATGTAAGTTGTGCTTTTATCAAGTGAAATTTTACTACATAGTAGGGTAATCGATTATTCGACATTTTACGAAACCCGATTTTCGGGTTTGCCGAATAGTTGAAACTTGGTACCCACATACCATAATTTCCAGTATTTATTAGCTTTAGCGAGATTTTTGTATTTCGATATGTTATAAAGAAAAAAAATAAGGGTCACATATTTTTTTTAACGGCTCAATCTCATGATAAGAGTAAAAATTGGAGTGAAAAATTACCCAATTTTACGTTTTCCTCGGCTTATTTCGAATTGTTTCAGAGAAAATTTACTGGGGCACCAAATTAAAGAGCATTTGAAAACGAATTATCCCATAACTTTCAAGTATTTTTGTTATTCAAAAAAATATGTTTTAAGTGACTTTTAAACTGAAGTTTTGTTAAAGAATTATAGTTGGATTAAGCTAAAAAAAAAATATGTATTTAATCGAGGGGGTGTCCGAGCTTTTTCCAACATTCGTAATGGTTCGTGTTGTATGCGACTTTTCCGAAGAGTTTTTTAACCTATATTTTGAATATTTTAAATAAATGGCAACCCAAACACACTACACATTCATCAAGGTTGGGTATCAACATTTTTATTTTCTCGAGTACATCAAATTTGCCTTCAAAAAAATGTAAATTTCAATAGTTTCAGACATATAAAAATGTGTCAACTTTGGTTCTACCTTTTAACCCTTAAAAGTGAGATTGGGTCGCTTTATCACTTGTCCAAATTTCATTAAGATTGGAGAGAACCCATCTGGGGAATTATATTGTTATACAGGATTTTTGGAAATTCATTCAGTGAGGGGCGTTGAATTTAAATTTGGTATGTGTATTCCTTATCCCGCTCAGACAACCCCTTACACAGGATTTTTAGAAATTCCACGAGGAGGGGCACCTAAGGGAAAAGTCACCCCCATAGTGACCCAGTTAAACAACTAAGGCAAGGAACTTGTAATATAGACATTCGCTAAAATTCAATTTTTCGAAATTTATACGGGATGGGGCAAAATGGGGAAAAGCGTTCCCTTCATGGCCTCATGAAACCGCTAAACCGCGTCGACATACGTTTAGTAGGAATTTTTAAAATATAATTCGGGGATGACTACAAAGGGGAAAAGTCTCTTAATTAAAGTCCTAGCAATACCGCTGAATCTAGAAAGTAAGTATGGTGTTTAGATTAGTCTCAGCTTAAGCGGGATTTTTTAAACTCCTACTGAAGGAACAAAAAGGGGCTTTCCCCTTTGTAATATGTTTATGAGTTAGTTCACAGACAAAATACTTTTTGAAACTTTCATCGTAAACTGCATTTAGCGAAGCTGATTGAATTAAGGGAATGAGTTGCATTCAGGGAAAAAGTTGCAACATATTGATGGAACCATAAAACCAGAAAACAGTCTCGGTAGTAGCAGCTGCATTTGTTATTTCTTTTTTTAAAAGTGGACGAAATAGGCTTGGTTAAATATTGGTGTTGAGCAACAATAAAAAACTATTGGATCCAGCGATACCACCTATTGAAAATATTTTATATATATATATATATAAAAACTTCTGTAAAATTAGTTTAACTCCCAAACACACACGAAAATCCAGCTTCAAGAGTAATAGTCCAACGATTTCGTTAGACTATTTTGCTATCGCCCAAAATATCCTTAAATAATTATTCATTTTAATAAACTCAATTATTAAAAATACTTCATGCAAAAACCTTAATATCATCTTTATTATTTTTTGCCAAAACAAAATATTAAATTTTTATACTTTTACCCTCCCACACATTATGATACATAATTACATTGATTCGATTATTATGTTTTCTATTTACAAGGTCCTTAGGGCAATAGAGTCATGTTGTTACGGTGAATGTGGTTAATAAATAAACAAAAATATTACGAAAGTAAATTTCCGTTTAACAAGAGGGCCACCCACCATTTTAGTGCAGTAAGTGTGAACAAGAGCATAAGAAAGCATTAACGGTATAAAGGAATTAGACACCCTCAAAACAAAATCATAAAATGCTCAATAAAAAGCCATTGTAAATGATACTCCCCCAAAAACAAATTCACTTTATGAATTTACAACCATGACGACGACGGCGACGACAACGGCAACAATGAACTTTAATAATAAGAAAAAAGTATCCTAATTTTAAGTTTGTTTTTATAACAAATACATAATCTGAACAAAAGATTATAACTTAACTCATTAATGGCACGTCACAGATCGGCTGGACAATTTTCATCCAAAGCTTTCAGATGCTTAATTAAGAAATGTTTGTAATGTTTTTCGCCTCAAAGCGGCCGCTAGTGAAAATATTTGCAACCAAAGTTGAAATTTTGACAGGATATAAATCGTATATGGTTGATGGTATTTTAAAAATTTGAATTATGTGTAATTTATGTAAAACCATATGAAAAACTAATTTTTAAGTTAACCGGTTTTTAATTTTTTCGTGGATAAATATAGTGGTTTTTGACTTTTTTTAAATTACCATATGGCAACCCTGATGCTATAACGTGACTTTTTAAATGAAACACTGTTTTTTTGGGCAAAAAAAAAATATTTTTATACATAATCTCCTTTTAGCTTAATACACTTAGTCCAACTATTCTCCAATTTTTGTATCCCTTCCAAAAAATAGGATTTTTCGAGGTCCATAAAATAGGCAGTTCTTGGCCATATGGGGTCGATTTTTTAAATCCTCGTTAAATCGGTCCAATAAAATGGCATAATATTCGCCGTTTATTGTTTTTCCCTTTTGAATGTAATCGATGTGGACTATCTCGCGTGCATCCCAAAAAACTGTTGCCATCATCTTTTTGGCCACGATTACGTTTATGGTCAATTGAGAGCAAACGCGACACCCATCTTGCAGACAGCTTTCTTAAACCCAACTGATCATTTAAAGTCGAAATCACACTGCCATATGAAATGCCTATGGCATCAACAATCTCACGCACTTGAATATCGTGGATTTTTTCGACATTTTTCGGTGTATTGACCTCAATTGGCCATCCAGAACGTTCAGTGTCATTTGTACTTGTGCGACCACAACGAAAGTCAGTAAACCATTTTTTTACCATTGAAATCAATGGTGCAGAGTCCCCATAGTATTTATAAAGCTTTTCCTTGATTTGATTGACCTTTTTTCTTTTGCAAAAAATAATGTTTAATGAGCACTCGAAATTCACTTTTTTCCATTTAAAAAAAAAATCCACGAGGTTGTATGTTTTGAACAGCTGTTAAACTCAAAGTAAATGACGGAGCTTGCTCAAAATTTGACAGTAGTCTATTAACAGGTGGTACTTGATGGGAGCAGTGTTGGATTTAATATAACTACTAGGAAAGTTCGAAAAGTCACGGAGTTATTGATCCCCCCACGTATTTGAATAAAAACCATTCATTATTTATGTTTTGAGTGAAAATGAAATAAACATTGTAATATTTTAGACTTTGTGTACCTATTTGAAAATTTCATAGTCCGATCGTTCAGATTCTCAAAATGTACGTGCAATCGATGTACAAATTTTTACCACAGAAATATATTTTCATATTAACTCACCAATATAGCAATCAAAAACATAAAAGATTTTTCTTTTTTATATTTTAAATAGCACGGCATGACATAGAAAACATTAATAGAGATCTGACCATTATGCTGATTTCAATGGCATACTTAATTTTTTGATCAATGGTACAGATTTAGAGAAAAATATCTTTAGCGATTTTGCAATTCGGATGTTTTCTATAGATTCAGAAATATTTGTTATATATATAATCCAGTACGTATGATCAACATTACATTCATCATACGTTATGTAGTCCCTAGGCCGTCCTAGGCCTAAAATCCGTCACCAAAATAATCTGAAAATTTCAGCCAAAATATTCACTATAAATAGGTATATTTTCGCAAAGGTTGATCATAAACTGGCCAGTCATTGGAATTCGGGCATGATGAAGCTAAAAATATGGTGTGCATGGACTATTTTTTTATCTTTTAATTTGTGGGGGGCACTTTTTATTACTGGGTTAGTTTTAAACCAATTTTGGATTTTTATACCCTTTTCAAAACATAATTTTATCTATATATCGATTAATTTATCATACGCTAGGGGAACTTCTGCTGTGAATATTTGTAGTTGTTTGAGTTGTTTCACAATATCTTTATTTTCAAGTCAAAACAGTCATTTGTAGAAGAAATTTCATATTTGACTACAGTTGTAGATTATTAAAAAAAAACTAACTACATAAAATTACTGTACTATTATTTTACATTAATTGTATCAGTTTTTTTTTTTCTTAATTTCACTTAAACAAAAAATAAAACAAATAAACGTTACACTAGCTTTTACAACATTTGCGGCTCATTTTTACTATATTTGTGGTTCATTTTATCAACAGTAAAAAGCCAGTGGCATTATTAAATGAATTTAAAGAAGTGTAAGCCGTCCTTTTATCAAGTGAAATTTCATTTGTTTTTACTACTTTTCATAAAATATATGAAAAGTTCCCGTTCCCCGCTCATTTTATGATTGATTGGGTATAAAAAACAAGATCTGCAATAAAACTTCTATCACGCAAGCCGACCATGCCGTTTTTGACTTTTGACCTAAAAAATCGTCTAAGAATGGTTAATAGCTTTGTTGCTCTACAACTTTTTAAATAATGGGTTTTGGTTAAAAGTGTTAGTATGCAAAATAAAACAACAATTATTTTTTCTTATATATTCTTTTGACCTACATACATATAAAAAAACTTGATGTTTTCGCAATAAAAATCAAATATTTTAAAAAATCCAAACCTTTGCTAAAACTGTAGTTAATACTCAATTAGCTGATGTGTAGCAGACAAATTTATAGCCTCACAAAAATTAATAAGGATCGTACAAAAAAATTTGTTTTTCCAAAATTTAGATTTTGATCGCGAAAAACATTACGATGTTTCATATGTACATCAAAACTATCTATGAGAAAAATAATTGTTGTTTTGTTATGCATAGTTACACTCATCACTTTTCTACGAAACCCCATTATTTAAAAAGTCGGAAGACAACAAAATTGTTAATCATTTTTAGTCCATTTTACTCCTAGAAATAACTTCCCTTTTTTGTATCGTAAGTTCAAATAGGTTGATGATGTCCTGAAAATTTTTTTGTGAATAGTTGTCATCGAACTTAGTACAAACAAATTTTTTTTTTCATCTTATTTTCAAATTTGTATTATTTCTCTATTTTCAAGGCGTTTGAGGCAACCTTTCCCCTTAAGCGATCATCATAATTTTTTGCTAGTGTTTTTTGATACTAAACCGAATACTTCTAGGGGGAGTGATGGTATAAAATCGAAAGTTTAGATTTTTGGCGCACTCTAGTATTCCTAAACAAAAATAAAGTTTAAAAAATTTATAAAACTACCCACTAAGGCAGCAAAATCCAAATAACAGGTTGCAGAAAAACTTACACTTTATTATAACAGGTTCTAATTTCTGTTCTACACAGATTCTTTTTATATGAAGTTTGTCCTATTTTCAATAGGTTCTTTACTTCCAAACTAGAACAGTTTGCTTTAGAACCGGTTCTAGACACCTTACATTTTGACCCCCAAGAACATGTTCTAGAACCGGTTCCATGTAACCGGTGGTAAAAGAAGTTGTTCTAGAATAAGTTCAAAGGTAATCTGTTCGAAAAAATTTTGCTGGGTAAAGTAAATTTATTAGCAAGTCGTTTTAGAAAATTTTCGAAAATCAATTTGTAAACAAATATTTAGAAAAATCTTTAAAATATATTAACAAAATTTCAAAATCAAAAAAGGACGAAATCTTTTAAACAAATTGGCTTTTACTAAAATAAAGTGTACTAAAAAATGTTTTATTTATTAAATAAGTAGTAGTAGTAGTAGCTTTTTCATGAACATATGAACGAGTATAAAAATTCTCAATATAGAAAGAATTATTATTTTATATTACACTTACTGCACACAGGCACCCTGCCATGTTATGGCGACGGGATACACTTTTCTGTGTGTATCGTAAACACGACACGATGATGTGAATGTGTGGCATGTTCTGTAAAAATTGTTTTTATAAAGTTTTTTTTCTACCCCAACTTTTTGATTGGCCTCCCAATATGACAAGGAGTAGTAAAATGGGTAAATAAAAAAAAGCAAAAGAAATGTCGCCACTTTGGCGTAATATAATCATATTATCAATGATACGACAATATAGACGCCAGTGTAATAGCATTTTCACAATACTCTTCCTCCTACTACACACTGGTTCTGTGATGATGATGAGGATGATGCTGCTGCTGCAAATGCAATTAATGCTTGAAAATTCTTCATAGCCATCATTGGAGGGAAAATGTAGTACAGCTTCTTTTTATTAACTGATAATTTGGAAATTTTGTCCATGTGTGTGTGTGAGAGTTTTGTGTGTATGCTATTAAATTCTTGTATCAAAAGGATACTCTCATACTTAATTTTAATTCAATTAAATATTGGCAACCATGGTGAGCTGTTTGATATAGTGATACATGGTGAGAATAGTGTCAATGATACGTGTTTAATACGAATGTTTTTCTATTTAATTATCCTTAACTATTAAATTAAGGGGAGGTTTTTATTTTAACGTAAAAGTGATAATATGTATGACTGAAAAGAGCTTTTTAAAATCCAATAAAGTGTCAAATAATTGAGAGACAGGATATTCGTGGGATTTGAATTAAAGTGAATTTCGATGATGACATTAAGACAATGAACGTAATTAAACTACTAATTAAGTGTAGATACTTGGTTTCAGGAGCGGAGCCTGATGGAGGTGAAATAGGACATTTTCTCCACCCAAAATGAATTTTTTTCATTACAAAAATATAAGAAATAATAGGAAATTTTGTACTTTTGTATATATGGCGCAATTTTACATTTTTCAAATGAAGATAGTTTAAAAATACAAAAAAGATATATTCAAAATAATGCAAAATATCATGAAAACAATTTATATTTTAAATACAACTACCTGAGACTGGCATTTATTGTTTTGTGGAGTCGGACCATATCGTATTTTATATTTTCTTTTTGCCTGCATCTTAATTTTTATCAAAATATCATTCATTTAGAAATTTTTTTAAATAAGTTTACTTAATTTATCTATTGTTTTACTTATATTTATATATAGTATTCACAATTTGTATGTGCACATGCTTGCCTCTGTTTTATGTGTAGTTTCGAAAGAAAAAATTAAATGAACGAAATCAATCTCGCTTGCATTTTGTGTAAGTCTTATAATGGTTGTGTTTGTTTGTATCTTTTCTTTTTTCTTTACGTCGTCCATACAAGCTGCGACATCTACATCTATTCTTTTTACTTGTTCTCCATGCCATTAATGTGTCTATCGTAATTTAGTTAAATTAGTTAAACATTTGTTCAAAATTAGTTTTTTGGTAAAAGTTTTTAACTAAAGTGTTAGCTGAAAACGCGATGTCAGCAACAAAAATTCTGCAAGTTAGTTAAATATTTTAAACATGCATTTATCAATATTTTCAACGAACTCTTTTTTTTTTGAGTGTAAGTCTGAAGTAATTTTTTTTATTTTTCGATTTTTAAGGGATTATCAATTCTCTAGGTGAAAACTTTTCAACGTGAAACTTTGCATGTTATTGCTTTTACGTTTAGTCTATCCAACCCTGTATATCGTTTCTTTCGTTGCGAAAAACTTTGAGAAATGAGAGGCATTTAACGTCAGTTACAAGCAGTGTCGAAAATTTTTGAAATAGCTCATATTTTTTTTTTAAAGAGAAGCAACACTCAGGAAATTCTTCCAATTAATTAATGTGTTGCTTTCTTTGGAAACGGAATAGTGGAGAGATAAAAGGTGGTGAAAGATGAAGGGCTTCAAAAAGCGATTACATTTTTAAAATCGGTTAAAAAATAACGAAGCTCAAATTTATTTAGAGTGCAAAGTCTTACAAAAGTAATTTTCTACAATAATTTCAGATTTAGACCACGCACTTTAGGCTAGCCATTCATGCATCGATCATATATGCACTACAAGAATTATAATAGAGGAGTCCTCCAAATATAATGCACCGCTATTCTTAGCATTTATAGATTACGAAAAAGCCTTTGATGCGCTCAGCCGGAAATATATATGGCAAGCTCTCCTATCGAGGGGAATACCTGAAAAGATAATCAACATTTTAAAAAATACCTACCATGGAACTTCTTGCAGAGTTTTGCATGATGGAAGTTTAAGTGAACCTTTTTTCACCACCAGCGGCGCTCGTCAGGGCTGCGCTTTATCTCCACTACTCTTTATCACAGTTCTGGATATGGTATTCGAAACCCTGGATATTAACCCTACTGGCATAAATTGGAGAATGTTTGATAAGTTAGGAGATCTGGAATACGCAGAAGATGCAGTTCTAATAACAAATACGTACACAGACATGCAAGCAAAGATTGATAAATTATCAAATGAATCGCTAAGACTTGGGCTAAAAATAAACACTGGAAAAACTAAGACTATGAGGATCAATACAAATAATGAGACGTACTTCAAAATATATAACCAACAAATAGACGATGTTAAACGGTTCGAATATCTAGGCAGTGTTTTAACAACAGATGGCGGCGCGAAAGATGATGTAGTTAACCGAATAAGAAAAGCTCAAGGCGCCTTTGCATCACTAAAAAATATATGGTTCTCAGAAACGATTGAACTTAAAACAAAAATTAACATATTTAATGCTTGCGTAAAATCAATTTTACTTTACGGATCTGAAACTTGGTTCATCACTAACAATTTAATAGCAAAGCTTCAAACCTTCGTAAACCGCTGTCTACGATCCATTCTAAAGATTTGGTGATGACGTACTATTTCCAACGAAAGGTTATGGCTAATTACTGGACAACAACCCTTACATAAAGATATAACCAATAGAAAATATAGCTGGCTCGGCCACACTTTAAGAAAGAACGAAGACGATATTGCGCAATCAGCTCTACAATATAACCCACAAGGTCGTCGATCCAGAGGCAGACCAAGGACAACATGGCGCAGAACAATAGAATATGAGACCAACCAAACAATTAACCAGTTAAGATATATAGCTAATGACAGAAATGAATGGAAATCCTTTGTAAATAGACTAAGTTTATAATTTGATTAATCAAATAAAAACATGTCTTAATAATAATAATAAAAATTCATTACTATATGGGGGAAAAAAAGTGTTAAAATTTGAGCTCGCACCCCCTAAAAATATTCGAATAGCATAAAAAACTGAGATATACAAAGTTTTGGAAAATTCAAATAATATTAAGGGGTGGGCTCAAAGCGACTAAAATCTTGAAAAATACTGATTTTTTACCTTTTTTTTGTATTGTTCGAAGCTGAATACCATTTCTCATGACGCATTGCCCAATTGACACTATATAAATTCTCTGGTTTATTACTTATCTAAAATTACCAAAATCATAAAAAACGGCTAACCAGTACTTAAGTTATAAATTAAAACAACTGCCAAAGCTGTTATTTTTTAAATCAAATGATTAAATTTTTGAGGGTTATTAAAGAAAGGCATTATGGTGGCAACGCTATATTGGAAACAGTAGGAGAAACATTTCCAAGATTTTATTAACAATTTTTTCTTCGGGGGACGTAGTAGCTGAATCATATATGAATTATAATTTTTATAATCGTAAAAGTGGCTATTTTTTTAACCAACGGAGCAAGCTTTTTTGAAAAGAGGAATTTCGACGGAAAAGGTCATATTGTAAAAATCAGGAGACACATTTCAAAGATTTTATTGCGAATTTGTTGTTTGGAAGGCTTACTAGCTGATTCATGGAAAATTTACAATTATTCCTGCCTTAAAAATGTTCAAATCATCAATTTTTTTGGCTGTTGTTGCATTTTGACCGTTTTGGAAAAAGTAGAATGAACTTTTCTAAGATTTTATAACCAATTTGTTATCCGGAAGGCATACTAGCTAATTCATGTATAAATATTCCGGCCGTAAAAGTTTTTATTTTTTAATCAACCGATCTAGTTTTTTACCATTTGTTTCGACGAAAACACCATATTACTAATTTTTAATTTGAAGTGTTTATATTAAACCGACGAAATTATTCTGCAAAACATTTTCAATGTAACAGTAGTTTTTTCGATTTTTTGACAAAAATACATATTTTTACACAATTATTCATTATAAAGGGTGTCCCAAGAACAACGCAATTTTTAAATCTGGCAACATTCGAAGTGTCATTGTTTGACATTTGAACAATTGTTATTGTTTGCTAGTAGAAGGTACGAGGTTAGTAAAAATGGAGCGCTACACGAATGAACAACGCATTCTCATTGTGAAATTGTTTTACCAACATGACAACATGAAAATGCTGATTTTGCCGATAAAATCATCTTCAGTGACGAGGCCCATTTTCATCTTGATGGCTTCGTCAATAGGCAGAATTGTCGCATTTGGGGTGAGGAAAATCCTCGAGTGATTCACGAGAAGCAAATGCATCCTTAACGTGTCACTGTGTGGTGTGGTTTTTGGGCTGGAGGAATCATTGGACCTTTTTTTTATGAAAATGAGGCAGGTCAAGCGCGAACAGTCAATGGTGTTCGGTATCGTGAAATGATAACCAGTTTTTTCTTGCCTAGAATTGAAGAAATGAATGTGGAGGGCATGTGGTTCCAACAAGACGGCGCCACATGTCATACAGCCAGAGAAACAATTCAATTGCTGCATCAGTCATTTCCCGGTCGTGTTATTTCGTGTTTTGGAGATCAGAATTGGCCGCCTAGATCGTGCGATTTAACACCATTACATTTTTTTCTTTGGGGTTTTTTGAAGTCGATGGTTTACGCGAATAAGCCGACGACGACTCAAGCCTTAAAAGAGGAAATTGGACGCTGCATTAATGAAATACCGCAGCATTCATGCAAAACGGTCATTGAAAATTTCATTAAAAGATCGCGTGCATGCCAGCAAAGCCGCGGCGGCCATCTGCACGATATATTGTTCCATACATAACCTCATTCTATCTACTTTACGATATAATAAAGTTTCACGATTTTTTTTTAAATATCTGTGTTTTATTTAAAATTTAAAAATTGCGCTCTTCTTGGGACACCCTTTACAATTAATTTGGATAAATAATAATAGCCGCCCGCATGCATACACGCAAAAAAATAAAAACCCATAAATAATAACTTATTTGATTAAAAAGTGATCAATATCGTTGTTTAACAGCTTGAATTTTATAACATTGAATTTAAACCGGCATGAAATTCTCGTTTAGTTAGCAGATTTATTAATACTTATGTGAACAAATTCACACAAAATTTAGTTTTTCTTACTATTGAAGCGTATTGGTTATGGCAATTTTTTTTTTTTTTTGATTTTTTCTTTGCAGAAATTGGCCCTTTTGTTGAAATTAGAGTATTTTTTTATTTGAATTAATTTTTAATTTATTTTTTGCATTTTCTTTCTGTTTAAATTTTTTTTTAATTCTTTTTAAACAAAATTAAACTTTAAAAATTACGTTATCAATTTTATGATAATGTTTTAGAATAAATTAATATTCAGATTTAAGCAACTGAAACTAAATTACTTGACTGACTTAAGTAATAAACCTAATAAGAATTAATATCTAATCTAATTGAAATAAATTTAAAATATTTATTACTAATACACAGAAAAAACTAAAAACTGGTTTCAATTAAAAAATTTATTTAATCAATTAATATTTTAATTGATTTTGCACCTATCACGGAAATGATACTATCAATTAAAACTTTTATTGAAAATTAAAATGGAAAAAAGTTATAAATAACTTCTACAAAAAAAAAAAATATGATACTCAAAAAAAAAATGTGTGTGAAAGATACGTTGGTATGTGTGTTTTTGTTAATGCTGCGTCTGTTTGTAAGTTTGTGTGTGTCTGCTTGTTTTGTTTGTATACTTCAAATGCATTTGGTACTGAAAAGATAAGTTGAGAATTACGTCTAAGATAAAATATGTATTTATATATTTAAAAGTCAATTAAAATATTAATTGATTCAATTAAATATTTGTTCAGAAACAAATTTAATTCAAATCAAATCTTTAATAAGATATTTTAGTTTGATAATTTTTTCTGTGTACCACTAAACATAAACATTTATGTAGTGGTTACATAAATATTTCAAAAAACAACAACAATGTGTTGATGTTTGCTTTTGAGCGATCATATAAAACAATGTCAAGCAAGTTCCGAATATGAGCAAATATTTAATTGATTCAATTAATTTTTCATTGACATCTCTTAAAATTTTCAACAAACCAATTTACTTTTTAAATTATTATTTTTTTTTTTTTGTAGGTAAGTCCATTAAAGAGCTATCAATTTCTACACAGACAAAATTATCAACCTAAAATATCTAATTAAAGAATTGATTTGAATTCAATTTGTTTCTAAAAAAATATTTAATTGAATCAATTAATATTTTAATTGACTTTTAAATATATAAATACTACATACTTTAGTTTAGACGAAATCCTCAAATTATTTTTTCATACACTGTATGCTTAAATAGAAAATTTTTAGTATAAAATACCAAATACATTTGAAGTTAACAAACAAAACAAGCACACAGACAAACAGACTCAGCATTGCAAAAACACACATACCAACGAATAGATCACACACTTTTTTGTGAGTATCATATTTCAATAAATTTTTTAATTGAAACCCGTTTTTAGTTTTTTCTGTGTAATTGAATTAGCAATTTTCGTTCTTGGCTGAATTTCAGCAATTAAAGTTATTGAATCGGTGGTTTTCGTGACTGAAATGGGTTCTTGTTTTTATGGGCTTATGAATCTGCATTTTTAACTAGGATAAGCTAATATCAGACATTCCGACACAGAGATTTTTGTTGGTCAAAAAATAATGAAAATTTTCCGGAAATCAATGCAGCTTTAATGAATAGCTTCATATTTTTTATAAAACCAGTTTTTTAATGAAACTCAAGTGAAATTTCATCGATTTAATGTACAAATTCATTGATATGATGAAGATAATTCTTTCAGTACATTGTTTTCACGTAAGCCTGTGGAGCCTTCTGACTATAAATCTGGACCTAACTGGCAAAGAAAACACAATTCTGTTTTTTTCAACAATCTCGCCCTTTTATTAATTGTAGTCAGAATTTTTCTTTTTTTTCGTCTTGTTTTAATTGCAATAACTTTTATTTCGTTATTTGTTTTTTAATTCATATAATTTTTTACTATAAATGCAATTTTCCTTCCTGGTTTCCACAATTTTTACCACAAGCTGTGCGCATTTCATTAGTTGTGCCTTCATCGCTTAATACGGGCAATAGTTGGAAATAAAACAGAAGCTG
This sequence comes from Delia radicum, assembly GCA_021234595.1. Lineage (NCBI taxonomy): Eukaryota > Metazoa > Arthropoda > Insecta > Diptera > Anthomyiidae > Delia > Delia radicum. Next base: position 38,701,535 of record CM037851.1, read on the forward strand.
CAGTTTTATGTTTTTTTTTTTTTTTTTTTTTTTTTTAATTTTAATTCAGCATCATATAATTAATTATTAATTAAACAAGATTTTATTTAGCAAATAAAGAAAATTCATTTCTCTTGCAGGCAATGTACACATTTTGTTTAATGGTAAAAGTATCCTGTGAATATATGAGTGTGATGGGAGAAAAGGAAGTATGAATTGCAACATAATTCGAAGAAATTGAATTATTGACAATTATGTAGTGTTTTTAAAAATTTAATTAGTTTTAGTATGTGTTGATTAATATACCATTTCTCTAAGAAAGATCGCAATGAACCAAAATATTGTCTTAGCGTATACGTTATATGTAATAAAAAATAAATATAAATCATACGCAACCAGTGTTAAGCACCATGCCGTATTAATTCCATACAAATTTTAAATTTCTAACATTTTTAAAATACATTTTGGTATTGTATTGTTTTTGTTCCAACTGTGATCCATTAACATAATTTTGAATTTGTTTATCTTGGTATCCTTCCCCAATTTCTCATAAATTAACGCTCATGAATTTATTAGTTTTTGTTAGCATTTTTTACTGCATCTTATAAATAACAGAAGCAAAATTTAAGGCTTTAGCAAAGGTAATTAATGTTATATTTTCACTAATAAATAATTTTTAATGTTTAAAAGAAAAAAAAAGAACGAACTCCACCAACAGAACTAGTAACAACATTAAATAAGCAAAAAGTCATTAACAAGAGACTTTTAAGGTAAAATAAAAAAAAATATACGAATAAAAGTACATGAAGAACAATCTTTAAACAAGGATAGAAATTTTAATACCAACCATAACACATTAATAGAAATAACGCTTCAAAATAGCAAACAAAATTAGTAAAAAATTAATTGAAAATAACAATTTAATCTGCTAAAATCAGCGAAAAGGTTACCAAATATTAGTACACACACAAAAAAAAAAATATGGGTCGTGGGCGTTATGGTGTCTCGGTGACCACAACATCAATTTAGAAAAATAATATGTATGAGTTTTCTATCACTTATATGTATCGCTGCGCCCACCTTCGGTGTTCCCATAGCACTTAACCCCACCGAAGTAAAATAATGAATCAGGGCTATGAAACAAAAAGCTTCAATAAATTCGCCAACTCTACATCAGGTGGCGAGCAACAACTGTTCTAAGACTTATCTACTCGCGCAATTACAGTGTTGCCATCTTTGAAGCCCTTCGTCTTTCACCACCTTTCATCTCTCCTCTATCCCCTTTCCAAAGAAAGCAACACATTAATTAATAGGAAGTACTTCCTTAATGCTGCTTCTCCTTAAAAAAAAAAAAAAAAAAAAAAAAAACTATATGCCTAAAATACTAGAATCTCCTGAATAATAAAAAACAAAAACGTACATTTGTATTATTGTTTATTGTAGTACACTAAGAAAATAAATCTGTAATGACTGCTGACATTTTTTGCTGTTAATACGGGCAATTTATCTATTTTGAGACTTGCGGTATTTTCTCTTAAAATTTAGCAACACATGTCTGCTGTAGTAAAATGAAATTAGTAACAAAAATTAAATATTAGTAAAATTTCAGTAAACTGCAATTTAAAATAAATTTGCTAAAATCAGCAAAAAAAAAATTTACAAAATTTCAGTACATTCAATAGAATTTTAAGCAATAAAAATTAAGAAAGTAAAATAAAACGACTTTGTTTTGCAATCCATTACCCTTTTTTTCCTAATAGATGAACATTATTTGAATTTTAACTCTGTAATAAAATAAATTTATTTGCTTAAAACATATATATATATATATTTGTGATTTGCAAAATTTTTGTTAAATTTAGCAACTGGTTGCTAAAATCAACAACAAAAATTAGTACAAAATTCAATAATTTGTAAAATGAGAATAGCAAAAAATTTTACTATAATACAAAATTGTACTAAAAATTAGTGCAAAATTAGTAAAGTGCGATTGAAAATTGTTTCTACTATTTTTTTTTTTTAGAGTATACAGTGGTGTTCAAAACATTTGCAACTGAAATCATGGTTTAAGTAATTACAATTTTTTTCATCAAAAAGATTTGTGGTATAAGTCTTTGTTTTTTTTTTATTAAATTCAGTTATAGCATATTAATTTACAAATACAAAAAAATTATTCATAACTTCTCAAAAATAAAAAAAAGTAATTTTAACAAAATAAGTCGATAGTGCAGTGTTCAAAACATTTGCAACTCTTAAAGTAATTAACAGAAAATACAAACACTGGTTTTAACGCTCAGTATTTTGTAGCGTAGCCATTATTTTTTATAACTTCTGAACACCTCTTAGGCATTGAGGCAATGAGCTTTTTAATATGATCGTCAGAAATTTCATTATTAATTTCATTTTCCTGCAGCCAAACTTTTACAACCCCCGCCGTGTGTTTTGGGTCGTTGTCGTGCTGGAAGGTCCATGAGAGTGGCATTTCCCATTCAGCATACGGAAGCATAACTGAACTCAAAAGATCTCTATAGATTGTGGCCGTCATTGTGCTAGTAATGCGGTGAATTGGGCCAATCTCATTTCCTGAAAAACACCCCCACACCACAATGTTTCCACCTCCGTGCTTCACTGTGGCGGTTGTGTATCTGGAATTCAACTTTTCGCCTTGTGGTCTTCGAGCATTGGCTCTTCCATCTGCCGGAGGTTGAATTTAGACTCATCTGACCACAATACATTTTTCCATTACTGTTGAGTCTAGTTCAAATGGGTGCGTGCAAAGTCAAGCCGAGCTTTTCGGTTTTTTTGTACATCTATAACTTCTAAGACCATATTCTTGGGCTCTTCTTTTAATGGTGGGAAGACTGACATTTTATCAAAAGTTCAGTTTTAGCTTCTCTGGGAACTGCTTTGGGATATTTCGTAAAAAAATTCTTGATTTTCCGATCTTCTCTTAGGTGCATCATATTCCCTGCATCTGACATTTGTAGATCTAAACAAAAATGATTGTACACTCATAAAAAAAAGTTTGTAAAGTCAGCAAAAAATTTTGCTGAGGCAGCAAAATTTTAGTCAGGAGGATGCTAGCAAAAAAGTTGCTAATGTCAGCAAAATCTTTTGCTGAAAATCAGCGAGCTGATTTTTAGCAACAAAATTTGTAGATTCAGCAAAAGTTTTGCTAACACTTAGTAGATTAGAAATAAAAAAGCGTTGGTAAAAATTAATAAATTTTTTGCTGAATTTTAGTAGACTGAAAAAAACGCAAAAAATTTGTAGAAAAATTGTAATTTAGTTAATTTATTTGCTGAAAATCATAAAACATATTTTTGTGATTCTTTTAAAAATAATTTACTATAATAACGAAATATAACAATTTTAATTTTCCCACATTGACGACATGAATTAATTTAATATCTGAAAATATATAGAAATAAATATATATAACATAACAAAAATTTTCTTTCAACTACTTACATCAATGGTTGTCTTAATGATGCTATGACGAAACTGCCGAAGATAATTCTAGAAACGAAACGAAAAAATAAACAAAACAAACGAAACGAAAAAAACAACCCTTTTTTTGCAATAAGAAAAAGAAACCATACAAATCTACCTAAGATGTGTGTTTTTGTCTTTCTCTTTACTCTGTCTACATGTTTTTTCATGGTTGATTTTTTTACTTGTCTTGTTAGAGTTGTACTTTTTAATATCATTTTCCTCTTCTCTACTACATCTTGACATGCCGCGACATCTGCTTATCAGCACAATTTTTTTTAGCAAAATTAATTAGTAAAACATTAGTATATTAGTAAAGCATTAGTATAAAACAGTTAAGTGCTGAATAAGTATAACAAAAATTTTAGCTGAAAACACGATTTTAGCAAAAATATTTGCTAAAAAATAGTATACCTGATTTACAAGACGTTTTACTAACTTTTCTACTAACTTATTTTTTTGAGTGTAATAAAAAAATAAATATGTTGACAACTCAATACTTACCTCTTTGAACTATTGAAGTCGATATGTTGTGTTAATTTATACTTTTTAAATAGAAAGTAATGTTGTTTGTTGAACATTTTTATAGAGAATGCTTTGAAACTTGACATTTTAAATTTAAAAATATTTTTCGCAGAGTGAAATCATTACCTATTGGTATAGGTAATACAACCATTTTTTTAAATGTTATATAAAGAGGTACTACCTATGCCAGCCAAGGCAATATACCCTCTTATTTTTTTGTGTTTAGACAAAGAAATCATAAGAAAGTGAAAAAAGTTTTTCATTTAACAATTTTCTTCTTCAGAAGAAAATGCTGGCAATACCCTTACTACAACGAGGAGTCAATTGGCCTAAAAGGACATATCTCGTGATTGGTTTAAGCAGACCTTATCGCAGAAATGTTACAATTTGTCCTTTCTGTGGGTTAAGCGGTCTCAATTATAGCGGAAGAACTGGTCACGTGACATATCAGTTCATTCGGATCTATATACAACTTAATTACATAAATTAAAAATGATCAATTTGAAAAACAAATAAATAAAATCTAACAAAAGTCTGCCTTACAAACTTCAACGAATTTGCTGCTGCAATTTTTTAACGACACTGAAAAAATATAATTTTTCTTTATGTTTTCCAAGGCGTGGATAGACTGATATGCCATATTATTCTTGATATTTGCAAAAAATCTCAGCAAAACCACACATTACCACATCATGGGTAAAGTAATGTATCGCCATAGGGCTTCACGCATTATATTAGACCTTACTTCACTGATGAATTTTACAGGCGATGAGCCTAAAAGTAATGGGTGGACTCATTACCTTGTAGGGGATAAAGTAACTGGTTACTAATAGGTTACATGGTGGAAAAAAGTAATGTGTCTAAAAAAAGATTTTCATAAAAAAAAAATGTAAAAAAAAATTTTTTACAGATATTTTTTTTAATCTTAAAAAAAAAAATAAAATAATGGAAAAGTAAGTTAACGTCTAATTAAATAATCATTGATTTTTCCAAAGCTTTCAATATCTACTCATTGTTAAAAGAAAAATATTTTTTAAATTTTTTATTAATTATTTAAAGTTTGATATAATTTTTATTAAAAAATGAAAATTATGTTTTTTTTGGACCTTGCACATAACAAACAAGACCTTGCACATAGCAAACAAGTTTTCAATTTATTTTTTGATCATGGGTATAATCTTTAACTTCAAGCTCATATATTAGTTGCCATGTAGTGAGTAAACTAGTTTATATGAATGTTTGATGTTTGGCATGGGATTGTTACTGCTTTCAAAACGTATTCTGATGATGGGAACCTAGAAAATTCCCGAAAAAGATCTATCAACACCTTCCTGAAAAGGTCAAATAATTAACTTGAAAACAAAAAACTCTATTGATTATTTGTTAGGACAATATCCTAATAAAGAAATATAGAGTATGGCCTCGAACTTGAAAAATTTTCATTTTCATTACTATAAATTATTTTATAAACAAAAAAACCAATTCAGAAAAAACTCCATCCATTTTTAATTTTTTTAAAAAACTCTTAAATATTTTCAATAGTTTTATTTTTTATTGTTTATAATGAACCCGTTTGCATAAATGTTTCTAAATATTTTTCAAATACGACGAGGGCACTTCACTGGTAAATTTTATACTGACACAAAAATATAAAATATGTAAATACTGAAACGCAAACTTCGCATTACAACAACCTGGTTTTGATTATCAAAATAATATTTTTAGGCATTAGCAAATTCAGCAAAAAAAAAATTTAGTATTTCATTAAGTCAAAAAGGCAAAATTTTTAACTTAAATCTCAATTTTAACAAAAAATTAGTTTAAAACTTGATAAATTGGATTACTACTGGCTTTACTAATTTTTCTACTAACTTTTTTCTATGAGTGTATCAAAATTTCCAACTACATTTCCAAGGAAATGTTTAATAAATAATATAATTTACAAAATTACCCTTAAAAGACCAATTTGCCACACATGCCTTTTTTTGATAATAAATCCAATTATGACGACGATGATGATAAAAATTATTATGGAAATGTTGATGATACTAATGCTGATGACAACAAGAGCACAACGATAATGTTAATGATGAAAGCCCCCCTTTTTACTGACTATAATAAAAAAAAAAGAAACAAAATAAATCCCTCAATTCCATACAATCTGTAGCAATTTGTCAGAGAGACAATAACTTGAAATGAACAATAAATTGCTTTTGATTAAATAAACTTAAATAAACTTGTGTTTGTTGTTTTGGTTTTGGTTTGTAAAAATGCATAAAAACAAATAAATTAAATAAATTTGACCACAATTTCATTAATTCAATGAATATGTCTGTTGTAATTGAGCTGGCGGTCATAAATAGCATAAGGGTCGCAGTAGATTAGGTCAAGTGGGTTTAGGAAGTTTAAGTGGTCTAGAAATTCATTTAAGTTTTTTTTTTTTTTTCGTTGAATCAAAGAAAAGATTTAAAATATTGTGCACACAGAGAAAACATTTTACTGCTGACAAGCGAATTTGTTGCTCAAAGAAAATTAATTAATACAACAGTAATTTTCTTGCGTCCACAATTGTGTTTTAGCAAACATTTTGTAATAACACAAACAAATCTGATTCGTTATGGTAACCGAATACATATCTTGTCAACTGAAACTAAGAAATAACTTGTAATAAATACACAGACAAATTTTAAACGGGTTTTAATTGCGAAATTGATAATATCAATTAATACTTTAATTGATTATTGACTAAAAAATACAGTTAAAATAACTACAAATGTTATTAATATAAATATGATGACTGTATTTGTCATAATACGAGGGCGGATCAATAAGTCCGTGACTTTTCGAACTTCCCTTATATGAAATGCAACACTTTTGAGCAAGTTCCGTCATTTAGTTTGCGTTTAACAGCTGTTCAAAACATCAGCCTAGTGGATTTTTTTAAAAATGGAAAAAAGTGAATTTCTAGTTCTCATTAAGCATTATTTTTTGCAAAAAAAAAACCGTCAATCAAACCAAGGAAAAATACTATGGAGACTCTGCACAATCGATTTCAATGGTAAAAAAAGTGGTTAACTGACTTTCATTGTGGTCGCACAAGTACAAATGACGCTAAACGTTCTCGACGGCCAATTGAGGTCAATACACCCGAAAATGTCGAAAAAATCCACGATATAGTGTTGGCCGATCGAAGAGTAAAAGTGCATGTGATTGTTGATGAAATAGGCATTTCATATGGCAGTGTGGTTTCGATTTTAAATGATCAGTTGGGTTGAAGAAAGCTGTCTGCAATATGGGTGCCGCGTTTGCTCTAAATTGACCATCGAAACGTAATCGTGGCCAATAAGGTGATGGCAACAGTTTTTTTTTGGGATGCACGCGGGATAATCCACATCGATTACCTTCAAAAGGGAAAAACAATAAACGGCGAATATTATGCCAACTTATTGGACCGATTTAACAAGGATATAAAAAAAACGACCCCATATGACCAAGAAATGCTTATTTTATGGACGCCGACAAATTCTATTTTTTGGAAGGGATACAAAAATTGGAGAAACGTTGGACTAATTGTATTGAGCTAAAAGGAGATTATGTTGAAAAAATTTTTTTTTTTTTGCAAAAAACCTGTGTTTTATTCAAAACGTCACGGACTTATTGATAATCCGTAATGAATAAACATGTAGTACTTTTTAACTTTTCACTAAAAAAAAACAACTACAAATGAAGTAAAAACAACAGAAAAGGACGGTTAAAATAACTAAAATACAATTAACAGCAGAATTGTAGAAACAATTAGAAATGTAGTAAAAAATAACTAACGGAAGTTTACTGAATTTACTATAAAATCAAAAGCTTTATTTTAAAGACGATTTTATTTTTAAGCAAACGGTTTTGTTGATTTTGTGTATGTGAACCGTACACTCTAGAAATTTCTCCTGTAAATATTTGTAGTTGTTAGAGTTGTAATACAGTATCTTTATTTTTAAGTGAAATAACAGTCATTTGTAGAAGAAATTTCCGTTTTGACTATAATTGTAGTGCATTTTTAAAAGCAAACCACATTAAATTACTGTATTATGATTTCACAATCATTTTATACAGCAGTTTTTTTTTTATTGAAAAAAAATAACTGAAATTGTGGTTCATTTTTTTAACAATAAAAAGCAAATAACATTGTTGTTGAATTTGCTGAAATGTAAGTCGTCCTTTATTCAAATAAAATTTCATTTGTTTTTAACTGCATTGGCAGGCGGGTTTACCTACATAGTATTCTAAGTGTACCACCAATAACGGTATACGAACATCAGAAACTTATAAGGAATTGGCGTAAAGTTTTTGAAAATGTATGTTTATTATATCTAAAATTGGCAAGCATATTGCCTGAACTGAGTTACTTTGTAAGCAGCACCTACGAGTCAAAAAGGCATTATAAAAGTTTTAAACGAAAATATTTTATGAATTTTTTAAAATTTTGCGAAATATAATTATTTTGTTTCGCATTTTTTTAATTGAAAAAACATGGTTATGAACATAAGTTGGTATGAAGAGTGAATTCTTACTCCGGACTAAATTTAAAAAGTGCAAAAATGTTTAATTTTCTTTATTTATTTAATTCGTTTTTCCCCAACACATTGCGCTATGTGACAACTAACTCGCTGTATCAATTCCACCAAAACGTACATTAAACAAAATATTTAAAAGAGCTTAATACTCATAATGCATCCATATATAAAATTTTTAATTTTGTGAATTTAAAAGTGTTTAAAAAAAGCTCCTGAAAATACATAAGTAACCCTCAACCCAACTAAATATCATGCAAAAAGCCAAAAATGCGTGTTTTCCAAAATATTTGCGGTTTTCTTTTTAAGTTCTAATATATGAAAGAAAAACTTTTTTTAGTGTATTTTTACATTTTTTGCTGGTATAATATATATTTTGAAATGTGATTAATGCAATGAGATCTATAAATTGGTGTAGCTTTTATTTAATCTAAGTACAATCGGTAATTTTAATATTTTTAATTTGCTTAAAACTTAAAACGCCATAATGTTTGCGTCATTAAAGACAAATGATTAACGGATTTAGCATGCTTAAACATGCTTAACATATACACAAAAGGTTATTCATAACATAAAAAAAAAAATATAATTTTAAATATTTTACCTCTAAGTTACGAAAATTTTTGAAGTTCCCCATATACACATACATATATGATCATGTATGTTAAAATGCGATCCCATTTTCGTCTGGGCATTTTGTTTTATTAAAACACATCAAATAAATCGAAAAATTGGAACAAATAAAGCGCAACTTCAAAAGACCATTAAAATAAAATCTAAGCTAAGTTTTCAATACACTTTGGGAGTTTTGATCTACTGATAGTCTATTTTCATTTCGCGTTGATCTCATTCAGGATACAAGCGGTGAACTTAAATTTGTTGCACAGTGTAATTCTTAAAAAATGTTGTTGTATCTCCAATACATAAACACATTATAACTGAAGTACCGTTTGCAATTTTGACTTTGAAACTTAAAATTTTATTGTAAAGGAAAGAAAAAAATAATTTTCATTTTCATTGCACAATTAAAGGTCGAAAAATCATAATTTTTATTTTTAATAAAAATTATATCAAACTTGTAAAAAAGGCAAAGTACGGTCTTGTTTACTCCTCCTTTTTTAGGTCAGTTGTTTTTACGACATTGATAGTTGTTTTTACTACATGTGTTAGTTGTTTTTAACCGTTAAAAACCCAACCAAATGTATAGTTAATTTAAATTTACCTTTGTCGTCTTTTTAACTGAATTTTCAGTTGTCTTAACTGTCGTTTTCAATAGATTCTAATTTAAAGCCTTTTTGAGAGTAGCTCTGTCCATCATTTCTCTCAATTCAAAAAATCACTTATATATATACATTTTTTTTACTAGAGTATCATAATTTTTTATTTTTAAGTTTCTCTTAAGAAAACTTTTGCCACCATTCTGATTTCCACGTATTTGTTAAATTATTTTTAGTTATTTTCCTAAAAGTTCAATTTTATTACGCTAATAACTCTTAGCTTGCCTCCTTCAGATTATGACACCTTTTTTTTTGGTTCGTCACAGGACTTCATAGACCATATAATTTTGGTATTTCCTTTCTATATTTCATGGTCTTTAGAAAAATAGTAGAAATAAAAAACAAACACAAATAAATATTAAAGCAAATCCTTGCATGTTTTTTAGTAATTCGTCATTGCCTGCGGGTTGTCTATTATTTTGTTTATGTGAATGAGAGTGTGTCCCTAATTTCTGTACATTTTTTTTTTATTAAGTTTTATTTATACGAATATTTTATTTATATTTTTACCAACACATTCTTACCATAAATACACAAACATTGATAAATTAGTTTAGTAATTCTATTTGTATTTGTATGGCATTATAATCAATTTAGATTTTGATTATAATTTTTATTTTGTTTATTTTTTTTTTTTTAACTATTTCCAGTAATAAATGACTCTAATTTATGTAATAAATTACTTAAAATTATTTTTAGAAAAAATAATAAATGAAAAAGGAAATAAGTTTTATAGTTTTCTATTTATTGTCCTTTAGAGGATTCTGAATATTTCGGGTAACTTAACATAGCGATTATACAGTAAAACCTCCTTATAGGGACAGTTATCTCATTTGGTAGTTGCATTTTCCAAAATAGAAATTTGGGGGTGAGGTGAGAAATTTGGGGGTGAAGTGACATTAAGGTTTTGTGACATTTAGGTTTATTAACAGATAAATACACAAGAAAGAAATAAGGAACAATATAGAAATAAGAAAATAACAAAAGAAAAAAAAATAATTTGTAAAACTAGCTGAAAAAGCTAAAAAAAACTGGTGAAAAATAACGTTGCAAGAAAAAAAACTGCTAAAATTAGCAAATTCTTTTTGCTTAATATTAATAAAATAAAAACAGCAAAAATGCAACTGTTAACGTTACAAAATTTTATTTATACAAGGTGGCGCAAAAATAACCTTCCGATGCTTTTTGACTGTAATTTAAAAAAAAGAGTCTGAGGCTTGTTGACATAAACCCCCGACTTCAAAAAGCCCCACAAAAAGAAGTCTGGAGCGGTCAAATCAGGCGATCTTGCTGGCCAGTGCAAATAGCCAAAACGGGAGATTAGGCGCCCGGGAAATGCATCCTTCAGCATATCGGTTGTGGCACGTGCAGTGTGTGCCGTTGCACCGTCCTGTTGGAACCACATGTTTTCCAATCCCAATTCATCAAGTTGCGGCAAAAAGAACTCGTTGATCAATGCTCTGTAGCGCTCACCATTCACAGTGGCCCGCGACGTCTTCGAAGAAAAAAGGTCCGATGACTCCTCCAGCGAAAACAGCACACCATACAGTGACTTTGAGCGGTTGTAATGGCTCTTCGTGGGTTACACGCGGATTTTCAGTGCCCCAGAAGCGTATATTTTGCTTATTTACGTACCCGCTAAGATGGAAATGGGCCTCATCACTCATGATTATTTTTGATGAAAAATCATCTTCCTCTTGGTGGTGAAATATTCCGCGTTCTGGAGCAGTGTAGCGTAACATTGTTTATTAACGTGTATTTCGCATGTGTTTACTACACAAATGTCAAAACAGAACTGACATTAGGGGCCAATCGCAAAATTTATAGCATTTTCTGATAGGAGGATTACTTTTGCGCCACCTTGTATTATACTTATGCTCTGCTAAAATTAGCGGTAACTTTTACTTGTAGTATAAAAACAGCAAATAAAAACCGTAATGTGCGCCCCGTTAGGCTAGTTGGTAGCGTGCTGGCTTGTCAGTGTGGAGGTCGTGGGTTCGAATCCCAAAAGAGGCACTGGACTGTTTTCGCTACAACGCGCCGAAGGCCATAGTAGCTAGTGCTCGTTTAGGGTAATAGTATATAATTTGTAATGATATGATTATTAATTAATAAAAAAAAAAAAAAAAAAAAACCGTAATATTAACAAAACTTTGCTATAGTAAACTTAAATTTAGAAGTACGCAAATAACAGTATATTTTGCTAAAATTAAGACAAATTTTTACTAAAAAATTTTAAATTCCTGGTTTCGGAAGGTCAGATTTTTATTCGCCTTAAATATAATCTAATTCAAACTTTAAAAATCTCACATTTTTATAATTTTTTTTTTCTAAACTCAAAAAAGTTTTACAGCAGAATCTACTGAAAATGACAGTTAAAACTTACTGCGTTTTTTCAGTAAAAAAAGCAACATAAGTGATTACCGTTAAAATAACTAACAATGTTGTTTTTAACTGTTCAAAAACGACTAACAAATTGAGGAAAAATAACTAACAATGTCGTAAAAAGAACTGGGAAGTTTTTACTGCAAAAATTTTGCAAAAACTGTAAAAATTGGTAAAAAGAAAAAAGAAATTTTTCTAATAGTTCTGCTTTCGGTATTTTAAAAATGTTTAAAAAAAAAATAAAATTTTCTCTCAATTACAATCTAAATTAGTATTTCCTACAATCCTACTTCAAACTCAAAGTCAAAATTCCAAACGTTACTCCAGTTATACGGTTTTTATGCATTGGAAACACAATGAAATTTTCTAATTATTATTTGCAAAACTATATAAGTGTTAAAAATATAAACTTAACGAGAATTTTTAAAAACTCGAATAATTTTCTTTTTTTCTTCTATTTTTTAAACAACTGTATTTGGCAAAACCTACTGTTTTTAACAGTTAATTTTTCGGTATTTTAAAAATATTAAAAAAAAAAATAACTCTTTACTGCAAAGTAACTGTATTGGTAGTTGTTTACTACAATAGTAAAATAACTGCTTCAAACGAAAGTTAAAAAATTTAGTATTTTTCGTCAATTGTAGAGTTTAGGCGAATAAGGAAGGGTATACATACCATATTTTGGTGAATCGCGTTTTTATAGAACTAATATATTAGCATATACTTGGGTAATAATTTTGCTAATTTTCTTCGTTTAAAAAAAAAAATACTTTTAAAATTAAATTGTCTGTAGTATTTTTATTTGTTCAATATTTTTTTTTTCAACTGCATTGCATATAACTTTTTCTTCTTTTTGACAATTTTGAAAATACAATAGTAAAACAAAGATTTTTATTGACAAAGTTCAAAGATAACATTCAAAAGATGTATTTTTACTTTTCAAATTTGCAAAAATACCGTTATTGTAAGTACTATTTGTATTTGAAGTAGGAACATCAAAAAGGGTATATATCCAAAATAAAAACAACTTTAAAAATGTGTTATAAAATTTTCTGGGCACTATACTTGAATGAGATCGTCAAAGGTTTAAAAGAGAATTATGTCTATTTCAATTTATTAAAATTACATTACTACCTAATAAAATCAACTAAATACTGATACACTTATATTTTATTCTTCTATTTCTTAAAAAAAAAATCCTTTGATGTCATTGGAACTTTTCGAAACGAAAATGTCATTTAACCCTTTGACGACGAATGGTTGATATATGTCCCATTTATATATATATATTTTTTTTTTGTATTAGCTACATTTTTGACCCGATTTGTTGTTTTCAGATCATACCAATATGGTCTTAAAGCCGAACAGGGTGGCCCCAAAGTTAAAAAATATGAATATTTGTTTCATCATTTTTGGTACATATTTTCTAGGAAGCTATTGGACATAGGAGTTTTACTTATATTTTTTAATATTCACAAAATGTATGTGCACATGCTTGCTTTTTTTTCGATGTGTAGTATACAAAAGAAAAAATTAAATGAACGAAATCAATCTCGCTTGCATTTGGTGGAAGTCTTATAATGGATGAGTTTGTTTGTATATTTTATTTTCTCTCAACTTCGTCTAGACAACGTGCGACATCTATATCACGTATTTTTATTTGTTCTCCAAAACAGGTTAAGAGCTAATCTCAAAAACTAATCCATAAAAATAAATAACTTAGGGCATAAATTATTCCTCCTACCAAAATATAACTACAGTCCAAAAACTACCCTTTTTGTGTTTTAGTAAAGAAGATATGCCGATTTTCGTTTTTCGAAAAGCGCAAAATTGACCGAAACCACCACCTTAACTTCAACATATTTTGATTAAATGCATTGTTAATAATACTTAATATAGTCGTTCTTCAAAATTTCATAAAAATCCGTCCATACCTGTTCAAGTTAATACGATGGCCTTTGCAGGTATCCTTTTGAAATCCTGTTTGTTATTATACTAAAATTATAGCTTTTTTGAAAGTTTAAGCTTCAGTCTTACTTACTGTTTATTATCAACGAATTTCCAAATACGTTTTCAAGATTTTAGAAAATTATACCAAAATATTAATTTTTTAAAATTTTACGAAATTTTAACTTAAACGCTTTCTCGGTACTATACCGATTCATATACACAAAAAATTACTTCACAAAATATTTTGTTAATTTGGGTTTCTATCGAAATAGTTAAATTTCTTAATATAAATCACTCATTTTGCGCACTTATGGCCAATTTAAAATTCACTATCTGGCGTCGGGATTTCCGGTTAGAGGGTTAAGCTTTACGGATGTGCTGTGTACACAACTTCACACAGAGAAAAATTTAGCTATTTGCCAACTGAAATTTAGTTACTACGACTCAAATTCGGTTATTACGATTTTAAGTCGGTTGGTACAAATGAACATTAGTGTGCAGAACAAAGATCGGTTAATTAAACTGAATTTTAGTTGCAACACCAAAAATATTCATAAATGTACCGTAAATATCGTTGTACTAACTAAATTTATAAGTTGTTACTATTAAAATGCACTTTTCAATTCGGTTGGCACTTTATTTCTCTGTGTGTTCAAAAATGGTTAAAAACGCAATTTTCGCGTTTTTAATTGCGAGACAAAATCTGTAAAAAAAATATATATATATTGCGGTTTAAACCAAATCAACTTTTTCTAATTTTGTGACTGTGTTATTTTTCTTTATAACCCGTTCCAATGCCGAGTTTTACGTAGATGATTTTTGTTTAAAATTATTCCAAATTATTTGTATCTAACATTTTCACTGGAACATGTTTGAAAATTGTTGTGGTGGGGAACCGACTATAAAAAATGTTCTTTCGAGATGGAAGAGGAAGTCGAATTCCTACAGAATTAATTTGTAAATTGGCAGTGGTGTTAGATCGATTTAAAACAAAATTTAACAACTGTCTTGAAATACACAGAAATATTGATTTAAATTAATTTTGAATTTTTAAAACAAGTTAAACAGAATAACAAATTGCTTATCTAATTTCCTAAAGCTGATAAAAATACTGTATCTGGAGGCTTAAGGATCGCTTTCACTCGATTTTAAAAGAATTTGATGATATTTTATACAGCGTTTTTTTTATAAGCTTTTCTTTAAATTTTTTTCTAGCCAAAGTTAAGAAAATTGGCAAATTTGGGAAGAAATCCATGTAAAAAATGTAACCGGTTAATCCAACTATTTTAACCGATTATTCGGGTCGAATAATTATTGGAGTTTTAAGTTATTATATTATTATTAATCTAGGAATCGGTTTATACGCAATACACAATTATTTTTTCAAAATCTGGAATTAAATCTGACTTAGCTTTTAATATTTAATTATTTGTTTTTGGCATTTTTGTTGTTGCTATTTTACCATTTCTATTGACATTTCTATGTTTTTTTTTTTTGCTAATTTGCATAACGTTTTCAACATCTTCTATTAAAACTTCACCCCAAACTGAACATATTCACAAAAATTCAAATAATTTAAACAATTTTCCGATTTTTGCTTATATAAGTTAGTCATTTAAAAGATATATAAACAAAATGTATTTTAGAATAGAATTTATTTTAGAATAGAATACAATACTTTTTGAAAACAAAAAACGAACAAAATAAAAATAAATAGAATACAATACTTTTTGAAAACAAAAAACGAACAAAATAAAAATGTTCGACTATTTATCTAGTCATAAATAGTTAAAAGTAGTAAAATATTTTTAAACATCAAGACCTAGGAATGTCTAAAAATGTGTTAATATTAGAAAAAAATTTAATTTACAACTTCACCCCATTACCACATCACTTCAAATTCCCCTACATTTGTGTAATGTAACATTGTATTAAGTAACATAAATTAATTCTTACAAAACACAATTAATTAGCAGCTGCTTTCAACAAAAAGGTGTAAATTAAATTAAATGCTGGTTGCTATTGACATTAACATTTAAAAACTATTTTAAAATTAATTCATACCATCTTCAAAATATCTATAAAAATGAAACCAAAAAATATTTAACACAACTATTTGTATCAGAGAGCAAAAAAAAAAACCACTAATTTGAAGGTAAAATATGACAATTTTATAGAAAATAACAAAAATTTGTATTTTCCAAAGCAAAAGGAAAACAGGACCACCAACTGATTTTTCGATAGAAAAATAAGGACCTTTACTAAAAGTTACCTAAAAATTTCAAAAGAAAACGTAAACTATATATAAAACTTTGTTGGTAACTTAACAAATTCATTAACATAATGAGCCATAAAATATGGACAATAATTTTAAAGGATCCATATCTAAAACGTTATATTTTCTTATTTTTCATAACATTAGCACGTGCTATTGAAAATGATGGTCTAACAAGGACAACTCTCACAATTTTTGTTAGAGATAAAAAGGTCCTTGCTATTTTCCTTCACATCCAGTTTTTTTTTTTTTATTTTTCGTTCTTTTCCATAATAGTCAATAGCCCAGAGTGTTAATATTGACATCTCGTTTGTTAAAGGTGACAAAATGCCTGTTTCCTAGTGTCGTTCATCGTTGTCATCGTAGTCATCGTTATCGTTTGGCATCAGTATCAGAACATTAGTAGCATCACCATCTTTGTCATGATTTTGTTGGTTTTGGTATCATATCATGATTCCTTTATTTTACCTTTGCACATTCCTTGTGGCCTTTGCGTTTTACACTTTTTATAATGATTTTGTTGGTTGTTTTCAGTCTTTTATTTTTTGGTATGGCACCCCTGTGGTCGTTATTTGATTTCCTATCAATATGATTTCATGACCTTTGATATGAATATCAATGCTACTATGTTTGAATTATTTATAAGGAAGGATGTAAACATTTGTATTTTTGAAAAGATTTGAATGAAATTTTGTTACGGAGGAAATACATTTTACAACCAAAGTATTTATATTGAGTTGTATGACTAACGAAGTCAAATATGCTTTTTTCCATTTTGCCCATTTGGACCAAAGTGCAATAAACGATTTTTATGTAATTAAATTAAATAAAGTAAATATGTATTTTGTTATTTATAATTTAAAAATGTTACCTCTATTATGCAGATATTTGAAAGAAACTGCGTTTTTTAATGTTAAAAAATACTGGGACATTTTTGGCCCCAAGTGCACAAAAGGGTTAATTAAGTTTTTTTTTCTTTTTTAATAATAAATAACAACTACGGAAAATAATTTAGTCAACTTTCATTCAAATACGAAGATACCACATGATTTTTCGTTATCAATTTCATGAAATCTTCAAAATTTCGAAAAAATTGAACTTTGACCTTAAAATTTGACCTTTTCCGTAGTTCGATTTTGACTAAATTTTCAGAATATTGTGCTTGTAGTTTGTTTCATAAAACTCTGAATAGCATTAATTGTTATTTGTTAAAAGTAGATAAATTTTACCTTATGATCGAATTTTGTGCAAAACAAAGCGTTTTCCTCGAAATCCGCCGAATTTAAATAGCTGCCCTTACTAAATTAAACGTGGGATATGTGTAATTTTTGGTATTTTTGTTTTAAATTTTATACTTAACAAGACCTTAGTGTGCGAAACTATTTTTTTTTAATTTTGTTGAACAAAATTTTTTAAAATATTAAATTGGAGATTTAAAAAATACCCCAAAAATATTGTTGGTTTTCGACGTCAGGATACCGACATCCTAAAAATTAAATATTACATATCTAACAGTTAATGGGTCCAGTATGTAAAAAAAAAATATTTTGGTATTTAATTTCGAAAACGTTTAGGATGTGGGCTCAAAATGTTTGATCAAGTGGTATTTGGCACATTAGTGGTCTGGGGTATTTTTTTTTACTCGGGTAATTCTCAACCGATTTTGGATTTTTATATCTTTTTGAAAACACTTTTGTGTCTTCATCTCGATTAATTTATAATATGGAATATAAACTGCTTCAATATTAACAACTTTTTGAAAAAACCCCAAAAAAGGCCATTTTTCCTACATACAAAACACACTTTCAATTTTCAATCGATTTCCGCCTCGTGTTTTCTTTATCCAATCGGCACCAAACTTCATATTAAATGTTTTTACATACAAAGAAACCAAACTAGCCCATATCTTGACTTTAGAACTCATTTTGAAAAACGGCCATACAAAGTTGAACGCCTCTTATGTTCATATATTACTATATATTATCGTTTTCACCTGGGCATCTATTTTTTTTTTTTTACTGTAAAATTAATTTTAAAAAACAAACTTATTTGAGATACACCTTTCGTCCATTTTGCGAAAAAAATCAAAAATCCTCAATTTTTTAATAATGTTATATTAACACCACAGGATGCATACTCCAAAAGAATTGTACGCCTCTTTAACGAAATTTATTAAAATAACTTTTTTCTTTATTTATGAAAATAAAATTTCAACATATGTGACATTGTTATGAAAACATTTCGCGCTCATAATTTAAAAAAAATTATATCAAAAAGAAAAGAAATAACGTGTAGAAAATTTTACTGCTCTCGTATCGGAACAACAATACATTTGCTAGGTATAATGCGAGTCGATAATTACATTTATGTCCAATAGGGTGTCCCGAATAGGATACTTTTTCGAATTGGTTGAAGGAATAATACTCAATCGATGCATATTAAAGAGTTGAAAATGAGAAAAAAAAGTACACATTTTTGAAGTGGATCTTCAGTACCTCACCAGCGACTGAAGTTACCGATTGCGGCTCATTTTGACCGAAAAAAATTCCGAATTTTTTTTCGAAATTTTCTTAATTTTTGCCTTATTATTGGAAAAATATTTTTAAATTTTCTCTAGAGTAATTTTTGTTCACCAGAGGATTTTTGAAGGTAGACCAAGTACAATTTCTATACTTTATATTTTATATACATAAAACAATAGTAAAGGGTGTTTTTATACAGGTACAGAACTTTAAGTTGGCAACACTTTTTTAACTAGCTGCCATTTTGTCAGCTGTCAAGTGATTTATGTTTAGTTTGGTTTGGCATTTCAACATGAATAAACTGACCCCTGAACAACGCTTCCAAATTGTGCAAATTTATTTTGAAAATCATTGTTCTGTTCGAAATACATATTGAGCACAAAATTTGCGAATTTTGTTTAGCGATGAAGCTTACTTTGGTTAAATGGATACGTCAATAAACAAAACTGCTGTATTTGGAGTGATGATAATCCTTAAGTGTATATTGAGACACCGTTATGCCCAGAAAAACTGACTGTTTGGTGTGCTTTATTTGCTTTATGGAATCATTGCTAAGTACTTCTTTAAAAACGATGCTGGTCAGAACATTACAGTCAATGGTGACCGCTATA
Source organism: Delia radicum (assembly GCA_021234595.1). Classification (NCBI taxonomy): domain Eukaryota; kingdom Metazoa; phylum Arthropoda; class Insecta; order Diptera; family Anthomyiidae; genus Delia; species Delia radicum. The sequence goes on from CM037851.1 coordinate 38,721,113, forward strand.
GAGCCATGATTAATGACTTTTTCGTTTATCAATTGAACAACCATGATGTGCAGAAGCTGTGGTTTAAAAAAGACGGCGCAACATGTCACACAGCTCGTGCCACAATTGATTTATTGAAGGAAACGCTTGGTAACCGCATATTTTCAAGTTTCGGACCAGTGATTTGGCCTCCAAGATCGTGCGATTTAATGCCGCTGGACTATTTTCTGAGGGTATATGTAAAGTCGCTAGTCTATGCCGATAAGCCCGAAACGATTGACCACTTGGAGGACAACATACGCCGAGTTATTGCCAATATACCGCCACAAATGTTGGAAAAAGTAAACGAAAATTGAACCTCCAGATTAGACTACGTCCGAGCCAGCCGTGGCTGTCATTTGCTAGAAGTCATATTTAAATTATAATGCCAGAAGATTATCTTTCGAATAAAGTAAATTTCATGTCAATTTAAAAAATTCTTCTTTCGTTTATTCCATTTCAAAGTGCTATACCTCTATAAAAAACACCCTGTACTTGCTCAAAACTAAAAAATTCTCTTGTGAACCAAAATTACTCTACAGAAAATTTAAAGATATTTTTCCAGTAATAAGCCAAAAATTACGAAACTTTTAAGCCCTATTTTGGCAAAAAATTCGAAACTTTTTTTGGTAAAAAATGGGAAACTGAAGATCCTCTTCAAAAAGTCTGTACTTTTTTTCATATTAAGCTTCTTAATACGCATAGATGGAGTGGTATTCCTAACTTTTTTAATTTGGGACACCCTAATGTACAACAACAAAAATTTAATGAAATTCTGGTTACCACCACTACTGCTACCAGTGATGGCAACTTTCTTCAAGCAAAACGCGCAAACATGGCCTTAAAATGCGCTATATAATAAATTTGATCGAAATGTCTACTTATTTAACTATGTAATTTATGCAGCCAAAAAGTTAAAAAGCCCTATTTCAGAAAGAAATAACTGAATTTTACATTCTTATTGGTTAGCAAATGTTAAAGATTTGAAGAAAATTTTAATATTTTTAGTTTGAATTAATAGCAAAAATCACTTTTAAGGACAATTTTTTATTAAATTGTAAAACTTTGTAAAAAAAGTGGTATTTTTGGCCTAAAAATTTGCATATTAGCTAAAACTGTATAAAAATTAAACGATTTACCAAAAAGGTGCTAAATGACCTTATTGAATAATCGAAAATCACCAATACAGAACCGTTTTTTAGAAAAAGCGCTAACAGAAATGAATGCGAGTTTCGGGTAGTAAAAAAAGCTCTAAATCTGGCTCGAAAACGCCAAATTGGCATCGCTGACTGCTACTATATTATTTTCAACATAATGTACTACATCAATAACTACTATGGCAACAACAAATAAAGAATTGTTGCTGTTGTAGCTACTTCTAATACTAGTACCATCATCATCAGCAGCTTCATCGACTTCATAATCATCATCAATGCCAAACCCCCCATTGACGTTGCAAAAAAAAGCATTTCAATGTTATGCCACTATGTAAAAGTTCACCTGGGGCGTTCACCAACAAAGACAAAAAACTAATAATATTCAGTCAGTTTCATAGCTGCCAGATTTGACGATTTATCGTCATTTTGACGATTTTTGGACAGAAATTTATCAAATGACGATTTGACGATTTTTGGTCCCAAAATTACCCTTTTTTTAATTAAAATAAAACATAAGAAAATCTTGTATTCTTATAAAACTTTTCACGACATTTGTTGAAAATTTTTTGGGGAACTAAATAAGAAGTTGGTGCTTCAGAATGTTAAAGAAATTAATTACCCAGCAAGGAATTAATTTTAAGTTTTTCCTACACAGAAAAAACTAAAAACGGGTTTCAATTAAAAAATTTATTGAATCAATTAATATTTTAATTAATTTTGCACCTATCACGGCAATGATAATATCAATTAAACCTTTTATTAAAATTAAGAAGGAAAAAAGAGTTATAAATAACTTCTACAAAAAAAAATATGATACTCACAAAAAAAGTGTGTGATCTATACCTTGGTATGTGTGTTTTTTGCAATGCTGAGTCTGTTTGTGTGTGTGCTTGTTTTGTTTGTTAACTTTAAATTTATTTGGTATTTTATACTGAAAATTTTCTATTTATGCATACAGTCTATGAAAAAATAATATGATAATTGCGTCTTAAATAAAATATGTATTTATATATTTAAAAGTCAATACAAATATTTATTGATTCAATTAAATATTTGTTTAGAAACAAATTAAATTCAAATCAAATCTTTAATTAGATATTTTAGGTTGATAATTTTTTCTGTGTATGAAAGGGCTCTGTCCAAAAAATGTTCACTCACTTTGAGACAGCTTTTTAGATTGTTAAGTTTTTACACTGATTTTTTAGGGTTCATAATTTTTAACAAAAAGAAATTTTGTTTTCATTTTTACTTTCTGGAATCATTCAAAACTCGTCTTTATCACCGCTCCGAATTTGAGAGCTTTATTAGTTAATTAGTGGTTTTTTATTTTAAGTTAAAAGATAAACAGTTATTAAAAATTAAAAATGCAATCGATAAAGTTGGTTCAATGGAAAATACAGCTAAATTGCCAAAGAAATATATTATCTGTTATTCAATACACAAAATAAACAAAAAAAACTGACTCTCGGTAATAGTGAAAATATTCAGTTAAAATTTTTTATTTAAAACAAAAAAATTTTTTTTATTATATTGATTACACAAGGCAACAATTTTGAAAAAATTTTAGGGGCTTTGAAAACCACTATACAATTTTGATGTATTGTGGTCCCAGTAGTACAAATATGGTTCAATTTTGAAATTCTATGGAGAGGTTTTTTTTTAAAAAATTTTTAAGTAAAATTATAAATTTTTTTAGACGTTTCTCCACATAATTAATGATAACTAAAAAAAAATTAGTCCGATATTATTCAAATAAATTTAGAAAAACTGAAATTTACATAGCCTTTAATCCGTTAATATATTGCGTTTCAATCGGCTCAGTAGTTTCGGAGTTATAATAAAAAATTGAGGGAAAAAATATTTTTTTTACGTGAAAATAGCAAATTTTTTTTGTTTTAAAAAAATCATAAAAAATCGAAAACGGCAAAAATCGTTCAGATTTATTGCTTTATCGCAAAGCCACATGTAATAGGAACAAAATGAGATATCGATCATAAAAATCGATTGATTTTTTTCGAATTTATTCACAATTAAGTGAATTCGCTCATTTTCACCAAATTTTAGTTTTTTGTCTGATATACATAAAATTGAGTAGTTAATGTTCTTCTTTCGATTTTGAAAACATTTTCCCCATGCTATGTACAAATTTTCACATCAAAAATGCATTACATAGTAACATTCGTGTATTTGAAGTAAGTCTTTTTCTCGAGTACGGTAATACGAAACTTTAGTTTCTTTAGTTATGAGACCTGTTTCTTTCATCCGGGATCTTTTCGACAATCCAATTCAGAAGATCTTTTCGACAATCCAAGGTCTCTAATTACATCATTAAGCTGATCTTGATTCCATGGTCTCGGCGAGAAATGTTTGTGTGGGATGAACTCGTCATTTTCAGCTGTAGATGGTAGTGCTGGATCTGACATATCTGATTGGTAAGACATACTTGAGGTTGAGTGTCCTGGTGAAGATGAAAGCACATGACTACAGCTTGCACCCCGATCTTGAGCATATTCTATTTCTTGTGAATGTAGAACTGCAAGTGTAAACCCATCAGCAGACCTCGTGGGGTAAGACCATCGCATATGTTTTCCAAAACCGCTTTTTGTACTTAAACAAAAATAACACTCGGATGCGTGGTTCGCTGTTTCTCTCCATAGCATAGGCTTCAAAATTTCCAAGTGTCGTCTGTAAAATGGAAAAGAAAATTGAAATCAGGAATATGAAGAATTCAAATTTTAATTAAGAAATATTGTAATTATAAAATATTCCAAATCTATTAATTTATACTTACTTTACGTTAGAAGACTTCATAGATAAATTCAATCGACATGGAATGCATATAGTACTCGGTGTCCAATGCTGGTTCAAATTGTGCGGATAGATATTATAGCAATCTTGATATGACTTTTGCAATGAAGTTAAGAAGCACTTCCGTTTTTTCCCGGTGATATATTGGCCGCACACATAACAAAATAAATCTGGATCGTTTTTACATAAAAATGTTCTGGCTTTCTGGCTCATTTTTATTAATATTTGAAAATTGTTTTTAACTTCTAAGCTGTATGACTCTAATTTTTGTGTAGGTATTAAATGATGTTTGCGTTATCGCAAACACTTCTTGAATGAAATAAAAAGGGTCAAGGAGATCTTATAAATACTGATACTATAATTTGGGATAACCCTTTGTGTGGATACAGTTTGTGTGTGCTGCAAATTTTTTATTATTCCCAAGAATCCTAAAAAACATTAAGGACTTTTATGAAAAAAAAAAAATCATCCGTTACAGGTAGCTAACGGAAAATAAGAGCACTTCAGCGTACACGCACATTTATGAGCGTTTTATTACTATCCTACCGCAATCGTAAAAATTAAACAATCTTTTGTTTATTACTTATTTTTTTTTAATTATTAGAATCATAAAAATGTCATAGAGGTTTTTCCCAAAGGGGTTTTGCCAAAATGCGTGTCGTAAAATGCACCTGAGTTTTTATGTTCTGCATTTTCATTATATAGTAGGTACAATTTTCTACAGTGCTTGTAAATATGCGATACCTTCAATTAATTGTAAATAAAAATGTAAAGCATGCATCGATTTTTATGATCCATATCTAGTTTAATTCGCATGATATGTAGCTTTACTACAAAAAAATAAAAAGTAATATTTTTTTGCAGTTTTCGATTTTTTCCAGATTTTTGTTTTTCAAATTTTTTTTTTTTTTTGCATTTTTTTTTTTTTTTTGCTAACAATTTGTTTCATAACTTTGAAACTATTGATCGCATTAAAAAAATTTGTACACGTTCTTTAAAGATATTGTAAACCTTAATTTTTGTAAATTTAATTTGACAAAATCGGACTAGTTGTTTTTGAGTTATGACAACATAAGTGGAGAAATGTCTCAAAATATTGTCAATTTTACTTTGAAAAGAAACTAAAAAAATACAATTGAAGGGCTTATTGTAAGAACTCGATAAGCCACATTTATTGTTTTATGGATTTTCGCTGTTTTGTATACATTCATTGATTAATATTTAATGGAAGTCTTGCTTTAACAGTTATTGCAAGCACCTAGAGTGCCAACGACCTGCAAGAGTCATATTTTTGCATAATTTTAACCTTAAAAGGCAAAATCAAACTAAAAATAAAATGCGGCTTATCAAGTTTTTACAATAAGCCCATCAATTGTTTCAATCGAAATGTAAGTTGTCCTTTTTTAACTGATTTTCAGTTAATTTAATGTGTATATTCAGTAGTCTTTACTGTAAAATATTGTGAGTGTATTTATTTTTTAAATATAAATTTATTTAAGTTTTAACGAAATATATTCTTTTTTCAACACTCAGAGAAATGTATGAGCAACTCGTTTTTCAGAAAAAAAAGAAAAAGTATTAAAATTGTTAAAACTGAATTTCCGATATTTATGACGATTTTTCCAAAAAAAAAAATATGCTAAAATTTACGATTTTTTGTCAATGAAATCTGGCATCCCTGGTCAGTTCATAAAATAATTCTCTTCCTTGCCATTTATTCGCTGATTCGAAAATATTCGTTGTTCCTAATAAATTTGTTGCAGTATTAAAAAATTCAACCCTTCTTTTTTGCTTCCAAATTATTGCTACTCCTGTTATTGTTACAACGTGTTGCATTGTTTTGTGTAATAATATTGTATGATTTTTTTTAATAACAAAATCTAAATTTTTTTTTGATTTGTGGCATAACTGATTTCATTTAAAAGTATTTACTATACCTAATAACTTTTCTTTTAAAAGTTTTTATAAAAGACTACTTGACTATTGTTTTCTATTTGCAATTTCAATCTTTTATATGCATTGAGATGAATAATTTTCAAGTGGTCTTTGTAGTTTTTTTTTTTATATCTAGTTGACTAAATTTTGAAGTAGTTTATTGTATTGTTAAGGATTTTGAAAGATTAAAGCTGATGCAGATTGGAATTTATTGGAGGGGCGCTGGTCTTACATATACTATTTTTTAAAAATTTTACCAATTTTAAATATTAACTTTTTGGTAAATATAAGAATATTTTTGCTTTTTTTCTTTTAAATTTTTAAAAAAATAAATTTTGTTTTTGCATTTCTTAACCAACAATTTTTTTAACTTAAAGTTAAAAATTTAACGATACGTGTAAAAAAATTTCATATAAACCAACTTTGAAGCTTATCAAAGATTGAATGACCATGTAAAAATATATTTTGTGAATTTTAGTATTATATATAATTATATCGGAAAAATGAGAACATCTAATTGTATCATATTAGATCTTATCTGATACAATTAGACATTATTTGATACAAATAGATCTAATTTGATGAAATTAGATATAGTTTGACAGAATTGTATCCGAATTTTGTCCTCATTGAAGTGTATCAAATTATATATAATTTGATGCATTTACATTAGGGCGGGTCGATTTGTAGGAAGGCAAAAAAATCGCTCAACGTACAAGGAAAATCGTATTCGAGGGATCAAAATAAGAAACTTTGCCGAAGGAACCATACCTCTAAAACTAATTCTGATGTCCCGACTTTTGACCAGTAGGGTCAAATTTTGAAAAAGCCCACTTTGATATTTCAGAAAGTAGGAGGAATCTCTCCAAGATTATGGGAGCTACTTCTTCTCCGGGAGACGCGCTAGCAGATTAATACATAAATCATCATTCTAGGTGACCGTTAAGGGGTTAAAATTTAAGTTGAAAGAAGGCTTTTTAGCCGTGGTTTTATATCTCGGGATAGAGATATTTCAGAAAGTAGGAGGAGTCTTTCCAAGATTAGGGTCTCTATATCTTCTCCGGAAGACGCTCTAGCAGATGAATGTATGAATTATATTCGATTGGGTTGGATTCGATTGGGGCACTCTAAATGGGTCAAAGTGGGATTTTTCAAAATTTGACTGCAAAGCTTCTTAGTTTGGTCCCTAGAATACGATTTTCCTTGTACGTTAAGCGATTTTTAAATCGACCCGCCCAAATTTACATCCAATTAGATACAATTATATACAAATATTGTAATTTATGAAGTGTTAGATAAAAAAATAGAATTATTCATTTGAGATATAATTTTATATGAATATATATTGGCAACATATCATTATAAATAACTGTTTAAAGTATATTAAATACTTTTTTATCTGGGTACAATTAACTCAATAATTCATTTTTGTAAATGAATTAGATTTTACTTAAATTTCATTCCGTAAAAGCACTCTTCTTATAAAATAAATAATGTTAAGCTTAATTCTCGAAAAGCTCTAAATAATACGAATGAATTCTTTTTTGAATGATCCAAAATTTTCTTAATTCATTTATTGAAAACTAGTTTTGATTTATTTAGTCAAATGATAAGCGAAATTCGTCATCATATAAATGGAATATTCACATAATGCAAAATAAAAGTACTGGCAAACCACTGTTATTTTTGTAAAAACCACTCTGTTAGAAATTACCAAAGTTGAAATTCATATTGGACTAGAAAAACACATTTTTGTTTGCAAAACAAGTGTTTCTTTTCCTCTATTGTTCTTATCAATATTACAACTATTAATTTTTTAAAACTTTATTATATTTTACTCATTCAATCACCAATTATTTATTTAAAAGACTAAAATCTGAAACATAATTGGCTTAAGTGACTTAAATACCTAAAATAAATCACTTAATACAATTATGTTTCAGCTTTAAGACCAAACTGTGCTGCTGGTTTTAATAGTTGGATGTTTTAAAAACATTTTACAAAATTAATTAAATTTAAGGAATTCTAAGGAATCTTCAGATTGTTAATACCATGTTCTGCCTACGCATAACCCACCGTGCCAACGCTTTGCCAGTACTGTGCCGATTGTAATTTTCTGCATGGGTTGTTATTTCTTGTGTGATATGTTTTAATTTGTGTGTTTATGTCGAACTTCACTGTATTAAATGAAAATTCTAAGGAATCTTCAGATTGTTAATCCCATGTTCTGCCTACGCATAACCCACCGTGCCAACGCTTTGCCAGTACTGTGCCGATTGTAATTTTCTGAATTTGTTGTTATTTCTTGTGTGATATGTTTCAATTTGTGTGTTTATGTCGAACTTCACTGTATAAAATAAAAATTAGAGGCCTTCTATGCTACTCTTAGGTACTCTACCCGTCCTCTTTATTTTTCTTTACCAGCTCTGCCCAAATCAATGTCCAGTCAAAGAGTGAAAAACCCGTTTTTTTTAAGAAATTAGGTTGTGTTGACAAAAATTAAGTTGGAGGTAAAAAACTGCTTTTGAGAGTGTTGAAATTGGGTTTGGTGCTGTGTTGCTAGAAAATTTCTTTCGGAAATATCCTAAATCACCCAGAAAATATGATAAAATCTGCTATATCGCAAAAAAAAAAAAATATGCAAAAAATTAGCTTAACTAAAAAGTCAAAAAGCCTTGTAATATTTATTATGTTAAAAAATATGCTAAATTACCACACAAACAAACTTCTGAGTCAAAATAATAAAATTGCTTATGTAAATGCTGCGTTTTTTATTACATTTTCGTGTTAAATAAACTTTTGTGCAGTTTTTTTACTTGTAAACGTTTAATAGCATCAAAAAGTTTTAAAAATATTTTGTTTTAATGCTATAAAAACGCGATTTTAATTGAAAAATATATGTATTAAAAAGCATTTGGCATATTTATTTAATTGTAATTGTAATTTTATTTGTTATTTGTTTTATGTTATAAATAAAACATATCCTAATTTTTACCGAAACTGGCAAGCGCAAGTTGCGCTTATTTTTCCAAAATATGGCAACTTCCCAAGAAAAAGCTTTTAGCAAAATGTTGCAACTCGACACATTTTTTGCAGAAAATGTTGCTGAGATTGAAAAAATAAAGAAAATAAGTTTAGGCATAAATTATTCCTCTTACCAAGATATAACTACAGTCTAAAATTTACAATTTTTGTATTTTAACTTAAGAAGAAATTGAGCGAAAACGCACCTAAACTTCAACATATATCAATGAAACTTCAAGGCTTTGCTAATACTATTTACTAAATGTAGTCTTTCTGCAAAAATTTCGTAAAAATCCGTCCTTACGTTTTCAAGTTAAGATGATGTCGTTTAAAGGTATGCTACTGAAATTATGTATGTATGTCCTTGGATCAAAATTAGAAGGGTTTGGTTTTCTATCGAAATAGCTAAATTTCTTATTATTAAACACTCATTTGTAGCATTTATGGCCAATTTAAAAAAAAAACCGCCTGGAGGCTGGGTTGCCGTTTACAGGGTTCACGGAATGGTATATGACAATTTTTAATTCCGATTTAAATTTTTGTGATTTAAGCTCTAATTGAATTAGTTCTTTCGAGACTCTGCAGATTATTTTATAAACTTCTTGTATTTAATAAGTAGTTTTTTAACCACGTCAAAAGCCGTTTCATTGTGACAACCAAATTTTTTGCTAACCGAATGGTTTGGGTGGAGCCACCCTTTTATTTGTTTGTTGCAATATAAACTCGCTTAGCACAACAGAATTTCGGTTGAAAGAGTATATTTCAATTGTGTCAGGAAAACATTAGATTGCGACAACCAAATAATTCGGATGCTGTAACCAAAACATTTTGTTAGTTATGATCAGGGCAAGTTTAAAATGTCACAAAGAACTCTTTTGAATAAAATAAACTTGATCTTTAAAAATTTGATACTTTTTTTTATACCTGATTCTGATTATTTTAAACTAAAATAAAGTATTTAAATAATTTAAAAAATGCTGGCCATTTTTAAAAAATTTTAAATCCAGCGGTTTTCTAGAGTTTTTTTGTTTATCCACAGTTTTTATACATTTTAGTAGTTTGAAGCAGTTTTTGGGCTAATGCAGCAGGTTTCTGCAAAAACTTTTTGACAAAAGAGTTAAATTTGGCTGACAAAATTGGTACAAAAAACAGTATATTGTCGCAAGAAACAAATTCTGACGCCCGTATTCATAAAACATCCTAATTCAGATTTCAAATACATTTTAGTTTAAACACATGTTGAAGCCTTAAAACTGTATTCCTAAACGAATGTTAGCTTAAAATACCTATTTTAAAACTTGTGTAAAAGTTAGTGATAGTTTATGAATACAGTTTTAAGGCTGAAATTTGTATTTTAACTAAAATGTATTTTTATGAAGACGGGGGTTAAAAAATTAGAGAAACAATTTTTTTAAATAACTGCTGATATAAAATTGGAATTCACATAAACAGTGCTATCGTTATGAAATACATAGAGTAATTTTTAAATTTTCATTGGGTTTTGACTATTTTTTAAATGCGCTGATGGCAGTACTTACTATTACATAATATTGAGAAGCAGCAAAAGAAACGAATAATTTTTTTATAACAATAAACAAACAAAAATGTTGAACTTAGCAAAAAGAAAATTGGTTGGCAATAATCTATTAATATGAAATGTTATAAAAAGGGATCGTTTTCAAATCGATTGCTTTGTGAATCGAAATTCCGAATGTATCAAATTTTTTTAGATTTATAAAGATTAAAATATGTTAATCGATATTCCTAATTAACCTAAAGCGATTACCAATAATTTTAATACTCTTTTTCCTTTTAGTTTACATTTAAAATTCGTTCATGCATTTTTCTTTAAATTTAAACTTAATTGTCAATATTTCAAAATGTAGGAAAATAAATATTTTATCAGTTTCATTTTGAACACCAAACGTTAAAAAAAATTTTATGAAAAGTTCTCACAAGTAATTTTTACCCAAAGAGATTAACAATAATTTTAATACCAAAATTATTCCTTTCACAGAAAAAACTAAAAACGGGTTTCAATTAAAAAATTTATTGATTCAATTAATATTTTAATTGATTTTGCACCTATCACGGCAATGATACTATCAATTAAACCTTTTATTAAAATTAAGAAGGAAAAAAAGTTATAAATAACTTCTACAAAAAAAAATATGATACTCACAAAAAAAGTGTGTGATCTATACCTTGGTATGTGTGTTTTTTGCAATGCTGAGTCTGTTTGTGTGTGTGTTTGTTTTGTTTGTTAACTTTAAATGTATTTGGTATTTTATACTGAAAATTTTCTATTTATGCATACAGTCTATGAAAAAATAATATGATAATTGCTTCTAAAATAAAATATGTATTTATATATTTAAAAGTGAATAAAAATATTTATTGATTCAATTAAATATTTGTTTATAAACAAATTAAATTCAAATCAAATCTTTAATTAGAAATTTTAGATTGATAATTTTGTCTGTGTTTTGATCACTTTTAAAAATTGTTTGTAAATTTTTCTTTAAATTTATACTTTGTTGTAAATATTTCAATAATCTCTTGTCAGTTTAATTTTGAATACCAAACGCTCAAAAAAAATGGTTAAAAAAAAAGTTCTCACAATTAAATTTAAAGGCTGATTTTATAAAAATTCAGAAATTTTGATCTTAACAAAAAAAAAATATTTCTATGTTAAGTTTATAAAAAAAATAACCTTTTTAAGTTCATATTGTTTTGAAATTTTAAATTTACCAAATCATTTCGGGGGCGCTTTAGACTTTTGAAAACTTAGCTCTTATTTAATTTTTATGACCTCATGAAATTGGGATTTTTTACCTCCAATTTTTTGATTTTTACATACCCATGTGAAAATATGTTTCGGATCCAAAAATTGAGGGTATATATTCTAGTTAATATATTTATTTTTTTATTTCTGTTGTATGTCTCTGAGGTCCGAAAAATTTTGGAGACCAGATTTGAAATCAAGAGATAAAAATCAGTACATATATATCCGCATAACCCTGTCCAACGTTTTTCTCAATTCAATGAACCTTGAGATATAAGAGGCATCTAAAAGTCAATTTCAACAGGTGTCGAAATATTTTAAAGTAGCTCATATGTTAGACAATTTAAAGACTTAAGGTCAGAAAGTAAAAGTTTTTATGTGTTCTTTGGATGGATTTCATATTCTTGTCTTACATATTAAAACATTGAAACATAGCAAAAAATCTAACAACAAGGCATTCTAAATACTAAATTTTTAATAATCTTTTTAACTAAATACTCATTATGACAAACAAAATTGTAAAATACCATCCATCCACCTTCTCTACTGGTAAAACATATTTTGTGCAGTAATAAATCACTAAACATAAATCTGAAGAGTTTAAACATTTAAAATGATTGCATTTAATCGTTCAACTGTCACATTTTAATAATTTCATGGTGCGATCAGTGACCAGCCCCCAATGGCGCCCTTTGGCTAAAACTCATCAATAAATCGCAGGCTAAGAAAGAATATTTCGAAGGCAGAAACAAACAAAAACTACTTTTATACGCATTGGCCAAAAACCAAAAAAAATAAAAAACTAAAGAGACCAAAAGAATGTTCAAAAGTCTGTCTGCAAACGTCTGTTCTGGCTGCTGTTCATTTTTTTGTTTTTAAACTGAAATTCTGCATTAGTTCCCATCAATAGTCAATGTATTCATAACTATAGTTTTATGTGGCGTCAGAGAAACTAAAGATTAGGCTTCTTCTTATTCATTCTGTTTTCAATTTGACCAAAAAGCCAACAGTAAGTAGTAGTTTTTGTGCGTCCAGCATATCTTGTAAACGTAAGTGTTAAACAAACAAGTCCCTTTTTCAGTCTACTCTCCTTTTGTTGACCGTTGTAGCCATTAAAAGCTGCAGGCCAGTGTTTTTCAAATGTTTACGATTACTCATTTCTCTTCCTTTAAGTAAGTGCATTGGCTGAAAACAGACTTTTATGTTTTTTCCTTATGATATATTATTTATCATATCTTGAAGCAATTTTTCATTTAATACACATTCACAAGTATTTACACTAGTATTGCAGCAGCCAATACAAACAAACATTTCTTGGTCCAGTTCCAATACTAACAAAAATATATCACAGTGTTGCCATTTGTTAAACTTAACTTTACACTGTATGGAGTTGAACATCATCCAAAATTACACAAATTTTTTATTAATAATACAAGAAAGTTATGTTGAGCTCACTTAGGAAATCAATGTAGATATAAATGATTAAAAGTGGCAGTTAAAATAACTACAAACGTAACTAAAAAGCCGGTGACTGTATTTACGATAAAAATTAATTAAAATGTACAAATTTTTAACTACGTAAAAAAAACAACTACAAATGTAGTAAAAACGATAGCGAAGATAAGTCAAAATAACTAACGTTTAATTAATATCATAATTGTAAAAACAATTTCAAATGTAGTAAAAATAAATAAGTGAAATCTACTACATATGAAGAATTTCAAAAATTTTCTACAATTTGAAGCAAAATATTTAAAATATTTTCTTTTTGTATGACATAAATAACGTTTTGTGCATATGTTAGATGAAGTTACATAAATTTATTAATCTCATTGTATGTATTTATCTTATTTCAAAATAACATTAAAATACACTCAAACATTTTTTTTCATATATTATAATTTAAAAAGAAAACAGCGATTATTTTCGAAAACACGCATATTTCCGGTTTGCGGTTGCGTTTGCATTATGATCGATATCCAGTTTTAACAAGATTTTAAGATCAAAATATAGTTTAAACTCCTAAGTGAATTCATAAACCATTAAAACGAGCAACAAAATAGTAAAAACAATTAATATAAAACGACTACATAAGCTGTAAAAACTACTGCTTTTAACAGTTATTTTATCGGTATTTACAAATATTTTTTAATAAAAAAAAAAATATAAAACAATAATAATTATTAAAAATATTTTTTAATAAAAAAAATATTTTTTTTTCTTTTAATTACAATAAAAATTAGTATTTCCTACATCCTATTTAAAATGCAAAGTCAATAACTAAAAAACTTTTCCAATTATGGCATTCTTATGCACTGGAGATACAAGGAAACTTTCTAATTATTATTTGCAAACTATGAACATATCAATAATAACAAATATAAACTAAGCGAGAATTTTTAAATTGTGAAAGGCGTGGTAGAGAAGAATGAGTGTATTTTCTAAAAATCATAACTACATTGCAAATTTTCAATTTTTGCTGAATCAGACTGCGCAGTTTCTGGTATTGAACCTTCGTCAGTGACCCTGTTTTTTTGAATTTTTGAATAATGTTATATTTGTTATGGTTTTATTTTTTCGATTGCGTCTATATGAAATTTTTCTATGCTATCACTGACCGTGGTATAAATAAACTGATTTCTAATGCCACATGCACTCGCACTACACGTTAGCCAGAGCGCTTTAGCCCTCTGAGCTATCGTCTGGTCGAGTTTTGTTGTGATTAAAACTAGTTTTATTCAATACACGGTGTTTTTGTTCTTGCATACATAATCTCAGAAGTACTCAGAAATTTTAAAAACTCGACTCTTAAATTTTTAAATTCTTTATTGAAAAATTACTGTGTTGGTAGTTGTTTATTAAAACACTAAAATAACTACTCAAAACCACTGTTACTGAAGTACAATATTTTCGTTTAGCTATTTTTTTAAATGAATTTTTAAATCAGTCGTTTTTAATTTTCTCATAGAAAAATTACTACAAATAGCAGTTAAAACAACTACTACTGCTTACTACCCAAATGACCTACACAAATGACCTACATGTAGTTACAGTAAGAATATTATGGGTGCAAGCATGGGACAGGTCACGATCGATACCGAAATTATAATTGGTAAGATGGGTAAAGAACGATATTTTGAAATCATCATAAAGAATGGCCCAGTTATAATCTGGACGCATTCATTACGTTGTTACAGCGCCCCCAGTATATGAAATTTTAAACCATTTACATATGTTGTTGACAAGACATATACCGTTATTTGACATAATTTTCAAGTCTGTCATTCGAATAGTATTTCGTACATGGAACAAAAAAGACGTGAAGAAATTTTGCACACTTTCTTAGAAATTCCAACATTCAGTGGTTCGAACACATGAATACTCCTAACTGCCCACAATTTCGACCAATCGAAAGATTTTGGGCAAATGTAAAAAATAAATTGAAGAAGAGTAATAAAGAAGCAAAAAATGAAGTTATAATGTTACAAAAATGGAAAAAGTAAAGCCGAAGGATGTGCAAAAATTAATGGGGAGCATCAACAAACATGTCCGTTCTTTTATTCGTAACAAAGAAAATTAATTTATTTGTATGATTTTTCTTAAAGCTGAATAAATTTCCTTTAATTTGGTGTATAATTTATAAAAATGTGTCTGTTATTTACAAAGTTATAACTACTTTTGTGCGTCCAGATTATAACTGGGCCATTCTTTAACTGGAATACCGTTTGGAATTTTGATTTTGCATTTTAAACAGGATGTATGAGAAGCAAATATTTAGTGTAATAAAAAGAAAAAATATTTGTTTTATTTAAAAATATTTTTAAAAAAACAGTAGGTTTTACAATTTATTTAGTCGTTTTATGTATATTGTTTTTATTGTTTTGTGGCTCGTTTTTAGGGTTTATGCATACATTTAAGGTTAGTTGTTTTTGACTGCTTCCATAGTCGTTTTTACTACCATTGTAGCTGTTTTATCAATAATTAAAAGTGACTACATGGTTAGTAAATTGTATGGCAAATCATCAAATCAAATTTTAACTGTAATTTTTAGTCATTTCTACTTTCTTAATTTCCTGATTATATGCAATATTTTAAAGAACATTTTAAACACTGCAGCAATAATGGGTGGGATTGAACAAAGAGAAGTGGCATGCAGCAAATAATCACTATATAAATAAAAATATATATATATATTAGAGTTCGTTTTCAAATTTTTTTTTGATTTGGTTTCTGGATATTATCACTTTTTAGAAGGTTTTTGTATCAATAAAAATAATGGCGTATTTTTTTTTTTAATTCCAACTTCTTCCCGTGCCTATAGGCGACTAAAATCGCGGATTTTGGGTCCCTTTTCCCATACAACAAAAACGGCTTAATATATGCCAAATCTGACTTCAGTATTCGATTCTACTGGAAAACTTAGGCCCATAAGCTTTTTTTAATTTTTGGAATGCACCAGAATGCATAATTAGAGTGGTACAAAAAAATAATTTTTTAAAAAAAAATTAAAATATTTATTTTTGTTAATAAACAATGAAAAATTACTTACATCTGACAAAAATGGTCCAAAAATTTTAATTTTGTAGTTACCAGTTCAAAAGTTATTAAAGTTTAAAAATTTAATTTTTTAGTGAATACAAAATAATTTATTGGTTTTGTAATTTCTATTTAACAACAATTCTAATTAATTCTATTCCTTTCCACAGCAGATAAAGCTAAACAATTTATTTTATCTTTATTTTTATTTTTAACTAAACACGAGTTGTTCAGGCGCGAAATATTACCAACAAGTTGTTCGGTGTAAATACTTGTTGATTGTATATTTTTAGCTTGTTCGATTGCATTACGAAAACCTTTCTGGGCTGGCCACTCAACAGCGTTATAAAGCATAAAGGATATGTTAATTCCAAAATTAACCAGAGTTTTTAAACTTTGAAGAGTAATAAAATCAAACGGTGACTTACTAAAAGCGGAATCAAAATATGCCAACTATGGGTCTTTTTGACAGCAAGAGCATCTAAGGGCTAATTTAGTCCAAATTATATGTTAAATGATTAAAGTACTGGTCTAAGCCAGGTTTGTAAAAAAAAAAAGAATTTAAATACTTTTTGTTCAAATATGTATAAATTCTCGCAGTAACTTCTTTGACCTTAATGCGGCTCGGCAAGGGTTAACGTTGTTTAATATGTCCAAAACTTTTGGCACAGAATCTTCAAATATTGTGTTATTATATTTTACATCGCGTTTATTAAAATTCGAAAGTAGTAAAAAAATCTTCAACGTTTTTTGTAAATTGAAATATATAAGTGTGGGGTCTCTTGGGGCCTCTGGTCCACATGGGTTAATAATGTCCAAAATTTTTTATTCTCAACCTTAAGTCATGATGATAAACAAAAACAACAAACGGCACAAAAGTAGCTAATTTTCGATTTTAAATATTTTATGACAACAAATAAGGCAAAAATTACCAAAAAACACAATTTCCTCGAAATTTGCAAAAATTAAATCGTTGCCCTACCCAAGTGTGCCAGGGGATATTTTTAAAATTTTTTATTTTCGATCTCTAACATGTTCTAAACAAGTCACTGGAGTCCAAATCTCAATTTTTGCGATTTTGTTGAAGAAATTTTTTTAAAATTTGAAATTGGAGATTTGAAAAACACCCCAAAAATGTTGTCCGTTTTTGACATCACATTAGGACAGGTTAACGCCATCCAAAAAAAAAAACTTCTTCTACATCCCTCAAATTTGAGTCCTTTAAGTAAAACAAATATATTTCAGTAATCAATTTAAAAAATTTTTTAAATGTGTGCTCGATTTTCTCGGTCAAGTAATAATTGCCACCTTAGTGGTCTGGGGCATTATTTATTACTGGGCTAGTTTTTAACCGATTTTGTGTTTTTATACCTTTTTAAAAACATAATTATATCTTCATTTTGATTAATTTACCTTCTTGAGTAAAAACTTTTACGACATTTAAAAAATTTTACAAAAACTAAAAAAAGTGACTTTTTCGCCTTGTATACCGTTTTCTAAACTTTGGGCCCAACTAGGCACGACTAGGCACTGTCGGATTGAGCTGAAAAATTAGGACATGATTTCTTACACCAAACCTCATATTTTAAGCAGCGCAAGCAATCAAATTTCAAAAAAAAAAAATCCCATACAAGATGCGACCAGTCTAATGTGCATTCGTCGCTGTCTTACCGACGACTAAATGCAAGAGCATAAAAATAAGTGGGTATTGGTATTCAACAATTGTTGAACTAAACGCCCTACCCTGATATATAATACAAAAGTCGTTTCCTAATACAAAAATCGTTTCTTTTTTTGTTTCTTTAGAAATCGCTTCTGTTCTAGACATGGAACTACCTATATGCGATGCTGACACCGCTCATACTTTCAAAAACTTCAGAAGTTATCTATCTCGCCTCTTATAACAATGTATGTTTATTAAATGTATGCTAAATATGGGATGGATAAGTAAGGGGACTTGGCACCTCCAATATAACCGAAAATTCAAAACGTTTTGGTCGAGCCTTATGTTCTAACGAACCAGCCTACAACGAATTATTTTTTAAATGTTGTTCTTAATATTTTTCGATATTTTAAATAATATGTAATGAAATACCGGGCTTTGAAGCTGGTTTAAAATATAATTGTGAATGCCAGATGCAAAAACATACATTTTAAAAAATTTGCGACAATTCTTTACAAGCAGGCCAATTTTTTTTTTAGGCACGAGAAAGGTTAATAATGGTAGGCGAAATAGAAATGGCAAAACAAAATATGTAAAAAATAAAAAGTTCAATATTAAAGTTTTATTCAATTTTAATTTATTAAATTTCGATTGCAGAGTACAATCTTGTGGTTTTTCAAGTTATCAAAAATAAACGATCTACTATTGTCACATAAAACAGTCGAGTTTACTGAGAATGAGTTTCACATCTGTAGATGTAACTGCATCATATTTGAATGCATGTAATTCTGAATTAGATTAGTTTTCAATGTATGAATAATTTTCATTATTTTTAAAAAAATATAATTTTTTATTTTAGTCAAAATTTGTAGGTCACTATTTCGATTGAAATTTTTCAATAATTTCTTTGTTATTGGCATCATTGATCTTTTCCTCAATCTATAACATGTAAACTTTCATTTATAGAGAGTCCTTTTGTTTTCAATTTGGCGATGCTTAAACAAAGACATTCGAAATTACTTTTTATATAATCTAAATCAGATTTTATTCCAGGTTTTTGAAATATCAATGTGACATAGCGTATAGACTTTGCATCATCGTCACTGAGCATATTTAATACGTCATAAATTTCATTGAAATTATCACAACAATATTTTCAACTTTAATCCAAGGTTTACTTAAATTCGGATACATTGATTGGCGAGATGGAGCCTAAAAAGAGATGGAGCCTAAAAACATATAAAAATTTTAAACTAGATAACACGACACTTATGCCGAGTTTTTAGAATGTAGATTATCTTTAATCTTAGCACAGTTTGTAACTCGAATACTGCTATTGGAATTTAGTTTTTTTTGCTTTATTTCAGTAAAGATAGAAATTCTGAACTATAAAAAATTGTTCCGGCAAATGTTTGTTAATCAAATTGGAAATGGTGGACAAAATTCGTTGTCGGTTTAGCTAAACGAAGTTTAACTGGACTTAAATGTTAAACTTGCCTTAAGAAATGATGCAGTTTGCAATAAGTGAATTGACATCTTCAAATTTTAAACGTATAAAGTCTGCTACTCAACAATCTGACAATTTTAAGGCAAAATTGGTGAAAAGGGTATTTTTATAGAAAAAAAAAATTTTAAAATATTATTAATTGGTATTTTATGGCAAGGTGGAGCAACAATGACATTTTTGGAAAAAATAATTAAAAAAAAATGGCAAATGCTGCAGCTTGTGGCAAATGGCAAAAAAAGCTTCCTCTACTTATGTATAAGTTTGTAATGTTCTTATCTCGTCATTTTTGCACTGACATCAACTAGGTATACCTCAAACTGTATCGAACTACACTTTTTAAATAATGTTCTCAAAACTCAATTTCATTAAACGACGTAAAAACCCATGGAAAAAAATGTGTGAAAAAAATGTGTAACAACCCATGGAAAATCTGTAAATTAAAGTTTCACTTGAGCAAAAAAATTAAATGTATGAAAAAACTTTTGTAAGGTTTAAGTAATTTTTTTAATTTTCAACTTTTAAACGGAAAAAGTTGAAAATTACGTAAAGACTTTACAACTTGAAACTTTACATGTCATAGTATACTTAGAATACTATGTAGGTAAAGACCACTGCAAATATAGTTAAAAACAAATGAAATTTCATTTAAAGAAAGGGCGACTTACATTACAGTAAATTCAACTAACAGTGTCATTTGTTTTTTAATGTTAAAAAAATGACTAACAATTGTAGTAAAACTGAACCACATGGTGGTAAAAATTTTTTTTTTATTTTTTTAAATAACAAAAAAGAACTGTAAAAAATTAATGTAAAATCATTAAACAGTCATTTGATGTGGTTTGTTTTTTTAAATGAACTACAAGGTTAGTAAAAAATTTAGTTTGTTCTACAAATGACTGACATTTACATTAAAAATAAAGAAACTGTATTACAACTAAAACAACTACATATTTTTAAAGCAGAAGTTCCATTGGGGGTATTTAAATAAAATCTATCTAAGCCTGTCCCTGTCCGTTTCTCTGAATTCAAAAAAAAAAAAAACTTAAGAAATAAGAAGCATCTAAAGTCCGTTTTAACAGGTGTCGAAAATTTTTAAAACTTTTTTGCTTTCACTGCTGCAAAAAGAACTCTTTTTGTCAGAACTTGAAACCCGACCTAGTAGGGGTTGTAGGCATAGGTGAGGACATACAAAAAACTTTTTCAAAAATTTTAAAACACCCTCAAAATTTTGAATTTTTTTTTTAAAAACTGGTTTAGGGTAGGTCGTAGCACTTTAGTACCTCTAACTCACACATTTTTTGACCGATTTCAAAATTTTAAACAGTTTTGGAAAGGCAAAAAATTAAGCTTTCATGAAATGTATTCATAAAATATATATTCCAAGAAATTAGGTAAGTATTTATCAAAAGTTTCTCATTTTTTTTATTTCTTTTCCTAATTTTTCAAATTCAACAAGAGTTTTGTTTCATTTTTTTTCTATGAAGACCTACATTTTTTTGCACTGTATTTTAAAGACAGTTTTGTATAGAAAAAAACGAGATATTATATGTTAAAATGGGTTTATATTTGCAAAAGTTACTAAGCTTTTTCTAAAGTAAAAATTTTGGGATTGCAGACTTTTCTTTTGGTAAACCACTTGACTTACAAACGTAAATTAAAAACTGTACAAATAGCTTAACCTAATTTAACATGTATAGTGTTAATGAAAAGTTGAATAACTTTAACAATTTTCATCCGATTTGAAAAATGAAAACCATGTTTTGTTAAGAACTAAATTTGTTTATAAGTTGGTATAAATTTTTATAAGCTTTCATATTAAAATAAGCAATGAAAAGCTACTAAAATCAAAAAGTTTCTAATTTTCGTTTTTTTTTTTTTTGTAGATATTCTTAACAAAAACAATATGTACTTATAACTTACAAATGTATCAAAAAATGCACGTAATTTTAAAGCGTAATCAGTTTTCTTTTCAAACCCGTTAAAAAAATTTAAATCCGACAAAAACTGACCGAGTTACAGGTCGATAAGTTGGAGAACATCACTGAAAAGGGTTTTTTTAGAATAACTTCTGAATTTGAGGGTGATTCTGAAATTTTTTGACACAATTTGTAATGTACTCCACAAGACCTATAACCCACGCTAGGTCGTTTTCCAAATTTTTTCCACTGTAGCACCGTGTAATCTTCTTTAGTCACTAATAATGTCCATAAAAAACTTAATACCCAGAATTGTGGTCATGAGTGCTAAAAATTATAAATCAACGTTTTGTTTAAAAAATTATTTTTACTTTGGGGTGTTTCCAACACACAATCCCACAACATTTAGTTTGGGGGTTATGCATCCGAACTGGCAAGCATTGACAACCCTATTATTTAAATATCATTACGTTGGTGGTTCATGTCCATTAGGATGTCCCTCAAAATAACGATTTTTTGATTTTCGTTCATTACTTAGTTGCCTGGGGACAACAAAGCCTTTAAAATGATAAATAAATCTCAACTTTTTATGTTATATAACTTGCAACTTGTTTCATTTTGAATTCGTGGCTAAAGTTAATAATGATATACAATGAAGTCAGAATTCCATATCTGAATAATTTTGGGGGACACCCTAATCTCCATATTCTTCAGTCCTGTATTTTTTTACGGACTTATTTTGTTTAACAGTCTTTTTTTATGGCAGATGAACTCATAAAACTTATGTATCATATTTGATATATTCCTCAGCCAAAAGAAACAAAGATATGGCAGAACTTTTAAGATTCACTTACTACAGTGGATGAAATAATTATAAGTTCACCCGTGATATTGTGATAGAGGAGAATATATTTTATTTTTTCTGGAAAGTGGGTGCCTTTATAGAGAAACGGGTCACTCAATAATTAGCGATTTCGCACACAACTCTCACTAAGAGAAAAATGCATTAAAAACGTTATTTATAAAAAAAATTTCCAAATAAATAGAGAAAGGGTCGAGCGAGTCAGTCAGATATGGATTGAAAACTTTAAACGCGTTTTCTGCAAAATCGTGTTTTTTTTTAGTTTGTCAGTCTTTTAGTAAATGAGCGATATATTGTTAGTTTTATGTGTTAGCTAAAACTTTTAAAAATTGCTAAAATTTTAAAAAAAAAAATTCCAATTTCATTGGTGAACTTATAATTATTTCCTCCACTATATTCCCAAAATAAAATAATAAAAAAACAGTTTTTGTTTGTTTATACAAGTTGCGTGTTTATGGCTCATAATTCACTATTCTGTTGATTTCAACATACATATGTTCAGGGTGAAATAAATATAAATGTCAAAAAAAAAATGCCAAGATATTGGCAGAAATTTTATTCTTTTTCATTATTAAAGATGTCTTTTTGAGGAAGAATTAGAATAATTTTGAAATTTGCTAAACAAAATTTAAAAGAAATAGGATTTTATTATATATATTTTAAATAAGTAGAATATTGCAATCACCTAAATATAACAAATCTCTAAATGAAACATATTGCACACATAAAAATTAAAGTCCATTTCGATCACGAAAACCGCATATTAAAAAACTTTTATTGCTTAAATTGCGCCAACAATGGATATTGCTCATTTAATTATAAATTGATAGGGGTTTAATTGAATTATTTTTCAAATTAAAATTAAAACATTTGATTGAAAATTGTTCAATATTGTATACACTTGAAATTTGTATACAAAGATCCTTCCAGCAAAAATGTTGCTGACTTTACTGGTTTTTTTTTGAGTGTACATTTATATTTCATATGTACAGTGCCGGTCAAAAAAATAGCACCAATGACAAAGTCTTAATTCATGCAAGTGAACAAAAAAAAAGTATACGTATGTGCGTTACTGTTATACTATGTATAATCTCTCTGAGCATACTTATTTTTTCCAAAAAATGTTAACGGTTATTTTCCAATGATCGATAATATAAAAAAAACTCTGCCTCAATGCAGTCGTTAAAATAGTACCGAATAACAAAAATTCGTTTAAACAAATTAATAGTGATTAAATAGTTGAAATAAAATGATCAAAAACTCAAGGTAAGACATTTTTTATTAAAAATAATATAATTCCTCACATATTTTATAATTTATTTTCATAGAAATGGGCCGTGGAAAGCATTGCACACCTGAAAAACGTGCTATTATAAAAAATTTGGTTTCTATTCTTAAACCATATTCTGAAATAAGAAAATTAATTGGATGCTCTAATAAAATGATTATAAATGCAATAAAATTTACTCAAAAATCTGAAAAACGTGGTCGGAAGCGAGTTTTTTCACCATTAATGATTAAGCGTTTGGTCAGACAATGCAAGAAGATCTACAGAGCTTAAAAAAGAACTTAATGTGACAGCAGGTGTCGAAGCGATTCGTCGGAGATAACAACTTAAAGGCCTGCAGTCCCCGAAAAGTGCACCTGCTCTCACGTAAGCGTGTTGCAAAGCGTTTGGAGTTTGCTAAAACTCATGTGGAATGGCCAGCTGAAAAGTGGAGAAATGTTGAATTCAACCCAAAATTCATCACAAAAACCATTAAACATGGTGGTTCTAGCATTATGGTATGCTGGTGCTTTTCCTACTATGTCGTAGGACCCATATATTGGATCAGAACAATCATGGATAAGACGGTATACGTTAATATCCTCCGGGAAGTAAAAAGTAGTTTCAGGACAATTAAGTAAGTGTGATGGAATGGCCTGCTCAGTCCCCAGATCTAAATCCAGTCGAGAATTTATGAACAGATATAAAAAAGGGAGTGTGACACATGCAACCAACCAGTAATGAAGTCAATTTCGAAGGAGAGATGCCAAAATCTGGTGAATTTGATGCAAAAACGTTTTGCAGAGGTTATTGCCAATAATGGGCACGCTACAAAATATTAATGTTAATATGTGAAGACACCATAAAAATACTGTTTTCAAAATTTTTAATTTATTTTTATTTATTCTTAGTTTAAGTATTTAATTTAAATACTGTAGTTCTATTTTTTTGACTGAGTGTTTTTAAATTGTTTTAAAAAAGTTGAAAATTTATAATAAAATGAAAAACCAAATCAACAATTTTTGATTTAATATTGTTTTACAGTCTTATAAGTATCTTATGACACGTTTTAAGTGAAATCAATTTAACCTTTTTAAAAATATCTAACAAAGAAATTTTTTTTATCCTGGTGCTATTTTTTTGACCTGTATGTAAATTTAATTTAAAATCACCTTCTCAGAAAGCCTTGAAATGGTGTTGTTGCCACACCAAATGCATTTTTAAATATAGCTTGAATTATATAAGATTGAATTAAATGCATACAATTCTTATTTTGTTAATAGATTAAGTTCCAATTATGTGAACAAATTCTCACAGAAATTATTTTTTCTTTAAATTTTGTTGATATTTTCTTTGCATAAATTAGCCCTTGTGTTGAAATCAGAGTTTTCTTTTTAAATAAGTTTTAATTAATTTTTAGCATTTTTTTTTTTTTTTGTTTAAAAAAATTGTTACATTTTGCTAAACAAAATCTGATTTTAAAAATTACATTGTCAATTTTATGACCATGTTCTATTTTCTAGACTATATAAATATTCAGATTTAAACTACTTAAATTAACTTATTTAACTTAATAAACTAATAAACCAAATGAGAACTTATAACAATCATATTAAAACGAATACAAAATATTTATTGCGAGTACATAAGTATTTTTACAAAACAACACATACATAAATATTACAAAAAAACTACAATATGTTGATGTTACTTTATTTTGTTTTTATAAAATGCTTTTAAGCTATAATATAAAAAAATAACAAGCAAGTTGCGAAGTTGAGCAATTATTTAATTGATTCAGTTAATTTTTAATTAATAGCTTTTTAACTTTTCAATTAATCATTTTAATCGAAAAAATTGGGAAATATTTTTTTCTGTGTGGTGTGATAATAGATTTAGAAAACAGAAAACTTCCAAATGAAAAATTAGGGATTATGATCAAAACATTTTTGGTCTTAATAAGGGGAGTCTTCCTATGGGTTCTCTCCGATCTTAATGAAATTTGGATACCCTGTTAAAAATCGACATATATGGAACATACATGCTTTATGAATGTCCACATGCTTCCATACATGATTCATATATGTTCATAAACCATTCTTATATATTCATCTGTGTGCATTAATGATAATTGATAGAATCATTCATGTCAATACATTTCCATACATGGTCATATGAGCACATTAACGAAAATTGAGGTAATATTTATACATATGATCACATATGAACTCTTATGAACACACATGAATCATATATGGTGGTATATGAATATGTATGACCTCGAATCACTTCATATATGAGCATGAATGAGTTTATACATGTTCATAAATGGATGCATATATGTTGATTTTTATCAATTATTATTATCAATCTAAAATATTTAATTTAACATTTGTTTTGAATTAAATTTATTTCGAAACAAATATTTTATTGAATTAATTAATATTTTAATTGACTTTTATATACGAGAGCGGATCAATAAGTCCGTTACTTTTTGAATGAAGCACAGTTTTTTTTTGCAAAAAAAAAAAAAATTTTTCAACATAATCTCATTTTAGCTCCATACACTTAGTCCAACGTTTCTCCAATTTTTGTATTCCTGCAAAAAATATTATTTTTCGAGGTAAATAAAATAGGCATTTGTTTGATCAATAATTTCATCGTTTTAGCTAAATCTCTTTACACAGAGCCATTTCTTTAGGTTTGGAAATAGGTAATAGTCATTGGGGGCTAAATCCGGAGAATATGGCGGATAAGGTACCAATTCGTAGCCCAATTCATGGAATTTTGCCATTGAGTGTGCACACGTGTGCACTAGGGTGTCCCATTCAAAAAAAAAATTTGGGGATCATTCTTAATTTGAATACTCATAAGGCTAAGAATGTTTGAGAATTTTTTCAGATTTTTCGGAGGTGGTTTAGAGGTCGCGCAAATCGATTTTTTACCAAAAATCGAGCTTTTTGGGCTTTTTTTGAATTTTGCTTGAAAATTGGTAAAAAAAATCGATATTTCTTCAGCTTCTGAGTCAATATTCTTAAAGAAAATTTTCCGATCTTTGATTTTATGTGCATAAATATTAAGTTTCGGCAATGATTTTGCACATTTTGACAATTTAATAACGGTTTTTCATAAATTTTCAACAAATATGGAAAAGAATACTTTATAACTTTTAAAATTTGTATAAAGACTAAGAAAACTAATGATGCAGTTTAATAGATTATTAAGTTTTAAATTAATTAGCAGAAAAAAAATGAATTTTCTCTCACCGTTCTTGAGTTATACCCTTTTAAAGCTTTGTACACATTGTATGAAATGTATAATACTATAAGGTGTGAACTAGGTTTGCATTGGTTTAAACTTTAAATAATTGGATTTAGAAAATGTTTTTACAAATAAAATAATAGCTACTTACCACTCATACATAACAATTATATTAAAAACAAAGAAAAATAGATTTGTTATAAATCATTTATTAGAGTTCTTGCGATGCTGCTCTACCCCCTGCAGTAAACTCTGAAAGTCTGTTTCAGAAGTTGTGATATTGATATAACTATTAGCCAAGGCCACACCAGGTTCTGCAACATCATTTACAACTTGCAATTGTTGAACTTTGTGTTTTGCTTCCTGAAATTATTTGTTGTTTTCCCATTCTTCTTGATCCGTTTGTAAAAAATCAGTAGAAATGTTGCAGGCTTCAAAAAAAGTTAGGCTGGCTTTTGTAATAAAACACTGAATTTGTTTATTTTCAATCATGTGTTCTGTTAAATTTCCTTTCACTAATTCGTTGTTATTACTTGGTTCATGTAGGTTTCTAAGCATTAAACGCAAAGCTTATCAGCTGATTTAACAGCGGATGTAAACCAGCCGTATTGTGCTTTGTGAAGTAGCTTAAGCTTTTCCAGAGATTTTATATATATAGAGATTGCTAATTACGGGAAGAGGGCTCTAGCATAAAAGCTTTTATCTCAAGCCATAAAATTTATCTCAATCTCAAGCAAACGTCTTCCACTTATCAGTTTACAAAAGTTTTAATTGTATTGTGACTTGTTATCTCTAAACCTATAGACTATCGGCCAAAAATAGGGTTGTAGTTCCCCAAAATCCAATAAATCATGAATTTTAATTCGAGCCATATCAGTGCCACCTAGTGATAACGGCTTTTTGGCTACTTTTTTTTGCTGTCCACAACTTGACAACACTTAAAACTAAGCTTTGACATACAATAAATAAATTTTCAAATCTTATAATCTAAAGTTTACAACAAATCGGATGCCCAAATCTTATAGTACTTAAAATTTCATACAATGGGTGCAAAGCTTTAAAAGGGTATAACTCGGGAACGGTAAGAGAAAATTATATTGTTTTTTCTGCTAATTTATTTAAAACTTCATAATCTTTTAAACTGCATCATTAGTTTTTTTAGTCTTCATACAAATTTTAAAAGTTATAAAGCATTCTTTTTCATATTTGTTGAAAATTTACAAAAACTGTTATATAATGTATCAAAATGTGTAAAATCCCTGACGAAACTTATTACTTATGCATATAAAATTAAAGATCGGAAAATTTTCTTTCAGAATATTTACTCAGAAGCCGAAAAATTACCGATTTTTTAGCAATTTTTAAGAATAATTCAATAAAAGCCCAAAAAGCTCGATTTTTGGTACAAAATCGGTTTGCGCGACCTCTAAACCACTTCCGAAAAATCTGATAAAATTCTCAAAAATACTTTACCTTATGAGTATCCAAATTAGGAAAGATCTTCCGAGAAAATCCAAATTTTTATTTTTTTTGGGACAACCTAGTGTGCACCCGTGCATTATCTTGATGAAAAAGAACTTTTTTCTTGGTCATATGGGGTCGTTTTTTTTTAACTCCTCGTTAAATCGGTCCAATAAGTTGTCATAATATTCGCCGTTTATTGGTTTTCCCTTTAAAAAGTAATCGATGTGGATTATCATGCGTGCTTCCCAAAAAACTGTTGCCATCACCTTTTTGCCATCACCTTTTGGTTCACCCTGATAAACGCATTGTTTAGACTGCTGCTTGGTTTCCGGAGTGTTGTAATGGATCCATGTTTCATTGAGGTTAAAAAACTCCAAACAATCCCTTGAAGTTGTCACACGATGTCGTTTATGGTCAATTGAGAGCAAACGCGGAACCCATCTTGCAGACAGCTTTCTTAAACCAAACTGATAATTTTAAATCGAAACCACACTGCCATATGAAATGCCTATGGCATCAACAATCTCACGCACGTTTACTTTTCGATCGGCCAACACCATTTCGTGGATTTTTTCAACATTTTAGGGTGTATTGACCTCAATTGGCCGTCCAGAACGTTCAGCGTCATTTGTACTTGTGCGACCACAACGAAAGTCAGTAAACCACTTTTTTACCATTGAAATCGATGGTACAGAGACCCCATAGTATTTATCAAGCTTGTCCTTAGTTTGATTGACGGTTTTTTTTCGCAAAAAATAATGTTTAATGATCACTCGAAATTCACTTTTTTCCATTTTTAAAAAAAGCCATGAGGTTGTATGTGTTGAACAGCTGTTAAACGCAAAATAAATGACGGAACTTGCTCAAAATTTGACAGTAGTCTATTAACAGGTGGTACTTGATGGGAGCAGTGTTGCATTTCATATAACTACGAGGGAAGTTCGAAAAGTCACGGACTTATTGATCCGCCCTAGTACATAAATATATATTTTATTTTAAATAACTCTCAAGTTATTTTTTCATCAAATACCAGAAGCATTTGAAGTTTACAAAGAAAACAAGCACACACTTGTCGTTCACACATTTTTTTTTTTTGTTAGCACGATATCATAATTTTTTTGTAAATAGTTATTTATAGCTTTTTTCTTTTCAATTTGCAATAAAAGTTTTAATTGATATTTTCATTGCCGTTGTAGGTTCAAAACCCATTAAATTATTAATTGATTCAATATGTTTTTTATTTAAACCCCGTTCTCAGTTTTTTTGTATATGTGATATATAAAAACAAATAAGGGCCATGTATTTTTTTAGCAGCCCCAGATTTAAAAGAGTGGCTGAAGTTAATATATTTTTGTATTGAAACATGTCTAAAACTAATGAAGTTCTGATATGTTTTTCTGAGTATACCAAATTTTTATATTGTTAAAATCAATTATCTTAAATTATGACATAATTAGGATATGTAATTGCGAATTATGAAAGATTTAAATTTTGTTTGATAATTTAATCTAATTTATGTACAAAAGCAGATGCCAATTTAACTATCAAGCTGTGATTTTGTTTCCGTTTTTTTTTTTGCTAGACATATAAAAATAAAGTGTTATGAACAGCCTCAATAAGCCATATAATCTAGAAATAACAATATTTAAACTATTTGAAATTTTACTCTTATTGAAGATATCCGGTTTCCTGGTTGGGTATTTGGTTAGTTTGGCTCATACTATACCGAACCAACAAAATTCCAGTTAACTGGCCTAAATATTTGTTAAGACAATTTTACACCTTGTATAACCAACAGGATATCGCACATGCCACAAACTGCGCAATTATGGTTTTGTATGCCCACCACCACCATCACCAGAATTAGTATTAGTTGCTCTCTAACTGAATGGACTGACTGACTGCCTGATAATGGCCAACCAGCCAGTCAGGCCAAGTAACAGCCAACCAACAAACCATAAACATTTTAGCACGCCTCTGTATATGTAATACATACACAGACACTACGCCAAACTTATGTCGTTTATGTTAGTGTTGTATTCTTCCGTTTATGCCTCATTCCCTTTTAATTTCTACTCATTTGAATGGCAAAATGCAAGCAACCATTCTCAGCCGGCTAAAGAAGCTGTCTTCTTTCTTTACATTAACTGAAATGTATTTTCAGCAAAATTTAAATTTCTTTTTTTTTGTTGTCTCATTTTGTATAGAAATGACGCACGCGTTCATAGCGGGTGTTGTTTGTAGACAAATCCGTATTGTGTTTGGATGTGTAATTTTTCGTTTGAACCATCTCCTAGTAATGCATCCTTTTTATGGAGTATAAAAGGGATACAATTTTAGTTTTTCTGGTTATAAACCAATCCAACTGTTTTATTTCCGTTAGCAAATATTTTCTTTTTTACATTTTGAAATCATTTGTTCTAAAATTCTATTATTTGTTCTTTGTTGAGGGGGGGGGGGGGGGGGGGGGGGGGGCTGTTAAAGTTATGATTGTGCTTGCTAAATTCATTAGATAAAATTAATTTGTTAACATAATGGAATTTATGTTCAAATTTTGTTTGGTTATATTTTATGGTGTTTTAGAAGAATTACTACATACATACAAAAGATATGTTTGCAATACAATTCATGTACACTCAAAAAAATAAGTTAGTAGAAAAATTAGTAAAACGTCTTGTAAATCAAGTATACAGCCAGCGCTGCCAACTTTGACGATTTGTCTCCATTTTGACGATTTTTGAAGTGAAATATGATAAAATGACGATTGACGATTTGACAAAATTTATTGTATGGAAAATGACGATTTATAAAAATTTTGCAATTTTTATAGAATTTTTAAATTTTTTAATTTGTTTCTCTAAAATTTACTGCCAAAATTTGATCAAGTTTAAAACATTTAAGAAAAATGTGATAAAATGATCTCAAATCGAATAAAAATTCTTCATTTACCCATTTAATTAAAAAATAACGAAATTCGAAGCGATTTTTTTTATATATATTTTACAAAGGCAAATCCAAAATCTTTATATTTTAATAATTTAAATCATTTAGCTTCAAAATCACTGATTAAAAAATCTGATTTTTTACATTTTTGATTCTAGGTAAATCAATATTTTTCTTTAATTCCCTTTTTATTGTATGTATGCCCAAATTTTGCGAAACCAAATATCGGAAAAAAATTTTAAAACTAAAGGAATTTTGTAGATTTTAAAATAGGTCAGTGATTTTAAAATTCTATTCCCCGAAATAAGTATTGGTAATTGTGTTTAAAGACTCAGAGTCATTTGTAAAGGAACTAATAAAAAAGAACTTTAAAATTGTGAAATAATTACAATTAAAGTGATTAAAACGTAAAATTCATTTTTTTTATTGAAATGTAAATAGTTTTCGGAATGACGATTCTTTGACGATTTCTCATTCTCAAAACGACCATTTTGAAGATTTTTTCAACCAAATATGACAATTTTTCAACTAATTGGGTTGGCAGCACTGTATACAGCAAATTTTTTGCTGAAATTGTGTTTTCAGCTAAAAATTTAATTAATCAGCACTAGGGGTGCCGAACGGGACTAATATTCCCGGGACTTTGAAAACTGCAATCGGAATTTCAGGACAAATTTGTTTATATTTTTTAGTTCATATCAAACATACAATTAAAATAATTATATTATATTATAATTACTATATACAACTTACAACTTGAAGATGTAGAGTATTTTTAATTAATTTTTTTTAGAGTATTTTTAATTAATTTTGTAGTCTTTTTTACATTTTTTTATTGAAAAATATTATTTTGGGGGGTAATATGTGTCCCCACGTATTTTACTAAAATCGGAGATGGTCGATCTGAATGGTGATTGAGTTGACATGTTTTCACTCAATTATCAATCTCAATTTGGGATTCGATAATATGATCTTAAGCCGAACAAAAAGAAACACTCATGTATCAATCTTTAGATCAACTTATATAAAAATGAAAATCGTCAAAATTAAAAAATGCTAAAATTTAAAAAATCGTTAAAATTAAAAAAGACAAAATTAAAAAAATGTCAAAATTTAAAAAAATCATACAAATTTAAAAGCCTTGACTCAAATGTGATTTTAACGCCAGGAAAAGAATTTACTGTGATATTTTTGTTTGTTAATTTTTTACACTTATTTCTATTTATTTATACGCATTAAACCGACTCACGAAAAAGTTTCTCTTGTCCACCCCTCAAAATGTATGTTTTATCACAATTCCCAAAATATTTCGTGTCTAGCATTGAGATTCCGAGAGCTGGATCATTTTCAAAAAATGTATTTTTCTTATTTTTTCATAGAATTTTGTACTTAAACTTAAGATAGTATAATTAGTATCATATGAAAGGTTTTTGAATGCCCGTCCAAAATATCCTTTTTCAGGGATATTTTTGAAAAAAAATAAAGTTTTTTGTTTTTTTGTAGGGAGGTTTTTGTCATTTAAATGTCAAGTTGACATATTTCAATCCTTAGTCGATTTATGCAGGCGCGGTTTCAAGGGGGTGGAGTGGGAAATACCCCCCCCCCCCCCCAAAATGATATTTTTCAATAAAAAAATGTAAAAAAGATTAAAAGGTAATTAAGCCAAATTTGAATCCTTACATACAATAGAAACTCAGTCGGCTTGCAGAATGGATTAATTCAAATTTTTTTTTAAAATTTGTCTTAGACAAAAGTGAAAAATGCATTCAATTTGCGAAATTTTAAATTATTTCCACACATAGATAATGCGCTTGACTAAAGTAAACGTTTATACCGAAATTGAACTGATTATACAATAATTTTCCCATCCTTTTGAGTTTTTCCTAAAACTCGAAAAAACTGAAACTCGTATTTACTTAAATCGACTAAAGGTTAAAATATGTCAATTTGAAATTTATATCACAAAAATCTCAATAGAAAAAACTTAAAAATTCTATTTTTACAGAATATTCCTGAAAAAAGGATATGTATACCAAATACATACACGTGTTTTGTGTCGTTCATTTTATTGTTAAATAATTGAAAATAATGTAAAATTGACAGAGAAGATTATATATCAATAAAATATTCATCCTAGAAAATGGTTGAAAAACACCAACAAAACGTCGGATGGAATATTTATTGAAATAATCTTTTATTTTATATAATAAACTGGATGCTAAAAGCCCGTGTTTAGAAAAATCTAAATAATAATTGAGAATTTAAAATAGAAAATAGAAAAAGGTCGATAAAAACATTTTTAGAATAATTAAAAAAAAAATTTGCGAAATTTAAAAAATCGATAAAATTGATAAAATTTCGAAACTTAAAAAAATTTTGTAAATGTAAAAGAAACGTCCAAACTGAAAAGAATCGTCAAACTTAAAAAAAAAGAAAAAACAAATTCGAAATTGAAAAAAGTTGCAAAATTAAAAACTTAATTATTAATTTGAAAAAATCACTAAAATTTGGAAAAATCGAGAAAAAATAACTAAAAAAAATCTTTAAAACTAAAAACAAGGAGAAACAAAAAAAAATTATTAAATCAAATATGGCTTAAATTAACTAGCACATTTGTAAATGAGAAAATAACGAATTACTAAATATTGGGTTGAAAAATTAGTTCAAATACTGATGAAATTTGTTTTGTAAAATTAGATAACTGATAATTTTAGTTAAATAACTGATTTAGAACCCATTTGACAGACTTTTGTAATAACTTTATTTTATGAGTGTAATGATAATTCGTGTTTGCGTGTGGAGCGACTCCTTTCAGAGACATTTTGTGAAA
The DNA here is from genome assembly GCA_021234595.1 of Delia radicum. Lineage (NCBI taxonomy): Eukaryota > Metazoa > Arthropoda > Insecta > Diptera > Anthomyiidae > Delia > Delia radicum. The sequence goes on from CM037851.1 coordinate 38,755,089, forward strand.
ATGTATTATTTTGTCAAAATTTGAACATAATTTTAATGTTTCAATCGAAGTTTGCATAAATTTTCGGAAAAATGTCACCGTAATTTGACTAGACTATTATTATCTTTAGTTTTTAAAAAATTTTTAACACTCAATGGCCTGGGACAAAAATTAATTATTATTATTACACACAGGGAACTTCTGCTTTAAAAATATGTAGTTGTTTGGGTTGTAATACAGTTTCATTATTTTTAATGTAAATGTAAGTCATTTGTAGAACAAATAAAATTGTTAACTAACATTGTAGTTCATTTAAAAAACAACTCACATCAAATGACTGTTTTATGATTTTACATTCATTTTTTACAGTTGTTTTTTGTTATTTAAAAAAATAAAAAAAAAAATTTTTGGTTTATTTTTTACTACCATGTGGTTCATTTTTACTACAATGTTAGTCATTTTTTGAACATTAAAAAACAAATGACAATGTTAGTTGAATTTAATGAAATGTAAGTCGTCCTTTTTTTAAATGAAATTTCATTTGTTTTTGACTACAATTGCAGTCGTCTTTACCAACATAATTTCCTAAGTGTACTATAAGATTCAAAAGTTTTTAAATTGATCACAGAAAACTTTCGTTATTTTATGTAATTTGATCCACATAGGGATCAAAAGTATTTCTACTTTCGACCAAAAAGGACCCACTAAGAAATTTACAGAATGACTTCATTCAGATTCTTCTTAAATCAAACGCAATTCTTTATCGTACCAATCTTACATTTAAGGGGTCCAAAATGGCCACAGGGAAAACAAATTAACATATACCCCTTTAATTTTTTGATAAATCGTTAGATAGATCTTTAAAATACCTTTAATTTGATACCCATTTTTGTATAGTTTCTTTGGAATAAATGTTACCCTTAACGGTAAGATTGGTATTATAACGAGTAGTTGCCTTTCCTAGTGGGTCTTTTTTGGCCAGAAGTTAAAACATTAACACTATATGGATCAAATTGCATAAAGTAATTATTTGTATCAACTTGATTTTTTATTATAATATAAATTATGTTTTATGGGTCATTTTTGTACCCAGGCCACTAACGGTAAAAGATTTTTAAAATGTCCTGGAAAGTAGTCGCTCCACACACAAACACTAATAACAATTATTTCAATTCATTTATTTTTTCTTTAATTACAACTACACTTAGATTACTATGCAGGTAAAGACCACTACAATTGTAGTTGAAAACAAATGAAATTTCATTTAAAGAAAGGACGACTTACATTTCATTAAAATCAATCAATATTCAAAAAATGGCTAACAATTGTAGTAAAAATGAACCACATGATAGTAAAAACTAAACAAACATTTATTTTTTTTTATGTTTTAAAAACAACTGTAAAAAATGAATGTAAATTCATAAAACAGTCATTTGATGTGGGTTGTTTTTTTAAATAAACTAGAAGGTTAGTAAATATTTTAATTTGCTCTACAAATGACTGACATTTACATTAAAAATAAAGAAACTGTATTGCAACCCAAACAACTACATATTTTTTAAGCAGAAGTTCGCTGAGTGTACTTGCATTATATTATAAAAATACACTTAGAATACTACGCAGGTAAAGACCACTACAATTGTAGTTAAAAACAAATGAAATTTCACTTAGAGAAAGGACGACTTACATTTCATTAAAATCAACTAACATTGTCATTTGTTTTTCAATATTCAAAAAATGACTAACAATTGTAGTAAAAATGAACCACAGAGTAGTAAAAAATAAACAAATATATACTTTTTTTATTTTTTTAAATAACAAAAAACAACTGTATAAAATGAATGTAAAATCATAAAACAGTCATTTGATGTGAGTTGTTTTTTTAAATAAACTAGAAGGTTAGTAAATATTTTAATTTGTTCTACAAATGACTGACATTTACATTAAAAATAAAGAAACTGTATTACAACCCAATCAACTACATATTTTTAAAACAGAAGTTCCCTGAGTATAGCAATCGACATCTCCAAATTAGGTATTTCAAAAAATATATAAAAGTTTAATTTTTAAATAGCTAGCACGTTGTTGCAAATACTTGGGTCGGCCCAAAGTAGGTTAATGATATCCAGACTAAAGTAGGTTAATGATATCCTATGTAGTCAGAATTAATATGAATAGTTTTGAATATATTAAATGAATAAAAGAAATGAAAAATTAAATTTTTATAAATTTCAAATTTTGGGAACTTTGAATAAAAATACAGTTTTCGATTCTTGAAAATCGATTTATTGAATTTCGAAAAATTTAAAATGAACCCGGGGGGTGCACTGACAAATCTATTTTAAAGGGGCGCCTTAATGTATATTAATGTCCATTAAATCCAAATCTAGCTTAAACTGGATTTCGATGGTATATGTAAATGCAGCTTAAATTTAATCAAAGGTGGTCGAATTTTCCCCAACATATTTTTTAACACCGGGAGCACTTTTCTATATTTGTTAAAATTTTCAACGTGGTATCTCGTTTCGTTTCTGAGTTATTTATACTCTGTAGAGTTCATGTTCAGAGAATGAAATCGGTTCATTTTATCAGTAAATGATTTAAAAGTTTTTAATTAAAATCAAGTTTCATGAGTTCCAAATTAAATAAATGTCATGAAAAAAGTTGTCAACCTTCATGCTAATAATTATCACCTCTCATTCACATTATTCTCACTATGTCACCTTGGGCTAGTTTTCCTCTTGCCTCTTATCACTTTCTCCCTCTCGCTATTTACCATAATTTCTGTTATCTCTTGCTGTTTATGATTTTGTTTAACCCATGTTTGCGTTGACATATTTATTGCTCAGCATGATCTAATATTCGCAGTTTTGCAAGTTTCTTTGTGTCATCTTTATTATTGTCATTTATAACTTTTTGTTTTTTTATCTTTTCCTTTGCTGTTTTTGTTTTGTTTGTTATTTGTTGTTTTGTTTGAGTTATTGTTGCTGTCTCTTGTAATTTGTCGCTGTGGGATGTTTTGTTTTGGATAAATTTGTTTTTCTTTTCTATTCAGTTTTTTTTTCGTCCATGTCATGCCATTTGGATTTCTTTGAGTTCAATTATGTTTTCTGTACTGGTGGGGGTTTTATATTTATATTTTAATACAAATGTAATTAGTTTTCTTTGTAATTGTAATTAAGGATAAAGGATAAAGAAAGAATATTAAACTTGGTTTTTAAAAGGTAGTTTTTTAATTATTGTTGGATGTGGTTAACATATGTCCTATGGGAAATTTAGAAGAACTGCCACCATACCGATCACTTTATATGGACCTTTCACTTTTACATGGCGTTGTCATAGTAGTGGGAAATTGACCCCTTTTGATATGCCACAGACCTCACTTGGGATAGGTCTCACAACTTGTCTCAAAAACATAGTTATGTGACATTGGATTAACCTAAGACATGCCACGGAATTTTCCTAAAAAACATAGTTTTGTAACACGTCCCAGGCTTAGTCTGTGACGTGTCACATGGGGTAAATTTTCGATTAAATTCGGATATAAGATAGAGGTCACGAAAGTAATAAAAAAAATTGGTAAAATGCCTGCCAAATCGCATATTTAGGGGGTAAATATGGATTTTAAAGTTGTTGAAAAATGTATACTATTTTTTTAACCCCAATGGCAAGTCCATCCAAATTCCTTTCATTTGATACCAAATTTGTAAAATGTTGCTTTGAAAAAAGATTAAAAAAAAATAATTTCGTTGTTTAACTTCAAATCATATCCATTCTTTTGAGAAACCGTTCATTTTCCTTCGATCACAGGCCAAGGTTTGTGGGGGCAAAAGGCAGATTATGAATGACTCACTTATTCGGGACCTAATTACAATCTCCGAGTAGAATCGTGCGAATAGGTTTGATTTTAATGCACGCAAGGCCCAATGTTGTTTGCTGACCCATAGGACCGTGGGATCTCCAATGTCAGACAATCATACATGGGTGGTATTAATATTGAGGAATCTGAAGCCCTTGATGTTCTAGGCATGAGAATCCAATGTGATGTGCACTGGAAAAATTACTTCATTCATGTGCCGAAAGAAGCGTTCAAGTATCTATGCTTTCTTAACCGGTGCAAGAATTATTTCACTCCTTCTGGGCTCTTTAATGTTTATATCACACTCACATAACAAATTCCGTTGTGTCAACCAATTTTTTTCCATCCGAATTGATTCGGTTGCTGCAACCTCGTAAATTCGGTTATGACAACCGTGATCCAACCCTACGTGAGTAATCACAGCAAATAGCCATTCGATCTATTACACAGTGCTCAGTGAAAATCGGTCCGACTATACGAGTTCAGACAAATTTTGCCAATAAATTCAATACAGTTAATTGCACAACTAAAGGGTGATCTTTTAATAGCTTTCGGATTTGATTTAAAAAAAAACACATAAAATTTAGAGAAATATATAAAATCTTTATTTGAGTCGATAGAACGATCTATATAATTCAATGTTTAAAGATAATTTCATGTAAATGTTGACCGCGGCTACACCTCAAATGGTTCATACGCTGAGTCCAATTTTGGCATACTCTCTAAAACATATCGGCCGGTATCTCACGAATAAATTCTTCAATATTGGCTTCCAGTGCGTCAACCGTTGCGGGCTTGTCCCTGTAGACATGAGCCTTAACATAGCCCAAAAAAAAATAGTCTAAAGGTGTTAAATCGCACGATCTAGGCGGCCAATTGACCGACCCCAAACGTGAATTAAACTGTTCACCGAACTCGCCTCTCAATTGGGCCATTGTTTCGCGTCCTGTGGCACCGTAACACCGTCTTGTTGAAACCACATGTCACTTAAGTCCAGCTCTTCCATTTTGGGCAAAAAAAATTTGTAATCATCGCACGGTAGCGCTAGCCATTCACAGTAACGTTCATGCCTTCGTCGTCTTTGAAAAAGTACGCTCCAATGATGCCACCGGCCCATAATCCACACCAGACATTTCATTTTTCGGGATGCATTAGCAGTTCTTGCAATGCTTCTGGCTGTTCTTCACAACAAATACGTATGTTCACGTATCCATTCAACCATATATGTGCTTCGTCGCTGAACACAATTTTTCGATAAAAAAGTGGATCTTCATCCAATTTTACACCCAAATCCTTCCGCAAAATTTTCCACATGGTGGAGTAACAGAGGCCCAATTGCTGCGAACTTTGCCGAATCGATAATTCACGGTCATCAACAACACTGGCAAATACAGCTGCGACATTTTTCCTCTGTCCGCACTCTACGTATTCTTGTTGGTGGTTTAATGTCTAATATGTAAATTTGGTGCGGAATTCAGTCACAAGATTCCGCATAGCCGCCTCAGAAACTGACCATAATTGGAAGAAGTGCACGATGCACTTTCTTAACCGAGCGTGAATTTCGATAATATAATTCAATAATCTGTAAGCGTTGTTCATTTGTAAGACGATTCATGGTGAAATTGAAGACCAAACTGAACATGTTTAACAGTAACATGTTACACGAAAACAGCTGAGCTGCCAAAAACAGTGTTGCCGAAAAGAAAGTTGCTAAAAAATCAGCCTTTATATCTGATGGTTAGGGAATTCAAGGATTTTAAAGCGACAAGACTAACAAATTATAGATAGAAACCACCTTTTCATTATTATCCACTTGGCTGCGTTAATTGCATGGAGTCTATCCAATAGACTTCCCTTTGCAAATGATCGGAAACCACATAATCAGATTCACCTTCAAGCCATTAGTGATTTGACTTTTTTTCACCAAATCACCATCCCAAAGCTTAATAGAAGTCTAATAATTAAGGTATGCAACCAGTGGTTATAATACTAATGTAGACTGCGTCTCCTTCCATACGTCTTCTCACTAACCATGCCTGTTTAGTTCGGTGATACGAAATGATATTTTCAAAAGCAACACTGGAACTAAGTTGAATCGGGGGCTGGTCATAAATGAGATCGACGTCTGACTTGATATGTCATGTCAAGTCATGTTGCACAGTGGAGTGAATCAAATAAAAAGTGGTAATAAATATCTGCTAGTGGGGCGCCACGGCGTTAAAGGAATACATGTAATATCACCAAGCGACCCCATAGAGCTGCGGTCTAGTAATGCTGCCAGCGGTTTATTAGAAAATTTTACTAAAACATAACTTTATACTAAAAATTAGTATAATAATAGTAAAGTGGGATTGAAAACTGTTTTACTGATTTTTTTACTATCTTGTTTTTGGAATGTATTCACAAAAATAATGAGTCTAAAACGAAATTTAAAAAAAAAAATAAATTAAATAAAAAAATATTTTTTTTATAAAATGTTAGGAAATTATGTTGTTATTGTAGTTAAAAACAAATGAAATTTCATTTAAAAAAAGGACGACTTACATTTCATTAAATTCAACTAACATTGTCATTTGTTTTTTAATGTTCAAAAATGACTAACAATTGTAGTAAAAATGAACCACATGGTAGTAAAAAATAAACCAAATTTTTTTTTTTATTTTTTTAAATAACAAAAAACAACTGTAAAAAATTAATGTAAAATCATAAAACAGTCATTTGATGTGAGTTGTTTTTTTAAATGAACTACAAAGTTAGTTAAAAATTTTATTTGTTCTACAAATGACATTAAAAATAATGAAACTGTATTACAACCCAAACAACTACATATTTTTAAAGCAGAAGTTCCCTGAGTGTACCTGGATCTCCACGTTGTCAGTCAAAAGCTCCATGATTATTTTTAGTACGAAAATGCAGTTTGTTAAACTGGTAAGATCTTTGAAATGGTTTTTCACAAAATGATTTTCTAAGTTTCCATTTCAACCGTTTAGTTCAAAGTTTAGAAAATGACCTTATACATAAATACGATATGGTCGTATATTAAAATAAGCACTACTGCAGTAATAATGCAAATAATAATAATAATAAAAACTAATCATTTTTGTAGTAAATAAATCGTGTGAACATAATGCAACACTGGGGGTCTAATGTTGTTGTTATTTTTTCTGCTTTTTTGTGTTGTTGTTTGTTTTAGTTGCTTGAATGGCAAATGAATGAAATGGAACTGATATGATGCTTATGTTTTTGTATTGTTTTGGTGTTTAGTATGGTACTTCAACATACTTAAAGCTCGACAATGTTCGAAAAAAAAACTAAAAACAAACAAAAGCGCAGTTAGAAACGCAAATTTTATGCCCAATTTATGTGTTTGTTTTGTTTTTATTTAATCACAAATAAAAACGCACTCACACAAAAAACGAAAAACAAAAGAAATCACAAGAACTGTCAAAATGACAGTTAAGTTGGTTGTCAAAGTGAACAAGAATTATAATGCACAATACTCAGCAAGGCAGTCCTCAATAATTTAAAACAAACACATACAAATATACGCAAAACTGTGGTGAGCAATCAGTCAATCATATAAATATATAACACTATGGGTTAGAATCTCTAAAAACTAAATCCCAATTAATTGATTAAGTACAAAACTACACTAACAAACAAAAAAACCGTAAAGTCAGCAACATTTTTGCCGGGAGGATCCTTGCAGAAAAATTGCTAATATCAGCAAAAAATTTGCTAAATTCAGCAAAGCTTTTACAAATTTTTTTTAGCTAATTTTTTTTAGTGTATTTAATAACTTGCTTGTCTGTTTTATAATTATTGGCAGCTTTTTATTGTTTTGACCTACCGACCATATTTGAAAAAATTTTGTTAGAAATGGATAATTTATAATGACCCCTTTCTGATTTCAAACCCTGTTTCACGATTATGCACACAATAACTGAAATATGTGTATCTTCTTTACCGTCTGGCGTATGGGTCAAACCAATAATAAGCTGACGATATAGGACAGGGGTGGCAATACTTTTTTTGTTGCGTACAAAAACAGACAGATTTTGATGTAAAAAAAAAACGCGTGCCACCTAAATTAGATTTTTGCAAGCTTTTCTAGTGCAATCTTTTAAAACCGGAAGATTTTTTCTTTTTAAAATATCATCGCCAGAGAAGGAAAAATTGTCATTTTTGCATTTTTTTTGCTACTTTTTTGGATTTATCATTTTCGAGCGTCGCACAGTGGCGACATTTGAGTTGAAATGAGATAATCAAAAAATTTAAAAGGGATATGAAAGATAATTTATCAACCTATGAAATAAGTGTTTAAAAAGGGTTCTACGCCTTTAAGGTGCCTACTAGGGTGGTCTTTCGTTGTATGGGCGAAAAATAAAAACGAGATTTTGACTGTACCCCCCTCTTAAAATATTTGTTTGGGTACAAAAATTCACCATGCAAAAAATTAGAGTTCTAGCATAACGGGAAGAAGTCCCGCATCGCCCTTGAAAATCGGGCCCCTTGGAAAAATGGGCATAATTAAAAAAAAATTACAAATTTTTTTTCTTCAAAATTTAAAAAATATAAAATAATTTTTGTGTTGGGTTTAATCATAACTACTCAGATAAAAAATATTACTTTCCCAGAAAATCGCTAACTTACCCTAACTTTGTGTCAAAAAAATTAATAAATATTTTGGGCGTACCTCAAAGTGACTTTTTTGCATTTTTGAAAATTTTATTCAACAAAAATCAAAAACCTAGTGTTTGCTGTCAAGTATTTCATTAAGCACATTTCAAGTATTAAATAAGCCAGGTATTACGGATATCCGTTGGCAAATTTTTTTTAGGGCATTTTCATTCTCGGGGATTTCAAGGTTTTTTTTTATTTTTATACATTTTTACTTTAAAACAAGGTTTTAATAATATTTCATCAATATTTTTGTATATGCCTTTTTATATGATTGTAATAACTTTATTTTAAAATACTATATTTTCTGTTGATAGTTAACCTGGGGTCAAATATGACCCACGTAAGGAAAATGCAGCTTTGTGGCAAAATTTATAAATAAAATAAAGAAAGGAATAATTCAATTTATATTTATTCTAAAAAAAATTTCGTTAACCGTTTCTAGTCTTCGAGTAGGTCAATTAAGTAAAAATTAGAACTTAAAACTTTTCCATTATAATAATTTTGAGGGATAAAAATTTACACTATTAAATTAAAAATACGTTTTTCGAAAATACTCCTGAATATGTACAAAAAAATCAATTTTAATATGAATACAAATATCTGAATTTATACTAAATAATTAATTTTAATTAATTTTAAAATGTAAATAAATTACAATTAGAAACATAAACAAAAATTTATTTTGTCATCTTTGTGATTTTTGACTCGTTAAAATACGAGGGTCAATTGTGACCCCATGGAAACACAGGTTAACTATGAACACGAAAAATTATACTTTATAATAAAGTTATTACAATTATATAAAATAGCATATACAATAACATTGATGAAATATTACAAAAATCTTGTTAAAAAAAAAGTCTATACAAATTTAAAAAAACGTTGAAATCCGCTAGAATCAAAATGCTCTAACAAAAATTTTTGCCAACGGATATCCGTAATACTTGGCTTATTTAATACTTGAGATGTGTTTAATAAAATACTTGACAGCAAACACCAGGTTTTTGATTTTTGTTGAATAAAATTTTCAAAAATGCAAAAAAGTCACTTTGAGGTACCCCCAAAATATTTATTAATTTTTTTGACACAAAGTTGGGGTAAGTTAGCGATTTTCTGGGAAAGTAATATTTTTTATCTGAGTAGTTATGATTAAACCCAACACAAAAATTGTTTTATATTTTTTAATTTTGAAGAAAAAAAAAATTGTAATTTTTTTTTTAGATTATGCCCATTTTTCCAAGGGGCCCGATTTTCAAGGTCGATGCGGGACATCTTCCCTTTGTGCTAGAACTCTAACTTTTTGCATGGTGAATTTTTGTACCCAAACAAATATTTTTAGAGGGGGGCAGCCCCAAAAATCGCAAGTTGAAAAATAAGGACCACCCTAGTGCCTACTTATGGGTTATCAAATTTAAAATTTGTTTAAAAATCAATTTTATTTGAAGTAAAATAAATATTTTTTTAATTTTTTGATTTTTTATGTTTCTTTTTAAAGGCTTTTATGATTTAAAATTATTCCAGAAAAGATTTAAAAAAGTGTTTTTTTTTAAATTTTATTTGTGAATTTTTTGTAAAATATTGCTCACATTTTCGCTGTTATATGTAATAAATTGCCCAAAAATGCATGCAACACATTTTTGGAACCATGTCTTTTTTTCAAAATTTGACCTCTAGCAAAAAATGGGGCAAGGACGGGCAGATGGAAATTTTTGCATTAGGTAAAGAATTATTCAAAGAACTTATTTTGAAAATATTTCAAATATAGAAATTTATAGTTTTTTTTATTTTCCATCAAAGTTCAGAAATATTGAAAAAATGGATATTTAGTAAATATCGATTTACCTGGACAAACACAAAGCAAATAGCACAATATTTTTTTTTATTCTTCTCTTAATAAATAGATCTATTAATAGAATCAAAAAGAATGACGATCCGTAACCTAGTTTTCGAGATACTGTATCTGAAAGTGAACCAAATTACCTAAAAATTGTTTGTTATTTTGAACACTGAAAATCAGTTAACTTTGAAGGGCTATATCTTCTGAACCAAACATCTGATTGTAATAAGAGTAGCATATTTGAAATCGTTGGACAATTTCCTGTCCAATAGGTTTGTTTATTCCATATTTTTTAGGGCCACATGAAATTTTTGATTTTTGCAACCTCACTTGTTCTACAGGCGCCACAGTGCGTCGTGTTAATTTTTATTAAGTTTTTTTTTACATAATATTTTTTAACATTATTGTTTTTTCCAACTTTGATAAACTTCTATAAATCTAAAGTTTCAACGATTTTTTACTGATTATTGGTAGCCACAATGTAAATTTTTAAAATTTGTTATTAAAAATTATTAAAAATTTTAGGGGGAATTTCGACTCATTTAATGATGAAAATGTTTAAAAAACGATCATATTTATGTAGCGAAAAGCTTGTGAATGGGAATGGATATAGAACCCATATTCGTGATAGGGTAATGATTATTTTATGAAATTTTTGTTAAGATTTGGATTGAGGTATATATATATATTTTTTTTGATAATTGATATTAAGAATGATTAGAAATAAGAATATCGTAAGACTGTCATAATTTTTTTTTTGTCTGTAATCGTTTGGCCTTAACTGGCTTTAAGATTATTGTTATTGTTGAAGCAACTTCAACAGTTTTATTAAAAATATTTCATTGAATTACCAAAAAATTTCTGAATTACTTTTATTTTGTAATTACTTGTTTTATATCCATTATTTAAATTTGTATACATTATTAATCTGTATACTGTAGAATAATTTCTTTCGTTAAGTTCCTAGTGAACATACCTTTTTATATATATATATCTTATGTACATTCCTAACTGTACTCCTTTTTGTTTTAAAAGCGAAGCTTTGTTATCGCAATAGTTAAGTAAGATTTTTCAATTGCCTTTAAGAAGTTAAACGATTAACATTGAATTATAAAATCAGTCGTAAACTAATAAAAATATATAAGTTTTTGAATAAAGAACATATTTTAACATACATAAAAAAGTTCATTTTATTATTCAAAGACTCCCTCACCACGCGTACTAATAACACGCGTCTTCATGTTCCTTCGAACCGGATGAAAGGATTACGTCCTGAAAAAAATAAAGGTCCTTCGTTAACAATTAAAAAACTTTTATAAAAAAAAAAAATACACCATTTTGTGATACCAAGATCACATTGCGCAACATTACCAACAAGGAGAAACAGGGGTAGAGTGTGGTTACGTAACACCACATATCTTTCATCAAGGGACTATCAGAGTACGATTCAACAAACATCTAACCTCTTCCTGGTGCCTGAACCAATCATAAACGTTTCAACCTGAAAACAATTTCAAAACGCATTGGCCAGTTCGATTGTGACGCAACAAACATCGTATACAAGGTCAGTCAAAGTCATCTAACATTCAACAACTTTCATACAAGGTCAGTCAAAGTCACCGAGCACTTTGCAAACATCTACAATCTTCATCCTTAATTACCATTTTCTACAATTCCTGACAATTGGAAAATTAACTCAACAAGGCAACTCTACAATTAGTAAAACAAATAAAATAAAAATTATGAGAGCACAAAAAAGGTATGTAAAATGAAATATCAAGTGAAGAGACAATTATTTTCCAAAATTAACAAATTGACTTTGCAACAACAACAATAGAAAAAGAACCCAAAAAACCAAACAAAAAAAAACCACTGCAAATTCCAACTAGAGTGCAGAAACCGGTTTTTTAATTTCTCTTACGTACTTTAATTTTTCGTTGCCATTGCATTTTGTTCAAAAGAAAAAAAAAAAAATTCACACAAAAAAAAATCCTAAGAAAAAACAGTAGAGCAAAAGAAGAAAAAAGAAACAACGGTTCATAAATTCTTTAACTCTAATTTTTTTTGTTGTCATTGAATCTTGTTTGTTTTATTAAATTTCGATCACAAAAACTTGGTTCACTTCTTGAACAACAGTCATAATCTAACAAGTGCATTGATCGGAAGAAAAAGAAGACAAAGTGAAAGTGAACATATACGAGTAATTGTGAAAGAAAATAATAAATTAAAGCAATTATTTTGATTAAAAGAAGAGAATACTTTATAAAATTTTGAAAAAATATTAACTTTTTCTAACATTCAGTTAGCAAATTTATTCAAAGAAACCCTTCAACAAGATCCCAATTTTATTGTGCAAAAGTGAAAAAAGTCTTCTTTGTTTCTAAAACGAAATAAAAGAAACGACGGCAACTTTAATACGCGCATAAGCGTTGTGGAAAAAAAAACCACCAACAAAAAAAAAAAAAAAAACCAATTTTTACAAATTCAAGGTCAACAAAAATTGTGTGCAAAAATCCAATAAAGTGTACCGTTTGTCAACGCCAGCCTTTCACAATCGTTTTTTTTTGACGGCACTTAGAATTTTTTTTCATCTTTACAATCAGCCTGATTGGTAAGTGAAAAATTAAATACAGTATTTTTTTTTATTAAAGGAATTTGGCAATACTGTATTACAAGTTTTTTTTTGAAAAGATACCCAAATTGCATTAAACCTCAATTGCTTTCTTAGGTTCGAAAAAAAGGAAAGAAGAAAAAACTATTTGCAACAGTTATTCTTTTTTATTTTATTTTGTGGAATAATTAAAATTTTGAGAATGAACCTATCAAAAAAATTCATTTTTGTTTCTGACCAAGTGGTTACATTTTGCTCAAAATTTCAGGAAGTTTCAATTGAAGATTTAAATGAGGTAATTTTAAATATTAAACTTAATGAATTAGAAAGAAGATGGAACAAATTAGTAAATTCGTTTGATAATGTTATGACAGCAGATGATGAGGATTTAACGTCCGAATTTTGTTCTGCTGCCTCGTCAAAATTTGAAATGGGTACAGAAGCATACCAGAAATGTAAAGCTAGTATGTTAACTTTGATAAAGGGTTATCAACAATTGGATAATGAAAAATCAAAAACGGATTCAAGTTCGTCTTCTAATAATCCAAATTCTCCTACGCAAAAACCACTACATTTCAATATTCCACCGTGTGATACACCTTCCTTTAAGGGTGGTTATACTAATTGGCCATGCTTCAGAGATTTATTTATGGCAGTATATGGGAAACTCCCAATTTCACCTGCCCAAAAATTGCAGTACCTTTACCTTAAAACAACGGGCGAAGCCCACAGAATAGTGAGTGGTTTTAAGCCTACCGATGAAAATTTTGATTTAGCATGGGGGGCTCTTAAGGATAAGTATGAAAATACTAGACTGCTAGTAAGACAGGAAATGAGAAAATTATTCGCCATCCAGGCAATCCCATCCGAAAATTCAAAATCAATTTACAATATTCAACACACAATAAATGATTGCCTATCAATTTTACAAACCTACAATGTCGTTGTAGCGTATTGGGATCCGTTTTTAGTCCATTTGTGTGCCTCTAAATTACCAATAGATTCGCTTCAGGCATGGGAAGATTCTCTTGAAAATCATAGGGAGGTTCCTACTTGGGAGCAGATGGACAGATTTTTATCGAAACGTGTAGAAAAGCTGGAAAGTATAACGGATATGGGATCCAGTGCATCTTCTAGGGAGTCCACTAAAAAGAGTGAGAAATCTCATTCATTTCATATTCAGACATTACCTTATAATTTTTGCAAAAAGTGCAAACAAACCCATTCTCTGCGAAATTGTCCCAAATTTAAGGAATTATCAGTGAGTGATCGTATCAAATACGTATCATCTCAAAAATATTGTGAAAATTGCCTCTCGTCTACACATTTAAAATCTAAATGTATGAGTACACATTCATGTCTTTATTGTGATAAAAAACATCACACGATGCTTCATTATGGCAATAAACCAAATCAGGGTTCAAGTGTTGACCAGGGTCAATTTCTCGGCAAATCTTCTTTGCCTGGAACTTCGGCAACACCATATAGTACAAGGTCGCAACAATTTAATTCAAGTGTACAGACAAATGTAACTCGTAACAATGTCGATGAAAGACCGACAACTTCATCTAAAATTTCAGCTCATTTATCCATAAATGAGGAAACCACAATTCTACCAACCGCGTTGGTCGACATTGATCACCAAGGAAATACATTTACAATCCGGGCTCTTATTGACCAGGGCTCACAGAGAACATTTCTTTCGAGGAGAATACAGCAGAAGCTTTCTCTCCCAACAAACGCTTGCAACTCCCAAATATCCGGATTGGGCGACACAGTTGTGGGAAATGGACGTCTTGCGTCTCAGATAAAATTAAATTCGAAAAAAACGTCATTCAGCATAACCGCTAATGCTATAATATTATCTAAACTGACGGGATTTTTGCCAACTAATCCGATAAAAGCTAAAATAGCTGACGAACTGGACCATTTTGATTTGGCAGATCCATTTTTTTATAAACCGGCCCAAATTGATTTAGTCATAGGCAGCGATATCATACCATTTATTATGAAAGCTGGAGTACAGCAAAATGTTGCAGGAAGCCTTTTAGCTCAGAATACCGAATTCGGATGGTATTTGAGTGGCCCTATTACTAATAATATTAGCTCATTTTCTACTTGGGTCTCGGAACCCAAGGACGTGTCTTTAAAAGAACAGCTGCAAAGGTTCTGGGAGATCGAGGAAATCGAAAGGGATCGTCCAGTATCTGAAGCAGATATTTTTTGCGAGGAATTTTTTCGGAGAACAACATTTCGTACACCCGAAGGGCGGTACGTTGTTAGGTTGCCATTTAAAGAACTTTATCCTCAAGAATTATTTCTTGGACCCTCCAGATATAGCGCTCTGGCACAATTTTATAAAATTGAAAAGTCTCTTTGCAATGATAATTTACTAAGGGAACATTATTTCAAAGTTCTTCAGGAATATTTGGATTTAAATCATATGGAACCGACCTCGAAATCCGATTTAGTTGATGGACATTTTTTTTCTTTTTATCTTCCCCACCACGCGGTCATAAAACCAGAAAGTCAATCGACTAAAGTAAGAATTGTGTTCAACGCTTCAAAGAAAACAAACACTGGTCTTTCACTTAATGATGTCCTTCATACAGGACCGACTTTGCAGGCTGATCTTATGCAGATCTTGATCAAATGGAGACTATATCGTTACGTCTTCAACAGCGATATAGAGAAGATGTACAGACAGATTCTGGTACATGAAAATGATAGACCTTATCAGAGAATACTTTTTCGTAGTGACCCTGCGAAATCAATTCAGGCTTTTGAATTGAAAACCGTTACCTTTGGGGTAAATTGTGCGCCGTTTCTGGCCATAAGGACAATTTTGCAATTGGCAAAAGATACAAAAAATCTTTATCCAAAGGCATCTTCGATTCTTGAAGGTGAAACGTATGTGGATGATATTTTGTCAGGGGGGCATACTCTGGATGAGGCAAAATACAAACAGTTACAATTGATTTCTGCGTTGAAATCTGCAGGATTTCCATTAAAAAAGTTTACAGCTAATGATTCATTCCTATTGAATCATCTGGCTCGGGAGGATCTTCTAAACGAAGAATTCCTTAGAATTGATGACCACAGTTCTACTAAAACGTTAGGCATAAAATGGAATGCCTTATCCGACACTTTTTATTATTCAGTTGAATCTGTCAATATTACCTCCTCAACAACTAAAAGACAAATCTTGTCAGTCATTGCCAAGCTTTTCGACCCTCTGGGCTGGTTGGCACCAATAATTATACAAGCGAAATTGCTTATTCAGAAACTATGGGTCGAAGGGGTCGACTGGGACGAAAGGGTGAGTCAGCCAAATCTAATTACATGGGAATGTTTTATAAGAGATCTCCCGCAAATTTCAACTATTAAAATTCCCAGATGGGTACAGTTTTCTCCGCAAAACAAAATACAAATCCATGGATTTTGTGATGCATCAGAGAAGGCATATTGCGGCACTGTTTATTTAAGAAACGATTTCAATGGGGAAGTTATGTGCCATTTGTTAGTAGCAAAGGGAAAAGTAGCTCCTTTAAAATCCTTAAGTTTGCCTAGACTTGAGCTCTGTGGGGCTGTACTGCTTTCACGTTTGGTTAAATCGATAATTAATAATCTCAAATTTCAATGTGATATAATTATGTGGTCAGATTCATCAATTGTTCTTGGTTGGTTGGGAAAACCTTCATATGTCTGGAAGACTTATGTCGCAAATCGTACATCGGAAATATTTGAAAATGTACGAAATGCCCAATGGAAACATGTTCGATCGGAGCAAAATCCCGCCGATCTGGGAACTAGAGGCTGCACACCACTAGATCTATCAAAAAACAACCTTTGGTGGCACGGGCCCACTTATTTATTGAAATCTCCTAGTAATTGGCCAAAATCACCAATAATGGAAAATCATGATTTGGAAATGAAAACTATTGTTAGTTTTCACATTGAATCTCATAATGAGGATATATTACAACGTTTTTCTTCTTTAGATCGGGCTCTACGAGTATTTAGTTATATTTATCGTTTCATTAGCAAGTGCCGCAAAAATCCAATTTACACTACAGATTTTATAAACTTAGCGGAAATTGAGGCAACCAAAAAACGCTTAATTATACACACTCAGAAATATTATTTTTCATCAGAATACAATCTTTTGAAAAATCACCAGAATATAAAAGCAAATAGTAAACTCCTAGTGCTTACCCCATTTATTGATATAGATGATATTCTCAGAGTAGGAGGAAGATTAGCCAATTCTTCTCTCAGCTACAATGAACGACATCCAGTCATAATACCAGAAAAATCAAAGTTTGCCGAACTTCTTGTCAATTTTTCACACAGAATTCTTTTGCATGCTGAACATCATGTCATGCTTAGGGCAATACGCCAAGGTTTCTATATACCGAGATTAAAAAATTTAATTAGAAAATGTGTACATGGTTGCAAAGAATGCACAATTTTTAAGCATCAACTACAGACTCAAATAATGTCCTCTTTACCACCTGAAAGATCCGTTTTTTCATTGCCCTTTACATATACTGGGGTGGACTTCGCGGGTCCATTTAATATCAAAACCTCTACACTTAGAAATGCTAAACTTATCAAAGGCTACGTGTCAGTTTTTGTATGCTTTTCAACTAGAGCAATACATTTGGAAGTATGCTCTGACCTTTCTTCTGAAGCATTTCTTGCAGCGTTTTCTCGATTTGTGGGTCGTAGGGGACTTCCGCGAACAATGTTCTCAGATAATGGAAGAAACTTCTTAGGGGCTAGTTATTCGCTTTTAAGAGAGCATTATAAATTTCTTAAATCTTCTGAAAAAGCACTAATCGAAAAATATAGCATGCATGGGTTTTCCTGGTCCTTTATTCCTCCATATGCCCCTCATATGGGAGGAATTTGGGAAGCGGCTGTTAAGAGTATGAAAACTCATTTGAAAAAAGTAGCTTACAACCTAAATTTTACTTATGAGGAATTCTCAACACTGCTCATTAGGATTGAAGCAGTGCTTAATTCTAGACCACTGTCCCCCATGACAGAAACGCCTTCCGATCTACTACCGTTAACACCTGGTCATTTCTTGAGAGGTGCACCTCTTATTTCTCCTCCAGAGCCAAATTATGACAAGTTGTCATTGAAAAACAGATGGGAGAAACTAAAATCTCTACATCACATCTTTAGCCAAAGATGGAAGAATGAGTATATAACGGAATTGCAAAGACGATATAAATGGAAAACTACTAGGGACAATATTAAACCAAATGATTTTGTAGTAGTTAAAGATGATCTTTTACCTCCTACGGAGTGGAGATTGGGTCGCGTCAAAAGTGTTGTATATGGGCCTGATAGTAAGGTCAGAGTTGTAGAAATTTTAACTCAAAATGGCTTAATTATGCGACCAATCGTAAAATTGTGTCTATTACCTATAGACCAATAAAAACAAATTTTTGTAACTGTCTGCAAATCATAAATTTATTAAATTTTTTTTGTATCTCTTCACTGATATAACATTTTACATATAAATATATTTGTATCTTTAATTTTAATCCACAGCAACAAAATGGATCAAAAGCCACACTGTCCTCTGTGTGATCGAACGCATCCGATCCAATATTGTAAAGTTTTCCAAGCCATGAACGTAAAAAGCCGTCAAAATGTAATTCGCAGACACAAGTTTTGCTTCAACTGTTTGTGCAAAACACATTCCCTTTTCTGGTGTACATCACGTAAAACGTGCAACTATTGTAATCAAAACCATCATTCCATGTTGCATGTTCCACAGCCGAAACAACCAGTCCCATCAAAATCAACCAGTCCCTTGAAATCTACTCAGCGCACGCGCCAAAAGCACCTTTAGCTCAACGCCTAGGTGAAAGGATTATACAACACCATGTATTATTACCAACGGCTTTAGTTGTCCTAGAAAGACCGATTAACTCTCTTAGAGTCCGAATTGTCCTTAATAACGGTCTAGCCAACTCAATAATTTTGGAAAGCTTCGTCCGAAGCAACAAACTACGTACTGTCAAATATGATGGTGAAGAATACAGCCATGTTGTACTCCAGTCTACATTTTTTTCTGATCAACAAGTAAAACTGCAATGTCAAGTTCGTGCCCAGTTAAACATTCCACTGCCAAAACCAGTCAAAGACAGTCGTATACGAAAAACGTTTGGACACCTTGATCTTGCTGATCCACAATACGACAACCCAAATAATATTGACATCTTGATCGGAGCTGAAGCAACATCCAACATTTTGCGTTCAGGGGTCTTTCAACCTTGTAGTTATTTACCCGTTGCACAGTGTACTATATTCGGTTGGGTACTGTCTGGTAGTTGCCGCTAATCGAAAAAAAAAAATCATCTTTATCTTGCAGATCCCTGCAACAGGGGCGCTATGTTGAAGCAACTTCAACAGTTTTATTAAAAATATTTCATTGAATTACCAAAAAATTTCTGAATTACTTTTATTTTGTAATTACTTGTTTTATATCCATTATTTAAATTTGTATACATTATTAATCTGTATACTGTAGAATAATTTCTTTCGTTAAGTTCCTAGTGAACATACCTTTTTATATATATATATCTTATGTACATTCCTAACTGTACTCCTTTTTGTTTTAAAAGCGAAGCTTTGTTATCGCAATAGTTAAGTAAGATTTTTCAATTGCCTTTAAGAAGTTAAACGATTAACATTGAATTATAAAATCAGTCGTAAACTAATAAAAATATATAAGTTTTTGAATAAAGAACATATTTTAACATACATAAAAAAGTTCATTTTATTATTCAAAGACTCCCTCACCACGCGTACTAATAACACGCGTCTTCAGTTATAAATTGAAAATAACATAAAAATAATCTCGATGTATATAAAAACAAAAAACTAATATAACTGTGAAATGAAATGAAATTCAATAGAAAAGATTTGAGAATTTGTTAAACTTTTTAAAATTTTTTAAATGCTATTTACAAACTTTATGATAAATTTTACCATTTTCGGTGCATATTTTAATAACGAAAATAAATAGATTTTAGAATATTTTTCGAACAATTTTAAAATTTTCGGTTTAAAGTACAAACATAAATACCCAGCAAAAACATGCACTCATAATAATCTATAGGTAAAATACACAATAACCGTTGTTTATTTTACGAAAGTTTTGGTTATTTTGACATTACGAAAAAATTTGTAGAATATACAAATCACATTTCGTAAAGTTTTGTAAAAACTTTTTTTAAATAAAAATGTGGTGCATACCTTACGGGTTTATTTTAAATTTAAAAAAAAAAAATGTAATGGTGCCACAAAAGAATCGAACTCACGATTTCAGTGACGTCCTGCTGTGTTGAAGTAGACCCCTCTACCGTTTGCACCAAAGTAGCTGATGCAATACAACAAACTAAAAAGGAACTTAAGTCGAAAATATTATGAAATTTTTATGAAAACTAGAAAAATATGCTACAAATATTTAATAAAAAAGGTAAAATGGCAATTAAATATTTTTATTATGTTTATTGAACTAAATAAAATAATATAATTTTTTTATAAATATATCAAATAATATATTAAAAAACAAAATAATAAAATAATAATAATAAAAAACTTAAATAACAATTTCAAACTAATTGCATTTTATTATTAAATATTTTATCTTTTTAAATATTTGTTTTATTGAATTTCATACTAAACCCGGCAAATAAAGTGGAAATAGTGTTTTAGGCTCCTCTTTAACTTGTTTTAGGATCCTCTTTATTACACAAAATACAAAATATCCATTTATATCAAAACACAAAAATAGTAATAATGAAATAAAAAAATAAAACATGGAAATTTAAAAAACATTAATAAACAAAAAAAATATAAAAACTAAAAAAAAAAAAATTTGTCCTGGCCAGGAGTTGAACTCGCAACCTTCTGATTGCAAATCCGACCTCTAACCACATCAACATCCATATGTAATATTTGTAACATTACAAATTTTTGTACAATGTACTAAAAAAATAATACGAAATCATGTTTGTATTTTTTACGAAATTTGTAAATTTATATAATTTGTTTTATACAAAAGTTTTGTAATAAAAACAAAATGTTTGTACATTCTACGAAAAAAAATTTACGAAAAATATATTTGTATTTTTAAGCATGGATTATTATGAGTGTGGTAATGACATGTCATTACCATATAAATTACTTTTTTGCATTACTTTAAAATACAAACACTCAGGGAACTTCTGCTTTAAAAATATTAAGTTATTTGGGTTGTAATACAGTTTCATTATTTTTAATGTAAATGTAAGTCATTTGTAGAACAAATAAAATTTTTAACTAACCTTGTAGTTTATTTAAAAAAACAACTCACATCAAATGACTGTTTTATGATTTTACATTAATTTTTTACAGTTGTTTTTTGTTATTTAAAAAAATAAAAAAAAAAAATTTGGTTTATTTTTTACTACCATGTGGTTAATTTTTACAACAATTGTTAGTCATTTTTTGAACATTAAAAAACAAATGACAATGTTAGTTGAATTTAATGAAATGTAAGTCGTCCTTTTTTTTAAATGAAATTTCATTTGTTTTTGACTACAATTGCTGTCGTCTTTACCAACATAATTTCCTAAGTGAAATTATGAATAATGTGATACAATTAGATGTTCTCATTTTTCGGATATATTTATATATAATACGTAAATTCAACAAATATTTAAATTGTAGATGTTCATGTTGCAATTCTGTTCATTACAAACGATTTCCTTTTCGAACTAGAGACACATTTATAACCTCTCAAATCCTTTTATCAAACACTGAAACTTTCTGGCTTATAGTGCGTTCAATCAAGTTGTTTTTTCTTTTCATAGAACCATTTAGTAGAGTTGATTTATTTTGAATTGATTTGAGTTTCCGCCTGAATAAATTTCTAGATTTATTTTTCTAGTCTTAAATAAATTTCAAGGTTGTTCAACTAAAATTTGTAGAAAAGCAATACAATTATAATTTAAATTTTCTTGAAAACAAAAATTATTTAATTGAAAAATAAAGAAAACTTTTTAATTACAAATTTTAATGAATAAATATGAAAAAAATATTATATTTTTAAAGTTTGTATGCATTTATCATTTTCATTAAAATTCTTGTTGTTGATTTTCTCTAACTCGGTGTCTCCTCTTTATATTTTTCTTTGTGTTCATTAATAATTTTTCATACAACAAGAATGCATTTCACAGTATGAAACTTTTGTTTGGGTTCTGTTTTTTTTATATTTTATTTTAGACAATTATTAGGGTTTCATGGAAATATTTATATGTCGTACATGGAACATCATATTGTGAACCCATAAATATAAAAAAAGTTAGAACAAAAGCCCCCTTCAATGCAACGTATACAAGAGTACTGGTAATATGTAAGTAGTTTACTAATGAAAAATTATATAGAACAAAGTGTAATAAATAAAAATATTAATAATTAAAAAATATATTTAACACCATGAACATGGTTAAAGTTAAATTAATATTTAACGCGTTCTTTGTCTAGGCAAGAGACGCGAAAAAGGGTTGAATATGGGGAAATTCATCTCAAGTGACCGAACCTTTGAAACATGTGTTAATACGAACTTGCTTAAGATGAGCCCTCGGTTCAAACGAACTATTTTTGACAGTCCGACAAACAAATTTTTATATAATTTTCCATTTTAAATTAATAAAACTTTCTAAAAAAAAAAATAAAAAATACCCAAAAAAAATCAACACAATCTTTGACTTTTCAAAAAAAAATACCAAAAAAAAATTGTTTTAATTTTTTTAATATTGAACAAAAAGCTTTCGAAAATATTTTGGCCAAAATGTTCTAACTACAATAGGTAATTAGTTTGACGAAAATGTCAAAATTCACCATTCTCCAACTCGGAGAGTCCTTGACCGATCCCGCTGAAACTTTCAAAAATAAAAATTAAAAATACTCAAAAAAAGTCAACACAATTTTTGACTTTTCAAAAAATAAACAAAAAAAATGTTCGCTTTAATTTTTTTTAAGATTTAAGAAAAAGCTTTCGAAAACATTTTGTCCAAAATGTTTTAACTACAATAGGTAATTAGTTTGACGAAAATATCAAAATTCACTATTCTCCAACTCGGAGAGTCCTTGACCGATCCCGCTGAAACTTTCAAAAATAAAAATTAAAAATACTCAAAAAAAGTCAACACAATTTTTGACTTTTCAAAAAATAAACAAAAAAATGTTCGCTTTAACTTTTTTTAAGATTTAAGAAAAAGCTTTCGAAAACATTTTGTCCAAAATGTTTTAACTACAATAGGTAATTAATTATATGTGAAATTTTGTGTCATAACTACTACCCAATAGAACTCAACTTAATGCAAGTTTCATGCCGATCCCAAGACTTCTGTTTCAAAAGTTCGGTCACTTAAAATGAAATCCCCCATATATTTAATTTAAAAAAAAAACTTATTAGTATAACCTTTTCTTAGATTTAGACGATGACTTTTTTACACTTGCCTTTAAAGTCCTGACTTTCTAGTTTGAAGGCGAACTGTGTGGAGAAGAAAGCGAGGTAGCCAAAATATCAAGGTTTTCGTTTATCATGACTTTTTTCGAAATATCTCTTTATACTTATTTTTAGTCTTAAAAAAACTAAAAAAAAATTTTGAAAAATTTAAAAATTTTGTGTATAACACTGCAGAAATCCAAAAATAAAGCCAGAGTACCGACCATTGATCATAAATATTTCAGCCACGCTTATTTTAAGGGTGTGTCCAGTTTTTTCACTTACGGCCCAGATTTTTCGAAAAATAGCGTTGCAATTTTGCATTTTTAACACATAAAATTTCAAAAATTAGATATTTTACCTTACAAGAAAGATATTTTAAAGACACATCTACTGGTATACAAAATATGTCCGTATATATCCGAAAATATTTCTAAATAAAAAAAAATCGAATACCACATTTGTATGGGACGCTTTTCTTGGTTTGAATTTAAATGAACATATAATAATGCTTATTTAATGGGGTTTTTCCATTTTCGCAATCGTTCGGCTTTAACACGACTTTTAAAAAAGATCTTTTTAATATTTCAAATAAGTTGCAATCCTTGGACCACATCATAAGCAAATATTTTTGTTTTCTTGAGTACTTGTGCAGCACTTTCGAAGTAAGCGAATTGGTCACCATCAGTCTCATTCTAATCCACCACCCACAAGAACTCATGGTTTGTTCACAGTAAGTGTTGTTGAAACAACTTTTTTAATTTTTTAGATAAATGAGCGAATTAGGCAGGGCCAAACTTCTAAAAAGTTACCACTTTTGAGGAAAATTCTGCTAATATTTGAATTTACTGTGCTTAACTGCATCATTGAAAATTTTTTAAATGAATCATTATTGATAGACTTTTCTAATGGCTATCGGCTGGTGGCATCTGTTTTTTTTTCATTTCAGAAATTTGTCTGAAATTTTTAAATAAAAAATAAAAAATTGTTATTGTCTCAAAACATGTAATATTTTTATTTTTTTTTATATTTTAAATGATATATCGTACTTATTTCAATCGATATGCAAATTTACAGAGGTGTTTTTCTTTGTTTTCGAAATATTTAATTTTGAATTTGTGTCGTACAGTGTCGGTGGCCGCCTAGCGTACACCCTCTAGCGCTGATCCTTACAAGATTTATTTTCCATCTTTCTCTTACATTTATCAACAATTGGTGTTTTCTATTTATAATAGTAACATTTAAATTATGATCTTGAATCTGATAATACAAAATGAAATGCAACTTTAAAGATCAAAAATACATACAGAATAACATTTTACTATTTATTATCGAATTTCGGAATGGATCAAAGCATTTTTGTGCATAAGCAAAAAGGCAAATCTGAAAAAAAATTTCGGGTAAGAATGAAAAAAAAGAAAGTGCGGCTTATGGAAAAACGCGAAATGTGCCTAACATTTAGTTCTAAAGTCTTTAAAAGACTTTAGAACTAAATGTTCTAAATCACTTGAACAATTTTTTTCTGTTGCTTACTCAGTTATTTAGTTGAAGTTTTTATTTATCTTATTTTGCCACAAGAACAAATTTCGTCCGTATTGTAACAAATTTTTTAACCTAAAATTTAATTTAATTCCCAAAAAAGTCGAAGTTGTTGTTTATTTCAAAAACTATAAATTTTTAATAATGACAACGTTTCAAAAATCGTTTCAAAATGCAATCAAAAATTATATTTGCATTATGAATGCATTTTCGCAAAAAGTAGTTGTTTTTTTGATTGCAAATCGTAGAATAGACAATTTCGACTTTTATATGCTTTTCAAAACTTTGAAATAGTCGATCTACTTTTTAAAATATGCCTCGTCAAAGGTCACTACTTTCAGCATTTTTTTGATATTTTAAAAAATTAACAACGGAAATAAAAACGCGAAAAAAAATTTGCAGAAACTCAAATCGGTGGTGACTGATATACAAAATATAAAGGAATTTAAATGACCCCGACCAGATTTTTGCCGATTTATCATGGAATGGACGATATACAAAATTTTGTTCCTTCCTGCTTCGCACTAACATTAGTTTGCATTGGAAGAAATCAAAAAAAAAATTCTCCCTGTATATATAGAAAAAGTACCATAACTTTTTCAATTTTCAACCGATTTTACCAAATGATGGCACATTTTACTCAGGAAAACACTAACTTTAAGAATATGTTTGCTTTAAAAGAAGATTTGAAAAAACCCAGGTAAAAGTTGAAGAACTTTAATATAAATTAAAAATTTTAATTGTTATTAAGAAAATCTCTACATATTTTAATTAGTAATATAAAGAAAGTACATGTGCTTTGAAAGACCTGGTAATTCTTTCAAATTCAAAATCGGTTAAAAAATTACTGAGTTACAAATGTTTAAATGGATCGGTTTTGTAATACACTCACCCAATATTTATGTATTTAATTACTGGGCAATTACTTTTGTATGTCTAATTACTTGTAATTGGGTGTAATTGAGTAATTTTCCTATAATTAAATAATCAGATGTTGGTACTATTCCCCATATTTAATATTACATTTTTTACAAATTTTCCAAAGAAGCGTTTAAGGTCACATGTTCGAGCGTATGTCTGAAATTATTAATGATATAGAAAAATTTCACAAGTGAATGATTGTTTAATGTAATTGACGTCGTCTAAGTCTGGTCACGATATAAACTTTGAAATATTCTTTTTTCAATGTAGGCGAAAATCGTTATACCTGGGTAAAAGAAGTTATAGCTACTCATATATAATATGATTAAGTCATATCTGACTTTGAATGAAGTCACATTACGGTTAATATCATTATATACAATCTGATCATTTTTATTGACAGATTTTTTTATATAGTTCTTTATATTATTACTAGCTGACCAGGCAAACGTTGTTTTGCCTTCAAATTTTAATTGTAATTAATTCTTTAAATCAAGAAATTTCTTTTACGCAAATAATAATATAATAATAATATATTTTTTATGTTAAGTGTACCTGTTAACATGAATTGTTACTTAAAACCATATCATAAAATTTATTGTTTACTTCTTTACCTTTTTTATTTATTCTAGGACTATGAGGAACGCTAAAACAATTTTTGAACAACATTATTAAATAAGCTTGCAAAAAGTCTTGAATGTGATAATTTATTTTAATGCTTATTTGTTTTTTGCTTTTGGTACCACGCCCATTTATCCCATTCCGCCCATTTTCAGTTCGACTACTAATATTTGTAATTGATGGACTCGTATAAAATTTGAAGGCTATATAGCTTATATAGAACCCTAGATATTTAATATTAATATTAATTTTGTATATGAGCTAAATAATCACTTTGTATGGGAGCTGGTATGATCCCGCCCAATTTTCCCATGACTATTCATAATATAATCAACGTGCACAAATTTCTAAGACTCTGGCTATTATAGAACTGTAGATATATGATATTAAATATTTACTTTGTATGGGAGCTGCCACTCCCACTGGTCCGATCCCACCCATTTTTTTCCCTGATTATTCAAATCAGTAACATATGGGATACTGCAATGTTTCAAAACTCTTGCTATCACAATAGTCAAGATATATGATGTTATTCAATTTATGTGGGAGGTGCCACGCCCACTTGAAATATATATAGCCGAAAACCTAATTTGGAATATAACCTTTCAAGTGAAACCGGTTTGGGCCAAATCGGTTGGATAATTTTTGAGTCTATAGAGGACAAACATACAAACATTGTATTTTATATATATATAGATTATTTCTATGTTTCCGCTCATAACTTTAAAAAAAAAAAAAAATTCGGATCGATATATAGAATATGTTTATCCTGGAGGACCAAATTAAATATTGGTAAAAAAAATTTAGAAATCGTATGATTAGTTACGGAGATTACTTACTACAAACAAACAAACAAACATACAAACATTACCTCTTTATAATATTAGTATAGATTTGCCTTCAAATCTTACTCCATATATAACTATATAAGCCATATAATAATCCAAACATATGTAGTGATCGATATGATGATATATGGCCCCATATTAAGTCTTATTAAACTATGTAAATGTGACGCCAAACTGAAAATATTTTCCTTATAATTTTAAGTAATATATAATGTTATGATATAAATATAATCCCATACATATTTTGGTAAAGTTCAACATCAAATTAAGTTATACGCAACTTAAGATTTTTCTACATATGGCTTCACATATAACCATACTAATACTTTAACGAAATGATTTGCAAGTGATATATTTTATATAATTTCAAATAAAAAATCTGTACATTTTTTAAGACAATACCATTTAATTACATATTTTTAAAACACTAAATTTGTTCTTGATAATTTTTAATCATTTCGTTGTTTTATTTAAAAGAATATTGGTCTGTAAAATTGTTGATTTCTAGAAATATTACACTTAGAATACTATGTAGGCAAAGGCCACTGTAAATGTAGTTAAAAACAAATGAAAGCCTAAAAAAAATTTAAAAAAAATCACATATTTTACAAGAAATTTGTACAACTAACTTGAAACTTATGTAGTTGTATAATTACTAAGCACTTCGATAATATTCCCCCAGTTTTTCTGCGTGCATATTAAAAATGTATTTACATTTTTTTGTAGAAGGCATTTGCTAAATGTATATTTACGTTACTTTAATAATCAGTTTTAGAAAATATGATAACTGTATCTGCAAGAGTAAAGTGTATTCTAAATATGTATCTTTATTTTGAATGATAAGGAGGCGTCAAAAGTGTAATAAAAGTACCGAAAAAGCCATTTTTGGCAACTTTTACCACGATTTTCTCAAAATTGTGACGTGATGGAAAAATTTGGATGCTGGATTTGGAATACATTAATCAAAGACGATATAAGTCACATATCGGCATTCAAACCAAGGAAGCTTGTCGAGTTGTGTAATTTTTTACGCATTTTCTATTTTCATATAAATTTGGTGCACACAGAGAAATAAAGTGCCAACCGAATTGAACAGAGTATTTTAATGGTAACAACTTATAAATTCAGTTAGTACCCGATAAATTGAAAACTTGTTCGTTATGTGCAAGCTCTACCTTTGATCAATGGTGATAATCTTTAACTTCGAGCTCATATATTAATTCTCATATAGTGGAAAAACTAGGTTATATGAATGTTTGATGTTTTGCATGGGATTGTCACTTCTTTCAAAACGTACTGGACCTAGAAAATTCCCGAAATAGATCTATAATATGGGAAATTTCCCTACCCCAAAATGATATTTTTTAATACAAAAATGTAAAAAAGATTAAAAAATTAATTAAAAATACTCTACTCTAATATTACGAAAATAATAAGAATTTTTGAATTTAAAATAAATATTTTTCGTTATTTAAATTTTAATTAGATTTAAATAATTATTTTTTTAATTAAAAATATTTTTTTTTAGCATAATTTGAAAAAATCAGTTGATGATGTTTTAACTTGCTACAAATTCTGTAAAATAATAACAAAAAAAATTCCGGGAAATCCCTCACAAAATGCCCGGGATTGCAGGATTAAAAAAACAGCGGGACGAGATTCCCGGGACAGAACCCCTAATCATAGCACAGACTTTTGCACTAACTTTTTTTTATGAGTGTAATTCATAAAAATTTACCTACTTTGAAATTAATAAATTCAGACATTTATTAATAAAAAAAAAATCTATGAACAAACTAAATTAACAAAAAAAAAATGCATGTCAGTAATTATTATTTGATATAAAGTCCAAACGAATGATTAGCACAGCTTGAGTGAAAATTAAATTTAGCCTAAATAATACGTTTAACTTAATGGGCGACTAAAATACAACCCTGAAAAGATCATGCATTAATATGCAAACCAATATATATAGTACCAAATAACATACCGGAAGGAAACCATAAGGTGGTAAAGTTTTATAAGAGTTGTTAATGAGCGCTCGCGCTCTATGATATAAGGCACGAGTGACAGTTGACACCACAGATGACAGCAAGAAACCAAAAATTGGTATTCGAAGTATGTGAACAAAAACAAAAGGTACAATCCAGCAAAAATTTATTATGATTATTTGTAAATTGTGAACAAATACAGACGACTACTTAAAAAACTATATGACAAATATGCAGAATTGGACAAAAAGCCACGTAGTACTTAACTAGTTTAATTCGTTCAACAAAAGTTTACTATAAAACTCTACCCAAAACTTAGCAAAGTGAATTCAATTTCAATATTATATGCACACTTTGGGTTTTGTATTTTTTTTTTTTTTTTGGTTTGGGTTTTGTTAAGACGCGTGCTGCGGTGCCGCTATGGGAGGGCAAACAAGCACAAAATCATGTAAAAACCACATTCAAGTTGACGATTTGATGTCCAACGGAGTTGTGCTTCTGTTAACAAAAATTCAAACGCAATGTAGTAAAACGGGTAAAACAAAATTTTTATAATACTCAAACTACTCGAATTCATTTAACAAGAGTTAAAACCATGAACAGCATCCTATTTATTTAGTCATCTATCCGTATTTTTTGCACTATGCAACAGATTTCTTCTTATTTTAAAATTTTGTACTTCTCCTAAGTACTACACTTAGAATACTATGTAGGTAAAGACCACGGCAAATGTAGTTAAAAACAAATGAAAGGACGACTTACATTTCAGTAAATTCAACTAGCATTGTCATTAGTTTTTTAATGTTCAAAAAATTAACCACAATTGTAGTAAAAATTAACCACATGTTAGTAAAAAATTAACAAACTTTTATTTTTTTTAAAAAAACAAAAAACTACTGTAAAAAATAAATGTAAAATCATAAAACAGTCATTTGATGTGGTTTGTTTTTTTTTTTAAATGAACTACAAGGTTAGTAAATTTAAGGTAATTTAATTTGTTCTACAAATGACTGATATTTACATTAAAAATAATGAAACTTTATTACAACCCAAACAACTACATATTTTTAAAACAGAAGTTTATAAGGGCTATCCTTTTATATTATTAAGTGAAACACTCTTGTTTAATGTTAAATGCAGACTGAATGTCATCTTTTATTGATCACCATTAGTGAGTAATTATTAGGTTAAATTAACAATAGTAGTAGATAAGAATATGATTAGAGTAGATTAAGTAGAGTAGTATATAAGATATGTTTAGTAAGAATAACTTATCAGGGATGGCACTACAAGTTCCCTAAGTACACTACTACTACACAGAGAGTATTTTTGTTTGCTAAAGATAATACAAATATTCACTAAACTAATGAAACTTTTCTTTAGTTTGTGAACGAAAAATAATGAAAAGCTTCCTAAGTTTTATGAAACTAGTTTTTTTGGTGAACCTTCATCTTTGCTTAAATGAAACAGTTAGTAAATACAATGACATTTTCATAAAATTTTATGAAACGTTCATTAGTTAAATGTAAGGTTTCAATTGTCAAGTTACAGAGCTACTTCATTGCTTCAATGCGAAAATTCATTAATTTCATGCAGATAATTCTCTCAGTGTAGTGCTAGTTTTCTTGTACATCGTTAAGTTGTTAAGCAACACTTGGTGTGTTATTCAAGCCAGGAGAAAACTCTTATTTTATACAGAGCCGTTTGACATGCCTTCAAAAGTGCTTCTGCTAGCGTTTTTATCCTGCATTATGAACCCCCTAAAGAGTTCACAACTTTTACACAAATCATTGGGATTTAAATCAACCAATAAAGAAAATAACAGTAAGAGGATTTTATTATTAGATGTGATTTTAATTTGACTAATATGTATGGAATGACATATACAATTGTATGTATATGTTTATATTTAATTATCAGAGACGGCCTATTAATTTTTTTTCTTTTTTTTCACTTTTGTCACTTTTTTGGATTTTCCGATTTTGAGCTTTAAAAAAGTGTTTTCTTAAGATTTTGAAACTATAATTGTTTTTAAGATTTTCTGGCCTATAATGAAAACTTATATATATGACAGTGATTGATTTTTATTGTTAATTTCTGTAATATATGTTTATATATAATTGTATATAAAAGTGATGGAAATTTTCTTTTTAGTTTTAACACATATTTATATAGAATTATATGTGATGAAATATATATTTATATATAAAAATTATAGAATTTGTTAGATTAAATTGTATCATATATACTTACATATAATCATATATTAAAGCATATAAAATTTCATGTTAAGCTATATAAAGTATATATAGAGATAAAAAAGATCAACTTATATGTAACTCAAGATATAATAATATATGATAATATATAGCGCTATATTAGACATTTTCGTAAAAATAAGTATGATACGTGAATATATACCGTTACATATGGCTAAATATAAAATTATATATAATATCAAATTTCTTGGGCATGTTATAATTTTAAACTCTTGAGTTCGTCAGAAGAGTATAAAACTTTTTTGTTTTTGGGATACCAACCTTTTTTAAAATGATTTTGCATAACTAAAACAAATGGCGTTGTTATTTTTTTAAAATTCCAACTCCTTTTGCATGCGAACAAAAACGCTGACTTATTGTCCATTTTCATACAGAGCAAAAAGAGTTGTATTTTTATACAACTTGAATTAACATTTCTATTCTACACCAAAAATTATAAAATAATTTTTGGAGCATTTTTTTGTAGCTTAAAATACTTTTTCATTGTGTGTGTTACATAAAATATTTTTATTATTTTTTTACAAAATTGATATATTAATAAGTTTTTAGCGGTTCGCGATATATCGAAAATTTTTGTACCATTATTCTCAGTTGGTAGTACATTTTTACTGTGTGTAGTTAAAAAACTTATTTTTAAACAATTTTAAAAAAGATCGTTTTCCGCCTACTCTATTGCCTAAACGGTATCCTTTAAAAACTGGGAAAAAGTGGTTTTAAAATATTTTTTGGCGTAGAATCGAATGTCGAGTTCAAATTTCATATAAATACATCAATTTTTGATCTATAGAAAAGGGGACCCTAAATCAGCGTTTATGGAAGACGCACGCATGTGGAAGGAGTTGAAATTTAACAAAAATAATTACGGAATTTTTTTTATTATTAATGCAAAAACCGTCAAAAAAAAGTTATGATATTCCAAGATCAAATCTTCGCTACGAAATCTATTATTTATATTAATTTAAGATTTTATAAAACCAAACATTATTATTGCTGACAAAAGTTTTTATTTAATTAAAACTTAATCAGCATTTTTTGAAAAGCTTCGAAACTGTCTTAGCGATTATGATTTAAACATATAATATCTTATGACAAATTTAATCAAAATTTTGTATTGTTTTTTTCGAGTATCAATTCTCAATATTATCCTGAGAAGATTTTGAAGTTTTTGTATAAAAACTTTAACAGCAAATTATTTTTTAGACTTCGTTTTTATTCGAACAACATAATCTGAAACAAAAACAAAATGCATTAAATTTGGTTTTGCCAAATTTTTTATATACCCTTCACAGTGTATGTTACAAATTTGTGGTTAAAAAAAGTTTTTGTTTTGAGGTGAAAAAAAATGTTTGAGGTCACTTTTAAATGTTATTCACCTCTTATCGTCTAATTTGTATGGAAAATTTATAGGTACTTTCATATTCTCACTCATAACTTTTGAACCGTCGGAAAGATTTTGTTCATTTTCAATGCGAAACTGTTCAAGAGGCTGTTAAATAATCTAGTTAAATATAAGCAGTCCCTATTGCGTTTTCACGGACGCACAGTGGGATAAATCACAAAATTTGTGGAAATAATTCGGCCATTTCTTAACTTGTGGTCCGATTGTAATGAAATTTGGAACATGCATAAAAGACATAAAATGGAGTTTAAGTTTTGATTTTGCACTGCCCAAAGTTGGGTACTTTTTTCATAAAAAATTTTGAGTGTTTGCCATTTTTTTGTTTCTCATCCGATTTTCAAAAAATTAACATATTAGTAATCTTCTTGTAAAGATTGAAAATGTGAAATTCCAAATTTTGTCCGACTCAGGTCCAAAGTTTTTCGAATATCGGGAGAAAATTGGGACCAATTTTCATTTTAAAATAACGGTTATTTAGCCAATAAAATTCTTGATTGAATAAAAAAAAAATTAGTTCAATATCTTGTTCCAGTCAAAAATTACATTAGTTTAAAGTAGAAATTAAAAAAAAACAGTAGATTTTTGCGATATTTTCCCCAAAAAGCACCAAACTTCTTATCGCTCCAGACAAATAGTTTTCTTCTGAACATATAAAGTATGTATACTTTTCTGGATGGTCTTTTTATATAAATGCGAGTTGTGGTAAAGAAAATTTTGATTTGTAAATACTTTTCCCCCCATCCGCTTCCAAAGTTGCCATATTTTTTAGGTAAATATCAACATTAACTCACAGTTTAAATTTGTGCACGCCTCCAATTGGGTAGTGGAAACCGGTTTTAGATACTCCAACAGATACCTAATGTAGTGTGTAAGTCATTTCCAATCCCCGCTTTAAATGACGACATGGCAGCAAAAAACGAAAAAAATCCCATTTTTGGAATTTTTTTTTTTATTTTTAGTAATTGTGGGATTGTTTTCAGAAAATCATAAATTCTGACATTTGTTTCGATTTGTTGACCTTAAAGTCTAGTTAAATCCTAAAAATCATTGGATTATGTCTATTAATAAATATTTTATTGAATAGTGAAAATTTTCATTTATGCAAAAACTGAAATTTTTACCTTCATATTTGGATTACCCAAGTTTTTGTTTTACCAAGATGGCTAAATTCAACCTTTTTTAAAAAAAATCGCAATCTACAGGTAATTTTCTTTTCAACGATACCAAACACTGGTATGTTATGTTCATAACTCTTAAACAGAAAATCTTCAAAAGTTAGCCCTTATTCATATATTTCTTCTAATGTGTCCTCGTATTCACATCTTACATAATTGGGTCAGGTAAAAAGGGTTTTATGATGTTCTTCATTAATGATATTAAAGGTTTTGTGGGCCCACCCAAAGATACGTGTTTTATGATTGCTATTTTAAATATACCCTCTCTTTTTATATTTTATGGGCCTTAGTATTTGAAGACCCAGTTACCTGGGTTATGATAGCTAATATTTGTACCTAATATTTGTATATAAATATGAATAGGTTTAGTTTTAAGTTCATAAAAAACTCGTCAATCATGGTAATAACAGTAAATCATGAAGCATTGTGCTTAACTTTGTGGGACAACTCAAAACTACAGAGATTTGAAAAGGTTAACGTTGTAGTTGTATCAATTGAATCTTCACATCGCACTAAATTTGACACTGCAGAAATATCTAAAATTGACAATTTTATTAAATTATTTGATAAAAAATGCAGTCCGTTTCCGGCTCTATTCTGAAATTTAAAACAAAATATTATAAGTGGATGAATGATAGCCTGGAGATAAATTTTTCTGCTGTTGGTGCACCCTGTAAGCCTTATAATGATTTGTGTGCAAAATCTAAAAAAAAAGAACATCGATTACTCTTTCTACGCATTCAAATACAGAAGTTTCTGACACGTTTAAGGAAATGTTAAAAAAAGAAAATCGCCCTAAAGAGGCGTTGCAAATCGCAGATGTTCTTCCAACTGCATCACCAAAACGGCTTAAAAGGATTGTTAAAAGCATCCCCACCCCTTCATCGGATACAGATTTTACAGAAGAGGAAGCAATTGCTCTTATGTTGGAATTAGGGCTAAGCAAAAATAAATATCTTATTTTGAGAAAGGCTTTGATTGATAAAGGACACAAAATTCTGCCCTCATATAACGCAATAAAGGATAAGAAGGATAGTATCTTACCAAAACCTATTGCTGTTAATGAACATGAAGCTTGCATTGAATTGTCTACTCTGCTCGAAAACACAGCATCTAGGATTGTTTCTGACTTTTCTAGAGATCAGCTGGAAAGAGTCAATAATTGCGATGTTGTACTAATGTGCAAGTGGGGATGTGATGGCTTATCAGCCCTTCCTGAATACAAACATGCTTCCGAAGGCCAGAACAAATCAGAATATAAGAGCGTATTCATGTCATCGTTAGTTCCATTAAGAATTCGTTCATATTCTACTACTGAGCCTTCAACAAGTAATGCTTTCGATGATGTATGGATCAATTCAGCACCTGGATCCAAAGCTTTTTGCAGACCCATTGGTTTCGAGTATATAAAAGAGTCAAACTCTACTACTAATAATTTGGTGGATTATATAGAAGGAGAAAAATGTACTTTGGAGCCAATTTGTATTGAGATTGGTGATTACAAGTTTAATATATCTTTTGATTTGAGCCTTACAATGATCGATGGAAAGGTTTGCAATGCCATAACAGACACGCTCTCAACTTGGGAATGCACTATATGCAATGAAAAGAAATTGCAGTTTTCAAATGTTTCCAACGAAAGGACTATTAATAAAAAAGTATTGGGTTTTGGCATATCCCCCTTACATGCCCGCATTCGGTTCATGGAACACTTCTTACACATAGCATACGATTTAAAGTATAAAAGCATAGCAGGAAATGAAACAAAATCAGTAAGAAACAACGAAGAAATGTCAAAAATGAGGGCAGATGAAAAAAGGAGGATACAAGAAGACTTTAAAAGGCAGACAGGCTTAAACATAGATAAACCACTTGCTAGTTGCGGAAGTACAAACGATGGCAATACAGCAAGAAGGTTTTTTAGAGATTTTGAAATTACTTCAATAATAACAGGAATTGACAAGGAGTTGCTTCGAAAGATCAACATCATGTTAATGGCAATTAATAGTAAACATAAACTAAATTCCTCAAAATTTGTAGTATATACCGACGAAATAACAAAACTTCTATTATCATTATATCCCTGGAAAGAAATGACACCAACAGTTCATAAGGTATTGTGCCATGGAAAAATCATCATTGAATCAAACATTCTTCCTCTAGGTGAACTAACAGAAGAAGCTCAGGAAGCAAGGAATTTCAAACATGCCCAATTGTTCAGTTCCAGAAAATGTTCAAGGCAATCACAGAACGAAGATATTTTTTTATTTAGTTAGTCTCTTTACAGGAAGAAGAAGAAGAAAACATTTTTATTGAAAAATTTTACGGACACAAGGGATACACCAGACTGCCGCAGTTTCGTCCCCCTCCTGGGACTCGTCAGTGGTTAATTTATGTGTCAATTGAACAAAGTATTTTATATTGTTAATTTTGCTCTATATGAAAAACTTTTTATTTTTTGGTGTCGTACTGTGATTTGAACTCACAGTCTTAGCAACAAGCTATGCATCGTAATCTCACCTCTTAACGAGTTGAGCCACGGTCGACACAGCGTTGACTGCGACTAAATTGGAGTTTGGTCACACTACGTACACACAAGTATTGTTTCGATCAGAAGAGACAGAATTAGCTAATACCAATGCACAATTCATTTCTCAACTAGAATGCTTTTTCTTCTTAATCCTATCTCTTTTTCACAAGTAATTATCACGTTTTATGATGCGCTTTATTCACATACAATAGTTGGATACCAAGTGTAGGTTAGAGATTGAGTCGCCGTTAAGCAAGTTTATTCAAATTTTATGTTAGAAAGTGTTTTGCAACCGTCAGATAATGACAATCGTAATTAATATATATATATATATATATTTTCAATAACCTATTACTGTCTTCCGATCCCGTCCTGTCGTCAATGAGAAAACGATGGATTTCTTATAACACATTGGCATCTGTAAATAATGAAGAATTAAAAGATTGGCTTTATCTGTTAGATATAAATAATGGTGTGTCCGATTATTTTGTATTAAATAAAGAAACAACCTAATTTGTTTGTCTTTTTTTTTCATTAATGAAGAACATCATAAAACCCTTTGTACCTGTCCCAATTATGTAAGATGTGAATACGAGGGCATTAGAAGAAATATATGAATAAGGGCTAACTTTTGAAGATTTTCTGTTTAGCAGTTATGAACATAACATACCAGTGTTTGGTATCGTTGAAAAGAAAATTACCTGTAGATTGCGATTTTTTTAAAAAAGGTTGAATTTAGCCATCTTGGTAAAACAAAAACTTGGGTAATCCAAATATGAAGGTAAAAATTTCAGTTTTTGCTTAAATGAAAATTTTCACTATTCAATAAAATATTTATTAATAGACATAATCCAATAATTTTTTGGATTTAACTAGATTTTAAGGTCAACAAAGCGAAACAAATTTCAGAAATTATGATTTGCTCAAAACAATCCCACAATTCCTAAAAATAAAAAAAAAATTCCAAAAATGGGATTTTTTTCGTTTTTTGCTGCCATGTCGTCATTTAAAGCGGGGATTGGAAATGACTTACACACTACATTAGGTATCTGTTGGAGTATCTAA
Organism: Delia radicum; assembly: GCA_021234595.1. Taxonomy (NCBI): domain Eukaryota; kingdom Metazoa; phylum Arthropoda; class Insecta; order Diptera; family Anthomyiidae; genus Delia; species Delia radicum. The sequence continues at coordinate 38,792,945 of CM037851.1, forward strand.
AACCGGTTTCCACTACCCAATTGGAGGCGTGCACAAATTTTAACTGTGAGTTAAAGTTGATATTTACCTAAAAAATATGGCAACTTTGGAAGCGGATGGGGGAAAAAATATTTACAAATCAAAATTTTTTTTACCACAACTCGCATTAATATAAAAAGACCTTCCAGAAAAGTATACATATTTTATATGTTCAGAAGAAAAATATTTGTCTGGAGCTATAAGAAGTTTGGTGCTTTTTGGGGAAAATATCGCCAAAATTTACTTTTTTTTTTAATTTCTACTTTAAACTAATGTAATTTTTGACTGAAACAAGATATTGATCTAATTTTTTTTTATTCAATCAAGAATTTTATTGGCTAAATAACCGTTATTTTAAAATGAAAATTGGTCCCAATTTTCTCCCGATATTCGAAAAACTTTGGACCTGAGTCGGACAAAATTTGGAATTTCACATTTTCAAATCGGAATATCTCGGAAACTATTGGAGGTAACCCACACATGTAAGCATGTTTCTTTACAAGAAGATTACTAATACGTTAATTTTTTGAAAATCGGATGAGAAACAAAAAAATGGCAAACACTCAAAATTTTTTATGAAAAAAGTTAACAAATTTGGGCAGCCATTTTGCCGCCCCCAAAGGGTCTGGAAGGTTCAAAATCAAAACTTAAACTCCATTTTATGTCTTTTATGCATGTTCCAAATTTCATTGCAATCGGACCACAAGTTAACAAATGGCCGAATTATTTCCACAAATTTTGTGATTTATCCCACTGTGGGACGTACATCGATATCTCATAAGGTCATGGACCAATATTTCGATGCGTTACAGACGGAATGACAAACTGATATAATATACCGTCATCACAGTGTGTGAAGGGTATTATTATTTTAAGTTATATAATTTTAAAATATCTTACCCATTCTTCTTCAATAAATGCAATACATTTGCTTGATGAAAAAACACCGCAAATATGAAAAAACTGTGTATGCAATCGAAAAAATAAACAAATTTAAATAAAAATGTTGAATATTTTATAAAATGTAATATTATTATTAATATCCAGGGTATACCCATAATAATCGATAGACGTAGTAGTAAAATGGCGCTGGAATAAAAAAAAAATGTAAATTTTATTTAAGGTTTTTCCACTTTCAGAGCACTTGATAAACTTACTTATTTTTTAATAATGATAGTCTTTTTATCGAGACTACCTCATCATAAGGTTGTATATAACAAATAATTGATATATAAGTTATTATTATAATATTAAATATTAATATAATAAATATCGATAAAAACATGAAAAAACTAATAGTTTTTAATTCAGCATCTAAAACGAAAGAAATAAGAATAACTAAATGGAATTTATAAAAAAAAGTATTCAAAATGACAATAATTGCAATTTAACTAAAAACCAAAAACTTTAATATGAACTTTTATATTTCGAATAAATTTGGATATATGCTCAAGGTCCATTCTTACTTCTTAAAAGTTATAAAATTGGAGTTCATAGTACTAAAGGTAAATCATTAATGAGCCATCGCTCATTAATTTTGTATTTTGCTTTAAGTTATGCCTAATTCAAAAATAATAACCATTATTGTATAAGCTCAAAACTGAATTCTTAACATTATAAAAACTAAAAAAAATTCGAATTCAAAAATCTTACACATATTGCAAAGAAAAAATTCGGAATTAAAATTTTGTTTTTTTGTTCCTATTTTATGGTTCTTAAAATTTTACACTACATATAAAAAATAAAAAAGTAAGATTTGTAATAAAGATATTCGTTTTACGAATGGTTTAAGATTTCCGAATTATTTTCTAATCGAGTTACGCGGTATCTCATTCAATAATAAAGTATTTTTAACGTAATGGATTTATAAAATAAAAGTTATTTTAATGTTTAAAGTTATTTTAACTTCGAGCTCATATATTAGTTCTCATGTAGTGAGTAAACTAGTTTATATGAATGTTTGATGTTTGGCATAGGATTGTTACCTCTTTCAAAACGTGTTCATTGCACAATTAGAGGTCGAAAAAAACATAATTTTTATTTTTAATACAAATTATATCAAACTTGTATAAAAGACAAAGTACAGTCTAGTTTACTCCCCCTGTATTTGTTTATAGACAAAACAAAAAAAATAAAAAGGAGGAAAAAAACAAAAAACGTGTATTGAATATCCACCAAAGGTGGACCTTGCAAACAAGTTTTCAATTTATTTATTGATCAATGGTGATAATCTTTAACTTCGAGCTCATATATTAGTTCTCATGTAGTGAGTAAACTAGTTTATATGAATGTTTGATGTTTGGCATGCGATTGTTACCTCTTTCAAAACGTGTTCTGATGATGGGAAAATAGAAAATTCCCGAAATAGATCTATCAACACATTCCTGAAAGGGTCAAATAATAAATTTGAAAACAAAAAAATCTCTATAGATTATTTGTTAGGACAATAAATATCCTAATAAAGACATAAAGAGTATGGCCTCGAACTTGAATAATTTTCATTTTCATTGAAAAACTAAAATTTTATAAAAACATTATTAAATTATGATTTTTACAAAATACACTCATTCTTCTCTACCACGCCTTTCACAATTAAAATTAAATAAAATTGCATATTAATTATAGTATTAATTGCAATTGTCTAAAAAAGACGTTAAAGTTCAAACTCGAAAAAATTATTAATTTTATGAAAAATGCATTAATTTTATGAAAAAACTATTAATTTAATGAACAGTAAAAGTTTAAAGTGAACTGCATTGATTTTATGAGAAAAATTAATTTAATGAATATTTGTATTATTTGTATTAAATAAAAAATTCATTAATTTAATGAAAAATTCATTATTTATTAAAAAATTTATAAATTTAATAAACAGTTTAAGTTAAAGTTTTAACTTAACTCTATTGATTTAATAATGCAAAAAAAAATCATTATTTTATGAAACTTTTCGTTTAGGTAATGAAAAAACAAATCATTCATGTTATAAATATTTCGTTGGCTGACTTTTATAAAACATTTCTTCAGTTTACAATTGCAGTTAATGTCACCTGTGAATACAATTAATATCTCTCATTTACTTACAAAACACTGTTAAACACGACTCAACGTGCGTTAATCTATCACAATGAAAAACTATATCAGAGTATTGATTGCTTATTCCAATAACAGTCGGTATAGCAGCACAAAACCATACATACAATGAATAAAAGTAAAAATTTCGATTACGATTGAAATTACGAAAGTTTCTAAATGAAATCCAGGTATCATAACCCATAATATTTAACCATAAATATATTGACATGAATACAAAATAATGTATAAAACCTAAAAACGAAGACAGGTTCAAAATTTAATAAAATTTCTTAAAACCATGATATAAAATCATTTCCAAAAAAACTTACATATAAAAACATAGACGGGATATTTAAATCCGATATGACTTTCTAGCATAATATGGACAGCAGTCACTAGGATTTTCGATAGAATCATGGTAGTTAAATAACATATTAATATTTTACCCGCTACACTGGTTCGTAATTCTTTAATGAATATGTAAATGAGTAAAGTGAGTAAAGTGAGTGTTAGAAAGAATATCGATACAATATAAGCTGAATCTAAAATGAAAATTTATAAAATTTGTAATCCGAAATTTAATTAAAAAGTTTTGTGTTTACATAATTTAACCGATATTCTTACCATATTTTAAAAACAATGGAAATTGTCTATCCCAAAAACAATCTAATGGCACTACACGATATTTATTTGTATCATTAAAATAGTATGGCGTAAAGCAACGGATGTTATTATTCTGAAAATAAATTGAAATAGAATAGTTTAGAAATTGAAAATGCTTTTTTTAGTAAGCCCTTAAACTTTTTATATTCTTTTTAATTTAACATTATTACATTCAGAAAATAATGTGGGTAGAATCAACTGTAAATTACAGTTAAAACAACTGCATTTGCTGTTGAAATTACATAGTACACTACATTTACATTCCTTAACTAGAAAACCGCCATATTGTTTTTCTCACAAAAATTGTGTGTGCAAAATATTTGAGCAAAAGACATACACACACTGTGTTAAAAAAGTCGAAACAACTGCGTGAAGTAAGTGTTACCACAATACTGGAAAATCGCCATAATGTGCTTGCAAAATATTTGAGAGAAAAAACACACACACAAACTGTGTTTAAAAAATCCAAAACAACTGCATAAAGTAAATGTTACCACAATGCAGTAGTTTTAATGAGTTGTTCAAAAAACTACCGTCAAAAACATTGAAAATTAAAACATCTGTAATTGTATTTAAAATAACTACAACCGCATTACTACTCAAATAACTTTCATTTAGTAACTGCTAAACTTTTCTGAGTGCACAAAATAATAAATTAATCCCTACTCTGGTTATTTCAACTTCATTATTTCTTTAGTCTAATAATAGGCTTAACTTTTTCAGAATCTTTTTCTATACTACACCATTTCTAATTAAAATTGAAAACATTTTTAATAGAATCGTGATTTTTCAATTGATAACGAGAATTTTCTAATGAATTTCATATGATTTTGTGAATTTTTATTTGACATTGAGAAAATTCTAAATGAAATTGTGATTTTCTGTTTTAAATTTGATAAATTTTCAAGTGCAAATTAAATTTTTTATTTAAAATTGAGAAAATTCACAATTTCATTGTGATTTTATATACAAAGTTGAGAAAATTCCCAATTTTATTTAGAATTATTTAATTTTCATTGAAAATTTTTCAATTTCAATGGAAAATCATCTCAATTAGAAATGGAAAACAATAATTTATCTCAGAATTTTCTCAATTGAAAATAGAAAGTGTCATTTTCAATTGAAAATTTCTAAATTTTAATTAAAACGCCTGATTTTCAATTAGATTTCTATCGGTTTTAATTAGAAACACACTCAAAAAAGTTTTACAGTTACTATATGATGGCTGTTTGTATAGTAATCATTAGTTGTTGTTTTTAACTGCAATTAAAGTTCTTTTTCTATGAAATTATTTATTATTATTTGGAAAAAAAACAACTGTAGAAAAACACTGTATTTTTGAAACAGTTGTTTCAAGTGCAGTTATTTTAGTATTATAATACACAACTAAAAACAGTATTTTTGCAGCAAACATTACATTTGCGCAGTTTCTGGTATTGAACCTTCGTCAGTGACCCTGTTTTTTTTTTTTTGAATAATATAATATTTGTTATGTTTTTAATTAAAATACAATATTTATTTAAATTACCGAACCAAATAACTGTTGACAAACAGTAGTTTTTACAAATTTTTTTAATTGTTTTAACATTTATGTGGTAAAAAATTTTCAGCCATTTTTACGACATTGTTAGTTATTTTTATTGCATTTGTTTGTTGTTTTTCAACAGTTAGAAATAACTAAATTTTAAGTTATCTCAATGGTGTCGTCTTTTTAACTGAATTTACAGTTGTTTTAAGTGTAATTTTTAGTAGATTCTACAGTAAAACTTTTTTGAGTGAAAAATATTAAAATATATATTAAAAATACCGAAAAATAAACAGTAGTTTTTAAAAAAACTTCCAGTTTTAAAATTTTGGTAGTAAAAATGGTACAGTTATTTTTACAACATTGTTATTTATTTTTACTGCATTCGTTAGTTGTTTTTAACAGTTAAAAAAAAATCTAAAATTCTGCAATAGTCCCACATACGAGCCAAATCTCATCGATGTTCACCATACTTATAATACTTGATAGCTTAAAACGCAAGTGAATGATATATACGGGGTAGGGGTTGGCTTATCAAATATGTTAGCACTGGCATAAGGTTTGTTGGCAACAACTTGCCAACGTTGGGGAAACAAAAAAATGCTGGTCTTTAAAGAGCTTTTCCAGAAACAAAAATACAATTTCATGAAAAAAAATATTAAAAAAGTATAAAAAAAGTATAAAACAGATGCAACAAAAATTATGCTGAAACCGGGATCGAACTCGGAACCTTCTGACTACAAACTTTTTTAAGCAAAGCAAATCTTGAGCAAGTGTTCTTCCAGTAATTTATTAACAACTTCTCGGTTACGATGAAATAAATAGTTCATATCTGCAAAGTTTGGTTGAAAAATGTCCCAACGGATCTATGACGTGCCATAAAGTTTTTAAACTGTAATGAAATGAAATAATGAAATGCAGAAATTCTCTCAGATTCGGATTCAGCGCACCTCAAGTTTTTAGAAAAGTATACTTCAATCTCAGAGCCTAGACCTCTAAAAAATGTTGTAGGCCTGTGTTTCCATTACTTTAAAATTTGTCTGAAACCTTATACTCAGTATTTTTATTATTTGCCAAATAAAAAGCTTTAAGATTTAAAGCTGTTGGCTTAACTTGTAAGAAAATACGAAAAATAATTCATGTTGTTCGGGCAATCAATTAACATCACCGATTTTCTGTGGTGGTGGATATATATATATATATATCTGATCAAACCTTAAGTTTCTTGTGGGTGGTGGATTTGAATGATTTTTTTCATTTTATCTTACATTTACTTACTAGTGTTTTCTATTTCTAATAGTAACATTTTAATTATGAACTCTAACCTGACAATTCAAAAAGAAATGGAATTTTTCAGTTTTTAAAAATACTTTTTATATGTATTTCGCTAAAAAAATATTTTTTTTTTTGTAAATCATTCCTTTAATACATCCTACTTACCAATAAATTTATATCAATCGTATCATTTTCCTTATGCCAATAATAAATTTCAGATTTTTTACACAACGGTTTACTTCTTTCATACACAAATTTTTCAAAAATATTTCCTTGCATTACGCTGCCATTTAATAGTTTTACACGTAAATTCCATGAAATATTTAATGAATTGTTTAAATTTTCACATTTATATGATGTTAAATTAAAAAATTCATCTTTTTGACAACATAAAAATATATTTAACGATTCATTGTGATTTTTTGTAACACTTTCAATATTTACCGATCGTATAACCGTTATAATTGAAAAATGTATTAATAATAGATATAATTTTATAAAATTCATTTTATTTTATTCAAATATATTCTCCTAGTTCTGTTTCATTACAGATTCTAATAGATACTAATTTGTAATATCGAAAAATAATTCCATGAAATATCAGACTTTCAAAAAGATTTTTTTTTTTGAAACCACAGAATTAATATAATCTGTTTATTATATTTTTATTAAAATTGTTCATTTACGTTTGTGTATTTTTAAGTGTTAGTTCATACTTTTACTGGGAAATATTCAGTACAAAAAAAAAAAAAAACGAAATAATATAAAAAAGCAGAGACCACAAATAATTGTTACTTCCCGAGTAAAAACGTTCGTATACAATCATATCTTGTTTAATATAATAAAGGGTCCGCCATCTAACGTTTTTTTTTTCAACTAGTGCTTATTTCGTGAATGGTAACACTTAGCTCATGTCTGATTTTACAGATAATTAGTTTTATCCTTCCGCTGAACGAATATGGTTGTGTATACGCTTGAACAACGCTGGGAAATATTGCGACATTACTTTGAAAATCATGGTAATGTTGCAGAATGTGTGCGAAAATTGCGTACGGATTTTTTAAGAAGAGAAGCACCGTCAGCTCCGTATGTTCGTTATCTTGTGAAAAAAGTGAAAGAAACTGGCATCCTCATCGATAAACCAAAGCGTGAAAAGCCAAAAACAGTGCGTACACCCGAGAATATTGCTGCTGTGGCAGAAAGTGTGCGTGAAGCGCCATCAACATCAATTCACCGTCGTTCTCAACAATTGAACATTTTGTGGGGTGCCGTCAAAGATAAGTGTTACACCAACAAGCCAGAGACAATTGACGCTTCAAAGGACAATATTCGTGAAGCCATTGGTGAAATACAGCTGCACACAATCGGTAATGTGCTTAAAATTGGACCGATCGTGTAGGCTACTGCATGGCCAGCCGAGGCAGCCATTTGAATGAAATTATTTTCCATTATTAACCGGAAGGATTGTACTTTCAAAAAAAAAAGGAAATTTGAGAAAATATTCAGTAGTTTTTTTTTATAGCATTTTCAAAAAAAAAAAGTTATTTGGCGGACCCTTTATTATAATAAAAAAAACATATAGATTTATATAGCTTAATATGGATTTGTGTGATGTCGCATATAATAATATAATAATTTTATCTTGGATTTGGTTTTTCGAAAATTTTTGATATCGCTCATTTACTTTAAGAACGTCACAACTCAAAAAACATGATTTTTGAGTTAAGGACGCAGAATTATTCGTTATATCACGTATCATATTGTGTAGTAAGATACAATTAGAAGTGATTTTATACAGTTTAGTCCGAATTTTATCCTCATCCCATTTTATTAAATTATACGTTACTTTAGCTAATTTAATAAAATAAGATGGTCTTACATATTATTTTAAAAAAATTTATCGTATCGTTTTTTTTTCAATTTTAAAAAACATTAACATTAGGTCTTCTCATTAAAACTCGCATATAACTCGTCAATATAGTTAGCAATATGCCAAAAAAACAACTTTTTCATTTTCAAGCTATTAATCCCGAATGATTATATATGTTTCGTGGGTAGAGTCAGATACCCTACTTGCTTATTAGAATGCCCCTCACTTGTCCTAAAACGGATATTTAGGGTGGCCCTTAAAACTTGGATTTTTTGACTTTTTATGAATTTAACGCATTATTTATGTTAATAGCTACAAAATCAATGTTTTTATGTGTTGAATAGTTAGTTTGGGTAGTAATCTTCCATTTTTGGTTTTTGTTGGAATAATACACTGAAAAAAACAAAGTGGTAACAACAAAACTTGGAAGTAAGAAAATACTACTTCTAACATTTAGGGCGCACAAATTGGGCTGAATATTATGGCTTGCCATGCAACATAGTTGTTAATGACATTAAAATCTGAAATTCTGCCGTGGTGCTTGGCGATCGTATTTTTCGTTTACAAGAAAATTAGGAAAATGTTAAAAAAAGGCGAAAAAAAAGGCGAAAAAAATGAAAAAAATGGGGTTTTTTGACCTTCATTCACTTATAACTTTTGAAGTAGGAATGTTATCTTCAAGCACCACGGCAGAATTTTAGATTTTAATGTCATTAACAACTGTGTTGCATGGCAAGCCATAATATTCAGCCCAATTTGTGCCGCGCTAAATGTTAGAAGTAGTATTTTCTTACTTCCAAGTTTTGTTGTTGCCACTTTGTTTTTTTCAGTGTATTATTCCAACAAAAACCAAAAATTAAAGATTACTACCCAAACTAACTATTCAACACATAAAAACATTGATTTTGTAGCTATTAACATAAATAATGCGTTAAATTCATAACAAGTCAAAAAATCCAAGTTTTAAGGTCCACCCTAAATATCCGAAATTATAAAAAAGTCGCGGAACAAAAGTTGCTTCTGATATCCTAAAGAACCATTTTCAACAATAAAAAAGTTCTTTTTCGCAAAAAGTCGATTTTGGCATATTGCTAAATATAGTACAAATATGATGAACATAATATTGATTGATTTCAAGCTACAAGCGGCCAGATGAAATAAAGAAAACTTCAAATAAAATAAAGTTTTCTATTTGAATTTCAGAAAATTTGCAATTGATAATGAAACCTTTTATTTGCAATCAAAGAAGTTATAAATTGAATATTCAAATTGAAGTTAAGATTTTGGCGTTATTTACCATTTTACTTAAAATGTTTCTATTAAAAATTGTTAATCACAATTTAATTTATAGTTCTAATGCAAAATTCCAAACTTATTCCGAAAAACTATTTTTGTTATAGGCTGGTATCTATCCGGGTTCCATTCTTGCGTAAGGGAATCGTTTTCGAATTTCTAGAGATATTTGTTTGGTTAAATCACAAACTCAATGAGAATTTATTGTTCTCGGCCAGAAGCATGATTTAACATTTGAAATATCATAGAAAAAACAAAAACAACGAACAATTACCGCACTTTAAGTTTTTACAAAGTATAATACTTCAGAGTTGATGTAAATCAAAATACCATATGCTATTATAAACAACATTGTATTAAGCGATATTAAATTATATATAAAATCATGCTAATAACACGATGAAAAAAGTTTATATATACATACAGAGAAAAATTTAGCTATTAGCCAACTAAAATTTGGTTACTAGAAATCAAATTTGGTTATTACGAATTTCAGTCGTTTGGTAGAACTGAACATTAGTTTTTACAACAAAGTTCGGTTAATTCAACTAAATTTTAGTTTCAACACCCAAAATGTTCAGAAATCTAATGTAAATATCGTTGTACTAACAGAATTTATAAGTTACTACCACTAAAATACACTTTTCAATTCGGTTGGCACTTTATTCCTCTGTGTGTACTCATATACAACTTGATAGCATTATATATGCTTATATGTGCGGCAATATATTACGCTACATATTGTGTAATATTTCCATACATTTTGGTCCCCTCCATATTTCGTATTTTTTTTTTTAAAAACAAGAAATGCAAGACCTCTTATAAATCGTAGTTGATTTGCTTAGGACCTTTTATAATTCGTAATGCACAATCGAAATTCTTTAAAATAAAGGTTAAAGGAATAATAAATAAGTAAATATTTTTTTATGTTTTTCTATTTCTTAATAAAATAAGAATAATAAATAAGTTAATATGTATGTTTAAGAAAATATGTAACAATAACTGAAATTAAAAATCCTTTAAGTTAAATAAATGTTTTTGTTTTTCTATTTCTATTTCTTAATAAAACCCTTTAGTTCGTATTTTTTTGTAATTTACCTCCTTAAATCGAAAGCTCAATAAATCGTAAACCCCTCTAATTCGTAAAAAAAAAAATCTGGTCCCTTGCGACTACGAATTATCGCGATTCTACTGTACTTAGTTTATGAAATTGTTTTAATATGCCGTAATATATCATCACATATCAGTGTATCGTATGTCATATATTAGCATATCTTGTATATCTGATCATATACATATATCTACATGACATATATCTACCATATATGATAATTTTTTTGATATTTTTTGTTATAAAAAATGTTAAAATTGTGGGATATAAACGATATTTATCTCAAATTTTAGGCAATTTATTCTTTATTTTGTTTTGAATTAACAAATTTAGTTGGAAATTTAGTTACAAATTCAAGGCTTTAGAATTTTCTTAGATTTTTTTTAATGATGTGCGTTTGTGGAACAGAATATTGGGTTTTAACTAAACAAAAGTTCGGCGATTTTGGTAAGATAGTAAAGATGCTGCAGTGAATGCAACTAGTGAATATTGGAAATTTTCTTTTATTATTATAAAGAAAATTGTGACCGCTGATTTAACAAAAAGTATCTTTAATTCGAGATACATTGCGTTTGTATCCCACACAAATTTTGCTGATTTCGAAGATTTATTAAGGATATAAAATAAATTACTTTTAAAAATCGATCTGTGAGGAATCGATCTAGAATTTAGTCGGTTAATTTTGAAATTTTATTTCTTTCAAATATGTTTAAAACTGTGGACTGTAGGTAAATTTGCTCAAAAAAAGTCAAATTTTCCCCACTGCACAGGGCTTAAATACCGACGGGACAACAAAAATTATAAATAAACTTTTTTGTAATTTTATTTTGGAAAATCTATTTTTAGACCATCTATTATATGGGTTTACCAACATTTTGCCAACAATGGAAATTTTGTTTACCCAGTGCTTTTCCGACACAGAAGGGACCTTTTGTGTAATTATGTTATCATTTTGAGATTAAGAAAAATCTTGATGTCAGCACTTGTAACTGCTGTTAAAGAGAACTACCAGCGGTGGTCTTTTGTCTTTTTCAGACTGACTTATTACAAATATAAACTAAACGAGAATTTTAAAAATCTCGACATGACCTTCTATTTATAAATAACTAACAAAAGTAAACTGCTTTTAAGTTTTGGTAGTTGTTTGTTAAAGTACTAAAATAACAATTTCTAACAACTGTTACAAAACTTCAGTATTTTTCTTCAGTTGTTGTTTAAAAAAAACTGTCATAGTAGTTGTTTTGTATTATTTCATATAAAAACAACTGTAATTACAGTTAAGAGCAGCAACTATTGATTACTACACAAACAACTTTCATGTAGTAACTGTAAAACTTTTTTGAGTGTATTCTTCAGCCTCGGGCTCATAAGGCTAACAAAAATATACTTTTTAAATTAAAAGGTGAAAAATTTTTTAAAAAAAAAACCTTTTTAAGCGAATAAAATCTGATAAAGACAAGTTTAAAGCTCAAAAATCTTGAAAAACAGTAGTTTTCAAGCCGAAAATTTAAAAAAAAAAAACAGAAAATGACAAAATAAGCAAATATGAGTTAAATGGCAAGAAACGCAAATTTGTCAATAGATTTTTTAAAATAGTGCTTTCAAACCCTAGTCCCACTTTTTGTAGAGTTTTATTTATATAAAATAAATAAATAATTGCATAATTTCCCAGTGTAGAAAAGCATTACCATATAAATGGTTATATAAGTAGATATTTGCTAACGGCAAGTACTTACAATTGTGATTACAAATCTCATTACTTTTATATGGGGATGTCGCGCAAAATGACACATCATTACTAAACACCTTACGAAAAATCAAAAAAATGTGGTTACATATATGCTTACTAGTATGGACAGAAATAATCATTCTGAAAATAAATTTAAAAAAAAAACTAAATTAAAAAAAAGTGTTTTCTCTATTGAAAGTATTTTTTTTTAATAAAATCCCAGCAAAAAATTTTCAAAAAGGTAAGCGGGTTTGTAATCAAGCATATTGGGCAGAACGCATTCCTTACTAGATTACCTTCTCGATTCTTTTAACAGGGCGTGAGACTAAAATAATTGATTCCTTAGAATTGATTATTTTTTTACCGAAGAACTATTTCCTTTATTTTTGTAAGAACTACATACATTTTTTAATAAAGAAATAGTTCCATTGTAAAACAACGAACTACTTACACAAAAAAAAAACATAATTTAAAATTTAATAACACAGATAATTTTATTGGCCAATAAACAAAGAAAATTTTTATTAAATTCACGAATTTTTTCCTCCGAATATTAAAAAAACAAATCTGAATATTAATAAAAGTTTCCTAAATTATATGAAAAACGATTTTGAATGAAATTTTTTATTCAGTGTACAAAAATTTTTCTACATAAAAAAGAAATTATTTTGACTATTAAATCTGATTTTAAAAAAATATTTTACAAAAGTGCTACTAATTAACCGCTTCAGAGAAGGACACGTGACTGCATTTTAACTCTCAATTACGCGTACTTACGAGGGAAAATCGTTATCACGCACACTCACTCAGGACATTTTTCCACTAACTCATGCTCACTCGAGTAAATGTCATTTTTACTCACACGTGATTCTCCGGAGTCACTCAAATGTAACGACATATTTCCACTAACTCATGCTCACTCGAGTAAATGTCATTTTTACTCACACGTGATTCTCCTGAGCTATAAAACACGAAAATATAATTTTTTCCCAAATAAAGAACAATTCAAAAATTGAAATTTAAAACAAAAATATAACTCACGCACAATCACCCTCGAAAAATTTTTTTTACACTCACTCACGATAACGTCTATAATTTCAACTTCCACTCACAATTTTCTGCTCACGTGCGCATCCCTAATTTATACCTAACCACAGTTTACCAAAATTTAGGCAACATGCAATTTCTGTTTTTAGTTTATTTTCCAGCAAATAAAAATTTGTTTCAACAAAAATATATAAGATAAATTCTTTAAAATTGTATAACTTCTTTTTTCAAAATGAGGAGCTACTTCCAATAACGTTCTTTTATTAAGAAAAAGTATATGATTACTTCTTAAGTTCAAAAACTTGTACATATAAGTTAATAACATTGTTATTTTCTTTTAAGTAAATAATTACTTTGTTATTGAGTTCATGCTTTCTGGTTTAAATTTAAAGAATTAATAACAATTGATTTGATTACAATACTACTTGCTTTTTTGATGGAACGTTGGAATGTGTTTGGTATTGCAGTTACTAAATTTGGCAATGAGATACGTAAGCAAGTGTGGGCATCACCTTCTTTTTGGAATGTGTAATTTTTTGCTGGGATGTTCTCACAATGTATTCGAACCTGGGACTCCAGGTTGTCAGTCAACCGCTCTAACATCTGAGCTATCTCGACATCTTTTACTTGATATATAAAAACATTAATGACTTGCATGCACAAAATGCCATTACTTTCCAGCTTACAAAAAATCAAAAATAAGTAGTTATACACTCAGAAAATTCTTACAGTAACAACATGTAGGTCGCTCGGGTAGTAAACAGTAGTAGTTGTTTTAACTGTTATTGTAGTCATTTTTCTATAAGAAAATGAATATTTTAGACAGTCATCAAAAAAATAGCTAACCAAAAATTCTTTACTCCTGTAACAGTTGTTTTGAGTTGTTATTTTAGTATTTTAATAAACAACGACTAAAACAGTAATTTCGCAGTAAACGTTTTTAAATTTGGCTTTGCATTTTAAATAGAAAATACAAATTTTTATTGAAATTAAAAAAAAAAATATATATATTTTTTTATTAAAAAAAATATCTAAAATACCGAAAAAATTACTGTCAAAAACAGTAGTTTTTACAACTTTTGTAGCCGTTTTATGTTCACTGTTTTTATTGTTTTGTTTCTCGTTTTTATGGTTTATGCATTCATTTAAACGTAGCTGTTTGTGACCGCTTCGTTAGACGTTTTTACTGCACTCACAAGAACTTTTCCATAAAAAATCAACAGTTATTTAAAAGTTTAAAGTTGTTTCAATGGAATATACAGTTAAATTAACAAAGAAATATATTTTCAACTTCCTGTCTGTTATTCAATAAACAAAATAAACAAAAAAAAACGGACTTTCCGTAGTAGTTAAAATATTCAGTTAAAATTTTCTATTTAAAACAAAAAGTTGTTAAATTGTATTGAGTATTGGAATAAACGAAAATCTATTGTTTTTATGGATTTTGTCAATTAATTTTTCAATAGCTGAAAATAACCTAAAAAATACAATTGTTTTAAACGAAAAGTAAGTAGTTCTGTTTTTAACTGATTTTCAGTTAATTCAATGTGTATATTCAGTAGTCTTTACGGAAAAAATATTGTGAGTGTGCTATTGTAGTTGTTTTATCAACAATTAAAAATTACTACATGGTTAGTAATTTTTATGCCAAATACAGTCTTCGCCATTTTAACTACATTTGTAGTAATTTCATCTGACATTTTTAGTCATTTCTATCTTCTTAATTTCCTCAGTGTAAAAATAGATTTTCAAAAAATGTTGAAATCATTACTTTATATTTAAAATAATGATAATAATAAGTACTTATGGGTACCGCATTGTCTTTTTTATAAAAATGATGGAAAAATTGACTAGTTATTAGTAAGTGCATATTATTTGTGTTAAAGTAATGGAAAGAGTAAGCTCATCATTATACTGGTAGTGAAAAAAGTAATAACATGTCATTACCGTTTCTACACTGGGTTAAGGTGTAAGGTACAATGAGTACGAAATAATCAGAATTTTAGCTAATTAAGCGTTAACTTTGAATTTTTTCTTTAAATTGTTAGTTTTAAGGAACAAAACATAAAACTTTAAACAGAAATAAATAAAATTTAATAAAACTGTTACACATATTCGACAAAAATCCATTTGAATAAAAAAAATAGGCAATATATCAACCTTTTTGCTGCCTCTAAGAAATTTTATTTATTTATTTATTTATTTACATATTATACTTATAAGTAAATTATTAGTATAATAAGGAGAGGAGAGCTATGGCCTTAAGCTCAATATTTTTGTTAGTTTTAAATGGAATTATAAAGGTTACAATTTTTTAAAAAAATTAAAAAAGTTTTAATATTGTCATTGGTCAAAGTAGAGTTTATTAGTTGAGAACAGTCGTTATTACTGAGATTGTTATTTTTAAATTGATTAATGTGGGGACAGTTTGAAAAGAGATGATCAATGCTTATTGGGTTGAATCCACAGAATGGACACTGTTTTGGTAGGTTCTTATCCATTATATGAGCATTTGATATTCTAGTGTGACCTAGTCTTAGCCTAATTATTTTAATTTGGTCTCTTCTTGGTAGTAGATTGTGGTTTATGTTTTTGAACAGTTTGTAGACGTTAACTTTGCTGGGGTTAATTTTCCTGTACCAGTCAGTGGTTGTGTTCCAGTTTTCGGTAAATTTTGTCCTGAAAAGTTTTTTATAAAGTTTTTTATATCGTCAAAAAATAGATTTGGTGTAGTTATAAGAGGGGCAGTTAAAGCTGCTTTTGCGGCTCCATCCGCTGCCTCATTGCCTTTTATTCCGGAATGTCCTGGGATCCAGATAAGTTTAATGTCAGGTTGTCTTTCAATAATAAACTGTCTAATACTGTTTGGGTAAAATTGATCATTATTGCAGTTTCTTATGGCATCTAATGCAGAGAGAGAGTCAGTACAGATTGCGAATTTACCCATAAGTCTTCTAACATATTTAACTGATTCGTGTATTGCTATCATTTCGGCAGAGAAATTACTGCTGTATTCGGGTAAAATTGAATTAATTAATGTTTTGTGTTTATCTACAATGCTAAAGCTAGTGCCGTTGACGCTTTTAGAGCCATCTGTGTAGATGAATTCGTGGTCGTTTAGCTTGTATTGTATTTCGTGAAATCTTTGTTGGTATACTTCGGTACTTGTTGAGGATTTTTTAAGTTCATTGAGAGATGTGTTAATTGTAATTGGGTTGATGTGCCAGTTGGGGAATTTATTCGGATATTGTGCCTTTAAGAAATACTTAATTAAATTATATAAAAATCTTTAAAATTAGTTTTTTTTCTTCTACTTTATTAAACACTTCTAATATAACATTTTTTTAATTTAACACCTACTGACCTCTTTATAGATTCTCCTTCAATGGAATTTATTTCACCTTACAAAGAAAACTAATTTATATAAAATGTTTTCATAACAAAACCTTGAATAACTAAAGCAAAATTGTATGTATTTTTATTTTTCCTAATTAAGTTAAAATGAAAAATCAATGAATATTTCTTCTATTGTGTATATAGTTTTTAAAATTTATTATAATTTCTTTTCCTTCTTCTTTGTATGGATGTAAATAGTAACTTTGTTCAGTTTTTTTTTTTTATTTTTAATTAAGTCATTGGTTTAAAACAAATGATTTGTCATTTGAAAATTATCCCGGAATTTTACAGTGCTGTCACCTATTTTTTTTTTAATAAGCTTAAAAAAAAATCATGAAAATAGTACTGTAATATAAACCCTATCACCTCTATTATTAGTGTCCGACCGAACAGTTCGGCCAAAAAACTATATTTTGTCGGTTTTTTGATATCTAGAGCCAATGATGACAAATTTTGGTATTGAAAACATGTTTGTTGAGCCGATTTAATTCGATTTTGTGTATAAAATTAAATAGAAAAGCCGAAGTTTAGCTATGAAGTTAAAAGTTCGGTCGCCAAATTATTTTCAATTTGGCCGAACTTTCTGAGGCCGAACAGTGAATTCATTGCTTAACTACAGACTTTTCTTCAAATTTGACACTCAAAATAGCATCTAATCAGCCCAATAAACATTTTTCCATCCGCCAAATTTGTCCATAATGCTTTAAAATACCGAATAAAGACCAAATGCATTTTCTGGCCGAACTGTTCGGTCGGACACTATCTATTATCATAAATAAAAATACCCTAAAGGTTCTCCAATTTATAAAACTCGCTCACATTGATTGAAGTATTGAAATAAAGGCTGAATACATATTGACTTTAAGTTTTTTTTTAAGTTTTTGGTGAAATATGGATTTTTAACATTATTGAAATTAAGTTTTTGTTCTTAAATCAATTATTGTTCAAGCCTTTAAACAGTAAATTCTGAAACATATTTGTTTATTTTTTTCTATATTTAGATATTCATTTCATTTTTAAGTCAGTTCATATAATATTAAAACCATTATACTAATATAAGAATCATGACTACAAACCATATAATAAAATATCAGTTTTACTGTGGTCAGTCAAATCAGGCTACCGTGGAGGCAAATCAACATCACGATTTCTTGAAGTAACTTGTTGTGGAAAGAGGTCTTGCAGTAATTCCATTGTAATCCTGGCTGTATGCGATGTGGCACCGTCCTGTTGATACCATATGTTAATCAAGGCCAAAGCATGCAGTTGTGGCGTAAAAAAGTTTTCAATCATATCACGATATCGCTCCCCATTCACAGTTACCGTTACGCCGTTTTCATTTTCAAAGAAGTAGGGTCCAATGATTCCTCCTGACCAAATTGCACACCAGACTGTCACTTTTAATGGATGCAAAGGTGACTGATGAATAATTTAAGAGTTTTCCATTGCCCAGAACCGACTATTCTGTTTATTCACATATCCATTCAAATGAAAATGTGCCTCGTCACTCATTAGGATTTTTTCATGAAAATCGAGGTTGTCATGGGCGAGCTGTAACATCCTATTGGCATATGTACGGCGGCGTAAATGGTCTTGTGAAAGAAGCTCTTGTGTCAACTGAATCTTAAATGGAAACAAATGCAAATCCTTGTGCAAAATGTTGGCCAAAGTTGTTCTTTGAAGAAAAAGCTCCTGTGCACGGCGTCGAATTTAGGTTGATGGATTGTTTTGAACACTTTCTTGAGCAGCAGTAATGTTTTCAGCCGATCTTGCAGTACGTTGTGGTCCAAGCTTGGGCCTATCACCTAGATACCCTCTTTCTACGAAATCATTCACTACACGATAAATAGTGCGTTTTGTTGGCACGTTGTTCCTCCCAAAAATTTCACGTAAATTTCTCATCGTCACAGTAATCGATGATTGATTTTGATAAAATGTTTTAACGATTAAAACACGTTGGTTTATCGAAAATTTTTCCATAATAAATTTGCCAAGACTAATGTTTACCAAAATGTCCCGGCGGACACCCTGTATAACAGTAATTAGCAATTACTGTCGTAGGGTTCTATAAATCGTCTTTCGTCTAATCGAGTTTTTGGAAGTCGACTTTCTTCTGATGAAAAAGTCGAACAGTAGAATTTCTTCTAATGCTTTCGATTTTTCGACTTTTTTTATTGTTATTTATTTATGTCTTAAAAGTAAATTAAGTTTTAGTCGATAACACAATAGACGTTAATAATATTCGAGTTCGTTGTTTACTTAAATACATACTAAAATAACTGATTCTAACAACTATTACAAAAATGTAGTATTTTAATTCAGTTTTTTTTTTTTAATAACTGTCATAAAACTTGTTTTGTATTATTTCATAGAAAAACAACTGGGGGGTAATTCGATTCGAACAGAATTTTCACATTAAAAATAAAGTAATAAAAATTACTTCTAAATGGGTAAACATTTTGAAAATGTGTGAACAAGGATTTAGTAAATGCGAAAAGTAAACAAAAAAGTTGGACTTTTAAGTACGGATATCATCTTACAGTAGTTTTAAAATCGAAATCTAACAAAAATTTTTTGAATCGACTCAAATACTTTTAAAATAACACATATTAGAAACAAATTTTTTTTTGCATACAGTTCTGCCAACTTTGACGATTTGTCTCCAATTTGACGATTTTTGAACTGAAATATGATAAAATGACGTTTAACGATTTTATAAATTTCATTGTATGGAAAATGACGATTTTTAAAAATTTGCAAATTTTACGGAAATTTTAAATTTTTTTTCTCTATATCTTAACGACAAAACCTTATCAAGTTTGTTTTCATGTAAAACATCTAAGGAATATGTCACTCAAAATATTTTGACTGTAACGGATTGTAGTTTATTTAAAAAGTAGTCAGTAAACTTTGTTTTTTAACTAATATACATTTAAACTACAAATAATATTTTACATATACATTAGGGTAATAACTTTTTTGCATTTTTTGCAAATATCAAATCTCCCCAGACAAAACCGTGTAGGGCATGGACAAATATTAAGAACTGCGTTTTTAGTTTTTCGCTATCGTTAAAAAAGGTTACGCACCAAACGCGTTTTATTTTTACGAATTTTGAGGTAATTTTTTGATAGTTAAAAATAAATTTAAAAAACATTTGATTTAAAAGAACAGTGAGAAACCCGTTTTTTAACTATATGTTTAGTAGTTTTAAAGCACATTGATCCATTGATTTTAGCGACAAAATATTGTGAGTGTTGATAAATGATCTCAAATCGCACTAAAAGTATTTATTTATCGATTTAAAGATTGGCTAAGTACATAAAAACTTCATAATTTTAAAAGACTTATTTTAATTTTATTTTAAAAATAACGAAGCCAAACATATTTTTTTTTATATATTTTAGAAAGTTAAATCCAAACATGTTAATTTTTAAGTCCTGCTAACCAAAGTTTAGGTCTTTACCATAGTTATTAATCTGAAATTTATATGGAAATATCTGTAGTTAAAGTTATACTCTGGTTATTTTTAGAAAAGTTACTCGGCCTAAATGATTTATGTCATTTAGCTTTAAAATCGCTAGATCAATAGTATGCCCACTAGGCCGGGTCGATTTGTATGGAGGCAAAAAAATCGCTCAACGTTCAAGGAAAATCGTATTCTAGGGATCAAAATAAGAAACTTTGCCGAAGAAACCATACCTCTAAAACGAATTTTGATGTCCCTACTTTTGACCCGTAGTGTCAAATTTTGAAAAATCCCACTTTGACCCATTTAGAGTGCCCCAATCGAATCCAACCCAATCGAATACAATTTATACATTCCTCTGCTAGAGCGTCTTCCGGAGAAGAAATAGAGACCCTATTCTTGGAAAGACTCCTTCTACTCTTTGAAATATCTCTATCCCGAGGTTTGTACATTTTGCTATAAAAACACGACTAAAAAGGCCTTCTTTCAACTTAAATTTTAACCCCTTAACGGTCACCTAGAATGATGATTTATGCATTAATCTGCTAGCGCATCTCCCGAAGAAGAAGTAGCTCCCATAATCTTGGAGAGACTCCTCCTACTTTCTGAAATATCAAAGTGGGCTTTTTCAAAATTTGACCCTACGGTTAAAAAGTCGGGACATCAGAATTCGTTTTAGAGGTATGGTTCCTTCGGCAAAGTTTCTTATTTTGATCCCTAGAATACGATTTTCCTTGAACGTTGAGCGATTTTTAAACCGACCCGCCCTAATGCCCACAATTTGTATAACCAAATGCATATCGAAAAAAAATTTAAAATCGACATTTTGTCATGGAATTTTGTAGATTTTAAAGTTCAATACCGCATAATGACACTCAGGGAATTAAGAAGGTAGAATCGACTAAAAATTATAATTAAAACAACTATAAATATAATAAGAAAAGCAATAACAAAATTTGTGATAAAAATTACTAAAAATTGTAGTTATTATCAACTATTAAATAAATAACTGCAATATTAGTAAAAATAACTGTCAAAACAATAAAAAACAACAAACAAAATATTACAACATATATCAATTATTGTTGTATTAGACGGGCTTAAACCACAAACCGGCCAAAGCCTGTTTGCAATAAAATTTATGCCACGTGTTCGACATAAAAAATAAACAATACGTTCTTCTAAAAAATTAGTTCGTCTTGCCTACTTTAGGCGATATGGGCAAAAATAGCTTTAGAGCGAATCTCAAAAACTAATCAACAAAATTTAATAAGTTAAGGTATAAATTAATCCTCTCCTCAAGATATAACTACCATCCAAAAATTACACATTTTGAGCATATTATATGGAGATTTTCGTTTTTCGAATAACGCGAAATTGAGCGAAAACGCACCTTAACTTAATGTATATTTTTTAAAATTAAAAATGTTGCTACTACTACTACTACTAAATGTAATCTTTCTGCCAAATTTGTGCTTTAGAGGTTTTTGCAGCTCTTTGCGAAGTTAACAAAATAACTACGCATAACAACTGTTACTAAAATACGGTATTTTTGGTTACTTATTTTTTTTAATGACAGTCAAAAATAGTTATTTTACATTTCCCCACAGTAAAATGATGAGTACAATTACAGATAAAATGAATATTTCTAAGTGGAGTATTGATCTGCCCTCGTAATTAAATTAAAATTAACAATTTCGTTTAAAACTACAATTTGATGTCCTAAAAAAATATAAATGAAATTTAAGTTATTTACAAATTTCAATCGTACAATTTTTGGTTTCGAATCCGTTTTATGGAGGTCAAATATAAGTAACTTAATATCATTTAATTTATATGTTTATGGATTATTTTGTATCTAATTATATCTAATATAATATAATTAGATGTAATTATATCGGGACAATATGATGGTTCTGAAGTATCAGTCCTCCACAACGGCACCTGTAGCAACACTTTCACAACAAATGCTGGTGTAAAACAAGGTTGCCCTCTTTCGCCACTACTCTTTACTATAGTACTGGAAGAAATAATGAGAGAAGTGTGTTCCATCAAGAGAGGGATAACTTGGACATTTAGCAGTCATCTCGAAGATCTTGACTTTGCGGATGATATATGTTTGTTATCACATAAGATCAGTGATATGCAATCAAAGTTAGACCACCTCCAAGAACTAGCAAAGAAAGTTGGCCTAGAAATCAACGTCGCGAAAACAAAGGCTATGAGAATAAATAACAATAGCTCACATCATATTTTATTGAACAACCAACGCATCGAATACGTCAACAAATTCTGTTACCTAGGTAGCATAATAACAACATCAGGAGGAACAAAAGACGACGTAGCCAATCGAATCAACCGAGCAAGAGCAGCATTCGGTAGACTAAACGCGGTCTGGCGCTCAACACAAATATCTAAGAAGACCAAACTGAGGATATTCAAAGCGTGTGTCAAATTCATTTTACTTTATGTTTGTGAAACCTGGTTGGTATCCATAGGCACGACCAGAAAACTTCAAGTGTGTTTAAATAAATGTCTTCGTATTATTCATAAAATATTTTGGCCAGCCACTATACGCAACCAAGATCTTTGGCAACTAGCGAACGAAGAAGAAATTGGCAAACAAATAAACAGAAGAAAATGGAGGTGGATAGGCCACACTCTGAGAAAAGATGACACAAATATAACAAGAATGGCACTAAAATGGAATCCCCAAGGTTGTAGAAAACGTGGCCGTCCAAACAACACATGGAGACGATCAGTGAAAAACGAACTTGAACGATATGGTTTCACTTGGGACGATGCCGCAGTTGAAGCTAGAGACAGATTACGTTGGAGAAATCAACATGTTGAAGCCCTATGCTCCATTGAGGAGTAAAGAAGGACAAAGAAGAATATCGGGACAAAACTCAGATAGAATTGGATAGTTTTTCATTAAAGTGTGTATTTAAATATTATTAGATCCTAAATTATACAATTTAATAGAACCATTTTTGGGATCAAATTATATCCTCTTATATTTGCGGAAAATATCTCATCATATATAATCATAAGCTATATACAATTGGACACAAATATTTATGCTTTAACATAAATGTTTTGATGACTATATAAATATTTATATTGAAACATTTAATTGTATAAAACTGTATCTGAATATACTAGTATATACACTTTTTACTTGGGCAATGTAAAACTGTTAATAGTTCAAAATTGTAAAGATATTTTTGTAATTTATAATTATAATTAATATTTTATCATTATAATGTTTCAAATTGAAAGAACAGGTGTGAAAAATTATATTTTTAAATAATTTTAATGAATTTAAATGAATAGTCATAAATCATTATAACTAACAAAAATTAATATATTTCCTCTGGTAAAGGGGGAAATAAAGATAACGTTTTTTTTTTTTGTAATTATTTAACAGCACCACCAAACAAAACTCTACAAATTTTCAATAAAAAAAAGTAATAAAGTTTTTTTTTTATTTTATTTTATTATAAAGTGTAACATTGATTAAGTATTATTTAAGATTTTTTAATGAACCTCAAAACTCAATTTGTTTCTTGTTTTTCAAAAAGATGAATTTTTTACCCAAAAAAAAATAAAACAAAATCATTTGTAGATTAATAACTACTCAATGAAATACGAAGGTATTGTTGGAATACTATAGTTAATACTGTAGGCGCGGCACAGTGGGACACTTGGCACTTACATTCCACATACACCACAAAATTTATGAATAAAAGAAAAGACATACTGACAGCCGAACAAACAAACAAACAAACATATTATAAATGATATTTTTAATATAACTACAATATACATACAATATTTTGTATATCCATTATTGTTTTATATTGTTTTTCGATTTTCTTCGCTAACATTTTGATATTTTTTTCAATGATTCAATATATAAGAAATATTGAAAAATACTCATATGTGTATTAGGTTGACACTTATATTAATAAGATAAATTTCAGAAGAACAGAATAAGAAATTATGAATACAAAAAAAATTTCCTCAGAATTTAAAGAAGAATTTAAATTTACAAAAAAAAAACTCTTAAAAGCTTAAGAATTTTTTTAAATAGAAAAAAGTCCTTCAAATTTTAAGGACAAAAAAAAATCTTAAAAGCTTAAAAGTTTTTTTTTATAGAAAAAAGTCCTTTGAATTTTAAGCAGTTTCTTTCAAAACGTATAAAAAAACACCCTATAATTTCAGAATACAAAAAATCCATGAGTTTATTCTACACTCATTATAATACATGCATTAAAATACGCAATTAACATCATAATAACGAAAACTTTCGTTATATTAACTAATTTTCTGTTATTTTACAAAAGTTCTTGTTATTTAGACATTTTTTAATATTTTTATGCGTGGATTACACAGGCCAACAAAATTTGAAAAAGTCGAAATCCTGGGACTAGAGTATACTTTCTTAATGGTTTGAGTTACGCTGAATCAGAATTTCTATATCGCATCAGGTTTTGGAGATATCTTAACATAAAGTTTGAAGAAACCCTGTTTTTCGTCATATTCGTGACGTTATAACAGCGCAAATTCAGCTTTTTCATAAAGTTTGTTATCTGGTCTGAAAGTCCAACCTATTGGCTTCAAATTAAAGGTTTATCCTCTGAAATATCTTGTTACAACGTTTGAAGAAACGCGGTTTTTCGCTATATTCATGGTATTTTCGCTATGAATGCAAAAAATATTTTTTTTTTTGCTAAATTTTTGCTTTTTTACAGAGAATTTTTAAGCATCTTGTAGTTATACTCTTCCCCAAAAATTGCCTTTTGAATTGTTTAGATATCTTATCTATTTTCTGAGATATCGCCCTGTCACTACAAAAAAATTTTAAAATGGAATCAAAATTATATAAAACATATCACAAAAAATTATTTTAAAAATCACAAATAAATATAAAAAAAAACAAAAAATATCAAAAATTAAAAAAAATTAAAAAAATTTTAAAAAAAATAAAAATGGAGTCAAAATCACAAAAAAATATAAAAAAAAATCACTAAAAATATAAAAAAAAAACAAAAAATAATATAAAAAATTCAAAAGTCTTTAAAAAAAAAAAGAAATGACTCCATTTCTTTTCTACCGCGTCCTCTTTTCGTGATTCTGGGGTCGGCTATGAGTTGTAGCACGAAATCATCAAACACATCATAACAAAAGTATAGTCTGGTCTCAGTGTTAAAAATTTGTTGGCTTGTGTTATTATTAGTGTAAAGAGATGATTTTTACAATTTTTTTTACTAAAAATCTCCTCATATTGTAATACATAGTGCGAAAGTAGTTTTCACACATGGACAAAAAAGTATATGCATGAAACTAACCACACACAAAAAAATAAAATTCATAATTTTTTATGAAAAAGTTCATAATTTTAAAGGTTCATACTAATTATGAAATTTAGGTTAGGTTAGGTCGAAAAGAGGATTTGGAGAAGGGAAATGCTTCCATAATCCGACTCAAGTCTCTGAAGACTTACACTTAGCCAGAATGTCGGCTTGTTGTGCGCTCTAAAAAAAATTAGATATTTACATACTATTTATGAAGTGTTCCTAGTTTCCCTAGCATTTATGAAAAGGTACATAAAATTCCCAGTATTATTGCAATTTACGCAAGTTTTCTTAAATATTAGGATTTTGTACATAGGCAAATTTTTTAAGTACTTTTTCATAAATATTAAGTGTTTCTACATATATTTTAAGAAACTTATCATAATTTACGAGACACAAGCTTTCCCAGTATTTTTTATGAACTGTTCATAAATGTTATGAAAAAGTTCATAAATTAGTACATAGTAAAATATTCATAAATAGTATGATTTTTTTTTTGTGTGCATATATAGTTAAACTGCGTTTTTAATTTTTCGCCAGCACGACAAAATTCCTTTAAATAGAACTTTCAAATTTAAATTTTTCAAAAAAAAAAAATACAGTGGAGCACGGTTATAACGAACGATTTTTCTATCCCCAATATATATATATATAA
Organism: Delia radicum; assembly: GCA_021234595.1. Lineage (NCBI taxonomy): Eukaryota > Metazoa > Arthropoda > Insecta > Diptera > Anthomyiidae > Delia > Delia radicum. Next base: position 38,819,428 of record CM037851.1, read on the forward strand.
TAAATAAATATAAATGAAATTAAAAAAAAAATCTTCAAAACAGAGATTGTTTAAAAATAGCAAACAAGTTCTATTTTTAAACAAAAAAAAGCTAAAATAAGCTTAATTTTTAAAGAAAATAATCAAAAAGAAGCTAATATTTACAAAATACGCTAAAATACGCAAATATCAAAAAATAAGCTAAAAAAAAGATCTAACAAATATATGTAGCTTAAACCTTTCATAACTTCATGATGACAACTTGTAATTAATCTAAATAATTCCATTCTTTGAAATAAAAGGCAAGCTCTAAATTATTTTTGGTTTCGCTACTTATGAGTAAAATATAAAATACAAATTTACGCAATCTAGTGAAGTTTAGTCGGGAAATTAAGCATGCGTTGGTCTTAATTTCAATAGAAATATTTTATTTTGGGTCAAAATAACTTTTATCGATATTAATTGCAAAATAATAATTATTTTCAAGAAATATTTTTTTACGTTGCTTATTAATACATACACGGCATGACATAGAGAAAATTAATAAAGATCTGACCATTAATTATATATATATATCGGACATGCTGAATACAATGGTGTACTTAATTTTTTGATCAGTGGTACAGATTTCGAGAAAAATGTCTTTAAAGTTTGGCGGTTTTGCATTTAGTTTTTGCATTTAAAACTTTTGAAAGCAATCAATCTGCTTTTGTTTTAATGTAATTAAATAACGAGACCTGTGTTCATATTTATGTCTCATATTTAATGCACAAAACTTTAGTATAATCTGTGGGCACATCTAAAATCTGTTCTTCCAAAAATTGAAGCAACAAAGTTTCCATTTGCAAAAGTTTTCATAAAATAATCATTCTTTGTACTGGCAAAGTAACTAGACAAAACTACTTTTTGTTTGAACATAATTATGTCAGCATTGATTGAAAGATAACTTGTAAATTTAAATACAAATATCTCGAAAAAGCGGAAAATTTCCATAAGGAGTGAGATCGTAAAATTTCCCACACACATTATCACTTATAACTTTTTTATGTTTAAAAGTGAACTTTTTTGATAAAGTTATCTTTTAAAAAATAGTCAGATTATGTGTACAAAATATTAACGTAATCGGATTATTAGTTTGCTTACAAATGGACTTTGAAGAAAAAGTGAGGCCAAAAAAAATTAAATTTTTACAAAAAAATTCCTTAATTTTTACAAAAAAAAAATTTGCTTAATTGTTCAATCTCAGATGATATTAACATTCTTTTTAAATTTCTTTAAAAAGCTACAAAACAAGTTCCCAATACTGACACATTTTTTAGAAATTGTCCGCTTCTAGCAATTAGGATACTAAATATGCCCAAAAAAACTCAAATACTCACATTTTATTCAGATTACATTTGTAAATGAATTAATGAGCCGATCGGTTAAATATTTTCCACTCATTATCTAATAATATAATTAAATGTAATTTAAAAAAGAAAAGTTCAGTGTTGTATACAAAAGAAGTTGTTGGTGAAAATTTGTGTGGGGTTTTTTTTTTTTTTAAATAGAAAAAATTCTAATATAATTTTTAAAAAATTTCTAGAATGATGGAAAAAGACGGCATTTTTAGTGGAAATCAGATCGCAATATTTCGAAAACCGTTAGTCCGATTACAAAAATTTCAAAATATTCGTCATATATTTATTATTTGTAAAGCAGTTTAAGAAAAATTTTCAAAAATAGAAAACTTTGGTATCGGGGCGCACTAAATAACTTTTAGACCTAGTGATAGAATAATCTGAACAAAAAGTTGAAATTTTATAAAAAAAAAGTTTTTCTTTGTACAAAAAAATGCCGCTCTAGTGTACATATCTAAGAATATAAATGGCAGCCTAATCTTTTTTATCTAGTAAGTTTTTGTTATTGGAAATATTTTTTAATATCATTTGTTTTCTATTATTATTTTTTTTATAACAAATTGTTCCCTTTTTTGTTTTCAGTATAAACTCTAATTTAAAAATTGTTATTACTGAAACTTAATTAGATCGCATCATTATTTTTTAATGGATTTTTATTTATTTCTTCGAAAAATTTAAAATTTAATGAACTTTCATACGAACTCATTTGCAAGATATTAGTATATTATTTGATTTATAGTTAATCAAAATTTGTAATTTATTTAAAGCAATTTATGGAGTAGTACTACATACATATGGGGCTTTCTACGCCAACTGTACAATTTCATAATGTCAAACTTACAGCATACGAATAAGAAATTTTACAACTTTTTAAGTTTTTTCAAATAGTGGGTAAAGTAGGCGTGGTTAAATATTGCCCAATTTATACTTTTTTTTATTCAATATTACACTCACAATATTTTTTCCGTAAAGACTACTGAATATACACATTAAATTAACTGAAAATCAGTTAAAAACAGGACTACTTACTTTTCGTTTAAAATAATTGTAATTTTTAGTTTATTTTCAACTGTTGAATATTAATTGACAAAATCTATAAAAACAATAGATTGTTTTCGTTTATTTCAATACTCAATATAATATAACAACTTTTTGTTTTGAATAGAAAATTTTAACTGAATATTTTAACTATTACGGAAAGTCCGTTTTTTTGTTTATTTTTTTTTTTTTTGAATAACAGACAGAACGTTAAAAAATATATTTCTTTGGTAATTTAACTGTATATTCCATTGAAATAACTTTACCGACTAAACTTTTAAACAACTGTTGATTTTTTATGGAAAAGTTCTTGTGAGTGTATTTATTATAGAAGTTCAAAAATACTGGAAATTTAACTGTGGCAATATATTTTTAAAAATAATACAAAATTTTTAAGAAATTCAGAACTAGTTCAGAACATTTTGAAAAATTTAGATGTATGTATTTAAAAATGTTTATTAAAATTTAAACTTTTGTTCTTGTGCCACTGTACGTATACGTACTAATAGCCGGATTGATGCAATTTCCAGACATGGGCGTTAATCATTACATTTTGTAATTAATTCCGCATTCAATTTTAAATTACATGTAATTGTAATTAAGCTGAAACAAAATTTCAATTACAAAAAATTTTATTGTAATTGAGAAAATATCAATTACAAATTACATGTAATTGTAACTGTAATTAAAATAATATCAATTTCTAATTATATGTACTTGTAATTGAAAAATGTGAATTACAATTACATGTAATATAAAAAAAGGAATTGATTTTAAAAAGTAATAATAATAAAAATGTAACCATTACATTACAAATATATTAATTTCAAAAATGTAATTTACCCTAAAATCGAAAACAATGATACCGACCATTGATCCTAAATATTTCGGCTACACTGATTTTAATAGAGTAGTTTTTTCACTTATGGACCAGATTTTCACAATTTTGCATTAAAGTTTTGAATGTTTAGATATCTTACAATATATTTTACCATACGTAATTAGACGGGCAATATATAATTGGATTGGCAGAATTAAAGTAATATATGATAGTAATCAAAATAATGTATTGCCCCATGTAAGAAAATATACATCTTTTAACCCATTTTACACTTCCATTTCTTTAGAGCAACACCTACTTTTAAGGTCCGATAATTTTGGATCGGAGGGAGTTATAACTAATAACGCAGTAAAAAGCATGTGAAAATTGGAGGTCTTTACTAAACAATAATTTATAAAAAATCTTTGAAACTATTGTTCCAGGCATTTGTTTGACATTTTTCATAGCACTTTGTTGAAAAATTATTAATTTATAGAAGAAGGTTTAGTTAAGGACATATGGCAAATTTGTTATAACGAGAAAAATTTGTTGTACAATATGTACTTTATATGTAAAATAAAAATAAAATAAAATATTGGATCAAAAAATTGCGATATTGTATAAACTTTAATATTTCGAAAATTACTTAATTTTCTTTTTTAATTAAAAAATTATCTGTATTCTTTCAATAGACACAACAATTTTAAAAACTGATTACCCAGTCTTGCCATATTACAATTTTGAAAAATTATCTAAAAACATCAATACCCAGGAAAACTTGCTATTACCATAGAATGGGAAATGGAAGAAGAAAACAAGAATCAGAAGTACTTATAGTTGAGGCCAAGAACACCTGATTTTAACATGGGGGTGTCATAGGAGGCAAGGCCTTGCCTTGTGCTTACATATAGGGACAAAAATAAGACGTTACAAAATATGTAGTGAAATCACCAGTTACACATAAGTACTTATTTCATTTCTTATTTGTAGCATCAAAAGTAATGCTTAAAGCCATTATATGACGTATTACTTGTAAGGATGTTAATAAGTTGTTATTTATAGGTGCAATAATAAGTACGTATTAACATGTACATAAATAAGAAGGTATTAATAGGCAATAAAATAACTAGTTATTAATAAGGACAATTATAACTAGTTATTAATAGCTTTTGTTTTGTGAGAGTCGTTTATGTATAACTATATATTTGTTTGCTTAAATAAATTGCATTTAAATTATTAATTATGATATATTATGAATCTTTATAAATATACCTTACAAAAAAGTAGTTACTTATTACCTTACAAGTACCTTATTTCTTTGGCCCTTCCTAATAAGCCGGTATATAACACAATATTAGTAAGACATAATTGTTTAGCTTCCAAAATAAGTAGTGATGTATGTTCATATCAGTAAGGTATTATTTCAGACCTTCAAAATAACAACAAATGTAATGGATAGTCATTACTACGAAAGGTCTGAAATAAGTGATAATAAGTAACTTATTATTTTTGCTATTCCAAATAAGCATATATTTAACACAATATTAGTAAGGCGTTGTTTTTTATCTTACAAATAAGCAGTTACATATATTCATATTAGTAAGGTATTATTTCGGACCTTGAAAATAACAAAAACTGGAATGGATAGTCATTACTTTGGAAGGTCTGAAATAAGTCCTACCCATTACCAAAGTTTTGCTGGGTATTTTTAAAAAATTCTCAAAACTCCGATAGATCAAATTGTGTATTACGGTTTGATAAATATTTGCTTTAACATCAAATAAAAATTATAATTTAAAAAAAATCTTAACCCATTAAGCATATACAAAAAGTCAAAGTTTGAATTTAAATTGCTAATACCACTGATAGAGAGCGTAATAAGAGTATGAAAACTTCAGAAAAATCTTATTGAGATACCATAACATCTTTCTACCAAATTTCGTCAAAAAAAAATTCACTAGGGTTCGATGAGTAGTATAAAATGGGTTAAGTTGTGAAAAAGTTTCGTTTATGATTTGAAATCCTTAACATTTTACTCAAAATTTTAATATCAACTCGAAAATTTTCTTTGAAAATATCTAAGATGAACATCACAATTTAATATATCAAACTACAAAAATTTGAGTTTGACATAAAAATGTTTGATTGTTAAATTTAAATTGGGCTCTGAATATTCGGACCATAATATCTAGCCGCATGTATTCAATTTAACAAATTTATTTTCTCTGGATTATATCAAATTATAGCAAACTCAATGTAATATTGATCAATCTATATACAATACGATCCACTATTTTTTGGATCAAATTTGATTTCAATTATATATAAAGATATATCGAATTTGATGCATTTCTTTGTTGCATCATATAAATTTTTTTTTTATCGGGCTTACATACCTGCAAGTGAGCTGTATGATTGTCCGGATCAGATTTAATAGTAGTGTCGAAGACAGTAGTTGCTATTAAGTTGATAGTGCGACTATCACAGCGATAATGTTTCGGCGGATTAACATTTTTAAGCAAATTGTCAAAATTGAAAAATTCTATATTTTCATATTTATTTTCATTATTTTCCGTATAAGTATATTTCGTTTTTTTTATCGATCTCTAACTGGAAGAGGTAACTCTTCTCTAAACACACACACACAGAAATAAAGTGCCAACCGAATTGGAAGGTGTATTTTAATGGTAACAACTTATAACTTCAGTTAGTACAACGATACACTCACAAGAACTTTTCCATAAAAAATCAACAGTTATTTAAAAATTTTATCGGTAAAGTTGTTTCAATAGAATATACAGTTAAATTACCAAAGAAATATATTTTTTAACTTTCTGTCTGTTATTCAATAAACAAAATAAACAAAATAACGGACTTTCGGTAATAGTTAAAATAAAATAAATTTTCTATTTAAAACAAAATATTGCTTTATTGTATTGAGTATTGAAATAAACGAAAACAATCTACTGTTGTTATGGATTTTGTCAATTAATTTTTCAACAGTTGAAAATAAACTAAAAAATACAATTGTTTTAAACGAAAAGTAAGTGGTCCTGTTTTTAGTCAGTAGTCTTTATGGAAAAAATATTGTGAGTGTATTTACATTAGATTTCTGAATATTTTTGGTGTTGCAACTAAAATTCAGTTGAATGAACCGAACTTTGTTGTGAAAACTAATGTTGAGTTGTACCAACCGACTGAAATTCGTAATAACCGAATTTGAGTCGTAGTAACCGAATATCAGTTGGCAAATAGCTAAAGTTTTCTCTGTGTGCATCGGTAGTTTTATTTAACTTAATGGTTTAGAAATTTAATTAATTACATATTTGTTCAATTATTTTACTTCAATTACAATTCAGAATTTTCAATTACAATTACATGTAATTAGTAATTAGTAATTGCATTTTTTCCAATTACAATTACATGTAATTGAAATTAAGTCTGAGAACAGGGTAAACAAAATATCTTTGCGAATCAAAGAATGTGCGAGTGAAAAATTGCATTTGTTTATTGTGCATAATTTTGCATATTTTGCTACAAATGCATATTTTGCTTTAAATGTATATTTTTATCGCATATTTTTGTATATTTTGCTTTAAATGCATATTTTTATTGTATTTTCCTCAGTTTCTTATAACAACTCACTTTCAAGTCACTCCAAGCTGCTGAAGCTAGGCGTCCTCTTAAAATTTTTATGCAAACTGGGATTAAGAGAAACCGTTTTTAGTCGTATTTTTTCAATATAAACAAATAAAGTTGTTTGTTAAATATGAAAACCATATGCGGAGAATATATTAAAATTGCTTAAAAACATGAAAAATAATTAATTTAACGTGCCTTTCTTTTAACTTTTTTTTTGTCAGTTTTCTTCGGAACTCTCACGCACCAATCGCAACCGTCGACTTTAAGCGGTCATTTTCTATGTTCAAAATCTTTTTGAGAATAAATAGATTGAATTTTATACTCAGGGAACTTCTGCTGTATATATTTGTAGTTGTTTAGTTTGTAATACAGTATCTTTATTTTGAAGTGAACATTCTCTCACTGTTATTGTAATTGAAAGAAAATATATTTTTTTATTGTTAAAAAATATTTTTAAAATACCGAAAAAATAACTGTTAGTAAACAGTAGTTTTTAACCATTTTTACAGTTGCTTCAAAATTGTCAGTTATTTTAACGACATTGTTAATTATTTTTACTGCATTTGTTGGTTGTTTTTCAACAGTTAAAATAAAACTAAATTTTTAGCTATTTTAACGGTAATTACCTTTTAACTGAATTTAAAGTTGTTTTAACTGTAATGTTCAGTAGATTCTATTGTCAAACTTTTTTGAGTGTAGCTAGTAGTAAATTTTTATTATAATCGAAAACAAAAATATTTTTTATAAAAATATATTTCTAAAATACTTAAAAAAAATAACTGCTAAAACCAATAGCTTTTACAAATTTGTTCAGTTGTTTCAAAATTTTGGTAATCAAAGCTGTCAGTTATTTTCACGACATTGTTAGTTATTTTTACTGCATTTGTTAGTTGTTTTTGAACAGTTAAAAATTACTAAATGTTTAATAATTTTAACGGTACATACCTTGTTTTCATATGAATTTACCTTTGTTTTAACTGTATTTATCTAAATCCCAATATTCCTTTACTTTAGCTCACCTTAACAGCAAAGACTGTTTTGTTTTAATTTTTCTCAAATTCCCATAAATTCAAAATTTATAAGCATAAAAACCTCATAAAATTGTGGTGGCACATGTACAAATACCAACGATAAATAAATTTTAAATTAAACATTAAATATGAATGGCGCTACCAAAATTATTTTATGTTATGGATGTACTAAATGACCGACCACTGGTCAACATCATCAATGACAAACAACTACATGAATGTGAAAAATGCACAAAAACCAATATCAAAAGTACACCAAAAGCAACACCAACAAAAAGAGGAGCACTTAAAACCACCTTCACCATATTCACTGAAAAACAAAATCCCCAAAAGAGAAGTAAATTCATTGGCAACAACTGACTAAAAAATAAAAAAAAGGCAAAAAACCAACAAACATATACGAACGATATATGATGACATATCGCATCATAGTTCAACCGGCAGGGAATACTTCGATCAATTTTCTACACAGCAGGCGCCATCTTTGTATAATGCTCCACACAATACAGTTTGCCAAGCAAATAAATAGAAATAAACGCATGAGAGTTTTAACTCGTAAGCAAAGTATGAAGGAAGGAAGAAAGGATAGATGGAAGCAGATGAATGTTTGAGGTTTTCAATAAGTGTGCAAAGTGTGTTCCTTCATTTACTTATTGTAAATGTAATAAAAAAAAAAACCTTAAGTACAATCCTTTGATTTGTTTAAATGTTACACCGGGAACACGAAGTGTGGGAGGGAGGTATAGGTTGAATGGAGCTAAGGCAAACATAAATAACTAAGACGAGTGATAAAGCACTTACAGTTAAAGAAATATGAACATTTTCTTAAAACATTTTCAATTCAGTAGACAATGTTTTGCAAAATAAAGGTAATTTTTCTTTTAAATTTATCTACAAAATTCTCAAAAACTATTCAACAAATTAATATCTTTCTCAGAGAAGAATTAATGGCACTTTATAAGAGTTCGGCTGATTTGGACTGGGTATCAAATGAAATAATGCTTGATGAGTCTAAGTTGATAACACACTGTTACAAAAAAACACTTTTTGTCAGAACTTGAAAACCGATCTAGTGGGGGTTGTAGACCTAGGTTAGGACATACAAAAACCGTTTTCAAAAATTTTGAAACACCCTCAAAATTTTGAGTTATTTTCAAAAAAACTGTTTTAGGGTAGGTCGTAGCACTTTAGTACCTCTAACTCACACATTTCTTGACCGATTTTGAAATTTTAAACAGATTTGGAAAGGCAAAGAATTAAGCTTTCATAAAATGTATTTATTAAATATATATTCCAAGAAATTAGGTTAGTGTTTTTCAAAAGTTTCTAATTTTTTTTATTTTTTTTCCCTAATTTTTTAAATTCAACAAGAGTTATTTTAATTTTTTTCTATGAAAACCTATCTTTTTTGCACTGTATTTTAAAGCCAATTTTATATAGAAAAAAACGAGATATTATTTGTTAAAATCGGTTTATATTTGCAAAAGTTACTAAACTTTTTCTAAAGTAAAAATTTTGGGATTGCAGACTTTTCTTTTGGTAAACCACTTGACTTACAAACGTAAATTAAAAACTGTACAAATAGCTTTACCTAAGTTAACATGTATAGTTAAAAACAGGTGTCCGATTTAAAAAATGAAAACCATGTTTTGCTAAGAACTAAATTTTCTTTATACGTTGGTATACATTTTTATAAGCTTTCATATTTTTTTTTTTTTTATTTTTTTTTTTTTTAAGAGAAGCAACACTTAGGAAATTCTTCCTATTAATTAATGTGTTGCTTTCTTTGGAAAGGGGATAGTGGAGAGATGAAAGGTGGTGAAAGATAAATTGCTTCAAACATTTCAACACTGTAATTGAGCGAGTAGATAAGTCTTAGAACAGTTGATGCTCGCCACCTGATGTAGAGTTGGCGAATTTATTAAAGCTTTTTGTTTCATAGCCCTGATTCATTATTTTACTTCGGTGGGGTTAAGTGCTATGGAAACACCGAAGGTGGGCGCAGTGATACATATAAGTGATAGAAAACTCATACATATTATTTTTCTAAATTGATGTTGTCGTCACCGGGAATCGAACCCGGGACCATCTGTGTAACAGTCCAACTCGCTTACCATTACACCACAACGTCCTCAAAAAAAAATTAAATCGGACAAAACTGACTGAGTTCCAGGTCGATAAGTTGACAAACATCACTGAAAACGGTTTTTTTAGAATAACTTCTGAATTTGAGGGTGTTTCTGAAATTTTTTGACACAATTTGTAATGTACTCAACAAGACCTATAACCCACGCTAGGTCGTTTTCCAACTTTTTTTCACTGTAGCACCGTGTAATTTATTGTTTTTTTTTCTAAGTAAACAATAACTGAAAAATATTAGAAGAGGCAGCCGCCAATGTCCCACGTGGGTAATACAGAATAATCAAGTTTCCGGTGTGATACCTTAGAAAGGGTTGAAAATAGGCGACTACATAAGGGGCAGAACGAAACCAGTCAAATGAAGAGACTAATCCTACTGATATCCATATCGAAAAGGTCCATCAAGTCATTCATTCTCAAAAAGTAATGACGTTTTATTTTAAAAAAATGTGTGTCTTTAAAATTGTTGATTTCTAGAAATTTTAATTTTCAACTTAAATACTTTTAAACATAAAATTATATCAAATCAGATCAGATCTATTTATATCCAATTAGATATAATTTAATGTCCCGATAATTATATATAATTTTATATAATAAGATACTTGTAGATGATCCATTTTTCGGATAAATTTCTTTGCGTTTGTATATGTGAACTTACCAAATGAGATATTAGACTCCATATTCAATTTTTTACCCGGGTATGAACATATCAATAATAACAAATATAAAATAAACGAGAATTTGTAAAAACTCGACATAATCTTCTATTTTTGATTTAAATTTGTGTCGATTTAACATTTTTTATAGTGCAATAATATAAACACAATATTTTATTTAAAACAATCGTATTATTTGTTATTTTAACTACATATATGTAGCAGATTTCATTTACAACATCTTTAATTGTTTTTACAATTTTGCTATTATTGGCCGTTCTTACCGGTTGTTTTTATTACATTAGTAGTTGTTTTTTTTTTTTCGAAGTTAAAAATTGCTACATTTTTAGTTATTCATATGACAAATACAGTCATTGCCTTTTTAATTACATTTGTAGTTATTTTAAATGTAATTTTTAGTAATTTTTACCTACATAACGCATTGAGTGTAACAAAAGAACAACATTTCACTAGTACACTCAAAAAAGTTTTACAGTTACTACATGACAGTTGTTAGTGTAGTAATCAGTAGTAGTTGTTTTTACCTGCATTTATGGCTGTTTTTCTATAAAATAATACAAAACAACTTATTCGGGTTTTTAAAAATTCTCGTTTAGTTTATATTAGTTGAGGAGCATCTTTTCAAAACACTTTTTGTGTTTTCGCACAAATTGAGAAAATAGTTTTTTAGGTATGCCCCTATGCATTTAAACCGAAATTTTCTTGCATTATTATAGACTAAAGGGTCCGCCATCTAACGTTTTTTTTTCAACCAGTGCTTATTTCGTGAATGGTAATACTTAGCTCATGTCTGATTTGACAGATAATTAGTTTTATCGTTCCGCTGAACGAATATGGTTGTGTATACGCTTGAACAACGCTGGGAAATATTGCGACATTACTTTGAAAATCATGGTAATGTTGCAGAATGTGTGCGAAAATTGCGTACGGATTTTGGAAGAAGAGAAGCACCGTCAGCTGCGTATGTTCGTTATCTTGTGAAAAAAGTGAAAGAAACTGGCATCCTCATCGATAAACCAAAGCGTGAAAAGCCAAAAACAGTGCGTACATCCGAGAATATTGCTGCTGTTGCAGAAAGTGTGCGTGAAGCGCCATCAACATCAATTCACCGTCGTTCTCAACAATTGAACATGTCGGAGACATCATTGAGACGAATTTTGCATAAAGACCTTGGTATGACGCCATACAAAGTCCAATTGGTTCAGGAGTCAAAGATAAGTGTTACGCTAACAAGCCAGAGACAATTGACGCTTTAAAGGACAATATTCGTGAAGCCATTGGTGAAATACAGCTGCACACAATCGATAATGTGCTTAAAAATTGGACCGATCGTGCATGGCCAGCCGAGGCAGCCATTTGAATGAAATTATTTTCCATTATTAACCGGAAGGATTGTACTTTCAAATAAAAAAAAATGAGAAAATATTCAGTAGTTTTTTTTATAGCATTTTCAAAAAAGAAAACAGTTATTTGGCGGACTTTTTACAAGATTAGTCATTGCTTTGTGCAGAATTCAAAAATTTAGCAGTAATATGTTTGGAATGAATGCAAGATTTGAAATGGAATAATCTTGTTTTGACGCGGCTGATTGGAATAATCATGTTTTGATTCAAACCACTGCGGATTAATCTTGTTTTTGCTGAAACTAATTAGGTATCAGATATCTTATGTTGAATTAAAATAACCTTAGGTTCATCTTTAAATAAATAAAACTAAAATAAATTACACAGTATTTTCTTTTTATTTTTAATAAACTTCTGGATTAATCATCTTTTGTTCCAAAAATGTATATTTGAAATGGGTACCCAGCAAAACTTTGGTAATGGGTGCGATAAAGTAATGCATTACCTTGTAATGTGTACTCCTTACCTGTATCATTATTTTCCAACAAGAAGTAATGAGTTACCGATAATTGAACACTCATGGATTAACTTGTAATGAGACCTCATTACATTTTACATTACTTCAAAACATAAAATAATGACTTACCGATCATCATTTACATAATGCATGAATTATAAACGTAAAGTAATTATTAATATATATTTTTGAAAATCTATTTATAGACACATTACTTTGTGATTTTTTGTAAGCATAATGGTAAGGTGCATATTTTTGATATCACGAACGAAAACACAGAGCACAACAACTCATCTACATTTTAAGCAATAAAATATTGTATGTATCGAAAGCTCAGTTGGTAGAGTTCTCGGCTAACTAATTGTTAAATACCAGAGACCCCAGGTTCGAATCCCAGCACGACCAAGTTATTTATTTAATAAAAAAAAAAGTTATTTTAGAAAGTGTTTTGCAACCGTCAGATAATGACAATCGTAATTAATTTTTATATTAATTACTGTAGAATATTACTTTAGTTAGACTCTTTGCAGAAAGAAGAAGAAAACATTTTTATTGAAAAATTTTACGGACACAAGGGCTACACCAGACTGCCGCAGTTTCGTCCCCCTCCTGGGACTCGTCAGTGGTTAATTTATGTGTCAATTGAACAAAGTATTTTATATTGTTAATTTGCTCTATATGAAAAACTTTTTATTTTTTTTTTTGGTGTCGTACTGGTATTTGAACTCAGTGCCTTAGCATCAAGCTATGCATCGTAATCTCACCTCTTAACGAGTTGAACCACGGTCGACACAGCGATGACTGTGGCTAAAGTGGAGTTTGGTCACACTACGTACACACAAGTATTGTTTCGATCAGAAGAGACAGAATTAACTAATACCAATGCACAATTCATTTCTCAACTAGGCAGTGAGTTCAAATACCAGTACAACACCAAAAAATAAAAATTTTTATTAATTTTTTTTTTATGAAAATCTATTTATAGACACGTTACTTTTTCCCACCATGTAACCATATAAGTAACCAGTTACTTTACCCCCATACAAGGTAATGAGTTACTTTGAGGCTCATCGCCTGTAAAATTCATCAGTGAAGTAACGTGTAAAGTAATGCATGAAGCCCTATGGCGATACATTACTTTATTCATGATTTGGTAATGTGTGGTTTTGCTGGGTAATGTCATTTTGAAGTGGAATAATCTACTTTTGATGAAATCATGCATTTAAATTTTTTTTTCCTGGTGTAATTATAGAGATTTCGCAAAATTTTATTTTCGCTGAGTTTTCAATTCAATGCTACCAAACAAAAAAAAAAAACACTTTTGTCAAAAGTGGAATAATCATGTTTTGAAAAGATGCTCCTCAGTTTTTATTGTGATATACTCAGAGTTTGCAAATAATAATAAGAAAATTTTGGTTGTATCTCCAATGCATAAAAACGGTATAACTGGAGTACCGTTTAGAGTTTTGACTTTATATTTTAAGTATGATGTAGGAAATACAAATTTTTATTTTAATTAAATGAGAAAGGTTTTTTTTTATAAAAAAATATTTTTAAAATGCCGAAAAAATAACTATTAACAGTAATTTTTACCACTTTTTACAGTTGTTTCAAAATTTGTGTACTAAAAAGTTGTCAGTTGTTTTAAAGATATTGTTTGTTGTTTTTACTACATTTTTTAGTTAAAAACAACCACATTTGCAGATATTTGAACGGTAATTATCTTTGTCGTCTTTTTAACTGAAATTAGATTTGTTTTAACTGCCACTATCAGTAGATTCTACTGTAAACCTTTTTTGAGTGTACATAATTCCCTGAATGAACTGTTTCCCAACAAAATAAGAGCTGAGGAAGAAGTAGTAAAAACACAACATCTACTGAGTCGGATATGGTGCAAATTTAGGTGAATCATTAATGATTTTAACATTGTCGTGTCATTGGGCGGATGGAGTGAATATATAACTTCTATAATAGCATTTTAAACAGTGCATGGATGCTATTTTTCAATAGTTCATGGAAGGTCTTTTTCAAATATATATTAACATTTTTATTTAATAAAAATGTGCAGCATACTTTAGGGATGTTTCTTTAAATATTAAAAAAAAAAATCTTTTGGTGCCAGCGAATATTGAACACACGAATATGAGTTACAATCTGCTGTATTAAAGCAGACCGCGCTACCATTTGCACCAAACTTACTTATGCAATACAACAAACTTAAAACGAACTTAAGTGGAAAATATTGATATATTTTTATGAAAACAAGAAAAATATGCTACACAAATATATAATAAAAAAGATAAAATAATGATTTTTAAAACATTTTTATTATGTGATTTCATATCACTGAGATATAAATTATTTTTAAAATATTTTTAAGTTTTGATGAGGTTAAAAAAAATAGGAAAAGAAAAAATAGGTAGGGAAAAGTGACCTGCAATTAAACGAGTGTGCCTTGGAACTTAAGATCTTTTAATGTTCCCGTATTTTTTTCTAAAGATTTGGAGAAAGAGGTCGGTAAAAACTCTATAGGTAAATTAGAGTGATATATTTAAATTAAGTAAAAGTTATTAATTAATTAATTTACTAATTAATTATTATTATTTAATAAACTAGCTTTCAAAATTTGGCTTCGATATTTTTCGGTTTTGCTAATTTTTTGCGATCCGAAACAATAGAATTAAAAACTCAAATAGATTTTTGAAGCCAAAATCAAAATTTTGTACCTAGTTTTTTTGAATATTGCACACGTTTCAAGGCACACCTAAAAGGTATATCTTGAAACAAATATGAAAAATTCGATAAACTCATTTTTAGCAGTGAAATACATCTTTGCACTTTCTTATCAACATAACAATAAAAAATATAAAACCTTAAGTTTTTTTTTCTATATATTTTTAAATAAGTTTTACAAAAAAATTCCATCGCAAAGACAAAAAATAGATTTTTATCAAATAATTATTTGTCTACTCTGGATAACAATTTTTTAAAAAAAATTTCTTTATGATTAAAATCAAGATGTTAATTATTTGGTCGTTTTTAAATTACTTAATTCTCTTAAAATACTCAGAAAAACTAAATTAAATAAAAAATACTAAACAAATTGATTAGAATTAAAAAAAAAATAAAAAAAAAAATTATCTCCCCGGCCCGGAATCGATCTCGCAACCTTCTGATTGCAAATCCAACCACTTACCACCTCAACCTCCATATAAAAAAAAGAATATGTGAACTTATGAAAAAGTACTTCTTAGGATGTTATTAATTTAGATACCAATTAATTTATATGGTGATGCAAATGCTGTTTAAAATAACTTTAATTTAACATTTTTCGCCGTGGTTAACAATTACGTCTATTAAAGTGAAAAATGTGCGTATGCTAATGCTTTGGAAGTCAAGTTAAAGAGGTTCTTAAAGCACTACTTCCACTTTATTTTGCTGGGTTACTATTAATGTTGACCATCTCATAACTATAACGGTAACCATATTAGGGAGTGTTGATAAAATTTTAATTTTTTTACATACCCCTGAATATCAAACCAAGAACATATCATATAAAAAATTTAAAAAAAAAACAATATTTAAATAGAAATTCAAACGAGAACAAACAAAACGAACCGCAAAAAATAAATTATTTTAGTAACAATGATTCTAATCATGGCAAATTACAAAAATATCGCAAGTATTCGACAAATTGATTTTATTTAAAATAAAGAAATTTTGGTTTGTATTGTGTTTTTTGATATTTTTGGGGTTAAGTTTATGTTTACATTTTATTCAAAGAAGAGAATGTGCTTTCTTAAGAGTCTACCTTTAAATGATTTTGCCATGATGTTGACTACTTGTTACAGCGAAAAAAATCTCTTTCTGATTTAACCACAAACAAATCGATATTTGTGGTTTTCTTTATGCTACTGAGTTTCTTTTTCCACATTCAAAATCTATTATAGTTTGTTTGTGTTTAATTAATCCTTGCACATAATTACAAATGTTACCAATAATAGTTACGTTCCCGTTCATTTTATTATAAAAAAAAATATACACAAAAAAAATTATTGTAAAAAAGTTTCAATTAAACTCTTATTTTTAATTAAATATTTGTTAAATGTTTAATTAAAAATTAATTTGCTGCACACAAAAATTCCAGGTTTTTCAACTCATAACTACAACAAATTTTTCAAAAATTAAAAAAATTACCAACATATAAAAAAATTACCGAAATTAAAAAGATGACAAAATTTAAAATTGTTTACGAGATAAAGACGGTTTAAATTGCATTTAGTTGATTTTTAAAATTTAAGATATTTTTTTTAAATTTTGTTGATTTTTTCAAATTTTGGCGATTTTTTCTAAAATTAACATGGATGGATGGTAAAGGTAAAGCTATTTTCT
Source organism: Delia radicum (assembly GCA_021234595.1). Taxonomy (NCBI): domain Eukaryota; kingdom Metazoa; phylum Arthropoda; class Insecta; order Diptera; family Anthomyiidae; genus Delia; species Delia radicum. The sequence continues at coordinate 38,836,409 of CM037851.1, forward strand.
TTTATTTTTGTAAGGTTATTTTAGGGGTAACGATGTATAAGTTATTTCGGTAACGGTTGTTTAGCGTTAACGATATTTTACTTATTGCGGTATCGGTATTTTAGCGGTAACGGTATTTTAGTTATTTCGGTAACGTTATTTTAAGGATAACGAGTTTTCAGTTTTTTTTTTTTTTAATTCAACCAATACTCAGGGGATGCCCCCTACTCATGCAGTGCATTGTATTGATCAGGAAAATAAGGTATGGGAAGGAGGAAAGAGAGAGTAGTATTTGGGGATATTTGATTTAAATTTTTCTAAATTGTAAGTAACAGGGAAGACTTCTGCGGGAAGTTTGTTCCACATACGAATCGTTTGACTAAAAAGGAAATTTTTTGTGCGCCCCGGTAGGCTAGTTGGTAGCGTGCTGGCTTATCAGTGCGGGGGTCGTGGGTTCGATTACCACCAGATGCACTGGTCTGTTTTCGCTACAACGCGCCGAAGGCCATAGTAGCTAGTGCTCGGTTAGGGTTATAGTATATAATTTGTAATTATATGATTATTTATTAATAAAAAAGAAAAAAAAAACAAATTTTCTTTGTAATGCGTTGTACTAGATAAGCGAGTATTACGAATAAAAAATCGGGCTCTTGGAATAAGTTCACTTATCGCAGATGAGCACAGCCCATGGTAATATCGATAGAAAAGTGACACACAACCCACATTCCGACGATGCTCCAATAAATCAATAGAGTTGGATACACTACTGCCATTGATAAGTTTCACCGCCCTCCCCTGAACACGGTCCAGAAGCTTCAGAATAGACACTGAAGCCCCTGCATATATATGAGAGTTGTATTCCATTTTCGGCCGGATATAGCTGGTATAAATAGTATGGAGATCGGATGGAGTGAAGTAAGTCTTGCACCGTTTCAGAAAACCAAGACACTTGAATGCCTCTTTCGACACTTGAAATATGTGCTTATTCCAACGGACATCACACTGTATTCTCATGCCCAGAACATCAAGAGTATCCGATTCCTTTAGAATAGACATATATGAGAGTTGTATTCATTTTCGGCCGGATAAAGCTGGTATAAATAGTAAGGAGATCGGATGGAGTGAAGTAAGTCTTGCACCGTTTCAGAAAACCAAGACACTTGAATGCCTCTTTCGACACTTGAAATGCGTGCTTATTCCAACGGACATCACACTGTATTCTCATGCCCAGAACATCAAGAGTATCCGATTCCTCAATACCTATACCATCCATAGTTACAGATGACAATGTGTATTCCACAGCCCGTCTGTAGGTTAACATACAACATTATGTCTTGCGTGCATTAAAATCGACCTTATTCTTGCGACCCCACTCGGAGATTGTAGGAAGGTCTTGCTTGAGTGTGTCATTCATGTTCTGCCGCATGCCCTCTATCTCCAAAGAGCTTGGCCTGTGATCGAATGAAAATGAATGACAAATATTGCTGTCATCTGCAAAAGAGTAGATAGGATTGAAGGTCTGACCAAGAAGGTCAATAATAAAAATAAGAAAAAGGGTAGGAGAAAGAACAGAACCTTGCGGTACCCCTGAATTTAGCTGAAACGGTATTTTAAGGGTAAGGTTATTTTTAGGGCCATTATGACCAAACTCCAGACTGGCTATATTATGATAAAAATTTGGGAAAATATATCTGTTTACAGCGATTACTTTTGTCTGATCTTGTCAGATTATTTCGGTAACGGTATTTTAAGGATAACGCTATTTTAATTATTTCGGTAACGGTATTAAAGCGATAACGGTATTTTAGTTATTTCGGTAACGGTTAAGGGTATTGATATTTAAATTTTATCGGTTACGGTAGTTTACGGATAGCGGTATTTCAATTATTTCGGTAACGGTGTTTTAGTTATAACGGTAGTCAGTTGAAAGGGTTTTGAATCGATAACGGTATTTTAGCGGTGTTGCCTGCCATCCCTGTTTTTATATGATCATATATGGTCATCCATCATCTAGAAAAGTTAACCTACATTTCCATATATGGACAAATATGGTCATATATATTCACATATTATTTCATATGGTTCTTAAAAATATTTTATGTATAAACGTATATCGGTTTATACATAAAATATTTTTAAGAAAACTTTGTATTTAAATAAAATACCGTTAACGCTAAAAATAACTGAAATACCGTTACCCCTAAAATACCCTTACCGAAATAAAAGAAAATAGCGTTACCCTTACCGATACCCGCATTCGAATCGAGTATCATCCATGTATAAAAATGTATGAACAATAAAATTAAAAAATTCTCCAAAATTACCGAAATTGCCAAAATTGGAAATAATTTTCTGTGTGTATTGTCATACGCGAACACAGCTAATATTGTTATCTATTGTGTGTGGTTTTTATATTAATTTTGAAATTTCATATTTGGATATTAAATATGCGGTCAATATTTATGATTGTGTTTGTCAGTTTAATTATGTTTAGTATAGCATCATTAAACCAATCCCCTTTATTTTGTGTCAAAAATTTCAATTTTGAAAATGTTCTGCATAGGGCTATAACTTTTAAAGATTTCTGGCAAATATTAAAATGGGAGTATTGTTATTATAAGAAAAATTAGAAAATAGTACAACCGGAAATAAAAAAAAAAAGTAAAAAATTTGTATCCACGGCTGCCAAATAATTGCTTGAAAAATCACCCAGAAAATTCACCCAGAAAAATGACTCGGTCATGGCAATCGTATTTGCAGCCAATCAAAAGGTGCGGTTGTAGTTTCAGAATTGTAGGTTTTTTCAAAATATGACCGATCGAACATAAATAATGACTAGTTTTTATACCATACTTATAAATATTATAAAGTCAATGTTGCCAGATGACAATTTTAAAAAATGGTCAAAACCACGATATTTTCCTAAAAAAAAATTTAAAATCGGTTTAACTAAAAAAATATATTTTTTATATTTTTTAATAAAGATTTGTTCACAGAATTATACAAAACTTCAATTTTTAAAATATCTTTAACCGTTTTTAAATTAACAAATTTTTACCATAAACTTGTTAATTTTAACAAAATTTTTTTTAGGCCGATAATTGAAATCATTTTTGTTAATTTACTGGAGCATAAGTTTGAGTGTAAATAGGAATAATTTAAAATTTTTAGATTTTAACCAGATTCAAATTTTTGCTGATTCTAATTATTGTTGTATAAAAACCAATCTTGTATTCTGACAATGTTTCTATAGAAAAACGTTTTTGAAAGAAAATCGTCTTAAAATTCAGAAATTTAATTAAATTTTTAACCAATTTGTATAACTAAAATCTGAAAACTTAAGAACTTGGATTTTTTTTTTTAAATCAGGGAAATTTGAAATAAGATAAGTGGAACGAAATGGAAAGAGAGAAATTGGAACACAAAACGGACAAAACTTTTGCTCCTCGGGAGTATTAATTAACCCTGATAATACAAATAGGCATGGTCTGGGAAGGATCCCGAGGGATTAATTTTTTATGAAACAACCTCATGGTGTCTCAATTATTTGTTTACCCATATACTTACATGAAATTACAAATTCAAACACTTTGATGATAGAATGGAACATTGGTCCAAATGAAAGGATATGGAATGGAACGAGGAACGTGTGGAATCGGAACACTTAACACATACGCATTGTCGGTATGTGCTGCGAAGACCTTTTATAAAATGACGTTTTTTTAAATGGCCGGTATCTGCGAAATTAAACGAGATAGGGCAAAACAATACACACTACTAATACAAATAGGCTAGGTCCGGAAAAGATCACGAGAATTCCATTTTTTACAAAGCGGCCACAGGGTGATTTATTTTTTTTTTGTTTTTAATATAAATTTAGATACCTGTAATTAGTGTTCCAATTCCACTCGTACCCAATTCCATATCGTTCTTCATGTTTAGTTTTAAAATTCCACTTATTCTCCGTTCCATTAAATTTCGTTCCCAATATGAAGCATACCAACTCCATTCATTGCTTGTTTTATTACATATCTTTTTTATTAAAAAAAAAATCTTTAAGAAAATATGTATTTTTCCTATCCACCTTTGTTTCCAAACCAGGATTTTTTTGTAAATAAATGGTTTTTTAACAATTGTAATTAGTTTTTTTATGCGTTAGTGCTATTTCATTATCATTAATAATGACTTCTCTAACGGAAAATATTTCATTATCATTAAATATGGTATTGATTTTTTTTTATTTTCATTAGTATCAACCATACTTGGGATTTTAGCATTGAGGCATTGTTTTTTTTTCATATCAATGCCAATGCTTTGTCATTAGCATTTATATGGAAAAATTAATGCCTCAATGCTTTTCCCCCATGTATGGTATCAACTAATGGTAATAAAATGTCAATGGTAATGAAAAATTCAGATGTATGAACATGACCAAAAAATCTAGAGCCATTTCACGTAGACTCACTTCCAAACCACTCATTTTGTTTTATATTATCCATTAAGGATACACGCAGAAAAAAACAGGGGAATATTATCGAAGTGCTTAGTAATTATACAACTACATAAGTTGCAAGATAGTTTCACAAATTTCTTGTACTTGAACTTTGTAAAACTAACTTGAAACTTATGTAGTTGTATAATTACTAAGCACTTCGATAATTTTACCCCAGTTTTTTTCTGCGTGTACGGCTGCTAATAAATGAGTAGATTCTACTTTTTCCCGGTACTCAGTTCTCGAGTCCAATAATACCAACACACCGTAGATCCCTGGAAATAACCCACATAATGAATCGCTGACTTGTTAGCCAAAATATAATCAAGCATTCCCGGCAAATCCTTATAACCAATTTCATGAAATGAAAAATTCCAAAAATCGGTAGCTTTTGCATTTAATTCAGTGTGACGACGAGAATATAAGTTACCACGTTGATTACCCAACCACACATCGAATCCCGCATCAGCCAAATTGGAACATTGTTTCACACACCCTGGTGTAGTATCGGCTACTTGATTGCTTGATGACCTACAAACCGTCAAGCATCAATAGCTTCAATCAAGCAAACTGAACTTACAATTTATTTAAGCCAAGCCCATACTTCTGGGTAAAGCATACTTTGCGGCAATTGGGATTGCAAGTCTCTTTAAGTTAATATATGGTACTAGTTAAGACATAAACCATAACATAAACTACAACCATAAAACAGAAAACGCTGCCTTTAACTTTCACCGAAAACTTGGCATCACTTTGATAATTTGCATCTGGCAGTACCAAGTAGCAGTGGTAGCCATATTTTGTGTTTTCTAAGATAAATTTCGTCCCATGCGAAAAAATTCCTACCTTGAGATTTGTCTATATTTTCGGCGACAGCTATATTTTATTTTCAACTACATCGACGTCACATCTATATGTTATAAAAGTCCACGGAGAAAAAGCGTGTCTAATGAATATCTAATTCAACTTTCACGGGAAACTTGGCATCACTTTAATAATTTACAACTGGCAAAATTGCCATTTATTGCTATTATAAATTTTGATTTGGCATAATTTTTTTATTTACTTTGCCAGCAGTGCCACCAGATGAATTTCAACACATGCACCAACTTGACAAGCCAAAAATCCCCAAAAAATAAATTCCCAAATTTGAGATTTAATAAAAATAATATGCTTTTCATAAAAATCAATTTTTTAAGAAGAAATGTAAGTAATGTAAGAAATGTAAAGTTTAGTAATTTTCGAGACCAAAAAGCTTTTTTAAAAATTGGACCTATTTTAAAAGCATTTGGATCGTTTTGGGTGTGGAAATTCAAAAAATCACTACTTCATTCGAGTTAGCTCTACACGCATAAAAAAACTGGTATGTTTATATTAAGGCCTTTCCTTACATAATTTACCTAGTGTTGAAATAACGACGAAAATGCTTTTGTTTCACAAGTTGTTTTTTTTTTTTGGTAATTTATTCAAGTTTATGCTATGCAATATTTACATTGATGGTCAAAACATGCGATGTAGAATTTATATTGATAACATTTGGAAAATAAAATAAGCTGCTAGTATACTTTTCTAATAAAAAAGAGAAATTACAAAAGACATTTGGAATTTAGTTTGACATACACAAATAAATGTGGCAATATTTATAAGATATGGCAATATCGAACATGAAAGCATAATGGAGGTGCAGTTTCTTAAGCATTTTATTTCTGATGCAATTTAGTTACATATATAAAAATAATGTAAAATTGGCTGTGAAAAACGAAAAATTACAAAGAATTTATGTAATATCTTATATATACATACAAAAATCTAAATACTTCTTCGCCGAATTTATATTTTTGGATTTTTAAAATATAAAATAAATGGCAAAATTTCATATTGCGAGCAATTCTTGTTTAAACATTCACAGTTTACCGTAATTTTAAAATTTTATTTGTGTCCGGTAAGATTATTTTTTCGTGAATTTGCGGGATTCACGTGAATTACGCGTGATCACGGGTAAATATGAGTGAAATCTTAATTTACTAACATGATCGTGAGTAAGTGTAAGTAGAAAAAAATTGTTCGTGAGTGATTGTGCTAGATTGAAATTTTTCGCTCGTGAGCGTAAGTGAGTGTGAGTCAAAATTTAATCACGTGCCCATCTCTAATAAGAAGCATAACGAAATATTGTAAAAATAAACATATAAAACTGTATTTGTATGATAACTGAACTTCTGCATTTTTACTCTTATGCAAGCTTCTACAAATTTTTAAATGATTTTATATAATAGCCTTTTATTTTCTTCGTAATAGATCAGACTTGAACTGTAACAGAGAAATAAAACTTTGAAAAATTTTAACTTAGTGAAATTTACAGAATTTACTTTTTTATCTAAATTTCTTTAAAATTCTAAGGCGATAATTAGATTAAAAATAACGTATAGCGTGTTGATATAGCATTTAATTAGCTTTAATTGGTTTTAATTTCTTTTTTCAAAGCCACCGTTTTGGTCCGCAGATATTTTTATTTAAGCAAAACATTTTTTTTTTTTTTAAATGGAAAATTTAAAAATTTAGCAATATCTTAAAAACTGTTCTACTTTTGGATTTCAAATGTCGTGGATAAAAATTGCTGTAAGCTAGTGTAATTTAAGATATGTCTTCAAAGTTAAAAATATGAAATTGATGTCAATTCCCAAAAATAAAAATAAATCCAAAAATGTGATTTTTTTAATTTTTTCTGCCATGTCTACATTAAAAGCGGGGAATAGAAGAGACTTACTTAAAAACTTATTAGAGGCGTGCAAATTTTGTAACAGTGGGTTTAAGTTGATATTTGTCTAAAAAATGTGGCTGGCTGAAAAGTATATGCAAATCAAAATTTTTTTTTAACACAACTCACTTTTAGATAAAAAAAACCTTTTGGAATAGTATGCATACTTTATATGATTTGAAAGAAAATATTTATCTGTAGGCAAAAGACTGTTGGTGCTTTTTAGGGGAAAAATCTTAAAAGTTTTATTATTTTTTTTTAATTATTACTCTAAGCGAATATAGTTTTTGAGTCGGACAAGATATTGCATTAATATTTTTTATTTAATTAAGAATTTATTTGCTTAAATAACTACTACTTTAAACAAAAAAATTGGTTTTGATTCCGATCCGCTATTAAACTAGACCTGAGACGAACCAAATTTGGAACTGTAGGAGATAACCCCCACAAGGGGGTATGTTTTTTGTCTCTACTAGAAGATAACAAATGTGTTAATATTTTTTTAATTTGATTAAAACAAAAAATGGCTAGCATTACATGAGCCAATAACCTCATCGAATCGGTTGCCATCTATGGTTTTTTGTTGAAATAATTACCAGTTAAGGGCCAAATCTGACGGTACACTTTTTCTACAATCTGTCACCACTCTTTTAAGAAACATCTGGCAGTACCTTTTTTTCCTGTATGTGTGCGTTTGTATCAGCTGTTATACAAAACTTTAACGAAAGAAAAAACTAAAGCAGAGATAAATTTCCTTCTACCTTGTTTTTTGCAAATCAATTAAAAAAGGTGAATTCAAACAATTTAAACTAAATATAATTTCAAAAAATGTGCTAGAAAGTAATTATATATAAACATTTGCTACTAAAAAATAAAGAAAAGGTAATTTTGAGAAAAAAAAAATATAAATTTTTTTAATAAAAACAAAGAAGAACAAGAGTAAAGAACGTAAACGCCATAAATTTGTAGTACAAAAGAAGTACAAATATATCGTATGTAGTAGTGTAAAGTAATAGTAAAGTGTAGAGCAAAATAATAGTAGAAACAGAGAACGAAGCCGACACGAAATTGTCGGCGGCTACAAGGCTAATAGCCTTCTATAGCCCATCAGTTCTAATAAGTAATTGTTTTAATAAAATTGCTTTATTTTGCAACCAAAATAAAGAAGTTGTTCAACCAATTTTTTGTTATTTTCATTCGAAATGCTTTAATCTTTAAAATATTGGGCTAAACCCAAGTTTACGGGCATAACTCGAATTAGTTTCAAATTTTACGATCAATAGAACTTTAAAAGCTGAGCTCAAAAATACATTTTTTGTCGGCATCCCCCGGTTCCAGAGTTATGGGCTTCCAAAGTTTGGATTTAAAATTCTTTCTATCTTCGACATTTTTAATCGGATACATATCATTTGAAAGCTAATTAAAGCACCTTTCATTTCAGATATACTACTTCCACTGCCATTAACCCATTAAACTTAAAATTATAAGTCTGTTTTTTACCCGAATTTTTTAGAAAAACCCACATTTTCTCGATATTTGACTTAAGTGAAGGTACAAAATAAGTGTTATAATATCTACATATAAATAAATAACTTGCAAATTTTGAAAACAAATTGATTAATTAACCTTTTGGAAACCGTTATTGCGAGTGCGCCGAAAATCAGCCATGTCTGGAAAGAACAATTAGAAAATCACTCGATTTTTTATTTTTTTCTTTTCAGATATGGCAGATCTTCGGCGCGCTCGCGTGAATGTAGTGAAATTGTCCATAAAAACTGTTATCCATAAAAAACATAATTGAAAAAAAAGAGAAATTTGTATCAATTTCAAACAGTACTACGTTTTGCCAACGGCTTAGCTGATTTAGTCGTCTAACGTTTTCTAGCAGAAATCAGCCGCATATATCGGCGGCGGCTGTCAGCCGCTCGGCATCGTTCTCTGACTAGGAAAGACCGTACAATTTTTTTGCAATTAAATGAAACATAATTATGAATGAATTTATGTGGATAATTTAAAAAAACTATTTGAAGGCATTAAATAATTTCGTATGGAAATTAGGGATAAAAATGTGTAATACAGGTATTTTTTTTGGGGGAAAACCGGTTCCGGCTTTCTTCAAAAGAGTCGTGTAAAGAAAATGTTTTAAAATAAATTAAACGATTATGGAGTATGTGTCAGGTATGATTAAATCAGGGAAAATATTTTGGTTGGTACTTTTCGCTCAAGTACAGTTTTGTCGCTTCTCTTCAAAATTAATGAAACTTGGTCCATCGACTAATATTTCCAAGCTTTTTTGGCTGAAGTATTCCCTAGCGACTGGGAACATGAATTAACCCATTGCAGGCTTGGTTACAATTAACTATTTTTTTACGATATTGCAAACACATTTATGCACACACATATACACTGAAAACTTAACTCATCGAAGCCACTAAACTGCCTATCACATAGGAGAAACCCCCTAAGCCCGGTTACGCAGAAATACTTTGCTCCGAAAATCCACTAACTTATTTGTAGATAACTTCACACACATAAATTGTAACAAAAATCAACACTATCCAATTTCAATAAGCTCAAAAAGTACTATTTAGGGAAAAAAAATCGGAGCTATGCCTCTAAACTCCACTTGTTCCAACATAACACTTACCACACATTAAAATAATGTACTTTTTCACAAAAAAAAAATATTCTGTGAAAATCTAAAAAATGTAAGTAATTAACTTTTATATAAATACTACGGTGTTTATACAGCTACAAGGTAATATTGTACCTGAAATAATAGCTCAATATGTTCTCTATACATTATTAGCCACTTATCATTAACTTGGTTAATTTTTAAGCTAAATTGGCTTTTCCATAAAAAAAACGAAAAGAAAATACAAAATTTTAAGCTGGTTCGTAATGGGTTAAATATGGACATAGTATCCATGTTGAAAATATATTTAAATTACCTATCCGACGGTGTATAAATCGTTCCGATCGGTTCACCACTTGCGCAAGATTCTTTTATGAGTTTGATAAACCATCATTGATTTTAAAACAGCTTTGGATGTGTCAACTTTTCGATGGTTTTCAAACAAGGTTAACAACCATAAATTTTTTATTTTTTTTTAAATGCTTTGTTATCTGGATTATTGAATCTGCCCATTCTTGGCTTAACAATAAGTGTATAAATCTTACAAAACTAACTTAAAGACTAAATTTCAAAAACGATTATCTGCTTCAAACACCTTTCAAATTGATATGTCATACCCAAAATCTTGATTTCAAAAATACCGGATTACCATAAAAAATATTTTTTTTACATTTTTTAGCTAAAAAAAATATTTTTAATACAAAATGTCCAAAACTTAAAATTAATTTTACTTTTTGTTAATAAATCACACATAAAATGGAACACCAAAACCCCGGGATACGTGAACTTAATTTTGAGGCGTATAATCCAGTGGTATACTCCGTTTTATTAGGTGAGGTCAAAATAAAAAAATATTTTAACTTAAAGTTTGCATTGACTCAAGATATTTGTTTTAATATATTTTAATGCAAATACTTAAAATTAAAACTTAAAATTGGTAGATCCATTTTTTATTTATTTATTTTAAACCTCGTAGATCGGTTATAACATGCATGAGGCGGTGTGAGGCTTTCAGATAATTTAGCAAATCTATTTTGATAAAATTGCTTTAGAAAATTTTCAGAATCCTAAAAAAATTTTACGATTTTAAATATTTTGGTCCACCACAAGGTTAAAGACAATGTAAACTTTTTTATTACTAAAAATAGTTTTCAAATGAAAGGAAATTACGAAAAAGGTTTCCAATAATATACTTTTAGGACGATATGAGACATATTAATATTTATTAAAATTGTGGTTGAACATGTGTGTTGTATTGTATAAACAAACATTTGACACCCAAACTTGTATATACATTAGAGCGACTCACCAAAAAAAAAGTGCTCAATGTACCCTCCTAAAAATGAACCTTGGAGTTTTTTAAGATGACATTTAAAATATTTCGGCTCCAGCTTTGACCTCTCGTGAGCTGGACCATTTTGAAAATGGGTCTATTTTTGCATGTTTTGTTAATTTCAGAATCTGTTTCCTTACCAACATATACAATATGGGTATCATAAGAAAGGTTTTTTAAGGCGCGTCCAACTGTATATACAATTTGTCCAAGGACGATCATCCATGTCCTTTTTTAAGGATATTCTGTAAAAAAAAAAAAAACAGTTTTTGAATTTTTTGTTCCTGGTTGTTTGTAATAAAAATGCCAAATTAACATATTTTAATCTTTAGTCGATTTAATTAAATACGGGTCTCAGCTTTTTTTGAAATTCGTGCTAGTTTGCGTTTTGACAAAAATGCAATGGGGTGGTAACTCTTCGTTTTAAATAGGGCAATATGGGTATCAAATTTTTTCTTTTGCCATGTAAATAATTTAGATTTTTGCAAATTAGATGCATTTTACACGGTGCTCTGGAATATATACAAATGTAATTTTGTGGTAACTCTAATATGATAGCGGATTTAGTTTCTAGATCATGTATGGATGAAAATAGGACTAAAGAAAGAAAAAAAAAAATGATCCACGACTTTTTGGCGGCATATTCTTTTTTTAATTTGCGAATTTTATTTCTTTAATATAATTTGTATTTTATTTCTTTAATATCCATGTGCCCGCAAAATGTACTTTAGCCCTTTTTTAATTTAAAGAAACTGTGCAACGCTTACAAAAGTACATTGGAAGTAGTTTGTTAGTACCAAACAAAGTATCTTATTTATCATCACTGACATAATTGAATGCGTACGTATTTGGGTTTAACATAAAGAGGGAGTCTGCAAAGTGGGGGTGTTGGTGTTTTGTGTCTTTTTTACAACACAATTCTTTACAACAAATTTCAATGAAAGAAGACACAATTTTTAGTGAACGTAACGAAACAAAACGACTTGAAGCAACAAAAAAAGAATTGATCTTTCTAATTTATACTTTGTACGTAATTCTTTTATTTAAAGGCAAAATGATATTTGTTATCATGTGTATTTATTAAGTGAACAAGTAAATCAGTTTTAAAGCTAATGCCATCATGTTGGTTGCCACACCAGGACAGACAACAGCTTACAGTACACTACACAATAGTGGCAATACAACAACGACGGGTGCTTCAGCCAAAAAATCTACTTTAACCTCCACAACAGCAACGTCAGCGTCTGGTACACCGAAAACTATAATCAATAATAATCATAATACCACCACGATTAGCACGTCCAACACAAACAATTCTTACAATCATCATCCTCAACCACCAAACAATAAAAATGGCAACAACAATATAAACACTACGACGTCTACTTCTTCCAAAGATCCTAAATCTTCAACAGCTCATTCCTTAAAAACTGAAAATTCCACAAAACCAACGAATTTCATACAAACTCTTAAAGATTCTGTTCAAAAAGCTTTAATTTCTACCACTGGTCACAGTTCTATTTTCAAAAATAATTCCGATAAATTACAAAATTGTAATAACTCTACGACCACTACCACATCAACATCCTTACAAAATGTCACCTCTTCATCATCATCATCTAATAATGCTAAAGCAGCGGCTCCAGCCACAGCTGCATCATCCATCTCTAACAATTCGGCTACAGCCGCATCAACATCATCATCTTCGTTGTCTTTGGTACGCAGTAAACAATCTGTTTGCTCGTTATCGAAGTTACACACTATTGCACCCACCATACTTCATCGTTTTCCGGAAGATAGACAACATGCCAGCAGTACTGATAGTCTTCAAAAGGAAATGTGCCATTTTAAACCAATACGTACAGTTCCCACAACACCATGGAAAAGGTAAGACCTTTTTTTGTATTATATTGACTAATTATATATTCCCGTACTTTATCGCGGAAACCTAAAGCAGCAATTTTACATTATGTATATTCCCGTACTTTAATGCGAAAACTATTATTTTGGGTTTCCGAATGTATTTGCGGTAACTCGCCGGAACACTTATAAAAATCACCTAAACTATAGGGTAAAAATAAAACTAAGTAGTTTTTATATATATAATTTCGGTTAAGAATAGTTAAAAAATAAAACAATTTAAACAGTTTTGCAAAATTTTAATCTACAGTCGGGCCTCGATTATCCGTGATGGTCGGGACCAGAAGCATTATCGAATTTCACAGTAAATGGAATAACAATTTTTATTATACAGTTTTTTTTTTTAATATTTTTATTATTTAAAAATTAATTCAAGAAGTTTATGTACATTTTTAAATTAAATAAGTATGAAAATGAAAATTATTCAAGTTCGAGGCCATATACTCTATATTTCTTCATTAGGATATTGTCCTAACAAATAATATATAGAGTTTTTGTTTTCAAATTTATTATTTGACCCTTTCAGGAATGTGTTGATAGATCTATTTCGGGAATTTTCGACCTTTAATTTTCATTGCACAATTAAAGGTCGAAAAAACATAATTTTTATTTTTAATAAAAATTATAACAAACTTGTGAAAAAAGGCAAAGTACCCGCCTAGTTTACTTTCCCTGTTTTGTTAACTTACTTAACAAAATATAAAAAAGGAGAGAGAAACAAAAAAAAACGTGTATTGAATATCCACCAGAGGTGGATCTTGCACATCAAACAAGTTTTCAATTTATTTTTTGATCAATGGTTATAATCTTTAATTTCAAACTCATATGTATATTAGTTCTCATGTAGTGAGTAAACTAGTTCATATGAATGCTTGAGGTTTGGCATGGGATTGTTACCGCTTTCAAAACGTGTTCTGATGATGGGAACCTAGAAAATTCCCGAAATAGATCTATCAACACATTCCTGAAAGGGTCAAATAATAAATTTGAAAACAAAAACTCTATAGATTATTTGTTAGGACAATATCCTAATGAAGAAATATAGAGTATATGGCCTCGAACTTGAATAATTTTCATTTTCATTGCACAATTAAAGGTCGAAAAAACATAATTTTTATTTTTAATAAAAATTATAACAAACTTGTTAAATAAGTATGTATACATTAAATTTTCTACTGAAAACATGAGGCAAAAAAGGACATTAAGCTGAGAAAGAATACAATTTCTTAAAAAAAGTCGTGCAATGTTGTTTGTCTAATATTTTTCAACTTATAATTTTTTTTATAAGCTTTTCTTGTATGCGATAAACTTGAATTTTATCCTGCTCTGTAATTCCGGAACAACCAGGGCTATCCAGGAAATTCAGCAATGTGCTAGATGCCTCTATCGTTTCTTTAAAAAAAATTCTGCCATCACGGATAATAGAGGTAATCACGGTTAATCGAAGCAAACAATTTAAAAACATTGCAAACAAAAAACAATAGACTGATCTTTGTCCATCACGGTTAATCGAGGTTACCGGTTAACCGCATCACGGATAATCAAGTCCCGACTGTATATTTTTTTAAGTTACATTCGAAATTTGTATTTTCCAAGAGAAAAAATTATCGATTTATTTAAAAAGTTTGGAAAATTTTCGAACTTAATCGAGATTTCTAAGTTTTTTTTAAAAAACTTTTCTTATTTTGTGCTCTTCCTAGTGTTTCCAATTCTGTTAATCGATTAACCGATTCCTCATTTAATCGCCTCTAGTTTGGTTAATGTAGAAACAAATTTAAAATTCAAATAATTATTCGACCCGAATAATCGTTTAAAATAAGTCGTTTAACCGGTTACATTTTTTATATGGATTTTTTCCCAAAACTTGTCAATTTTCTTAAATTTGGCTGAATACGCCACATAAAATATCAAATGCTTTAAAAATCGAGTAAAAGCAATCCTTTATCCTCTATATAACATATTTTTATCGGCTTAAGAAAATAAGATAGAAAATTTTTATTCTATTTTAATTCTTTTAAAAATTCAAATTAACGCAAATCAATATCTCTATGTTATTTAAGACAAGAATATGTTTTAAATTGAATATGTTTTAAATCAATGTAACACAGCTGTCAATTTAGGAAGCCGACTTATTCTTCCATCTCCCAAGAACATTTTTTATAATCGGTTCCCAACCACTACAATTCTCAAACATGTTTCAGTGAAAATGTAAGTTATACCTTACTAGAACCTGTTTTAAAAGTGGTTTTAAAAGTACATTTTCTACTTCGAAGCAATTCAACCGGCTGGTTTAGGAACTATTTCAAACAAGAATAACACAGGCCTACAATGATTTTGGTGCCGCTAAAAATAAAACAGATTTCAAGTACGTTCGGTACCCTGATAAAAAATTGATACTTACTTTTTTAATGCTACGTGTAGTTTTCGAGATTTCGCAAGGATATTAAAGTAATCAACGTATGTCTTCTTCACTGCATCTGTTATAGGTTTTCTAAACTTTTTTACTACATATTCACCACAAATATAACAAAATGTATTTGGATTATTTACACAACACCTTCTCGACTACGACATATCGATATTATCATTTAATCAAAGAAATTAATTGACTATAATGACATTAAGTATAATAAAATACATTTTTTAGGTTATGACCGATCGATACAAACCTGAACGTAGCTTCGCGATTTTGACAGCTAACCATGACGTCTTGCGGACTAATTAACCAAATTATAACATAGAATTAGCGGCACCAAACAAAAAAAATTTTTTTTGTAGGCCTGTGTAATCGGTCTTAAAACAGTCACTGGAACGGGTTATTTTTTTTTTTGAGTTATTAAATGTTAATGGCGGTATAATCAATACACAAATTGCCAAGTTATAGTAAGCGTTTAACCCGAAACGCATGATATTTATAAGATGATCAAAATCAGACGAACAGGAACATCAGCAACACATACACAACCATTGCCCTCGCAATGGAGGCTCAGCGAGATGAGGCACCAATTCGCCATAAAAAGAACGAATTCCATCAGACCAACACGCGCACAAAACAACCATTGCCTTTGCAATGGAGGAGTAAACGATGTCTCCAAAGGAATCCGAACGGTTTGCACATGGCTAGACTCAACAGTCCAGCAGCATGCCGAGACACGCCCGTCCAAAGCCGGAAAAGGAAGTGATTTGGAACGGGTTATAAAGAAAAATTATTTTTCTACAAGCTGGTCTTTGAAAACCGTATAATTTGAAAATGGTAACACTGGTAGATTCTTATTCTACTGAACAAATCTGATAACCAGGCAAAGTTTAAAATGACAATTTCAAAAATTGCTGAAAATAAAAGTTGATTTAAGGGTTTTAAAAGAATATTTACAGTTAAAGTGCTAAAGTGTTATCGTAGTAAATTAGTGTGGACTTTAAAGTTTAAAATGTTCGTTGCTTTAAAAGAAAATATTTCGAAATTCAATTTTTACAAACATTTAAAAATGTATTTTTTTAAATTTTTCCTAGAACTTGTGTACAAAATTTGAGTTTTTACTATATTTTACAGAATTTTTTTAACGAAAAGCTTAAAAAATTTCATAAATGGATTTTTATGGTAACGATCCTAAAAAATGTAGTTATTACAAAATAATAATTCAAAAAAAACTTGCCCTAGTGATATTTCATTTTTCAATGTTAATTCATTAAAAAAAACCCTAAAGATTCTAAGGCATGTTTTATTAAAACATTGCTGGATGCTTGAATCATACTCAACAATCAACAACCCTTTTATAAACCAATGCCAATTTTGTCGATTAATCGACCCTAATAACCGATTAATCCATTTAAGCGCTTTTTCGAATAATGCCTTAACCGGTTAACCGCCTAGGTTTAATAATTGGAAAAATTAGCTCTACCATTACCAAAAAAAATATATATATATTGTTAAATCGGCAGAGAAATTCAAAATTACACATAATGGAAGTTAAAATTACACAAAAAATTAAAAGTTAAACATGTAATTTAAAATAATCAATAATTTTATGCTCTCGTTTTGTAAAAGTTCTGATTTTTATAAGGAAAAGTCTTGGAATCAAATGATCGAAACTTTGAATTTTTCTGCAGAAAAATCAATAATTTGGTGTTCTCTTTTTGAAAAAGTTCTGATTTTTATAAGGAAAAGTTGATAAACATCCTCAGAATTTAACAGATTTTTTATTTATAAAAATTCCTTAGTACATAATAATACATAAAAACTCCTTAGAAATAAATCTGTAAAAATAGCAGAAAACGCCACTAAAAATCTGTTAAAATTAGCAGATTTTTCGGCTGAATATTAGTCAGATAAGAACAGTAAAATTAAAACTGTTAAATATCAAATATTTTGCTATATTCGAGTTAAATTTCAGTTAATTTAAAACAGCAATTTACTCTGCTAAAATCACAAAAATCTTTAACTAAATATTTGTAGACAAAAAACAGCAAACAAAAACTGCAATATCGACAAAATTTTTCCTATATTTTACCTTAAATTTATTTTGATAAAATCGACAGAAATATTTGCTAAAAAATGAAAGACTGCTGATTGCAGTAGGCTAAATTTTTATTCGCATTAACAAA
Source organism: Delia radicum (assembly GCA_021234595.1). NCBI lineage: Eukaryota > Metazoa > Arthropoda > Insecta > Diptera > Anthomyiidae > Delia > Delia radicum. Next base: position 38,854,125 of record CM037851.1, read on the forward strand.
CATATGAAAAAAAACTTTGAAAATTTCACATTTTTCTGTGAATTTTTTGTCTACTAATATTTAGTAAACTTTTTGCAGATTTTAGCAGATTATTATTATTGACTAAAATTTAGATAAAATACATAAAAAAAAAATTTTGTAGACTTAACAGATTTACTTTTGCTATTCTTATTTTACTAATATTTAGTAAAAAATCTGCTAATTTTAGTAGTTTTTTCTGAAACGTCATTCTGAATTAATTTTATAAATACGAGTGTTAAGCCCAATAAACTAGCATTTTTTATTGAATGAAAAATTCAGTTCATCGTCCAGTTACTTATTTTTGTTTCCGGCAAAAGACAATTTGTGCAAACAACATTGATGTGGTGACCAGAAAAACAGAAAGAAATATCGTGCTTCCAAAAAGTCAGCCCCAATAAAAAAAAACTTTTTAGGAAAATGAATAGTGATTCTTTCATAATCGCTGCAAATGTTGTCTTCCGCCAGTAAATTAATAACTTTTTAGAACAATTTTCAGTTTGAGGTTATTCTATTTTGTTTACAAAATGTTGTCGAGCCAAAATCCAGTTTGCCTGCCAAATTTTTTAATGTAAGCGAATGTGATTTGTAACGGGATTTAACTCGATTTTAAACCAGATTTCGTGAAAGTGTAAATTCATTATTACCCCTAAAAAACCGCTACCGAAAGAAACGAAAATAACGTTACCTTTACCGATACCTGCATCGAATCAGTTACCATCCATGGTTAAATTGTTTGATTGTGTTCTATTCCCACTATTATTCTGGCCTATATTTTTTTTTTTTATTATTATTATTCATTTTGTAATTTGAAAGCCTTTTTGGCCAATTAGTAAATTACAATAATTCCACTCACTTAAGTTAACCTTAAACTAAAATTAGAATTAAATAAACCCTGATAACAATTAATTAGCTACTCTAAAATAACTATAAATATTATTTTATTACTTAATAAAAATCACAATAACTGTTTTTTCTTCTTTTTTGCTAACCCAATTAGAACAGAACGCAAAAATATACATCATTTATATTAACCTTGTTGTAATAAAATTATCAAAAATATTAAAATTGACTTTACTAATGAAAATGATTTAAAAGTTTTCCCTTATAAACATGATCGGTATAGTTGAAATGCCTTAAAAATGATGGTAGTGCATTATATAACAAAACCAAACGCCTTTGAAAAGACCTACTTATCCAAGGAGTATTAAATGGTATAATAAGCAAATTCGATCTAGTCGATCTAGTAAATTTAAAAAAGTTTGATACAAACAAAGGACATCTTATACTAAATACCCGATAAAAATAAAGCAGAAGACGTATACTTATAAAATCGTCAAACGATGTTCCCAGAAAACGATTAACATGTTCTGTAATATGTTCACGGATTCGCACCGAATATGTATATCTTATTACTCTATTAAAGAGCAATCGAATGTCATAATCCCAAGTGCCAGAATATATCTCCACACCAGTATAAAAAAAGTGGCCTTATAGTACTATGGACGATTCTCTGCCTAACATAAACTGGAATAATCAAATTTGTATTATATAATCTCCTTAATATGAAAAATACTCTTTACGTAAGATATCTAATGTGATATTCAAATGTTAAATTACAGTCTATCACTACTCCCAAAATCGTTAAATGGTGTACAAACTCAATATCAGTATCATTGATAGATAAATATAAATCCTGAGCACAATGGTCTGAGTTGGAAAATAACATTGCCTTTGTTTTCATTGTATTAATGGATATGTAATTATCCATCATCCAATTCGAAATACGGTCAGTTGAATAGTTTATCACCGTTTGTAGTACACTCAAATTATCCTTTTTAACACAAAACAAAATTTGTATATCATCCGCATACCTGAACAGATAGCATCTTCCAACATTCAATATACTGAAGAAATCGTTTATGAACATAGTGAACAGTAGAGGACCAATAACGGACCCCTGAGGGACACCACTTATAACCGGTAAAACCTCAGAACATTCTGCACAGGAAGAAACAAATTGGCCACGATCCGAGAGATACGAGCATATTAGTGCAGCTGCTGTCCCTCAAAAATTGTAAACTTCTATAAGTTTCTTTAAAAGTAACTTATGACATATTTTATCAAATGCTTTGGTAAGATCAAGTGAAAGCAGCACACACAAATGTTTATTATCTACATGGCTTCTTATAGTATCTGTAAGCTCCACCAAAAGTGAAGTAGTACTATGGTTCTTACGAAAACCAAACTGACTACTACTCAAAAGATTGTTACTATCCAAATATTCCGTTAGCTGATCCTTCATTAGCCTCTCCACAACCTTCCACAATACCGGTAACACAGAAATAGGTCTCAAATTATCCATATCATTGGACGAAACACGCTTCTTTATCGGTCTTATACGTGCTATTAGTGATAGCATCTCTTTAAAGGGAAAATGATTTTTTTTTTCAGTTTGCAACGAAATTTGTAAAAAGTCTATGACTTCTTATACATGTTTTTTATCTCAATAATATCCAGTATCCTGGAAATCGTTTGGTTTTTTTTTTTTGTTTTATAAAGAAGAAGAATAAGCGTTTTTCTCTAAAAAATATAAACACTATTAATTTTCAAATCAAACTAGACTAGTTGCCGACTTTTTTTTTAATGGACAGGCGTTATCAGTGATTTTCCATTTAAATTGTATTATTATTTGTGTATTTATAATTGTCAGATTGTCTCTATATGATAACTTTTTCAACAAAATACCGGTCGTAAGAATCGAACCTGCGTTTCTTCTTACAATACAAATGTAACAATACCAATTCATGACCGCTTAACGATCATACCCAAGTATGACCTCGAATGCAATGCAGCTAAATTGCAGTTTTCTTTCCTATTAGCTTTTTTGTTATTGGATATTATACTCAGAAGTGACAAACACAAACATTCTATTTTTTAATTTCTATTTATTTTCTAATATTTTCCGTCTCGATTTCACAGACGTATGGTTTTAATTTTTGTTTGCCCGATTCCGCAATCCCGCAGATATGATCAAAAAATATTTAAAAAAATTCGTTTTTGCTTAAATGTTTCATTTTATTGTACTTACGTTATTTTATAATAATAAAACAGATTTTGAAAAAAGTTGCTGAGGAACTTCTTGCATCAATGGATAAAATGATTTAATGACCCCATAGCGCATTGGCTTGAAATTTGTTTCGGTACTGCAGCCATTGGTCTCAAAATTCCCTTTGTATCGATGGTTTTTAGCTGTTTGTTACTTTTTTGATGAGTCAATCTGCATTTCTTGCACGGCATCTGTTTCTATATAATTTTTTCTTTAAGATTGCCCGAAACGTTTCCATAGGTCTAAGCTATTCAACGTTTGGTGGGTTTCTTTCTTTTGGCACATATTGGATTTTCAACGATTTAAATTGTCTATTGCAACTTTGTCGTAGTGTGATGACGCCAACTCTGGTCAGAAAACTATTTTATAGTTACCGTTGCAGACATACTTCAGTTATATTTTAACTGCATTTGTGTAACATTAATACTTGTTTTCCAAATTACGGAACGATTTTGTGCTACGGCCCAAAGTTTAAGCTTTTAATTTAACGTCAAGTTTTAAATCTTGCAACCGACATTTTCTCTCCGAACCAGGGGTTCTTTCTATGACTTTATTACTCTTGATTACTTTTATTGTCTTGTAGGTAAAAGTTTTTTAAATCCCATGTCCTTAAAAATATTAATTGTTTTCTTGGACGAATTTTCTTTACAAAATTTATAAATAGTACTGGTACTATATTACTTTTTGGTAGTATAGTACCTTTTGCCAACGTTGGCAAAGCGTTTTAAACTAGTGTTTTCTAGTATTTTTTTTTTATTATTACAATATGCCGATGCTTAATTTCGGAATTTCAAATAGACGTTGTTTAACTTAACTTATGTATATAAATATATTTTCTTTACATTTCAGTGGTAGCAAATCTCGTGGCAATTCATTGCGTTTTCCCCAACCAAATATTGCCACTCAAAAAACTGAATTTATTTTAAAATCAAACTGTGATGTTAATAATAGAAAGAAAAATCAGCAGCAACAACAACAACAAATAAAAGATAATCTTGATGATGAGGATGATGATTATGAAGATGAACAAGAAAATAAAGAATATCATGGAATATATAAACTAAAGCCAAGGTAAATACAAAAATAAAAAAAGCAAATTACCATTTTCTAGAGTTCAAAACACTTTTGTTAATTGAATTCTTAATTCCATTTGAATAATTTTAAAATTTATTGTTTTGTAAGTGAACTCTTTTATAAATTCTGTTAATTTATGGCCTGGGTTCTATATTCCACTTCGAAGTGAAAGTGGAATCGTTTTTAATTCCATATTTTCAATTCCGCTGTGTTCTGAAAAACGAGTGAATCGTTTTTTCATGACGATTTCATTTTCATTTGTTTTTAGCAACAACATAAAAAAATGCGGGAAAAAACCAAATTATCAATTTAAAGTGAATGAAATTGCAATAAAGAAGAGTGCATTTTTTAACAAAAATAAAAATTAAACAAAAAATACTTATTTTTAAAATAATATAAAATGAGTTTCGCAATTGTGATTTCCTGGTATTTAATTGAAAAAGAAAAACAAAGAACGGAAAATCTAAATAGAAAAAGGCTTTGTGACTATTTAAATCCTTTTTAACTACCAGAAAAATCATAAGACAATAATTAAAACTGTGTTTTAAAGTGTTTAAAATTAATAAAAAAAATAGTTTTATTGCGTATTTTAGATTAAATAAGTATGCATTTATGATGGTTTTAGAAGAATTATCACCAATGGCTAACAAGACAAGCATTCCAATTATTTTGCAATTGGACACATCACTACGCTATTTCGGACAAGGAATTTACCAACTAATGATCGCAAAAAACAGCATTCTAGCAGTGGTAAGAAGTACAGCGTCAAAAATTTTAACAAATATGTGTAATGTTTTGAAAACTGTCATATGCCCAAAATGGATTAGATTTGAAAGAAGTCGCGTAGAAATTGAGAAATCAAAAAGGGAAATCATCGGTTGCGGTTCTTCATTTTCTATATTTTCAGAACCTTCGTCATTTTTATTTAATTTTTGTAAAATCACGATTACTACATTGTCGGAACTGGTGCCATCTAAGTTTAACAATTCAGTAGATGAATTTGTGGTTGTTTACCCTTTGCTAGTCATTCCGAATGATTTAGCAGCTGGAACACCTTCGACTGCTGTATAAAGGCCAGAAAGTTTGGCAACTGAATCTTCTTTGGATTATATGTGTTGGATATTGTTGGGTCCTCCACCTGTTGCCGTTACCTCTGCTCTTTTTTCGGCCAATTTTTTACGAATGCTAGCCTTCCAGTCAGCTCAAGCCTTTTTCCAACCAGTTGCATCGTTTTCTGGAGGTCCTAAACTGTTTAATGTACTTGCTAAGTCCTTCCACAACTGGTCTTACTGTTTTGTCGCCCCTCTAAAAACCTTTAGCCAAACCAGATTTTTTTTCCATGAATGTTAAAAGTGGGGCCTCTTGTTCCGGATTCATGTGTTTTCCCGTAAAAAATACAACACTTTTTCAGTTAAATAAACGTATATTAACAACATATCACATTTACTTACATTGTTTGTTTTTTTTTTACGATTCAAAATAATTTTATTTTCTAAAAAGTTTGGGTTTTCACTCAGTTAACTAATACCGTTTTACAATTACTTTTTTTTGTAGTGTAATTGTTTTATAGAACACATCAAATCACTTTAATTCCACTGGAAACAAAATGAAAATGAAATTTTTCTTTTCAAATCTCTTCTGTGGAATTGGGAACACAAATTGAGCGTAAGTTTCACTTTCACTTCATTTTCGGAATGTAGAACCCATTATTACAAAAATTAAAAGTAAAATTAAAGATATTGACGGCGTTAGGTTTTCTATAAATAACGAGAGTTAAATTTTAACCAAAGATATTTCCATACAACTTCTGCTAACTTATCTCGAATTAATCAAAGTTTAGTGATTAACCGTATATGGTTAAACTTTGGATAAATTAATATAAGTTAGGTAAACAGTACGGTATTCCTTAACCTCTTAACTGATTTATTAATTTTAAAAAACTCAAAACCAATTTCACATAGTTTACCATCGAAGTTAAAATATAATATCTCAAATGAAAGACAAAATTGTGTACTATTAAAAGCAATAAATATTAAAGTATTATCGCACCAATCTGAATTTTAAGAGTTCAAAAATGGCTCCAGTTTCCTTATTCTTCGCATTTTTGGCATTTATTTTCATTTCATTTATTAATTTAAAAGCCAAGCCCATAGGGCCAAATATGGTTCGTATTCTACAAAAAAAAATTTTACAAAAAATAATAAAATAAATTTATATATATAAAAAAAATGCCTAATATAAATAATAAATTAAATTATAATTAAGGAATAACGGCCCAAAATGTAGCAATACAAATTTCAAATTAAGTAGATGATCAAAAAAAAAAAAAATATGAAAAATAATCGTAAACTATCAAAATTATAGTGAGTGATTAAAACCCTGCTCTAGTTTGCGCTTAAACGTGGCACTTGCAACAACAAAGCTTTTAAGATGTCTAGGTAGCGAATTCCAGACTTTAGTTATCCTCACATTAAAGGATATCTCGTATAAAGCAGAATTCATACCAAAAAAAAATTCTGAGGGTTTATACTCGATCTTGTAAATCTAAAGGTTTCAACAATGTAACCATGACAGTTCGCTCTAATTAACTCGTAAAAAATTCTCAGTTTTATAAGATTCTCAAAAAAAAAACCAAGAAAATCCAACACAAAGGGAGAAACATGTTCTCTAATCCTCAATCTGTAAACATATCGTACGGTTAAATGAAGGATGAAGACGTCTAAGAATGTTACTCTTAGTACAAATAAATACCTCCAAAGCATAAATTAACTGGGGCATTTAAAGAGCACTAGCAACGTGATTGCTTACATGTAGACGCAAAACTTAGATCAAGAGACCATAAACGACTCAACTTAGCAATTACACGAGCACACACGTAATCAAATTGTTTCGAAAAACGTAACTTATCTTCTACAAAAACACCCAAACACTTCATTTCAGAAACAAAGTTGATATTAACACCTCTCAATGATACACTTAAATCACGGGAATCAAAACCGAAGCACATAGCCTTCGTTTTGCTAGGATTAATGTCTAAACCATTTGTGTCCATCCACCGTGCAATCTGAATAATGTAAAATTCTATGTTTGCCTCCAAAACATCAAAGAATTGTCTTTCTCCAGAAAATTAAATCTGTATATCATCTACATATACAAAAGTTTCAAAACAGTTATCAACAATTACATCAATAAAATCATTCAAATACATCATAAATAAAATAGGACCAGTTACTGATCCCCGCGGAACACCACTGGTAACCTCCAAAGTACAAGAGTTCCTGTCTCCAATCGAAACGAATTGCAACCTATTTCCAAGATATCAGTTTAGAAGTTTGTAAGCAGATTTAGAAAACTTAAAATAACTACATAATTTTGTTATCAATCTTGGATGCTGCACCACACTATCAAATGTCATAGATAAATCCAAGGACAACAACACACCACACTTTTGCTCATTAATCTTACGTCTTATGGAATAAGTCAGCCCAACAAGAAGTGTTATAGTACTATAATTCCGACTAAAACCAGATTGGTTTAGATGAAGCAGTTTATTGCCATCAATATAACACATCATATGATCCCTAATAATGTGTTGGCGCTGTGGTGTAATAGTTAGTGCGTTGCACTGTTACATAGATGGTCTCGGGTTCGATTCCCGATGACGGCAACATCAATTTAGAAAAATATTATTTATGAGTTTTCTATCCCCACCGAAGTAAAATAATGAATCTTCTCGAGCAATTACAGTGTTGCCATGTTTGAAGCCCACCGTTCATCTCTCCACTATCCAATTTTCCAAAGAAATCATCACATTAATAAATAGGAAGATTTTCCTATGTTGCTTCTCTTAAAAAAAACACTTGATATCTTCCAATCATCAGGAAACTTGGAAGTCATAAACATTGTGTTCACAATATGAGTAAAAGGAACATAATTATAAGGATATATAGTCCTAATAAATGTTGGGAGTATACAATCATAACTACAGAGAGATAAAACACATCATCCGCCACTACAGCTTGAAAAGAAAACGAATTTTCACCTAGAAAATTGAGTTCATCAAAAAATTAGGAAAACGTTGGTGGTTCACACGACTAACTGGAAATAAACAACAATCATTAACAATGTTAGGGTCCACATCTCCAACCTTATCACCCGAATGAATATTATCATTCGTTAGCAAAACATTCCACACCTGCTTGGTACTAAGCCCTTCAAAAAGGAGAATGGCATCGTAATTACGAAATTCAACATACTCTTAATTTTCCAAAAGAGCAAAAATAAAACATGTCTAGAGATACCTGGACATTGCGTTTGACCTGAAGAACGAACACTAATACTTGGACTAAGGATAAAGTAATCAATTAAAGAGGTTCTATTATTTTTCACATCATAATGGGTTGGCAAAGAATTATGATAACAAGCAAGATGCATACTACTACATAGACTTAACATCGAGGAAGATTACGACGGGCAAAACAAATTATGATTGTAGTCACCCATTATAATAACATTCTCATATTTGACGACAAAGTCTCTTATAGGACCATCAAATGCATCATTATCACCACTAGGAACTATACAAAACTGGTATCAAATCAAAGAGCTATATAACGATTTACAAAAAAATTTAAGAATTATAATATATTTATTTGTTTTTGCATTTTTTATCCCTCAGTTTTAACCCTTAAAAGTAAGATTGGTATTATAAAGAATTGCGATTTTTCTTTATCCCTTTATCACATATAAAAATTTAATAAAAATCTGAAAGAAATTGTTCTATAAATTTCCTAGTGGATCTTTGTTGGTCAAAAAATGGAAGCAATAAACCTATGTGGATCATATACATAAAATAATTATTTTTATCAAGTGAAATTTGTTTTGATCAATTATTAAGCTTTACGGTCTTGTAGTCATAATTAAAATTATGTTGCATGGGTATTTTTTGTTCCCAGTCCGCTGTTCCCATAGCATTTTACCACACCGAAGTAAAATAATGAATCAGGGCTATGAACCAAAAAGATTCAATAAGTTCGCCAACTCTCTATCAGGTGGCAACTGTTCTAAGACTTATTCATCTTGCGCAATTACAGTGTTGCCATGTTTGAAACCCTTCATCGTTCCCCACCTTTCATCTCTCCACTATCCCCTTGACAAAGAAAGCAACACATTAATTAATAGGAAGAATTTCCTGAGTGTTGCTTCTCTTTTTTTTTTTCAAAGAGTCTTTAAAGATTTTTGATATAAAATTAATGATAATTATAGTCTAGAAAGTTGAGGTGATTTTTTTCGAAAATTAAGCAAACTTTGATGAACACATTAAAATTTTGTTAAATTTTTGACAAAATAATAAAATTTTTTTAAATTTCCTGGAAAGAGGAGTCGTCCACACACAAACACGAATTATAATCTTTAATTCCAACTATTATTTTATAAAAAATAGTAATCGACATCTCCAAATTATTCGTTTTAAAAAATCTTTCAAATTAATTTTAAAAAATGTGTGCGTCATTTGTGATTCCAGGCTAAAGTTGGTTAATTATATCCGATAAAGTCAGAATTCTATATCTGAAGAATTTTGAGTGTATTAAAGGAATAATGAAATAAAAAATTAGATATTTTAAAACTTTGAATTTTGAGAATTTTTAATAAAAATGCACTGTTTTTAAAAATGGGTCAAACTGGTTAACGTTTTCCAAAAAAAATCAAGGGATTCCTAGGAAACAGGTCTTAATTGTAATAAAAAAAAAATTTTTTTTGTTCTTGCTTATTTTAGCTCAACTTATTTGTCCACTACAGTAACACCATCAAATCGTCAGTCTGCATTTGTTTGTTTGGTTGACGGTATGAAAAATTTGGTAAATATACCATCGAAAAAGATAATTAACTCTGGCAAAAATATCGTAGTTACATCAGCATCAGCAGACGCAGGCAGTTTGGAAATTGCTAAGACTAAAAGTGCACGAACTGCACGGCCAACAAAAGATGTCACTACAATTCTTAATGTGACAACAACTTCTAAAATATCCAATACTCCAAATATAAAGATAAAATCTGCTGTTAATATACCCGTCAATGAATTGTTTGTAAATCAAAAACAAAAAACCACCAATAAATCATTAATACAAGCAAAAAAAGTAGATATACCTAGAGATTTGGCCAAGACTTCAAGCACCCGTATTACACGTCTAACTTTAGCAGCATCAGAAAAAAAGAAAACACAACAAGTTCTAACCAATACAGCAATAACTCCCGATATAGAAGATAAAACAAAATCTTCGAAAAGTGGTAATATTTCCAAAATATCACCTGCTGGTGTAACAAAAGCAAAATCTCGTAGAAAATTAGGAAGTGCCAAATTAAAAACAATCAATATTATTCAATCGGCTTCCACAGTAGCCAAACAAAAATTACTTCCTTCAGCTAATGCTCGAGGTAATCCAGCTGCTGTTGAACCCCATTCCCAAATGCAAATTAACAAACGTAAACGTAAAATTAATCATCTGAAAGATAATGAACCAATACCAGATGCATCAGCAACGCCACCTTTAACCTACTCTAATGCCCAAGGAAAAACACGTAAAAATGTTAGACTTTCAAAGAATATTGGTGCCAATAATAATAAACTTTTAAAAAATCAACTAACAGCAAACACCTCCAACAGTAAACACCTACAAAAACAAAGATCTGCAATATGCTTGTCACCACCCTTAACCCGAGCACGACTGAAGCATTTAAATCAAGAACAACAGGGTAAGATTGTCGCTAATTCTACGTCTATAGTAGAAATTAAAAAACGTAAAGTTTAAATTTATTGACATTCAAAATAATGCATTATATAATTTTAGAATATACTAAATCCTCATTTAATTATTTAGATAAATTTCAAATATCTACAAAAGTCTGATTGACTACTACCTTCTCCTTTTACCATTCCCTGATATGTTATTTAAATATAACATTTAGGGTAATGTATTATTGTATAAATTGTTTTTAAAACTTTCTCACCAAAATTTCTGTTAAATCGTTAAATTATCGGTCAGTGTATAATTTTCTAGATTTATTTTCTAATGTAAAAATATATAAAAAAAAACTAAATATTTATTTAAAAAAAATTTTAAATATTATTAAATTGTAAATTTTATTTATATTTCTAATCCTGCACAGTGGACTCTATTTTATTACTGAAACTGAGAAAGTAAAGCTTCAAATGTGTTTAAATATATTACACATGTTGTTTTGGAAATAGTTTCCTTGAACAAAATTTATTCTGTAATTTTGTCCTTAGATAAATATGTAGCTTTGAGAACATGTCAAACATGAATTTTTCTTGTACAATTTTTTTTATTGGAAATAAAATTTAATTACAATTGAATTAAAAAAGGTTTGACACTGGAAAACAGTGCTGGAGTTAAATTTGTTTTTAACTCGGATTTCAATTAATTTGAATAGAGGAGCTTGAGGTATTTCAGAAATTATGTAAAAACAGTATTGAGAGTATTTTTTAGTATAAACATCAATTTAATTTAAAAAACACTCAGAAAATTATGTGGTAAGAATCAACTGCAAATGGCAGTTTGAATAACTGCAGTTGTACACTACATTTTCATTTAAATCCACCGCAATGTGTAGTTATTTTAACCCTTAAAACAACATTACAGTTAAAACTACATTACCAGCTTTTTAAAAAAATTATTAATAAAAAAAACAAATTTTTGTAAATATTCTTAACTTGATATTATTTTCATAAACTGTATTGTTGGGAAACTATTTTTACACAAATTATTAATTAATTATTTACGTTTCATAATATTTTCCAAATCATTCTTGCCACATGTCTTTCTGCGTGAAAGAAACACAATATTTAATAATATTAAAGTAAGTTAATTTATTTTCTACTTATTACAAAACTAAAATTACAGTAGAGAAGTTTTCACTTCCGATGTGTCTTTCCCCGTTTTCGTTTCTGGACTAACAATAAGAAGCAAACATTTTTCTCATATTCCTTTACTGGAAAATAGTTGCACGTACGTTTTTGTTTTTTAATTGTGCGTGTGTATTGAAGATACACACACACTTTGTTAAATAGCTGAGACAACTGTATAAAATAACTGCTACCGAAATGCAGTAATTTTGGTAGGTTGTTTAGAAAAAAAAAAACCCTCGAAAAATTAAAAATAAATTTTCTAAGTAAAACAAATGCAATTTCCATTAAAATAACTACGTCCGCATTACTACTCAAATAACTGTCATGTATTAACTGCAGAACTATTCTGAGTATAGTAATTAAATGTGATAAAATCCCAAAACTTATTTAACAAATTGTGAAAAATAATTTGTCCTAGGCTGGTCCCTATCCGGATTTTATTCTTGCCTAAGGAAATCGTCAGGGGATAATGTTCTGTTACCCAGCGAAAAAAGAGTGGAAAAAGATGTATTAAAGAATGTAGAAAATTGAGACGAAACACGCATGATTTTAACATGGGATTGTCAAAGGACGGAGGTAATGGAAATTCCTCAAACTTCACTTTATTTAAAGTACTATGAGTAAGGTTATGAAAGATTGTATTTTTGGGTGTTCTTTTTCATAGAACTTAATTTGTTATTTTTAATTAGTGATTAAAGTATGATGTCAAGTCACATCTTTTTTACTAAGTGATTATATATATCTGTAGGAGTGCTTAAAATTTTATAATTATGTTTAATATAATTTTTATTGAAAATAAAAATTGTGTTTTTTCGAACTTTAATTGTGCAATGAAAATGAAAATGATTCAAGTTCGAGGCCATACTCTATATTTCTTTATTAGGATATTGTCCTAACAAATAATCTATAGTTTTTTGTTTTCAAATTTATTATTTGACCCTTTCAGGAATGTGTTGATAGATCTATTTCGAGAATTTTCTAGGTTCCCATCAACAGAACACGTTTTGAAAGAAATGACAATCCCATGCAAAACATCAAACATTCATATAAACTAGTTTACTCACTTCATGAGAACTAGTAAAATATTCTGTAAGTTTGATATAATTTTTATTAAAAATAAAAATTATGTTTTTCGACCTTTAATTGTGCAATGAAAATGAAAATTATTCAAGTTCGAGACATACTCTATATATTTTTATTAGGATATTGTCCTAACAAATAATCTATAGAGTTTTTGTTTTCAAATTTATTAATTGACCACTTTCAGGAATGTGTTGATAGATCTATTTCGGGAATTTTCTAGGTTCCCATCATCAAAACACGTTTTGAAAGAAATGACAATCCCATGCAAAACATCAAACATTCATATAAACTAGTTTACTCACTTCATGAGAACTTGTATATATGAGCTCGAAGTAAAAGATTGTCACCATTGATCAAAGAAATATAGAGTATGGCCTAGAACTTGAATAATTTTCATTTTATAATTAAAAAAACTTTTAAACAGCTTTATAGCTTAAAAAAACAAAGAAATAATAGTTTTTCGTTCAACTGAACAGAAAGAAAACCATTGTTAGGTCTGATATTTTGTAATCATTGTTTTTTAAATTTAAAGGTCAGAAAACACAAATTCAAAGCGACATCTAGATTAAAGAAAATAGTTGCTAAAAGACACAAACTCCCGGTTCCATTCGTGACATTTCTACTAGTAACATTTATGACATTATATGCTAAGTTTAGGAACTGATCTAAAAGGCCAGCATTAGATCAGAAAAATCAGTAGTAGTAGCTACTTTGTGTGTAATGAAAATGTTGTTTCTTTTGAACTACTTCGCATTATTTTTGCTGGGTAGTTATTTAAAATTATAGCAAATACACAGAGAGAATTTTAGTGGACAAAATTTAATGAAAATTGTCAGTAAGCTAATAAAACTTTTTTTCATAAAGTAGACGAAATTAGTTATTTAATGAAACTCCTTCATTGAATAAATAAAACTTTTAATAAATATAATGATATTTTTCATAAAATTTTATGAAAACTTGCATTAGTTTAATGAAATTTTTCAATAGACGAATTCCAGTGCAACTTCATTGCTCCTTTTTGAAGTTTGCCACAATTTTTTTTGTTTAAGTGCAACTTCATTGAATGAACCTTTTTGAAGTTCCACACAATTTTTTTTTTTGGTTTAATTAAACAAAAATTTATTATTTCGCTAAAATTTTAAAGTAATAAGACTCGAACGTTGCCTATCGATCTTAAAATGCAAAATAGTTTTTAAGTTTTATTGTTCTCGCGGATTTTGATAAAAAAAAAAGATTTTAGCGTTTTTTGCAATAATGACATCAAAATTCGCAGAACAACGAGCACATTATCAAATATTTAAAAAAATTTTGTGCAGTAACTTTAATTGTAAAAACGTGAAAAAATGAATTTTTAGAAATTATTCTTGTTGCGGGTGGTTTTTATTGCATTTATTATTATTAAGATACACTCAAAAAAGTTTTACAGTTACAACATGACAGTTGTTTCTGTAGTAATCAGTAGTAGTTGTTTTTAACTGCAATTACAGTTGATTTTTCTATGAAATATTAGAAAACAACTATTTTGAGTTATTTAAAAAACAACTGAAGAAAACTACTGTAACTTTTAGCAGTTGTTTGAAGCAGTTATTTTTGTATTTTATTAAACAACTATAAAAACAGTATTTTGCAGTAAACAATTAATTTTTGTTAGTTATTTAAAAATAAAAGACTGTATAGAGTTTTTTTAAATACTCGTTTATTTTTGTTTATATATAACTGGAGTACCATTTGGAATTTTGACTTTGCATTTTAAGTGGGATGTAAGAAGTACAATTTTTTATTGTAATTGAAAGATAAAATTTTTTTTTTATTAAAAATAATTTTCAAAATGCCGGAGAAATAACTGTTAAAAACAGTAGTTATTACCAATGTTTACAGTTGTTTCAGAATTTTTGTAGTAAAAAATTGTCAGTTGTTTCTACTACATTGTTAGTTGGTTTTACTATTGAAATTACAATTGTTTTAACTGTCATTTTCAGTAGATTCTACTGTAAAACTTTTTTGAGTGTAGTATTAAGTGTAGTATTTGAGTGTAGTATTGAATAGGTAAAAATTTTGAGTGAAAAAAATTATAAATAGGACAAGGAATTTTAAAAAATATGCACTAAAAACATGAAATGCCGCAACCTGTGAGGAGTCCCGTAGCACTTAAGCTGTGCTTCCTTATAGGTTTTGTAAATGTCATCTTCACAAGAAAGACCTCGGGAAGAAGTAATATAAACTCCCAGGGTGGGGCGTTGGTGGCCTATGTTCATCTATATAAACTTCCTACAATTTATTTCACAAATACTGTATATAATTATATGAATAGGGGCAACAAAAAAAAAATTATATTTTAGGTATATTGGTAACGGTATTTTACGGATAACCGTATTTCAATTATTTCTGTAAGGGTACTGTATTTTAGCGGTATTGACTGACATCACCGATTTTTAAATAACTATCAAATAATAACTGTTAACTGCATAATTACTGTTTTAGTAGATGTTTATAAAAAAAAACAAAATTATAATAAAACAACTGCTTCAAACAACTGTTACAAAGCTGCAGTAATTTTCTTCAGTTGTTTTTTTTTTTATTTTATTTGTTTTCTTCATTTCCAATGACCCAGCCTTTTGTCCATAATCGGTCATAAACTTCTACTCAACTTCTACTTTTTAATTAACTCTCATAATAGATGTTTGTCTTATTTCAAAGAAAAACAACTGTAATTATAGTTAAAAACAACAATTACTGATTACAACAATCATATAGTAACTGTAAATTTTTTTTCAATTTTCGTGTCACAATTTTTTCCTCTTCTACAACATATACAAAGTTCATTAAAATCTGCGGGTTCGGGTCGGGATACTTCCCTTGTAAATTAAATTAAAATATTTCGGCATTTATACAACAAAATATTTGTCAGAAACTTTTTATAACTTTTACGAGCAGTTATTAAATAGTAAAAAAATTCTCCAAAAGTACATTCTGTAAATTATCTGTATTTTTTACTATTTTTTTTTGGTCAAAATTTGTAGTTTTTAAATATTTTTATCACAAAAAACTTCTCAATAAACTTCACTAGTAAAGCATTTTTTTGCGATTTTTGAGATCTGTAGGGTATTTCTGTTAAACATAAATATGAGACATCTGAAGTGCGTTTTTATCGAACTTGTTAACGATAAAATTTTATACAAAAGAGTAACCAATTTTGACATTAAAATTCCAGATATTGACACTAGCAAAATGACAGTTCTTTTTAACAAACATTAACCAAGTGCGTTATTAAATTTATCAAATTAAAAGAAAAAGGATTTGTAGTATAAGTTCAGTCTCCTTAACAGCCCTTAACTTTTAGTTTAAACTGCTCTCAAAACTAAATACAAAAAAGTATTAAGTTGAAAAAATTAAACAAAAAATTTTTAAAAATAAACAATAAAACTCAATTAATAATAAGAAAAATATAAATAAAACAATTTAAATATTAGAAAACAAAGTTTATACACGTGAATTAATATAAATAATAAACTTGCAAAAAAAAAAAAAAAAAAAATACAACTTTTTCTTAATTAAATTAAAGATAAAATTTTTATAGTCATTATAAAACAAACAAAAAAGATATTTTCCTATAATTTAATAATAAGTTTGATTTTTTTTTTACTATAATTAATTATATTTTAAACTGCAAATATTTTTTGAGTTATAAAATTTTCATTGAAAAAAAAACAAGAAAAAACTGTGTGTTGTGATATAATATGATGAAACATGTATATTTTTTTTTTTTTTTTATTTTAATTTTGTATTAGAAATGCAATGCATAATTTATTTAATATGATTTTTTAAAGATCCCTTTCAATTTATGTTAGTTTAAAAAAAAAAAAAAACTAAAGAGATTTTTTATGGGTTTAGCTCATGAAAAAAAAAAATTATTTAAAATATATTTTTTTAATTAAATGTTGGTGTAATCTTATTGTTTAACTTATTTTCTAAAAAAAAAAAAAAAAAAAAAAAAAAAAAAAAAAAAAAAAAACAGCAACATATATTTAGTATTTAAAATAAATTATATCAAGGCATATTGTAAAAGTCAAGTAAAAAAGAATGAAAACACAAATTACACAATTATTACAATTTAAATTATTATAAACAACTTAATGAGCCACTAATTAATAAAAAGTAATAATAAAGCAAAAATTACAAAAAAAAAAATATAAACTTTTAATAATTTATAAAAGAAACATCCGCAATGTATTCTTCAATTCATTCTTCCTCAATTACTATCATTTGCTGTGGCAAAACATCCCATAAATCTTGTAATTTATAACCATCTCGTATACGTTCCATGGCAAAACCCAACTCTTTACAATAAACCGGTTCTCTTGGCGGTTTTTTCTTCACCCACAGCTAAACTTCCTTCCGCCAAGTAGGTATTTAATTTAGAATTTATTTCCTTTTCTTGACGTTCATCAATTTCTTGAAATTCTTCAATTTTAATTTCATTTCTTTGTACAGCGGCAGAAGATGAACTGTTCTCCAAACCAGTTGTTTCATATATAATGCCAAAATTAGGATTTTCAGTAAAAACTGAATGTAATGAAATGAGTTCTTTAAAAATTTCAGTTAAACGTTCAGGAGGATCAATGCGAAAACCTAATACATAACCACCACCAGTTTCAGCAGTTTGTATGACCAAAGCTGGACCATATTTTGATTCACGAATGCGTATCTGAAATACAAAAAAAAAAAAAAACATTTTAGAATGTAATAAAACACAATTTGGGTTTAGGGGGGCTCCGAAAAACTAATCCACATAAAATTATTTGTTTTTCGTTCGTGGTAAATTTCATTCTAACTCAACACACAGAGTAATGTGGGATTTAACGTTACCCAATTTCTTCAACGTGTG
Organism: Delia radicum; assembly: GCA_021234595.1. Lineage (NCBI taxonomy): Eukaryota > Metazoa > Arthropoda > Insecta > Diptera > Anthomyiidae > Delia > Delia radicum. Next base: position 38,872,221 of record CM037851.1, read on the forward strand.
AGTTAAATAGATGATATTTACGATTAACATTAAAATGGCACGAAGAATGTTGATGAAGACCGTAGTGGGTCAGAAAATGCATTCCATTCATGCTAGTGTCTAATAACTTTTTCTGTGTTTTTTTTTTTTTTTTTTCTAATAGTCAAAGTAAATTATCATATAAAAATTATAATTTTTCTGTTAATTTAGAGAAAAATTTGTCATGATCTAAAACCGAACAAATAAAATCTCACACATAAATTTATAGATCAACGATAAAATTCACTATTAAACCACTCACCAGGTACAGTGCAAAAATCGTTTAATGTATTTGCTCGTCATATGCATTAATAAAAAAATCTTTAATGTTTGTTGATATGCTTTGCTAATGTAGAAGGATAGTATATGATGACATTAGAGAAAAGAACTGCCATTTAAAGTTTTAACTGAAAGTTAAACTGGCAACTATGATAATGACTAGAGAAAAAACAAACACACTATAAATAGAAATCGTTCGTGGTAAATTTCATTCTAACTCAACACACAGAGTAATGTGGGATTTAACGTTACCCAATTTCTTCAACGTGTGAGTTAAACAGATGATATTTACGATTAACACTAAAATGGCACGAAGAATGTTGATGAAGACCGTAGTGGGTCAGAAAATGCATTCCATTCATGCTAGTGTCTAATAACTTTTTCTGTGTTTTTTTTTTTTTTTTTTTTTTTCTAATAGTCAAAGTAAATTATCATATAAAAATTATAATTTTTCTGTTAATTTAGAGAAAAATTTGTCATGATCTAAAACCGAACAAATAAAATCTCACACATAAATTTATAGATCAACGATAAAATTCACTATTAAAAAACAACCTATAATTTTACGTGATAACGAATCATTTTAGGTGGATTCGTTTTTCAAAACACCTCCGCTTTAAAAAAAAAAAAAAACTTACATTAGCTATTTGCATATAAGGTAAACTTATATTAAAAGTTTCATTAGCATCTGCATACCAAACTACTCGTATATTGCTAACCACAAAACATCCCAAATTACCTTGATCACTAGATAAATTCCACACACCATTTACTCTGTTAAATACCTGTTCCTGTGGTAATATAATTAATTGCCCAGATTGCAAAATGGCACCGCGCAATTTTAAGTCTCGATACAAGAAAGTACGTTGATATAGACTGAAAAAATTGTCAAGAATTAAAAAAAAAAAATTGAATTTATATATTTCAAAATCATACTCACTTATAAATATCAAATACACTTTGAAATATGGGAATATGCTTACGTTCGGTTTCTCCCGAGACATCCGTAAATAAAAATTCAAATCGTGTATTACCACCAAGAGCCAAAATGTATAAAGCCAAACAAGTACCCCTAATTTTATTCGATACGGTCTTTGTATTCATATTAGCTATGCGTCCATAACCTATGGCTAAAGAATAGCTTATAATTATTAACTCATTAATGGCACGTCATATAGCCTAAGTACATTTTTCAACCAAACTTTGCAGCTATATAGAATCTTGATCCATTAAGAAATTTTTTTTTTAACTTTTTTGCCTTAAAGCTCTTTCTAGTGCAAATATTAGCAACCAAAGTTGAAACTTTGACAGGGTATAAATCATAGACGGTGGCAGATATTTTAAAATTTTTAATTTAATCTGTAAACAAATCTATGTTAATATATAATGTATGTATATAAAAAATTATTTTTTTTTTTTTGGGTTAACCGCTTTTGATTTTTTTTTTTTAAATATCGCGGTTTTTGATCATTTTTTTTTTTTAATTGTCATATGACAACTTTGACATTATAGTTTTTATAAGTGTAGCAGTATTTAAATAAAAATCAGCCATTTTGAGTGAAAACGAAATAAATGTTGAAATATTTAGGACTATGTATTTGCAAATTTTATGGTCCGATCATGCAGATTTTCAAAATTTCATGCAACAGATGAACTAATTTTCAGCAAAGAAATACATTTTAATATTTTCTCATCTACATAATAATTCAAAAAATATAAAAGATTACATGCAGAAAAAAACTGGTGTGTTTTTATAAAAGCCTTTTCTTGCAAAATTTACTTAGTGTTGAAAGAACGGCGAAAATGTTTGGGTAATATGCTAAATAGCGTTTTTGTTAAATTTCACAAGTAGTTTTTTTTTTTTGGTAATTTATTCTATGTAAAATTTACATTGATGATCTTTAATACAAATCATTACATTGATAAAATTTGAAAAATAAAATAAGCTACAAGTATTTATATTTTTCTAATAAAAAAGATAAATTACAAAAAACACTTAGAATTTAGTTTGACATATACAACTCAATGTGGCAATATTTATTAGATATGGCAATATCGAATATAAAAGCATAATGCATGTTTAGTTTCTAAAGCATTTTATTTCTGCTGTAATTTAATTAAATAAAAAGAATGTAAAATTGGCTGTGAAAAACAGAAAAATTATAAACAATGTAAGTAATTCATGTCTTATACATAAATACAAAAATCTAAATACTAATTGTATTGTTTATTTTTTGTAGGCCAAATATGTTGGACTTATTACGACGCAGAATTTGGAAACTTCTCAAGACGTTGGACATCGTAAATACATAATGGTTAACTGCATCTAGGTATTTATATTCGTTTCTAAGTATAACTATTTTAAAAAGTGTTATTTGTTGTTAAATAAATTATTAAGTTTGATATAATTTTATATCTATATCTACCAACGGTAGAGTGTACACATAACGAAAAAGTCGTCAACTTCGAGCTCATATATTAGTTCTCATTTAGTGGGATAACTATAGGTTATATGAATGTTTGATGTTTGCAGGGGATTGTCACTTCTTTCAAAACGTGTTCTGATGATGAGAACCTAGAAAATTCCCGAAATAGATCTATCAACACATTCCTGAAAGTGGTCAATTAATGAATTTGAAAACAAAAACTCTATAGATTATTTGTTAGGAAAGAAATATAGAGTATGGCATCGAACTTGAATAATTTTCATTTTCATTGCATAAATTATTCATTTTAATAAAAATATTATTTGCAACATAATGGAGTATTTTTTATTTACAAAAATAAATAGTTTATTGAAAATCTAGTAAACGCTGCAATAGTATACAAAAAACTTGGGCTTATTTACATATATATCACTTCGAACATTTACCTAAGCGTATTGGCAAAATTGTGGTTAATTTTATATAGTTGTATAATTACCACCAAACTTTGTTACTCTAGTTTTTGATAAACGATACACCTTTTTTTCTGTGTGTAGGCTTTTTTATAATTTTAAATAATTTTTTAAGAGGTCCCATCAAAAAAGATCAAACATTTTTTTAAATAATTATTTAGCATTTCTGGAAAACAATCTTCCAAAATAAAAAATGATTTCCGATTGTAGAAAAGGTGTTGAATAATTTTAAGGTTTTTAAATCACTTAGGCCGAGTTTTTGGGATGTCAGTTAAACTTGGTTTAGCTCAACCGCCAACGAATTTTGTCTTCCATTTAAAAGTTTATTTACACAAATTTGATGGAACCACTTCATCTTGTTTAGAATGTTGGTCTTTTTCATAATAAAACAAAATAAATTACATTTCAGAAGCAGTATTTCATTTAAAAACTTGGTTAATCTAAGTTTAAAGATAATCTACATCCTTAAAACGCGGCCTTAATAATCTGTATCCACTAAAAAAAATATAGCTACATATAGCTATAAGTACTGGGTCGGAAAAGGAACACTGTGTCAATAATGAGTTAAGCAACAGTCTTATTCATAATAAATTAGGATAAAAAAGGTTCCATAATTTTAAAAACTATTGTCAAAATGGTAGCAGTTGTTCATGAGATGAGCAGGCTTTGTACTTCGTTTAATAAAGGATGTTATGAATAAGAAATCCGTATTCAGTGGATATTCAGTACCTAAATGTGGCTAACGAATATTGCAATAAGTTTTTAAAAAAATTTCCATTGAGCAAGATTCACAAAACCGGAGTGTGTCGTACTGCAAAGTTTATTTTTGTAATTCGTAATTGTACTACACTCAAAAAAGTTTCACAGTAAGTGAATGACAGTTATTTGTGTAGTAATCAGTAGTTGTTATTTTTAACTGCAATTGCAGTTTTTTCTATGAAATAATACAAAACAACTATAATGACAGTTATTTAACAAAACAACTAAAAAAAATACTGCAAGCAGTTATTTTAGTATTTTAATAAACAACTACCAACATAATTTTGCAGTAAACAGTTAATTTTTGTTAGTTATTTAAAAAATACGAAATTTCGTCGAGTTTTTAAAAAGTTATTGTTAAATTTATATATGTTATCTTTGAAATATTCATACTTTTCAAAAAATAATTAGAGTTCCGTTTTTAATTTTAACTTAAAATTTTAAGTAGGATGGTGGAAATACAAGTGTATGTTATAATCAAAAGAAGAAAACGTTTTTTTGATATTAAATTTAAATATATTTTTAAAATACCAAAAGAAATAAATGTTAAAAACAATGCTTTTTACCAATTTTTTCAGTTGTATCAAAATGTTTGTAGTAAAACATTGTCAGTTATTTTTACGACATTGTTAGTTATTTTTACGACATTGTTAGTTATTTTTACTGCATTTGTTTTAAACAGTTAAAAATAACAATTTTTTTATTATTTTAACGGTTACTACCTTTGGTACCTTTTTAACTGACTTTACAGCTGTTTTAATCGTAATTTTCAGTAGATTATACTGTCAAACTTTTTTGAGTGCATCACGAAAATTGGTTAAGGATAGAAGGAAATAGGGAGTAGTATCTATGGATATTTGACTTACACAAATTAAACTTTTTGTGTACCAAAGAATACCATATTAAACGTAAATTTGTAACCAATATTCGTCCAGAATCTCCTGGATTTCCTTTGGTATCCTCAATGTAATAAATGGTGGCCAATATATTTTCACCATTGCGTAAACGTTTTTGCCTATATTGAATGATAAAAACTAATTTTTCTTAAATTTTTTTAAAAGAAATTTTTTAAATTATTATCCTTACACATTTGGTGTATCAAATTTAATTTCTTTATCCTCCCATAATAAACTAAAAGGTTCAATTGTATCCATTTTTTAATTTTTTTTTTTAGAAATAAAATTTTTTCTCGAAAATATTTTTTTATTAAACACTTGTTGTGGCCAATTAAACAGCCGTTGCTTGGAAACTAACTACCAAACGGTGCTGTCACAGCAAAACAACACTCAAACTCAAACAAGTTGTACAGTAACTACATGACAGGTATTCGTGTAGTAATCAGTAGGTGTTGTTTTTAACTGCAGTTAATTGCATGCAATCACAGTTGTTTTTTTTTTTTTTGTTAGAAATAAAAACAACTGTTATGACAGTTATTAAAAAAAATTGTTTTTGTAACAGTTGTTTGAAGCAGATATTTTAGTGTTTTAATAAACAACTACCGAAACAGCGCTTTTTGCAGTAAATAGTTAATTTTTGTTAGATATTTAAAAATACAAATTTCGTTGAGTTCTTAAAAATTCTTCTTCAATGCATAACAACGCAAAAACTGTAGTACCGCTTGAAATTTTGACTTCACATTTTAAGTAGAATGTATGAAATATATTTTGTTGTTGTAATCGAAAAAAAAAACATTTTTATTATTAACATATATTTTTAAAATACTGAAAAAAATAACTGTTAAAAACAGTAAACTAAACAACACCATATCCAAGTTGCAATCAAATCTGCGGATTCACCACTGTGTAGTTTCCTTGTAAGAAGATAAATTTACATTTTTGAGTTTTTTTTTTTTCAAAAATCGCCTGAATACAATTAAAACGTCCATATCTCTAATAAATCCTGATCGTTTTATTTTAAATTTATAACCAGCTTCCAACCTCCGTATATTTACAAAAATAAAGCAAATCAAACATATTAGCTAGGTTGATACTAGTAATTCGATCTGGCTAAAGATCTCATCAGAACCCGAAGTTTCAGAAAAGCTAGAGCCTCCAGAATAGGCAGAGCTTTAATAAAAAACCTATTAATTATCAATTTTGCTTCATCCTTGTCTTCTTAGTAATCGAACACGTGGCTAGGGTCATTTCCTAACAAGCATAATAGCGTTACTAAATTTTGAAGACCAAAAATGTTCTACTTACGTACAAAAAAATTTTTTTTTTTTATTTTTTTTCGTTTTTGATATTCATTACATTACATGTCTGGTAATTTTGGTTTGTTTTTGTATTTACAAGAGTCAGACGTCTGGTGAATACTATTGTACGCTTTGTTTATAATGTGCGTCGTCGTAATCATGTTTCTGGCTATGTGAGTCGCCTCCTTGGGTGTTCTTTTGATAATTTTGTGAATTGTCGCTCGTTGCTTTTCTTCCACAAAATCATTAAAAGTCGTAGACCTTTACCTTTATATAGGAGCTTTGTTTTTACGCGTTCAAGGCGTAATCCACAGATATTCATTCCCAGGATAAGGAGAACTATTTTTGAAAGATCATTCATAATCAGAATTGCTCGGTGTTGGAATCGGTTGCTCTTAGAATTACGGGTTTTCTCTCATTCAAATAACGCCTTTCGGTTAAAAATCTTGGAATATTTCAATGGTTTTTGAACTATTTTTTTTTTTCTTTTTTGAATAATAATGTTTTTTTTTTTGTGTGGTTAAGTATGCAATGTTACCACTGATAGGGTCAAATGCTTTAATACTTTAATTTTTAAACTTTGTTAATAAACTTTTTATAAATATTATGGCTGGGGAGATTATGGCTGGGGAGATTAAGATTAATACTCAGTTTTTTATTACTATGTAATACTGTTATTTGGCCTTGTGGGCTTTAGTATTATAGATGAATTATAAATAAATAAATAAATTTTCATAATACTGGTGGATTTTTGTTCTCAATAAAACAATGTTGCTTGTTGAAAACATATATCTGGAATTAGATGGATCCCGCTGTACCCAAATAACTGGTTGCAATTTAAAAAGTTTACAATGCTATGAAAATGAAAATTATTTAAGTTCGAGGCCATGCACAATTAAAGGTCGAAAAACATAATTTTTATTTTTAATAAAAATTGTATCAAACTTGTTCACAATTTAAAATTAAGAAGTACTCGAGTGGAACCCCCAAGGCCAAAGAAGGCGAGAAAGACCAAGGGGAAGTTGGCGAAGCAGCTTGTTACTTAGACAATATGACCAACAGCTCTCCTGGCCACAACTAAGGACAATGGCACAGAACAGACAAGAATGGAGAAACTTTGTAATGGCACTATGGACCGATAATTTGGTGTAAAAGTATTTAATAATAACAGTTATTTTTAATTGATTGTTATAATTAAACAAACTTGTGAAAAAGAGATAGGATTAAGAAGAAAAAGCATTCTAGTTGAGAAATGAATTGTGCATTGGTATTAGCTAATTCTGTCTCTTCTGATCAAAACAATACTTGTGTGTACGTAGTGTGACCAAACTCCAATTTAGTCGCAGTCAACTCTGTGTCGACCGTGGCTCAACTGGTTAAGAGGTGAGATTACGATGCATAGCTTTGATGCTAAGACTGTGAGTTCAAATCACAGTACGACACCAAAAAATAAAAAGTTTTTCATATAGAGCAAAATTAACAATATAAAATACTTTGTTCAATTGACACATAAATTAACCACTGACGAGTCCCAGGAGGGGGACGAAACTGCGGCAGTCTGGTGTATCCCTTGTGTCCGTAAAATTTTTCAATAAAAATGTTTTCTTCTTCTTCTTCCTGTAAAGAGACTAACTAAAAAAATGATTTAATTTTTTAAGAAATTGCAGTGCAAGGTTTTTAATTAAAACCATCTTTAGTTGTTTGTGATAGTAAATAATCTGTAAACAAAATACAAATCATGTAATTTTTTTATGAAATTCCAGTGTAAATTTTTTAACTGCAATATGAAAGTTTAAACCAACATAATTCTTGGAATGTATTGTTAAATGCTACAAAGTGGGCACCACAATTTACTTATGTCTTTCGGTTTTTTAGCTCGAGAAGCCAGCCCATCATAACAAATATCAGGGGCCGAATTACGGCATTCGTGATCGAGTGAAATCGTTCGAAAACAGTATTTTTAATGAATAACTACAAAAATACTAATAATGAAAACACCAAGTTTTACATTTATTTTTAATCAAGGACCTAACTACAACATCTCTGATCAAAAATATTTCGTTCAAAGGTTTTATTTTTGAAAATAGAAAATTAATTTCGATCAAAAAATTACGATCACGAATGCCGTAATTCGACCCCAGTTTTTTTTTTCTATGTCTATCCCGTGCTACCAGTTAAGTAAATTTTTCAGTCTAGGAATTTTTAAGTGAAGAATTTTGTTATATGCGTGTATGTGCCAGAAAACGAAACCGCATCAGTAAAACGCGTTTACAAGATTAGGTGTGTCAGATTCCGATATCGCAATTTGTTTGCTCGTTTTAAATCGAGCAGTAGAATGTGGATATTTTCTTAGAAAGGTTTGTTAAATAATAAAAACAACACTTAGTATTAAAAATTTGAAATGTTTTTTATTTATTTTAAGTCAAAAAGGAATCATTTAATAGCTTTTTTAATTTAATATAAAAAATAAAAATAATCTCTTCAAATTGCATGTATTTTTAAAAAAATATTTTTTTTTTGATAAAATAAAAGAGATGAATAAAATTATGTTTTTAAGCTTTTGACATGTAAATTTATTTTTTGGAACAAAACTTAGAATATACAACAACTAGCGTTTTTAGGAACACCGATTTCCACATCATGCGTTTTCAAAACGACTCGAAAGCCAGCACATAGACGTTGGTACGTAATGGAAATCGATCAATTTGTTTAAAAACCAAAAATTGAAATGAAAACATTGCAATTATTTTTAATCACTGCAGTGGAACTAGTTTTTACACTATGTTAAAAAAACACATTTTAAATTAATTTTTTTTTTGTGTACTATTTTATTTTTTTTATCAAAATTCTTTAAATGTAAAAATTTGTGATACATATTTAAAAACAAAACAAAAATTTAGATTTTTATATCTTATAAAATAGGAGTTAAACAAATTGTTTCTCAAATAAGAAAAAAACTAGAAACATAAAATGCTCGGCACTTATGAGAGACTTTAAAGTTATTATGAAATAAAATATTAATTTAGTCAATAATTTAAAAATAAACGGTTTATATATTTAGCAAGGCTATATGGAAATGTTGTTGTTTAAAATGAAACACAAAGATTTTTCAATTATATTAAAAAAAATAAAATTCATAAAAACTTATTACAAAAAAAAAGTAAATATACTATATGATTATAGTAAAGAGCGCAAAACAAATAGAAAAATGGTTTTCCTAACCTATTAAGCAAAACTACTTGTAATTTAAGTGATTTTTTATAAATATAAAAAAAATATATTTATCAAAAACATTTTTAAATATCACCCCCAAACAAATTGTTAACATTAAAACATTATTTACATAATAATTTGAGGTTCTGGTACACTGGCAGCAATATTTTTATGTGGCAACACCTGGCCACCATTTATATAGATTTCATCTTTTACAATAACATCTTCACCCAAAACGGTTGTACCCTCTAAACGCACCCAACGACCGACAATTGAACGCCAACCCACAATACACGAATCCAACCATGAGTGGGACTTAACTATGGCACCTTTTAGAATAGTAGAACGTTTTATGCAGACACCATCTTCTATAATAACATCTGGACCTATTGTAACATTGGGACCAATACGACATCCTTGTCCAATTTTAGCACTGGGATCAACTAAAACGTTGCCAACAACACCGGGACCGCTATAAAGATTCGTTGATTGTTTTTGCCGCAATGAGGAGAGATAAAGACACATGCCTAAAAGTCAAAAGAATATATTTAATAGAAATTATAAAAATGAATATGGGAAATTTCAAAAATATTTGACACTGTGAGGAGGCAAATATTTTCAAAAACAATTATTTGTATGAGATGAATTTAAGCATGCTAAATCCTTATGCGTTAATCATTTATCTATTGGCGGTTTTGAGTTTAAATTAAACTAAAAATTGCATTTTATTTTTGAGTCAACGAGAAAGATTAACGTTAATCAAGTAGATTAATTTGGCTGACTTAGCTCCCTATTCATGGATGCCATGTACGATGACTGTTATTCAAAAGATCAATAATATGTCCAACCCAATGAGATAAAATGTTCAAATTTTATTAGTTATACGCGTTTTGTTTTTTCTTTAATTTATAGTGCGGTAACTATACAATTATAATAGCGGATCAGTTAAAGCTTATTCCTGTCTAAAACATGATAAATATTTTTCTTCATTTCCCCACGTTATTTTTTCAGGTCGAAAAGTTCGAAAAATTTTGTTGAAGCAGTTAGAGCCCATTCTGGAGAAAGCTATTCAGTATTTCGGCATATTCCATTAGCAACTTTTTCCAAAATTATTATTTCTCAATTAAATTTCTTCTTTTCTCAATTTCATTTCGCTCATTTGCTGCAAGAACGGCATAACTCAAAATTCGCGATTTTTGAAATATTGACAATATCATGTTCTATCTTGTGTAAAATACTCATTTTGATATCTTGTATACAGAACGTGTGAGACGAGTATATGCCGTTATTTCAATTCCTATGTTTCGCTGTTCTTTTACTCACAACAACGACACATCGTTAGTTACGCCACATTCGTTAAGGTTTTTGTTTTCGGAAAGAGTGACATAATTTGCGTTGTGCCTTTATAAGTGGAAAGGTAAAATGTGTTTTATGTAGTAAAAATTCTTATATACTCTCATATTTTGTGTTGTGACTGTTTTGTTGAAAAAAATCACCTGATTAAACATAGCTATAACACAAAATACGCCATTATTGTTGGAAAAATGTTTATCATAAACTTTTTTTTCGCGTTAAGAACGACACATTTTAGTTTACTACACTACTATCAATTAACTTTAGCAGCAATAACGTCATAACTAAAAGTATAAAAAATTTTCCATCTTAAAACAATTATTAAAAATTGTTTACTCTACTTTTTTCTATACGGATATATTAAATATGAGTTGATTTACAAGATGATATCAAAATAGTTACATTTATTCATTTTTCTTCAGAGCTATAGTCAATTGAACACTTAAAACGCATTTATCTCAAAATCGAAAATTTTGAGTTAAGCCGTTCTTGCAGCAAATGAGCGATTTGTACTTTTCTCATTTTTATATTGTTTATTTCTCAATTTCAAATACAAAATCCCAATATCATTTATTGTTTTCTTAATTTTAATTGGAAAATCTCAATTTCATTGCCTATTTTCGCAATTTCAATTAAAAATTCTCAATAGCATTTGTTCTTTTCTCAATATCAATTGTCCTATTCTTAGCCCTCTAACCGGCAAACACGCCTCCAGGAGGTGTATTTTAAATTTGCCATAATAATTTAAGCTATTGCGGTAGAAAACTAAATTTAAATAAAATTAAAATGACTGCACAAAATATTTTGTGCGCATGATACGGTTTGGAAGCGAGAAAGCCTTTTAGTTTAATCAATATATATTGAAGTTAAGGTGCGTTTTCGCCCAATTTCGCTTTTTTCGAAAAATGTAAATATGTAGTGTTTATTTTTCGTGACGAACAAATGGTATAAATGCCATTGCAAAAAAAGCTTAGACCGGGTTGAGGGTTAATTTTAATTCTCAATTTTAAATGAAAAATCTCAAATTATTTTGTTTTTTTTTTTGTTTCCTTTCCAATGAAAATTCTCAGTATCAATTGTTCTATTCTCAATATTAAATTGAAAATCTCAATATCAAATGAACGTTTCACATTTTCAAATAGAAAATCTCAATTTAAATTGTTCTTTTCTCAATTAAAGTTGGAAATGGTGTAGTGTCCATATCGCACTTGATCAACAAGAGGGTATTAACTCAAAATTTTAAAATTTTCAGTAGAGTCAAAAAACTGTTTATGGCCACATTTTAACAGAATTTAAAAATTCAAACATATCATAACAAGCAAATTCCATTTGAAAATATATATACATTGTTTTTATTTTAAATTTTACCACTCATTGCAAAAAAAAAATTTTTTTGAGTTAATACCATTTTTTTGAAATTTTATCGATTTAAATTTATAGAATAAAACTAATTTTATCAACAAAACAGTATCAACTCAAAATACAACCAAATATAAATAAAACAGTTTGATTATTTTTAACATAAATAAAGGCTCAAATCAAAATAATACCTTTTTTATGAAAATATACGATTCATTTCTATTGGAACTTTTGTATTAACTCGAAATAATACCTTTTTGTTGAAATAAAGGTAGTCACTACATTATCATGAAAATGGTCTCAAAAGTGGTTTTCGAGATGAAAGAGTAATCGGAATACGTTGAAATTTTTACAATAGATAGATATTGATGTTGTTAGTTGATTTCTTGAAAAAAAGTGATATTTTAAAAATTTTGAGTTAATATCCTCTTGTTGATCAAGTGCGATATGAATTTCGATTTAATTTGTATGTTTTTTTTTTATTTATATCAAAAGCATTAACGATAAAAAAAAATTTTCAATTTATAACGAGCTTTCAATCTCCGTATATTTACAAAAACAAAGCAAATCAAACATATTAGCTAGGTTGATACTAGTATTTCGATCTGGCTAAAGATCTCATCAGAACACGAAGTTTTAGAAAAGTTAGAGCCTCCATAATAGGCAGAACTTTAACAAAAAACTTATTAATCATTAATCATTTTCCTAACAAGCATCATAACGTTACTAAACTAAATCGTTTTATCATTGAAAATTTGTCTAATAAGAATTATTTGTCGTTTTTAGATTTTTCTAAGCATTTCCTGTTTTTTTTTTTGTTAAAGTTTAATAATGTTGTTCAGTCCTCTGTGTTAAAAATGTTCCTGAAAATCTTTGTTTTTTTATGTGGCACATTTTAATTTAAAATTATCTTTTTTATTTCAAAATTACCACATCAGGTTAAAGATAAGAAAATATTGTACTTTTGAAAAAAAAAAAAATAGCATTAAATAAACTCTACGAAACCCCTTATGAATCATGGTAATTAATTTTAAAGATAAGAGAGAAAAAAGTAAATGATATTAAAAAATATATTTCATTTACCTGTTAAAAAATCTTTAGGTTGGCCAATATCCATCCAAAATCCTGGCAAATCCATTGCAAACAACTGTTGTTGATCAGCCATAGCGGGGAATATTTCCTTTTCTATTGAAGTCGGTTTCACTTCAATGCGATCCAATACTGATGGGTTAAATATATAAATGCCGGCATTAATTTTATTACTAACGAATTCTTGAGGTTTTTCAATGAACGATTTAATGCAACCCGTATCATCGTACAATACAACACCATATTTGGAGGGTTCTTCCACTTTGGTAACAACAATGGTGCCCTCTTTGCCATGACTGCGATGATATTGTTCAAGTTGTTTGAAAGGAAAATCACAGATAACATCTGAATTGAGTACATAAAATGGTTCTGGACTGGCATTGAGTATATGTTTAGCTAAAGCCAAGGGGCCAGCCGTACCTAAAGGTTCGGTTTCATGGGAAAATATCAATTCCACACCCAATTTTTCGGCCTCCAATTTTAATTCTTTTTCCATTTGTTCGGCACGATAGGAAACTGCTAAAATGACCTGGAATTTAATAAAAAAAAATAAAAAACACCGAATTAAACAATACTTAGGGATATAGTTTCTTCTTTTACTACCTGCATACATCCTGCTGCCACTAATGCCTCCAATTGATGTAGCAATATAGGTTTATTGGCAAATTCCACCAAAGGTTTTGGTGTACTTAAAGTTAAAGGTCGTAAACGAGTACCATAACCACCGACTAAAATAAGAGCACGAGTGCCTTTAGATAAGGTAGTAGTGGAACCACACATTTTGTAACAAATATCTTTTTTTATCTCTAAACTACAACAAATGACACGTCAGTTTCTTTTTAATTTTCCACAAAATCGTTGTTGATTTCACTCAAATATTCCCGTACTATATTGATGGTTTGGTTGCTCACGCACGAACTGCAATTAAATTGACTGTCTTTTTGTTCAACGTTCTTCCAAACTCGCTTCAAACTGATAAGAATATTTTAGTTTTTCCAATAAAAATTATTTCAAACCGGCAAATACTCACTCCCTCTCTATTGTTATTTTAATTTTGTGTTTTATCGCCTCACCCTCACTTTGTTTTTATGGTTCTGTTTTTTTTTTTTTGTCACTTGCTATTTACGTGAAATATGAAAATGCAAAATTCCAATAAACCTACAGAGTGTCACACAATTTTTGCTTTCTTTTAAAAACTTTCAATTTATTTAAAATGTTCTACAAATTTTTTGTTTTATTATTGTAGCACTTTGGCTGTATAATTTAATGTATAAATTTCTTATATTTATTAATTATTTTGTTGTAAAATTAATGAAAAGCATGAGAATTTGGAACTATAAAAGAATTTTATATGACAAGTGATTTTTTTTTCTTTTGTAAATAAAGTAGTGCTGTTAAAATTTTTACGAGTGTTTAAGTACCAGGTACTCGATACTAAAAAAATTTCAGGGTATAAACACTGTAAATATTATTGTCATTTAGCCCTCCACAGTGCAATAAGATGTACAACATATGTCACTACTGTTTTCTTCTGTTGTAAAGGGATATAAAAATTGTACAAGGTGGCCAACACATAAAATACTTTCCACATTTCTTGTTTGCGCAATAAAAAACAAAACATTGATTTTTTCAAATTTATTGTACAACCATCCCTTACAGACTGTTAATGTTTTGCATAATAGGTTAAACTTTACTTTGTCGGGCGGAGCTCAAAAAATTATGAAAAAAATACTATTCGATCAGAAATTAAAAAAAAAAAATAAAAAATTATTAGGCGTTTTTGGGGCCGGGGGCCCTGGGACCCGCTAGGAGCAAAAAACAGGGACATGTACAAACATATAAGTGTGGGTACTCAAATGAAAGAAAATCTCCTCACGGTTTCAAAAATGTATTTTTTTTTCAAGATCCGACAAACGTGGCCCAAACCAGAGTCATTTTAGTAAAATTTTGACCCTTTAGGCATGGCCCAAAAATAGTAAACATTTTCCGTATATAAAAACGGTGCTCAAATGAAGGAAAATGCCAAAAATACAGTAAAAAAATACAAAATTATGAGGCTTTTTTGGGGCCGGGGCCCCTGGGAACCGCTAGGAGCAAAAACCAGGGCATGTATTTTGAAGTTTCTTTTGTGTCGCACGCAGAAAAAACTTTATTCCGCGAAGCCACCTGCCGCGTTCTACGGAGGAAAAAACCCCTAAGCCCGGCCGTAGGCCGGTCACGCAGAAAAACTTTGCCATTTTGGCCATTATATATTTTTTATTTTTTTTTTCTGATTTAATTGCACTTTTTATTGTTTTTTTTTTTTTTTGGGGCCCAAAATTTCACTTTTTTACCCCCTGATATTATAAAAAAGTAGTCCTAGCGAAAATACTACTTGCGAGATCTTCATAAAAAGTGGATATTTGGAATCGTGAGAAATTTTCCTTTCATTTAAGTACCAATAATTGCCATTTTGGGCGTCTTTCGGTTTTTGGGCCCTAGCGCCCTAACGGGGCCCCGGCCCCAAAAACGCCTAATAATTTTATATTTTTTTTTTTATTTCTGATTTAACGCTATTTTTTTTTTTTTTTGAGCTCCGCCCGACAAAGTAAAGTTTTGCCGCATAATATCACAAGTTACACAAGAATATTGCGTAGTGACAATTAATTTCTAAGCACTTGGTAATATTCCGCCAGTTTTTTTCTGCGTGCATCACTACATATTTTTTTTAATATAACACCAGAGTTATAAAATGACGATCATTTTTGAGTACTCAATACTACTCGAATCTTTCAACTGGTTACTTGATACTACTTATTACTTTTAATTAGAGATGTCACGAATACTCGGTTACTATTCGGCATGTTTTCGCTATTTGGCCGAGTACCGAGTAATAGCGTTATTCGACTAAATTATTAGGCTAAACAAAAATTGCTTAAAAACCGGGTTTCTGATAAAAAAATAAAGTTTTTCATAAAATATTTTACTTAAAAATGTCAAACACTGCAGTTTGTATTAGTTTGAGATGATTTTTAAACCAAAAAACATTTTTTTATACATTTTAATTTTGTCTATATCTAAAGTACAGTGTACTTTGATATGAAATTTGTAGAATTATTCGGCAAATATCCGCTATTTGGTAAAGTGCCGAATACACTATTCATGACATCTCTACTTTTAATTATTATAGCTTGATTTACACGCTATCCACCTCTGTCCAGCCATATCTACTATTTCATTTTCAAAAGAGAATTTACACGACATTCAGGCTAGGTTGAAAAATACGTGTTTTGCCAAAACGAGTAGAAAAGAATTAAGAATCGTTGGAATAGAATAAAGAGTTTAAATATGTGTTTTGTCAGAACATGTGTTTTGCTATCTAGTGTGAATATGGTTTTACAATAATTTGACAATTCGTATTACCTCATTCATATTAATTAATAAATCATACTTAAAACTCACAGACAACTAAGAATAATTAAGTTTTAATCCATTTATACATTTTAAATAAATTAATTAAAATTACACACAAAAAATCATAACTACACGCAGAAAAAAACTTAGTTTTCGCATATCTTTTGTGAATAAATGCTCCTAATTACTTATTAAAGAATTTTTTCTGTGTACCATTTTAATGACTGAATACCCAAAATAAATCCTACAGAAAATTTCATCTCTAAAAGTATTGAGTAGTTACTTTGAAATATTACGTACTGATATACTCAATACTTTTACGACTCTAATGCAGACGAGTGTAAATTTTCTGTCTGCCCGAGAAAAAATCTAGAAATTTTCTTTTCGATAGTTTGTGTTAGTTTTAATTAATTTAATAAAAATTAGTGCAAAAATATTGTGAAAAAGGTAAGTTTAAAGAAATTTATAAAACAAATTCCATAAGGAATCAAGTTAAGACCTTAAATCAGAAAAGAAAAGTATCCAGCATATATGTATACACTTGTTTGATGGTTTTTTTTTCACAATTTGGCCACAAATTATTGATTATGGTGTTCCTCCAATCGTCAAATAAAGGACTACAAAATTTTTTTATATAAAATTGAGAAATAAAATTATTAATTGTGGTCATCAAATGCAATTTGCAGTCCCTCTTCTCAGTTTTTTTTTTTTTTTATTTCATCATTTCGCTATCTCATGTTTTAACAAAATGTCTTCTACACTTTTTTTTTCTTGTGATTTCATATTCTACATTTTTTTCATTTGTACGATTATTTTTCTGTGGTTTTTATTAAATATTCTAGTGGCGATTTTATTTATTTAATATAAATCTAATGTCTTAGCTGATTGTGTTTTCAATGGAATTTTTTTAATATTCATTTGTCAAGTTTCATGTGTTGCAATTTTTAATAATTACAATAAAACATTAATGCAAAAACCTTGAGTGACGTATTTTCTTTAACAATTAAATTTTTACATATAACAACAACAACAACAGCAATAACTTGGAATAGAGTGGAAATCTCGCTTTATGTTTGTGCTAACAATATTTGAATAGTGGAACGTGTGATTTGGGTTATGATGTTGTTTGGGTTCTTCATTGTTGGTGGGGGAGAATATTGTTTTTCTACAGAAATGTATTCGAGTGTATGTATTTGGGAGAAACGTGGCGTGGATTTGTTATTGATTTTTCTTTTTCAACTAAAGTGGAGTTTCGTTATAACGAACCCCGGTTATAACGATACTTTTTTTTATAACGAACGAATTTTCTGGTCCCAACGCATTCACTAACATAATTCATGCAAAATATTTTATATAACGAAGTATTTTTTGGACCCTTTTACGAGTTTGGCTGAAGTGCAGTTTAGCACCTTACGGCAAAAAATAAAAATATATGTCCGGATTTGGGGTTAAAAAAGAAAAAAACCGATATTAAAAGTTAGCGGCGCTCGGACCCGGGGGACCCACTGGGGCCAAAAAACGGGGGGACGTAGTAACATGTAAGTATGGGTACTCAAATTAAAGGAAATTGTCTCACGATTTTAAAAAAGGTCCGTGAAACTTAGTCCGAATTAGAGCCGTTTAAGACCCTTAAAAATGGGGGCCTGAAAAATATGAAATTTCGATATGCAAAAATGGTACTCAAATGAAAGAAAATTTGTCCTACATTGCAAAAAATATTATTTTACCATGATCTGTAAACGCGTAAAAAAGATGGCGACTTGGCAAAAATAAATAAAAAAAATTTTTGAAAAAATCGCGCGATTTTTTCACACTAGGGAAGATAATGAGACGCGCGCAGAAAAACTGTATTCAGCGAAGCCACCTGCCGCGTCCTATGGAGGAGAAAACCCCTAAGATCGGCCGCAGGCCGCCACGCAGAAAAACTTTATTAAGGAAAAAAAAACATTTTCCGAAATCATGGCAACCTTGCAAAAAAAAAATAATTTTTTTTTTTCGAAATTTTTTGGCCCCCTTTTTTGGTCGAAATATGGCTCTAATTCGGACTATGTTTCATGGATCAAAAAACAAATACCATTTTTGAAATCGTGAGACAATTTCCTTTAATTTGAGTACCCATACTTACGTGTTACTACGTCCGCTCGATTTTTGGACCCAGTGGTCCCCCGGGTCCGAGCGCCGCTAATTTTTAATTTCGGTTTTTTTCTTTTTTAACCCCAAATCCGGACATATTTTTTTTTGCCGTAAGGTGCTAAACTGCACTTTTGCCACAAGTTTTCATACAAATTTTTTCAATTTAACGAACACGTAAAAAATCGAGATTCTTAAATGAATATTCTGTTGCAATTCTTAAAAAATTTATAACAAATTTAGTTTACGGGCATAGCTAAAAAAAACCGAAATTAGGGCTAAAATAGTTGAGTTTAAACAAAAATTTTGTGTCGGCAGCACATATTTTCTGAGTTATAGGACTCTAAAGTTTGGGATATTTCATTTAATGGATATATTTTTAACTTTTGCATGCGTTGTGGAAGCGAAACAAAATGGGTGTTCATTAGTCATTAGAAAGTCTTTTTTATAGGCCTTTAATTTGGTATACATTTTTTTAAATATTAACCCATTGCCGCCCAACTCATGATTTTCCGTTTTTGAACTGGATTGTTTTTTTTTAAATGCAGTTATTTAAATTTTTTGCATATATAAGGTAGGTATAAAATGAACCTCAATTAAAGCCAAGATTTCAAGCTTTAATTTAAGGTATCATAGTTTACAGTAGTTTACAAAATACCGTATATAATAAGCCGGACTTCAGCCGGGCTAGGGGGTTTCTTCTCTAGTATGTCCAAAGCTTGGCATTGCTGACTAAAGTTTTTCTGTTTAAAAGTCATCCATAATAAGTTGTGAAAAGTTTTTTGTGCAAAGTTTTTTTTTTTTGCCTATCAGGCCTTCGACAGTGCTTAGGGGGTTTCTACTCCAGTATATCCAAAGCCCGGCTTCGGGGGTTTCTACTCCAGTATATCCAAAGCCCGGCTTCGCTGAGGAAAGTTTTTCTGCATAAAATTCAAAACATTTGCAACTGAAATCATGGTTTAGGTAATTATATTTTTTTTTGATCAAAAAGATTTGTGGTATAAGTTTTTGTTTTTTTTTTTATTAAATTCAGTTGTAGCATATTCTTTTAAAAATACAAAAAAAATATTCATAACTTCTCAGAAATAAAAAAAGTAATTTTAACAAAATAAGTCGAATAAGTGTTCAAAACATTTGCAACTCTTTAAGTAATCAACAGGAAATACAAACAATGGTTTTAACGCTCAGTATTTGGTAGAGTAGCCATTATTTTTTATAACTTCTGAACACCTCTTAGGCATTGAGGCAATGAGCTTTTTAATACAATCGTCAGAAATTTCATTTCACTGCTTCTCGACGAAAAGTTCATCACCATTCCGTTTTACAATCATCCACATGTTCTCAATCGGGTTGAGATCGGGAGATTGAGCCGGCCACGACATGATATTAATTTCATTTTCCTGCAGCCAAACTTTTACAACCCCCGACGTGTGTTTTAGGTCGTTGTCGTGCTGGAAGGTCCATGAGAGTGGCATTTCCCATTCAGCATACGGAAGCATAACTGAACTCAAAAGATCTCTATAGATTGTGGCCGTCATTGTGCTAGTAATGCGGTGAATTGGGCCAATCCAATTTCCTGAAAAACACCCCCCACACCATAATGTTTCCACCTCCGTGCTTCACTGTAGCGGTTGTGTATCTGGGATTAAACCTTTCGCCTCGTGGTCTTCGAATATTGGCTCTTCCATCCGATCCCCGGAGGTTGAATTTAGACTCATCTGACCACAATACATTTTCCATTGCTGTTGAGTCCAGTTCAAATGGGTACGTGCAAAGTCAAGTCCAGCATTTCGGTTTTTTTTTTCCGACACAAACGGGTTTTTTGTACATCTATAACTTCTAAGACCATATTCTCGGGCTCTTCTTTTAATGGTGAGAAGACTGGCATATATTAAAAGTTCAGTTTCAGCTTCTCTGGGAACTGCTTTGGGATATTTCGTAAAAAAATTCTTGATTTTCCGATTTTCTCTTACAGTTGTAATACGGGGTCTTCCACCTTTATGAGTTGTGTGGATGTTACCACTACTAACAATGCGGCAAATCGTTGATTTTGGAACGGAGTACTTTATAGAAACTTCTTTTTGGGAAAGTCCATTTTGAAAATCATTAAAACTTTTGATTTAAAATCAGAATTGTATTTATTTCCTGCCATTTTTTACAAAAATTATTCTTACGATGTTTATGCTTTCAACATCTTATTACAACTATTAAAGAACAAGAATTATAATAAATTTGTTTAAAAAATGTAACGGCCTGAATCTCATATTAAAAAGGAACGCGATTACCGTTATATCCTAGCATTTGTTAGTATAAATTGTTTCGTTAAGAGTAAGAATAATGAGAGTTGCAAATGTTTTGAACACCTGCATTTTGAATACATCTATTATTATTAATTTTTTTGTTGTTTTAATTTAACGGAGTTAATTTTTTTTATTTGTTTAATATAAAACAATGTATGAAGAATATGTACAAAATAAATTTTAGTAACTAAGTGCGATTTGGAGAAAATAAATCAATGAAAACCACAAATGCGATCTCAGTTCCAAATGCTTTGATCACTATTGTATTCCGATAAAAAACTAAATTTTCTAAATATTTTGCGGACATTTTTCGTGTGCCGTCCACGGTTTGGAAGCGAGAAAGCTTCAAAATCAAAATTTTGTAAAGTTTTCAAAAATCTAAAAAACCAATTTAAGTTGACTAAAAACTCTTTATAATAAACTATAAGTAAGATTGAAGCTTTATCTAGCTTTATAATAAGTCCTTACTTTAAAGGACATCGTCTTAACTTATAAACTAATAGACGGATTTTTATGAAATTTTTCAGAAAGAAGACATTAAGTATTAAAAGCAAAGCGTAGAAGTTTGAACAATATAATTTGAAGTTAAGATACTTTTTCGCCTAATTTCCATTTTTCCAAAAAGCGAAAATCCCGATATCTTCTTAAATAAGAGCAGAAAAAAATAGTTTTTCGAGCGTGGTTATATCTTGGCAAGAGAAATATTTTTTGTCCAAAATACACCCTAAAATATTTTGGCTCATATCGCCCAAATTAGACAACGATAAACAAATAGAGTATGCACTCATCTCTTACGCAGTTTATGAAAATTCATTTGCTATTAGATCTGGCCGGTTATGGAATAATTTGCCAAGGAATCTGCGATCATTCCAGTTTTCTGTTGAATCATTTAAACGTAGGCTTCGTGAGTATTTTACTTCTTATTACTCATAATGTCACTTGATAATTGGGTTTTCATTTCAAATTATTTAAGTGGAGTGTGTTTTTAGAGAAGTCGCAGGGATTTTTTAGATTTAAGTATTTCTATTCTCGTAGTATTAAATTTTACTTGTAATATAATTTTATTGGCCAATTAGGCTACATGTATTACAATTGAATAAATGAAATGAAATGAAATTTTGTTGAAGAACTTATTATTTGTTTTTAGAGTGGAGCACATGGTATGAATTTCGTTGCAAAACATCGTTTGCCAGTTGGAGGGTTAAGGGTTTTCTCTTCCAATATCTCCAAAGCCCGGCTTCGCAGAGTTTTTTTTTTGTAACTGTTTTTATGGATAACTTCACTTCAATTACACCGTAAACGAACTAAATCGTCCGGTCGTCGCGAGTTCGTTATAACCGTACTCCACTTTATTAACAAGTCCAATTTGTATTCAAAATTTTGCAAACAATTTTGATTATTTTGATTTTCAGATCTATAGTCATATTTAGCAAAGAGAAATAATTTATGACCAAACCGTCTTTTTTTTTTGACAATCGTATGGAAAATGTCGTGCTTTCTTTTTTTACGTGTTCACGTATTTGAAAAGTACAATAACCAATAAGCTAATTATATTAGATATTGCCATAAGAAATTTTGAATAAGTTAGTGCAATAAATTTTTAAGTTAACTTCTATATTTGTCGCGTCGGTTTCTCGCTGGTATTTGCTTATATCTTTTTACTTCATTATTGGTTCTGCCCAATGTTTATCCTCAAATTTAGTACTCTTCCTTGCTTCAATACACTGAGGATATATACCGCTTCTTTATATTCCTTTATTGTTTTTGGCTCAACTAAAAGTGTGCGAATGTCCGTACATATTTGGTAAAGGCAAATTCTTACAATTGTCATTACAAATCTCATTATTTCGGGCAAAATAATGACATACCATTAAAAAACAATTCACGAAAAATCAAAAAATACGTGGTTATTTATATGCTTACCAGTATGGAAAAAAATAAGTATAAAAATAAATTTACAAAAAAAGCTTAATTTAAAAAAAAAGATTTTTTTTTTATTGAAAAACTTAAAATTGTTTTAATAAAATGTGCTTACACTCGGTTCAAACTTGGAACTCCAGGTTGTCAGTCAACCGCTCTACAATCAGAGCTATCTCGACATATACTTGATAGATAAAAATATAAATGACTTGCTTGCACAACGTGTCATTACTTTTGAGCTTACAAAAAATCAAAAAATAAGTAGTTTTAAATGTAGTTACTAGAGTTGAAAAAATAATGAATCTAAAAATAGATTTTCAAAAAAATTTAAATCATTACTTTATAAAATAATTATAAAAATAAGTACTTATGGATAACGCATTATTTTTTGTATTAAAATAATGGGAAAATAAACTAGTTATTAGTAATTCCTTATTGTTTCTGTTAAAGTAAGGCAGATAGTAAACTGGTGTCATTACTGGTAGTCCGACAGTAATGACATGTCATTACCGTTTCTACACTGGGTTATTAACTTTAATTTTGTAGTTTTTTTTTTATAAGAAGTTACAATAAAATGCTGCAGGCAAAAATATGTTTGAAAAAATTGTGCAATTTTTCGTATAATTTTTTTATTTTATTAAAAATTATCAAATTATAGATGTGAAGTGCTTATTGTAAAAACTTGATAAGCCACATTTTATATTTAGTTGGATTTTTGCCTTTTTAAGGTTAAAAAATGCAAAAATATGACTTTAGCAGGACGTTTATATTCTAGGTACTTGCAATAAATGTTTAAGTAAAATATTAACCCATGGATGTCTAGGAAACAGCGAAAATCTATAAAACAATATATGTGGCTTATCAAGTTTTTACTATAAGGTCATCATATATTTTTTATTAAAACTAAAGAAATATTTTTTATAAAAAAGTATTTAGCAAAATGAATTAAATTTTTGCTGAGACATTGAATTAAACAATTTTCAACATAATTTTAGAAACATAAAATTACTAACAATAAAGTGAGTGACCTTTTACTTTATTGATTTTTTTTTTTTGTAAAATTTTTGTTTTGTTTTCGTTCACGTTCTATAAAAAACAAAATTGAATTCATCATAACAACTTAAAGTTGTGTTAATAAACCCTGTTATTTAATCAGAGGTGGGACGACACTTTTTCCAGAACAGCTTAACGAATTAATTTACATTAAAATCCGTCCCTTTGAACAATACATTTTTTTTTTTAAATCCAAGTCACTACATTTTCCTTTTGGAATCAAAATAATAAGACTAAAATGGTTAATTTGAAAAAGTTGGAGAACTAATTCCCAAAAGCACAATTCAAATTGAATTCTCATATTGAAAAAAAATACAGGTACTGCCTGATTAATTTTTGATTTGAAAAAATATTTTCTTACGATATTTCAATACTCTGGGGGTTTCCTTCTTATCATTTAGTATTTGAGACCATTTTTTTTTTTTAAATGTACCATAAGTAAAAATTTAAGGATTTCCATTTCGCTGGGTTATTATGGTAATTTTGCAAGTGGTAAGGTACTAAAGTACTGGATTTTCCATCCCTGTGTTAAAGCCTTTAAATCCATATCGTTGTCTTATATTCAAACGGAGCTGTCTACAATGTAAATACACTGTAGATAGCTCCGTTTGAATATAAAACAACGATATACTTTACTTTTACTCTGTTCTATACAAAAAATGATTTAAAAATATTTTAAAATTTTGTGGTTTATTATATACCATATTTTACTTTTGCTGTTTCATTGCAATGTTCTTTGTCGTCTGGACTAGAGAAAAATGGCAAAAAAAATAAAAAGTGGAAAAACTACCAAAAATATATAAAACTTAAATGATGGTAGTTCTTAAATATAGTACGTAGATTGTTGGATAATTATTGCGAAAAATACAATCGGCACAGTGTTGGCAATGCGTATGCTTTGGAAGAACGTGGAATTAATAATCTTGACTGTATTGTACTGTTGCCTGATTGATAACAGTGGCCAACCGTTGGTTTGAGCAAAATTAACACCGTTGGCATAACTTTGGTAATTCAAAAAATTTGTTGCTCTTAACATAGATTAAATTAAATAAATTTTGTGTAATATATATAACAAAACACATTTAAAAAGCTGCAATACAGTTCGGTTTTAGTCGTATACATCATATTTAAATGTTTGAAATATAAAAAAATTCTTCTAATTGGTTGGGCGTTGTGGTGTAATGCTTAGCGCATTGGACTGTTACACAGATGGTCCCGGGTTCGATTCCCGGTGACGACAACATCAATTTAGAAAAGCAATATGTATGAGTTTTCTATCACTTATATGTATCGCAGCGCCCACCTTCGGTGTTCCCATAGCACTTAACCCCACCGAAGTAAAATAATGAATCAGGGCTATGAAACAAAAAGCTTCAATAAATTCGCCAACTTTACATTAGGTGGCGAGCAACAACTGTTTTAAGAATTATCACCTCGCGCAATTACAGTGTTGCCATGTCTGAAGCCCTTCATCTTTCACCATCATCTTTCATCTCTCCACTATCCACTTTCCAAAGAAAGCAACACATTAATTAATAGGAAGAATTTCCTGAGTGTTGCTTCTCTTTAAAAAAAAAAAAAATATTGTTTTCCTAGTACATTATAAGATGTTCCTTTGGTAATTTTTCACGCTGTGGGTTTTACAAAAATAACAGTGGTTTGCCAGTACTATTTTTTTTTTGGTACGGTTGGCAATTTCTACCTAGGTAAATTTTATTTGATAAATCCCACCCAAAAATCTTCAATCTTATAAGCAATTTTTGATTTAGCTGTTCTCTTAATGCAATCATGCTTTTAAGGTATTTCTAAAGGTATCCAATTTGTAATTTCTTTTGATACATTCCTGAGTTTTTAATGCCATTAAACCATTCATGAATTTTTTTTCATTTGATTTATTCGTTAGTAAGTTTTGAAAAAAAAGTCAAAACCCTGTGGCTAAACTTTGACCTCAGAGTTTCTTTACCAAATCAGGTTTTTATCTTAACATAAAGTTAAAAAGAGGATTTTCAGATGCCATAACAAATATATTGAAAATAGCGAAAAATGTGTTAGTTTTCAACTTTAGGTTTAGATAATAAATTCATGGCTTCTTTTGTCATACGTAATAGTAAGTTTCGGAACTCTTAAATTCCTTTGATTTTTTTAAATAACTCCTTCATTAGTTAGTTTCATTATTTATCAAACAGACCTTGTATAAAAACAACCTTTGCCAAGTATATTTTTTAGTTTTTTTTTTTTATCTCTTTGTTTCATTTCCTTATCCTTATGTGTGATGATGATGGTGATGCTGATGATGGTCTTGTTCATGCTATTGATGATGCAGTTCGTGTATAGTTTTTTGAAAAGCAGGAATATTTTCTTTTTTTCCATTCAAAATGAAATTTCGTGCTTTGATGCAAGATCCGGAATATATGCGCGAATTTCAAAATATTATATTGACATTATCGAAATTAACCAAAGAATGTGTCATCAATATATCACCAGATAAAATGTATTTTATAGCCAATGAAGAATCTGGTACTGCTGCACCTCTGGTATGGGTTGAAATTGATGCCAATCTCTATTTTCCAGAGTATTATGTCAAATTGCAAGATGATAATCATCCACATATAATGCTGTCCGTATCACCAACAAATCTAAGTCGAGCTTTAACGGTTTTACGCTCCAATGCTCGTACATGTAAAATGAATTTAATTAACATACAATTCTCCTGTCTAAGAATTGAGGTGGAAGTTGTATCACAAATTTCCGAACAGTCGCGACAAATTGTACATGATGTACCAGTAAATGTTATACCACGATCTGAATGGGATTTCTATGAAGTACCACAGAAGCCAAATTCAAAATTGATTTTAAACGTACCCTCTAATCGTTTGATGCGTGGTTTAATTGATAAAATTAAAAATCTATCAGCCACTATTATCTTTTATGCCACATCGGGAGGTGACATGAATTTGGTGGCCGAAACAGAAATGGCTACCATAACAACGCACTATAAAAATCTAGAACTGAAACAATTACAATCCTCTTCGCCGACTAATTCCAATGAGCAAATCGAAGCATCTTGTTCGGTGGACTGTAAGAAAACTTCGCTGTTTTTTAGTGCACTTCAGGTGCCGACACTTGAGTTGGCATGTGGCATTGATGATGATCGTCTTATACATATGGAAGTAAATGTGCGTCAGGGTGTTGCTATACATTCCATTTTACCAGCTGTTTGTATATGAAATGTATTCAATTCATCATTTCTATACATACAATTTTTTCCATTACTTACCTTACTATGGGCCATTTTCTATTTCTTCTTTGTTACTGTCTATAAAAATTACTTTTCTGTAATTTCTTTTATTTGTTTTTATTGATCTTTATATCAAAGACAAAAAATAACTATTATTAAAAAAAAAAAAAAAAACAAACAAATGTAGAACAAAATTTCCTATTTTATAAATGTAAGCAAAGATATTTTATACAAAAATTATGCATCATTACAAATATTTTAAAATATTTTTGATTTACTCATAAAATTTCAGTTGTTTTTTTTTTATTTTTATTTTAAAATAATTTATAAAAGTTGTTTATTGGTTTTTGTGAAACAATTTTATACTTTTAAAAATTGTAAATGAAATAAAAACAAAAACAGACCATGTGTTCTGCTCCATACATTGGCAAAATATAAGGATTCATTTCCATTTAATAAATAGCGAATCCAGTTCAAGTATCCTGGCAATTAAAAAAAAATAAAAATCTTGTTTTAAAATGTTTTTGCTTGATTTGAAATATATGAATTATACGCCCCTTTAAATAAATTTAAAAACTTGTTTAAAAAATGAAATATTCTACAAACAAAAAATTTTTTCAATAAAAGTTATGACTGTAATGTGGAAAATGTATTAAATATTTACTTGAATTGTTTACTTTTTGTAGTTTCATCTATACTTTTACGTACGTACTTACATTTTGTATAACGTGACCAACTGTTTTTTTTTTTCAAAAATCAAGGCACGGCAGTCAAAAAAGCGGGATTTTGGTGGAAAAAGCGGGATATTTAAAAATTTTTTATAAAAAATTCTTTAGTTAAAATCTCTTAAATATAACTTCGAAAACTTCGAAACTGTGTGGATCTATTGTTATTTTAAAATAAAAATAAAAATAAAAATAAAAAAAAAAAAAAAATATTAATAAAACTTTTCCTTTTTTTCTTCATTAACTATTTTTAATAATAAATTTCTGAGTTTACCAGCAATTTTTTTTTAAATTTTTCGAAAAGTTTTGTTATGAAAATTAAAAAAAAAAATATGTATAACAACACTTTCAGCATTTTTGAACAATTTTTTCGTAAAAAAGTTAAATTTAAATTTTTTTCATAAAAAGAACCTCATTGAAAGTTGTTTTAAAAAACTACTAAAGCGATCGCAACGAGTGATAGCTCGTTGGAAAGGTATTGAATCAGGCTTTAATTGAAAAATAAAATTTTTCTAATTTTTCTTGTTAAATAATTAAAAATAATTCTGTTATAAAAAATATAAAAACAATGAGAACAAGGTGGTCTCTTAAATGCTCTTCTCCTGTCCAAACAAGGAGTCGGGGCCTATTTTTTTATTGCTGATTCTTAAAGCAAAAATTATGAGGAATCCAAAAAAAATAAAATTAGCCGGAAAATTTAGGAGCTTCTGTGGAAAATCGGAAAATTTAATTTTCATGGGAAAATTTAATTTTCATGGGAAAAAAGGTAAATTTCTGAGAAAAATTAGGAAAATTTTATTTTTCAATTAAAGCCTGATTCAATACCTTTCCAACGAGCTATCACTCGTTGCGATCGCTTTAGTAGTTTTTTTAAAACAACTTTCAATGAGGTCCCTTGTGAAGAATTCTTCGATTTTGTCACATGACAGTGGTGCACACCACCACTAAACCAGTCACTATAAAAAAAAAAAAAAATATGTAGGTACATTAATTTTTGCTGGGCAATCGATTGAGACTATTTATTTTAAAATCGGAGAGGGGTCGTCCAAAAGGTGATCGCTTTCATATGGAATTGCTCCATAAGTATAATTTTTTAAAAATTCATATTTGGAAAATAGTTGTACTATAGTACTATAAAAAAAGAAGAATAAAATATTTGTACTATATTTTATAGTCAAAGAAAAATAGTTGATCGATTTTTAAGTTGATATAAAAAAAAAAACTTTAACTTTAATATTTAATATTTAAAATTAAAAAGTTTGATATTGTAATGACAGAAAAGCAATTTTTCCGCATTCACACCATATAAATTCGTCTGTCTGGCAGCGCTAAAAAGCTCTTCGCTAGCTGTACTAGTTGGTGGGGCTGATAAATATTTTAATTCTACAGCTTTTAAATTTGTAAATGGACTTGAATTCCACTACTCAAATATATTTATATTTCTGGGACTTAAAGGCTCCGTAATAAACATTTTAATTTCTTTTTCTATAAAATTTTCATTTGGTTCTGCTACTTCTAAGTCTGGTTCTGCATCATGTCTATCCCAAATTGATGAACCTTTTATTCTCTTTTTACGATTACTTACCACTCGAAATTAATTGCAAAATATAAAAGTAAACGGTTGTTTAAACTATATCGCATTAAATTTGATTATTTTCAGTGTAATATAAAATTACAGTGTATGTTTTCGAAAGCTAATTGAAATACCTTTCTAATGGTACCAAAATCTTTGAAATCGGTTCAGCCATTCCGTAGTAATCTCAGCTTGAAAGTACATGTTATCGTGATTTTTCAAAAACTTCGATACCTTGCTACGCCCACATATTTTCAAAAATGCAATTTTTAAATATGAGGTTGTGTTTGTATAGGTAAAATGTAGCCGTATGCAAAATTTCATCAAATTCTGAGGGGGTCGGGTTCAAAATGTGCCTTTTTTTTATAGGTTTTGATATGAAATTCATCTTATAAGTCTTGTAGGTATATTTCTGGACATTTTTTTTAAACTCTTTTGGCTTTTTGAAATTTTTTTACACACATACATTGATATTTAAATATCGTTGTTTTTTTTTGGTATTCTATCGTATTCAACGTTGTATTTTTTATGTAGTTTTTTTTTTTGTAAATTCTGAAAAGTAAATATATATTTCATTAAATAATCATAAAAAGTTCGGTAGTTCGGCCAAAATTTGGCCGAACTTCACTTTTTGGCCGAACTCCGAAGCCGAATACTAGGTCGGACACTATTGGTCAGGTTGGGTATGTAACTAAGTCTTTGTTCTTTTTTCCTAAGAAAATATTAAAATATTTGTAAACACAATTAAAACTTTAATTTATTTTGCTCATATTTTGGAAATTGTAGTATTAATTAAAATAATTTGTAACTATTTTATTGATTTAGTTTCAATTAAAATTTGAATCAAGTCTATTAACAATTTAATTGAATATTGTTTTTAATTTCAAACAATTTTTCGCAGATACTATTAAAACATTAATTTTGAGCATTTCTTTTCTTCAATTCTGACGATTTTCTGAATTTTTTTTTTTTTTTTTTTTTAAATTTTGGGTTTTGGGGTTTTTTTTTTTTTTTTAATTATGACATATTTTTATTTTTTCAGTTTTGGCTTTTTGGGTTCTTTAAATTTTTATGACTTTTTCCATTTTTGATATTTTTTCAATTTAATTTTTTTAATTTTGAAGACTTTATTTATAGATTAGAAAAGTTTAATTGAAATTTTATGTGTAATATTAAATAATTGAATTGCTCAAAATTAAATAATTAAATTGCCAAATCACATTTTAACTTACCAAATGCTAGTAAAAACCGATTCAGTTTTTATTGATCAAGCTTCGTTTTCTGCTTTCATTGTTAACAAATTTCAATCGAACTTTAAGGCCGAGTTTATAAGAAGTCAGTTAGACTTGGTTTAGTTAAACTGAAAACTAATTTCGTCAGCCATTTCCAAGTTAATTTATGAACATTTTTCTTTATTGAAATAAAATGAACCATATTCCAAAAACAGTATTCCAATTACAAACTGCTTTACACTAACAAGGAGAGTCTCGCGATGGGTTCTCTCCGATCTTAATAAAGTTATGATATGTGACAGAGGATAAAAAAAGGGTTGAGGAACACGAGTTTTTAAAGGCCCTATATAAAAAGTTGGGTCAGCATTAATATGTTTTTGTATGGAAAAATGTCTGAAATGAATGATATTCAGATTTTTTGTATTCAGCAGCAAAAATTTTCCAATTCAGTTGAGCAATTTTTTCTGTTCTTATCGTTTAAATGATTAATTTAGCTAAAGTTAGTTAAAGTTAGTTATCCCATTTTAACACAAGAAAAAATTTTGTACGTATTTGAACTAATTTTTCTAGCTAAAGTTTAGTAATTAGTGATGTTAAAATTTTGCCAATTCAAACCACATTTGTTTTCAAAGCATAATTTTTTTGTGTTTCTTACTTGTAGATGGCTTATTATTTTCTCCAATTTTTTATTTTATAATCATAAAATAGGCTATATCTCAGAAACGAGATAGATCATAATAGATCAAAAAAACCGTTACTAATTACCTAGTAAGTACTCTTTATTAACTACTTATATTGCCGGTAATAAATATGGACCTGCCTCTGGTCAGATCTGGAAAGACCTTTTTAGCAGATATTTTCTGTTTCAGCTTACAAATTCTGTTGATTCAGCTAAATTCTAATTTAATTTAACTACAACTGTCAAATCAAATGTAGTTCTTCTAAAATTTAGGTCACCTACATTTAGAAGACTTTTATTCTCAACTTCATTGAAATTCTGCTGGCGCAAATTTAGATCCTATTTTCTGTTGTCGTAGCTGAATTTTCCACTATTTGTACGGGCTTTTTTATGAGTGTACTTGCAGTTTTTACGCAAAATTACTTTAAAGTTTGGTACGCCAAATCACTCAGATTTTTAAATTTTTTTGGAAAAAGATCGAGTTTATGACCATTAATGTTTTTAGTAAAAATGGAATAATTTTTGGCATAAATCCGACTTTTTGTATTTAAATAATTCATGTTGCTTTAGATTTAGAATTTCGATGAACTAACAGATAAATAAATTTTCCTTCATCAGCGTAACAATAAAAAAATATATTATATTCTTTGAACTGGGTTTGAAACACATCTTTTTTAATTAACCTAAAATTCATTCTTCAAAGCTGTACAAGCTCAAGAATTTTTTCACAGTGAGAATTTCTTAGACAAGTTTTATGAAACTTTTTCACTAAACTGATGAAACTGAAATGAATGAACAATTTCTTAAAATTTATGAAAAAGCTTCACAGTTTTAATGAAACTTTTTGTTAATGAAACTTTGTTGTATGAAATTTTTAATAAATAAAATGAAATATTTCATACAATTTCATGATAACGAAAATGTGTTTATTGATGTTATTAATGTTAACATAATTATTAATGATTTATTTAAAAATATGTTTTTTTTTTCGGATGTCATTAACCTGTCCAAAGGTGATGTCATAAACGGACAATATTTGGGAGATATTTTTCAAATCTACAATTTTAAATTTTAATAACTTTCCCTCAACAAAATCGAAAAAATTCAGCTTTGAACTTAATGGAATTGCTAAATACATCTTAGATAATGAAAATAAAAACTTTTAAAAATATCCACCGGTAAACTTAGGCAGGACAGCTCGTAGATTTTTGCGGATAATAAGAAGGCTAAATTGTTGCCATAAAATACTTTAAATCCAAAATAAGCTACATTTGTACCTTTTGTACTTTTATTTTATCATCATTATTCAAGGTTGATAAAAAAAATATTTTGGAGATCATTAAACCATGTGGAGCTGCATCCCAAAATGACGTAAACTTATATATTTAATTTTTTATTTAAATTTATTTTCATCGGGATAAACATTAATTGCATTTATAGTAATTAAATGTGCTAAAGTCCCAAAGCTTATTTAACAAATTGTGAAAAGCAATCTGATGTAGGCGTGTCCCTATAAGGATTTCATTCCTGCCTAAGGAAATCTTCAGGGGACTTTGTTATTAGAATTTCTAGAGATATTTGTTATGTTAAATCACAAACTCAATGAGAATTTCTTGTCCTCGTCTAGGAGCGAGATTCAAAATTTAAAATATCAAAGAAAAAACAAAAACAACAACAAAATATTGTCACAATTGGCTTTGTCATCTTCCAAATACTACTCTGTTTTTTTGACAGACCTAGCAATGTAGTGACGATTATTCAAGTAAATCAACAATAGAAAATCATATGTTTTCTATTAGTGTCAGTTACATTTAAATTTGCACAAGCACCTGCATATTTGTTATTTAAATTTATTTTCATCGGGATAAACATTAATTGCATTTATAGTAATTAAATGTGCTAAAGTCCCAAAACTTATTTAACAAATTGTGAAAAGCAATCTGATGTAGGCGTGTCCCTATCCGGATTTCATTCCTGCCTAAGGAAATCTTCAGGGGACTTTGTTATTAGAATTTCTAGAGATATTTGTTATGTTAAATCACAAACTCAATGAGAATTTCTTGTCCTCGTCTAGGTGCGAGATTCAAAATTTAAAATATCAAAGAAAAAACAACAACAAAATATTGTCACAATTGGCTTTGTCATCTTCCAAATACTACTCTGTTTTTTTGACAGACCTAGCAATGTAGTGACGTTTATTCAAGTAAATCAACAATAGAAAATCATATGTTTTCTATTAGTGTCAGTTACATTTAAATTTGCACAAGCACCTGCATATTTGTTATTTAAATTTATTTTCATCGGGATAAACATTAATTGCATTTATAGTAATTAAATGTGCTAAAGTCCCAAAACTTATTTAACAAATTGTGAAAAGCAATCTGATGTAGGCGTGTCCCTATCCGGATTTCATTCCTGCCTAAGGATATATTTCATTTATTTTAACAAACCTGGCTAAACCCATTCTTTTAATCCATAAAAATATATCCTAGCTGCTCCAGGCGTCAAAATGACCAATAGTTGAAAAACACAACATATTAAAAAAAAAAAACATACGAAACATATTCTAATATTAATGCTGTTGTATTACTTGGGTGCGTATGATTAATTTTTTAATTTAATATTTCCTATAACTCATACGTAATATTATCTTAAAAGAGTTATCATATAGGAGTAACCAACAGTTAAAATTATTAAAAATCTCATTACGTATGAGTAATATTTAATATTTATTAATCATACTCGTCATTTTCCTATTAAATTCAATAAAACCTAGATATTGGGATTATATTTTGATTTAAATTTTAAAAATTTTACTTAAAATTATAAAATTTCGTCGAAATTTAAGATACTCATACATAGAGGAAGGAAGCAAGTATTTCGAAAAACAAGAGGGTGTTGCACAAACAAGAAACAAGCTCGAATTTTCGTCTAGGAAACTTTTTTTTTAATTGTCCAATTATTTTTTGAGACTCAGTTTTATAAGGATATATATTTTACAAAAAAAAAACGAATACTCATCTTATTAGAGAAAATGCATTTTCTCACAAAATCTTTCTCAATTTATAAAATATAGTTAATGTCAACTACTACTACAACTATTTAAAATATTGTCATACATGCTTAATATAACCTCAATTTCAAATGTTGTCGTTGTTGTTATTGTAAAACAAGGCAGAGTTTGTCCTAATTTATGCCTGTAAGCTTTATATTACAATGTTACTTACTGTGGCCTCTTTTTTTTTAGATGTTGTTTTTTGTCGTTGTTTGACTGTTTCAAACTCGTAGTACTTCCACTCGTAATGAGTGCTGTTGAAAAAAGGTGGTGGTGGCAGTACGAACAAACGAACATTGCATTACATGCATGAACCATCTGCACAAAATGTACTCATTTGTAACAATCAGTTGGGGGTTTTTTTCAAAGAGACTAAAAATTTAAATGTGAGATGAGTGGAAGTAATGCTTGTTTTTTAACTTTTGCAGTTTTTTTTTATATAATTTTTAGTAAACATGTGTTTGCATTTTTTTTTTCTTAATTTTTTTTTTTTTTTTTGTTATGATTATAAATTTTGCTTGTGATGCAAACAATTGGGGAAAAAGTGATTATGAATTTGCAAAAAAACAGAAATAAACGAGTATTGTTTATTGTCTTTATCATTAACATCGTACATATTAGACATTCACTCTCTTTCTATATCTCTTTTCCACTAATAAGGCATTTTGCACTCTATGCATTTGTTTATAAAATCTGAAAAAAGAGTGTACACGAAGTTTTTTTTTTTCACAATATTAAACAACCTACATGGAATTATTCCATTCATATGCAAAAGTAAGAAACATTTACCTAGAAACATACCTGTGCAATCTAATTTTTAGGAGGTCAAAATGGGTTTGAAGTTTGTTCGAAACTTTTGTTTGAGAAATTTATTTTTATCCCATGGGATAATTTTTAGAAATACCATTCGTTCGATACCCAATTTGAATATATTCCGTTTAAAAACGACATTGATGAAACACCAAAAAAAAAAAACAGGAAATATGGTCAGAGATGACCCCTCATTTTATTGTCTAAACATGAGATTTGGTAACGACGAAATTTCCCCTTTAGCTGGGGTAAGCTCGATTTCCTTCGATTTTTGAAACGTTGTAATTTTTTAAAAAAAAATTAATTTTTGGAATAAATAACTTTCTAAAAAAGTGGTATTTATTAATTACAAATGGACAATTGTATCTTTCAAACGCTTTACATATACGTTAAAATTTAAAAAAACGGTTGAAAGTTGCAATTGTCGACTTTTCTTACGTTTGCGTAATGAAATTGCGACAAAACGAAAAATGTTGTAGTTTATTCTAACATAAACTTAAAGTTAATTTAACTCTTTTAAAAAATAATGTAATTCATTACTTTAATGTAAAAAAAAAAATTGTCCTAATTCATACAATTTTAAGGCAGTTTGGAAGTACTTGTTGTGGTGGCAAGGTTGGTTCACTTCCTACAAAAGTGGCTTGACATGTTATACCTTTCCGTTAGACCCTTTTGTCCGGGTATCCGGGGAACGTGACCTCGTACGGCACACAGTCCTTTCCATAAGGTTTCAAAGGATACTCCTCCGTCTTCGAAGGGTGTGACCTGGGACGGCAAACACCCCTTAAACCCTCTTGTCGGCTTTTCGAAAGACTTCACCACGTACGGCACACAGCTTAGTTCACAGGCTTTAAGGATGCTCCTCAGTCTTCGAATAACAAAATTTTCGTTCCATAGTTTTTTATTCCCCCAACATATCCAAGCTTCTCGAAAATTTTAATTTTTGCAAATTCTAACAAGATTTTTAGTATTCTTTTCTGCTGATTTTACAGGTATGTTATTAGTTAAGACTACATTTTAGTCCTAATTAACCTGTTTTATTACATCGATTTGAATGGAAGCCATTGTAAATTTTCGCGTACAACCTTTATTTGCAGTATATTTTCTACATTACCCGAAGATAGACGAACAGTGGGATATGTCACAAATTTTTGGGAAATAATTTGGCCATTTCTTACTTAGTAGTCCGATTGCAATGAAATTGGAACAGGCATACGTGACATAATATCGAGCTTAAGTTTTGATTCTAAACCTTCAAGACCCGCCAGGTCCGGCTATATGACCACCAAAAATAGGGAAACTTAATCTCGATATTACGTCACTTATGCCTGTTAATTTCATTGCAATCGGACCACTAAAAAAGAAATACCCGAATTATTTCCAAACATTTTGTGATATATCCCACTGTGAGACGGTAGGAAAGACAGACATTGAATATGCCTTTGGGTATATTCTTTATAGTTCACCCTTAGAATATTGATGTATAAAGAAGTATGATTTTTGCGTTTTTTTTCTTTTTTTTTGCTTTTATTTCTGGAATACTTTGTTTTCTAAACCTGTATGTTCGTCTGACTCGAATGGAGTCAGACTTTGTGTATATTACTTTGTTTTTTTTTCTGTTTTTCGTACGTTCTTCCTGCCGTCTTTGTTTTTTGTGATTACGTTTTGAAAGTTTGCACTTTCAATACGTTGAACATGGATAACATTAGAGTTCTTTGTCCTTTGATGATGATTTTTTTGATTTTTAAATCTCGTGTTTTAAGTGTTTTGTTGTTTTGTGTTTATTTTTAAAGTCTGACTTCCCCAAACAAAGTTTGTTCTCATTATTTTTCTTTTTTTTTATACAATTTGTTAGTTCTGATCAGAGATTCCAAAGAAATCATTTTTTAATTGGATTTTAAATTCAGAGATAAAACAACACATTTAATTTATAAAATTCAAAAATATATTTTATTGAGGCGAGGTTGTTAGGATAGCAGCACATCCCTTGGTCCTATACCCCTTTATTCGACACATTACATAACTATATCGCACACCTAGTTTAAAAGTGACTTAACTCAAAATTTAAATTTTTCGGGTTTATATGCTTAAACTATGCACAATACACTTGTTTATCTATAAAAAAATATCAGTGTAATTTGTTATTGTTAACTGTTGCTAACAAACAGTAATGTCTTTCTTTATGTTTCAATTGGTATAAAGTTGCAAATATTTTTTTCGTTTACTCATTTATTACGAAAATAAAAACTCATTTAACTTCTATCATTAAGTTCAGAAGTGGTTTCCATCAATTTTTTAAAACGGTTATTTTTGAAAAATAACTCCATACAAAAGTAAAAAATGAGTTTCAGTAATTATTAGTGTCCGACCGAACTCATTTTTTTCGGCGGAAGCCGAAGCCGAACTTCGGCCATAATATCAATGTTCGGCCGAAACCGAAGCCGAACTTTTTGTTTTAATAAAAAAAAATATAAATTGTTTTTTTAAATTAATAAATTTAAACCAAAAAGTTATTAAACCTAGACAATATACAAATTTATAGGTATATTTTTTTAAAAAATCATATTTGGAAAATATATATATATATTCCCGTCGTTCCTATAATACAAATAGTTGTACTATTTTAAGTAAAAAAAAAGAATAAAATATTTGTAATGAAAATGAAAATTATTCAAGTTCGAGGCCATACTCTATATATCTTCATTTGTACTATATCTTAAGGCAGAATTAGTTTGTACGTTCTGTTCTGTTACGAATCAGCTGTTTTGTTTCTGTTCAATTGAAAGTCTGTCTGTGTGGTTAGTTTTCACTTTTTCGTTCTGTTCTGTTGCGGACAATTCTATTGAAAATAGAATTCAACGTTAAGTGACAGCCTAAAGTGCGTATGTATTGGTTTGTTGTGAAATTTTTTTTTCAATATTTGAATCAGGAATGATAAAGTTGGTACTATAGTACTTTTTATGGTACTATTTGAACCTCAAATGTACCATGATACTTCTATGACTCATTTAGTACGATTTACAAATTTTTCTATTCATGAATTTCTTGGTCCCTTTAAAATTCAATAATTATAAATTCGATTTGCAGTCCTATATGAACAATGAATTAATTTGGAACCAAATGCTGTGAATTCAATCACATGATTTCACTGAGTGCGACTGATTACAGGTGATTATATTAGAATTTTATTAACCGATTAAACCAATTATTGAATTCAATCACTAAGGGTTATAATTATTATTAACTAATTTTGATTTTCAAAAAAATATATAATAAAAATCTTACAAAAATGTGAAATTGACTATTAGCTGCATGTTTTTAAAATCGAATGAGTTCACGAACAAATTTGTTTGCTACCATTCACAAGGATTGAATTCGCAAAAAACTGTGAGAAACGTAATTCAATACAGCAAAAATTAATAGGACGTTCAAAAAATATTAAAAATTTGGTGAAAAAAGAAAAAATCTCAAAATTTTAATAATTTTTTAAATCAAAATTACCTAATTTTCTTAGTACGCACTGCTCGTTTTTACATAGCTTTATGTACATTTTTCCAAAAAGTTTGGTTGAAAATGAGCAAAATCGGTCCAGCGGTTCAAAAGTAATTAGTGACAATGTGAAAGTACCTCTAAATTATTCATACAAATTGGTGTAACTGTATATTATTAGAATTCATTGTAGTGTCTGGAGTATAAAATATAACGTCTTTTTTTTCCACCAGACGCTAAGAGGTGAATAATATTTAAAATTCAGCGCAAATTCTTTTTTCTCCACAAAAAATTTTTTTTCACCTCAAAAATAGTTTTGTTACCTCAAAAATGTTTTTCACCACACAATTTATTTTTTTTTACAACCAAAAAAGTTTTTCACCTCAAAAATGTTTTTCACCACACAATTTATTTTTTTTTACAACCAAAAAAGTTTTTCACCTCAAAATTTGGTTTTCGCCTCTTAACATATTTTTTTTTAATATATTTTTGTTGTTTCATTTGTAATTGTTCATTTTGGAGGGTACAAAGATAAAAATTGGTAAAACCAAATTTATGCATGCACTTGTTGTTTGTTAATTTTTATCAAATTTTTTTTTTTTTTTAATTTGGATGCCGAAAAAGTACTATTTTATATGCAGGTTGGTACTATTTTAAAATCGCATTTATCATCCCTGATTTGAATGTTTTTGGTTGGATTTTCTTTTACTTTGTAAAACAGCTGATTCCTTTCACAGAAAAAGTAATTACAAAATATTACCTACAGAACAGAACGACACAGAACGGCAACAGAAAGTAACAACTAATGAGGCCTTTGTAGTCAAAGAAAAATAGTTGATCGATTTTTAAGTTGATATAGAAAAAAAAAAACTTAAACTTAAACTTTAATATTTAATATTTAAAATTAAAAAGTTTGATATTGTAATGATTGAAAAGCAATTTTTCCGCATTCACAGCATGTGAATTGCTTCGTCTATCAGAATACGGCTGTCCGGCAGCGCTAAAAAGCTGTTCGTTAGCTACACTAGTTGGTGGGGCTGATAAATATTTTATTGCTACAGCTTTTTTATTTGTCAATGGACTTGAATTCCAATACTCAAATATATTTATATTTCGGGACTTAATTCATTTTCAATAAAATTTTCGTTTGGTTCTGCTACTTCTAAGTCTGGTACTGCATCATGTCTATCCCAAATTGATGAACCTGTTATTCTCTTTTTAGGATTACTTACCACTCGAATTTTTATTTTTTTTTTATTTAATTATATCGCATTAAATTTAATTATTTGCTTATAAATCTTGTAGGTATATTTCTGGATTTTTTTTTTTTAACTCTTGGCTTTTTGAAATTTTTTCACACAAATTGATATTTAAATATCGTTGTTTTTTTATATATATTTTATTTTTTTTAATTTTTTATGTAGTTTTTTTGTAAATTCTGAAAAGTACACATAACCACAGTTGTTATTTATTTGTGCTTTTTATAAATAATCATAAAAAGTTCGGTAGTTCGGCCAAATTCGGCCAAAATTTGGCCGAACTTCACTTTTTGGCCGAACTCCGAAGCCGAAGCCGAGTACTCGGTCGGACACTAGTAATTATATAACCGTAACTTAAATTATAACCGTAACTTAAATTAAAACATTGTGGACAAATTTAAGATTATACTTTTTTTCAAACAGGACCTTACAGATTAAAATACGAAATACTTAAAACGTTCATTTAGTATGAGTCGTTGAACTTTAAACTCACATTTTCATTTAAAATTTCTCAGGTACAAGATTATGATCAAATCTTACCATTAAATAGAAAATTCAAAGTTTTTTTTAATTTAAGAGAAAAAAGTTGAAATTTTTGAGCAATTTTTAATATTTATATATTTTACAATGTTGTAATTTAATGTGGCCGTATTATACTTTATTTTAAAGTTGTTTAATAAGTCGTATTATCGGCAAATATTTCGTTCTGAAGCGATAATAAACAGAAAGTTTGCGCTGATATAAATACAAACAATGCATGTTTTTCCCTTTAAAACAACTTAACACGGCTAAAAAGGCCCTCTTTTAACTTAAATTTTAACCCCTAGAATGATGATCTATGCATTAATCTGCTAGCGCGTCTCCCGGAGAAGAAGTATCTCCCATAATCTTGGAGAGATTCCTCCTACTTTCTGAAATATCAAAGTGGGCTTTTTCAAAATTTGACTCTACACTCAAAAAAATAAGTTAGTACAAAAGTTAGTAAAACGTCTTGTAAATCAGGTAGGTATACTATTTTTTAGCAAATTTGTTTGCTAAAATCGTGTTTTCAGCTAAAATTTTTGTTATACTTATTCAGCACTTAACTGTTTTATACTAATGCTTTACTAATATACTAATGTTTTACTAATTAATTTT
The DNA here is from genome assembly GCA_021234595.1 of Delia radicum. NCBI lineage: Eukaryota > Metazoa > Arthropoda > Insecta > Diptera > Anthomyiidae > Delia > Delia radicum. The sequence continues at coordinate 38,913,374 of CM037851.1, forward strand.
GCTAAAAAAAAATTGTGCTGATAAGCACATTAATAGTGTGGACGACAACCAGATTGAAAGATGTACGCAGAATGAAGCAGATGTCGCGGCATGTCAAGATGTAATAGAGAAGAGAAAAATGATACTAAAAAGTACAACTCTAATAAGACATATACAAAAATCCACCATGGAAGACTTTTGTATCTGTTTTTCATACATAAAACAAAATTGAGGATTAAAACAACTTAAATTTTGCGTTGTCACCGGCTTGTGAAAATAATTGTCTATTAATAAAAAAAAAGACAAAAGAAAATATTTAAATTTAATATGTATTTCTATAATAAATGTTATTAGATTAATAATCTAGTGTGGTCAAATTGCTAACAAACATATACAGACATGTAGACAGAGTAAAGCGAAAGACAAAGACACACATCTTAGTATGGTTCCTTTTTCTTATTGCAAAAAAAGGGTTGTTTTTTTCGTTTCGTTTGTTTTTGTTTATTTTTTCGTTTCGTTTCTATAATTATCTTCGGCAGTTGCGTCCTTAAAAGATAGCATCATTTAGACAACCATTGATGTAAGTAGTTGAAAGAAAATTTTTGTTATGTTATTTATATTTATTTCTATATATTTTCAGATATTAAATTACTTCATGACATCAATGTGGGAAAATGAAAATTTTTATATTTCGTAATTATTGTAAATTATTTTTAAAAGAATCACAAAAATATGTTTTATGATTTTCAGCAAATATATTAACTAAATTACAATTTTTTTACAATTTTTTGCGTTTTTTTCAGTCTACTAAAATTCAGCAAAAAATTTATTAATTTTTACCAACGCTTTTTTATTTCTAATCTACTAAGTGTTAGCAAAACTTTTGCTGAATCTACTAATTTTGTTGCTAAAAATCAGCTCGCTGATTTTCAGCAAAAGATTTTGCTGACATTAGCATTTTTTTTGCTAGCAAGCACCCTCCTGACTAAAATTTTGCTGACTTTACAAACTTTTTTTTTTGAGTGTACGGGTCAAAAGTCGGGACATCAGAATTCGTTTTAGAGGTATGGTTCCTTCGGCAAAGTTTCTTATTTTGATCCCTAGACTACGATTTTCCTTGAACGTTGAGCGATTTTTTTGCCTCCATACAAATCGACCCGGCCTAATGTACAAATATAGATGACCATATTTGATCATATAAAAAATATACATGATCATGTCTGAACTCTTTCAACCAGGAAAAATGTTTTCGAAATATAGACGTTTTAAATTTTATTTCAGTGATTTTTTCAATTCTGAAGATGTTTTTTTTTTTAATATGGAGATTTATAGTGAATTTTTGTATTGTTGATCTATAAATTGTATGTGAGATGAGATGTTTATTTTCGTTCGGCTTAAGTTCGTGACAATTTTTCTAAATTAATAGAAAATTTAATATAGAGAAATAATAGAGAAACATCTGTCAATTGCTTTGATTTGGTGAGTTAAATAAGAGATATTTACAATTAACACAACAAGGCACGAAGAATGTTGATGAAGATCGTAGCTGACCAGATAATGTGTATTTTCTCTATTATTCAAGCTAAATTATAACAACTACATTAAAATTTTTGTATTAATTTAGAAAGATTTTCATGATTTTTAGCCGAACAAAAATAACATCTTATATGGAGATTTTTTAAAATTTTTAGCGATTTTTTTAATTTTAGCGATTTTTTAAATTTTTAGCGATTTTTTTAATTTTAGCAATTTTTTAAAATTTTGGCGTCTATTTGCAATATTGAAGTTTTTCATTTTCTAGATGTTTTTCAATTTTTAAGATTTTTTCAAATATTAACATTTTTTTCAATTTTGGCGATTTTTGACAATACTAGCGATTTTTTTTATATCTTTATTTGTTTCCAGGTTTGTCGATTTTTTCAGTTTCGGGAATTTTTTCAATAATTTTTTTTTTTTAATTTCATTGATTTTTTAACCATTTTTTTTTGTGATTTTGTGCAATTTTAATTAAATGTTTTAATAGTAGGTAAATACATACACACAGAGAAAAATTTGGCTATTTGCCAACTGAAATTTGGTTACTACGTCTCAAATTCGGGTAGTACGAATTTCAGTCGGTTGGTACAACGGAACATTAGTTTTGACAACAAATTTCGGTTAATTCAACTGAATTTTAGTTGCAACACCCAAAATATTCTGAAATCTAATGTAAATATCGTTGTAGTAACTGAATTTATAGGTTGTTACCATTAAAATACATTTTTCAATTCGGTTGGCATTTTATTTCTCTGTGTGTATATTTAATTAAAATATTGTTCTACTTCAAGTCAAAAATCTAATATGATATTGTCATTTTAGATCTTATTTCTTAAATTTTAGAAAGTATAACTAAAATGTTGATAACTTTTCTACCAACTTATTTTTTGTGAGGATACATGACAGTTGTTTGTGTAGTAATCAGTAGCAGTTCTTTGTAACTGAAATTACAGATAATTTTCTATGAAATAATACAAAACAACCATTTTGTCTGTTATTTTAAGAAACAACTGAAGAAAACTACTGCATTTTTTAACAGTTGTTTGAAGCAGTTATTTTATTATTTTAGTAAACAACTACCAAAACAGTAATTTTGCAGTAAACAGTTAATTTTTGTTAGTTATTTAAAAATAACTTTTTAAAAATTGTTTTTTAGTTTATTATACCGATATCAATACCGAAACAAACAAACAATCGATACCGTTATTCGTTTCGGTGGCCAGTCTTGTAGGATATACATACAAATTTTTATTGTAATTAAGAGAAAAAAAAATTATTTTTAAAATACCGAAAAAAATACTGTTGCAAATCAGTAGTTTTGACCAATTTTTACAATTTTTTTTCAAAATGCTTGTAGTTAAAAATTGTCAGTTGTGTTTACAACATTTTTAGTTGCTTATCATACAATTGTTAAATGTTTTTCAACAGTTAAAAACAGCTACATTTTTAGTTATTTTAACGGTAATTAGCTTTTTCGCATTTTTTACTGAAATTACAGTTGTTTTAACTGTCATTTTCAGTAGATGCTACTGTAAAACTTTTTTAAGTGATACTATTTGTGTTTTTCTTTGGAATCTATTCCAACCCAAAGCTTTTTTAACTTATTTCTTCCATGATATTTTATTGTTTATTTTTGATTTTTTATTTTCCTGTTGTTGTTTTCAATTCCATCTTATTGTTTCCTTCCAAGTCCAATAAAATAAAACCGACCAGTTGGTTAATTTTTCTTTTCAACACACCATATGGGGCACATATTCGTTTCAAATTCTGATTTTTTTCGTTCGCTTTTTTTTGCTCAATCGTAAACTTGTTTCTCTTGTTTCGTTTTGTAGTTGTTGTCTGCTGCCTGCCTGCCTGTCAGTTCGTTTGTAGTTTTCTTTTATTAATTTTTCATGTTTTGAGTGCTTTTAATTTGTTGTTTTTATTTATTTTCGTGTATTGTTGAATTTTACAGTGGTTGAATTGTGAAAAATTAAATTTTTTCGTTAGTTTTTTTTTTTTTTTGGAAAAATCATTAAAGCTGAACTGTTATTTAAATATGATTGTAGTATGTTCAAGCCAAATAGCAAACAACAACGAACCAACAATCTACTAGTTTTGTATATTTATCTACCATTTTATGTGAAAGTTTTTGGTGTTTTTTTTTTCATTTTCTGTTATCACTTGTTTAATTTCCTATATTTGAAAATATTGTACTTATCTAACAGGAAAATTTACTAAAATGTACGTAAGGCGTAAAATTGCAGTTGTTAAATTTCATCAATTACAGAAGATTTGATAAAAACTGGAGAAAATTAGATAAACGCCTAGAGAACTAGAGAAAATTAGATAAAAGTATGTCTAAGATAGAAGCAAAATTTGAAGACATGGTTAATAAATTAAGTGTCGACCATGAAAAACAAATGGAAGTGGTTAAGACTGATATTTCTGGCTGTTATAATTTGGTAAAACAAGTTGACAGGTCAGTCAATAATAAATTATAAATCGTTGAACGCCGTTTGAACATTAATGAGAGGAGACTTAATAGAAGCAATATTATTGTTAATGGATTACCTGAGTCCATTAAGCACCTACGGGCACCTGTTACAAAAATCGCAGCATTGTGTGGTGTTAATATAAACGAATCTGATATTATGCATTGTACATACTTTGCTGGTCGCAAATCGGTCCTTGTTAAATTTAATTCTATATTTGTAAGATATTTAATAATGGGAGGTTACATAAAAAATCGCAATATAACACTCAAAGATGTGATGGGCGTTGAAATTAATTCCAGAATATATGTAAATGACCACTTAACATCAGAAGCTTTAAAGTTATGGTGTTTTCTTTTCTGGAAAAAAGTGTTGCCTTCTTAATGTGCAACGTTTTTCAAATTTTGCCCTCGCCCCATTAAAATGAAGCATTTTTACAATCAGAATAGAACACAATTTCATCACATATTACATTTATTTAAACAAATCTGTTTTTTAGTGTTGTTAAAGTTCGGGTTCGAATCCCAGCAAACTTTAAAAAAAATTTAATGTTTTTTTTAATAATTAATTTTTGTTTTTTTAATTATTTAAAAAATTTGGATTTAGCTCCATACATTTTTTTCAATTAATTTTTTTTTTTATAATTTTGTTTGTAAGCGAATTTCAGATTAAAAAAATTATTAAATACTTACAAAAAGAAAAAATTAAAAAAAATAGCAAAAACAAATTAAAAAAAATCGTAAATTAAATTTAACAAAAAAAAAAAAAATATAAAAAAATGTGATACCAATATGGGTTCGAACTCGGGATCTTCTGTATCAGAAGCCAGCACACTACCACTCTGCTACCAAGGTGAGAGTTTTCTCGCCAAAAACTTTGCAATATATACACATGAGATTGATAAGCCAAAAAAAAAACAAGGCAACATCCAACCCTGTAAATTTTTTGAGGGCAGAAAATGTTGCATTTTTTGCCTTTTATAAGGCAACACTTTTAGAAACAAACACGGTACCCTCTTAGAGTGTTCACCTCATTTTAGAAAAGAACACAAATAAGGAAATTTAAGGCAAAGTGCAAAAAAATGTGACATTTTTGTCAGAAAAGAAAACGCTATTAGTAACAACTTGTCGAAATCTAAAGCAAAAAAATTACTAAATTGACCTACATTAATACGGATATTCCAAAGGCAAAAATTACACATTTGGATGGTACTACTAAAGTTTTTAATATGCAACAATGCATCAACTTGCTAAATGGTATACATGCTATCAACAATGATGTAAATCTCCGTTCTTCAACTTCAGATGTTCATCAATCTAACAACAAATAATCATTTAACCTACACTTTTTTTTTTTTTTTTTGGTATATTAGGATGGTTGGCGGTTTTGTTTGCTGGACTGGAAGAGTATCAAGGACTCCTGTTGCTTTTCTTGCCTGGCGGATGATGCCGTGAATACAGCTTGTAATTTTAATTTTTTTTTTCTCAATTTTCAAATTGTTTAAATATTTTGCATTCTCAAATTATATTTTTGCTTAATTGGCCCCATGGGCTTTAAAATTACAATAAAATGAATTAAATAAATAAAATAAACGCCCTAGTCACGGAACAATTTCCAGATATCATTTAAAAATTGCATTTCCATCAAAAGAGGACAACAATATGAATCGAATGCTTTTCGAATCTAAGAAATCCGATAACTACTTTCGAATATAGAACTTTTCAATTAAAATTAAAACCGTTAAAAATTGCGATTTTTGGATAATTTGATAAACTGAATATTGGTCTGCTTCTTATCTTTAAAAAGGTCGATTTTTTGACGAGACAACATTGGTATTCCAACCAACTCGGAACCTTCTGACAACCACCTTTTTAAACAAAGCATCAACAATTTTATAAAATAAATGCTCTACCATTGGTTAGACTTTTGTACAGTTGGTTGTTTTTGACTCTTTTTAGCACTGGGAAACACTTTTTGACAACGTTGGCATAGTGGGCTTAGGCAATTCTTTGTACCACTGGCACTTTCTGACTGGGTAGTTTTTGATGAAACTTGTTATTAAGTGAATGAAACTTTTAATAAAAATTATATTTTTCATTAAATTTTATGAAAACTTGCATTAGTTTAATTTCAATAATATCATGCAGAAATTTCTCTCAGTATATATTAGGGTTGGGACAAAAAAATATAGTGGGCGATAGTCTACTCACAGAAAAAATTATTGTCAAAAAAATTTCAATTAAACTTTTGTTTCATTTCAAACATTCTGTCAATTAAAAGTTTAATTAAAAATGAATTTGGTGAACACAAAATTTCCAGTTTTTATAACCCTTTGTCACAACAAAAAAAAAAAAAGTGCCAAATTAAAAAAAAAACACCAAAATTTAAAAAATCTATTACATTAAAAAATTCGTTAATTTTCAAAAACTTCTTCAAAGTTTGAAAAATATCAATATTTAAAAAAATAGCTCAAATTTAAAAACAATCTCTAAAAAGAAAAAAAAAAATGCTAAAAGTTTAAAAAAATCACCATATTGAAATAAAATCACCAATAATTGACAAAACAAAAAAAAAAACAGCAAAATTTAAAAATCGCCGAAATTAAAAAAACATGATACAAATTAAATATGGTTTCGAGATATAGACGCTTTAGATTTTTGCTAGTATTTTGTTAGTTTGCTTTGTATGTTGATTTCTAAATTTTTTTTTTCGTTTCGTTGACTTTAAAATTTTGGCGACTTTTTCTTTGAATTTTGAAGATTTTGTCCAATTTGAGAGTTTTTGAAATTTTAACGTTATTTTTTTAATTTTGACAATTGTTTTCCATTTTTTTTCAATTTAGGCGTCTTTTGCAATTTCGGCAAGTTAAAGTATTTTTTTTTTAATTTTATCGATTTCTTTGAATTTTGACGATTTTGTCTAATTTGAGAGTTTTTGAAATTTTAACGTTATTTTTTTAATTTTGACAATTGTTTTCCATTTTTTTTTTTTCATTTTAGCCGTCTTGAAATTTCAATATATAAAGTATTTTTTTTTTTAATTTTATCGATTTTTTGGATAATTTTTCCGATTTTTTTTTTCAAATTTTGTAAATTTATTTTAAGTATTAGCAATTTTTTTTAATTTTTTTTCCCATTTTTAGCTATTTTTTTGGCAATCATTTTTCAGATTTTTTTTTGAAATTTTGTAAATTTTTTTTAAGTATTAGCAATTTTTCATTTTACGCGATTTTTTTCAAGTTTAGCGATTTGAAAAATTTTTGTACAATTTTAGTGATTTTTTTAAATTTTGTAATTTTTTTGACAAATCACATTACTTTTTCCTTTTTTTTAATCCTATTGTTATCTATTTTTCACAAGTAATTATCACAATATGATGCGTATTTAAGAGATAGAGTTGACGCTGGTCAAATTTGTTTCAATTACTTACATCAATGGTTGTCTAAATGATGTTATCATTTAAAGGAAGAAAAATGCCGTACATAATTCTAGAAACGAAACGAAAAAATAACAAAATATGACATATAAAACAATTTATTTGCAATAAGAAAAATGAAACATAAAAAACAAACAAAGATGTGTGTCCTTGTCTTTCGCTTTATGCTGTCTGCCTCAATGTATATTTGTTTGCAATTTGACCGCACTACATTATTAATCTCTATAAACATTTAATTTACAAATGCACATTAAATCTTTATTAAATTTAAATGTTTTATTTTGTCTTTTATTAAATGAATAGACAATTACTTTGACAAGATGGTGACAACACAAAATTTAAGTTTTTTTTATCTACAATGTCTGTATACACATTGTTGGCGTATTTTTGTTTTACATATGAAAAACAGATACAAAAATCTTCTATCGTTGATTTTTTTGTGTGTCTTACAAGAGTTGTTCTTTTTAGTATCATTTTCCTTGTCTATACTACATCTTGACATGCCGCTACATCTACTTCATTCTGTGTATATCTTTCAATCTGGTTGTGGTCCACACTATTAATGTAATTATCAGCACAATTTTTTTTTTAGCAAAATAAATTATTAAAACATTAGTAACATATTAGTAACACATTAGTTCAAAACAGTTAAGTACTGAATAAGTATAACTAAAATTTTAGCTGAAAACGTAATTTTAGCGAAAAAATCTGCTAAAAAATAGTAAATATGAAAATGTATTTCTCTGCTAGAAATTAGTTCTTCGGTTGCATATAATTTTTGAAAATTTTACCGATCGGTAGAAGAATTTTGAAATACGCAATGTTTAAAATGTTTTAAAATTTATTACGTTTTCACTCAAAACATAAAAAACGGATGGCTTTTTTTTATTTAAACACTACAAAACTTATAAAAATTATATTGTCAGGGTTGCCATATGGCAATTTTAATAATCGGTTAACTTAAAAAAATACATTTTTCATATATTTTTGAACAAAGATTTGTTCACAAAATTATGCAAAATTTAATCGCCTTACAGTTATTTTAACTGTAATTTCCAGTTGATTTTACTGACATAATTTTGTAAGTGTATCGACTTTATGTGGTTTAAGGTTTTAGGAGCTAAACCAGTCAGTTCCACCTTATTTATTTTATTTTATTTGAAATTCAGAAAAATAAATTGTTAAAACCATAAACTACTAGTTCTTGAAGTTTGTTAATGCTCCTCCACTTTGTTGTAGTTTTATGCATGTGTGAACTTTGTATATCATGTACATATGTAAGGTTGACTTGAGGTATATAATGGAACTGCATATTATTATATACATTACTGATATATACGTAAAAGTATATACATATTTAGGGTTATAGCTTTTCAAATTTTTGTAAATATCAAATTCTTTATCGCATAACCGTATAGACCATACAAAAGTTTTAAGAAATAATATAATAATTTTTCGCGATCATTAAAAAAGTTCAAGCACCAAACGCGATCAAGTTTTTAATTTTAGTTACAAATTTTTTTTTCTTATAATTTCATTAATAAAAAAAAATATCACCATTATCGATATTAAGATATTTTAAATGAATTTTAGGGTCAAGCGATAGCTTCTATTAGAAGGCAATATTACATATAAGGGAATGTACCCTAATGTGGCGCTACACCTTGTATTTGGGATATGCAGATAGGGTTATATAGTTGCAACAGAAATTCGATTTTTAGACTTTTGTAAAAATTTAAAAAGTCGACTTCTCGACTTTGTCGTTTTTTTCAAAGTCGACTTTTCGAGTTTTCGACTTTTTTTCCAAGTAAAAGTCAATTAAACCACTTTTTGTATGAAAATTTAATGATAACAAACTCGAATTAGTTTTATTAAAATTGTATATAAAATTCGTACCGTTTACAAAAATCCGATTTGGAAAATTCTTTAAAACTTGTTTGTCATTCATTTTTTATGTTTATGAAAAATTAAACTTTATATTGGGTTTTTTTGAAATTACGCAATAAAAGAATTCAAGTCGAATTTTTTTTTTAAAGTGATACTTATACATTACATTGTGTTGATTTAGGAAAATAGGTTATGATGAGGAGGGAACTGGGAGTAGTGTTTGTGGACATTTGACATAAACTTTTCCACAAAGTATGTATACGGAAGACGGTTTCACATACGACGAGTGCGACTGAAAAACGATTTTTTTCTGTAATGGGTTGTGTTGATTTGACGAACTATAGACAACAAACGGATGAGATCTACTTGATAAGTGGGTAGTACGAAGAGAAACCCGGGACCTCGTAATGAGTTCACTTATCTCAGCAGAACGCTTCCCAAGGTAATATCTATAGCCCACAGCCCACATTCCGACGATGCTCCAACGAGTCCATAGAGTTTTATACTCTACTGTCGATGATAAGCATCAACGCCCTCGAATGTACATGGTACAGAAGCCCCAAAATATACCTTGAGGCACCTGCATATGTATGGCAGTTGTATTCCATCCTCGGACGGAGTGGTATACATAGTAGGAGAACGGATAAAGTAAAGTATTTCTTACAGCGGCTAAGAAAACCAATACAAGAATTCTTCTTTCGGCAATTGAATGCTGTGGCTTGTCCAACAGAAGTCACATTGAATTCTCATGCGCAGAACATGAAGAGTATCAGCGTCCTTAATATCGATACCATCCATATGTACAGAAGACATTGTTGACTCCACGTCCCTGTTCGCACGACCCCACTCAGAGATTGTCGAAAGTTCATGATTGAGTGTGGCATTCATAATCTACCTGTTGCCACCCAACATAATCAAGACTTGGCCTACGATCGAAGGAAAATGAATGACAAATGTTGCTATAATCTGCAAAGGAGTTGATAGGATTGAAAGTTCGAATAAGAAGGTCATTAAAAAAGATGAAGCAAAGGCACCCGCACGGTACAAAGAGCTGAAAAGGTTAGCCAATGGACGAGCTAGCATTGAAGAGCACTGTTTCAGTACCAGTGCTGGAATTCCATCCGGCCCCGATGACTTATTTACGTTGAGCTCCGAAAGAACACAGGATACTCGTTGGATCTCGGGCAGTGGTTGAACGCTTTCCGACAAGAAAGAATTACTTGAAAATAATTTAGCCAAAAGGCTACCCTTATCAACCGGATCAGAATCGGAATATAAGAACTAGCATTATCCCTTACTCTCTAAACGAATGACCAAAAGCTCTTACTACCTCGATGAGCAGAAAGAATTTTAGCATGAATACGCTATTAGTAAAGAAACTTTTCACGACTAAGTACTTTGGCACAATCCTTTCTCGCCTGTTTGCGTAGCAATTCAATATTGTTGTTTTTGTTCTCACGAAAATTTCTAAATGCTTCCTCTCTGGATCTAACTGCTAGTGTGGTTAAACCAACACTTATGACTTGGTTTAGCCGAAATGCGTTTTGATGGGATGAATAACTTCATTCCAAGCATGATGACGATTTCCATCATTTTCGCGGCGGCATCAACATTATCATCAAGAAAACAAAGATTCCAGTTGAACTGTCGATAAAAGACGTTGAGCTGAGCCCAATTATATTATATCGTTATGCGATGCAGAAATTTTGTAAAAAAAAAGTTATAACCCTAATATACATGCACATGACATACATATAAAGCCAATGAAAAACACAACAGCAACAACAAAAAACGACTACAAAAACCCACATGCGAACAACATACGAATATCAGCAATTTATATACCTCTAAACAGAGCTTTAAGAGAATTAGATTTTAATTTTATACAGTGCGCGAAAAATCCAACGTATACAAACTGAAAATCCATTATTTTCCTAGTTCATATTATTGACATAAGATTCAAATTAAACATAAAAGCATTATTTATGATATGTGGTATTCTTTTTATTCATGGATTTATTTCTTCGTAGAACGAAATTATCAAAGCACACAAATCTAAAATTTATTGAAATTATAACAATTTTCTGAAATATTGCAAAATAAACGAGTAATTGTATTTTGTGGTACTTCCCTATAAGTATAGGTTCTATTTGCTACTATCGCGATTCGGGGTCATAACTTTTTAATTTCCAATGGTGTTTGATAGTGGAATGCTGCTGTTTGTAATTAAAAATTCTTTATTTGAAAATAAAACTTTTGAAAATATAATTGAGGCTCTCAGAGTTATCCAGTTAAAATATCCTTATAAATGAACAATTTATATCCCAAAATGGAACTGAGACTATCTCTGAGAAAGGCTACGTGCCAATGAATCTTAATTTTTAAGTTTTGGTAATCAATTAATCACTAATAGTTGCTCTGAATTTTAGCATGTACGTTAAGAGAACAATTGGAAAAAGGGTTCAAGACATTTTTGCGCTTCTTACCAGTTTTCCTTTTCTTGCATATGACACTTCTCTGATCCTCCTACTTAAGCATGAAAATAATTTTCATATATTTTTTCTGTTGGTGTTCGGATGCTATGTCAACATATGGTTGTGTTCCCTAACCGTCAGGATCTTTGATTCCTCATGCAGATGTTGTTCTCAGGTCATCTGGAGACATCCCGTTACTGTTTTTAGTGCTAAATTTTGCAAGGCCTTAAGATTTCTCCACCGCGTTACGCTCACACTCGGAGACCATTCTGGTGCTGACCAATCGTTTTATAAGTAGCTAACAAGGTTTCCTTATCCTTGCCCCAAGAACTGCCGGAAAATTGATTGCACGTTGTGAGTGTCATGCGCTAGTGCGAATGGGGAGGGAACACCACCCTGTGGCATTCCTTGTTTAACTACGGAATTTTGACTTATTTCTAAACTCCACATACGACTGACAGCCACACAAGTAGTTAACGATCCACCTCGTAGTGCTGTTACGGATATCTGAGTTGTTGAAATCTCTGAAGATTGTGGCGTGAAATGGACAGATTGAATGCTTTGGTCATGTACTCGACTCACTGCGTGTCTAGAAATTTGAGTATCAGATGGAAATTCCGACGGCACTAAGTGCTTCGGATGGTTTAATGTTACTGACGACGCTACAACTTCGCTCGCCGTAAAAGCTAGTGAATTTGTCATTGGCTGGAATATCATGAATTTTGCTTATGATACTTAGTTTCTTCTTGTCCCTCTCTGGTTTATGAACTGCCAACCAAAAATGCTCACGCACCTCTGAGGGTGCAATATAGTGTTGTCGCCGAATGATATCCCATTTCATTGCATTTAAAAGGGACTTGAAAGTCGAAAACAGCTTGTTAGTCCCGGAGCTTAGGTTACAGTTATTAAGGTGATCTACCCATTCCATTTATTTTCGTTGACCAACGTGCTGAATTCCCTGTTTTGTTGATTCTAGGGTCGCACAGTGGGAGATTTACAAAAAAAAAAATGGAATTAATTCTGCCATTTCTTACTTTGTACTTCGATTGCAGTAAAGTTTTGCTTGTGATAAACTATGTGTAAATGAGATTAATTTTTTGAGACGAGTCCCACAGGCGGAACTGCGCCATTTCGCCCCAAAGTGAGGCACTTATAAATTTATGGAATCGAAGCCAGTGTTGTTTCAAAAAGACTTCAAATAGCATTTGGTGAAATTTTAAAATGATTTATTTCGTAAAATTGAAGAGATTTGGACAATATAAAAGCAGTTTTGCATTAAACTTGCTATTTTTTTTATAATTAAGATCTCCAATTTCACCAGAAAATCCACTTTTAAATCTATGAACATAAAAAAAAACTAAAAATTTCGAATAATACAAAATTAATCAAGATCCGATATAAAATCCGTGACACCAAAGCCAGTATTCCCCAGTGTTATATAAAACGCGCTTGAAGGTACACTCATACAATTCTTCCCGTAACTACATGTCAGTCATTCGTGTAGTAAACGGTAATAGTAATTTTAACTGTAATTGTAGTAATTTTACTATGGGGAAATGTAAAATAACTATTTTTGACAGTCATAAATATAACTAACCAAAAATACCGTATTTTATTAACAGTTGTCTTCCATAGTTATTTTGGCAACTTGGCAAAAAGTTGCAAAAACAAATGAAAATATTTTAATTGTTATATTTTTTTTTTTTGATTCCAGAATATAGTTAAAAAATTAAAAAACCTTATAACTATTAATTATATTAACAAACTGGTTCAACATTTTATGAAGAATGTTTGAGCTTTAACGCAGATAGTCTAATTTACAATATATAAAACATACGACCCTTTCCATATAGCACACTCATAGAAATAAACCTGTAAAAATAGCTAAAAAAAAGCTATTACAAATTAGTTAAAAATGAGCTTGCAGAAAAAACTGATAAAATTAGTAGAAATTTTTACTAAATATTAGTAATATAAGAATTGCAAAAATAAATCTGTTGCATTTATTTAGTTATATTTGCGCTAAATTTTATTTAGTTATATTTGCGCTAAATTTTAGTTAATTGAAAGAAAAAAAAAAATAATCTGCTTAAATCAGCAAAAGCATTTACTAAATATTAGTAGACAAAAACATTATTTAAAAATGTGAAATTTTTAAAAGATTTTTTTAATGCGATAAAAGTCTGCCCTTATGAAATCAACAAACTACAATTTTTTAGCAAACATTTCTGTGGATTTTAACAAAATAACCTCTTATTTGCATTCTACTAAATTTGAAGTAAATATAGCAAGCATTTTGTTAATATTACAGTTTTTGTTTCCTATTTTGAGTCTACAAGTATTTAGTAAAAGTTTTTGCTAATTTTACATAGTAAATGCTACTTTCAAGTAAATAAATTCACATCGAATATAACTAAAATTTTGTAAAGTTCACAGATTTATTTTTGCTGTTCTAGTTTTATTAATTCTTAGCAAAAAAATCTGCTAAATTAAGCAGTTTTTTCTGCAAGGTAATTTTTAACTCATTTTTAGCTATTTTTACAGGTTTATTTCTGTGAGTGTATATTAAATACTGTTAAGATTCTCGCAACCGACATAAGACTGTCCAAACAATAAGAAACAACTAACAAATTATTACTACATATATCAATTATTGTTGTATTAGACGGGCTTTAGTCGATAATGAGAAGCTAAAAAGTATTTAATATACTATATGAAAAGTGTTTTATTTTTTTTTTTTATTAGATAATCTAGCACAACAAGATGTAAATCTTATAAATTATAGTGCTAGTGAGTATAAAAAACATTACACATATTAAATAAAATTAAAAAACAAAGTTAAAATTTGATATTTAAGATACAAAGATAAAAATACAAAATTAAAAGTAACAAGTTTTTTTCAATTTATAACGAGCATTCAACCTCCGTATATTTACAAAAATTAAGCAAATCAAACATATTAGCTAGGTTGATACTAGTATTTCGATCTGGCTAAAGATCTCATCAGAACCCGAAGTTTGTTTGAAATAAGGAATCAAAGGTTAGACAAATAATTGGCAAATTCAATATTAAACCAAAGTATATTTTAAGCTCATTTTTAAATTTGTTTGCGTTGTTTATGACTTGAATTCGATTAGGAAGAAGGTTCCAAAGACTACACACAGAAAAAAATTTAGCCATTTGCCAACTGAAATTCAGTTACTACGACTCAACTTAGGTTATTACGAACTTCAGACGGTTGACGCAACTTAACATTAGTTTTCACACCAAAATACCGTTGATTCAACTGAATTTGAGTTGCAACACCCAAAATATTCAGAAATCTAATGTAATTATCGTTGCGCTAACTGAATTTATAAGTTGTTACAGTTAATACACACTTTTCAATTCAGTTGGCACTTTATTTCTCTGTGTGTAGTGGTGCAAATGAAAAATTGGCGTTGTGATAATAGGCTTTTAAATTTTTTCTGGATAATATTATCCCACGATTAGATCTAGCAAATTGTATTCTGCTGTATAGGTAGACAGGTTGCATAGACGTGATTATTTTATGGAATAAAATAAGACTCCTAAATTTAAGAAGGTTTTCAAAACTCATCTTATTAATTTGATATGAAAAACTAGATATAGATTCACGGCGCCCTTTGTTGAAGACATATCTTGCAATATTGTTTTGAGGGCAGAAAATGTTGCATTTTTTGCCTTTTATAAGGCAACACTTTTAGAAACAAACACGGTACCCTCTTAGAGTGTTCACCTCATTTTAGAAAAGAACACAAATAAGGAAATTTAAGGCAAAGTGCAAAAAAATGTGACATTTTTGTCAGAAAAGAAAACGCTATTAGTAACAACTTGTCGAAATCTAAAGCAAAAAAATTACTAAATTGACCTACATTAATACGGATATTCCAAAGGCAAAAATTACACATTTGGATGGTACTACTAAAGTTTTTAATATGCAACAATGCATCAACTTGCTAAATGGTATACATGCTATCAACAATGATGTAAATCTCCGTTCTTCAACTTCAGATGTTCATCAATCTAACAACAAATAATCATTTAACCTACACTTTTTTTTTTTTTTTTTGGTATATTAGGATGGTTGGCGGTTTTGTTTGCTGGACTGGAAGAGTATCAAGGACTCCTGTTGCTTTTCTTGCCTGGCGGATGATGCCGTGAATACAGCTTGTAATTTTAATTTTTTTTTTCTCAATTTTCAAATTGTTTAAATATTTTGCATTCTCAAATTATATTTTTGCTTAATTGGCCCCATGGGCTTTAAAATTACAATAAAATGAATTAAATAAATAAAATAAACGCCCTAGTCACGGAACAATTTCCAGATATCATTTAAAAATTGCATTTCCATCAAAAGAGGACAACAATATGAATCGAATGCTTTTCGAATCTAAGAAATCCGATAACTACTTTCGAATATAGAACTTTTCAATTAAAATTAAAACCGTTAAAAATTGCGATTTTTGGATAATTTGATAAACTGAATATTGGTCTGCTTCTTATCTTTAAAAAGGTCGATTTTTTGACGAGACAACATTGGTATTCCAACCAACTCGGAACCTTCTGACAACCACCTTTTTAAACAAAGCATCAACAATTTTATAAAATAAATGCTCTACCATTGGTTAGACTTTTGTACAGTTGGTTGTTTTTGACTCTTTTTAGCACTGGGAAACACTTTTTGACAACGTTGGCATAGTGGGCTTAGGCAATTCTTTGTACCACTGGCACTTTCTGACTGGGTAGTTTTTGATGAAACTTGTTATTAAGTGAATGAAACTTTTAATAAAAATTATATTTTTCATTAAATTTTATGAAAACTTGCATTAGTTTAATTTCAATAATATCATGCAGAAATTTCTCTCAGTATATATTAGGGTTGGGACAAAAAAATATAGTGGGCGATAGTCTACTCACAGAAAAAATTATTGTCAAAAAAATTTCAATTAAACTTTTGTTTCATTTCAAACATTCTGTCAATTAAAAGTTTAATTAAAAATGAATTTGGTGAACACAAAATTTCCAGTTTTTATAACCCTTTGTCACAACAAAAAAAAAAAAAGTGCCAAATTAAAAAAAAAACACCAAAATTTAAAAAATCTATTACATTAAAAAATTCGTTAATTTTCAAAAACTTCTTCAAAGTTTGAAAAATATCAATATTTAAAAAAATAGCTCAAATTTAAAAACAATCTCTAAAAAGAAAAAAAAAAATGCTAAAAGTTTAAAAAAATCACCATATTGAAATAAAATCACCAATAATTGACAAAACAAAAAAAAAAACAGCAAAATTTAAAAATCGCCGAAATTAAAAAAACATGATACAAATTAAATATGGTTTCGAGATATAGACGCTTTAGATTTTTGCTAGTATTTTGTTAGTTTGCTTTGTATGTTGATTTCTAAATTTTTTTTTTCGTTTCGTTGACTTTAAAATTTTGGCGACTTTTTCTTTGAATTTTGAAGATTTTGTCCAATTTGAGAGTTTTTGAAATTTTAACGTTATTTTTTTAATTTTGACAATTGTTTTCCATTTTTTTTCAATTTAGGCGTCTTTTGCAATTTCGGCAAGTTAAAGTATTTTTTTTTTAATTTTATCGATTTCTTTGAATTTTGACGATTTTGTCTAATTTGAGAGTTTTTGAAATTTTAACGTTATTTTTTTAATTTTGACAATTGTTTTCCATTTTTTTTTTTTCATTTTAGCCGTCTTGAAATTTCAATATATAAAGTATTTTTTTTTTTAATTTTATCGATTTTTTGGATAATTTTTCCGATTTTTTTTTTCAAATTTTGTAAATTTATTTTAAGTATTAGCAATTTTTTTTAATTTTTTTTCCCATTTTTAGCTATTTTTTTGGCAATCATTTTTCAGATTTTTTTTTGAAATTTTGTAAATTTTTTTTAAGTATTAGCAATTTTTCATTTTACGCGATTTTTTTCAAGTTTAGCGATTTGAAAAATTTTTGTACAATTTTAGTGATTTTTTTAAATTTTGTAATTTTTTTGACAAATCACATTACTTTTTCCTTTTTTTTAATCCTATTGTTATCTATTTTTCACAAGTAATTATCACAATATGATGCGTATTTAAGAGATAGAGTTGACGCTGGTCAAATTTGTTTCAATTACTTACATCAATGGTTGTCTAAATGATGTTATCATTTAAAGGAAGAAAAATGCCGTACATAATTCTAGAAACGAAACGAAAAAATAACAAAATATGACATATAAAACAATTTATTTGCAATAAGAAAAATGAAACATAAAAAACAAACAAAGATGTGTGTCCTTGTCTTTCGCTTTATGCTGTCTGCCTCAATGTATATTTGTTTGCAATTTGACCGCACTACATTATTAATCTCTATAAACATTTAATTTACAAATGCACATTAAATCTTTATTAAATTTAAATGTTTTATTTTGTCTTTTATTAAATGAATAGACAATTACTTTGACAAGATGGTGACAACACAAAATTTAAGTTTTTTTTATCTACAATGTCTGTATACACATTGTTGGCGTATTTTTGTTTTACATATGAAAAACAGATACAAAAATCTTCTATCGTTGATTTTTTTGTGTGTCTTACAAGAGTTGTTCTTTTTAGTATCATTTTCCTTGTCTATACTACATCTTGACATGCCGCTACATCTACTTCATTCTGTGTATATCTTTCAATCTGGTTGTGGTCCACACTATTAATGTAATTATCAGCACAATTTTTTTTTTAGCAAAATAAATTATTAAAACATTAGTAACATATTAGTAACACATTAGTTCAAAACAGTTAAGTACTGAATAAGTATAACTAAAATTTTAGCTGAAAACGTAATTTTAGCGAAAAAATCTGCTAAAAAATAGTAAATATGAAAATGTATTTCTCTGCTAGAAATTAGTTCTTCGGTTGCATATAATTTTTGAAAATTTTACCGATCGGTAGAAGAATTTTGAAATACGCAATGTTTAAAATGTTTTAAAATTTATTACGTTTTCACTCAAAACATAAAAAACGGATGGCTTTTTTTTATTTAAACACTACAAAACTTATAAAAATTATATTGTCAGGGTTGCCATATGGCAATTTTAATAATCGGTTAACTTAAAAAAATACATTTTTCATATATTTTTGAACAAAGATTTGTTCACAAAATTATGCAAAATTTAATCGCCTTACAGTTATTTTAACTGTAATTTCCAGTTGATTTTACTGACATAATTTTGTAAGTGTATCGACTTTATGTGGTTTAAGGTTTTAGGAGCTAAACCAGTCAGTTCCACCTTATTTATTTTATTTTATTTGAAATTCAGAAAAATAAATTGTTAAAACCATAAACTACTAGTTCTTGAAGTTTGTTAATGCTCCTCCACTTTGTTGTAGTTTTATGCATGTGTGAACTTTGTATATCATGTACATATGTAAGGTTGACTTGAGGTATATAATGGAACTGCATATTATTATATACATTACTGATATATACGTAAAAGTATATACATATTTAGGGTTATAGCTTTTCAAATTTTTGTAAATATCAAATTCTTTATCGCATAACCGTATAGACCATACAAAAGTTTTAAGAAATAATATAATAATTTTTCGCGATCATTAAAAAAGTTCAAGCACCAAACGCGATCAAGTTTTTAATTTTAGTTACAAATTTTTTTTTCTTATAATTTCATTAATAAAAAAAAATATCACCATTATCGATATTAAGATATTTTAAATGAATTTTAGGGTCAAGCGATAGCTTCTATTAGAAGGCAATATTACATATAAGGGAATGTACCCTAATGTGGCGCTACACCTTGTATTTGGGATATGCAGATAGGGTTATATAGTTGCAACAGAAATTCGATTTTTAGACTTTTGTAAAAATTTAAAAAGTCGACTTCTCGACTTTGTCGTTTTTTTCAAAGTCGACTTTTCGAGTTTTCGACTTTTTTTCCAAGTAAAAGTCAATTAAACCACTTTTTGTATGAAAATTTAATGATAACAAACTCGAATTAGTTTTATTAAAATTGTATATAAAATTCGTACCGTTTACAAAAATCCGATTTGGAAAATTCTTTAAAACTTGTTTGTCATTCATTTTTTATGTTTATGAAAAATTAAACTTTATATTGGGTTTTTTTGAAATTACGCAATAAAAGAATTCAAGTCGAATTTTTTTTTTAAAGTGATACTTATACATTACATTGTGTTGATTTAGGAAAATAGGTTATGATGAGGAGGGAACTGGGAGTAGTGTTTGTGGACATTTGACATAAACTTTTCCACAAAGTATGTATACGGAAGACGGTTTCACATACGACGAGTGCGACTGAAAAACGATTTTTTTCTGTAATGGGTTGTGTTGATTTGACGAACTATAGACAACAAACGGATGAGATCTACTTGATAAGTGGGTAGTACGAAGAGAAACCCGGGACCTCGTAATGAGTTCACTTATCTCAGCAGAACGCTTCCCAAGGTAATATCTATAGCCCACAGCCCACATTCCGACGATGCTCCAAC
This sequence comes from Delia radicum, assembly GCA_021234595.1. Taxonomy (NCBI): domain Eukaryota; kingdom Metazoa; phylum Arthropoda; class Insecta; order Diptera; family Anthomyiidae; genus Delia; species Delia radicum. The sequence goes on from CM037851.1 coordinate 38,933,695, forward strand.
GAGTCCATAGAGTTTTATACTCTACTGTCGATGATAAGCATCAACGCCCTCGAATGTACATGGTACAGAAGCCCCAAAATATACCTTGAGGCACCTGCATATGTATGGCAGTTGTATTCCATCCTCGGACGGAGTGGTATACATAGTAGGAGAACGGATAAAGTAAAGTATTTCTTACAGCGGCTAAGAAAACCAATACAAGAATTCTTCTTTCGGCAATTGAATGCTGTGGCTTGTCCAACAGAAGTCACATTGAATTCTCATGCGCAGAACATGAAGAGTATCAGCGTCCTTAATATCGATACCATCCATATGTACAGAAGACATTGTTGACTCCACGTCCCTGTTCGCACGACCCCACTCAGAGATTGTCGAAAGTTCATGATTGAGTGTGGCATTCATAATCTACCTGTTGCCACCCAACATAATCAAGACTTGGCCTACGATCGAAGGAAAATGAATGACAAATGTTGCTATAATCTGCAAAGGAGTTGATAGGATTGAAAGTTCGAATAAGAAGGTCATTAAAAAAGATGAAGCAAAGGCACCCGCACGGTACAAAGAGCTGAAAAGGTTAGCCAATGGACGAGCTAGCATTGAAGAGCACTGTTTCAGTACCAGTGCTGGAATTCCATCCGGCCCCGATGACTTATTTACGTTGAGCTCCGAAAGAACACAGGATACTCGTTGGATCTCGGGCAGTGGTTGAACGCTTTCCGACAAGAAAGAATTACTTGAAAATAATTTAGCCAAAAGGCTACCCTTATCAACCGGATCAGAATCGGAATATAAGAACTAGCATTATCCCTTACTCTCTAAACGAATGACCAAAAGCTCTTACTACCTCGATGAGCAGAAAGAATTTTAGCATGAATACGCTATTAGTAAAGAAACTTTTCACGACTAAGTACTTTGGCACAATCCTTTCTCGCCTGTTTGCGTAGCAATTCAATATTGTTGTTTTTGTTCTCACGAAAATTTCTAAATGCTTCCTCTCTGGATCTAACTGCTAGTGTGGTTAAACCAACACTTATGACTTGGTTTAGCCGAAATGCGTTTTGATGGGATGAATAACTTCATTCCAAGCATGATGACGATTTCCATCATTTTCGCGGCGGCATCAACATTATCATCAAGAAAACAAAGATTCCAGTTGAACTGTCGATAAAAGACGTTGAGCTGAGCCCAATTATATTATATCGTTATGCGATGCAGAAATTTTGTAAAAAAAAAGTTATAACCCTAATATACATGCACATGACATACATATAAAGCCAATGAAAAACACAACAGCAACAACAAAAAACGACTACAAAAACCCACATGCGAACAACATACGAATATCAGCAATTTATATACCTCTAAACAGAGCTTTAAGAGAATTAGATTTTAATTTTATACAGTGCGCGAAAAATCCAACGTATACAAACTGAAAATCCATTATTTTCCTAGTTCATATTATTGACATAAGATTCAAATTAAACATAAAAGCATTATTTATGATATGTGGTATTCTTTTTATTCATGGATTTATTTCTTCGTAGAACGAAATTATCAAAGCACACAAATCTAAAATTTATTGAAATTATAACAATTTTCTGAAATATTGCAAAATAAACGAGTAATTGTATTTTGTGGTACTTCCCTATAAGTATAGGTTCTATTTGCTACTATCGCGATTCGGGGTCATAACTTTTTAATTTCCAATGGTGTTTGATAGTGGAATGCTGCTGTTTGTAATTAAAAATTCTTTATTTGAAAATAAAACTTTTGAAAATATAATTGAGGCTCTCAGAGTTATCCAGTTAAAATATCCTTATAAATGAACAATTTATATCCCAAAATGGAACTGAGACTATCTCTGAGAAAGGCTACGTGCCAATGAATCTTAATTTTTAAGTTTTGGTAATCAATTAATCACTAATAGTTGCTCTGAATTTTAGCATGTACGTTAAGAGAACAATTGGAAAAAGGGTTCAAGACATTTTTGCGCTTCTTACCAGTTTTCCTTTTCTTGCATATGACACTTCTCTGATCCTCCTACTTAAGCATGAAAATAATTTTCATATATTTTTTCTGTTGGTGTTCGGATGCTATGTCAACATATGGTTGTGTTCCCTAACCGTCAGGATCTTTGATTCCTCATGCAGATGTTGTTCTCAGGTCATCTGGAGACATCCCGTTACTGTTTTTAGTGCTAAATTTTGCAAGGCCTTAAGATTTCTCCACCGCGTTACGCTCACACTCGGAGACCATTCTGGTGCTGACCAATCGTTTTATAAGTAGCTAACAAGGTTTCCTTATCCTTGCCCCAAGAACTGCCGGAAAATTGATTGCACGTTGTGAGTGTCATGCGCTAGTGCGAATGGGGAGGGAACACCACCCTGTGGCATTCCTTGTTTAACTACGGAATTTTGACTTATTTCTAAACTCCACATACGACTGACAGCCACACAAGTAGTTAACGATCCACCTCGTAGTGCTGTTACGGATATCTGAGTTGTTGAAATCTCTGAAGATTGTGGCGTGAAATGGACAGATTGAATGCTTTGGTCATGTACTCGACTCACTGCGTGTCTAGAAATTTGAGTATCAGATGGAAATTCCGACGGCACTAAGTGCTTCGGATGGTTTAATGTTACTGACGACGCTACAACTTCGCTCGCCGTAAAAGCTAGTGAATTTGTCATTGGCTGGAATATCATGAATTTTGCTTATGATACTTAGTTTCTTCTTGTCCCTCTCTGGTTTATGAACTGCCAACCAAAAATGCTCACGCACCTCTGAGGGTGCAATATAGTGTTGTCGCCGAATGATATCCCATTTCATTGCATTTAAAAGGGACTTGAAAGTCGAAAACAGCTTGTTAGTCCCGGAGCTTAGGTTACAGTTATTAAGGTGATCTACCCATTCCATTTATTTTCGTTGACCAACGTGCTGAATTCCCTGTTTTGTTGATTCTAGGGTCGCACAGTGGGAGATTTACAAAAAAAAAAATGGAATTAATTCTGCCATTTCTTACTTTGTACTTCGATTGCAGTAAAGTTTTGCTTGTGATAAACTATGTGTAAATGAGATTAATTTTTTGAGACGAGTCCCACAGGCGGAACTGCGCCATTTCGCCCCAAAGTGAGGCACTTATAAATTTATGGAATCGAAGCCAGTGTTGTTTCAAAAAGACTTCAAATAGCATTTGGTGAAATTTTAAAATGATTTATTTCGTAAAATTGAAGAGATTTGGACAATATAAAAGCAGTTTTGCATTAAACTTGCTATTTTTTTTATAATTAAGATCTCCAATTTCACCAGAAAATCCACTTTTAAATCTATGAACATAAAAAAAAACTAAAAATTTCGAATAATACAAAATTAATCAAGATCCGATATAAAATCCGTGACACCAAAGCCAGTATTCCCCAGTGTTATATAAAACGCGCTTGAAGGTACACTCATACAATTCTTCCCGTAACTACATGTCAGTCATTCGTGTAGTAAACGGTAATAGTAATTTTAACTGTAATTGTAGTAATTTTACTATGGGGAAATGTAAAATAACTATTTTTGACAGTCATAAATATAACTAACCAAAAATACCGTATTTTATTAACAGTTGTCTTCCATAGTTATTTTGGCAACTTGGCAAAAAGTTGCAAAAACAAATGAAAATATTTTAATTGTTATATTTTTTTTTTTTGATTCCAGAATATAGTTAAAAAATTAAAAAACCTTATAACTATTAATTATATTAACAAACTGGTTCAACATTTTATGAAGAATGTTTGAGCTTTAACGCAGATAGTCTAATTTACAATATATAAAACATACGACCCTTTCCATATAGCACACTCATAGAAATAAACCTGTAAAAATAGCTAAAAAAAAGCTATTACAAATTAGTTAAAAATGAGCTTGCAGAAAAAACTGATAAAATTAGTAGAAATTTTTACTAAATATTAGTAATATAAGAATTGCAAAAATAAATCTGTTGCATTTATTTAGTTATATTTGCGCTAAATTTTATTTAGTTATATTTGCGCTAAATTTTAGTTAATTGAAAGAAAAAAAAAAATAATCTGCTTAAATCAGCAAAAGCATTTACTAAATATTAGTAGACAAAAACATTATTTAAAAATGTGAAATTTTTAAAAGATTTTTTTAATGCGATAAAAGTCTGCCCTTATGAAATCAACAAACTACAATTTTTTAGCAAACATTTCTGTGGATTTTAACAAAATAACCTCTTATTTGCATTCTACTAAATTTGAAGTAAATATAGCAAGCATTTTGTTAATATTACAGTTTTTGTTTCCTATTTTGAGTCTACAAGTATTTAGTAAAAGTTTTTGCTAATTTTACATAGTAAATGCTACTTTCAAGTAAATAAATTCACATCGAATATAACTAAAATTTTGTAAAGTTCACAGATTTATTTTTGCTGTTCTAGTTTTATTAATTCTTAGCAAAAAAATCTGCTAAATTAAGCAGTTTTTTCTGCAAGGTAATTTTTAACTCATTTTTAGCTATTTTTACAGGTTTATTTCTGTGAGTGTATATTAAATACTGTTAAGATTCTCGCAACCGACATAAGACTGTCCAAACAATAAGAAACAACTAACAAATTATTACTACATATATCAATTATTGTTGTATTAGACGGGCTTTAGTCGATAATGAGAAGCTAAAAAGTATTTAATATACTATATGAAAAGTGTTTTATTTTTTTTTTTTATTAGATAATCTAGCACAACAAGATGTAAATCTTATAAATTATAGTGCTAGTGAGTATAAAAAACATTACACATATTAAATAAAATTAAAAAACAAAGTTAAAATTTGATATTTAAGATACAAAGATAAAAATACAAAATTAAAAGTAACAAGTTTTTTTCAATTTATAACGAGCATTCAACCTCCGTATATTTACAAAAATTAAGCAAATCAAACATATTAGCTAGGTTGATACTAGTATTTCGATCTGGCTAAAGATCTCATCAGAACCCGAAGTTTGTTTGAAATAAGGAATCAAAGGTTAGACAAATAATTGGCAAATTCAATATTAAACCAAAGTATATTTTAAGCTCATTTTTAAATTTGTTTGCGTTGTTTATGACTTGAATTCGATTAGGAAGAAGGTTCCAAAGACTACACACAGAAAAAAATTTAGCCATTTGCCAACTGAAATTCAGTTACTACGACTCAACTTAGGTTATTACGAACTTCAGACGGTTGACGCAACTTAACATTAGTTTTCACACCAAAATACCGTTGATTCAACTGAATTTGAGTTGCAACACCCAAAATATTCAGAAATCTAATGTAATTATCGTTGCGCTAACTGAATTTATAAGTTGTTACAGTTAATACACACTTTTCAATTCAGTTGGCACTTTATTTCTCTGTGTGTAGTGGTGCAAATGAAAAATTGGCGTTGTGATAATAGGCTTTTAAATTTTTTCTGGATAATATTATCCCACGATTAGATCTAGCAAATTGTATTCTGCTGTATAGGTAGACAGGTTGCATAGACGTGATTATTTTATGGAATAAAATAAGACTCCTAAATTTAAGAAGGTTTTCAAAACTCATCTTATTAATTTGATATGAAAAACTAGATATAGATTCACGGCGCCCTTTGTTGAAGACATATCTTGCAATATTGTTGTAAGCAACTTTAAGTTTTCCAAAGTCCGCAGTTTCACAGCCATATAACAGAACGGGGATAAGATACGTTTTTTGCTAATAGCATACGTATATTAAATGGTGTTGAATATTTAACAAACCATAGATTACGAAGCATTCCGAAAATCCTTTTATGTGGTTGGACCAAGTTAATTTAGAATTGAATATTACTCCGAGATTTTTCGATGAGTCTACGAGTTCGATAATATTGCTGTTTATAGAAAGCTGAAGATCATTACTTAAGGTTCTTTTACTTTTTGACAGAAAGATGCATTTAGATTTTGAAGGATTTATGCTTAAGCCATTGGCAACAGCCCAGTTGTGTATATTGGCTATATCACAATTAATATTTTCTACGCATAGATTTATTTCATTAATAGAAGTACTGTTGTAGATTTGGACGTCGTCAGCATACATTTGCACCTTGCTGTGTCTCATTACATCGGGTAAATCGTTTATATATAAACAAAATAAAAGAGGGCCTAGTATAGATCCTTGCGGAACTCCTTTTTTTACATGGAGAGCTGTTGAGTACCTTCCGTTAAAACTTACAAGCTGCGATCTCTCAGTGAGATACGACTTAATAAGCTTGCATGCTGAACTAGAAAAATAAAACATTTTTTCAATTTTCTTCATTAGTATTGAATGATCTACAGTGTCGAAGGCTTTACTATGGTCTAACAGAACTAAGAATGAAACCATGTTTCTATCAAGTTTAGCTCTTAAATCCTCAATCACGTCCGTTAGCGCTGTTATGCAGCTTCTGCCCTTCACAAAACCAGATTGAAAATCGGATAAGAGTTTATGTCGACTAAGGTAATCTTTAATCTGTCTACTCATGAGATTTTCCAATACTTTTGACAAAAATGGAAGGATCGCAATAGGCCGAAAATCAATGTTTTGCTTAGGAATAGGAATAATCTTTGAATGCTTCCATACTTCTGGAAAAATGGATTTTGTGAGGATTGTGTTAAATAAATGTGTAATAAATGGTAAGAGCTTTTGTATAATGGCTTTACAAAATACTGGATTCATTTCGTCCAAACCAACTGCAAACTAAAGCTATTTTCGATAGGAACGATGCATAAATCATCATAAAAGTTATACAACGGAGAAAGGGCATTCATGTTTACAAAATGATCGTTTAAAAAATTCACATCGACATCATCATCGCAGAGTGGAGCGTTATCACGTCCTATACCAATCTTGCGGATTTCTTTCCATTTGGATCTATTGTCAATGGCCGAAGAAAATTTTCTTCCATAAAATAAGGTCTTCGCCCGTTGTATTTCCTGCACCACATTTTTTCTAGCAGATTTGAATATAACATGAAGTTCTGTTGTTTTAAATTTCCGCCACCTACTATAAGCAGCATTACGTTTATCTATTAATAATTTAATTTCCGGGGTAAACCACGATTGATGTTTGCCCTTAATTAAATTAGTATCTAATAATTGTTTAACATTGTCCTGAATAAACAGCAGTTGGTCGTTGTATGGTTTGTACTGGAAATTATACTCTGCGATGTCGGCTAAACATTCGCCATCAAATTTTTAACCAGATTTTTAATATAATTAATATTTTTGAGGTTTTTTAATTCTTTTACTATTTTCTGAAATCAAAAAAATAAACATAAAAATAAAAATATTTAAAACTTACTTACACACGCATTTCATTATTTTTTCAGCTTTTTGTTGAAATTTACAAAATAATGACATATACGGTATTTTCGGTTAGTTATTTTTTTTAATGACATAACTATTTTCCCATAGTAAAATGACTACAATTACAGTTAAAATGATTGTTAGCGTTTACTTCACAAATGACTGGCATGTAGTTACGGGAAGAATTTTATACACGAGGTGCCTTACACTTGGCCTTACTTTTGCGATGCTACGAATGGGCCACTGATGGCATAGAATTAGGTATTGACAAACAAAATACTCCACAAAAATTAAGTATAATGTTTGAAATCATTATATTTCCGATTTCAGAAAAACCTAATTTAAAAAAAAATTTTAGATTTATTTAAAAGTTATGACAACACTGGACCGCAACATTCAGGACCGTTGGACTTAAGCATACTTTTCTGAAATCTTGAGGTCCGCTGAATCCGAATCTGTCAGAATTTCTACATCACATCAATTTTTCTAAAGTGTAAAAAACCCGTTTTTTTATATATTCGGAACGTTATAACATCGCGTATTATAACTTTTCCACAGCATTTGTTATGTAATCTGAAACTCCCTATTTTTTTTTGAAAACTCTGGTTCAACCTTTCATTCTTTAAAGAATTCATTCTTTGAATACTTTTATAAATACTCGTTGAGTTTTGTATATCTAAAAATTACTATAAACCAGAAAAAATAATAACAATTAGAATAATTATTGTCGAGTCTGTCATATGGCAACGTGTGCTAACAATAACCAATTTTATTTTTTCAATTCTCATGTAAAAACAGCTGAAATTTGTTTAAATACTTATAAACACTCACCACCATCAGACATACACCATTTGTCGGTCATGTTTCCTCCAACCTTCTAAACATTCATCCATCCATCAAAACACACTATCCATAAACGATCAGCTGATCAGTATACACTCAATAAACACACACACACACACATACATATAAAGAAAACTTGTCTAATAATAGTTGTTTTTAACATTTATTTCTTTTCTATTTTTCTTTACAGGTAAGACAAAGCTCAAATACTACAACTCTTTATATTCTCTATCGAAAATTAAGGGATATAATTTTAAATGGTAAGTGGAGGGAAGGGTTAGGGTTTTTTTTTTTGTTTAACTGCTACAAACTTGATTTCACTCAAAGTTCATGTAATTGAGTGATTTTTTTTGCCTTTTTTTTGTATTTATTTGTTCTTCTTTAACAAATTGTGGCCTACGTTTTAAAATATAATACTACTACGTAATTACATTCTTTATTTAAACAAAAAATTGTATAAGATTTAATACAATTTAAATTAAATAATAGTTTTGTTTAAACAACATTTATCAGAATCAGGGAAGAAGAAGAATCATATAAAAAAAAATTATTTTTTACCAAATGAAAATTGGTTTTATAGATTTTTTTTTTTTTTTTTTTTTTTAAAAAGAGAAGCAACACTCAGGAAATTCTTCCTATTAATTAATGTGTTGCTTTCTTTGGAAACGGGATAGTGGAGAGATGAAAGGTGGTGAAAGATGAAGGGCTTCAAACATGGCAACACTGTAATTGCGCGAGTAGATAAGTCTTAGAACAGTTGTTGCTCGCCACCTGATGTAGAGTTGGCGAATTTATTGAAGCTTTTTGTTTCATAGCCCTGATTCATTATTTTACTTCGGTGGAGTAAAGTGCTATGGGAACACCGAATGTGGGCGCAGCGATACATATAAGTGATAGAAAACTCATACATAAAATTTTTTTTTTTTTTTAATTGATGTTGTCGTCACCGGGAATCGAACCCGGGATCTGTGTAACAGTCCAACGCGCTAACCATTACACCACAACGCCCACAAATAATAGATAGGGCCACTCAACTAAGTGACTGGAAGTTTTCTCAGAAACACTGTATCAGAATTTGTCACTGGATTAATCTAGGACATGTCACAGAACTGTCCTAATAGACCGTTCGGTGACATGTCCCAGGATTGGTCTGCGACATATCACAAGGGGTCAATTTAGTCCAATGTAACGTTTCATTGAATTTATTATATATACATTTCATAAAAAACAGAATTAATTTCATCATATTTATGAATTATTCATTATATATATGTATATACATTTTTTGTATTATATATTTTGATATGGTTTCTCGTTGTTATGATTCTTGTTGTTTATGAAATGTTTCATAAATATTGGTGAAATTGTTGCATTGGACGAAAATTGATGAATCTTATTCCTGTTTTTCTCTGGGTGTAATAAGTACATATATAACTACTTATTTTGTGCAAGCAAGTCATTAATGTTTTTATCTACCATGTATAACATGTAGAGATAGCGCTGATGTTAGAGCGGTTGACTGACAAGCTGGAGTTAAAGGTTTGAATACCGTGTGGGCACATTTTATTTAAAAAAAAATGTTCAACAAAAATATTTTTTTTTTTTTATTAAATTTAGTTTTTTTAAAAATTTATTTTTACTCATTATTTTTGTCAGTACTAGTAAGCATATAGGTGACCACATATTTTTTTTTTTATTTCGTAAGGTGTTTTGTAATGATATGTCATTAATTTGCGCGACATCCCCATATAAAAGTAATGAGATTTGTAATGACATTTGTAAGTACTTGCTATTAACAAATATGTGCTTATGTAACCATTTATATGGTAATGCTTTTCTAACCTGGGAACCAACATTAATGCGCTGTTTTTAGAAGACGTTTTCCTTCACACGAACGAAAAAGCAATAACAAAATACATTAAATACAAAAACAAAATACATGTAGCCAATCATTCATGTAGCGGCGAACGTCTTCTAGAAACAGGATATAAATTAAAAAGAAACTGCTTTGAAATAAAACAAAGTTTGCTTTCTATTTAGTTTAAATATGTTTCTACTTATTTCATGAGTCATAAATAAATCTAAATCTAAATCTACTTATTTTTAAAAAGCGGAAATGACATCCATAATGTTGAAATATTAATTTAAATATGAAAAAGTTTATTTTACCTAGAATCACATTTACTTTAATACTATTCATACTTCATTTTAAAGTTTTCTTAAAAAACTAATATATTAATTTAACTATGAAATAATAATTGATTTAACTATAATTTTTTTATCTGTGTTTATTCATTACTAATGGTAATGAAATTTAAAATCATTGCCATTACTCTATGAAATTAAATCATTTAAATTCATTATCTTTAATTAAAAAAAAAGCTAATGAAAATAATTTCATTACAATTTATATCAATGAAATGATAATGAAATCATCAATTAATTAGTCCATTGCATTAATTAGTCCCATATATGCTATTTATTAACAGAAAACTAATGATCTTGAACTTAAGCTTTTATAAATTCTATGAAAAGCTTCGCTATCGCAATGATTCATTTATTTTATGAAGAGTTACTTCAATTCTATTAAGCATTTCATGAGAATTGACTTTAATGAAACCTATTTCATAGATTCTATGAAAAGTAGCAATGCACGAGTTCCAGTGACGATTTTCATTAAAATTGTGAAGAAATTTATTACTAAAGAAGACAATTTTCGCATTGGAAAATAATGAAATTTTTCTATAAATTAATGAAACTTTTCTTTAGAAAATTAACGAAATTTTGCATAAAATAACTGAAAAAGCTTCACACTTTGTATGAACTAGTTTTTTTAAAGAAACTTCTTCATTGAGTGAATGAAAATTTTAGGTAATATTTTTCATAGAAATTTATGAAACTTGCATTAGTTTAATGAAAAGGTTTAATGGACGAGTTCCAGTCCAACTTCATTGCTTCTATGCAAAAATTGCTTAATGCAGTGCAGAGAGCTCTCTCAGTGTTGACAATTCAACCATTTTCTGGCTAGAGTAGACATTTTTGAACACTTTTAGCCAGAACAAAAACTACATTTAATGGCCCGTTAGCTACTAACTGGGACTCTAACTGACACATTTGTTGTTGTTTCCCATATAAAATTACAATTTGTGAATGAGAAATTTCTTTCTCCCAAAATGATATTTTTTAATACAAAAATGTAAAAAGATTAAAAAATTAATTAAAACTACTTTTAAACATTTTCAAAAATATAAAGTTTGATACCCATATATTGCCTATGTTTTGGCCATAGAGTTGGCAAAATATAGTGCTTTAGGAAACTTCGTCTAAATTCCAAATGAACACGAATATCGAAAAAATTAAAAAATAAGGGTCCACTAAAACTGAATAGAAAATAATGTATGTGAATTTGGACCTGACCCGACCATACCTTCTAGTACAAAACCCCTCAAAATGTGTGTGTTTTTCGAATACCACGAAAAGTTGAGCATGCCCGGACATGCTACTTTATAAAGGTGATGCGCATTTCAAATACTTTTCATTAGCTACCAGATTTATATAAAGGGTCCGCCATCTAACGTTTTTTTTTCTAGTTGAAAAAAAAACGCTTATTTCGCGAATAGTAACACTTAGCTCATGTCTGATTTGACAGATAATTAGTTTTATCCTTCCGCTGAACGAATATGGTTGTGTATACGCTTGAACAACGCTGGGAAATATTGCGACATTACTTTGAAAATCATGGTAGCCGAAGCTACACTCGATGTTTTGCGCCCTGTTTTTGAAGATCGCATTATCAGCCGCAGAGCTGATGTCGTTTGGCCACCTCGGAGCTGCGATTTGACACCGTTGGACTATTATTTGTGGGGTGCCGTCAAAGATAACTGTTACGCCTACAAGCCAGAGACAATTGACGCTTTAAAGGACAATATTTGTGAAGCCATTGGTGAAATACAGCTGCACACAATCGATAATGTGCTTAAAAATTGGACCGATCGTGTAGGCTACTGCATGGCCACCCGAGGAAGCCATTTGAATGAAATTATTTTCCATTATTAACCGGAAGGATTGTACTTTCAAATAAAAAAAGAAATTTGAGAAAATATCCAGTAGTTTTTTTTTTTATAGCATTTTCAAAAAAAAAAAGTTATTTGGCGGACCCTTTATATAGTTTCTTTGGAAGAAATATTAAAAAAATCTAAAAAATAAAAACAGAAAATGGAGTAATTTTTTACTTTACTTTTTAACCCCTGCATGTTAGATTGGCAGCTAAAGAAAATATGGGTCTCTTAATGTTTGATTCTTTTTAACATATCCAAATTTCATTGCAATCTGAGGGAACCCATGAACGGACTCTCCTTGTTAGTGTAATTTTGTAAAAGATTTAAAATAATTTTGTAAAGCGATTTTAAATATTGTTGAAGCAATCATAAAATATTTAGCTTAACAAATTAAAATCATAAATTTCTTTAAATTTTTATGAAATTTTCTATAAGTTCACAAATTATTTTATACTGTTAAAATCATTAAACAACATATTACGCATACTCGAGTAAAAACTTTAAATTATTGCACTCAATTCTCATATAATTTGAGTAAAATGTAACATTTAAAAACTCAAAATTTTGTATTGTGTTCCGCATATTATAGACATTTGGGTTGTCAGTCTTGATTTGGTATTGCGTGAAGAAACATCGAAAATAAGAACAGAAAAATATATAAAATTATTAAAAACATTAAAAATAAAAAACAAAATGAGAGAAAAAAAATTAAATATAAATTGAAAAAAGAGAACAAAGAGCCAAGAGTTCGGAATACTAATATCCATAAAAAAGTAATGAAAAAATCTATATTAGTGGCTTAAAAAAAAAAATAAAAATTATACATAAAAAGTATATATACATAAAAAAAATCAAGTTTTTAATGAAATTTATAACAAAAAATTAATAATAAATAAATTAATTTATTAAAACAGTTTCAAAAACAAGGATTTAACGCATTTTCAAAACTACCAGGGTTATATAAATGAAATCAAGTAAATTTATTTTTTTTTTAACTATAAAAGGCGTGGAATTACAATTTTTTGTCTCCCCCCCATCATTTTCTCCATTTTAGTTCAATAATTTTGCTTTGTAAATTATTTATGGTCAAAATACGTGAAATTTCACTGATATTTTTTCAATATTTTTTTTTTTAATTTTTTTTTAGCTTTTTGTAAATTTTTTTCTACGTTTTATAATTTGATTTTTTTTTTCTTTTTAATTTGTAATTATTTGATTTGTAATTGATATATCTTTATTATTGATGATATAATATCTAAAATACCTGAATTTGTATTTTTAAATTTTTATATAAAACAAAAATTTTATAAAAATTAATTACACAAAATTTTTTGTATTTCTGGTATTTTGAGGTAGAGAAAAAAATTGTGTTTCTTTTCTTAATGGTCGTCGTCTCATTTTTAATGAGTGACAAATGTTACCAGAAAAAGGGTCATCCTCATCCGTTATACATCTAAATCAATTCAAAATGTTTTTTATTTTCGACAAATTCATAAGATTCATAATAATAAAAAAATTTTTTTGTTTCTTGTAAAATTACTAATACAAAATTTTATTCTGTTCTCTCACTTAATTTAGTTTTTTTTTTTTTATATTTTAATAAAACTATATCTACACAGAGAGAATTTTGTTGGACGAAAAATAATGAAAATTTTCAGTAAATTAATGAAAAAATTTTGTTCATAAAATAAACGAAAATTTTCTTAATCAAAAAGAAAAGCTTTATCCATTTTATGAAATTAGTTTTTTAATGAAATTTCTTTTTTGAGTACATGAATCGTTTAATAAATATAATGATATTTTTTATTTAATTTTACGAAAATTTGCTTTAGTTAAATAAAAACTTTCAATGCTGGAATTCCAGTGCAATTTCATTTGCTTCTATGCAAAAAATTATTATGATGCAGATAATAGTCTCAGTGTGTAACAACATTTTTATAACCTACTTCTTGTATCTCTCTTACAATATTGTTAAATGCCATTTTTATGCACAATATTCGAGCTGAACTAAATAAAATTGTGTATTCAGTGAGTGCTGCCAACCCAATTTGCTAAAAAAAAAAATCGTAAATTTTTGTGAAAAAATCGTCAAAAACGTCATTTTGAAAATAAGAAATCGTTAAAAAATAAACTTTGTTCCCAAAACTCCTTATATTTCACAAAAAAGGGGAAATTTTACTCAAAACTACGTTTAGATCTGCTGGGCATTTTTCAAACAAACTATAGCAGCTGTATAGCACCATGCTTCATTAAGAATTTTTTTGTAATTTCTTCTGTCTTAAAGCGCCCTCTGGTGTAAATATTGCCAACCAATGTGGCAAATTTGACAGCATATAAATCATAGACGTTTGAAGTTATTTTAAAAATAAAATTTTTTGTATAATTTTGTGAGTAAATCTTTATTTAAAAATGTACAAAAAGTTATTGATTTTTAAGTTAACCGATTTTTAAAACTTTTTAGAAAAAGATCATGGTTTTTGATAATTTTTAAAATTGAGATATGGCACCCCTGACGATATAATTTTTATAAGTTTAGTAGTATTCTAGTAAAAACCATTCATTATATATGTTTTAAGTGAAAACGAAATATCGGTCAGATGATCAAAAACACAGTAAGTATGTCAAAATGACACAACGAAACACCGGGACACGTGAACTTAATTTTGGGTCGTAGAATCCCGCGGCATACTCCGTTTTAATAGGTTGGATCAAAAGAAAAAGATGTTTGAATTTCAAAATCAAGCGATTTTTTGAGTGTATTTTAAGTAAAAAACATGTTTTTTGTAATTATTGAATTTATTGTTTAAATGTTGAAACTGAAAGCTAAAAAGGATAGCTGTACATTTTGAGACGATATTGTCTAATGAAATTTAAAGATTTCAACCATATGAACTAAACTAACTGATGTCAGTATAAGCCAAAGGTTATTACTCTGGCGTTTTGGATTATATATAAATGAATTGTATTCTCCTAAAAATGGATGGCCATTATTTACTTAAAATACACTCAAACAATCGCTTGAGTCAATGCAAACTTGAATTTGAAATATATTTTTATTTTGACCTAACCTATTAAAACGGATTCTATCCCAAAATTAAGTTTACGTGTCCCTGGGTTTTGGTGATCATTTTCACATACTGTTACTGTGTTATTTGGCAACTCTGCATAACAATTTTTCTAAATTTTTTTATTCACAATTGTAGTGAAGCTGTCGAATAATTTTAATGGGTTTAAATCACTTAATTACTTTTTCCAGTAAAAATATAAAGTACTGGTTCGAAAAAGGAACACTGTGTCAAAAATGAGTTAATCACTTTTTTTTGTAAATATTGCACCATTTTGATGTCGTTTATTATCAGCTCCTCTACAAACTCCTCCGAGTCTTAAGAACACTACTGCCAATACTCATTATGCGGAATATAGTTTTAAAATCACCGACCTATTTTAAAATCTGCAAAATTCCGTGACATACAAAAATTTTATCATTTTATCACATTTTATTTAGATGTTTTAAATGAAAAGAAAGTTGATAAAATTTTGTGAGTAGAAATTGCAAATTTTTAAAATCGTCATTTTCCATACAATAAATTTAGTAAAATCGTCAATCGTCATTTTATTATATTTCTCTTCAAAAATCGTCAAAATGGAGACAAATCGTTAAAGTTGGCAGCGCTGTATGCAGTATTGAAAGAGTAAAATTTTTGAATTGTTGTGTCCCTGTAATCTTTTTCCGACCCCCTTCTAAATGTCTGCCTAATTCCACTTTAAACATTAATTTAATGTAGTGTGATATCTATATATTTAAATAATTTTTTATTTATATAACAGTTAAGATTTTAACCATATGGTGTTATATTGACTATGTTTAACTTTAAAGGTCTTTATTGTTTTGTACTTTTATTGATTTTAATCAAGTTTGATGAACAATGTTAGAATTTTTGTGCGTTTTTGCTATAACTTGTATAATTTATGATATAATTTTCATACATACATCATAAAATCAGATATTTTTTTTTAATAATTTGAAAATATTTAACCCTGTTATGCTTTATTTTTAAAAAATTTAACCAATTTTCGTTGAATAGGCAAAAAAAAAAAAAACTTTTTGCATATTAAAATTTGAGTGCTGGTCATTTTTTTGTTTCTAATCCGATTTTCAAAATATTAACATATTTGTAACATATTTTACTAGCAGTAAAGACTAACTAACTAAACATGGTTACACATGTGTGGATTATCTTTAATAGTTCTCTAGATATTCCCATTTGAAAATGAGAACTTCCAAATTTGGTCCAACTCAGGTCCAGTTTTTTTGCGAATAGCGGGACGAAGTCGAGCCCGATTTCTTTTTTAAAATATTGGTTATTTTACTAAAAAATTCTTTATAGAATAAAAAAAAAAAAAAAATTAATGCAATATCTTGTTTCACTCAAAAACTACATTCGTTTTAAGTAGAAATTACAAGAAAAATAAAATTTTTTCCCCAAAAGCAATAACAGTCTGTTACCTCCAGATAAATATTTTCTTTCTGAACATATAAAGTGTGCATACTAGCCCGGGTCGATTTGTATGGAGGCAAAAAAAATCGCTCAACGTTCAAGGAAAATCGTATTCTAGGGATCAAAATAAGAAACTGCCGAAGGAACCATACCTCTAAAACGAATTCTGATGTCCCGACTTTTGACCCGTAGGCTCAAATTTTGAAAAAGCCTTTTTAGCCGTGTTTTTTTTTAGCAAAATGTACAAATCTCGGAATAGAGATATTTCAGAGTCTTTCCAAGATTAGGGTCTCTATTTCTTCTCCGGAAGAAATAGAGTATAAATATATTCGATTGGGTTGGATTCGATTGGGGCACTCTAAATGGGTCAAAGTGGGATTTTTCAAAATTTCACCCTACGGGTCAAAAGTTGGAACATCAGAATTCGTTTTAGACGTATGGTTCCTTCGACAAAGTTTCTTATTTTGATCCCTAGAATACGATTTTCCTTGAACGTTGCGATTTTTAAATCGACCCGCCCTAGTGCATACTGTTCTGAAAGGTCTTTTTATATAAAAGTGAGTAGTGTTAAAAAAATGTTTGATTTGTATATACCCAGGCAGAAGAATACAATCGGCGCAGTGTTGGCAAAGCGTTAGCGACGGTCGGTTATGCGTTGGCAGAACGAGTATGCGTTGGCAGAACGAGTATGTTGAAAGTATTGTCCTGTTACCCGATTGATAACAGTGGCCAACCGTTGGTTTGAGTTAACTTGACACTCTTGGCATAACGTTGGAAATTCAAAAAATGTTGTGCTTTCAAAATACCTTAAATTTAATTAATTTTGAGAAATATGTATAATAAACAGCATTTTAAAAAGCAGCAATACAGGTCTTTGACATCATATTTAAATGTGGTACATGCTTTGCAAACAAATAGAGATTTTCTGGAACAATATTAAGTGTACCTTTGGTAATTTGTAACACGGTGGGTTTTACAAAAATCGCAGTGGTTTGTCAGTACTATTTTTTTTGTACGGTTGGCAATTTCTACCTTGTACTTTACTCCCCAGCCGCTTCCAAAGTTGCCACATTTTTAAAGCAAAAATCAACATCATCCCACCTTTAAAATATTTGCACGCCTCCAATTAGGTAGCGGACGTATTTGTAGATACTCCAACATATACCTAATTTATTGGGTAAGTCTCTTCCAATACCCGCTTTAAATGTAGACATGGCAGTAAACAAATGTAAAAAATCCCATCTTTTATTTATGTTTTTTAAATTTGGAAATTGTGGGGTTGCTTAGAGCAAATCATAAATTCGTACATAACTTTTACATTCATAAATATTATCTATTAATAAATATTTTATTGAATAGTAAAAATGTACATTTTAATAAAAACCGAAATTTTTACCTTTCTATTGGGATAACGCAAATGTTCGTTCTACTAAGAATACTAAATGCGATTATTTTTAAAATACCGCAATCTGCAGTTATCAAACAGTTATATGATATGTTTATAACCACTTAACAGGAAATCATCAAAAGTTACTTTTTATGCAAATAGGACCACTAAGTAAAAAATGGCCGAATTATTTCCAACAATTTTGTGAAATATCCCACTGTGCAGTTGTGCTAACCGATTTTTTGTATTAGTTTTTGAACTCTTATTTGAGTTTAAAAAGTATGGTTCAAGGACCCCATTTTTACATTTTTTCGACTATTTATTTTTACCCGTCCGTTTTTCGTATTTTGAAATTTTTTCGAGATAATTGTAAAATTTGAAACACATTTTTGCAGAAATTGCTTAATCGAAGATTTTTATCGCAAAATTGTTCTTAGACAACCCAAATAAATAATCTGGAAACAAGTTTTTGGTGTTTGCACTTTTTTGCGTTTGTCAATTTTGAGAAGGTGTCAAAAACGACACCGATATCTGTTTGGCTTGAACAGAAATATTTTTTTATTAATATTTTTTATAGGTGACGAAAAGAAAATGAAAAATTCTAGTAAACTAATAAAACTTTTGTTTACAAAATGAACGAAAAAATCATAAAATTAATGAAAATCTGCATGCATTAAATTCTGGGTTCTCTAACATAAATACTGTCAAAGTTTGCTAGTGATCGGCCAATCCACTCAAAAGTTATGAGAATAAGTCAACTTAGCATACAGATGAAGACTTTAAAAAGTTTTGCTCCGAAATGTAGTAAACCAATCTGGGTTCACGATATAGGCAATACGGGTATTAACGTTTTTGTTTTTTCAACGCTGAGTACAAAAAAATATGAATTTATTTAATTTCAGACATGTTTCCATACAAAAACAGTAATAATTTTTACCTCGCCTTTTAACCTTTAAAACTGAGCTTGGGCAGCTAAACATATAATACAATAAAATACGTGTATCTTTTTTTTTCTCCTATATCACATATCCGAATTTCGGAGAGTACCCTCCTTGTTAGACGATTACTTGACAAATTTTTGTCCATTCAAAAGTAGTCCTATGTCACTTTTACCTATGACCTACTATATTTTTTAAAATTCGTTAATACTAAAAAAAATTTATTTAAATTATAATAAAAACAGTGAAAACCCCAAAGTTCTATGTCATACATTTTCTCAGATATCGCATGTAAACTTGTAGAACTTCTCCTGCAAAACTCTCTTTACAGACTTATTTATCATAGTTTAGTTTGAAGACGTCGATATTTTTTATAAAATTTTATGAAATCTTTCATTAGCTTAATAAAAAAGTTTCAATGAACGAGTTCCAGTGCAACTTCATTGCTTTTATGCAAAAAATTCATAAATATCATGAGGAAAATTTTCTCAGTGTATGAGGTTAGAATATCATACATATATTTTCCTATTGAAAATATTTCAAAATCATTCAAAGTTTAAATTGCTTTTTTTATTTAATAAAAAAGTTATATAATAAATTGAAAATCATTGTATTCATTTCAAATGTCCTTTTTTCTTATAATTGAAATGTTTGTATTCAGGAAATTATCAGTATAACTTGTACATATACATATGTATGTGTGCTTGGCTATCAATTTGTTAGCCAACTACACAAAGTCCTTGTTACTTCATGTTAACATATGTATATGTATTAGTATATAAACTAGATAAACTAGAAATAAAGAAATCAATTTCAATTTGAACAATACGTCAATGAAAGAGATGAAAATGAATTTTCTATTAAAGAGTTTTCAATTTAATCAAAACATAACTTCTACATTATTACAATACAAAAGGGTCTTTAATTTTGAATTCATACTGAACGAAAATGTTTTCGTTTTTTCCTCCTTTTATACGTATTTATTTAAAATTTAATATTATATTATTGCTGTATTTGCAATGAATACACCACCTCTTCCATGATGACGACGACAACGGCTCTTTTACTACCTTTAAACTCTTTGTATGAGAGTATTATCCCAGTATAATAATGTTGAAACATGGAAGAACAAAACATGTTAATAAAATGCAAAGGAATTCATTCTTTAAAGTGATTTTATTTCTAAATTAAATTTAAAAAACTACAACTTTGAAACAGATTTTATTAAACATGTAATTTTTGTAGTCCTTAGACTCCGAGGACTTTTTCATTTAAAAAATGTTCAGATTCTAAGGGTTTTTCCATATAGAAAAATTCGCAGACTCTGAAAAAGTATTCAAAATCTGAGAAAAATCCTCAAGATTTAAAGGACTTTTTCCTATAGAAAATTCCTTAGATTCTAAGGACTATTTCGTATAGAAAATTCATAAGATTCTAAGGATTTTTTTCTTACAGAAAAATTTTAAGATTCTGACGTCGTTTTCCCATAGAAAAATTGTAAGATTATGGGGACTTTTTCCCAATAGAAAAATCCTCAGATACTGAGGACTTTATCGGTATAAAAAAATGTTCTATAGAAAAATTCTCAGTTTAGGACTATATTCCTATAACAAAATCCCCAGATTTAGAAAGGTTGAGGTTAAGAAGAAGAATAAACGTTTTCCTCTTAAAATTATCAATACTATTAATTTTCAAGTCAGACTAGACTAGTTTCTGCCTTTTTATGGACAGTCGTCATCAGTGTTTTTCCATTTAAATTGCATTATTATTTTTGTCTTATATTTGTCAGATTGTCTATATATGATAAATTTTTCAACAACCTGCCGTTTGTAAGAATCAAACCAGCGCTTCTTCTTCTTACAAACGTAACAATACAAGACATGACCGTTTAGCGATCACACCCAAGTATGGCCCCGAATGTAATGCAGCTAAATTGCAGTTTTCTTTCCTATTAGCTTTTCTGTTATTGTATATTATACTCAGAAGTGTCAAACACTAACAAACACAAATATTCTATTTTTAATTTTTTTTTTGTTTATTTTATTGAGACTTTTTTCTATAGAAAAATCGACAGATTCAGAAGATTTATTCTATAAAAAATGCTCAAATTCTGCGAACTTTTTTCCTATAGAAAATCCTAAGATGCTGAGGAATTTTTGCCAATAGAAAAATCTTAGGTTTTAAGGACTTTTTCCTATAGAGAAGTCCTAAGATTCTAAGTTTTTTCTTTTTTCCTTTTTTAATATAGAAAAATCTTTAGATTCCAAAGACTTTTTCCTCAAGATTTTAAGAACTTTTCCTCAGATTCTGGGGCCTTTTTTCTATAGAAAAATCTTTGGATTCTGAGAACTGTTTCTTGTGGAAAAATCCCTAAGGCATTTTTTTTAAATAAACAGAAAAAACTAAATTCTAGTTTCAATTAAAATATTTGTTAATTCAACAAAAATTTTACTAAAATTCGCCCCATTTTAAGGAAATTGTAATATCAATTAAAATGATTTGTAACTTTGATTTAGTTTCAATTAAGATTTTGATCATATCTACTAAAAAATTGCATAAAATCTAAAAATTTTTATAGATATCGAAAAATATTAATAAATTGAAAAAATACCTTAAATTGGGAAAAAATCGCCAAAATTTGAAAAAAACTCCAAATTAAAAAAAAAAAAAATATTAAAATAATAAAAAATCGTCAAAACGCCAAAAGAAAAATGCTCAAAATTTAAAAAAATCAGAATTAAAAAATTAAAAAAATTGCTAATATTTGAAAAAAACTAACAAATGGGAAAACTCGAAAAAATAGCGCTAATATTTAAAAAATCACTTAAAAATAAATAAGCCTACCAACATTTTTTTCTCTTCTAATTTTGCATTTTCATCTATGAATTTAACATTGACTTGTCATAGGAGGGGAATCATTCCTAATATAATTTTTTGCAAGTTTTTCTGCCTTAACAACTGCTTTGTAGTTATTTAGGCATACAATATTCCTACGAAATTGTTTTGCAATTGTTGGTTGTTTTGATTCCTTCCTATGACAAAGCCAATATTAAATTCATCGATGAAAATGCTCGATTAGGATCATTCCTTGGCAGAGCAGTTTTTGCTTTGAAAATTTAAAACGTACATATTTCAAAAACGAGTTCTTATTTTTTGACAATTTTTTAAAATTTTGGGGATTTTTTTAAGTTTTAGTGATTTTAAAAATTAAAAAAAAAAGACGAAATTTTAAAAAATCAAAAAAAATGTAAAACTTAAAATACCACCAAAATAAAATTTAAATCTTGAAAAATTTTTAATATTTTCAATTTTTTAATTTCGGCGATTTTTAATTTTTGATAATTTTTTTAATTTTGACAATTTCTTTTTTGTAATTTTGGTGAATTTTTTGATATTGGCGACTTTTTTAATATATTTTTTTAACATTTTTTTTTGTCATTATGGGTAATAAAAACTTATGTGCACCAAATTTATTTTCAATTAAACATTTAATATATATTATTATATTAAACATTTAATGTAAAGTGAGTTTGAAATCAAACAAAAGTTTATTACAAATTTTATTGACAATATTTTTTTGTGTGTATGATTAAATAAAAAAATCTCACCATTAAACATACACTGAGAGAATTATCGTCCTGATATCAATTCAATCAATTTTATCATTAGGTCTACGAAGTGTCACTGGAATTCGTCCAATGAAACGTTTCATTAAATTAATGCAGTTTTTCATTAAAGTTTATGAAAAACTTCACTTTATTTATTAAAAATTTCATACGTCTAATGAAAAAGTTTTATTAAAAATATAAACTTTTTCATAAAGTTTAAATAATTTTTCTTGCACTTTGTGAAGAAAACTTCATTAGTTTAGTGAAAAATGTCATTAAAACTCGTCCAAGAAAAGATCTCTGTGTAGAACTAATTCTTTAAAGCTCTGACATTAGGTCGGATGTTTTGGTTGCCTGGTGGTGACTCTACTCTTCGATAGTAGAGGAGTATTTTTTCGTATCGCCAGTTGCTTTTTTTTTTAATGTTTCACACAGTTTTCTTTTTTATGTTTCCTTTTACATGATGTTAAACGATTTGTGGTTCCTTCATAATTTTTTAGTCATCGTCGATGTACAATTTTCTATAAGGAAATTTATGTGCAAGTACAACAAAAAAAATAAATCAAAAAAAAAAATGACGTCTGAGGGAGGGAGGTTTCACTTCCATAATGTGTCTCTATCAGCCAAATGAACAAAAAGTGAGATAGATATGCATTTTGTTGCACTGGGTTTCCTATAATCGACAGAATATAAATAAGCAACATACATACAGTGTACCCCAATAGTTTGGATACATCACATCAAACCGATGAACGAACTATAAGTTGGTTGAGTGTGGTTATTATTAAGCAGAAGTGTAAAGTGAAGTACATTTTATAAGTAGGTACTATATAACTACTTGAACTGTACACTGAGAAAATTCTCTGCATGATATTAATGATTTTTTGCATAGATTTAATGAAGTTGCACTGGAACTCGTTCATTGAAACTTTTCATTAATTTCATATTTCATATAATTTTATGGAAAATATCATTTTATTTTTTAAAAGTTTCATTTACTCAATGAAGAATTCTCATCAGAAAACTAGTTTCAAAAAAAAAGTATGAATATTTTCATTAATTTTAAGAAATGTTTCGTTCACATTATGAAGAACATTTTTTTATTATTTTACTCAAAAATTTCATTATTTCTCGTAAACAAAAATTCTCTCTGTGTAGCAATGAATGCGTTGGCTTTATTTTGTATGCTGCTTCCCTGCATATTACATTTTTTTTACATTATTAATTTCTTTTATTAAATTTTATATGCGCATTTGTTCTTTGTTTAACAAAAAATATATGTATATACGAGGGCGGACCCAAAATTAGCCGACCTGACTTATAATTTTGAAAAAAATTATTTTAGTGAAAAGTGGCAACCTTATAAAACATATGTTTTAAGTTTCAAGGCGCCACGCTGTTTAGTATTGTTGTTGAGCCATCAAAAATAACGATCTTAGCGAACTTGTAAACAAGAAAAAAATTGGAAACCGTTATGTAATTCAATGCTTTCATTTGAAAGGCCTCAGTCCAGCCAATATTAAAGCCGAGCTAGATTCTACTCTGGAGGAGTCTGCTCCTTCGTTTAGGACAATAATATATTGGGTGTCAGAGTTTAAATGAGGTCGTACAGCTGCCAAGACTAACACCGTAGTTGTCCATCAATTGCGGTGTCCATGCCAGAAACGGTTCAGAAAATCCACAAAATGGTATTGGATGATCGTCGGCTGAAGGTGCTTGAGTAGATTGATCGAAAATAAAGCCGAATTTTTGCGTTGATTCGTAACTAATGGATGAGACATGGATACACGACTTCACACCTGATACAAAGGAACAGTCGAAGCAGTAGACTGGAATGGGAGAATCGTGCCCCAAGAAGGCGAAGACAAATAGGAAACACAATCAACGGCGAGTATTATGCTAACTTATTGCAGCATTTAAGTGATGAATTTATCTCGAGGAGACCAATGTGTTTGCTCTAAGGGCTGTTGACCTCAAGTATCCCACCAGTTCTCAGTTCCTACAACCCTATTGTCAGAAAATTAAAGCTCGCAAAAATCATAAAACTTTTGCTAAGCAAGCATTTCGATAAAATTGGTATAATCGAGACAAAAACTTGGATATATCATACTTTAAGATCCGACTATAAATACGGAAGATATAACGAAAAACCTTACGACCTTACACAGAAAAAATTATCAACCTAAAATATCTAATTAAAGATTTGATTTGAATTTAATTTGTTTCTAAACAAATATTTAATTAAATCAATAAATATTTTTATTGACTTTTAAATATATAAATACATATTTTATTTTAGACGCAATTATCATATTATTTTTTCATACACTGTATGCATAAATAGAAAATTTTCAGTATAAAATATCAAATACATTTGAAGTTAACAAACAAAACAGACTCAGCATTGCAAAAAACACACATACCAACGTATAGATCACACACTTTTTTTTGAGTATCATATTTTTTTTTTTTTGTAGAAGTTATTTGTAACTTTTTTTTCCTTCTTAATTTTAATAAAAGGTTTAATAGATAGTATCATTGCCGTGATAGGTGCAAAATCAATTAAAATATTAATTGATTCAATAAATTTTTTAATTGAAACCCGTTTTTAGTTTTTTCTGTGTACGTTAGGAAAACAATTTTTTTTTTTTTGATAAATACTTTATATTTAAAGGTGTACGGCGTACTTATTTTGTTTTGGATGTACGTTCTACTGCATATATTTCCGAGAAGAATCCAGAGTCCAACTTTTCGTATGATTTGTGAATACCTTTGAATAGTTTATGTGCAAAAATATTATATCAGCCAAAAATGTTTATAGTTGAAAAAGTTTTTCTTACAAAAACCCTTCTTTTGTGACAAATATGTGCCAAAACGGAGGTTTTTGTTAGGAAAATTCTTGCAAATATAAATATTCTTTTATTAATTTAGAACTAGCTTTCAACCTCCGTATATTTACAAAAATAAAGCAAATTAATTATTTTAGCTAGTTTGATACATGTATTTTGATATGGCTAAATATCTAATCAGAACGCGAAGAATAGGCAGAATATTTTTTGGAAACATACTTTCCTTGAGAAAAAGCCTTTAACAACGAGTTTAATTTTAAGCTTTGGGAATCAAATAAGTACCATAAATATTAATAATGGATCTTGTCCTTAGATTTCGTCAGAAAGAAATCAGATTTAATGCAAATTTTTGTATATAAAGAACAGCATGTAGATGCGTCAAATTTTAAAGTAATTTTGCTGTAAAACTGTACCATGCAGCAAAAAATTAAGTATAAAATGAAATCTGATAAATTCGAAATATATAGAATTGATGGTCAGACCCTTGTTAATACTTTTGATGTCATGCCGTGTTATCTGGATTTTGGATCCGGTTTTTTTATATTTTCAAATCAAATTAAGATTCATATTCATGATATTAAAATTGTGCATTTAGAAGGTCGATTTTTTCCCTTAACTTTTTACTTTAAAAAAGAGATAGGCACGTGACTGAAATTTGACTCACACTCACGAGAGACAAATTCCACGCACGCACAAACACTTGCGATAATTTTTTTTATCGACTCACACTTACTCACGTGAGTAAATTTAGATTTTGCTCACACTCACGCCTGATCACGCGTAATTACCAAAATTCTGCTCACGTGCCCATCTCGTTAAACACAATTTCATATGTATTGTTGGCCTACAAAAGATTCCTAAATTGGCAATACTATGTTGGCCAATACAATGTAAATCACTATATTTATTTTGCATACGATGATGACACTACATATATCCTTTATCATATTGTCTTTTATATTAAATCCGCCCCAAATCTACCTACACACACTACATACATTTTCACCACTTAAAAGATCCTTCATATTTATGAGTGTGCGTGAGTGTGCCGTCTATATGCTGTTTTCTGTATGAGTGGTTTTTTGTATTTATGATTCTATGATTTATTTTTCGCACTTAAATTCTAAAAAAAATATATTTTATTTTGGCGTTTTGTTTTCGTTTGCTAATAGTTTCGTACATAATACAAAATCTTTTTTATATTTTGAGAATATTTTAGTTGTTTGTTTGTACCTTGAGAGGTAGTAAAGTAGTTTTTTATAGTGATATTGTGTTGTATCAGGCTTGCCTAATACTTTTGTTCGTTATCCCCAAACAAATAAAAAATATCGCAAAAAATCCCCAATTAGAAAAAAGGTTGAACAGAGTAGTAGAGTTAAAATTCTTTATTTAATTTGCCCACATTTACAAGGCTTGTAAGACACTTTTATCAAATAAAAAAATATCCTCAAAAAATCTCCAAATGCAACAATGTGAATCAAATTTCAGAGATTAAATTTCTAGTTAAATAAGCCCAAATTTACTTTGCAGATTAAATTGGTGTTAAATGAATGAAAAATATCACTGTTAAATAGTCCTGCAAAATGGCCAAATTCAAAACTTTTTTTTGAACACCTTTTCTTAATTTTAAAATTTTTATAATTTTGCACGGAAACCCATAAACTTTTATTACTTCTATCAAAAAATTCCTTAAATTAACGGACTTTTAATTTCAGTAATTTTTTATTTAAAAAATTCAGATTCATAAAAATTGTAGGAGTATACTTCTTAAAATCGTTAGACCAAACGAACTTTTCCCTAATTAATATGACGTTTAAAAATAAAAACAAATTTGTATATAATATAACATAGAAAAACCATCTTAATTAAATTGATCGGTAAAAACCAAGCGAATTTTGGGACAATTTTAGAGGGAGAAATTTTATGAGGCTTATATATATTAAGGAAGTTATCTAAAAAATGGATGAGAAATGACTCATAAAAGTAAGATTTTGCTAACAATTCAAAAGAGTCTTAAAAACGATAAATTTTTAAGAGTTTAGATTTTGGGTTTTCTAATTTTTGAGTCAAGAGAGATGTTTTTTTGTTTCATACAAAAATGTTATCTTTTAGAAATATATTTTTATCTCGGTTTTGTTTAATTTAATTTTAAAGTTATTCGTCTAAAGTCAATATAGCATCAGCTTTTTCAAGAAACTTAATGTTTTAAGAAAATTTAAATGTTTTTATATTAAAACCCTGGTAAAGTTGCTTGGATTTTATTGTAAATATATATTTAGTTAAAGTACCTGTCCCCGATTGAAAATTTCTGTCCCCAAGACCAACACAAAAAATCCCTAAATTTGGGGACAGAATCCCAAGTCTGGCAAGCCTGTGTTGTATTATGTGCCACTTAAACGGCCTTGAACTCATTTTTTCGATTATGGCCGCCAGTCAGCGAGCTAGCTGCCAAAGCTGTGAGCACAAAGTCAGGCAGTCAAGTAAGCAAATAAAGCAAACCAAGTCATAGAGCTTGGCAAGCACATTACCACATATATGCCATATGCATGTTTACTTAAGAATTATTTATGGTGGTGGTGGTGCTAGTGGTTGATGGTTGGTGGTGGTAAAAAGCAGACATACCAGCAATTTTAGAAGCTTGACACATAAGCTTAAATAAAAATAATATAAAAACTGCTAAATACATTACCAAAATGGCTACAAAAAAGAAAAAATCAAACATTTTATGGTTGTTGCTATGGTAGCTAGCCTGCTGCCTGGCTTTGCGCTTAACCCTTTTACTACCCTTGTACAATACAGTGTACTCTAGAGCGGCATTTTTTTGTATGCAGCAAAACTTTTTTTGAAAAATTTTTATTTAATCAGCCGATAGCGTATGTAGCTAGTGCTCCTTAAATTGTAATATTAGATTTATAATTAATTGTGAGTCTAATAAAGAATAATAATAATAATAATAATAATAATTTTTATTAAAAATAAAAATTATGTTTTTTTCGACTTTTAATTCTGCAATGAAAATGAAAATTATTCAAGTTCGAGGATATATAGAGTATTTATTTATTAGGATATTGTCCTAACAAATAATCTATAGAGTTTTTGTTTTCAAATTTATTATTTGACCCTTTCAGGAATGTGTTGATAGATCTATTTCGGGAATTTTCTAGGTTCCCATCATCAGAACCCGTTTTGAAAGAGCTAACAATCCCATGCAAAACATCAAACATTCATATAAACTAGTTTCCTCACTAAATGAGAACTAATATATTTATATATATGAGCTCGAAGTTAAAGATTATAAAAAAAAACTATAGATTATTTGTTAGGACAATATCCTAATAAAGAAATATAGAGTATGGAATCGAACTTGAATAGTTTTCATTTTCATTTCTATTTTTCGTTCAGGAAATTGTAAACAAAACTGTATGTCTGAAATTAGAGAAGATTTATCACAAATTAAATTTTATTAATTTAATTACATTTTTTTTCCATATATCAGATGCATTGTGCGCTGGTCGCCAAGGGTTAAGTAATCCGATTTTTCTTAAAATTCACACCACAAAATTATTGTGATACAACAATCAAAACATTAATTAATGAAAATCAAAAGTAAAAGTAAATATTCCTTCAATAACACAGTTCAACAAAATTAGAAAAAGTTGATGCATCTGCGTCCCAAAGTCTTTTTTTAAAAGACTTTGGGACGCAGATCACGAATATGGCCTTAGAATTTTATAGTTAGTTATAGTTAAAGAAATATTTTCAAAAAACTTTATGTACACACAGAGAAAAAAAGCGCCAACCGAATTTAACTTATAAATTCAGTTAGTACAACGATATTTACATTATACTTCTGAATATTATAGGTGTTCTAACTAAAATTCAGTTGAAAACTAATGTTAAGTTGTGCCAACCGGATTTGAGTCATAGTAACCAAATTTCAGTTTAATTTTTTTGATAAACTTTTTGCAAAAATGAACAAAATTTAAAACAAAACCGCTATTTTTTACAACATTCAAATAGTATGAACTATGATTTTAAATTTAATATATTAAACGTTTTGAAAAGTGCGATTACTTTGTCTATGCATGTATTTAAAAATAAAATTTCTAATTTTTTACGATTTCGTTAATAAAAAATCTTCAACAAAAAGAAGAACCAAAATTTGAATATGTTCCTTTAGAAAACATAACTGGTTCCTTAACTTAGGAAAAAAATCGCGTACTTTCAATTAACGAAACAAATTGCATAAACTACAAACATTTTATATATTTTTATGCCTTTAAAATATGGAGTCTGTGACGAATCGTAACTAATAAAATTCAGATAAAAATATTCAAATATGTTTAACATATTTTTTCTAATCAATACCAACCAAGTTCCAATTAATTGAAGTGCGTTTTTTAAAAAAATAACGATTTTAAATGATGCATGTTCAAAAATAAAATTTTTTATTATCCCCATAGTCAATAGATACAAAATTAATTTTAAAAAATGTCCAACATTTAGAACTTCAAATTGAGTTTTTGGAAAATATTGAGATGAAAGCGATGGTTCTTTCTCTGAAATTAATTAAGTGAAATAAAAATTAACATCATGTGCTAAAATTTTGCAAATTCGATTAAGCGATTTTGTAATATTCCAAAAAAAAAAAAAATAAAAAAAAGTGAATTTTCACTTTAATTGCAAGGATATCCTACATCCTTTACCCAATCGCAATTAAAGGACATGGGTTTTAATGCTCAAAGTCCATACTTTAAAAACCACATTGAAAGTTATTCGTAGTTTATTCAGGTATATGAATTAAAAAGAAATTTTAAAGAAAAAACTATATCAAATAAAAACATTTAAATATTTTAATAGAAAAAACTATATTTTTGGTAAAAGTTAAACTCGCAAATATTTCGAAAAGTGAAGCTTATATTAAAATTTGGTGTTCACACTCGTGATCTACTTCCTAAAATCCATCAACATTGATAAGTCGCATCTCCGATGCATTTTTCGTGTTTAACAGTGTTATCATGTGTACAAAATTAAAAAATATAACAATTTTACTATGTAAATTTTTAATTTTTTTTCGAGATATTTGTAGGTAAATTTACAAGTTATCCTTCAACCAATACTGACATAATTACGCTTAAATGAAAAGTAGTTTTGTCTACTTTGCTAGTTAAATGGACTCTCCGGATCTAACCAGAGGATGGTCCATATTTAGTACCGGAAGTAATAAAGACTACTTAATAGGTACCGATTTTTAGTCCTTTTTTCTCCATTTCGGTTATTTTCCGAGATATAGCTTAATTTATGATTATAAAGTAAAAATTATGAGAAAACAACGCCATCTACAATTGAGACTGATTGGGGAGACACAAAAAATAATGTTTTTAAAACAACTGCGGCTTAAATTAACTGGCAAATTTGTAAATTTGAGAATCAGGAATTACTAAATATTAGTTTGGTAAATTAGTTCAAATACAGATGAAATTTGTTCTTGTGGTAAAACGAAATAACTAAGGAGTGAGATCAGTGAAACTAATCAATAAATTTTAATAAAAATGCCGGTTTAATGAATAGAATTTTATACAAATTGATATTTTATAAGCAGAACTGAAAATTTGTTTGCTCTTTATTAATACTTTTACTTTGTCATAAATTCCCGCCATTAAGGTGTTTATTGTTTTTTCAGTGACCTTCTTGCTGTATAAAGCAGTTCTATTCCCCAGAGCTTAATATCTTGCTATTGGTCGCAGTTCTGGGTAGTTAGGTGGATTCGCCTCCCTTGGTATTAAAACCACATTATTCCTTTGGTTCCATTAAACCGCTGATTTTCTATAATGACAAGATGCAAAGTCAGGCCTAAATAATACAAATCGGTCTTTATAGTGCTGGTGTTATATAAAAAGTAATCTTTTTGCCGCAAATGCAAATTGTTTACAGTTCTATTAGTTTTTGTTTTTATATACATCGAGATTATTTGTATAATGTTTTTAAATTATAACGAGATTTCAAACTCCGTATATTTACAAAAATAAAGCAAATCAAGTATCTAGTATTTCGACCTGGCTCAAGATATCATCAGAACCCGAAGTTTTAGAAAAGTTAGAGCCTCCAGAATAGGCAGAGCTTTCGCCAAAAACCTATTAATCAGAAATTTTGCTTCATGCTTGTCCTCTTAGTAATCAAACACGTGGCTAGGGTATTTTCCTAACAAGCATCATCACGTTACTAAACTTTGAAGACCAAAAATGTTTTATTTATATAAAAAAATTTTGTGGGAAACTTTTTTGTTCAATTTCTTTCCTCAACATTTTCTCATACTTCCGCTACATAAAATTCCTGCTCTAGAAGCTAGTAAAAGTCACTAAGGATGTGGACTTTGTCATCTATTATATATCAATGTTTTAAATGTTTAAAGCAGTTCGCTTTTGTTTTCATTCTTCTGACTAAAAACTCTGAACAGTTGACTTTTACAACAGACATTCTGTTTGACAGGCTATGATTTTTCTTCCAAAGTCCCACTATTTTCTTAGCCTTATTTGGTTCAGAAATAGCATTTTAATATCGGTCCGCGGAGTGCTATTAACAGTATAAAAGTCATTATATTTTTAACAAGTCTAGAAACCGTATTTCGTGAAACTTTAAATTTTTTATCCATAGTAAGAGTACGATTTGGTTTTTGTTTATAAATTTCAATTAAAGAATGCTTACGAAAACATTTTTACATTTTGTGTTCATCTCAACTTTGTGAAATATAAAATTCTAAACAAGATTTATACGCCAAATAAAGCACTCAAACCTAAAGATTTGAATCGTCAAAAAAATTTGCAAACAACAAAAACTAAAAATTTTTCAAAATTAAAATTTTCCGCCTTGACAGAGAAATCTTCAATAAAAACTGTTACATCCATTAAAAACACGTACAATTTAAATTTTGATTTTTATTTTTAATTTTTGGATTTAAAAATAGCTTTTTATTATATTTTTTGGATTTTAAAATTGCCTTTTGCAGACACCTCAGATTTCGCCATTTTTTGTCTCTTCTGATAACTCTATAATATAGAGTCTATATACACTTTTTTTTCGGGAGTTTAAGTTTTTGTTTTCCTTATAACAACCTAGGCAGAGAACTACAATCGGCACAGTGTTGGCAAATCGTAGGATACAGTAGGTTTTGCGTTGCCAGAACGTGGGATTAACAATCTTGACAGTATTTTCCTGTTACCCGATTGATAAAAGTGGACAACCGTTGGTTTTAAGCGAAATTACCACCGTTGGCATAACGTTGGTAATTAAAAAAATGGGGGGGCTTTTATAATAGCTTAATTTGAGAAATATGTATCATAAAACACATTTAAAAAGCAGCAACAGTTCGGTCATAGTCTTATACATTATATTTAAATGTTTGAAATATAATAGAATGAAAATGCTTCTAATTGGTTGTAATATTTTTAAAAACACTATTTGCAAAGAATTTTGAGGGTGGTACTGGCAAAACACATGCAATGGAAACTAAATATTGTTTTCCTAGTACAATATTAGATGTTCCTTTGGTCATTTTTAACACGGTTAGTTTAGCAGTTGTTTGCCAATACTATTTTTTTTTTGTACAGTTGGCAATTTCTACCTGGGAAGTAATGCAAAAAATATTTCAAAATTATCTCTTTATCTTATATTTATTTTGTTTGATAATATGTTTATTTATCATTTTAAAACCTCATATTGAAATTTATAAATGTATTTGCCTCTGAAAGTCTCTTCGAGTACTCTATGTATTACATTTATGATTTTTTTTTCATATGATTCCACCATGTTTTTCTACTTTATTATATATTTTTATTTTTTCTGATTTTCTTATTAGCAATTCTTATAAATTTGAAATTAAACAAACATACAAAAATACGTACACTGAGAGAATGATCTGCATGATATTAGTGAATTTTTGCTTTAGATCTATGCAGTGGCACTGGAACTCGTCCATTAAAACTTTTCATTCAACTAATTCAGTTTTTCAGAGAACTTTATGAAAAATTAATTATTTTTAATTAAAAA
Organism: Delia radicum; assembly: GCA_021234595.1. Taxonomy (NCBI): domain Eukaryota; kingdom Metazoa; phylum Arthropoda; class Insecta; order Diptera; family Anthomyiidae; genus Delia; species Delia radicum. Next base: position 38,967,266 of record CM037851.1, read on the forward strand.
TTTCATACGCCTAATGAAAAAGTTTCATTCAAAATAATGTAATAAAAATGATGAAGCTTTTCCATAACGTTTAAGAACTTTTTATTCACATTGTGAAGAAAACTTAATTAGTTTATTGAAAAATATCATTAAAACTCGTCACTCTGTAGAGAAAACTTAAGCCTACCAAATTTTAGAGAGGTCAAGAACTAAAATATATTCTCGAGTAAAAACGCTCATATAAAATCATATGTTATTTAATATAATATTATATAAAAGCATATTGCTTTAAATAGCTTAATATGTATATTAGAGCGACTCACCAAAACAAGAGCTCGATGTACCCCCCTCAAAATGAACATTGATATTTTTTATGATGACATCTAAAATATTTCGGCTCTAGCTTTGACCTCTCGTGAGCTGGACCATTTTGAAAAAGGGTCCATTTTTGCATGTTTTGTTAATTGAAGAATCTGTTTCCTTACCAACATATACAATATGGATATCATAAGAAAGGTTTTTTTAAGGCGCGTCCAACTGTATATACAATTTGTCCAAGGACGGCCATCCATGTCCTTTTTCTAAGGATATTCTGTAAAAAAAAACGGTTTTTGAATTTTTTGTTCGGTGTTGTTTGTAATAAAAATGCCAAATTAACATATTTTAATTAAATACGGTTCTCAACTTTTTTTGAAATTCGTGCTTGTTCGCGTTTTGACAAAAATGCAATGGGGTGGTAACTCTTCGGTTTAAATAGGGCAATATGGGTATCAAATTTTTTCTTTTGCCAAGTACATCATCTTTGTATGTAAATAATTTAGATTTTTGCAAATTAGATGCATTTTACACGGTGCTCTGTAATATATATAAATGCAATTTTGTGGTAACTCTAATATGATAGCGGATTTAGTTTCTAGATCATGTATGAATGAAAATATTACTAAAGAAAGAAAAAAATAAAATGATCCACGACTTTTTGGTAGCATATTTTTTTCGCAATTTAAAAAAAGTTTATTCCGCCAAAACGTCGGGGATCATTTTTTTTCTTTCTTTAGTCCTATTTTCATCCATACATGATCTAGAAACTAAATTCGCTATCATATTAGAGTTACCACAAAATTGCATTTATATATATTCCAGAGCACCGTGTAAAATGCATCTAATTTGCAAAAATCTAAATTATTTACATACAAAGATGATGTACTTGGCAAAAGAAAAAAATTGATACCCATATTGCCCTATTTAAAACAAAGAGTTACCACCCCATTGCATTTTTGTCAAAACGCGAACTAGCACGAATTTCAAAATAAGCTGAGACCCGTATTTAATTAAATCGGCTAAAGATTAAAATATGTTAATTTGGCATTTTTATTACAAACAAACCGAACAAAAAATTCAAAAACCGTTTTTTTTTTACAGAATATCCTTAAAAAAGGACATGGATGATCGTCCTTGGACAAACTGTATATACAGTTGGACGCGCCTTAAAAAAACCTTTCTTATGATACCCATATTGTATATGTTGGTAAGGAAACAGATTCTTCAATTAACAAAACATGCAAAAATGGACCCTTTTTCAAAATGGTGCAGCTCACGAGAGGTCAAAGCTAGAGCCGAAATATTAGAGATGTCATCATAAAAAATATCAATGTTCATTTTGAGGGGGGTACACCTTGCACGAATTTCGCTTCCGTACAACTTGAGTCGCTGTAATGTATATATGTGATGGCTCATATGATCACATATAATTTAATCTTGGATTTGGTTTTTCGAAAATAGTTCTGATACATATTAATATCTAAAAATATATCGATTGATATTGACGTAAATGTGGCATATATTACTACATTAATTAGCATGATTCATATATAATTTTATATAGCTTAATACAATGTTATGCCATTTCACCACAAAATTATCATTCTTTGATTAAAACAATCGTCTTGTAGCATCGCGTTTTATGACTTTTTCACAAAATTTGTTATGTCATCTAAAACTCCTCCCTATTGTTTTCAAAACTCAGGTTTAACCTCTCCAATATCTTATCAGGTTTTCGAGATATCTTAACGAAAATTAAGAAAAATCCTTTTTTTTTTTAGCTACATTCGGGATGTTATACGATCGCTGGTTATGACTTGACATATAAAATCAACTACTCGATTGACTCCACCCCTTCTGATTTCAACCAAACTTGGTACAGAAGATGTACATCATATAACTGTAACCTCGTCCAAATGTAGGACAGCTAATTCCAGCGGATCTTGAATTACGATGTCGTATTTATGTGACACTCACTTTCCATTCCCAAGTTTGGTTAAAATTCAGAGGGGTAGAGGTCAAAAATTTTATATTTTTGATGGTTTTATATCCCAGCAAAAAACACTGCTTGCTTGGAAAGAGTTTCTGCAGGGAAAACAGGAATAGCTAAGCACTTGCAATATTGGTGATATAAGGCATGATTTTTGTTTGAGATAGTTCGCGTGAAAGAATTTGTGCTTATTTCACAGCTCTAAATAAAGGCATGATTTTACTGATTTTAGCAACTAAATGTTGTTATGAAGCGATAAAGTGTGGTAACATACCGCTAGGAAGCAGTAGAAGAAGCAAAACAGAAGCGTTTATCAATTTTACCGAATATCTGCTGGGATGGAATGGGTCCTATTGTTTTCAAAACTCAGGTTTAACCTTTCTTATATCTTATTCCATTCCGGACAAATTTTCAGTTGAAATTTTTTGATATTGGTTTTTTGCTATAAATACAACGGACGATTTCTCAAAGAAAAAATAAGATATAATAAAAGTCAAACCTGAGTTTTGAAAAACAATATGCAGGAATTTCAGATTACAAAACAAATTTTGTGAAAAAGTATTAAAACGCAATGTTATAACGTCCCGAATATTGCAAAAAATAGGGTTTTTCTAAACTTTATGTTACGATATATCGAAAATCTGATGTGAAGGAAAAATTCAGAGGTTATATTCGTATTTTAGTCCTAGGGTGTAGTCATAAATTTGTGTACAGATTTTTTTAAAATAGGTCTGTCTGAAATTGAAAATATAGTGGTTTTAACTCCTATACTCACTTTTTGTGGAGTGTTTTATTTTGTCAATACCTAATTCTACACCACATGTGTCGTCCAAGAATTTTCTCTCTGTGTATATACTCTATGAGTATATACATATGAATATTTCCCCAACACATTTGTTGTATCTATCAGCTGCGAAGTATACGGACTTAAAAATAAAAAACAACAAACAAAAACAATATACAAAATATAAACAAACTATTAAATACGAAGAGAACACAAAAAAGAAAATCAAAATATTAAATTAAAAAAAAAACCAGCTGATTTTGACATGTTTTTGCTGATTGTTTTTATTATGATATTCTCAGACTCAACACACAATATGTATCTCACTTTTACACTCAGTATCTGTATCTATAAAATACTCTCAGTTGGTTTTTATTCTCGGTGCTAGATTTTGTGACAAGTTTTACTTTTTATCATATTTTTCTTAACTTCCCTTTTAAATTCAATTATTTCAATATACCAAAAAGTTTTTTTAAAAAGATACATACATTTTGACAAACTACTCAAACTCATGAGTAAAGTAGTATCTTTTAGATATTTTACTCAATTTGTGTTAAAATGAGTTTTTTTTTTGTATGACTTCCTTATTTTTACTCTCGCTCCCTTTAACTAATTTTATTATATATTTTGAGTGGTTTTCTTACATTCTCTCTTTTTTTTTTGAGTGAGTTTTTTTTCTTGCTTCCTTTGTCTTTTTGATTGCTTTTTTCTTCATATCATTTCAGTTTTTATTCACTGGTCATTTGCTTATTCACATCAAACAGTTATAGATACTTTTACATTTTTCTGTGTGTTTCTATTGTCAGAAAATTCTATAAAATTAATATTTTTTTCAATATCATCTTGTGTTTAAATAATTAAATAAAATTGAGTACTTTTCAAGGTGAAACATTTAAAATAATTTTGTTAAATATTTTTTATTAACGAATAACTAACATTTGGTTATTAAATACGTAATATAATTTATTTTAGAAGACATTTTGAAAAATCATCCCCAAAAAATTCAATTACGTTTTTCATATTTCATGTCACTGACCTATTTGTAAACAAGTCAATGTTCGAAGGGACAAGTACAAATACAATTTTAAACCCAGACTTCAGGGTTTACAAGATATTAATTTAAAATAAAAGTTCATTACTTGTGATAAAATACTGTACTAACTATCTACTTGTCTCCAAATGGAACTTGTCATCAAACAAAAGTTTAATTGATGGTTTTTTTTTTGACAATATAATGAAAAACTTTTTAATGTTGGTGTGTCTAAGATTATCGGCCATCTCGAAAAATTTAAAGATGAAATAGTCGTAGAGTTGCCAGATATGAAGTCGACAAAAAAAAGTACATCGAGGAAAAAACAGCAGTACAATTACGAAAAAAGTACGTATTTTTATTTAAAAAAAATCAGAAAATTCAGTACATAAAAGTAAGAATTTGTGTAATTAAGAACTAAAAAATTCATCTAAAGTTTACTTTTCCGGGCACTCCTCATAACAAAACAAACAGTATGTGGCCCCCTCTAGAATTAAAAAGAATTTTATTTTCTATTATCGGGTAAGGGCCCCCAATGCCAACATGTAAGTGTGAATACTCAAATGAAAGTAATGCATTTTATTATAAGAACCATAAAATGTGGTTCCCTCCAGACTAACGTACTGAAATAAGCGGAAATTTTGTTCACGAATTTAAATACGGGTCGATACCAAATTTAGTCAACCAAACAAACACATAATCTCCTTTTAGCTCGATACACTTTTTCCAGCGACGATATTCAAGCTTCGATACCCTGTTTATTTTAAGATCTGTCTAACTTTCACAGACTCCACCTCTTCATTTTTGGCCAATATTTTACCACCGAGCCATTTTTCAAGTTTGGAAATAGAACATAATAAGAGGGAGCTAAATCTGGCGATTAATGTGCGTGATGAAGCAATTCGAACTTGAATTCATTGATTTTGGCCATCATCATCACAGCATCTTCACGAAGCTGTTTTTGTTAAATTTTGAGCAAACTCTGCACCCATCTTCCGCATAACAAAACAAACAGTATGTGGCCCCCTCTAGAATTAAAAAGATTTTTTATTTTCTATTATCGGGTAAGGGCCCCTAATGCAAACATGTAAGTGTGAATACTCAAATGAAAGTAATGCATTTTATTATAAGAACCATAAAATGTGGTTCCCTCTAGACTAACGTACTGAAATAAGCGGAAATTTTGTTCACGAATTTAAATACGGGTCGATACCAAATTTAGTCAACCAAACAAGCTCGATACACTTTTCCCAGCGACGATATTCAATTCAATAGCTTCGATACCCTGTTTAGTTTCAGATCTGTCTAACTTTCACAGACTCCACCTCTTAATTTTTGGCCAATATTTTACCACCGAGACATTTTTTCAAATTTGGAAATAGAACATAATGAGAGGAAGCTAAATCTGGCGATTAATGTGCGTGATGAAGCAATTCGAACTTGAATTCATTGATTTTGGCCATCATCCTCACAGCATCTTCACGAAGCTGTTTTTGTTCTATTTTGAGCAAACGCTGTACCCATCTTCCGCATACCTATCTCTTCTCCAAAATTTCGGTGAAAATGCTTTGTGTAAAGCACTTTTTGAAATCCTATCATTTCAGTCAGATCACGCACCTTCAACCGATGATCATGCAATACCATTTTGTGGATTTTCTTAACCGTTTCTGGCGGCCTCGTTTAACCCATTAACACTCACTGTCCCCTTCTGGAACTATTTTTCCAATAATTTAAGTAAAATTATTTCTGACAGCGAACTAAATGTAGAAATCGAGAAACAAAAGTTTTTTCTAATCACATAATTTATTTTTCTTGTAAACTGAAATCATTTGACGGCAAATGAAAAAATCAAATTTTGGCAACATTTTTGACAAAGAAAAAATTTTAATTTAAAAATTTTTTTATTTTATATATTTTTTTTTTTTGCATTATTTACTGCATTCACAGTTGTTACTTTTTTTTGTATTACGTGACATATTTTTTTTTATGTTTCATTCATTTTCTCATTCTTTCTTTGTTTTCCTTTAGTTTTTGTTTTTGGTGTAAATGGAGTAAAGGGAACACTTTAAGATCTTTGTGTTTTTTTTTTCCAACATATTGTGACTTAGAGTGGTCGTTTTTTTTTATTTTTTTGTTTTGCCTTCAAATGGTTACAAGTACAATTTCTATACAGTTTTTTTTTTTCAACCCTGTATCTATGACTTTAATTCATTTGTTTGTTAGAAATAACAGCAACAAAAAGGATCTATAGAATATCCTCCATTAGATTAAACAGTAGAACTACCTGATTTATTTCCATTATTTTTAATTGTGCAGAAGAAGTTTAAAACTTAGAAACAAGTTTGCCTGATTTTAATTTTTGTGTTTTGCTATTCCAAATTTTAAATTTATATTGAAATTTCCATATCTTCCCGGTAGAAATTATGATTGGTAATAAAAAACAAGCACTGGCAAAGCACAAGGAGACCGTGGTCTTACAAAAAGAAGCACTGGCAAAGCACTAAATGTAAATGCTTTGCCAACGTTTGCAATAGGTGCTTATCCAGTACTAGATCTGGAAAAGAAGCACTGGCAAAGCACGTTTGAAATAGGTGCTATACCAGTACTTGGTTTTGCACAGTTTTTTTAAAAAAGCAAGGAAAAGGTAACAAAATCGGACGCTTTGCCAACGTTTGAAATAGGAGCTCTCCCCGTACTTGGGTTAAAAATTATCTACGTTAAAAAACCACTGGCGTTTGAAAAATAGGAGCATTTAAAATTTAAATATGTACTTGTATATTTTTTTATTTGCTGCAGTTTAGTGAATGAAATGCATTTTTCTTTAAACTTTATAAAATATCAGGGATTGCAGGCAATACAGCTAAAATACCGTTATCGATTCAGAACCCTTACAACTAACTATCATTATCCCTAAAATACCGTTACCGAAATAATTGAAATGTCGTTATCCGTAAATTACCGTTACCGATATAACTAAATTACCAATATCCTTAAAATATCGAAATAATTAAAATACTGTTACCGAAATAATTGCAATAGCGTTATCCGTAAAATAACGTTACCTAAATTATTTGGCAAGATGAAAAAAAATCGCTGCTTTATTTTCCCAGAGTTTGATCAAAACTACCCGGTCATTGGAATTTGTGCATAATGGAGCTTACAAATATCGGTATTTATTGACTTTACATGAATTACTAAATTAACGTTACCCTTAAAATACCTTTACCGAAATAAATGTAAAACCATTATCTTTAAAATAAAGTTACCGATATAACTTAAATACCGTTTCCGCTAAAATGTCGATAACGAAATAACTAAAATATCGTTACCCCTAAAATACCGTTACCGAAATAAACGAAAATAGCGTTACCCTTACTGAAACCCGCATCGAATCGCTTACCGTCCAAACTAAATATACATAAAAATTAAAATACTAAACTGTGAATTATTTATGGAATAAAATATAAGTAGTCAGAAAATTAATCCGTTTTTGTTTTAGATATCAAAAATGGATCTTTTCTCTCAACCAGCCAGAGAACAAAAATTTGAAAAAATTTCTAAAATTACCAAAATTGTTAAAAAATTCTTACAAATATTCCGAAAACAATAATCATAATTTTTTTTTAATAGAAATTCGACCTGTTAATACATAAAAATTAGATTTTTTAAAACAAATATTTACCCTTTAAGTGCGTACAAAACGTCAAAGTTTAATTTTCAATTAATTATAGCACCACCAGAGGCTATAATTAATTGAAAAATGCTTACTTGGAAACCAATCTATCTTTCTATCAAGTGTTGTCAACCAATTCGCACGGAATCCATGCTTGGTAAACATAGATTAAAGTACCTATTGTGTTTAAGTACTTTTCTGTTGTATTAATCCATATTTTTGTATGGATCCATTTTATGATATGATTTATTCTGACGTTATTGATTGGAAAAATTATTTTTTTTATGAATTGATTCGTGATCGAAAAATCGATTTAGTTTTGTTTAACTTTTTAATAACTAATATCCCGATGAGAAAAGAGCCGATATGGATATATATAAAAATATATAGAGCAATTCCATATGAAAGCGATCACCTTTTGGACGACCCCTCTCCGATTTTAAAATAAATATTCTCAATCGATTGCCCAGCAAAAAATAATGCACCTACATATTTTTTTTTTTTTTATAGTGACTGGTTTAGTGGTGGTGTGCACCACTGTAATGTGACAAAATTGAAGAATTCTTCATAAGGGACCTCATTGAAAGTTGATCGCAACGAGTGATAGCTCGTTGGAAAGGTATTGAATCAGGCTTTAATTGAAAAATAAAATTTTCCTAATTTTTCTCAGAAATTTACCTTTTTTCCCATGAAAATTAAATTTTCCCATGAAAATTAAATTTTCCCATGAAAATTAAATTTTCCCATGAAAATTAAATTTTCCCATGAAAATTAAATTTTCCGATTTTCCACAGAAGCTCCTAAATTTTCCGGCTAATTTTATTTTTTTTGGATTCCTCATAATTTTTGCTTTAAGAATCAGCAATAAAAAAATGGGCCCCGACTCCTTGTTTGGACAGGAGAAGAGCATTTAAGAGACCACCTTGTTCTCATTGTTTTTATATTTTTTATAATTGAATTATTTTTAATTATTTAACAAGAAAAATTAGGAAAATTTTATTTTTCAATTAAAGCCTGATTCAATACCTTTCCAACGAGCTATCACTCGTTGCGATCGCTTTTTAAAACAACTTTCAATGAGGTCCCTTATGAAGAATTCTTCAATTTTGTCACATGACAGTGGTGCACACCACCACTAAACCAGTCACTATAAAAAAAAAAAAAATATGTAGGTACATTATTTTTTGCTGGGCAATCGATTGAGACTATTTATTTTAAAATCGGAGAGGGGTCGTCCAAAAATTTGCCAATTTTGATCGTTTTCATATGGAATTGCTCTATAGTCATAACTATATATAATTTGGCTCTAAGCAGTCGAATGGGAGCACGGGTGCGGGCGTCTTTGGACCAGGCTTCCAGCGTGCTTTACCTATGGGAAAATATCCGTCCATTTTTCAGGCGGAGATTTGGGCCATCTGTGTCTGTGCAGGGGAATGCCTGCGAAGGGGAACGCTCAGATCTTGCATCTACATTCTTTCTGACAGTCAGGCTGCACTGGGGGCCTTAATGGCTTATAAGGTGTCGTCTGGGTTGGTCATGGAATGCATTCAGACTCTCAATAGGCTCGGTAGGGGCAACTCTCTAGCCTTGGGGTGGATTCCTGGTCAAGAGGGGCATGGGGGCAACGAGAGGGCAGATTGTCTTGCCCGAAGGCCCTTTATTGGTCCTGAACCATTCTGTGGAATACCTGCGGGGTATGTTAGGGAAAGGCTCAGGACATGGAGAGAGTCTGAATTCTCTGGTTACTGGGAAAACTCTCCTGGTCAGCGCCAGGCTAAGAGATTGATCTCTTTTTCCAGTAGGTGGTCGAGGCGACTCTTGTCGCTTGAAAGGGGGGGGGGGGTTTGAGGACCCTGGCGTCGTACTTAACTGGACACTGTAATCTCAGATACCATCTGCACAGATCAATCGGACACGGATATGTGTAGGTTTTGAGAGATGGTGTCTGAGACCTCGGAGCATGTTCTCTGCGAATGTCCCAGGCTTTGTGATAAGAGACTTAGGTTTCTAGGTGATCGCTTCATTTCGACTTCCGACATTGCGAACAATTTTGCCTAATAGGATAATTGGCTATATAGGTAGCTTGAATCTGTAGGTAACTTTAGGCAGCACAAAAGACCTACATTGGTCGCGGTGCATAGTGCATTCTGATCTAATCTAAATATATAATTTCATATCACATATTTTATCCGAAAAATTACATACATAACCTTATCCCATGCTATCTCATTCAATATAATTTTAAAAATGGGGCAATCTAATATTATCAAGTAATTTGATACAATTTGATATAACTCCATTAAATCATTTATATTTTGTTTCACATACATACATATATAAATAAATCAATGAATTTTAAAATTAGATGTGATTTTAATTTCACAATTATATGTAAAAATAATCGAATTTTTTTTTCTTGTTTCTACCATATATGTTTATATTTAATAATCAGAGAAGGCAAATTAACTTTTTTCCTTTTGTATGTTTTTTCACTTTTTTGGATTATCCGATTTTGAGCTTTAAAAGGCGTTTTCTTAAGATTTTGGGATTATAATTGCTTTTTTGCGATTTTCTGACTTAAACTTTTTTTTGTACTCATAAATATTATTTAGTCTATTTACTTTAAACGTTGTTTTAAATGCAGTTTTTCTAAGTTTTTACTTTTACTTTTATTTACAACAATTCAATCTATTTAAAACATTGAATTTTCCTCTATTTTGTCATTTCTGATTTTTATATATGAAAGTAATGTATTTTTCCTTTTTGCATGAAATTTTCATCATTTATTATTTTGTTGATTTCTAAACATTGAGTGTCTTATTATACTCCCCTTTTTAAAAATACTTTTATCTACGTTACTAGAGTAACAGTAAATGCATAAATACGCATTTCCGTTTTATTGCGTAGTCGTCTATAATTGTGTACGTTTTCTCCCCCTCTACCATAAAGTTATTTTTGAAGTTGTTTTTAGTAATACGTAGAAGTTTTTACTCTAATTCGCCATTTTCAATTTTGTTTTGAAAAATTCTGAAAAAAATACAGATTTTCATAGGGTTGTCTAAATTTAAGGAATTTTATAAAAAAAATGTTTGTATTCTCGATTAAAAAAAAGTATATGGAGCTTTATGTAGTCATATCAATTTCTATGCGACACTATATGTAATCATATTAAATTTCATCCGAAATAACGGTTTAGAACTAATCGTATTCAATTAGATAAATGCCTAGTACAATTTTATCCGAATTATGGACCGAAAGAATTGTATTAGATTGTAGATAATAGATATAATTATATAAAAATCAGATATGTTTGTATTCAGATTTTGACCTAATATAATTGTATATGATTGTATGTAAACTGATGCAGCTAAATATACAGTAGAAACTCGATTCTTGCACGTAATGAAAACCGGGCTCGGTGCAAGTTTCGAGGTTGTCGCAAGTACCGAGTATTAATTTCCCATACAAAATAAAAGGCACATACATCTGTTTAGAATCTAAGTTTAATATTTCAATTCAAAACACTTAAGTTCAACGCATTCGTATAACAGTAGATACATATTTTATGTGGAATTAAAGAAATTTAAAATTTTTGTTTGTTTTGTACAAAGTGCGTAATGAAAAATATTCCTATGTTACAAGAATCGAGGTGTGCAAGTATCAAGTATGTGCAAGAATCGAGTTACTACTGTATTTAGATCCGAGTTTTGGAAAAATTGCACTAAATGTTACATTTTTGTATGCGAGTACATACAAATATATGTTCATCCTATCATATCCATTAAGTCCATAAAAAATATTAAGAACTTTATTACTTTTTTGCGGTTTTCAAAAAAGTTACCGCATAAAACTTTTTTTAAGTTTAAATAGACATTAGGGTGTCCCGAAAGTGTACAATTTTACGCAATAGTGCTCAAACGTTTGATAATGCTGAGCATATTTTTGGAAATATATTTATAAAATGTCCTTTGGTGGTGGGATAGTGCACGCTTTAGCATGTAATATTAGTAAAAACAACATTGTAATATTAGTAAAAACAACGGACGGTACTGGCAAAACATATGCTTTGAAAGCAAAATAGTGTTTTCCTAGTACAAAATTAGTTATAAATTTGGTAATTTTTAACACTGTGGGCTTTACTAAAATAGCAGTGGTTTGCCAGTACATACTGTGTTTTTATTTTAATTCTAGTTAAGTTATTAATTTGTGGTGTTTGTATTAAAGGTTTTTGTGTTAAAATACATTTTTTTCATTTAGCACCTAAAAAAGGGTAGGTGATAGATCTGACAATTGGGCACATATTTCGAATTTTAACCGGAAGAATAGCAAACTTAAAACGAACATTTTCCAATATATTCAATTTATTTTTCATCTGATAAAAGACGATATGCCAGCCATTAAAATTTGGATACTTTTTTGAGGGTTCTTATTAGAGAGAAAATAATCAAACAAAACACATGTTTTTAAAATTTCTTAATTTAATTGTCAGAAATTGCAAATTTTTTGGACAAAAATTTGAGCCTTCCAAAAAATGACACAAAAATTTGAACAAAATTAATTAATCCAATTGTTCAGAATTGGCTGAGAAATGTAATTGATTTTTAATATTTTGTGAACAATTCAAAAATGGCTCCAAAAAGGATTGATTTTTGAGCCTACCCGAGTAAAAATGTTTGTATAAAATTACATATGATGAGATATTTTCCGCACATATAACAGGATATAATTTTATCCGAAAAATGGTTCTATTAAATTGTATCACTTTGAATTTAATTATATTTGATTAGATACAAATTAATAAAAATTTATCCTATTCTATACGAGTTTTTATATTTTTTTTTGATACAATTAGCTATAATTATATACAATTATATACATAATCATCCAAATATATTTTAATTAAAAGATATTGAGTTACACAAATTTGATCTCAAGCACAAAATGTATGCTTTAAATTTTTAAATAACTTCAATTATGAAAGTCATGTAATCCCTAAAATATTTATTAAGAAATAAACTAGAATTTGGCCGAAATAATAAGTTTTAAATGTTGGGATGTTGGGAGCAAAGAATGTTATAAGGAAAATTAAAAGGCAAGTACATAGTAAAATTTTTGATAATAAATCTTCTAGAGAAGTATGGTCTATTTTGAACAGAAATGGAATAGTTAGTAGTGATAAGACTTTTCAGGAAACTGACCCGCATGTTTTGAATACAATTTTTTCTTCTAATCAGTCTGTTAGCGGTGCTACCAATATTGGTGCTACCAATATTCCTAATGATGATGGTTTTTCATTTCGAAATGTTGATTTATATGAAATGATCACAGCCTTTAAATCCATAAAATCTGGATCATTTGGATATGATGGCTTTACATTGAAATTTTTGAAAATAATAATGCCTATGATTGGAGATTATATGCTTTATATTGTTAATTCTATACTAACCACATCAGTTTTTCCTAAATTATGGAAAGTTGCAAAGATTATTCCGATTAGGAAAAATAATGACTTAGATACATCTGATAATTTCAGACCGATATCAATTTTGCCCATTTTATCTAAAATGGTTGAATATTTGATGAAGGCCCAGTTGCTTGAGCATATAGACAATAATAAGTTGCTTCACGAAGCTCAACTACGGAATCGTAGTACAACCTCGTTGTTAATAGGCCTAACTGACAGTATTAGGAGTAGGATATCTGATCGTGGTACTTGTGTGTTACTTTCCTTAGATTTAGCTAAAGCTTTTGATAGAATAGATCATTCTCTCTTAGTTGAAAAATTAAGTAGATGTTTTGGGTTTTCTAGGACTGCCTGCAAGTTGATTTTTTCATATCTTTCTGGCAGAAGGCAATATGTTTATAGCAATGGTTCTTCTTCTGGTATGCTACCAGTATATAGTAGGGTTCCCCAAGGATCCGTACTTGGTCCACTGCTCTTTATTATGTTTATAAATGATTTGTTTAGTAGTGTAATGAATAACATTTGCATACCATTTGCCTTCGCGGATGATGTACAGCTTCTTTTTAGAGCTAGTGTTCAGTTTCCAGATGTTTTAAAGAACATGATTGATTATACCATGGGTATATTGAGTGGTTGGATGTCCTCTAATAACCTGTGCATAAATGCTTCTAAGACGAAAGCCATGCTGTTTGGCACTAATGTTTATGATAATTGTTTGTCCATTTTATTGCATGGGAGCACAATAGAATTTGTTGATAAAATTAAGTGCCTTGGTATGATTCTTGACTGCAAATTGACCTTTGAGCATCATATAAACTCTGTAGTTTCTAAAATAAATTTTACTTTGAGAAAATTATATAACCTAAACTTGTTCCTTCCTTTACACATTAAGGAGAGAATAGTTCATGCACTGCTTATGCCTTTATTTTTATATTGTCTAGAAGTTTATTCTGGAACATATGGTTATATTATGAGGAAAGTAAGATTGGCCTTTAATAGAATTATCAGGTTTTTATATTCTATAAGGTTGCACCAACATATTTCCTCATTTGTTTCAAAGTTTTTAGGTTGTTCGTTTTCTGAGTTTGTTAATATTAGATGCCTATTACATTTTTATAAGGTTTTGAAAATTAAATCGCCTGTTTTCATAGTAGACTTGTTTGAATTTTGTAGAACTGTCAGGAACAGGCAGATAAAGTTTCCAAAATTAACTCCAATTGTGGAAAGATCGTTCCAGGTGAGAGTAGCACGGACTTTTAATCATTTGCCAAATACTTTAAGGCGAGATTTCTGTGATTCGGTTAATACATTCAAAAGAAAACTTATTCAAAATGTTTCTAATAGATGATAGAAGAGTTTTTTTTTTTTTTATTTTATCAGCAATTAATGGCTGATATAGATTAAATTTTTTTGTTTAAGATTGTTTGGGATTTGTTTTTTTTTTTATTTTTTAATTATTTTATAATTAATATTTTTTATTATATATTTTTTTTTATAATTATTTTATTAATTAATTTTAAATATTTATCTTGTTATAATTATCTTGTTATAATAATACAGAAATATTGTAACTTGTTTTTGAGTAGAAGTTTATGACCGATTATGGCCAAAAGGCTAGGTCATTGAAAATGAAGAAAATAAAATAAAATAAATAAATAAAAAAGAAAAATTACTGAAATTAGTTAGGAAATATATTTAATTTTGAATTATATATAGTTGCATAGAAACTGACTTAGAAAATTTTTACAGTTTTGAATTATATATAATTATCTCTGAAATTACAGAATACGTTTTGGATTTTGTGTTATATATTATTATATATGTGGTTACATCCAATTTTTATCAAATTTATCAACCATGTATTGCCATATATAAAATTCAGAATAGTATTTATTTATACATGATTTATACATGAAACATTTTGAAAATTTTTTTTTTATTATTTTATTATATATATTATTTTATTATATATATTATTTTATTATATATATTATTTTATTATATATATTATTTTATTATATATATTATTTTATTATATATATTATTTTATTATATATATTATTTTATTATATATATTATATTATTATATATATATTGTATATTAACAAATATATTGTTATATGTATATACATTTTTTTTACTCGGGTATAGACTTTTTTAATATATTTTCTGCTTCATTTTTGAATCAGAAAGTAATGCTGTTTTTGATGCAGCACTTTCATACAAAAATATGAAATTTTAATAATATATTTTTTGAGCCCATTTCTGACTCATTTTGGAGATTGTTTGATGGCAGGGATGTTCAAAATATTACTTTGAATTTCTTCAAAATGATAAAAATACCGTAATACATTTTAGGTGCTTATTGGGTTATGTATTCACTTTTCTTGGACAATTTTATTGTGGCCTTGAATTCGTTATCAAATTTATATCAAACTAATTGAAATTGTCATACAAATGTTATTTTAATTTATAAGAAAATCTATTCATAAAATTAACTGTGAACAATTTAAAGCAAAAATTCTAATAATTGTAAAATTCTTTTCTTGTTTACAGATCTTCTTGAAGCTAAGTGGTGGACTCAAATTAATAAAAAAAAATTTAACAAAAATATATTTAATAGGATTCAAAAACTTTAATTGAATTGAAAAAAATAAACCACAAAAAGTGTATTTAAAAACGTGCATTTTAAACTAAAACTAAAAAAAAGAGTTTTTAGGATAAAAAAAAAAATAAATCTTAAAAAATATTAAACAAAAAAAAAAAAATCTTTGCGTAATTTTGATATTGAAAAAATTTAAAGTGTTGCGACGGGGGCATGTTTAGTGGGATTGAATGTGCGGTTAAGTGTCGTCTATGGCCGAGTCCGTTAATAGTCAATCGCTCTCTGCAGTGACGGAGGGGCACGACGGCAGCATAATAACGTATGCAACAAATACAACAGCAACAACTGTTATCACTAAAAATACGGCCAAAAATAGACGTGGTGGTCGCCAACATCAACAGCAACACAAATTGCAACAACACCAAGAACAACAACAACATCAACACTTATTTAATAACAATAAAAACTTAATCGTTACTCAATCCACCTCTACAAATATCGCTAAAGATAAACGTTCACGCAGCAAATCAAGCTCTTCAGCACAACAACAAGAAGAACAACAAAACCAAACACCATTGAATAACAGCAACACCAGCTCCACCAACGCTTATAGCAAACGTTCTTTATCACGTAACTCAACTTTTAACGCTTCAACATCATCGGCAGTTAATTCACCTGCTTCACCAATAACACCACCACCCTCAACAATACGTAGTGAACGCAAACGTCATTACGCTGATCTAAATAAATCACAAACAACATCAACAACAACTTCTGCAACAACAACCAATTGTAAGTATGGATTATCCATTAATGTGTGTTTTTCTAATTATTAATTAATTATACAATTTTTAAATTGAAAAACTTGTAGAAAGTGTATAAGGGTAATTGTTCATGATCAGGGCAACCAGTAATATGCTCTAAAAAATAGATCTTATGCCCATAAAAAGTGTCCTAAAAACGGAAAATATGCTATTAAAATTTAAAAAATTATTTTTTCCAATCAGTTGTGATTCTTATTGCAATTGTTAGAAGCAAGATAAATTAAGGAAATTGGAAAAGTCTTAAAACAGGAAACTAAAATTTGCAAAAATGGCTTGAACTTAAGAAAAAAAATTAGTTTTTTAAATTTTCTTTTTATTGAAAAATAAAATTGTTTAATAACGAAAAAATAAGAAAACGAAAAATGATGTTCTAATATGGCAATCATATCGTAATTGCCATGATGATAAAATGAACCGCAAAGTTTCGTTCATATTTTTGGTCAACTTTTTTTCATTTTCAGTAAAATTTTCTCTAATATTTTACTTCTTTAATAAGTGCGATGATGCCAGTATACTACTATCTCAAAATGTTTGTTACAACAACAATTAACTTCGAAAAATGTGAACGGAGTAAATTAAGACCAGTAAACGCCAAGTTTTTGATTTGCTTTTATTGACATTCTAATGTAACGTTCGTGTCCCTCAAAACTACATATATTCTCATTACTTCTGCGTTGCTAGTAGCTGGTGTTTAAAACTTTTAAATTAAATAAGGTGTGTTTATTAAAAAAAAAAATCTGGGACATATCAAGTAGAGTTAATTTTATATAAAATTTCAAACTTTGTCTCGTCACGTCACATGGCAAATATTTTACTTTTGATTACGCGACTAAAAATCGACATATTTGGATCCATAAAGGTTAAATGTATCTCCGTGCATGCACATAAGCAAATTTCTTTAATGCACATGTATTGAAATATATGTAATCTTCAACGGAGATTTATGTATTAGTTTATGGGCATTCATGCTTAAGTTTGTGTATGCACGGATATACATTAAACCTTTATGGATCCATGTATGTCAATTTTTAGCCGGGTAGTAAGATATTGTTATTTAGAGTTACATATCTTTCACGTATATGGTTTCCTTATCATAAAAGAGGAAAGAAAAGATAAACATTAAAAACTGACCCACTTAAGTCACGAATAAAATCCCATATATTCTACTAAAAAAAACAGGACAACAAAATCTGAAAACGTCAAGACCCTGAGATTAGAGTATAGTTTTCTAAAGGTTTGATATGCGCTTAATCCAAATCAGTCCTCAGAAATTCTCCATCATATCAGATTTTCAGATACCTTAATATAAAGTTTTAAAAAACTTGGTTTTTCGCTTTATGACATCGCGAATTGAGCTTTATTCACAAAACTTTTATCCATTGTAATACTCAAAAATAAATACACCACATAAAATTTATAATATTTTTTGTATTTAAAAATAATAAAAATTTTTTTTAATAATTGCTAAAATTTACCAAATAGAATATTGCTGTCACATTACGCTACAAAACGTCACGTTTCACACTATGGGTTGTAAAAGAAAATCAAAATAGTTTTATTAATTCTTTTGCTAAATATAGAGTTTCTAATGTTGTACACAAAAATATAAAGAACTACAAAAAATATGTTTTTCCTTGTTTTTCACATCATTGAATCGTACGACTGTAACGTATGTGACTACCCGATGAAAAAAGGTCCGATATAGTTAGTTATATACAGTTGAACCTCGATTATCCGGGTTGCACGGGACCGGACTCAGCACGGATAATCGAAAACACGGTTAATAGAAGTTATTTATTTTTCCCGAATTTTAACTCTGTATGTAGGTGAAAAGAAAAAAAGAGGTGAAGCACCAGCATGCCGGTTAACAGATGTACCCGGTTAATAGAGGCCCGGATAATCAAAGTTCAACTGTATATGTAGTCATGTATATAATTTCATATCACATTATATCTTAGCTTATTCGAAAAATAGCATACATAACCCATGAGATAGGGATCCCATTTGATCTCATGAGATAATATGCTGCTATATAATCATGCGTAATTTAATATGAGTCTTAATACAGTTTTATCCGAGAAATGGGCCCATATAATTATATAAGTTTGCATTAGTTTAGTTCTTATTTGATAATATCAGATTAAATTACATCCGAATAATGGAGTAATACAATTTAATTAAATTTTATATAGTGGCATACATTTATATCTGAACAGATGAAAATATATATATAAAATAAGCTGTCCAGTTTTTGAATTTAAAACTTCATTGAAATCCGAAATCTTAACAGAAATAATTGCCGTCAAATACGGGGTTTGCTTTAATGTTATTAATTCTTTCAGATCTTAGTCACTTGCAAAAAGTTTACGACTTTATAATTTGTAGCAAATTATTATATTCATAAAACTCTCTTGAAATTACCCAAAAAAAAAAAATTAGTTGTTTGAGAAATAAACTTTGAAAAAAACTAATGCAGAATTCAGTAGCTTACAACATGGAATAATAAACACGAAAAAACGTTAAAGCTTTTTCGCTTTTCGCTTTTTACGTTGCAAAAATTTAGTACTAATTTAAAAACTGCTAATGTTACAAATGAAACAAGTTATTTTTTTAGGGTTCCTACATATTTGGTGTAGAAACCAGAAAGGAATCAATAAGCGTATTCAAAAGACAAAAATGGAAGTAAATTTTCTTCGATTTAAGTAGTTTTGTCAAAAGCCACCATAACAAATTTTACACAAAATGAGATATGCAATTCTATTAGTGTATTGATGTAATACATCATTATATCCAAAGTGTGATTG
This sequence comes from Delia radicum, assembly GCA_021234595.1. NCBI lineage: Eukaryota > Metazoa > Arthropoda > Insecta > Diptera > Anthomyiidae > Delia > Delia radicum. Next base: position 38,986,737 of record CM037851.1, read on the forward strand.
ATAAATTTTCTAGTGTGACTCTTCATGGAGTAATATACAATTTAACCCAAATTAAATTGTTTTTTTTTTTTTTTTTTAATTTGATATAATATATAAATATATATTATTTTGTATTTTGGAATGTCTAGGAATATATATATAACGTCATATTTATTAGGGTTCTTTTTATCTACCCAAGTAAAAAAAAAAATCAATATGGCGCATCGTCAAATTATATTATCGACGATATCAAATTTGATCCGAAAAATAATCTAAAATGCATCAAATCGTATCGAATTCGATGCAATCGCATTGAATTAGATCTAATTAGATAAAAGTTAATACAAGCATTCCCTAGTTTTTATCAACAATTATATAAAATAATATCTAATTTCAATGAATTTTAAAAATGATTAATAAGTGTTTTTAAACTAATATATTTAATTATGATTTGGTAGTTATTTAGCGTATTTTGACTTATATACAGTTTTTTACGAAGGTGAAACTCTGGAGCCAAAAAATTAAGGCTCTATTTTAACAATTTAGCTCAGAACATGGTAGTTTTGATGAAAAATGTGCTCTTCTCAGATGTTTTCACTATTAAAATGCATAAATCTTTCTTTTGTTCACCTCTATGAACTTTTACCATATGTTAAACTTCTTATTCTAAATTACTCAGTGGTAAGTTTGTAACATAACAAACGTTGATCAAAAAAGAGATATGTGTATTAGGCCGGGTCGATTTGTGGGGAGGCAAAAAAATCGCCCATGGCTCAGTGAAAATCCAATTCTAGGGATCAAAATAAGAAACTTTGCCGAAGGAACCATACCTCTAAAACGAATTCTACTACCCCCAACTGTTGACTTTTGTCCCGTAGGGTCAATTTTTGAAAAATCCCACTTTGACCCATTTAGAGTGCCCCAATCGAGTCCAAATGTATGACCGACCCCCACTAACTTTGGAGGGCCAATCCACCCATGCCAGTGGCACACCCCCTGGAACTCCCCTGGGGGGTTCCCCATACGAATATTTAAAAAAATGGTGGTTTTTGTATGGGGAACCCCCCAGGGGAGTTCCACGGGGTGTGCCACTGGCATGGGTGGATCGTGCCACTGGCACTCATTTACACGAATTCATTTATAAAACATATAAATATTAATTTTAAAAAATAATGTTAAATATAAAAATTTATGCTTTTTATGAACCCGAAGTTGGAACATATCGCACCTGTACCTCTAAAGGGGGTCAACTCAAAATTTACAAATTTTCAGTAGAGGCAAAAAACTGTTTTTGTTTATTATTTACTAAAAATAAATAAAAACAATTATGCCATTGTAAAGAAATACGTATAAGGAGTACAGAACGGTAGTTGTTTTTGCGATTTTTTCAGTGATTATCAAAAAATAACAAGTTTTTTGAGTTGTTCCTCTTTATCTGAAATTTTTAAATTTATTTAGTGTTGTCATTTTGAGTTGTGCCAGTTTAACCGAAAAATAAAACAAAATAGAACATCATTAAAATAATCCGTTATGACATAATCACAGGCAGAACTTAAAATATTTCTCTTTAGTTGAAAAAACACTGATATGAATTGGGTTTACATTTGGAGACAACTCAAAATATGTCTCTTTAGTTGATTTTAAAGAAGCTACTCTTATAACACAAATAGGGATACAACTGAATTTTTTTTTTGAGAAAGAGTAGAAAAAAGGTGTAAGATTTTTACAGTAGGTAGATATGATCACTGTGCATCGTTTTCTTGCAAAAAGTGAAAATTTAAAAATTTTGAGTTGACTCTGTTTAGAGGTACAGGTGCGATATAATAAATTTAAAACGCTAGGTAAAACAAAAAAAACAACATTTACCGAGGGAGGAAATCAAATCCTTTATTTGCAAAATTGTCCAAGTAGAAGACTTACAGCTTTTTTCAAGAGCAGAAATAAACAGCAAATTTTACATGTTGTTATACAAAAATTATTAAAAATAATAGATATACGGTCGGTATTATGGATCATATATTGGAGTACTTTAGCAATTTTAGATTGTTCAAAACAACTATTTTGTTAATCACAAAATGAATCAGTTGTAGAAAGTATATTTGCTATATTGCAACTAGGAAACTCTTTAATTTTGGAAATTTAGAATCCATTACGCATATTATATGGGTTGGATGTTACACTTGTTTAAATAAGCCGTTTCCAACGCTCTCTTCTAAAAACCTGGTGTTAACACAGTTTTGACATAAATGTGTTAACAGTTTTACTATTAATTGATTAATTTACATGCTTTAAGCAATTTTAATTAAATTTTGAAGTTAATTTGTGTTGTTTAATGCCTTATTTTTTTTGTATAATTAACACAAAATTCTGTGTATATATATTAAAAAATATGCATTAAAAAACCTCTAAAAACAGTTTCTCTTAAAACCAGTTGGAATATAAAATTTAACAGAGTACATTGGTCCTTCTTTAGTCTATATATGTATTCATTGGTTTGAGACCTACCCGAGTAAAAACGTTTGTACATTAATTAATATACACTCATAAGCTTCTGTCTGCCAGTGTATTTAACCTGACATAATTCTGTAAATTCATATATAAAATTATTTTTGTCGAAAAATTTTAATATGTTGCTTCTTATCGCAAATATATATGACATATATATTAATAAGCAAATATTAATAATCATTACAAAAAAAAATCCATAGTTTTTTATATTTGTTGCAGTAATTTCTGAAACTCATTTATATTCTAATTATAAACGGTGGTAAAAAATATATAAAAGTGATAGAATTTTTTTCATTAAATTTTACTATACAGTTGAACCTCGATTATCCGGACCTCCATTAACCGGGTACATCTGTTAACCGGCATGCTGGTGTTTACCTCTGTTATCCGTGCTATTATTTTTTTTCCTCTATTAACCGTGCTTCACCTCTATTATCCGAGCAGCACACATATTTATTTGCTTGTTTTTTCTTTTCACCTACATACAAAGAGTTAAAATTCGGGAAAAATAAATAACTTCTATTAACCGTGTTTTCGATTATCCGTAATGAGTCCGGTCCCGTGCAAACCGGATAATCAAGGTTCAACTGTATATATTAATATATGTATAATGATATGTTTTACCATATATAATTATATATAAAAGTGATACACATATATAATCATATATGGTAGAATAGATGGTCATATATACCATGATATATAGTGCTATATTAGAAATTTTCGTAAACATTAATATGAAATGTGAATATATATCGTTACATATGGCCACAAATAAAATTATATATAATTACATCAAATTATATCACGCGATATATAAACTTTTTTCGTCGGGTAGCCAAAAAATCGGAGAAACGTAAATTTTTCCACAAAACAGAAAACTATAATGTTATTAAACTCTTCGGAGTTAAAATATTAAAATAGAGCCATAGGTTCATCTTCGTGAAAAGACTAAAAATAATATTTGTCAACAATGTATTCAACACAAAATAAGTTTAATAACTACATACGTTATTACTAGAGATGTCGCATATTTTGAATGTTTTGACCATTCGTTTATTCGGTTAAAAGAAAATAGCTTAAAAAATCTGTATTTTTCATCTAAAAAATTTGAATAATCTAGTGTTTCATAAACCTGTTTTCTTTAATATATCAAACACGGCTGCTTATATTAAAAATTATTTTTCCACTTAAAAAGTATTACGGTTCAGTGTACTTTTATATCAAATTTATATGAAAATTAATATAAGAACTATTCGGCAAATATTCGGTATTCGAATCCTCTATATGAACAAATCTCGAATAAAATTCTATCAAATTATATCTAATTATATAATTAGATACATGCAGATTATATATTACAACGGTTTTCGGGCTACATATCGTACGTATCAAAACAAAATCGCATGAATAAATCATAAACTTTTTTAAAATTTTTACTACCGAGTATTTGCAAAAATATTCTCACGCTTCTTTCTCTTAAACATTTTCTCATTTAATTTGTAATAACTGTTCTACTAATTGAATGTGTAGACAAGTGCCGTTTAAAAGTGTTATACAATTTCGAACAGTTAAGAATAAATTTTAAATTTCGTGACATGCATTAAATGTACTACTTATACGGTTATTCATATTTTTTTAAAAGTTTTCAATTTAAATTTGAATTGTAACACACTATATTTAAATAGTTACGACTTGGATTCTTTAAAATAACTTGATTTTTAATATTTAATTTTTATAATAATTTTAGCCTCAGTTTCAACTGGTGAACATCCCACGGATTTGTCATCACCTTTAAAGAAACGCCGCTATCATAATAATAGTTTACAGGATATTGACCTAACACCATTATCGACATCAAGTGGTAATAGCAGTGGTAGTAAATTTAGTACACCCAGAGAACAAGAAGGCGATTGTGTAGCACAAAGAACACGATCAAAAACTGTTTCTCCCGAAGAATCCACAACAAGTTTCGTTGGCGTTAATAATAGTTATAAACAAAGACGTATATCGTATACAAAAACAACAGCAACACAACCGCGGCAACAACAATTTTGTATTGAAACAACACCACAACATAATAACGCACCAACAACAAGCAGCAATAATAACAACAGCAAAAGTAATTTATTGAATTATTATCGCAAAACACGTAAAATCAGTCATAATCGTACAACTGCGACAACATCAACATCCGAAGCAAAGAGAGGAATACAGCAACAACAACAAGCAGTTACATTTTTCAATATATCGTCTTCAATTAACGGCGAAAGTTCGGATACGAGTAGCAGCGAACAAGCTCAACAACACCAACAGCAAAAACAAACAACCAAAACAAACGCCTTTACGTCTGAAACTGAAAAATATAAATTTAAATCATCCATTGGATCGTCAAGACACCACAAACGGAATTATAGAAATCAAAATAAAATAAATACTAATAAAACAACCGCAACAACAACATCATCAGCCACAACAACAACAGCACTATTAACAACGCGTAATAATCAGAAAATTGAATGTAGTGGTAGTAATATTGTTGGCGATAAGAAACAACAACAACAGCAAAATAAAAATTTCTTATCAATTGTGGGAAATAAAACAAAATCAACAACTGCGTCGTCAAATTCAATTGCCACAGAAAGTGCAACAACTTCTGCCACAGCAACTGAACACCAACAACAACAATCATCCCCAACATTACATTTGGATAAAATTTCCAAATATCGTAAAAGTCTACGTAATTATCACAATTATTTAAATAATTTAACAAACGAATTGAATTCAGAACAACAACAAACGAATAATATAAGTGAACAACATCAAACTAACACCTCCAGCAACACAATTGAACAACAAAAAACAACAACGTCATCTTTTCACGTCGATAGCAAATTATTAGCCAATCTCTCGCACGGTGATACCGAAGAAGACGAAGATAATAGCACCGAGGACGCTGCTAACGAAGAAATTGTTGAAGAAGATCAAGAAGGAGACGACAATAATATTGTTAACGTCGACGTTAACGATAATAACGACGCCGAAGAAGAAAACGCTGACGAACTTTTACTTTTCGACGGTGACGACGACGTTGACGAAGACGTTGACGAAGAAGATATTGAAGACGAAGAAGAGGATATTGACGACGAAGAAGAAATTGAAGAAGAGGAAGAAGGAGATATTGACGAGGATATAGAAGCTTCTGTTGCTCGTATTAGAGGTAAGTCGAGAGTTCATGATTCTTACTTTTCTAAATTATTCTAATTTTTTTGTTTTAAAAGTAAAAAAAATATATATATAAAAACGTGTGCCTGTGACCAATTAATATTGTTTTCTTTTGATTTTTTATAATTTTTTTCTTATGAATGTTGAAAAAAAATACGTCTTTTTTTGGATTAAAAACAAGTACTTTACAGTTATATACACAATTGAACGTAAACAATTAATTTAAGACATTAATTTAAATATATTATTTTCTTACGAAAATTAGAAGTTTTCGAAATTTGTTTAACGCAAAAGCTTAGAGTTTTGCAGGAATGACCGCTAAAATATTGTTAACGATTCAAATCTTTTAAAATTGAATATTGTTACACTAATACAAAAAATTATTTTTTTTTGTTAACCAACTAAAAATTAGTTAAACTTAGTTATATTTGAGCTAAATTTTAGTTAATTAGTAACAAATTAATCTGCTTAAATCAGCAAACAATTTGGTAAATATTAGTAGACAAAAATCTTAAAAAATTTGAAATTTTTAGTTTTTTTATATATTTTTTAATTCAAATAAAAATCTTCTGAAGTCAGTAATCTAAAATATTTTAGCAAAATTTCTGTTCATTTTTATCAAAACTAGAGTTGTCAAATATTCGACCAATTTAAAAAACCGGTTTTCAAATACTTAAAAAACCGAAATTTTTAAAAACCAGCTTTCGGTTTTTGAACTTAAAAACTTTTTCGAATAACCGGTTTTGTTTGTACACAGAGAGAATTATCTGCATGATATTAATGAATTTTTGCATTAATGCAATGAATTTGCACTGGAACTAGTCTATTGAAACTTTTCATTAAGTTGATGAAGACCGTAGTGGGTTAGAAAATGCATTCCATTCATGCTAGTGTCTAATAACTTTTTCTGTGTTTTTTCTAATAGTCAAAGTAAATTATCATATAAAAAAAAAAAAAAATTTAATTTTTCTGTTAATTTAGAGAAAAATTTGTCATGATCTCAAACCGAACAAATAAAATCTCACACATAAACTTATAGAGCAACGATAAAATTCACTGTTGATGCAAATTTTCATAAAATTTAATGAAAACTGTCATTTAGTTTATTAAAAGTTTCATTCACTTTGTGAAGAACTTTCATTAAAAACCTAGTTTCATAAAAATTATGATGCTTTTCATTATTTTTCAGAAAATCGCTCACTTTGTGAAGAAAAGTTTCATTAGTTAAATAAAAATTTTAATTTTTTTTTTCACCCATAATCTTCTCCCGGTCAAGTTTTAAAAAAATACTAATATTTTAAATTGAAAACTACATTAAAAAGGCCCTGTAGGAAGATAGAGCCTTCTCATGTTTGTTTCTAAATAAAATTGGGCGTAAATTAAAAAAATATTGTAAAATAGCAGTGTGAGCAAAAAACAATGCCTTATGCCTTACGGTGGAGGACTTAATTGATTTAAATTTACAAGACAGCGATAGTATTAGAGCTTTTTGCCTAAATCTTTACCCAAATTAAAGTAGAACCAAATTAAAGCATATTTGGTTAACATGGAGGATTGTCTACCGAGAAACCCACAGATTTGGAATAAATGTGGAATTGTGAAATTAAAAATTAAATCACTAAAAAAAATTTAAAAATTCCTAACCTTGTTAGACTTCACATTCATTATCGGAGAACATAAAAAAATTAAATTTATTTAAAAATAAAAAAAATATTGTTAAAAAAGAACAAAACTTAAAAACTCGGAAAAAATTTCTTTTTTTTTTAAGTTCAAAGTTAAAACAAAAACTAATATTTTATATGTAATAAACACTTGAAGTTCCAAAATCTTTACAAAAGCAACTAAAAGCTCAAAAACCTGAAGAAAATGTTTTTAAGCTCAAAATCAAAAGGCAAAAAGCAAAAAGCAAAAACGGAACTAAGCAAATTTGTCTTTACAGGGGTTCATACTTGCAAATTATTCCAAAAATGCATATTACGCAAAGATTTTCAGATTGAAAAATACTTCGAAAATGCCGAATAATTCAAGGCGAAAAAACCGGTTTCTCGAATAACTCGAAAACATGCCTTTTTAAAAAACCGGTGTATCGAATAATTCGGAAACCCGTTTTGACAACTCTAAGCAAAATATACTGTTATTTGAAAATTTAAATTAAAAACGCCAATAAGAATTAAAAAAAAAACGTCAAAATCGGAAAAAACACCAAAATTGCAGAAAAAAATCGAAGAAAAAAAATCCAAAATTTTTAAAAAAAAATCACTAAAATAAATAAAAAACAGTTTATATTTAAAAAATCACGAAAAATAAAACACAAAATTATTGAAATTTTGAAGATTTTTTAAATTGTGGCCAATTTTTTTGTTGTAAATTTTTTTTTTTTTAATTTTAGTAATTTCTTTTAATTTTGACGTTTTTTTTAATTTTTGTATTTTTTTAATTTTTGGCTATTTTAATTTTTTTTTTTAATTTTAGTGATTTATGTATGTATATTTTGGCTTTTTTTGTTTTAAAATTTGGACGATTTTTATAATTTAGCGATTTTTTTAAATTTCGAGTTTTTTTTTAATTTTGGTTGTTTTTTTAAATTATGACGTTTTAATTAATTTTTTTTTAATTTAATTGTTTTTTTTCTTTCAATTTTGGCTATTTTTTTAAAAAAATTTTGGTGTTTATTTTTAAATTATAACGTTTTAATTTAATTGTGGCTCTTTTTTTAATTTTTAAAGTTTTGCGATTTTTTTAATTCAATAGTTTTTGTTTCTTTCTCCTAATTATGTTTTTTTTTTTTTAAATTGTGAATTTTTTTCAATTTGTTGTCATTGTGGTTTATTAAATTTTGGAAATTTTATATACAAAAATTTTATTTTCAATTAAACATTTAATAAATATTATTAAAATTTTAATTGAAAGTGAGTTCAAAATCCAATAAAACATTAATTCAAAATAATTTTTTCTGTGCAATACGAAAAACTAATAATAATTTTCAAACTAAAAGACCATAAAATGCTGTGAAAAGAATTATATGATATACGATCAATTGCGTAAATAACTGTAAATGTATAAATAAGATTCTCTTTTATTGTTTTAAGATTTTCTGCTCTTTGTATTCTTTTTGTTTCATTTAGTTTATTTAATTAATTGTTGCATACTTTATAATTTAAACATTTATTTTATTTGTTATGATTTTTCTTAATTATTTTGTAAAATTTAATGTTAAATTGATTTTTTTTATATAAAAATTCTTAAATTTTTGTTGTAGATTGTTGTGTATTTGATAAAAATTATTTTCTTTTAATTTTCTCCTCTGGTATTTACAATTTTTTTTTTTGTCTATATAAAACTTGTTATTTTTTCTATTTAAATATAAAATATTCATTGATTTTTCTTTGTTATTTTCTTTTATGGGATTTTTTAAATAAACACAATTTTGTTGAAGTCTTCTGTGTGAAAAAATATTTCGATTTATAAACAATTTTTTTTGTGTAATAATTAACTCGACATAGTTTAAAATAGATACAAAAATTTCTGTTTTAAAATTGCTTAAAATTATGTATTGGTTTTTATTAAGACATATCTACTTTGTTTTATTTTTAGAAAACAAAAAATGTCTTAATATCGTTTCTGTAATTTAATTTTTTCTTCAATATGTATAACAGTTTAAATATTTACTTCTCTTAATATTTTTTCTCTCTAAATGTCGTAACTATCTGAGAATTATTAAAATTTTTTTAAATTTGTATTTTGAATTAAATGAGAATTTAAAAACCCGATTTAAGATGATGTAAGATTTAAAAAATATGCGAAATTTATTTTATTTTATTAATTAATAATCATATAATTACAAATTATATACTATATACTATTACCCTAACCGAGCACTAGCTACTATGGCCTTCGTCTCGTTGTAGCGAAAACATACCAATGCCTCTGGTGGGAATCGAACCCACGACCCCCCGCACTGATAAGCCAGCACGCTACCAACTAGCCTACCGGGGCGCACTGCGAAATTTATTTTAATAATCATCCGATGAAAAAAGTTCCTGTGTTGGTATATATAAACATATATAAACATATATAAACATATATAGTCATATATATAATTTCGTATCACATCATATCTTAGCTGATCCGAAATACATAACCTTATCTCATGTAATCCCATGGGATCTCATCTCATATAATTTGATCCGAAAAATGGGTTTATCTAATTTGATCAAGTTATATATAATTTGATTCAATTTGATATAACTTCATAAAATCATTTTAAATTGTTTCGAAACCCGCACTAATATTATTAATATAATCGATTTTTTTCTTGTTTCGACCATATATACATATGTTTATATTTAATTATCAGATAAGGCCTATTAACTTTTTTCTTTTGTATGTTTTTTTTTTTTCACATATTTCGATTTTCCGATTTTGAGCTTTAAAAAGCGTTTTTTTAAGATTTTGGGACTATAATTGTTTTTAAGATTTTCCGACCTAAAAGATAGTTTACTAATAAATAATTTATGTTTTTACAATATTATGTTTTAAGTTTTTACAATATTTTTTTTTTTGCTTTAAATACATTGAATTTTCTTTTTTTTTGTCTTTTCTGATAATTATATATATGAAAGTGATTGATTATTTTTGTTAATTTCTATCATATATGTTTATACATAATTGTATATAAAAGTGATGGAATTTTACTGTTTAGTTTTAACACATATTTATATAGAATTATATATGATGCCATATAAATTTATATATAAAAATAATTGAATTTGTTAGATTTTATTGTATCATATATACTTACATATAATCATACATTGAAGCATATAAAATCTCATGTTAAGCTATATGAAGTTATATAGAGATAAAAAGATCAACTTATATGTAACTTAAGATAGAATAATATATGATAATATATAGCGCTATATTAGATATTTTCGTAAAAATAAGTATGAGATGTGAATATATATCTAATATCAAATTATATCACGCTATATATACACTTTTTTTCTCGGGCATGTAATAATTTTAAACTCTTGAGTTCGTCAGAAGAGTAGAAAAATTCCTTGCTTTTGGGATATCAACCCTTTTGAAAATGCTTTTGCATCCCTAAAACAAATGGCGTTATTATTTTTTTAAAATTCCAACTCCTTTCGCATGCGGCCAAAAACGCTGACTTAGTGTCCATTTTCCATTATAAAATAAATTTTGTAGCATTTTTTCGTAGCTCAAAATACTTTTTCATTGTGTGTGTTAAATAAAATATTTTTTTTTTTTTTACAAAATTGAGATCTTAATAAGTTTTTAGCGGTTCGCGATATATCGAAAATTTTTGTACCATTCTCAGTTGGTAATACATTTTTACAGTGTGTAATTAAAAAATTTGTTTTTAAACAATTTTGAAAAAGAGAGTTTTTTCGCCGACTCTATTGCCTAAACGGTACCCTTTAAGAACTGGGAAAAAGTTGTTTTAAAAAAAAGGTTTGGCGTAAAATCGAATGTCAAGGAAAAGGGACCCTAAATCAGCGTTTTTTGACGCCACGCGCATGTGGAAGGAGTTTAAATTTTACAAAAATAATTACGCAATTTTGTTTTATTAATGCAAAAACCGTAAAAAGTGATGATATCCCAAGATCAAATCTTCGCGACGAACTCTATCAATTATATTAATCTAAGATTTTATAAAACCAAACATTTTTATTGCTGATAAAAGTTTTTATTTAATTAAAACTTAATCAGTATTTTTTGAAAAGCTTCGAAACTGTCTTAGCGATTATGATTTAAAGATATAATATCTTATGACAAACTTAATCAAAATTTTGTATTGTTTTTTTTCGAGTATCAGTTCTCGATGTTATCATGAGAAGATTTTTACATTTTTCTATAAAAACTTTAACAGCAAATTATTTTTTAAACTTCGTTTCTATTCGAACACCATGATCTGAAACAAAAACAAAATGCATTAAATTTGGTTTCGTCAAATTTTTTATATACCCTCCACAGTGTATGTTACAAATGAAACAGAAAAAAATATAAAGGGTCCGCCATCTAACGTTTTTTTTTCAACTAGTGCTTATTTCGTGAATGGTAACACTTAGCCCATGTCTGATTTGACAGATAATTAGTTTTATCCTTCCGCTGAACGAATATGGTTGTGTATACGCTTAAACAACGCTGGGAAATATTGCGACATTACTTTGAAAATCATGGTAATGTTGCAGAATGTGCGAAAATTGCGTACGGATTTTGGAAGAAGAGAAGCACCGTCAGCTCCGTAGCTTGGAGCTGCGATTTGACACCGTTGGACTATTATTTGTGGGGTGCCGTCAAAGATAAGTGTTACGCCAACAAGCCAGAGAATGAAATTATTTTCCATTATTAACCGGAAGGATTGTACTTTCAAATAAAAAAAGAAATTTGAGAAAATATTCAGTAGTTTTTTTATAGCATTTTCAAAAAAAAAAAGTTATTTGGCGGACCCTTTATTACACAAAATTTGATTGGGATGAGAAGCTTTTTGGGTGTGTGTTACAAATGAAACAGAAAAAAATATTAAAAAAATTTAATTGGGGTGAAAAGCTTTTTGAGTGTAATAAATTGCGTGATAAAAAAATATTTTTTAGTTGAAAAACTTTTTTTGGGGTGAACAAAAATATGTAAAGTTTTTGTTTTGAGGTAAAAAAACAAATGTTTGAGGTGACTTTTAAATATTATTTACCTCTTATCGTCTTGGTGAAATAATATGACTACTATGAAATTATACTATATGGAAAATTTATAGGTACCTTCATATTTTCACTCCTAACTTTTGAACCGTCGGAAAGATTTTTTTCATTTTCAATACGAAACTGTTCAAGAGGCTGTTAAATAATCTAGTTAAATATGAGCAGTCTCTATTGCGTTTTCACGCCTTGATCGCTATTTCAACAGACGGTCAGACGGACATCGATATCTCATAAGCTCATGGACCTATATTTCGATGCGCTACAGACGGAATGACCATCATCACAGTGTGTGAAGGATATAATTATTTAAAATTTTAAAATATCTTACCTATTCTTCTTCAATAAATTCAATACATTTTCTTTAAGAACCAGCACCGTAAAGATGAAAAAACTTTGTATAAAATTGGAAAAATAAACAAATTTAAATAAAAATTTTGAATATTTTATAAAATGTAATATTATTATTAATATCCAGGGTATACCCATAACAATCGATAAACGTAGTAGTAAAGTGGCACTGGAATATAAAAAAATATAAGTTTTATTTAAGGTTTTTCCACTTTCAGAGCACTTGATAAACTTACTTATTTTTTAAAAATAATTGTCTTTGTGTCATGACTGCCACATCATAACGTATTCTATAAATAATAATTGTTAGATGAGTAAATATTATAATATTAAATATTAATATAACAAATATCGATAAAAACATAAAAAGACTAATAGTTTTTAATTCAGCATCTAAAACGAAAGAAATAAAAATAATTAAATGGAATTTCCAAAAAAAGTATTCAAAATGACAATAATTGCAATTTAGGTAAAAACCAAAAACTTTAATATGAACTTTTTATTTCGAATAAATTTGGATATGTACTCAAGGTCCATTCTTACTCCTTAAGAGTTATAAAATTTGAGTTCATTCTGTTTTTTTTTTTAAAGAATATTTCTTAAGAATGTACACAAATGGGTACACTGGAAATTATGTAAGTAGGATCAACTGCAAAAGACAGTTAAAATAACTGCATTTGCAGTCCAAAGGGTGTACACTACATTTGCAAGTAAACCAACTGTAATATAAAGTTATTGTTAAATGTTAAAAATCAACTGGCGAATGTAGTAAAACAATTAAAAATGCAGATAAAGCATCAGCATTTAAAAAAAAAGTTATTAAAACAATATATATTTTTTTTAAATATTCTTAACTTGATTTTATTTTCAATAAACTATACCATTTTGCATACTTGGGAACAGTTCATTGAATGGAGCAATTAAATGCCGATTCTTTTTTATTTATTAGCATTGTTTAATGTCAATGGTAATTACATTTTTATGGCATTAGAATTGTACTCAGGAAATTAAGAAGGTAGAAATGACTAAAAATTTCTACAAATGTAGTCAAAAATGCAATTGCTGTATTTGTCATAAAAATGACTAGCCATGTAGTCATTTTCAACTATTGATAAAACAACTACAATGGTAGTAAAAACGACTATCGAAGCGGTCAAAAACAACTAACCTTAAATGAATGCATAAACCATACAAATGAGCAACAAAACAATAAAAACAGTGAACATAAAACGACTACATAAGTTGTAAAAACTACTGTTTTTAACAGTTATTTTTTTTCGGTATTTTAAAAATATTGTTTAATGAAAAAAAAAACATTTTTTTCTTTTAATTATTTATAATAAAAATTTGTATTTCCTACATCCTATTTAAAATGCAAAGTCAAAATTCCAAACAGTATTCCAGTTATGACGTTTTTATGCATTGTAGATACAATGAAATTTTCTAATTATTATTTGCAAACTATGAACATTAGGCCGGGTCGATTTGTATGGAGGCAAAAAAATCGCTCAACGTTCAAGGAAAATCGTATTCTAGGGATCAAAATAAGAAACTTTGCCGAAGGAACCATATCTCTAAAACGAATTCTGATGACCCGACTTTTGACCCGTAGGGTCAAATTTTGAAATATAGAGTCTATATGTGTATGTAACATTAGGGTGTCTTTCGTTGTATGGGCAAAAAATAAAAACGAGATTTTGACTGTACCCCCCTCTTAAAATATTTGTTTGTGTACAAAAATTCACCATGCAAAAAATTAGAGTTCTAGCATAACGGGAAGATGTCCCGCATCGCCCTTGAAGATCGGGCCCCTTGGAAAAATGGGCATAATTTAAAAAAAAATTACAAATTTTTTTTCTTCAAAATTTAAAAAATATAAAATAATTTTTGTGTTGGGTTTAATCATAACTACTCAGATAAAAAATATTACTTTCCCAGAAAATCGCTAACTTACCCTAACTTTGTGTCAAAAAAATTAATAAATATTTTGGGGGTACCTCAAAGTGACTTTTGCATTTTTGAAAATTTTTTTCAACAAAAATCAAAAACCTAGTGTTTGCTGTCAAGTATTTCATTAAGCACATTTCAAGTATTAAATAAGCCAGGTATTACGGATATCCGTTGGCAAATTTTTTTTTTAGGGCATTTTGATTCTCGGGGATTTCAAGGTTTTTTTTTATTTTTATACATTTTTACTTTAAAACAAGGTTTTAATAATATTTCATCAATATTTTTGTATATGCCTTTTTATATGATTGTAATAACTTTATTTAAAAATACTATATTTTCTGTTGATAGTTAACCCATGTTAACCTGGGGTCAAATATGACCCACTTAAGAAAAATGCAGCTTTGTGGTAAAATTTATAAATAAAATAAAGAAAGGAATAATTCAATTTATATTTATTCTAAAAAAAATTTCGTTAACCGTTTCTAGTCTTCGAGTAGGTCAATTAAGTAAAAATTAGAACTTAAAACTTTTCCATAATAATAATTTTGAGGGAAAAAAATTTACACTATTAAATTAAAAATACGTTTTTCGAAAATACTCCTGAATATGTACAAAAAAATCAATTTTAATATGAATACAAATGTCTGAATTTATACTAAATAATTAATTTTAAAATGTAAATAAATTACAATTAGAAACATAAAAAAATTTATGTTATGTCATCTTTGTGATTTTTGACTCTTTAAAATACGAGGGTCAATTGTGACCCCATGAAAACACAGGTTAACTATGAACACGAAAAATTATACTTTATAATAAAGTTATTACAATTATATAAAATAGCATACACAATAACATTGATAAAATATTACAAAAATCTTATTAAAAAAAAAAGTCTATACAAATTAAAAAAAAACGTTGAAATCCGCTAGAATCAAAATGCTCTAACAAAAATTTTTGACAACGGATATCCGTAATACTTGGCTTATGTAATACTTGAGATGTGTTTAATAAAATACTTGACAGCAAACATCAGGTTTTTGATTTTTGTTGAATAAAATTTTCAAAAATGCAAAAAAGTCACTTTGAGGTACCCCCAAAATATTTATTAATTTTTTTGACACAAAGTTAGGGTAAGTTAGCGATTTTCTGGGAAAGTAATATTTTTTATCTGAGTAGTTATGATTAAACCCAACACAAAAACTATTTTATATTTTTTTAATTTTGAAGAAAAAAAATTTGAATTTTTTTTTTTAATTATGACCATTTTGCCAAGGGGCCCGATTTTCAAGGGCGATGCGGGACATCTTCCCGTTATGCTAGAACTCTAATTTTTTGCATGGTGAATTTTTGTACCCAAACAAATATTTTAATATATATCGCAATTTGAAAAATAAGGACCACCCTAATGTAACATCGTAATAAGACAGCATTAATTAAGTGATTTTTTTAAACACAAATTAATCTTTAACAGTTAATAACTAGGTCTCTGAAATAAAGAATATACTCAAGAAAGTTTGACATTAGAATTTACTGAAAATCACAGTTAAAACAACTGTAAATTCAGTAAAGGTAATTACCGTTAAAATAACTTTAAAAATATTTTATTTTTAACTATTGAAAACCAAATAACAAATGCAGTAAAAATAACTAACAATGTCGTTAAAATAACTGACAATGTTTATTATACAAATTTTGAAACAACTGAAAAAATTAGTAAAAACTACTGTTTTAACAGTTTTTCTTTTGGTAGTTTTAAAATATATTTTAATACAAAAATGATTTTTCTTGCGATTACCACAAATAATTTGTTTCCTGCATCCTTCTAATACAAAACAATAAATATATCAATAATAAAAAATATAAACAACTGAATTTACAGTTGTTTTAACTGCCATTTTCAGTGGGTTGTACTGTGAAACTTTTTTTAGTTTGCCTGTGGTCGTAAAAGTGTTGAATAGTGAGAACATGTCAACTCAATCACCATTCGAACCGACGATATTCGATTTGAATAAAATTCACTATAACTGTTATACTCGACAAGAAATCGTCGAAACATGCATTTCAGATTTGGGACCCTTACGGTTTCCGAAATATGACGTCATGAAAATTACAAAAAACGATACAATTTTACTAAATTTACCATAACTTTTAAATTATACAAGATACAAAATTAGTGTTGCCCTTATATTTCAGCTTAAAATATACTATTTAAAATGATAAGTATATTGATTTTGTCCATGGAAGTGCCAAAGGACATTTTTGGGGGTCTGAAATCAAATGTTCATATCTAAAAATGCGAATTTTTTGAATTCTTAAAAAATATATATGCTTATTATTGAGTTTTCCTCTACAGTTGCGTGAAGGGTGGTATCTAAATTAATATCTGAGTTATAGCCAAAACCGTGATAAAAGTATGAAAATTTACTGAAAACAAAAAAACGTAGTTTTTCATGGTTTTTTCAGGAAATTTTGAAACTCATTTGTATTCTGTGTGCTAAAAAAATAAATAAGAAAGATGAAATTTTTTTCATTAAATTTTACTATATATATTTATAATGATACGTTTTGCTATATATGATTATTTAAAGTGATCGAATTATTTTTGATTAATTGTACCATATACACTTACATATGATCATATATGGTAGAATATATGGTCATATATAGATCTATATCTATTTCATATGATCAGACATACAAGATATGCTAATATATAAAATACGATACAATGAAAACTCATAAACTAAGTATTAGTTATGATCATATATCGGAATATATTGCCACACATATAAGCATATATGTATAATGATATCAAGTTGTATATGAGTACATAGAAAAAATTAATTAATTTTAATAAAAAAATAATTAATTTAATGAAGAAAACTATTAATTTGATGAAAAAATCATTAATATAATGAAGAAAAGCATTCAGTTTGTAAAGAAACTCATTAATTTAATTAAATAATTAATTTCAAGAGAAATTCATCTATTTAATGAGAAATTCATTAATTTGATTAAAAAAGTTAATGAAAAATTCAAAGTCAATGAAAAATTCACTAATTTAATGAAAAATTAAATGAAAAATGCATTAATTTTCTGAAAAATGTATTAATTTTATGAAAAACATTATTAATTTTATGAAAAAATTATTAATTTTATGAAAGAATTATTAATTTTATGAAAGAATTATTAATTTTATGAAAAAATTATTAATTTAATGAATAGTAAAAGTTGCAGTTCACGCATTGATTTTATGAGCAACATTTATTTAATGAATATTTGTATTAATTTAATAAAAAATTCATTAATTTAATAAAAAATTCATTATTTATTAAAAAAAAATTCATAAATTTAACTAAACAGTTTTAGATAAAGTTTAAACTTAACTCTATTGATTTTATAATGCAAAAAAAAAAATCATTATTTTATGAAACTTTTCATTTAGGTAATGAAATCAATAAATAATTCGTTGGCTGAACTTTATAAAACATTTGTTCAGTGTATAAGAAGCCATTTTTGGCAAAAAATTCTTTTTCGTCAAATTTTACAATTGCAGTTAATGTCACCTGTGAATACAATTAATATCTCTCATTTACTTACAAAACACTGTTAAGCACGATTCCACGTGCGTTAATCTATCACAATGAAAAACTATATCAGAGTATTGATTTCTTATTCCAATAACAGTCGGTATAGCAGCACAAAACCATACATACAATGAATAAAAGAAAAATTTTCGATTATGATTCTCTAAATCACATTCAACATTTGATTTTTTCAATAAAATCCAGGCATCATAACCCAAAATATTTAACCATAAAAATATTGACATGAATACAAAATAATGTATAAAACCTAAAAACGAAGACAGGTTCAAAATTTAATAAAATTTCTTAAAACCATGACATAAAATCATTTCCAAAAAAACTTACATATATAAACATAGACGGGATATTTAAATCCGATATGACTTTCTAGCATAATATGGACAGCAGTCACTAGGATTTTCGATAGAATCATGGTAGTTAAATAACATATTAATATTTTGCCCGATAAATTGGTTCGTAATTCTTTAATGAATATGTAAATGAGTAAAGTGAGTGTTAGAAAGAATATCGATACAATATAAGCTGAATCTAAAATGAAAATTTATAAAATTTGTAATCCGAAATTTAATTAAAAAGTTTTGTGTTTGAATAATTTAACCGATATTCTTACCATATTTTAAAAACAATGGAAATGTTCTATCCCAAAAACAATCTAATGGCACTACACGATATTTATTTGTATCATTAAAATAGTATGGCGTAAAGCAACGGATGTTATTATTCTGAAAATAAATTGAAATAGAATAGTTTAGAAATTGAAAATGTTTTTTTTAGTAAGCCCTTAAACTTTTTATATTCTTTTT
The DNA here is from genome assembly GCA_021234595.1 of Delia radicum. Lineage (NCBI taxonomy): Eukaryota > Metazoa > Arthropoda > Insecta > Diptera > Anthomyiidae > Delia > Delia radicum. Next base: position 39,005,883 of record CM037851.1, read on the forward strand.
AATTTAACATTATTACATTCAGAAAATAATACGAGTAGAATCAACTGTAAATTACAGTTAAAACAACTGCATTTGCTGTTAAAAATACATACACTACATTTACATTCCTTAACTAGAAAACCGCCATATTGTTTTTCTCACAAAAATTGTGTGTGCAAAATATTTGAGCAAAAGACACACACACACTGTGTTAAAATAGTCGAAACAACTGCGTGAAGTAAGTGTTACCACAATGCTGGAAAATCGCCATAATGTGCTTGCAAAATATTTGAGAGAAAAAACACACACACACAAACTGTGTTTAAAAAATCCAAAACAACTGCATAAAGTAAATGTTACCACAATGCAGTAGTTTTAATGAGTTGTTCAAAAAAACTACCGTCAAAAACACTGAAAATTAAAACATCTTTAATTGTATTTAAAATAACTACAACCGCATAACTACTCAAATAACTGTAATTTAGTAACTGCCGAACTTTTCTGAGTGTACAAAATAATAAATTAATCCCTACTCTTGTTATTGCAACCTCATTATTTCTGTAGTCTAATAATAGGCTTAACTTTTTCAGAATCTTTTTCTATACTATACCATTTCCAATTAAAATTAAGAACATTTTTAATAGAATCGTGATTTTTCAATTGATAACGAGAATTTTTAAATGAATTTCATATGAATTTGTGAATTTGTATTTGAAATTGAGAAAATTTTAAATGAAATTGAGATTTTTCCATTTTAAATTGGTAAATTTTCAAGTGGAAATAAGATTTTTTATTTAAAATTGAGAAAATTCTTATTGAAATTGTGATTTTATATAGAATTATTTAATTTCCTTTAAAAATTTTTCAATTTTAAATGAAAAATCATCTCAATTAGAAATGGAAAACAATAATTTATCTCAGAATTTTCTCAATTTAAAATATAAAATTTAATTTTCAATTGAACATTTCTAAATTTTAATTAAAACGCCTGTTTTTCATTTAGTTTTTTATTTTTAATTCGAAATACACTCAAAAAAGTTTTACAATTACTATATGGCGGTTGTTTATGTAGTAATCAGTAGTTATTGTTTTTAACTGCAATTAAAGTTCTTTTTCTATGAAATTATTTAATATTATTTAGAAAAAAAAAAAACAACTGTAGAAAAATACTGTATTTTTGTAACAGTTGTTTCAAGCAGTTATTTTAGTATTATAGTACACAACTAAAAACAGTATTTTTGCAGTAAACAGTAAATTTTTTTAGTTATTTAAAAAAAACAAAATTTTAACGAGCTTTAAAAATTCTTGTTTAACTAAAATATTTATTTAAAATACCGAACCAAATAACTGTTGACAAACAGTAGTTTTTACAATTTTTTTCAATTGTTTTAACATTTGTGAAGTAAAAAATCTACAGCCATTTTTACGAAATTGTTAGATATTTTTATCGCATTTGTTTTTTGTTTTTTACAGTTAGAAATAACTAAATTTAAAGTTATCTCAACGGTAATTACATTTGTTGTCTTTTTAACTGAATTTACAGTTGTTTTAACTGACATTTTCAGTTCTGAAACAAAGGAAACTTTGTTGTTGTAATTAAAAACAAAAAAACAACAAAATATAAAATTAATTCCATTTTTTAAAAGAAAGGCATTGCAAATTATACGAAATATTCAATAGTCCTTGTATTTTGAATTTGAAATATCGTAATGGTGATTGCATTTTAATATACAGACTATTTTCTGTATCTTTATTGTAGAATCCAGAGTTAAAAAGTCTCTGATCTTGAAAATAGCTATAAATTGCCTGTTAACTGGAATATTCAATGTTTATTTGTGCTATGATGATTTTTAACAAGAAGAAAACCAAAAGAAGAATAAACCACTTTTTAATACTAAAAGAGCTGATTTATTTTCCAAGACTGCTAACTATTTAGAAATTTTCAAAAGTATCCCTCTTTTTGATATTATTTATTGGATCCGTTTCACATGATACATCATTTTTTGCTCCCGCCGTGATCTGAACAACTTTTAAATTACATAGTTTCATATAAGTTGGATTGAAAAAGTCCAGTGGATTTCATAGATCCGCTTAAGCCATTACGTTTTTAAACTTTAATCCAGAGTTTTTAAACTTTATGTTAAGATTTTTCGAAAACCTAATGAAATGCAGAAATTCTGTTAGAGTCGGACTCAGCGCACCTCATGTTATTAGAAAAGTATACTTTAGTCTCAGAGCCTTGACCTCTCCAAAATTTTGTAGGCCTGTGTTGTCATTTCTTTTAAATTTGTCTGAAATATAGTGCTTTCAAACCTTATACTCAAATTTTGTGCAATATTTTTTTTCAATACCTAATTCTAGACCACCTGTGATTATTTAGCCAATATTTTAGAGTTAATTTACTATAATTCGCTCACTTTGCGGTAGTGCGTACATTGACCCAGTAAATATTCAATTATTAATCATTTTTTAAATAAATAAACCATTTTATTATTTATTTAAGCTGATAACCACAAGAAAAAATAATGGGGTTGAATTAAAATAATTATCGTTTTCCATTTTTCTTTCAGTTATTAACAATTAGTGTTTTCTATTTGTAATAGTAACATTTTAATTATGATCTCAAACCTGAAAATTCAAAATGTAAAATGGAATTTTAATAGATCAACAAATACATACAAAATTCTTAAACCAAACACACAGGTACCATGCAATGTAAAATTTTATAAGAAAACAATCAACTAGAATATGTTGTGTTTAAATATTAGTATACATGCCGGTTTCCCAATTCGTTCCCAGTAATGGTAACATTAGCAGTTGGACTGGCAACACTGCCAAATAAAAAGCCTTAAGATTTAAAGCTGTTGGCTTAACTTGTAAGAAAATACGAAAAATAACTCATGTTGTTCGGGTAATTAATTAACAACACCGATTTTCAGTGGTGGTTGATATATATAAATATACCTGATTAAACCTTAACTTTCTTTTGGGTGGTGGACTATAAGAATTTTTTTATCTTCTCTTACATTTATTAACGACTAGTGTTTTCTATTTTTAATAGTTACATTTTAATTATGATCTGAAAATGAAAATTATTCAAGTTCGAGGCCATACTCTATATTTCTTTATTTGGATATTGTCCAAACAAATAATCTATAGAGTTTTTATTTTCAAATTTATTAATTGAACACTTTCATGAATGTGTTGATAGATCCATTTCGGGAATTTTATAGGTTCCCATCATCAGAACACGTTTTGAAAGAAGTGACAATCCCATGCAAACGTCAAACATTCATACATATATTAGTTCTCACTAAATGAGAACTAATATATGAGTTCGAAGTTAAAGATTATCACCATTGATCAAACTCTACCTTTGGTAGATATAGAATACACACTTTTTGTTTTTATTCTCCTTTTTATTTTTACACTTGTTTTGTTTTTATTTGTTTATGATCTCTAATCTGACAATTCAAAAAGAAATGCAATTTTTCAGTTTTTAAAAATATTTTTTAACGTCTGTAAAATATATTAATCTTTTTTTTTTTTTTTTTGTAAATCCTACTTACCAATAAATTTATATCAATCGCATCATTTTCCTTATGCCAATAATAAATTTCAGATTTTTTACACAACGGTTTATTTATTTCATACACAAATTTTTCAAAAATATTTCCTTGCATTACGCTGCCATTTAATAGTTTTACACGTAAATTCCATGAAATATTTAATGAATTGTTTAAATTTTCACATTTATATGATGTTAAATTAAAAAATTCATCTTTTTGACAACATAAAAATATATTTAACGATTCATCGTGATTTTTTGCAACACTTTCAATATTTACCGATCGTATTACCGTTATAATTGAAAGATATGTTAATAATAGATATAATTTTATAAAATTCATTTTATTTAATTTAAATATATGTTCCTAGTGCTGTTTCATTACAGATTCTAATAGATACTAATTTGTAATATCGTAAAATAGTTCTATTAAACATCAGACTTTCAAAGAGAATTTTTTTTGAAACCACAGAATAAATATAATCTGTTTTAATTATATTTTTATTAAAATTGGTCATTTACGTTTGTATCTTTCTAAGTTTTAGTTCATAGTTTTTCTCAGTACAAAAAAAAAAAAAAAAATGAAATAATATAAAAAAGCAGAGACCACAAATAATTGTTACTTCCCGAGTAAAAACGTTCTTATACAATCATATCTTGTTTAATATAATATTATAATAAAAAAATATATAGATTTATATAGCTTAATATGGATTTGTGTGATGTCGCATATGATAATATATAATTTTATCTTGGATTTGGTTTTTCGAAAATTGTTGATATGGTCCCATACACATTAGTATGTAAATATATATCAATTGATATTACCGTAGATGTGGCATATATTACCGTAGATGTGGCATATGGTATATATTAATTAGCATGAGTTCATATATAATTTTATAATAACATATTATGGTATTATATTCAAATTTTTTTTACATCAAATCTGAATTTGTTGAATTTTGTAAAAATTTATGGAGTATTATATGGTTTTATCTAAATTAATATGACCCCATAATTAGTTATACAAAATTTCATCAAATAACATCATATTGTATCATATTAGATTTATTACGATACAATTAGAAGTGATTTTATACAGTTTAGTCCGAATTTTGTCCTCATCCAATTTTATTAAATTATACGTTGTCTACCGCATTGTCTTTTGAATAAAAATAATGGGAACATTAACTAGTTATTAGTAAGTGCATATTATTTGTGTTAATGTAATGGAAAGAGTAAGCTGGTGTCATTACACTGGTAGTGAAAACAGTAATAACATGTCATTACCGTTTCTACACTGGGTTTAGGCGTAAGGTACAATGAGTACGAAATAAAAATATGCAATATATCAACCTTTTTGCTGCCTTTAAGAAATACTTAATTAAATCATATAAAAATCTTTAAAATTAGTTTTTTCTTCTTCTACTTTACTAAACACTTCTAATATAACATTTTTTTAATTTAACACCTACTGACCTCTTTATAGATTCTCCTTCAATGGAATTTATTTCACCTTACAAAGAAAACTAATTTATATAAAATGTTTTCATAACAAAACCTTGAATAACTAAAGCAAAATTGTATGTATTTTTATTTTTCCTAATTAAGTTAAAATGAAAAATCAATGAATATTTCTTCTATTGTGTATATAATTTTTAAAATTTATTATAATTTCTTTTCCTTCTTCTTTGTATGGATGTAAATAGTAACTTTGTTCAGTTTTTTTTTTTTATTTTTAATTAAGTCATTGGTTTAAAACAAATGATTTGTCATTTGAAAATTATCCCGGAATTTTACAGTGCTGTCACCTATTTTTTTTTTAATAAGCTTAAAAAAAATCATGAAAATAGCACTATAATATAAACCCTATCACCTCTACTATCATAAATAAAAATCCCCTAAAGGTTCTCCAATTTAAAACATTGAAATAAAGGCTGAATACATATTGACTTGAAGTTTTTTTAAGTTTCTGGTGAAATATTATTGAAATTAAGTTTTTGTTCTTAAATCAATTATAGTTCAAGCCTTTAAACAGTAAATTCTGAAACATATTTGTTTATTTTTTTCTATATTTAGATATTCATTTCATTTTTAAGTCAGTTCATATAATATTAAAACCATTATACTAATATAAGAACCATGACTACAAACCATATAATAAAATATCATGTGTGGCTTATATTTTATTTTTGTTATATCATTATAAAGCTTGTCGCATCATTAACCCAACACATTTTCTTTATAAATACTACATTTTTTTTTAGAGTATCTATCTATTTGTTTTATGTTTTAAAATTAAAAAACAAACATTTTACAATTACATATAACAAAAAAAAAATATATATAAACTTTAACGGAGGTGGCAGCTCTGGCAGTTGATGTGACATTTAGAAAACAGTTTAAAAAAATGTATCTCAAAAAGAATTTATAAGTTATATTTTTCTTTGCACCACATAGGACCGCATTTTTCCCATCATTTTTATTAAACTTTTTTTAATTTGTTAAAAGACTAAAATATAATGATATTTTTTTGTTGTTCAAACTCCTACTGAACTTTTATATTTTTTTTTTAATTTGCTATATTTTAAATGTGTAAACTAATTCATAATTATAATATTATTAAAGATGTTGAAAATTTATTTTTATAGCAGTTGATATATTTTATAAAATTATTTGATTAACTGATATTTTTGAAAAGAATTTAAATTTGTAAAAATCTATTATAGTCCATGTATAAATCTGTTATAGTCCATGTATAACAGTAATTAGCAATTACTGTCGTAGGGTTCTATAAAGCGTCTTTCGACTAATCGAGTTTTTAAAAGTAGACTTTCTTCTGATGAAAAAGTCGAAAAGTCGACTTTTTTCTAATGCTTTCGATTTGTCGACTTTTTTATTTGTTATTTATTTATGTCTTAAAAGTAAATTAAGTTTTAGTCGATAACACAATAGACGGTAATAATATTCGAGTTCGTTGTTTACTAAAATACATACTAAAATAACTGATTCTAACAACTATTACAAAAATATAGTATTTTAATTCAGTGTTTTTTTTTTTTTTAATAACTGTCATAATACTTGTTTTGTATTATTTCATAGAAAAACAAATAGGGGGTAATTCGAGTCAAACAGAATTTTCACATTGAAAATAAAGTAATAAAAATTACTTTTAAATAGGTAATCATTTTGAAAACGTGTGGACAAGGATTTAGTAAATGCGAAAAGTAAACAAAAAAGATGGGCTTTTAAGTACGGATATCATCTTACAGTAGTTTTAAAATTTTCGAAATCTAACAAAAATTTTTTGAATCGACTCAAATATTTTTAAAATAACACATATTAGAAACAAATTTTTTTTTGCATACAGTTCTGCCAACTTTGAACAATTTGTCTCCAATTTGACGATTTTGGTAGTGAAATATGATAAAATGAAGATTGACGATTTTATTAAATTCATTGTATGGAAAATGACGATTTTTCCGAAATTTTAAAATTTTTTTCTCTATATCTTAATGACAAAACCTTATCAAGTTTGTTTTCATGTAAAGGAATATGTCACTCAAAATATTTTGACTGTAACGGATTGTAGTTTATTTAAAAAGTAATCAGTAAACTTTGTTTTTTAATTAATATACATACATATTTTACCATATATTAAAAAACACACCACACATAAATACTGTTTTTCTGTACCAGTTATTATTTTCATTTAAAATTTTCTTTTTACAAAAAATCTTTATCTCAACCTAAAAGCTAATCATAGTAAAAATGAAAGAAAATCTGTTGTTTTTAATAATTTGGGAGTTAATTTTTGATAGTTAAAATAAAATTAAATCGTTTATTTGCACGGATTTGGGAGTATTTGTTCTGCGTGTGCGTGAAATCGTTATACGTATAACTATTATACGCAAACCTGTTATACACAGAACTTTTATACGTGAAACAGTTAAAAGTAAAACTGTTATGCGAAAAATCTAACTTCGGAATTTTTGATTTTCTCATTATAATTTTAACATTTTTTAATATAATTTTCAAATTCTCAATATAATTTCCATTTCACTGTTATACAATGTAAATGTCTTAAAAATTTTATACGAAATACTTTTCGTGTTAGTTGGTTTAATTGCTAGTCGAACTGTTATACGAAAAATCTTGCTTGAAATTATTGTTTCGCGGAACAGGGGGTTACCGCGTAACTCGATTCGAAAAAAAATTGCGAATTCTGAAATCTTGCACCAATCGTAAAGAGAAAATCTGTAAGAAAGATCTTATTTTTATAATTTGTATCTATAGTGCACAAGAGTAAGAACAATAAAATAGAAAAAAGTAAAATTTTTATTAAGATTTTTTATTTACAAGATTTCCGAATTAGAAAATTTTGTTCGAATCAAGTTACGCTGTAACCCCCCAGGTATACGTAAAACTTTTGTACGTTTAACAGTTATACGGTAAAGTCTTATACGAAATATGAAAATTCGATGTTTTAAACCTGTCATGTATCTCGAAGTTTTAGATTTTTTCAATATAATTTTCATTTTATAGTTAAAACTGCAATACAGTGTCAATATCTTAAAACTGTTAACTCAATACTCTTAATACTAGTCGGTTTTGATTGGCATTCAAACTTTTATCCGTTAAAATACTGTTATATGTCAAATTGTTATACGTGAAAATGTTATATACCAAACTGTTATACGTGACAGTATAACAGTTAAAAGCAAAGCTGATATACGTATACTGCTGTACGTAACACTGTTATACGTTAATGAGTTATAAATTAAATATTTAGACGTGAAACAATTATTAGTAAAAAAGTTATAAGTGAAACTGCTATACATACAAATATTTGCTTTTTGCAATTCATTTATTATAATTTTAACTCTTATACCAACTGTTATACATCTAAACAAAACATCTTCAATAATAACAATTTTATTTTAATCATGAAATATAAAAAACAAAAAAATAACTAAAACACAAATATACCCCAATCAAATTAATATTACAATTTGTCGTGTTTTATAAATAAACCCATAAAATTCCTTAAAAAACTTAATTTCAAATCAAGGCAAACAACGTAGCCAACAACAAACACAAACGGAACAACAAATTAAAACTATTAGAAAACAAAAACGTCTATCAAGAAGAAGACGTCACACTTTGAAGCATAGAAATCAAGAAAATTGTTTAGAAAAACATAGAAAACAACAGCAAACAACACCACAACAACAGCAGCAACACCAACGTCGACTTAAAGGAGCTGGTTTAAATCACAGTCGTTTGTTGGCCCACGAAGAGGCAAGAGAAGAAATTACTACTTCTGTGACGTTACAAAACACAGCTACAACGACGGGCTACAATAGAGCCCCGAATCTGGGGGCACGACAAACACGCAGCAGTGGTGGTGGCAGCGCAAGCAACAATACCAACACGGCTAGCAATAATACAGATTATAATATTGGTGGACATCATCAGACGGCAACAGCAACGGCACACGGTACAAGTTCATCTACGACAACAGGAGGAGTTATTGGGGGTCAAGGATCAAGTGCACAACTTAATCATAATTTATTACAACGTGCTGGTGGCGGAATAATAATAGGACCACCCCCAGATTTACATTCCACTTTGCAACAACAGCAACAACATTCAGCAAATCAACATCATACGCTTATAACTACAGCAACACATTTTCCACAGCAGCAACAACACCAACAACAACCACATCCAACGGCTCATTTATTACAACATCCAGGACAAGGATCTCAGGCTCATTATTTAAGCCAACAGCAACAAGCAGGTCCAACATTTTACACTCAACATCATCCACAGGCTCACCTGCAGCAGTCGCAGTCACAGCAGCAACAAGTACATTTCTATCAGACCTATCCGGCTGGAACTTCAGCTTCATCGGCTGCCATATTAAATTTGAATTTAAATTCTTATCCTACGGCTGCAAATAATTCGCCAGCTGTAGTGGGAGCAGCACCACTTATATATCAGGTGCAACCGCCTCAGCAACAAGGAACATTGTTGCAACAATCTGCTCGATATCATCATCAGGTACAACCACCAAATCTGCAACATCATCAGCAGCAGCAACATCATCCAAATCAACATTTGCAACAGCAGCATCCCACAGCTATAGAACTAACATTGGGTGGTCCCATATCAGTTGGAACACACGATACTGGAAATATTGTGTACCAGGCCACAAACTACAGTGCTAACAATAGTAATAATCCAAATAATCCACATTTACAAAATCAGCAACATCATCATCATCAGCAGCAACAAAATTCCCATACATTAAGACGCAGTTCAAGAGGCAAAACGGGTTCTTGTGTCAGTTCTGTACAGGGCCAACATCACGGCAGTGCGACAAGCAGCAGTAGCAGTGGTAATAGTGCAGGTGGTGGTGGTAATAACACTAATCATCGCACTGCTGCCAATCCAAACGTCGGCAATTTAACACCCGTAGTTGTAGGCCATCAATTAATAGCAACACATCAACCGCCGCCGCCGCCACCACAAGCTGCCCATCAATTGCAACAACCTAATCATCATCCTCATCATCCTCTAGCAACACAACAACATCCACATCATCCCCATCATCCTGCCGCCGCACACCATCCACCTCCACCCAACTTACATCATCCGCCGCAACATCATCAAACTGTAGCTACGCCGGGCGGTGCTGTTGTTGTTGCTTTATCTCAGCAACAACAGCAACAACAACCGCAAAATCACTTACAGTTACACTCACAACCACCACATCATGTTTTACCGCCCCAACGTACTACCATAGTACAACCCGGATTTCTGTACAGTTATCGCTCTACCGTGGGTACTAATAATAGTGGAAATTCAGCCGCCTCAACGTCTAGCGCTGCTGGCAATAATATTGTTGTTGCTACAAACGTGCCCCCTACAAACTCCTCCTATCTGGCTACGCATCAAAATACTAATAAGACAAGTGGTAAGTGTTGTCGTTTTTTTTTTGTTAAAGAAAAAACATAAAAGGAAAAAAAGACCAACACTTGAGTAAATGTGGAATTTTCAAAATTAATCTTCAGAGCTGCCCTCTAAAGTAGAATTTTTGTGAAAAACAGGAAAGTTTTGTGATATGCCTAAAAGAAGAGATTATTTAGTTAGAGATATGTAAGCCTAAAAGTAGACCTTGATTTTAATTTATTTTTTTTTTGTTCAAAATTTGTAAAACACAAACTGTCAAAGCTGCAGAAAAGTAAACTAGATTATATTTTTGCGTAACAACTACAATTGAGAGAAATCTATGATCGAGAGAAATCTAAGATCGAGAGAAATCTAAGATCGAAAGAAATCTAAGATCGAGAGAAATCTCAGATCGAGAGAATACTACGATCAAGAGAAATCTAGAATTTATGAAGATTAGTATTTGATGATTGAGAGAAATCTAAAATTTATCGAATGCTGCATTTGAGAGAAATCTAAGATCGAAAGAAATCTAAGATCGAGATAAATCTCAGATCGAGAGAATACTACGATCAAGAGAAATCTAGAATTTATGAAGATTAGTATTTGATGGTTGAGAGAAATCTAAAATTTATCGAATGCTGCATTTGATAAAAAATCAGCAACTAATGGAAATCTACGAATTCTGCGAATTCCACGACCTATATAAAAAGATCAGTTTTTAATTAAATCTCTTGTGCCAGGTCGAATTAGATCCCGAAATCGGGAAACATTTTGAGATCTAATTAGATCTAATCAAATCTAAGATGATATATGACAAAATTTGATGTGTCTATGAAATCGACTTAAGATGTACCAGATCTGGACAAAGAGATGAGGAAAACACTGGGGAAACGAAATTGTCATCGTTGTTGAAACACCAAACCAAATAATAGTTGGTCTAAAAATAGATTTTCCGAAATAAAAAAAAAAAAGTTCATTGGTCCTGCCGGAATTCAAACCGTAGCCGTCGGATATGTGATGAATTTCACTTTTCACAATCGAAATGAAAAGTTCAATCGATTATAATTTGTTTCAAAAAGCAAATCTCTGTTAATCGGATATTTAAATTTATAATATTTATGCTCGATTACTGACAATTTATATGGGAGACAACAACAAGTGAGTCATGTTAAAGTCCAAGAAAATGAGGCTTAATGTTTAACAGATCTGTTATCATATGCAATCCCATATGACTAGATCTGTTCATAACTGGCCAAAAAATCACGCAATTTCTTAGATCTCTTTAGATATCAACTGTTCTGGCACTAGATATGATTAGACCTGGCCGTAAAGTGCATCACATATGCCATATCGTATCATCTATGATCATATCTAGTTATAATCAGATTCATATTTAATAAGATCTCTTTTTATGAAACATTAATTAATGAACAAATCTGATATGAACAGATCTGTCATCAGATGTCATATATGACAAAATTTGCTTATATCTGGCCATACAAATTGTGCAATTTTGCAGATCTCTTCAGATATGATCTGATCTTGCACTAGATATGATCAAATCTGGTCATAAAGTGTATCACATATGCCATATTATATATGATCATAACTGACACCAGATCTAATGATACAGAAAAAATTATTGTCAACAAAATTTCAATCAAACTTTTGTTTGATTTCAAACTCAATTTCAGTTAAAAGTTTAATAATATATATGAAATGTTAAATTTAGAATGAACTCGTAATGACAAATTTAAAACATGTTATAATTTAAAAAAGACACCAAATTAACAAAAAATCGTTAAAATTGATTAAAAAGTCAATAAATGCCAAAATTTAAAAAAGTTACCAAATTTAAAAAAAGTTACCAAATTTAAAAAATCGTCAAAATTTGAATAAAACACACAAAATAGAAAATAACGTCAAATTGAAATTTTGTATTTTTTTTTTTTATCAATTTTGGATATTTTTTCAATTTAGGCGATTTTAAAATTTTTTATGATTTTTTAAAATTTTGGAGATTTTTTTTTAATGTTGCTGATTTGATTTTTTTTTTTAAATATCGGCGATATTTTCAACTTTGAAAATTTTTTAAATTTCGGTGATATTTTAATTTAAATTCGATTTTAGTTTTTTCTGTGAAAAGTCAATCATATCTAAGAAGATCTCATTTTTTTAAACGGGAATTAATGGATGCTTACGACTAATGAATTTATAGAAACCGAAAATTAAAGAAATTTTTAAATAAGAATTACAATTGAGATTATTTTACAATTGACAGAATTCTACTATTGAGAGAAATTTACAATTGATAGAAAATATACTTTGTTTAAAGTTGTTGGATAGAAATCTAGAATTGAAAAAAATTTGCAATAAATATAACTCTATTACTAGAAATCAACAATAAATGGAATTCTGAAATTCTTAAAAATCTTCAACTGATCTAAGTCTGCAATTCGTAGAAAATTTTCTTTAAACTTTACAATTGATAGACATTGAAAATTGATAAACTTATACAGATGATACAAATTTTTGAAATCATAGAAATTTAAAATAATCATAGAAATTTTAAATTTAAAAATATAAGAACAGCGAAAAATTTATGAAGTTTCCAACTGTCAGAAATCTCTTCACAATTGACAAAGTATGCTATTAAAAATAGTCCATAAATTATTTTAAAATTTGCCAACCTCCTTAAAGTATACTATAAATTATATAAATATTTTTATATTGAAATTTCAAAAAAATATATTTTAAAGGTGTTGGATTGAGTTACTGTCTAAATTAAAGGAAAATCATAATAAATAATACGAAAATAATAAAATTTAATTACTATTGAATATGATCCAAAAAGTATGCTACAGTTTTTTATATAAATATTTTTATATAAATATTTAATTTAAAGTATACTTTAAATTCTCCACAAAATATTGTAAATTATTGTATTAAAACAGGTGTTGGTTTAGGTGTGTCTTATTACAAAACTAGGTCACATTTCCTATTTGCTTTCCCCATTTCAAAGGTAAAGGTTTTCCCAGTTTAAGCAATTATTTCTCCTCTACTCCAACTTATCCACATACAATATACAAAATGATAACACGTTTTTAAGCTAATATTTAAATATTCTGTATGATTGCATGTTTTTTTTTGTTTGAAACTCAGTATTAAATTTCAAAACATATTTATGTTTTTTTCATGATTATTTTCTCGCTCGCTCGCTCGCTCGCTCTTCTTGTTCAAACAATTTTGATCCTCATTCGTTTAAACGTCCTATTTGCAAACTACTACTACTACCTCCTTCATCCATGAAATTTGTTATAACCAAACAAAAATACCAGCTTCTGCGGATGCATTAAGCTATAATTTAATGGCACAACAACAGTCAAATACTGGAACAGCACCACCGCCTCCACCACCAACAACATCTCATACATCTGCTGCTGGTGGCCAAGCAAATAATTCAGGTAATTGGTTTTTATTCCGTCCATATACACTTTTTGCTCTCTTTCTCTCTCTCTCTGTCCTCCATCATTGATAACAAACATCGTTTTTATGGTTTTCCATCATTTTTTTTTCATAATTTTTCACCCATTTTTTCAAAATAATTTTTTGTAACAACACCCACTATGATTTTTTTTAAAATATAATTTTCCATAATTTGTATGGCAAATTAAAAAGGTGACAGCACACTGTTATTTATTTTTTACATAATTTTTAATTACACTCAATTTAAGCATTTATTTTATTTTAATTTATATTTTCTTTATTAATTATTTATTATTTTTGTAGTTTTGATTTTTATTATTTGTAATCCATTATTATTTATTTGATAATTTTTTTAGTTTGACGCCTAAAATGTAGACTTTGATTATTTATATTAAACACAACCTAAAAGTAGGCTTTGATATTTAGAAAACAAAAATTTGATCTTTAGACAGCTAACATTTTCAGATTTTCAACTTGTTATTATGAAGTTTTTTATTGAATATATTATTAAAATCTATAATTGAAATTAATCTACAAATCGATAGAAATTCGAAATTGATACAAATTTACAACCGACAGAATATTCAAATTATAGGAATATTTACAATTGATAGATATTAGACTGTGCCAAATAAAACGATTAGTTTTTTGCCACATATAATAAAAATTATATTGTTGGTCAAAAAAAAAGTATGCAAAAATTTCAGCCCTCTATTTTCATTTTTCAGTTAGCACTTACAACAATTTTCTATAAAAATAAAAATTCCGCTAGTTTTTTTTATAAACAATTAAATATAACAAAGAAAAACAAACCTTGGTATGGTTTTCTAGCGAATTAAATTATCTACAAAAATTACCTTTCATCAAAATTAATAAATCAACTCCGTTTTTTTTCTAAAGCTAATAAAAGTTAATTTTTTTTTTTAAATGTAAATTTGGATTTATTTTTGTAAAGAAAAACTTGACGATTTATTTTTTTTTGCGGCTCGTAATTCTCCAATTCAAAATAACTAACATTAACATATTTTAATAATTACTTAAAAATATATAATAACTATAATCTGATTTAATATATATCTATTATACAAGTTTGATAGAATTTTTATTAAAAATAAAAATTATGTTTTTTGACCTTTAATTGTGCAATGAAAATGAAAATTATTCAAGTTCGAGGCCACACTCCATATTTCTTTATTAGGATATTGTCCTTGACCACTTTCAGGAATGTGTTGATAGATCTATTTCGGGAATTTCCTAGGTTCCCATAATCAGAACACGTTTTGAAAGAAGTGACAATCCCATGCGAAACATCAAGCATTCATATAAACTAGTTTTCTCACTAAACGAGAACTAATATGTGAGCTCGAAGTTAAAGAATATCACCATTGATCAGAGACTGACATCATGTAC
Organism: Delia radicum; assembly: GCA_021234595.1. NCBI lineage: Eukaryota > Metazoa > Arthropoda > Insecta > Diptera > Anthomyiidae > Delia > Delia radicum. Next base: position 39,021,289 of record CM037851.1, read on the forward strand.
ACATAAAAAAAGTAACATATGTACATACTCAGATAAGTAAGTACTCATAGTACATGTTTTACATGTTGTACATGTATTTTAAAAGGCCTGTATCTCCTAAACTAAACTAAACTGTATGTATAATACAAATGTGTTATGTCCTGGAAAGATCATTATGATTCTAAATTATGAAATTGTCAAAATACTTGAAGTATACTTAATGTATACTTGTGTTATTGCTTGTACATATTCATACACGTTGGATCACTAATACTTTAAAAGTACTCAAAATGATACTTTTGTCATTCTCTGCCATTGATCAAAAATAAATTGAAAACTTGTTTGTTATGGGCATGGACTACCTTTGGTAGATATTCAATACACGTTTTTTGTTGTTTTCCTTTTTATTTGCACACTTGTTTTATTTAAAATTAGAACAAAAACAAAATGTACAGAGGGAGTAAACAAGACCGTACTTTGTATTTTATACAAGTCTGATATCATTTTCATTATTCTTCTATTATTTTATATTTATAAGCTTCGTTATCTTAAAAATTTCAAATTATTATTTACACTGAAAAAATATTGGGAGCCGGTCAAAAAAGTTTGAATTTCAGTAGTTTCAGACATGTTTTCGCACATGTTCTCATACAAGAATGTATTAACTTCGGCCCCTCCTTTTAACCCTTAAACGTTAGATTGGGCCGCTAAAAAAAGTCCCTTATTTTTTATTTCTTTATCACATGTTCGAAACGTGGCAAACGTCAACACTGGTTGGTTTCCTCGTATTGTAAATTAATTTTAACAAAAAAAAAATATCTTTTAAATAACACAATATGCCCCGTGAAATCAAAGAAGTTAAAGATTTCTTGAACAAGGCGCGTCGTGCCGATGCTCGTGCCGTCAAAATCAAGAAGAACCCCAACAATACCAAATTCACGATTCGTTGCTCGCGTTTCTTGTATACCTTGGTCGTTCAAAATAAAGAGAAGGCCGAGAAAATCAAGCAATCCCTTCCTCCAGGTTTGCAAGTTAAGGAAGTTAAGTAAACAACCAAAAAACCCCCATCTTTTAGTTGCTATTAAACATAATGTCAGACGGCGGTGGAGTATATAACAATGCCGAGGTGTATATAGATGAAGCTGTTTTTTTAGTTGCAGATGCATTTGTTTTTTAAATGCAACTCTCTTCAATGAAGTGATTTGTGATAAACAATTATTTAGGCACCCCGTATATTGTTTCTGCTGTTATTTTTCCAAAACAAAAAACCAAACACCATTATTAAAAAGAAATACAACAATGTTGTAAATTAAACCAAAAAAAAAAAAAAAATATCCAAATTTCAATCAAATTTTAAAGAACTCATCGGGAGACTCCTCTTGTGAGTGGAATCCTCTTCAATGCATTTAATTTTGAACTTATTTTACTTATTTTTACTTAATTCTCTCAAGGAATTCGATTTTGTCGTTTAAATCCTGAATTTAAGTTTTTCACTTATACACTGTTTTTAACTGCAATTACAGTTGTTTTTCTATGCACTAAGTTTTTAGTTATTTTAACGATAATTACCTTTGCCGATCTTTTAACTGAATTTACAGTTGTTCTAACTGACATTTTCAGTAGATTCTACTGTCAAACTTTTTTTAGTGCAAGGCATATATCCTTCTGAGATAACCTGCGATTTGTATGAAATTTGGTTATGTGGTAGAGGACATAAAACTTATCCCCGTGCACATTAGGCTAGCCCTTCATTATATGAAGAAAAAAGTGTTACAATTTGAGGTCGCACCCCCCCACAAATATGCGAATAGCAAAAAAAACTTTGAAATAGCGTACCAATAGTAAAGCTATAAATTAAAACAGCTGTCAAAGTGTTTACTTTTTAAATTGAAGGCCCAAATTGTCAGCTGTTATTGAAGAAGGGCATTATATTATGGCGTGAAACGCTATATTGGAAACAGTAAATGGCCCACACATTTCCAAGATTTTATTAGCAATTTTATCTCCGGGAGACAAAGTACTGAATCATGTATAAATTATAATTATTCCACCCGTAAAAGTGGTTATTTTTTAAACCAACAGAGCAACAGGGAAATTATCAATAGTGTGTCGCTTGAGAGTAATTTCTTCTAAAAAGTTCCTCAAATTTGCTGTTCACATTAGACATGAAGCACAATTAGTTGCAAGCACAATTAGTCCTTCATATATGGTAAAAATGGCGAGTTTGGCAGCTATTTTGGTTATTAACTTTATTATTGGTTGGCCGATTTTTATGATTTTGGGCATTTAAGTTATTTACACTCATAGATTTACACGCATAGAATTAATTACACTCATAATAATCTATGCATAAAAATACGAAATTAATGTCAAAACAACTAAAAATTTCGTTTTTTTACGAAGGTTTTTGTTATTTTTAAACTTTTTGCACTTGCATGGACTATTTATTATCAGTGAATAATTAATTTGTGGAAGCATAAAAAAGTTGACATGTTTTTTAACTTTGTCTCCGCTATTAAATATGTGGGCGACACCGTTTTCACAATGTATCACAAAATTTTTGGAAATAATTCGGATATTTCTTATTTAGCGTGACGTTATATCGAGCTAAAATGTTAACGTTGAACCTCACAGACACCCCGCGGCAATATGATCCACCCAAAGTAGGATACGTTTTGTTTCTTATCCGATTTTTTATAAAATTAATATATTTGAAATCTGCTAGTGAGACCAACAAAAAACATGACTATATGTGAGATATTTCTTATAGTTCCGAGATATTCCCATTTGAAATTGTGAAATTCCAAATTTGGTCCTACTCAGGTCCAGGATAATTTTGTTTTGAAAATAATGTTTATTTAACCAACTAAATTCTCGATTAAATAAAAAAAATGCCATATCAAGTTCCACTCCAAAACTAAAAAAGATAAAGTTTTTGCGATTTTCCCACTAAAAGCCCAACAGACTTTTACCTCCAGATAAATATTTTCTTTTGAAACATAAAGTATGTATGTATACTATTCGGAAAGGTATTGCCATGTAGAAGAGATTAGTGTTAGAAATCTTCAATTTTTATACACTTTTCCCCCACCCGTTTCTGTCACATTTTGAAGGCAAATATCAACTTTAACCCACTGTTTCAAAATTTCGACACCTCCAATTAGCGGAAGCTGTTACATTTGATTTATTTATTGTGTAAATTTTTGGCAATTTTAATTTTATTTCAGAGAATTGGGCTTTAGTGCAGGGAACTAAACGTAAATTCCTTCAGTGAATTAAAACAAAAAAGTGAAAAAAAACAGTTAATTTCTTCGAGAATTAAACGAAAAATTTATTTGCTTGAGAAAGTCCAGTGATTAATTTCTTCATGGAATTAAGTGTAAAAATGCATAAATTCAAGAGGAATTTCAAATAAAATTTCATTAATTTTACAAAACAATTGGTTAATATCATGAAGATAGTTTTTTGAGTGACAACACCGGTCTAAACGATTTTTGGGTCTGACTTCTAAATGTCAAATTTTGGTTTCTTTTATATTACTACTAAAGGGAAAAATATTTTTTTTTTTTCAAAGTTTGCTTTTGATCTAAGTACTACCAACTGCTGATCGTATAAAATAGAAAAAGGAAACTTTAATAACTAGGAATGGATGTTTTGGTGTTTTTTGATGTCTAGCATCAGAATTTATGCATTAAAAAAGAAACCCAAAGAAAAAAAATTTTGCCGACCAGAGTAATTTTACTAAAAATGATCGATAAAATTACTTTAAGTTCTCAAGATTCCTTTTTCAATAATATTTGATTAAATATATTTCACTATTTCTATATATTCAAAAAATTAAGTTGGTGAAAGTTTATGTTTAATTTTCTTTAAATCACAATTATCCGCAATATTTAATCACAAATGTTTTCTTCCCCCTTTTTGTAACTCTTTGCAGCTTCTTTAGCCGCTGCCAAAGCCTTGGGAGGCACAACGTCTACAAATACCAATACCTCCGCTACAGCAACCGGTGCTAACGCTAATAACGCAACGGCTGCTAATAGCGGAGTAGGAGGAGGAGGAGGTCCAAATAATACCACTACAACGACGTCCACAAATAATACAAATAGCAATTCTCATGGCGATTCGGAAAGTGACGACAGTGAGGTGGGACGTTTGCAAGCCTTGCTGGAAGCAAGAGGTCTACCTCCTCACCTCTTTGGCGCATTGGGACCACGTATGACTCACATATTACATCGTACCATTGGTAATAGTTCAACATCGAAGGCACAACAACTGCTACAGGGTTTACAGTCCCATGATGAATCGCAACAACTACAGGCAGCCATCGAAATGTGTCAAATGCTGGTAATGGGTAATGAGGATACCTTGGCAGGATTCCCCATAAAACAAGTAGTACCAGCTTTGATAACATTACTGCGTATGGAACATAATTTTGATATTATGAATAATGCCTGTCGTGCTTTGGCCTATATGTTGGAAGCTTTACCAAGATCATCGGGTACCGTAGTAGATGCAGTACCGGTATTTTTAGAAAAACTACAAAGTATACAATGTATGGATGTGGCGGAACAAAGTTTAACCGCTTTGGAAATTTTATCCAGGCGTCATAATAAAGCCATATTACAAGCTAATGGTATATCCGCCTGTTTAACATATTTGGATTTCTTTTCCATTAATGCACAACGGGCCGCTTTGGCTATAACTGCCAACTGCTGTTTAAATTTACATAATGAAGAATTTCATTTTGTAGCCGAAAGTTTACCATTATTAGCCCGACTATTGGCACAACAAGACAAAAAATGTGTAGAAAGTGTTTGCTCGGCCTTTTGTCGTCTCGTTGAAAGTTTCCAACATGATCCCAAGAGATTACAAGAAATTGCTAGCAAGGAGTTATTAAAAAATTGCCAACAATTATTGGTCGTAACGCCGGCTTTACTTAATTCTGGTACTTTTACTGCCGTGGTACGTATGCTATCATTAATGTGTGCCAATTGTCCAGATTTAGCTATATCTCTATTGAAAAGTGACATAGCAGCCACCTTGTTGTATCTATTAACCGGTAATGCGGAACCTTTAACAAAATCTGCTTCAACTCATGTTGAATTAATATCACGATCTCCTTCAGAATTATATGAAATTACCTGTTTAATTGGAGAACTAATGCCCAGATTACCCACAGATGGTATATTTGTGGTCGATACTTTATTAGATCGTCCCACTATTAATACACAAGATCAAGTACAATGGCAATGGCGTGATGATAGAGGTACTTGGCATAATTATTCAACCATCGATTCAAGAATGATTGAGGCGGCCCATTTAAATTCTGAAGATGAATTTAGTTTAAGTACTTTGGGTAGAACGTATACCGTAGATTTTCATTCGATGCAACAAATAAATGAAGATACAGGAACCAATCGACCGGTTCAACGGAAAATTAATCCCAATTATAGACCCACAACTAATAATCCGGCTGCAACAACCAGCGGGGGACAGGATTTATCAGCCTCGGCGGTAGCCTCAGCTATAACAGCTTTAAGTACTACAGTGACCGCCACTGCTACGGGTGGTTCTACACCTTCGGGTTCACAAAAACGTAGAGCTTCTGTAGATGCTCGTATAGCTTGTTTAAAAGAAGAACGTGGTTTGGCGGCTGAATTTATTAAAAATCTTTTCAATGTATTATATGAAGTCTATAGTTCTTCGGCAGGTCCTAATGTACGTTATAAATGCTTAAGAGCTTTATTACGCATGGTCTTTTATGCCTCTTCGGAACTATTAAGCGATGTTTTAAAATATCAATTGGTATCCAGTCATATTGCGGGAATGTTGGGTAGTAATGATTTGCGTATTGTAGTGGGTGCTTTACAAATGGCGGAGATTTTAATGCAAAAGTTGCCCGATATCTTTGGTATACATTTTCGTCGCGAGGGTGTTATCTATCAGATTACCCAATTGACGGATCCTAATCATCCCATATGTGCTAATCCTTCACCAAAACCTTTAGCTACAAATATGTCAGCTAGTGGTTCACAAAGTGCCCCAGCTTCGGCTACAAGTTTACAGGTTAATCCATTCTTTGTGGATAATGTAACACAACCAGGAAGTACTTCGGCTTCAGGAACACCCAATACCTCAAAGCCACATCATCAGCAGCAACATCCATATACCATGAAAACATTTTCCCATGCTATGAATGCTTTAACAGCAGCGGCTACCCAGCAACATGGATCGTCAACATCAGGATCACAAAAATTATCAACCACCACTACCATGGCCATGAATATAAATACCTCAGCTGGTGGAGGATTAGAACATGGTCAAAATGAAATGACACAACAATATCATTATAGTTCTTCAGCACCAGCTCATACTCATATGGCTGCGGCGGCTGGCTCACAAGGACAAACACAACAAAATTATTTTGTATATACCACATCAACACAACAACCACCTTTACCACCACCGGGTACCGAATATGTGGCATATAATCAATTACCACCACCACCGCCACCAACAACATATGTGGCTCAGCAACCGCAATATCAGTCAATAGCTACTTCTTCCCATCCTCATCATCAGGCGCCAATAAATTCCTCTTCAACCGGAGGAGGTAGTGGTGGAGGATCGGCTTCTTCTTCGACTTCCTCAGCATTGCAACATAAAATGAGTGATATGCTTAAACGTAAAGTCCCACCGAAAAGAAAATCACAGTCTACAACCAGATCGAAATCAAGACAAGACCAAGATCATCAACAACAGCAACAAAACTCTTCTGCAACCACCACACCCAACTCCAATCAACAGGCCTCTTCATCGACAGTACATGAGTTACTAACAAGAGCTTCAAGTTTAGGAGGTGGTAATACTTCTTCAGCAGCTTCGGGATCTTCAGCTGCACGCAATACTCCTAGTACTTCTTCGAAAGTACGTTTTAGTGGTGGTCATCATAGCTCTTCGTCAGCGGGTCATCAGCAGACATCTTCAAAGACGTCATCATTTTTGGCTTCTCTCAATCCGGCTAGATGGGGACGTCAGGGTTCACATCATCATAGCTCTTCTTCGTCATCTTCAGCAGCCACAAACTCAGGTTTTACCAAAGATTCACAACACAGCAGCAGCAGTACGACCTCATCTTCGTCCCATCATAATAGCCATAGCAATAATACCACCGGTGGTTCATCAAGTGCAGGTCACTCTATGTCTGGTAGTGGTGGTAATGGTGCAGGTTGTTCTTCGTTGACTGCCCAAAACATCAGTAAGTCAATATCACAGGCAAATCTTATAGCTGCTGGTAATCGTGAAAAAGCACGCCAATGGATAAGAGAACAAGCTATATCATTTATAAAACGTTATGCTTCACAAGTTAACTCGAAACCGGGTACATCTTCGGAGGGTTCAGCCTCTACAAATGTTCTACAACGTCTTTCTTCGGTCATACAAAAATTGAATGGTAGTTTCTCAGATGTTTTAGAGGCTTTATTAGAATTGAAGACGATTTTGTTGGAAAGCGATATATCACCATTTGAGGTTAATCATTCGGGTTTAATAAAGGCCATGTTAAATTTTATGACCTCCGAAGAGGGTCTGGTTGAACGTGATGCTAGATTAAGAGCATTTATGCATGTATTTGCTGGTCTCCCTCTAGAGCCCATGGTTAAAGTTGGTCTATTGCCGCATATCGATTCATCAGCATTTGCTGCATTTGTTTCTAAATTAAATGCGTGTGTTACACAATTGGAACAATTTCCGGTCAAGGTTCATGACTTCCCTGCTGGACCCGGTGGAGGTCGTTCAAATACAAGTGCTTTGAAATTTTTCAATACCCATCAATTAAAGGTAAGTTAACTAAAACTATTTTTAATTCTAAAAAAATCGTTGGAGTTATTTTACAATTTTTAGATTTTGAAATTTTTTTCTAAAGAAAAAAGTGTTTAGATTATATAAGGAATTTTATAGGAACATATTTTTCAGATTTTTTTAAATTTTCGATAGAGAATAACTTATTAGGCTTTGATTTTTTTTATAGAAAAAAATACTAAGATTTTAAGAATAAAATCCTCAATAAAATTTTTAAGATTTTATAATTTTAGCTGAAAAAAAAAATCTAGAAAACAAATTTAGCGGAAAAAAGTTTCGCTTTAATATTCGTAGAAAACAATCGTTAAAGTTTAGCGAAAACAAAAACTATTGAATCAATATTCCGCTAAAATAAATTTCATTAATAATGTAATTCTTCGTACAAAAACAAAAGTCTGCTGCTTCTATACATTTTGTTGAGGTTATGTTACAAAAATGTGTATATCGTAGATGTTCGTTGACTCATGTCAGTGGAGGGTAAAAAATGTCTGAAATTTTCCATAGGAGATATCTCTAGGTTATGAATTTTTCTAAATGAAAAATCTATAAACTTCCAAAAAAAAAATAGAATTCTAATGATGAATATTTAAGAATTCGTTGATAATAAATAGTTTTTATATTTTTTCATTACAGTGTAATTTACAACGTCATCCTGATTGTAATAATCTACGTCAATGGAAAGGTGGCACCGTTAAAATAGATCCCTTAGCTATGGTTCAAGCTATAGAACGTTATTTAGTCGTACGGGGTTATGGTGGTATACGTGGTGATTCCGATGATGATTCCGAAGAAGATATGGATGATAATGTAGCCGCCGTAGTAATGTCACAAAGTGGTTTTAAGCACAAATTACAATTTATGATAGGTGAACATGTATTACCCTACAATATGACCGTATATCAAGCTGTTAAACAATTTTCACCATTAGTCAATGATCAATCGGAAACAGATACAGATACGGAAACGCCTTTAGGTAAGTAAACGGTAAATTAATAAGATGCAAACAAATTGCTTATACTTTTTTCAATCTCTTTTTAGGTAATGCCAGTATATGGGTTCAACAGCATACCATTTGTTATCGTCCTGTAGAAGAAGAACCCACAGCAGCTTCAACTAGCAGTAGTATTAATAATAAATCGAATATACCAGGAGCTGGTACTTCCTCGTCTATACACAATGGTTCTATGGCTTCTTCTAGCTCTACAGCAAGTGGTGGTGGACCCTCAGGTTCTTCATCATCCACCACCGGCAAGAAAAGTAATAAATCCTCATCGAAATTGTTACGCAAAAAAACTGAATTATGGCATGAAGGCATTGCTCCTTTGGTGGTATCAGCTCTTAAACCATTCCTTAGCAATACACTGCCCGCCGATGTGGTCACCACGGTACAAGATGCCTCTCTCGATGCTCTTTGTATGTTGCGTATTATAAATGGACTAAATCGTCACTGGGATCATTTATATGGTTGTGTTCAAAGACAGACTATAATACCACAATCTGATTTTATGCATCCCAAGATAACGGCTAAAGCTAATCGTCAACTACAAGATCCTTTGGTTATTATGACTGGTAATTTACCACAATGGCTGCCACAAATTGGTATGGCTTGCCCCTTCCTGTTTCCCTTTGAGACACGACATTTGTTATTCTATGCTACCAGTTTTGATCGAGATCGTGCTTTGCAGCGCCTTTTGGATACAACACCGGATTTAAATTCGGCCGAGTCTTCTGAAAGAGTTGCGCCACGTTTAGATCGTCGCAAACGTGCCATCTCAAGACAGGATATATTAAAACAAGCCGAACATCTTATACAAGATTTTGGTCATTCTAAGGCTTTACTTGAGATACAATATGAAAATGAGGTAAGAAATTGATATGTAGCTAAATAGTATTTTCTTTACAAATTTATAGATTCTAAGAGATTTAAAAACAAATTTAGATGTTAAAAAATTGTTTTAATGGAAATAGGTTTTGAATCTTAAAATTGTTCTGTAAGAAAATGGTGTTATTATCGAAGTATTTATTCATAGAACATTTTTCTCAGATTTTAAGACTATTTTTTTATGGCAAAATAGTCTCTGAATAAAAAAGTAAACTTAGAATCTGAGTTTTTTTTATAGAAAAATTATCACTGAATCGGAAATTTTTTACAGAAAAATGGTTTCAGAATCTGATAATTTTTGTATTTTTTTATTGCATAAATGTTAAAGAAGAAACCCGTAAGAAGCGAATGATTTTTGAATCAGAGAAATCCAATAAAAACTATCGAAAATATGGCCCTTCAAAGTTGCATACATTTGTGATTTTTAAGAATTTCCTTAAAAATTCAAACCGTGAAAAAATCGCAATTTTTTTAAATTTGAAAAACTGAAATTTGTGTTACGGGTTTAACAGAGAATATATGTTTTCAATTTAAAGAATATAGGAAGACATGAGGTAAAATGTCAATTTCTTCATTATCTTTCAAAGAATGAATGATATACACAAATTTGTATGAACAATTTAGTGTTACCTTCACATTTTCCTTTATAACTTTTGAACCGCTGGACCGATTCTGCTCATTTCTATACCAAACTATTCGCGAAGATGTTCATCAATCTAATTGTAAATGAGCAGTCCCAATTTTAACAGACAGACGGACATCGCTAAATCGGCTTTAAATTGAATAAGGATGAAGAATATATAAACTTTAAGGGATCTTATACCTTGAGGGACATCCTAATATATATAATATATATATATATACAAAGCTTTTCAATTTAAAATTTTTTATTTGATTTTATTGTTCTTATATATTTTGTTTTCTCTTTAGGTCGGTACTGGTTTGGGTCCAACTTTAGAATTTTATGCTTTGGTCTCAGCAGAATTACAACGTAGTGATTTAGGTTTATGGAATGGTAGTGATAGTTATAAACAAAATTCTGCTAATATTGTAGATGTAGTAAAATCTACTAGTGCCACTTTACACATAGATGAATCCCAAGATACAAATTCCCAGTCCGGTGATAATACTATAAATCAAACAACAACTACTACTACACCATCACCAACAACCGCATCAACACGTAGTACTAGTCGTAATAATCGTGAAAGTTTAGGAGTAGCAACACGTAGTAGTTTGGTAGCTAACAATAATTCGATCAATAATCAACAACAACAGCAGCAGCAGCAACATTCACCACCAGCTGGTGAAGATGCTTTAGATATGCTTATAGAACAACAAGGTGAATTAATTGATCAAATACAGTCGGGTGGAGATCCTTCTATGCCCTTATTAGATAATCCAATAGCTGTTACGACCACAATGATACAGATTAATACAACAAACGCCTCTTCGCCGGTAACGGTAACCTATGTAAATACCGCTCATGGTCTATTCCCCTTGCCATTGGGTAAATCTTCAAAATTGCCACATGTTTCTAAAGTTAAATCGAAATTTAAATTTTTGGGTAAATTTATGGCAAAAGCTGTAATGGATAGTAGAATGGTCAGTACACCCTTGTGACATTTTACTTGATCGTTATCTTATTTTAATTATATTCTTAAATTTTAGTTGGATTTACCATTTTCTATACCATTTTATCGTTGGATTTTAAATGAAGAACATTCTGTGGGTCTATCAGATCTAGCCCGTGTAGCTCCTGAAGTGCAAAGCACTTTAGTACGTTTACAAGATGTTGTACATCAACGTGAAATGATTTTAGCTGATACTAGTTTAGATGCTATGGAAAAGACTGAAAAGGTAAGGGAGTTGTTTTACGGCTTCTGCTATTGAATGCTTTTCTAAATCTTTTGTTATTTTTGTCTTATTTTCAGATTGAATCATTAGATTTGGATGGTTGTCCCATAACCGATTTAGGTTTAGATTTTATTTTACCCGGTCATGCCAATATTGAATTGTGTCGTGGCGGTCGTGATACTCCAGTAACTGTACATAATTTACATCAATATATTAGTTTAGTTACATATTGGTTCCTGATTGAAGGTGTACAAAAACAATTTGAAGCCCTTAAAGAAGGTAAGTTGTGAATGACTTTGATAAAAATTTAGATTTAAAAAAAAAAAAAAACTAGATGCCACACACAATTTATGTACATTGATGGTAAAAATAATAAGAGTATTCACGTCTAAATGTTTACACTTGCATAAATGCAAAATTGAAATGAAAATTTTCTAATAAAGCCGAAGTTGGCAATCATCTTTCGCATATATCCGAATCGTTGCGGCGCATGGACCGATTGTCGTGAGAACGGGGTTATAGCCTCGTTAGCTTAAACGGGGCACACCAAGTCCAGGGTGGTCAGTGGGTGAGGTTAACATTTAAAAGGGATTGGCTATGTGTACAAATAAATTATTTGTATTCGCTTCAATTTCCGATTAGACCTGGTTATTCGGGTCGGTTAGTCGACAAAATTTGCTATTACTCGATTAACTGTTTAATGCATAATAAATGTAAGGTAATGTTTCCTAATGTGTTTCCTACATCTGATTTAAGGACTATGTATATAAAAACTAATTGGAATATTCCAAATCCAAATACATCAGCTTTTTGAGCCAATTCTTAGATAATTTTCTTGTGTCAACTAATAAAAAAAAGTAAAAATGAAATTGTATTTAAATTAAAATGTATTTAAGTTTTGTTCACCAACCAGTTAACTGGTTTTGGCGCATATGTTGCGGCAGACAAAATATTCAAATTTATATTTAAGTAAAAAGGGGTTAATGAACCATCCAAGGTTCATTAAGATCTGCGGGATCTGAGGGTCGGGATACCTCCCTTGTTTGAATCTGGCCGTTTTATTTTTGAGGAATCTAAATGCTCTTAAAAATAAAATGTTATCAGTAGGGCAAGTTTTTTTTGGACATTTTTTTAAATATCACTTTTGTGACTTTTTCAATTATTTTGTAATAATTTTTTTTTGAATTCTTATCATAAAAAGAGTTAATGTAAAATACATACTCTTAAAAAAGACTAAAACACACAAAAGAACACGAACTATATTTCTAGCCAAAAAAATAAATAATTACCAAGTAGGCGAAAGTTGTCAACTGTGCACCTTTTTGTAAATAAAAAAAAGAGCTGAAAACACAGCTGATAAAAACAATTTACCCTCGTGCAAGAAAAAGAATAGCACTTTCTCCTGGCCAGTTGGATTTCTAAAGATTAAAGTGCTTTTCCAATCCCAAAATTATAACACCGGGCAGGGCTTGGCCGTTTTTTTTTTAAAACTTTGGCAAATCACTAGCAATAAGTTCTTCGCCAGTACCAAAATAATAATTTTAAAACATTAGCAAAGCATTGGTAAATCAACTAATAAAGTAATAAAGAAATGCATAAAAAAACAGTGTACTAATTATTGGTGTCCGACCGAACAGTTCGGCCAAACAACTATATTTTGTTGGTTTTTTGATATCTAGAGGCAATGATGAGAAATTTTGGCATTGGAAAAATGTTTGTAGAGCCGATTTAATTCGATTTTGTGTATAAAATTTAAGAGAAAAGCCGAAGTTTAGCTATATTAAAAGTTCGGCCGCCGATCTTTCTGAGGCCGAACAGTGAATTCATTGCTTAACTACAGACTTTTCTTCAAATTTGACACTCAAAATAGCATCTAATCAGTCCAATAAACATTTTTCCATCAGCCAAATTTTTCCATAGTGCTTTAAAATACCGAATACAGAACAAATGCATTTTCTGGCCGAACTGTTCGGTCGGACACTACAATTAAAAAAAAAATTATTTCTATTCAGACATTTTTTTTAAAGGAAAATTTTTAATTTTTCATACACTCAAATAAAAAAGTTAGTAAAGTTAGCAAAATATTTTGCTGAGTCAGCAAAAAAAATGGCTAATGCTGAAAATCAGCTAGCTGATTTTTAGCAACAAAATTAGTAGATTCAGCAAAAGTTTTGCTAACACTTAGTAGATTAGAAATTAAAAAAACTCTTGCTAAAAAAATTAATAAAACTTTTGCTGAATATTAGTAGACTGAAAAAACTCAAAAAATTTGTAGAAAAATTATACTTTAGTTAATTTATTTGCTGAAAATCAAAAAAGATATTTTTGTGATTCCGTTTAAAATAATTTACAATACGTTACAAAATATAAAAATGTTCATACTCCCAAATTGACGATATGAATTAATGTAATATCTAATAACAAATAATTATATATAACATAAACGAAATTATCTTTTAACTACTTACATCAATTATTGTCTAAATGAGGCTATCTTTTAAAGGAACGCAAATGCCGCAGAGAATTATAGAAACCAAACGAAAAACTAACAAAATATAACATATACAACCCTTTTTTGCAATAAGAAAACGGAAACAGAAAAATCTACCTAAAATGTATGTCTCTGTCTTTCGCTTTAGTCTGTTGCATATTTGTTTGCAATTTGACCACACAAGATTATTAATATATATAAACATTTAGTTTACAAATACACATTTAATCTTTATTAAATTTAAACATTTTATTTTGTCTTTTATTTAATTAATAGATTAAGTTGTTTTAATCCACAATTTTGTTTTATGTATGAAAAACAGATGCAAAAATCTTCCATGGTTGATTTTTTTATATTATGTCTTATTAGAGCTGTACTTTTTAGTATAATTTTCCTCGTCACTACTACATCGTGACATGCCGCGACATCTAATTCATTCTGCGTATATTTTTTCAGTTGATGTGCTAATCAACACAATTTTTTTTAGCAAAATAAATTAGTAAAACATTAGTAAAATATTCACGTCTAGTAAAATAATTTTATCAAAAAAATTGATGAAAAATAGTATACCTGATTAACAAGATGTTTTACTCACTTTTCTACAAACTTATTTCTTTGGGTGTAAAATTGGTGAAAATTGGGTAAATTTCAATTAAAAAAATTAGAAATTGAGAAATTTTTTTGTGACGGCAGAACAGTCAGCTGTTTTTTTTTTCTGATAAATTTATCACTCGTGTTAACTACAATTTTTTGTGTGGTTTTTTATCAAACGTACATCATAAGCCAGATCTACAAGGGTTATTTACTACCAAAGATGAAAATACTGCTATTATATTAATATTCTGAACTTCCCTTTTTACCTCCTAGTTTTATTCCTAATTTAAAATATCAGTTAATTTATTCGGCTTTACTTTTAATTTGTAAATTATCAAATATTTTCTTTCAATACATAATTATATTTTATACTTCTTTATTATCATAGTTTGGATTATTATAATTATCATTTATTTCTTATGATGCTTAAAGGTTTTCTTAAAAAAGAACTTATTTCAATTAATTCTGGGTTAATCTTTTATCATCGTTAAAAAAGTAAAGTTGATCAATGAATTCGCTTTAAATCTCGCACGCACAATAGTTTTATTAACTCGTTATTCAATGCATTAATCCGTCATAACTGCAGTACCGTTTTGAATTTTGAAATTATTTTTTTATTAAAAAATATTTTTAAAATACCGAAAAAATAACTTTAAAAAACAGTAGTTTTGAGCAATTTTTACAGCTGTTTTAAAATTTTTGTAGTAAAAAATTGGCAGTTATTTTTACGACATTATTAGCTATTTTTACTACATTTGTTGGTTGTTTTTCAAGAGTTAAAAATAACTAAATTTTTAGTTGTTTTAACTGTAATTACCTTTGTCGCATTTTTAACTGAATTTACTGCTATGACATTTTCAGTATATTTTACTGTCAAACATTTTTGAGTGTACTAATAATATAATTAGTTTAAAATGTTGCTCTATTTTAATACAAGTAACGATTTTATATTGCAGTCAGAGTTGCCATGTATTTTTTTCAAAAAACTGTAAGAAAAAACTGTTTTTTTTTTTAAATAAAAAAACAGTAGAAAAAACAGTTAATATGTGCATTTTGAATTCAATTGCTTAATTACATAAAAATATCAGTTATACTTTTTTTGATTTAATTTGATTTTTATTTCGTTTGATTCCACAAAATTTTAACACAAACAAATGCTAAAAAGGGAATTAAAACTTACTACACAGTTGCATTCAATGCGTAGTATTATTTTTTATTGAAACATTTTGTGCAACTTTTGTATTAAATTTATAAATTCAAGTAAAAGAAAGTAAATCGAGCAGGTAAACTGTTAAAAACTGGAAAAACTGGATAAAACGGCTGAAATTAAACAAAAACTGTTTTTTTCATGAAAAATTGGAAAAAAAAACAGTTAAAACTGGCAATATGGTAACACTGATTGCAGTAGTAAATTTTTTTTTTTATAAAGAGAAGCAAAACACTCAGGAAATTCTTCCTATTAATTAATGTGTTGCTTTCTTTGTTAAGGGGATAGTGGAGAGATGAAAGGTGGTGAAAGATGAAGGGCTTCAAACATGGCAACACTGTAATTGCGCGAGATGATAAGTCTTAGAACAGTTGTTGCTCGCCACCTGATGTAGAGTTGGCGAATTTATTGAAGCTTTTTGTTTCATAGCCCTAATTCATTATTTTACTTCGGTGGGGTTAAGTGCTGTGGGAACACCGAAGGTGGGCGCAGCGATACATATAAGTGATAGAAAACTCATACATATTATTTTTTCTAAATTGATGTTGTCGTCCCCGGGAATCGAACCCAGGACCACATCTGTGTAACAGTCCAACGCGCTAACCATTACACCACAACGTTAATACCCTTTATGTTAAATTTATTCTTTTTTTGTTTTTATTTCAAATTAATTTCAAAAGATAAAAATAATTTCTTAAATTAAAATATTTAAAGATGAATAAAATTCATCAAATTCTAAGTTTTATTTAAAAATTTTATTTTTTCTAATTTCAGGTTTCGATACAGTTTTTCCAACACAACGTCTACGCATGTTCTATCCAGAAGAATTGGAGAATGTCTTTTGTGGCAGTGTCAATAGCACCTTTCAACGGTGGGATGTTAAAATGCTACAAGACAGTTGTCGTACCGATCATGGTTTCAATCAGGAATCACCAGCCATACAATTCCTTTATGAAATACTCTCTACCTATACACGCGAGGAACAACGTTTGTTCTTACAATTTGTAACGGGTTCGCCACGTCTGCCGACAGGCGGTTTTAAAGCTCTAACACCACCACTAACTATAGTACGTAAGACATTAGATGCCAATCAAAATCCCAACGATTATCTACCCTCGGTTATGACATGTGTTAATTATTTGAAATTACCCGAGTATTCATCACGTGAGGTAATGAGACAAAAACTAAAAATGGCCGCCAATGAGGGTAGTATGTCGTTCCATTTATCTTAAGTTTGTTGTTGAAACCCCAATTTAAGCATATACTTGGAATGGGAACTAAAAGATCGATCTCCTTTAGAGATAATAACAATACATAATAGCGCACATTTTAAACCCAAGAATTCTTTTTTGTGTAAAAGTAGTAATTTTGAAAAAAAGAAGAATATAACAAAATACGGTGATAATATATGTTTTAATTTAATTATTTTTTTTTTTATTTTCTAATAAATTTGTTTTCTTAAGAAATGGTGATGTTGCTGTTAGAGCAAATTATATAAAAAAAAAGAAATGCTAAACAAATTACAAACATGATATATATTGCAAAAAAATAAAACTAAAATTTAATTTAAATGATATACATATTAAAAATGAAATTCACTCTACCACCCCACTCCCTTTTGCTTCCCTTAAATATATTAATGAAATAAAATTTAATTATTATAGAATTAAAAACAAGTATAAAAATAAATATAATGCAAAAAATATAAAAATCCTCTAAATCTTTATAAAAAAAAGCAATAAGCTTTTTTCTCTTTTATAAATATTAAAAAAAAAAAAAATATATATATATATAAAACACAACTTGAAATTTAAAATGAAATTAATTAAACAATGGATCATTTTAAACTAATTTTTTAATGGTCTCCGATTTTGATAAAATTTGGTGAATATGTTTGAAAGTTAACGCATATTTCCAAAACGATTTCTTATTTTTTTTTTTTATTTTGTAAACTCTGGCCACCCTGAAGCTTTAAAATATCGTGAAATTATTGTTTGGGATATCATTCAAAAAGGCCAATATATGAAAGATATTGAAAAAAATTATTTTTGCGTAGTAGTTAAAAAATCGTGGTTCAGAAATTTTATATAAAAAAAAATTTTAAAAATTTTTTAAAATATTTTTTTTTAAACATTTTCTTTTTTTATAAAAAAAAATCAAAATTATTTTTTGAAAAAAAATCCCCTTTTAATTTTTTTTAATATTTTTTATTTGTCATGTTAATTTAAAAAAAAAAATTCAATGAAAAACAGATGGAGAGAGAACACAGTCATTACTAGAGTCACATGGTGAATACAGTCATAACTAGAATCACAGACTTTTTCGTATGATTAGGCTTTATAAATTTTTAATAGAATCAATTATGTAGAGTTGGGATTAATCGTTCATATTGGTCATATTGGTCATTATCGTTCAATTCGAGTCAGTGAACTAAATCGTTCAATCGTTCTTTTTAGCTTTGACTTGTGACTGATCTGCGTGTGGTGAACGTGGTTTCGTTCGTTTGACAATTATTACGCACTATTCATGATTTACGAGTTTTTTTCACAAATTTTACTGTACTTAGACAAAAAGTGTTATAAAATTGCAACGTTTCTAACAAAAATTAATTTATTTTGTGTAAAAAACATTTTATTTGTATGACTATAATTGTTTTTCCTAATTTGAAACAATATTATTACTGTTTTCTAAAAAATAATAATTGCTCTTGCAAGCAATTTGATTGAATAGAGATGCAATTGTTCTACGAATAAAAAGAACGAAATGAACGACAACATCGAATATTGGTGAACCAATCATATCGTTCAATTGAGTGAGTCGTTCAATTGAACTAGTTCGTTTATGAACGACACAACTTTACAATTATGAAAACAATCAGTGAGAGGTCCTTTAAACGTTGTTGCACAATTATTAAGAGGACATATTGTAAGTAACAGGCAATTTAAGACGAGAGTGAATTTATCTAAAATGGAGTCCAGCAAATGTTCAATTATACAATTAAATTTTTTTTTATAAGTTTAAAAAAGATTGTGAAAGTTTTTTAAACTCGGAACTCTTCGCGGACCCCCTTTAATAACTCTACGTACCCCCATTTGGGAATCGTTTGGAAACTCTAAAATTTCCAGGGTGTTAAGGACACGCTACTTATATAAAATATACCCAGTTGAAAATGGTTGAACTAGTTCCAAAAAGTACTTGTTTTCAGACTAGTAAAAACAAACTATTTCTAAAAACTGTTATTTTGAACCAGTTCTGTACTAGTGTAACATAATCTATGTTTGAAAAGATTGTATAAGCTAGCGTGTTTTTGAAATTTAGGTTTTTGTTTATTAAAAATTTAATCTGATTTTACAAATAAATTTTTAAATTTTTTTATTATGAAGTGAGCTTAGGTGTAAATCAACTGGCACAGTACTGGTGCCAAAAAGTTAGTTCAAAACTGGCTCCGCTGTGTCACATTAGTACCGGTTCAGTTTCAAATTATTCGTTCTTAAATAGTTTTCAAACTAGTTCCAAATAGGGAGTTTGGAACTAGTTGACATCCCTATGACATCTAAATGTTCAATTCTACTGTTGTTTGTATGGAGAGATGGTAGAACTCGTACTAGTTGCACAAACTAGTACAAAACTGATTCTGTACTAGTATTTTTTGATACTGAATAATTAAAAAGGGTATTTTATCAAAAAAAATTTTAATTTTTTTCCAAAAAAATTCGATTTTTTTTTTTAAAAAAACATATTTAAAAAATTTTTTTAATTTTTTTTTATAAAATTTCTTAATCACACATTTTTTACTATTCCTATGCAAAAATAATTTTTACAATATCTTTCACACAAGAAAAGTTATGGCCAGCCCCTAATTTTGTGATATTTAAATGCATCAGGGTTGCCACAGTTTTAAAAATAAAAAAAAAAATTAAAAAATCGTTTTGGAAATATGCGTTCATTTTCAAACATACTAAATTTTATAAATATCGGATACTATCAAAAAATTAGTCATTGAAATATGGAAATGCTCTATTGAACACTTTTGTTTTTTAGTCTTTAAAAATCTTGGTTACAACAAAAAAAAAAACCCCTTTAAAATAAGACTAATACAAATTTTATTATTAATTAAAAGGGCGTATTATTCAATTTCAAATTTTTTTTAAACCCATTTTTTTTTTATAGTTGAATTTCTATTTGTTAATCTTTAATTGTTTATGCTTAAAATTTGCTTTTTTTTCTTCGTTATTTTTCTTGTTTCCTTTTTTCTTATTTTATTTAAATGAAAACTGAATTTAGTTGCTTTGAAATATTTTTTTTTAAATAAAAATTATTGTATTTGCTTTTAAGTTTTTATTTAATTTTTCTTTTCTTATTATTTAAATATTTTTTCGTTATGTGGCTTTATATTAATTTAAAATTATTTTCTAATTCAAAGTAATTAATGTTTAGTTATTAAAAACAACAAAAAACAACATAAATATTATTAATAATAAAACAGCAAACTTCACTTTATAATCTATATATTACAATAAGAAACTAAAGTGTTTATAAAAAAAAAAAAACATTAACAAATTTGTTCTTTATTTAAATATTTTTTAGGAATGTCAAAGACAGTAACTTTAACTTCGAAATTGAAAGTTGACATGAAGATTGTACTGAAATGTAAACTCTTTAAATTTTTGTAACATAGAAATACAGTAGTAACTCGATTCTTGCACATACTTGATACTTGCACACCTCGATTCTTGCAACAGGAATATTTTTCATTACGCACTCAGTACTTGCGACATCCGAAAATTTTGAACTCGATACTTGCAACATTTTTGTATTATATCAGCGTTCAATATTTGCTTAGAATGGGCGGAGCAAAACAATGCTTCATTAGACGATATTATGATGCTCCAGAGGCTAAGAAGCAGTGTAGTACTGAACAAGCGACTTTGTACAAAACAAACAAAAATTTTAAATTTCTTTAATTCCACATAAAATATGTGTACTGTTATACGAATGCGTTGAACTTAAGTGTTTTGAATTGAAATATTAAACTTAGATTCTAAACAGATGTATGTGCCTTTTATTTTGTATGGGAAATTAATACTCGGTACTTGCGACAACCTCGAAACTTGCACCGAGCCCGGTTTTCATTACGTGCAAGAATCGAGTTTCTACTGTATTGACAAAATTTTGTGTCAAAATTCGTTAAAATTGAAAAGCAAAAATCGTTATGAAGGGTGGAAAGGAAAATGTATAACTTTTATTATGGCTAATATCGAAAATCAATAATAATAGATTTTGATTTTTTTTTTTAACAATTGTAATTCAGAGAGTAGTTTATATTTGCTGAGCTATAGTAGAACTCAGAACTTGTGCTGCTAAAAGAACGAGTTATGGGTATCAAGTATTTGTCTTTTTTTTTGGATACTCGATACTTAAAAGTAACAACTCGGTATTTTCGGGGTCGTATTTTGAACAGAAAAACATTACCAAAATTTTACTCCGCAAAAAGTAAGTAGCATTAAAATACAACTCTTCTAGAAGAATAAATCAAAGGCAACGAGTTTAATACGGCATTCAGACTAGATTGCAAAACACGTGTTTTGCCAAAACGAGTAAAAGAATAAAGAACTGTTGGAAAAGAATAAAGAGCTTAAATACGTGTTTTGGCAAAACACGTGTTTTGCTATCTAGTATGAATGTTGCTTAAAGAAAAAAGTTGAAAATGTATAAAAAAAAAACTTTAACAGTTTGTAAAAAAGTTAAGAAAATATATTTTTTGTAATTTTAATTTTCAATGAAAGTGAAAAGTAACCGAATTTGCCAGCACTTTTAAGAACTACAAACAAAAATAATTTTTTTTTGGCATTTTAAATCGACTGGTAGTATGAGAACCTTTTCTTGTCAAACCTAAATGTCTTCAATCCGGTTTTATTAAAAAATTTTAAGAATTTTTAGGCATGCTAAAAAATATTTTGGCACTGCTTCAGCTAGACAATTGTCATGTGATTTAAAAAAAAAAAATTTTATTTCGTCAATTGGCACTCAAATAAAAAAGTTAGTATACAAATTAGTAAAACGTTTTATATACATTTTACAGCGCTTGTACTAATTTTTAGTACAACATGTTTTTAGCAGAATTTTTCCTATTCTCTTTATTGGAAAATTACAAAATTTTTACTAATTTCCGTTTCTGATTTAAGCAAAATATTTTACTAATTTTTTTATATCCGAGTTGCTAAAATTGCAAAAGTTTTTACTAATTATCATTGTTATTAAGATCAAACAAAGTTTTTTCAAGTTGAACATTTTTATAATCTAAAATATATAAAATGCCAATAGGATAATAAAGGTAAGTTTTAATTTAAAAAAAAATTAAAAAATGTTTGTATAAAAATTGGTTGAAATTTTTGCAAATCAATTTCCATTAAGGGTCTACTTAAATTTTAGTAACGTACTAATGTTTCCTAATACTTTTACTTTACTAATAATTGTAGACAAGTTTTGTTAAAATCACACTAAAAAAAGTCAATAAAGTCAGAAGCATTTGCAGAAAAATTGCTAATATCAGCAAAAAAAAAGTTGCAAAACGCGGCAAAATTTTTGTTGAATTTACAATTAAAATGAAAATTATTCACAATTAAAGGTCGAAAAAAACATAATTTTTATTTTTTAAAAAATTATATCAAACTTGAATTTACAATTTTTTTTTTTTGCTGATATTAGCAATTTTTCTGCAAGGATCCTACCAGCAAAAATTTTGCTTACTTTACATATTTTTTTTTTGAGTGTAGCTGAACTACTACTTAAATTTTACTAATGTTTCCTAATACTTTTACTTTACTAATAATTGCAGACACGTTTTGTTAAAATTACACTAAAAAAAGTCAGTAAAGTCAGCAGCATTTGCAGAAAAATTGCTATCAGCAAAAAATTTGCAAAATGCAGAAAATTTTTGTTGAATTTACTGAATTTTTTTTGCTGATACTAGCAGTTTTTTTGCAAGGATCCTCCCAGCAGAAATTTTGCTTACTTTACACTTTTTTTTTTGAGTGTAGCTGAACTTTTGCTGCCCTAAAAATAGATAATTTTTCTGTAAAATTGCAGTTTTTTTCTGTAACGTTTACAGAATTTTTTATTTGAGTGTAGCAAATAGGTTTTTTTTTGAACTTTTCAAAACATGATGAAATATTACCGAAAAATAGCAAAATTTTTGGAATAATAAATCGCTAAACAACAATGACTCAACGATACTAACAAGTAAATAAATATATAAAAAAGATTGAGTTGCTAAATATCGATGAAAATGAAAATTATTCAAGTTCGAGGCCATACTCTATATTTCTTCATTAGGATATTGTCCTAACAAATAATCTATAGAGTTTTTTGTTTTCAAATTTATTATTTGACCCTTTCAGGAATGTGTTGATAGATCTATTTCGGGAATTTTCTAGGTTCCCATCATCAGAACACGTTTTGAAAGCGGTAATAATCCCATGCCAAACATCAAACATACATATGAACTAGTTTACTCACTACATGAGAACTACTATACATATGAGTTTGAAGTTAAAGATTATAACCATTGATCAAAAAATAAATTGAAAACTTGTTTTGATGTCCAAGATCCACCTCTGGTGGATATTCAATACACGTTTTTTGTTTTTCTCTCCTTTTTATATTTTGTTTAGTTTGTAAACAAAACAGGGGAAGTAAACTAGGCGGTACTTTGCCTTTTTTTGACAAGTTTGTTATAATTTTTATTAAAAATAAAAATTATGTTTTTTTCGACCTTTAATTGTGCAATGAAAAAAAAAATAACAACACAGTGTTGCCATAACAAATTGAATATTGAACAGTGCTTGATCGTTGACAAAATAGTGCTAGAAAGTGCTAGATAAAGGAAAAAAAGCACTAGAAAAAGATGTACATTTTTTTTGCATTTAATATCTTTATAGAAAGCTTTAAACTTTCTATTTGTAAATTTATCTTTAAGACACCATTTCCTTAAGTTATAAATATAAGATACTTTTTTCGAAAGGGAACCAAAAAAATCAAACGGGGTTTATTTATAAAAGCCGATTAAAGTTTTCAATTCAGCAATTTAGAATATAATTATAGCTCAAATATTAAAGGATATTTTAATGACCTTGTAAGGATCATACAAATTTTCCATTTTTAGCATAAAACTTTAATCCTTGAGATATACTTATAAATTTGGTCAGTTTCGAACATAAATTGACTATAAGCAGGGCAACCAGATATATACTGTATAATGCTTTTTCCTGTGGATAAATATATAATAATATATTTATCCATTAGGGCAAGTTTTTGAATATTTCGCTCTTAATGGCATATTTTTTTGTAAAATAATCGTATTTTTGAGCATATTTTAGAACTTTTTAGAACAAAAGCATATTTTTTCCGTTTTTCTTTTAATTTTTAGTTACTGAAATTTTTTTTCATAAAACTAATTTTCAAAATTATTTTTTTTTTATTTTCTGGAGTTTGCGGCATCGATTTTTGGAGATTCGTGTCAATTTTGCAATTGCAATTTCTTGTTTTAAGAGTAGACCGATTTCGGCATAATTAATATTTTATTTCACTTTTTGTGTAAGCAGTTTAGATAAATTTCGCAAAACTTACTCCAACTACTGCGCTAAAAAAATAAGTTTATAAATTTTAAGACAAATATATATTGTGTTTTATAGGGCATAAAATGGATTTTTCGGTCAGATTTCTGGTTGCCCTGAATATAATACAATCTTAATAAAATTATTTCTGGAAAAAATCAATTATAGCAGAAATTAAAAGAATTCTGTTATATAGATATAGCGCCGATGTGATGAAATTCATCAGCAAATCCAAAAGTAATAAGGACACCAAGAATTAAAAGAATTCTACTATGCAAATGTAACTCAAATGTGGTTAAAAATTCATCCCATCTTTACAATTGTTGTAAACAAACATAATTTTTTGTAAAATTAAAAACTGCATACGTATATACAAAAATATTGAAATTAAATTATACAATCTCGAAATAGTCTGTCACTTTTGTTTACCACTGAAAGTTTTATATAAAAAAAAACAGAAAATTTATTCAAAATTGGTTTACATACAAAAAAATCTTTTTTTCAGTGCTAAAAAAATCATACGATTTTAAAAAAGTGCTATCTAGCATCTAGCACAATTTTATAAATTTTGAGTGATAAATCAGAAAAAAATTGCTAGATCTAGCATCATTATGCTAAAATCGCAACCCTGGATGGGCATAATCCTGTAGACTCGTTTTACTTTATGTGGTTTCGTTTTCTAGCACATGGGTGTATATTAGGGCTGGTCGATTTGTAGGGAGGCAAAAAAATCGCTTAACGTACAAGAAAAATCGTATTCTATGGATCAAAATAAGAAACTTTGCCGAAGGAACCATACCTCTAAAACGAATTCTGATGTCCCGACTTTTGACCCGTAGGGTCAAATTTTAAAAAAGCCCACTTTGATATATCAGTAAGTAGGAGGAATCTGTCCAAGATTATGGGAGCTACTTCTTCTCCGGGAGACACGCTAGCAGATTAATGCATAAATCATCATTCTAGGTGACCGTTAAGGGGTTAAAATTTAAGTTGAAAGAGGGCCTTTTTAGCCGTGTTTTTATAACAAAATGTACAAATCTCGGGATAGAGAAATTTCGGAAAGTAGGAGGGTTTATATTTCTTCTCCTTAAGACGCTCTAGCAGATGAATGTATAAATTATATTCGATTGGGTTGGATTCGATTTGAGGCACTCTAAATGGGTCAAAGTGGGCTTTTTCAAAATTTGACCCTACGGGGTCAAATACCCTATATTTCTTCTTTGGAAGACGCTCTAGCAGATGGATGTATAAATTATATTCGATTGGGTTGGATTCGATTGGGGCACTCTAAATAGGTCAAAGTGGGCTTTTTTAAAATTTGACCCTATGGGTCAAAAGACGGGACATCAGAATTCGTTTTAGTGGTATGATTCCTTCGGCAAAGTTTCTTATTTTGAACCCTAGAATACGATTTTCCTTGTACGTTGAGCGATTTTTAAATCGACCCGCTCTAGTGTATATCGTAGGCGCTGTCGATGAAAATCTAGCAAATAATTGTGGATCAAAATTACGCAATGTTTTAGACAATTCCAACAATATACAGTTTGTATAGATCTGATCAGTAATACATTGATTTATGATATTTAATTTAAGAAAAAACATAACATTTTAATAACTCGAACAAATTACTTCATTGCTTTTGGTACAAAATCAGTTTACATAGAAACTTTACTTTGCCAAAGTGATTTATTTTAAATCAAAAATAAACTGTTGAGTAGCTTTATTTATAAACACTTTAATAATTCTTAAAAAATTTTGAAATTTTAAAAAAGTTTTGACTAATGTCAGCTTCGACGGATTTTACTCAAATAAAAATATAGAAAAATTTTATATTTCACGTTATAAAAAAAAAAACGTTATAAAAATTAAATATAAACAAAAAGTAAGTTGTAAGTGTTTTTCTGATTAAAAACAAAACCGGCGAAGTAAAGTTCGAATCGACACCTAAAACGCAAAAGGGCGTAACAACAAAACAATTTTAAATCGAGTTTCTGATTGATTATGATGCTCTAGTAGAGTAATTTTTATATTTCATTGCTGATAAAACGTTAAAAAAAATAAATATAAACAAAAAGTTATAAGATTTTTATGGTTAAAAACAAAATCGGCGAAGTAAAGTTCAAATCGTCACCTAAAATGCAAAAGGGCATAACAACAAAGCAATTAAAAATAGAGTTTCTGGTTGATTATGATGCTCTAGAGTAAATTACAAAAAAAAAAAAAAAAATACGATTTTGTGAACAAAATCCAAAAGGCCGTAACAAAAAGTGCATGAATTTCAACAAAAAAAGGCGTAATAACACACTTGTATAAAAAATGAGTCTTTTTTTTATAACTAAGTTGTCTTTGATTTTTTGTCAATTTTTGTTTAGAAAAATACTAATATCCCAAAAAAAAAATCAAAATCCCATTTCTTATGTTCACTGTTGATGCGTCTTTTTGTTTAAGAAAAACCCTACCAAAAAAAGCGTAACAATCATAACTCGAGGAATATTAACAAAAATAAAATCCTGTAGAAATAAGTCAATAGTCGTGTTTTAAGCAATAAAAGAAAAAATGTCCTTTAAATTTAAAATATCTTCCTGTAAAAAAAATTAAAAAGTGTTGTTACGCCCTTTTACATTTTAGCTGACGATATGTACAAAACCAAAATATAAATTTACCAACAAAAAATATGCAATCGTCGTTTAAGCTTATACATTACAATTAATTATTAGGGGGTCCCTTAAAAATAGATTTATCCCCAGTTTTATTACAAATGGTTCCATATGGAAGAAATCGATTTTTTATTTTTTTTTTTGAAAAACGTTAACTCGTGCCGAAAGTTTGCCGAAAATTACCCATTTTGTAAAAAATTCCCAAAATTCAAAGTATCAAAAAAATGTTTTTATTTATTATTCCCAAAATTATTCAGATATGAAATTCTGACTTTATCGGATATTATTAACCCACTTTAGCCTGCAATCCAAAATGACTCACGAATTTGGAAAAAATGCAAAAACGTATTTTTTATTAAATTAATTTGAAAGATTTTTTAAAATGCATAATTTGAAGATGTCGATTGCTAGTTTTATAATATAATAGTTGTTATTAAAGAAAAAAAAATATATATTGAAAAAATAATAGTTCGAGTTTGTGTTTAGAGCGACTCTTTTCTAGGATATTTTCTGAAAATTGCTTTTTTTTATCAAAGATTTAGCAGAATTTCAATGTTTTTATCAAAGTTTGCATAGTTTTCGTAAAAATTTAAGTTTAATTTGATTAGACAATAATTTTCTTAACTTTTATCTAAAAAATGTTTAACCCTTAGTTTTATGGGATCAAAAAAGAGCCATGAAACTTATTTTTAATTATGACAACAATGCTTTAGTGCAGCTATGCCCAACGTCAATGTATGCGATTTGTTCGAGTGTGTTGGGTACGCGTAAAAGCTCTTTTATTGTTACTTTTATTTATTAGGATGGGCCGAAATATCCGCTTTTGTAGAACTTTTGTAGAACATAGAGCGAAATATTTACAATTTTTAAGTCTGTTCTTGGTGAGGGAAAAAATATACGAACTAATTTGTTCTGTCCTACGGGTAATTGTGTTCCTTGATAATGGTACTTTTTCTAAAATTTGGGCCATATCTCTACCCTTACTTCCAAAACAACCCAGCACTTCTTTAGCGAGCACCTTAAAAAAATGCCATAATCAAAAGGACGACAGCGTTTTGATAACGCAAGCGAAAGAATAAAAGACGCTTTTTCAACATCATTATTTACAATGTTTCCTGCAACAAATGTTTTTTTTAAATTAGCAATTAAAATTTCTCTTTCCGCATCTACAATATCGAAATATTCTTTATGGCAAGACCTGTAATGCCTTTCGACATTAAATTTATGAATACGCTTAACATTGCGTTGGCATACCAAACATACTGGCTCGCCAACGCTGTTTTGTGTAAACAAAAAATCATTTTCCCAAACCTCATTAAACATTTTGAGCAGTGCTGTACTTCACTTTCTAATTTGTGTGTACTACCTTCTCGCATGAAGTCTGCGTGACAACTGATCAACAGTCGTTAAAAAACAAAACCAAACGCAAGCATTGCACAAATGTTTTCTAGCTGACCCGATTGATTACTAGGTTTCGCGTACACAAAGCTCTTTATGTGTATATTTCGGCCCATCCTATTGTTTATCACCACACCCAAAATATTTCTTAGTTGATTTATAATTTAACCATACTAGTAGTAACAAATACTCATTTAAATGTTGCATCCATTGTTTATAGTATAAACAATGGATGTATAAGATAAGTATAAACTTTATACTTATAATTTCATCAAAATTTAAGTATTTTCAATTAAAATATTTTAAATTTAAATTTAAAGTTTACAATTTTTAAAACAAAAGTCAAATTTTCTATGCTTACGAAAATTCGTTATATTTATTATGACAATTAAAAATTTTTGACACAAAAAACAAATAGTTATTAATGATCAAGATAGTTAAAATTAATTTATTTAAAATGAACTAAGAATTTTTTTAACTATGCGACTATTCAATTTTATCGGTGTAGTTTTCGCGTATGTGTGAAAGCACAAAGCTCTTTATGTGTACATGTGAAAGCACAAAAAGCTGTTTTCGCTCGCGGGCATATGGAGTGGGCATAGCTGCTTTAGTGCCTTCAAATTTATAAAAACAAAATCTCCACTTGATAAAAATAATTATTTTATGTAACTTAATCCATAAAGGGTTAATTTTTTTATTAAATTCAGACATTGTTTGTTAGTTAAGTGCCATCCACTTAATCAAATTAAATAAAAACCTGAAAAAATGTTATTCTGTAAATTTCCTAGTGGGTCTTTTATTATGGTGAAAAGATAAAACAGTAGGCCTATATGGATCTAGTTACACAAACTAATAATTTTAATCAAATGGAAAACATTTTTTGATCCATTTAAAGGCTTTATATTCTTTTCTTGTAGTCATAATTTAAATTAAGATTCGTGGTTCTTTTTGTCCACTGAGGGTTAAATATTTTTTGAATAAAAGTTTAAGTAGTGTAATAAAATGTAAGTGGTATTGTCCGAAAATTATAAAAATTTGTTATTCTCTAAATTTCCTAGTGGGTCTTTTTTGGCCAAAAGTGTTAAAAATAACCCTATATGTATCAAGTTACATAAAATAATTACTTTTATCATGTGAAGATTTTTTATAATAGTTAATTTACAATCTTGTGGGCATAATTAAAATTAAGTTTCATAGGTCTTTTTTGTCTCCAGGAAACTAAGGGTTAAAGATTTTTTAGATAAAATTAAGGATAATTATTGTCTAATCAAATTTAAGTGATATTTTTCCGAAAACTATGCAAACTTTAATTAAAACATTTAAATATTGTTAAATTTCTGATAAAAAAAGCCATTTTTAGAAAATAGCCCGGAAAGGAGTCGCTCCAAACACAAACTCGAATAATAATTTTTCCAATTTATTATTTCTCTTTAATAACAACTATAATATTATAGAAATAGCAATCGACATCTTCAAATTAGGCATTTTAGAAAATCTTTAAAATTAATTTAAAAAAAAATGTTTTGCATTTTTATAAAATTCTTGGGTCATTTTGGAGTTTTGGCTAAAGTGTTAATGATATTCGATAAAGTCAGAATTCCATATCTGAATAATTTTGAGTATACATTTTTCGAAACTTCGAATTTTTAATAATAATAATAATTTTTGGACTTGAGGTAGAAGAATATTCTATCTAAATATATGAAAATAATAACACTGTGATAGTCGAAAAAATGAACTTCGATGAATCATTTTCGAACTATTAGTGCGTAAGTACATTTGGAAGTGTCAGATTGGCTCCAGTTTTTGAGAAATCTGTATATATCCATTTTTCATGGATATAGCTAAGTCTGCGCTATTCGACTGTATTAGTTTTTTTTGCCTTCTTAACTTTCTTTTACGGAATGTTTTGACTTTTTTCAAAATTTCACATAATTTAAACCATTAATGTCGATCAAAAGTAACGATTTTTGACAATTTTTAGCCATTTTTTCAGGTTTTTACATCGTCTTACCAAAATTTTCCTAACATAGGCCTCAATTTAAGGTTCAAAATCAAAATCCTTGTTATTTTCTTCTTTCGTCGCGAATTTTTAAGCCTTTTTAGCAGCAAAGTTTCAAATCTGGTGTCTTTTTTAGTCCTTCTTATAAGTTGTTTTAACAACAAATACTCAAAATTTAAAGTTTTACTAGTTTAAATGCTATTTAAAAGTATTTTTATTCAAAAAGTGGTGAAAACTCATTAAATATTAAGTAAAAAAATAAAAAAAATTCATTAAACAAATAAATAAGTCCAATATTTTGATTTTGAAGCTTAACTTGAGGCCTATGCTAGGAAAATTATGGTAAGACCTAAAAACCTGAAAAAATGGCTCAAAATGGTCAAAAATCGTTACTTTTGATCGACATTAATGGTTTAAATTACGTGAAATTTTGAAAAAAAAAGTCAAAACATTCCGTAAAAGAAAGTTAAGAAGGCAAAACAAAAAACTAATACAGTCGAATAACATTTTTTTAAATTGCGCAGACTTAGCTATATCCATGAAAAATGGATATATACCGATTTCTCAAGAACTGCAGCCAATCTGACACTTCCAAATGTACTTTCGCACTCAGGGGACTCCCCCCTAATAGTTAGGAAAGGATTCATCAAAGTTCATTTTTTTTTTTGGGTCAAAAATTATCACAGTGTAATAGTTCATTTTTTTTTTCAAAATTGGTCAGTTTCGGTCAACTTTCGTCACGGTTTAACGTTTTTCAGAAAAAAAAATAAAAATCGATTTCTTCCATCTGAAATCATTTGTAAAAAAACTGGGGCTGTAATGAACGAAAATTGACAAATCGTCATTTTAAGGGACATCCTATCAAATATAAAGTACATATTAAAACTTAAAAAAAAGAAAAAAATTATTTTTTCTTATAAAAATCTTTTAAAAAAAAACCCCTCTTCATAAATATTAAAAATTATTTTATATATTTTCTTAATAAAAATAGCAATTATTATTCTTTAGTTATTCCTAATTTAATTAAAATGTATTTTAAGAACTTAAGTTTGTTTTTGTTTAAAATTACCTGCGTTATAATTACGCGCTTTATTTTGTCAGTGTATGTTAAATATATATTTTTCTATATAAAAAACCAACTAAATTTAAACATTCATCATAAATTATATAAAATATAAAAAGAAATAAAATAAAAAATAATAAACAACATAACTAATCGTAACAAATAAACTGTATGTCAAAAGTATAAAAAGTAATAATTTTTAATTTTAGTTTAATTAAAAATTAAAAAGAAATTAATTAAAGTGCATAAACTATACACAAAATATATAACATACAATATACATACATACATAACTATACATATTAAATAAAAAGTAAATTAAATTTAAATAAACAAAAAAAAAAAAAACTAATTATGAGATTGAAAATAAAATAAATGTGTTTTTATTTATGCTGGAAGTTTAAGATTTCAGGCATCTCCCGATGTCTTTATTTGCAATAAGTGGGTGCTGAACAGAGCAAGTTTAAAATGGCACAAAAAAAAGGTAAAACGAAAAAAGCAAAGCTTATTTGAAAAACAAAAAAAATAATGGATTATGGCCGAACAATTCCAAGTTTTAACCCCATAAAAATAATGGGGGTTATGACTGTTTGCAATATGGCCATAATTTCCATAGGTAAAGGATGTCCCTTAGAGACTATTTGTCGATTTTCGTTCATTACACCCCCAGTTTTATTCCAAATGCTTCCAAATCGAATAGTTCAATTTTTTTTTGGAAAACTCCGTGCCGAATTTCAGCCCAAAATTACCCATTTGAGAAAAAAGTGTATTTTTATTAAAAATTATCAAAATTCGAAATTTTGAAAAAATCTTTTTTATTTCATTTATTCTTTTAATATATTTACTAGGGAGGGGCGATTAGTATGGAAGGAACAAATCTTAATGGGCACTTCGTGTTTCTGATTGTTTCGGATTGTACTGAGCAAAAAAGTCCACTAGACCATACGTCTACGGTGAAAATCGAGCTTCCTCCTCTTCAATATCCTCCTCTTCAATTTTTGTGAACAAAAATTCGTTCAACATGGCCCGATACGCAATTTTCGCACACATTCTTCAACATTACCATGAATTTCAAAGTAATTTCCCAGCGTTGTTAAAGCGTATACACAACCATATTCGGTCAGCGGAAGGATAAAACTAATTATCTGTCAAATCAGACATGAGCTAAGTGTTACCATTCACGAAATAAGCACTAGTTGAAAAAAAAACGTTAGATGGCGGACCCTTTATATCTCTCCACAACAGAATAAAAGAGTGGTGCCATATGTGTAGGCCAAAATGACAATAATACTGGCAATAATATTTGCAATAATATTGGAAAAAAATCAAAAAGGTTAGGATTTTTATTGCGCAACCAAGAAATTTTAAAAATATTTTATAGTTTGTTAGCCACATTGTGCAATTTTTATATCCCTCCACAACAGAATAAAAAAGTGGTGTCATATTTTGTGCAAAAGTATTGTACAACTTATTGCACTGTGTAGGCCAAAAGGACAATAATGATGGCAATAATATTGTAAAGTGTATGGGTACCTTAAAAATAACTATTTTATGTATCAAATGAAATTTAGTAAGTATAAAAAAGCATCATATGATAAATAAATATTTTTTATAGTTGGAGTTAACTTGTAGAAAAAACATTTTATCTTCAACTGATTACGTTAAAATTAAATAAAGGGTCCGCCATCTAACGTTTTTTTTTTCAACTAATGCTTATTTCGTGAATGGTAACACTTAGCTCATGTCTGATTTGACAGATAATTAGTTTTATCCTTCCGCTGAACGAATATGGTCCGTATGTTCGTTATCTTGTGAAAAAAGTGAAAGAAACTGGCATCCTCATCGATAAACCAAAGCGTGAAAAGCCAAAAACAGTGCGTACACCCGAGAATATTGCTGCTGTGGCAGAAAGTGTGCGTGAAGCGCCATCAACATCAATTCAGCGTTACAGTCAATGGCGATCGTTATCGGGCCATGTTGAACGAATTTTTGTTCACAAAAATTGAAGAGGAGGATATTGGCAACATTTGGTTTCAACAGGACGGCGCTACGTGCCACACAGCCGAAGCTACACTCGATGTTTTGCGCCCTGTTTCTGAAGATCGCATTATCAGCCGCAGAGCTGATGTCGTTTGGCCACCTCGGAGCTGCGATTTGACACCGTTGGACTATTATTTGTGGGTGCCGTCAAAGATAAGTGTTACTCCAAGCCAGAGACAATTGACGCTTTAAAGGACAATATTCGTGAAGCCATTGGTGAAATACAGCTGCACACAATCGATAATGTGCTTAAAAACTGGACCGATCGTATAGGCTACTGCATGGCCAGCCGAGGCAGCCATTTGAATGAAATTATTTTCCATTATTAACCGGAAGGATTGTACTTTCAAATAAAAAAAGAAATTTGAGAAAATATTCAGTAGTTTTTTTATAGCATTTTCAAAAAAAAAAAAATTTATTTGGCGGACCCTTTATAATCTCTAAAGCAAACTGTAATTTTTAAATATCGCGAAAACAGCGAATACAATTAAAAAGTTAAATTTTTTAAATACCACAAAATTTGATAACGATTTTTTGGAAAGCACAAAATAAGGGAGTAAATTTCCACGAAAACGCCAACAAAAATATTAAACAATGGTAAACATGTGCGAAATTTTTTGAATTCAATCAAAAAATGTAATTTTGAAAATTCTGTTAATTTAGAGAAAAATTTGTCATGATCTAAAACCGAACAAATAAAATCTCACAATTTTTTAAATTTTAAAATTTCGACCGCCATAACTTTTGCGCCCCTTGAAGAAAATGATTCCCGCAAACGGATTTGAAGTTCCTAAATAGTAGATTATTATCATGTAAAATCATATTAATGTGCCATAAAGATTTAAAAAAATAAACATAACCCTAATTTTAAATATTTTTGATAATATCTCATATACCAATATTGTCAATTCTAAACTTCCGCCTTTTTCAATTTAATATTTTGATTTTTCACTATAGATCAAAATTTAAAATCAATCAATTTTCATTACATGTCCGATAGCTCTTTTTTGATCGGGTTACATATTCTATAAAATTTTATAAAATCGTAAAATTTGATTTTTTTCGAAATAAAAGAAAAGAACATTTTCAATTTTCATTAAAAAAAAAAAACACCAAATGTTCGGTAAAATAAATTAAGTTAAAACACTTTTAGAAAGTCATATTTTTCAAGAGTTTGTTAACCAAAAGAGTAAAAGTTTTTAAGGAAAATCATAGAGAAAATGTTTCTCATTTAAAACTAAAGAGCAAAAAAGATCAAAAGTTTGTTAAAAAAACTATATTGTTTACTAAACAAAATACTCAATACGATAAAAGAGAACCTTTAAAATACGCAATGAAAAACATTAAACAAAATTTAAAAGAAAATTGGGAAAAATGAATAGCCAAAATATTGTGTATTTTAAATGTTTTCACCCAAAAAGTGAGATGAATATGTATAGGCTGAAGAAAAATGTATTCTTTGAGTAAGAAATAGAGAAAATGAGATGAAAATTGTTCATTTATTTTTTAAATATTGTATTTTCAAATATGTATGCATTATTTTTAGAAAATTCAAATACTGAAAATTAAATTTTTTCTACATTTCATTTACAAAAGATTGAATCAATTGAAAACATCGTGTGATATTAAAAAATTTTGAATAAATTTAATAAAAATTCATTAAATATACTATATCTAAATAGTTTTTTAAAGTAATGCAAGTTTGAAAATATTCGTATTAATATGATTGAAAATTTAAAAACAAAATAGTTTTGAAATGTGAAATTATTAAAGATATAAATTTTGGAAAAGCAGTTTTGAGTTAAAATTTTGTAAATTAAAATTATTAAGAAAATTATAATTATATAATTTATTAAGAATTTTGTAAAGATTTGATTGAAATCGAATTATTTAAAATTTAAAAAATTTTGAGAAAACAAATAAAAAATGTGTTCAATGTCAGTGCTGTGTCCATTGTGTGCCCAAACAAGCTTTTCAAGTATAGATGCTCTTCGTTGTAGTCTCATTAAGGCCGCTAACGGGCCATTGGCATGCCCCATATGTCATGAATTGTTTTTGGGTTTGGATAAATTGACAATACACTTGTTTAGTCATACAAATATTATGAATTCGGCCAACAATATTGAGATAGCATCATCTACATCATCTGCCAACCAAAATATTAAACATATAAATGAAAAATTGAAAACAACGGAAATTGAAAACCCCAGCAATATAAACAACAGCGAAAACGACATGCAAATTAAACAAAATATAACAAATGAGGTGAATTTTGAAAATATTCACCACCACAAAAGAAATAGCTTAAAGAAAACAAAAGTTGCTAAAACAGAAAAGAAAAAAATAAACAAATTAAATTCAACACAGCCACAAGTTGTTGCAATAAATGAGCAACAGCCACCGTCGCAACAACAACAACAAGACACCAAAGAAATTGAAAATTTAGCAACGTGTGATATATGTGAATTCACCTTTCGTAATGAAGAATTAAGGGACATGCATATTCGATTAGTACATCAAAATTTTGTCTTTAATCGCACAAATGTACAAGAGAATTCGAATAATATATCATCAACATCCAACACTAGTTGTATATCATTACAAAACTCACCACAGGAACATGATTTTAAATGTCATTTATGTTCGAAAACATTTAAAATGAAGGGTTCGTTAAGAATTCATTTAAAGGTCGTACATTTAATGGGTTTGCCCTATGTAAATAATACACCAAAATTAAGTATATGTGATCGTATACGTCATAAGGAAAATAAAATTCTAAAATCGGCCGCAGTAAATGTTAATCAAACCCCAAATTTAACAAATCTTTCACCAGTGGATACTTTAAATACTTTAACTACAAATCACAACAATAGTAATGTATTTAATATACAGCCAGTTAATTTTATTTCCACTCTAAATACTACTCCTAATTTAAGTGTGGTGAATATTTTAAATCCTCAAGAATTTCAACAAAATAACATAGACAACTCTCATACACCACTTAACTCAAATCTTTTATTAGTATTTAATCACAGCAGCGCAGAAATAGCTCAACAAATTCAACCTTCTTTAGAAAAAGAAATATCTACAAAACTCACCTCTACCATGTCGTCTTCAAATGCTGCATCATTATTACCTACCACCTCATTATCATCATCATCAGCTATAATAGAAAATCCTAAAATCTGGGAATGTGATGTTTGTTCAAAAGCATTTACTACCAAATATTTTCTTAAAAAACATAAACGTCTTCATACAGGTATTTTAGATATTTTGGGAAATCTGTATTGAAAGTTTAATATTTAATAGTATGTATTTTAGGTGAAATGCCTTATACTTGCGAACTATGTGCTCGTACTTTTACCTTTCAACAGTCTTATCATAAGCATTTACTTTATCATAGTGATGAAAAACCTCACGTTTGTTCGACATGTGGACGGGCTTTTAAGGAACTTTCAACGCTGCACAATCACGAAAGGATACATAGTGGTGAAAAACCATTTAAATGTGAAATTTGTGGTAAGTTTGTTAAGAAAGAGAAAATTTTTCCTTCACTCAAAAAAATGGCAGTTAAAACAAATGTAAATTCATTTAGAAAAGCGGCAAAGGTAATTACCGTTAAAATAACATATTTTTTTTTTAATTTTTTACTGTTGCAAAACAACTAACAAATGCAGTAAAAATAAATAAATGAAGGCTGGAACAAAATTGGCTTAAATGACATAAGTCATGTATTGGCATGAAACGAAAATTCAGAAATACAATTGTTTATAAATGTTCGTTTAATACCAATCAATACCTGATTTAAGTCACTTATGCCAATTCTGTTGCAACCTTAACTATATCGTACAAATAACTTACAATTTTTTACTACAAAAATTTTGAAACTGAAAAATTAGTAAGAACTACAGTTTTTTAACAGTAATTTTTTCGTTATTTTAAAATATATTTAAATAGAAAAATGTTTTTTTTTTTCGATTACAACCACAAAAGATATTAAAATGTAAATTCAAAATTTTAAACGATACTCCACTTTTATGCATTTTGCAATGAAATTTTCTAATTATCATTTCCAAACTATGAATATACCAGTAATAACAAATACATATGAGCTATTTCAAAAATGTTCGACACCAGTTGAAACTAACTTCAGATGCCTCTTATTTCTTAAGGTTTTTTGAGAAACGATGCAAAAGGGTTAAGTAGACTATACTTAAAATCTAGGACATCCAAAGTTGCAGGTTGAATAGGGTTCACCTAAAGAATTGATTGATGGTCATTTAAATGTCAAAAAATTATAACAATGAATTTAAACTTAAAAGAGTTTTTTTCACTCAAATCAATACAAAACAGAGTCTCTAAACTTGGGAAATACATTCACTAAAAAAAGTAATTTCCATGTAACTACCTCGTGAAAAGTTGTATGGTGGTTTAAAAGTGAAACCAAAATTTTCCCATTTTGAAACTTTCATAGTTTTTTCCATATGGTTTTTGCGCTGTTTAAAGGAATTGAGTCTTGAGATAACTTTAAAAAAATATGTAAAAAGTGATCTGTTTATTAATATACATAATCCAATGATTTTTTGGACTTAAATAGAAAAATCGCAAAAATTTAATTTTTTTTTAATTTCTACTTTAAACGAATGTATTTGAGTGGAACAAGATATTGCATATTTTTTTTTTATTTAATCAAGAATTTATTTAGTTAAATTATCAATATTTTAAAAAAGAAATTGGCCCCGATTCCGTCCATATTTGGATTACAGAAATATTCATTTTTTGAAAATCGGATGAAAAACAAAAAAATTGCTAGCTCTCAAAATTTTATATGCAAAAAGTTGCCTTTTTTGGGGTCCATATTGCGGCCCCCGGGGGTTTGGAAGGTTCAAAGTCAAAACGTAAGATCCATATGACGTCACTTATGCCTGTTGCAAATTTCATTGCCATCGGACCACTAAGTAAGAAATGGACGAATTATTTCCAAAAAATTTGTCATCGCAAACCTAGTTCAAAAGTGACTCAACTCAAAATTTTATTTTTTCTGGTTTATATGCTTAAACTATGCACAATACACTTGTTTATCTATAAAAAAAATATCAGTGTATTTTGTAGTTGTTAACTGTTGCTAAAAAAACAGTTATGTCTTTCTGTATGTTGCAATTGGTATAAAGTTGCAAGTATTTTTTTCGATTTCTGAAAAATAAAAAATTTTGAGTTGAGTCACTTTTGAACTAGGTGTGCGATATATTCCACTGTATGGTGGCAAGTTTGCTCAATCCAACGGTTGGCCACTGTTATTAATCGGGTAACAGGACAATACTGTTAAGGTTGTTAATCCCACGTTTTGCCAACGAATAACCGACCGTATTTGAATCAGTTATTATTAGTATACTAAACATCTACTGACTAATACAGTATTCCCGCAGTAAAAAGTTTATTTTCATTAGTTAGTTTAAAAATATAACATTTTTTTGAGTTTTTAAATATTCCTTCCTTAACACTATGTTTCCACTTAAATGTTTTGAGCAAAACATGTGTTTTGGTAAAAAAAATATATATGGGAAAACATGTACAAAACATGTTTTATTTCAAAACACGTTCAGTGGGAACTTAGTATTAGGACGTATCTTGGCAAGATTTAACTACCGAATAATTTACTTCATAAAGAAAACTTTTTTTATTAAAATATATTTTTTAAATACCGAAAAGAAAAAACAATAGTTTTTAACAATTTTGTCAGTTGTAACAATATTATATGCATTAAGCATTGTTTTAACTGTCACTTCAGTAGATTCTAACGATACATTTTTTTGAGTTCTAAAATGTGAATAAAAAAAACACTTTCAAATAGACCATTTTTAACTTTAGCCGTTTTTATTAAAAAATTCTAAATGTTCTCTTATTATAGGTAAAAGTTTCAGACAACGTGTCTCATTTTTAGTACACACACGCATTCACACTGGAGTTATGCCCTACAAATGTGACATATGTCAAAAAAGTTTTCGCTACAAGGTCTCACAACGTACACACAAATGTCAACCACTTTCCGACGAACAATCACCATCGCATGAATCTATCGATAATATATCGGAAAATTTTATTAAAGCATTTCTCGAAACTTCAACCAACAGCCAAAACTCACAAGCTCATTTAAATCAATCGCAAAATTCACCAGCTAGTAATGAAATTGCTGCAATCAACGATCGAAAATCACCTTCGCTCAATGAGCAACAGGCTTTACTGAACAAAACTATTGATGATATTGTTGTCGAGTCGTGTAATAAAATGGGTATTGGTAGTGAAAGTTTTTCTTCGGTGGTGCAAAATGTAAATGAAGGATCAATGTCTCCCTCGCAGAAATTGCAAAATATGCGTTTATATTCACCACAATTAGTAACACCCGATTTGAATGGTATTGATGGAGATTTCACAAGATTTTTCTTAGATAATTCACAAAGCGGAAATAATTTACTGTAAATTTGAGTGTATAGTTTTCAAATAAAATTAGTTTTAATTATGTTTTAGTTTAACTATTGTATTTAATAAATATGCCTTCATATGCAAAAGTGAATGTAAACTTATTGTAAATTTGTTTAATCAGAGTATTATTTCATTAAAATCTGAAAATGCCAGTTCAACCAACTGTAAATTGTATAAAAATATAATTTAAATTAATTAAAAATTCTAGTTATTTTTAACTAAAACTGCACTTAAAATTATCAAAAACAACAATTGTAAAACAAATAACTGCAGCATTTCTGCAGTAAACAGTAAATTTTTGTTAGTTATTTTAAAAAAACACCGATTTCTTTGAGTTTTTAAAAATTCTTGTTTAGTTTATATCAGTAATTATTAATATATTCAGAGTTTGCAAATAATAATTAGAAAATTTCTTTGTATTTCTAATGCATAAATACATAATAAGTACCGTTTAGAATTTTGACTTTCCATTTCACAACGTGAATGAAAAAAAGGTTTTATAGTTTTAATAAAACTATTTTTAATGAAACTTTTTCATTAGGCGTAATTGAAATTTTTAGTAAATAATACGAAATTTTTTTTTTATGCAGTTTTTCATACAAAAACTTATGAAAAGTTTTAATGGACGAGTTCCAGTGACAATTCATAGATCTAATGCAAAAATGCATTGATAAACGTTATTTTACTATTTTAATAAAAAACTACCAAAACAGTATTTCTGCCGTAAAACCTTAATTTTTGTTAGTTATTTAAAAAATACAAAATTTCGCATAGTTTTTAAAAAATCTTGTTTAGTTTATATTTGCAATTGCATAAAAACGAATTAACTGGAGTACCATTTGTAATTTTGACTTTACATTTAGTACGTAGGAAATACAACTTTTTGTTGCAATCGAACGAAAAAATGTGAAAGTGAAATGAAAGTGAAATGTTGTTTTCGCTCGGTAAAATAACATGAAAATTGTTCTAAATTAATAGAAAAATAATCAAATTATTTGTTATAATTTACCTTGACTTATAGAAAAACAGTATTTTCTTACACAATTTTTTCAGTTGTTTCAAAATTTTTGTAAAAAAAAAAAAAAAAAATTGTCAGGTATTTTTACTTTTTTTTACTTTTATTATTAGTTATTTTTACTGTATTTGTTAGTTGTTTTTCAATAGTTAAAAGAAAAGAAATTTTTTATAACTACATGTAAAGGGTGATTTTTTAGCAACTTTATTTTTGGCAACACTGTTTTTGGCTCGGCTGTTTTCGTGTAACATGTTCAGTTTGGTCTATAATTTAACGAACAACGCTTGCAGATTATTACAAATAAACAATGCTTGCTGATTATTGAATTTTATCATCAAAATTCATGCTAGGTTAAGAAAGTGTATCGTGCACTTCTTCCAATTTATTGTCAGTTTGGGCGACCTTCTGAGCCGGCTATTCGTAATCTTGTGACTAAATTTCGCACCACATTTACATTATTGGACAGAGTGCGGACAGAGGAAAATATCGAAACTGTATCCGCCAGTGCTGTTGATGACCATGAATTATCGGTTCGGCGCTGTTCGCAGCAATTGAGCCTATGTTACTCCACAAATTTTTTTCCCTACAATTGAAGAGCTGGACTTGGGTGACATATGGTTTCAACAAGGTGCCACATGCCACACAGCACGCGAAACAATGGCCCAATTGAGAGGCGAGTTCGGAGAACAGTTTATTTCACGTTTGGGGCCGGTCAATTGGCCGCCTAGATCGTGCGATTTAAAGCCTTTAGACTATTTTTGTGGGGCTATGTTAATGCCCATGTATATAGGGACAAGCCAGCAACGGTTGACGCACTAGAACCCAATATTGAAGAATTTATTCGTGAGATACGGGCCGATATGTTGGAGAGTACGCCAAAATTGAACCCAGCGTATGAACCATTTGAGGCGTAGCCGCGGTCAACATTTACATGAAATCATCTTTAAACATTAAATTATATAGATCGTCTCAAATAAAGATTTCATACATTTCTCTAAATTTTATGTGTTTTTTAAATTATATCCGAAAGCTCTTAAAAAATCACCATTTAGTTACTATAAATATAAAAACCTTTCCGTGTGCATTTCAACACAAAAAAAAAATGTATAGTAAAAACGTCAACCCCTAAATAT
The DNA here is from genome assembly GCA_021234595.1 of Delia radicum. Taxonomy (NCBI): domain Eukaryota; kingdom Metazoa; phylum Arthropoda; class Insecta; order Diptera; family Anthomyiidae; genus Delia; species Delia radicum. Next base: position 39,063,565 of record CM037851.1, read on the forward strand.
ATTGATAGCTTGTTGCTTGTTGCAATAATAATAACGGTTGTTATGTAACGGAATAACGGTAATAAAAACACATAACATGTTACTATAGATGGCCCTGTGTTTTATTGATAAAACGTTTCTAGAAATTAAACAAAAAAAATATATTTTGTAATAACTGGATACATTTTTAAAAACAAAATAAGAGACATTTTTGAAGTCATTCCAAAATGGATGAAGACATGATCAAAAAGGCCATGGAAGCCATGCATTGGAATGCCAGCTCTGTCATGCCAATGGCTAATAACGAAAATCAATCTATATTGGAGTTTATAACAGCATTAAAAGAGCAAAAGGATGAATTGTTGGAGCATCAATTGCAAACGGAGGAACGATTGCAAAAATTGCAACAACATTCAACAAATGCTAAAGAGACGATTAATCACAATTTGGTAAGTAGCTAGAGAGAGAAGTATTTAAAAGTAAAAGAGAATAATAATCAGAATTCTATTCCAAATACAGAAACTGTTGGATGCCTTTCAATCAGAAGTTAGAACTGAGGCTCATTTATTTAAACTAGCAGAGAGAGAACATTGCAAGGTAAAGGAGGATTTAAAAAATGTAGGCAAAGAATGTCAAACGTTTAAAAAGTATATTGATACTACAGACAGTAAGTTAATTAAATCCAAAGAGAATAGAGAGTTAAGTCGACTGTTATTAAATTTGTCTTCCAGAGGAAATGTGTAAACGTAAAAACTACATTGATAATCTAACCAGCCGTATACAATGGGCCAAAACTGCTTTAATCGAATGGCGTCAGGCTATGGAAGATGGCAACAAGGGTTATCAACTCATCGAAATGTACTATAAAGATGATCAATTGAGGGCTAAACAACAAAATCATAAACGTCAAAAATTAAATGATGAAATTGAAAGAAATCGCAAAAAACTCATAAGCATGTATGATGAGCAAAAAACTCTGGAATGTAATTTAGAATGTACGGCCAATTTATATCGTACCGCTCATGCTGAACGTAGACAAATGGTAGAAACTTGGAAGTTAGCTGCTCAAAAAATGACCCAAAGAGAAAAAGATATACGCCACAGTGAAATGGATTTAATTGATTGTCGCCATCAGGCAGAGCAAAAGGCCAAAGAATTAAAAATTAATAATAAAAAATTAAATGAAATAATTGAAAATAATCGTGAAGTAGAAGAAGCTATAGATACATTAAATACAGAAACTTCAGATATGAAAGAACAAATTCAAATTATTGCGGATATGGTTATATTAAAAACTCAAGAGGTAAAATCACTGAACAATTTCTTAATTTGATTAAATTCTTTGAAGAAATTCCTCTCTGTGTCTAGGTTGAACTTTTAACTAAAGAATTACAAAATTTGGCCAATCGTGTACAGCAACAACGTACTGAAAATCGCCGCTTTTCTAAAGAAAAATCAGATCAATTGCAAGAATTGGATCAATCCGAAATTGTTATTAAAAAATTAGAAGATCGTTATAATTCAATGAATAATAAAAACATGAATGCTCAACAACGATTACAAGCTTTGGAAGAACTTATGGATGTGGAGGATAAGGCCCAAATAGAGGTTAACAAAGAGACAGATCGTATAAATGGTTTAATATATCGTTCACAATTGCAAATGGTCAAATTTAAAGAAGAGGGTATTACTTTATCGGTTAGTACAATAAATAATATATCTATATATAACAATATATATACATACAATGAATTTTTTTAAGGTAAATAATCGGGGCATTATATCAAATATGTCGGCAGTTGAAAAAAATATGCAAGCTGTTGAAAAAGATATTAGAAATCTTACGGAAAATAATTATGAATTGGTGAGTATTTAAGGATGATACAAATTAAGTTTACAATTATTGTTACAATGTCCTTTTAAACTGCAGTTTTTATAACCTCCCGATGTTATGGATTTATTTAATGTAAGAAAACAATATATTGAAGTTTAGAGAAACCTCTTTCAAAGCCCTAGTACTCTGGCCTCTTTAAAGATCTACAACAAGAGTTGTTTTACTCTTTATAGATACACTCAGAAAATTCTTCCTTTAACTACATGTCAGTCATTCGTGAATTCAACGGTAATAGTAATTTTTAACTGTAATTTTGGACATTTAACTATGCACTCATAAAAGTTTTACCGTTACTACATGACACACTTAAAAGTTTTTGTGTTCGCTGAATCCGATTCAGACATTAGATTTTTAAAATTCAAAATGTCGGATCCAATATCGCGGATTTTTTTGTTTTAAAGTTATCGGTTGCTTGTTGAATGTTAATAGGAAATCTTTTGGGGGTAGCTAAATACACTCAAAAAAAGATTTACAGTTAGTATATGTCAGTTGTTTCAGTAGTAATCAGTACCAGTTGCTATTAACTGCAATTACAGTTGTTTTTCTATGAAATAATACAAAACAACTATTATGATATTAATTAAAAACATAACTGAAGAAAATTACTGTATTTTTAACAGTTGTTTGAAGCAGTAATTTTGGTATTTTATAAATCAACTTAAAACAGTGATTTTGCAGGCTGTAAGAAATACAAATGTTTTTATTAACTAAATATTTTAAAATACCGAAAAAATAACTGTGAAAAACAGTAGTTTTTACCAATTTTAACAGTTCGCACTTGATCTACAAGAGGGTATTAACTCAAAATTTTAAAATTTTCAGTAGAGTCAAAAAACTGTTTATGGCCACATTTTAACAGAATTTAAAAATTCAAACATATCATAATAAGCAAATTCCATTTGAAAATATATATACATTGTTTTTGTTTTAAATTTTACCACTCATTGCAAAAAAAACTCAATTTTTTGAGTTAATTTCATTTTTTTGAAATTTTATCGATTTAAATTTATAGAATACAACAAATTTTATCAACAAAACAGTATCAACTCAAAATACAACCAAATATAAATAAAACAGTTTATTTATTATTTTTAACATAAATAAAGGCTCAAATCAAAATAATACTTTTTTATGAAAATATACGATTCATTTCTATTTGAACTTTTGTATTAACTCGAAATAATACCTTTTTGTTGAAATAAAGGTAATCACTACATTATCATTAAAATGGTCTCAAAAGTAGTTTTCGAGATGAAAGAGTAATCGGAATACGTTGAAACTTTTACAATAGATAGATATTGATGTTAGTTGATTTCTTGAAAAAAGTGATATTTTAAAAATTTTGAGTTAATACCCTCTTGTTGATCAAGTGCGAGTTGTTTCAAACTTTTTGTAGTAAACAATTGTCAGTTATTTTTACGACATTATTAGTTGTTTTTACTTTGTTTGTTAGTTGTTATTCAACAGTTAAAAATAACTACATTTTTAGTTATTTCAACAGTAATTACTTTTGTCGCCTTTTAAACTGAAACTGACAGTTGTTTCACCTGTCATTTTCAGTAGATTCTACGGCAAAACTTTTTTGATTGTACAAATCTGAGATTGGGTTATCAAAATTCAAAATGTCATATCCAATATTGCGGATGAAGTTTTAAAAAGGGTATCAGACTCGTATCAAATATTTTTTCAGTTTAGTTTTATGCGTCTCTGAATACCGGAACCAATATGGCGGATAATTTTTTATTGATCATTAATTTAAGTAAAAATTTTATAAGTTAATTTAAAAAATCCCTATTTTATTTTATACACAGAAAAAACTATTGCCCATAAAATTTCAATTAAACTAAGTTTCTAGCATAGACCAATTATCATAGGACCATACGACTAGCATAGACCAATTATCAAGGACTGTTATTTGTGATATTACTCAGAACAATAACATTTCAAAATACAGAAACATGGATATGGTCGACCTCAATATTCTGTACACCATTTGATTCACTTAATCTTAACAAATATCCCTAAAATTTCATTAAATATTACATATTAGCTTTTAAATTGAAATACAATTTAAGTTCTTGCAACAACAACGCAAAACATTGGAAATTCCTTTACATTTCTCAAACAAAAATATTTTAGTGTGAAAATATGTTATTTTTGCCGACTTTTTATTGTTGTTCTGTATTTTGTCAAAATGGTCTAGGGCAACCAAAAACCAAACATTTATGTAGCAAACCTTGTATAATTAAACCATGTATAAATAAATTAGTAAAAACGCATCCATATAAATCAAATTTTTCAAAATCAAAATTACAAAAACTAAAATTTTCACAATTTTGATGAAATATAAGTTTTACTTGACTCTTAAATATTGCAATAATATTCGTTATAGCAACGCCTTAACCCTTTCTTTACCCTTGATTAAAAAAAAATAGTATAGTAATGCAATTAAATTTTATATTTTTGTTTAAATATGTTCATTAGAATATTTATCATTGAAAAAAAAAAATAATTTTATGCATAAACTGTTCAAAGCCCGATTTTTTAAATCAGCCTTCATCTTCGAAAAATGGCTGTTTGCTGTATCTTCTAAACTAACAAAGCTAGAATCTCCAAATTTGGCAGGTAGCTTCATTTAATAACAAGAACAAAATCAAACAAATATTTTTTGGTTATTCTAATATTTTAGTCGTAAAAATGGGCTGAGAAGTTTAAAAAAAATCGTTTTTCGATGATTGGTAAGAAGTATATTTAAAGCTTTTTCTTTATAATTTAAGGACCCGGACAAGAATCCGAAGTCAAAATAGAAATATATCCACAAACAAAAAGTCGGTAGTGAAAGTGGTTAAAAACGTCTACGGCTTATATAATTAGGGGGAATATATATTAAATCTTAATTCAGATTGCAAATAGATTTTAGTATTAATTTTAAGCCTTAAACCTGTATTTATAAACGAATATTAGCTTCAAATACTTATTTTAAACCTGTGTACAGTTTTAAGGCTAAAATTTGTGCTTTAAATAAAATGTATTTGAATTGCTGTTTAATATTTTTATGAAATGTTTAAATAAACTACAACAAACTGAAAAAAATGGCAAAATTAAAATAAATCGCAAAAATTAAAACAAATAAATAAAAAAGTCGCCAAAATTAAAAAAAAAAAAATCTCAAAATTTGATCAAATCTCCAAAAGTTTGAAAAAAATAAAAAAATCGGCTAAATTAAAAAATCGTTAAAATTAAATAAATCTTCGAAATTGAAAAATATGGTAAATTGGGGAAAAATTTGACAAAATTTAAAAAAAAACTGTCAAAATTGAACCATAAAAAAATTAAGCGAAAAAAATCACCAACATTTGCAAAATTTCAATTATTTATCTTTTTAAGATGCACGCAATGTTCCAAATAAATTCTTCCTCTGAGATGCTAGGTTTTCGATAAAAACGCGATGTAAATATCTAACCAATATAGTCAAAATTTAGGTGTAAATATTGGAGTAATGACAGCACCTTTAGTTTTCGAGATACATGCGATGTTCCAAATGTGATCTTGGTGATTAAAAAAAAAAAACAAATAATTCTGTCTATTTTTTGTTTTTTTTGCAATTTTGGCGATTTTAACCTTTTTTAGGATTTTTAAATTTCTATTTTTTTTCTTCAAATTTTGATGAATTTTTATTTTTTTTATTTTGGCAATTTTTTCTCCATTTTTGGCGATTTTTTTTCCAATTTTAATTAAAGTTTTAATAATATATACTAAACATTTTTTTGAAATTAAAAACAATATTCAATTAAATTTTTAAGAGATACTAATAAATTTTTAATTCAAACTAAATCAATTAAATTGCTATAATTTATTTTAATTGGTACTACAATTTCCTTAATAGGACCGAATTCAATAAAACTTTTAATTTAATTAACAAACATTTTAATTGAAACTCGATTTTAGTTTTTTTCTGTGTAACAATAATTTTTAAGAGCAGACATTTGAAGATTCGTTTCAAAGAATTTAATTTGGCTTTTTTGATTTTAATTTCATATTTTGTGAATAAACATTTTGTATTTTAATACGCAAATTAGTGTGTATTTTAAATTTCTTGAACCTTTTATTAAATATTTTCATTAAATTGGTTTATGGGAAAAATTTAAGCAGTGATTTTTTATTCTTCTTCAATTTTGTTAGATAATATTGGCGATCAGGTGTTTTTATTATTTCGGACCTAAAACTTTAAATTTAATTGTTCTCATTTAATGAATTCCTATTTTTGTTTAGTCTTTTAAAATTTTACAATTAGATAAACGTATAATTCACTTACAAGGTGGTATTATTGATCCAGAAGTCGAACAACGAAATCAAGAATATTTAAATGAATTGGATGAACGTCATAGTAAATTAATGAAAAATGTACAAGTGACACAGTTGCAGAATAAAAAGCTTGACGATGATATGCGCAAATTGACCATCATTTATAATAACGATATGAAACAATTGGATATGGTCAATTTTAAAATCAAAGAAGCTCAAATCTATTGTGAGGGTGGTGTAAAGAGAATAAAAGATGAAACCGGCCGTAATCAGGAACTCATAGTAGAGTTGAGCATATTAAAAATGCGAGCTCATGAATTTGAAAGTGAAATAAATCAATGTGATGAGGGCACTTATAATCTGGTTAAACATCGTATGCATTTAAATCGAACAATCAAAGATCGTATGATTGAAATAAAGTCACAAATGGATTTATTAAATTTAAAACGTAAACATTTATTGGAAGAATTGAGTACATTGAGAGCTGATATAGGAGAGAGGCGGAAAAAGATTGATGTTATAAAAGCAAGATTTGAGTTGACATCCAAGTTGTTGGGCATTAATGAAGATGGTACATTGGTGACCGCCACTCAGTTAAGAGTAGAAACAGCACAAGAGAAACAAATGCTACTCGACGAGGGTAATGAGTTAAATGAGAGAGTTTTAAAAGCAGAAAAAGAGATTGAAGCTTTACAGAATACGTTGGCATTGTTAAATAATTGTAATGATGCGTATCGTAAGAAAATGCAAAAGTTACAAGAGGGAGGTAGATTTTGAAAGATATAAAGGAAGTTATAATTACTAACCCTTATACTTTTTATTCCAGATGATGCTAGTGCTGAATTAAAATCTTTACAAATCAATTACTGTGCTTCTTTAAATACACTTCGTACCTTACGCCAGGAATTACAGGAATTGGAAATAAAAACTAATGAATCTTTACAACAAAAAGAAGAATTGGAAAAGTTATTATTGAAAGAAACTAAAAAGAGGTTCGGAGGTCTTTTATATTTATTTCACAAACTTTTTCATAATCTTGCCCATTTCCAGAGCTGATAATTCCGATTATTTCTGTAGATTACAAAAAGAATTAATGGATCAAAAGAATAAATTGTTACGAGCTGAACGTGAATTAAAAACGTCGTTAAAGGCTATAAAACAACGTGCAATTAGTAAAGAATTTTTGGAATTATATGATCGTGATTTAGATTTAAGAGAATTGGAAAAACGTAATTTAAATGTGCTCAATCAATTGGGTGAGATTGCCTACACCGACGATGAGTTGGGTCCTAAAATAGCACGTCATATTTTAAATCGCGGTTTAAAAATGCCTCATATGTTACAAAAGACTAGAAGTTCTTTGTCATGGCGTACTGATAATTCATACGAAGTCATGTCTTTCAGTTCATCGAAAGGTAAGAATTTCCATAAAAAATACTTTAAATTCGAGGATTTTAAAAAACTTTTCTTATACAAAACTCTGTTTTATAGCACCTTTTCCTTTTCAAATTCAAAAATTCTGACAACTTTTTACTATAGGAAAAATTGTCAGATTCTGAAACTTTTTTCTATAGGAAATTGTCAAAATGTCAAAATTTTTCCTATAGCAAAAATTTTCAGATTCTGACAACTTTTTTTTTTCCTATAGAAAAAAAGTGACAGTATTCACTTTTTTTTTGTTTTCAGACTCTGAAAACTTTTTCCCATAGAAAAGTAGTCAGATGCTGACAAAGTTGTCAGATTATGAAAAAGTTGCGTGTTTTTTGATAATAAAAATTCTTTAATTCCCCTTATTTATTGAGTACACAGATTAATTGTGTTTTATTGTATATATTTTTAGAAATATTTACTTCGCGTTCCTCACAATCAGATAGCTCCGATATAAAACAAACACCTTCAACAAGATTGAGTGTCATATCTCTGGAATTGCCCGAGAAAAAGAAAGGAGGCAAATAATCACGTGGATGTCATATTTTATTACAATTTTTTAATTTAAATTTTAAATGGAAATAAAAAAACTATACTATGTTTTATATATAGTAAAAGAAAATGTAAACGAAATACCTTTGATTATAGTCAGGCTTATTCTTCAGCTTCAGAACCACTACCAGAGGCAGAACCGCTACCCGAACCACTTGGAGTATTACTACGTGAGCGTGACGGTGATTTTGAACCAGAAGCACTACGGGAACGTGAACGGGAAGCGCTCTTAGAGCGAGAACGAGAGCGTGATTTTGAAGTACGTGAACCGGAAGGTGAACGTGTACCAGATTTTTGTGAACCAGCCGGTGTAGCAGATCGTGATCTAGATGGAGATTTAGTAGCAGATCTAGAGCGTGAACCCGAAGCAGAACGTGATCTGGAGCGTGAACCGGACTTTGAACGAGAACGACTGCGAGATTTGGTTTTAGAACGTGAACGTGAAGTAGCCCTGGAGCCACCAGAAGCCGATCCAGAACGTGATCTTTCCGAACCAGATCCAGAAGCAGAACCTGATCCAGATCTTGAGCGTGAGCGTGATTTGGCATGAGATTTTGAACGAGAACGTGATTTACGTTCTCGTTGTTTTTCTTCATCTTCTGCTGCTGCTGCTGCAGCTGCTTCCCTATTAGCTTCGGCTTCTTGTGCTTGCTGATGTTGTTGTTGTGTTTGTGGTATATCATCCTCTTCTTCCTCCTCAATTTCCATTTCTTCTTCATCATCATCATCACCGGGTGGTTCTAATTGACGTTCACGATAACGTTGCATACGATGTTCATTAGCATCCAAAGGTCGATGTTTAACCACAAGTTTTGTATTGCTTGGCTGTTGGCCCACCTTCATACGTCTCTTGTTGAGACGGACACGGGTTTCTAATTCATTATAGTAAACTCCGTCCTGACGCATAACAAAGAAATAGTTTTCTTCGTAACCCTTAGAAGCTTTACTCTTAACATTCCAATTGTATTCCCGAGCAATTTTATATTCGTAGTCTTCCTCATCCTTGTACAAGACCTGATCGGCGAAATCAATACGTCTTTTTTCCAAAGTCTGCTCAGTGGGTAAGAAGTAGGCTACAAATTGTTCACCACTTTCATCCATTACACCACGAATCATAGCCTGAGACATTTCCTCCAATTGTGCAGGAACATTTTTACCCTGTGGTGCCGGATCACTGTCGAATATAACTTGGGCACAAGGATATTTCCAATTTTTAAAATCAGGATAAACAGCGGATACCTCCACGGGTACGACATTAGGTTTGGAATAATGTTTAGTGATTTCATGTTTTGTATCTTCAAAGGTTTTCTCAATGGCCTTAATTTGAGCTTCACGATCCAAATAGAGAGTTTCCTCACGCAAAGATTTCTTTACATTATAACCCACTTTAGCTTCAATTTGTTCCAAATTCTGAGGTTGAAATCTAGTCTGTTCTGTTGAGATATATTCAGATTTACGCAACCAGGAAACACTGCGTGAATGTTGTTTGGAACGCACCGAATCATGTGGTGTATGTACATCTTCTTCTAATAACTTTTCATCAGCTGGATCTAATTGAGCATAGGGATCTGCCTGATATAAATCCCGATTAATTAAATCGATTGTAACACCCAAATCATGTTCGGTCAAGACGTCATACTTGTAATTACGTTCCAAGGAAGTAGGGTTATATTGTACAAAGCGATGACTATCGAAGGGATATTGCAGAAATTTCAAGTCAAATGGTATATCGGGTAAATTATTACCATATTTAACACGGCATATAATTTCAGATCTAAAAATGTAGCACCAAATTATAATTTGTAAGAAGTTTTGAAGAAACTTTGCAAAAACTCACTTTCTTTCGGTCTGCCTAGGTGGCCTCTTTTCAGTTGGCGCTGCCGCACTATTTATGGTTGGTGGCATATTTCGTTTTCAATTATTTACACATTTATTACACTCTTTTATTAAATTTCACTTTTTTTAAATAATTTATTGCAATTTCTTAGGGGTTTTATAAAATTGTGCAAACAAAATCACGTCAACTACCGAAAAATCCCGTTGCTGAGTTTTTTTTTTTACAGAAACTAATAACAGAGTTGCATGGTTTTAGTTGTGTTACATTTCTAACAACAGGGTGTCTCATAGAAAATAAATAAGTACTTTCAATAAGTGTGAAAGAATCGAGTACTCAGCAAGAACCGATTTATTAAGTACACACAAAAAAAAAAATTGTTGCCAATTAGGAGCATTTCAACTAAAAAGTTTTTTTTATTCAATAATTAAGTAGAAACAAGTAAAAACTTGATAAAATGTTACTAGTTTTCGCATAACATTTGTAAAGAAACTTTATTAGTTGAAATGCTCCTAATTACTTGGTAACGATTTTTTGTTTGTAGTCGATACACTTTCAATATAATTGATTTTAATTTGATTGACCTTTGCAAATCATTTAAAAATTATAAATTAAAATTTATCAGTATTTACCTTTTGTAAAAAAAATGTCCACAATATAACACATTTTTATCATGGGTTTTCAATGCGGTTAGCGACCGTTATTTTCGTTTTGTCGGCAACGGTATTTTAGGGTTAACGATATTTCAGTTATTTCGGTAACTGGTTTTTAACGTTAACGGTGTTTTACTTATTTCGGTGTCGGTATTTAAGCGGTAACGGTACTTTAATTGTTTTTGGTGACATTATTTTAGAGATAAAGGGTTTTCAATTATTTCCATAACGGTATTTTAAGGATAACTTTTTTTTAATTATTCAGATAATGTCAAATCAAATTGAAAATTTTTAAAAAAATTTTAAAGTTACTACATGACAGTTGTTGGCGTAGTAATCAATATCAGTTATTTTTAACTGTAATTACAGTTGTTTTTCTATGAAATAATACAAAACAACTATTTTGCCAGTTATTTTTAAAAACTGAAGAAAACTACTGTATTTTTTAATAGTTGTTTTAGTAGTTTTGTAAACAACTACTAACTAGTTTGTGTTAGTTATTTAAAATTAGAACATTATATCGAGTTTTGAAAAATTCTCATTTAGTTTATATTTGTTTTGAACAGAGATGGCAGGCAATACCGCTAAAATAACGTTATCGATTCAAAACCCATTCAACTGACTATCGCTATCACTAAAATACCGTTACCGACATAATTGAAATACCGTTATCGATAAAATACCGCTACCGATATAACTAAAATACCAATATCCTAAAAATACCGTTACCGAAATAACTTAAATACCGTTACCAAAATAATTGCAACAGCGTTACCCTTAAATTACCGTTACCGAAATAATTTCGCAAGATAAAATAAATAATCGCTGTTATTAGATATATCTTCCCAAAGTTTGATCATAAACTAGCCAGTCATTGGAATTCGGGCACAACGGAGCTTAAAAATATCGGTGTTCACTTACATTACCTGAATAATAAAATAACGTTAGCCTTAAAATACCGTTACCGAAATATCTGTAAAACCGTTATCCCTAAAATAACGTTACCGAAATAACACAAATGCAGTTACCGCTAAAATACCGTTACCAAAATAAGTTAAATACCGTTAACGCTAGAAAACAATACCGAAATAAAGTAAATATCGTTATCCCTAAAATACCGTTACCGAAATAAACGAAAATAACGTTACCCTTACCGATACCCGCATCGAATCGGTTACCATCCATAGTTTTTATTGATATGTTCAGAATTTGCAAATAATAATTAGAAAATGTTATTATATGTACAATGCATTAAAACGTCATAACTGGAATTAGGATTGTTGAAGCGACTTCAACAGTTTTTAATTAATTTTTGCTAAATTTTCTATTTTCAATGAATTTATTCTTTTAAACATTATTGATGAGGTAGACGGCCATCCGCGCCAACTTCTCCTCTCTTCTTTAAAGAATTTGTCTCTAAATCATAACTGTAAATTTATATTTTATTAGTATACCCATTTTGATACACTCATTGGTCTCAAAATATAAGAGAACATGAAGTTCTTTTTTATTCTCTCTCTCTTGAGTTGATCTCATTATAAAACAACCACCATGGTTGTGTAGATTTAAGCTTGTAGATAAGAATTATTATACTATTGATAATCAAGAAAGCCAGAGGCTTTCTAATAAAACCTCCCCACATTTGTTTAAATTTAAAATATTAAATTTAAAAGTTTTTTTATTTCTAAAAAAACACCCTAAAGTTGGCTTAAGAAAATAAGCCTCCTTTACATTTTGGTCCTTCGAACCGGATTTTTTTTTTTTTGTAAAAAAAAATCGCGATAAAAAAAAAATTATTTGATAATTTTTTATGAAAATTAATAGTGGTTGGAAAATTTTTTGATTGAAATTTTATAATTTTGCTTGGCAATTTTAATCCCAACGGGAAAAACGTACCTCAAGTACGAGGTCCTACCTTAAAAAATTATTTGAATTTTTTATCTCAAATATTTTATTGATTTTGAGATTGATAACTTTAAGTTAAAGTTAAAACCCCACGGGACAAATTTATTTGGAATCCTTAAAACAAAGTCTACTAAATTTCAAAAAGTTTTTATTTGAATTAGTCTCAAAATGGCTAAAAGGAAATGCAAACATAGCATTTTGCAGCTAACTGCCTTCATCACTAGTTTTGATGAAATTTCTCAGGATAGTTTCACAATTTCGTTGTTAGAGGTGAAAAAAGAGGAATTAGATAGAAGGTGGTCGAAAATGGTCTCTAGTTATGAAAGTTACATAGAAGGAGATGATAAGGTAAAAGAAGAAGATATTTACCAAGATGAGGTTTCAGTTAAGTACGAAGAGGCTAGCGAACAATACCAGGTTTTGAAGGCTAGAATTTTAGAGATGATCAAGGCTAAGTCAGCAGGTCAAGGAACAAATCAAGAGGTCGTTCGTCGTTCCGCTCTTAAATTACCCGCTGTAAAAATTCAGAATTTTGAAGGTGGTTTTAGCAACTGGCCTGCATTTAGGGACATGTTTATGGCAGCGATCGGAAACGAGCCATCAATAGCTCCAGCACACAAACTGTATTACCTGCTAGGCAATACGACTGGGGAGGCCCATCATATGATCAAAGATTATGATCTAGTAGATTCAAATTTCGATATCGCTTGGAATGCGTTAAAAAATCGCTATGAAAATAAAAGGATCTTGATTAATACCCAAATTGACAAAATCAAAGTCATTCGTACCCCTCCAACGGAGAATTTAAAATTTTTGAGAATTTTTCAAAATACGGTCAACGACTGTCTTTCAGTTATAGGATCATTTCGGATCGATATACCGAGTAATGACCCGTTTCTAATGAACCTTTGCGCTGCAAAGTTACCGGAAGAAACTTCTCGGGCTTGGGAAGACTCTTTAGTTGATCATAAAGAACTGCCTACTTGGCAACAGCTCAGCAAATTTCTCACAAGTAGAATTGAAACTTTAGAGACTTTTGCCAATTTAAGAAAACCAGTCGGTAAAGAACATCATGATTCTAAACCTCAAGTATTTTATTCACACACTGAAACCGACAAAAAAGCATTCAGCTGCAAAAAATGTCGACAGAATCACCCGTTAAGACTTTGTAAATATTTCAAGTCACTGTCAGTTAAGGACAGAATAAAATTCGTTTATTCCAATAAATATTGCGCTAATTGTTTTTCGACAAGTCATTTTGAATCGAATTGCCAAAGTGCAAACTGTTGTACTAGATGCAATCAGAGGCATCACACCATGCTACATCTTGAAACCGAAGACAAGCTGAAAAGAGTTACCGCTCCTAAGGTAACGCCGCAAAATTATCGTCGAGATAATGAAAGACCATCCGGGTCCGGCACTCAAAATGAAACGAACTCGTCAAATTCACAAGTATATACTGCAAATGTAAATCAAAAGGAAACCGTTCACGTTAACTTATCTCAGCATAACGGGACTACTATTTTGCCCACAGTGCTAGTTCATGTGGAGCATTTAGGCGAAAAATTTACTATTAGAGCGATGATAGATTCAGGTTCTACAAGGAGTTTTATATTAAAGAGTGTTCAACAAAGACTCTCTATACCATTGGAAAACCATCGCAGTGAAATATCAGGCTTTGGTGAGACAGTTGTAGGAAATTCTAAAGGAAGGTGCAACGTCATAGTGAAATCAAGAATTTCAGATTTCTCGATAAAAATCAGAGCAATTGTGGTACCAACATTGGCTCATTTTATGCCTTCACGGCCTATTCCCATCCATAATCTAAGCAAAATCAAGGATTTAGTACTCGCAGACACATACTTTTATAAACCTGCTTCAATTGATATGATAATCGGAAGCGATTATTTGCCTTTCATCAACTTAAAGGGCGTTAAAATGAACATTGGAAATTGCCTTGAAGCTAGAGAATCCCACTTTGGTTGGTATTTGTTAGGTTCTGAACCTGTTAACGACGTCCAAACTTTTCATACAATGGTTTCGCCATCCCTCGATCAGATTCTCCATGAAGATTTGAAAAAGTTTTGGGAATTAGAAGAGCCCGAAAAAAGCAATATTGAGTCCGACAGCGACATTATTTGTGAAAATTACTTTCAACGTACCACAAGCCGACAACCTGACGGCAGATACTTAGTTCGCCTCCCATTTAAAGAGCAGTTTCCGACTGAAATTTTTTTGGGTCCCTCCAGAAATATGGCACTCGCGCAGTACCACAGAATGGAGAAAACTTTAGAAAAAACTCCTGATTTAAAGTCCCAGTACACAGAAGTTCTCCAAGAGTATTTAGACTTGGATCACATGGAACAAGTTGTACACTTTGAGCCCAAAGCTGAAAAATATTCATCATTTTTTCTCCCACATCACGCAGTGGTCAAACCAGAAAGCAAAACCACAAAAGTACGAGTGGTATTCAACGCCTCAAAAAAGACGGCAAGTGGTTTCTCGCTTAATGATGTTTTGTATCAAGGTCCAACTCTTCAAAATGATTTGATGCAGCTTGTGCTAAGATGGCGCAACTATAGGTTTGTTTTCACCGGAGATATACAGAAAATGTATCGCCAAATCTTGGTCCATGAAGCGGACCGTCCCTATCAACGGATTTTGTTTCGCAGCGAAGCTGATGGTAACGTGAACTCGTTTCAACTAAAAACTGTCACGTTTGGCGTAAATTGCGCCCCCTTTTTGGCGATAAGAACCCTATTGCAGTTAAGTAGTGATTGCAAAAATTTGTACCCCAAGGCATCCGCCATTTTGAAAAATGAAGTCTACGTTGATGACATCCTGTCTGGTGGACACACAATTGAAGAAGCCAAGCTCAAACAGAGTGAGCTTACAAAGGCCCTAAAATCGGCTGGATTCCCGTTAAAAAAGATGACAGCAAATAATAAGTTGCTGTTCGAAAATTTGCCCCGGGAGGATCTTCTAGATGAAGATTTTTTGAAATTTGACGATTCCAGTACGATTAAAACTCTTGGAATTCGATGGAATGCTTTATCGGATTCATTCTACTATGTTGTGGAACCCATTAAAATTGCTGCATCTACTACAAAAAGAAGAATTTTGTCAGTGATAGCAAGATTGTTTGACCCTCTAGGTTGGTTAGGCCCAGTCGTGATAGTTGCAAAAACTCTTATGCAAGAATTATGGGAAGGAAAGTCTGACTGGGACGAAGGGGTGCCTACACCCATACTGATAAAATGGAATTCATTTATAAAGAACTTGCCATTTATCTCCAGCATTAAAATTCCTAGATGGGTAGATTTCTCACCACAGTATCGCATCCAGATACACGGCTTCTGTGACGCCTCAGAGAAGGCATACTGCGGTTCTGTATATATCAGAACAGAAAGTCCAGAAGGCCAATTTAATAGTCATTTGCTAGTTGCAAAAACTAAAGTAGCCCCTATAAAGCGGACTACTATACCCAAGCTCGAACTTTGCGGAGCTTTATTACTTGCTAAGCTGACCCGAAGCTTAGTTGCGAACTGCCAGTTCAACTATGAATTGTTCTTGTGGACAGATTCATCAATAGTACTGGGTTGGTTACAGAAACCCCCAAATACCCTAAAGACTTTTGTCGCAAATCGTGTGACGCAAATTAATAGCATCGCCAGCACCTCCCACTGGAAGCATGTGAAAACTGAGGAAAATCCTGCAGATATGGGCACGAGAGGTTGCTCCCCGCAGGAACTGGCAGAAAACCAACTTTGGTGGCACGGGCCATCCTGGCTGAAACGTCCCACAGCACAATGGCCGATCCCGCGGACTTTTGATCCAATAGACTTGGAGACCAAAAAGTCTGCAAACTTCCACCTGGAAGTACAAAGTACAGATGTACTAGAAGAATTCTCTTCATTTGAAAGGGCGTTACGGGTACTCAGCTACCGACTTCGCTTTATAAACCGCGTCCTTAAAAAACCCTTTGAAACCGAAAAGTTCATTACAGCTCAAGAAATCAGCTCTATGAAAAACCGACTCATTTCGTTGGCTCAAAAATCATATTTCAACAAAGAGTACGAATGCTTAAAGGAAAAGAAACCTTTAAGTCGAAGAAGCAGACTGCTCACCTTGACTCCATTTATTGATAAAAACGACCTTCTACGGGTTGGTGGCAGATTAAACAACTCAGGTTTAAGCTACGAAGAACGTCATCCAATTATCATCCCAGAAGGTTCTCGACTGGCAAAACTTCTCGTCGATTTTACACATCGCATTCTGCTGCACTCTGAACACCATATAATGTTACGAGCGATCCGGCAAGGATTTTACATCCCAAGATTACGAAACTTGGTACGAAAATGTATTCGTGAATGCAAGGCGTGCACGGTCTACAAACATAAGTTCCAGCACCAAATCATGGCCGCTCTCCCACCAGAACGAGTAAACTTTTCCCTACCCTTTACATACACCGGAGTCGATTTTGCAGGTCCTTTCAACATAAAGTCTTCGACTTTGCGAAATGCCAAAATTCTAAAAGGATATGCAGCTGTTTTCGTTTGTTTTTCTACCCGAGCCGTTCATTTAGAAACTTGTTCTGACCTCTCAACTGATGCCTTTTTAGCCTGCTTCGACAGATTTATTGGGCGTAGAGGTCTCCCGAAGACCATGTTTTCCGACAACGGTCGAAATTTCCTCGGCGCAAGCTACGCGCTACTGAAAAGCCATAACAGCTTCCTTCAGTCAGCGGAAAAGAGGCTGATCGAAAAATACACCACTCTTGGTTTCACCTGGTCCTTCATACCGCCGTATGCACCCCACATGGGTGGCCTCTGGGAAGCCGCCGTGAAAAGTATGAAGTCCCACCTCAAAAAGGTAACTTGTAATCTCTCTTTTACCTTTGAAGAATTTACAACTCTTCTTGTTCGAATTGAGGCAGTGTTAAATTCAAGACCACTGTCACCTTTAACGGAAACCCCGAACGAAATTTTACCACTGACTCCAGGTCATTTGCTTCGAGGAGCTGCGATCACCGCTCTACCAGAAGCCCCTGCGGAACCTCCACTTGAGAACTTGCCGTATTTAAAACGTTGGGAACGATTAAAGGCGCTACAACACATTTTTGCACGAAGGTGGAAAACCGAGTATATAACCGAGCTACAACGCCGATTCAAATGGCAAAAGGAACGTGACAACCTCAAACAAAATGACATCGTCATCGTCAAAGAAGACTTTTTACCACCCACCGAGTGGCTCCTTGGTCGCGTTACTAAAGTCATATACGGACGCGATAGCAAAATCAGAGTTGCGGAAGTACGCACAAAAAATGGTAATATCCTACGACCTGTTGTCAAACTGTGTTGGCTACCCACTAATGATACTCAAAACCAAAACCCACCAATTAATCTACCAAATCCCCAATAATTAAGTAAACAAATAGATAAAATTCGCACTAGGTATTTTTTCTAACACTGTATATATTTCGTTCTTTTCTTTTCTTGTTTTCTTCTCTGTATATTTAGATGAGAGAACGCCCACTATGCCACATATGCCAACGTCAACGCCGCCAGCTCGTTCATAATCAGAAAGGTGGCTCAAGAGTTGCCGGAATTAACACCAGTTACAAGCCATGATGGAAAGATATGTGGTCGATTCATTATGGAACCATGGTTTACCCACAACGAGCGAAAGTCCTTCATGATGGACTTACTTCTCTGCGAGCGTCTGGGGTTCGTGGCACCCCCCCTCATTGAAAGATGAAGCCCTAAGCCGCCACTTTGCCAATTACTCCCTGTTGGCTCATCCTCTCTTCCATGCATATCGGGAAATTGAAAAAAATGTAGCGGACAGAATCCTATTGCCAAACATCCAACAACCAGCTGCTGACCTGCCCCGTATCCAGCAGTCCACATTTGGGGGATAATATCCGGGCCTTGGAAGAGATGTTCTTGCCATTTTCCGGCGGGAGCATGTTGAAGCGACTTCAACAGTTTTTAATTAATTTTTGCTAAATTTTCTATTTTCAATGAATTTATTCTTTTAAACATTATTGATGAGGTAGACGGCCATCCGCGCCAACTTCTCCTCTCTTCTTTAAAGAATTTGTCTCTAAATCATAACTGTAAATTTATATTTTATTAGTATACCCATTTTGATACACTCATTGGTCTCAAAATATAAGAGAACATGAAGTTCTTTTTTATTCTCTCTCTCCTGAGTTGATCTCATTATAAAACAACCACCATGGTTGTGTAGATTTAAGCTTGTAGATAAGAATTATTATACTATTGATAATCAAGAAAGCCAGAGGCTTTCTAATAAAACCTCCCCACATTTGTTTAAATTTAAAATATTAAATTTAAAAGTTTTTTTATTTCTAAAAAAACACCCTAAAGTTGGCTTAAGAAAATAAGCCTCCTTTACAAGGATATAGGAAATACATTTTTTTTTGTAATTGAAAGAAAAAAAGATATTTCTTTATAAAAAAAATATTTTCAAAATGCCGCAAAAATAGCTGTTGAAAAACAGTAGTTTTTACTATTTTTTTGAGTTGTTTCAAAATTTTTGTAGTAAAAAATTGTCAGTTTTTTTACTAACAATGTAAGTAAAGATGTTTTCACTGCATTTGTTAGTTGTTTTTCAACGGCTAAAAACAACTACATTTTTAGTTATTTTAACGGTAATTACCTTTGTTGCCTTTTTAACTGAAATTACAGTTGTCATTTTCAGTAGATTCTACTGTAAACAATTTTTTGGGTGCAAGTTCTAATGAAACTTTTTTTATATATACAGAGCGAGTTCAGTTTTTTCTAATGCAAACTAACGAAGGAGGAGGGAACAAAATTGTGTACATATAGAAAAAGTACCAAAACTTTGTCAATTTAAACCAAGGGTGCCCAAGCCCTATGCGCTTCGTGCTCATTTGTTTTTGTAAAAACACTTAGCTATAGGCTGTGTGTTTTAATACACACATAGAGCACTCAGCACTAGCAATACGAAATACACAAACAACTTTGTGTTATTAGTTTTTTTGTCGTGCAAAGTAACAACACTTTCGTATGCTTTGCTGGTAAACATTGAAATATTTTTTTCGTTTTTCTTTGCATGTATTGGTTTTTACAACAAAAAATATTGAATAAAAATTAGTTTTTCTTTAAATGTATTGGTGTTTGCTCTTCCATAAGGAACTCTTGGGCACTCCTGATTTAAACCGATTTTAACAAATGAAGACTCATTTTACTCAGGAAAACGAAGAATATTGTTATTTTAAAAGAATATTCGAAAAAAACTCTCGCATAAGTTGAAAAAGTTGTAAAAAAAAATATTTGTGTAAAAACAGTTTGTGCCAAAAAAAAAACATGGATTTTCGGCGATTTTTTTTTCAAAAACTGTATTTATAGAAAAATGTTCAGAAATTTAACCAAATTAAAGTTGAGACTTAATTTCTTCGCAATAATTCTTATTGTTAGATGGAAGACAAACAATTTTGATAGAAAAAAATTAATTTGCGCTACAAATATAATATACAGTAAAACGCGCTTAAGACGAACTCGGTTAAGACGAACCCTCGGTTAATACGAACTAATTTAAAAATCCCGACGTTTTGGCAACAATTTGCATATAAAATACATCTTTTAATACGAACTCGGTTAATACGAACCCTCGGTTATTACGAACTGTTTTAAGCAGTCCCAAAAACTCGTTTTCATACAAATTACCATGTTTAGTACACTCTTTATCCATTTAATGGGATATACCTAATATGAATTTCATATCCGTGGATGACTTTCTAGATATAGATGCGAATGTTTTGACGTCACATACTTTATTAGGTGAAGAAATATTGGAAATTGTTAATCCTCCCGATGTTGAACATTTGTTACGTGATATATTCGAACAAAATCGTGTGCCGAAGAAGCTGACAATCATATTTTGGTAATAGAAAAACTTATAACGTGAAATCGTCAATTTAGTCATTAAGAAAAAAATAACAGATTTTTTTTTTTTTAAATGAAGAATTTTAATTGAATTTTTAGTTGTGAATGCATGAAATGCTAATTTTATTTTTTATTTATGTAAAAATCTTGTTTTCATTTTAATAAATACATATTTTTTATCGTTAAAAAAAAAAACCGCTTAATACGAACCTCGCTTAAGACGAACTAATTTTTTTGATCCCTCGGAGTTCGTCTTAACCGGGTTTTACTGTATTAGAGAGTTTCAAGCAAATTTCAATATATGTAGAGATTATTTTTGGTACCAACCCAAGAAACATTTTTACGGACTCTCCGGCATGTACGGATTCTTGAATCCGGGGTTTACAGTACGTTTTCGGACCGTTTAATCGGATTTTCGAAAACACGTTTTTAGTCCGTTTGGGGATATCAGTTTTCGTGCCGTTTAATACGGACTTCACCGATTTTCATCCGTTTCAAGTCAGTCACAATCGGTGACAATTTTTTTCAATTTGTTTTATTAAAATAAAATTAATTAAAATAATATAAAAGATCGGGGCGCCAAATAAATTCAGATAGCATGCATAATATGCATTGCATACGGTAGATGGTAAGTATTTATATAATTTAAAACGCTCAAATGAGGTTGCAAACAAAAATATATTTGTTCATAGAATCCATCGTTTTTAAACCCCACTTAATATTTTTTACATGTAGATATCTGATTCAATAATGGGCCACAAACTAACAATGATGCTCTTGGTGGAAACAAAAAACTGCATCGAAAAAGTAAGTATCAATTTTTTTTTTTAAATAAAAAAAATATATTCCAAGAAAACTCTTACTATCTCTTGAAACTAAAATAATAAATTCTTTTTTCCTTTTAGATTTTGAATATTATCGACCACAAATGTTCCGTGATGCTGCTAAGCTGGATACAAAAAGTAACTGTGGCGAATTTCGTATTTAATTAAAGTTAAATGAAGTATATTTTAATATTTTTTCAAATAAATTAATAAATGTATAAAAAAAAATTAAAATCCATTGAGTTTTTTGTAAAAAAATGGTTGGAATACGGACCAAATAAGTATTTTCAACGATCCGTTTATTGTCCGTTTTATATCCGTAAAAAACGGAATCATCCGTTTTCAGCACGACAAAACGGTCCGGAAACGGTCCGTATTTGACGGACTTTAAACGGATTTGAGTCAGTTTTTAACACGACCCAACGGTCCGTAAACAGTCCGTCATTGACGGACTTGCAACGGATTCGAATCCGTATTCGATGTTCCTTTTAATCCGTTTTCTGGTCCGTATACTGATCCGGAAAACGGTACGGAAACGGACTCCGGATCCGACTATGCTGTACCGAAAACGGCACATAAACGGACCGGATTGTTTGCTGGGAATGCATTCTCATTTTTATTTGAAATCACCAACACATTCTCATTTCTGCTGTGAGCTTTAGACAAGTTTAAATGATTACGTGCCGTATGAGTGTTTTTAATTTAAGCATTTCATATCGTCACCTAAAATGCAAAAGGACTTAACTAACATATTTACTTTTTTACATGAAAAGCAAAAAACGGTCACAGATGTTTTAACAATATCGTTAAGAAAACCAATAGTTTTAATCATAGAACCAAATAATTTTGTGATGAAATGTTATGTGTGCTTCATAATCACACAATCCTACTTCAATATTTTACAGGGCAACCAAAAAAATTTGCGAAAACAAAAACATATAAGATTAGAACTTTATTTATAAAACCGGTTTTTTTTTATCGCAGAAGTCCAAAATTTTGTGAAGGCATGTAATTTAGCCAAAATGAATCATAATCCTCAATAAAATCCGTTTTGTAAACTTTGTTAGTTACGCCCTTTTGCATTTTAGGTGACGATATAAAAAACATTCATACGTCTTGACGTCCTTTAAAATAAATAACCGTTAAATAACCGTTAAATAACCGTTTACACTTGAAATAATAAGTATGAAAAAACTGCTGGTAAATAAATTAAACAATTTTTTTATCGCTATTTAACAGAATACATAATGAAATTCTTTAGTATTGTAACTTATTTTAATAGTTAATTTTCAAAACAATTTGTAATTCTTGGCAAAAAATGCAAATGTTTTAATTTTTATTATTTGCATCGTTTGCACTACGATCTTAATATTTCTGGACTGCAATTGAAGTTAAAAGGTGGATTCACAATACTGAAGTAGGGCAGAAAGGGGAGCATAAGGGACTTTTTTTAAAGTGCTGTCGTTACTCAAATTTTACACATCTTAACTTTAATTTGATTGTTTAAAACATTAATTATTTTTATTTCTTATATTTTTTTTTTAGATTTTCAAAATAACTCAAATCGATTAACTGAACCACATATGTATGGGGTAAATTCACCAAGTTGATGTCGCACATTTCGTCGACTTATTATTGGTTTGACCCACCAACCATTTTTGAAAAAAATGAGTTAGGAATGAATTGTATATAATGTAAATATCCCCTTTCTGATTCCGAAAACAGTTTCTCGTTATTTCATATCAGAGATATCCAGTAACAAATTTTAGAGATATCCAGTAACAATAAGTGTATCTTCTTTATCGTTTTTCTCGATAACAATTTTTTGGCTTATGGGTCAAACCAATAATAAGCCGACGATTTGTCAGCTATTAATATAAGAGTTATGGTGGAAAACTTATATTTTATAAAAAATTGCACTGTTAAACACTATGTGATAGATTTTAGAACTGTGATATATTTTAGGACGTAGATCACAAATGCGAACACCAAATTGTAATACACTCAGAATATTTTGACACACTGAGAGAAATATCCTTCACGATATTAATTAAACGATTTCATAGCATTGTTTCGTTAATTAAATGTAGAACTTCATTATATCAAAAAATTTTATTAATCTTAAGAAATTGTTCATAAATTTTTTTTCATAAAATTTTACACTTTCATTTAAAAATTTTTTTCAATTTCATAAATTATCTCTTCAAAAGTTTAAGGAACATTTTCTTTAGAGCTATAAAATTATTTCAAAAACTTATTTTTTTTTATTTTTTCATAAATTTTCAAAATTTCATTTATTTTCATAGTTTTTAAGTTTTAAGATTTAATTCTCAAGTGTTCATTCAAAATATTTTATAAAGTTATTATTATTATTTCAATATAGCCTTGTATTAATTTTGGACTATGAAATTGTTTAAAAATCATACAAACAAAAAAAATAAAATCATAATTTTTTATGAAAAAGTTCATATTTTTAAAGGTTCATACTATTTATGAAATTTACTTACAATTTATGAAGTGTTCCTAGTTTCCCTAGCATTTATGAAAGGGTACATAAAATTCCCAGTACTATTGCAATTTATGCAAGTTTTCTTAAATATTAGGATTTTGTACATTGGCAAAATTTTTTAAGTACTTTTTCATAGACATTAAGTGTTTCTACATATATTTTAAGAACATTGTCATAATTAACGAGACACAAACTTCCCCAGTATTTTTTATGAACTGTTCATAAATGTTATGAAAAACTTCCTAAATTAGTACATTGGCAAATTTTTCATAAAATATTCATATATAGTATGAATTTTTTTTTGTTTTGTGTGTATGAAGCGGTTCATAGGCGTAGTTCCAATGCATTTTTCAAGACATTCATGAAGAGTTTTATTATTGTAACTCTAAACTAACTTAAACTGTTTCATAAATTCTAAAAACGCTTCATTGTCGGAATGATTCATTAGTTTTATGAAGATTTTCATTGATTCTACAAAAATTTCATAAACATTGCCTTTAATGAAACCTGTTTCGTATATTCTATGAAAAGTTTCAATGAACGAGTTCCAGTAACAATTTTCATTAAAGCTATGAAGAAATTCATTACTGAAGTGAAGATAATTCTCTCAGTGCAGTAACTACATGTAGGTCATTCGGGTAGTAAACAGTAGTAGTTGTTTTAACACCTATTGTAGTTATTTTTCTTATTTTATTTTCTAAAGTCAAAAGTCTTTTAGAAATGATAGGTCGCAAAACTGATGCATCAAATTTGTTAGATTTTGTAATTTCAGCAAAAAAAAAAAAAAAAATGTTTTTCTTCGAATTTGTTAGAACGAAAACTACGACTGATCCGTGCAACACATATAACCATGTAACAAATTAATATTACTTATGATGAATTTCATATCACAACCTATAAAAAAAAGGCACATTTTGAACCAGACCCTCTCAGATTTTGATGAAACATTTCACCTATACAAACACAACCTCATTTTTAAAAATTGCATTTTTGAAAATATGTGCAAGGTATCGAAATATTTGAAAAATGACGGTAATAAGTACTTTTAAGCAGCGATTACTACGGAATGGCTCAACCATTCCGAAAACATACACTCTAAAAGTTTTCTATTAAACTGAAATTTTTTTTTGGCAAAAAAAAAAAACTTTAAACTGGGAAAACAATTCAAAGGCCAAGTGTTTTTTTTTTTATTTTAAAAAGTTTTTTTTAGAAAGGTCTGTTTAATATATATAACATATCTAAAAACTAAAATGGTGTTTTTTTTTTTAATTTTTTTAAGTAAATGTATGTATCTCTTGTTAACTTTCTTATATTTCGATATCATTATGTGTCAAAAAAGAATAAAGTAGATATACTTTGGAAGTTATACAGATTTTTTTGTAATTAGAAGTAATAGAACAAAAATCGTATTATCAAATTTTTCAGACACCCCCAAAATATGGACTTGGATATGTTATATATATTAAAGAGACCTTTCTAAAAAAAAAAATTTTTTCGAAAAAAAAACTTGGCCTTTGAAGTGTTTTCCTAGTTTAAAGTTCTATTTTTGCCAAATGTTTTCGAAAACTGATTTAAATACCTTTCTAATGGTACCAAGATCTTTGAAATCGGTTCAGCTATTCCGTAGTAATCACAGCTTGAAACAGTGTTGCCAGAAGTAGGGGAAAATCCCTACATGTAGGTTTTTTTGCCTTCAAAATAACGGCGTAGGGGAAAAGGGACAGATATTTCAAATTAGTCAAAATGTAGGTACTTTTTCCAAATAATGCAGATCTTTTCAAAAACAGCTATTTCTACATTTTTTTGTAAAATGTTTATATTTTGAGAGATATTTCCGTAGAAAAAATTAGTTTCTTATAATTTGTCATTGATTTGTTTGTTTGTTTTTTTAACTAACAAATCCCTTTGGAAGTTATTTAGAAATTTATCCTTTGGAAGTTGTTATGCAGCATTGTATGAACAGCTTCCCACCTATGAAAAACCAATGTTAAATTTCACCGACGAAAAACAATACAATTTTTGATGGGTTATGTAAAAGAACACCAAATAAAAATGAAATAGAAACCGCTAGTATAAATTAAATCTTTAACCCTGAATTAAGTTTTGCAAATGTTATAAAAGGAAATAATATAAATACAAACACAAATAATGTTAATGATAATTCTACTAACACCTTTTTATTAGAATTAAAAAATATGATGATAAATCTTAACAATCAATTAGTTAATCTACACAAACAATTACAGTTTCAATCGTCTCGTATAGACACAATCTTCTCTATTGTAGGTGTGTAAATATGGATAGTCGTCAGAATAAGATTTTATCAAAACATCTTAAAATTATACATATTAATGTAAATTCTCTAATATCTATAAGTAGAAGGTATGAACTTCAACAATTTCTTATTAAACACAATCCTGATATTGTTCTTTTGAATGAAACGAAACTTAATCCCAAACACAAAGACCAATTCTGTAATTATGATATGATAAGAAAAGATATTTCCGATGCAAAGCAGGGCGGGGGTACTGCAATATTAATAAAAAAGAATTTAAAATATCACAAATTCTCAAACAATGTTTTAAATTCATTTAAAGTTTTGGAAACA
Source organism: Delia radicum (assembly GCA_021234595.1). Taxonomy (NCBI): domain Eukaryota; kingdom Metazoa; phylum Arthropoda; class Insecta; order Diptera; family Anthomyiidae; genus Delia; species Delia radicum. Next base: position 39,089,990 of record CM037851.1, read on the forward strand.
TGTATAATTCGATTACCAATGATAGGAAACAAACTAATGTATATCATATCTGCTTATTACCCATCTGGAAACAACGATTCAAACATAAAAACAGATATGCAAAATCTTTTTGAATCACTAAAATTACAAAATACCAATAATTATTACATATTTGCCGGTGATTTGAATTCTAGACATACAGATTGGGGTAACCCTACAAATAATCCAAAAGGAAGTAAACTTAAAGAATGGTTGACCGGTAGCGAAATTAATTTTAGATGTAGATTCTATGCTTCAAGCTCTCCTTCTTTTCCTAGAACAGGGTCGTATTTAGATATTTGTATTGCAGATTGCCGTTTGCATATTATGACACAGAATGACACTCTCAATTGTCTCGAAAACTTAGATTATGATAGTGATCATAATGCCATTCAAATTTATGCTTCAATGAGTAGTGATCAACAAGAATTTACATTTATCGAAGAAACACAAATTCAAAAATTCAATTATAAAAAAACAAATTGGATAAAATTTAAAAACAAAATCATAGATAAATTACAAAATGATCCACCTATACCCAATAATAGAAATCTAACGAATCTTGAAATAGAGTTACATATCGATAGACTGAATAAGATAATGTTAAGTTCTATTGAGGAGGTGACAGGCAAATTTAAAAACGTAGATCCATATTCCAAATTTAACAATAAAATTTTAAAAAAGCTGCATTTGGAGAAAAGCAAAATACTTACTATTATTAAACGTCATAATAGACTTGAACATATGTTACATGAATCTACACTTAATATGCTTAAAGTCAAATTGAAATTAATTAAAAAACTCATAAGTGAAAATATCACAATTATTCTTAATAAAAGTATACAAGATACATTAACAAATCTAGACCCAAAAGATTCGAAACACATGTTTGGGGAAATAAAAAGGAATTTTAAAAAATTTACACCCTTAAATCTACAAAACGTTAAAATACCCGAGAATTCATCATACTTACTAAATAATGTAGGAATAGATTTAGAATGTGTTGAGAAAGATAACTTAAATAATTACATTGTTCGCGATCAAGAACAGATGTTAGACACTATTGGAGCCTATTTGGAGAGTGTTCACTCTTATAAGGAGCCAAATCTGAATAATACTATACATTCACAAGTTAGTTATTTTTTTACTAGATTTTTAGAATCTAAATCAGCGTTTGAAAATAATCAAAACACCATTACATATTTCAGTGCTCAAAAAACTTCCAATGATTTAGATGAATATCAAGCGGACAATTATTTTATTACAAAGGATAAAATTCTGTATATATTTCATAACCTGAGAGGAAAATTATCTTCAGGTATAGATAATATTCCAAATATAGTTCTTAAAAATATTCCAAATTTAATGATTTTTGAATATTGCAATCTGTTCAACAATATGTTAAACAATTCGTACTTCCCAATATCTTGGAAAAAAGCAAAAGTTGTAATATTACCAAAAAAAGATAAGGATACAAGTGATCCAAAGAATATTCGAGCTATAACCTTACTTCCTAATATAAGTAAAGTTTTTGAAATATGTATAAATGATAATATAAATAAAATTTGTAAAATCAACAATTTGATTAGCGAAAAACAGTTTGGATTTAAATACAAACACTCGACAATTGATGCAATACATCTACTTACTTCCAATATTAACTGGAATTGGATGCGAAAACTCTGCACAGGCGCTTGCCTTATTGATATGGAAAAAGCTTTCGATAGCATATGGATTCCGGAATTGATATTCAAATTAAATGATTATAAATTTCCACTACACCTAATAATATTAATTTACAACATGATAAGTGAAAAAACGTTTAGATTGTTTCACCACAATTACGAGAGCAGCAAAACATTTAAAATTACAAATGGTCTACAGCAGGGTACTGTTAACTCACCCATCCTTTTTAACCTTTTTTTACTTGACTTACTTAGCCAAATAGATAATATCATATCATTTGCTGATGATATTATAGTATATCACGCTGATGATACAGTTGAAAAAATTAATCAAAATTTACAAAAATCTTTTGATATTGTTGAAAATTATGCTATCAACTGGAATATGAAACTAAACACACAAAAGTGTGAAACAATATTATTCAGACCTCCAGTGGATAAGTGTAATAATAATATAAAAAGAAATTGGAAGTCGTTTGGGATTAAATCTTATCGAAATAATTGTGCTATACCAAATAAAGAAATTGTAAAATATTTAGGTGTACACTTAGACAAATTCCTCTATTTTAACTGTCATGTCAATAAAATATTATTAAAAGCAAGAAATGCATTTTTTATGTACAAATCGTTATTTTATTCGAGATACACAAAAACAAGAATTAAAATCATTATGTATCAATCTTTAATCAGACCTATTATAACATATGCATGCCCAATCTGGTTTAATATTTCACCCTCTTACATGGAGAAAATAAGGGTATTTGAAAGAAAATGTTTGAGAGCATGCACTAAAATTTATAGAACACCACAAAGTAGCTTTGTAAAATATGTCTCTAACAAGAAACTTTATAATGCCGCAAACATAATTAGAATAGATAATTTCATAATACATTTAATAAGAAATAACATTGTTAGATGTACATCATGTAAAGAAAATAATTTAATTCTAGCTCCGTACTATTCAAATGAAGATTATTTACTTGATTCCTTACTAAAAGGATTTGTTCCACCTGAGGCCTTTTTATACCTCGATAAGATAAGGATGATCCAAAATGAAAATGGCATTCCAGTCTTGTATCATATATATAGACGTGCTAATATAAAAGCTGTAAATTGCAATATAACAACAAATACTGATTTTAGATATAACACTAGTATATCTAATAGAGATCTTTACATTTTGCAAAGATCAAAAACCAAACAATATTGGTGGCTGTATATGTAACTTTGTTATATCATTCTGTTTTACCTTTTAGACCTTATTTTTTTTAACTATTGCAATTTAAGTAATGTTTTTCTAAAATTTTTTCATTACGAACAATTTAAAAATGATCTTCATTTGAAGTAAGGAAAATATAATTTCTATTCTCAAAAAAAATATGTACTATAAATAATAATACTCGAGAGCTCGAATGCTGGACTATGTATATATCAAATTATTATTGTTAACTAGTGTTTATTATAGTTTAAGTATTAATAAAGAATTTTTGCTAATAAACGTTAAAAAAAAAAAAAAAAATTAAATCTTTTTGATAGCTCGTATTCTTTTTGTTTTGGTAAATATTGACAATTTTAAATCTATTCTAAAAAATATTATGGAAAATTTAACAAATTTCTATTTTCAAATAATTTTCGAGCCAATTTTCGATAGTAGCATTTGGATATTAATTTTTGAAAATAATTGGAATTGTCGTCGAAAGTGTGAAAATTACAAAGCATATTTAGTTTATAAAAATGTGAAAAATTTCGTAGCGATTTTTGTAGCGGAAAAAATTCGATAATGTAGGGAGAAAAGGGATTTTTATTGCTCAGTGTAGGTATTTTTAAAAAAACCCATTGGCAACACTTGCTTGAAAGTACATATTATCGTCATTTTTCAAAAACTTCGATACCTCGCCACGCCCACATATTTTCAATAATGAAATTTCTAATAATGAGGTTGAGTTTGTATAGGTAAAATGTAGCTGTATGCAAAATTTCATCAAAATCTGAGAGGGTCGGGTTCAATGCATATCGGTTTTGATATGAAATTCTTCTTATACGCCTTTCAAATTGCTACTAATTCTTAAAAATTCCAAATTTTGTTTCCAAATTTTCGGTTCCAAATTTTGCCACATGTTATTAGTTTTGCTGCCATCTATTGTACATAAAATTAAATATTTTTTGATTAAATACAACCATGTTTGGTTATCAAAAAGCAGAGTTGTATGTTGATATGAGATTACAGATATTCTATATGATCGTTATCAAATGGTAGACGCCTTTTTTGCAATTAAAAAAAAAAAGCATTTAAAAGAAGTATTTATTAAAACACAATAAACATTTTATTTATTGTGTTCATTAACTACAAACATTCAAATATTTGTGCAAATTGCATACAATTTTATTGAAATTATTAATATCAACTATCAATCCTTCTTTTATCTTTAAATAAAAAAAAGTTAAATTTTTTGTTTGTTGAATATGGAACCTCCTGGAGGATGGCCACAATTTTTAATTGTTATTATTTTAATATTTTGCAGTATTTGGAGAAAAATAAAATATTTTCTGTGTATTTTCAAAAAATCTGAAGAAGTAAAACCTGAAAAATTTACCCATTTGTGTCATCCAAATTATAATGAATCTAGTGTTGATCAGAAGACAGACTAAAGAAGTTAAAATTTAAACTTAAAAAAATCGGAGGAATTGATGCAAATTTTTTACATGGAATTTTGTATAAATTTAAGTTATTAATGTATAAATAAAAATCATTAAATAAAATGAAAAATTGTTTTATGACTTAAGACCGATTACTGAATGTCCAGTCAAAATTTAACAAACAGTTAAATTAAAAATTTGTATGGGAAACAACAACAAATGTATGAGTTAAAGTCTTAGTTAGTAGCTAACGGGACATTGTGGAAATGCGGCTTAAAGACTTATAATAATAAATATAAAAATGTTCATAATCCCACATTGACGAAATAAAATATATAGAAATAATTATATATAACATAAACAAATTATAGTTCAACTACGAGTACTTACACACAGAGAGAAAAATTTAGCTATTTGCCAACTGAAATTCGGTTACTACAATTTAAATTCGGTTATTATGAGTTTCAGTTGGTTAGTAAAACTGAACATTAGTTTTCACATCAAAGTTCGGTTAATTCAACTTAATTTAAGTTGTTAGACTTATTATATTGAGAAATCTAATATAAATATCATTGTACTAACTGAATAAGTTGTTATAAGTTATTATAAGTTGTTACCATTAACATACACTTGTCAATTCGGTTGGCACTTTATATCTCTGTGTGCATCAATGATTGTCTAAATGATGGCATCTTTTTAGAAACGAAACAAAACGAAATAACAAAATATGAAATATACAACCCTTTTTTTGCAATAAGAAAAAGGAAACATACAAATTTACGTAAGATGCGTGTCCTTGTCTTTCGTTGTAGTCTGTCTACCTGAACGTATATTTGTTTGCAATTTGCTCACACTGATTTAATAGTCACAATAATCATTTAGTATAAATACACATTTAATCTTTATTTTAATATTTTTTTAAATATCAATTTTTAAATATTTTATATATTTAAATATTTTATTTAATTATTAGACAATTACTTTCACAAGGCACAACACAAAATTTTATTTGTTTTAATCCACAATTTTGTTTTATGTATGAAAAACATATACAAAAATCTTTCATGGTTGATTTTTGTATAATTAAAAAAAAAATAAATTTAATATAATTTTGAATAGAGTTCTTTACATACTTAAAATAATTAAATTAATTTTTAATACCATTAGCCGTCTATTCTGTCAAAGTTTCAATTTATATTCTGTCAAAGTTTCAATTTATATTCTGTCAAAGTTTCAATTTATATTCTGTCAAAGTTTTAACTTTGTTTGCAAATTTTTCCAATAGAGGGCGCTTTAGGCAAAGAAATTTAAAAATAAATTTTTCTAACAGCAATTACAACTGTTTTTCAACGAAATAAAACAACACAACTATTATGACAGTTATTTAAAAAATGAACTTAAGAAGCTACTGTATTTGTGTAACAGTTGTTTGAAGAAATTGTTTTAGTATTTTAATAAACAACTGCCAAAACAGTATTTATGGAGTAAATAGTTAATTTTTGTTGGTTATTTAAAATATACAAAATTTTCTTGAATTTAAAAAAAAAAATCTTGTTTAGTTTATATTTGTTATTATTTTTATATTTATAGTTTTCAAATAATAATTAGAACATTTTATTTTATCACCAACGCACAAAAATGTAATAACTGGAAAAATGGGATATAATTTTTAAATACCGAAAAAATAACTGTTAAAAAACAGAAGTTTTTTTTTTACCGATTTTTCGTTTTTTTTCAAAATGATTGTAGTAAAAAATTGTCAGTTATTTTTAAGGATATTGTTGTTTTTACTGCATTCGTTACTTGTTTTTTAACAGTTAAAAATACATACCAAAATTTTTACTTATATTACCAGTAGTTACATTTGTCACTTTTTTAACTGAATTCACAGTTATTTTAACAGTCATTTTCAGTAGCTTTTAGCAAAAATTATGCAAATAATAAAATCCGACAAATCGTAATTTAACTATGTTTAAATAGAAATATATGACGTAGTGAAAACTCAGCAAATTAATTACAAATTTTGATATTTGGGACTTTTCTAAAATCATGTGACAATTTGAATAAATATACACTGAAATAAATGTATTGCAGTAGATAGGTTTTAAAAATTAATTAATTTTAATTGAAATTTAGCTAACGAATCTTTTGATTGAAATAATTAAATTTGTCATTAAATTTGCTCAAAAATTATTTTTTTTAATGAAAAATTTCATAAACAATTATTACTACATATATGTACATTAGGCCGGGTCGATTTGTATGGAGGCAAAAAATCGATCAACGTTCAAGGAAAATCGTATTCTAGGGATCAAAATAAGAAACTTTGCCTAAGGAACCATACCTCTAAAACGAATTCTGATGTCCCGACTTTTGACCCGTAGTTTAAAATTTTGAAAAATCCCACTTTGACCCATTTAGAGTGCCCCAATCGAATCCAACCCAATCGAATATAATTTATACATTAATCTGCTAGAGCGTCTTCCGGAGAAGAAATAGAGACCCTAATTTGGGAAAGACTCCTCCTACTTTCTGAAATATCTCTATCCCGAGATTTGCACATTTTACTATAAAAACACGACTAAAAAGGCCCTCAACTTAAATTTTAACCCCTTAACGGTCACCTAGAATGATGTTTTATGCATTAATCAGCTAGCGTGTCTCCCGGAGAAGAAGTAGCTCCCTTAATCTTGGAGAGATTCCTCCTACTTTCTGAAATATCAAAGTGGGCTTTTTCAAAATTTTACCCTACGGGTCAAAAGTCGGGACATCAGAATTCGTTTTAGAGGTATGGTTCTTTCTGCAAAGTTTCTTATTTTGATCCCTAGAATACGATTTTCATTGAACGTTGAGCGATTTTTAAATCGACCCGCCCTAATGTACATACATAATTATGTATATTTTTTTAATAATACTTGTTGCATTGGCCGTAATTTTAAGAAAAATTCTTTATGTGTATATTTAATCAAAAGTATCGAACTGAGATTTAATTTCTAACACAGCAAGGGATCTACCAACAGGTACGCTACTTAATGTATTATACAGTAAAATACAAGTATAGCGAAAACCGTTTATATGAAATTTACTGCAATAATTAATTTAAATTTAATTTTTATTCACATCAACAAGTTTTTATACAAACTAGTATGAATGTATTGAACATTGCATACACTGAGAGAATTTTCTGCATGATAATAATGCAACTGCCCTAAAATTTGTTCATTGAAACTTTTTTAAGAAACTAAAATGTTCGTTCCATTTAAGTTCGTAATAACTGTACTTCACAGTAATTATACTTTTTTTTTTAATTTTAAATATAAAATTTTTTGTTTATTTTTGTTTTGTTTAAATGCTTTATTTTGGAAATATTTTATATAACCAGGGACCGGACTTTCATGCAAATGCGTATTTTTTCCTTAAGTCTGAGAACAGGGTAAACAAAATATCTTTGCGAATCAAAGTATTTGCGTAAAAATGGCATTGATTTGTCAGGCATATTTTGCTAGAAATGCATATTTTTGCTCTTTTTGCATATTTTTACTTATTTTGCTTTAAATTCATGTTTTTATTGCATTTTTCTTAGTTTTTTGGTAAAAACATCACTTTTAACGTCAATTATATTTAACGAATTTAAATGTTATATTAAAAATTATTTGGTTTTTATTTTATCAAATTATGCATTTTTTGTTAATACAATTGCTAAACTACAAGAATTAAATTCATTTTCAACCCAAGTAAATCTAGATGACGAAGCTATAAAAAATGAATGCATTGGCAAACGAAGTTGGCCAACAAATTTGTCATAAAGTCGATACTGTTATTCAAAAAAGTTATGTTTTTATCTTTTTGGTGCTTACCTCAACATATTGTGATACAAACTTAGAAAATAAATACACAACAAAAGTATTAACATCGCTTAAATTTGCACTGATCACAACCGTTGACGTTGAGCAATAATTTTCTATGTTCAACAACTTTTGAGAACAAGTAGATTAAATTTTATGTTCGAAATTTTATTAAAGTAAAATGTATTTAATCTCTATATATTTTGAAGAGACTAAATAAAACTTTATTCTTCATTTTTATGTTTTAGTTTTTAATAAAATAAAAATTTTAAGTGCATATTTTGTTTTAATTTTTAGTGCATATTTTAACATTTTTTCATACATATTATAGGTGCCCAAAGCACACTTTCTAAGGACATGATGTTCCTGTCCCTGTTTACAACTAAATAATTACGTATCATAAAAAAAAAGCTTAAATACATTTATTAATGACGTTTTGTACTAAAAAATTCTTTTAACAATAATTTTAAATAAAATATTAAGAGATTTTTTGAATTTGGTTAAAAAACGTGAAAAAATGTTTTTTGTTTTTCCAGAAAAATAGTCGATTAAAAAGAAACATCATAAATTCAGTACAATAAATTAAGTTCAAAGGCAAAGAATTGAAAGTATTGATTTTAAAAAGAAAAATAAAATATTAAATAACTTTAAGTTAACGGGTAAATGTACATTAAACGGAAGTTAATAATGAAAGTGAATAAGATAAAAAGTAGACAAAATAAACAGGATATCAAAATGACAATTTAATGGTATTAAAATGTGATTATATTAAAAAAAAAAAAAAAAATTGTATAAAAATGAATACTTAAAATTATTTCAACACAAAATATAAAAAGCAACATATATTTTTTTTTTTTGAAAAGTGTAAAAAAATGTTAACGTTAATATATTTAATGAGTTAAATAATAACCCTGGAGGGAGGTTAGAGTGGTCTTTATACCGAAGGCGGGGAAAAAGTCTGAGCAGCTACCCAAGTCCTTCAGACCAATTAGCCTGAGCTCGTTTCTCCTCAAGACAATGGAGAAAGTCTTGGATCAGTATATTAGGGACACTTACCTCAGACGAAAGCCGATACATGAGCTACAGTTCGCGTATCAACGGGGTAAGTCTACCGAAACTGCTATCCATCATGTTGTCACAACAATAGAACGGGCACTGGAGGCAAAGAACATTGCCCTTTGTTCATTTATTGATATACAGGGCGCTTTTGACAACACGTCCTACGATGCGATTAGGGTATCCATGGCTAGGAAGAGCATTCCTCCAATCATAATTAATTGGACATTGGAGATGCTCCGCTCTAGGATAATCACGTTCGGAATAGGGACTACTTGTAGGACCGTGAATGCGACCAGAGGGTGTCCTCAGGGTGGCGTTTTGTCGCCTTTACTATGGACACTGGTCATTGATGAATTACTCGAGGGTCTGAACGACTTGGGTTTCAGGACCTATGGATACGCCGATGATCTTGTCATTTCCGTTGTGGGCTGGGATGACAGGACCATCTCCGAGCGTATGCAACAGGCTCTGAACTTCACTCTTTCGTGGTGCCGGGAAAAGGGGTTGTCTGTCAATCCGTCGAAGACAATCCTGGTACCATTCACGAGAAGGAGAAAACTTAACCTGTCTATGCCGGTCGTTGAGGGCGTAACGGTTGGCTTCTCTAGCAGTGTTAAGTATCTTGGAGTGACTCTTGATAGCTCCCTCACCTGGAACGAGCATCTTGACCACGTCTCCAAGAAGGCCACCAGGGCATATTATGCCTGCCAGAGGCTTTTCGGGAGAACATGGGGCCTAAGGCCACAAATGGTCTACTGGTCGTTCAATACTATTGTTAAACCGATGATCACCTATGCTGCCCTTGCATGGTGGCCAAAAGTTGAACAGAGTAAGGCAAGGGATGCTCTTAAGAGAATCTACCGTCTTGCGTGTGTTGGCATTACAGGGCCAGCGGAACTTGCCCGACGGATGCCTTGGGGGTTATGCTGGGGATCCCGCCATTGCATATTTCTGTAATGGAGGTTGCCAGTATGGGTTCCTCTAGACTTAGTGAATTCGGTGACATGAGGGGAGGCGACCTATGGGGTCACATGAGGATCGCGCGAATCCTAATAGATGACCCAATTTCTAAGGTTGCGGACAAAGTGTCACCGGAGTGGATCTTTGATAGATATTTTGATGTGTTATTGTTTGACAGAGACATGTGGACCAATCAATCCTGGGAACCGGAAGATGGTTCTCAGGTGTGGTTCACTGATGGCTCTAAGCAGTCGAATGGGAACACGGGTGCGGGCGTCTTCGGACCAGGCTTCCAGCGTGCCTTACCTATGGGTAAATATCCATCCATTTTTCAGGCGGAGATTTGGGCCATTTGTGTCTGTGCATTGGAATGCCTGCGAAGGGGAACTCGCAGATCTCGCATATACATTCTTTCTGACAGTCAGGCTGCACTGAGGGCCTTAATGGCCTATAAGGTGTCGTCCGGGTTGGTCATGGAATGCATTCAGACTCTCAATAGGCTCGGTAGAGGCAACTCTCTAACCTTGGGGTGGATTCCTGGTCATGAGGGGCATGAGGGCAACGAGAGGGCAGATTGTCTTGCCAACCACGGGGCCCGAAAGCCCTTTATTGGTCCCGAACCATTCTGTGGAATACCTGCGGGGTATGTTAGGGAAAGGCTCAGGGCATGGAGAGAGTCTGAATTCTCTGGTTACTGGGAAAACTCTCCTGGTCAGCGCCAGGCTAAAAGATTGATCTCTTTTTCCAGTAGGGGGTCGAGGCGACTCTTGTCGCTTGAAAGGGGGGGGGGGGGGGGGGGGGTTTGAGGATCCTGGTGTCGTACTTAACTGGACACTGTAATCTCATATACCATCTGCACAAGAAGGGTCAATCGGACACGGATTTGTGTAGGTTTTGCGAGATGGTGTCTGAGACCTCGGAGCATGTTCTCTGCGAATGTCCCAGGCTTTGTGATAGGAGACTTAGGTTTCTAGGTGATCGCTTCATTTCGCCTTCCGACATCGCGAAGATTTTGCCTAATAGGATAATTGGCTTTATAGGTAGCTTGAATCTATAGGTAACCTTAGGCAGCACAAAAGACCTACATTGGTCGCGGTGCATAGTGCCTTCTGATTTTAACAATGAAATGTGCATTAAACATTGAATGGATTAATGTTGATGGGAACGCAATTCAACAGGTAAAATTTTATTTTTTCAATGAACCCTTTACAAATGAAACAACAAAAAATTATTTTAAAAAAATTTGTTAGAGGTAAAAAAAGAATTTTGAGGTGTGAAAAATAAATTGTGTGGTGAAAAACATTTTTGAGGTGAAAAAATATTTTTGAGGTGAAGAAAGTTTTTTTTTTGTGAAAACAAATTTGAGGTGAAATAAAAATTTGAGGTGAATTTCAAAAATTATTCTCCTCTTAGCGTCTGGTGGAAAAATATGACGTTATATTTTATGCACCAGACACTACTACCCAGCAAAATTTTTAAGAACAGATTACCTTTGAACCTGTTCTAGAATTACACTCAGACAATTAAGAAGGTAAAACTTACTAAAAATTATGTTAAAATGGCTACAAATGTAGGAAAAAAGCCGATAGCAGTATTTGTCATAAAAATTACTAACCATGCAGTAATTTTTAGCTATTGATAAAACAACTATAATGATAATAAAAACGACTATCGAAGAGGTCGAAAACAACAAACCCTATATGCATGCATAAAAACGAACAAGAAAACAAGAAAAACAATGAACATAAAACGACTACATAAGTTGTAAAACTACTGTTTTTAACATTTATTTTTTCGGTATTTTAAAAATATTTTTTAATAAAAAAAAAAAAAATGTTTTCTTTTAATTGCAATATTTATTTATTACAACCTATTTAAAATACAATGTCAAAATTCCAAACGGTATTCCAGTTATGACGGTTTTATGCATTGGAGATATAATGACATTTTATAATTATTATTTCCAAACTATGAACATATCAATAATAACAAATATAAGCGAAACGAGAGTTATTAAAAACTCGACATAAGTAACTAACAAAAATTACCCGTTTACTGCCAAATTGCTGTTTTGGTAGACGCTTATTAAAATACTAAAATAACTGCTCAAAACAACTGTACTGTAGTACAGTATTTTTAGTTAGTTATTTTTTGAAATGACTGCAATATTACGTCTGCAATGCATAGTGGGTTGTTTCACAAATATTTTGGAAATAATTCAGCCATTTCTTACTGGCTGATCGATTGAAGTGAAACTTCACACAGCCAATATCAACGTAATTCTAAGCTTAAGCCACTTTCACACTAGATAGAAAAATACATTGTTATGCTCTTTATTCTATTCCAAGAAGGCTTTATTCTTTTACACTCGTTTTGGCAAAACACGTATTATACTCGCTAGTCTGAATTAAATTAAATTTCAAAGAAAGACTCACTAGATCCACAAATCGGACTTGATTAGCCTTTTAAATTAGCAAAAAAACCGGTCTAGGTTATTGCAAAAATGCAAAATTTTGATGCAAAAATATCCGAGTTTGATAACATAAAGAATGGCCCAGTTATAATCTGGACGCACAAAAGTAGTTATAACTTTGTAAATAACAGACACATTTTTATAAATTATACACCAAATTAAAGGAAATTTATTCAGCTTTAAGGAAAATCATACAAATAAATTAATTTTCTTTGTGACGAATAAAAGAACGGACATGTTTGTTGATGCTCCCCATTAACTTTTGCACATCTTTCGGCTTTACTTTTTTAGCACTCTGGTTCCATGTTTGTAACATTATAACTTCATTTGTTTTTTTTTTTTTTTTTTTTTTTAAAGAGAAGCAACACTCAGGAAATTCTTCCTAGTAATTAATGTGTTGCTTTCTTTGGAAAGGGGATAGTGGAGAGATGAAAGGTGATGAAAGATGAAGGGCTTCAAACATGGCAACTCTGTAATTGCGCGAGATGATAAGTCTTAGAACAGTTGTTGCTCGCCACCTGATGTAAAGTTGGCGAATTTATTGAAGCGTTTTGTTTCATAGCCCTGATTCATTATTTTACTTCGGTGGGGTTAAGTGCTATGGGAACACCGAAGGTGGGCGCAGCGATACATATAAGTGATAGAAAACTCATACATATTATTTTTCTAAATTGATGTTGTCGTCACCGGGATTCGAACCCGGGACCATCTGTGTAACAGTCCAACGCGCTAACCATTGGACTGTTACTTCTTCAATTTATTTTTTACATTTGCCCAATACCTTTCGATTGGTCGAAATTGTGGGCAGTTAGGCAGTTAGTTTTAGAAATTTTCGAACCACTGAATGTTGGATTTTCTAAGAAAGTGTGCAAAATTTCTTCACGTCTTTTTTGTTCCGTGGCGTCTGTACGAAATACTATTCGAATGACAGACTTGAAAATTATGTCAAATAAAGGTATATGTTTTGTCAACAATATATGTAAATGTTTTAAAATTTCATACACTGGGGGCGCTGTAACAACGTTATGAATGCGTCCAGATTATAACTGGGCCATTCTTTACATTAGTAAGCATTAGGGTGAGACAAATTGTTCGAGTGAGAAAAACGCCAAAAGGCGTATAGCAAAAACGAAATCTACTCAAAATTCTAAGAAAATTACCCAATGAAACTAGGGCTCTAAAATTGAAATCTAGCTCCCGCCCATTAACATAAATATTTCAGTGTTTTAAAGTTGGATATAATTTTTATTAAAAATAAAAATTATGTTTTTTCAACCTTTACTTGTGCAATGAAAATGAAAATTATTCAAGTTCGAGGCCATACTCTATATTTCTTTATTAGGATGTTGTCCTAACAAATAATGTATAGAGTTTTTTGTTTTCGAATTTATTATTTGACACTTTCAGGAATGTGTTGATAGATCTATTTCGGGAATTTTCTAGGTTACCATCATCAGAACACGTTTTGAAAGCGGTAACAATCCCATGCCAAACATCAAACATTCATATAAACTTGTTTACTCACTTCATGAGAACTAATATATGAGCTTGAAGTTAAAGATTATAACAATTGATCAAAAATAAATTAAAAACTTGTTTGTTGTGTGCAAGGTCTACCTTTGGTATATATTCAATACACGTTTTTTGTTTTTTTCCTTTTTGTTTAAAAACAAAAACAAAATGTAAAGGGGTAGTAAACAAGACCGTACTTTGTCTTTTATACAAGTTTGATATAATTTTTATTAGAAATAAAAATTAAGTTTCTTCGACCTTTAATTGTGCAATGAAAATGAAAATTATTCAAGTTCGATAATGGGAAGCTAGAAAATTCCCGAAATAGATCTATCAACAAATTCCTGAAAGTGGTCAATTAATAAATTTGAAAACAAACACTGTATAGATTATTTGTTAGGACAATATCCTTTTAATGAAATATAGAGTATGGCCTCGAACTTGAATAATTTTCATTATTTCAGTGTTTTATCAAATTTATTTAAAGAAAAGCCGAAAAGTAATGAAAAATTAGAGCTTTTATGTAACCCGGCGGGAGCTGGGCATTAGTTTTAGATCCATAATTTCTTGGGTAAGTTTTCTTAGAATACTTTGTAGATTACGTATTTGCTATACACCTTTTGGCAAAAACAATTTACTTAGCTTAGTAAACATATTTGGCCCTTACAAGCAGATTACAGAAATGTTTCATTTTTGAAAATCGGTTGATAAATATAAAATCGGCAAGCTATTAAAATTTTTGAATACCAGAGGTGTCCCACTTTGAAGTCTCACTGATCAGCTCTTTGAAACTGAAGATTGCTATTACGTTGACTATGGATGTGTGAAGTTTCATGGCAACCCCATCATCCAGTAAGAAATGGCTGAATTATTTCCAAAATATTTGTGAAACACTCCACTTAACAATGTGACTAGGCTATAAGATCCATAATTTTGAAGCGCTCAAAAAAAGTTGATTGGATTTTAAGAAATTTTACTACAAACATTTTCAATGATAAAACAAAATTAAGTAAATATCAATCATGGCAAACAAAAAATATTATTACTTTGTAAACAATAAATGATTTGTTAATAATAAATTAAACAAATAATGAAACATATCAATATACTTGCATAAGACAAGTTAACAGTAAAAAAAACATGTCAATCAACACGTTAAGCAAATTTAATTATAACATACATGAAAATCAAAATTAATGACATGATTCTTTATATTTACGAAATGAAATTTCATAAATATGATGAAGTTTTTTTTAATTTAATTTTTATTTTTTTTGACTATTTAAGGAAATTAAATGGCTACGTAGCCATTTAAGTTTACCATTAAGTATACTTAATGAGAATCAAAAGAAAGCCGAATTTTGAATACTATATAAACTCTTTTTAAAAGTTTTTAATGAGTTGGTTTTTTGCGAAATAATGACGATCTATGAAACATTTGTCATTCATTTTTATGAAAATCTTTAAAAAAAAAAAAAAAACATTTTCATCATATTTATAAAAACTTTATAAATATGATGAAGAATTAATGACAAATTATTTATGAAACATTTTTATCAATAGGATGAATATTTTTCTCTGAGTGTAGTTGTTTAAAGATAATGTACTAAATTGATTTAATATAGACAGAGAGAATTTTAGTGCACTCAAAACAGGTATACAGTTACTATGACAGTTGTTTGTGTAGTAATCAGTAGTAAAGGGTCCGCCATCTAAGGTTTTTTTTATCAACTAGTGCTTATTTCGTGAATGGTAACACTTAGCTCATGTCTGATTTAACAGATAATTAGTTTTATCCTTCCGCTGAACGAATATGGTTGTGTATACGCTTGAACAACGCTGGGAAATATTGCGACATTACTTTGAAAAAAAGCTACACTCGATGTTTTGCGCCCTGTTTTTTAAGATCGCATTATCAGCCGCAGAGCTGATGTCGTTTGGCCACCTCGGAGCTGCGTTGGACTATTATTTGTGGGGTGCCGTCAAAGATAAGTGTTACGCCAACAAGCCAGAGACAATTGACGCTTTAAAGGACAATATTCGTGAAGCCATTGGTGAAATACAGCTGCACACAATCGATAATGTGCTTAAAAATTGGACCGATCGTGTAGGCTACTGCATGGCCAGCCGAGGCAGCCATTTGAATGAAATTATTTTCCATTATTAACCGGAAGGATTGTACTTTCAAATAAAAAAAGAAATTTGAGAAAATATTCAGTAGTTTTTTTTTTATAGCATTTTCAAAAAAAAAAAGTTATTTGGCGGACCCTTTAGTTGTTTTTAACAGCAATTACAGTTGCGTTTCTATGAAATAATACAAAACAACTGTTATGACAGTCATAAAAAAAAAACAACTGGTGAAAATTACTTTATTTTTGAACAGTTGTTTGAAGCAGTTATTTTAGTATTTTAATAAATTGATAGTACAATTACTTATTTCTTAATCGGCGTTGCAAAGTATGTTGCAATTTCATTCCGCATAAGTTAGTTATTTTAACTGTAATTACCTTTGTCGCCTTTTTTACTAAAATTAGAGTTGTTTTAACTGTCATTTTTTAGTAGATTCTACATTCAAACATTTTGAGTGTTGAAGAAATATAATACAAAATTTCAATAAACTTTTCTTCAAAAAGAGAACAAATGAAAACCTTCATTGAAAGTAGTTCTACCTAAACTTAAAAGAAAAGCTTCATTATATTTATGAAAACCTTCATAAATATGATGAAAGGTTAATTGTTATTCGTCCAATGAAACTGTTTCATAAAAATATTGCTAGGGTAATGCGTTTCGAAATTCTGGCTCAATTTTAATACCGAAGTGTATTAGAAGGGTAGAAGGGGGATTTTCGCTGTATTTAAAGGAGTTATTGAAGTGTAACTTTCCATAATTTGTGCAGTTATTGATCATCTTTCATGTCAACAAACTTTACACTTGTACTTCACTTATGGTCTAGGAAAGACTTGTTTTTTGGGTTGAAAAAAAAAAAATAATATAGAGTTAGTATATTTGAGATAACTTCTTCATTTCATGTATTAAAATAAAATATCATTCAAGATGTCGAAGCGTTGACATTAATTTATAATATTAACACGAATTTTTAGGATTTTTTTTTCGAGAAAGTGTAAAAATAAAATAAAATTATATGAGCGGCTGATCATGGCGCACTAAGGTGCTTCAAAATCGTATAAAGAAACTAAGCGTAGATTTGTGCACTTCATAGCTGGATCGTTGTGTATGGACAACACTAACATATGATCCAAATTTTAGCGAAATCGAATGACGTTTTAAGTTCGATATAAATTTCCACTTTTTCTAATATTTTGAATGAAAATTTGCATACAAATTGAAAAAAAAGTTTCAATAAAATTTTTAATGACTTGTAACTACACCCTACAGGACTTCTACATGAATTATGAATCAAATATGTATTGCGTTTAAGAGCCAACATATACAAGATCCATCAATTTTTGTTCAATGTAACAATTTCATCAATATTGATGAAACATTTCTTAAACAATAAGAATTATAATGACAATGGTCTCTTTGAATTTTTTCTATACAAAAATAATGAAATCCTTACTAATACAACAAAACCTTCATATATATAGTGAAGCATTTCATTAATACAGTGGACTCGCAGAAACGTGAACATCCAGTTTTTACATTGACTATTCCAAAACGTGAACAAAGTTCAATAGCTCTAAAACGTGAACACATTTTTTTTATAAGAAATGTTTCTTTTTCTTAAATTTTTTTAATAATTCGGGAAATCCCCCAATAATAATATCACCACGTTCTTATAGTCAACACCTTTTCTAACGTGAACAGAAAAACTCTTTAACTCTTTTCCTGTACCTCCGAATTTAAGATTTTTTTATATCAAAATTGTTTTAAAACGTATATAATAAATAATTAAGAACTGTTAACCCATTAATGCCTGACCCCCGATTCTATTGTCCAATATCGATGAAATTTGACACATTCGTTACTTAAGGCTTTGGAAGTTATTTGATATAATTTTCTTTTCGATTTTCCATACTTGGGACTTATGAATTAACCACTGATATAAAATAATTCCTCTGTGGTTTTTTAATTAAATTATTTTGTTATGCTCTTTCATGTAAAAGTCTTCATTTTTACTTGAAAATAATCGATATTTCAAGCAAGGGTACTTCGTAAAACTGTAAAATACGTATTTTAATGGTCATGTCATGAAATCATACCTGTAGCTCAAGTGAGTGGTCCTACCCAGCTACAAATATTTTGCACTTTAAAGAATACCTAACACTATTAGCCAACAATAAAGTTTTCCGATGTGTCGCTTCTCCAATTTTTCAGAGGTGATTTCAATTCTTTCTTTCAATTTTTCAGAATATGTAAATTTGCAGACAATTCAACAGATAATTACCAACCCCCAATTTTACACCAACATTTTCCTAAAGTATTTTAATCCTTTCTCCACCTACCTGTAAAAATCAATTTGATGCAACTCTTACCTGGCTTTAGATATAATTTTTTTAAGATAGCTCCTTTTTGGGTATTTAAATACCCAATAGGCAGGAATAGGTTAAATATCAAAAACGTATTCACATCAATAATTTGGGTATGCAAAAATTGTCTTAGATTCTGAATTTGGTCTATTTAAAAAAGTCCCAGAATCTGAAAATTTTCTAATAGGAATTTTTTTTTAAAATGTTAATATTTTTCTATAGGCAAGTCTGACTATTTAAAAATTTTGTCTAAAAATGTATGTTTGAATTTGAGAATTTTTCAGGAGTAAAATATTCAAAATCTTTTTATATTTTATTTTTTGTTAAATAATCAATATGATTGCTTCTGAAGTACTTGGAATATAATTTAAGTGCATCAATTTAAAAAAAATTCCAATCACAAACGTGAACAAAATCAGAAACGCGAACACTCCTTCCAAAAATAAGTTCACGTTTATGAAATGTTTCATAAACACTATGAAACGTTACATGGGAAGAAAATTGATGAAATATTTCATAATTATGATGAAGCTTTTTCTTTGAGTGTATCACATACCTTTAATAAATTGTTGACTGTTTTTAAGATATTCGCGTTCTTTATGGTTTTGAGAAAAAATAATTATTATATTTTTTTTGTTTGTACCAATTTTTAAATTTAAATACGTTTGAGAAACCAGACTTCATATTAAAGATGGGCACATGCGCAGACATGAATGAAACCTAATTTTACTCTCGTGAACTTTATTGAGTGTGAGTAGGAAAAAATTCTTCGTGAGTGTGCGTGAGTTAATTTTTTGCATGATGGCAAAATTACATATTTAGAGCAAATTTAAGTTAAACATTGTGAAAAAATAAATGGTATGTAACAAATTACCAGTGACTCGTTATGCTACATGTACTTATAAGTACTTCTGTAATCCATTACCTGTAAGTCGTTATTCTGTATTTTAAAGTTATGTAAAAGTTAATGACCTATGAGCAGGAGTAAAATACACTTTTTAGTTCAACATTCACAATTTACATTAATCGTTTCATTTTATTTTTTCGGATAAAATTTTATGTCGTGAATTTGCGTGATTCACGCGTGTGTGTGTGTGAAATTTGAATTTACTCACATGAACGTAAGTGAACGAGTAGAAGAAATGTTCGTGAGGTAATGCGCTTCAGTGGAATTTTTTTTTCTCGTGACCGTGAGTTAGCGTGAGTCCATATTCTCTACTATTAACGATATAAAAATAAGTTTATTAATAATCTTAAAAAAATAAATAATAATAATTCTTAGAATTTATCAGTCTATTAATTCAAAATTATTTTAATTAACAAGGGAGGTATACCGATCTGGACCCGTAGCCTTAGATATATTGTAGAGAATAAAAATTTAAACGGCACGTATTTTTTGCTGTCTAATCTCACGTTTAGGGGATACTGAGTGGGGTTAAAAACTACTCCATTAAATTAATTGAAAATAAATTTAATTACACTCAAAAAAAGTCTGTAAAGTCAGCAACATTTTTGCTGGAAAATTGATGATATCAGCAAAAAGGTTGCTAAATTCAGCAATATTTTTGCTCAATTTATTTTTCTTATAATGTACTATTTGGATATTAAATTTATTATTAAGTCTATGATAAAGGACTGCTAACTTATCTAAAAATAATCAAAGTTTAGGTCTTAACCATAGTTATGAATGTCATATTTTTATGGAAATCTCTGTGGTTAAAGTTCAAATCAGATTATTTTTTTATAAAAGTTAGTCGCCCTAAAACTGATTAAATTAGATTCAATATCCTTTTTTTAACTATTATAAAAGTTGAGTTACAATTTTTAAAATGTCGAAAGGTGAATAAACATTTACAGCCGTATTAATAAAAAAAAAAAAATATTCTTCAGATTTCAAATACAATTTAGTTAAAACACATTATAAGCCTAAAAAGGCTTTTTCAAAACTCGTATTCATAACAAGTATTTTAACTATTAAGAGTTTTAGGGTTTTGTTAACCCTTTCGCTACCCTTGTACACTAAAGTGTACTCCAGAGAACAGAATGAGACCATTCGTTTTTGTTGTACATTCATACATTCATTGCTTTTGCAACAGCTTATGCTGTTGCTGTTTATTCCATTTATTGTTTTTGTTGAATGGCTTTTTTAACATTCATTTTTATAATGCCGTTACATGTCAAGCAATGAAATGAAATGATGACACAAGAATAACATGAAATCAATCACAACATTCGAGTAGTATTCGTTGACCTGTAGCAATAATAATGATTTTTTTTAGTTTTATTAAACATGAAATATGTATAAATTTTTGTTTAATTTTATTAAACATGAAATATGTATAACATTTTTTAATTTTCTTAATACAGTAATATGTTTCACAAAAAAATTTGTTAACGTTTTATTCATTTAACATTGAGACCATTCATACCAATTGTTGTGTATTCGTTGTTTTCGTGAGTATTAAGTGAGGTTAACACTACCCAGGTAGAAAAATACAATCTTTAAAACGTTTTAAAAGCATTTTTCATGATGGTACAAGCGTTTTCAGAACATACCAAATTACAAATTTAAAGCGTTTTGAGAATGTGCAAAATGATAACCCAAATTTACGGTCTGAGGATGGTATTTTATAACGTTCTCAAAACATTGCAAAACAAAATTTTTGAAATGCTTTTTCAATCGTTAAATAAGTATTTGCAGAACATTTTGGCTTACAGTTATTAAGCGTTATGAAAACGACCCAAATGATAACCGCTTTGAGGGTTGTAATTTTGAACATTGTCAAAACGCTCGAAAGACAAATTTTAAAGATCTTTATGAATTGTTCATAAATACCAATTTACAGTTTTAACGTTCTCTAAGCGTTAAAAAAGCTACAATTAAAGTACTTTGTCATTGTTTTCAACACAAATATCAGAATAATAATTTTAAACAATTTTATATATTTACATTTTGAAAAATAATATTTTTATTGAATTTAATTAAAATATATTTTAAAGTAACAAAATATAAATTAATAAGCTTGAAACATAAAAGTATTACTTCAGGGTTTTAAATTAAGGGAAATGTGATTTAGTATAAAAAATATAAACATAAAACATAATTTTGACGAAACGATATTGTGACAACCACAAAAGAAAAAATAGATTTAAATTTGATATATAAAAACATATCAATAAAATCAATGAAATTAAAAATCGAATATTCAAATATGAAAATAAAAAGCCCTCTATTGGAAAATAGATATATTTCATTATATAAAAAAATTGCATAAGAAACCGAGTTCGCATATAGATAGACCCCCTTATGACAGTGTTGTTTTTTAATCAGTAAAATATTTTGTAAAAAAAAAAAGTATTTCTAAAGTACTATTGGCAAATGGTAGAAAAACGCTTTAACGCAATGGTTTTACATTGGTTTCATTTTATAAACCGTTGTAAATTTTGTACGATAAGAACTTCTAAAGTACTTTTTACAAACGTTGGAAAAACGCTTTGAACCAATGTTTTTACAGTGTTTTTATTTCACAAATATTTGTAAGTTTTGTATAAAAAGTATTCCTAAAATACTTTGTCCGAACGTTCGAATAGCAATCCAAAATAATGTTTTTTAAATGCTTTTTTTCGTATTATTTGCAATTATCGCTTTGGAAACGCTTTTATTTTAGTACCATCAAAAACAAACGTTTTGAAAACTCTTCGTTTTTTGTACCATCCCAAATTTCTACCTGGGTAGACAAGCAATGCAATCACTGTTGCCAGGTTTGACGATTTATCGTCATTTTGACGATTTTTAGTACCTAAATTACTAAATGACGATTTTTGCTTCCAAAATGACGATTTTTTGACAAACGTTTAATATGTCAGCAAAACATGTTTATTTGCTATTATTAAAAAATCACTGGATCTATTTCTGGATTTTTATTATTTCGTTAAAATTAAAAACTATTTTTTATTGAAAGTTTAGCAAAAAGTTATTTTATGGATTCATGTTAGGTTTATTTTAATTTATTTTCTGCACTTAATTAAGGTAAAGACCACTGCAAATGTAGCTAAAAACAAATGAAATTTCACTTGAAGAAAGAACGACTTACATTTTAGTAATAAATAACATAGTCATTTGTTTTTTATTGTTCAAAAAATTAACTACAATTATATTATTAATGAGTGTTTCAGTTAGTGCAGTAAAAAATAAACAAACATTAATTTGTTTTATTTTTTTAAATAAAAAAAAATACTGTATAAAATGAATGTAAAATCATAATACTGTAATTTAATGTGGTTTGTTTTTTAAATGAACTACACTTGTAGTCAAAAATTAAATTTCTTCTACAAATGACTGTTTTTTTTACTTAAAAATAAAGATACTGTATTACAACTGAAACAACGACAAATATTTACATCAGAAGTTCCCTGAGTATGTGCTTACTTTTTTCATGGTTGGCAAACACTACCTTTTCATTACAATGGTTGGTGCCTGCCAAGGCCACACCAATGCCGTTATGAACGTTTTAAAGCTACGATTCCAATAGTGGCATGTCCCTTTACAGGGTTTATTTAAAAATTCTACCCATTAAATTTTGTTACATCAACAAAATAACGTTATAAATCGTCGTTTCGGTATTTTAGCGTTATTTTGACTTTAACTAGTTCAAACAGAAAACTAAAACCGTTCACATAAGAAGAAAGATGTCTTTAATGGAATCGCTTTTTTTAAATTTCCATTCCGCTATTAGTGTCACTGTGACAGACAATCGTTATTATGAAAAGTTATTGAATGCCAACCCTGCCTTTTTTAATATTTATATTTTTATAAAGTTTAATTAGTGTAAGACTGAGATAAAAATAAAATATTTTTTAAATTAAAAAAAACATCCAAGTTTTTGCGAAACAAACACCGAGTTCGAATATTCTGATTTATAAATCCAAAAATAAATCCGGTGCTTAAAAAACAGGCCTAATAATAATATAAATAAAGTGTTCCAAAGTGAAACTTCAGATATTCACAATTTATATTTGAAAATGGAAAAACATGCAGTAATAAACAATATTTAAATAAAAATAAATAATAATATAAATAATAAATAAAATAATAAATAATTTTTAGCAATATTAAAAGCCAACCCAAAAATATGAAATAATCAAAAATTTCAAAATTTATTGTATTAAACTATGTCATCACATGTAATGCAATGTGAAACTATAATTCGTTAATGGAAGTCCAAATTTAATAATTAAAGAAAATAACATTGTTAAAGAATTTCTAAACAATGTAAAAGAATTTAAGATTTAAAAATTGTGCAACTGAAGTGGTGTTTACAGAATTATGTAGAAGGAATTAACAGTTAAAGTGGTAAAGTGCTATCGTTATAAAATATCATGATTTTCGAAGTTTAAATTACAGAAAAGTTTAAAAAATCGTATTATATTACACCGATAGTATATGAGCATTTGAAATTTGAATCACATTATTATTCTTTTTTTTTTATTAAAACTTTAACCCACTTGTAACAAATATTTTTTGTTTTGACGATTTTTTGACGATTTTTGAAAATAAAATGACGATTTTAACGATTTTTATTGGAAAATTTGACGATTGTATGCCCAACATACCTGGCAACACTGAATGCAATGCATGGTTTTCGTTACACTCACTTTTCTCAATTCTGTCGATTGTTGCTTTATTGAAATGGTGTGAGTTGACAACGATGTACTCATTTTTTGTGATTGCATTCAAAAGCATGAAATAAGGCACTCAAACCGTTCTCTGGTATACACATTATTAAATAAATACATATAAAAATTTCGATAATGCAATAAAATTATATTTTTGTTTCAATATGTCCATTAAGATATTGGTCATTGAAAAAAAAATCATTATATGGATAAAGTCAGAAATTTTGAAAGGGGCGTTTGGGGTATTTCGTAATCTAAGAAATCTAGAGTCTCGAAATTCGGCATGTAGTTCCATTTAATGACCAGAACAAAATCAAAGAAAACATTTTTGGTTATTGGAATGTTTTAGTGTTAAAAATCGATTATCGATTCGTGTTAACCTTTTTCTTTCTAAATTAATGACCCCTAACAAGAATCTGAAGTCAAAATAGAAATATAACCACAGACAAAAAGTCGGTAGTGGAAGGGTTAACTAGAGGTTGGCAATACTGTACTTTTTATTTGTCCCTTGAATCATAGTGACGTATAAGCATTGATTAATAATTCATAAGGTACTCGTATCTATAATTTTGTTTTGTCGTGTTTAATAAAAAAATATTGTTTTTATAAAATAACATCCCAGGAAAAATTTACACATTCTAAAAAGAAGGTGATACCACCACTTGCTTACATATCTCATTGTCAAATTTAGTAACTGCAATACCGAACACATTCTAACGATAGAGTCAAAAAATCAAGTAGTATTGTAATCAACTCTTTAAATTTTAACAAGAATTATTTACTTAAAAGAAAATAACAATGTTCTTAACCTACGACTATATGTATAACTTTTTGTAATCAAGAAGTAATCATATACTTTTTCTTAATAAAAGGACGTTATTGGAAGTAGTTCCTCGTTTTGAAAAAAGAAGTTATACAATTTTAAAGAATTTATCTTATATATTTTTCAAATAAATTTTTATTTGCAGGAAAATAACACTTAAAACAATATTTGCATGTTGCCAAAAATTTTGTTAAAATGTGGCTAGGTATAAATTAGGGAAGCACACGTGAGCAGAAAATTGTGAGTGAAAGTTGAAATTACTGACGTTATCATAAGTGAATGTAAAAAAATATGTTAGAGGGTGATTTTGCGTGAGTCCTATATTTGTTTTAAATTTTAATTTTTAATTGTTCTTTTTTGTGAAAAATTTATATTTTCGTGGTTCCAAAATTATGACAAACCCATGTTATCATACACTCAAAAAAAAAAAAAGTTAGTACAAAAGTTAGTACAACATCTTGTAAATCAGGTATACTATTTTTCAGCAAATTTTTTGCTAAACTTTTAAACATTTAAATTAAAATTTTAGTTATTCTTATTCAGCACTTAACTGTTTTGAACTAATGTTTTACTAATATTTTACTACTGTTTTACTAATTTATTTTGCTAAAAAAAAATTGTGCTGATTAGCACATCAATAGTGTGAACGACAACCAGACTGAAAGATATACGCAGAATGAATTAGATGTCGCGGCATGTCACGATGTAGTAGTGACGAGGAAAATTGTCAAATAGTACAACTCTAGTAAGACATATTAAAAAATCAACCACGGAAGATTTTTGTATCTGTTTTTCATACATAAAACAAAATTGTGGATTAAAACAACATAAATTTTGCGTCGTCACCGGCTTGTGAAAGTAAGTAATTGTCTATTAATTAATTAAATAAAAAATAAAATAAAATATTTAAATTTAATAAAGATTAAATGTATATTTGTAAATTAAATGTTTATTGAGATTAATAATCTAGTGTGGTAAAATTGCAAACAAATATACACCAGGTAGACAGACTAAAGCGAAAGACATACATCTTAGGTTGATTTTTTATGTTTCCTTTTCCAATTGCAAAAAAGGGTTGTGTATGTTACATTTTGTTATTTTTTCGTTTCGTTTCTATAATTTTTTGCGGCATTTGTGTTCCTTTAATATATAGCATCATTGAGACAACCATTGATGTAAGTACACTCAAAAAAATAAGTTAGTAGAAAAGTTAGTAAAACGTCCTGTAAATCAGGTATACTATTTTTTAGCAAAATTTTTTGCTAAAATCGTGTTTTCAGCTAAAATTTTTGTTATACTTATTCAGCACTTAACTGTTTTATACTATTGCTTTACTAATTAATTTTGCTAAAAAAAAATTGTGCTGATAAGCACATTAATAGTGTGGACGACAACCAGATTGAAAGATATACGCAGAATGAAGTAGATGTCGCGGCATGTCAAGATGTAGTAGAGAAGAGGAAAATGATACTAAAAACTACAACTCTAATATGACATATAAAAAAATCAACCATGGAAGTTTTTGTATCTCTTTTTCATACATAAAACAAAATTGAGGATTAAAACAACTTAAATTTTGCGTTGTCACCGGCTTGTGAAAATAATTGTCTATTAATTAAATAAAAGACAAAATAAAATATTTATTTATTTAAACTAAATGTTTATAGATTAATAATAGTGTGGTCAAATTGCAAACAAACATATACAGAAATGTAGACAGAGTAAAGCGAAAGACAAAGACACACATCTTAGGTAGATTTTTATGGTTCATTTTTCTTATTGCAAAAAAGGGGTTGTTTTTTCGTTTCGTTTGTTTTTGTTTATTTTTTCGTTTTGTTTCTATAATTATCTTCGGCAGTTGCGTCCTTTAAAAGATAGCATCATTTAGACAACCATTGATGTAAGTAATTGAAATAAAATGTTTGTTATGTTATATATATTTATTTCTATATATTTTCAGATATTAAATTAATTCATGTCGTCCATGTGGGAAAATGAAAATTTTTATATTTCGATATTATAGTAAATTATTTTTCAAAAGAATCAGAAAAATATGTTTTATGATTTTCAGCAAATAAAATAACTAAATTACAATTTTTCTACAAATATTTTGCGTTTTTTCAGTCTACTAAAATTCATCAAAAAATTTATTAATTTTTAGCAAGGGTTTTGTATTTCTAATCTACTAAGTGTTAGCAAAACTTTTGCTGAATCTACAAATTTTGTTGCTAAAAATCAGCTCGCTGATTTTCAGAAAAAGATTTTGCTGACATTAGCAACTTTTTTGCAAGCATCCCCCTGACTAAAATTTTGCTGACTTAGCAACATTTTTTGCTGACTTTACAAACTTTTTTTTTTGAGTGTAGTTGAAAGATAATTTTGCTTATGTTATATATAAGTATTTCTATTGTTTTTACATATTACATTAATTCATGTCTTCAATTTGGGAGAATAAACATTTTTATATTTTGTAACGTATTGTAAATTATTTTAAAAAGAATCACAAAAATATATTTTTTATGATTTTCAGCAAATAAATTAACTAAAGTATAATTTTTTTTACAAATTTTTTTAGTTTTTTTCAGTCTACTAATATTAAGCAAATATTTTATTAATT
The DNA here is from genome assembly GCA_021234595.1 of Delia radicum. Taxonomy (NCBI): domain Eukaryota; kingdom Metazoa; phylum Arthropoda; class Insecta; order Diptera; family Anthomyiidae; genus Delia; species Delia radicum. The sequence continues at coordinate 39,117,785 of CM037851.1, forward strand.
TTTAGCAAGGGTTTTTTAATTTCTAATCCGCTAAGTTTTAGCAAAACTTTTGCTGAATCTACTAATTTTGTTGCTAAAAATCAGCTCGCAAAAGATTTTGCTGACATTAGCAATTTTTTTGCAAGCACCCTCCTGACTAAAATTTTGCTGACTCAACAACATTTTTTGATGACTTACTAACTTTTTTATTTAAGTGTAACAATTCGATGTTTCACTTTTTAGGATTTTATTTTTTCCGGATGAGGTTTGATCGTTATATTTGGGTGACTCAGGAGAATCACGTGCGAATAAAAGTTGAATTAACTCAAGTGAGCGTGAGTTAGTGGAAAAATATCCTGAGTGAGTGTGCGTGATATCGATTTTCCCTCGTAAGTACGTGTAATTGTGAGTCAAAATTCAGTCACGTGCTCTTCTCTGACGCGGTTAATTAATTGCACTTTTGTAAAATATTTTATAAAATCAGATATAATAGTCAAAATAATTTCTTTTTTATGTATGAAAATTTTTATACACTGAATAAAAAAATATCATTTAAAATTATGTTTCGTATAATTTAGGAAACTTTTATTAATAATTATTAATAATTTAATAAAAATTTTCTTTGTTTTTTTTTTTGGCCGATAAAATTATCTGTGTTATTGAATTTTAAATGATGTTTTTCGATTTCAATTCGAATTTTTAAGTTCCAATTGATAGTCTCCGGATTTTAAAATAAATATTACTTGGATTTAAATTAGATATTTCTCAAATGATGTTTTCTGAAGTTGATATTTTAGAATTTTCGTTATTTTTTTTAATTTTTAAATGAAATTTTTCTTTTGAATATTAAAAGAAATTTTCTGGATTTCAATTGATGTTATATAAATTTCAATTAAAACATTAGAATTAGTTTTAATTAAAATTTAATATGCAAATTGTCGATTTGAATGCGGACGTTTTAGAATTAAAAATTTAGTAGTTTTTTAATGTTTTAGTTGTACATGTAAGTTGTAAATGTAAGTACTTCTTATTTTTTTTTTTTGTGTATGTAGTTCGTAGTTTTACCATGGAACTATTTCTTTATTTAAAAATGTATGTAGTTCTTAAAAATATAAAGTAAATAGTTCTTCGATAAAAAAAAAATAATCCATTTTAAAAAGAATCGAGTAGGTAATCTAGTAAGGAATGCGTTGTACCCCTAATGCTTGATGACAAAATGCTTACCTTTTCTGAAATTTTTTGCTGGGATGTCAAAATAATTGAAAAAAGAAAAAAAAAATTTAATCAAAATGTTGAGTATAAGTGTATTTTAAATTTTGATGTTATTGCAAATAGAAAAGTATTTAAATAACCAGTTTTATTTTATTTGCATTGATTGCTTACAATGTATACCACATTTTACATTTTAACATTACTTTGAACTAAAAACGTGACATATTTTAAATAACAATTGTTCTTACCAATTGTTTTGATAAAATATAGGAGTATTTATTAATAAATCAACTAACTTCACAGAAAAAACTAAAAACGGGTTTCAATTAAAAATTTTATTGAATCAATTAATATTTTAATTGATTTTGCACCTACCACTGTAATGATAGTATTAACTAAAAAAAATTGCAGACAGTTTATTAAGACTCTTTCAATTAAAATAATAATAATATCAATTAAAAAGAGTTATTGTTTTTCTTTACAACCTCAATTAAAAAGTTTAGTTAAATTGATTAAAACTTTAATTGAAACTTGAGAAGAAAACAATGGTAGTTTTAATTGAAACTCGTATTTTTTTATTTCTTTTATATGCCCCCTATTAAATAAAAAAAGAAATGTAGGTCTGTAAATTAAATTGACATTTTATTTATAATAAAATTAAAGCTTTTTAATATAAAAATGTATTATAAGAAAACAAATAAAAGTAAAGACAAAATTTTTGTTTTGCTTGTCTTGTCTTGAACTTTTTCTTGTAATTGAATTACTTTCTTAAAAAAATCACACACAACTTTAAAATGATAGTTTATACTTATTGAAAATTTAATTATTTAAAAAAATAATATTTTAATTGTCCTTTTTCAATAAGGTTTATAAATCCACATGTGCACTTTTATTACCACAGAAAATACACGAAACTAAATTAAGTTTTCGTGCGTACACGAATATCTCAACAAAAAGAGTGTTTCAAACTCTAGTAAAATAACTACGATTTTGCGTGCATTTGAAATCGGTAAACTATTCAACTTATTAAAAGTTAATCATTTGGGATTTTTTTTTCTTTTTATTTACAAATTAAATAATATATTGATATAATTAAACCTTTGTTCGATTATTTAACCTAAATAAAATAAAAAAAATATTTTGCCAAATTTTTAAAAATTTTGTTTATATGTTGTCAACATTGTATGGATATATTAGAAAATTCAATAAATTTTTTAATTGAATCAATTAAAAAAATTGTTTAAATTGCCATTGATATTCAAACAATCGATTAATTAGATATTTATGGTCCATAATTTTTTCTGTGCTCCTTTGATTGAGTGAACTTTTTTGGCAATAATGTTCAAAATTAAGATAAACACAAAGCAAAAAACTAAAATGTCATCTTAAAAAAAGGTTTAAAACAGGGTCGAACCAATTTCAAAATTCATACATTTACAAAATTTTTAAAATAGGTATTTTAAGCTAATATTCGATTAGTAATACAATTTTATCGAATTTAGCTTGACAATGATTTGAAATGACGTTTTACTTTTTAATGAATAGAGCAAATAATGTTTTATTTTTATAATTGTTTTGTTGTTTAAAAGGTTGTGTCTTATACCCAAAAAGTAATAAAATACGAAAACTAAAAAATTGGAAATTTCGGAATTTATAAATCCCAGGATTTTTGGGATAACAGGTTGCAGAACAACTTATACTGTATTATTTTTATTTTTTATTAATTAATAATCATATAATTACAAATTATATACTATTACATTAACCGAGCACTAGCTGCTATGGCCTTCGGCGCGTTGTAGCGAAAACAGACCAGTGGCTCTGGTGGGAATCGAACCCACCACCCCCGCACTGATAAGCCAGCACGCTACCAACTAGCCTACCGGGGCGCACTTATACTGTATTATAACAGGTTCTAATTTCTGTTCGACAACCGATTCTTTTTATATGGAGTTTGAGGTTCTTTACCTCCAAAAAAGAATAGGTTGCTTTAGAACCGGTTATGGAACTAGTTCTCTGACAGTGAAATTTTACATTTCGACTCCTAGGAACCTGTTCTAGAACCGGGTCCATATAATCGGTGGTAAAAGAAGCTGTTCTAGAACAGGTAATCTGTTCTAAAAAAGTTATGCTGGGGAGTAACGATTTTTTGTCCATTTTTCTCAATCGCGCTTAGTTTCCGATATAGCGTACACTCAAACAAAATAAGTTAGTAGAAAAGTTAGTAAAACATCTTGTAAATCAGGTATACTATTTTTCAGCAAATTTTTTGCAAAAATTATGTTTTAAACTAAAATTTTAGTTATACTCATTCAGCACTTAACTGTTTTGAACTAATGTTTTACTAATATTTTACTAATGTTTTACTAATTTATTTTGCTAAAAAAATGTGTTGATTAGCACATCAATAGTGTGAACGACAACCAGACTGAAAGATATACGCAGAATGAATAAGATGTCGCGGAATGTCACGATGTAGTAGAGAGGAGGAAAATTATACTAAAAAGTACAACTTTAGTAAGACATAATATAAAAAATCAACCATGGAAGATTTTTGTATCTGTTTTTCATACATTAAACAAAATTGTGGATTAAAACAACTTACATTTTGCGTCGTTACCGGCTTGTGAAAGTAATTGTCTATTAATTAAATAAAAGACAAAATAAAATATTTAAATTTAATAAAAATTAAATGTGTATTTGTAAACTAAATGTTTATATATATTAATAATCTTGTGTGGTAAAATTGCAAACAAATATGCAATAGGTAGACAGACTAAAGCGAAAGACAAAGACATCTTAGGTAGATTTTTCTGATTCCTTTTTCTTATTGCAAAAAAAGGTTGTATATGTTATATTTTGTTATTTTTTAGTTTCGTTTCTATAATTCTCTGCGGCATTTGCGTTCCTTTAAAAGATCATTTAGACAATAATTCATATAAGTAGTTCAAAGAAAATTTCGTTTATGTTATATATAATTATTTCTATTGTTTTTAGATATTACATTAATTCATATCGTCAATTTGGGAGTATGAACATTTTTATATTTTGTAATAAATTTTTAAAAATTATCACAAAAATATGTTTTATGATTTTCAGCAAATAAATTAACTAAAGTATAATTTTTCTACAATTTTTTTGAGTTTTTTTCAGTCTACTAATATTCAGCAAAAATTTTATTAATTTTTAGCAAGGGTTTTTTAATTTCTAATCTACTAAGTGTTAGCAAAACTTTTGGTGAATCTACTAATTTTGTTGCTAAAAATCAGCTCGCTGATTTTCAGCAAAAGATTTCGCTGACATTAGCAATTTTTTGCTAGCTCCCTCCTGACTCAGCAACATTTTTTGCTGACTTTACTAACTTTTTTATTTGAGTGTATTTATGAATATAAAATAAAAAATATTAGAAAAGAACGACATCTACAATTGTGGTTTAATTTAACTAACAAATTTGTAAGTTTTTTTTTAATTTCAGGGGGGACATTTTTTTTTATTTTTGAGGAACGCCCGACAACTTTCGCTAAATATCTGCCAGAAAATACGATAACTTGCTATTTTTAAAATCAACTTTATCTAAAGACCACCATAAATTTTAAAATGATTTACCTCACGATTGATTCGTATTTAATATGGGCACACACACTAAAAGTGCCTTCCTTTTTGACTCAAAAAAAAAATATATAAAAAAAATTCTACAGGCTCAAAAAATCAATATTTTTTGAGACTTTTTTTATAATTTGTTCATGAAATATTCAATTCAATTTTAGTCAATTCTGAATCATTTTCAGAATTTAATAATTCTCTTAAAATTGTTGTGCCTTTTATGATTCTTTTTAGAAGGTTCATATTTTCATCCCATCCCAACAAACCAAACTATATCATTTCGATATAATAACGATATCATCTCGATGATAAGTTTGCCCGAGAATGATATCATTATAGATTCATAAGCAATAGGTACTGTGGAGAAAAATACACATTCGATAAAGATATCGTTATTCCATGAAATAACGATATCGTTATGATATCAAAAATTTAAGGCAGCGCGATAAAAATTTCGATATATTATAGAATATTTGTCGCTATTTTATCGTTAAATTGATCATTAACGATTTTAAAAATAATATCTTTAATGATATTTTAAATAATATAAATTATGATATTTCTTATAATAATAACCTTTGTTTATTAAATATTTTATTATGCGTTTTATTTTTTTCAAAACTATGAAATAACTAAAACTATGTTATAAAAATACACTTAAATTAAGTAATAAAAACGGATAAATGAGTATTTTAAGCACGGAACAATAGTCAAACCCTTTCTTATCATTACCAGCAGTGGCACATCTGTAACGATCTTCACCAGTCTCGCTGGCATCGCCTGAGCGGGGAGCAGCAGCATCTGGGGGTCAAGCTGTTTTGGGAAACAAGAGCTGGGTGAAAATGCAAATAACTGCGCAAGAATTCAATACCTTCATTGGTAATGTGTCCAGGCTTATTGTTCCTTAACCAAGCCCGGGAGAAATGGGACTGCAATGAGGATGTTCTTAAGCTCAGGGTATATTTTTTGGCTCCCTTTAAAGATGTATTCGTAGATAGCTACACGATGATCCTTTGGCATAAACATCTTTAACGACTTGATAGGAGCAGTCAGCGGAAACAGATGGAAACAACCGATATTCTTTACCTGAAAAGAAATATTTACTGTTAGCTGTATCTTTGATTAAATGTGGACCTTTACTTACCAAAATTGTTCCCAAAGATATTGTATTTCTCTTATTTAACAATTTAGTTAAATATTTTTCAGAATTAATGAAAATTTTTGAAGTTTGATTTAATTATTTTGAAAAAACTTTGAAGTTTATTTCCAAAAACTAAATTTTTTTTGGAATATCGAAAAAACTTTCACATATTTTTTTAAAAACGATATCATAAATGATACAGTATCATTTCTTGGTTTGTTGGGATAAATGAGTAATTTTTGACAATAACATTTTAACATTTCAAAAATGTGTTTTATTTATTTGATTTAACAACAATGAAATAAGACTGTGTTTGGTTATTAATTATTTCAAAACAATAAAAATTACAACAAAAAAAAATTTAAGAAATCTTTCAAAAAATAAAAAAAAACATGTTGAAAAAACAAGTTTGTTATAATTTTTATTAAAAATAAAAATTATGTTTTTTCGACCTTTAATTGTGCAATGAAAATGAAAATTATTCAAGTTCGAGGCCATATACTCTATATTTCTTCATTAGGATATTGTCCTAACAAATAATCTATAGAGTTTTTGTTTTCAAATTTATTATTTGACCCTTTCAGGAATGTGTTGATAGATCTATTTCGGGAATTTTTTAGGTTCCTATCATCAGAACACGTTTTGAAAGCGGTAAAAATCCCATGCCAAACCTCAAGCATTCATATGAACTAGTTTACTCACTACATGAGAACTAATATACATATGAGTTTGAAATTAAAGATTATAACCATTGTTCAAAAAATAAATTATTTGTTAGGACAATATCCTAATGAAGAAATATAGAGTATATGGTCTCGAACTTGAATAATTTTCATTTTCATGTTGAAAAAATCTACATTAAACGGACAAAATCACAAAGAGCAAATGTGCTAAGTCACAAAATATCCAATAAGTCTGCAACAGCTTTTCATTGAAATAGTATGATTCCTGATATTGAAAGAGGACGAATAAAAGAAGAAAACTGCGTTTACAGATTTACAAATATACAAAATGAAGAAAGTTCGGAAGTTTTTTTACAAACAAGTCTGTAAAAAAGCAGAAAAAATTACTAAAAATTTGTTAAAAATGACGTTGCACAAAAAAAGCTGTAAAATTAGCAGAATCTTTTTGCAAAACATTAGTAAAATAAAAACAACAAAAAAAACTGTAAAATCTACTAAGTTTTAGTTAAATTTTTAGTTGTTTGCATGAAAACTAAGCGTCACATATTCATGAAAATTTTTATTATAAATAATCATGGAACTAAAATACAGCTCAGTATTTATACACACAGAGAAATAAACAAAATACGAAGTTGTATCTGTCTTTATTATTTCCTTTGTTCCTTTTGTATGTACATTTTGTGTACACACAGTGAAAACATCAGTTGGAATTCGTTCGATATTACATTATTTGAGTTGGTAAACAAATATATTAGCTGTGTTTACATACAAATGCTAATCAGGACCAGTTATTTTGTCTAGTGCAAGTTAAAAATTAGCTTAACAAACTAACTTTCTTAGTGACAGACAATTGGTTGATTTCCCTAATTAAACAATTTTAAATATGGTTAGAAAAACTACTAGTCTATGCAACCATAGAAAAAAAATCTTCAGTAAAAACAGCTATTTTATTATAATCATAACCCTTGCTCCCAATTGCCGTAACTATCATACCTTGTTCTGAACAAAATAATTGTTATTTGATATTTATGTCAAATTAATTATTTAAAAATACCAAAAAAAAGGTTAGTAAAAAATATATGTACACAAATTTTAAATGCTTAAAAAATTCGGAATAAAATTAAACAAACACCGTGGAATAGTAGCAAAAAACAAGAAGGAGATGCTGATGTGGTAATCTTAAATTTTGTGTACATATAAACGAAAATTATTGTAGTTGCTCGTTTTTCTTTCAGAATTTAAAACATATCTGTAAGACGGAGAATGACTGAAATGCGCAACAATATTCTTCTTAAATTGCAAAAACGGTTGCTTCAAATATGGGGTAAAATTGGAGAAAATTAACAGGCTAATAGCAACTACCTAGCAACGGTATTACTCTACCTAGAGCAGTTGCAAAAAAGATGTTTTTAAGTAGAGCCTACGCTCCAGACCGTTATCCCGGGAATCGCAGAAAGTCCGGCTACACCGAAAACCAAGTCTGCTCGTAAAACCAGTCAGCGCGATTTAAACAAAGTATTTTTTGCATAAAAACATATGATTTTTTAACACAAAAACAAATTTTTTAAAAAAAGTACCTTTTTTAAAAAAGTACCTATTTCAGAAATAAAGTACTCTTAAAAATAAAGTATTGCTTTCAAAAAGTACATTTTTTCAAAAAAAGCTAATGTTTTAAAAAAATAATCTTTCTCAAAAAATTAGCCTTTTTCAAAATAATAAAATTTTTTTAAGAAAAAGTACATTTTTTCAAAAAACTTTACTTTTTTCACAAAAATATTTCTTCTTCAAAGAAGTTCGTTTTCAAAAAAACTAACTTCATTCAAAATAAGTACCAATTTCAAAAAAAAAAAAAAAAACACCTTTATCAAAAAAAATTTATTTTATTTTTTTTTTTTGAAAACAAATTTTCAAAACAATACTTTTCACAAATGCAAAAAAAGTACGCATTTCAAAAAAAGGACTTTAAAGAAAAGTATCTGTTTAAAAAAAAAGAACATTTTTCTCAAAAACATAAATAAAATAAGTACATTTTTCAAATATGTACATTTTTTTTGTTTTTAAAATCATTTGAAAAAGTATCTTTTTACAGCAAAAGTTAATTGTTTCACGAAAAAGAAAACTTTTCTTTTTTAAAAAAGCTACTTGTTTTTGAGAAAAATCCTTTTTTTATTATAATTTTGTTTATGAAAAAGGTACCTACGTTTATGAAAAGGGTAGTTTTTTTGAAATGGGTAGTTTTTTTTTAAAGAAAGGTACTTTTTTAGAAAAAGATATTTTTTTTACAGAGTAGTTTTGTTTTTTATTGAAAAAGGATTTTTTTTACAAAAAGGTACTTTTTTGAGAAAGGATATTTTTTGTGAAAAATATACTTTTTTAAAAAAGGAGTTCTTGTTAGTGAAAAATGCACTTTTTTGAGGAAAGCTACTTTTGCGTTTATGTTTTTATGCAAAACATAATTATATATTATATATATTTATATTGACTGTGTATTTATTTTAAAAAATAAAAACATTGGATATGGTGTATTACTTAATTAAATTCGGTTCGATCGATTTATTTTTTAAATCCGTGTGTATTCATTGTTAAAAAAAAAATATTTTTTAAATTATTTTATTAACATTTTTAAACAATATAAATTATTTTATAAACACAAAAATCCCGTATTATAGTCCATATTGCTTTAGAAAAATCCTTCGATTTTTACTTTTTTTAAAACACTCTTGAATAATTTTTATTAGTTGATAATAAAAAAATTTGCATAAATTTTCTAAATATTTTTCTAATATGACTGACCCAATATAAAAAAATACATAAATACTGAAACGCTAACATAGCATTATAGCCCTCTGCTGATTGTGATTATCAAAATAATATTTTTAGACTTTAGTAAATTCAGTAAAAAAATTAGTTAAAAATTTAATATTTCATTAAATCAAAATAGCAAAACTTTAAACTAAAATCTCATTTTAAACTAAAAATTAATTTAAAACTTGCAAAGTTGGATTGGTAACGCCTTTACTAATTTGTCTACTAACTTGTTTCTATGAGTATACTACCTTTTTTATGAGTGTAAGATTAACGATGAAATATACTGTTGCGGTGGAGTTATTATAATTCTTATCTTCAAAAATGTTTCGCTAATTGCTGCGTAATATAGAATATTTAAGTTTTTTGTTTGAAAACGTATTCTTAAAAATCCGGGATTCACATTCCTATTTCCCTGGATTGCTGGAACAGAAAAATGGTTAGTTTCCGGGACAGGAAATCCAAGTGATACATTTCCTAAGGACACTAACTTTTTCAAAATAGACGTATTTCACGGATTTTGATGGACATCAAAATTCGCAGAGCAAATAGTACATTAAGTAGAAAGCAATTTAATGTAACTTAAATGGTAAAAAAAGTGAAATTTGCTTAGCATAATCATATTCAAATATAACTTCTGAATATTATGAATATTGCATTTTTAGTTTTGAAAACTAATATTTGGCTATAGAAAACGATGTAGTTGTAGAATTTGAATTTCAGTTGAAAACTAAAAAAAAATCTTTAAGTGTGTGTATATACGCGAAATAATAAGTTAAGTTCAGGTTTTGATAGCAAACAAACATAAAAAATACAAAAATTAAATAAAAGAGTGATATACCATAAAAAAAAAGTTCGCAAAGTTAGCAAAAAAGGTAGTTGGGTCAGCAAAATTTTTGTTGGGAGGATCCTTGCAGAAAAATTGCTAATATCTGCAAAAGAGTTTTGTTGAACATCAGTGAGCTGATTTTTAGCAAAAAATTAGTAAATTCAGCAAAAATTTTTGCTGACACTTAATTCAATGCAAATTAAAATCGACATGTTGCAATTAACAACATTCTTTGCTTTAGCTTAGTAGATTGGAAACAACTGAGAAAGTTAGTAATACAATTTTTACTTTAGTTAATTTATTTTGCTGAAATTTAAATATATTTTTTGTGATTGTTTTAAATAAACTCTGGAAATAAACAAAATATTTTATTAATAATATTAAGAACAAAACATAATAATTCCTAATTACTTACATGCATGTATGTATTTGTATGACGCAATTATACATTCTTCAAATGAAGATAATAACACGGTGATACAGTGAAAAAAAACTTGGAAAACGTCCTAGCGTGGGTTATAGGTCTTGCTGAGTACATTACAAATTGTGTCAAAAAATTTCAGAAACACCCTCAAATTCAGAAGTTATTCAAAAAAAACCGTTTTCGGTGATGTTCGTCAACTTATCGACCTGTAACTTAGGCAGTTTTTGTCCGATTTAAATTTTTTTAACGTGTTTGGAAACAAAACTGATTACGCTTTAAAATGACGTGCATTTTTTGATACATTTGTAAGTTATAAGTATTGCTTTTGTTAAGAATATCTTTCTTTTCAAGTTCTGACAAAAAGTGTTTTTTTGTAGCAGTGTGTAATTAATACAAAAAAAGAAATATTCAAAATATTGCTAAATATCATAAAAACCCTTTATTTATTTTAAAAATAACCACCTGAGACTGGCATTTATTGTTTTGTTCAGTCGCACCGATGCGTATTTTATATTTTATTCTTGCCTGCATCGATAATTTATCAAAATATTGCTTTGTACAGTAGCACCAAAGCGTATTTTATTTTGCCTGTATCTTCAATTTTCAAATTTATCAAAATATCATATAGTTTGTAATTTTTTTTAAATTAGTTTGTTTAATTTATTTATTGTTTTATTTATATTTTTTAATATTCACAATTTTGGTGTGCACATGCATGACTTTGTTTGATGTATAGTATACAAAAGAAAAAATTAAATGGACGAAATCAATTTGGCTTGTATTTTGAGTAAGTCTTATAATGGTTATGTTTGTTTGTATCTATTCTTTTTTTTTCTCTACTTGGTCCGTACAAGCTGCGACATCTACAACTAGTATTTTTACTTGTTCTCCATACCATTAATGTATTTATCAGCACAGTTTTGGTAGCAACGTAAATTAGTTAAACATTAGTTCAAAATTAGTTTTTTGGTAAAAGAGTTTAACTAAAATTTTAGCTGAATATGAGATGTCAGCAAAAAATCAACAAATTTTCAACAAACTTTTTTTTGAGTGTACATTTCAATTAAGCTATAATAAATCAATATTCAACAAAATTTATTTAATAAAGAAAATTCGTAAATATTTGTTATATTTATTAACGAAATTTTTCGAGGAACTGCCTATTATTTCAAATGTTTATTTTATTAATTATCAACACAATAATCGTATAGTAATGCAAATTCTAAAACCGCGTAGAAATTCTATAATTTTTCCATGAGTATATTTTGTTAAAGTAAATAAACAAATTTTTGCTAATTTTTTTCTTCTGTAAAAAATATTAAAGAAAAAAAAAATATTAGAAAATATTACAAGCAGAAAACTGTTAACGGTAATATTTATACAAGTTTGATATAATTTTTATAAAAAAAAATTAAAAATTATGTTTTTTTAGGCCTTTAATTGTGGAATGAAAATGAAAATTATTCAAGTTCGAGGTCATACTCTATATTTCTTTATTAGGATATTGTCCTTACAAATATTTTATAGTTATTTGTATAGATTATTTGTTAGGACAATATCCGAATAAAGAAATATAGAATATTTGAATAAATTTCATTGCACAATTAAAGGTCGAAAAAACATATTTTTTTTTTAATACAAATTATATCAAACTTGTATAAAAGACAAAGTACGGTCTTGTTTACTACTCCCCCTGTATATTTTGTTTTTAAACAAAACAAAGTGTACAAAAAGGGAAAAAAACAAAAAACGTGTATTGAATATCTACCAACGGTAGACCTTACACACAAGCAACAATTTATTTTTTGATCAATGGTGATAATCTTTAACTTCGAGCTCATATATTGGTTCTCATTTAGTGAGAAAACTAGTTTATATGAATGCTTGATGTTTTGAATGTGATTGTTACCTCTTCAAAACGTGTTCTGATGATGGGAACCTAGAAAATTCCCGAAATAGATATATCAACACATTCCTGAAAGGGTGAATTAATAAATTTGAAAACAAAAAGCTCTATAGATTATTTGTTAGGACAATATCCTAATAAAGAAATATGGAGTATGGCCTCGAACTTGAAAAATTTTCATTTCCATTGTAATATTTATGCTAAATTCTATACTAGGATTAAAACTGTTTTATTGCTTATTTTTAACTTTCACCACGGAGGAAAAACTGTATTAATAATAAAAATTGCTTTTTCGGCTAACAACCAAAATAGTCTTCACAGTTCACACTTTATTTTTCTGTGTGTATGAAATAAACAAGATTTGTTACAATCAGTAAAATTTGTTAAACGATATGTTGCATGAATGTTTTACGGTTTTTTTCATGTTCTCTAAATTTAAAACATTTAACTTCTTACGTATGAGTAACATGGAATTATTTGTTCATATATTAATCATAAATACTTTAATAAATTAAATATAATATAAGCTAATTTGGCCTATCATTTCCAATGCAATTAAATGCAATTTTTATATTAATGTTAATATAAGTTGATGCTATTTTCTTAATGTGTTTACAAGCTTTAGATTTTTTTATTTAATTTTTTTTGTTCCATATTTCAATAGTTTGAACTTTTTTCTAACTCTTTGCCCTATATTTTACATGAGCAATATTTACTTTAAATGTTTTTTTCTCAAAACAAGATATTGAAAATCGGGTACCACTGTGCAGCCTAAAAGGGTGAACCTATTATCAATAGGTTTTTTTTCGTAGAGGACTAAAAAATTAAGTCCCTAAAGTAGAGACATTTTTAAAGTTTTGCCTAGTATTTTTTTGAAGAATAAAAAATAATGCTTTTTTGGATGTTTTTTTTTTAATTTTGAGTTTAAATAGTACCATTTTAATGCAAATAAAAAATTTAAAAATCCGTCTGCGTTAGGGACTAAAGAATTTATTCGTGTGTGAAAAAAACTTTTTTTTACCCAGGGCTCCAAGATGGCACCTGATTTTGCCTATGAAAAAAGGGTCTATGATGAAATGGTTACCAGGGTCGCCATGGTAGTCCGAATTCGTTTTAGAATAATGTCTAATATTGTGTTTCTCTATCGCAAAAATAATTTTTTGAATAAACCATTTATTTATTTTTTATCATTCCTTAAATATTGTCGTTTTAATTGATTTCTAAAGCTAGTAAGCCCCTTAAGTTTTTAGGATTAATTAATTAAAAATTTAAAGTTGTCTTTGATATTCTATTATTTATTTCTTCTTATATTAAACGAGCTTAAGATCCTTTATTTATAAATTATAATTATTTATTTCCAATATTTTGTCTCCAAATTGGGTGACTTCTTCAGGAAACAATTATTATAATTTGATTGATAACATTTTTGTTTTAATAATTAAAAACTTATGCACATGTTATTATTGTTTTTTTAATTATTAAAACAAAAATCAATCAAATGACTATAATTGTTCCCTGAAGAAGTCACAAAATGGGGAGGCAAAATATTGGAAATGCTTAATTATAATTTAAAAATAAAGGATCTTAAGCTCATTTAAAATAAGAAGAATTAATTAATTAAATTTATTATAATATTTTTAAAGAAATCGTATTTTATCAATATGCTATTTTATTTAACCTTATTTAAATTTCACATACTGTATAAATGATTGTAAGTATGTTGAAATACAGAAACAATTTGATGTAGTTATTAACAAAATATATTGGTTTACTAAATTACCCACCACAAATTTTATTTCTTCTATTTAAATTTATTTTCATCGGGATAAACATTAATTGCATTTATAGTAATTAAATGTGCTAAAGTCCCAAAACTTATTTAACAAATTGTGAAAAGCAATCTGATGTAGGCGTGTCCCTATCCGGATTTCATTCCTGCCCAAGGAAATCTTCAGGGGACTTTGTTATTAGAGTTTCTATAGATATTTGTTATGTTAAATCACAAACTCAATGAGAATTTCTTGTCCTTGTCTAGGAGCGAGATTCAAAATTTAAAATATCAAAGAAAAAACAAAAACAACAACAAAAAATTGTCACAATTGGCTTTGTCATCTTCCAAATACTACTCTGTTTTTTTGACAGACCTAGCAATTTGGCATTTTCATCGATGAATTCAACATTGGCTTGTTATTTTAAGGCAGCATTCCAAATATGATTCTTTGGAAGTTTTCTGTCCAAGCAACTTGTTTGGAAGTAATTTAGGCATAACATATTCCTATGAAGTTGTTTTGCAGCATTATAAATATGATTCCCTTCTATGGCAAGCCAATGTTAAATGAAAATTTTCAATCAGAACAGTTTTTGCTGGGTAGCGTTATAAAACAAAAATTAGCAATTAGTAACAAAATATGTTTAGGCAAGACCATCTAGAACGTGTGACATATAATTTCGAACAACCTGAGTAAAAAGTCCGGACAATCCGAGTAAAAAGTCATTTAAAAACGATTTGTCGATTTTCGTTCATTACACTTCCAGTTTAATTGCAAATGGTTTCAAATTTAAGAAATCGGTTTTTTTTAACGTCAACTTGTGTCGAATTTTGGCCGAAAGTGGCCTATTTGTGGAAAAATGTATTAACATACTAATAGTCAGATATTGAATTATGACTTTAAGACAAACTAGAAAATTTACAGAATAACATCTTTCGGATTTTTATTAAATTTGGATATGTGATAGAGGGTACAAAACTAACGAAAAAACGAAATTTATAGTCCCAATATTATTTTTAAACGGTAATTTTCGACCCCACCCTCTTAACCCTTAAAAATTCCTTATAGTTCCAATATTATAATTAAGAGTTACTTTTGACCTCATCTTTTTAATCTTTAAAAATAAGATTGGGAGTGTAAAGAATTGTGCTTGTTCTAGCTCATATCCAAATTTAATAAAAATCATCATGTTATTCTGTAAATTTCCTAGTGGTCCTTTTGTGGTAAAAACTGAAAACATTAGCAATATATGGATCAAGTTACACAAATTAATAATTTTTATCTGGTGCAAATTTTGCTTTTTATCCATCTAAAGGCTTTATATTGTTTTCCTGTATTCATAATTTAAATTAAGTTCCATGGGTCATTTTTGTCCCTCGACCACTAAGGGTTAAATATATTTTGAATAAAAGTAAACAGAATAATAGTCTAATAAAATTTAAGTGACACTGTCCGAAAATTATGAAATGTGTTATTCTGTAAATTTCCTAGTGCTTCTTTTTGGCCAAAAGTGAAACATTAACCCTATATGGATCAAGTTATATAAAATAATTATTTTTATCAACTTAGAGGCCTTATATTCTTATAGTCATAATAAAAATTACGTTTCATAGGTCTTTTTGTCTACCTAAGGGTTAAAGGTTTTTTTTTTTTAAATAAAAGTCAAGATAACTATAGTCTAATAAAACTTGAGTGATGTTTTTCTGAAAATTATGCTAATTTTGATGAAAACATTCATATTTTGTTCAATTTTGTACAAAATAATAAATTTTTAAGGCTTAATAATTTGTTATAGGAGAGAGATATAATAACGCAGTAAAAAGCATGTGATAATTTGAGGTCTTAAATATACAAATAATTTTAAAAAAATTAAAAATTATTAGTCCAGGGTTGCCATATAATTAATTAAAAAAATTAAATTTTTAAGATTTTTTTATATCACTTTTTAGAAAAATTATTAATTAAGAGAAAGAAGACCGGTGTTGTAAAGGTTAAATACTGATTTGGTTAGGGAAGTATTCCCATACGTGCTGCATTATTTAGGTTTTTTTGTAAAATGCAAAAAACGGATCAATAACTTTCTGAACAGTTTATTTTGCTAAAATCAACATTAAATTTTTGCTAAAAAATTTAAGATTGATGATTTCATAAGGACTGACTTTTGTTCACATTCCAAAAAAAAAAGAATTTAAAAAAAAACTTTAAAATTTTAACATTTTTAATGATTTTTTTTGTTTACTTTTATTTAGTAATTGTTTTTGCTGATTTTAGCTGATAGTTTTGTTACTTTCAATTAACTAAAATTTAGCTCAAATAAATAAATATAAAAAACTTCAAACAAAACCAAGAACATCTACAAATTCCTACAAATTAGGCTTTCCAACCACAAAATCTTAACTCGAGAAAATCCTTTTTCAAACTCCAACAGACTTTTGAATATCCTCAATGTAGATCGTTCTTGATTTAATAAATCAGTTGTGACACGAGCTGTGTGACATGTTGCGCCGTCTTGTTGAAACCACTGCTCCTGCACGTCATGGTTGTTCAATTGATGAACGAAAAATTCAGTAATCATGGCTCTATAGCGGTCACCATTAACTGTAACGTTCTGACCAGCATCGTTTTTAAAGAAGTACGGACCAATGATTCCACCAGCCCATAAAGCACACAAAACATTCAGTTTTTCTGGATGAGGATTATCATCACTCCAAATACGGCAGTTTTGTTTATTGACGTATAGTTTTTGTTATTAAACTTCATCGCTAAACAAACTTCGCTTATGAAAATCGGGAACAGAACCATGATTTTCAAAATAAATTTGCTCAATTTGGAAGCGTTGTTCAGGCGTCGGTCTTTTCATGTTGAAATGCCAAACCAAACTAAACATAGATCACTTGACAGCTGACAAAATGGCCGCCAGTTAGAAAAATTTTGCCAACTTAAAGTTCTATACCTGTATAAAAAACTTCTTTTAGTTATGAAACACTAATTGATTTTGTTATTCCTTCTTAAATAGTACACCCAAAAAAATAAGTTTGAAGAAAAGTTAGTAAAACGTCTTGTAAATCAGGTATACTATTTTTTAGCAAATTTTTTGCTAAAATCGTGTTTTCAGCTAAAATTTTTGTTATACTTATTCAGCACTTAACTGTTTTATACTAATGCTTTACTAATATTATACTACTGTTTTACTAATTAATTTTGCTTAAAAAAATTGTGCTGATAAGCACATTAATAGTGTGGACGACAACCAGATTGAAAGATATACGCAGAATGAAGTAGATGTCGCAGCATGTCAAGATCTACTAGAAAATGATACTTAAAAGTACAACTCTAATAAGACATATCAAAAAATCAACCATGGAAGATTTTTGTATCTGTTTTTCATACATAAAAAAAACTGAGGATTAAAACAAATTAAAATTTGTGTTGTCACCGGCTTGTGAAAACAATTGTCTATAAATTAAATAAAAGGCAAAATAAAATATTTAAATTTAATATGTATTTCTGAACTAAATGTTTATAGATTAATAATCTAGTGTGGTCAAATTGCAAACAAACATATACAGACATGTAGACAGAGTAAAGCGAAAGACAAAGACACACATCTTAGGTAGATTTTTATGGTTCCTTTTTCTTATTGCAAAAAAAGGGTTGTTTTTTTCGTTTCGTATGTTTTTGTTTATTTTTTCGTTTCTATAATTATCTTCGGCAGTTGCGTCGTTTAAAAATAGCATTATTTAGACAACCATTGATGTAAGTAGTGGAAAGAAAATTTTTGTTATGTTATATATATTTATTTCTATATATTTTCAGATATTAAATTAATTCATGTCGTTAATGTGGGAAAATTAAAACTTTTATATTTCGTAATTATTGTAAATTATTTTTAAAAGAATCACAAAAATATGTTTTATGATTTGCAGCAAATAAATTAACTAAATTACAAATTTTCTACAAATTTTTTGCGTTTTTTTTTGAGTCTACTAAAATTCTGCAAAAAATTTATTAATTTTTAGCAAGGATTTTTTATTTCTAATCCACTAAGTGTTAGCAAAACTTTTGCTGAATCTACTAATTTTGTTGTAAAAAATCAGCTCATTGATTTTCAGCAAAAGATTTTGCTGACATTAGCAATTTTTTTGCAAGCACCCTCCTGACTAAAATTTTGCTGTCTGAGCAACATTTTTTGCTGACTTTACAACTTTTTTTTTTGAGTGTATAATAAAAAATAAATGTTTTTTTTTTATTTTCAAATATTATTAATTTTCCATTGGTTTTACGGTTAAACTCTTTTACTTTTTTTTTTAACTTACGAAATTTAGTAAAATTAATGTGTAATTATAGTTTTGCAACGCAGTGTAGTTTAGTTGTGCAAACATTCTACGATTTTAATTTTGAATTTTCTGTGATGTAGGTTTATATTACAACTACAAAACAAAAAAAAAATAATTAACATTTTTCTCAGGAAATTTTTTTTAAATAAATCTTAACTATTAGATCTCTTACTCTTCTCAACAGCAATAAAAACAGTTGCAGTTAAACCTCTTACAAACCCGCTATTAACCGGGTGAAAAGTAAATTTGTATTACTTTTTCATTTAAGAAATAAAATTAAATATTTGTTTTATTTTCAACAACCCCGAAACAAGTGTTTCTCGAACACTTTTTTTTTTTTTTGCAAAAAATTTGACACATTATGGTAATGTATTGAATGTTGTTTTTATTTACGCGTGTTGACGATATTTTTAATTACTTCACCACAAAGTGTTTACTATTTTGTTGTCGAACGTCACAAAAAAAAAAAAAAAAAAAATATTAAATTTCTCACATTTTATTTAAGTAAATAAAAAACAAAAAAATTAACAATATAAAATATAAAAAATATTTTTTGTTTCTTTTACTTCTGTACTGAAACATGAAATTTAAATATTTACGTTATTCATTTAAAACATAATAATTAATTGTTAATATTTAGTTTAAATTTTTTTTTGTCATCTTTAATTCACAAATTTTTTTCTCCGTATTCGCTTTGATAGCGATGCGTAAACTTTCGTTAAATTAAATTAATTCAATCAGAATTAAATGCAAATAAATAAATAAAGTTGTTGATTTTCGCAAAAAAATATGGTCTCATATTTTCATCATATTCAAACGAAGCTTAAATTTTAACACATTTTATTTTTAAGATTTTAGTTAATAATTAAATCTAGTTAACTGCGGTCCTATTCTGTATTATTGCGAAAAGAAGCCTTAAATATCTTTTAAAAAAGTTCCTTTCTTAAAAATAAATATTTTAAAAAATTTAAATACTTAAAAGGAGGAACCTTTAAAAAAAAATTTTTAAAAATAATATTAAAAAATAAGAGATATATGTATATCTAAAGTGTTAAATATTTAAAAATAATAAACAAATATAAATATTTTGTTTTTTAAATCTTACTATTTATTTGAGTGGATCAATTTAAAAGGATAAACTTTTTATTTCAATTATATTTCAGGTAAGTTTTTTTTTAAATTTTTTTTGCCAAACAATTTTATTGCCATTCCAATATCAATGAAATTGTTTTAATTGGCTTTGATTAGACCAATGGTAATGAAATAGCTCTAATGCCTAAAACAACCAATTGTTTTATTCTTGTATACACCATTTATTCTTGTTTGGTAACGGATAAGTCATGATGGATCACTTTTTATAATATACTAGCTGACCCGACAAACGTTGTTTTGCCTTCAAATTTAATTTTCATTGAAAGTCTGGTTCCGTTACAAAATCGTGGTGGATTGATATTTCGAAGAAGAATGATAGTTGGACTGCTATTTTTAAACAATTTTTTTTAAAAACCATCCTCATTGCATGTTCTACAAAACGTATTCAGCCATTTTTATTTTATGCAGCCGTTCTCGAGTTATGGAGTGACAATCAAAATGTACACTTCTTTTTATATACAGTACAGTATTGGGCAAAACCTAAGAAACACTGCTTGATTTTAGCTTCTGAGTCAAATTATTTTTAAATGAACATATTTCAATTTAATGTTTTTATGCAGTTTTATTAATTACTGTGTCATACAAAATTAAAAAACAAAAAATTGGTAATTATCTCTCACCTAACGGTTCTTATAGTACAACAACAAAAAATACTTTAAAATTCACTGGGCAAAACCTAAGAAACTTTTAATATTTGGTATAATAACCCTTATAGGCATAGATTTTATTAAATTATCAATTATTTTTGGATCTATGCGTTTCCATTCATCCTCCAGACACGAAAACAAATCGTCTTTGTTGGAAAATCGTTTTGATCCAACCTTCCTCTTCAATATTAAAAATAAATTTTCAATTGGGTTCAAATCGCGCGATTTGGACGGCTAATCAAGCACTTGAAACCTTTTGGATTGTATCCATTCCTTGACGAACTTCGATGTGTGTTTCGGATCGTTATCATGTTGAAATACCCATCGAAGCGGCACGTTCCACTCGGCATATGGCAACATCTTAGATTCTAAAATGTCCGTATACACAAATCTGTCCATTTTGGTAGAAATTCTGTGGAACGGCCCTAGACCATGACCTGAAAAACACGTCCACGCCATCACATTGCAGCCCCTATGCTTGATAGTCTTTTTACAATATCGGGGTTTAAGCCTTTTACCTGTATTGCGTCTCACATGGGATATGCCGTCAGAATTGAACAAATTAAATTTGCTTTCGTCGCTAAATAGCACACTTTTCCATTTTGTAACGGACCAATCAAGATATTTTTTTTTGCAAATTCGAGTATAAAAAAAAATGTGTGCATTAATGGTTGACTTGTGTAGCTTCAATTCTAACGGCATATGCCATGAGAGACGCAATACAGGTGAAAGGCTTAAACAATTTGAACAATTGAAAATTTATTTTTAATATTGAAGAGGAAGGTTGGATCAAAACGATTTTCCAACAAAGACGATTTGTTTTCGTGTCTGGAGGATGAATGGAAACGCATAGATCCAAATTAATTGATAATTTAATAAAAGCTATGCCGCGTCGGTGCGCCGCAGTAATAAAAAATAATTGTTATTATACCAAATATTAAAAGTTTCTTAGGTTTTGCCCAGTGAATTTTAAAGTATTTTTTGTTGTTGTACTATAAGAACCGTTAGGTGAGAGATAATTACCATTTTTTTGTTTTTTAATTTTGTATGACACAGTAATTAATAAAACTGCATAAAAACATTGAATTGAAATATGTTCATTTAAAAATAATTTGACTCAGAAGCTAAAATCAAGCAGTGTTTCTTAGGTTTTGCCCAATACTGTATATACTTGATAAAATACCGAATATTTATAAAATTAGTACGCAAATAAAGGATTTTTTTCTAAATTTGGAAATACATTTCAATTGTAGCAAACTATTATAATAATCAATTATAATTGTCTGTTAAAAGCATTGGCATTGATCAATACCCATTAAAACAAAATTTTATTTTCATTGTTTTTAGCAATTGCAATGCTACACAAATTTAATTACCATTGACATTAAGCCATGCCAATTAAATCGTCAATTAATTGGTCCATTCAATAAACTAGTCCCAAGTATGGTGTATTTAAAGATTTTATTTTAGAAATGTCACATGTTTATTAATTCAACAAATATCTTAAATATGTTGAATAAATTAAATAACAAAACTTAATTAATATTAAAAGAATTTTCACAATCATTTTTATTTGTTTTATCGTTAAAAATAAAAAAATAATCACATATACGATCATGAGTTTTCATATATGAAGTTTGTTTGCTTACGCAAAAAATTGTACACATTTGTAAAAGTTTTTACTGGAAGGTGTTCGTTTACACAAATACTCAGTAAAAAATAGTAAGAAGAGAGAGTAAAGTGACAGGTTGTTGACAAAAAATTTACAAGTTTTTACTGGATAAATTTTTGACAGTAAGAGTTTGTAAGAAAAAAAAACATATGATTGAAAAAATATGCTTGTATTTTTAGTAAACAAAAAAAATATCAAATTAAATTTTAATTGTCAATGGACTTAAAGTGCAAAATATTAAAGAATTAACTATGGAAGAAATTAAAAAACATTCTAAATTATTTCTGGTCGACAATTTCAATTAACTTTTATCTTTTCCATAATGACCAGTTGATTTTTTTTTTAATATTTGTTATTTAAAATCAGCTGTTTTATATATTCTACCAATTGTTACAAATTTTCCGTTCGTTTACTTTTTTGTAAATTTGTCTTACTCTCTGTAATTTTGTTACTGAGTAATTTTTACTGGACTTTACTGGGAGAGTAATCGAACACACTTATGGTGTGATGTGTGTTTTCATATGAACGTTTATGAATCGTATATGAAAGTATATGACATATAAATTCATAGGAATAAACTTATAAAAAAAGCTGGAAAAGCTACTGAAAATTAGTTAAAATGTCCTTGCAGAAAAATCTTACTAAATTTAGCTTAATATTAATAAAATAAGAACAGCAAAAAAACAAATCTGTTAACTTTACAAAATTTTAGTTATATTCGATGTGAATTTTAGTTTATTTAAAATAGCATTTTACTCTGTAAAATTAGCAAAAACTTTTACTAAATATTTGTAGAAAATAGCAAACAAAAACTGTAATATTTATTAACAAAATGTTTGCTACATTTAACTCAAATTTCGTAGAATGCAAATATGAGTTTATTTTGCTAAAATCAACAGAAATTTTTACTAAAAAATTATAGATTGCTGATTTCATAAGGGCAGACTTTTATTCGCAATAAAAAAAAAACTTTAAAAATATCACATTTTTTAATGACTTTTTTCTAGTAATATTTAGTAAATGCTTTTGCTGATGTTAGCAAATTATTTTGTTTTTTTTTTTAATTAACTAAAATTTAGCTTAAATATAACTAAATATTTGCAAATTTAACAGATTTATATTTGCTATTCTTATATTACTAATATTTAGTAAAAAAATCAGCTAATTTCAGCAGTTTTTAGTAGCAGGTTTCTTAAGTTTCGGCTTATTACTAGAAAATAAATTTTCAATTTTCTCTAGAGTAATTTTGGTAAACCACAGTATTTTTTAAGGTATACCAAGTACAATTTCTATAATTTATATTTTTTGAAATTTGTACAGAAAACAATTAATTGTAATTACTTAAAACTAAAAAATCCTCTAGCGAACGAAAATTACTCCACAGAAAATTTAAAAATATTTTTCAGTAATAAACCAAAAATTACGAAGCTATTGAGCTCTATTTTGAAAAAAGTTCGAAATTTTTTTTGGTCAACATGCACTATAACCGGTAACTTCAATCTTAGGTAGGGAAATGAATATCCATTTCAAAAATGTTTTACTTATTTTTATTATATTAAGTTTTTTAAAATTAAAATTACAATAATGTTCAACTATTAGGAAAAAAAGTGTAAAGAATTGAAAAACAAAGACGTTTTATTTTACCTTTTTTTTTAGCAAAATTAAATTTAAATTGCAGTTTACTGAAATTTTACTAAAACTTAGTAGCGTCTACTAATTTGTTCTACTAATTTCATTTTACTACAGTTCAGCAGATATGTGTTGATAAATTAAGCAAAAAATACCGCAAGGCTCAAAATAGTTAAATTTCCCGTAATAACAGCAACATTTTCAGTAGCCATTATAGATGTTTTTTTCTTAGTGTATGGTAAATTTATATTGAATTGAAATTGGTATTGTATTTTAAAGAAAATTTAATAACAATTAATCAATTTTGTTATAAAAAATATCTTTTTAATTAAAAATATGTATGAACACTAGGAATATATAATCAAGAATGGGTAAAATTATGACATCATACATGTTCATACGCGGTCATTGATCTACATATTGCCTCAACTTTTGTTAATGTTCATATATGAAATCATATATGTTAATTCATACATATTCATATACGAATATATGTATGTGTGTTTATTTTTAACCGGGTTATATATTTATTTTTATATTAATTTTTTTTATTAAAACTTATTTTTAGTAATACAATTTTTGGCTGGTAAAAAAAAAAATTTTTAAGCCCACAAATGTGAGCGTAGGTCTGAAATTATTAATGATATAGATAATTTTCACAAGTGAAGGATTGTGAAATGTAATTGACGTCGCCCAAGTCTGCTACCAAGGGTATAATAGAAATAAATAAAAAGGAGATAAATCACCATATTGATGGTCATAAGTTGCTGTCTCTTAACTGACAAATTTTTAAAATTTTAAACAATGACGCCCAATGGCTTTTGTGTGATTAACTAAATTCAAAAAACGGGTGTTAAGAGATATCAACGTATGAGCAGCTTTATTTCTCTACAAAAAAATTTAAAAATAAAAATTGTTCGCAAAAAAAAAATAAAATAAAATAAGAACTGATATAATTGTATTCTTATTAAAAAAAATTATTCAACATCTTGACTACAATCATGAATAATAAAATTGTTTCCAGAGTTGCCAAATAATTATTTAAAAAATCATTTTTGACATTTTTTGATATGCATATAAAAATATAAAATATCCTAATCTTTTATATTTTCGATTGTTATGTTGACGAAAAAATATTAAAATTTATTTCTTTGTGAGAAAATAGTTCATCGATTATATATAAAATTTTTGAATATCTGACCGATCGGACCATGCATTTTTCAAATACATGAAGTCTTAAATATTTCAAAATATATTTAGTTTTAGCTTAATATATAAATATTAGACGGGTTTTATTAAAATACTACTAAACATATAAAAATTATAACGTTAGGGTTAGCATATGAAAATTTTTATAAAATGGTAAAAAAACACGATATTTTTCCAAAAATATTTAAAAATTGGTTAAATTAAAAAAAATAAACTTTCATATATTTTTGAACAAAGATTTGTTCACAAAATTATACAAAAATTAAATTTTTAAAATATCTTATACCGTCTAGGATTTATATTCTGTGAAAGTTTCAACTTTGGTTGGTAACATGGATGGTTACCGATTCGATGAGCGTATCGGTAAGTGTAACATTATTTTCTATTTTAAGGGTATCGATATTTCAGTCATTTCGGTAACGGTTTTCTTTAGCGATAACGATATTTTAAACATTTCGGTAACGGTATTTTAGCGGTAACGTTATTTTAGTTAATTCGGCAACGGTATTTTAAGTATAACGGGTTTTCAGTTGTTTCGATAATGTTATTTTAAGGGTAACTTTGCTTTAGTTATACTGGTATATGCATGCCTGCACACCGATATTTTTAGCCCCATCATGCCCGAATTTCAATGACCGGGAATGACGATCAAAGTTCTAAAACATATATATTTACAGTAATTATTTTTATTTCTAATCCTGACAGATTATTTCGGTAACGGTATTTTAAGGAGAACTCTATTTGAATTATTTCGGTAACGATATTTTAGCGATGACGGTATTTCAGGGGTATTGGTATTTTAGTTATATCGGTAACGGTATTTTACGGATAACGTTATTTCAATTATTTCGGTAACGATATTTTAAGGATAACGATTGTCAGTTGAAAGGATTTTGAATCGATAACGGTATTTTAGCGGTATTGCATGTGTTCCCTGGTTGGTAATATTTCCACTGGACGGCGCTTTAATTTTTGAATTAAACATTGTTCTATATATCTGCAAAGTTTTGGTTTAAAACCGCAAAGTTTTGGTTTAAAACTGCAAAGTTTTGGTTAGTTTTTAAGTTTAGTTAATGTTTTTAAATGCGTGATGAAAATTTGTATGAGCACCCAGCAAAACCTCGGTAAGAGGTTGGTATTATGGAACATGTTACCTGGTAATAAGATCAACTCCTTACCTTTGCATTACTTCGCAACTGTTGGTATTACCGACTGCCCATTAGTAACAGCAAATTCACACACACAGAGAATAAATTGGTTGGAATTCCATTGTAACCAACAAAATTTAATCACTATTTAATAATTTTAATTGTAAGTACTTAAAATTCATCACCAGAATAATTAAACTTTATTGTAAACAGAAAGTATATAAAATTAACCAAAACACAGTCACATCATTCAAACTATTGGTTTTCCTAATCAATATTGAAAATATATTATCTTCAACATTACCTTCGAACATTTTATGCCTTGAATAAAATATTTGCAGTTAAAATCGAATATTAGTTTCGCAGCAAAAAAACAATCACTCTATCTAAATTATTAGTTTTCGTTACCAATTTTAAAATAATATAACATTTTTTAATAGTTTTGGTAACTCTAATAAAATATTAAGATTAGCAACCCAACCCAAATCTATTTTTAGACATTCATATTTAAACGTGAAAGACAAAAATATTCAGGGTATACATTTGAAAATACAAATTAAAATTTGGTGTGGGCTAGAAACAAAGTAATTGCCGGACAAGCAGAAGGTTCGACTCCTATTCGCGGAATAAGAATTTTTTTTTAATAAAATAATTTTAAAATAATATATTAATAGTTTTTATAGTTTTGGTAACTCTAATAAAATATTGAGATCAGCAACCGAATTTCTGTTGTACATACAAATCTATTTTTAGACAAATATTTAAATTTGAAACTAGAAAATATTCAAAGTTGAAATTAAAAGAAACATATTTAACTGGGGTTTAGGCTAGAGGTAAAGTACTTGCCTGACAAACGGAAGATCGCCTGTTCGGGCCCAGTTCGAGGCATATAATATTTTTTCTTTTTAATTAAATAAATTTTGAATACTATATTCCATAAACATAAAATATTCGATTATTACAATAAAAATTCGGAATTTGTAAATAAATATTGGTTGTTACAATAGTATTAGTAGTGATAGACCACAAAAATTCGGTTGGCAAAAAATTCGGTTGCAACTACAAAACTATTTTCTGTGTGCATGTTGAACTTTTTTTGGGGTACAATTAGTTCGTTTCTACAAAAAAAAAAGGGAATCAGGGAATGTATCCTAATGAGGTCCTAAACCTGGTATTTGGGATATATGAAAAAAAAGCTAAGTGGAATATTCCAAATCCAAATACATCAGCTTGTAGGACAACTCCTTGGGTTATTTTCGGTTACAGATAATTTTCCAATGGATTCTAATTAAATAAATTTATTTAACAAATTTCAAAACAACTCAAAAGGTCTACATTAGGGAACACGTACTCTATAGAGGGCCTAAGTTAACAAACTCTCTAAAAGCATATACACTCAGGGAACTTCTGCTTTAAAAATATGTAGTTGTTTGGGTTGTAATACAGTTTCTTTATTTTTAATGTAAATGTAAGTCATTTGTAGAACAAATAAAAAATTTTACTAACCTTGTAGTTCATTTAAAAAAACAACCCACATCAAATGATTGTTTTATGATTTTACATTCATTTTTACAGTTGTTTTTTGTTATTTAAAAAAATAAAAAAAAAAATGTTTGTTTATTTTTTACTAACATGTGGTTCATTTTTTATACAATTGTTAGTCATTTTTTGAACATTAAAAAACAAATGACAATGTTAGTTGAATTTAATGAAATGTAAGTCGTCCTTTCTTTAAGTGAAATTTCATTTGTTTTCAACTACAATTGCAGTGGTCTTTACCTACATAGTATTCTAAGTGTACAATTGTTAGAATATTAAGTAAAATACACAATAATTTGAATTGAAATTAAAATTAATTTTAATTTTGTTTCTTAAAATAATTTATGTATCGTTTAAAGCCGAATTTAATGCTAACTGTGATAAGCATACAATATTTTCTTTTTGTGAAACATGTTGAAAAATTTGTCCGAAATAGACAAGGACAGTTAAAGTGGTGCGTAAACCATTTAAAACTGACTGAAACTAGGAAAAAATCAAAAAAAAAAATATATCAAGATCCACTTTAGGAAACATTATGATTATTAATTTATAAATTTTTCACATTTTGTTTTATTTATTATAATTGTTAAAGGAATCAATTAGTTTTATTAAAATTGTGAATACATTTCTTACCGTTTACAAAAATCCGACTTGGAAAATTCTTTAAAACTTGTTTGTTATTGACTTTTTTTGTTTACGAAAAATTACACTTGATTGGCGGTTTTTTATAAATGATGCAATAAAACCAAGAAAAAGGTATGTGTTCAAGTCGAAAGTTTTTTAAAATAGTAATAGCAGCAATTAAACTCAATTACAGTTGACAGTTTTGACATATTCATGCAACAATACGAAAAAAGGCGAAAGATCCACTTTAGGCAACAGGCCACAATTGGGTATATTCCCTTATGTAGTTAATTAAATTTTTACTACAAATTTGACAATTTCATAATAATATTCGATCTAAAAATTAAAGATTTAAATATAAAGTTCCAGATAACTCTTTACATCTAAGGAAGGAGTAACATGTTACCTCGATGGACATGTATAATAGGGTTTGTAATAGAAAATTAAATTTCTTTTTCCCAAACTTATTACCGGGTAATAGAAAGTTTTGCTGGGTAATAAACCATTTCGTACGAATTTTAAACATTTTTCATTTAACATTTTCAGCCACGTCATAATTTTTTGAATTATATTTATAGCATGTTTTTTTGTTTTTTTTGACTGGATGAATCTTAAAACACATACGTCAAATATTGTATATCTGGATGACACCTTGATACAGTGCTAGTAAATTAGTTATGGCTTAACTAAGTATTGTTTCATTAACCAGTTCGAAATGATTTAAATATTATATTTTCGAAAGGAAATCAGTCTCATAATTTGAAAATATTCAAATAAATGTTTTAATTTGAAAATATTCAAATAAATATTTTAAAGAAGAAAATATGTTAAAGAAAAATTATTTTAGATTCTAAAATAATTTCTCAGAATCTGAAAATTTAAAAGATTTTTTAATGTGTCTTAGACAGTGTGACCATTTTAGTATTTTTGCAGCAAGATTTAGCTTTTTTTTTTTTTTTTTTGATTTAGCCGCAAATTTTCTATTTAGCATTTAGCATTTTTTGTATTAATCATTAATCATTTAGCATTTTTATTTTATTTTAAAACTAAAAATGCTATAATTTTACATTACGTATTCGTTCATTTAAATATAGCTATGGCAACCATGTGAATAGTTATTGAAAAATAAAATCTGGCAGCACAGCGCTTAAAACGTCCTAAGGTACTTTTAATATGGTAATAAATGTATAAATGTATGGACAAATGTATACTAGTATAAAAGCGCATTACATGAAAATACTTTCAATGAATTAGCTTCCTTTATAATAAAGTTTTTGGTTTTACCATTTAGTAAAGCGGAAGTGGAATGAACTTTATGAAAACGAAAATAAGAAATATAATGATATTGAACACTATGAATTCGCTTCTTTATATTAGATGCGGTTTAAAAATGTTAAATACATGTTGCCAAAATTTTAAAGTAACGAATGATCTCATAAAAAAATGTAATAACAACATATATTACAATGATATTTCGACCAATTCTTTGGAAGTTGAGGAAGAATATTCATTTGATGATGTGTTTAATTTATAATTAAATCTCATAATTTTTAAACATTTTTTTTTTTTATAAACGTAAATACTATTGAATAGTCATTTATGATTGAATTTATTTTAATTTTTGTTGATTTTTTGTAATATAATAATACATATAAATATATACATATATGTAGTGTCCGAACTTTTTGTTTTAATAAAAAAAATATAAATTGTTTTTTTATATCAATAAATTTAAACCAAAAAGTTATTAAACATAAACAAACAACAAATTTATAGGTATATTTTTTTAAAAAATCATGTTTGGAAAATTGTTGTACTATTTTAAGTACAAAAAAAGAATAAAATATTTGTACTATATTTTATAGTCAAAGAAAAATAGTTGATCGATTTTTAAGTTGATATAGAAAAAAAAAACTTAAACTTTAATATTTAAAATTAAAAAGTTTGATATTGTAATGACAGAAAAGCAATTTTTCCGCATTCACGCCATGTGAATTGCTTCCTCTATCAGAATACAGCTGTCCGGCAGCGCTAAAAAGATGTTCGCTAGCTACACTAGTTGGTGGGGCTACAGCTTTTAAATTTGTAAATGGACTTGAATTCCAATACACAAATATATTTATATTCCTGGACTTAAAGGCTCCGTAATAAACATTTTAATTTCTTTTTCAATAAAATTTTCACTTGGTTCTGCTACTTCTAAATTTGGTTCTGCATCATGTCTATCCCAAATTGATGAACCTTTTATTCTCTTTTTACCACTCGAAATTAATTGCAAAATATTAGAGTATACGTTTATTAAAATTATATCGCATTAAATTTGATTATTTGCTTATAAGTCTTGTAAGTATATTTCTGAAAATTTTTTTTTTAAACTCTTTAGGCTTTTCGAAATTTTTTCACACACATTGATATTTAAATATCGTTGTTTTTTTTGTATTCTATCATATTCAACGTTATATTTTTTATGTAGTTTTTTTGTAAATTCTGAAAAGTAAATATAACCACAGTTGTTATTTATTTGTGCTTTTTATTAAAGAATTTTAAAAAAAATTTCGGTAGTTCGACCAAAATTGGCCGAACACCGGACTTGGCCGAACTCCGAAGCCGAATACCCGGTCGGACACTACATATATGTACTTAAGTGATATATTGAATTTAACGGTTATTTTATTTTAAATCGTTTTATGTATATACATGTATGTATATATAAAGACTGAATTTAATTTTAGACTCTTTATGCCTAGTTTGCTAGTAAATAAAATATTTTTTTGTTGTTTTTGAATCAATTTTGTTTTAATTATATGAAAGAAAAAAATATATGTGTTAACGAAAGTTGAAAATTTTGAAAAATAAACACAATATTAAGACATATTAATTAAAAAAACATGTTTAAAATTTTAGCATAATTTTTTAGCGTTTTAATTTTTTTTTTTTTTAGCATTTTCTAGCATTTTTTTGACTTCGATTTAGCTGTAACATTTTTCTAGATCTGGTCACACTGGTCTTAGAACTTATATTTTAAAATTTTCCTTAGAAAAATGTGTTTTATTCACCTCTGTTCTGAATTCACAATCATTTTAATTTTGAGTGAATTTTTAAAATCTCACAAAGGTAAACATTTTTTCAATTTGATAATCCGAAATTTGATATGGAACTTATAAACAATTTTTTTTTTAATCAAGTTTTACAATTAATTATTGTAAAAATATTGAATAAATGTAATAAAATTAGAAAAAAAAAATATATGTACAGTTAAACCGTTTCTGTTATTACGAACTAATTTAAAATTTTTTTCTTAAATTTCTTTGAATTTTTAAGACGAACACAAAGAAATTTTTCTCAAATGTATCGAAAAACGTCTGGTTATGAATTTAAATGAAAGAATTTTACAATTTTGGAAAAAGTTTAAAAACATTATGAGGAGAATATATAATTTTTGAAGAAAGTTTTCCCCGGTTAATAAAGGGTCCGCCAATTAACTTTTTTTTTTTTTGAAAATGCTATAAAAAAAAACTACTGAATATTTTCTCAAATTTCTTTTTTTATATGAAAGTACAATCCTTCCGGTTAATAATGGAAAATAATTTCATTCAAATGGCTGCCTCGGCTGGCCATGCAGTAGCCTACACGATCGGTCCAATTTTTAAGCACATTATCGATTGTGTGCAGCTGTATTTCACCAATGGCTTCACGAATATTGTCCTTTAAAGCGTCAATTGTCTCTGGCTTGTTGGCGGCACTCCATAATAGTCCAACGGTGTCAAATCGAAGCTCCGAGGTGGCCAAACGACATCAGCTCTGCGGCTGATAATGCGATCTTCAAAAACAGGACGCAAAACATCGAGTGTAGCTTCGGCTGTGTGGCACGTAGCGCCGTCCTGTTGAAACCAAATGTTGCCAATATCCTCCTCTTCAATTTTTGTGAACAAAAATTCGTTCAACATGTCCCGATAACGATCGCCATAGACTGTAACGGCCACTCCTTGCTCATTTTCGAAGAAAAATGGTCCAATTATGCCTCTGGACCAAAATCCGCACCAAACACTGACTCGTTTTGGGTGTATCGGCTTTTCAATGTATGCGTGCGGATTTTCTGTGCCCCAAATGAGACAATTTTGCTTGTTTACATACCCGCTTCTCTTCTTCCAAAATCCGTACGCAATTTTCGCACACATTCTGCAACATTACCATGATTTTCAAAGTAATGTCGCAATATTTCCCAGCGTTGTTCAAGCTTATACACAACCATATTCGTTCAGCGGAAGGATAAAACTAATAATCTGTCAAATCAGACATGAGCTAAGTGTTACCATTCACGAAATAAGCACTAGTTGAAAAAAAAAACGTCAGATGGCGGACCCTTTACAAGATTGGCTAATAACGAACTAATTTTGTTGGTACCCTCGGAGTTCGTTTTAAGCGCGTTTTACTGTATATATGTATAAGGATGCGAATTTTAGAACAGTGTAGACATAACAGCGCAGATTGTTACAGAATAAAAATTAAACAATTTGTTAAAAATGTCTATCAAAATTTTAAACCACAAAAACTATTAAAATAAAACAAATAATGCAAAACATTTTTTTGTTTTTAACTGTGTAAAACAAATTTGCAAACAAAAAGCAATTGTGGTTCTATTCTAATGACTAGCAGTGTATTTTATATGCATATTTTAACAAGTTTTATGAACTTTTCATTTTCATTTCATTATAATTTTATTAATACTTTGTATCACGCTTATAAGTATATCTGGTTTTTTTTTTTTCATTAAGAATCACATTTTAATTTCTATTAATTAATTTGTATTAATTAATAAAGAAAACAAGAAAAAATCAAAATAAAACAATTTTTTTTTTGTTTTTAACTGTGTAAAACAAATTTGTAAACAAAAAGCAATTGTGGTTCTATTCTAATGACTAGCAGTGTATTTTATATTTTACATCTGTTTTTTTTTTTCTTTAAGAATCACATTTTAATTTCTATTAATTAATTTGTATTAATTAATAAAGAAAACAAGAAAAAATCAATTTTTTTTTTGTTTTTTACTGTGTAAAACTAATTTTGCAAACAAAAAGCAATTGGGGTTCTATTCTAATGACTAGCAGTGTATTTTATATGCATATTTAAACAAGTTTTATGAACATTTCATTTTCATTTCATTATGATTTTATTAATACTTTTTTATACAAGGTGGCGCAAAAATAACCTTCCGATGTTTTTTGGCTGTAATTTAAAAAAAAAAAATGAAAAACTTTGATTCTTCTTGTGTATTATTTTTATTTGGTATTTTAATTTTTTTTACATTTCAAGTCGAGAATATGATGTCATGTAAATGGCCGCCGCCACAGTTGATTGTCATTTGAGCCCTTTTTATGGCATTTTCCATCACTTTGGCCAAAACTTCCGGCGATAGGTGACTTTGAGCGGGTGTAATGGCTCTTCGTGGGTTACACGCGGATT
Source organism: Delia radicum (assembly GCA_021234595.1). NCBI lineage: Eukaryota > Metazoa > Arthropoda > Insecta > Diptera > Anthomyiidae > Delia > Delia radicum. The sequence goes on from CM037851.1 coordinate 39,151,556, forward strand.
TTCAGTGCCCCAGAAGCGTAAATTTTGCTTATTTACGTACCCGCTAAGATGGAAATGGGCCTCATCACTCATGATTATTTTTGATGAAAAATCATCTTCCTCTTGGTGGTGATTAAGGATGGCTTGAGCGTATGTTACACGCGATTGGCGGTCAGCAGCTAACGCTGATGCACCGTCTGGACTTTGTACGGAAACATCTTCAAATCTTGTACCAAAATTCGCTGTAAAGACCGTCGACTGATACCCATTTGCGTGGCACGTCGTCTGGTCGATGTCGACGGCGCTTCCATGACATCCTCGGCTACAGCAGCAATATTCTCTGCAGAACGGCTACTCCTGGGTCTGCCACGCCTGGCAGCATCTCGCGTTGTGCCACTCTCTTCGAGGCGAGCGGCTAAGCGTCGCAGTGTTTCACCAGTAGGCGTTGGACGGCCAGGAAATCTGCGACGAAATTCACGTTGTGCCAAAGTCACCGACCGATTATTGGTCAAATAAATAGTCACCAATATTCCGCGTTCTGGAGCAGTGTAGCGTAACATTGTTTATTAACGTGTATTTCGCATGTGTTTACTACACAAATGTCAAAACAGAACTGACATTAGGGGCCAATCGCAAAATTTATAGCATTTTCTGATAGGAGGATTACTTTTGCGCCACCTTGTATTACGCTCACGAGTATATCTGTTTTTCTTTTTTTCTTTAAGAATTACATTTTAATTTCTATTAATTAATTTGTATTAATTAATTATTAAAGAAAACAAGAAAAAATCAAAAAAAAATTTTTTGTTTTTAACTGTGTAAAACAAATTTGCAAAAAAAAAAAGCAATTGTGGTTATATTCTTATGACTAGCAGTGTATTTTATATGCATATTTAAACAAGTTTTATAAACTTTTCATTTTCATTTCATTATAATTTTATTAATACTTTATATCACGCTTATCTGGTTTTTTTTTCATTAAGAATCACATTTTCATTTCTATTAATTAATTTGTATTAATTAATAAAGAAAACAAGAAAAAATCAAAAAACATTTTTTTTTTTTTTTATAGTAATTAAATGTGCTAAAGTCCCAAAATGTATTTAAAAAATTGTGAAAACAATCTGCTGTAGGCTTGTCCCTATCCGGATTTCATTCCTGCCCAAGGAAATGTTCAGGGGACTTTGTTATTAGAATTTCTAGAGATATTTGTTATGTTAAATCACAAACTCAATGAGAATTTCTTGTCCTCGTCTTGGAGCGTGATTCAAAATTTAAAATATCAAAGAAAAAACAACAACAAAATATTATCACAATTTTAACTGTGTAAAACAAATTTGCAAACAAAAAGCAATTGTGGTTCTATTCTAATGACTAGCAGTGTATTTTGTATGCATATTTAAACAAGTTTTATGAACTTTTCATTTTCATTTTTTTTTATCAATTTATTAATACTTTATATCACGCTTACGAGTCTATCTGTTTTTTTTTTTTTTTTTCTTTAAGAATCACATTTTAATTTCTATTAATTAATTTGTATTAATTAATAAAGAAAACAAGATAAAATCACGTGTCTTAATACAAAAATAAAGCGGTACTTTTTTTTATAATTCTAGTATATTAATCAATATTTAATTGTTTTAATAAATGTTTTTATTTTTAGCACCCAACAAAGTACTACAGGTGGAATAAACATTTTAAATTCAAGAGAAATTGTTTATTTATTTTTTGTTATAATGAAAAAGGTAAAATATTGCAATTCAAAAGGTTGACAATTTTAAATTCGTAAAGATCAATAAAAAAAAATATATATATTTTGCCAAGGCCAGAAAACGGGAGGAGTGCCTATAGTCAATATGTTTATAAAAATAATTTCTCCATCAGACAAACATAATTCGATGTCTGTTTATTTTGTTTATTTTTTTAAATAAAAAAAGCACATTTTTTTTTTAATATTTATGAGTGTAAATAATAGGCTGCTCTTGATAAGCGTGTTTAAATAGGGAGCAAACACTTTTCGTTATAATCGATGACATTTTTCTTCAATGCAGATCTTTTATATTTAGTTATAAACAAAAGTTTCCTCGCAAATCGAGGGCTATCTGTACTTATTAATATATAAAAATAATAAGTTATCTTTAAAACATTCAAAATAAACTCTTGAAAAAGCGTTTAAAGGGGGGTACTTACTTTATATTGGACATAAATGCTTAAATTTTATTGACAATATTAAAATGAATATATGAAGCCACTTTATGAAAAAAAAAAATATTTCAAAACAAATGATAACTCTGAAGTTTTTGAATCTCGAAGTAGTTAATTACTGTGTTTCAAATAGTTTTAAAATGTGTCTTCAAATTTAAAATTTTTTATAAAACTCTTACATTTATTAGAATTAATAGTTCGTATCCCCCTCGAAATACTGAAAAATGTTAATTTTTATTTTATGTTATCTATTTACTGCAGGCGCGGTTTCAAGAGGGGGAGGGGGAAATGGGAAATCAACCCCCCACCAAACATTATATTTTTCAAAACAAAAATGTAAATATGTAAAATAAAATTACCACCTCCCCCACCCCTCCTAAAACGTTTTCCTGGATCCGCGCCTGAATTATTGTGACGTCAATATTTATTAAAAACTAATTTATATTAATAATTTTGTTTTCTAAAAAATGTGTGGCATTTTTTCTATTATTGGTAAACATTTAATATTTTTTTTTTTGGTAAAGATAAGATGACTCATATAGAAAAAGTCAGTAAAATCAGCAACATTTTGGCTGCGAGAAGTCTTTCAGCGAAATTGCTTCTAATATGTTTGCAGGTAACTATTTATATGTTTACAATGATTCAAATTTTCAAACCTAAACAAAGATAAAGGGTGTTTTTTATAGAGGTATATAACTTTGAAATGGAATTAAACAAAGATGAATTTTTTAAATTGACATGAAATTTACTTTATTCGAAAGATAATCTTCTGGCATTATAATTTAAATATGACTTCTGGCATATGACCGCCTAGACTGGCTCGGACGTAGTCTAATCTGGAGGTCCAATTTTCGATGACTTTTCCAACATTTGTGGCCGTATATTGGCAATAACGCGGCGAATGTTGTTCTCCAAGGGGTCAATCGATTCAGGCTTATCGACATAGACTAGCGACTTCACATATCCCCACAGCGTTAAATTGCACGATCTTGGAGGAAAATTCACGGGTCCGAAACGTGAAACTTTGTGGTTACCAAACGTTTCCTTCAATAAATCAATTGTGGCACGAGCTGTGTGACATGTTGCACCGTCTTGTTGAAACCACAGCTTCTGCACATCATGGTTGTTCATTTCATGAATGAAAAAGTCAGTAATCATGGCTCTATAGCGGTCACCATTGGCGGAGGGACTGATTGAGGCCTTCCTCTACGCTACGCTCTACAGCAGCTTCTTTTGTACGCACTGTACGACGACTCTGTGGATGCATATTATCATTTAGAGTAAACGTGGTGCGAAAACGTTCCATAGTTAATCAAATTAATTGCTCTGACTTACGACTATGTTGACCGTAAAGTGGACGTAGTGCGCGATACGTAGTTCGAACAGAACAATAATTTTCAAAATAAATTAACACAATTTCGAATTGTTGTTCAGGCGTAAATCTATTCATGTTGAAATGCCAAAACAAACTAAACATAAATCACTTGACAGCTGACAAAATGGCCGCCAGTTAAAAAAGTTTTGCTAACTTAAAGTTCTATACATGTATAAAAAACACTTTTAAAATTTGTAGATATTATTTTGCAGCCAAACATACACAGAAAAAACTAAAAACGGGTTTCAATTAAAAATTTTATTGAATCAATTAATATTTTAATTAATTTTGCACCTACCACTGAAATGATAGTAGTAACATAAAAAAATTGCAGACAGTTTATTTAAACTCTTTCAATTAAAATAATAATAATATCAATTAAAAGAGTTATTGTTTTTCTTTACAACCTCAATTAAAAAGTTTAGTTAAATTAGTTTAAACTGTAATTGAAACTTGAAAAGAAAACAATGGTAGTTTTAATTGAAAACTCGTATTTTTTTATTTTTGTTATATGCCCCCCCATTAAATGAAAAAAGAAATGTATGTTTGTAAATTAAATTGACATTTTATTTATAATAAAATTAAAGCTTTTTAATATAAAAATGTATTATAAGAAAACAAATAAAAGTAAAGACAAAATTTTTGTTTTGCTTGTCTTGTCTTGAACTTTTTCTTGTAATTGAATTGCTTTCTTAAAAAATCACACACAACTTTAAAATTATAGTTTAATGACACTTACACTTATTGAAAATTTAAATATTTACAAAAATAATAGTTTAATTGTCCTTTTTCGATAAGGTTTATTTAAATCCACATGTGCACTTTTATTACCACAGATAAAACACGAAACTAAATTAAGTTTTCTTGCGTACACGAATATCAGTGTTGCAAACTCTAGTAAAATAACAACGATTTTGTGTGTATTTGAAATCGGTAAACTATTCAACTTATTAAAAGTTAATCATTTCGGATTTTTTTTCTTTTTATTTACAAATTAAATAATATATTGATATAATTAAACCTTGTTTGATTATTTAATCTAAATAAAATAAAAAAAAATAGTTTGCCAAATTTTTAAAAATTTTGTTTACATGTTGTCAACACTGTATGGATATATTAGAAAATTCAATAAATTTTTTAATTGAATCAATTAAAAAAATTGTTTAAATTGCCATTGATATTCAAACAATCGATTAATTAGATATTTTTGGCCCATAATTTTGTCTGTGTATTTATGTTTTGAGGTAGACGGTTTTCACTTTTTCCAAACATATATATGTTTACAGGCAAACATAATTATATTTGCAAACAAACATGTTATATTAGTAGCATGGGAATCGGAAATGTTTTCCTAACAGAAGTATATTACCAGCAGAGCATTTTTTTCAGCGTGCAATATTAGCAAAAAAAACTTAGTAAATTCAGCAAAAATGTTGCTGAATTTCGCAAATTTTTTGCTGATATTAGCTATTTTTCTGCAAGGATCCTCCCAGCAAAAATGTTGCTAACTATACTGACTACTGTTTTTTTTATGTATTTTATTATTTTTTATGTATTTTTTCGAAATTTTCCAGTGTTCAAAGCTGTTGGTTTTGCAATTTGTAGCTTGGTCTTAAGTCGATATATAATCAAAATAGTCAAATTGTGCAAAACTTAAAAAATAAAAAAATATTTCAAAACCTAATCTATAAACAAATTTTTAATGCTATTTTCGGTTTGAGGAGGCCGAAATACATATTAAAAAAATTGTCACATATAGGAGGAATACAATTTTTGAAAACATGTTAACTAGTGTTATAAATAATACAATTTGTTTAAATTGTTTTTTAGTTGCATTTTATTTCAATTGTTCTTACATATTTTTTTAAGTTCCTTTATGTTTTGAAAGAAATTTACTGTCCGACGTATGAAATTGTAATTCCGACATTTATTTTATTTAAAAATAAAACATTTTATGCTCTAACAAATTTTGATAGCAAGAATTGCATTAAACTTGAACTTGATTTTTTTTTTTTTGTAAATGAGGGAAAAACCACATACAAACAATTTTTCTTTGGCACTTGATTAGCAAGGCAAATGAGATTTTCACACTAAACTCTCAAGGAAAAATGTTAATAAACAAATATACACCAACGAAAAATATTAATTGAAATTGAATAAAAAATCATTAAAATTAGGGGTTTTATTTGAATTAAAAAATATAAATATTGGCTTTAAAAACTATTTCAGAAAACCCTATTTAAAAAAAAAATCTGTAGACACATTTAAAAATTATGAATTTCAGAGTTTTTTCATAATTTGAGATATCTTCAGACGTCAAGTTTAGGAAAACCCGGTATTTTACTATATTCGGGGCTTTATAACATGACCTTTTCACAAAATATTTTATGTTTGTATTAAAAATTCAGGTTTAACCTTTACAATATCTTATCACGTTTTTGAGATATCTTAACATATAGTTTAAAAAAACCGGTTTTTTACTATAATCGGGACGTTATTATATAGAAAGTTATGATGTTGTTATGATATAGAAAGACTGAGTTTTGCAAACATTGGGAAGGATTTTTGGTTGATATAACATATTTTGTGAAAAACGTCCCGAATATAATAAAAACCAGGTTTTCCTAAACTTTGTGTTAAGGTACAATATGTCAAAAACCTAATAAGATGAATTTCATATCAAAACCTATAAAAAACGCACATTTTGAACCCGACCCTCTTAGAATTGGATGAAATTTTGCATACAGCTACATTTTACCTATACAAACACAACCTCATATTTAGAAATTGCATTTTTGAAAATATGTGGGCGTGGCAAGGTATCGTTTTTAAAAAATGACGATAATATGTACTTTCAAGCTGTGTTTACTACGGAATGGCTGAACCGATTTCAAAGATTTTGGTACCATTAGAAAGGCATTTCAATTAGCTTTCGAAAACACTTCAAAAAATTTTATATTACACTAAAAATTTTTTTTTTGCCAAAAATAAAACTTTAAACTTGGAAAACACTTCAAAGGCCAAGTGTTTTTTTCCAAAAAAAAAAAATTTTAGAAGGGTCTATTTAATATATATAACATATCTAAAAACTAAAGTGGCGTTTTTTTCTTTCTTTTTTTTAAATTTTTTTAAGTAAATGCATCTCTTGTTAGCTTCCTTATATTTTGATATCATTGTGTGACAAAAAAGAATAAAGTAGCTATACTTTGAAAGTTATACAGATTTTTTGTAATTCTAATAGATAAGAACAAGAAACGTATTATCAAATTTTTCAGACACCACCAAAATATGGAAAAAAAAACACTTGGCCTTTGAAGTGTTTTCCCAGTTTAAAGTTTTATTTTTGGCAAAAAAAAGTTTCAGGGTAATATAAAATTTGTACAGTATTTGCTTTCGAATGCTAATTAAAATACCTTTCTAATGGTACCAAAATCTTTGAAATCGGTTCAGCCATTCCGTAGTAATCACAGCTTGAAAGTACATATTATCGTAATTTTTCAAAAATTTCTATACCTTGCCACGCCCACATATTTTCAAAAATTCAATTTCTAAATATGAGGTTGTGTTTGTATAGGTTTGTAGCTGTATGCAAAATTTCATCAAATTCTGATGAACGCATATCGGTTTTGATATGAAAAACCTAATAAGATACTTGAATGGTTAAACCTAAGTTTTAAAAAAATTTTAGATGACCTAAAAAATTTTGTAAAATGGCATATTATACCTGCCGAATATAGCAAAAAAACAGGGTTTTTCTAAACTTTGTGCTAAAATATCTCGAAAACTTGATGTAATGGAGAAATTCTGAGGCCAAATTCAGATTCGACGGACCTCAAATATGTTCTAGTCATAGGGGAATTGGCCTTTCCAACATTTTGTGGGCATAACGTTTAAATTTGTCTACAGATTTATTTTTTTAAATATGTTTTTTCTGAAATCGGAAATATAGCGCTTTCAAACCTCTTTTTGTGGAGTATTTTTTTTTTTGTCAATACCTAATTCTAGGCCACCTGTGATATAATATAAAGAAAGCTGTCGTTACCACCAGAATTTGTTTGGCAACACATTTGGTGGCCACAACTTGTAGCGCTTTTTTTTTTGTTTGGGTGTAAGAAAACACAAATCAAATAAATCAAAATATAAGAAAATTCTTAAATGAAAATAAGGAAAAAAAAACAAGAAACCTCGTGTTTGTAAATATGTATGAGTGGGGAAACATTTTGTTTTTAGTTTGCTTTTAAAATATTAAAACAAATAACGCTATTGGAATGTTTCGATAGAGATGGACGAGTGGCACGAACTTTGCGTGAGCGAGAGTACAATTAAAAGTATCAATCGTATGTGGTAGTAAATTTTAGTTCATCACCACAAGTGAGTCAAAATTCACTCACGCGCTCATCCCTCTCTTACACCATTCACCTATTTATTTATGTTTTAAACAAATGGTTCATTTTCTTATAATACCTTAAGATTCTTCTCTTTAGTTTTCTTATTTATGATGGTTTAAAAAAAAAAACGTAAAAAAATAAATAAACTAAAAGTATTGCCAATCAAGAATTTGTTGTCTTTTTATTCACATAATGTACAATCGTGTATTTTTTTTTTTTTTTGAGTGTTTCTTGTTCCTTGGTCGTGGTAAAAAGTTCATTGTATTTCTTCGCGCAAGAAATATCAAACAAAAAAATCTTTGTGAAATTTACAAATAAAAAATAAAAATGATTATGTGATCAGTGAAAATTTTATAATAAAATTTGTATATATAAAAAAAAAATAACAAAATAATATGAAATTAAAAAAAAAAATTATATATTTAAATAAAAAAAAAATAATAATTAATTTTTAGTTAATATTTTTGTGAAAAAAGTAAAAAAAAAAAATCTTTCAATATGAGTGAAATGTGGATGTATGGTCCAGATTATCCCAACGAGGATGATTTGGAAGAAGAGGAAGATGAAGACGATTACGAAGATTTTGAAATACCCATACCTATAATAACAACCACACCATTGGATTCACCACATTTAGATCCTTTGGAGAGAAGACCCCATAGATTGGATATTACTATAACTTTAAAGAAAATTGAGGTGAATATTTAAAACTTTACCCTTGCCGCTAGCTCTCTAAGTTAACAAGTTTAAAGTGTTATGAAGTTTAAAGTTCAAGCTTGAAAACATTACAAGATGTATCATGTTTAACTTATTAAAGGCACGTCACAGATACGCTGGACACATTTCAATCAAAGTTATCAGACATATAGAACTAGGCTTCTTATCAGATATGTAGAACTATGACTTAAAGAGCCCTCTAGTGGAAAAACTGGCAACCAAAGTTGATACTTTGACAGTATATAAATTCCAGACGGTTGAAGGTATTTCAAAAATTAAAACTTTGAATAATTTTGTGAACAAATTCATATTAAAACATATAGGAAAAATATTTTTTTTTTGGTTAAACAATTTTAAAATTTTTTTGTAAAAATGTAGTAATTTTTGACCATTTTTTTAAAATTGCCATGTTTTTTATTTCTTTTTAAAGAGAATCAGCACTCAGGAAATACTTCCTATTTATTAATGTGTTGCTTTCTTTGGAAAGGAGATAGTGGAGAGATGAAAAGTGGGAAGGGCTTCATAGATGGCAACGCTGTAATTGCTCGAGATGATAAGTCTTAGAACAGTTTTTTGGTTCATAGCCCTGATTCATTATTTTACTTTGGTGGGGGTTAAGTGCTATGGGAACACCGAAGTTGGTCGCTGCGATACATATGAGGAATTGAAAACTAATATATATTATTTTTCTAAATTGATGTTGTCATCACCGGGAATCGAACCCGGATCATCCGTGTAACAGTCCAACGCGCTAACCATTACTCCACAACGCCGTATAGCTGCACTGTCGATAAAATTTGTATAAGTTTAGTAGTACCATCCTTTAATTCTGCTTTGAGTGAACACGGAATACATTTTTGAAATATTTTAGACTTTGTGTATTTGAAAAGTTCATCGCTCGATCGGTGAGATTTTCAAAAATTATATGCAATCGATGAACTAATTTCTAGCAGAGAAATACATTTTGATATATTTTTTCATCAAAATAACAATCAAAAATAAAAAAGATTAGGCTTTTTATATTCTTAAATATTTTTTTTTAAAAAGTTCCATTAAAAAAGACAAAAAATTGATTTTTTTTCAACTCTGGGATCTTTAGATAACAATTGTTAACAATTTTTTTTTATTCACGCTTGGTAGACAAGATGTTGAATAATATTATGGTATTTAAATCACTACATTATCTTTTAAATTTTTTTATTCACGATTGTAGACCAGATCTCGAATAATTTTATGGTTTTTAAATCACTTCATTATCTTTTCAATTTTTTTTTATTCACGATTGTAGGCTAGATGTTGAATACTTTTATGGGTTTTAAATCACTTCATCATCTTTTCCAGTAAAAATATAGCCGTTTAAAAGTATTGCGTCGAAAAAGGAACAATGTGAACATTTTGAAGGTCAGATATTAGCCTTGTTTTTTAATCACCGGATTTATTTTCAGATTTAATTTCTATCGTTAAAAATGTATATATTGTTCATTAATTTGACAAAAATATATTTTTATGTAAATCTTACATTTACTTTCTATTACAAATCACAAAATGTTTTTAAATAATTCGGCATTTCTTACTTAGTAGTCCGATTCCAATGCAATTTGAAACAGTCATAATTGATGTCAATATTGAGATTAAGTATTGATTATAAACCCTGGGGGCGGCAATATGACCACCCACCCAAAATAGGCAACTTTTTGAATATAAAATTTTGAGTGCTTGATATATTTATGTTTCTAATCCGATTATCTCTAATAGTTCCCGAGAAAATTTGAAATTCCAAATTTGGTCCGACTCAGGTCTAGTTTTTTGCGAATAGCGGGACGAAATCTGACTCAATTTCTTATTTAAAATAGTGCTGGAAAAAAATCGGATATAATTTTTATTGGTACACTTAAAATAATATGTCTGATGACTCAACAAATAAATCTCCTAATTCAGGAATTTTTCCGCTTAGAACCTGCTTAGAAAGCACATGAAAAAACTTCATAATTTTTAATGAAACTTTTTCATTACAAGTATGAAATTTTTAATAAATAAAATTAAGTTTTTCATAACATTTTGAAAAAAAAAAATACTACTTTAATTAAATAAAAATTTTCAATGGACGAGTTCCAGTGACACTTTATAGATTTAATGCAAAAACTCATTGATATCACGCAGACAATTAATTCAGTGCAGATGCAAAAAATACTATAAAATACATATTTAAATATTTTTGAATGGATGTATGAAACATATCTCTATCAACATAGCCAATTAGATGAAAATAATGTACGTGTTTGTAAATAAATCAAAAGCACCTGTAGTTAGCCAAAACATAAGTAGGTACTAAAGGGGAGCATGAATGTCTTGCAAGACATTCGCAAGACATTTTTCTATACAACAACAATTTCTTTTGCTCTATAACACATTGCATCAAATTTAAACTTTTTTTTCTCACACTTGGACACTTTAAACTACTAATATGCATGATGAATATTAACAAAAAGGAAAGGAAAACGTTTTTACACATTAAACTTTACTTGAATTAATATCCTATTTATTTTCAAAAACATTTTTTTTTAATTTCCTTTAATTAATTGTTGTTTCTTTATATATTTGAAGGAGTTTTATGTGAAAGAAAGAGAAATTTCACATTTTTAGGCTTTATAACAAGAATAACAAAAAAACGTTTGAAACGTTTTATAAATTCAATATCTTAAGAAGTTGTTTGTTTAAATATTTAAGTTTTATAAACAAAGATAGTGCTATTTTTATATATCTAATAAGAATAAATACAATTAAGTATGTTTTTAATTTTTATATTAATTTATAAGTCAAATTTCAACTTTTTTCTCAATATGTACGGGAAATTAGAGAACGCATATAATTAAACTGCGTTTTCAGTTTTTCGCTATAACGTCAAAATTTATTTTAATTTTTCCAATAAATTTTAAAATACTTGTTTGTACCCACTTTAGGATGCCAATATGGTTATAGAATGAAAGACGAGAACCTTTCCTGCTTTTAAAAAAATACTTGTTATAAATTTCGCGATTAAAAATAACAAAAATGTTCTTTTTAAAAATTTAATCTTTAAATATCTTTGACGATTCTAAATTCGTCAAAAACATTCAAGCAGTGTTGATCAATTTGACCAAGATTAATGGACATTTTTCAAAGTATTTTTCGGTTTAGCGGTTAAAAAGTTATGGGTAAAAATGCGAATGTATTTTTACATATTGAGTGTAAATTGGTGTATTTCAGTACAAATTTATCTTTAGGTGTCTGGTGATCAATTATTTATTGCCTACTAATTACATACAAAATTAATCTTTTGTGGTGCTAGGTCAAAACTTCCTCTCGAAATCATTCGATTTTTGTTTCTATAAAAAAAAACTTTAAAATTTTGGTAAAACTAACCAAGACAAGTTGAATTAAATTTTAAAAAATGTTAAGTATTCTTTAATCTTCTTTTATTTAATTCTTCTTATTTTAAACGAGCTTAAGATCATTTATTTATTAATTATAATTGTTTATTTCCAATATTTCGTCTCCACATTGGGTGACTTCTTCAGGGAACATTTATTACAATTTGATTGAAAAACTTGTTTTAATAATTAAAAAATTTATATATATATATAACAAATTTTTTAAAAAAGGCGGGAAATCAAAAATATGTTCTGTCAATATGAAGAAATAAAAATATCCCAGTAATCAAAATTAAATAAAAATATCAATATCATTTTTTTTTTACGAATCGTCAAGCCCAGGATGAGCTTCAGTGGATCGCAGTATGGCAGCTGCGCTACCACTTACAACACCTTCCCCGTTACAAAAGTCGTTTATAATTGATTCTAGGCATTGCCATTGTCATTGTATTAAATAGATCTATGAGATTATTTAATATTTTTTGTAATAACTTAAGACAGTGTTTCTCACTCCCAATTTAAAATTTTGTTAAATAATTTATTTTAAATATCTTAATTTGTATATGCTAGTCTGTAAGGATATTGTATCCATAGACTTAAATAAATAAATAATGTTTTTATAAGTAACCAGCGCGGCGTACAGGTGATAATATCCTCCTGCATTTGCTATGCTACAAAAAAAAAAAAACATTGGCATCACATCCATTGTCGTTTACCAAAGGCAAACTTTAAATGGTTTAATAGTCATACAATGCAATAGCCCCATTTTTATCATTGCAGTCCAGCTCGGATACGACCTTAGAGGCGTTCAGGCATAATCCATAATCATACCACTGTTCGCTCGAACAAGTATTGTGCCATTGGTCCGTACCTGCGGTTCCTCTCGTACATATTGTTATTTCATATTGACAGAAAATATTTTTGATTTTCCGCCTTTTTTAAAAAATTTGTTATATAAGATTTTAATTATTAAAACAAGTTTTTCAATCAAATTGTAATAATTGTTCCCTGAAGAAGTCACCCATTGGGGAGACGAAATATTGGAAATAAACAATTATAATTAATTATAATTAATATTTTGCAAAACATTCATGCTCCCCTTTAGTAGGTACTAACAAAAGATTTTAGCTTTATGTGTTCTTTTCTTTTTTCTTTTATTTTTTCTAAATGAATAAATCAAATATGCGCTTTGTTTGAAATTCAAATCCAGGAAATCCTTTTTAAAACCACCTGTATATCAAACACCTCATCACACATTAGCAAACAGAGTACTTTCACACATGCGAACAGTACATGCAGTGACATTAACCTTGACAAATATTGAGGGACACGTACAAGTTTTTCAATCAAATTGTAATAATTGTTCCCTGTAGAAGCCACCCAATGTGGAGACGAAATATTGGAAATAAACAATTATAATTAATAAATTAATGATCTTAAGCTCGTTTAAAATAAGAAGAATTAATAAAATTTAGGTATATTTTTCAGTATATCAAGCTTTTATAAATATATTATTTTGGACAAAAATATCATGAAGGATTCAATTTGTTAAAGGACATTTTTAAAATTTTTAATCTTGGAAATATAAAATCAATTTTGTTTTTAAAGCTGAGGATCTCACCTTTAATTTGATGCCAACATTTAAGTCATAACAAGAGTACAAGTATTTTAATTTTTGTGTTAGAAAAATTTAAACTTTAAAGTAATTTTAAAATTGATTTTGACGTGATGGCGAAAAACTGAAAACCCAGTTTAAAATATATATGGTCTCTAGTATAACGTACGTATTGGTTGGTACATGTGTGAAAACTACTGTTGCAAGGTGTTATATTAAATCATGAAAATTATAAAAATAAGGACAAAATTAAAGTATCCCATGAAATGTATAAATACTGTTTTTTTGCTATTTAAAGTATAAAAATCGTCAAAACTGGCATCCTAGAACGTAAGATAATATTTTGCAAAACATTCATGCTCCCCTTTAGTAGGTACTAACAAAAGCTTTTAGCTTTATGTGTTCTTTTATTTTTTCTAAATGAATAAATCAAATATGCGCTTTGTTTGAAATTCAAATCCAGGAAATCCTTTTTGAAACCACCTGTATATCAACACCTCATCACACATTAGCAAACAGAGTACTTTCACACATGCGACCAGTACATGCAGTGACATTAACCTTGACAAATATTTAGGGAAAAATAAGCCTTTATTAAGTATTCACAGCAACAAGGCAACAGCTGTTTCTGAGAAAAAGCTTTTGAATAATGAATGTGATTGAATGTGTGGGCCCTGAAGAGTGAGAAAAACATTTTTAACACTATTACAAACAGAAATCATGTAAATTGGACAAATATGTACACTACACTCAGGAAATTATGAAGGTAGAAATTAGTAAACATTCCAGTTAAATAACTACAAATGAAACTATAAAGGCGATGATAGTATTTATCATAAAAATAACTTAAAATGTAGTACTACTAGAAAACAATGTAGGTAAAGACCACTGCAAATTTTGTTTACTCAATTATTTACAGGTTTTTAAATAATTTTATTAAATTATAAAGATAATTTGTATTGTTTAATATATTCTCTGGACAATTTTGCCCATTTAACACAAAAAATTATTTATTTATATTGAAAAAATACGTACTTAAAAACCCACTAAAACCTGTATCGCTTAATCCAAGTTTGCATATAAAATTTGAAAGAGGACTTAAAAGGAGCTCTATGCTAGTTGGTCAAATATAAATTAATATTAAAAGTGATTTTTTTACGAAAAACTAAGAAAAATTCACTAAAATTATGCACCATAAGTAAAAATATGCATTTTAAACAAAATAATTAAAAATATGCAACAAAAAAATATACATTTAAAGCAACTAAAAAATCGATGCCATATTAACGCAAACTCTTTGATTCGCAAAGATATTTTGTTTACCCTATTCTCAGACTTAAGGAAAAAAAATATGCATTTGCATGATCTTCCGGTCCCTGGTTATATATAATTGTTAATAAAATAAAAACTGCCGAAACAATTTTTTTTTTTTTCATTGAAAATTCTAATTTTTGCAAACGTTAACTGAAATGAAGACAGAGGGCTGACACACTGATAATAATCCATGTGTAAAAATACAAATGAATGTCAAAATAACCAAAAATTTTGTAAAATAAACGAAAATTTGTTCATTTTACAAAAGATTTTGTTGTTTTAACATTTTTTTCGTATTTTTAGCATGGATTATTATGAGTGCACTTTTGCCACAATTATTTTTTTGTGACCGACAACATAATTTTCATAAGGGACCTAAAAAAATAGCAGTCGCCTTATTTCGCACATTCTAATATTTATTCAGTTACAATAACCATACCATCGATAATAAATTCGGTGTGAAGTCATTCAAACATTGAAACTTGAATCGGCTTTAATAGTGTTAATGTTTTAAGGCAAGTTTATTATTCTAATTTCGAACACGTTGCTTATGCACTAGAACTTTCACTTTTTAAGAGTTTTGGCGCCAAAGTTAAAGTTTTTGTGCTTTTTACAATTTAAAAAGCTTTACAGGACCTACATAACAAAAACAAGGAGCTTAATGGAAACTAATGCTCTCCAAACTAGTTTAGTTGTCTTAGGGCTTAAAAACGTTAATGTTGTCAATTGTGCTGTAGGAAAAATATTTAAAATTTTTAAAATTTTTAAAATTTTAATAAATTTAATAAGAAAAAAATTTAAAAAAAAAATTTAAATTATTAAAAAATAGTTTAAATCTTCAAAAAAAGTTTCAAACTAAAAAAAAATGTTTATTAAAAAATTGATTAAAGTTTTAAAAAAACTTAATGCTCTAATATAGAAATTAGTTTAAACGGATTATTAAATTTTTTTCTAATTCTATTTTTTAAAAAAAATTCTTATTTTTATAATTAACCATAAATGTTGTGTTTGAAATCTTATCTTTGTTTGCCATTAAATATTATAATGAATATGTCATCAACATGAACATGCTGATGTTTTTGTGGATTCGTTTGTTTGTTTCAACCATAAAAGTGTTAAATTCTTAACAACTTCCCAACAGTTTTGTCATCACATTAAATATACAAAAAAAAAAAAAAAATATATATATATTAAATTCCCACAGTTTTGTTGCCATAAAATACGCTTCATGTCATAAAATTAAATAAAGGAGTAATATAAAATTATTATATGTGGGTAATAAATTAAATTGTCTTGACATAAATCAGTTAAAAAATGAAAATTCTATTGATAATATAAAGAAATAATAATAACAAAATATAAAACAATAACATCTTTATAATAATATAATAATAATAATAATTAATTTAAATATCGGTCATTATTAATTGTCATCATTGCGTGCCATTATGTTAATGGACAATGGCAGTAGTAATAGCATTGTTGGAAGCATTAACAGTGCTACTAGTGCTCCTGTTGGTAACTGTGGTGACAACTTAAATGTATCCACTTCGGCAAATGACGTTAACAATGGGGGCGATGATCAGGAGGACGGGGAGGAGGAGAAGGAAGAAGAAGAAGAAGAGGAAGATGATGAAAATGTCACGGTAAAAATGTTTAATGATTTAATTACAAATATTTTATATTTAAAAGTTAATTACATAAAATATAAACGAGATTTACAAAATTTTTGATAACAATGGAACAGTTCATGCGAATAAAGACGAATAGACCATTTGTAGAATTTTACAGGGGATAATAAAAACGCAGTAAACGGTTAAAAAATAATATTTTTGTCAACTTTTTGGTATTAGCTTAAAGATTTAAGTCACATCTACCTATATACAAAATTTTAGTAAGGTATTCGAAAGAGAACTTGCCAAAAATTGGACTTCAATTTTTGCTTAAATGGAAAATGGGCGAATATCCAAAAAAATGTATTGAAATTTGAATAAAAATGTGTTATTTTGCAGCAAATTTTGACTACATTTTCATGAGACTTGCAAAACTTGACGAACTATGGTTGGTCTTTGTTTGTAACACTATAAACACTTCAAGGATACACTTTTTAAGGAAGGACATGCAAAAAAATTTTTTTTTGTTAATTTTTTTTTAATATTCCTGCCATTTGATGCAGTAGTAATTCTTTATGACACTAAATACATTTTTAGGAATTATAATATTAACCCTTGACTGCATATTACGACGTAACATAAGAGAAACATGAAAAGTTGTGCATGTTTGGACACGTTCTTAGCACACGTAGATAGGTTTTCCAAAGACCTTTCATTTGGTATGTAACATGACTAGGGTTCTTTGCATAATATAGGAGATAAACGAAAAAAACTGAAAAATGGCCTTGTCTTCCCCCCTCCTTTTTACACCCTAAATATGAATTTGGGCCGCTAAAAAAAAATATGTGTCCCTTTATTTTTTCTGCTCTACAAAATAACACCAATTCCATAAAGATCCACGGGTGACACTAGGGAGACTTCCCTTGTCAGTTTTTATATATTTCAATGAATCATAAATGAATTTTTTATTTACATACTTTATATCAAAACAATATTACCAAATATTTGTAGGTAGGGTATCGGAAGAAAGTAACTATAAAATATGTTTAAAGATTTGATTTCCGAAATAAAATAATTCAAAAGACGGTTAAAATATGCTTAGACCACATGGTCTAAGCATATATGATCTTAATTACGCGGTAACACTGAAGATTTTTTTTTTCGCAAAGCTGGTTAATTTGTTTGTATGTGCTAAGATTGTTTTTTTTTTTGTGTACAATTTCAAATTTTAGCTAATATCAATTTTAAACTCGCAACTAAATAAATTTTATATAATATTTTGTTAAGGATGGATATTCGCCCTTTTTGCTTTCCGCACTTTAAAGTCTTATAACTCAAGAACGGTAAAATTTTTTGCCAATATAATAAGTGTGGTTTGTTCCTCGTAATGTTCTTTTAACACATTGCTACCGAAAGTAAAATTTTTGTATGTTTTTGTGTTGTATTTAATCAAAATTGTGCGTTAGTTCACTCCCAATTTAAACAAAAATATAAAAATATACGAATTATTGCACTTTCAAAATCATTTTTTTAGCCTTAAAAGTCAAAATTTCCCCAAAATTTCTGCATAGGATTGTAGGGCTCTGCTAATAAAATGCATTTATGCAAAAAAACGTGTTTGCGAAAAAGTGGTCTATTCGTCCTTATTCGCATGAACTGTTCAATTACTAAACAGAAAAAACTAAAAACAGATTTCAATTAAAAAATTTACTGAATCAATTAATATTTTAATTGATTTAGCACCTATCACGGCGATGATAACATCAATTAAAACATTTATTGAAAATTAAAAGCGAAAAATAGTTATAAATAACTTCTATAAAAAAATATGATATTCACAAAAAAAGAGTGTGTACGATACGTTGGTATGTGTGTTTTTGTTAATGCTGCAGCTGTATGTGTGCTTGGTTTGTTTGTAAACTTCCAAAGCATTATGTATTTTATATTGAAAATTTTCTATTCAAGCTACAATGTATGAAAAAGTAATTTGAGAATTACGTCTAAATTAAAATATGTATTTATATATTTAAAAGTCAATTAAAATATTAATTGATTCAATTAAATATTTGTTAAGAAAGAAATTTAATTCAAATCAATTCTTTAATTAGATATTTTAGGTTGATAATTTTTTCTGTGTATTTAAATTAATTTTACACCTATCACGCAAATAATAGTATTAGTTACTAAATATTGTAAGGGAAAAATCTCTAACGTGGGCTACCCGTGTAAAAAATATTATATCTGATCAGATCTAATGAGATATGATTATATATAATTAGATCTGGTGCCGCATCTGATCATACCTGATATGATATGGCAACTGTGTTACACTTAATGGCAAGATCTGATCAGATCTAGCACCAGATGTGTTAATAGGGATCTGAGAAATTAGATAATTTTTATGACTAGATATGATCAGATCTAGTCATATTGATATGATATGATCAAAATCCCTTTTTCCAAATCTGGTAGCAGATCTAAGCCTCTTTCAGCTGTTTTCAAGTGCACCAAGAAAAAATGTACATACATTTTTTTTTTATAACATAAACTTCAAATTTTCTTTTTAATTTTTATTGTGTTTGTTATTTTGTTTATATTTAAAAGCTTTAGGAAAATTTCAAAAATGTTCATACATTTTTTGTATGCCTTATAAATTATTTTTGGTATGTCAAGCTATGCCTTTCTCAAAACATACAGTTTTTTTTTTGTAGATCAATCAACCAACATTTTGTACATATTTAAATGCAAGAAATTATATTGATATTCCCTTCCAGTGTAGAAACTGTACTGATAAATCATTATTTTTTGGACTGCCAGTTTAATACAAATAATAATGACTTAGTAATAACTGGTACAACCAGAAAAAAGATTGATTGGAATTCGCTTAAAACCATTGAAATTTATTTGATAGGACGTTATTTCATTAGGAATTATATATAATTGATTAATAATAAAGCAAAAATACTGTGCTTGTAATTAAAAAGAGCAAAAAAGAAACTAAAAAACAATCATATTAGACAATTATTGGCATTTCCAATTAACTTTTCAAATAAAATTCGGTTAATAATCGTGTGCGGTAGAAACAACCGTTTATTTAGTGATAATACAGAAAAATTGGTACAATCTATCAAATTTATCAAAAAATTATCTATAATCAAAAGTGGTAACTGCAAATACGGCTTTCAAAATCAAATATGTAATTTAATTAGGGTTTCAGTAGAAACAACCGAATTGTGAATTACATTATTTATAAAAGCAAGAAATGGTTGGCATTGGTATACGATTTGTTTTGAATATGTTTGTTTTCCCAACATAATAGAGCGGCAGACAAGTTTCCCAGTTCAAATCCCGCAAAAGACAAACCTAAATTTGTTTTTTTAAATTAAATAAAATACTGAAATGCTTAAACAGCATGATTTTATTAGAACAACTGAATTTTTTAAACAGTAATGATAAAAGTTAGCGTTGCTGTACAAAAATTTTAAGTTTCAACCGAATTACGATTATTTTTGCTTAACAATCAGAATATGATCATAGCAATTATATTATGATTCAAAATGACGATAAAATCGTACTCGGTTATCATAAAATTATCAGCCAGAATCATGCATATGATAATTATGATCATAATATGATAATTTTGTCTCCATAATCATGTTAAATCATACACTCACAAGAACTTTTCCATAAAAAATCAACAGTTATTTAAAAGTTTAATCGGTAAAGTTGTTTCAATGGAATATACAGTTAAATTACCAAAGAAATATATTTTTAACTTTCTGTCTGTTATTCAATAAACAAAATAAACAAAAAAAAAACGGACTTTCGGTAATAGTTAAAATATTCAGTTAAATTTTTCTATTTAAAACAAAAAGTTGTTATATTATATTGAGTATTGAAATAAACGAAAACAATCTATTGTTTGAATCGATTTTGTCAATTAATAAAAATAAACTAGAAAATACAATTGTTTTAAACGAAAAGTAAGTAGTCCTGTTTTTAACTGATTTTCAGTAAATTTAATGTGCATATTCAGTAGTGTTTACGGAAAAAATATTGTGAGTGTATTTTTTGCTCTACGTGTAATTACCTAATTGTGACAAAAAAAGCTTTAATTAAAACTTACTTAGAAATAAATACTGAATGTTGGTTACACTAATCAACATGAAGAAGAATTCAGCAATAGATTTTCGGTTGCAACATCTAAAATAAAAACTTTAAAATTGCTAAAATAATATTGGCCATATATAAAGTTTAAAAAATCCTTACTAACTTATCTTTAATTTTTAGAAGTAAAATGAAAATGCAGAAGTTGAACATTGTCACAAACAAATCACCGCAGTAAAAATAAATATTTTCAAAGATATTAATCCGGATCCAAAATCAGTATATATGAACTATCAAGATTATTTTTACTTAAAAGCGCCATGTGTTCATTTGCTAAGACTCTTCTAAAAATTTCTGTGAAACCCAGTTACCAAGACTGTCTTACAGAGCAATGTTAAATTTGTAAACGCATTCTCAGGAAAAAGGTCATATAATGTGGTCGATTTTCTGTAAATATAGGTATGCAACTTATCATATAAAAATCATTTTATTTTTTGATATTTTATTTTGTGAAGTAATCCTTGGCAACGGCACAAGATTTTGTGGTTTTTCTCATATAAAAATCTGAAATTTCTGAGGACTTTATATCCTAGGTACTCTTTTCCATTAAAAATTCATATTTTGAAAAAAAATTCTAAAAGCCTTCAATTTATGAGGATTTTTTCTATAAAAAACGCTCATATTCTGAGGACTTTTTTTAGAAAACCCTCAGTTTCTAAGGACTTTATAAGATAAAAAATTGCTCATACTTGTTTGCTATAGAAACTTAGGAACTGGAGTCTTTTTATATTCTAAGGTCTTTTAAACTCAGATTCTAAAGATTTATTCTTATGGAAAAACCACGTTTTTCTAAAAAAAAACTCCCCTTAGCCTCGCATGTCTTTTTCAGTTGACAACACATCGAATTTTAAGAATAAATAATGAAGAATGATGTGATTTCTACAGGAAAGGTTCTCATAAATTTTAAGGTTTCCCTTAGGAAAATCTCCTTTTTTTCAAAGAGTAAATTCCCAGAAACTCTTCAAAAGACGGAATCTGTAAGAAATATCAACCCGTTTAATCACATTAATGATCAAAAATGTGATATTTTCTCTCAACCAGGAAAGTAACACTTAAATTTGAGCGATTAGAGTTGCCAAATAACTATTTTCAACAACTGTCTAAAAATGAAAACATTTTTAAAAATTTTTTAAAAATAGTGCGAAAGCAACAATAAAATTTTTTTTGCAATTTTTTAATAGGTTTTTGATTTGTTAACATATAAAAATTAAAATTTAAAAAAAATACTAACCCTGCGTACAAAGCGTCAAGATTCAATTTCAATTAATTACACACTGCTACAAAAAAACAACGCTTTTTGTCAGAACTTGAAAACCGACCTACACTCAAAAAAAAAGTTTGTAAAGTCAGCAAAATTTTAGTCAGGAGGATGCTTGCAAAAAAGTTGCTAATGTCAGCAAAATCTTTTGCTGAAAATCAGCAAGCTGATTTTTAGATTCAGCAAAAGTTTTACTAACACTTAGTAGATTAGAAATACAAAAGCCTTGCTAAAAATTAATAAATTTTTAGCTGAATTTTAGTAGACTGAAAAAAAACGCAAAAAATTTGTAGAAAAATTGTAATTTAGTTAATTTATTTGCTGAAAATCATAAAACATATTTTTGTGATTCTTTTAAAAATAATTTACTATAATAACGAAATATAAAAATTTTCATTTTTCCACATTGACGACATGAATTTAGTTAATATCTGAAAATATATAGAAATAAATATATATAACATAACAAAAATTGTCTTTCAATTACTTACATCAATGGTTGTCTAAATAATGCTATCGTTTAAATGATGCTATCGCAACTGCCGAAGTTAATTATAGAAACGAAATGAAAAAATAAACAAAAACAAACGAAACGAAAAAAACAACCCTTTTTGCAATAAGAAAAAGGAACCATAAAAAAATCTACCTAAGATGTGTGTCTTTGTCTTTCACTTTACTCTGTCTACATTTCTGTATATGTTTGTTTGCAATTTGACCACACATATAAACATTTAGTTTAAATAAATAAATATTTTATTTTTTATTTAATTAATAGACAATTATTTTCACACGCCGGTGACAACGCAAAATTTAAGTTGCATTTATAGTAATTAAATGTGCTAAAATCCCAAAACTTATTTAACAAATTGTGAAAAGCAATCTGATGTAGGCGTGTCCCTATCCGGATTTCATTCCTGCCTAAGGAAATCTTCAGGGGACTTTGTTATTAGAATTTCTAGAGATATTTGTTATGTTAAATCACAAACTCAATGAGAATTTCTTGTCCTCGTCTAGGAGCGAGATTCAAAATTAAAAATAGCAAAGAAAAACCAAAACAACAACAAAAAATTGTCACAATTGGCTTTGTCATCTTCCAAATACTACTCTGTTTTTTTGATCCTCAATTTTGTTTTATGTATGAAAAACAGATACAAAAGTCTTCCATGGTTGATTTTTTTATATGTCTTATTAGAGTTGTACTTTTTAGTATCATTTTCCTCTTCTCTACTACATCTTGACATGCCGCGACATCTACTTCATTCTGCGTATATCTTTCAATCTAGTTGCCGTCCACACTATTAATGTGCTTATCAGCACAATTTTTTTTTAGCAAAATTAATTAGTAAAATATTAGTATATTAGTAAAGCATTAGTATAAAACAGTTAAGTGCTGAATAAGTATAACAAAAATTTTAGCTGAAAACACGATTTTAGCAAAAAATTTTTAATATTTTTTTTTTAATAATTTCATTGTACACTTATAGATTTACGGCTAATTTTAAACAAAATTATAATATCGAAACACCGTTACGTATGAGTGATTTGTAATTATAAATTAAGGGGGGACATGATTAGATTAGATCAGAAGGCACTATGCACCGCGACCAATGTAGGTCTGCCTAAAGTAACCTACAGATTCAAGCTACCTATTAAGCCAATTATCCAATTAGGCAAAATGTTCGCGATGTCGGAAGGCGAAATGAAGCGATCACCTAGAAACCTAAGTCTCCTATCACAAAGCCTGGGACATTCGCAGAGAACATGCTCCGAGGTCTCAGACCATCTCACAAAACCTACACATATCCGTGTCCGATTGACCCTTCTTGTGCAAAGGAGGGACATGACATTGGCCGTTTTTTGAAATCGACTTTTTTTAATTTTGTATTTTAGTGAATATTCTTAAGATTCTAAGAAAGAAATTTCATGGAAAAACTCCTATGGGTTCAAAAGTTACAGCCGGATTAGTGAGAGCGCATTTTTAAATTTCGCGCTACCTACGTACGTCAGCTGGTATATACTTGTTTTACTTGCTATCTGACTTTTGGTGGTTGTTATTTCGTACCTACTTGAAGGGTGAAGAGTGAAGGCATATGAAGCTTCAAAAGAATCCCGAATTGCTAAACGATTGCAAAAAACTGTAAGAAACAGCACAACACAAGATAACGAAGGCATACAGTACGAAGCAGGCATGGCAGATTGAAGGTAACTTTTTTTTCTTTGTTCACAAACTTTGAACGCGTTTATCTCGAAACCATGTTTTCGTACTGGTTGCGGCACTAGCGGGTTCATTTTTTGACGAAATTTTTTTTTTTTTTGTATTTTTTTAAACTTGATTCGCTATCGTATGACACGAGCTTTTTTTAAATTTTTTTTTCGATTTTTTATGAATTTTTAAAGTCAATATTTTTTTTGAAAAAACACACTTTTAAATTTGGAACATCACCAAAAATTTAAAAAAAACCTCGTGTCATACGATAACCAATTTTGTTAAGATTTAAAAAAGTCATTGTTTTCCAGATCGGACAATTTTTGCAACTCCCAGCGCTGCAACCACGAGGCCCGTTTTTTTCTCTGCCGTCAGTTTGGAGCTCTATAAAACCATGTTGGAGTGAAAAATATATTTTTTTGAATTTTTTTTCTTGTAATTTGTGCAATTCTCTACAATAATTTGTTCAATTCTCTACAATAATTTTGGAAAAATGTTTGTTTTTGACTGAGTTATGAATTTTTAAAAAAAGGTCTGTTTTCTCTGCCGCGAATGTAATGTCCCCCCTTAAGTATGTATTTGAGTGAAAAGATTCAGACAACTGATACTGGTTATAAAATTGATGACATTTAAATACATATTTTCAGAAAATTATAATCACATTATAAATATTTTAAGTAGAAGTAAATTAATATAAATACTAAGGTACTGTTGGGCAAATTAATTGCTTGTGATTTTTAGAATTAACTTATGCTTTATAATACTCAAGATAAATTACTCATGCTTCATTTATACTACAGCCAAAAAGTAGTAGTGTTTGAAAACTTCAATTCAAATTCAATACAAATTTTCAATTAAAATTCAAAAGTTTTCAAAACCAATTAGGGATGTAGTATAAAAATTTTTAAACACATTTTGTAACTTTTTTAATTCTAAACATTTAGTTTTGCCTACTGGGCGTATGATTAATATTAATAGATTTTTATTCAACACTCATACGTTATAGTAAGCTAAGAAAACTTTAATTTTGTTCATTAACATGGCGGAAAAGGTTACAAAATATATGTCTATATAATATGTAAACATTATTTATTCATTTTTCATTTCCTTGTGTATGTATTGTTGCCTAAGAAAAAATTCTTACGTTTTTTTTCTTTTGTCTATAAATAGTAAAGACATTTTTCATAGCATTTCCATTTTTTCTTTCAGCTTAAACATCTTTAAGGTCATTGACTTGTTTGCTTTTTTTTTATCTTTACAAAAAGGTTACTAATAACGTAAAGAATAAACAAATTTACTTACGAGTCATTCCATGGCAAACCAAATGATTTTTTATATCGCGATTTTTGTTTTCTTTGAAATTTGCAAAAAATTAAAAAAAAAAAACATTTAGAAAAGTTATTTGTGTTTTAAAATTCAAAAAAATATGAACATTTTTCCGACATTTCGATATTTAAATTAATGTATTTTAATAACTAATTGGCCGATTTCAATGGTTGATGGCTTCTTTTAATGGCATTGTACTTCACTTTTTCTAAATATATTTAAATATCTATGTTGATATTTTTTGAATGTCTTTTTTAATTTTCAACTTTCGTTTGTGTTTTTTAACACTTTCGACCCCACTCTACTAATTAAACACTGAAATTTTCAGAGTGGGACATTGATGGTTTCCATTTTTTGAAGAATTTTTTCCAAAAAAAAAACACAAACATTTGTATTTTTACTTTACTTGTTGAAAATATTTATAAATATATAGGGTAGACAGGGGACCATTTCCCACATTTTTGTTGGAAGAGTAAATTTTTTCAAAAAATTATTTTTAATCATACACAGAGAGAATTTCTTGGACGGGTTGTAATGAAATTTTTAGATTACTCTGATGAATGAAAAATTTCTTAATCTGTTTGAAAAAGCTTCGTAGTTTTAACGAAGCTGTTTTATTAGTCGTATGAAAGTTTATATAAAGTTTTTAATAAATAAAATGATTTTTTTCATTAAATTTTATGAAAACCTGCTGCTGAAGCTGTTTTATTAGTCGTATGAAAGTTTATATAAAGTTTTTAATAAATAAAATAAATTTTTTTCATTAAATTTTATGAAAACCTGCACTAATTTCATAAAAAGTTTCAATGGACGAGTTTCAGTGACATTTCATAGATCTAATGCAAAAAATCATTGATATCATGCAGAGAATTCCTCAGTGTAAGATTTACACATTCTAGCTTTCATTTTAATGCATAAAATTACCATTGTTCCTAATATTTTTTATGTTTACCAAAACAACCTAAAACGGCTAAACTGATCCACCTAGTGGGGCAAAATTCACAATTTAATTTACTCTTAAAGTGTCCATTCGGGTTTCGGACATAATGGGCCATTTTTATCCAAGTTTGATTTGGTGATTCGCTTGCACCAAAACTGTTTATCAATGAGAGATGTAGGAGTGTCCGTTATTGGTATGTTTCACTGCATTTATTGTCTATTGCGAATGTTTACCATTTGCGAATAAACCCCTTTGGAAATATTTCTAAAGAAACTGCTTTGTCTTCTGAATCGTGAATGTAAACCAGATACAACCACTCCCACATAACTATAATTTTTTTACACTTTTGCAAGTGTAAAATCTGATTTTTTTTATTGAAGTCAACAGATTATCATCATAAAAGATATATTTTTTAATTCTACAAGTGAAAAAGTTTTTATATATTTTTTGAACCCCTCTAAAAACCACTTGTATAGTACTTCTCTAAAAATTGTAGATATAATACATGATCAAAAACTGAACAAATTGTCATTTAAGCCCTTTTAGTATCTCTCTTAAATTTGGAGATAATAGGCGGTGGTGTTTGGCGAATGCTCCCGCTTCCACGCTATATAAAAGTTTTTAATATTTTAAACAATTTTACATGTAAATTACAAATTTTTATGGTATTTCTGTATATTTTTTTTTTTGATAGAACCAATAGCCGCTCCACTCTGAAAATGACAATATTTATTTCGTAGAAGTGTGTGTAGACCCTGATATATTATTTTTATTTCTAGGTGGGATCGAAGGTGGTAAAACATACAAAAAAAAGCTGAAAACTAAAATAAAAATAAAAAACAAAAATAACAACATACAGTGGAGAGCTCTTCTGAGTACATGTAAATTCTATTTGTATCTAAAGATTCATTCCGAAAAATGTCTGACGCTAGAACTAAACCATGCTTTTGTAAAGGTATAAGGAAGGTATGCTGAATCCAAATTTAATCCCCAACGTTAGACATTGGTGATATTTAACATTTTGATAAAAAAAGTTCCTATTTTTCACAATCCGAAAAACATATTTTTCACATTCCGAAAAATATATTTTTCACATTCCGGAAAATATATTTTTCACAATACTTGTAACGGCACCTGAATACGCTAATCTTACCCTTTTCCGATTTTTTAATTTTTTAGATAGCTTATTACCTTACGAAAATATCGTCTATGGAAATTCAGATTGTAACAGCTATTTTAGGGTTACGCGGAGTAAAATTGTAAAAAAAATCGAAATTAGTTCAATTGACGATAATCCCAAGAAAAAACAAGTTATCTAAAAAATTCAAAAAACCGAAAAAAACGGTTAGAGTAGCGTATGCCGTTACAAGTATTATAAAAAATATATATAAAATCGAGGCACTTAATATAGCTTGAACGCCTGATGTCGTAGTATGATTCTAAGACCAGATTTGGATTCAGCTTACCTTATAGCTTTAGAAAAGTTTGGTTTAGTTCTACACTTAGGATATTATGTAGGTACAGACGACAGCAATTGTAGTCAAAAACAAATGAAATTTTACTTGAAGAAAGGGCGAGTAACATTTCATTAAATGCAATTAACATTTGTCATTTGTTTTTACTGTTCAAAAAATTACTAACAATTATAGTGAAAATGAACCACAAACATTTAGTTTTTTTTATTTTTTAAAAAATGGATGTAAAATCATAAAACATTCATTTGATGTGGTTTGCTTTTTAAAATGAACTACAAGGTTAGTAAAAAATTAAATTTGTTCTACAAATGACTGACATTTACATTAAAAATAAAGAAACTGTATTACAATCGAAACAACTACATATTTTTAAAGCAGAAGTTCGCTGACTGTAGTGTTAAATATTCGTCGGCCTGAATGTTTAGGCAAACGAATCTCCACTGTAGATATTTAAATAAAATTAGAAAACGTAGACTACAAGACTATTAACATAAGATATCAACCATTAAATATCAACCATTAAAATCGGTCCACTAGTTTTTAAAAAAATACCAATTTACATATCGACATGTCGGAACATTTCACATTTTTCTTTAAATTTTAAAACACAAACAAACTCCATAATAAAATAATTTAAAATTTTTTCTAAAAATACAAGTCACATTTTTTTTTAATAAGAATACGTCTGCCAAATTTCAAAGCAAACAAAAATCGTGATGTAAAAAATTGTTTAGTATGACATGGAATGACTCATACATAAAAAAATATATATTCTATTGCCTATATCAATAGTTTTTGTATGTAAATTTAAACAAACGAATAATAAATAATACAACACAAAAAACAAAACCTAAGCGAAATGTTAAAAATGTATAGAAAAAAAAGTATATAATTTATTCTTTGAAAGGACATTAAAACATTCCATCTAGTTTTTTTTTTTTTTAACCGTGAAATGGCATTTGCGACGTAGAAAAAGCAAAATTTTAATAAAAAAAAAAAAAAAAAAATTTTTGATTGCTACATGTTTACAGACTTTTAAAAATTTTCTAAAATCCATCTAGAAATTGCATTTTTATTAAAAATTTATATTTTTAATATGTATTTTTTTTTTATTGTGTGAAAAGATTATACCTATATCAATCGGATACTTTTTGAATCAGTAAACTCTGATAACAACTTCCGAAATATAAATTTAAAATTTAATACTTTTTGGATTTTTTTGAAAACTAAGACCGTGAAAAAATCGCTAGTTATTGAAAATGTTAAAAACTGAATAAAGAGATGTCTTATGGATTCCATTGAGTATGTGTGTACAAAAAATGAATCCAATTTGAAGACCCTCAGTCAATTCCTATTTGATGTATCAAAGAACTTATGATATATTGGTTAATAATATATTGTACACAAGAGTTTCACAAAAATATCAACAACACAACTAAAAGGATTATAAAAATATTATGTTTTTCTTCCTCTACACTCAAAGAAAAAGCTAAATATGATGAAAAACTTTATTGATTTTCGTCCAATGTAACACTTTATAAATATGATGATGCCGTTTCATAAAATTTTACATTATTGACAAGCTTCATCATATATATGAAATGTTTCATAAATACGAAGAAGTTTTATAGCTTTTCATGAAATGTTTCATAAATTTTGTATGTATTGTTGATCTTTTAAAATTGCATTTCATTCTGAATTAACAGGTTTCAGATCATAATAAATATGTTACTATTATAAATAGAAAACATTAATTGTTAATAAATGTAAGAGAAAGATGAAAAAAATCAGCGGCTCCATTAAATTACCCTACCCCCCCCCCCCCCCCCCCCCCCCCCCCACGAAATAACTCCCCAAAAAGGAAAGAAAATAATTCCCCAAAAATTTGTATGGAAAACAACAACGATTATTGGGGAGCTATTTAATATTTTTTTGACTTATTTCCTTTTTTTAACTGGGGACTTACTTTATTATGAAATAAATTCCCAAATTTTTTAAATGAAATAAATCCCCAAACATTATTTTGAGGGGGTAAGTACGGTTTTATAAAGTTTTTATTTGAATTTAAATTTGTAAATTCGTGCGAATTTTGCATTTCTACCAGATTTACACTGAAATAAAAACTTTTCTGCAGCAAAACTATTGTTCGTGTGCTAAGTATAAATCAGTTTTGGTGCAGAACGATTAAAAGTTTTGCTGCAGAAAAATTTTTGTTTGAGTGTAAATAGTTTTGAAATGAAAAATTCGAGCATTTCCAATGGATTTACACTCAAACAAAAAATCAAAACTTTTATTATATAGCTAGGTATAAATTGGTTTTGATGCAGAACGGATAAAAGTTTTGATGCATCAAAATTTTTGTTTGAAAATTTTGTTTGAAACACTATGGATGTTATGTAGGCAAAGAGGACAGCAATTGTATTGTAGTCAAAAACAAATGAAATTTCACTTGAAGAAAGGACGACTAACATTTCATTAAATTTAACTAACATTTGTCATTTCTTTTCACTGTTCAAAAAATTACTAACAATTGTAGTAAAATTGAACCACATAATTAGTAAAGAATAAACAAACATTTATTTTTGTAAATAACAAAAAACGACTATAAAAAATGAATGTAAAATTATAAAACAGTCATTTGATGTGGTTTGTTTTTTTTAAATGGACTGCAAGGTTAGTAAAAAATTAAATTTTTTCCAAAATGACTGCCATTTACATTCAAAATAAAGAAACTGTATTACAACCCAAACAACTACAGATTTTTAAAGCAGAAGTTCCCTGAGTGTAGTAATGACACCAGTGTACTATATACATTACTCTAATACAAATAATAATGACTTACTAATAACTATTTAATTTGTCCATTATTTCAATACAAAAAATAATGCGTCACCAATAAACACATTTTAGATATAAAGTATGAATAAAAGAACATATTTTTGATTTTTTGTAAGCTGGAAAGTATTAACATTTATATTTATATCTATCAAGTCTAACATGTCGAGATAGCTCAGATGACAGAGCGGTTTACCCACAACCTGGAGTCCCAGGTTCGAATAGCGAATCTATTTGATTTAAAAAATTGTTCAAAAAAAATTATTCTTTTAATTAAATTTATTTTATTGAGAATTTTTTTTACTCATTATTTTTGTCCATCTGGTAAATTAATAGAGGGACACGTTTCAACATGTCCAACATTTAAACGTATGGACACTCTAAGGCACACTATAATGCCTATATATGCACATTTTTAACCTGGATTGTTTAATTTTGTTGTTTATTTATTTCTTAATTTTAATATCAGCCGTGAGCCTAAAGGACCAAATAGCTGCAGATAAACTTAAAATATGGTAGCAGTGTACAATACTAAATTAGTTTTTATATTATAATGTATATCGTCACCTAAAATCCAAAAGGCCGTAACTAACAAAAAATTCAAAATTTACTTTTTGATAGATTACGATATAATTAACCAAAATACACCTTCCCACAAAATACACCTTCCCACAAATATATTAATATTTATTCATTAATATATTATTTTAAAATTTTTTATTGACAAGTTTGATATAATTTTTATTAAAAATAAAAATTGTGTTTTTTCGACCTTTAATTGTGCAATGAAAATGAAAATTATTCAAGTTCGAGGCCATACTCTGTATTTCTTTATTAGGATATTGTCCTAACAAATAATCTATAGACTTTATAGAGTCTATAGAGTTTACAGATTATTTGTTAGGACAATATCCTAATAAAGAAATATAGAGTATGGTCTCGAACTTGAATAATTTTCATTTTCATTGCACAATTAAAGGTCGAAAAAACATAATTTTTATTTTTAATAAAAATTATTTCAAACTTGTATAAAAGACAAAGTACCGTCTAGTTTACTCACCCTGTGTTGTTTATAAACTAAACAAAATATAAAAAGGAGAGAAAAACAAAAAACGTGTATTGAATATCCACCAGAGGTGGACATTGCACATAACAAACAAGTTTTCAATTTATTTTTTGATCAATGGTTATAATCTTTAATTTCAAGCTCATATATTAATTAGTTCTCATGTAGTGAGTAAACTAGTTTATATGAATGCTTGATGTTTCGCTTGGGATTGTCACTTCTTTCAAAACGTGTTCTGATGATGGGAACCTAGAAAATTCTCGAAATAGATCTATCAACACATTCCTGAAAGGGTCAAATAATAAATTTGAAAACAAAAAACTCTATAGATTATTTGTTAGGACAATATCCTAATAAAGAAATATAGAGTATGGCCTCGAACTTGAATAATTTTCATTTTCATTATTTTATTGAAATAAATTCTTATGCAGCGAACTGGACTCCCATCGGTGACCTTCTGCTTGTCAGGCAATTGCTTTATCTCTAGCCTAAATCCAATTTGAATTTGTATTTTCAAATTTCTACCTTGAATATTTGTTTTCTTTCAAGTTTAAATATAACTCTAATATTTTATTAGAGTTACCAATTATAAAACTTAATTATTTTAAAATTAGTAACGAAAACTTATATTTTAGATAGAGTGATTGTTTTTTTTGCAGGTGAAACTAATATTGGCTTTTAACTGCAAATATTTAATTCAAGGGATAAAATCTTCGAATAGTGGTTGCTTGTTGGTATTAAAGGTAATGTAGAAGATAATATTTGTGACTGTGTTTTTTGTTAATTTTATATATTTTCTGTTTCCAATATAGTTTAATTATTCTGATGATGAGTTTTAAGTACTTACAATTAAAATTATTGAATAATGATTCAATTTTGTAGGTTACAATGGAATTCCAACCAATATATTCTCTGTGTGTAGTTACGGCATTTTGGCCGTATATTGACACAACTACGATACAAACAAGATGATCTACAGAAAAACAGAATAATAAAATTTACTGATTGGTTCCAAAAATATCTGCCAATTGAGAAACAGTTTGTAAAACTGTCTTAGCGGAATATGGAATTACGTCATTCCAAAATCTATGGATTTATAAAAATGGTTAACCTCTAAATCCTCCCCTACGAATCGTCTTTTGACTTATTTGTTCTATGTTTTACCTGTACATTTATAACGGACAAAATACGTTGTGGTCGTAAAAAGTTGTAACTTTTTGGTATTGCCGTTTAAAAACACACTAACAAATAAAAAACAACTGTGTATACACTGCGTATGAGTGATATTAATATAATCATATAACACTCATACGCCTTTGATTGATATACAGTGGAGAGCACTTTTGAGTACATGTAAGTACTTTTTACACCCAAAGATTCAGGTCGAAAAATATTTGACACTAGAACTAAATTATACTTTTCTAAATGTACAAGGTACGCTGAATCCAAATCTGGCCTTAGATTCACTCTCCGACATCAGTCGTTCGAGCTATATTAACGAGAAAACTGTATTTTTTGATCAAAATGCTCCGATTTTTGACCTTCCTGGAAATACATTTTTCATAATACTTGGAACGTCACCGGAACAAACTATTCTTACCATTTTTTTAAGTTTTTAAATTTTTAAGATAACTTATTTCCTTATGACATTATTGTCGGTTGAACTTGACAATAAATTTAAATTTTTTAAAATTTTGCATTGTGGGACTTAAAAATTGCTGTTACAACCTCAATTTCAATGTACAATAATGTCGTAAGGAAATAAGTTATCTTAAAAATTTAAAAACTGAAAAAAATGGTAAGAGTAGTTTGTTCAGGTGACGTTCCAAGTATTATGAAAAACGTATTACCAGGAAGGTCAAAAATCGGAGCATTTTATTCAAAAAATACACTTTTCTCGTTAATACCCAGCAAAACTTTGGCAATGGGTAGGACTTATTTCAGACCTTCCAAAGTAATGACTATCCATTGCAGTTTTTGTTATTTTGAAGGTCCGAAATAATACCTTACTAATATGAATATATGTAACTGCTCTTTTGTAAGATAAAAAACAACGCCTTACTAATATTGTGTTAAATATCTGCTTATTTGGAATAGCAAAAATAATAAGTAACTTATTATCACTTATTTCAGACCTTTCGTAGTAATGACTATCCCTTACATTTGTTGTTATTTTGAAGGTCTGAAATAATACCTTACTGATATGAACATACATCACTACTTATTTTGGAAGCTAAACAATTATGTCTTACTAATATTGTGTTATATACCTGCTTATTAGGAAGGGCCAAAGAAATAAGGTACTTGTAAGGTAATAAGTAACTACTTTTTTGTAAGGTATATTTATAAAGATTCATAATATAGCATAATTAATAATTTAAATGCAATTTATTTAAGCAAACAAATATATAGTTATACATAAACGACTCTCACAAAACAAAAGCTTATTTAGTAAATAACAAAATTTAGTTTAGCAACTTTTTTGCTGATGTTAGCAACTTTGTCTGCTAGGATCCTCCCAGCAAACGAGTTGCTAATATTACAAACTTTTTTTTTGTGTGTACTAGTATATAAGACTTTTAGTTTTTTATAGTGAATTTTTTTTGTTCTTTTTATGTTTAATAAATGTTATTAGAAAATAATAAACAAAGTCGTTTAATTTTTTTCTT
Source organism: Delia radicum (assembly GCA_021234595.1). Lineage (NCBI taxonomy): Eukaryota > Metazoa > Arthropoda > Insecta > Diptera > Anthomyiidae > Delia > Delia radicum. The sequence goes on from CM037851.1 coordinate 39,186,114, forward strand.
GAGAAAATATCAATTGCTGTTCACCACTTATTACACTTCTTCCCGGTAAGCAGTTATTATAGTCCTTCCTTGTAATGACTAAAATCAGTAGTTATTTTAGGACCTATTAATAACTAGTTATAATTGTCCTTATTAATAACTAGTTATTTTATTGCCTATTAATACCTTCTTATTTAGGTACATGTTAATACGTACTTATTTTTGCACCTATAAATAACTACTTATTAACATCCTTACAAGTAATACGTCATATAATGGCTTTAAGCGTTACTTTTGATGCTACAAATAAGAAATGAAATAAGTACTTATGTGTAACTGGTGATTTCACTACATATTTTGTAACGTCTTATTTTTGTCCCTATATGTAAGCACAAGAAAAGGACTTGCCTCCTATGACACCCCCATGTTAAAATCAGGTGTTCTTGGCCTCAACTATAAGTACTTCTGATTCTTGTTTTCTTCTTCCATTTCCCATTCTATGGTAATAGCAAGTTTTCATGGGTATAGCTCGAACGACTGATGTCGGAGAGTGAATCTAAGGCCAGATTTGGATTCAGCGTACCTTGTACCTTTAGAACAAACATTTTTCGGCCTGAATCTTTATGTGTAAAAAGTACTTACATGTACTGACAAGTGCTCCCCACTGTAATTGATCAAAGATTTGAAAAATAATCCAGCTAAATTATGTATTTAGACTACATTTTTAAGAATTTACGTAAGCCGACCAAAATGTATAAAAAACATGGCGAAAAATTGTTGATAATTAAAAATTCATTATCAACTTTAAAAGTTCTTTAGTGCGTATAATTATTATTTAATCAAACAAATTAAAGCCTTTTTAGCATAATAAAACTATTACGGTCAAAAACAATAAAAATCAGAAGTTGTTTCTAGAAGCAACACAACTCTTCAATTTATTGTGATTTATTAAACAAATTTAAACAGTTGAACGATTTTTTTTTAAAAATGAGGTCAACCTCAACATTTGTTTATATGTCAATATTAACAATATACAACGACAGTTGGTGCAAAGAGTGAACATTTAGGCCACAAATACATTTAAATAACTGAATGTCAAAAGGTCCAACAAAATTGTTTTGCTTATATCATTTACACAAACACTTTAATATGAACAAACGAACAAAATTTCTAACAAAGTTTTTTTTTTAAAGTTTTGTTAAGTAGACAACTTAAACTAATAAAAAAAAACAAGTTTAAGTGACGATTTGTAGAAATAAATATACAAATAATGTAAAAAAATTAAAAATAAATTCGATTTAATTAAAAGTTTTGTAAAAATAACAATTAAAAAAATGTTTCGAAATAAAGTTAAAAAGAAAGTATTAATCGACATATAAACATTAGCCGGATTCATGTGATTTTGTATATAGTGTAAACATTGTATTTTTATCACATTAGTACCATAAATGTTTTACCAAAACTGGAAAGTTTTTTTTTAACAATTTGTTTGGTTTTTAATTTCTATATTTCAAATATTTAAAAAAAAACTTAAAATTAATAATTATTTTGATTGCTTTTTAAACAATATTTTATTTAATACAAATAAATATAAATATTTATATTTAACTTTAACTTTTTATCGTAATTATAATGGTATTCAAGAAAATATAAATGAATAATGTTCAAAATGCGACAAAAATTGTAAAGGTACGTTACCTGCAAGTAAGCATTGTGTATATGGGCTATTACAAATTTTTTGAGCACCTGCTGAAACCGACATACTATGGCTCTTATTTCGTTAAGTTTTATGAATTGAAAAAAACGTTATACAGGGTTTGGATGACTATACTTGAAGGATATGACGTGCAAAGTTTTACGTTGAAAAGTCTTCACCTTAAGGATTTGTGGTCATCTAAAATTCGAAAAATTAAAAAAACTACTTAAAAATTGCAAGAGTTTTTTCATTCATTCCGTTTTCTTTGTAATAGTTTTTAGCTTTCAGATCCAAACTAATACAAAATATAGTCACTAGACTTGGAGGATATATCGACAAAAAAAATTTTTTTGATATAGCTGATGGGTGAAAAGTTGCATGGTGGTTTACAAGTGAAACCAAAATTTTCCGAATTTTGAACTTTTTGAAGATTTTAAATAGGGTTTTTGCGCCGTTTAATAAAAATGAGTTTTAAGCGCTGCATTAAAAAAACGGCGTAATTTTATAAAGTTTGAGTTATATCAAGTTGGTGTCAGCGCACCAATAACGTATCACGGACATCACAAACTTAAAAGAAATTAGCGTAAATTTTTTGAAAATGTATCTTTTTTGCGTTTGACAATCTGAATTGTCTTTTAAGTTGGCTAGTGTATTGTGTGATGTGAGTAACTTCGTAAAGTGCGCCTCCGAGGCGATAACGCACTCTTAAATTTTTAAACGCAAAAATTTTATTAACTTTTGAAAATTTTTGCAAAAAAAGAATTTTTTTAAGCGTTTTTTTTATATCAAAACATGGCATGGTAACATGTTTAGGTATCTAAACATATTCTTCGCGACGGACTAAACTGATAAAGTGCAAAAAAAAAATAATTTTTTGCAATCCTGGCGCGTGCAGCGGCAGTTTTTTCCTAACACATTTTACTTTGTGACAACTAAAGCGCTGTATCAATTCCGCTCAAAAGTACATCGAATGGAAGACTTTACTGAGTTTGATACTAAAATCAAAAACGCACCAAAAAAAGTTAAGGATTAAAAATTTTATGGAGGAAACAAAATGTTTCTAACCTCAAAAAGCATCCTTGTATGAAATATTTGATTTTGAAAATTTAAAAGAATTATTTTTGAATTCGGGTTAATAAGTAACCCAGAATCCCAACAAGTATTTTATAATATTATATTTTCAAAGTAAAGTTAAAATGGTTATATCTCTTAAACCATTAGCGATATACAAATAGTTTTTTTCCCAAAATATTGCAAATTATGTCTTATACTAGCCGTAATTTTGTAAAATGTTTAACAATTTTAAATAAATTTTTATATGCATACACTCATAATAATCTATAGGTAAAATACACGAAAACCGTTGTTCATTTTACGAAAGTTTTGGTTATTTTGACATTACGAAAAAATTTGTAGAATATACAAATCACATTTCGTAAAGTTTTGTAAAACCTTTTTTTAAATAAAAATGTGGTGCATACCTTACGGGTTTATTTTAAAATTAAAAAAAAAATGTAATGGTGCCACACCAGAATCGAACTCATGATTTCAGTGACGTCCTGCTGTGTTGAAGTAGACCCCTCTACCATTTCCACCAAAGTAGCTGATGCAATACAACAAACTAAAAAGGAACTTAAGTCGAAAATATTATGAAATTTTTATGAAAACTAGAAAAATATGCTACAAATATTTAATAAAAAAGGTAAAATGTCAATTAAATATTTTTATTATGTTTATTGACCTAAATAAAATAATATAATTTTTTTATATATATATCAAATAATATATAAAAAATCAAAATAAAAAAATAATAAAATAATAATAATAAAAAACTTAAATAACAATTTCAAACTAATTGCATTTTATTATTAAATATTTTATCTTTTTAAATATTTGTTTTATTGAATTTCATACTAAACCCGGCAAATAAAGTGGAAGTATTGTTTTTGGGTCCTCTTTAACTTGTTTTAGGATCCTCTTTATTAAACAAAATACAAAATATTCATTTGTATCAAAACACAAAACTAGTAATAATGAAATAAAAAAATAAAACATAGGAATTTAAAAAACATTAATATACAAAAAAAAATATAAAAACTAAAAAAAAAAAAAAAATTTGTCCTGGCCAGGAGTTGAACTCGCGACCTTCTGATTGCAAATCCGACCTCTAACCACATCAACATCCATATGTAATATTTGTAACATTACAAATTTTTGTACAATGTACTAAAAAAATATTACGAAATCATGTTTGTATTTTTTACGAAATTTGTAAATTAATATAATTTGTTTTATACAAAAGTTTTGTAATATAAACAAAATGTTTGTACATTCTACGAAAAAATATTTACGAAAAATATATTTGTATTTTTAAGCATGGATTATTATGAGTGTACACGATCAAAAAAAAAAATTAATTTTTTTTTTCAGTGTATTTTAAAAAGTATTGAAACTTTTACAAATATTTTAGTGTGCTAAGAAAGCCCTTAAGGGGTATTATCTACACGCGTTTTTCTTTTTCAATTTTAACAAAAACTGTAATTTTTAATATTTTTTTTTAATTTTTAACTTTTAACCGGCGTAAAATTTGCGCCGTTTAATAAAAATGATGATTTCACATGCTCAAATATATATAAATATTGTCAGACAAAAAAAAAAAAACTTACAAAAAACTGTCTAGTTGCCGTAAATTTTTAAAGTGGCCCATATATACAAGGGTAACCGTTACTCGATTAATCGATAAATTTGAATCAAACAATTGTTCGAGTAAATTAAAATGGCCGATTTCGAATAACGAATAACTCGTACGATTTTGGTCGATTAATAGAGTTAATCGAGTAAATCAAAATATGTTCTATTTCATTTATGTTGTACAAAAAAAGCTTAAATTGTTTCGAAACTATGTTTTAAAAATATATACCTAGAAAATTCCCGAAATATATCTATCAACACATTCCTGAAAGTGGTCAATTAATAAATTTGAAAACAATAACTCTACAGATTATTTGTTAGGACAATATCCTAATAAAGAAATATAGAGTATGGCCTCGAACTTGAATAATTTTCATTTTCATTGAAAAATATTTTCTTTATAAAATATATAGCGACCAGTTACCGGTTAACCTTTTAATTTACATATTATAGTTGTTCAATAGGGCTATAACTTTTTTACCTGGCACCACGATATGCACAATACTGTTCTTCTGGTAAAATACAATTTTTCATTTTGAATAAAAAACATTCCAATGCCTTAAATAGGGACCAATGTCTTAAATAACAATTTTTCTGCAATGATCCTGCCAGCAAAAATCTTGCTTACTTTACTTTTTTGAGTGCAATACACATCTCCATATTAGATATTTTAAAAATCCTTTAAAATTAATTTGTAATAGCACGCGTTTTTGCATTTTTATCAAATTCGTGGGCCATTTTTGATACCAGGCTAAAAAGGGTTCAGAATTGTCAGAATTCCGTATCTGAAAAATTTTAAGCATATTAAAGGTACACTCAAAAAAATAATTTAGTAGAAAAGTTATTAAAACATCTTGTAAATCAGGTATACTATTTTTCAGCAAATTTTTTGCTAAAATTATGTTTTAAACTTAAATTTTAGTTATACTTATTCAGCACTTAACTGTTTGAACTAATGTTTTACTAATATTTTACTAATGTTAAACTAATTTATTTTGCTAAAAAATATTATGTTGATTAGCACATCAATAGTGTGAACGACAACCAGACTGAAAGATATACGCAGAATAAATTAGATGTCGCGGCATGTCACGATGTAGTAGTGACAGGGAAAATGATACTAAAAAGTACAACTCTAATAAGACATATAAAAAAATCAACCATGGCAGATTTTTGTATCTGTTTTTCATACATAAAAAAAATTGTGGATTAAAACAACTTAACAACGGCTTGTGAAAGTAATTGTCTATTAATTAAATAAAAGACAAAATAAAATATTTAAATTTAATAAAGATTACATGCGTATTTGTAAACTAAATGTTTATATATATTAATAATCTTGTGTGGTCAAATTGCAAACAAATATGCAATAAGTAGACAGACTAAAGCGAAAGACAAAGACATACATTTTAGGTATATTTTTCTGTTTCCTTTTTCTTATTGCAAAAAGGGTTTTTATGTTATATTTTGTTATTTTTTCGTTTCGTTTCTATAATTCTCTGCGGCATTTGCGTTTCTTTAAAAGATAGCATCATTTAGACAATAATTGATGTAAGTAGTTAAAAGATAATTTCGTTTATGTTATATTTAATTATTTCTATTGTTTTTACATGTTACATTAATTCATATCGTCAATTTATGTATGAACATTTTTATATTTTGTAACGTATTGTAAATTATTTTAAAAAGAATCACAAAAATATGTTTTATGATTTTCAGCAAATAAATTAACTAAAGTATAATTTTTCTACAAATTTTTTGAGTTTTTTTCAGTCTACTAATATTCAGCAAAAATTTTATTAATTTTTGGCAAGGGTTTTTTAATTTCTAATCTACTAAGTGTTAGCAAAATTTTTGCTGAAACTACAAATTTTGTTGCTGAAAATCAGCGAGCTGATTTTGCTGACATTAGCAATTTTTTTGCAAACACTCTCCTGACTAAAATTTTGCTAACTCAGCAAAATTTCTTGTTGACTTTACTAACTTTTTTATTTGAGTGTATAAATGAAATATTGAATTTTTTAAAATTTCAAATTTTGTAAATGTTTAATAAAAACCCAATTTTTTCAAAATTGGTCCATTTTCGCTCGAAATTTGGCATGGGTTAACGTTTTCCAAAAAAATCAATTTCTCCATTTTGGACCTTTTTGCAAGACAACTGTGGGTGTAATGAATGAAAATCTAAAAATCGTTTCTTAAGGGACACATCAACAAAGGTGAATTACTAAATTGATAAATAAACTGTATTAATAATAGAATACGTAAATTATTCTTAAAACTTCCGCTTGTGTTATCACCAAGTTGTTGTAATGCCAATTAAACACCTGCCTTGATGTATCGATAAGTCTTCAACTCACTACACTTCTGTTTTCCAACTCACTACACTTCTGTTCTGCCCTGTAATCTTCCCATAATACTTTCTAATTTTCACTCTAATACCTGAACTTTATCACATTTATAAGGTTTATTTTTTTCCTACCATTTCTTTTATTTTTGAGATAATTCATGAAAAACCTTGTCTAGCTTCTTTATATATTGTCATTATTTTTAGTTAAATAGATTTATAGACAATACCTAAAATGAAAATGTGGAGAATATTATTTCAATTTTACCTAGGTTAAACTGTTACTTGTTGGATTGTAATATAAATGCTTTACTTTTGCATTTATTTTCCGCTTCCACAGACTTATTTTATAAATTTCCTTATTTAGTTAAACTTTTGCTATAATAACCATTATTAACCTTGAGTACAAAGGTATAAAGGTGGTTTTCTAAAAATAATTATCGATAAAACTAATTTGTAAATAGTATTAACAAGGGATGTCGAAAGAAAATAGTTTGATTACAGGATATGTAAGTCAAAACTTTTGCAAAACTAATGATTTTAAATATAAAAATAATTTAACAACAATTAAATCGATAGTTATTAGCTGACAGCAATTTGCTATATATGAACATGTATGGGGGATTTCATCTCAAGTAAACGATCTTTTGAAACCGATGTCTTGGGATCGGGATGAAACTTGGACCAAGTTGAGTCCTATTGGCTAGCAGTTATGGCACAAAATTTCAGAGTTATCGGTAGTGTCCGTCCGAACAGTTCGGCCAAAAAACTATATTTTGTCGGTTTTTTGATATCTAGAGGCAATTATGACAAATTTTGGTATTGGAAACATGTTTGTTGAGCCGATTTAATTCGATTTTGTGTATATAATTTAAGAGAAAAGCCGAAGTTTAGCTATAAAGTTAAAAGTTCGGCCGCCGAACTATTTTCAATTTGGCCGAACTTTCTGAGGCCGAACAGTGAATTCATCGCTTAACTACAGACTGTTCTTCTCAAAATAGCATCTAATAAGCCCAATAAACATTTTTCCATCCGCCAAATTTGTCCATAATGCTTTAAAATACCGAATACAGACCAAATGCATTTTCTGGCCGAACTCTTCGAGTTAGAGGGTATTGAATTTTGACAGTTTCGTCAAACAGCCCGTTTTCAGATACATAGAACTAATTACCTATTGCAGTTAGAAAATATTGTCCAAAATGTTTTCGATAGCTTTTTTTATCAATATTAAAAAATAAAAAAAATAGTTTGACTTTTTTTTGAAAAGTCAAAACATTTTTTTGACTTTTTTTATGCATATGTTTAGAAAAAAGTATTTATCTGGAAATAAAAGACTGATGATGCTTTTTGGGGAAAAAATAGCAAAACGTTCATTTTTTTTTTTTTTTTAATTTATACTTTAAAGTAATGTAGTTTTTGAGTGGAACAAGATATTGGATTAATTTTATTTTATCGAATTTTTATTTGGTTAAATAACCAACAAATTAAAAAAAATTGACCTTGATTTGGTCCCGTTATTCGCAAAAACTGAATATGACCCGTAACAAATTTGAAATTTCACATTTTCTAATGGAAAAATCTCATGAAAATTCAACGATAACCCACAAGCGTAATCATGTTTTTATAAGTTTTTACTAGCAAATTAGAAATATGTTAGTTTTATGAAAATCGGACAAAAAACAAAAAAATGGCGAGCACTCGAAATTTTTAGTGCAAAAAGTACCTTACTTTCAATTTTTTCAAAACAAACAACTTGGGGTGAAGTGAGAAATTTGGTTGGGAAGTGGTAACATAAAAGAAATATCAGAATTAAGAAAAAATTAACTTAACCGCATTTTCAATTTATAACGAGCTTTCAACCTCAAAAATAAAGTAAATCGAACATATTAGCTAGGTTGATACTAGTATTTCGATCTGGCTAAAGATCTCATCAGAACCCGAAGTTTTAGAAAAGCTAGAGCCTCCATAATAGGCAGAACTTTAACAAAAAAAACCTATTAATCCTCAATTTTGCTCCATTCTTGTCTTCTTAGTAATCAAGCAGGTGGTTAGGATCTTTTCCTAACAAGCATCATGACGTTACTAAACTCTGAAGACCAAAAATGTTCTATTTATATAACAAATTTTTAGTTTTTACTCTGGCTCAAGTAATATTGTATGTGTATTAAAAACATGTATATGTTTAAAAAAATACAGCAGAAAGAGAGAAGAGAAAATAAAAAAACTAATTGTAAGAAAATAACAAACAAAAAATTAATACAAGTAGTGACCATAACGAAAAAAAATAATTCTTACAATGTATCCCGACCCGAAGTATTCCGACCCGAAACCGCATGGTCTTTCATGGTCTTTGGATATGTTGCATATAATTTATAAGGGAGGTTTGGGGCAATAAAAATTTGGAGGGCGGTCAATTTCTATCTGGTCTCACTTACTCGTTAGTAGGCTTTAAAGTTGGTAAAAAAATAATTCTATATTTAAGGGTCAAAATTAAATATTTTTGACAAGCGAAATGAGAAACAAGGAGGGTGTTTATGGAGCCAATTTTTTGTAACTTAACTATTATTTAGTTGTAGATCACAAAATTGAACAAATAAAAATACCTTCAGCCAAAACTGTGTGGTCTTCAAATGGAAGTTATTTTCGCCGTCCGAAATGAGAGGCAGGGAGTGGTCTAGGGAGAAAATTTTTTTTTTTAAATAACTATTAGTAGGTCGGAGACTATATATGTATATACTATATATATAACAAAATTGACCGCACTTATTAACTTCTAATCATTAGATTAGGCAGGCTAAAAAAATACGTGTCCGTTATTTTTTCTAAGCTATCACATTTCCGAATTTCATTCAGAACGGAGAGAAGCCATCGGTAGTCCAAAAAAACCCATCGGTAGTCCGAATATTATGATTCACAAGGTACACAGGTGAAAGGGCGGACCGTTATATTTTCACAATGCATGTAAATAGCCCTCTTGCATTTTTAGTGGCTTACGGAATTATTATGATTTAATTTTATTGACATTTTATTTTAATAAATTATGCAGAAATCTCTAACCAATGAAATTGATGGAAATTATGAGAGTTTTGCATTTAAGAGATATTAATATTTGGTTTTAATTTTTGAAGCGGGATACTTTAATTATTTCTTATTGCATCTACTAAATTGCGTGTGTCTAAAACTGGCATTGTTGTATTTTTGCAGCATTTTCGCGACAGATCTCTTAAATTAATTAAAAAACAAATTTATATTTGCAAAATATTCTACTAACACAACATAAACACGCTCTAAAATTGCTTAATATGCTATTAGTACTTCTATCCAAAATACTTTTAATACTTCACCCCAAATTGAACATATTCCCAAAAATTCGCATAATTTAAATAATTTTGCCATTTTTCGCGGATATTAGTTCGTCGTGTATATTTATCAAATTAAAAATGTTAACGAGAATTTTATTTAAAAATAAAACACGATGACAAAAATAATTAATGAATTTTGTCCAACAGCTATTAAAATACAAACAAAACATAAAACTTTTAATTCGTAATTAGTTAATAATAGAAATTTTAAAAAATATTCTCAAAAAGATATTAATTAAACTTTTGATTGATTTCAAATAAAAGTTTAACAATAACTATTAAATGTTTAATTGTGCGTACACAACTCTCATTTTGTATACCCGTAATCACAACAAATTGAGTAATTGGAGTGAAGATTTTTTAGATATTTTTTTTTCAAATTTTTTTAACTTTTGGTAATTTATTTTCGGGGTTTTTTTAATTTTGACGATTTTTTTATTTTGGCGATTTGTTTTAAATTTTGGTTATTTCTCTTGATTGTATTATATTTTGTTTAAACAATGTGACTTTGACGATTTTATTGTTATTTTGTTTAGTTTCGATGCAGGCCACGAAGTTCAGAGGGTTTAGTTATTCGTAATCGACGTTCAGTGCCATTGTTGGCACATTTTTTTAATTTTAGGGTTTTTTTCATTTTAGCGATTTTTACAATATCTTTTTTAGTTCTTTTAACGATTTTTTATTAATAGTGTTTATAATTTTTAGAGAAAAACAGTCGTTCTTCTACTTAACCTCAACCTTTCTAAATAAGATTTTTTTTTTTAATTTTGGTGACTTCATTTAAATTTTGATGATTTTTTTAATTTTAGCGTTTTTCAATTTTGGAGATTTTTAAAATTAATGAGATTGTGAGATTTTATTTGTTCGGTTTTAGATCATGACAAATTTTTCTCTAAATTAACAGAAAAATTATAATTTTTATATGATAATTTACTTTGACTATTAGAAAAAAACACAGAAAAAGTTATTAGACACTAGCATGAATGGAATGCATTTTCTGACCCACTACGGTCTTCATCAACATTCTTCGTTCCATTTAGTGTTAATCGTAAATATCATCTATTTAACTCACATGTTAAAGAAATTGGGTAACTTTAAATCCCACATTACTCTGTGTGTTGAGTTAGAATGAAATTTACCACGAACGATTTCTATTTATAGTGTGTTTGATTTTTTGAAATATTTGTGATTTTTCGAATTTTATTGCTTTTTTTCAATGTTGCCAATTTTTTTCTTTTAATTTTTGATTTTTTAACTTGACGATTTTTTAAATTTTGTTTTTTTTTTTTAATTCGCTGATTTTTGAAACATTGACATTTTATTAATTTGGTTTTTTTTTGTTTATTTGTAGCGATTTTTTTTTTTTAATTTTACTGATTTTATTTTTTTTTCGCAATTCAGGTGCAAATTTTTTACAATTTTACTTAAAGTTTTATTAGATTTAAAAAAAAAAATGTTTGAATTTAAAAACAATACTCAATTATATTTTTAACAGAAATGATAACAATCTTGAATGAAACTAAATCTAGCAAATAGTTAAAAATTATATTAATGTTGTTGTCCCGTGTTCGATTCCCGGTGACGAAAACATCAATTTAGAATGTTTTCGTCACCGTAAGTTCTATGCGAACACCTTCACTGTTCGCATATAACTTAACACCACTGAAGTAAAATAATGAATCAGGGCTATGAACCAAAAAGCTTCAATAATTTCGCCAACTCTTCATCAAGTGGCGAGCAACAACTTTTCTAAGACATCATCTCGCGCAATTACAGTGTTGCCATGTTTGAAGTCCTTCATCTTTCACTACCACTATAAAGACATTAATAAATACGAAGAATTTCCTGAGTGTTGTTTATCCTTAAAAAAATAAAATGTATACTACAATTTCCTTAATAGGACCGAATTAAATTAAACTTTTAATTGAATTAACAAATATTTTAATTGCAACTTGATTTTAGCTTTTAGAAATTTACTACTTCACCCCAAACTATATTTTAATAAAAAAAAAGGTACATTATTAATAGAGAAGGTACTTATGTGTCAATTCACCAAAGTGTTTTAAGTTTTTAAATTGCTCTATATGGAAAACTTTTTACTTTGTTTCTTGGATGAGGACCAAAACCAGCGCTCTCATCAGAGTAACTATGACTCGTAGCATCACCTCTTATCGAGGTACATCACGGTTGACACAGCTAGGAGTATGGCTAAGTTGAGGGTGTCCCGTTAAAAAAAAATTTAGGTAATAGCACTCTATGATGCATATTAAAGTGCTGAGTACGGAAAAATACGGAAGACAAATCTTTAAAATTATTTAAAAAAAAAAAAAAGATGTGTTTGCCTTTCATCAAATTCGTGGGTCATTTTGGGTTCTAGGCTAAAGTGGGTTAATGATATCCGATGAAGTCAGAATTCTATATCTGAATACATTTGAGTATATTAAATAAATAAATGAGATAAAAAGTAAATTTTTTCGAAATATCGAATTTTGGGAATTTTTAATAATAATAAAAATACCTTTTTCCAAAACATTTAATTTTTAGCAGTCTTGCTGCAGGTGATGATACGAGTCATAGCCTGATAAGGGCGATTTGTTTGATCCTCAGCCATGACACAAAATAAAAACTTTTTTTTCCAATAAAAACTTAAACTACACCCAGAAAAAAGATTGGTTGGAATTCGGTCGAAACCATTAAAATTTATTTGATAGGTCGTTATTTTATTTGGTACTACCAATAATCGATTAATAAAGCACAAATTAAAAAGAGGGTAAAGGAACTAAAAAACAATCCATTTATCCTATCATTGGTATATCGAACCAACTTTTCAAATAAAATTCGGTAAGTAATTGTGTACGGTAGATGCAACAATTTATTTTGTGATATTACAAGAAAATCTATAATTTTTTTTTTTAAAACTGTAGATAATCAAAAATGCTTTTTGCAAATACAGTATCGCAATCAAATATGCCACTAAATAAGAGGTTCAGCAAGGTGAAAAATTTTCGTGTTTTTAGAAGCAGGATAAAACAAGTGCGCTGATGTAAGTGCTTACTATGACATAATACTGAGAAGCAGCAAAAGAAACGAATAATTTTCGTATAAAAATAAACAAACAAAAATTGTGAGCTTACTGTTTTCCCTAACAAGGATGCAGGTTGTAAGCAGCTTACCCTAATCCCTTATAAGGATGCAGTTTGTAATGCAGAAAGTTTCATATCGTGTATTATAAACGATCTGTACCAATTTTCCCGAGTGATTTCCGATTGTGTTTGTTGTTTTCGAGTATGTAATAAAAATTAATTAGTCATTAAACTGTTTTTGAAGAGCTAGCACGTGGAGCGGTAAAAAATAATTAAATGATTGTATTATATGTCAAAAATTTTAACAAGAAAAAATTAATATCTGTAGCATTGTATGTAAAATAAATCATGTATAATTATATCATTACTTTTAATCGTAATAATGCAGACGCTAAAATCAGCGCTTATTTTGCGCAAAAGTAATGCTTCCAAGTGGGAATTCGCCATATAAAAATCATGGCATATGTAAGCAGGTTTGTAAGGGATTCTTTTTGGCTTACTCCCTTACAAACCTGCTTTCATGTAAGCAGCGTTTTTTACTGGGAGTAGTAATGATTGGTAAACGAATTTGAGACAATGTTTGTTTTTCTAACAAAATATTTAAATTCAAATTAAGCACTAAACATTTATAAGTGTTTGTGGTGTAGTGGGTAGAGTTTGCCGTGTACTCCGAACTTCCGAGTTCAAATCTCGGAAAAGACAAACACAAATTTTTTTTTTAATTAAAATAAAATATTCAAATATTTAAATTGCAAATAAGGCAATGAAAATTAAAAATGATTGTGGTGCAATGAGTACGACAGAGGAATATTATTCTGAAGACCACGGTTCAATATCAGGAAAATCAAAAAGTTTTTTAATTTCAATAAAATTTTTAGAACGTAATAATATTTATATGGAATGTAATATTGGGTTAGACAACTGAATATTAGCTATCACGACTAAAAATATAATTTAACAATACGATAGTTGAGACTGTTTTCTAGGTGTACTTTGATAAATTGGCACATAAAACAACCACTGTCGAGTCCTTGGAAAGGAAGAAGCTGTGGCAAAATTGGTATATATGTCTATTACATGTTTCAATAAAAATATTTTTTTTGTTTTAATCAAATGCTTCTCTAATATTTTTGTTTCCTCAAACATTTTTTTTAAATAAATATTTTTTCGAATTTCAAATTTTATAGCACGTGGCGTATATATTATCAATAATGTTTTGTATTAAAATAAAAACTATGGTACTCATTGTCAATTACTATAGTCGCAGATTAAAAATAAGAAATACATAGACCTAGACATTATAAGAATATCACAATATTGGCATAAGATCAAAAAATAAAATTTTACTTTTCGTATTTATTTAGCAACAATTAAAATAAACACAGACAGGTTTTATTTAATACAAAAATATAAAAAAAAAAATTAATTATGTACAACAACGAGTAAAAGGTAGAATTGTTTGAAAATGTTTAATTTTTTTTTTTTTTACACAAATTAAAAATAAATAAAATTTATAAAAGAAAGATCATGAGACAATACCTAAAAACTTATTAAAATATACACTCATAGAAATAAACCTTTAAAAAAATAGCTGAAAAAGAAACTAAAAATTAATTAAAATTGACAGAAAAAACTGCTAAACTTAGCAGATGTTTGTTTGTTAAATATTACACACTGAAAAAAAAACGCAGAGTTGGAAATATAAATAGTGGTAATAATTTGGAAAACATTTTCGTTTCCCATGTTTCTATTATAACATGTTTGCTTGCAAAAATAATTATGTTTGCTTGTAAACATGTAAATGTTTGGAACTAATGAAAGACGTCTACAAATATATCGGCCGAACACTGATAGAATTTTCCTTAGTAGTATTAATGAAACTATTTCATTAAAATCGATTCATTGGTTTAATAAAAAATTTCATTAACTGAATGAAAATTCATTAATATTGGTATTTTTTTCATTAACATTTTTTATGATTTTTTCATAACTTCATAAAAAAAATTCATTAAATCAATAAAAAATTTTCAAATTTTGTTTAATAAAAAATTTGACTTGTAATAAGAAAAAAAAATTTTTTTTTACTATCATTTTGAAATAAAAAAAAAACTGAAAAATTTCTTCTAAACAGAATTAACCAAAACTTTGATATAAATAAATTTTTTTATTAAATTTGTCTAGAGCTAACAGTTTTTGACGAAATTCCAGGGAACAGATTCTCTAAGAAAAACGACATAGTTTTTTTCAAAACGAGACCTAAATTGTTATCGTTTTGACGATGTTACACAAAAACGTTATGCTAAACGATAATAAAGTTTTGTTTTTAACAGCATTTTTAACAATATTTAACATTTTTATCTAATATGGTCGTAATTTAACTACAAAAAGTGGACTATAAACGTTCTACAGAATTCCGAGCCAGATAAAAAATTACATATTTTGTACCGGCATATAAGAAAATATGACATCTTTTAACACAAATTATAAAAAGTGTAAAGAAAGATTAAACAATTTTGTTAAAATAAAGCAATAAAAGCAGAAATAAATAAAAATTGGACCAGACCATTTATTAAAATTGATTTAATGAAACACCTTTCATTGACTCAATGAAACGTTTCTTTGGGGACTTTTTTATGAAAAATTCATTGGATTAATGAAGGAATTCATTAATACTACGCACAAATTTCTATCAGTGAAGTTACACCGAAGACCGGCCAAAAAAGGGCAGTTTTTGATCTTCGGTCTTCCCATTTCAATTAAATTTTGCATTTAGAAACTATATGCCGCCACTTAAAGATTGGCGTTTTTAGTTTTTCAAATTTCGAAAAATCCACGCTTTTCTGTGCGATTTAGTTATTTTGAGAAATGAGAAAAATTAAAAAAGGTGTAAATTTTAAATATTTTATTTAATATTCATCGGACTATCACCATTTAAATTTCACTGTACTCCCCACCCCTATTTTGTAAATATGTAATGTTCTTTTAAATCGAGAGTGGCCAAAAGTTAGAAAAATGCATTCTAAAAATAAATTGCATAAAAAAAAATTCTTTTTGACGCTGGAAAAAAATTTTAATTCGAAGTATAAATGCAGAGTACCTTACCATTTCAATGCAATTTAAATGGTGATGATCCGATTTATGTTAAAAAAAAATACGAATACATAGACTTACATACCTTTTGCAAATTTCTCATTTTTCAAAAAAAAAAAAAAAAACTACGTCGCTCATAACACCGTGGAAATTTGGAAAACTAAAAACGAACATCTTTAAGTGGGTCCATAAAGTTTCTGAATACAAAATTTATTTATAATTAAACTAAACTAAAGAATTCATTAAAGTCTGTTACATTCTTTCTGGGAGGATCTTTGCAGAAAAATTTGCTAATATCAACAAAAAATTAGCTAAATTCAGCAATATTTTTGCTGAATTTACTATTTTTTATGCCGATATTAGCAATTTTTCTGCAAGGATCCTCCCAGCAAAAACCTTGCTGATTTTAGACTTTTTTTAGGGCATATTTCACAAACATAATATCTAAAAAGTTTAAGATTGCAAATATATCTTTGTTTAGGTTTGAAAATTTGAATCATTGTAAACATACACAAAAAAAAACTAAAAACCGGTTTCAATTAAAAATTTTATTGAATCAATTAATATTTTAATTGATTTTGCACCTACCACTGTAATGATAGTATTAACTAAAAAAATTTGCAGACAGTTTATTAAAGCTCTTTCAATTAAAATAATAATACTATCAATTAAAAGAGTTATTGTTTTTCTTTATAACCTCAATTAAAAAGTTTAGTTAAATTTATTAAAACTTTTATTAAAACTGGAGAAGAAAATAATGGTAGTTTTAATTGAAAACTCGTATTTTTTTATTTTTGTTATAAAACAGTCATTTGATGTGAATTGTTTTTTTAAATGAACTACAAGGTTAGTTAAAAATTTTATTTGTTCTACAAAGGACTGACATTTACATTAAAAATAAAGAAACTGTATTACAACCCAAACAACTACATATTTTTAAAGCAGAAGTTCCCTGAGTGTAATTACCTGCAAACATATTCAAAAATGCCTTTTTTCAGCGTAAAATATATCTGTTAAATTTCCATAATTTTAGTTATATGGGTCAATTTCAAAAAAACGTACACAACAATTTTTTTTTTTGCTTATTTTTAAAGTTTTTTCAATTCGCCTCTAAGAGTTGCCAATTTATGTAGAAATTGATGAAGAAGCCGGTGGTACTTTTAGACTCTCAAAAAAATCAATATTTTTTGATTTTTTTTAGGTTTTCTATGATTTCTATCTTGAGCGTCACACACCAAATATGTTTAAAAAATCGCTAAAACTGCAAAAATATTTGAAATTCAAGCTTACTACGATGTTGTTTTGTTTCTCAAGATTGACTTTTGCGAAAATAACCTTTTCGATTACAAACACAAAATCACGTTTCACCTTGATTTTTCATTTTTTTTAAAAGTGACTAGTTACTTTAAAATTTTAAGATGAAAATATGTAAATTTTTGTTAAAAAGAAAGACTTAAACTTAAAGGTTCCTTGCAAAGTAATAGGCTTGTAACAATGTATTTAAAAAAACTGCAATTATAAGCGTTTTAAGGGAAAAAAACTAAGTGTGACGCTCAAGATATTTTGTGACGATCAAGAGATTTTGTTGCACGTAAACCAGAAATAATGCCAAATTTAAAGTTTAACGAAAAAAAGTTTATTATTTTACAAAAAGTAAATAAAAAAAAAACAAAAATTCTTCAAAAAACAAAAATTTTCATACAAAACTAAACATGTACATATTCTTTGATGTCTTTAACAAAAATGGAAAAAAGGAAGTAATTCTTGAAGAAACTTATACACATATGTAAATATTTGACGCAAAACAATACCTTAACTTAACTTAATTTAATTTATAAATTTTCATTCGAATTCTTATTCTGAATCTGTATAAACTTCATGAAATGACAAGCGGCTTTGTTTTTTTTCATTCTCATTCATTTTTACCACTTTCGAATTAAGTTTGTGGCAGTTTCGTTTTTTCGTTGCTATTCATAAACAGAATTAGTCAGTAACAATAAAAATTAAACTCAAATATACCACGATTATACGTTTCTTTCTTCTTTCTTTTATATTCGTCATTACGCGCTTTAACGACCTTTATTTTCTCTCGATATCTCCGTGCTCTTTCAGCCGCCGTTAATTTTGTTGTTTTACTCTTGAAAATTAAAAAATAATATCAAAATTAAGCATTTTAAGCTATGAAGCAATATATATCAAAAGTGATGCTCATGAAATGTTTGCCAATTTTTGTCTTTTTTCGTAGGCAATTTATTTCTCAAATTCACAAATTATAAAAAAATGAGTTGAAACCATGTAAACAATGATTGTCAACTTCAATTTTTTACATATAATATATTCACTTTTAAAAAAATTAGCGTGACGCTCATGAAATTTTATCGCGCCCTTACCATGGTGTTCACAAAAACTACGCAAATGCACACTTTTTTTAAAAGATTTTGTTTACGCTTTTTAACTTTTGTAATAATTAAACTTTGTACTTTCCTTACGTTATTTACTTCATTTAAATGCAAATTGAAAACTAGTAATATTACTTGAATTATAAAAAAAGTGACGCTCAATGCAAATTGTGGGGACAACCTTTCTTTGCAACACCAAATTCGCACTAATTAAATTTTGACGACTATAACAAATCAAAACACAAGAAAGAAACGCAATAATTCGAAAACTGTTATTAAATGTTGCATATTTCCTTTTTTCTTGATTTTATTTTATTTTGTTTACTAAAAATTCTAACGGGGGACACATGCTTTTGTATGGAAGGAATCAGAGGAAGAAATAAAACACCATTCTGAATAAACAAAAAAACAAACATAAAAATTTGAGAATTACGTTTTTTGTTACATATTCCTCGCTGATCCCTCTCACATTTTTGTTTTTTTTTTGTTTTTTTTACCTAAAATAGTAATGTAAAGTTCGGGGACACAAAAAATGCATTTTTTTTTTGAAATTGACCCATATTCGAGTTGATTAATTAAATATAGCAATTTACTCTGCTAAAACTAACAAAATCTTTGTCGCCAAAAAGCAGCCAGCAAAAGCTGTAGCATCAAAAACAGTTTTTGCTACATTTACCTATAATTCAGTTGAATGCAAACTACAGTATATTTTGCTAAAAATCAACCGAAATATTTGTTATATAATTGTAGGCTGCTGATTTCAGAAAGTCAATTTTATATTCGAATCGAAATAACTGCCAGTCACAGTTTTTCACACTTAATTAGTTGAACTGGCAACTGTGGTAATAATTAACAGAACTAAACATAGATTTATAGAAAATGAGTTCGCAGTAAATTTCGTCATACTCAACAAACTAAGTCACGTTACGTTTTTAACTTAACTAGTTGAGTTAAATAGATGATGTTTACCATTTAACACTTTAAGGCACAAAGAATGTTGATGAAGGCCGTTGCGAGCTAGAAAGTTAACTCCATTCATGCAGGTGTCAAATAACTTGTTTTCTAAGTGTTTTTTTTTGTTAATATGGAAAAAATATTAGTGTCCGACCGAACAGTTCGGCCAAAAAACTATATTTGGTCGGTTTTTGGGTATCTAGAGGCAATGATTATAAATTTTTGTATTGGAAACATGTTTGTTGAGCCAATTTAATTCGATTTTGTGTATAAAATTTAAGGAAAAAGCCGAAGTTTAGATATAAAGTTAAAAGTTCGGCCGCCGAACTATTTTTGATTTGGCCGAACTTTTGAAGGCCGAACAGTGAATTTATTGCTTAACTACGGACTTTTCTTTAAATTTGTCACTCAAAATCGTCTCTAATCAGCCCAATAAACATTTTTCCATTTGCCAAATTTGTCCACAATGTTTTAAAATAAAGAATACAGACCAAATGCATTTTCTGGCCGAACTGTTCGGTCGGACACTAAAAAATATTCATGATCTTTAACCAAACTAACCAACATCTCACAAAAAATAAAACTTTAAAAATTTCAAGTATTTCTATGATTTTTTTTTTTTTGTCTACTATCATTTGGCAAATTTGTTGCTGATTTTCCAGATTTAAATAAGCTTCTGCTATGTTGTTGAGGAGGGAAAAAAGAGACATTTTTTTTTTTTTTAGCTGACCTATCTCACGTTTAAGGGTTAAACAGTGGGATTAAAAATTATTTTGTTCTCATATGAAAACCCGTCTCTAATTTATGAAAATGAGATTTTTTTTTACACAACGTTAAAGTACTCAAGAAAACAAAACTTTTTATACAAATATTGTCTATATAGTGTACCCAGAGTTGCCACATTTTTGAATTGTTTGAAATATAGGGGAAAAGGCACTTCGGGAAAAGTCTCATAAAAATCGAACGATTTCGAATATCCAAAAAATCTTAGACACCCCCTCGATTAAATTAAATATACACTACTATCCATTATTTTGAGCTTAATGTAGCTACAATTTCCTAATAAAATGCCTGGTTTAATGTCACATAAAAACACATTGTTTTGAACAAAAATATTTGAAAGTCTTTAGGCATAATTTCTTCAAACAACTTTTTATTTGATACCAAATTTGTCTATAGTTACTTTCAAAAGAACAAAATAAACCAAAAAAAAAGTAAAATGAGGTAATTTTTAACCCCACCTAGTAACGTGTCGGGATAACACTTTTGTTAGAAAAAAAAATCTGTTAATTTCAGCAGTTTTTTCTGCAACGTAATCTTAAACTAATTTTTAGTTGTTTTAGCAAAAAAAAATTCTAATATTGTCTATCGGTGTATACTAGCGTGTCCCTTAAAGTTTTTTTTTTTTTTTTTTTTTTTTATTAAGTAGTTTTTATTTTCAAAATGTAGTTTACAAATTTTAATTTGAGGCCTCAGCACCAAAAATGGCATTAAAGAGGCAAAAGGCAACGGTTAATCATTATTAATACGTAATTATAAAAAACTTTACTAAAAATAATATTTACATATTTACAAATAAATGTATTTACAAAGGTTAAAAAATAAAGTATTTAATTTGTTCATTTTATTTTAATTTTTTAATTATTTTTTTTTTTTTTTTTTTAATTTTAATTTTTTAATTTTAATTGAGAAGTGTTTCACGGCTAACCAACAAATGAGATTTTAACGCTCTTTTAAATTGAGATAAGGGCATAATATTTTTTAATGTATTTGGAAGATCATTAAATTCTTTTGGCCCAGCAAAGCTAATTCGCTGCTTTGACAATTCCAGACGACATCTGGTTACAAATAAATTTTGACTCTGTCTCGTAAACCGATGAGAAACTTCAACATTCTGTTGAAACCGGATCGAAGTATTTCCAAGTCTTCTTGTTGATTTAAAAATATATTTTAGAAGTTGCATCTTACATAGTCCTCTTACAGGTAAAATATTAATGGCATGATATTGAAAAAGATCTGATGTATGATATCTTATTGGCAAGTTAAAAACAATTTTTAAAGCCTTGTTTTGTGCTGACTGTAAAGACTTCATTGAATCAGTATTCTTCCATCCATAAATCATGGGCAGGTATGACAAGTGGCTATGTATTAAACTTTCATAAATTAGCATTTTAGTTTTTAAATCAAGTTTGTGCTTAAATGTTAGAAATGTAGAGACGATACCCTCTAATTTTTTTGTATTTGTCTTTAAATTAACTCATGTGAAATTTTACTTTACGTCAAAAATGATTCACTTGAAAGCAGGAAATGACAGCGCTGAAAGAGCTGTTAACCTCACGCAACAATTCCATGGACTTCTAACAGTGCGAGAAGAACAAAAGTAATATATATTGCAATGTGTTCAAGAGCACAGAAAAACATATCCAAATTGTGCAAAAACTACTTTAAAGAAGAAATAAACTGCTACCTAATATGCTAAAGCATAATAATATTTTATATTTATTTCCTTTTTTTTTACCATAAAAATTACCCAAACAAAAATTTTCAAGCCGAAAAACAGTACGATCATGGAAAAACGCATATTTCGCTCTTTAAGGCCCCGTCGTATAGCGAAAGCGTGGTCGTAGAAGCGCAAAATTACACATGTGTTATATTCAAGTCATCTAAGGGTTAATTTAGTACAAAATATATTTTTATGGATTTATCGAATGATTTTAGCCAGGTTTGTAAAAATAGAATTCAAATACTTTTTGTTCAAATATATATAAAAACGCACAGTATCTCCTTGGATCTGAATGCGGCACGGTACGGGTTAACGATGTTCAATATGTCCAAAATTGTTGGCACATAATCTAAAAGTATTCTGTTATTATCTTTTACATCACGTTTCTTAAAATTCAAAAGTAGTAAGAAAATCTTTAACGTTTTTTGAAAATTGAAATAAATAAGTCTGGGGTCACTTGGGGTCGCACGTCCACATGGGTTAATAATGTTCGAAATATTTTTATTTTTAACTTTGAGTAATGCTTATAAAATAAAACTACAAAAGTAGCTAATTTTTGATTTAAAATATTTTATGGCAACAAATAAGCCTTTTTATTACTAAAAACACAATTTCCTCGAAATCCGTAAAATTTAAATCGTTGCCCTAGACAAGTGTACAGGGGGATATTTTTAAATTTTTTTATTTTTAATCTCTTAGATGTTTTAAACAAGTTTAAGCAATAAAAATCTAAATTTTTTCGATTTTGTTGAAGAAATTTTTTAAAATTTGAAATTGGAGATTTGGAAAACACCCTAAAAATGTTGTTCGTTTTTGACATCACCGTAGGACAGGTTAACGCCATCCAAAACAAAAAACTTATTTTATGTCTCACAAGCATGTGTGTATTAAATAAAAAAATATGTTTCAGTAATCAATTTTTAAAATGTTTAAAATTTGAGCTCGAATTTCTTGCTGAAGTTGTATTTGGTACATTAGTGGTCTGGGGCATTATTTATTACTGGGGTAGTTCTTAACCGATTTTGGATTTTTATACCTTTTTGAATACATAATTTTATCTAATTTTCGATTAATTTATCATCTAGAGTAAAAACTATTGCAATATTGCAAAAAACAGCAAAAACTGAAAAAAAATATCCCTGTTTCCCATATTAACGCATGTTTCGATCTTTAAGGCCCTATCGGGTAGGGAAGGCGTGGTCGTAGGGGCATAAAATTTCACATGAGTAATTTCCAAGACAAATACAAAAAAATTAGAGGGTAGCGTCTCAACATTTCTAACATTTAAACTTGTAGAACACCTTAAGGGACACTCTAGTGTATACATTTCTTAAATTTTCTTTAGTTATCTTAAAGATTTAAGATTTCTTAAATCATTTTCTATATAATCAACAACAACAACAACATTTTCAGGTTAATATATTTTATAGTTAACATTTTTATGGAATATTTTGTCTCCAGTTTCTTTTTGCTTTTTTTTTATATTGCCAGCATTTTATGGTCAATAAATTTTTCTTCTCACACTTAACTTAAGTTGGTTACTTAACAGAGGAATTCTTCAAAACTATCAACATAATTTTAAGGAGTATTATTTTTGTTTAATGGTTGGTTGCGATAATGGCCATGACGATTGGGGGTGGTGCCAATGCCACTGAAGTCTTGTTAACATAACTACACTAAGATAATTATTTGCATAATATCGATGAATTTTAGCAATAGATCTATAAGGCGTCACTTGAATTCGTCGTTTGAAACTTTTCATTAAATTAATGCAGTTTTTCGTAAAAGTTCATGAAAAATTTAATTTAGTTTATAAAAAATTTCATACGGCTAATGAAAAAGTTTCATTAAAAATAGTTTTATAAAAATTTTGAAACTTCTTCATAAACTATGATGTGAGCAAGATCATTCAAGTATAAGCTCATTTGTTTTTTGTTAAAAAGCCGTGCAATGTTTATTTATGAATTAAAAAATTTTCTTCATCCGCTAATTTAAAGTAGACTTTATCTACTGGCAGGTCCTTACTTGTTTCATTTCGCGTCACCGAAAATCCTTAGAGAGCCAATGTAGAAGAGGTAGAAGATTTACCCAAATTTTAAAGGAAAAAAAAGCAACGCTTTACCCGTATTGTTTTATTTACCCGATGAGAAGTAAAAAACAAAATTGGAAGAATTGAACTAATTCAAATCAAAAATAAAACATTTTTAACTAATAAACATTGTCGGTGTATGTACAGTAGGTTGTCCCAAAAAAAATAAAAATTTGGATTTTCTCGGAAGATCTTTCCTAATTTGGATACTCATAATCTAAAGTATTTTTGAGAATTTTATCAGATTTTTCGGAAGTGGTTTAGAGGTCGCGCAAACCGATTTTGTACCAAAAATCGAGCTTTTTGGGCTTTTATTGAATTATTGTTGAAAATTGCTAAAAAAAAATCGGTAATTTTTCGGTTTCTGAGTAAATATTCTTAAAGAAACTTTTCCGATCTTTAATTTTATATGCATAAGTAATAAGTTTCGTCAGGGATTTTGCACATTTTGATACATTATATAACAGTTTTTGTAAATTTTCAACAAATATGAAAAAGAATGCTTTATAACTTTTAAAATTTGTATGAAGACTAAAAAAACTAATGATGCCGTTTAAAAGATTATGAAGTTTTAAATAAATTAGCAGAAAAAACAATATAATTTACTCTTACCGTTCTCGAGTTATAGCCTTTTAAAGCTTTGCACCCATTGTATGAAATTTTTAGTATTATAAGATTTGGGCATCCGATTTGTTGTAAACTTCAGATTATGAGATTTGAAAATTTATTTATTGTATGTCAAAGCTTAGTTTTAAGTGTTGTCAAGTTGTGGACAGCAAAAAAAGTAGCCAAAAAGCCGTTATCACTAGGTGGCACTGATATGGCTCGAACTAAAATTCATGATTTATTGGATTTGAGGCAACTACAACCATATTTTTGGCAGATAGTCTATAGGTTTAGAGATAACAAGTCAAAATACAATTCAAATTTTTGTAAACTGATAAGTGGAAGACGCTTGCTTGAGATTGAGATAAATTTTATGGCAGTGTCCCCGATACGCTCCTCTCAATGACCTTAGACTTTTGAAACAATTGTATGATTACAAACGCTTTAATGAAAAAGTTGCACGCGAGACTCTTTAAACCTTTCTGGGTCATCAGTGGTACCTTTCCGAGAAGTTGGCTGCCTTATCGTTTTTTGATGAACATATAGATACCAAAACTTTGCGTTTAATGCTTAGAAACCTACATGAACCAAGTAATAACAACGAATTAGTGAAAGGAAATTTATCAAAAAACATAATAGATTTGAATGTTTTTTGACACACGTAGAGCTTAATTTATTTAAAACTAAATTAAAATTAATCAAAAAACTAATAACTGACAATTTTGTTCTATCAGTTAATAAACATTTTCAGGAAAAACTCGCAAACATTGATCAAAGGGATCCTTCACATATGTTTAATGAAATCAAAAAACAATTTAAGAGAACACAACCCTTAAGTTTGGATACGGTTAAAATACCACTAGATAAAGAATTCTTGCTTCGAAATGTAGGAATTAATCCTTGGGAATTGGAAAAGGATAATAATGACTTCATAGTGAAAGACGATGATCAGAAATTAAATGCAATTGGCTCGTTTTTAGAATCTGCCCACTCATTTAAAGAGATTGATTTGGAAAACAGTTTACATGTCGATGTTGATAATTGTTTCTCCAGATTTTTGGAAATTAAAAATGACTATGAATACAACAAATCATCTATTACTTCATTTAGTGCTGTTAAAAAGGCCAACCAATTAAATGAAAGTTTTTTTACATCAAGGGATACGACCATTTATATTTTCAACCACTTAAGGAAAAAATTATCGTCAGGCATTGATAATATTCCCAATATCATATTACGAAACATTCCAGAGGAATTTGTGCTAGAATATTGCACACTTTTCAACAATATGATTAACAACTCCTACTTTCCTTGTGCATGGAAAACTGCCAAAGTAATAGTCTTGCCGAAAAAAGAGAAAGATAATAGTAACCCAAAAAATTTACGCGCAATAAGCTTACTTCCAAATATAAGCAAAGTTTTTGAAGTTTGTATAAATAATAACATAGTTGAATTTTGTAGGAAAAATAATTTAATTAATGATAACCAATTTGGTTTTAAATATAAGCACTCAACTGTTCAGGCAATACATTTACTTGTTTCAAACGTCTTTTGGAATCTTAACAAAGGTCTATGCACAGGAGCTTGTCTAATAGATTTCGAAAAGGCTTTCGATAGTATTTGGATCCCTGGTTTAATATACAAATTATTCACATATAAATTTCCTATACACTTAATTATACTTGTACATAATATGTTAAACAACAAATCCTTTTTTATCTGTGATAATAACAAAGTTAGTACAAACAAATTTACTATTGTTAACGGTTTGCAACAAGGTACTGTAAATTCCCCAATACTTTTTAATTTATTCTTATATGATCTCTTAAATAAGGTTGAAAATATTATCGGTTTTGCCGATGATGTTCTTCTTTATCACGCTGATAACAAAATAGAGAAAATCAATGAAAAACTACAAAATTATTTTAATACTGTAGAAAAATATGCCACAGATTGGCAAATGAAAATTAACATTAATAAATGTGAAACAATACTTTTCCGACCTCCCGTTGGAAAATGCAACAGCAATATTAAAAATAATTGGAAATCCTTTGGAATCCAATCCAGTAACAATATAAACATCCCAAATAAACAAATTGTAAAATATCTAGGTATTCACCTTGATAAATTTCTATATTTTAATGATCACATTAATTCTCAACTCATAAAGGCGAGAAAAGTTTTTTTCATGTATAAAAAGTTATTCTATTCAAAATACATCAAATCAAAGGTGAAAGTAGTTTTGTATCAATCTTTAATACGTCCTATCCTAACGTATGGTTGCCAAATATGGTTTAATATTTCCCCATCCTATATGGAAAAACTAAGAGTCTTTGAGAGAAAATGCTTGAGAGGTTGTACATCTCTTCATAGGTCTTCCAATAGTAACTTTATTAAATATATATCAAACCAAAGACTATACAATGAGGCAAAGATTAGTAGAATTGATAATTTCATTATCCATATAATAAGAAACCACATAGCAAAAAGCATTGAATGCTATGAAAATAATCTAATTATGGCTCCTTATTATGCTAGTGATGAATATGTATATAGGACATTGCAAAATGGATACGTACCACCTGAGGCCTTTTTATGCCTCGATAAAAATGGTTTTATACAAAACGAATTCGGCATTCCAATAATTTACCATATTTATAGACGAGCCAATACAAAAGCTGTTTCTACCAACGAACTAACAATAGACAATCGCAGATTTGACACAAGCGTTTACTCAGGAGATAAGAATATGATCCCAAACGTAAATACTAGAAAATATTGGTGGCTCACTTAGTATTTGCCATTCTCTTTTTTTTTTTTTTTATTGTCTGACCATAGCTTTAATCCTTTTTCATTATAAAAGTAATTTTTTTTTTAAATTTTTTCTTTACATTAAATTATATATAAATACATATTTTGTATAAACAAATATCAATATAAGTTATAAAAAAAAATATTTTTACATGTTACATATATACTTGAGAGCTCGTTGTGGGACTATGTATAATAACTAAGTTATATCTACAACTGTTTGTTTATTTATAGTTAAGTATCTATATAAATTCTGTTTAAATAAACATTAAAAAAAAAAAAAAAAAAAAAAAAAAAAAATAAACAAATTCAGTGTTTTTTTACAAAAGCCAGCCTAACTTTTTTTGAAGCCTGCAATATTTCTACTGATTTTTTACAAACGGATCCAGAAAAATGGGAAAACAACAAATTATTTCAGGAAGCAAAACACAAAGTTCAACAATTGCAAGTTGTAAATGATGTCGCAGAACGTGGTGTGGCCTTGGCTAATAGTTATATCAATATCACAACTTCTGAAACAGACTTTCAGAGTTTACTGCAGGGGGTAGAGCAGCATCGCAAGAACTCTAATAAATGATTTATAACAAATCTATTTTTCTTTGTTTTTAATATTTTTTTTTTTTTTTTTTTATTAATTAATAATCATATAATTACAAATTATATACTATTTCCCTAACCGAGCACTAGCTACTATGGCCTTCGGCGCGTTGTAGCGAAAACAGACCAGTGCCTCTGGTGGGAATCGAACCCACGACCCCCGCACTAATAAGCCAGCTCGCTACCAACTAGCCTACCGGGGCGCACTGTTTTTAATATAATTGTTATGTATGAGTGGTAAGTAACTATTATTTTATTTGTAAAAACATTTTCTAATTCCAAAACTTAATAATCTATTAAACTGCATCATTAGTTTTTTTAGTCTTTATACAAATTTTAAAAGTTATAAAGCATTCTTTTCCATATTTGTTGAAAATTTTCGAAAAACCGTTATTAAATTGTCAAAATGTGCAAAATCATTGCCGAAACTTATTATTTATGCACATAAAATTAAAGATCGGAAAATTTTCTTTAAGAGAGAAGCTGAAGAAATATCGATTTTTTACCAATTTTCAAGCAAAATTCAAAACAAGCCCAAAAAGCTAGATTTTTGGTAAAAAATCGATTTGCGCGACCTCTAAACCACCTCCGAAAAATCTGAAAAAAATCTCAAAAATTCTTAGCCTTATGAGTATTCAAATTAAGAATGATCCCCAACATTTTTTTTTTGAATGGGACACCCTAATGTACAGGCTAGAATCTCTAGTCAGAATACACTGTGTTGTTATTGTTTATTAAATAAACAACAAAACTGTCTGACTATAGCATTGTTGTTTAACAAAAAAACAAATGATCTTGAACTTGAATAATCTTGCTCACATCATAATTTATGATAAAAGATCGAAAAATAAAATTTTGGTTTTAATTAAAATTAAATTTTAATTAAAAATTTAAAAGTAAAACATTTGAAAATTGCAGAGTTCGGCAAAACTGACTTATTACCCTAATGCTGTAGTCGGAAAGTGTTGTTGTTTATTTAATAAACAATAACAACACAGTGTATTATGACTAGAGATTCTAGCCTGTACACGAACAATTCTTCCAATTACTTCTCATCGGGTAAATAAAACAATACGGGTAAAGCGTTGATCTTTTTTCCTTCAAAATTTGGGTAAATCTTCTACCCCTTCTACCTGTCAGTAGATAAAGTCTGCTTTAAGTTAGCGGATAAAGAAAGGTTTGTTTAACAAAAAACAAATGATCTTGAACAATCTTGCTCACATCATAATTTATGATAAAAGATCGAAAAATAAACATTTGGTTTTTATTTTTTAAAATTTAAAAGTAATCACTTTTTCATAAAGTTTAAGAAATTTTTCATTAGTATAGTGAACAATTTTATTAAAACTCGTTCAAAAAAATCCTCTCTGTGTAATGTAAGAAGTTTTTGCACATTTAGAACTTTCATATTATAAGCAGTTACACATCAACGGAACAAAATTAAAGTAATATTTAATTAACATTAAATGACAAAGATTAAATGGAAAAATTAGCAAACAATGTATTTAAAATCTTGTGAATGAATTTATTTTAAAGAAAATTCAAAAACTAACCATAAAGGAGTATAATTAATTACACTTTACAAAAAAAATAGAATCATTGGTTGTATCCCGAATGAAACCAAAGTGAAATGAAAGTAGACTATCAGTAGATAAAAAACCCCCAAAGGGTTTTGAAAACTTAGCTCGGATTTCACTTTTTATGGCCTTTTAAAGTTGGGCTTTTTTCAAGCCAATTTTTTTATTTTTTTACATATTTCATTAAAATAGACTACCCCAAGTAAAAATGCTGTCATATAAGAACATTTATTATAATATATGGGCTTGTATATGATCATTAGAGGTGTTCAACTTTGTATGGCAGTTTTTCAAAATGAGTTCTAAAGTCAAGCGATGGGCTAGTCTGGTTCCTTTGTATGTACAAACATTTAATATGAAGTTTAGTGCAGATTGGATAAAGAAAACACGAGGCGGAAATCGATTGAAAATTGAAAGTGTGTTTTGAATGGGGGAAAATGGCTTTTTTTAGTTTTTTCAAAAAATTGTTAATATTGAAGCAGTTTTTATTCCATATTATAAATTAATCGAGATGAAGACAAAAAAGTGTTTTCAAAAAGATATAAAAATCCAAAATCGGTTGAGAATTACCCGAGAAAAAAAAATACCCCAGACCACTAATGTGCCAAATACCACTTGATCAAACATTTCGAGCCCACATCCTAAACGTTTTCGAAATTAAATACCAAAATATTTTTTTTTACTAACTGAACCCATTAACTGTTAGATATGAAATATTTAATTTTTAGGACGTCGGTATCCTGTCCTAAGGTGACGTCGAAAACCAACAATATTTTTGAGGTATTTTTTAAATCTCCAATTTCAAATTTTAAAAAATTTTGTTCAACAAAATTAAAAAAAAAAAAAAAAATAGTTTCGCACACTAAGGTCTCATTAAGTATAAAATTTAAAATAAAAATACCAAAAATTACACATATCCCCCGCTTAATTTAGTAAGGGCAGCTATTTAAATTCGGCGGATTTCGAGGAAAACGCTTTTATTTGCACAAAATTCGATCATAGGGTAAAATTTATCTACTTTTAACAAGTAACAATTAATGCTATTCAGAGTTTTATGAAACAAACTACAAGCACTATTATCTTGAAATTTTTTCAAAATCGAACTACGGCAAAGGTCAAATTTCAAGGTCAAAGGTCAATTTTTGCGAAATTTTAAAGATTTCATGAAATTGATAACGAAAAATCATGTGGTATCTTCGTATTTGAATGTAAGTTGACTAAATTATTTTCCGTAGTTGGTATTTATTATTTAAAGAGAAAAAAAATAATTAACCCTTTTGTGCACTTGGGGCCAAAAATGTCCCAATATTTTTAACATTAAAAAACGCAGTTTCTTTCAAATATCTGCATAATAGAGGTAAAATTTTTGAATTATAAGTAATAAAATACAGATTTAATATAATTACCTAGAAATCACTTTAATTTTTTTGGACACCTTTAATGATCATATATTGGTATAGCTGATCATATATAACCATATAAAAATATATATCATATAGGACCACATATGATCGGATATGAGCATATATGAATCATATATGACCATATATAAACATATATAATACTATATGACCTTATACCCTCAAATTTTTGATCCGAACATATGAGACCATTTATGGTCACATACTGAACTATATATGGTCATATATTATTAGCTAAACACTTGTATGAACATCATTTTGTACAGCTGTACCCAAAAAGCACAATTGTGCGACCTAATTTTCTAAAAAAAATAAAGAAACATTAAAAAGCCAACCCAAAAATATTAATTTTTTAATATAAACTCATCTTTGTTGATCAGTGAACATCATTTTGTACAGATGTACCCAAAAAGCATAATTGTGCTAACTAATTTTCCTAAAAAAAATAAAGAAACATTAAAACACCAACACAAAAATACTAATATAAACTCATCTTTTTTGCTCAGTGTAGAAAACAAAATATTTTCTTTTGTGTTTTAAAATCGGATCTAACGAGACAACTCGTTAAAATGTGATTTTGTGTGCATTAAGTAATATTGTAATTGTTAAACTTTCACCAATAGTGAAAAAACGTTCAGCCAAACTTCAAGAGGCTATCTATAAAATTTAAATTTGAGTTAAGTTTTCAAAACCCTATGGGGGCATTGGTCTATTGATTGCCTATTTGTATTTCCTGTTGGACTCGTTCGGGATACAATTTCTTGTTGCACATTGTAATATCATATTTTAATGAACATTTAAAAAATTTTACTATTGATATCATTAAATAATAAATACAATACATTTTTACAAATTCTATTTTTAAGACATCATGTCGTATGATTAATATTTGAATACTCACACGCTTTAGTGTTTCAACACAATAAAAATTAGATTTCTATCAGAAATTACTGCAAAAATGTTACAAACTTGCGACTATTTTTTTTATTATTTATTTAGGCCTGCTAAAACCGAAAATCGTATTAAATAAATTTTTATGGAGTAGTTCTGAGATATTTTTTATTATTGAATTTTTGAGTATTTTGACTATATATCGAGTAAGGATAAAGCAGCTTCGGTCTGTTAAATTATAAAACAATTATTAAGTAGTGCTCAACATATCTTTTGAAAACTGTTTTATAATCGGTTCGGTAACTGAGGAGGACCTATAGGTCGAAGTGTTACGGAAAAATCTCTTTGTTTTCGACAAAAATTTAAAATTTAAAATTTCGAAAAATAATGAAAAATTATTGTTATTTCTTTTCTTCAACGTAGCACTTGAACAAAGAAAAGTTATGACCATTTATGTAAAAGTATCCAAATTAAAGATTTTCTCAATATTTACCCAATCTATTTGTTGTTCGCACGCTACATATCGCAAATACTAAGATATTTTAATGAAATTTAGCGCACTGACATAACCCATTAATTTTGAGTAAATTTTTCCATATTTAGACCTAATTCACATATAACGGTCCCCCCCCCTTTTTTGGCTTTTATGCACGCTGCTTCAAATATTAAAAAAAATCGATGAAATTTGGCACACCGACCTGTGGCGACCTAAAGTTCAACGCCTCTTTATTTTGGTGCATATAAAACGGTCCCTAAAAAATGTTTGTTCGCACGCAGCAGGCGCCAAATATTAATATGTTTAGATAAAATTAGGCACAATGTCTTATGACCTAATGGTTTTGACTAATGGTTTTGATACAAAACCATTAAAATTTTGCAGCCAAATACTTTTTGACCTATAATCAGACTGGAGTAGAATATCCAACAACCGGCATGCCCGACTTCAAATTTTTTAATCGGGGTTTTTACATTATTAATAGCATATCCACTAACAAGGTGTAACCATGGACTAACGTTAACCAAAATCAAAAAAAGCTTTGTCCCTGGGCCGATATAGGTCGGTGTGCCAAATTTGATCAAAATATCTTAATATTTGTGACCTGCATAGATATAATATCGTATATGCCTATATTTTTCTTTAGTAATGCAAGTCAGACGGAATAATTTGTCAACTGTTAACTTTACCATGGAAATGCCCATATATTTTCTTCGAAATTTTCCATTTTTAGTATTTGTGGAAAAAAGAAGTTTTTTCATGTAATTTCGACCTATATAAACTACTGAGCCGAATTAGAAACAGTATTCAAAAGATATATTTTGCATTAAAAAAATTATTTTACAATTTGACTGGCCAAAGTAGCTTAATATCGGCAAAATATTCCAATTTCTCAAAAATTAAAATTAAAATCAAAAAATTTTTCAAAAACTACTCCTTAAAAAATTTTTTATGCTATTTTCAGGTTTAATCAAAAAAATTAGTCCCATGTTTGTAACACACAATTTTTTCAAATTCGTAATTAACCTTAACTTTGTTACAAATAAATGTATTTAAAGCTATTTCCCAAATCCTCACAATCAGTTTTATAACCAAAGTAATTTCCGTTTAACATTTATTTAACGCCTCCCATTCTAATGAACTTGGCAAAAGTATAGTTGTTAAACTAGGAAAATACATTAAAATTACAAGAAAAAAACTATTAAGACTTTTTCACAAAACACTGTTATTAAGCAATTTCATTATTACACTACTTAACTGCGAACAAACAGTCAAGGTATAAATGTTAACCAGATTAAGCAAATGACTAAAGGCTCCATTAGTATTAGCGTTCCGTAACGTTTCTGTAACGTGCCGTTGCGGATAGCTGTTTTGTGTGGTTAGTCTATTTCGTAACAACATAGCCGCTGCTTTGGCTAAACGACTGTAGTTATTGTTTTATCAATTGCAAATATGGTCATTTCATTATCCGAATGTGTCCCAAAATCTTTTTAAAATTAAAAATTAAATTTAAACATTAAAAAAAAACAAAATTTTCTTGTGTTGGCAATCAGCTGTTTTTAGTTGTTACTTAACGTAGTACAGAGATTCTGTTTTTTACAGGTTCGTCCGGCACGGAATGTTACATTACAGACAAACTAACCACACACATACCATTAGTTGTTCTGTTCCGTGACGATTCTGTTACGTGCCGTTCCGGGTATATTTTATGTGTGGTTAGTCTATTCCGTAGCAAGCTGAGTCAGGGACGATAAATGGAAATTTCAAAATCATAGAATATAGAACTTTTTTCGACCACAATAGTACAAAAAAAATTTATTATAAATTACCATACAAAAACGTAAATAAAAATTTATTTGTATACAAAAAACAAAAAGTTAAATAATGTTGGTTACAAAACTTATAAAAAATTATAGATTTTTCTTAAATTCCTCAAGTTTTTAATATTTTTTTTATACATATATTAATAAATATTAATGAATATATTATTAATAATAATATATTCATTAAAAGATTTCTGAATCGAATTAAGGATTAAATTATTCATAAGCTTTTTAAATGGGACTAAAAATATTAATATAGAAAAATTTTTAAATAGTACTTAATGGATCAAAGAAGTACCATAGTACCTTCAAGGTTAAAATAGTACCATACAAAGTACTATAGTACCAACTTTATCATCCCGGAGCTGAGTATTTTTATGTGAGAGCAATTAGCTGTCACTTAACGGAGTACAGAAATTCTGTTTTTTACAGGTTCGTCCGGCACGGAACGTAACATTACAGACAAACTAACCACACACACTCATTTTCATACATCAAAAACAAATCAGCTGATTCCTCACGGAACGTAACGTACAAACTAATTCAGCCTTAACCACACACACTCATTTTCATACATCAAAAACATATCAGCTGATTCGTCACGGAACGAAACGCACAAACTAATTCAGCCTTAATTCGTTATATAAACTAATTCAGCCTTAATACAAACAACAGATTTGTTTAACTAAATTATTTTAGCTTAAGTTAATAAACTTTAAGATTTCTCAAATACGTTTACTCAGCTTAAAACACGTTAACATTTCACATACTTAAACCATCTTATTACAACTGACTTGGTTTATTATTTTGTTTTTTTTTCTATCATTTGGTTGTAATTTTGTATAAAGCAAGATATAAATAAGTTTTTTAAAAGACATTTATTTTTTAATGAAAAATCTTTTTAAAGAAAACACTACTCAACAGTTTTCAACTTTTTGCAGAACCTGTCTTTCAAATATATACATTTAAATAGATTTAGGTACGCTAAGACCAAATCTGTTAAAAATGTTTTTTTTCTGATTTGGAGTTATTGAAATATCGTGGTTTTTATATTTATATCATTTATAAAATTTTTTGGTATATTTTCATTCATTTTTTGAATTGTGACGACAAAATTATAAATCGTTTTATATAAGCATGTATAATCATGTCAGGATATCTTACCGGTAATGTTTTTGCTGATTTTAGCAGATTTTTTGCAACTTTCAATTAATTAAAATTTAGCTCAAATATAACTAAACATTTGTAAATTCAACAGATTTATTTTTGCTATTC
Source organism: Delia radicum (assembly GCA_021234595.1). Classification (NCBI taxonomy): domain Eukaryota; kingdom Metazoa; phylum Arthropoda; class Insecta; order Diptera; family Anthomyiidae; genus Delia; species Delia radicum. The sequence continues at coordinate 39,221,801 of CM037851.1, forward strand.
TTCTACTACTAATATTTAGTAAAAAAAATATCTGCTAATTTTACCAATTTTTTCTGCAAGGTATTTTTTTAATAATTTTTAGTATCTTTTTTTTGCTATTTTTACAGGTTTATTTCTATGAAGTTTTGATTAAAATTTATATTTCGCTTTGTACATGTTAAAATAAATTATGGTTGGCATTAACAAATTTTGACGATATCAAATGTACACTCAAAAAAAAAAGTTTGTAAAGTCAGCAAAAAATTGTGCTGAGTCAGCAAAATTTTAGTCAGGAGGGTGCTTGCAAAAAAATTTCTAATGTCAGCAAAATCTTAGCAACAAAATTAGTAGATTCAGCAAAAATGTTGCTAACACTTAGTAGATTAGAAATACAAAAGCCTTGCTGAAAATTAATACATTTTTTGCTGAATTTTAGTAGACTGAAAAAAACGAAAAAAAATTTGTAGAAAAATTGTAATTTAGTTAATTTATTTGCTGAAAATCATAAAACATATTTTTGTAATTCTTTTAAAAATAACTTACAATAATTACGAAATATAAAAATTTTCATTTTCCTACATTGACGACATGAATTAATTTAATATCTGAAAATATATAGAAATAAATATATATAACATAACAAAAAATTTCTTTCAACTACTTACATCAATGGTTGTCTAAATGATGCTATCTTTTAAAGGACGCAACTGCCGAAGATAATTATAGAAACGAAACGAAAAAATTAACTAAAACAAACGAAACGAAAAAAACAACCATTTTTTTGCAATACGAAAAAGGAACCATAAAAATCTACCTAAGATGTGTGTCTTTGTCTTTCGCTTTACTCTGTCTACATGTCTGTATATGTTTGTTTGTTTGCTATTTGACCACACTAGATTATTAATCTATAAACATTTATTTTAGAAATACATATTAAATTTAAATATTTTATTTTGTCTTTTATTTAATTAATAGACAATTATGTTCACAAGCCGGTGACAACGCAAAATTTAAGTTGTTTTAGTCCTCAATTTTGTTTTAAGTGTGAAAAACAGATACAAAAGTCTTCCATGGTTGATTTTTTTATATGTCTTATTAGAGTTGTACTTTTTAGTATCATTTTCCTCTTCTCTACTACATCTTGACATGCCGCGACATCTGCTTCATTCTGCGTATATCTTTCAATCTGGTTGTCGTCCACACTATTATCAGCACAATTTTTTTTTAGCAAAATTAATTAGTAAAACAGTATAATATTAGTAAAGCATTAAGTGCTGAATAAGTATAACAAAAATTTTAGCTGAAAACACGATTTTAGCAAAAAATTTTGCTAAAAAATGGTATACCTGATTTACAAGACGTTTTACTAACTTTTCTACTAACTTATTTTTTTGGGTGTAGTTGATGTTGTTATTTGAATCTTAAAATTATATTTTCAGTTGTAATTTTAAAATTATAAAATCCAAACATAAAGTTTAATATATTGTTCTGAAATTTATAAAATTACAAACATAATTGAAATTATGCATTAGAAATTACATAAAAAAACTACAAATTAAATTCAAATTTTAATTTACGAGTTCGGAACAATAAGTCCGTGACTTTTTGAATGAAAAAGTTTCTTTTTCGAAAAAAAAAAATATTTTTCAACATAATCTCATTTTAGCTCAATACACTTAGTCCAGCGTTTCTCCAATTTTTGTATCCCTTCAGTCACGGACTTATTGATCCGCCCTCGTAAATTTTAAATTGAGAAAATTTTAAGTTAAATTCCAATTTGAATATTCGCACTATCATTTTAAAATTTAAAATAATAGCGCTCTAGTGTTCTTATGTAAACTCGTTTATAGCTTTAAAAATATTATAAATTTTATGTTTAACACAAAATTAAATTATAATTATGGTATAAAGTATAATTTGATATAATTGGATGAGCACATTCGGTTAAAACTGTATCAAATCGCTTTCAAATGTATCTAAATTAAGCCAATATGATACAATTAAATAAAATTTGTTACAAATTAATCGTCGTATTTTTCGGATGAAATTAATGATAGTAACCCTATGAGGAATGAGGAGTAAATTGACCTAAAAGTGACTGATTAAAAAAGGACTTATCACAGGACTTTTATAATTTAATACAGTGTAAATTTTCCTAAAATTACCAATCCTGTGACTGGTAAAGGGAGAACATACCACTTAACCAGAATGCTTATTAACAAGAAAAAGCCAGTTGGCCAGAATTTTACATATTGGAAGCTGTTTAGTTTTCGTTGTGAAGGGCGTGGTAGAGAAGAATGAGTGTATTTTCTAAAAGTCATAACTACATTGTAAATTTTCAATTTTCTGAATCAGACTGCGCAGTTTCTGGTTTCTGGTCAGTGACCCTGTTTTTTGAATAATGTAATATTTGTTATGTTTTTATTTGTTCGATTGCGTCTATATGAAATTTTCTGTGCAATCACTGACCGTGGTATAGATAAACTGATTTCTAATGCCACATGCACTCGCACTACACGTTAGACAGAGCGCTTTAGCGCACTGATCTATCGTTAGGTCGAGTTTTCGTTTATTTCATACAACATGAGCCTTTTGCAACAGAGTTGTGGTATGCCCATCACTGGTTAGTCCTGTGACATGCCACTATGTGGTTTTAAGCAGGACAAATGACCCCCTCCTATGACAAGCCAATGTTAAAGTTGCCAGTTGTTTACCAAGGGTAGGGTTTAGCAGAGGACCGGTCTCTGGCACGAAGTGACCGATCCTGTGGCACACGCAGAACCGGTCCCATTCCCATAGGGAAATTAGATAAAACTATATGCAGCTCCATTTCAGTTTTTTTTAATAGAATTTTTTTTTTAAATTGTATCACTATGCGTAAACTTAGCACTGAACTCGATTTTGTAATAAAATTCCATTTAAAATATTCTGAAATATTTACACACAGAAAAATAAAGTTCCAACCGAATTCAGTCAAAGTGGCTACAAGAAGTTAGTTCGGTCAGTAAAATCATATTCAAATGTGATTTCTGAATATTTTGGGGGTTGCAACTAAAATGCAGTTGTGTCTAACGAATTTGATTGTTAAAACCAATAATCAGATGTACCAACCGATTTCAGTCAAAGTAACTAAATTTAAGTTGAAAAATTTAACATTTTTTCTCGTGTGTAGTAAAAGGAGAATATTTTTGTAAAAACAATGGGGTATGTAAAGTAAATAAAAAAACAACCGCGATATTTTTTAAAAACTGCATATGAGAAAATATTTTTTTTTCTAGATTTGGATTAAGCGAACGTAGGGTCTTTAAAAAAAATATGTATTTCAAAGCCAGGTTGTTTTGGCCGTTGAGTAGTGTAATTGAATTTTTCTTACAGATAAATACATTTGGGGTTTAGTCTGCTTTTATTTCAATGTTGGTAGCAATATTAAGGGAATTATATTAGTTTATTAAAGGTTTAACTAAAATATTTTAAATTAACTTAAATATCTAAAATTCAGAATACATATTCTTTAAAAGCATTAGAAAGTAGAAAAATTCTATTAAAGTTGGTTTAAAAAAAAAACTTATCTTGAACAAAAGGACTCTGAAGTTGAAAACAATAGCTAAAATGTGTAAAAAAGTTAAATAAAGACAAAACAATCAATAAAAACTTCTCGTTAATTAATGTTACTTAATGAGGTAAATCATAAAAGACCTTTAAATTTTAAGAGTTATTCGAACAAAAAAAACACTAACTAACATCGAGTTTAAAATATTTATTAATTCAATTACAAGTTTACTTGAATTCGGCCATATTATGGAACTTGTAGTATCATCAATTAAAATAATTTGAAACTATTTGATAAGCAGTATTTGTATGCTTTCAAAATAGCGCTTTGCCGTCATGCATACAATAAAGCAAGTAAAGACGGCATTTTGTTGTCCTTTCCTAAATGCACTCTTTTGAAGCAGTAAAGAATGCATACACAGAAAAAACTGAAAACGGGTTTCAATTAAAAAATTTGTTAAATCAATTAATATTTTAATTGCTTTTGCACCTATCACGGCAATAATAATATCAATTAAAACTTTTATTGAAAATTAAAAAGGAAAAAAAGTTATAAATAACTTTTACAAAAAAAAAAAAATATGATACTCACAAAAAATGTGTGTTAACGATACGTTGGTATGTGTGTTTTTTGTAATGCTACGTCTGTTTGTATGTTTGTGTGTGTGCTTGTTTTGTTTGTAAACTTCAAATTCATTCGGTATTTTATACTGAAAATTTTCTATTTAAGCATACAGTGTATGAACAAATAATTTGAGAATTATGTCTAAAATAAAATATCTATTTATATATTTAAAAGTCAATTAAAATGTTAATTGATTCAATTAAATATTTGTTTAGAAACAAAAAAAAAATCAAATCAAAGCTTTAATTAGATATTTTAGGTTGATCATTTTTTCTGCGTACAATGAAATAGTGAAGAATGCATACAAAGAAGCAGTGAGAAATGCGCACAATGAAGTAATGAATCGATTTCATTGATTTAATAAAAAATGTCATTAACTGTATGAAAATTCAATTTTTATTTTTCATAAAGAAAGCTTTTTAGATATTTGCGACACAGAAACCGCGAGATTTAATTTTACCTAAAGAATATTAAATTTTCGATGTTAAAAAAAAATTTTAATAATTACAATTTCGAAAATGAAGCTTAAAATTGCATTTCCATAAAAAATGCATTATTTTTAATATGTATTTTTTTTTTTGCATAAGTGTGAAAAAATATACAACCCTTAAATCGAATGGCTTTTAAATCAGAGAAATCCGATAGAAATTTAAAGCTATTCAAAATTACATACTTTTCTGATTTTTAAATTTTTTTTGGAAACTAAAACCTTGAAAAAATACCGAGTTTTTGAAAAATAAGATACTAATACTGAATATTATCGTGCGCCCCGGTAGGCTAGTTGGTAGCGTGCTGGCTTATCAGTGCGGGGGTCGTGGGTTCGATTCCCACCAGAGGCACTGGTCTATTTTCGCTACAACGCGCCGAAGGCCATAGTAGCTAGTGCTCGGTTAGGGTAATAGTATACAATTTGTAATTATATGATTATTAATTAATAAAATAAAAAAAATAAAAAATACTGAATAATTTAAAAATTTTTTAAAAACAATAAAATTCATAAAAGTTCTGTTTAAAATATTTTTTGTATTAAATTCTTAACAATTTTTTTTTTTGAGTTGTTGGTTAGTTCGGTTAAAGATCATGAATATTTTTCCATATTAACAGAAAAATTAAAATTTTTTTTTTTTTTTTTTTTTTTTTTATTTGTGATAATTTACTTTAATTAACAGAAAAAACAATTAGAAAAAAGTTATTTGACACCTGCATGAATGGAGTTAACTTTCTAGCCCGCAACGGCCTTCATCAACATTCTTCGTGCCTTAAAGTGTTAAATTGTAAACATCATCTATTTAACTCAACTAGTTAGGTTAAAAATAGGCCGTAACTTAGTTTGAGTATGACGAAATTTACTGCGAACTTATTTTCTATAAAGCTATGTTTAGTTGTTAATTATTACCACAGTTGCCAGTTCAACTAATTAAGTTGAAATTTGACTGGCAGTTATTTTCAAATGTCATCATATTCTATCCTTTACATTGTAAGTGAAGGAATATCAAACATTGAAGATTTTATTCGTTTTTCAACATATGTCGAGCATATATATTAAGCGAATTTTTGCAGATTTGATTTATACTGAAAACAAACGATTTCTTTGAGTGTATCTTCAAAGTACATTAATATTTATTTTATTCTTGATTTAATCTTTAGATAAAGTTGAAACGAACAGGAAATTACTTTGATTGTACTGATTATGTGATAAAAGTATAATTTCAATTTAAGAATTAAAAAAAAAATTATAATAAATCAAAGCAAATGGATAGATATTAAAAATAAAATAACCAAATTTAAATTCTTTTTTTTTTTAATTTTTTTGTTAAGAATTGTTTAATTTAAGTAACGTATACGTATTATTTATTTAATATTAATCATACGCCATAGTATATTTAAAATGTTATATGCAGAAGTTTAACTTATAATATATATGACTGAAAACATATAAAATCAACCAATCGATTTCCTCCACCCCATCTGATTGCAACCAAACTTGGTATAGAAGATGTACATCATATAAGTATAACTTCGTCCAAATATAGGACAACTAACGCCAACGGATCTTGAAATATCGCGTTTCAAAATATGAAAAATATACGAAAATTTAACAAAAGTTTTGGTACATATATACAATATTACATATCTTTTTAAGCTAAGATAGTCATTGATACCTCGCTTTAAAGCTACTTACATTGTGGTTTTACTAGTGCACACATATTATTCACTTCTCCACGGAAAAATGCATTGTTTTCAAAAACCGCGGTTCAAAAAGATGTATTTCAAAAAACTGTTTTTTTTTTAAATTTTTGTAAAAAATATATGTTAAGTAAAAATTAGTTCCCTATACGTGTACAAATCCCTACGTGGAAATGTTATGGTATCCTGGCTTATGATTAAAAATGTAAAAAAAATGTAACTAAAAAGCCGATAACTTAGAAACATGCAGGAGTATTAACATAGGGATTTGGTGATAGTATAGAAGAATAATTTATAATTAACATATATTTTTTTTAAAAAATTTAGAAAACCAGTTTTTTTTAAATACAGCGGTTTGAACCACGTATTATGAAAAAAATGCATTTTACCGTCAAGAAGTAAATTATTTTTGTGAACCAGTAAAATCACAATTTCAGTACCACTAAAATGAGGTATCAATGGACTTTTATATCTTAAACCGCTAAAAAGATATGGGCAATTGTGTTTAACTACTTTTGCAAAACTGTTTTTTTTTTTATTTTTATTCAATACATTATTTTTTGTGTGTAAATCTTTTTTTTTACTATATGTAGTATCTTTTTTTATAGATTTTTATCCATAAATCTTAATCGCGTAAGATCTCCACATATTAATTTGGCAGTAGCATAGTGGAATAAATTATAATTAACACATATTTTTTCAAATACAGCGGTTTAAACCGCGCTTTAAAATGTGGTATCAGTGAATCACGTAGCTTTAACCGTTAAAAACATAGGTCGAAAATTGGATATTTTTTGATGGTTATATATGGAATAAGTCATATGGACTACTCGCCACCTGCTAAAACCGACTTTATATGGCCCTTATTTCTCAAGGTTTTTTGAACTGAAAAATGTTGAACAGGGTTTGGAAGCCTATACTTAAAAGATATGACATGCAAAGTTTGACGTTGAAGGGTCTTCACCTAAAGAATTGACGGCCATTTAAAGTCGAAAAATTAAAAAAATTACTTAAAACTGACAAGACTTTTTTAATTCATTTCATATTTTTTCTCACAGTTTTTAACTTTCAGATCCAAACCAATATAAAATTCAAGTCACAAGACCTGGGAGATTCATTAACTAAATGAGAATTTTTCATATCGCTAGTTGATGAAAAGTTGTATGGTGATTTACAAGTGAAACCAAAATTTTCCGAATTTTAAACTTTGGCAGTTTTTCCCATATGGTTTTTGCGTCGTTTATTGGAATTGATTTTTAAGAACTGTACACTTAGAATACTATGTCGGTAAAGATCACTGCAAATGTAGTTGAAAACAAATGAAATTTCATTTAAAGAAAGGACGACTTACATTACAGTAAATTCAACTAACATTGTCATTTGTTTTTTAATGTTCAAAAAATTACTAAAAATTAGTAAAAATGAATCACATGGTAGTAAAAAATAAACAAACATTTATTTTTTTAAATAACAAAAAACAACTGTAAAAAATGAATGTAAAATCATAAAACAGTCATTTGATGTGAGTTGTTTTTTTAAATGAACTACAAGGTTAGTCAAACATTTAATTTGTTCTACAAATGACTGACATTTACATTAAAAATAAAGAAACTGTATTACAACCCAAACAACTACATATTTTTAAAGCAGAAGTTCCCTGAGTGTATCTAAAAAAGGCGTTATTTTATAAAGTTTTATGTTGATGTCAGCGGACATCACAAACGTAAAAGAAATTCGCGTAATTTTTTTTTTTTGAAAATGTGTGTTTTGCTAATATTTTATGAACTTTTTAAAAATTTTGCTTAATTAAATCTTTTTTTTTTGCATTTTTTATAAAAAAGAAACATGTTTTGAGAACATATTTAGGTATCTAGAGTGAATCTTCATGATAAACATAACTGATAAAGTGCAAAAAAATGTTTTTTTCGTTGCTAGCGACTAGAGAGTCAGTTTTTTCCAAACAAATTTCGCTTTGTGACAACTAAAGCACTGTATGAATTCCGCCAAAACATACATCAAATACAAGATTGCAATGAGCGCAAAAATATAAAATTTTTAATTTTTCGAATGTAAAAGTATTTGATATGATTTCCTGCAAATAAGTAACCCTAAACCATTAAACCGTCAAAAAATGCGTGTTTTCCAAAATAATCGCGGTTTACTTTTTAACTTCTAATATATGACAAAACATTTCTTTGAGTGCGTTTGTTTACTTTTTTTCTTGGTGGTGATGAAAACAATGAGATCTATAATTTGGTGTATTGAAGATAAATGATTAACCCGAATGGATTTAGCATGCTTAAACATCGGCTAACATATACACAAAAAGTTATTCATGTCTTCCAAAAAAAAAAAAAATTTAATTTTACCTCAAAGTGTCGAGAATTTTTGAATTTCGTCATATATTTTTTTGTTTGTATCTGATGTTGATATTTAATCTGTTGTTTTCTATTTTAAATTGAGAAATTAAAATATAATAAAAAGTTTAAAAGTAAAAACTTTTAATCGCCAAAATTATCTAAACTAAAAGCAGTGTTTTTACTATTTCAAGTTTGATTAATAAAAATTTCTTAATAGAAAAAAAAACTATAATACCTATTAACAAATATTATAAAAAGTTCAATGAACTTAAAAATATATAAATATTAATGAATATTTAATAGAATGTTCATAAATTTGTTTTTGGCACTTAAGAATATAAATTTTTTTTTTTGGTTAATATTATGGATTTTTATTTTCCTTTCAATTAATCAAGCAAATACTTATAAATATTTCACGGTAACTTTTCTCAAAGGAAAATAAACTTTAGAGTTCAGTGTTTGGTTATATATTGTTAAATTTACAAAAGAAAATTTAATTATTTTCAGCTTCAAATATCAAAAGAACCATTTACAATAAAAGAAAACAAATAAAAATAGACCTCCACGCGATTTAACGACAAACGATTAAAAATAATTTAAAAACCATTAAAAACGACGTAAAAGCAATTGAAATTACATGAATTTTGTAACTAAAAGAAATTTAATATACCCGGTGAAAATTATAATATATAATATAATATATCAGCATGTATTAAGATGTATGCCATGTATGGAAGCATATATGGGTTCATACATGCAAATAACAAGTTTATATATGGTAATGTATGATATTATGCATTCAAATATGTGATAAATATTGTTTCATATATGATATAAACTTTATTACGTGAATTCATATGTGTTTGTATACACAGAGGGAATTCATTGGACGAGTCTTAATGAAATTTGTTCACTAAACTACTGAAGTTTTCTTCACAATGTGAATGAAAAACTTCTTAAAATTCATGAAAAAGTTTCATAGTAATTAATGAAAATATTTTTAATGAAATTTTTTCATTAGTCGTGTGAAATTTTTAATAAATAATATGAAATTTTACATTAAATTTTATGAAAAGCTGCATTAATTTAATGAAAAGTGTCAATGGACAAGTTCCAATTGACAATTCATAGATATAATGCAAAAATTCATTGATATCATGCAGATAATTCTGTCAGTGTATTATACTATATATTATTGACATCGAAAAATGCAATTATTATTAAAGTATCATTGGCTTGAAAAAAAAACAATTATTGTTTCTTAAAGTTATTGAAAGTTAAACTTTTAAGTCGCAGAATCTTAAACTGATGTTTAAGATTCGCTAATAAAAACATTTAATTTCTTATACAAGTTTGATATATATTGCACCCAACAAACAAGTTTTCAATTTATTTTTGATCAATGGTGATAATCTTTAACTTCGAGCTCATATATATGAATGTTTGATGTTATGCATGGGATTGTCATTTTTTTCAAAGCGTGTTCTGATGATGGGAACCTATTATGCGGTTTTCTTAACCACAAAATTTTTATGTTATATTTAAAAAAAAACAATTCATTTTGAGTTTTTAAATTTCCTTACATATTTTTGTTTGTTTGTTGTTTTTTGTTTTTAAACAAAACAAAATATTTGAAGTTTCTGTCAAAACAAAAATAAAAAAATAAAAGTTGAAAGAAATTATTTTTTATTATTTGTAATAAGAATTTAACTGTATTTAAATAAAGGGCGGAGTAATTGTTTTTAATTGTTTTTGTTTATCTCTGAGGTCCGATTAAATAAAAAAAAAACTGTTCAATTATTTTTATTAAGCAATGAAATACAATAAAAATCATTTAATAGTTTTTAATTTAATTGGACCTCAGAGAGAAACAACAAAAATCCAATAAATATATGAAAAATATTCGATATATGAATATGTATATATTATCTAAAACATATGCACGCAGAAAAAAGAGCAACATGTTATGATAGTTTAAGAGCATAATGTCATGATTGAAACTCGTAACAATCATAGTATGATTCACATAATCATATTATGATTCTAAATGATGATAAAAACGATCCCAGTTATCATAATATGATCAGCCAGAATCATGTTTATGATTGTTATGATCATACTATGATAATTTTTTGTCGGCAATCATGTTCAATCATATTTTTTTCATTGCATTATGTCATGTATGAGCCATATACTGCCATAAGCCCTCAATTTTCGGAAACTAACATATATGACACTTCAGACATGAGAATATATGATAATTTTCACATGGGATTTCTAGAAATTGGATTTTTATACACTTATTTCAATTTTTTTCAATTAAAAGTTGAACTTATTAATTTAAATAGTCGCATGTAAACTTTTTGGACTATTTATTTAATATGGTAGACATTTTTATATTTTTATATAACATTAATCATAGAGCGAAACTTAAATAGACGAATCCTTAAACTTTTTATTTATTTGCTTAAGGAGTTGGAGCAAAATTAAAATGTTTGGAATTTTTTAAGTATAGAAAATTCTGGGGAACAATATATTTTCGAAACTTAACCGCAAACGTGGAATTTGCAAGCCGAAACCCAAATTTTACACCACAGATCTTTCCAGACTAAAATATGTTTACTAAAGGATAGTTAAACTGTGCGATGTCATACAAAATAAATATATTGGAGCCTTTACTACACAGACGAGCTATCTTGGTTTGAATGCCTATATGTGATTTATACACTCTTTGTTGCCTGATTCCAAATACGGCATCCAAACTTTTCCATCACGTCACAATTTTAAGAAAACCGCGGTTAAAGTTTCTAAAAATGGCTATTTTGGCTATTTTTGTAATCCTTTTACTATACGATTGACGCTTTTTAATGATTCAAAATAAAAATAAATATTTAGAATGCAGTATAAATAAATTTTTTATATGAAAATTGAAATAAAAGAATTATAATTTCGTACAATTTTAAAGATAGCTTATATTGGAAATGTAATTTAAAGCAAAGTTGGTTTAAAAATTAAATTAAATTAAATTAAATTAAATTAATTAAATTAAATTAATAATTAAATTAAATTAATTAACTTCCATGTAAATGCAATTAACTTAAATTAAATTGCAACTTAAATTAAATTCAATTAAATTAAATTAAATTAAATGAAAGTTAAATTAAATTAAATTAAATTAAATTAAATTAGAATTAAATTAAATTACAATTAATTAAATTAAATTAAATAAATTAAATTAAATTAAATGAAATTAAATTAAATTAAATTACAATTAAAGTTAAATTAAATTAAATAAAATAAACACAAAGTTCTATGTAACCCCATACGAAATAATAACATATTGTCACCCGTGAAAAAGAACTCCTGTTGTTGTAATGAAACAAATGTTAGAAGTTTGTTTCATTTATTTTTTCTGGGCTCCGAATCTTCCTGCAAATTCCTCAGCCACTGAAAATGCTGTTTTCCGGTTCAATACTGGAGCACTCACAAACCTAACCTGTACAGATAGCATAAAAGGCGTTGTGGTGTAATGGTTAGCGCGTTGGACTGTTACACAGATGGTCCCGGGTTCGATGAATCAGGGCTATGAAACAAAAAGCTTCAATAAATTCGCCAACTCTACATCAGGTGGCGAGCAACAACTGTTCTAAGACTTATCATCTCGCGCAATTACAGTGTTGCCATGTTTGAAGCCCTTCATCTTTCACCACCTTTCATCTATCCACTATCCCCTTTCCAAAGAAAGCAACACATTAATTAATAGGAAGAATTTCCTGAGTGTTGCTTCTCTTTTAAAAAAAATAAAAAATTAATCTATTAACTTTACAGAATTTTAGTTATATTCGAGTTGAATTTTAGTTAATTGCAAATAGCAATTTACTCTGTTAAAATTAGCAAACACGTTTATTACATATTTGTGGGCTAAAAATAGCAAACAAAAACTGCAATATCAAAAATTGTTTTTCTATATTTACCTTTAATTTAGTACACTGATAGAAATATGTGCGTAGTATTAATGAATTTCTTCATTAATGCAATGAATTTTTTCATAAAAAGTCACCAAAGAAATATTTCATTGAACTAATGAAACATGTTTCATTTAACTAAATGAAAATATCATAAAGTATATGAAATTTTTTTCATTAATTCTAGCATAAACATTATTAAAGTTTTATGTTTCTTAAAGAATTATCAATACTTTTTATTGCAAAACAAAAATGTACTTCTTAATACTACACTTTTTTAATTTAAAAATCTGTTGACTTTTTACAAAAGCACTTATGTCGACTTAAGAAATTTTTTTAAGAATTTTGTAGTCATTTCACATTAACACTGTTCAACCTTAAATTTTATAAGACGGCCTCAAAGATTTTTTTTCAAACTTTTAGTTGATTCAGTTTAACAAAAAAAAAAGTATATCATTTGTAATATTAGGACTTCAACTTCAACCAATTTTTTTTTAATTCGAAATGTTTTATATTGCAAATAAATCAAAAAATTACACTAATCTATTTTTTTGCACAATACAAGTTAAAATTTTTATTGGAAATTTTCATTGATTTAATGAATTTTTTTTTATGAAATTATTAAAAAATCATAAAAAGTTTTAATAAAAAATTAACAATATTAATGAATTTTCATTCAGTTAATGAAATTATTCTTTAAATCAATGAATCCATTTTAATGAAATCAATTTATTATTACTATGACGGAAAATTCTATCAGTGTAGAAAGCAAATAACAGTAAAAACAAAATTGTCAGACTCTGAGCAACAACATTTTCTATAATGGTGAGCACCAGCTTTTTTTACAAAAGTTTTCAAATTCTGAACATCAAACTTTTGTATAAAAAAGTAACAATTTTTTTTACTTAAAAGTTATCAGACTATGATCAACAATTTTGTCTATAGAAAAATTGTCTTACATTTATTAACAATTAGTAGTGTCCGACCGAACAGTTCGGCCAAAAAACTATATTTGCTCGGTTTTTTGGTATCTAGAAGCAATGAGGACAAATTTTGGTATTGGGAACATGTAAATTTGACACTCAAAATCGCATCTAATCAGCCCAATAAACATTTTTCCATTCTGCAAATTTGCCCATAATCCTTAAAAATACCGAATACTGACCAAATGCATTTCCTGGCCGAACTGTTCGGTCGGACACTAACAATTAGTGTTTTCTATTTATAACATTGAAATTATGATCTCGAACCTGACAATTCAAAATGAAAATGCAACTCTAAACAATCAACAATACACAAGATGAAAAGTTTTTAGACTATAAGCAACAACTGTTATTGCAGACATTTTTTAGACTGTGGGCAACATCTTTTTCTATAGAAAAGTCTTTAAAAGCAAAATATAATGGTTTTTTTAGCTTACCATATTCCATAAATGTTATTTTAAGAATACATACCTGCAATGAAAAGAAATTTTAAATATTTATTAAAAATATCAATAAAAAACATTTCAATTAAAATTAAAAATCTAGGTTGGCAACCGTAGTAAATAGGAGAATAGGTTAAGGGGCTTCAATTACGGCCTGTTTTTACAATACGTGTATAACTTCAGACGAACGTGTGGCACCCGAACGAATACGTAAGGAAATGTGTTTTTATAATTCGTTCCTCTGACTTACGTTTGAGTACGTAAAGCTTTATGTCATGTCAAACAGTAGAGATTGCCATGATATTGTTTTTCGGTTTTTGTTAGCTTTTTTCATATACAAATAACACATTTTTTGTTGGTAGATGGCAACCCAACAGTGTAAATGAAATATAAACAAAAACAGCTGTTATTTGTTTGGTAAAATATTGTATTCATTTTCAAATAATTTAAGTGTTCTAAAAATTAAATTTGTGTAATAAAAAAACAAAACAAATTCACAAATAAAAATGTTCGGGTCAATTGCTATGGAATTCTTTAAGCTAAAATTTTCAAACAAAACAAATAAAAACAACGTGTACACAAAATGCATATTTACCTTTTTTTGTTATTTTCGCCGCTCAATGTCACGTCATACAAAGACAGGCCATTAGTTTGCTATCAAACGATAGTTTTAATCGTTAACAGCCACCACTACGTATGAACAATATTATTTATCCCTTAAATGCATTGAACAACATAGCGTATGATTAATATTAATTATAATAAAGCTGGGTTCTCTTTTAAAAAAGCTTTTAAAACCGCAACCGCAATTTTTAAAGGTTTTTGACAATAAATAAGTTTCTAGAATTCAGAAATTTGTTCTAAGAAACTTTATTTTAAAATCAAATGGTTTTTCTATAGGAAAAACTCCATAGAATTTGTATATTTTTAGAACAACTTTTTTTAATGAAAAGTGGAAAAATTTTTTAATTTTTTCTATAAAAATTTTATATTTTCAAACAATATTTTTTAATAAAATGTATTCTGGTTTAGATAAAAGTTTTCCGTAGAAAAGGATAACAGATTTTGAACAACATTTTTTAATAAAGCGGAAACTTTTCTTTAAAAAATATTTTCAAATAATCCACAAAAAAACCCTGATAAAAAAATCTTTAATAAATATGAACTCATGTAATATTTTTTGTTTCTGTAAGTCAAAGAGGTGTTGTATCACAGAAAAAAAAATTGCGCCAAGTACACATTTTGTTGAATAAAAAAAAATAATCAATTACTTTTTTAATTGATTCAATTAAAAAGTAATCAATATTTAAAGTAATCAATATTATTTAAAATATTGATTACTTTTTAATTGAGTCAATTAAAAAAGTAATTGAGTCAATTAAAAAAGTAATTGATTATGTTTTTTTTATTCAACAAAATGTTTACTTGGCGGAATTTAAGAAATATTTTTTTGTGTGTAAGTAATGTATAAAAAAAAAAAAAAAAAAAATAGGCTAAAATGACTGAATGCTTGAACTGTGTCCAGTTTGCATGTGTGATTTAGTTGTATGATGGTGGTTGTTTCAGTTAAACAAAATTAAGCTCATATATAACTAAATATTTATAGATTCAATAGATTTGTTTTTGCTATTTCCCAGTAAAAAAATTTCGTGTTTTTAGAAGCAGGATGCGCTGATGTATGTGCTTACTATTACATAATATTGAGAAGCAGCAAAAGAAAATAATAATTTTCGTACAAAAATAAACAAACACAAATTTTGAGCTTACTGTTTTCCCTAATAAGAATGCAGGTTGTAAGCAGCTTACCCTAATCCCTTACAAGGATGCAGGTTGTAATGCAGAAAGTTAAATATCGTGGATTATAAACGATCTGTAAAAATGTTCCCGAGTGATTTCCGATTGTGTTTGGTGTTTTCGAGTATGAAATAAAAAATAATTAGTCATATAACTGTTTCTGAAGAGCTAGCACATGGAGCGGTAAAAATATAATAATTATATTATATGTCAAAAATTTTAACAACAAAAATCTAATATCTGTAGAATTTTATATAGAATAAATTATGAATATTCATATTATTACTTTTAATCGTAATAATGTAGACGTGAAGTATGATTTTACTGAAACCTATGAAATCACTGCTTTTTATAGGCGCTGAAATCCGCGCTTATTTTGCGAAAAAGTAATGCTTCCAAGTGGGAATTCACTATATAAAATTTATGGCATATGTAAGCAGGTTTGTAAGGGATTCTTTTCGGCTTACTTCCTTACAAACCTGCTTGCATGTAAGCAACGTTTTTTACTGGGTCTTACCTTACTAATATTTACCAAAACAATGTGCCAATTTTAGCAATTTTTTTCTGCAACGTAATTTTTAACTAATTTGTAGTAGTTTTACCAAAAATGTTTACTAATTTTTTTTTCCTATCCATCTGTAAGTAATTGCTCCTCTTGTTTGAAACCTGATATAAACTTAATTTCTGTTTTAAACTTAATTCCAGTTTTACTGTGGAGTTAATATCAATGCAGTCGTGAATATTTGATCTTTGAGTATATCAGAAATAATTGCCAGCAGAGTATATTGAATTGGCATAAAAATATCATCGTCATCTGACAATGCGTCGTTCGAATTATCTACAGCTTCGATTTTAGGGCAATATTTCTAATATATTTCTAATACAATAGAATGAATAGAATTTTGATTTAAAACTTTAAAAGCATTTTTAGCGTAAAGAGTTTTATTAAAACCTGTAAATATTGATTGCATGTTCTCCGGATCAAAACTGCATTGAGAATATTTAGGGAGTATTAAACCGTCGAGTTTACACAGAAAACCGTCAATATAAAAACTTTTTTCATCTAAGAGATGCAGTTATAATTGCGGTGAGACCCAGACAGAAATATACAATCGGCACAGTGTCGGCGACGGTCGGTTATACGTTGGTAGAACGTTTGATTAACAATCTTGACATCATTGTCCTGTTACACGATTAATAACAGTAGCCAAACGTTGCTTTAAACGAACTTGACACCGTTGGCATAACGTTGGTAATTTAAAAAAAAAATTGGTGCTTTTAAAATAGCTCAAGTTAAATCAATTTTGATAAATTAGTTTGAAACATATTTAAAAAGCAGCAATACAGTACGGTCTTAGTCTCATACATCATATTTAAATTTGTGAAATATAATAAAATAAAAATGCTAATGCTAATGCTACAACCAATTGTATACTTAGAATACTATGTAGGTAAAGACAACTACAAATGTAGTTAAAAATAAATGAAATTTCACTTGAAAAAAGGACGACTTACATTTCAGTAAATTCAACTAACGTTGTCATTTGTTTTCTACTGTTCAAAAAATTAACCACAATTGTAGTAAAAATGAACCACATATGCACCAAACAATAAACAAACATTTGTTTGTTTTATTTTCTAAATTAAAAAAACTAAAAATTTAATTTAATTGTAATATTTGTTCCCTGAAGAAGTCACCCAATGTGGAGACGAAATATTGGAAATTAATAATTAATAAATAAACGATCTTAAGCTCGTTTAAACTAAAAAGAATAAAATAAAAGAAGATCGAAGAAAAATTAACATTTTTAAAAAGAATAAAAAAACTACTGTATAAAATAAAAGTAAAATCATAATACAGTAATTTGATTGTTTTTTTTAAATGAACTACAATTGTAATCAAAAATTAGATTTCTTCTACAAATTACTGTTTTTTTTTCACTTTAAAACAACGATTACTGTATTACAATTCAAACAACTACAAATATTTACAGCAGAAGTTCCCTGAAAAACACAAGCTTTGCAAACAAAATTGTGATTTCTAGTACAATCTTAGTTGTACCTTTGGTAATATTTAACACGGTGAGCTTTACAATAATAACAGTGGTTTGCCAGTACTATTTGTTTGGTACGGTTGGTAATTTCTATCTGGGGATCTATAACGGAAGAACTTCTAATAAATCTAAACGAATTTTCGAGTTGATTAAAAATAAAGAAGGCGTCACGCATTATTAAAACTACTGATTTCAAATACTGTTCTTAAATTTTTATATATTAAGTTAAGTGTATTTATAGTTATGAAACACTGATTGAAATTGTTATTCCTTTTTAAATAATAAAAAAAAAATATATATGAATTGTATTTTTTGTTAAATAGTAATAATTTTCCATTGATTTTACATTTATGCTGGTTAAACTCTTCTACATTTTTTTAACATACGAAATTTAGTGAAATTAATGTGTAATTATAGTTTTGCAACGCAGTGTACTTAAAAATGATTAACACTATTATTTTGCTACAACTCATATAACAAAGTAATTAAAAGTTAAGGTATGCGTCTGTTTAAACTTCGCTCTAAATTTTATGTTTTACTAGAAAAAGTACCGTTAAATGGGGTTGATCATATCGCACACCTAGTACAAAAGTGACTCAACTCAAAATTTTTCATTTTTCAGAAATCGAAAAAAAATATTTGCAACTTCATACTAATTGAAACATAAAGAAAGGCATAACTGTTTTTTAGCAACAGTTAACAACAACAAAATACACTTATATTTTTTTTTTATAGATAATCAAGTATATTCTGCATAGTTTAAGCATATAAAACCGAAAAATTTAAATTTTGAGTTGAGTCACTTTTGAACTGGGTGTGCGATATATTGTGTAAACTTACCTTTCAATTACTAATTTTATACAAAAAAATTAAAAATTTACTACCATGTTAAATAAATAATCCACAAAGTTTATATGCGACTATTTAAATTTCGCTTACTGTAAACTTCATAAAATGACACACTATAAAAAAGACACAAATTATAACAGAACTGCCACTAACAAATCAATAAACTGTTAAATTCTCTTTAATAATGTACCTTTTAAAGTTTGTACTATGTTGCTGTGTAAAAAATTGTTTAAATTTTGTTTTTTAGGATATTTGGGTTAACTTTAAAAAAAAGGCTTAACTGTTGAGTTTGAAACTTATCGTTATTTGTATTCTCTATTTGTTTAACCTTTTTAAAAGGTTATTATTATTTTTTTTTTTTTTTGTGCAATTTGACCCAATTTTTCTCCTTTTATATTGTTGTAGTTGATATGTATTCTTTTTTTTGTGATTTTTATTTTCTATAGCCTCTGGCTATAAAATTATTATCGATGAAACTTTTATATGTTTTAGATATTTCATGTGTAATTTTTAATACAATTTAAATCGAAAAAACAGACTTTAAATAAATAAACAAAAAACTATAACTTCAAAAATTTTCAACACCAGTTGAAATTGAATTTCATTTCATTAATTCAGTCTATGGAAACAAAAATTCCTTACAGACTATGATTAAATCAAAAATTTAATATAAATAAATATAATATCTTCAATAGAATATAGCTTAATTAATTAAAAAACTATATTAAGAAACAGTTAAAATGTATCCTTGGACGTGGAAAACTCTATATAAGATTTGTGTTCATGATTTTGTTGCAGACGAAAATTTATTTCATTTAAATGAATAAACGTACGAGTTAGCGTACGTTTAAGAGCATATTCAGTGCAATGCAGTGTCACATTAAAAATATCACTAAATCTTAAACTTCTAGGATTGTCATATCCCTCTTATTTCACAAAGTTTTTTGAATTGAGAGAAACGATGGAATATACGAGGGCGGATCAATGTGTCCGTGACTTTTTGAATGAAACACAAGTTTTTTTTTTCAAAAAAAAAAAAAAAAAAAATTATCATTCAACATAATCTTCTTTTAGCTCAATACACTTAGTCCAACAGATCTCCAATTTTTGTATCCCTTCCAAAAAATAGGATTTTGCGAGGTCCATAAAATAGGCATTTGTTTGATCAATAATTTCATCGTTGGAGCTAAATAAATCTCTTTCCACCGAGCCATTTCTTTACGTTTGGAAATCGAAAATAGTCGCTGGGGGCTAAATCCAGAGAATATGGCGGATGAGGTACCAATTCGTAGCCCAATTCATTGAATTTTGCCATTTAGACTGCCCACGTGTGCATCCGTGCATTATATTCGCAAACACAGTTCAAAAGTGACTCAACTCAAAATTTTAATTTTTCGGTTTTATATGCTTAAACTATGCACATCTATATTTATCTATACAGAAAAAAAATATCAGTGTATTTTGTTGTTGTTAACTGTTGCTAAAAAACAGTTATGTCTTTCTTTTTGTTTCAATTGGTATAAAGTTGCAAATATTTTTTTTTTTTCGATTTCTGAAAAATTAAAAATTTTGAGTTGAGTCACTTTTGTACTAGGTGTGCGATATGATGAAAAAGAACTTTTTTCTTGGCCATATGGGGTCGTTTTTTTTAAATCCTCGTTAAATTGGTCCAATAAGTTGGCATAATATACGCCGTTTATTGTTTTTTCCCTTTTGAAGGTAATCGATGTGGATTATCCCGCATGCATCCCAAAAAACTGTTGCCATCACCTTATTGGCAGACAAACTTAACTTGGCCTTCTTCGGAGCTGGTCTCCGGAGTGTTGTAATGGATCCATGTTTCATCCACAGTTACAAAACGCCGCAATAACTCATTCGAATTGCCGTTAAACAACTCCAAACAATCCTTTGAAGTTGTGACACGATTACGTTTATGGTCAATTAAGAGCAAACGCGGCACAGATCTTGCAGACAGCTTTTTTAAACCCAACTGATCATTTCAAATCGAAACCACACTGCCATATGAAATGCCTATGACATCAACAATCTCACGCACTTTTACTCTTCGATCGGCCAACATCATATCGTGGATTTTTTTCACATTTTCGGGTGTATTAACATTTAGAACATTCAGCGTTGAAGAGGAACTAGTCCATTCAAACTTTGTATTAAAGTAATGAAGTTTTCATAAAATCTTATGGCAAATATCATTTGATTAATTTAAAGTTACATTTAGTGCTGTCAAAACCGGTTTCCGAATTATTCAATAAACATGTATTTTTATATTTTTCCGGTTTTTGAAAAAATACGATTTTTGAGTTATTCGCAAAACCGATGTTTTCGTCTCGAATAATTCCGCGTTATTTATTTAATTTTAAAAAAATATTAGTAATCATTTTTATTTTATGAAAATCTATTTATAGACATTACTTTTCCGAACCCGATAATCATATAAGTAACCAGTTACTTTACTCCCTACTGGGTAATGAGTCCACCCACTACTTATAGCCGTTTAAAAGTTCTGGAGTCCATAATATGTTTAAATACTTTTAAAAGTGAAAAAAGTTGAGGAGTTTTAAAAAAAAAAAAATTATTTGACCATGTTTTTGAGTTGAAAATATGTTTTGAGGTGAGAAAATTTCACATTGTTGCCCATAATCTTTAAATCCCTGAACCGATATTGCCCATTTTCAATAACAAATTGAACAGGACAATCACAAATATTATCGATATAAATTGCACATAAATACACTCAGGGAACTTCTGCTTTAAAAATATGTAGTTGTTTTGGGTTGTAATACAGTTTCATTATTTTTAATGTAAATGTAAGTCATTTGTAGAACAAATACAATTTTTAACTAACCTTGTAGTTCATTTAAAAAAACAACTCACATCAAATGACTGTTTTATGATTTTACATTCATTTTTTACAATTGTTTTCTGTTATTTAAAAAAATAAAAAAAAAATTGGATTATTTTTTACTACCATGTGGTTCATTTTTACTACAATGTTAGTCATTTTTTGAACATTAAAAAACAAATGACAATGTTAGTTGAATTTAATGAAATGTAAGTCGTCCTTTTTTCAAATGAAATTTCATTTGTTTTTGACTACAATTGCTGTCGTCTTTACCAACATAATTTCCTAAGTGTAGAAAGTCAGTAAAACACTTTAAAGCTTTTGTGCAAATATTTAGTATTAAATATTTTATTAAATCAATTTTTAGTAAAAATTCTTTCAATCCTAAATCAGTTTAAAAATTAAAAAAATTTTATTAAATTTATTTTTTTGCTGATTTAAGTAAAATATTTTACAATTATTTTATAATTAACAAAAAGTTTCTCAATTTTTTTTAAAGTTCTGTGCAATGATTTAGCTAATATATAAGAAATACAAGGATATTTTATTTAATGTGTATTAAAAAAAAATAATAATTGACCATTTAATGGATAATTGATATAATTATTAATAATTGTTCATGTATTAAAAGAATTGGCTTATATTAATAAACATATAAACGGTTTACTAAAATTTTATAAAACACTTTCAGTTTACTTATATATATACACTAGGGTGTCCTTTAAAAATAAACAAAATAAACATTACACCCCAATTTTTATTACGGATAACCATGTATGGATATATGTATATGGAAGCATATGGTTCCAAATGGAAGAAATCGTGCCGCAAAACTGTATTATTATTAAAAGTTCCCAAAATTCGAAGTTTCGAAAAAACTTATTTTTTATTTCATTTTTTTTTGTTTAATGTACTAAAAATTATTCAGACATGCAATTCTGAGGTCATCGGATATCATTAACCCACTTTAGCCTGGAATTCAAAATGACCCACGAATTTGATAGAAATCCAAAAAACGTGTTTTATATCATGGCTATTTGTATAATATAATAGTAGTATATTAAAGGAAAAACAAATTGGAAAAATGATAATTCATAGTTGTGTTTGGAGCAACACCTTTTCAGGACATTTTATGAAAGTTGCTTATTTTATCAAAAATTTTACAAAATTTTAATGTTTTTACAAAGTTTGCATAGTTTTCGAAAAAATATTACTTAAATTGGATTAGACAATAATTATCTACACTTTTATCTAAAAAAAATAGTTAACCCTCAGATGCATGGGGACAAGAAAGACCCATAAAATTTTATTTGAATTATGACTGCAAGAATGTAAAGACTTTAAATTGAAAAAAAAGAATGTCCACTTAATAAAATTATTGTATGCAACATAATCCATAAAGGGTTAATTTTTACACTATTGGCCAAAACAGATGCACTAGAAAATTTACAGAATATTTTTATCGTTCATGTTATGTACGAGTATATTATGTATGTTAGAGTTTTTTTCAAATTGTTTTAGAATGCGATTATCGTCAAAGTTTTCTTACAGTATCATAATATATTTTAATTTTTACTATTACTTCGTTTTAAAATGACTGTAACCTTTTTAATAATTTTTATGAAATTTTTTTATTTTTTTTAGGTAAGAATGAAGACTTGCGATAAAACTGTGATTTATAAGTAAGTAGTTTATAATAAAAAACTTAAAACATGTCTTTTTTATTACATTAATCTAGTTCTGTAAGATAATAATTTTTAATATTTCAACAATTTTTTTATTGTTGCTGCTAGAAATCGAACCCAAAACCTTATGGTTACTGAGGTAACACCGACACTGCTATACAATAAAACAAACTAATGTATTCATGAAATTTTATACTAAACAAAAAAACAGATTAAAGTTGTTCACAAGGGGTGGGCTAAATGTTGTATGTGTTGTTTTGTCGTATCGAAAATAGAGATGGTAAAATTTTATTTTAAAACTAGCCGGGTCAATTGTGAATTTTGAATGCAAAAAAAGTTTTAAGCTAGGAAATGGCTTTGCTAAGGAGATTCGGCATCCCTGGCTTCAGATTGTCTTGCTCTTTACGACTCAAGACGTTGTTGGGTCTGCTCCAATGTCTCAAACGTTCGTCTAAGGCGAGCTTGTGCTGTGGTACCACTTAAATGAGATCGTTTTTTCGAAGGCATGGTTTTTAATTGGTTTTAGCACAAAATTATTTGTCAGTAGTAATAACGCTTGAAATGTTTTACAAAATTAAAAATTATTTTATCTTTAAAGATGTGGAATACAAAATGATGTTTTCAGTAGCAATTCACGACTATAAATCAATTTGCCTTATCAATAAAGATGTCTCATATTGATTTTAGTGTATGCTTTTGAAAAAGTTTATGCTTAAAGAAATTTACTTTTGTTTTTTTTTTAATGGACTCGTTATTGCCAAAAACGGTAAGGAGAAATAAAATTTAAAAAAAATTAAGTCATAAAGACTTTGCGTAAAAATTAGTAGGTATATTATTATTGAAGTGGGCTATGGTAATGAAACTTTTACTGAGGCCTTCTTCGGAAAACGTAGAATATATGTGACTAATTTCAAATAAATCCGTTAAAACTTTCTTAGAAGTTTGTATTCGAAAAAAAAGAAAAAAAGTTGAAAAAGGTGAAAAAAAATTTTAGTGGTCGATGAAAACTATACTACGATCTAAGTTGAGGTCCGAGGATTATTCATGCCAAATTTGAGAATTGCAAATTTCTATAGAGAACAAACCAAGAGAAAATGAGTTTTATACGATACAGCATTTGAACTTATATTTCCCTCAAATTTGGTACACTCGATCATCATGCTCCAATACTTTTTTCTCACCACGCCCAGTTTTACTCCCATTTTTTCAAAAAAATTTGTATTTGTTATTTAGTAATGAAATTTTTATTTGCAACAGATTTCGGCTAAACTTGGTACACGTAGTCCCTATACATCAGCCGAGGTTACCATATACTTTTCATTGACCACGACTACATTTACGCCCACTTTTTTAACTTTTGAATGCATTACTTCCCGAGTAAAAACGTTTGCATATACTAATACATTATTTTATGTACACTTATATGTTTTTGTCTGCCAGTTCGAAAACACGAACTAGCGCGAATTTCGAAAAAATCTAAAACATGTATTTACTTAAATCGACTAAAGATTAAAATATGTCAATTTGACATTTACAGCACAAAACTATCCATAAAAAAAACTTAAAAATCCTTTTTTACAGAATATGTATGTTTTATATATCAATGGACGCGCTTTAAAAACCTTTCATATGTCATTAGGTAAATTACAAAATTCTTTGTAAAACTTAAAAAAATATCTTTTTAAAAACGGTCCAGGTCACGGGAACTTAATGCTTGACACGAAATATACTGGGAATCATCATAATGCAAACCAATGTACATTTTGAGAGGGTGGATAAAAAACACTTTTTTTACAAGATGATTCGGTATGTATATTATACATACATAGACATTGCAAACTGCAAAAATATATTTATTTAGATATCAGATCACATTTGAGAAAACCATTATTTCATTTGCGATAAAATTGTCTATTGCCCCATACAGAGTAACACAAGATAAGTTGTTCATCTTCCTTTGGATATAATTTTATATTATATCAAAGCACTTGAAAAAAAACAACTTAAGTCGAATTAAGAAATTTCACAGATTTTAGTTTTTTGAATATGCATAGTGATTCTTTCCGGTTCTTAAATTTATATACCTTATACATAACAATTTGTAGAACCCTTAAAATATTGTTTTATTTCGATTTCTGTTTGAAAACGAACTTGTTTGTAAAAAGCTAAATTAAGTTGTAACATCAATAATTTTAATAGAATTTTATTAATCAAATAAAATTTGCAAATGGAAAGAAATTTTCTTTAAATTTTAAAGTCGCGAACTTTTGGCAAGTGTCAAAGTTCCGAAAGGATTATTAACGCTGAAGCAAATCCCGTATTAATTAATATAATTATTTCTTCTATAAAGTTTTTAATGACAAAACCGGATACAACTACAACTTATTTTGTATATGTTTTTATCAGCTCAGATATAATTTTTTTATACCATTATATAAAATTGGATTAAATTGTATCGCACCATTATTCGGATGTAATTTAATCTGATAGTATTAAATTAGAACTAAACTAACGCCAACTTATATAATTATATGTGCCCAATTATCGGATAAAACTGTATAAGACACATATTAAATTATGTAGGATTATATAAAGCATCATATAAAATTTTTTTAATCTGTTTTATAAAAAACATTTTTTCTCACTGGAACTTGCTCAAAACTGGCACACGTGATCCGCATACCGCAGGAAAGATTGCTACATACTTTTCATTGACCATGCCCAATTTTATGTGAATTTTTCATTTTACTTCTCTAATACCCTTTTTTAAATGGATTTTTCTCGAATTTACTGCACATGATTCCCATAAACCATGCTAGGTCGCCATATATTTTTATTGGCCACGTTTATTTTTACCACACCTGTTTTAATAAAATTTATGTACGCTTTAGCTGGTTGCTATAAACATTTTCATTTTTAAACGGTTTTGACTAAAACTTTATACTTACAGAAGATTTCGTTAAAATTTGGCACTCATATTTTTTACACCAAAAGCGAGACCACAAAATGCTAATATGTAGTATTTATCAGAATCATCAATTATATTTTAACTTTTTAAGCATATCTTTTGCACAAATAGCATTTTTTAAAGCATTAAATTGTATTAATTCCGCGTCGGAATCATAATGTTACTGGGGAACAATGTTTAACAAAACAACAACAATTTGTTTTTAATGTAAAGGGTGTCGCAAGAAGAACGCAATTTTTAAATCTGGCAACATTCGAAGTGTCATTGTTTGACATTTGAACAATTGTTATTGTTTGCTAGTAGAAGGTACGAGGTTAGTAAAAATGGAGCGCTACACGAATGAACAACGCATTCTCATTGTGAAATTGTTTTACCAAAATGGTGAAAGTTTTGCGGCTACAGTTCGCAAATTGCGATCAATTTGGCGAGGCCCATTTTCATCTTGATGGCTTCGTCAATAGGCAGAATTGTCGCATTTGGGGTGAGGAAAATCCTCGAGTGATTCACGAGAAGCAAATGCATCCTCAACGTGTTACTGTGTGGTGTGGTTTTTGGGCTGGAGGAATCATTGGATCTTTTTTTATGAAAATGAGGCAGGTCAAGCGCAAACAGTCAATGGTGTTCGGTATCGTGAAATGATAACCAGTTTTTTCTTGCCTAGAATTGAAGAAATGAATGTGGAGGGCATGTGGTTCCAACAAGACGGCGCCACATGTCATACAGCCAGAGAAACAATTCAATTGCTGCATCAGTCATTTCCCGGTCGTGTTATTTCGCGTTTTGAAGATCAGAATTGGCCGCCTAGATCGTGCGATTTAACACCATTAGATTTTTTTCTTTGGGGTTTTTTGAAGTCGATGGTTTACGCGAATAAGCCGACGACGACTCAAGCCTTAAAAAAGGAAATTGGACGCTGCATTAATGAAATACCGCAGCATTCATGCAAAACGGTCATTGAAAATTTCATTAAAAGATCGCGTGCATGCCAGCAAAGCCGCGGCGGCCATCTGCACGATATATTGTTCCATACATAACCTCATTCTGTCTACTTTACGATATAATAAAGTTTCACGATTTTTTTTTTAAATATCTGTGTTTTATTTAAAATTTAAAAATTGCGCTCTTCTTGGGACACCCTTTATATTCTATAAAGAGTATTTGAAAAATAAAATTGTACCATCTATAACCCTATGGGGAATGGGGAGTCAGTTGACCTTAAAGTGAATGGTTAAAGAAGGACTTATCACAGGACTGGTATAATTTAACACTGAAGTGGGTTAAGCAGTGTCAATTGTCCTAAAATTACCATTCCTGTGAATGGTAAAGGGAGGACATACCACTTAACCAGAATGCTTATAAACAAGAAAAAGCCAGTTGGCCAGAATTTTACCCATTGGAAGCTGTTTAGTTTTCGTTTATTTTATACGACATGGTCCTTTTGCGACAGTCTTGTGGTATGCCCATCTTTGGTTAGTCCTGTGGCATGCCACTATGTGGTTTAAAGCAGGACAAATGACACCCTCCTATGACAAGCCAATGTTAAAGTTGCCAGTTGTTTACATAGGGTAGGGTTTAGCAAAGGACCGGTCTCTGGCACAAAGAGACCGATCCTGTGGCACACGCAGAACCGGTCCCATTCCCCATAGGGTATTTTTACAATAAAATATACAACATATACAACACTTAGTACACCTTGTGAATACATTTATTATTTTAATATAAAATAGGTTTAAGAATTTCAGATTTTATTATTTAAGATCATTATTTATCTTTGACTTCTTTGCTAAAGTTTTGTGCAATCAAGTATTTCATAATATATCAGTCGGCACACGTAAATACTTGCAACAATTTGTTGCAAAATAATAGCAAAAGATAAAAGAAACTTTTAATGGAATTTTAATGACTTTAGCCTTAAAGACAGAATAAATATAAAATTCTAAAGACATAACAATATAAATAGCAATGAATGTCATTTAATTGAAGCTACCGAAAATGAAAGAAAATAAAACAAATGCAGTAGTGAAAATAAAAACAAATATAAATTAAGCAGTTTCAGGGGGAGGGTACGTTGGGTTATACGTTGTTTTTACAACGTATAACCCAAACTTAGGATGAACATAACCCCCAAGATCGCCACTCATTTAAAAATTGTTTTTATACCATCCACACAATGTGATAGGGCATATATATATCAGTTTGTCATTCCGTTCGTAATGTTAAATTTTAAAAATATTTCAAAAAGCCCCAGTTTACAATATTTGGATAAAATACATTTAACATAAATACCTGTACCGTATACGTTAGGCCGGGTCAATTTGTATTGAGGCAAAAAAATCGCTCAACGTTCAAGGAAAATCGTATTCTAGGGATCAAAATAAGAAACTTTACCGAAGGAACCATACCTCTAAAACGAATTCTGATGTCCCGACTTTATGAAAAAGCCCACTTTGATATTTCAGAAAGTAGGAGGAATCTCTCCAAGATTATGGGAGATACTTCTTCTCAGGTAGACGCGCTAGCAGATTAATGCATAAATCATCATTCTAGGGGTTAAAATTTAAGTTAAAAGAGGGCCTTTTTAGTCGTGTTTTTTTAGCAAAATGTACAAATCTCGGGATAGAGATATTTCAGAAAGTAGGAGGAGTCTTTCCAAGATTAGGGTCTCTATTTCTTCTCCTTAAGAAATAGAGTATAAATATATTCGATTGGGTTGGATTCGATTAGGGCACTCTAAATGGGTCACAGTGGGATTTTTCAAAATTTCACCCTACGGGTCAAAAGTCGGGACATCAGAATTCGTTTTAGAGGTATGGTTCTTCGGCAAAGTTTCTTATTTTGATCCCAAGAATACGATTTTCCTTGAACGTTGAGCGATTTTTAAATCGACCCGCCCTAGTATACGTATTTGGTTATGTGTATCTTAAACCCTTTTTTTCATAACGGTTAAAAACGAAGTAGGAAATGATTTGTCAGATTTCTGTACTAGGAAGAAAATACGAAATCATGAGTTATGTGATACATCACATTGAAATTGACTGATAGTCTTAAAATTTAATTAATTTTTTGCACACACCTACTGAATGGAGCCCATAACACTTATCCATGTCAAACCGAATGATTTTTTACATCACGATTTTTGTTTGTTTTGAAATTTATCAGACGCATTCTTATTTAAAAAACTTTGGACACATATTTTTGGAAAAAATTAAAAAAAAAAAACATGAAAACTGTTTCGACATGTCGATATTTAAAATGTCGTATTTTAAAAACTAATATGCGGATTTTAATGGTTAAGGGCTTATTTTAAAGATATTGTACTCTGTTTTTTTACCTTCGTTTCTATTTTTTTACCACTTTTGACACCACCTAAAAATAAAAAAAAAGTCAGCGTTCACACAAATGTATCAGCGTTTAAACAAACACTGAAATTTTCAAAGTGAAACAGAGCACTGTTTCACACTTGTCCAATTTAGAATGACAAAAATCGAATTTTAAAGATATTGACCTGAAATGTTGCAGACAAAAATTGGAGGAGTTGGAGAACTGCCACGCCCACTTTGGACATAGATATTTTCTGTAGTAAAATTCATGTATATTTAGACTGATATTGTCCAGAAACTAACTGTACAGAAGTATTATGTGTTAAAATATTTTCTCTTATCGTAAATGGGAGTGGTGCGCCCTTTTTTATATATTTTCTTGTAATTAAAATTGGGTTTTCCGATCTTTATTAAATTTTACATTCAGAAACTCTATGGCGCCACTTAAAAATTGACGTTTTAGGTTTTTGAAATTTCAAAAAATCCACGGTTTTATGGCCTATTTAGTTTTATTGAAAAATGAGAAATATGCAAAAATGGTATAAGTTTGAATAATAGTAGTTTCTAGTGTCCGACCGAACAGTTCGGCCAGAAAATGCATTTGGTCTGTATTCGGCATTTTAAAGCATTATGGACAAATTTGGCGGATGGAAAAATGTTTATTGGACTGATTAGATGCTATTTTGAGTGTCAAATTTGAAGAAAAGTCTGTAGTTAAGCAATGAATTCACTGTTCGGCCTCAGAAAGTTCTCTTAAATTTTATACACAAAATCGAATTAAATCGGCTCAACAAACATGTTTCCAATACCAAAATTTGTCATCATTGCCTCTAGATATCAAAAAACCGACAAAATATAGTTTTTTGACCGAACTGTTCGGTCGGACACTAGTAGTTTCCTTCATATCTATGGGATCATCACCACTTAAATTGCATTGGAATGGTACACTCGCCCATTTTATTTATTGTAGAATGATTTTTTTCGACGTCAAAAAGAATGCACTTTTCACAAATTTGGCCACTCACAATTTTTACTAGAAAACAGCACTTTGTTTTTTTTTTGGGTCCCGGGGTTTATATATTGTTAATGAATTGTTGGAAAAAGCTTGCATCATGTTTCCATAGAAAAACTACAATTTGTTTTTATTATTTTTTTTTTTTCAAAATTAAAATTATTAAATTTAAAAATGTGGCGCTGTTTAAAAGTCTCTATTTTAAAAATTATACATTTCATTTTTAAGATTTTTTCTGTACTTGAAAGATAAATGAATCTGTTTAAATATTATGTTTTTATGTTAACGCTTCCAACTAGAGATGGGCGCGTGTTGGATTTTTTCAACACGACACGACACGAACACGAAACCCAAGATGTCAAGCACGAACGAAACACGCACGGCAAAAAATTTCAAAACACGAGACCAACCGACACGCACGAAACTAAATTCAATAAACAAAATTTGCAACTAAAAATTTAATTTATTAATCTATTAATTTATAATTCTCATCATTTCGACGAATAGCTTCTTGAATTTTATCCTTCATTTTGCTCACACGTTTATTTGTATAGCTTGATAACTTTTTTACCAACAGCTTTTCAAACAATGCTGCAAACATTGCATGGCCAACAGCTGATCAGTTTTTACACAGAACATTAAACTAAACCCTCCATGTAGACGAGACAAAATTTTGTTAAGATGTTATGATAAAAAATTTCAACAAAGTGTTTTGCAGATATTTTTTTTACTGAATACATATTTTACACCTACTATCATTTCGTGTTTTTCTTGCTCAACACGACACGACACGAACACGAAAGAAATCTATTTTTTCAACACGAACACGTCGTGTTGATCGTGCGTGTTTCGTGTCACGAAAAAAAACACGACTCGCGCCCATCTCTACTTCCAACCCCATGTTTATTTCTATAAAAAATCTATATATGCTATAGAATACGTTAATTTTTAAATAGTTAAACTCCGGAACTCCAAAGAAGTGAGAGTGTTAGTTTTTGGAAAAAATAACATGTTTCGTAAAAATGCATTTTTTTCCAAATCGAGTTTGGCCAAATTTTAGAAAAATGCATTTTAAAAATAAATTGCATAAAAAATGCATTTCTTTTGACGCTGGCAAGAAATTTTAAAATTTTTAACTAAATCTTAGTTTTAATTTGTACAAAATATGCAATTAAATTGAAAATATGCAACAAAAAATGCCCAAAAATATTCACTTAAATATGCATTTATAGCAAAATAGGCAAATATATGCATTTATAACCATATATGCAATAACAAATCAATGCCATTTTGTTGCAAATTCTTTAATTCTTAAAAGTCAAAATTGATTTTAGGTTACTGACCATAAACAAGTATTTGCATAAAAGTCTGTGCCCTGCTTATTATCTACTTTATTTTTTATTTAAATTGGTAAAAATTTTAATGATGAACATTTTAATTTGAAACACTTTTCTCTCGTAAACATGATGGTAATAAGTTAACACCCTGTAACTAATTTTTTTTAACAATTTTTGAACAAATTTTAAACTAATGTTTTCCTTTTCTCTAGTTCTTCATAATTCTCAGTTATCAGGTATCAACTTGTGACATTTATATTATTTTAATTAAAAGCTCTTTATGTGGTTTACATTGGCAAACCACTTTTACTCAAAAAAATGCTTTGAGAATTGTCATGTTTTTTAATTAGCAAATGTCCAGTTTTTTTTTTGGTTAGTTCATGGTTTATTTTTTTAAATTTAATAACATTTATTTAATTTCACATCCAAAAGGGAATTTAAATTTTATAAAAGAAAGTATATTAAAAGAATTATTAAAATGTTTTAAAGGATTCTTTATTTAATCTTTTGATTTATAAACACAGACAGACTGACAAAAACTGTAGAAAGCCATAGTTTTGTCAATATTATTGTCAAATGTTTGTTTTCAGTTTTAGTGACAATAAAATAAATCCGCATTTCTGTAAAGGGAATTATCATCGTACTCAACATTTCAATATCGATTTACTATTCATTGCTGCGGATTCTGTGGATGATGATTAGGGCAACCAAAAAATACCTCTAAAACAGTGGTTTAAGAACTTTAAAAAAAAAACTCAAACAGCGGTAAAATAAGCTTTTTAAATATAAAAAAAGGCCATTAAATTTAAAAAAATAAACCGTTATATTTAATAACTTTTTATTAAAATTGTTACTACAAATAAAATTTGTATAAAATATTTACCCTAGCGAAATCGTTTTTCTTGAGCTTCAAAGTTCAAATTGGTTGTAAGATAAAATTTTCAACTCTCAATTAATAAGCAAATACTTCAAAATACTTCAAAATAGCAAAAAAAAACTTTACTTTAAAGAAAAAAGCTAAAATAAGCTCAATTAAAAAAAGTCATAAAGTAGCTAATATTTATAAAATAAGCTAAAAAATAAGAAAATATCAAATATAATCTAAAAAAGCTCAAAAACAATAGCTTAAAATGTACATAATTTCAAGATTAGAACTTGTATTAAGTCTTAATAGTTCTATCCTTTCAAATAGAAAACAAGCTATAGCTTATTTTTGGTTGCCCTAGTGATGATGATATTGTTGATGTAGGTGTGTGCGTATTGTAAACAATACTAGACAGATGACACAATTTGTGTACACATTTTTTACGTACTTATTAGGGTCATAACTATTTTTCTGCAAACTGTTTACCTATCACCACGTGATGGGCAATATTGTATTTATAATAAAAATCACTTTTTCGGGTCATTATGAAACAGAAACAACCCGAGTAAAGTGCATTTTATAAAAATGCGTATTTAACACCTTTTTAACACCTTTTTAACATTAAAGTTGCATAAGTGGACCAAAATTTCTGCACAACATATTTTAGATCAGTTAGTTTTTTACAGCATGAAGAAGAAGAAGTAAACATTTGAGATTATTTTTTACGCAATGTGCTCGTTGTTCTGCGAATTTTGATACCCACATAGCGAAACATCGCAAAACATCGCTATAGTATTTTTTTATCAAAATCCGCGAAACACGTCAAATTTGAAAACGTTTGTGTCCTTTAAGATCGATAGGCATCGTAAGAATTTTTGTTTAATTGAACAAAAAAAAAAATTGTGTCAAAATTCATTTAATTTTATTTATTTTTCTTTGTAACCAAAAAAGAATAAAGGCCAAAAACTGATTACTGAGTTTAATCTTAACACAATATAGATTACAATATAACATAATAATTTTCGAATAGGTTTAAGCGGAAAATGTTATGAAAACCGCGAGAAAATAAAATTACGTTTCTTTATATTTTTGTATGAAATATACGCCTAGTTTAGGTACAATTTGATAAATTGAAAATAAAAATCAAAAGTTTATAACTAGGGCAATCAAAAATAAGCTAGAGCTTGTTTTTTATTTGAAAGTATAGAATTATTTAAAAAAATCTGATCTTGTAATTATGAAAATTTTAAGCTATATTTGTTAGAGCTTTTTTAGTTTATTTTTTTTTTTTTTTTTTTTTTGATATTTGCTTATTTTAGCTTATTTTGTAAATATTAGTTACTTTTTTTCTTTATATATTAAGCTTATTTTAGGTTTTTTAGGTGTTTTAGAGCTGTTTTGCTGTTTTCTTTAGCATTCGGTATTGAGAAGTATTTTTTTTTAATTAAAAGCTGAAAATTTAATCTTACTTGTTGTCAGCTTATCAGAAAATATTTTGATTA
Organism: Delia radicum; assembly: GCA_021234595.1. NCBI lineage: Eukaryota > Metazoa > Arthropoda > Insecta > Diptera > Anthomyiidae > Delia > Delia radicum. The sequence goes on from CM037851.1 coordinate 39,256,138, forward strand.
ACCATTTGGACTTTGAAGATAAGGAAAAATTTTTTTGGCTGATAAAGTTCCAAGGAACAAATTTTACACACATTTAATTTGTAGTAGCGATTTTAATAAAAAATTATGAAATTTAAGTTTTTAGTTTTAAAATTCAACGGCAGAGTACACACTAAAAATTTTTTATATAAATAGAACATTTTTGGTCTTCAAAGTTTAGTAACGTCATGATGCTTGTTAGGAAAAGACCTAACCACGTGGTTGATTACTAAGAAGACAAGAATGGAGCAAAATTGATTATTAATAGGTTTTTTGTTAAAGTTCTGCCTATTATATAGGCTCTAGCTTTTCTAAAACTTCGGGTTCTGATGAGATCTTTAGCCAGATCGAAATACTAGTATCAACCTAGCTAATATATTTGATTTGCTTTATTTTTGTAAATATACGGAGGTTGAAAGCTCGTTATAAATTGAAAATGGCATATTTTTATATTTAAACTGCTTATTTTAATGTTTCCGAGCTGTTTTTAAGCTGTTCTGTTTAGAGTTGTTTTTTTTTTTTTTTTGTTCCTCTAGCTATAACCCTAGTACACATAGTAGCGTTGTATTAATCTTAATTTGATTTTTTTTTTTGATATCTAAAAAAATTCGATTTACTTTATTCAGAAAAAAACCTTAATTTCTAAAAATGGCAGTTATAATTACTACGAATGTAATTAAAAAGGCGATGAAAGTTTTGATCATAAAAATTACCTAAAATGTAGTAATTGTTAAGTACTAAACTAACAACTACAAATGTAGGAAAAACAACTGTACAGAACGGCCAAAATAACTAAGCAGAATTGTAAAAACAGAAATCTACTACATATTCAGTTAAAATAACAAACAATACACTCAGGGAACTTCTGCTGTAAATATTTGTAGTAGTTTGAATTGTAATACAGTAATCTTTGTTTTTAAATGAGTCATTTGTACATATGTAGTTCAATTAAAAAAACAAACCACATCAAATTACTGTACTATGATTTTACATTCACTTTATAAAGTCGTTTTTTTTTTATTTAAAAAAAATAACACAAATAAAAGTTTGTTTATTTTTTACTTCATATGTGGTTAAATTTTACTACAATTGTGGTTAATTTTTTTGTATATTAAAAAACAAATGACAATGTTAGTTGCATTTACTGAAATGTAAGTCGTCCTTTCTTTCAGTGAAATTTGCAGTGATTTTTACCTACATAGTATTCTAAGTGTACTATTCCTTTAACTAAAATAATGTTTTTCAATTTGTAACGCGCTTTCAACCTCTGTATATTTACAAAAATAAAGCAAATCAAACATATTAGCGAGGTTGATACTAGTATTTCGATTTGGCTAAAGATCTCATCAGAACCCAAAGTTTAAGAAAAGCTTTAGCCTCCATAATATGCAGAGCTCTAACAAAACACCTATTAATCATCAATTTTGTTACATTCTTGTCTTCTTAGTAATCAATTGTTTATTTATATGTATTTTATTAAAATTCACTATACAAATGAAGAGTGGATGCGAATAAGGGTATACAGACCATATTTTGGGAATCGCGTTTTTTACACAATATATACTATTACCCTAACCGAGCACTAGCTACTATGGCCTTCGGCGCGTTGTAGCGAAAACAGACCAGTGTCTCTGGTGGGAATCGAACCCACGACCCCCGCACTAATAAGCCAGCACGCTACCAATTAGCCTACCGGGGCGCACTTTTAAACAACATAATAGAACTAGTACTTTTACACGCACCTGGATAAAACTTTTGCTGTTTTACTGCGTTTTTATCTAAATAAAAAAAAAAGTTACTTTAAAAACTCAATTTTAGGTAGTATTTTTAATTTATTTTAACATTTTTTTTTTTAATTAATTGCATAGAGCTGTTTCTTTTGTAGCACAATTTTAAAAATACAATAGTAACACAAAGATTTTATTGTCACAGTTTAAGGATAATATTATAAGGTTATATTTATACTTTTAAGATTTGCAAAAGTTCAGTTTTTGTAAGTGCTATTTGTATTTAAAGTAGGAACATCAAAAAGGGTATATATACAAAATAAAAACAACTTTAAAAATTTATAATAAAAACTTCTGGTCACTACACTTGAATGTGATCATCAAAGGGTTAAAAGAGAATTATGAGTAAAGCGTTATTTCATCAAATTCAATTTATTTGTTAAAATTACATTACTGACTAATAAAATCTACTAAATAATGATACATTTATATCTTATCTTTCCATTTCTAAAAATGCCCTTGATGTCCTAGAAACTTTTCTAACTTATAAATAATGCCGTTCTGGTAAATCTGATAATAAATACCGTACTTAATCATACTTTTTCCAACATACTTTCAAAAATAAATTGGTCTGTATACCCCTTTTCCATATTTTGCTAATTTTCAGGTTTAAATTTTTGCAACTTTAGTTTTTTTTCATACAAAATGTTGCATAGTGGTATTCAAGATCTGTATATATGCTAATAAATACTGAAAGAAAAATAAATTTACATAAAATCAAATTTATTATTTACCATATGTATTAGGTTCCATCAGGCTACTCATTAAGAGGCAGAAAGCTATTACTGTCATCAAAAATGCCTATTAAATTACACAGTTCAACTATTTTTAACTTTTCGGAGAACATGCCTTTGAAATACATATTTTATAATAGTCTTAGACAGGTTCTAAAAAAAAACATTTAAATTTGTTGAGTACATTCAAAAAAATAAGTTAGTAGAAAAGCCAGTAAAACATCTTGTAAATCAGGTATACTTAAGGGTCCGCCATCTAACGTTTTTTTTTTTTTTCAACAAGTGCTTATTTCGTGAATGGTAACACTTAGCTCATGTCTGATTTGACAGATAATTAGTTTTATCCACCGCTGAACGAATATGGTTGTGTATACGCTTGAACAACGCTGGGAAATATTGCGACATTACTTTGAAAATCATGCCATTTTTCTTCGAAAATGAGCAAGGAGTGGCCGTTACAGTCAATGGCGATCGTTATCGGGCCATGTTGAACGAATTTTTGTTCACAAAAATTGAAGAGGAGGATATTGGCAACATTTGGTTTCAACAGGACGGCACTACGTGCCACACAGCCGAAGCTACACTCGATGTTATGCGCCCTGTTTTTGAAGATCGCATTATCAGCCGCAGAGCTGATGTCGTTTGGCCACCTCGGAGCTGCGATTTGACACCGTTATACTTTTATTTGTGGGGTGCCGTCAAAGATAAGTGTTACGCCAACAAGCCAGAGACAATTGACGCTTTAAAGGACAATATTCGTGAAGTCATTGGTGAAATTCAGCTGCACACAATCGATAATGTGCTTAAAAATTTAACCGATCGTGTAGGCTACTGCATGGCCAGCCGAGGCAGCCATTCGAATGAAATTATTTTCCATTATTAACCGGAAGGATTGTACTTTCAAATAAAAAAAGAAATTTGAAAAAATATTCAGTAGTTTTTTTTTTATAGCTTTTTCAAAAAAAAAAGTTATTTGGCGGACCCTTTTATTTTTCAGCAAATTTTTTGCTAAAATTACGTTTTAAACTAAAATTTTAGTTATACTTAGTCAGCACTTAACTGTTTTGAACTAATGTTTTACTAATATTTTACTAATGTTTTACTAATTTATTTTGCTAAAAAAAAAAAATTGTGCTCATTAGCACATCAATAGTGTTAACGACAACCAGATTAAAAGTTATACGCAGAATGAATTAGATGCTATAGTGACGAGGAAAATTATACTAAAAAGTACAACTCTAGTAAGACACTTCAAAAAACTCAAACATGGAAGTTTTTGTATCTGTTTTTCATACATAAAACAAAATTGGGGATTGAAACAACTTAAATTTTGTGTTTTCACCAGCTTGTGAAAGTAATTATCTATTATTTAAATAAAAGACAAAATAAAATATATAAATTTAAAAAAGATTAAACGTGTATTTGAAGCCAAATTGAGTGGTCACATTGCAAACAAATATACAACAGGTAGACAGACTAAAGCGAAAGACATACATCTTAGGTAAATTTTTATGTTTCCTTTTTCTTATTGCAAAAAAAGGGTTGTTACGTTTTGTTATTTTTTCGTTTCGTTTCTATAAGTCTCTGCTGCATTACAATGATGTAAGTAGTTGAAAGATAAATTATTTTAAAAGGAAACACAAAAATATGTTTTATGATTTTCAACAAAATAAATTAACTAAAGTAAAAATTTTCTTCAATTTTTTTGAATTTTTTTTACAGTCTACTAATATTCAGCAAAAATTTTATTAATGTTTAGCAAGGGTTTTTTAATTTCTAATCCACTAAGTTTTAGCAATACTTTTGCTCAATCTACTAATTTTGTTGCTAAAAATCAGCTCGCTGATTTTCAGCAAAAGATTTTGTTGACTTTAGCAATTTTTTTTGCAAGCACCCTCCTGACTAAAAGTTTGCTGACTCAGCAACATTTTTTGCTGACTTTACTAACTTTTTCGAATCAAATATTTTTGCTACCCTAAGTCCACCATCTTAAAATATATCATTCTATGTAAATGTATTGAATATCATATCATGCATACATTCACAAACTTTGTTATTCTTGCATATTTTATGCGTAAAAACTGTAAACGATGAAGAAAAATTGAATTTGTATGCCTTTAATTAAAATTCCTTAAAAAAGGGAAACACAAAAACTATGATGCGTGAATCTGTATTATTTTTGTTATATAAAACATTAATACCAGCATATTTATTTACAATTGTATTCATTCTTTACTAAGAATTTAGAATTTAATAAATAAAACGATTTGTTTAAAATTGTTGCACTTTAAGAATAAGTGTTTTAAAATGCTAATGACATTTGTTTCCATATATATTTTTAAAGAAAAAATGTCTGATTAATTTAAATCTCATTGATTTTTTAAAGAGCAATTTTATCAGAAACATCACATTTTCAACTTTTTTATGCTCACGGTTTCTTAAAAAAATTAATTTAATTTTTATAATCATAACTTTGTAAATAAAATTAAAATATTGTAAAGATTTTAGTTATCTTTTTTCGACCTTTGAAAATTAAAATTTATTAAAACGGTTATTTATTAAAACAAATTAATTTTTTTTTTTTTTTTTTTTTATTAATTAATAATCATATAATTACAAATTATATCCTATTACCCTAACCGAGCACTAGCAACTATGGCATTCGGCGCGTTGTAGCGAAAACAGACCAGTGCCTCTGGTGGGAATCGAACCCACGACCCCCGCACTGATAAGCCAGCACGCTACCAACTAGCCTACCGGGGCGCACAACAAATTAATTTAATTCTTTATTTATTAATAAAAGATAAATATTTTTCTTTCAGAAAAAGACATTTTAAATAACAGTCAAAGCTTGGTGGGTTGATTCTACAGTATTGTTTGTTATTTTAACTGCATATGTAGTAGATTTCAGTTAGTTATATTTATTACATTTGTAGTTCTTTTTACAATTCTGGTGTTAATTGTACGTTAGTTGGTTTGACAGTTCTTAGCTGTTGTTTTTACTACATTTGTTGCAGTTTTTAGTGGTTAAAAATTAAAACATTTTTAATCATTCTTATGACAAGTACAGTCATCATCTTTTTAGTTACATTTGAAGTTATTTTAACTGTAATTTTTAGTACTAACAATTTTTAGTACTAACAATTTTTAGTACTTACAATTTTTAGTACTTTAAATTGTTAGTACTTAATTCCCTGAGTATAGTAAACATTATCAAGCATAAATACAAAGTTAAATTACATTCGCATTTAAAACAGCGATGTATTTTACTCCGATTTTAATTCATTTTTATTTTTTTATTTTATTAATTAATAATCATACACTCACAAGAACTTTTCCATAAAAAATCAACAGTTATTTAAAAGTTTAATCGGTAAAGTTGTTTCAATGGAATATACAGTTAAATTAACAAAGAAATATATTTTTTAACTTTCTGTCTGTTATTCAACAAAAAAAAACAAACAAAAAAACGGACTTTCCGTAGTAGTTAAAATATTCAGTTTTTTTTTTTTTATTTAAAACAAAAAGGTGTTTTATTATATTGTGTATTGAAATAAACGAAAATCTATTGTTTTTATGGATTTTGTCAATTAATTTTTCAACAGTTAAAAATAAACTAAAAAATACAATTGTTTTAAACGAAAAGTAAGTAGTCCTGTTTTTAACTGATTTTCCATTGATTTAATGGTTATATTCAGTAGTCTTTACGGAACAAATATTGTGAGTGTATATGTAATTACAAATTATATACTATTACCCTAACCGAGCACTAGCTACTTTGGCTTTCGGCGCGTTGTAGCGAAAACAGAATAGTGCCTCTGGTGGGAATCGAACCCACGACCCCCGCACTGATAAGCCAGCCTACCGGGGCGCACAAGATTTTAATTAAATTTAGATGTGTTGTAGAGGACACAATAATAATAGACCCGCATTTTGTGTTTGCGTCCCAAACTAAAATTTATGTTTCAAAAATGCGGCTCGAAATTGGCGATTGTAAAGTTTTTAGAATTTTACAAGTAAATTGCGTATCATAGCGGAAGTATTTTGCTAAGTATTACATATTCAAATAATCTAAGGAATGCTTGAAACAAAAAAGTTTCGATCATTTTGCACTCCTGTTTTCAGTCTCAAATTGTGAGATTGGGGAGCTAAAAGAACTACGAATAAATTTTTTTAACGTATTCAAACTTTCGTGTCTCTCATAAATAGTGCATAATAAATAGTGCATAATTTAATTGGAAAATGTCGTAAACAAGAGATGTCCACTGAAACCAACACCATGTTTTCCAATATAGTCCGACTTGATAGTTAATTGGATTATCAAAAAACATCAAAAATCGTCTGCTCTTATACACTCATACAAATTCGAAACAATTTATATATTCGTGTAGCATAGTGCTGGTAAATTCGGTTGCTTTTCAATGCTCGATATGTTTTAATTGGATACTCGATACTTTTAATAGATTTTAAATTTAAAATTTGCAGTTTTTCACATAACTTTTTAAAAAAGTTCACTTTTATTGAAAATTTAAATTTTTAAAATATCTTTTAGACTTTTTTAAATAGAATAGTTTCCATATTTTTTTATAGTTTTTCAACTTTTTTCTTAAAACTTTTCGTCTTTGATTTTTTGTCTAGCAGAATTGTATTTATTGTGAATTGTGATTACTATTTTAGCGGAGTCGCAGTTTTGTATTGTTTTTCTGTCCAAAATACAACTCTGAAAATATCGAGTAGTTACTTTTACGTATCGAGTATCCGAAAAAAAGACAAATATTCGCATTAGTGTGGCATGCAAAATAGCATTTTTGATTTAAAGCATTTAGCGATTGCAAATTTTAAAAACAACAACATTTTTAACATCCTTTGTATATTTTTATTACCCCATATCAAGCACAAAATTCTATAAAAAAAAACTCTTATTTCGAGAGTTTTTTTAAACGTTTTTATTTTCTTTTATTACCTACTCTAGTTTTCAAATAGAAATATTCAAAATTAATATAAATAAACCATTGATTTAATTTAAATAACTTACCGATATTATTTTAAGTAAGTTTAAGTACTAATCAATAATCATTGGAGATAAGTTATCGGTCCTTAGACTGTATTGCTGATTTTTAAACGTGTTTAATTATACATATTTCTCAAAATTAATTTAATTTAATAAGCTATTTAAAAAGCACCAAATTGTTTTAATTACCAAAGTTATGCTAACGGTGGCAAGTTCGCTCAAACCAAAGCACAGTGGCGCCATTTGAGTTTTTTCGTTGCAAAAATCATAACTTTTGAACCAAATGAGATAATCAAAAAATTTAAACGGCATATGATAGATAATTGATCAGCCTATGAAATGAGTTTTCGAAAAGGGTTCTACACCTTTAAGGTGCCTACTTATGGGTTCGCAAAGTTGAAATTTGTGGAAAAATCTATTTTATGGAAAGTAAAATAAAATATTTTTTAAATTTTTTGATTTTTATGTTTCTTTTTAAAGGCTTTCATGAATTAAAATTATTCCAGAAAAGATTTAAAAAAAAAAAATTCTTTTTAATTTATTTTTAAATTTTTTGTAAAATATTGCTCACAATCCGTAAAAGAAAGACTTATCATTTCTGAACTATAATTATTTTCTTACTCTTTCCGTGACTTTTTATGCCGCAGTGATGAAATAAGTGAATCGGAAGATGCTGCTAACATTTTGAAGAGGTCCTCATTTTGTCTCACCCTTGATGATTTGAAAGTGTTCAGCAATCTATATTTTTTTATAAAATTTTTTTAGGGACTCACGTGCTTTATCAGAAAGCTCTTCAATTGGCAAAGTCTGATATTCAATTATATCTTTGCCATGCGACAATATTCTATGAACTGTAGGGGTCAACTTTTTCTGTGGATATAATTCAGCTAAAAGTGATGCAGTTTTCAAGGCATATTCTCCATATTTTTCAGGATCAACTTGTTCTTTGCAGTTTAAAACATTCAAGATCGTTTCTCTTAACGATTTGATTGTTTATTCCAGTTATTCGAGTTACAGCCTCATCATGTTATATGTCATATAGTTATATGTGATAAATTGCTCAAAAATGAATGCAACACATTTTTGGAACCATGTCTTTTTTTCAAAATTTTACTTCTAGCAAAAAATGCTACAAGGACGGGCAGCTGAAAACTTTTGCATTAGGTAAAGGATTAATCAAAGAAATTATTTTGAAAATATGGCAAATATAGAAATTTATAGTTTTTTTTTATTTTCATCAAAGTTGAGAAATATTGAAAAAATGGATAGTTGGTAAATATCGATTTACCTGGACAAACACAAAGCAAACGGTACAATTTTTTTTTTTTATTCTTCTCTTAATAAATAGATCTATTAATAGAATCAAAAAGAATGACGATCCGTTATCTAGTTTTCGAGATACTGTATCTGAAAGCGGATCAAATTACTTAAAAATGGTCTGTTTTTTTGAAGACTGAAAATCAGTCAACTTTGAAGGGCTATATCTTCTGAATCTCCCTCTGGGGAGAGATCGCGGAAACTCTTGTCTATGACGAGGGGCGAACTAAGGACCGTGACGGGTTACCTCACAGGACACTGTGGCCTTAGGTATCAATTGTACAAGATGGGACGATCCTCTACGGATACGTGCAGGTTTTGTGAATTGGAACCCGAGACCTCTGAGCATGTTCTCTGCAAATGTCCGAGGCTCTCCGACAGGAGGGTACGTTATTTTGGTGATCAAATAGTGACGCCATCGGTAGGATAATTGGCTTCGTATTGAGCCTGAACCTATAGGGTGTATTCGCTGGCAGCACAAAATACCAATTTCTGGTCGCGGTGCATAGTGCCACTATAATCTAATCTAATCTAATCTATATCTTCTGAAATCTGATTGTAATATGAGTAGCATATTTGAAATCGTTGGACAATTTACTGTGAAATAGGTTTATTCAATATTTTATAGGGCCACATGAAATTTTTGATGTTTGCAACCTCACTTGTTCTACAGGCGCCACTCTGTGCAACGGTTGGCCACTGTTATCAATCGGGTAACAGGACAATACTGTCAAGATTGTTAATCCCATGCTCTGCCAAAAAAATTCAGTCTTTGAAATAATTTTATAGTCTTTGAATAAATTTATGAAATCGAATGATTTTTTTTTATTAAACTATGAAATTTTATGAAAAATTTCTGAATATTAATAAAATTTCTTGAATATAATAAAAATTTTCATTAAATCCAGCAAACAATATTATGAAATTGTTCCATTTACATCATGAAGGAGTATTCTTTCATTGTGTTTTCTTTTGTATATATTAATCCAGTTGTCAATTTCTTTATAAATCTTTTCTTCCAAAAACACACATTTTTAGGTAACCTTGCATTGAGTTCTACCAAGTTTTTCACTTGTATAACCTAATTAAAAATTCATAAAGTACCAAGAAAAAGTTTATATTTATAACAATGGAAAAATTATCGTTTATACAAGATAGGATGTCCCTTAAAACATGTTTTTCATACATGAAACAAGTTTTATTAAAACTGGTTCGAAATGGAAGAATTCGAATGCCGACATTGACATTTTATTAAATTTGATTATTTAGTCAAATGTTGAACATAAATGTTAGATTGGGACGATATATAATTGAACTTGTTCTTTAGTTTCCTAGTGGGTATTTTTTGGTCTAAAAGGGAAGCATTAATTCTATATGAATCAAATTAAATAAAATAATAATTATTATCAAGTGCAATTTTTTTTGACCAATTTAAAAGCTATACGATCTTGTAGTCATAATTTAAATTAAGTTTCCGGGATCGTTTTTGTCCCCCAATTTAAGTAATATTTTACCCAAAAGTATGCAAATTTTGATGAAAGCATTAAAATTTTGTTTAACTTTTGACAAAATAATCAATTTTCACACAAACATGAATTATATAATTTTACAGTTTTGTTGTTTTTATATACATCGAGATTACTTTTATATTATTTCCACTTGTAGCGAGCTTTTAACTGCGGTATATTTACACAAATAAAGAAAATTAACTACACGTTGCTACAAAAAACTAAAATTGGAATCACTTATCAAGTGGCCTAATGTAGATTGTAAGTCTATATAACCGGTTTGAGAAGTTGCAATAAAAACCTCAAATTTTCGAGATAACGGTAAAGGAGTATTTTTTGCGACTGGCGCATTTAAACATTTTTAACTCACAAGGGGATTCTCCTGATGGGTTCTCTCCGATCTTAATGAAATTTTGATATAAGATAAAGAAAAATGAGGGATATGTATTTTTTTTTGGCTCAATCTCATGTTTAGGTGTTAAAAGGTGGGGTCGAAAACGACCATATTTTTCGTTTTTTATTTTTGCTTATTTCGAATTGTTAAACAGAAATTTTAGACAAATTTTAGGTACTAAATGAAAGAGCTTTTGGAGACGCATTAACTGGTCTACGAAACATGTCCTATAACTCTCAAATACTTTTGCTATTCAAAAAATTTGTTTTAAGTGATATTAAAACTGGCGTTTTGTTAAAGAGTTATAGTTGGATTAATCTAAAAAGTGTGTATATAAATGCATATTAAATTTAATGAGACTTTTCCAAAGAGCTTTTTAATCTACATTTTAAATAAATTGCAACCCTTACACACTACATAGGCAATATTGGTATCAAAATGTTTGCTTTGTCGAGTACAATAAAAAATCTGAACTTCATTAGTTTCAGACATGTTTCCACACAAAAATGTATTAACTTTCGCCCCTTTCTTTTAATCATTAACGTGAGATTGGACCACTACAAAAAATACGTGTCCCGTTTTTTTTTTTAATCACATATCCAAATTTCATTAAGATCGGAGAGAACCCATCCGGAGACTACAAATGTCTGTAATTTTTAACCGATTTTAAATTGTTAAACTGTATTTAAACGAAAATTTCCTGGTCTTTCCAAATATAATACTTTTTATATATTAATAATATTAAACTTTTTCAACTTCTACGAGGGTTTTTTTTTCGAATCTTTTTTTATTAGAACAAAAATATTCTTAAATTCAGTACACAAAAATAAATTTTTTTCGCGAAAACGATAATGAAATTGAAAAAAATGTCCTTAATTCGCAATTATCTCTATGAAACTGTTTAAAGTTGAGAATCAGAGGTGTTCAAAAATAAACGGAGTTTTTCCGACAGTATCTTTGATATTTTATATAAAATATTGTATAATCCCATACTAAACAGGAAATCACATGTACAATCAAAAAAAAAGAAAATGTCAGTATAGTCATCAATATTTTTGCTTGAGGGATCCTTGCAGAAAAATTGCTAATATAGGCAAAAATAGTTAGTAAATTCAACAAAAATTTTGCTGAATGTAGAATTTTTTTTGCTGATATTAGCAATTTTTCTGCAAGAATCCTCCCAGCAAAAATGGTGCTGACTTTACTGACATTTTTTGTTGAGTGTAGTTAAACTGCATACTCAGATTTTCTTTATCACATCCATGTCCTTTCAAAAGGGCGTTTAAAGTTACATTTTTAAACAAATTGTTTAAATATTTGTACTCATTTAATGATGGCAATATGGATATGAAATTAAAGATAATAATCTTGGGTATTCCACAAAATTATTTGTCGAAATATTTCAGGACCAACAATTAAAAAAATGTGCTTTTAAAAATTTGATCATTCAATATCCTTGATAATTCAATATCCTTGATCATTAAATATCCTCGTCAAAATAAAAAGTTTTTGAGAATTTTTGAGAATTTTTTACCGTTAACTTTTTCCAAAAAATCGATTTCACCCATTTTTAACTATTTACAATTTCGTTTATTACACCCAGTTGGTGAAATAAACGAAAATCGACAAATCGTTTTTTAATGCTCATCCTAATATACACGTATGAATATCGCAGGTGGGAGCATAAACTCAACCGTGAATGTGTTGAGTATTTTATATAACGCGTTGAAAATGTTTAATTATTCATTACACGAGCTGACAGTAGTAAAGTTTGTTATTTACGAGTACTTTTTAGTCAACAAATATAAAATTTATAAAATAAGAATATAACATTTTTTTTTATTCTACAAAAAAAAAATCAACTATTTTTAGGCCAGCAGACGCTGAAATTCAAAAAAATCACCAAAATTAAAAACAAAATCTTTAAAATTGAAAAAATTGTCAAAATTGAAAAAAAAATCGTCAAAAATAATCCAAAAATTGGAAAAAAAAAAAAAGTTGTCAGAATTTAAAAAATTGCTGATATTTGTAAAAATTTACAAAACAGAATAAAAGACATTATTGGAGTAATCGCTAAAATTTAGAAAAAAATCGCCCTAATTAAAAAAAATTAGAAAGGCAGCAATACCGCTAAAATACCGTTATCGATTCAAACCCCTTTGAACTAACTATCGTCATCCCCAAAATACCGTTACCGAAATAATTGAAATACTGTTATCCATAAAATACCGTTACCGAAATAACTCAAATACCGAAAATACCAAAATAATCTGACAAAATCAGAAAAAATAATCGCATTAAATAGGTATATATTTTCCCAAAGCTTGATCATAAAATAGCCAGTCCTCAAAATTTTTAAAATTTGGCTTGCCTTTAGTTTAGGAGCACATCACCGATTTTGATAAAAAATTAAGGAACGATTCAGATACGTGAGCTGATTCAATAATTTTTGTTCTTTTGTAAGACACGCCCCCTTTGTAGGCGGAAGAACTTAAAAGTTATTTTTTTAATCTTCAATTTTCTCAAAAATTACTTACCTTTTCGGGACAAACTATGTGACATTAGAAAGCTTAAAAGTCTCCTTTCCTATGAAATATATACATTTCTATTTTCCAGGGATGAGAGCGTGTTATTTAACTTTAAAGTTAAAAATTAAAAAAACCAAAAAAAACTCTGTATTTTGTCAATTTGAACAATTAATTTCACTTTTTATTTTACGTTTAATTTATTTTTATTTGACATAATAAAATTTAGTTCTGTTTAAAGCAAGGAAAGCTCGTTTTCAAGGCTTAAAAGTTAAATTTTTTTAGTTTAAATTTTCCCAAAAACTACTTATCAGTTCGGGACAAATTATATGTCATTGGAGAGCTCATAAAATCTGCCTTTATATAAAATGTATACATTTTTATTTTCCAGGGATGGGAGATTGTTATTTTACATTAAATTTAAAAATTAAAGAAAAACAAAAAAGAAACTGTATTTTGTCATTTCGAACAATTACTTTCACTTTTTATTTTGCATTTAATTTATATTTAATTGGCATAATAACATTTTCTTTTGTTTAAAGCAAGGCAAACTTATTTTCAGTTGTTCGTTAATGATAAAAACTATGATTCTAGAATTTCCAGATAAAATATTTTGGTAATTTTTACTTTTAAAGTAAAATATCACGCTCCCATCCCTGGAAAATAAGAAAGTAAATATACCATTAGAAACAGGATTTTATAAGCTTTCCAATGACATATAATTTGTCCCGAACAGATTTTGAGAAAATTTAAATTAAAAAATTTAACCCTTGCCGCCTCCAAATGTCTGACAAAAAAAAAACTTTCGACTCAACTCTACTATCTTAATCGGTCCTAAATTTTTTATTAAAATCGGTGAGGTGCCCCTAAAGTAAAGACAGATCAAATTTTGAAAATTTACATTAGCCGCGATAAAAAAGCGCCACCTAGTTTTTTTCATTTTCGTTGGAAAACAGTTTTTTAACCATCTAGAAACTGAATCCGCTTTCTGATTGGTGTAACAAGCAAATTTTATTTAAATCGACTCAGGCGCACCGTGCTTGACAGACAAAATACAAGTAGCTACTCATCAAAGCGTATGAGTGTTAAGAAATTAATTAAAATCAATCATACGCTCCAGTAGATCTTACCTTAATTCATAGAAAAATTGATATTGATATCTTAATACAAAATAACTTTGTGTCAAGCGTGTTGCTGTTGCATGTGGGAAGAAATAATTTTTTGGGGATATAACGGAGCATGATATCATAGAAATTTAATCTTTTCACAACCGAACTTAATTAAACTGATGGAAAATGTATAATTATTGTTGCATAATTTTCGTGTTTATTGAACCTACATTTCTTAAGGCGCGATTCATTAATAGTACATATTTTTTTTAAACTCTTTATATTATCATAGGTCTGGGCAATGAGAACTGCCTCTTCAGTGAATACTTAAAAAATTTTAGTAAAGAAATTTTTTTAAAGAAAAAATTTTAATGTACGAGGGCGGATCAATAAGTCCGTGACTTTTGGAACTTCCCTCGTAGTTATATGAAATGCAACACTGCTCCCATCAAGTACCGCCTGTTAATAGACTACTGCAAGTTCCGTCATTTACTTTGCGTTCAACAGCTGTTCAAAACAAACAACATCGTGGATTTTTTTAAAAAGGGAAAAAACTGAATTTCGAGTGCTCAAACCAAGGAAAAGCTTGATAAATACTATGGGGACTCTGCACAATCGATTTCAGTGGTAAAAAAGCGGTTTACTGACTTTTGTTGTGGTCGCACAAGTAAAAATGACGCTGAACGTTCTGGACGGCCAATTGAGGTCAATACACCCGAAAATGTCGAAAAAGTCCACGATATGGTGTTGGCCGATCGAAGAGTAAAAGTGCGTGAGATTGTTGATGCCATAGGCATTTCATATGGCAGAGTGGTTTCGATTTTAAATGATCAGTTGGGTTTAAGAAAGCTGTATGCAAGACGGGTGACGCGTTTGCTCTCAATTGACCATAAACTTAATCGTGTGACAACTTCAAAGGATTGTTTGGAGTTGTTTAACCGCAATTCGAATGAGTTTTTGCGGCGTGGATGAAACATGGATCCATTACAACACTTCGGAGACCAAGCAGCAACCTAAACAATGGGTTTCTCCGGGTGAATCGGCTCCGAAGAAGGCCAAGGTAAGTTTGTCGGCCAATAAGGTGATGGCAACAGTTTTTTGGGATGCACGCGGTATAATCCACATCGATTACCTTCAAAAGGGAAAAACAATAAACGGCGAATATTATGCCAACTTTTTGTACCGATTTTAACGAGGATTTAAAAAAAAAACGACCACATATGGCCAAGAAAAAAGTTCTTTTTCATCAAGATAATGCACGGGTGCACACGTGTGCAGTCTCAATGGCAAAACTCCATGAATTGGGCTACGAATTGGTACCTCATCCGCCATATTCTGTAAACATACAAAATTTATAAGCATTTCAAATCAGCCATTCGAAGTTGGCCCACCCTGTATTTTTTAAACTGCATCATTATTTTTTAATTTTAGTAGACTTTTCAAAAGTTATTGAAGACCAAAAATGTTCTACTTATATAAAAAAAAATTTAGTTTTTATTCTGGCTCAAGTAAAATTTTTTACAGTTTTATTAGTTTTTTGCTTTTATATACACTCAAAAAAATAAGTTAGTAGAAAAGTTAGTAAAACGTCTTGTAAATCAGGTATACTATTTGTTTGCAAATTTTTTGCTAAAATTCTGTTTTTAGCTAAAATTTTTGTTATACTTATTCAGCACTTAACTGTTTTGAACTAATGTTTTACTAATGTTTTACTAATATTATACTAATGTTTTACTAATTTATTTTGCTAAAAAAAATTGTGCTGATAAGCACATTAAAAGTGTGGACGATAACCAGATTGAAAGATATGCGCAGAATGAAGCAGATATCGCGGCATGTCAAGATGTAGTAGAGAAGAGGAAAATTATAATTAAAAGTACAACGCTAATAAGACATATAAAAAAATCAACCATATAAGATTTTTGTATCTGTTGAGGATTAAAACATTTTGCGTTGTCACCGGCTTGTGAAAATAATTGTCTATTAATTAAATAAAAGACAAAATAAAATATTTAAATTTAATATGCATTTTTAAACTAAATGTTTATAGATTAATAATCTAGTGTGGTCAAATTGCAAACAAACATATACAGACATGTAGACAGAGTAAAGCGAAAGACGAATACACACATCTTAGGTAGATTTTTATGGTTCCTTTTTGTTTATTTTTTCGTTTCGTTTCTATAATTATCTTCGGCAGTTGCGTCCTTTAAAAGATAACATCATTTAGACAACCATTGATGTAAGTAATTGAAAGAAAATTTTTGTTAAGTTATAGATATTTTTTTTTTCTATATATTTTCAGATATTAAATTAATTCATGTCGTCAATGTGGGAAAATGAAAATTTTTATATTTCGTAATTATTGTAAACTATTTTTAAAAGAATCACAAAAATATGTTTTATGATTATCAGCAAATAAATTAACTAAATTACAATTTTTCTACAAATTTGTTGCGTTTTTTTTTAGTCTACTAAAATTCAGAAAAAAAAATATTAATTTTTAGCAAGGCTTTTCTATTTCTAATCCACTAAGTGTTAGCAAAACTTTTGCTGAATCTACTAATTTTGTTGCTAAAAATCAGCTCGCTGATTTTCAGCAAAAGATTTTGCTGACATTAGCAATTTTTTTTGCAAGCACCCTCCTGACTAAAATTTTGCTGACTCAGCAAAATTTTTTGCTGACTTTACAAACTTTTTTTTTTGAGTGTACATTATAAAGCGTTATTTACAAAATTTATTCAAAATCACAAGACTTGAACTTATAAATGTAATGGTACTTAAATTTTTCAAAATGAATAAAAAAATTTGACTTCTTTAATTTAACCTTTATTAATACAGTTAATGTTTTAACCTATTTAAAAGTTAATTATTTTACGCAATTTTCATTACAGCATTAATTCAAATTAAATTTCTTTTACACACACATAAAATTAATTTTGTGTGAAAAAGGATACAAATTAAAAACAACACCCCAAAAAGTTATTTTAAATAATTATTAGGTGGTAAAGCTCATGAGAATTGTGCTAAGTGAGTGAACAAGAAGGAAAACAGGAGGATGGGATTTAGATAAATTATATACATTAAAGAAAGTGAATTTTAAATAAGGCAAAAATTTAGTTAAACTTCAAAAGAAATATCCAATATGTGTTATCTTTGTTTTTTGTTGTTAATCTGGATATACATTAAAATTGGGCAATCTAGGTCGTTTGAGTGAGCGCTCTTTCTAGGTCAATTGGTCTGAATGAACTAGGTCGCTCTTCTACTTCAATCGATCTTTGACAATTCCATTCAATCGTTCTTTAGATCGTTTATTTGATCATTTTTAAAACGAATTATGCATATTAGACACCTTTTTAAGATTAAAAACAATGAGCTGGCAACATAAAAAAAAACAAAATACTTAAAAGCAACATAAAAAAAGAAATATTACTCAAATCACAAAAAAGAACGAAAAGAGCGAAAGACCTAAAAGAGCTGAATATTGCTAACTAGCTCACTAGTTCAAAGTAAAGACCAGTTCAATTGAACTAGGTCCTTCACGAACTACACAACTCTACTATACATCTGGTTTTTGGGATATATAAAAAAAACTAACAAGGAATCTACACAGTGGCGATTTCGCAGATTTTAATGAAACTGGGATATGTTTTTGAGAACAAAAAAATATTAGACACGTATTTTTTTAGGTGCGCAAACGCACGTTTGGGGGGTAAAAACATTAGAAAATTTTGGTATGAATACATATCTAAAATTTAAGAAATTCATATTTATTGTACACACTATTAAAGTACTCGAGAAGACACACATTTTGATACCAATATTGCCTATGAAGTTGCCCCAGGGATGCCACTTATTTTAAATATTTAAAGTAAGGGTTATAAAAGGTCTTTATGAAAAGTTGTGATAACCTTCGCACTACCGAAACCCATCCGGGTGTTTTTTTTAATAGATTTTCAATCATTGATAACTTAACGATTTTTGGTCAAAACAAAAAATGTTTTTTCTTCAGTGACTAATATTTTATTTTTATTTTTATACTGTTTTTTGTGTAGCACAGTGTAATACTGTGCTACACAAAAAAATCACTCGTCAAGTGACCTAGTGTTGGTTGTAAGTCTAGATGAGTGTGTTACAAAACCGGTTTGAGAAGTTGCAATTTACTCTCAAATTTTCGAGATAACGGTAAAATGGTATTTTTTGCGACTGGCGCATTTAAACATTTGTAACTCAATAATTTTTCAACCGATTTTAAAACTTTAAAATGTATTTCAAAAAAAATTACCTCCGCTAGACTTACAACCAACACTAGGTCACTTGAAAAGTGATTGCAATTTCTTGTTTTTTTTTGTAGCACCGTGTTATTATTAAAGATTCGAATATTCTTTGTAATTTTTTTTTAGTTTTTAAATTTTTTTACTGCGTTGCCCGAAACTCACCCAGGAAATTTTTTTACTGCGTTGCCCGAAACTCACCCAGGAAATTTTTATCACTATTTAGTATAAGTATTGCTTCTATATACAAAAGAAAATATAATTATTTTTTTTTAAATATTGCTATTATTCATTTATTATTCCAAATACAATTGCATTTTGACAAATTCATCTAAAATTTAGCTAAAAGTGGATTGTTCTCACTTTTGAAAGGAGAAATGAAATGGAATTTTTATAAAATGCACATTTCTGCGTATGCTTCACTGGTATGTATTTTTAACGGTACACTCACAAAAAAAAAAGTTAGTTTATAAGTCTGTTCAACGAGTTCCAATTCAGTTTCACTTGTAGATAGCGTTATTTTCTAATATTTTTTATTTTACAAACATAAAATAGGCTATATCTCGGAAATTAAGCTACACTGCGTTGCGTAACTATTATTATAAATGATTTTTGTTATTTTTCTAATATTACAAAAAAAAATTAAAACTTGTATCTGTTTTTAAGAGTGTGGTCTCTTGTGTAAAATTTAAGAGATTACTTAACTTACACTTAGAATACTGTGTAAGTAAAGACACTGCAAATGTAGTTAAAAACAAATGAAATTTCACTTGATGAACGGACGACTTACATTTTAGTAAATTCAAATAACATTTTCATTTGTTTTTTACTGTTCAAAAAATTAACCACAATTGTAGTAAAAAGTAAACAAACATTCATTTGTTTTATTTTTTTAAATAAAAAATAACTACGTTATGAAATTAATGTAAAATCATAATTACTGTATTATGATTAGTAATAATGGCTCTATAGCGGTCACCAATGACTGTAACTTTCTGACCAGCATCGTTTTTAAAGAAGCACGGACCAATGATTCCAAAAGCCCATAAAGCACACCAAACATTCAGTTTTTCTGAATGTAACGGTGTCTCAACATACACTTAAGGATTATCCTCACTCCAAATACGGCAGTTTTGTTTATTCATCACTAAACAAAATTCGAAAATTCGTGCGCGATACGTATTTTGAACAGAACCATGATTTTCAAAATAAATTTGCACAATTTGGAAGCGTTGTTCAGGCGTCAGTTTATTCATGTTGAAATGCCAAACCAAACTAAACATTAGTGTCCTATATTTTGTCGGTTTTTTGATATCTAGAGGCAATGATGACAAATTTTGGTATTGGAAACATGTTTGTTGAGCCGATTTAATTCGATTTTGTGTATACAATTTAAAAGAAAAGCCGAAGTTTAGCTATAAAGTTAAAAGTTCGGCCGCCGAACTATTTTCAATTTGGCCGAACTTTCTGATGCCGAACAGTGAATTCATTGCTTAACTACAGATTTTTCTTCAAATCTGGCACTCAAAATAGCATCTAATCAGCCCAATAAACATTTTTCCATCCGCCAAATTTGTCCATAATGCTTTAAAATACCGAATACAGACCAAATGCCTTTTCTGGCCGAACTGTTCGGTCGGACAGTACTAAACATAAATCACTTGACAGCTGACAAAATGCCCGCCAGTTAAAAAGTGTTGCCAACTTACAGTTCTATGCCTGTATAAAAACACCCTTTAATATAATACGTATTCTTGCAAAAAATACATTTTTCTATATGTAGAAAAACCAGTCACTTAGCCCGCCCATAGTTACCATATGGTAACGGGGCATTTGACAGTCTTGGAGGCAGGATCAAAAAACGGATTTCAGTTTTTAGATCATTACTAAAGCATATGTAAAATATTTTCTCAAAATGCAACAAAAAAAATTTCTAGAGTGCTTCGGGTTAAGGTTTTAAATTACTAGACTAATGGCCATTGACAATAAATATAATACAGAAATATTGAAAAATAAGAACGAATTAAACCAATTCAGTAACAGTTTACAGTAAAAGAAAGTAAACGCAGCACATGATTGATTACTACAAAGTTTTTTATTTTAGCTTCTTTAAACAAATAAACCACGTGTATATTATTTAACGTTTTATTATAGATTAAACTGTCTGTTGTTATTGATTTTTGTTCGTACATTTTTCCTTTTGTAAATGTTAAATGTCACTTTAATAACAAAACGGCTTAAGACAGCTTAATGCTATGTTTCCACTGATCTTGTTTTGGACGTCTTTTGAAACAAAACATGTTTTGTAAATGTTTTCCCATACATTTTTCTCCCCCAAAACACATGTTTTGCTTAAAACACGTAAGTGGAAACGCAGCATAAGACTATTCAACAGTTAATATACAAATGTGACATGAAATGAACAATACCAATAAAGTATAATTTTGTTTAAATATACCCATACACTACGCAATACTCTTGAGCAACTGTTGATATTGTGCAAAATATTACCAGTGTATATGTCATATTGGAAGGTTGTACAATATATTAGAAAAAATCAAAAAGTTTAGATTCTTATTGCGCAACCAAGAAATCTGAAAAATAGTTTATAGTGTGTTGTCCAGATTGTGCAATTTGTATAACCCTCCACAACAGAACAAAATAGTGGTGCCGTATTTTATGCAAAAGTATTGTACATCTTATTGCGCTGTATAGGGCAAAATGACAATAATATTGGCAATAATATTGTTAAGCGTAAGAACAATAAAGATACAATTTTTTATTATTTAAAATTGTAAACCCTTAATTTCAAAATAAGTCAACACTCAGGAATTATTTAGGTTGAATTGCCTAAAAATGTTAGTTAAAATAAATAGAAATGTGGTTAAAAAGGCAATGACTGTATTCTTCAAAAAAAAACTACTTAAAATATAGTAATATTTAACTACTATGAAAAACAACTGTAAATATAGTAGAAATCATTGTTAAAAGCGGTTAAAATAACTTACGTACAATGAATTATGTAGGTAGATATGACTAAAAATTACAGTTAAAATAACTGCAAATGTAATTAGAAAGACAATGACTGTAGTTTTCATAAAAACTACTAAAAAATTTAGTAACTTTTAACTACCAAAAAAAAACAACTAAAACCCCATTATTGAAACGTGCAATGAATAGCAGAATTGAAAAAAAAATTAAAAATGTTTTAAAAATATCTAAATGATATCTTTTGCATATGGGCTATTCTCAAAAATGTTTAAAATAAGGGTTAACGTTTTTATTTTTTTAAATTTTATGACACATTAATTTTAATTTTCCACGATAATAAAACACTGTTTAGGGACTTCAAATCCGTTTGCGTGAATCACTTTCTGCAAGGGACTTTTTTATGCATATTATAGGCGTCTAAACACATTTTTTAGTGCATGAAGTTCCTGTCCCTAATTATCACTATTTATAGACGAAGACAAACGTGAAAATTTTTTTTTAATTTATAAGGAGCTTTCAACCTCCATATATTTACAAAAATAAAGCAAATCAAACATATTAGCTAGGTTGATACTAGTATTTATCTGTCTAAAGATCTCATCAGAACCCGAAGTTTTAAAAAAGCTAGAGCTTTTCTTTTTCTTTTTAAAGTTCTATATAGAACCTTAACAAAAAACCTATGAATCATCAATTTTGTTCTATTCTTGTCTTCTCAGTAATCAAACACGTGGCTAGGGTCCTTTCCTAACAAGCATCATGACGTTACTAAACTTTGAAGACCAAAAATGCTCTATTTATATAAAAAAATTTGTTTTTACACTTTTATTATATTTTTGTTTTTATATACATCGAGATTAGTTTTAAGTTATTTTTAATTTATAACGAGCGTTAAACCTCCGTATATTTAGAAAAATAAATCATATCAAACATATTAGCTAGGTTGATACTAGTATTTCGATCTGGCTAAAGATCTTATTAGAACCCGAAGTTTTAGGTAGAACTTTAACAAAAAAAATCTATTAATAATCAATTTTGCTCTATTCTCAACGTAAAAAGTTGAGACTGTATAATAGGGTTATAACTTTTTGCATGTTTTGCAAATATCAAAAATATATCAAAAAATAGGCCCTGAAAAAATATTAGGAATCATGCTCTTACTTTTTAGCTGTCGTTAAAAAGTTCCCACACCAAACAAGTTTTTTTTTTAATTTTTTTTAAATTATATGGATTTTTGTTATGTAATTTTAGCATCATCTTATAAACAATATTTTCCCGCCATTGCAACACACACGCATATTGTATTGTATTGTACTGTTTAAAATAAATATCTAAATAAAAAACGATTTTAGAAATTTGTTTCGGTGCGGAAGGGGTTTGTTTCGAATTGACTTTAAACCCGATAAGTAATTTTTGAGAAAATTTAAATTAAAAAATGTAACCCTTGCCGCCTCCAAATGGGGAGTGTCTGACAAAAAAAAAACTTAACACTTAACTCTACTATCTGAATCGGTCCTAAATTTTTTATTATAATCGGTGAGGTGTCCCTAAAGTAAAGACAGGTCAAATTTTGAAAATTTACATTAGCCGCGATAAAAAAGCGCCACCTAGTTTTTTTCATTTTCGTTGGAAAACAGTTTTTTAACCATCTAGAAACTGAATCCACTTTCTGATTGGTGTAACAAGCAAATTTTATTTAAATCGACTCAGGCGCACCGTGCTTGACAGACAAAATACAAGTAGTTACTCATCAAAGCGTATGAGTGTTAAGAAATTAATTAAAATCAATCATACTCTGCAGTAGATCTTACCTTAATTCATAGAAAAATTGATATTGATATTTTAATACAAAATAACTTTGTGTCAAGCGTGTTGCTGTTGCATGTGGGAAGAAATAATTTTTTGGGGATATAATTACAAGCAAACAGAGCATGATATCATAGAAATTTAATCTTTTCACAACCGAACTTAATTAAACTGATGGAAAATGTATGATTATTGTTGCATAATTTTCGTGTTTATTGAACCTACATTTCTTAAGGCACGATTCATTAATAGTATATATTTTTTTTTAAACTCTTTATATTATCATAGGTCTTAAAAAATTTTAGTAAAGAAAAATTTTGTAAATTTACATACACTCAAAAAAATAAGTTAGTAGAAAAGTTAGTAAAACATCTTGTAAATCAGGTATACTATTTTTTAGCAAATTTTTTGCTAAAATTATGTTTTAAACTAAAATTTTAGTTATACTTATTCAGCACTTAACTGTTTTGAACTAATGTTTTACTAATATTTTACTAATGTTTTACTAATTTATTTTGCTAAATAAAATGTGTTGATTAGCACATCAATAGTGTGAACGACAACCAGACTGAAAGATATACTCAGAATGAATTAGATGTCGCGGCATGTCACGATGTAGTAGTGACCACGAAAATTATACTAAATAGTACAACTCTAGTAAGACATAATATAAAAAAAATCAACCATGGAAGATTTTTGTATCTGTTTTTCACACATAAAACAAAATTGTGGATTAAAACAACTTAAATTTTGCGTCATCACCGGCTTGTGAAAGTAATTGTCTATTAATTAAATAAAAGACAAAATAAAATATTCAAATTTAATAAAGATTAAATGTGTATATGTAAACTAAATGTTTATATTTATTAATAATCTTGTGTGATCAAATTGCAAACAAATATGCAATAGGTAGACAGACTAAAGCGAAAGACAAAGACATACATCTTAGGTAGGTTTTTCTGTTTCCTTTTTCTTATTGCAAAAAAGGGTTGTATATGTTATATTTTGTTATTTTTTCGTTTCGTTTATATAATTCCTGTAAAAGATATCATCATTTATACAATAATTGATGTAAGTAGTTCAAAGATAATTTCATTTATGTTATATATAAATATTTGTATTGTTTTTAGATATTACATTAATTCATGTCGTCAATTTGGGAGTATGACTCAGCAAAATTTTTTGCTGACTTTACTAACTTTTTTATTTAAGTGTACATATTAAAGAAAAAATTTTAATATTCGAGGGCGGATCAATAAGTCCGTGACTTTTGGAACTTCCATCGTAGTTATATAAAATACAATACTGCTCCCATCAAGTACCACCTGTTAATATCAAATTTTGAGCAAGTTCCGTCATTTACTTTGCGTTTAACAGCTGATCAAAACAAACAACATCGTAAATTTTTTTAAAAATGGAAAAAAGTGAATTTCGAGTGCTCATTAAACATTATTTTTTGGAAAAAAACGTCAATCAAACCAAGGAAAAGCTTGATAAATACTATGGGGACTCTGCACAATCGATTTCAGTGGTAAAAAAGTGGTTTACTGACTTTCGTTGTGGTCGCACACGTACAAATATTATCCATAAGGTGGTACCTTGTAATTTGTTTGCAAGAAAAAAGTTCTAACCCTACTGTATAATTTTTTATATAAATACATTCTTCCAAAAGGTTATTTGCACGTGTTGAGAATTGAACCAAATACCTTTTGGTTGCAAACTTACAACATCGAAGTTTACTGTTTTATTATATTATAATCATTAATATTTTGCTTAAAAAAAAAACTTTTTTTAAAATTTGGTTTATCTACAAACAAAATTAACAAACAAGTTAATGATTTTTTTTTTTTTTAATCTAGCAAATTAGTCACGCCATCGTTAAGTGATACAGTTATAATTAAATCTTACAAATAAAACAAAATTATTGCCTTTTACAAGTCTTTATTTATTTTCTTTTAGGTTTTCATAATAATCACCGTATAATGATTGTTTTAATAACTAATTAGTAGATTTACTAAAATTAATGAACATTTTCTGTACCCTAGTATTGCTTGATGAATGTTTAACTTTAGCTGCCGCCCATGAAATCATTTCGCACTTTTGTAACAATGAAAAATAATAATATTAATAAGAGTAGGACAAAAATTCGCAATAATTTTAAATGAAAATAAAAACTAAGCATTGTTTAATTAAATTCGTGCTCAAACAAGTTAGTAATAGCTTATTTCGATATAAGAAATAAACGATTTTTTTTTGCTATTACACTTAAAAACGTTTGACAGTTGCTACATGGCAGTTGGTTGTGTAGTACACTCGGAAATAAAAGTTTCATCATATTGATGATATTGTTTCATACATCGTTTATCATCAATTATTCATCAAATTTATGAAGTTTTCATAAATATGATAACGAGTTTCATAAAAATGTAAGACAAATGCTTCATAGACCTTCATATATATATATATATTTATATATAAAGAATAACGTCACTCACTCTCTGACTGACTCAACATCACCAAGCTGGATCTAGGAACTTTAAATTCGGCATGGAGGTCCATCCTCCTGACGTCCACTACAACGGGATTTTTGGATATTCCTACGGGGAAGGTCCATAAGGGAAAAGTCACCCTTGGCGGCCTAACTAAACCCCTTGAAATAGAAAGCTGAAATTTTCAATATACCTTCTTTAGGATATAACCCAACTTCCTGATATAGTGTTTTTTGGAATTTTGCTCAAAAACATTGTAAAATTTGGGCTAATAGGGGGCTAATAGCATCCGTTGATGCTAGAAACTTCAAAAGTAGACATCTGTATAAAGCAGATTTTGGAAATTCCATCGGGGAGGGTCATAAAGGGTAAAAGTCTTCAGCTTGGCGGTCTGCCCAAATACTTTTCGTCAGAAATTTGAAAATTTAAAATAAAATTTCTGGCCAGTAAAATAGGGGAAAACTCTGCCCTTGGCGGCCAGGCTAAACCACTAAAACGAGGAACTTAGAATTTGGTATGTGTGTTCCTTATTACAAGAAGTATGGCTAAAAGGTTGAAAAATTCTCCCCCTTGTCGGCCTTGCCAAACCGCCTAAGCTAGAAACTTAAAATTTGGTATGTGTGTTCTTATTAGGCATCTGTATTGACGGGATTTAATAATACTTCCCACGAGGAGAGCAAAAAAAGGGAAAAGTTTCACCTTTTTGCTTAATCAGAAGTAAACATCTGTGTAGGGCAGATTTTTAAAATTCGCTATGTGGGTACTAAACACGAGTAGGCAGACATCTGCAAAGAGCGTATTTTTTTAAATGTTTGCGGGGAGAGTCAAAAATGGTAAAAGTCCAAAAAAAAATATTTTAGCTTTTTATTGAAATTTTTATTTTTTGTTTTAAATTTAGAAAACATCATTTACTTCTAAATGTTTTAAAACTTAAAACTACAAGAAATTATTTTAAATTCTAAAACATCAAGTAAATATTATTTGATGTGTTCTAAAATTTAAATACAATTTTTTAGTAAATTGAAATTTTTAAGTTTTTTAAATTTCTAAGTTTTTTAAATGGAAAATTTTATTTTTTTAATGTCAAATGGAATTTTTCAACTTCAATTGGAATTCCTAATTTCAAGTGATATATTAAAATTCTACACATGTACATCATTTTTTTAAACTCCATTTTAAAAAACAAAAGGTGAAACATTGTCAAAAGAAGAATAAAAAAAATTGAAACATTTTATTATAATTTATGAACATTTTTCATAATATTTATGAAACGTTTCTTAATATTTATGAAATATTTCATAAAAATTTCTGTAACTGCACTTCAACTGCACATCATAAAAAATTATGAAACGTTTTCATAAAATTTATGAAACACTAAAAAACTTTGTTTATAACAATTATTACACTCAGAATATACATGTATGTCATTCGGATGGACAACGTTAATAGTAATTTTTTACTGCAGCTGTTTTTCTTTGTATAAATGTGAACTTACTATTTCGGACAGTCATGAAAAAAATTAACTAACCAAAATTACTGAATTGTAATTGTTTTTACAGTTCCGCTATTAATTGTACGTTCGTTTTTTAACCGTTCTTAGCGGTTATTTTTACTACTTTTTCTTTATAAATGTGAACTTACTATTTCGGACAGTCAGTAAAAACAGTAACTAACCAAAATTACTGAATTGTAGTAACTACTTATGTAATTGTTTTTACAATTCTGCTATTAATTGTACGTTAGTTATTTTGACTATTCTTAGCGGTTATTTTCACTACATTTGAAATTATTTTTTAGAAGTTAAAAATTACTGCGTTTTTAGTCATTCTTATGACAAATATAGTCATAACCTTTATAATAAGCTTTGTTGTTTTAACTATTATTTTTATTTTATATATATTCGAAATAAGCTGTTTTAACGTGATAGAAACAAACATGTTTGTTCTTGTTTTTATAATTGGGAAACCCATGAATAAAAATTGGTAATGGTTTAATCGCACGCTCATTTTTTTGTTTTATTGTTGTAAAAGAAGTCGCATTCGTTAATAACATGTTGTTAATTTCAAAATATTGTTTTTATTATTCAAGAATGGTCAAGGTGAATGGCAAATAATGTAAGAAAATAAAAGTGGTAACTTTGGTAACAGGAAATAAGTTTTTGTTTAATTAAGCTTTAAAGGATATAAAGGTTTGCCAGATCTGGAGTTTTGTCTCCAATTGAATTAGAAATCAGAAAAGTATGCTTAATCTTCTCTACCACGCCTATCTCAAACAATTGAAAATATGTGCATATTAATTATAGTATTAATTGCACACTGTCTAAGAAGACAATGAATAAAATTCAAATATCCTCAATAAAACATATCAAAAAATCTGCTCCCTGGCAACTCTTCCCTAACTACCGTATGTACAAAAAATACATCATAGATGTCGCTAAAACTCACAAAAATTTGGGAAATAGTGGAAATTAGATTACATAGATTTTCTAACAATTGTGAATTGATGTGGTGTTTGTCTTAGCTATCTTCTGCAATTACAATTAAATGTAAAATCGACCCCGTGTAATTGAAACTGGTTTTAGACACAGCAAAAATCGACCTGACTTTAGATCAAGCGGTTAAAGCGCCTGTCTAAAGTGTAGTGCGAAGTGCATGTGGCAAAGAAAGCAGGTTCAAGCCACGGTCAGGATTGCATTTAATAAATAAACATTTCATATAGATGCAATCAAACAATAAAAAACCATAACAAATAATTACAGTTTTGTCAAAAGGATTACTGATGAAGGTTGTGTTACCAGAAACTGAGCAGTCTAATTCAATTAAAAATTTACAATGTAGTTATGATTTTTAGAAAAGTATGCTTAATCTTCTCTACCACGCCTATCTCAAACAATTGAAAATATGTGCATATTAATTATAGTATTAATTGCACACTGTCTAAGAAGACGATGAATAAAATTCAAAAATCCCCAATGAAGGGTTTTTTGTTGGTCTTGGCTGTTAAAGGGGATTTAAAATATATTATGTGAGTTTTTTAATTTGAAATATTTAAAATCTTTGATAGTTAAAAATAATCCCGTTTATACAAATAACATTAACGTTTTAATGCACTTATTTAAGATTGCTAAAGAATTCCAACAAATTGTTTGGCATGAAACAAAAAAAAATACGGAATTTTTAAAATTTCGTTTTATAGCTTAATTTAGAAAATAATGGATAAAGAATCAGCTGTTGTTTAGTAGTGGTTTTTAACTGTAACAACAGTTGTATTTATAGAAAAATACAAAACAACTATTGTGACAGTTATTTAAAAAAATAACTAATAAAAATTGTTGTATTTCGTAACAGTTATTTTCAATATTGTAAGGAAAAACTACCACAACAGTATTTTTGCAGAAAACATAAAAATTCTTCATAAAATTAAATAAATTTTTAATTCACTTTGTGTAGAACACTTCATTACTTTAGTGATAAATTTCATTAAAACTCGTCCAAGAAAATTCTCTGTGTACAATTTTGAATTTATACTCTTTAAAAAAGTACACTCAGGGAACTTCTGCTGTAAATATTTGAAGTTGTTTGAGTTGTAATACAGTAGTCTTGATTTTTGAGTGAAAAAACAGAACAGTCATTTGTAGAAGAAATTTAATTTTTGACTACATATGTAGTTCATTTAAAAAAACAAACCACATCAAATTACTGTATTATGATTTTACATTCATTTTATACAGTAGTTTTTTTTTATTTAAAAAAATAAAACAAATAAAAGTTTGTTTAGTTTTTACTGTATATGTGGTTAATGTTTACTATAATGTGGTTCAGTTTTTGAACATTAAAAAACAAATGAAAATGTTAGTTGAATTTACTGAAATGTAAGTCGTCCTTTCTTTAAGTGAAATTTCATTTGTTTTTAACTACATTTGCAGTGGTCTTTACCTACATAGTATTCTAAGTGTATGTTTATTAATAACATTACTAAAAAAATTGTTGCTTAATTTCTGGATCTTTTTTTACTGAATAAAGATTTTTATTTCCAAAACTTATAAAAAAAACAAATAAACTACCAATACAAGTCATAACTTTTTTCAGTTATTTGTTAAAAAACAACTACCCAAAATCACTATTACTACTATTCAGTACTTTTAGTTAGTTACTTTTTTTAATGACTGTCAGAAATAGTCATTTTACATTTCTACATAGAAAAACAACTACAGTTACAGTTAAAAATTACTGCTAACGCTTACCACCAGAATAAACTTACTGTAAAAATATTCTGAGTGTATATATCTTGTTTTGTTCCTCACACTTAACATGGAAATGAGAAAAAACGATTGGCAGAACTTTTAATATATTCGAATGCAAACTGACAACTTATCGAACTTGAAAAAATTAAAAGAGTTAACACTTAACATGCCCAATGTCAAATTTTATATGGGATTTCGTAACATGTATTGGAAAAAACAAGCCTACCCAGCAAAACTTTGGTAATGGGTGCGATAAAGTAATGCATTACCTTGTAATGTGTACTCCTTACATGTATCATTATTTTCCAACAAGAAGTAATGAGTTACCGATAATTGAACACTCATGGATTACCTTGTAATGAGACCTCATTACATTTTACATTACTTCAAAACATAAAATAATGACTTACCGATCATCAAATACATAATGCATGAATTATAAACGTAAAGTAATTATTAATATATATTTTTGAAAAACTATTTATAGACACATTACTTTGTGATTTTTTGTAAGCATAATGGTAAGGTGTATATTTTTGATATCACGAACGAAAACACGAATCACAACAACTCATCTACATGTTAAGCAATAAAATATTTTATGTATCGATAGTTCAGTTGGTACAGTTCTCGCCTAACTAATTGTTAAATACCAGAGACCCCAGGTTCGAATCCCAGCATGACCAAGTTATTTATTTAATAAAAAAAAGTTATTTATTTAAAATATCTGTAAAAAAAAAATTTTTATGCATTTTTTTTATGAAAATCTATTTATAGACACATTACTTTTTCCCCCCATGTAACCATATAAGTAACCAGTTACTTTACCCCCTACCAGGTAATGAGTTACTTTGAGGCTCATAGCCTGTAAAATTCATCAGTGAAGTAACGTGTAAAGTAATGCATGAAGCCCTATGGCGATACATTACTTTACCCATGATTTGGTAATGTGTGGTTTTGCTGGGTAATATAGCAAACACTGTTTTGTAAATCTCCTTTTATTTTTTACGATTTTTGAAAATTTAATTTACATTTAATACAAATTCACGTCACGTTGTATTACGCAGCCAAAGCAAATTGTATGTGATTATTTTTAAAATACTACACTCACAAAAGTTTGTTCGTAGAATCTACTAATAATGGCAGTTAAAAAAACGCAAATGCTTAAAAAAAATGCGACAAAGGTATTTAACATTATAACAACAGAAAATGTATTTTTTTAACTGTTAAAGAACAACAACAAGCAGTAAAAGTAACTAAGAATGTCGTAAAAATAACTGAAGAAAAATTACTACAAAAATTTGGAAACAACGCAGAAAATTGATAAAAATTACTGATTATTATAGTTATTTTTTCGGTATTTCAAAGATATATTTCGATAAAAAAAATCAAGTATTTTTTTATTCAAAGATTATATTAAAAATGTATGCAAACAACAAAATGTTCACAAACATTAAATTATATCAATTGCCAACTAAACAAGAATTGTTAAAATTTCGCCTAAAGTTGTTAACTGCAAAAATACTGGTTTTTCTGATGTTTTCTATTAAACAAAAATAACAGGTTTAAACAACTATAGCAAAAAAATACAGTATTTTTCTTTAGTTTTTTTTTTTTTAATAATTGTCATAATAGTTGTTTTGTATTTTTCCATACACAAACAACTGTAATAATAGTTAAATACAACATATTCTGATTACGAATTACTTGAAAGTTGATTGACTGATTTGTAAGCAACAGTAATGTAGTAACTGATAAATTTTTTTGAGTATAAGGTCCTAAACAGTTTCATTAGTTTATTGCAATTACAGGGATAAAGAAAAATAGACAAAAAGTCTCATTACTTTTTAGGGCTGGTCATTTATTAAAAAATAATTATTACACTCACAAGAAATTTTCCATAAAAGTTCAACAGTTATTTAAAAATTTAATCGGTAAAGTTGTTTCAATGGAATATACAGTTAAATTACCAAAGAAATATATTTTTTAACTTTCTGTCTGTTATTCAATAAACAAAATAAACAAAAAAACGGACTTTCGCTAATAGGTAAAATATTCAGTTAAAATTTTCTTTTTAAAACAAAAAGTTGTTATATTATATTGAGTATTGAAATAAACGAAAACAATCCATTGTTTTTTATCGATTTTGTCAATTAATTTTTCAACAGTTGGAATTAAACTAAAAAATACAATTGTTTTAAACGAAAAGTAAGTAGTCCTGTTGTTAACTGATTTTCAGTTAATTTAATGTGTATATTTAGTAGTATTTACGGAAAAAATATTGTGAGTGTATAGTGTTATAGACTAAAACTTAGCTTATTCCATACGAAATTGATTTTTCTAATTGCCACATCTAGTTAATTTTGTCGATGTTAGCAGGCCTTTCAGGCAAATAAATGATTTTCAGTTAAACTAAAATATTACATGCGAATTAAAATTCAAGGTCAGGAAAACGGCATGACGAACATAAAATTCTATATTTAAAGTCAAAAAGAACTTTTTTAGAATAGTCAACATAAACACATTTACCAATAGACGCTTACAAAGTAATAATATTGCACCGGAAGTTGAAAACCGTTTGACACTTTAACATCCGTTTTGTTTGTAACATGTTCATAGTTAGAGTTTATTATTTCCTTATAAATTTGTTTTTAAGTCTTTTAATAGATTTTTATGTTTCTTTAAAAAAAGATCTTCTTAGATTGAATTTTTTATTTACTTAACCATTAAACGGGTAAGCTTAATTAAAAAAGCAAGTAAAAAGAAGTCATAAAAAGTACTAAACAACTACAAATGTAGTAAAAACAACCGCTAAGAACGGTCAAAATAACTAACTGACAATTAATTGACAGAAGAAATGTAAATACAATTACAAATGTAGTAAAAATAACTAAATATAATATACTACTTAAATAGTTGTTATTTATAAGAAATAACAACTAACTATAACTTGCATAAAAATACACATTCTATTTATGAAATTATTATTTACCATATACGGTTCCATCAGACCAAATATTAAAAGGCAGAAACCTATTACACTCAAGGAATTAGGTAGTTAGAAATTACTTAAAACGATAAATAAAATAACTGCAAATACAATTTAAAATGCGATGATTGTGTTAGTCATAATAATGACTAAAAATGTAGTAATTTTTAAATACTAAAAAAAAAAAACTACAAATGTTGTAAAACAACCCCTAAGAACGGTCAAAATAACAAATTTACAATTTACAGCAGAATTGCAAAAACAATTACAAATGTAGTAAAAATAACTAACTACAATTTACTACATATACAGCTACACTAATTAATAATTAAATTCAGAAAAAAAAAATTCATTTATTAAAAAATACACATACAATTTATTAAATTGTTATTTACCATATTAGGTTAAATCAGGTCACTTATTACTGTTATCTAAAATGCCTATTCCTGAAAGAAATAGGATAAAGAATTTAATTAAAATATCGTTTTAATTTCTTATCATTTTACTATTAATACAAATTTACGACAATTCCTTATAAGTTTGCGATGTTCGTATCCTGTTGTTGGTATAACTCAAAATTTATAAAAATAAAGCAAAACAAACATATTAGCTAGGTTTATACTAGTATTTCGATCTGGCTAAAGATCTCATCAGAACTCGAAGTTTTAGAAAAGCTAGAGCCTCCGTAATAGGCAGAACTTTAACAAAAAACCTATTAATCATCAATTTTGCTCCATTCTTGTCTTCTTAGTAATTACGCACGTGGTTAGGTCTTTTCCTAACAAGCATCATGACGTTACTAAACTTTGAAACCAAAAATGTTCTATTTATATAAAAAAAATTTAGTGTGTACTCTGGCTCCAGTATTATTGTTTACAGTTATATTAGTTTTTTGTTTTTATATACATCGAGATTATTTTTATGTTATTTTCAATTTATAACTAGCTTTCAACCACCGTATATTTACAAAAATAAAGCAAATCAAACATATTAGCTAGGTTGATACTAGTATTTCGATCTGGCTAAAGATCTCATCAGAACCCGAAGTTTTAGAAAAGCTAGAGCCTCCATAATAGGCAGAACTTTAACAAAAAACGCATTAATCATCAATTTTGCTCCATTCTTGTCTTCTTAGTAATCAAGCACGTGGTTAGGTCTTCATGACGTTACTAAACTTTGAAGAACAAAAATGTTCTAATTATATAAAAAATGTTTAGTGTGTACTCTGGCTCAAGTAATATTTTTTACAGTTATATTAGTTTTTTGTTTTTATATACATCGAGATTATTTTTATGTTATTTTCAATTTATAACGAGCTTTCAATACAAAAATAAAGCAAATCAAACATATTAGCTAGGTTGATACCAGTATTGCGATCTGGCTAAAGATCTCATCAGAACCCGAAGTTTTAGAAAAGCTAGAGTTTTTTGTTTTTTTTTTTTAACTGCTCTCAAAACTCAATTCCATTACACTGAGCAAAAACCCTATGAAATAAACTGCGAAAGTTTAAAAATTGGAAAATTTGTATTTCAATTTTAAACCACCATACAACTTTTCATCAAGCAGCGATATGGAAACAACTTTTTTAGTGAATGTATCTCTATTTTGTATTGGTTTATATTGAAAGTTAAAAACTATGAGCACAAAAATTAAATGAATGAAAACACTCTTGCAAGTTTCAAGTAATTTTGTAATTTTTCAACTTGGTGAAGACTTGAAACTTTTGAGTTAAGTCTACCAATGTTCATAGTTTCTCTCAATTCAAAAAACCTTGAGAAATAAGACAATTGTCGAAACGTTTTCGACCAATTTCGCATTTTTAAAAAAAACCAAAATCGCCATATATTTTTAAATAAGAACACAACCCATTATTGGACTATAGTTATATCTTGGTAAAAGGAATATTTTTAATCCAAATGCGTTAGTTTTCGTGATGCACCCTAAACCTATTTTGGCTCATATCGCCTAAAGTAGGCAACGATAAAAATGTTTGTAGAAGAACATTGTAAAGCGTTTTTTTATACAGGTTAGAACTTTAAGTTGGCAACACTTTTTTAACTGGCGGCCATTTTGTCAGCTGTCAAGTGATTTATGTTTAGTTTGGTTTGGCATTTCAACATGAATAGACTGACGACTAAACAACGCATGCAAATTGTGCAAATTTATTTTGAAAATCATTGCTCTGTTCGAAATACGTATCGCGTACTACGTCCATTTTACGGTCAACATAATAGTCCATCAGAGCAATTAATTCGATTAACTATGGAACGTTTTTGCACCACGTTTACTCTAAATGATAATATACATCCACAGAGACGTTGTACAGTGCGTACAGAAGAAATCATTGCTGCTGTAGAGCGTAGCGTAGAGGAAGACCCCAATCAGTCTATCCGCCATGTTGCACAGGAATTGGATATGTGTCCATCCACTTTATGTAAGATTTTGCGGACTCG
Organism: Delia radicum; assembly: GCA_021234595.1. Classification (NCBI taxonomy): domain Eukaryota; kingdom Metazoa; phylum Arthropoda; class Insecta; order Diptera; family Anthomyiidae; genus Delia; species Delia radicum. The sequence continues at coordinate 39,291,783 of CM037851.1, forward strand.
TGCAACAATTGAAGACACACGATCACCTAGCAAGGCGTAGATTTGGTGAATGGTCACAAAACAAGATTGCCGTTGATGCCGATTTTCATAAGCGAATTTTGATTGTTTGTTGATCGTGCGATTTAACGCCACTAACTTTTTTCTGTGGGGGTATGTGAAGTCGCTAGTCTACGTCGATAAGCCCGAAACGATTGACCACTTGGAGGACAACATTAGCCGCGTTATTGCCAATATACGGCCACAAATGTTGGAAAAATTCATCGAAAATTGGACCTCCAGATTAGACTACATCCGAGTCAGCCAGGGCGGTCATATGCTAGAAGCCATATTTAAATTATAATGCCAGAAGATTATCTTTCGAATAAAGTAAATTTCATGTCAATTTAAAAAAATCATCTTTGTTTTATTCCATTTCAAAGTTCTATAACTCTATAAAAAACACCCTTTATATGTTTCGTGCCGATCAAATGATATAAATCTCATTGCAAATTAGCGTAAGACCGTTAGAGGGTTAATTTCATAATTTTTTTTTATTTTCTTCCAAAAGAAAAGCCTGTTTTTGTTTTTTTTTACTAACAATTTCCCTTCAAGAGGCTTTCGAGTCATGAAAAGCAAACAAAACAATAAGTCAGGATAATGAAAACATTAAATAAGGAAAGAAATATTTGGTCAACATCATAAAATTCTTGTTAAATGACATAAAATCTACAACAAAAAAAATCAGTGAAAAACAGAAACAAAAGAAAAACAAAATCATTGTATTCCTTTTGTTACAATTTCAAATTAGTTTGTGGTATTGTCATTCTGTTTAAGATAAACAAAACTTTAATATTTTGTGATTTAAAGATAAGATAAAGTAATAAGATTTACTTTGTTTTATATTTAGGCAAAATATTTTAGAGCGTTTAAATAATATCTTTATATTAATCTACTTTAAATTACACTTTAAGATCATTAAAATTTTAAATATTTTAACAAAGCGTATGAGTAATATTTAAAAAAATAACAAATAACACTCATACGCACTGTCTTTAGGAACACTTTTTGATAGAAATTACTAAAAATTACAGTTAAAATAACTACAAATAAAATTAAAAAGGCGATGACTGCATTTCTCGTAAGCATGCATTAAAATGTAGTAATTTTTAAATGTTAAAAAAAAATACAACTTCAAAAGTAGTTTTACTACAACATTAGAATTGTGAAAACAATTCCAAATGTAATAAAACTAATTAACTTTAATGTACTAATAACATTAATTCTAAAATTTTTGAGACCTTGAAGCAAAATATTTAAATTATTTTTTTTGTGTACATTAATTTTAGATAGAAATTACTAAAAATTATTATTAAAAGAACTAAAGGGTCCGCAATCTAACGTTTTTTTTTTCAACTAGTGCTTATTTCGTGAATGGTAACACTTAGCTCATGTCTGATTTGACAGATAATTAGTTTTATCCTTCCGCTGAACGAATATGGTTGTGTATACGCTTGAACAACGCTGGGAAATATTGCGACATTACCCTGCAGTCAGCCTGGGGACAAGTGTCCCTTTGTCAACACTCTTTTCTCTAGAGACAACTGCACTAGTGAAAAAGTCGACAACTTTCCTTCTACGCACGAGAAGAAACTAGCTACAGACAACAGATCTAGTATATTTCTGGTGACACTGTCAACGAAGTCGTCGACAGTTTGTTTTTTTTTTTATTTTGCTCTTTCAATAGGTACATATTTTTTTAACTGAGCAACAGTTTTTCTCTTCTTGCATTTTATTGCGTCATATTCTTTTGTTGATTAAACACGTGCTTGCAGTGAAAATAAGTTTGTTTTTATAAATTGTTCTATTTAAAAACTATGTAATTTAAGCTTTTCTTAATAAAAAATTTCCTTCAGACAAAAAATATATGTGTTTAAGTGTATCGCCTTAACCTCTGTAAAAATCTAGCTTCAGGATCGCCTGAGAAGCGCCAAATATGTAGACCAGAGTTACTAAAATGCACTAGTGAATCTGTGGTTCAAATGTCTCCATGTGGTCCTAAAAGAACTACCACGTCAGTAGTGATAAGGTCTACTGGTGGATTTTCAATGACAAGCCTGTGTTAGATGTCAATAGTAGATTACATTGGCTGGGGTATAGCTGGTCAGTAGTACTGGTGACAATGTCACTAGTACAACACTACAGTTTTACTACTCACATTCCCTGCAGGGTACTTTGAAAATCATGGTAATGTTGCAGAATGTGTGCGAAAATTGCGTACGGATTTTGGAAGAAGAGAAGCACCGTCAGCTCCGTATGTTCGTTATCTTGTGAAAAAAGTAAAAGAAACTGGCATCCTCATTGATAAACCAAAGCGTGAAAAGCCAAAAACAGTGCGTACACCCGAGAATAATTGAAGCTTTAAAGGACAATATTCGTGAAGCCATTGGTGAATTACAGCTGCACACAATCGATAATGTGTTTAAAAATTGGACCGATCGTGTAGGCTACTGCATGGCCAGCCGAGGCAGCCATTCGAATGAAATTATTTTCCATTATTAACCGGAAGGATTGTACTTTCAAATAAAAAAATAAATTTGAATTTGAATTTAAAATATCCAGTAGTTTTTTTTATAGCATTTTCAAAAAAAAAAAATTATTTGGCGGACCCTTTATATATATTTCAACTTCAATGTGAAAAAAACAATATTGACGATTAGAAAAAAAGTCGTCAAAAATTGGAACAAAATCGTCATAATTAAAAAAAAAATTAAATGTTAAAAAATCGAAGAAATTTAAAAAATCTTTGATACAAGGTGGCGCAAAAGTAATCCTCCTATCAGAAAATGCTATAAATTTTGCGATTGGCCCCTAATGTCAATTCTGTTTTGACATTTGTGTAGTAAACACATGCGAAATACACGTTAATACACAATGTTACGCTACACTGCTCCAGAACGCGGAATATTGGTGAAAATTTATTTGACTTTGGCACAACGTGAATTTCGTCGCAGATTTCCTGGCCGTCCAACGCCTACTGGTGAAACACTGCGACGTTTAGCCGCTCGCCTCGAAGAGACTGGCACAACACGAGATGCTGCCAGCCGTGGCAGACCCCGGAGTAGCCGTTCTGCAGAGAATATTGCTGCTGTAGCCGAGGATGTCATGGAAGCGCCGTCGACATCGACCAGACGACGTGCCACGCAAATGGGTATCAGTCGGCGGTCTTTACAGCGAATTTTGGTACAAGATTTGAAAATGTTTCCGTACAAAGTCCAGACGGTGCATCAGCTGTTAGCTGCTGACCGCCAATCGCGTGTAACATACGCTCAAGCCATCCTTAATCACCACCAAGAGGAAGATGATTTTTGCACTGGCCAGCAAGATCGCCTGATTTGACCGCTCCAGACTTCTTTTTGTGGGGCTTTTTGAAGTCGCGGGTTTATGTCAACAAGCCTCAGACTCTTGCAGCTCTTAAAGACAATATCCGTCAAGAATGTGAGGACCTATCGCCGGAAGTTTTGGCCAAAGTGATGGAAAATGCCATAAAAAGGGCTCAAATGACAATCAACTGTGGCGGCGGCCATTTACATGACATCATATTCTCGACTTGATGTAAAAAAAATTAAAATACCAAATAAAAATAATCCAAAAGAAGAATTAAAGTTTTTCATTTTTTTTTTAAATTACAGCCAAAAAACATCGGAAGGTTATTTTTGCGCCACCTTGTATTTAAAAAAATTACCGAATGTGAAAAAAATCTCCAAAATTGCAAAAAAATAACAAAATGGAAAGAACGTCAAAATTGAAAAAACAAATCTATAGAGTAAAAAAAAGTCGCCACAATTAAAACAGTCAATTAAACATTTAATTTATATTTTTAAACTTTTAACTAAAAGTGTGTTTAAAATCAAACAAAAGTTTAATTGAAATATTCTTGACAATAAAGTTTTCTGTCCTGCCATCAAACAAGCTCAAAAATTAGTCAGAAATACAGCACAAAATACCAATTCTGGTCGCGGTGCATAGTGCCACTATAATCTAATCTAGTCAGAAATAGGCTTAAAATACATTATTAAAGTTTAAAATTCTTGTATGAAAGTTGTGCATCCAGAAGAGCCTTCTTTTTTGATTCGAAAATTACTCAAAAAAATTATTTAAAAACTTTTATAGGATAAAACATTAATCTTTTTTAGAGCCTATTTTAAATTTTTTAGAGCCTTTTTTGAATTCCATTATATTTCTGAGTCAATTTAATAATTTTATTTAAATTTGTATTCATTTTATGATTATTTTTAGAAGACTCATATTATAGTCCAAAAACCAAGTAATTTTATAAAATAAAATTTTAAAAATGTGTGCTTTATTTGATTCATTTGCGACTTATAGGAAAAGGACCCTCATAAAAGTATCCAAATTTTGCTGGCTGCTCATTTATTCCAATATATTTAAATTAACCAATTATTTTTTCTTTTTCATTCCAGGCTGAATCACCACTGCTTCCTACTAAAGACCACGATTTACACGAAACTAATAATAACGATAAAACTACTACAATTTTAACACCACCTACAATAACTACCACCACAACACCTGATAGTGATACAAATACCTCAATTAATAACATATCACCAAGTAGATTATCACCAGAACTGCCCAATACACCAACAGATTTAAGTCCAACATATAATCCAAATCGTAAAAGATTTTCAATACCATCCCTACTACCGAGTTCAAGAAAATTATCAATTGAAAGTTTTACACATCCCATACAAACGTTATTGGGTATTAGTGAAGAACAATGTCGACGAAGGAATTCACAACCGAACCTTAAGAAATATCGCGCCCGAGAAGATTCACAGCCACGACGTTGTTCCCATCAATTTCGTCCAAGAGCAAATACCACATTTTCAACAAGACGTTATTCAAATCAATTTTATACAAAAGCCTCTTCTCCATCACATGAACATTCTCATAATTATAATCTCTATCCAAACGATTCATTTTATAAATTAGAAGGTAAAGCTCCTAAGCACTCTCACAAAATGCAAGCAAAAGTAGATGCTGTGGGTAGAGTTACCGGTGAGTGGGGTAAATGGCAGTTAAGAACCGTATTATTAATATTTTTATGTAAGATTCCCTCTTCATGGTTTATGGCCTGTATTATATTTACTGCTCCCGCGCCCAGGCATGGTGAATTTTTTTGTAAACCTCCCCCGACATTAGGAGCTAAAAATCAAACAGCTTGGATTAAAGTATCACATCCGCAAAAGGAAGAGGTGGAAGATCAAGAATTTTCCATAGATTTTTGTAATGTCTACAAAGATGCCCAGGAACATGCTCATCATTACTATAATTATGCTCGCCAGGAAGATGAACCGAAAATTTGGGAAGAGCCGGAAAATGTTAAAGCAGATCTTATACCTTGTACAGATTTTCACCATCAAGCTGAATTTCATTCGGTAATAACACAATATGATTTGGTGTGTTCGCGTGATATTTTAGTTTCGGTAACGCAATTTTTTCATTTGTTTGGTGTTTTGACGGGTGGTATATTGGCGAATCATTTATTGAAATAGTAAGTATTGACGAAATAGGTATGTAAAAATTTCAGGAAATTTACACTCACAATAACTTTTTCATAAAAGTTCAACAGTTATTTGAGAAGTTAATCGGTAAAGTTGTTTCAATGGAATATACAGTTAAATTACAAAAGAAATATATTTTTTAACTTTTCTGTCTGTTATTTAATAAACAAAAAAAAGGACCTTCGGTAATAGTTAAAATATTCGGTTACAATTTTCTGTTTAAAACAAACAATTGGTATATTATATTGAATATGGAAAGAAACGAAAACATTCTATTGTTTTAACCGATTTTGAGAATTAATTTTTCAACAGTTGGAAATAAACTAGATTAGATTGGATTATAGTGGCACTATGCACCGCGACCAGAAATTGGTATTTTGTGCTGCCAGCAAATACACCCTATAGGTTCAGGCTCCCTACGAAGCCAATTATCCTACCAGGTGAACAGTTCCAAACGTCCGATGGCGTCACTATTCGATCACCAAAATAATGTACCCTCCTGTCGCAGAGAACATGCTCAGAGGTCTCGGGTTCCAATTCACAAAACCTGCACGTATCCGTAGAGGATCGTCAAATCTTGTACAATTGATACCTAAGGCCACAGTGTCCTGTGAGGTAACCCGTTACGGTCCTTAGTTCGCCCCTCGTCATAGACAAGAGTTTCCGCGATCTCTCCCCAGAGGGAGATATAAACAGCCTCGCCTGTCGCTGCCCAGGAGATCTGGCCCAATAGGCCCCAAACTCCGACTACCTCCATCTTCTGAGCCTCTCTCTGACATACCCATTGGGTACGCCACAGAAGGGTTCCGGGCCAATGAATTGTCGACGAGCTCCGCTAAACAGTCAGCCCGTTCGTTGCCCTCATGCCCCTCATGGCCTGGAACCCAGCCCAGTGTCAAGGAGTTGTTAAGTCCTAGACGATTTAGAGAGTCGATACATTCCTTAACCAGACCAGACGACACATCTTGAGCCCTCAAGGCACCAAGTGCCGCTTGGCTGTCAGATAGAATGTAGATCGTGGCCCCCCGTGTCCTCCTCCGCAGACACTCTTCCACACAGATACAGATAGCGAAGACCTCAGCCTGCAAAACGGAGGGATATTTGCCCATGGGCAGAGCACGCTGAAATCCGGGTCCGACGACACCCGCCCCCGTATCCATGTTCGACTGTTTCGAGCCATCCGTGAACCAGACCTGTGCACCAACCTCCGGTACCCAAGATCCATTCAACCACGTGCTCCTGTCGAAAATCACAACAGCGAAGTGCCTAACAAATACTTGCACAGGCAGTATCTTGTCACTGACCCTAATAACCGGGTCATCAGCGAACATTTTCGCAATCTCAAGATGCCCCTTCAGATCTAAACTAAAAAATACAATTGTTTTAAACGAAAAGTAAGTAGTCCTTTTTTAACTGATTCTCAATTAATTTAATGTGTATATTCAGTAATCTTTACGGAAAAAATATTGTGAGTGTAACTAAAAATTCGTTGTAAATTACGTTGCAAGAAAAACTCCGAAAATCAGACGAAAATATTAGTAAAATAACAACAAAAACAGTAAAATCGACTAACAAGGAAACTACAAAGTGGTGAAACCGCAGATTTAAATGAAGCTTCGATGTGTTGTAAAAGACAACAAATATTAGAAATATATTTTTTTGGGTGCGCCATCTCAAGTTAAGGGTTTAAAAGGTGGGGTAAATAATTACCCAATTTAGCTTTTGTTTTCAAATATATTCCTTAGATTTGTTATAAATAGGGCCCGGAAGTTAATGAATTTATAATCGTGTTTAATAAAATATGCATTAAAAAGCGTAAAATATGCACCTCAAATTTTAATGCATTTATAATTTTTTTTTTTTTAACGTTTTCAACCTTTTAACACGACTTTAGTATTTTTTGTCCTAAAAGTTAGTTGAAAATTTAAAAATTAGCGTTAATCACCGTCTGAAAGTTAATAATTGTACTTTTCTGTTGTTTTTGAATTCGTGATGGAAAAAAACGCTTCAAAAAAACATTTAAAATTTTATAAAAATTTATGAAAAACGCAGTTTTCTGTAAAATATAAAAAAAAATGTTCTTAAAAACATGCAGTTATAGCAAAATATGCAACAAAAAATGCCAATATATGCCCTAAAAATATGCATTTATTACAAAATATGTATTTAAAGCAAAATATGCAAAAATATTCATTAAAAAATCTATGCCATTTTGTTGCAAATTTTTACACTTTTTTTAGGAAGGTGAAACGGTGGAGTCATAGCTCTATTTGAACAATTTTACTCCGAACTGGGTTGTTTTGTAGAAAAATTAGCTTTTCTCAGACTTTTTTACTATTAAAATGCATAAATTGTTGTTCGTCTGTATGAAGTCTTAGCATATGTTAAACTGCTTATGCTAATTAATGGATCAAAAAAGATGTATGTTGAAAGAGAGAGGCTTAACTTGTTTGCTAAATTTCTCTAAAAGTAAAAAGCTAATACTTTTACGCATGTGCGCGCCCGCAGGAGCTACAGTCGTTCTGGTGAACAAAAATCAAAGTTTTGTAAGTTAACTAACTCAGAAATCTCAATTCCGAAATTATATTGTTCATATGGCACCGTATATAATTGAATGTATCTTTGTAATGGACCATATACAATCATATCTGAATTCAATTAAAAAATTGCGCCTCATATACTTCTATATAATTTTTTATGGAACAACCCGAGTAAAAATAAATGAATCTTGTATAATGTGATCCAGTTTTGTACAATTTAATATACTTACGTATGACATCATGTATAGTAAAATATTTTTCGTAAAATGGCATATTTAATTGTATTTGGATTGGTAGAATTAAATTTTAAAAAACAATGTATTTTCACATGTGAAAAAAATATAAAAAATACAAAGTTGTGGAAAAGGGTCGTTCTTGTTTTAAAATCCATAACATCCTTTATCAAAATTTTAATATCAACTCGAAAATTTACATTGAAAATATCTATTGAAATTATGTAAAATGAACATCACAATTTTTAATACATATCGAACTCCAAAAATTTTAGTTTGACATAAAAATTTCTCTTCATAATCTGTATTCAATTTAACAAAATTTATTTTCCCTGAATTGAATTCAATCGTAAAAAATTTTTTCCAACTCAATGTAATATAGTCCACCATTTTTCGGATCAAATTGTATTTCAATTAGATTAAAGGCTATATCAAATTTGATACATTTCTTTTTTGCATCATATTAATGTTTTTAATCGGGAATATATGAATTTATAAAAACTTATAAAAAGGAATTTTTAATGTTGGTTCACATGAAGTTTTATATAGTCATATGGACAGTTATGTTGTATTATATACGAACGCATATATAACTCTATATTGCGTATAAACTAATATATAATTAGGTATATTAAGAATAATTGCATATAAGACAATACAAAATAATATATTGCTATATAAAGCCGCATATAAAATTTTTTGAAACAACACAAAGCTGTATACAATTAGATACAAAATATTTATACTTTAATATATATGTTTATATGACTATATACATTTATACATTGAAACATTTAATAGTATAAAATTATATCTGCAAACAATTTTACTTGTGAAAGTATAAAATCATAAATGATTATATGAAATTCATTTTTAATCGGGTTAGTACAAAAACTGTGAATTGAGAGATAAAATGTTTTACTAAGTTTTCTACTAACTTTTTATTTGACTGTAGAATACTTCTGCGAGTATTAATTGAACTATTAGGGCATTTTTAAATTTTTTTTTTAACCTAACCAATACTCAGGGGATGCCCCCTACTCATGCAGTGCATTGTATTGATCAGGAAAATAGGGTATGGGAGGGAGTAAAGAGGGAGTAGTGTTTGTGGATATTTCATTTAAATGTTTCTAAATTGTAAGTAACAGGGAAGACTTCTGCGGGAAGTTTGTTCCACATACGAATCGTTCGACTAAAAAACGAATTTTCTCTGTAATGCGTTGTGCGAAACATAGGACAATCAACTTCAAACGGATGTGCTCTACTAGATAAGCGAGTATTACGAATAAAAACTCGGGCTCGAGGAATAAGTTCACTTATCTCAGATGAGCACCTCTCATGGGAATATCGATAGAAAAGTGTCACACAACCCACATTCCGACGATGCTCCAATGAATCAATAGAGTTTGATACACTACTGCCATTGATAAAGCTTCACCGCCCTCCTCTGAACACGGTCCAGAAGCTTCAGAATAGACACTAAAGCCCCTGCCCATATAGAGAGTTGTATTCCATTTTCGGCCGGATATACACTCATAATAATCCATGCATAAAAATACGAAATTATTGTCAAAACTACAAAAAATTTCGTAAAATGTACAAATTTTCGTTTATTTTACAAAAAATTATTTATATTGACCTTTTTTCGTAATTTTACGCATGGATTATTATCAGTGTAGATGGTATAAATAGCAAGGAGATCGGATGGAGTGAAGTAAGTCTTGCACCGTTTCAGAAAACCAAGACACTTGAATGCCTCTTTCGACACTTGAAATATGTGCTTATTCCAACGGACATCACACTGTAGTCTCATGCCCAGAACAGCAAGAGTATCCGATTCCTCAATACATATACCATCCATAGCTACAGATGACAATGTTAATTCCACAGCCCGTCTATGGGTTAACATGCAACATTGGGTCTTGCGTGCATTAAAATCGACCTTATTCGCGCGACCCCACTCAGAGATTGTAGAAAGGTCTTGATTGAATGTGTCATTCATGTTCTGCCGCATGACCTCTATCTCTCATAGAAGAAGACGTTCCCTTAAGGGTATACACAAATCCTTCAGCTTACAAGTAAGGTTTTCTAAGCCAAACACTTTAATTTCCTTAAAACTTTAATATGTTGCACAAAAAAACTCAAAGATCGGCATGTGTTGGCTATTGGACCAACTCTGAGATTTCGGGTATCAAAATAGATTTCGAAAATTTTCCGACTTTTGAAATGAAAAAAAAATAACTGCATTAATAACTGTCATATAGCACACACAAAAAAGGATCACAATATTTGAAACATTTATTTTTTATTTGCAGTTTCAGTCCCCGAAATGTTATGCTGTTTGGCATGGTAACTCAAATATTTTGTGGTAATCTAACGGGTCATGTTGCATCATATGAATTGCATGTCTTCTTTAGATGTCTATCAGCTGTATGCTGTGCTCAAATGTATACGGCGGGCGGAATGATAAGTAAGTATTAAGACTAAATAAAAATAGTAGGATATTTATATTTTGTTATCATAAGTATCATCTCTATTTGGTTTGCATCCCAATCTGTATTACAGTACACTCTGTCGTTGAGAAAGGACCTTTATAGGGAATATTTTTTTTAAACAAATCCCAATTTCCTTCTACTTTCAGTGGCCGATATAACTGGTGGTACTTATAAGACTTGTGTGTCAACATTATTTGAACAATTTTGGTCTATAGGAGTTATATTGTTACCTGGTTTGGCTAGTTTCTTTTCCAGTTGGACTCATTTATATATGGCGATATCGTGGCCAACTGTGATACTTATATATTTATGGCAGTAAGTTATAGTTTGGCAAATGCGAAATTTAAAATTTTATTGATTTTTGATTTGTTTTATAACCCAGATGGATTCCCGATTCCCCACGTTGGATGGTTAACAAAGGTAGAGTCATGGAAGCCAAACAAATATTAATAGAGGTAAGATATTTTTTTTTTTGTGAAAAATTTGAAGAGGAATTTGGTTGAGGGTAAAGCTTGATTCACACGCTATCCACCCCTGTCCACCCATATCTAATATTTCCCGGTATTAATAATACGAAATTTCATTTTCAAAAGAGAATTTACAATGATTTCATAATTCATACCTATTGGTGACAGGAAATACTACTCTAAACACATTTTTACCGTAGAATCTACTGAAAATGACTATTAAAACAACTGTAATTTCAGATAAAAATTCGACAAAGGTAATTACCGTTAAAATAAATAAAAATGTTGTTTTTAACTGTTAAAAAAATATTTAAAAAAGTAGTAAAAAACAACTGACAATGTCGTAAAAACAATTCTCAATTTTTTACTATAAAAATTACGAAACAACTGTAAAATTTGCTGAAAACTACTGTTAAAAGTTATTTTTTTGATATTTTTTAAAATATTTTTTTGCAAATTGGTATCTTTCAGTACAAATTCATTCTCAGGCGTCTGGTGTTAAAAAAATTTGTTAACATACGCTGGAGGTGAATATTTTATTTTCACGACCTAATTTTTTTTTACCACAGAAATTGTTATTCACCACATAAATTTTGTTTCACCTTAAAAATGCTTTTTCAACACAAAAATTGTTTTCACATCTATAATGGTGTTTTACCACAAATCTAACTATATCACATCTCCTAAATATTTTTATTAAAATACTAATACATTTTTTTAACTATCAATTTATGAATTTTTTTTGATATAAAAGTTAAACTTTTATCGAAATTAGGAATTGAACGTGCACTCAATAAAAAAAGTTAGTAAAGTTAACAAAATTTTATTCAGGAGGGTGCTTGGAAAAAAATTGCTAATGTCAACAAAATCTTCTGCTGAAAATCAACGAACTGATTTTTAGCAACAATATTAGTAGATTCACCAAAAGTTTTGCTAACACTTAGTTGATTAAAAATTAAAAAATCATTACTTAAAGTTAACAAAATTGTTGGTGAGTATTAGTAGACTAAAAAAAACTCGAACAATTTGTAGAAAAATTATGCTTTAGTTAATTTATTTGCTGAAAATCCTAAACTTTTTTTTGTGATTCTTTTAAAAATAATTTACCACGCGTTATAAAATATAAAAATGTTCATACGCCCACATTGACGATAGAAATAATTATATATTACATAAACAATATTATCTTTCAACTATTTACCTCAATGGTTGTCTAAATGATGGCATCTTTTGAAGGAAGACAAATGCAGTAATTCTAGAAACGAAACAGAAAAATAACAAAGTATTTCATATACAACCCTTTTTGCAATAAGAAAAAGGATACATAAAAAATTACTTAAAATGTGAGTCCTTGTCTTTTGCTTTAGTCTGTCCACCTTAGTGTATACTTGTTTGCAATTTGACCACACTACATTATTAATCACTATAACCGTTTAGTTTACAAATACACATTTAATCTTTATTAAATTTAAATATTTTATTTTGTCTTTAATTTAATTAATAATTACTTTCACTAGCCGTTGACAACACAAAATTTAAATTGTTTTAATCCACAATTTTGTTTTTATGAAAAACACATACAAAAATCTTCCATGATTGATTTTTGTATATGTCTTATAAGAGTTGTACTTTTTTGTATCATTTTCCTCGTCTCTACTGCATCTTGACATGCCGCAACATCTACTTCATTCTGCGTATATCTTTCAATTTGGCACTATTAATGTGCTTTTTTTTAGCAAAATAAATTAATAAAACATTAGTAAAACAGTTAAGTGGTGAATAAGTATAACAAAAACTTTAGCTGAAAACATAACTTTAGCAAAAATGTTGCTGAAAAATAGTATACTTGATTTACAAGACGTTTTACTAACATTTCTACTAATTTCTCTAGCCTACTAATTACATCAAAAATGTATCTTTTGTTGTGTTAGGTCAAAACTCCCTAAGGAAAATGTTAGATTTTTTTCTACACTGCGTTGCATAACTATAATACCATATGATTTTTGCAATTTTTGCTAATATTACAAAAAAAAATTTTAAATTTATAACTGTTTTTAAGAGTGTGATAACTGATTTCTTAATGTGTAAAATTTAAGAGATTACTTAATTGATTCAAGAGAAAAATTGTGTAATAACATTTTGTTAGTGTTTCATAACTATAATTACAAATAATAGTAAACAAATAAGAATAGCAAATAAAGAGAAATTAAAGAATTATTTTTGTTTATTATGCAACTTTAATCAATTTGCAATAAAATGACGCGAAGTTCATATCTAACAAGGGAAGTCTCCTAATGGGTTCTCCCCGATCTAAATGAAACTTGGATATGTGATAAAGAAAAACAAATAAGGGATGCATATTTTTTGCGGCCCTATCTTACGTTTAAGTGTTAAAAGGGTGAGTCAAAGTTAATACATTTTTGTGTTGAAACATGTCGGAAACTAATTAAATTCCGATTTTTTTGAATGCAGTTTTGTTGTACTCGAGAAAACAATATTGATACCAATATTGCCTATGTAGTGTGTTAGGGTTGCCATTTATTTGAAATATATGAAGTATAGATTAAAAAGCTCTTCGGAAAGAGTAGCATAAAAGCCGAACAATTACGATAATCAAAAAAGCTCAGACAGTCCATCGATTAAATTTAATAGGCATTGATAATAATATTTTTTTAGCTTAATCCAACTATAATTCTTAAAAAATTCGTCAGTTTTTATATCATTTAAAACACATTTTTTAAAATAAAAAAAATACTTTAAAGTTATTGAACATTATTTTGTATACCAGTTAATGCGCCTGCAAAAGCTCTTTGATTTTGTAACCCATTTCTATGAAATAATTCGCAATAAGCTGAAAAACGAAGAATGTGCTAATTTTTGACCCCTCTTTTAAATGCCTAAACATGAGATTGTGCCGCTAAAACAAAATATTTGTCCCTTTCTTTATCACATATCCAAATTTCATTAAGATCGGAGAGAACCCATCCGGAGATACGCCTTGTAAGCGATTTTGTAAAAGGGAAAATATCAGCCTATTTAAAAAGTGGCTTAAGCTTTCGAGAAATTTCCAGAAAATAATGTGCTTATGGTAAAAATAAATCTGGCGGGCCGAAAATAAGCTTTCTTATCGGGACCGGCATAAAAAAATCAACTGTGCCAGCAACACAATGAAGAGTCTCAATCAGATAGTCGATGAATGTAAGTCCAAATCAACCATAAGTAGGCTCTTAAAGGATTCCCAGAAAATTACTCACCAAAAGCTGATGTCTGCGCCAATGTTATTGCCCCTCAACAAAACCGTTCGACTTGAATTCGCTAAAAGGAATTTACAAACCATCTGGAGAAAGGTAAGTATATAACCGCTGATGTTGGTTGGACTGTTTAAACAAAAAATTCTTTAAAATGTGATCTTTTTCTGATAAGAAAAAGTTTAATCTTGATGGTTCAGAAGATTTTAACAGCTATTTGAGAGACCTACGTAAGCAACCACGATATAGCTCAAAAAGAAATTTCTCATGCGGATCTTTGGTTTGGGGCGCTTTTTGATTCGACGGTATGGTTGAGTTGGCATTTCCTAGCACCAGAATGAATTCTTTTGAGTACATTACATTATTAGAAGAGAAATTGGTGGCATCTATTGAAAATAGAAACGAAGAGGAGTTAATTTTCCAAAAAGACAATGCCTCAGTACATGTAAGTCGTCAGACGACGTAATGGCAATCTTAAAAAAATATACGAGTATTGGAACGGTCCGCATGTTCTCTGGATCAAAACCCCATGGAGAATATTTGACGAGTAGTAACCTGTCGAGTTTATATGAAAGCGTTTTTCATCTAAAAGAAACAGTTATTGATGCGTGAAGATCTATAAAGGAAGAACTTTGAATAAATCTGGTAAACAGTTTGTCTGATAAAATTTTCAAGTAAATTCAAAAAAAAAAAAGTCCTCGCATTATTAAAACTGAAGTTAAAATAGTTTTCTTAAATGTATGTAAATGTTGATATATTAAGTGTATTTATAGTTATGAAGCTCTAATTCATTTTATTATTCCTTTTTAAATAGTAGAATAAAATAATGAATTGTTTTATTGTTAAATATTTTTAATTTTCCATTGGTTTTACAATTATGCCGCTTAAACTCTTCTACATTTTTTATCTGAAATGAATGTGTAATTATAGTTTTGCAACGCAGTGTACAAGCAATAAAATTTAAATTTATGAAATTTAGGTATATTTTTCAGTATTTCAAGCCAAGAAATATTTTACTTTGGACAAATTTATCATAAAGGATTTTATTTGTTTAGGGACATTTTTGAAATTTTTGGTCCTGGAAAATTATAAACATTATTTTTTTTAAAAGTAGAGGATCTCACCTTTCTGTTTAGGTCATATCAAGAGTATTTTTTTTGAAAAATTGAAACGTTAAAGTCATTTTAAAATTAATTTTGACGTGATGGCGAAATACTGAAAACGCAGTTTAACTATATATGGTCCCTTGTTTCTCACGTATATATTGGTTGATCCATGTGTGAAAACTACTGTTACACGGTGTTATTTGCTACCTATGATCATATCAATTATAACACAATTACTGTTTTGGTAGTTGTTTATTAAAATTTCAATCAAAAAAAAAATAAGCTTCGATCGAAATTTACTTTTTTTCTCGAAAAACTATTTATACTATTTCATATAAGTACACTGAGGGAATTATAAAGAAATAGAAAATACTAAAAATTACAGTTAAAATAACTACAACTGTAATTAAAAAGGCTATGACTGTATTTATCATAAGAATGATTAGAAATGTAGTCATTTTTAACTACTAACTATAAAAACAACTGCAAATGTAATAAAAACAACTGCTAGGAACGGTCAAAATAACCAACGAACAATTAACAGCAGAATAGTAAAAACAAATTACAAATGTAGTAAAAATAACTGAAATATACTACATATGAGGAATTTCAAAAATGTTCGACACTATGGCAAAAATTACCAAAATTTTTTTTGCTTGACATCAATAACCTTTGGCGTATGTGTTAGTGGATGTTTAAGCATACTAAATCCATCAATGTTAATAATTTATCTTGAACGGCGCAAAAATAATGGCGGTGTTAAGTTTAAAGCTAATTCAAAATATTAATATCAGTTTTTTGCTTAGATTTAATTAAATTTAAATAAAGGTATATAATTAAATAATTTCGTCAAAAGTGCACCCCGGTAGGCTAGTTGGTAGCTTGCTGGCTTATAAGGGCGGGGGTCGTGGGTTCGATTCCCGCCAGAGAAACTGCGCCGAACGCCATAGTAGCTAGTGCTCGGTTAGGGTAATAGTATATAATTTGTATTTATATGATTATTAATAAAAAAAAAAAATAGTTCGTCAAAAGAAAAAAATCATATTAAAGGGTTGACAACTCTGTAATACATATTCAAATTTCAACCTTCTAGATTTATTAGTTTAGCAATAACAAAAATTTAAATTAGCCCTGTTTAAACAAAAATTTAAGAGTAAACAATTTAATAAAATATCCCAAGTAAAAAACTTTTTATATATTCAGATACAACTTGATACAATAAAATGTTCCAATATAAGTAAAGACTTTTCAAGGTGACATTTTACATGTGCTTGTTTTTAAGTATAGTCTACCACCCTACCCATCATTTCTCTCAATTAGAAAAACTTTAAGAAATAAGATGCATCTAAATTCAGTTTCAACAGGTGTCAAATTTTTGCAGTAGCTCATATGCAGTAGATTTCAGCTAGTTATTTTTACTACATTGTAATTGTTTTTACAATTCAGCAGTTAAATGTAAATTTGTTATTTTAAACGTTCTTAGCGGTTGTTTTTTACTACGTTTATAGTTGGTTTTTAGTAGTTAAAAAATACTACATTTTTAGTGATTTTTATGACAAAAACAGCCATTACCTTTTAAATTACAATTGTAGTTATTTTAACTGCCATTTTTAGTAATTCCCATTTTTAGTAAAAAATTATTTTGTAGTAAAAATTATTACAAAAACTATTCTACCAAATTTTTTGCTTGAGTGTAAGTTTTATATGGACTAATATTTTGTTTTTATTTTACAGTGTGCTGAAATGAATGGTACTCGCTATAGTCTTCCCCATGATATCGATCAACAATTACAATTACAAGCTCAAACCGCCATGGATGCTCCTCCTCCACCCGGTTGGTGGTCTTTATGGAAAGGTGAAAAGGCCATTAGACACTTGGTTTGTGTACATCTCTGTTGGTCCATCTATATTGTAGTCTATTATGGCATGCTATTAAATATACGATCATTTAGTCGTGAACATTTACAAATAAATACTGTGATAGCCGGTATATCTGAAATTATCGGTACATTTATTGGTCTATTTCTAATACTAAAGACAGCAAGAAAATGGCTATGGACGGGTTTGTTTAATGTAATAGCCGGTTGTATAGCCTATATGGGTTGGCTAGTCCCACATGATAGTAAGTCGATATTTTTGTGGGATTTTAAAAAGAATCTACAAATAATTCCATTTTCATTCTATATTTACAGTTGATCTTAATAGCCAAGTAGCTTTGTTAATGTTATCGGCAATGATTTCCAAAATAGCCATATCAAGTACCCTGTCCATTTTAACCACTTGTACTGTTGAATTAGTAAGTAATGAGAATAAGAAAATGTGCGCCTTTTCCACCATCTGTTGGGCCCGCTTTTGGCTATTGACTGCTCCATTTATCGGATCTACCATAGTTTTTGGTCAGCTAGTACCACAAACAGCTTATGCTTCTTTAGCTATAGTAGGGGGTCTAATAAGTTCCCTCATTTCTAGTCCACGCACCATACCTAAGAAAAATACCTCAAATGTTGCTAATAATATGGCCACTGCTACACAAATACCTCCCTCTAATGATGGTGGCATTGATAATAAAGCTTTCTCCAAGGGACCTATATTCAATAATTTAAGCACCAAATTGACCACACCACAATCTAATCTACCTCCACAATTAATGCCTGGTATTTGGACGACCAAAAATCATGATGATGCTCCACCAGTATGAAAAATAAATATAATTTTTAAAGAAAAACATACAAAACAAGGTATTCTTCAAGAAAATCTTTATATATTAAAATATTTAATTTTATTCATTTTATTTTATTTTTTTGTTTTAAAAAAACAAGATTCCTATTAGAATCTTAAGAAAAAAAGCAGATATTATTCTTAGTTTTAAACAACAAAAAAAAAACTATCACAGCAAAGATGATAAATTTATAAAAAAAAAAACATAATGGAAAACATAATTTAGCTCGAATATCTAAAAATATTAAAGAATTACATTATTGGCGCCAGAGCAGGGACATTAACAAAAATGATAACATTTTTGGAAAAACATATTTCGGTAAGCGGACTGTTTGTTTTTATTTGGACGAAATAATTAGCGGAACATAAAATTTAAATGATTATTTTAATTCAGGACTACACTCAGAAAATTCTGACGGTGATTACATATAATGTAGTCAACAGTAGTAGTCATTTTACTATGGGAAATGTAAAATAACTATTTTTGACAGTCATTAAAAACGTAACTAACCAAAAATAGCAGTTGTTTTGTGTAGTTATTTTGTCAAATTTTTAAAAAAACTGCAAAAAATTAAATGCGAGTTTAAGTAAATTTTTAACATTTTTATTGTTATAATTCTTTATTGCTTCCACTAAACAATAAAAATATTGAAAAACTTAAAAACTAATATTTATATTAAAAAACTGATCAAACATTTCATGCACTCAAAATAGTTCTACAGTACAATCTACTGAAAATGATAGTTGAAGCAACTGTAACTTCAGCTAAAAAGGCGACAAATGTTGTTCTGTTTTGCTGTTGCAAAAAAACCAACAGATGAAATAACTAAAAAGTCCTAAAAATAACTGATAATGTTTTACTGCACAAATTTTGAAATAACTGTAAAAATTTGTAATATATTCTCTGCATATGTATTGCACAATTAACACAAAATGTTAATTATTTATATTGAAAAATTGGCATTTAAAAAATAAAATGTTTCTTAATACGAGTTGTTAGTTGTTTTTACTACATTTGCTAGTTGTTTTTTAACGGTTAAAGAAACCACATTTTTAGTTATTTTAACGGTAATTACCATTTTAACTGAAATTACAGTTGCTTTAACTGTCATTTCAGTAGATTCTACTGTAAAATTTGTTTGAGTGTATCAATAATAGCAATTATAAATTAACGAAAATTTTTAGAAACTCGACATAATCTTATATTTTTCAATAACTGACAAAAATTAACTGTTTACTGCAAAATTAGTGTTTTGGTAGTTGTTTATTGAAATACATAAAAAAATAAGATTTAAATTTCGCTTAAATAGAAAAAATCGCCACAATTTAAAAAATCTCAAAAAATCGCAATAATTAAAAAAAATGGACAAAATTAAAAAATAGACTCTGAAATTAAAAAAAAATACGATAGAACTGAAAAATAAATTTTGGCGTTTTTTTATAATTTTGACAATTTTTTCAGTTTTTTTCAATTCAATTTTGAAAATTTCTTAAATTTGGCGATTTTTTGCACCAAAGAAATTTTGAAAATTGATATAAATCGTTTCATTTTGAATCGTCATATTTAGGATCATAATTAAAGTATTACTATTATAAATAGAAACCACTAATTGTCAATAAATGTAAAAGAAATAGATGTAAGAAAAAATCTTGTGAAGATCAGCGCCTCTTGTTCAGCCTCATTATAATCCACCAAGTGCGGCACTCCCTCTAGCGCTGATCTTCACAAGATTTTTTTCCATCTTTATCATTCATTGACAATTAGTGTTATACATAGAGTATAATAGTAACATTTTAATTATGATCTCAAACCTGGCAATTCAAAATGAAATACAACTTCAAACGATCAACAATACATAAATTCAGAATATTCTTACAGTAAAACTACATGTAGGTCATTCGGGTAGTAAACAGTAGTAGTTGTTTTAACTACTATTGTAGTAATTTTTTTATGAGAAAATGAAAAACCACTAATTTAGACAGTAAGATCAAGTAACAGTTGTTTTAAGTAGTTATTTTAGTATTTTAATAAACAACTACCTAAACAGTAATTTTGCAGTAAACAGTTAATTTTTGTTAGTTATTTAAAAATAGAAAACTGTCGAGTTTTTTTTTAAATTCTCGTTTAGTTTATATTTGTTATTATTGATATGTTCATTAGGGCTATAACCAAATTTTTGGCATAGTGTCACGAGGTGGACAATGTTGTATTATTAACAAAAAGCATTATTTTGGGTAATTTTGCAAAACAAAAAAAATTGTCTTCCCATCAAATTCATTTTTTAAATCAATACAATACAAAAAAAAAAAAAAATGTTAAGCAAGTTATTTAAATTTATGTCATAAGGTATAGTGGGTAAAATTAAATTAAACTTTTGCGTATGCCGAAATATTTATGACTCGAATAAACAGAAAATAAATATAAACTAGAAAAAATAAACATTTTTGGACTTCTTTTTATTAAAATTAAAAAAAAAAATCGCGGTTGGCGGGAAACTTTATATTCATCCGTAATTGTTAATTACGGCTCCATTTTTTTGGACATATATAACACAAAATGAAAATTTAATATTTTTATTAAAATGTTTGTGGGTGAACTTTTTTGACTCCAGCGAAAAAGTAAAATCGTATTTTTTATAGTTTTTTTATTTTTTATTGCACTATGCTATGTCAATTTTGTTATATGCAAAAAATTTTAAAAAGTTATAGCCCTAATGATCACAGTTTGCAAATAATAATTAGAAAATTGCACTGTATCTCCAATGAATAAAAACGTCATAACTGGAATACCGTTTGGAATTTTGTGTTTGCATTTTAAGTAGAATGTAGGAAAAACAATTTTTTGTTGGAATTGAAAGAAAAAAAATTTTTAAAAAAATATTTTTAAAATAACGAAAAAATAACTGTAAAAAACAACTTATGTAGTCGTTTTATGTTCATGGTTTTTATTGCTTTGTTGCTCGTATTTATGGTTTATGCATTTATTTAAGGTTAGTCGTTTTTACACCAGTGTAGTTGTGTTATCAATAGTTAAAAATAACTACATTTTTAGTAATTTTTATGACAATAACAGTCATTGTTATTTTTAGTCATTTTTACCTTCTTAATTATCTGAGTGTACGAAATGGAAACAAATCGCTAAAATTGTAAAAAGAAACGCTAGAAATTAAAAAATCACCAATATAATGTCCCTAAAAATAAAAAAAAAACCAAATTTTAAAAAAAACCAAAATTTATAAAAAGAAATCGAAAAAATTAAAATATCGTCAAAAATATTTTCGAGACGTTTTAAATTTTATTTAGGTGATTTTTTTTCAATTTAAGTGATTTCTTTTACTTTTGGCGTTTTTTCACTTTTGGCTAGTTTTTAAATTTTGACGATTTTTATTTTTAAATTTTAACGATTGAAAAAAACGCTAAAATTTAAAAAAAAATCTTTAGATTAGATTAGATCAGAAGGCACTATGCACCGCGACCAATGTAGGTCTTTTGTGCTGCCTAAGGTTACCTACAGATTCAAGCTACCTATAAAGCCAATTATCCTATTAGGCAAAATGTTCGCGATGTCGGAAGGCGAAATGAAGCGATCACCTAGAAACCTAAGTCTCCTATCACAAAGCCTGGGACATTCGCAGAGAACATGCTCCGAGGTCTCAGACACCAATTCGCAAAACCTACACAAATCCGTGTCCGATTGACCCTTCTTGTGCAAACTTTTTATAATCTTTAAAATTATAAAAAGTTTCCAAAACTTATCGTTTTATACAAAATGTATTGAAAATTTGTTTATCGCTTTTATTTTAAACTTTTATTGTGAACGTACTCTAAAGCACAGAATAATTGAGTAGAAAAATTCACTCAGAGAATTATGTCGGTAAAATCAACTGAAAATGTCAGTTTAAATAACTGTAATATATATTGAAAGAGAGTAAACTATATTTTCATTTAAATTTCCTAAAAAATTCAGTTATTTTTAATTGTTAAAAAATAATTTCACAAGCAGTAAGTTTAAAACATCGATTGTGTTTATTAAAGAGAAACATGAATGTCTTGCAAGACATTCGCAAAACATTTTTTATACAACAACATTTTTGAATCTTGAAAATTATAAAAACATGGACAAAATTAAAAAAAATAAAAATTGTATTATTCTAAATAGTCTGTTTTTTGCTATTTTAAGTATAAAAACCGTCAAAACTGTCACCAGATCACGCAAGAGAATATTTTGCAAAAACCTACATGCACCCGTTTAGTGCTGTTGACAGTTTATATTCCAAATTTTTTTTTTCAGACGCCAAGTAAATTTATAAGTTTTTTCTATATAAAATTTTTTAAAACCAAAAGTTTTTGCAATGTTCAAAAATAATTTTAATAATATATGGAATAATTTTTTTTTTAATTTTCTTTGCACGCAGATAAAAAATATGATTGAACATGTTTGCCGAAAAAAATTATCATATTATGATCCTAACAATCATGAACATGATTCTGGCTGATCATATTACGATCACTGGGAACGATTTTATCATCATCTAGAATCATAATATGTTTATGGGAATCATATTATGATTGTTATGCGTTTCAGTCATAACATGATGCTCATAAACTATCATAACATGATGCTCTTTTTTCTGTGTGTGCGAATTATTATTTAAGCTAGTTCCTTATAGTTTTCTTTTTTTTTATAAATTTATCATCTTTGTTAAGACCTTATGGCATATAAATTTTAAGTTCAATTATGCTCGTCAGGTTCTATATTTTTTTAAGCTAATATTTACTATATACAACAATTAAAATAAAATTTGAATATTTTAGCTAAGTTTATTGGCAAACTTTAATAAAATTTTAGGTATCCCAACAATTCCTTGCAATTAGAAATTAAAAAACTATAAATTTAATAAACAGCACAATTTAATATGCTCAATTAATAGGCTTATCAACAAAATTTTTAGAATCTCAAATTCCCATAAAAGATGTTTACAAAATCTTAACGAATTTAAATGAAAACAAAAAAAGTATTTTAAGTATTTAAAATTTCGAATAAATATTGAGACAAACTTTTTGTATTAAAGTAAAAAATCATTGCTTGAAAACTGGTACAAAAAAAGTCAACTAAACATAGGTTTTCTAACAAAATACACACGCGAAAAATGTTTGAATGGGTAAAAGATCTTTTTGAATGTTTTGTCTAAATGCCCAAAAGCTTTTACATTTTCCATGGAAAAACTTTGTAAAATTTACAAAATTTTTTAAATTTTTCAAAATGTTTGCATTTTTTTTTTTGTGTGCACCAAATTCATTTTCGATCAAACATTTAATAAATATTATTTAACTTTTATTTAAGATTTAAAATTTACTTTAATTTTTGCAAAATTACCAAAAGTTGCACTTTTTTTTATAAAGCTAGTACTTTTTGTAGTTCGTCAATAAATTTGTTAAGAGTATTGATGTCAAAAATTAAGGTCTTATAAAATTGCAAAAGTGTAAATTTTTGTTTTAATAGTAGTGCCAGCCTTGACCATATAAATTTAAGTATGCAAAAAGTACTCAAAGTGCCTACACTTCCTAATCATTTAACTTGGCAGCACTTTTTTAAGCATTTGTTAGGGATTTTTCTTGGAAGTAATAGAAAAATTTTATTATAGTGGCTAACAAAAAAATTTACTTAATTTTTACAAAAATTTACCGTTATTTTTGAAAAATATTGCGCACAACAAATTACTGACATTTTTGCAAAATTTGTATAGATATTTTATTGCAATTTTAAAGAAAACTTTAGTAAAAATAACATTAAAGTAAATAAAGACTTTATTAAAAGACACAATCTGTAGAAATAAACAAGACATACTGCAAAAAAATTAAAAAAAGGGTTTTTTAAAAATTGTAAAACAAAAAATGTTAAATGATACTTTTAAATTATTTATAAAATTTTTTAAAAAATTCAACAAATATTTTAAGCAAATTTTAAAGTGTATATTTGTAATAAAACTTTAAACTTTGTAAATAAAGTTTAAAGAAAAATAATAATTAAGAAATAAAAAATGAATGCAACTTTTTCTATTTTGTTTAACAATTCTAATGAGAGGACTTTTGACTTAAAACTCTAATACAAATCTTGTTAAATTTTCTTTTAAAAAATTTCCGTTGTAATCGTTTAAGATTTTGTAAACATCATTAAAATTGTTCAGAGAATTTTATCAATAATTTTCTAAGAAATTTTATTGTTTTTTAACTTTGAATAAAATTTTGTTAAAATTCTTTTTACAATTTATTATATTTTCTATTTTAAGTAGTAAAGTTTATTGAAATTATTTATTAATTTCTTTAAAATATAAAAAAAAAAACAAAACAAAAACAAAACAAAATGTTAAACCAAAAAAGACGCTCGTTTTAAATAATTATAAAACAACAGAAACTGTTACAATAAATATTTTAATTGTTATTTTTTGCGAAAATATTAACAAAACTAGTTTTTTATAATTTTACTAAGGAATTTTTTTAATGGTAAGTATAAACGCACTCAGAATATTCTTACAGTAACTACATGTAGGTCACTAGGATAGTCAACAGTAGCAGTTGTTTTAACTGCTATTGTAGTAATTTTTCTATGAGAAAATGAAAAACGACTACTTTACACAGTTATTTCAAAAAATAACTAACCAAAAATACTGCACTTCAGTAACAGTTGTTTTGAGTAATTAGTTTTAGTACACTCACAAGAACTTTTCCATAAAAAATCAACAGTTATTTAAAAGTTTAATCGGTAAAGTTGTTTCAATGGAATATACAGTTAAATTAACAAAGAAATATATTTTTTAACTTTCTGTCTGTTATTCAACAAAAAAAATAAACAAAAAAACGGACTTTCCGTAATAGTTAAAATATTCAGTTAAAATTTTCTATTCAAAACAAAAAGTTGTTATGTTATATTGAGTATTGAAATAAACGAAAACAATCTATTGTTTTAATGGATTTTGTCAGTTAATTTTTCAACAGTTGAAAATAAACTAAAAAATACAATTATTTTGAAAGAAAAGTAAGTAGTCCTGTTTTTAACTGATTTTCAGTTGATTTAATGGTTATATTCAGTAGTCTTTACGGACACAATACTGTGAGTGTATTTTTAAAAACAATTATGCTATAAACACATAGACCACAGCAGACTGCAGAGCTACACGACTGCAAATGCCGTTGACTGCAATCGTCGCCGTGTGGTCAGCTACTTATTATTTTGGAAACGACAGCAGCATAGTAAACAGCTGATCACGATTCAATTTAAAAATATCAACAGCTGTTTTTTATACAAATCAGGGATGTTAAAGTTGGTACAATTGTACTTTTTTGGTACATTTTGACCTTATAAAGTACCGTGGTACTACCGCGACTCATTTGGTACAATTTAAAAATTTTTAATTTTTCCCCTTTTTGAATTTTTAGTATAGCAAACAAATTGTTATTGTGTCCTTTTTCATTGCATTTATTCGTTTTATGTAATGAGCTCTTAAAATATATGCGACTATATCCGCCAGATTTTACGATTTATCATCATTTTAAGGATTTTGAAGAATAAAGTTGGCAATTTTTTTTTTTTTAATATCGATTAAAAATTTACGATTTTTTACAAAATTTATCTGGCAGCTCTTACATATATTGACACTTGTTGCAGCCAACTTCACTTTTATTTTGAATTTATTAAAATTCTGAAGAAGTGAAAATTGATATATAGATATGGCATCACTTATAACATATGGGAAAACAGTGGACATTAGAGTGAAGTGAGTTTCTAAAAATAGAACTGTTGTGTTGTTGGAGTTGTACTTCTGAGATTATGTATGCAAGAACAAAAACACCGTGTATTAAATAAAAATAGTTTTAATCACAACAAAACTCGACCTAACTATAGCTCAGAGGGCTAAAGCGCTCTGTCTAACGTGTAGTACGAGTGCATGTGGCATTAGAAATCAGTTTATCTATACCACGGTCAGTGATTGCACAGAAAAATTTCATATAGACGCAATCGAACAAATAAAAACATAATAAATATTACATTATTCAAAAATTCAAAAAACAGGGTCACTGACGAACGTTCAATACCAGAAACTGCGCAGTCTGATTCAGAAAAAATTGAATATTTGCAATGTAGTTATGATTTTTAGAAAATACACTCATTCTTCTCTACCACGCCTTTCACAATTAAATTAAATAAAATTGCATATTAATTATAGTATTAACTGCAATTGTCTGAAAAAGACGTTAAAATTCAAACTCAAACGAAAATTAAATTATTGTTAAAGAAATGAAAGAAAATTCCAAACAATCTTATATATGTTTAATTTAGAACGAGCTCTCAACCTCCGTATATTTACAAAAATAAAGCAAATCAAACATATTAGCTAGGTTAATACTAGTATTTCGATCTGGTTAAAGATCTCTTCAGAACCCAATGTTTTAGAAAAGTTATAGCCTCCATAATCGGCAGAACTTTAACAAAAAACCGATTAATCATTAATTTTGCTCCATTCTTGTCTTCTTAGTAAAAATATTACTTGAGCCAGAGTAAAAACTAAAATTTTTTTAACTGAAGTCGTTAAAAAATTAAAACGTTTGTAGTTTTTGGTCGGTAGTAGCTAATTTTCAAAATGAATTGAATGTCAATATGTTTCCAGACATTTCTAGTCGTTGCTGGAATTTTATCCATTCCACACTGGTCTGCAAATGTGGAGAGAGTTTTTTTCTTTTCAAAATATAATAAAAACTAAGGAAAGAAACAGACTACATTAGCCAACATTATCAAGTCTCATACAGACTAAGGATTGGTTAAGAGCGACAAATTTATGCTGCTATGATGTAGAAATTCCAAATAGTTTATTAACTAAACAAATAATTCCATGATTTGGTCTCATATATTCATAAGACTTTTTTATGCCTTATTTTATTCATACATATAATGTATGTTATTGGAAGGTTTTGTTTTTTTTTTTCTGTACAAGAGAATTTTTCTGTATTTTTTTTTTGTTGTTTTAATAAACTTAAAAAAAATGGTACCGTCAACGTCCTAAAAGTACAATTTTTTTTGGATGTTGGTACAAAATTGAAAACTCCATTTAACATCCCTGATACAAATGCATTTTTGTTTCAGTAGTGCCAATTACATCTTTTTTTTCTTTATTAAAATAGAACAACATGCTTGGTTGTAGACACGTATATAAAGTTCACTTAAAAATACAATTACTTATTTATAATACATTATTATAACGTGAAAATAAATTTATATAACCCCTCTTGAATATTAATGCAATTATACCATTTGATGTTGCGACGTTTTTTGTGTTTAACAAAATAAAATATTTTTAAGCACTAATTTGTTACATATTTTGTTTTATTGTCAACACTATTTTTGTTTTGCAGCCAACAAAAATAGAAATTAACCTAAGTTGACTACAGCGGCAAAAGTAGTCGGGTAGCCGTGTAGTTGTGTTGGTGCCAAAATAATCATTTTCATATAAACGTGTGTATTTTATTTTTGACAGGCTGTAGTCGTGTAGCTGCAGTCGTCTATGTGTTTATAGCATTACAGTAAACAGTTAATTTGTGTTAGTTAAGTATTTAAAATATATAAGATTATGTCGAGCTTTTAAAAATTATCGTTTAGTTTATATTTGTTATTATTGATATGTCATAACCGGAATGTCATAACCGGAATACTGTTTGAAATTGTGACTTTTCATTTAAAATACAATGTAGGAAATACAAATTTTTTATTGTAATTCAAAGAAAAATATATTTTTAAAATATTGAAAAAATAACTGTTAAAGACAGTAGTTTTTACAACTTATGTAGTCGTTTAATGTGTTTATTGTCATTGTTTTGTTGCTAATTTTAATGGTTAATGCACTCATTTAAGGTTAGTTGTTGACTATCATTGTAGTCATTTTTGTAGTCAAGTAGTCATTTTTATGACAAATACAGTCATCGCCTTTTTAACTACATTTTTAGTCATTTTAATTGTAAGTTTAAGTCATTTCTACCTTGATAATATTCTGAGTTTATATGTACGTGTTATGAAATCCCATACAAAATTCGTTATTGGGCATTACATTACATTACACTGCCGTTGCTTTAAAGCAACCCTCTAACGGGTAAGGCTGCCTCAGGGCAGTCTTCATAAAATTTACCACAAATGCGTCAAATGAGTGTTTTATACATAGAAATTAATATATACCGATAGAAAACTAAACTCGCTAAATATTTTGCGAAGAAATTTTTCGTGTGCCGTCCACGGTTTGGAAGCGAGAAAGCTTCAAAATCAAAATTTCGTAAAATTTCAAAAACAAAAACTGCTCAAGAATCAAGTCAAATGCTGTTGGATTTGATAAATGCACCCAAAATTTATAAAAATACTTTTGCCATTTCTTCTACCTTATATAACATATCTTTTCAACAACATAATCATAAAAAGTTCTTACCCACTTAAATGGAAATATGCAAAGATTATACCTATTCCTAAATCAAACAAGGAATTTAGGCCAATTGCAATCCTTCCATTTCTCTCTAAAGTCTTTGAAAAGTTGTTGCATACTCAAATAAGCGATTTTATCAAAAGAAATAACTTACTTACTGAAAGACAATCAGGTTTTCGTCCTAAGCATAGCTGTGTCACAACTCAATTGAGTGTTTCTGAAGAAATAAGGCAACAAATTGATATTGGAAAAGTGGTTCTTTTGGTACTCCTTGATCACTCGAAAGCATTGACACGGTAGATCACTTTATATTATGTGAAAAACTGAAACATATGTTTAATTTCAGTAACACCTCAGCTAAACTTATGTCTTCGTACCTATCTGATCGTTCACAATCAGTATTTCTACATAACCGTATGTCTACAACAGTCCCTGTATCAAGAGGTGTGCCTCAGGGCTCGATTTTGGGGCCCCTTTTATTTTCCATATATGCTAATGATCTACCAGCTAAACTAAAATATTGTAATATACATATGTATGCTGACGACGTCCAGGTATATCTCAGTAGCACAATTAAAATGCTGAATACATCAATTTCAAAGCTTAATTATGATTTAAGCAACATACATAAATGGGCATCTGCAAATGGGCTTTGTCTCAACCCGCAAAAATCTAAATGCATCGTTATACATAAACGATTACAGAATCTTAATCGTGTTTTTGACGTGAAACTTAATAACAAGCAAATCGAAGTCGTAACCTCTGTCAAAAACCTTGGAATTATATTCAATGACATCCTCTCCTGGACGAATCACGTCAACAATGTTGTGGGAAGAACATATGGAATGTTAAGAACACTCTGGGCCACTCAACACTGCACCCCATTAAAAATTAGAATGCTTCTTGCTAAAGCTTATTTAATACCATCTTTGCTCTATGGATGTGAAATTTTCTCAAACTGCGATGCTGCTAGTAAGCGTAAACTTGAATCCATTTACAGAAATATTGTAAGATATGTCTTTGGTATTAGAAAATATGGCTCAGTCACCTTATTTACCAAAAAACTTTTCGGAATCTCTTTCGAAAATCTCCTTCAACTACGAACTCTTTTATGTTTACACAAAATTGTCTATGATAAAACACCAAAGTATCTACATGACTTCCCAGCAAAACCACACATTACCAAATCATGGGTAAAGTAATGTATCGGCATAGGGCCTCATGCATTACTTTACACGTTACTTCATTGATGAATTTTACAGGCGATGACCCTCAAGGTAACTCATTACCTTGTAGTGGGTAAAGTAACTGGTTACTTATATGGTTACATGGTGGGAAAAAGTAATGTGTCTATAAATAGATTTTCATAAAAAAAATGCATAAAAAATTTTTTTTACATATATTTTTTTTTAATTAAATAAATAACTTTTTTTTATTAAATAAATAACTTGGTCATGCTGGGATTCGAACCTGGGGTCTCTGGTATTTAACAATTAGTTAGGCGAGAACTCTACCAACTGAGCTATCGATACATACAATATTTTATTGCTTAACATGTAGATGAGTTGCTGTGCTTCGTGTTTTCGTTCGTGATATCAAAAATATACACCTTACCATTATGCTTACAAAAAATCACAAAGTAATGTGTCTATAAATAGATTTTCAAAAATATATATTAATAATTACTTTACGTTTATAATTCATGCATTATGTAATAGATGATCGGTAAGTCATTATTTTATGTTTTGAAGTAATGTAAAATGTAATGAGGTCTCATTACAAGGTAATCCATGAGTGTCCAATTATCGGTAACTCATTACTTCTTGTTGGAAAGTAATGATACGGGTAAGGAGTACACATTACAAGGTAATGCATTACTTTATCGCACCCATTACCAAAGTTTTGCTGGGTTACTTAGATTTGGGAGATTCAGTAGGGGTAAACGAATTATCGCCATTAGATATAGAACGCTTGTATCTGAGTGGCAATTTTTTATTAATGCCATACGCCTTTGGAATGACTTACCATATTACGTCCAGCTATATAGTAACGCATCAAAATTTAAAAATGAAATTCTTAAATTATACGCTTAATTTCCGTAATGATTTTGTTTAATGATTTTGTTTTTTATGTTTTAAAATTTTTAATTACTTTTATTTTTGATTATTTTTATGATAAAATTTAAAATTTTCTCAAAATGTTTAACGTTTGATTTTATATTATTTGTTATAATGTTAATGTTAATTTAAATTTAAGTTTAGTTTTTTTCTTTATATTTAAATTTTTTTTTTTATATATCATTTTGAATTTCATATGTAATTCTTATAAACAAATTAACCTGTTTAGCTTTATAAAATCCTATGCTGTAATTATAAGATTTAATCTTGTAGCATAGGACAGTCAATGAAATAAATAAATAGTTTTTAAAAAATATAGTTTTCAAAAATCTAAAAAACCAATTTAAGTTGACTAAAAACTCTTTATACTAAAATATAAGTAAGATTGAAGCTTTATCTTTAATAATAAGTCCTTACTTTAGTCCAAGGAGTCACAGGATTTTATCAGGATTCCTGAAAAGGACATGGTCTTAACTTATAAACTAATACACGGATTTTTATGAAATTTTGCAGACAGAAGACATTAAGTATTAATAGCAAAGTGTTGAAGTTTGAACAATATAAATTGAAGTTTAGATACTTTTTCGCCTAATTTCGCTTTTTCCAAAACGCGAAAATCCCGATATCTTCTTAAATAGGAGCAGAAAAAAAAATAGTTTTTCGAGCGTGGTTATATCTTGGTAAGAGATATATTTTTTTGTCCAAAACTTCTCTTTTATATGCTTTAGTTTTCAAAATGCACCCTCAAAACATTTTGGCTCATATCGCCTAAATGAGGCAACGATAAACAATTTTGTTGAAGAACTTATTATTTGTTTTTCCAATGGAGCACATGGTATGAATTTCGTTGCAAAACATCGTTTGCCAGTTAGAGGGTTAAGGCCTGATAATTTTAGAAAGAAGGGAAATATAATACCGCAGTAAAAAGCATGTGATAATTTGTGGTCTTCACTATACAAATAATTAAAGAAAATTTAAAAACTATAATTTCAGGGTTGCCATATAATCAATTAAAAAATACAATTTTTGGGATTTTTGAATAGATAATTTTTGAAAAATTATTAATTAATTGAAAGCAGACTGGTGTTATAAAGATTATATATTGACTTGGTGATTAAAGTATGGGTATTTTTGTTTTCAATGGGAAAAAATTGTTGCGTACTATGTACACTCAGAAAATTCTTCCCCTTACTACATGTCAGTCATTTGTGTAGTACACGATAACTGTCATTTTAATTGTAATTGTAGTCATTTTACTATGGTTAAATATAGAATAACTATTTTTGACAGTCATTAAAAAAAGAAACTAACCAAAAATACCGTATTTTAGTAACAGTGTTTTGCGTAGTTATTATCGCAACTTCGCCAAAACTGCAAAAAATAATAAAATGCGTGTATAATATGGGTGTTTTTTTTTTAATATCCGATTTTTTTTATACCTCCTACCAAATTCTTAATCCTTTATATTAAAAAAATAAATCAATTTTAAGTGGACCCGGAAACGACTTCAAAGATTCAATGGGTAAATATGGACAAAACACCAATATTTTAAACATTTGCCACTTTTGAATCGCAGTTTTTTTCATTACTTTCTTAAAAAAAATTATATTTATTTTCTTCTCTTTACATCAGTGAAGGGCATCCTCTCAATTAAAAAACCCCCGCGGGGTTAGAATAGAAAATGCTGCTTGCGCGACGTCAGCACACGTTGCATCTTCGTGTGGCCAACGATTATGAACTTTCGGCTGTTGTTTTGTTCTCACTGCAGTGATGCAAAACGTGGCACAATATTGCCATTTGTGGCACTTTTGACTGCCTGATGGCCCTGTGGTACTTTCTTATCTATTTTGGCCCTTTCAGCTCAAAATTGAACTAACTACTTTAAACCGTTTAGTTCAGACTTTTATGAAATTTGCCTGATTTTTTTTATTCGATGAGAGCATATGCTAGTTCCTTAGAGAATGAAAAACGGGTAGTTGTTTAATTTTTTATAAAAATCGCATTCAAAATCATATATTTTCGAACCAGGAGGTCACGTTTTAAAATTTTTGAATGCAGGACGATAACATTTTTAAGTCTTTTTATATTTGTCCAAATTTTTAAAAGAAGTGCCGCAATTCATTTTTTTATTAAAAAATGTGTTTTTGGAGGCTTTTTAAAAATGTTATGTTATCGCAAGAGCGGAAATAATTTATGAGAATTCATAAAATATGTTAAACTTTATTGTCAGACGGGTTTGTCTTGCATTTTTAAAAAAGCATTAAAATGACGAACTCTAATTAACAAATTTTATTATAAATTAACGTTTTTAAAATTTATTTGTATATAAAAACAAAATTTAGTTGATTTTAGTTACAGAATTTATTAAAATTATCAGACTATTTCTTAAATTCACCTTTTTTTGCAAGGAAATCTATTTCATTATTCATTCGATTATAGAATCACAACGCAATTTTTAAGATGTTGCCAATGGCCTTTTTTCAATTGTACTTTTTTAAAATATTTATTTTTCACTTTTCGAACACTTTTTTACTCGAACTCAAATAAAATCATCTTTAATCAAATCCATTTACAACGATTGGATCGAAATAAATACATTTGATAAATGTTAATTTATGAATGGGTAATTGAATTAAATGTTGAATCTTGAAGTTTTTCTGAAGTTTCTAAAAATAGAACTGTTGTGTTTTTGGAGTTGTACTTCTGAGATTATGTATGCAAGAACAAAAACACCGTGTATTGAATAAAACTAGTTTTAATCACAACAAAACTTGACCTGACGATAGATCAGTGCGCTAAAGCGCTCTGTCTAACGTGTGGTGCGAGTGAATGTGGCATTAGAAATCAGTTTATCTATACCACGGTCAGTGATTGCACTGAAAATTTCATATAGACGCAATCGAACAAATAAAAAAACATAACTAATATTACATTATTCAAAAAACAGTGTCACTGACGAAGGTTCAATACCAGAAACTGCGCAGTCTGATTCAGGAAAATAAAAAAATTTACAATGTAGTTATGATTTTTAGAAAATACACTCATTCTTCTCTACCACGTCTTTCACAATTAGAATTAAATAAAATTGCATATTAATTATAGTATTAATTGCAATTGTGTGAAAAATACGTTAAAATTCAAACTCAATCTTTAATTATTATTTATATGTAAATAGTACTAAAAGAGTCAAAGGAGTACCATGGTACTTTTTCGGATCAAATAGTATAAAAAAAAACTACTATATTACTCACTTTATCATCCCTGTGGCCCTATCAATGGTATTTTGTCCCTTTTAAATTGTCAATTTGGCCCAAAACAAAAAAACTCAAAATGCATCACTGTCTCACTGTGTTAAAAAAAAACTCAGCCAATTGTTGGTAAACTTTTGTTGAGACAGTATCACGCTACTCAACATAAAAAAACATAAAAAACTTCGTTTTTTGCTGCTACACACACAAGCGTAAATGTAATAGTATGTGTTATGCCCTTCACTGCTTTACATTATTCAAGTAAAGTATGGTAAAGTGGGACATTGGGTGGAATGGGGCATACCAATTCTTGACAATGTTTTTACATTTTTAGGAGAAAAATAGTAAATTTCAAGCGTTATTTATTATATTATGAAGTTATTCATTTGCAATTTTGATTTATTTTGTGCTTTTATTTATATTGCTTTTTAGAAACAAGTGAACAAAATTTAGCAAAAAAAAATTTGAAGTGCTTCTGTTTTATATCAACAATAAAACAATTAAACATTGTTAAATTGGTGATTTATTAATTGAAAATTGTGTTGTTTGGGGTAATGTGAGACACATTATGTGGGGTAAGTAAGGTATGACAAGTAATTAAAGCAATATTAAAATGTTTTAATGTAAACTTGAGTGAAAGAAAGTTGTAAATAGTTATTACTCCTCATTTCCCCCACAACTAACTGCCCGACCGGGTATTTTTATACTCTACACCGCACTGCGGAATAGGGTATATTGGGTTTGTGCTGATGTTTGCAACTCACAAAAATACTTAAAGGTGAGCTTCAAGCATACCAATTGAGCAACAACTGACAACAACCTATTCAATTTTTTTAATTTAGACCGATTAAAATGGTATATAATAAAATTAGTCCTTTACGTTCTAATTAAAAAATTGACGACTCAACTAAAAATTCAGCGGCCGTCGTTTTAGCCGGCTCACATTTCAAAACGATGCAAACCGTTAAAAACGGCGACGGCTGAAAAAAAAAAATCTGCGACGTCGGCCCGCAGCCGATTTTGCGCCGGTCGGCTTGCTTCTCTGCTGACACCCACAGTAACGACGTCGAATTGATCTAATGTTTGTCAGATTTTTTACATTTGGTTTTCATCAAGATATATTATATATATAAATATATCTTGGTTTTCATATTTCCATCATGGAAGACCACGAAATTGTCATATTTGTATAATAACAAATTCCTACACTTACCATATTATTGCCGTTATCATTTGCATGTAACACCCACAAGCGTTTACATTTATGTCTTGTTCAGTAAAACTCATGTTAAATTTACACTTTTTATATTTAATTATGTTATACCGGATTGTTTATCACAAATTAGATATATAACGCACAAAATAATGTATTTTTTTTTTACCAATATTTAAAGAAACAAAGGAATTTGTTTTGATATTTTTACACAATTAGCTTTTTTAAGTTTGATTTGGCTTTTTGCACAAAAACAACACTACTGCCAACATAGAGATAATAATCGCACTAGACTTGGGCAATCTAGTTCGTTTGAGTGAACACTCTTTCTAGTTCTATTGAATTGAATCAATCATCTACTGCAATCGATCTTTGATTTGAATCTTTGACAATTGCTCATATTGTGGGCGTTGTGGTGTAATAGTTAGCGCGTTGGACTGTTACACAGATGGTCCTGGGTTCGATTCCCGGTGACGACAACATTAATTTAGAAAAATAATATGTACGAGTTTTATTTCACTTATATGTATCGCTGCGCCCACCTTCGGTGTTTCCATAGCACTTAACCCCACCGAAGTAAAATAATGAATCAGGGCTATGAAACAAAAAGCTTCAATAAATTCGCCAACTCTACATCAGGTGGCGAGCAACAACTGTTCTAAGACTTATCTACTCGCGCAATTACAGTGTTGCCATGTTTGAAGCCCTTCATCTTTCAACACCTTTCATCTCTCCACCATCCCCTTTCTAAAGAAAGCAACACATTAATTAATAGGAAGAATTTCCTGAGTGTTGCTTCTCTTTATAAAAAAAAAAATATATGACAGTTTTTTTAATCGTTTGTTTTATAATTTTTTAACGAACTATTAACGCTTCTTTACTCGAGCGGACACGTTTCTCAAACGGACTGTAAGTACATACAATGTGTAAAGACAGTACCTACACACAAAAAATAATTGCCAAGTAGCTATGAGCATTTCAACTAATAAAGTTTTTTCTTATAAACCTGTAAAAACTTGATAACTTCAAAAACTTGGTAACTTCATACAATGTGTAAAAATAGTGCCAATATACAAAAAATCAGTATAATATACTGAAAAACATTTATGAGTATACTGATGTTTCTCAAAAACTATTCCATTATTAATATCTGCAAGTCCGAATTGCCTTAAATTAATAATAATTTCGTTTTGCTAAACTCAGAACGAGTGTTAGTTTCAAAAGGTCCTAAATGATTTTTCTAAAAACAATTCCATTTTTAAAAACAATTCCATTTACTAAATTTTAGATCGAAAAATTAGTTGATATTTGTTCTTGATGTAAAATGAGATAACTAACAATTTTAGTTAAATTACTGATTTAAATGATAACAGCAGAAAAAATTAACTCAACTGAATTGGAATCCGTTTAACAAACTTTTGGACTAACTTTTTTTTATGAGTTTAAACCTCTAATAAGACCTAAAATATCTTTTAAAATTTATTTTTGGAATCAAAAACTGTTAGGTTCTAACGGAACAATTTCTTTTTCTTAAAATAGAACAATTCTTCAAAATCCATACATTTTTGTAACAAAAAGTTTTAATCGATTTATAAAGATTTTATATAACATAATTCACAAAATCTTTAAATTTTCTTGAAATAACACAGAAATTACACATGGATGTAATTACACATGGACTATACAAGCTAGTTAAAAAAAACTACACGCAATTTGTGTAATTACATAAGAAGTGGGAACACTGCTCTTTTGTCGCACTTTTTCTCCAAAAGTTCTGTCAGAAAACTATAGATTTTTAAAAAGATCTGATGAATTCCCCTGGTATTATAAGTTTCATCTTAACGGGTTTAAATAATCAAACAACGATTATCATAACGGCTATTATAAAATAGCTTGGTAGCATTGTTTTAGTACTCTTTAACATAAACTTGGCATTACTTTTATTAGAAACCTACCTCCATCTATATGTCAAGTTACAGTATTGAAATTTCTGTCTTACACAGGGTTGTGCAGTTCTCGAACGAACTAGTTCAATTGAACTACTCACCCAAGTAAACTATGTAACCTAGTTCACCATTATTCAATTCAAACGAACAAAATGCATTTTACTCAAAATACAATTTAATTTCTTGTTAAGAGTTTTTTGTTAACAGGGACATAAAAAATATTGCTTTGATCAAACTCGTTTTGTTTTAATTTTATTATTTTGAGTAATATATTAAATTTATTTTATTAAAATTTATTAAAATTTTTTTATACCACAGGTACCAATACACCATGCAATATAGTTGCAAATACTACTGTTAATATTATTATCATTTTGCCCTACTTTTGCACAAAATATGGCTCCGCTGTTTTGTTCTGTTGTGTAGGCATACGTTTTGTAAACGGACTATAACTTCATACAATGTTTAAAAATAGTACCTACATACAATATGTTGTCTCTGTTTTGCATACTAAACAAATGGTGACGGATTTGCGGAAAAAATATTCTGTTGAAAATAGAATTTACATTCCGCAAAATGAGCTATTGTATGAGCTGAAATGCTCCTGGTTACTTGGTAACGATTTGTTTGGAGTTGCAGTCCGTTTAAGAAACGTATCCGTTGGAGCAAAGAAGCTTTATTGGTTCGTTATTATAAAACAAGATTTAAAAAACTGTCATAAACAATTCAAAGATCGATTGAAGTAGATGATCGAACTATATCGAATAATCGAACTAGAAAGAGCGTTCGCTCAAACGAACTAGATTGCCCAAGTCTAGTCTAACGCGCAATTAATATCTCTATGTTGGCAGCAGTGTTTTTTTTTTGTGCAAAGACCCAAATCAAACTTATTTGTTGTTGTTGTTGTGTGAAAGCATTCAAAAAACTACTGCAGCAAAAATATCAAAAAATTCCTTTGTGTATTTAAATATTCGTAAAAATTAGACATTATTTTGTGCGTTATATATCTAATTTGTGATAAACAACCCGGTATAATTAATATAATAAAAGTGTAATTTACCATGAGTTTTACAGAAAATGATATAAATTTAAGTGGCGCGTCTTCCACACATTTAAACGCTTCTTATGGTGTTGCCGGCAGCGCAGCCGCCTCACCGGCATCAAATGCAAGTTTTGGTAATCGTTCTGTATTAAAGGAATTACATACAAATGATAATGGCCATAAGGTAAGTGGAGGAATTTGTTATACAAATTGTAAATATGACAATTTCATGGTCTTCCATGATGGAAATGTGAAAACCAAATGTAAAAAATCTGACAAACAGATCTATTCGACGATGTTACTGTGGGTGCCAGCAGAGAAACAAGCCGAACGGCGCAAAATCAGCTGCGGGCCGATCCATTTCCAACGGCTCTCATCGGCTTAAAACGATGGCCACCGAATTTTTAGTTGCTCCGTCAATTGGTTTTAATTATAACTAATTACATACCATTTTAATCAGTCGTGTTTGGTTGTCTAAATTTTAAAAAGAATGTGTTATAAATAGTGTTAACCCTAGATGGCACATCTTTTTTTTTTTTTTTCAATAAACTAAGTACTTTCTTCGTCGACTACATCGACGAAACGACCAATACAAAAAACTTTAAAATTTCTATTTCATTGGAAAAGTAATTCATTTTTATTCGTATCCATAACCCTTAAATGCATGAGGTCAGCACCCGGTATGGGATTTCATCCATTTGTTCTACGTGCTGATGGATATTTCCATCAGCAGTTCCGGTCATTTGACCGGTCATATGACCGTCACTGTTCTTGCTGGGTATATACCCTACATATTTCCATCAGCAGTTCCGGTCATTTGACCGTCACTGTTCTTGCTGGGTATGGAACCCAGCAAGAACAGTTTACCGACACTGCTGATGGAAATACCCATCAATGCGTTGAACAAAGTTTCTATCATTTTCTTAAGGGCAATATGAAAAAAGTGATGGAAACTTTGTGTACGTGTTATTTTGCATCTCCCTCTAATTTATAAATTCATAAGTTAGAGGAAGATGCAAGATTTGCATGTGTTAGTTTCGGTCATCCATTTCTTGTAGGGAAACTTTGTGTACGTGTGATTTTGCATCTCCCTCTAATTTATAAATTCATAAGTTAGAGAAAGATGCAAGATTTGCATGTGTTAGTTTCGGTCATCCCCCTACAAGAAATGGATGACCGAAACTAACACATGCAAATCTTGCATCTTCCTCTAACTTATGAATTTATAAATTAGAGGGAGATGCAAAATCACACGTACACAAAGTTTCAATCACTTTTTTCATATTGCCCTTAAGAAAATGATAGAAACTTTGTTCAACGCATTGATGGGTATTTCCATCAGCAGTGTCGGTAATTTGACCGGTCATATGACCGTCACTGTTCTTACTGGGCCATTTCTTGTAGGGTAGGGTATGCATTCTATACCCTACAAGAAATGGCCATTTCTTGTAGGGTATAGAATGCATACCCTACCATTTCTTGTAGGGTATAGAATGCATACCCTACCATTTCTTGTAGGGTATAGAATGCATACCCTACCCTACAAGAAATGGATGACCGAAACTAACACATGCAAATCTTGCATCTTTCTCTAACTTATGAATTTATAAATTAGAGGGAGATGCAAAATCACACGTACACAAAGTTTCCATCACTTTTTTCA
Organism: Delia radicum; assembly: GCA_021234595.1. Lineage (NCBI taxonomy): Eukaryota > Metazoa > Arthropoda > Insecta > Diptera > Anthomyiidae > Delia > Delia radicum. Next base: position 39,331,843 of record CM037851.1, read on the forward strand.
TATTGCCCTTAAGAAAATGATAGAAACTTTGTTCTACGCTCTGATGGATATTTCCATCAGCAGTTCCGGTCATTTGACCGGTCATATGACCGTCACTGTTCTTGCAGGATATATCTTCTTCTATCTTCTACCCCTACAAGAAATGGATGACCGAAACTAAAACATGCAAGTCTTGCATCTTCCTCTAACTTACGAATTTATAAATTAGAGGGAGATGCAAAATCACACGTACACATAGTTTCCATCACTTTTTTCATATTGCCCTTAAGAAAATGATAGAAACTTTGTTCTACGCGCTGATGGATATTTTCATCAGCAGTTCCGGTCATTTGACCGGTCATATGACCGTCACTGTTCTTGCTGGGACCCTACAAGAAATGGATGATGGAATTTACAAATTCATAAGTTAGAGGAAGATGCAAGATTTGCATGTGTTACCCTACAAGAAATGGATGACCGAAACTAACACATGCAAATCTTGCATCTTCCTCTAACTTATGAATTTGTAAATTAGAGGGAGATGCAAAATCACACGTACACAAAGTTTCCATCACTTTTTTCATATTGCCCTTAAGAAAATGATAGAAACTTTGTTCTACGCATTGATGGATATTTCCATCAGCAGTGTCGGTCATTTGACCGGTCATATGACCGTCACTGTTCTTGCTGGGTATATATATAAAACAGGATGTATGTATGTAACGTATGGACTCCAAAACGGCTGGGCCGATTTTGATGAATCTTCAGAATATTTCAGGGAATCTTCAGAATATTCAGGCGGGTGACACTGTGAAGTCTGATTTTTGATTTTCGGTCTGTGGGCGGAGGGGCGTGGCAAAATCCAATTTTCATATTGTACCACCAATGACATATACATATTTATTTTTTTTGATTTTTTTTGTTTTATTTTTTTGAAAGCCGTTGTTATGTTTTTCAAAACGAGATATCAAACTCTTAAATCGGTTATGTAGTTCCGAAGATATTTACAAAAAATCTATGTTAATCTTCAAGCTATGTTACACGAACACAACAGCCTCATCCGTCTATTCAAAACAGCCCTAGACCAGATGCCGACAGATGATAATACGGTTGTGATAAGAGCTGACAAGACACCGGCTGGTGAGCACGAGCGTCGCTTCAATGCACCGGTGCTAGGTGACGTCGCAGTTGTTATGGCAGTTGTTTTCAGCTATTCATTTTATATACTTCAGCAAATAAAGGCGATAGAAGGACAAAGAGGCGTTGTATCAAATTATATAATTTATATATAAACTTTTTCACATGGGGTAAATAAATTTATTATTTTTATGTCTTTCCCGTTAGTTGATCTGTTTATAAATGGGTCGAGATCGACTTTTTCTCCTAAATTATCACCACGGCACACAGTGGCATATATTACAAATTTTAGTTTTCCGATTTCAATAAAATTTGAAACAGGCATAAGTGACGTAATATCGATCTAAAATTTGTATCTTTCGAATACCCCGGGGCGGCAATATGACCACCCAAAATAGGGAAATTTATGCATATAAAATTTTGTGTGCTCGCAATTTTTTTGTTTCTAGTCCGATTTTTAAAAAATTAACTTATTTGTAATCTGCTTACATGTGAAGGCTATTCTTCTTATATAGTTCACAAGATATTCCCATTTGAAAATGTGAAATTTAAGATTTCTGAAGGTATTTCTGTTTTCTAAGCATTAAAAAGTGTTCAAATCTTCTTTTCTTTGTCCTAAAATTGTTTGGAATATGAATCTACTGAAAACTTCATACATTTTATAATTTTTTTTTGCGATTTTTCATATCTCAGACTTTTTCAATTATGATGCAAATATAAATATATCGTCACCTAAAATGCAAAAGGGCGTAACTAACAACGTTTCCAAAACCGGGTTTTTTGATGATTATGATTCATGATTATGATTCATTTGCATGCATACACAAAATTTTGGAATTCTACGATTAAAAATAGCGAGTTTAAAAATAAAATTCGAATCTTATATGTTTTTGTTTTAGCGCATTTTTTCGGTTGCCCTGTAAAATATTGCAGTATGGTTGAGTGATTATGAAGCACTGAATCGAACTACATTTCTCCACAAAACATTTTAACAATATCAGTTTTATTAACGATATTGTAAAAATATCTATGGACGTTTTTTGCTTCTCCTGTAAAAAAGTAAATATGTTAGTTACGTGCTTTAGCATTTTAGGTGACGATATATTAAATACAACGACCGTAACTATATGTCTAGCAAAAAAAAAAAAAATACAAGGATTATTTGAACTTTCGTACAATTGGCGTACTGTCCTTATTATTTTTCACATTCGAATTTGGGCATTTAAGCAACTTTTTGTTGTCGTTTTTTTTTTTTTTTTTTTAATTACAACAAATTGTTATACGAAATGAAGAGTTGTTGTTGTACAATAATTAAAAAATAGTATTGGTATTTTTTTTCCAAAGATTTGTGTGTGTTTTTCTTTAAGTTGAAATTTGTTACATGGAAGTTTCCTTATTTTTTTCACATAAGGTCACATGTACCTTTGTACAAAATTTCATTAAAAAATATTAAGCAAAAGTAGCAAAAAATTACACTTAATTACATTAGAGCGGCATTTTTTCAAATTTCGATTTTTATCAATTACTGTTGCGATTATTGTAGAACTGGATCTAAAAGTTAGGTGGGACGAATTTGAGAAAAAGCCAGTTGCGCCCCGAGAGCACATTTTCTGATTTTATTTGTATTTTCATAGATTTTCTAAGTAGCTTCTTTAACCCTCTAACTGGCAAACGATGTTTTGCAACGAAATTCACACCATGTGCTCCACTCGAAAAACAAATAATGGTAGCGATTCCTATTCTCACTTTCACCATTCACCTCAGTTTTCGAACCTTATTTTCTCTCAAATAATACAAATTTATAAATTTTTTATTGTCCAATCGTCTTTACAATAAACAAATATTTATAAATCTGAAATCAAAATGGAACTAATAATTAACACTCGGGAAATAATGAGATTCGAAAATTGAGGTGAATGGTGAAAGTGAGAATAGGAATCGCTACTAATAAGTTTTTCAACAAAATTGTTTATCGTTGCCTAATTTATTCGATATGAGCCAAAATATTTGAGGGTGCATTTTGAAAACTAAAGCATATAAAAAAGAAATTTTAGATAAAAAATATTTCTCTTACCAAGATATAACCACGCTCGAAAAACTATTTTTACTCTGCTCCTATTTAAGAAGATATCGGGATTTTCGCGTTTTGGAAAAAGCTAAATTAGGCGAAAAAGTATCTAAACTTCAATTTATATTGTTCAAACTTCAACACTTTGCTATTAATACTTAATGTCTTCTTTCTGCAAATTTTCATAAAAATTCATCTATTAGTTTATAAGTTAAGACGATGTCTTTTAGAGGAATCCTGATAAAATCCTGTGAGTCCTTGGACCAAAGTTAGGACTTATTATTAAAGATAAAATTTCAATCTTACTTATATTTTATTATAAAGAGTTTTTAGTAAACTTAACCCTCTAACGCCTGACGATGACATTTGTCATCGTTTATAAAATTGAACCCAAATGCTTCGAATGAGTGTTTTATACTTAGAAATTGATATAGTTCGATATAAAAGTGAATTAGCTAAAAGTTTTGCGAAGAAACTGTTCGTATTCAGTGCACTGTTAAAACGCGAGAAAGCTTTAAAGTTCAAATTTTGTAAAAATTCAAAAAATAATTATTTTTTAATTAACTGAGATTTCCAACAACTAAAACACTTATTTAAGTTGATTTAAAACTCTTGAAAATTAAGTATAAGTAAGATTGAAGTATTACCTTTAATAATCAGTCCTTATTTTTCTTCAAGGACGAACAGGATTTCATCAGGATATCTCTAAAGGACATTGTTTTAACTTATAAAGTAATGGACGGATCGTTTTGAAATTTGGTATAGAGAAGACAATCACTAATAGTAGCAAAAGTCTAAAGTTTGAACAAAAAATATTGAAGTTAAGAAGATATGGCGAAAATCGCCATATCTTCTTAAAAAGAAGCACAAAAAAGTTTTTTTTTGGATTGTGGTTATGTCTTGGTAAGAGCAATAATTTTTGGTACAAACTTTTGTTTTACTTCCATTAGTTTTCGAGATAAATTTTAAATTATTCTTGCTCATATCGCCGAAAGTAGTCAGCGAAAAACATTTATTTAAGAGAAATTATATTATTTTTTGCGAGACGAATACATGGTATGAATTTCATTGCAAAACAAAATTCGGGCATTAGAGGGTTAAATTGGTTTTTTAGGTTATTGAAAATATTTATTTTTTTTTTAAATTTTAGGAAATTTTGATTTTGAAGCTTTCTCGCTTCCAAACCGTGGACGGCACATGAAAAATTTCTTCGCAAAATATTTAGCGAATTTAGTTTTCTATCGGAATGTATTATTTTCTAAGTATAAAACGCTCATTTGACGTATTTGTGGTAATTTTTATGAAGGCTACCCTGAGGCAGCCTTACCTGTTAGAGTGTTTAGTAATTTTGTTTTTCTTTTGGGTTTTCGAACAACTATATGTAAATTCCCAATTATCATTTTAATTAAACACACAATTGACAATTAATAATTTCTTTCAAATGCTTTGGCAGTTGTGGCAATGTCTAACAACAGATCTGGTAATTTTTGCCAGACAAGAATCTGACAACCTGTGAACTGACAATTTTCGTTGGCAGATAAATTTATTGTTTGACAATTGTCTGACAATGAAATTGAAAGGTTTTCTTACAATCGTCTGAACTGACAATTTACCTTTTGCTAAACATGTTTCATTGTCAGTACATTGCCAGCACTTTGCCAGATCTTACAATATTGTAAGATCTGACAACCGTCTGTACATAGCTTAAATGGATTACCTAGTCTAATAGCTCTTCCTCCCACAGTCAGATAATTTAATTTTTCAAAATCTATCTTTCATTCTATATTCTTCAGAATTTTTTTTGACTGACGACATTCACTGCATGCTAAAATATTATTTATCGTTAGAACCCAAAAAGGATACCTAGTGAATTTTTGCATTTACATTTTTATTTAGGAGTACGATTCCAACAGACTCAATTTTGGATGCTTTTGTGTTTGTTTGACACATAAAGATAAGTTCTTTGACCTGTATACTTTTGTTTTTTCGTTCTACAAAGAAAGTTTTTTTTTTTGGAAATCCACGGATAACAAATTTATTATTATTACACAACTTAAATACCTAAAATGCCTTTAATATTTTTTAGTATACTTGTTGGTAGACCCTTTTAAAAGCTTAATTTAAAATAGATTTAATGTCTAAATGAATTATCGTATTAGTCATCTATAGTAAGAATTAAAAACGCACTTGCAAGTACACTATAGTATTGTGGACTCAATGAATTTACGTACACAAAACATCCAAATAAGTCAAAGGCGTCATAATTTCAATTGCAGAACGTTTTCAGTATTTATAACGTTACTTATGTTTTGTTGTATTCTTTTTTTTTTTGTAGGTAAGAATGGGGTGGCCAAAACTTAAAAACTAATAACATGATCATATCAATTATCTTAACTACTACTAACAAGAAAGTATCGCTGATGGGTTCCCTCCGATTGTCTTAAAATTTAGATATGGGCTAGAGGGAACACAATAAATAAGAATGAGTACTTTATCAGCTGCCCAATTTCACGTCAAAGGGTTAAAATTATTATTAATTTCATTGTGAAGGTCAGGTTTGAGATCATAATTTAAATGTCACTACGAGGGCGGATCAATAAGTCCATGACTTTTTGAATGAAACACAGTTTTTTTTTTTTGCCAAAAAAAATAATTTTTCAACATAATCTTTTAGCATAATACACTTAGTCCAACGTTTCTCCAATTTTTGTATCACTTCCAAAAAATAGGATTTTTCGAGGTCCATAAAATAGGCATTTCTTGGCCATATGGGGTCGGTTTTTTTTTAAATCCTCGTTAAATCGGTCCAATAAGTTGTCATTATATTCGCCGTTTATTGTTTTTTCCATTTTGAAGGTAATCGATGTGGATTATATCGCGTGCATCCCAAAAAACTGTTGCCATCACCTTATTGGCCGACAAACTTAACTTGGCCTTCTTCGGAGCCGTTTCACCCGGAGAAAAACATTGTTTAAACTTCTGCTTGGTCTCCGGAGTGTTGTAATGGATCCATGTTTCATCCACAGTTACAAAACGCCGCTGATCATTTAAACCCAACTGATCATTTAAAATCGAAACTACACTACCATATGAAATGCCTTTGGCATCAACAATCTCACGCACTTTTACTCTTCGATCGGCCAACACCATATCGTGGATTTTTTCGACATTTTCGGGTGTATTGACCTCAATTGGCCGTCCAGAACGTTCACCGTTATTTTTACTTGTGCGACCACAACGAAAGTCAGTAAACCACTTTTTTACCATTGAAATCGATGGTGCAGAGTATGTAACAAGCTTTTCCTTGCTTTGATTGACGGTTTGTTTTCGCAAAAAATAATGTTTAATGACCACTTGAAATTCACTTTTTTCCATTTAAAAAAAAAACCCACGAGGTGGTATGCTTTGAACAGCTGTTAAACGCAAAGTAAATGACGGAACTTGCTCAACACTTGACAGTAGTCCATTAACAGGTGGTACTTAATGGGAGCAGTGTTGCATTTCATATAACTACGAGGGAAGTTCGAAAAGTCACGGACTTATTGATCCGCCCTCGTATTACAAATAGAAAACACTACTGCCGAGTTTTTTGGAAGTCAGTCAAACTTGGCTTAGTTTAACCGGTAACGAATTTGGTCTGCCATTTTCAAGTTTATTAACAAAAATTTGTCGGAAGCACTTCATCTTGTTTAGAATTTTGGTCTGTATCATGATAAAGCAAAAAAAATAACATTTTAGAAGTAGTATTCCATTTAAAAACTTCGTTATTCTAAATTTAAATAAAATCAACTTCTTTTTAAAAATTTTAATTTTTCTTTGATCTTCTTTTATTTAATTCTTCTTATTTTAAACGAGCTTAAGATCATTTATTTATTAATTAAAATTATTTATTTCCAATATTTCGTCTCCACATTGTTTTTCAATCAAATTGTAATAATTTTCCCTGAAGAAGTCACTCAATGTGAAGACGAAATATTGGAAATAAATAATTATAATTAATAAATAAATAAATTTATATTAAATTATATATAATCTTATAAGTAGTACAACGTACAGTTTAATAAAATTGGATGAGGACGAAATTCGGACAAAACTATATTAAATTGCTTATAATTGTAACTAAATTAATCTAAAATACAATATTTTATGATAAAACATAATATTTATGTTTCTAAAATTGAAAGAAATCAACCGGTATTCAAAATAATATATAGACCATTCTTTTAAATTATATTTGATATAATTTTATAAATAGTTAACGTATAATTTAATAAAATTGGATGAGGACAAAATTTGGACAAAACTGTATTAACGCACTTCTAATTGTATCTAAATCAGGAGTGGCCAAAAGTTCCTTATGGAAGAGCAAACACCAATACATTTAAAGAAAAACTAATTTTTATTCAATATTTTTTGTTGTAAAAACCAATACATACAAAGAAAAAAGAAAAAAATATTTCAATGTTTACCAGCAAAGCATACGAAAGTGTTGTTGCTTTGCGCTTGCGTGTATACAGTGAAGAACGACAAAAAAACTAATAAGACAAAGTTGTTTGTGTATTTCGTATTGCTAGTGCTGAGCGCTCTATATGTGTATTAAAACACACAGCCTATAGCTAAGTGTTTTTACAAAAACAAATGAGCACCAAGCGCATAGGCCTTGGGCACCCCTGATCTAAATGAATCTAAAATTATACAATTAGATGTAATTTGATACAATTTTATTGGGCCATTTCTCGGATGAAATTTTATATAATTAATTATGGGGCCATATTAAATAAAATATAACAGTTTTTTTAATCAAATATGCAAGTATATGATTCATAAATGTATATGCGAACATATATACTGTATATGGTCATATATGTTCAGCTATACCCATATACAATCCCAAATATGAACATATGTTCTTATATGATTCCATTTTCACTTTGTGTAGTTTATTTAAATGAAATATGTAAAAAAATACAAAAAATTTATATGAAAAAAAAACCCAACTTCAAAAGGCCATAAAAATTAAAGCCGCGCTAAGTTTACAAACCCCCTGTTTGCGTTTTGTCTACTAATAGTCTTCTTCCATTTCCCGTTGTTTTATTAGGGCTACAACCGGTGACTCTAAATTTGTTGCACATTGTCAATATTAATAACTGTTATATTAAGAATAGTTTCGCAAAACAGATCGTTTAAAATAAGAAGAATTATATAATCCACTTCCTAAAAATTCGGCATAATTGTTTATAAATGTAAGAGAAGATGAAAAAAATCTTGTGGGGCTCAGCGCTAATTAAAAAAATAACCCATTTTTTCAAAGAGACAATATACAAATTATGTATCAAATGAAAGTTATTTAGATAACCTTTCCATTGACAAAAATAGTAAAAAGTTTGGAACAACTTTCAAACTTATTTTTATCCTCTAAGGCCTAGTTTTTAGGATGTATATTAAATATGTTTGTTAGTTAAGCGTTAATTAAACGTAGGATTTTGTTTTTCAGATGGTGTTTATATTATATTTTTTTTTCATTTTCTTTATATTATCTTAAGTTTAGGTTTAACCCAGCCTGTTTGGCCAGTTGGCGCAATTCTAACCGCAAATTAAAATGTTTGTCAAAATCAATGTGCCATCATCGTGTAATGTGGCATTTCTTAAACTGGAACTGAAAAACAGTAGGCCCAGTTAAATTCAGCTTAATTTTGTTTTGAGATTAACTTAACAGGCCAATAACCTTAGTTTAATTGACATCCCGAAAACTAGGCCTAAATATGTAGTGTCCGACTGAACAGTTCGGCCAAAAACTATATTTTGTCGGTTTTTTGATATCTAGAGGCAATGATGACAAATTTTTGTATTGGAAACATGTTTGTTGAGCCGATTTAATTCGATTTTGTGTATAAAATTTAAGAGAAAAGCCGAAGTTTAGCCATAAAGTTAAAAGTTCGGCCGCGGAACTATTTTTGATTTGGCCGAACTTTCTGAGGCCGAACAGTGAATTCATTGCTTAACTACAGACTTTTCTTCAAATTTCAATTTCACTCAAAATAGCATCTAATCAGTAAAATAAACATTTTTCCATCCGCTAAATTTGTCCATAATGCTTTAAAATACCGAATACAGACCAAATGCGATTGGGCAGTTAGGTTTCTTACCAATTTCTCATTACTTTCGTCTCCTTTATATTGTTTCAGCGATATCAGGAGGAACCACTTAACAGACTTTGCTTGTAATCATTAATATCTTAAGGTTAACATAACATAATGAATACAACCGTATTTGTTTTAAGGGAAAGCTAAATAAGCAGCGGTCTCAATAAGTAATTGTTAATTTTTTGTTGCCTTTAAATTATCAAGCAAAATCAATAAACCATTTAAAGAGAACAGAAAATGTTTAAATATTTTTAATTGTTTTTGCTTATTTTTTTTTGCTTTCAAACTACAACGACGAGTAAAATATTTTGAGTTTTAAACACAAAATTTTGGCATTAACCAAAAAAAAAAAAAAAAAGTGAAATGGTTCTACTTTTTTCGTCTTCCTATAGTTTTAAATATGCTAACGTATTTTTTTTTTTAATTACTATTAAAACTAAATGAATTTTTGTTTTTGTTTTTCGCCAATCATTAAGTCTACTATAATATACCCTAATGGAGAGTAGTAATCGTAGAACCCAACAATCATTAAATGTAATCTTTGCAAAACCAACATGAACAAAAAAGCTTCTCTAGAGAGCTTCATTTTTAATTCTTTGATTGTTTTTAGCCATATGTATAGAAGTTTAGTTTGATTATTTATTGATGGACTACTGACGTCTTCCACATACGATCAGATTTTGAAATTCAATAAAGAATATTAAATTTTTGTCGTCGTTTTGTTTTCGTATATGCATTTTTTGGTTTGGCGGCATATGAAATTGTGCGTTATTTTGTTCGTTTTTTTTATCTCTTCCATTTTTAAATGTATAATGCAAAATAATTTTTTTCGCCAGTTTATTGTTTAAATATTTATTGTAAAATAACATTTATAAACGGGCGGTGATCTTGTTTAAATTTGTCTGAATTTTTCACTAAAAAAAAAAAGAAAATTACGTTTTTAAATAAAATCATAGATATTACCTTGACTGATATTTGGAGAATTTTGAACCAAACAAAAAATATTTTTTTTTTTAGTGCTTAATTAAGTGTATTATGCATTCAATGACTAATTGAATTAATTTATAGTGAAAGAAAATTTAATTTGACAAATATTTTCACTATGGGAAACAAAGGCGCCAAACAATCGTCAACAAAAAAACAGGTATTTGATAATAGTTTTTATTTAGATTAACCATTAAAAATATTACAAATATATTAGATCATTTTAGTTAGTAAAAGTCTAAAATTATGGTTAATTGTCGTAGTTAAAACTGTTTCCTACCCTTAGTCATACAAGCTTCATTATATTTATGAAACCGTTTCATTGGACGAAAATCTATGAATAATTGTTATATTTATGAAGTGTTTATGAATACGATTAAACATTTTTGTACATATTTAAAAAACTTTTTTCTTCATCATTTCATAGAAAACCTTCCTCAATATATTTTTTTTTTTTAAGGTCCACATCTCGAAAACCGCAATAGAAACTCAACTTATGTTTTCTAAAGAAACTCAAACTTATGTTTCCTAAATTTAAAAAGAGGCATTTAAGTGTTGTCCTTAATACCCAGGACGAGTTTTGGGATATCAATTAAATTTGGTTTAGTCAAACCGAAATCTAATTTGTCTGTAATTTCCATGTTCATTAAGAAAAAATTGTTGAATCAACTTTTTTTAATTTTTGTCTTTATTATGCAAATAAACCACATTTACAGTTAAACTATCTTTTAGTAACCATTTTTTTTTTGAGTGGGGACATGTGTGGTGTAAAAAATATATTTTTTCTTATTCCTCAGAATTGACTATAATTAAAAAATGCCAAACTAAGAAGACAAGAATGGAGCACAATTGATGATTAATAGGTTTTTTTTTTGTTAAAGTTCTGCATATTATGGAGGCTCTAGCTTTTCTAAAACTTCGGGTTCTGATGAGATCTTTAGCCAGATCGAAATATTAGTATCAACCTAGCTAATATGTTTGATTTATTTTTGTAATATTATAAATTGAAAATTGATTGAAAATAGCCAAACACTTTAATTTTGCTCCAACTCCTTCAACAAAGTCATAAAAAATTAAGAGCTGTGTCTATTTAAATTTCCCTCTATATTGTATGTTTTATTATAAAATGTATCGTTAAAGGAGCTTAAACTATAGTTTAATCATTTCTACTTGAACCAAAACCAGTCAAAATGACTGGTGTTTTTCGACAGAACATCGGAATATGTGCCAGAACGATTCGGATTTTTCAATATTTATGAAAAAGTGCTAGATAGTATTTTTTTAATTATTCACCATTTTTAGCATTTTTTTTTAACAAAAATATATTTTTCACTATTTCACTATTTTGTCTACAACACTATTTGTGTTGTTAAAAAAAGTGACAGTATATTTCGTGATTTTACAAATTATTTGAATAATTTTTGTTGTTTTACACCAATTGTGAATATTTTAATTTCTACAAGTTTGATATAATTTTTATTTAAAATAAGAATTATGTTTTTTCGACCTTTAATTGTGCAATGAAAATTATTCAAGTTCTTTATTAGGATATTGTCCTAACAAATAATCTATAGAGTTTTTGTTTTCAAATTTATTAATTAACCACTTTCAGGAACGTGTTGATAGATCTATTTCGGGAATTTTCTAGGTTCCCATCATCAGAACACGTTTTGAAAGAAGTGACAATCCCATGCAAAACATCAAACATTCATATAAACTAGTTTTCTCACTAAATGAGAACTAATATATGAGCTCGAAGTTAAAGACTATCAACATTGATCAAAAATAAATTGAAAACTTGTTTGTTATGTGCACCCTCTACCTTTAGTAGATAAATAATACACGCTTTTTGTTTTTTTTTCTCCTTTTTATTTCCCACTTGTCAAAACTTGTTTAAAAACAAGATGTAAAGGGGTAGTAAACAAGACCGTACTTTGTCTTTATACAAGTTTGATATAATTTTTATTAAAAATAAAAATTATGTTTTTTCGACCTTTAATTGTGCAATGAAAATGAAAACTGACACTAATAGAAAACATATGATTTTCTATTGTTGATTTACTTGAATAAACGTCACTACATTGCTAGGTCTGTCAAAAAAACAGAGTAGTATTTGGAAGATGACAAAGCCAATTGTGACAATTTTTTGTTGTTGTTTTTTCTTTGATATTTTAAATTTTGAATCTCGCTCCTAGACGAGGACAAGAAATTCTCATTGAGTTTGTGATTTAACATAACAAATATCTCTAGAAATTATAATAACAAAGTCCCCTGAAGATTTCCTTAGGCAGGAATGAAATCCGGATAGGGACACGCCTACATCAGATTGCTTTTCACAATTTGTTAAATAAGTTTTGGGACTTTAGCACATTTAATTACTATAAATGCAATTAATGTTTATCCCGATGAAAATAAATTAAAAAAAAAAAAAAAAAAAAAAAAAAAAAATTATTCAAGTTTGAGGCCATACTCTATATTTCTTTATTTCGGATATTGTCTTAACAAATAATCTATAGGGGTTTTGTTTTAAAATTTATTAATTGACCACTTTCAGTTCAATTAATAAATTTAGGACAATATCCTAATAAAAAAATATATAGTATGGTCTCGAACTTGAATAATTTTCATTTTCATTTTAATTTCTTTTATAACTTACAGATTTCTTCCAGAAATAGTTTTTTTAGATTGTGTTATAGCAAGGGTGCCCAAGCCCTATGCGCTTCGTGCTCATTTGTTTTTGTAAAAACTCTTAGCTATAGGCTGTGTTTTAATACACACATAGAGCACTCAGCACTAGCAATACGAAATACACAAACAACTTTGTCTTATTAGTTTTTTTGTCGTTCTTCACTGTATACACGCAAGTGCAAAGCAACAACACTTTCGTATGCTTTGCTGGTAAACATTGAAATATTTTTTTCTTTGTATGTATTGGTTTTTACAACAAAAAATATTGAATAAAAACTAGTTTTTCTTTAAATGTATTGGTGTTTGCTCTTCCATAAGGAACTCTTGGGCACTCCTGTGTTATAGTCAGAGCAACTAGAAATTGGCTCTTTAATATCCATTTGATGACCTTAAAAAATATGTTCTTTAAATTTGATAAGTATGTTTTTATTTTATTAGAATTCTGTATTTTAAAACTTAGTTTTGAGCACAGTTGGAGTAAAGGCACATTCACACTAGAAAGCAAAATACGTGTTTTGCCAAAACCCGTATTAATGCTCTTTATTCTATTCCAACAGTTGTTTACCCTTTTCCACTCGTTTTGTCAAAACACGTGTTTTGCTCTCTAGTCTGATTACCGTATAAGTTTTACGAAATTTATTTCAATTGCTTACAAAAAAGGAACTAAATATAGGTATAGTCTTAAACCAGAACATTCAAATTTTAAATAATGAATGTTTTACTTTTAAATTTTAAAAAATTAAAACCAAAAGTTTATTTTTCGATATTTTATCATAATTTTTAATTAATAAATAAACATTGCACGGAGCTATATCTATTTCATACAATCGTATATACAAGATAAGCTAATATATAACATACTATACAATGATATATGATGATATATTATGCCACATTAAAATATTTTCATAAACTAATTAGAAGATAAGAACATACATATATCGTAATATATTGCCACATATATAAGCATATATAACGATATCAAGTTGTATATGAGTATAAAGAAACTTTTATCATCGGGCACATAAAATATCATCAAATTCGAAAAAGGCAAAGTTAAATTTGTAACTTTTTTTTTTGTTTCAGTTCGCATGGATTTATCCGAAAGCTTTAACTATTTTTTGCTTTGCAAATAATATCTATCAATTTTGCAGTAATGTTTTTTTTTTTTGTTTTAGAAATTATGAGAAAATATATAAAAATCATATGAACAAATTGTACATACATATAACATATAAAATATACAAAGTTTATATGGCACATAAATGTATATAATAAACATTTTGTAGCCAACAAATCAAATTTGTATATTCCAAAAAACAATTTTTTTTTGGCAATTTGTTTACAGAACGCACAACTAAAAGATATGACTACGGCGAAGAAACAGAATCAGTAAGACGAAAAAAGTTGAAAATAAAATTTGGAACATAAACAAAAACAATAAAAACACAACATACACACAAAGAAAATTTGGGCCATTTTCCAATTGAAATTCGGTTACCATGATTCAAATCGGTTGGCTTATCTGAATATTAGTTTTCACAACAAAATTTGGTTTAAACAAATGACTTTAAGTTAAAACACCAACAATATTCAGAAATCACATGTGAATATGGTTGAGTTAACCAAATTTAATGAGTTAACCGAATTTATTGAGAAAAAAAGTGTCAATTCGGTTGACACTTTTTTTCTGTGTGTACTACTGCTGCTGCTCCTCTGCAATGAACTCTCCATATAAAATAGAGTGAACCGAAGATTAAAAATAGCGTGCGAAAGTTGTAGAAATAATTTTAAATTGTTTAAAAATTAATATTTTTTTCAAACTTTCACAACGATGTGGATCTTACTCGACTTACAAGTTAGGTCTTCTAATACGGACAGTGTGATTTTAATCAAACCAAGGTTTATTGTAGAGGAGAAATATCTGAAAGGACACCTATATTTTTAGATGCTCAATCTCACATTTAGGGGATTGTAATGACATAATTTTTTGGCGCATTTGCCAATGCAAACAAAATACTCGGAAATATAAATAATAAAATTTGTATGTTATTAAAAGGAAAACTTAAAATGGTTTTTAATATTATTATTGCTACACTGAGAGAATCATCTGCATGATATTAATAAATTTTTGCATAGAAGCTATGAATGAAGTTGCAATGAAACTCTTCCATTGAACATTGAAGTTTTCATAACATTTTATGAAAAAGATCATTTTTTTTTATTTAAAGTTAAACAGAAGTTTCATTTAAGAACGGGTTTCACAGAAAGTATGAAGCTTTTCATTAATTTTAAGAAAACTTTCGTCGTATTTGTGTAGAAAAGTTTTATTAGTTTATTGAAAATTTTCATTATTTTTCGTCCTCTAAAATTGTCTCTGTGTAACACATAAAAAACTAAAATAGAGTTTCAATTAAAATATTTACTAATTTAATTAAAATGTAAGATCGAAATTTCGTCATTTTCCATTAATTGCTTTGTTATGTTTTTTTTAACGAAACGGTATACAAAGGTATTTTGATTACTAGGGCAAGGAATTCCATGCAAATGCATGTAGTCAGTAGCCCAAAATCGATTTTAACCAAATACTTTTCTGAATCAAAAAATTTGCAACTAAATGGCATCGATTTGTTGTTGCATATTGTGTCATAAATGCATATTTTTGCTTATTTTGATAATAATGCATATTTTATGGCATTTTTTGTTGCATATTTTGCATATTTTCTATTTAATTGCATATGTTTGCATATTTTGTAAAAACTAAAATTAAGTTTTTATTAACAATTAATAAAAGAAAACATTTGTAAACCTAAAATTAGCATCTAACTATCATCTGTTATACATTTGCGTTTATTAGATTTCATTTTTAAATTAACAATCTCGAGTAGTAAATCGATTTTTGAAAATCTAAAAATTGTATGTGCATATTTTTTTGATTTTTTGTACACATTTGGATTTGGATATTTAGTGCATTTTATTTGTTTTTTTTGTGCATATTTCGATTTTAATGCATATTTTAAGCTCATATTTTGGATTCTTTACTGCATATTTTAAGCGGTTTTTTTTTCTTTTTTAGTATGAAATTCCTTGCCCTATTCTTGGGTACTAAAAATTACAAAAAGTTTTGAACAATTTTGAAACCCATTTTTATTTACATCCTAAATTTTTGTATAAGCCGCTATGTTTCTTACAAATTTTTTATTACTCTATTTTGTCTCCTCTATCATATATCCAAATTTAATCGAAATCTGGATATAAGAAGAAGTGTTCTGCTAGTCAGATTTCCTCTGTTAGCCAGTGGTATGCCAGTGCTAGAGTTTTTGTACCACTGGCAGTTTCTTATTGGGTTGTTTTGTATTATTTCATGAAACTGTAATTGCAGTTAAAACTAAAAACTACTGATTACTACACAAACAACTGTCATCTAGCAGATGTAAAACTTGTTTGAGTGTAGAGACATTATTGGTACCAAAATGTTTGTTTTCTCGAGTACTTCAACGCTGCATACAAGTATGGATTTTATGAATATAACAAATGTTTTTGTACTAAAACTGTATAATTAAGACCCCATTTTTAACCCTTATACAAAAGATTCCGCCTCTCTTTTTCCCACTACCACGTATCTAGGTTTTATCACGATTTTAGATTTCGTGTATAAAACCTTCCCTGTTAGTCCTACAACTTTTCCTCAATATCCCAATTTAAATATTAACCATTTTTAATATTCAGCCCGCTCTAATTTACAACAATGATGATGCGTTTCCACCACAAAAAAAAAAAAAAATAAATAAAATATTACAAAAGTACGTGTCGTTTTCTTTGTCTGATTTCGATTTGGTGTGGCGGCATGGCATGGAATGGCATGGCGTTCGTTCTTTCATTCATATGGGGGAATACTTTGTTACTTCCTATACAAAGTCATGAGTTCATATTCTCTGTAGAGGAAAAACTATAATAAAAAAAGTAGGAATTTCTCCAAACTATAGGAAAATGATGTTACTGCAATAACATGTTTAGAGGGTATTGAATGCATTTTCGTAAATAAAAACTATTTTTAGACATTTGTGTTTATTTTCCTCTGTAGACATGTGTTTATATAAATCGTTGCAATGCCTTGCATTCTATGACCCCATGACTAACAAACTGCATATATTTTGTCTTGGGGTTCCTAGTGTTCCAATAACAACAACAACACATGAAACTGACAAATTACTTTTCACTTATACAGTGACTTTGAGTTTGGTATACTTATTTGATTTAAATTTGTTTTTGTGTTTGTGTGTTTTGAACCTCCCTCAATAATTGAAATGTTTATCATTATCATATGGTACAAATAAATATCTAGATATCTACTATAATAATTTTTTAATGTTTTTTAATTGTTGTTTAATACAAATAACATTTCGTCGGCTAGCCAGCAAGTAGGGACATGTGTAATTTTGATATTTTTTTTTTATTGTAAAATTGAGAACATTTTCTTTTTTAATTAAATATATATTTTTTTTTTCAAATACCGAAAAAATAACTGTTAAAAACAGTCGTTTTTATCAATTTATACAGTTGTTTCATAATTTTTGTGGTAAAAAATTGTCAGTTATTTTTATGACATTGTTAGTTATTTTTACTGCATTTGCTTGTTGTTTTTCAACAGTTAAAAATAACTAAGTTTTTATTTATTTTAACGGAAATTACCTTTGTCGCCTTTTTAACTGAACTTACAGTTTTAACTGTCATTTTAAGTAGATGCTACTGTCAAATTTTTTTTAGTGCACTAAAGTAGTTTCCTTGTAAGTGCTTATAGAGCACTAGAGCACTAACATTTACTCGTATAGAGTAAATGTTAGTTTCATATTATAAATTAAGTCAAATATATTATGAAAAATATAAAATTATGCAATTTTTTTCCAGGCCAAAATTTTATTTTTTACATACACCTGTTGCGTTGTGTTTGGGTAATTTTGACCCATTATTATATTTTCATATTTTTACAACTAAGTTTGCTTCGATTTGAAATTTTTTGACCAGGATCGATAAATTTTAGTCTTTTCTTTTGAATATGTATATTTCATAGTACTCATTATAATTTTTTATCTGTAGAAAAATCACGTTTTGAGCGGTTTACTCCCATATAGCGCTAACAACTTTGATCTAGAGTAGATTTTAATAGAGTAGATTTTAAACTAGAGTAGATTTTAATAAAGTTTAAATACATTTTTTTTTGATAAGTTTGCTAAGAACATTCGATATGTGTAAGAATTTTTAAAATTCGAGAAACATTTTTTCGTCATTTTAGAAGCGGCTAATTTTGCTGAAGATTTCACAATTGTGATGACCATATTTTTTTTTTTTTTTTTTTTAAAGAGAAGCAACACTCAGGAAATTCTTAATATTAATTAATGTGTTGATTTCTTTGGAAAGGGGATAGTGGAGAGATGAAAGGTGGTGAAAGATGAAGGGCTTCAAACATGGCAACACTGTAATTGCGCGAGATGATAAGTCTTAGAACAGTTGTTGCTCGCCGCCTGATGTAGAGTTGGCGAATTTATTGAAGCTTTTTGTTTCATAGCCCTGATTCATTATTTTACTTCGGTGGGGTTAAGTGCTATGGGAACACCGAAGGTGGGCGCAGCGATACATATAAGTGATAGAAAACTCATACATATTATTTTTCTAAATTGATGTTGTCGTCACCGGGAATCGAACCCGGGACCATCTGTGTAACAGTCCAACGCGCTAACCATTACACCACAACGCCCATTAGTCCTTCAAAAGTTATTAAGTTCTCTTTAGTAAAAAACCAACAAAAATGTTGTGACAAGTTTTTAAAATCCTGAAAATTTTTATATATGATTTCTTTTGATGTTACTATTTTTTGCTATTATCACTTAAAAGTGTCCTAAATTTGTAATTTTGAAAGATTTTTTTTTTTATACAAATAAGTTATATTATGCTTTTAAAATTGGGTCTTTTTGACCCAACAAACAGTACAGATGGGGTATAATTTTAAAAGTGTTAAAAGTTTTTTGCTTTTAGTACTATCACCAAATTCATTAAGTTACCACACTCATAATAGTCATAGTATCGTTTCCATTTGTGCATTCAAATGTGGTAAATTTCACAACTTTATGGTAAACTAAGAACTTGATTGCAAAAAAGTATACGCAACGAAAATCTGTTTACGATTCCAAAAAAGACAACACATCAAAAAGAAAAAAATGTTATGCAAAATATTGTATGTAGTCAACCTTAACAAGACAGAGCGCTTTAGTTGCAATTGCAAATTAACATACACACATGGTTGGGCCAAATTTCAAAGTTCAATACAATAAATGATAGCACAATACAACTTGTTTAAGACGCACTCAGATAAGACGAATTCTCGGCTAATATGAACTAATTTCAAAGTCCCTACGTTTTGGGAACCAATTCGTTAAAAACCTACACTAAAAAAGTTAGTAAATTCAGCAAAAAATATTACAGAGTCAATAGGGTGCTTGCAAAAATTGCTAATGTCAGCAAAATCTTTTTTTGAAAATCAGAGAGCTGATTTAAACATTTGTTATTTTGAATCTTTTAGAAATAACTTACAATAAGTTACAAAATATAAAAATGTTCATACTCCCACTTTGACGACACGAATTAGTGTAATATCTAAATATATAAAGAAATAATTATATTTAACATAAACAAAATTATCTTTCAACTACTTACATCAATGGTTGTCTAAATGATGGCATCTTTTGCCATGCCTTAGATAAATCTAGAAACGAAACGAAAAAATAACAAAATATGACATATACAACCCTTTTTTGTGAGTCCTTGTCTTCCGCTTTAGTCTGTCTACCTGAACGTATAATTGTTTGCAATTTAAAATTGCCAATTTGACCACACTACATAAATAATCATTATAAACCATGGTTGGCAAACACTACCTTTTCATTACAACGACATTGATCTGGGCGTGATAGGCAAACACCCGATATAAAAGTTTTAATACTACGATTACAATAGTGGCGTGTGTCTTCTGATATTACTACATATTAAAATTTTTGTTTAATCGACAAAAATAACGTTATAAATCGTTAATTTTTGTGTAAGGGGTAATCCAAAATTGTGAAATTTTTGATTTTTCAGTTATAAAAAGCGTAAAAATTGGTTTAAAAATCGTGGTACGTAGTTTATGTTTATTTGGCATTTTACATCATAAATACACACTTTCATTTAAATCGACGAGTTCATAAGGGTTAAATTGTGATCATAATAATCGGACCATAATATCTAGCCCCCTGTTATTAAATTTAACAAATTTATTTTCACTGGATTGAGTCGTATCAAATTATATCAAACTCAATGTTATATCCATTTATATATAATACCATCCGAAATTTTACGGCTCAAATTGTATTTCAATTATATATAAAACTATATCAAATTTGGTACATTTCTTTGTTGCATCAAATTAATTTATATTAATTTTATATTAACGATTTTTAATAAGTGTTATATTTCAGCATAGATTTCCAAGTCGATTCCAGAGTCATACTTTTGGTATAATATGTGGGCATATCTAAAAAATGTTCTTGCAAAAATTGAAGCAAAATAGTTTCCATTTGCATAAGTTATCATAATATAATCATTTTTATCAGGTATATTTAATTAAAAAAATATAACACTAAAAAAACTAAAACTACAAAAAATACATAATTTTTTCCCGACCCCAGATGCCACCATTCATCCTCAAACTAAGACCGAACAAGCACAGTCATGTTCTTTATATGGATCAAGTTACATAAAATAATTATTTTTTATAAAGTTGAGATATTTTTTTTATCAATTTAAAAGCTTTAATAATTAAAATTAAGTTTCATGTGTCTTTTTTCCCCAGGCAACTAAGGGTTAAAGTTTTTTAAATAACAGTGAAGATAATTATAGTCTATATAAATTTAAGTGACATTTTTCCGAAAATTATGCAAACTTTGATGAAAACATGAAAATTTTGTTTAATTTTTCAAAAAATAAGCTTTTTTAAAAAAAATGTCCTGGGTAGGAGTCGCTCCAAATACAAACTTGAATTATCATTTTTTAATTTTTTTTTCTTTAATAACAACTATTGTATTATAAAAATGGTAATCGACATCTGCAAATTAGGCATTTTAAAAAATCTTTAAAATTAATTTTAAAAAAGACGTTTCTGCATTTCTATCAATTTCGTGTGTCATTTTGGATTCCTAGCTAAAGTGGGTTAATGATAACCGATGAAGCCAGAATTCCATATCTGAATACTTTTAAGTATATTAAATAGATAATGGAAATAAAAAATAATTTTTTTCGAAATTTGGAATTCAGGGAATTTTTAATAAAAAATACACTTTGTTATCCAAAATGGGCCATTTTCTGCCGTCTTACGGCACGGGTTAACGTTTTCAAAAAAAAATTGATTTTTTTCATTTGGAACCATTTTAAATAAAACTGGGCGGTGTAATGAACGAAAATCGACAAATCGTTATTTTAAGGGACATCCTACTATATATACAATATAGAGTTATATATAATTCAACATAAAAGTTCATACATCATAAATTATATATCACTAGATATTAACCAATAATAAAAATATTTTTTTTTATAATTTTTGATAAAGCCATATATTGTTGCATACAAAATTATATATAAATTAACAAGGACCTACGCTTTGAATATTTTTTAATAATCTCAGATGTGATTATATATGGTTCATTATAAAGACACATTCAATTATATGTGCTGCCATATGAACATTATTTTCTAAGTGATTTTAGATTTCTTATTACATGAAAAAGCATCATTTATGATCCCTATAGATTTTTATGCTTTTCGAATTCGCATCGAATTCGAATACAATTTGATGTATTTTAGATACAATTATATGTTCTCATTTTTCGGATCAAATTTGATATCATCGCATATCTAGTTTATATATAATTTGATGTTGCCCCATATAATTTTTTTTACTTGGGTAGTGTTTAGCAATTTTCTAGGATCTTCACGTGCTTTTACAATATTTCAAAGATATAGTATTTTCAACGCTCTCTTTTATATTCAAACATTTTATAGTGTTTTATGACACTTCTTCCGAAACTATACAAATTGTTAATAAATGGTGTCAAAATGTTCTAAAACTTACCAATTATAAAATATTGGTTTTAATCACTAAAGTCAGAAGATATCACATTGAACCCACAAAAAGATATTTTTTTTTCTATTTTCAATGCCGAATGTATTAAAAATGTTACATAGCTAGAAAACTTGAAAAGCATTATTGTATTGATGATTTTAAAATCTTTAACAATCTGGAGTGGAACGTTTTGTTAAACATTACATTAGGTAAATTTCCGTACTCAACCGCAATAACCATAACCCAAAAAATAAAATTTTAGCACGATTTTTAATATTAATACTTTAATACAATTTTGAATGCTTGGGTTTTGCTTGAAAGCACAAAAATCTATAGGGATCATAAATGATGCTTTGTCAATGAGCACTGTATCAAAGCTGTCCTTAAATAGTTTTTTTTTTTTAATAATCATCTAGACGTTATATATGTTATAAATAACCCAAAGATTTTTCAAATAAATATAGTTTTGTCGGATGTTAGAAACAATTGATGTTTTTAAACAGAATAAAAAGGATTTGAAAAATATTTTAAGTGTTCATTCAATGGTATAGTGCAATATAAAGTTTGTCATAAAAAAAGTTTGTGTATAATTTATATAAACAAAACTTTTATGCGTTTTTTTTTTTTAATTACGACTTGCTTGGATTTTAAAATCACTTTAAAAATGAATGCACTCACGAAAACATTAAACAAAATCAGAATACAAATAAATATATGTACAGTAGTGGTCAAAACATTTGGAACTGAGATCGCATTTGTTGTTTTCATTGATTTATTTTCTGCAAATCACACTTAGCTACTAAAATTTATTTTTTACATATTCTTCATACATTGTTTTATGTTAAACAAATAAAAAAAATTAATTCCGTTAAATTAAAACAACAAAAAAATTAATAATAATAGATGTATTCAATATGCAGGTGTTCAAAACATTTGCAACTCTCATTGTTCTTACTCTTTACGAAACAATTTATACTAACAAATGCTAGGATATAACGGTAATAGCATTCCTTTTTAATATGAAATTCAGGCCGTTACATTTTTTAAACAAATTTATTATAATTATTGTTCTTTAATAGTTGTAATAAGATTTTGGAAGCATAAACATCGTAAGAATAATTTTTGTAAAAAATGGCAGGAAATAAATACAATTCTGATTTTAAATCAGAATTTTTAAATGATTTTCTAAATGGACTTTCCCAAAAAGAAATTTCTATAAAGAACTCCGTTCCAAAATTGTTAATAGTGGTAACATCCACACAACTCATAAAGGTGGAATACCCCGTATTACAACTGTAAGAGAAGAAAACTGAACTTTTAATAGATGCCAGTCTTCCCACCATTAAAAGAAGAGCCCGAGAATATGATCTTAGAAGTTACAGATGTAGAAAAAAACCGTTTGTGTCGGAAAAAAACGAAAAGCTTGGCTTGACTTTGCACGCACCCATTTGAACTGGACTCAACAGCAATGGAAAAATGTATTGTGGTCAGATAAGTATAATCAGATCAGATGGAAGAGCCAATGTTCGAAGACCACGAGGCGAAAAGTTTAATCCCAGATACACCACAGTGAAGCATGGAGGTGGAAACATTATGGTGTGGATGTGTTTTTCAGGAAATGGGATTGGCCCAATTCACCGTATTACTAGCACAATGACGGCCACAATCTACAAAGATCTTTTGAGTTCAGTTATGCTTCCGTATGCTGAATTTGAAATGCCACTCTCATGGACCTTCCAGCACGACAACGACCCAAAACACACGGCGGGGGTTGTAAAAGTTTGGCTGCCGGAAAATGAAATTAATATCATGTCGTGGCCGGCTCAATCTCCCGATCTCAACCCGATTGAGAACATGTGGATGATTGTAAAACGGAATATCGGCAATAAAGTATTCCGAAATGGTGATGAACTTTTCGTCGAGTGGAGAAGCAGTGGAATGAAATTTCTGACGATTATATTAAAAAGCTCTTTGCCTCAATGCCTAAGAGGTGTTCAGAAATTATAAAAAATAATGGCTACTCTACAAAATACTGAGAGTTAAAACCTTTGTTTGTATTTCCTGTTAATTACTTTAAGAGTTGCAAATGTTTTGAACACTGCACTATCGACTTATGTTGTTAAAATTACTTTTTTTTATTTTTGAGAAGTTATGAATAATTTTTTTGTATTTGTAAAATAATATGCTATAACTGAATTTAATAAAAAAAAAACAAAACCTTATATCACAAATCTTTTTGATCAAAAAAATTATAATTACCTAAACCATGATTTCAGTTGCAAATGTTTTGAGCACCACTGTATATAAAAAAGAGTTGTCGCCATATTGAATCCGCCATTTTGAAATTTAAATTTTCGATTCCATATTCGTCATTAGAGACAAAAAAATTTGTGGCTGCCATTTTCAATTTGCAATTTTGTATGTAAAAATTCTGTTTCCAGATTTATGATCAGCGACTGCCTAAACCTCCTATAAGATACGTACCTAGACTTCTTTCCTCTGTATTCTAGATTTGGTCAAAATTCATGGATGCTGGCCTACGGTGACAGGGTTGTTGCAATCATAAATCCAAAAATGTATGATGTTCTTCAAATATGGTTACCTTAACCATGTACCATGTTTCTTAAGGAATTTTCTTTTTAACTGACAAGTTCATAATAAATTGGCCAACCACTGTATTGATCGTTCATAAAGTAGATGTAATTCCCATTTTTAAATCTTATTTAGTTTTGAAAATTCCAAATGCATTTTAGATTGTGATTTTTTGCTTGCCTCTATGTATTTCCTCTTTTCGTGTGTTTAGCTTTGTTCTCTCCTTCCCATTATTTTCACAAGTCAATCTTTCGTTCTTCGTTTAACAATTTGTTTTAATTTGAGTCTCTCCCCTTCTTTTTAAAATTTTAAGTTGTTCTAGTTTAAAATTCTAATTACTTTGTTAGGTTATTGTTGGTTGTTGGGCTGTTGTTGGTTGGCGGTTGCTTGTTTATATGTCTGTTGAGTTGTGTTTCATTTGTCTGTTGCATTTGTCTTGTAAGACATCTAGGTCTTGTGCTGTTTTTGAATTTTTTGTGGCTGCTGCTGTTGCGGCATTGGCGGCAGCAACAGCAGCTGTTGATGCCTACCGGAGGTGCTGTTGATTGGCATTAGTTTATATTAGTCAGTTTTATTTAGCCGGTTACATTTACCGGTTGTGTTGTTTATTTATTTATTTATATATCTCTTTGTTTATAATTTTAAAAAAAAGTCCTCCCATGGTGTTGTTTTGTTCTAATTAAAAAAATAAAACGTTTTAATAGTTTTGTGGAATTTTAAGCAGTTTAATTTAATTGTACACTTTATGTAGACGATAATTACACTATTTAACAGCAAAACACATATTTTTAGTAGACCTATGTACGCTGAATCCAAATCTGAAAGCATTTTCTTTTTCTGTCATTCGCGGTGTTTCCAAATTATTTTGGAAATTATTGTCATTTCTTTTCAATATGATATTATTGGTATGGTTCAATTATGTATGGAACAAAATATCGGCCAAATTTCCGCCGCGACCTCGGTGGCACACCTCCATCCGATGGTCCAAATTTTCGATGACATTGAGGCATAATTGAGGTTCTATGCCGTTAATGTGCCGAATTATCTCATCCTTTAGCTCTTGAATTGTTGCTGACTTATCGACGTACACCTTTTCTTTCAAATAACCCCAAAGAAAGAAGTTCAACGGTGTCAAATCAAATGATCTTGGCGGACAATTGACAT
This sequence comes from Delia radicum, assembly GCA_021234595.1. Classification (NCBI taxonomy): domain Eukaryota; kingdom Metazoa; phylum Arthropoda; class Insecta; order Diptera; family Anthomyiidae; genus Delia; species Delia radicum. The sequence continues at coordinate 39,357,752 of CM037851.1, forward strand.
CGCCAACACGTGAGATAACACGGCCATTGAATTTGTCACGCAAAAGAGCCATTGTTTCGTTAGCTGTGTGGCAAGTGGCACCGTCCCGTTGAAACCACATATCGTCCACATCCATATCTTCCAATTCGGGCCATAAAAAGTTCGTTATCATCTCACGATAGCGAACACCATTCACAGTAACTGCCTGACCGGCCTCATTTTGGAAAAAATACGGCCCGATGATGCCGCCAGTCCATAAACCGCACCAAACAGTCACTCTTTGTGGGTGCATTGGTTTTTCGGAAATCACTCTTGGATTATCATTCGCCCAAATGCGGCAATTCTACTTATTGACGAATCCACTGAGCCTGAATAACTTTAACGCGTTGCTCGATTGGTTTCCATGGTTCAAATTGAGTTAATCTGAAATTGGGAAATGTCAAATTAAATGCAGAAAAAAACTTGACGTTTAGGTGTGGTTCACATTCAACATCGGCCCTTACAATTTAACCACCCTTTATTTACGTCATTCACCCCATTTTTTGGTATATTTCGCAATAATGTTTCGAAATTGTATCGCATAATCATGTATTTTTTAAGAATATAAATCTACACAAAGTTATCTTTAATTTTCATGAACAAATTTTTGTATTAAAATTGCAAATCCATTGAAAATGTCCAGACATATTTAGAAAAAACTTCATATTTTAACTAATTTTCCACATGCTTCAAACAACAAAGTAAAAACCAACAGGGACAGGAACTTCATGTACTAGAAATGTGTGTTTTAGTCGCCCATAATATGCATTAAAAATCTTAAATTCTAAAAGTATGCGCTAAGAATTAAAAAATGCACATATTATTTTCTTAATTTTACTGAGAATAAAAACATAACAAACAAATAAAGCCCAGTTATGTGTTCTCTTACATTTAATATGGAAATTGGGGATAAAATAGAAACAGTTTTTAGTGTTTTTTAAATGCGTATTTTTCAATTTAAATAATAAAAATTCTGTGTTAATTCTGCAAATCGTATGCAGAGAATCTATTAAGCAACTCAACTTGCTTTTAAAATTAAATTTAAATTTCTTAAAAACATGAAAAATATTTAATAGTAGTGCACGTTTTTTGTTATTTTGCTTCGAAATTCTCAAAATCCCAGTTCAGCTTCTAAAAGTGCTTAGTGAAATATAAAATAAAATTGAAAGTATATTTTTTACGTAAAACTAAGAAAAATGCAATGAAAATATGCATTTAAAGCAAAATAAGTAAAAATATGCATTTAAAGTAAAATATGCATTTATAGTAAAATATGCATAAATATGCACTTAACAAATTGATGCCATTCTATGATTCGCAAAAATATTTTGTTTACCTGACTTTCAGACTCAAGGAAAAGAACATGCATTTGCATGAACATCCGGTCTCTGATTGTTAACATTAGCACTGAAGAATTTTACGACTTTTTGCAAAACCTATTTTCTAATAGATTTAGGTAAGATGAGTCTAAATCACGGATGTTAAAGTTGGTACAATTGTACTTTTTTTGGTACATTTTGACCTTGTAAAGTACCGTGGTACTACCGCGACTCATTTGGTACAATTTAAAAATTTTTAATTGTTCCCCTTTTTGCATTTTTAGTATAGCAAACAAATTGTTGTGTCCTTTTTCATTGGATTTATTCGTTTTATGTAATGATCGCTTAAAATATATGCGACCATATCCGCCAGATTTTATGATTTATCATCATTTTGAGATTGTGGAATAGTATTGGCGATTTTTTTTTAAATATCAGAAGTTTGACGATTTTTCACAAAATTTATCTGGCAGCTCTGTATGCGACTGGTATTGTGGTGTATAGAGCTCTTACATATATTGACACTTGTTGCAGTCAACTTCACTTTTATTATGAATTTATTAAAATTCTGAAGAAGTGAAAATTAAGTTAAATTATTCTTAAAGAAATTAAATAAAATGCCAACCAAAGTCAACTTTAATAACGATGTATTAATGTGGTTCTATAAATTTATTCCTGAAAATGCTTTTTCAGGTAAAACAAGTAGTATTGTAACTCTTCTAGTAAAAATGTTCCCAAATGGAATTGCAAATTTTGATTCAATAAATAATCAATTTAGAGCTTTAGCTGATGTTGAGCAACTGAAGTCGTTAAAAAGTTAAAACATTTGTAGTTATTGGTCGGTAGTAGCTAATTTTCGAAATGAACTGAATGTCAATATGTTTCCAGACATTTCTAGAGTCGTTGCTGGAATTTTAGCCATTCCACACTCGTCTGCAAATGTGGAAAGAGTTTTTTCTTATCAAAACATAATAAAAACTAAGGAAAGAAACAGACTACATGTGCCAACATTATCTAGTCTCATACAGACAAAGGATTGGTTAAGATCGACAAATTCATGCTGCTATGATGTAGAAATTCCAAATAGTTTATTAACTAAACAAATAATTCCATGATTTTGATCTCATATATTCATAAGACTTTTTTGTACCTTATTTTATTCATACATATAATGTATGTTATTGTTAAGTTTTGTTTTTTTGGTGTACAAGTGAATTTGTATGTACTTTATTTGTTGTTTTAATGAATTAAAAAAAAATGGTACCGAGAAGGTCCAAAAAGTACAATTATTTTTGGAGGTTGGTACAAAATTGAAACCCCCATTTAACATCCCTGGTCTAAATCTGTCAAAATTAGTTTTTTCTCATTTGTAGTTTTGAACTATCGCGGTTTTTATATTTACGTTTTCGTATTAATTTTTTTACATAAATTGTTTCTTCTTTTCGAAATATTTCACGATATTTTTAATGGATTTGGAATTTTAAGGCAAAAATGGGGTTTGAAGAATGTTTAGTTTCCCAGTGTAGAAAAGCATTCCATATAAGTGGTGACAACTAGTGTCCGATCGAACAGTTCGGCCAGAAAATGCATTTGGTCTGTATTCGGTATTTTAAAGCATTATAGACAAATTTGGCGGATGGGAAAATGTTTATTGGGCTGATTATATGCTATTTTGAGTGTCAAATTTGAAGAAAAGTCTGTAGTTAAGCAATGAATTCACTGTTCGGCCTCAGAAAGTTCGGCCAAATTGAAAATAGTTCGGCGGCCGAATTTTTGACTTTATAGCTAAACTTCGGCTTTTCTCTTAAATTTTATACACAAAATCGAATTAAATCGGCTCAACAAACATGTTTCCAATACCAAAATTTGTCATCATTGCCTCTAGATATCAAAAAACCGACAAAATATAGTTTTTTGGCCGAACTGTTCGGTCGGGCACTAATGACAACTACCTACAATCGTCATTTCAAATCTCGTTAATTTTATATGGTCATGTCGCTCAAAATAATGAAATATCATTACTAAACACCTTACGAAAAATAGAAAAATATGTGGTTACCCATATGCTTACCAGTATGGACAAAAATAATAAGTCTAAAAATAAATTTAAAAAAAATGAATTTAATAAAAAAAATGTTTTATTGAACATTTTTTTTAACAAAATTTTGCCCACACGTGACTTGAACCCGGGCCTCCAGCTTGTCAGTCAGCCGTTCTACCATCTTAGCTATCTCGACATGTTATACTTGTTTGATAAAACCATAAATGACTTGCTTGCACAAAATGTCATAACTTTTCAGCTTACAAAAAATTAAAAATAAGAGTTGAAAAATAAATGAGTCTAAAAATAGACTTGAAATTTTTTTTTAGATCATTACTTTATACTTAATTAGTGATAAGAATAATTACTTACTGGTAATGCATTATTTTTTGCATAAATATAATGAGAAAATTAACCAGTTATTAGAATGTCCTTATTATTTGTGTTAAAGTAATGCAGCTAGTTAGCTGCTGGTAGTAGGAAAAATAATGACATGTCATTACCATTTCTACAGTGGGCTACGCATAGTGATAAAATTTAAATTTTTTTTAGCTTACATCAGCGCTGCCAACTTTGACGATTTGTCTCCATTTTGACGATTTTTGAAGTGAAATATGATAAAATGACGATTGAAGATTTCACAAAATTTATTGTATGGAAAATGACGATTTATAAAAATTTGCAATTTTTATAGATGTTTTAAATTTTTTTAATTATTTCTCTAAAATTTACTGACACAATTTGATCAAGTTTCTTTTTATTTAAAACATCTAAGGAAAATGTGATAAAATGATCTCAAATAGAATAAAAATTCTACATTTACCCATTTAATCATCAACTAAATATAAACTCCATTATTTTGAAAGTTTTATTTTAATTTTATTTAAAAAATAACAAAATCGAAAGGATTTTTTTTTTTTATATTTTACAAAGACAAATCCAAAATCTTTATTTTTTAATTATTTTAATCATTTAGCTTCAAAATCACTGATAAAAGAGTGGTTTTCTACATATTTGATTCTTGGTACATACATATTTTTCTTTATTTCCCTCTTTATTGTATGCCCGAATTTTATGAAAATATCGGGAAAAAAATTTAAAACTAAAGGAATTTTGCAGATTTTAAAATAGATCAGTGATTTTAAAATTCCATTATCCGAAATGAGTATTGGGAGTTGTGTTTTTAAGACTCAGTGTCGTTTGTAAAGGAACTAATAAAAAAGAACATTAAAATTGTAAAATAATTACAAATAAAGTGATTAAAACGAAGTTGTGAGTAAAATTTCTATTTTTTTGTTATTAAAATATAAGCAGTTTTCGGCATGACGATTTCTCATTCTTAAAAGGACGATTTTGAAGATTTTTTCAACAAAATTTGACGATTTTTGAACAAATTGGGTTGGCAGCACTGGCTTACATAAAATTTATAGGGATAAAACTAAACATAGTTTTCAATTCCTTGTAATAGCGGTAAGATATCATAAAACAAATACCGACATGATTATACTCAAATAAAAGTTAATATTGTGTAGATTTATATTCTTAAAAAAATGTCATGGTTTTGTAGTTGAATTTCGAAAAATTTCGCATCTTGCTTGACATTTTTTATACCATCGCTCAAAAACATTTTATATGTATTAGTAATAAATGTTTTTTATTTTAAATTCTCATTATGTGTATTTCTTTATTAAGCTAAAAGTTAAATTTATGTCAGTATTTTAAATCTGAATATTTATTTTTGCTAGAACATTATCATGAAATTTATAATGTAATAATAAAAGTTTGTTTTTGTTTAATTATAAAAATGTAAAAATTTTTTTGTAAACAAAAAAGTGGTAAAATTAAATTAAAAATTAAAAAAAGAACATCTCTCAATTTTTGCAAAAAAAGATAGAAAGATACAAACTAATTTATTTTCATTGTTGGTGCAATTTTAGAAATGGAAATAATTGAATCAGTTGACGGCCAATCGGACATATAAGTCCCATGGCTTTTTTCATATGAGATGCAAAAATCAATATTCTTCACTACACTTTAATTTAAAAATATCAAATTTTTCATTAGTTTAAGTTACGTCGCAAAGTGGAAGATTTTACGATTCTAGGGAGACAAAATTCTATATCTTAGAAAATAATAAAGCTAGAGTTATAAAATTTGGTGGCCAATTTTCTCGGAGCAAGGTGCAAAAAATGGGCGGAATTGGACAAATGCCACGCCCACCACCCATATAATTGAAAAAAATGTGTGTATGATACGTTTAATGTTGAAAAACACTGGATGATTAAATTGGAACTAAAAACCATTAATTTGTACAAAAAAGGGGCGTGTCTACTGCCTTTAAAAATATTTCGTTTGAAAACTTAAATATGCATTGGAATATTTAAAATAAATACTTACGAATTAGAAATGACAACAAATGCTTAATTTTTCTTTAATGAAAAACTATTTAAATTTTTATTGTCTTTAAAATAAAAAATATATTACAATGTACACACAAATTTAAATTTAAATAATTTACTAAATTTCATGGTTGGCATCAGGTGCTTCTGGCTTCTCTAATAATTCAAGTACTTCAAGGGAAAATGCGGATTTTGTATAAACTGGAGGTCTGCGCAAACTGTTGATATATGGATCTGATGATATTAAAAGTCTATTCATTAAATCTGTATTAGTGTCAATTCTATAAGTTTTTCGCGTGAAGTATTCTCGATATTTTCGTTGGTGTTTATTTCTTGCCTTTAACGCCTCCTCCGACAATTGTCCAATAGGAAGAATGCATTCATCAATAATTTGTTTTGAATGCCATACAACTTTATGGGCAGTCACAGGCATACAGTACCTTCGTGGTACTTCTTTCAAATAAAGTTTTCTAGTTTCATCTGCATACTTTTCCAGATTGAGCCCCGTTACTTCAGTTACTTCTTACTTTTGTCTTTTGCGAACTTTCATTAAATGCCTTTATTGGTCTCCCAACTTCTAAATTTTCCTTTAGTTTCTTATAAACAAATTTATTTATTTCAATATTTGTGCTTAACCAATCGCCATATTGAGCCAAAAAAATCTTCTTTGTTCGGTTTTAGCTTAAATGTCTTAAAAACATTTTTAAGAAAGCCTCTTATTTGTTTATAATTAACAAATGAAGAAGAAGCGCTGCTTATTTTCCCACAAACATAGTCACAAGAACGGTCAATTCTTGTAACTTCGGGTTTTGTTCGCCATATATCAAAAATTTCATTTCATGGAACTTAGAGAACTTTTTTTTTTGAAAATTGCCGAAAAAAGTTGTTTCTTAAATTAAATAATACTAAAAATACTTTCCAAGTTTTAGAAACGTATTTACACGATTTATGAAGCGGAGAAACTAAACTTATTTTTTAAAAAGAATTTTTAAAAAATAAGTTTGCCGATTAAAAGTTGTTCTCTTTTAAAGATGCTCAATTTTGAACAAGTGTTATGCCATTTTTAATTTACTCATAGATGTTCAAGTTCAAAATACCGTTATTTTGTTACTGTTGACAAATATGCCGAACTTTTTGCATTTTCCTACTCAGTAAGAAGTCCACTTTCATAACTTATTAAAATATTTATTAAAATTGAAAGTCAAAAAATGGATTTTTGTCCAGCTAGATTGGACAAATCTTACACCGTGCGTCGTCAAAGGGTTACAATTTTTATTCGATTATTCTCTTGCATTCATACACTAAATTTTAGAATTTTGTTGTCTACAAAAAAGAACAAAAATCTTTTTGACACAAAAAAACATTTTGTTCACTTCATTCGCCCAAAAAATAAAAACAAAATCGAATCAGTTGCATAAGTGTATACAAATGCAGAGGCGCAAATACAAAACTCATTATCAACAGACAGCAGCCGACACAACGAGATCAAGAGCAAATACAAACGAAAGTAGACTGCGGGCTGACTCTTCCTCCACAATACAAAAAAAAAAAAAAAAATTTAGCCAACCATTCATCCAACCAACCATACCGAAACGATAGAGATTTGTTTGTTTTGTACAAAAAAATCATCTCGTGTGAGAAAATTTTCAAAAAACACTTGAAATCTAAAAGAAAATAAAGAAATCAAATACAAATTTGAATAATTTTCAATAAAGAAAAAATAGAAAAATCAAATCAAATGCTAGTACTACTTGAATAACGTGAAATCATAGAAGCTGTGCGCGGATTGAATGAACGACAACAAATAAAAAAAATTATATTAAAACAAAATATTGAAATATTTTGAATAATATTAAAAAGAAATTTAATTAGAATTTTTGACAAAAGAAAAATTAAAAAAAAAATTAAAGAAAATTAAAAAAAAACACATTTTTTCAAATACATAAATACATCGATTTTTTTTTTTTTCAAATAGAGACGTAAATTTTAAAGATCATTGGCGATCAGTGCCATTAAAAACGCAAAAAAAAAAAACTGAAATTAATCAAAAAATAAAATAAAACGTGTGAACCGTAAAATAATTACGTGATTTTTCTGTCTCAGTGATTTAGCTAATCAAAAATAAAAGTAAAAGAAAAAATTTTATCAAATTCAAATCAATAAACCGTAACAAATTAAAGAATTATTCAAAACAATACCAACATTTTTTTTTTGGTAATAAATAATTTCTTGAAATCAATCGTCTTACAAAATGGATTTTATATCAAATTTAATAAAACGGCCCATAAGTTTAGTCTTAAATGAAACTTCAGACACAGCGGATAAAATTTCAACATCTTCTTCATCATTACCGAATACACCCAGTGTTTTGGAGGCGAAACGAACAGCTGGTACATCAAATGAATCACAACAACAAAAACATTTGCTTAACAATAGCAACAACAATAATAATAATAAAAATCGTCCTTTATCTATGTCATCTTCCTTTAATGGTGGTAGTAATATAACCGATTTTATTGGCGTTCCTAAAGAACTTTTAGGTGAATTTGAAGATATATTACCTCCACCACCACCCTTAGCGCAATCTCCTGTAAATATGGCCGATTTAAATCGTTCGTTATCGATAACACCTCCACCTCCATTAACGCCGGCAATGAAAGCTTCACAAACTATTGATGAATTATTGTTAGAAATTAATGATAATTTGCAATTAGCTGGTCTTAATGATGATACACTTCTTGAAATAGCATTGCCAACTAATAATGCAGAGGTAATTTGTAATATTATTATAAAATGAATTCTTGATAGTGAAAAAAGATATGTTTTGCCCGAAATAAAAATTTTGTCTGAAAAACTAATTCATTTAAGAGAAAACGATTTTTTTTCTCGCTAAAGAAAAATGTATATAAATTTTCTCCGTGCGAAAAAATTAAGTGAAATATTAATAAAATTAAACCCTATTTCAACTTTGGGATTCCAATTTTACTAAAAAGTGATCGCGTACTCGAAAGTTGGATAAATGAGAGCGGTCAAGAGAAAGTAATATTCTTCTTGCACCAATAATTTGTCACGATAATCGCCAAAAAGAAAGAATTTTGCAATAAAAACGGCTACACTCAGCTAACTTCTGCTGTAAATATTTGTAGTTGTTTAAGTTGTAATACAGTAATATTTATTTTTAAGTGTAATTCTATTCGAAAATTTTTGTTCGAATTCGGAAATCCTTAAACTCTTGTAAGATGATATCTGTATTTAAAAGTTCAACTTCTTTTTACTTTTCGCATTTACTAGAACATTGTCTACACGTTTTTAAAATTTGTACCCATTAAAAAGTACTTTTTATTGCATTATTTTCAATGTGAAAATTCTGTTCGAATCTAATTTCTTTTCGAATCGAATTACATAATGCTGAAGAAGAGAAAACATTTTAAAAAGTTTTGAGCTACACTTGTTAATTTAGATTTTTATAATATATTTTTAACCCATTTCAAAGATTGAATTTCTATGTTTTAGTTTTCGATCTCGTATCTCGATTGCCTGTAATATTTTTTTTTTAAATATTCTTTCCTGAATTGAATTGTTACATTTCTGTTTTTTGATCTTGTATCTGGAGAATAATATTTTTTCTTGACTACAAAATTCTTTTTATGGAATTCATACTTAAAAGCTAATATTTAATAATTGAAGTTCCTCATTTAAAATTGATTTTTGTAGTATTTTAGTGTTTCTTTTACTTAATTTGTAAGCAAGTTATTATACGCTTTATAATAAAACACGTTTTTATTAATACAAAAAAAAAATTTACTTCATATTATTTCTATTGAGCGGGATCCCGGAAAACTTAACAAAAAATTCCAGCTTTCCCGGAAACCGGAAACGTGTGCAAAAAAGAAAACCCTAATGATAGTTAACAGTTTTGATATTTTCGTTTAACAACGCGAAAAAACGAAAGCTCCACTTAAGCGAACATGCCAAATTAGCAAACATACCCTTACTAAATTTTAGTAAAGTTTACAAATTTTACACCCTGCAAATCCAGGGTTAGGTTTACTTTTTGTTAGGCCTATTGACCATGGTCTCTTTTTCTTTTTTTTTTTTGTCACTTGTAGTTTTTCATTTTTTATACGATAAGTCGCTAATTTTCAAACACATTTGTCCCTTTCAATTACATTAGAAATATGCAAATTTCCGTCTGTATTTTTCTTCTTTGTTGGTTTTATTTGCGTTGTTTGATTTTATTAGTCTTCTTAATAATAATATTGATAAATACGACATAATATCAAAAAATTTTAGTTTGAAATAATATTAATGAACAGATGTACATTTTGTATATCATAAATCGAATACAGTTGGTGATAAAAAAAAGTGCAACTAAAATTAATATGATTGTAAGTTAGTTTGAACTAAAACCATCTGAAAGATTTGATAATAAAAAAAATGCCTTCGTTAACGTGCGGGAACGCACTTATTATCTCAAGATATGGAGTACACTCAGGGAAAAAAGCTTCATCATATTGATGTATCATAAAGCGTTTGTCGTCAGTTCTTCATCATATTTATGAAGCATTCATAAATATGATGAAGATTTTCATACATATTTATGACAAATGTTTCATAGACCTTCATAATTTCATAAAATAAATTTTTGCTTTTTATTGAAATTTTTATTTTTCATTTGAAATTTATAAAATATAATTTTTTTTGCTCGTTTTAAATTGAGCAGTTGTACCTTGTCAAAAGTAAATAGAATGTGGATTTTTTCTTATAAAGGTTTGTTTAATAATAAAAACAACAATTAGTATTAAAAATTTGAAATATTTTTTTATATATTTTAAGCCTATCTTTTATTGGCTTCTTCAATTTAAAACAAGACTTTTAAAAATCTCTTAATATTTCTTGTATTTTTACATAAATATGTGGCAATGAAATAAAATGCAATTACAAAAACACTTTGAACTGAGCATGAACAATGTAAATTAATTTTTTTATCATGCCCTTAAATAATTTATTATTAACTTTTATTAAAAAACTGTCTTAAAAAAAATATTTCTTGAAAATAACACATTTTTTTGCAAATCGCAATTTTACTTAATTACTGATTAAAATTACGTTTACAAGCTTTTGACATTTAAAATTTTTTTTGCGAACAAAACTCCGAACATACCAAAACGAACGTTTTTAGGAACACCAATTTCTACATGACTCGTTTTTAAAAAAGTTTGCTTTTTGAAAACGACTCGATATCCAGCACATAGGCGATTATTTAATGTGTTTCATTTCATTTTTATTAATTCAAAAACCAAGCCCATAGGGCCAAATATGGTTCGTATTCTACAATAAATTTTTACAAAAAATAAATTTATAATTTAAAGAAATGCCTAAAATAAATAAAATTATAACTAAAGTTTAACGGTCCAAAATGTAGCAATAAGATTATCAAGATAAGTAGACGATTAAAAAAATAAATATGAAAAATGATCGTAAATTATCAGAATTATAGTGATTGATTGAAAAACTGCCTTAGTTTGCGTTTAAACGTAGCCCTTGCAACAACAAAGCTTTTAAGAAATCTAGGTAATGAATTCCAGACTCTAGTTATCCTCACATTAAAGGATCTCTCGAAAATAGAAGAGTTTATACGTTGAAAAACTATCTGAGGGTTTCTACTCGATCTAGTAAATCTAAAGTTGTCAACAATGTAACCAGGACAGTTCGCTCTAATTAGCTTGTAAAACAATAACAAGATTCTCAGTTTTATAAAATTCTCAAAAGAAAAACCAAGAAAATCCAACACAAACGGAGAGACATGTTCTCTTATCCTCAATCTGTAAACATATCTCACTATACGGTTAACTGTAAGATGAAGACGTCTAAGAATATTACTGCTAGTACCCGTAAATACCTCCAAAGCATAAATTAACTGGGGCATAAGAAGAGCACTAGCTACACGTTTCCTTACATGTAGAGGTAAACAAAGATCAAGAGACCATAATCGTCTCAACGTAGCATTCACTCGAGCACACACGTAATCAACGTGTTTCGAAAAACGTAACTTATCGTCTACTAGAACACCCAAACACTTCATTTCCGAAACAAAGTTGATAATAACACCTCTCAATGATATACTTAAATCACGGGAATCAAAACCGAAGCACATAGCCTTCGTTTTGCTAGGATTTATGTCTAACCCATTTGTGTCCATCCACCGTGCAATCTGAACAAGGTAAAATTCTATTCAAAACATCAAAGAATTGTTTTTCTCCAGAAAATAAAATCTGTACATCATCTGCATATACAAAAGTTTCAAAACAGTTATTATCTATTACATCGATAAAATCATTCAAATAAATCATAAATAAAATAGGACCAATTACCGATCCCTGCGGAACACCACTGGTAACCTCCAAAGTACAAGAGTTCCTATCTCCAATCGAGACGAACTGCGACCTATTTTCAAGATATGAGCTTAGAAGTTTGCAAGCGGACTTAGAAAAATTAATATAACTACATAATTTAGTTATCAATCTAGAATGCACAACACTATCAAAAGCCTTAGATAAATCCAAGGACAACAACACACCACACTTTTTCTCATTGAGCTTAATTTTAAATAGAATTTTTTGAATATAATATAAAATTTCGGAATTTTAATTGAAGTTTATGAAATGGAAAATTATATTTTTTAATTTCAAATTGAATTTTTTACTTTAATTTGTATTCTTAACTTCACCGTTTCAGTTTTAAAATGACAGTGTTGGTTTATCACGCTGACACCAAACTCGGTATATGAACGTTATAAAAGGATACCATAAAGTATAATTACCCTAAAGTTTAAAAATTTTTTGTCTGCTATTTATTCAAATTCGAATTCGAAATATTTGCCTTACCCCGTTAAATTAGTCTATAAATTTTAGCGGTGTTTTTCGAATTTGAACCGAAAAAAATGGCATACTCAAAACGTTAAAATATGAGAGCATTTATCCCTTATAGTATCCCAGTTTTAAAATGTTTAAATCGGATTTAGTTTAGTTTAGTTTAGTTTAGTTTGATTTGATTTATTTTATTTTATTTGACTATCCCATACAACAAACAAGATTTACATCTTATAATTACAGTATAGGAATTTAAAAAGTTAATGACATAAGTTGTTAAAAAATATTTGTTAAAAAATGCAATTAAAAAAGAATAATAATAAAAATAAATTAATTAATAAACAATACATAAATTCCAAATAAATTAACGATATTAAAAACTTTTAAGAAAAATATGAACATAAAATTAAAATAATTATAATTATGCATAGCAAAAAATAAAATATAATAATTTTGACAATAATTTTTTTTTAATTATTAATTAATTATTTATGATTGTATTGTTAACAGGAAAATGTTTTGTTATATCTTTTTTGAAATTGATTGTGTTGTTGTTTGTTTGGATGCTATTCGGAAGGTAGTTCCAAAGATGGACCGAATGAAAAAAAAAATTGTGTTTTTAATGCCTCAATACGGTGTCTAAAAGAAGGATAAGCGGTTGTGAAAATATGAAGGCTCTTTTAGGTATATTATTTTATGTAGTAACGTAAGTACCTTGATGTCCAAAAGGCTTTCAAGAGACATGCCTTAAAGTTTTCTGGAGTAAGTCGAGACTCTACTATATTTTCGTAAGCCAAAAACGTATTTTATCACATTGTTAAAGATTTTTCTTAACTTGTCCATACTATTTAAATCACAAATGGCAATGACTTCGCAGCCATATAGTAAGCAGGGCATTAAATAGGCTTTGGTAATGAGAATACACACAGAGAAATAAAGTGCCAACCGAATTGAAAAGTGTATTTTTATGGTAACCACTTATAAATTCAGTTAGAACGGCCATATTTACATTAGATTTCTGAATATTTTGGTTGTTGTAACTAAAATTTAGTTGATTTAACCGAACTTTGTTGTGAAAACTAATGTTAAGATGTGCCAACCATGTGAAATTCGTAATAACCGAATTTGAGTAGTAGTAACCGAATTTCAGTTGTCAAATAGGTAAATTTTTCTCTGTGTGTACGTATATTTATGGGAGTGTAAAATTCAGTTTGCCACAGTGTGCGCAACATGTAATATAATTTACCAACAATACTGTTTACATGGTTCGACCAACTTAGGTTATTATTAAAAACAATGCCAAAGTTTTTAGCAGATGAAACAATATCAATCTTCGGATTGTTTAGAATTATATCAAAATTTGCGTTTAATTTTGTGGTTTTTTTTTATGTATAAATGCATTTAGATTTTTTTGGATTCAAGCAAAGGTTATTTGACGTTGTCAAAAAATAAATATTATTTAAGTCATTCAGTTTTCCAACATTTTCAACGATAGTCTGTATTGAACTGCTTATATAAACTTGCACATCATAGGCATACAGGTTATTTTTGAATGCTTAATACGTTGCGATAGGTCATTCACATATAATGAAAAAAGCAGTGGGCCTAGAATAGAACCCTGTGGAACTCCATTGATGACGGGCAAAGTTGATGAATACATATTATTCACAAAAACCGACTGTGAACGACCAGACAAATATGACTCGATTAATCGTGTTGACGTTTTTGAGAAATTAAATAGCTCTCTTATGCCCAGTTTTTCACTTCGTATTTAAATGCCATTTGGACTTTAAGTTCTATTTAAATACAAACGTCAGTTTTTAACTTCAAGTTTGTTTTTTTTCGCGTGGTAAAAGAAACAATAAAAAATAAATTGAATTACAGCAGCCAATAAAAATTCAACTTCGGTTGCACTGAAATTTTCACTTCTCTTCATTTTTATTTTAATAATTTTAATAAAATTTAATTATATATATTTTCTTTCTATATTTTATATTTTCTGTTTTCTTCTATTCTTTAAACAGCTGTTTTTTGAGTAATGATCAATAATTTTTTGACATTTCATGATGCTACCATACTTTTGTCGCAAATAAATAACAATTATCATTTAAGACTGAAAAACTGAAACTGTATTTAAATACAACTTAAATTTAAATGGCAATTAACTAATTGCATATTTAAATACGAAGTTAAAAACTGGGCTTTAATTTCATAGTGAGTATGCAATGATCACTGTGTCAAAAGCTTTCGAGTGATCAGTGAACTGTGTCAAAAGCTTTCGAGTGATCAAGCAAAACTAGGATGTTTATTTTTTCAACCTCCACGTCAGTCCGAATATCCTCGCTGGCATTAATTAATGCATGATAAACCAATACCTTTATTTTAAAACTGAAACGGTGACCAACCTTGGTTTTAAGTAAAAATAAAATACAACATTATAAATAAAACAGAACGTTTTTATAATTTATATAAAGAAATTTATGGAAAAATTTTAAACGTATAAAAATTTATGAAAATTTTTCATATTATATATAAAACATTTCATAAAAAATTATAAAACTGATTCATCCTATTCATAAAATGTTTAATAACATTTATGAAGCATTTTATAAATATAAAGAACCCTTTAACAATTTACCCTTGTATGAAACAGCTTCATCATACTTATGAAGTGTTGCATTGGACGAAAATCGTGAGTACATGTAAGTAATTTTTACACCTAAAGATTCAGGCCGAAAAATTTTTGACACTTGAATTAAAGTATACTTTTCTAAATGTATAAGGTACGATGAATCCAAATCTGATCTCAGAATCATTCTAGGCGTTCGAGCTATAATAACGGGGAAAACAGTCGTTTTTGATCAAAATGCTCAGATTTTTCACCTTTCTAGAAATATATTTTTAATAATACTTATAACGGCACCTGAACACACCTGAAAATAGAAAAAAAAAAACGGTTTATGGCATAGTTCGTAAACCGGTTTTGACAACTCTATAACCGTTATAGCTAATAAACCAAAACTTGTACATACCCAGCCAGAAATTGCCAATGGTCTGAAAAATCAAGCCCTGGCAAAGCACTATTTGCCAATGATCCAACAAATAAAGTGCTGGCAAAGCACTGATTTACAACGCTCTGCCAACGTTAGTAAAAAGTGCTTTGCCAGTGCTTAATTAACAAAATTTACAACAGTAAAAATAATTAAAGCACTGGCACAGCTCTGGCTTAGAACGCTCTGCCAACGTTCGTAAAAAGTGTTTTGCCAGGACTTATTTACAAAATTTACAACCGTTAACTTAATAAAAACAGTGGCACATCCCTTGTTCACAACAAGAGTGGAAAAATTCAAAACTAAATTGCAATTTATGATTTGAAGTTAAGAATATTAAGGTCTCCTATTATATATAGTCAGCACAAAGTATTGTTTTTGTACTAAAATTTTACTTAAGAAATTTATTTTCAAATTTCTTTCTTTAGTAAAATTGTAGTAAAAAAATCGTGATAACTTATCACAAAAATAATTTTATAAAAAAAAATATTCAATTATTTTGTAATTAACTTAGCTGAAGCAAGCCTATTTATTTCTGTTCAAATTACCAAAATCATTCAATAATCTTCTATATAAATAAAAATCAATTGTCGTTCGTTGGTAACGGCATCAGTTGAGAATGGCTGGACCGATTTTGACCATTTTTTTTTTTAAATGTTCGTCATAGTCCAACTTAGGTTTTTACGTAAAGAAAAATTGACCACGCCCACGTTTACGCCCACTTTTTTGATTTATCTAAAATCTGAAAACTGCTGCACCGATATGGCTAAATTTTTTGCTAAATGTTCGTAGTAATACAATTTAAGTTTTTAATGAAAAAAAAAAATTGACCACGCCCACTTTTACGCCCACTTTTTTTGATTTAGCTAAATCGGTGCAGCCGTTTAAGCTTTTACTGAAAGATAAATTGACCACGCCCACTTTTTTTACTACATCTATAATCGCAGAACGCCTAGACCGTTTTGGCTAATTTTTTTTTAATGTTCATATTAGTCCACAACAGTTTTTTACAAAAAGAAAAATTGTACACGCCCATTATACGCCCACTTTTTCTTAATTGTCGGGTAATTTAATGTACAAGTTTAACTGTATACGGTCACGAATTAGGTTTTAAGGGAAAGAAAAATAGTTATGTTATTGAAGAAGTTTTGAATTTTAACTGTTTGCAAAAATACTAATTTTTGTATGCACTCTCCATGATAACTGACAATAGGAACAACATATTTTATTGATTCTATTTTGTTTTGTTCGATATGCTCTCAAGTTATAAACAACTCATTTGTTACTACTTTGTGTTGTTTCGCGATTTCTCAAAAAATACCGTTATTTATTTATTTACATTCCAATTTAGTTTATTACATGTGCAAATGTTAATTGAATGCTTATTGTCAAATTGTGGATCAAATTAATCAGTTGACGACAAAAAAATAAGTGTAATTGTTAATTAAACAAAGTTTAAAGTGTTTCTACGAAAGTAAACTAACAGTGATCATTTTTTTTTTTGGAATAAAGATTCCATTGTAAGTACATTGCAATTGATTCATGAATTGAAATAAGTCAAATCGTTTTATTTCAAACAAATTTATAGATTAACATACTATAGATTTTTGGTCTTTGTACTAATTTGTTCCTTCCAACGGATTTTTTTATTTGGAAGTATATCGCTCTTAATACTGTTAACGTCGCCATATAACTATGAACCACGCCCACTTCACCGCCCCCTTTTTTTAATTCAGATACTTACTTATACAACTAACAATGTTTGTTATACAAAATACTTTTTTTGTAATATGTATTTACCTAAAGTTTTATACACTTTTTATCTACAGGTAAGGTAGCCATACATTTTTTTATTACCAAAGCCCCCTTTTTCGCCCCATTTTACTTTAAATTATAATTAATCTGCTTTCAATCTATATATATAAAATGGAATGTGTGTTTGTTTATTTTTTTGTTTGTTTGTTTGGACCTTATAGGAGACCAGACCTATGCACCGATTTTCCTGAAATTTTCACAGCATTTAACTGGAACTCTATCATGATTAATAGGCACGATTTCGATCACGCCCACTTTTATGCCCACTTTTTTTTAATTATGTAATTGCTTCCTTATAGTTTTTAACACATTTACTTCAAATTGTATACACATTATATACTCCAGCCAAGGTAGATATAAACGTTTCAAACGCCACGCCCCTCTCACGCCCCATATTGTTTAAAAGTTTTAATCTTTTTGTCCTCTGTGCAAATGTATTCCTTTCAACGGATTTTTTTTTTCAAATAATGTATATGGCAATTCATTTCACTAATTAAGAACGGTTATGATTGGCTGTCTTAAGAATAAATACTATTTCACCAAACGGGAGCTATGTTTGCAGCCATTCGAGTTTTAACTTTGATCGCGTCTATTTGACTAATTACAATAACGATTCCGATTGGCAGGTTAAAGAAAAACTATTCTATTTAAGCAAGCAGGAGCTTTGCTTGCATGCTTTGCATTTATTTAACTATATAAACACTTTTTAATACATTTCATAATGATGGGGGTAGCGAAGCACACCGGGCTCAGCTTTTTATTATAAAAAAAATATATCATTGACACGAAATTTTTACTTAATTTTGTTATCTTATTTTTAATGTATTACACATTTCAATTATCATTTTTTAATTTTAAAAACGATCATAGACAAACTAAGGTCATCTAACTTATCTCAATGTAGCCAAAGTTTAGTGAAAATTATAGTAATGAATGTTAAATTTATATGAAAATATCTGTGGTTAATTAAACTCGGCTATTTTTAGAAAAGTTATTGGGCTTAAATAAAATTTTAGGCAGGGCAACGTCTGCCGGGTCAGCTAATTAATACAAATAAAATTTGAAGGCAAAACAACGTTTGCCGGGTCAGCTAGTTAATACAAATAAAATTTGAAGGCAAAACAACGTTTGCCGGGTCAGCTAGTAAATAATACAACTCTTTACTGAAGTGAATTACTAAGTAGGACTTAATTGGTCGTTTTTGGTGTTGGTACTGGCTAAGCGCTTATTGCCAGTGCTTTGCCAACGTTTTAAAAAAGAAACGGCCAAGCCCTGCCCGGTGTTATCATTTTGGGGTTGGCAAAGCACTTATTATATTATTAAAAAAGCACTTTATTGGTTGTTCTACCATTGCTGTGCCAACGTTTTAAAATTATGGTTTTGGTACTGGCAAAGCGCTCATTGCCAGTGCTTTGCCAACGTTTTAAAAAAGGAACGGCCAAGCCCTGCCCGGTGTTATCATTTTGGGGTTGGCAAAGCACTTAAATCTTCAGATATTGAACGCTCTGTCAACGCTCATACCACCGTTGACAGCACTGCGCCAATGCTTTGCCGTTCGTGTTTTTCTGGCTGGGTATTTATATGACACTTACCTTCCATACCAAGTTTGGTTAAAATTGAGGTGGGGGTAGAAATCGAAAATTGGATATTTTCTGATTTTTTTAGATGGAATGAATGAGTCTAAGGTAAATTAAAATTTTTTGCATCCATTAACATTTTTAATAAATAATCATGTTTTTGAATCTTAAATTTGCGATATCGTTATCAATGATCTCTTGGTACATTTTAAATGATGATTAATATTCATTAAATATAAAATAAAATATTTATATTAATATTAACCCCATCAACTCAATACGTTATACGTTTAATTATAAAATATCCATTTTAAACGTATGTATATTTTCAATCAATGTGGTTTTAAAAGCTTACAAATAAATTAAATTATCTATAATTAAATAGAATTTCAAAAGCTACTGCCGTAATATTGCAGTTAATTTTATTATACAAATCTAAATAATCACAGTCAAACGAATGCAAACCTACCCTTATCATAAAAATTAATTATTATAAAAAAAAAAAATTACGAAAAGTTACAAAAACCTTGATGTAAATGCAGATCAAGTATAGAACATTTTCTGATGTTTACCTTGCCATAACAAAAAACATTTTTTAAGGCTTTTAGCTTAAATGATTTTTTTTAATATGTACACTCACAATATTTTGTCGTTAAAAACAAAGTAAAATGTACTTTAAAACTACTAAACATATAGTTAAAAACTGGTCTACTCACTTTTCTTTTAAATCAAATGTATTTTTCATTTATTTTTAACTGCTAAAAAACTAACTCAAATTCCGTAAAAATAAAAGAAAAACTTTTCATTTTTACTAACAAAAATAAAACAAAAAATTTAAAAAAATTCCAGATCAGTAAAAAGAAAATGGGAAAATTAACTAGTTATTAGTAAGTCCATATTATTCGTGTGAAAGTAATGCAGAGAGTAAGCTGGTGTCGTTACTGGTAGTAGGACAAATAATGACATGTCATTACCCTTTATACACTGGAAAATAATTTAAATAAATTTAATAACCTTAATTCTGGGCACAGCTTAAACAAAATATCTTTGCGAATCAAAGAATTTGAGTTAAAATTGCATCGATTTGTTAGTGCATATTTTTTGCATATTTTGTTATAAATCTATATTTTTGCATATTTTGCTTTGAAGGCATATTTTTATTACATATTATAGCTTATTTTGTTTAAAATACATATATTTATTGCATATTTCTAAGTTTTTCATAAAAATATCACTTTTAATGTTATTTTGTGTTTGACAAGACAACATTAATCATTGAAAAATAAAAAAATTTTGAATTGAATTACATTCGCGGCAGAGAAAACAGAATTTTTTTTAAAAATTCATAACTCCAGTCAAAAACAAACATTTTTACAAAAAAATGTACTGGCAAACCACTGCTATTTTTTTAAAACCCACCATGTTAAAAATTTTCAAAGGTGCAGATATTAATGTACTACGAAAACACTATTTTGTGTGCAAAGCATGTGTTTTGCTAGTACCACCCGCAAAATTCTTTGCCAACATTGAGTTCATTATCAATCACTTTTAGTCAACTTCAATTTTTGATTTTTAAAACTATGCTTTTTAACAATAACTATTTTCTTGAAATTTTGATTTCAACACTTTCTGACGTCCAAACCGTGGACGCCACGCGAAAGTTTTTTTCACAAAATATTTAGTAAATATCGTTTTCTATCGATAGAGATTCATTGCTAAGTATAAAATACTCATTTGACGCAGTTGTGGTCAATCTGTTAGAGGCGGTGTGGTCAGATATGAGGATTTCTCGCCAAACTTGGCGATTTTCAAACCCGTTTGGCGATTTCATTTTTGAAATGTCGATAGCCGATTTATATGGCGATTTTCAAGTAGATGGGGATTTTACACATTAAAAAGCCCTTTAAAAAACTAGAAATATATCAACAGAATATGATTTTTCTGAATATAAATTTATTGCCAAATTTTTGCATATTTATTTTTCATATATCTCGGTAAGTTGATATGTAACAAGCTTTTTGGTAGCGATTTTTTATGTGCAAGTAATATAGCGATTTTTGAAAAAAAAATTTCGGTGTATAAAATTGCCTACATTTTGTTGTTCTGCTTTACTAAATTGTTTGGATGTAGAATTTTGTATGTTATAAGCTTTTGCTTTAAATTTGTGCTATTTTGTTAAAGCTCCTTTTTTGTATAAATTTCATAGACTATTATGGACTACATAGAATTATAGATGAAGCATTGAAAATTAAAATGCTCATGAAGTCCTTTTTAGAAGTGGGGGAACACAAAAATTGTTTTAATAAACTATAACAATATTGCTTTTTTTATTATTGTAGAGTATTGAACAAATTACAAGTAAAAAATTCAAAAAAATATATTTTTCACTCCAACATGGTTTTATAGAGCTCCAAACTGGCGGCAGAGAAAAAAAAAACGGGGCCTCGTGGTTGCAGCGCACACTGGGGATTTCGCGGAAAAAAGTCAAATTGTCAACATAGTCTTCATGCAATATGCAGTGATATGTTGCAATTTTAGACTAAATGGTACAATCAAATCAAACAGATTTACTCCGATCTGACTGCCAGTTTTTTTTTATATCCGTCTCAAACTCAGAACTTGTGTGTTTTACCGAACCAACTTAATTTAAACCTAAGAATTTAAATACGAATATTATTTTACTATGTGAGCTAACGTTTTTCTTTTTTTTTTCTATTTAAAGTAGTATATTTCAGTATACTAAGACTTAAGCAGACTTAAGTTTTTTTTTTTTTTGTGTATTTTTATGAACATATAACAAAAATCCCATTTTTCTCCAAACATTTGGACCTGCAATTTTATCTTTACTTTTCCTCAGTTTGAAATCACACCTAATACATTGTCTTATATCTGTTTTAACATTATTAATCAATTTCAAGTGCCACCAGGTGCCACCTCTCAATTTGTTGCATTACACAGTACAACATTTTTCAGCTGATTGATTCGGGACTCAATTCTGATAAGGCTCTTTTGTTTAACATAACTCGAGAACCACTAGTCGGATTTTGCTGAAAAAAATTTAGAAAAATCAAGAATTACAATTACTTTCATTTATATAACATTTTGCTACATAAGCAACAGTTTCGCAGTTATAAATAAATGTATGAAGAAAAAAAATATTTTTTGCCCAAAAAATTTTAATTTTTTATTTTTAATTCATAAAAAATCCAAAACAGTACAAAAAAGTTTCAAGTCCTATTACTTTCACGTAAAGTCGCATAACCTATGAAAAAAATGAGACATAAATCATGAAAATCGATGAACACGTTTCGCTTTTATTCACAATTAAGTGAAGGTATGCATTTCAAAAATTTGCTCGAGATATGCACAAAATTCTTTGCAAAAACATTTATGACTTTTTTTATGATTCTCAGAATTAAAAAAAAAAAAGCTATAAACAAAAGGTTAAATGTGCGTGGAAAATTGAAAGGAAAAAAGGAAAGTGCACTTTTTTAATTATTTGGGTTTTTTTCGTTGGCTACCTGCATGATTTTTTTACACAAATTGCACCCACATTTATGAGTGGTCATGTTTTAGAACGTTTCGAAAAATTTTAAACGAAGCTATAACCATTACCGAGGCACTAGATTCGAAAAAATTTGGTGATTTTTGTCTGGAGACGGCAAAAAAGTTTGTTGCACTGTACGAGTGGTACAATATGCCACCAACACTCCACAAAATTCTGATTCATGGAAAATATATAATTGAAAAGTGTATTTTTCCTGTAGGCTTATTATCTGAAGAGGCTCAGGAAAGTCGTAACAAAGACTATAAAAAATATCGCCTTAGACACTCCAGAAAATGCAGTCGAATTGCCACGAACGAAGATATTATGCACCGAATGATGGTAACATCAGATCCCATGATCTCACACTTGACTCCTTCATTTAGCCAGAAAAAGCATAGTGATATAAGCGACGCAGTTAAGGCTCTTTTAGAATAATAAATTAAAAAGTAGATTTAAAATAAATAATAAATTAAAAATTAAAAAAATCATTTAAATTTTTTGTTAGTTAGGGCTTTTTACATTGTAGGTAACGATATACATTTGTCTAGCTTTCTTTATTTTGATTACTTTTGTATATAACTATATAAATAAAACTAAGTTTGTGATGAAATTAAAAATAGATTTAAAATAAATAATGAATTAAAAAAATCATTTAAATTTTTTTTTGTTAGTTAGGGCTTTTTACATTGTAGGTAACGATATATATTTCTCTAACTTTCTTTATTTTGATTACTTTTGTGTATTACTATATAAATAAAACTAAATTTGTGATGAAATCATTATATTTTTTGAAAAATATATTTTGTTCCTCACCTCCATACAAAAATCCCCAGTGTGCAGCGCTGGGAGTCGCAAAAATTATCCGATCTGGAAAAAAATTACTTTTTTAAATCTTAACAAAATTGGTTATCGTATGACACGAGCTTTTTTTTAAATTTTTTTTCAATTTTTGGTGATGTTCCAAATTTAAAAGTGTGTTTTTTTCGAAAAAAATATTGACTTTAAAAATTCATAAAAAATCGAAAAAAAATTTAAAAAAAAGCTCGTTTCATACGATAGCGAATCAAGTTAAAAAAAATACAAAAAAAATCGTCAAAAAATGAACCCGCTAGTGCCGCAACCAGTACGAAAAACATGGTTTCGTGATAAACGCGTTCAGAGTTAGTGAACAAAGAAACAAATGTTACCTTCAATCTGCCATGCCTGCTTCGTACTGTATGCCTTCGTTATCTTGTGTTGTGCTGTTTCTTACAGTTTTTTGCAATCGTTTAGCAATTCGGGCTTCTTTTCAAGCTTCATATGCCTTCACTCTGGCGCATTTCAAACGATTTGCATCATCAAGTCAGGTAGCAAGTAAAACAAGTATATACCAGCTGCCGTACGTAGGTAGCGCGAAAATTAAAAATGCGCTCTCACTAATCCGGCTGTAACTTTTGAACCCGTAGGAATTTTTCCATGAATTTTTTTTTCTTAGAATCTTAAGAATATTTACTAAAATACAAAATTATAAAAAAAAGTCGATTTCAAAAAACGGCCAATGTCATGTCCCCCCTTAATCAAGCACTATCCATCGTACTCTTCTAAAACCCTGAACAGGGATTTTATAGTTTCGAAGCAAATTAACAAAAAACGTGAAAAGAGAGGCACTTGAAATTAATGTTTTTTTGTGTTTTTAAGCAATTTCAATTAAATTCTAAAGTTAGTCCCTGTTTATAGAAGACGTTTTCTTCACACAAACGAAAGAACAGGAACAAAATATATTCAATAGTAAAACTAAATACATGTAGCCATTCATTCTAGAAGCAGAACATTAATTTGTATGGTTTAATATATTCTCTGCATACGTTTTACAAATTTTTAATTATTTATATTAGAAACATTTTTTAAGTGCATATTTTTTAAATTTTTAGAGCATATTTAAAGATTTTTATTACATATTTTAGGCGCCTAAAACACGCTTTGTTAGTGCATGAAGTTCCTGTCCCTTTTAATAACTTACCATAGTCGTCTATGTGCTGGATGCTGTGATGCGCTTTCAAAATGTTTTGAAAACGCATCATGTGGAAATTGGTGTTCTTAAAAACGCTCGTTTTTGTATATTGTTAGTTTTGTTTCAAAAAATAAATTTACATGTCAAAAGCTTAAAAACATAATTTTAATCATTTCTTGTATTTTATCAAAAAAAATCTTTTTTAAAAATACATGCAATTTGAAGAGATTATTTGTATTTTTTTTTATTTTAAATTAAAAAAGCTATTAAATGATTGCTTTTTGACTTAAAATAAATAAAAAACATTTCAAAGAGATTTTTAAGAGATTTTTAAAAGTCTTGTTTTAAATTGAAGAAACTATTAAAATATTGCTTTTTGATTTAAAATAAATAAAAAACATTTAAAATTTTTAATACTAAGTGTTGTTTTTATTATTTAACAAACCTTTCTATGAAAAAATCCACATTCTATTTACTTTCGACTAGGTACAACTGCTCGATTTAAAACGAGCAAAAAAATTGCGATGTCGGAATCTGGCACACCTAATCTTGTAATCTGGTTTTACTTATGCGGTTTCGTTTTCTGGCACACACGTTTATTAAAAAATTTGTTTTGGCAAAATTGTTTTCACAAATAGAAACAATTGCGTAAAGTTAATGTAACTAAAATGCAGTATTTTTTGTAGTTTGTTTAAAAAAACAACTGTTAAGCACATGCAAAACCATTTTCCTGAGTAAACCAACTGCAATTGCAGTTAAAATAACTGCAGCCGCACTACTACCGCTTAAAAAAATAGTTTTTAAGATGTCTATTAGAATTAAAATATCTGAAAACTATTAAAAGCGATTTTTAATATATAATTTTCTTGACCTGGGACCTAATAATAGCTATGTCACTAAAAATTTGCCCCCTTGACTTTAGTTTTACAAAACACTGTAAATATAATATTATGTACCATTTTCTATTTGAAACTTATTATTTTTCTGTCAAAATTTAATTAATTTTTTTTTTTTTGCTTCTAAAATGTGAAATTTTTCTATAGTCTTGGTCGCCATGTGCATGTTTTATAGTCCCTTAAATTAATCTGGCAGACATTTGTTGTTTAAATATTTTATTTGGTTTATAACAAATATTGTCATGATTTTTAAAACCTAACAAAAAATGAATATTTTAAATATATCTATTAGTGTGTCTCTTAAAAATCGATGTCATTAAATACGCCAGTTTTATTGCAAATGGTTACAAACAGAAAAAAAATATTTGTTTTTTAAACGTTAACCCGAGCCGAATTTTGGCCGAAAATGGACTATTTGATTATTTTATTAAAAAAAATTTATTAAAAAATTCCAAAATTCGAAACTTTGAAAAATTAAATTTTTTATTTCATTTATTCTTGTAAAATATTCAAAATTATTTCTGACTTCATAGGATATTATTAAGCTACTGTAGACTTTAATCAAAAATGGCGCACAAAGTTGATAAAAATTAAAAAACGTGCTATTTTTTAAATTAATTTTAAAGATTTTTCAAAATGCCTAATTTGTAGATGTCGATTGTTATTTTTATATAAAAATAATTGTAAATACCCGAGTAAAAAATGTATATATAGTCCTTATATGTTTTTCCATCTTAAAATATAGTATGATTATATGTGGTGTCATGCGTATCCATATATATTTCTTATGTGGTAACTTATATAACGATATATTATTATACATATATTGACCTTTATAAAATTATATATTAAGCATATAAGATATGATATATCAATTGCCGTATACAATAATTTATTCTCATATATAACGTCATCATCTTAATAAGTTTAAGTGATATTTTTCCGAAATTGATGCAAACTTTGATGAACACATTCAAATTTTGTTAAATTTTTCACAAAATAAGCTATTTTCGTAAAATGTCCTGGAAAGGAGTCGCTCCAGAAACAAACTTCTCTACCACGCCTATCACAATTAAATTATATAAAATTGCATATTAGTATTAACTGCAATTGTCTGAAAAAGACGTTAAAATTCAAACTCACACAAAAATCAAACTTTGCTCTCTGGAAATTCTTCCCTAACTACGTAAGCGCCATCTATCGAATATACAAAGAATATATCATAGATATGGCATCACTTACAAATATGGGAAAACAGAGGACATTAGAGTGAGGTAAGTTTCTAAAAATAGAACTGTTGTGTTGTTGGAGTTGTACTGTTGTGTTGTTGGAGTTGTACTTCACTTACAACATATGGGAAAACAGTGGACATTAGAGTGAGGTAAGTTTCTAAAAATAGAACTGTTGTGTTGTTGGAGTTGTACTTCTGAGATTATGTATGCAAGAACAAAAACATCGTGTATTGAATAAAACTAGTTTTAATCACAACAAAACGGTCAGTGATTGCACAGAAAATTTCATATAGACGCAATCGAACAAATAAAAACATAACAAATATTACATAATTAAAAAAATTCAAAAAACAGGGTCACTGACGAAGGTTCAATACCAGAAACTGCGCAGTCTGATTCAGAAAAAATTGAAAATTTGCAATGTTCATTCTTCTCTACCACGCCTTTCACACTCGAATTATCATTTTTCCAATTTTATTTATTTTTTCTTTAATAACAACTATTATATTATAGCAATCGATATCTTCATATTAGGCTTTCTAAAAAATCTTTAAAATTAATTTTATATAAAAGACGTTTTTGCATTTTTATCAAATTCGTGGGTCATTTTGGATTCCAGGCTAAAGTGGGTTAATGATATCCGATAAAGTCAGAATTCAATATCTGAATAATTTTGAGTATTTTAAATTAATGAATGGAAGAAAAAATTCAATTTTTCAAAATTTCGAATTTTGGAAATTTTTTCACAAATGGGCCATTTTTGGCCGAAACGTTAAACGTTTTCAAGAAAACAAAAAGAAAAAATATTTTCTCCATTTAGAACTATTTGCAATAAAATGAAAAATTGTTTTTAAGGAACACTCTAGTCCAGTGTTTCTCAACCTTTTTTGGGCCGTGCCCCACTTTTGGGTTAAAAAGTTTTCCATGTCCCCCTCATTTTTTTCTGTACAATAGAGAGTACTTTAAATAAAAAACACATCTAGCCATTTGTTTAATTCAATGGATGTATGTACATTAGGGTGATAACTTTTTTTGGACAACATTCTCCCCAGGGGTTTTCTAATGGCAAATATTGTATTAATGATAAAAAAAACTATTTCAGTTCAATTTGGTAAAAAAAAAACCTTGCGCACCGACAGCGATTTCTAAAATGCCTTTAATATGTTTTTTTTTTTAATTTTTTTTAATAACAATTTTTTTAAAATATGGTTTTTACATATGTAAGTAAGCAAATTTGGAAGAAAACTATTCCATTGACTCGAAAACGGACTTTACTATTGATATCAGCATGCCTTAATTATATAGATGTGATGGTCAGACGTTGAGGCATCAAAAAAAGTTTTTTTTTAACTTTGTGTGATTCAAAACTTTAACGCGTTTGGTGCGGAACCTTTTTTTAACGATAGCGAAAAACTAAAAACGCAGTTCTTAATATTTGTCCATGCCCTACACAATTATGTCTGGGGAGATTTGATATTTGCAAAAAATGCAAAAAGTTATCACCCTAATGTACATATATTTTTGTTAGAATTAATAATAAATAAATATTCTAAAAATTAATGAGATCCTTGAGCTTAGTGCAGCCTGCAAATGGTTTTTAAATCAGGTTCTAATTTTGTTAACTTTAATCTTAAGTCTCCGTGATTTGTGATTTCCAGACGATTTCTTTTTTTTAATAACAAATCACTAATGACACTAAATCCGGTTTCTACTAAATATGACGATGGAAATGGTATATAAGAAAGTATATAAAAATACAGATTTTTTTTATTCTGCAGAATTTTATTTTTATATATTAAAAAAACATGAAAAGTTAAACAACTCACAAAAATTAGCCCATTGCGCCCCTAAAATGTTGAAATTGCCCCCCAGTGGGGCGAGCGCCCCACGTTGAGAAACGCTGCTCTAGTCTATACGTTACAATAACGTGTATGAATTTATTTTTTGTATTTTCTATCGCGAAAATTTCGTTTGCATGTAAAAAGTTAAAAGATAATTTTCTTCTCATAAATAATACAAAAAAAAAAATAATAAATATTTCTACAAGCAGCCTTAAAACATGCAAACATTTCTTTTGAACATGACATTGATTTTCATAACAAATGATCATTAAAAAGGAAAAATAAACATAATTAATAAAATTTCTTTAATATTAAGCATAATTTAAAATAAAAATAATTTTTTTTTTTTTTTGTTCAACTTACAGCTAAGTCCCTTATCTTCTAAAGCGGCCTTAAATAACTCAAAGACAAATTCATCATTACATGGTAAAGCAGAAAATTATAAACCTACAACTAATGTTATTACAACTTCCCAAACACAAGCGGCAGCTGCTGGCTCAGCTGCTATTGCAGCTGCTACCGTATTTGAAGCTAATTCTTCGATACATAAATTTCATATTGATCCAGAATTGGAAACTGGTCTTTTTGATGACCACCACCAACATCAACCAGAACTGCAATTAAATAACTCTGGTGTTAATAAGTGTTCAAATAAGTTTGTGGGCAAGTTGTTTAGAAAAATTTATATATATATTTTATTCGTATTGAAATAATTTATGATTTCTTGTTTATATCCATCCATAGGTTTAACGGAATTTGATGAAGCCAAAATTCCAGAACTACCAGGAGATTTAAATCCAAATATTGAGGGTGAGTTTGTGTAGAAATTAATTTACTTTTTTTTATTACACTCATGTTTAAATAATTTCTAAGGGGGGAACAATTTACAAAGTGCATCTAAAAATGTAGTTTTTTAGTGTGAAAGAGGACAGTCTTAGAAGTCAAATTCTATAACACTACTCAACAAATTTAAATTTTTTGCAGAACCTGTCTTTGAAATAAATATTTTTTAAAAGTAGTCCAAAGTCCAAAGCCAAAAAAATCCCATTTGCATTTTTTTTTTTTGAAATATCGCGGTTTTTATATCTTCATTTGTGTATAATTATGTTGATGTTTGTTTCAGGGATGTTTGTTGTAAGGAAAAGTTGGAAATTTTGCATGTTTAGTTTTTTTTGTATTAAAATTGCAAATCCATTGAAAATATATTATTTGATCATATAGAAATTGTTCGAATGTATTTTTTGAAATCGCTATTAGTAAGCATCGACTTTTGGGTAAGATGATTAACAAGTGGGTATCAATCAGACTACTTGTTAATAATCTTTCGGCTGCTATCTAATTTAAAATTTTTCTCAGCTACTGAGAGATTTGCAATTTCTATTGTTTAGTAAATCAATATGTATCAGTCTACACTGAGAGAATTATCTTCACTTCAGTAATAAATTTCTTCATAGCTTTAATAAAGATTGTCACTGGAACTCGTCCACTGGAACTTTTCCTAGAATCTATGAAATTGCCAACCGTACCAAAAAAATAGTACTGGCAACTCACTGCTATTTTTGTTAAACCAACGATGTTAAAAATTAACAAAGAAACAACTAATATTGTACTATGAAAACACTATTTTGTTTTCAAAGCATGTGTTTTACCAGTATCAGCCTCAAAAATCTTTACCAATATTGTTTTTTTACCAATATTATAACCAATTAGAAGCATTTTTTATATGTTATTATATTTCAAATATTTATATATGATGTATAAGACTAAGGCCGCACCGTATTGCTGCTTTTTAAATTTGTTTTATTACACACATTTCTCAAATTTTTTTGCAACTGAGTAATTGTGATCAAATTAAACTATTTACAATGTAAAATTAATTACTTTCGTCAAAAATATATTTTTAAGAAAAAAAAAAATTTATCTAAAAAACTGACTTTCTTCCAAACCCGCCGCCAACATTAAAACGGCCTGCACTCTAAGTGAATAGATGTATCCGTTCAGTTTTATTTTTTTAAAATCCCCTTGATGTGTGTAAAGAAACCCGACCAAAATTATTTTAATATTTGCAATCTTTAAATTTTTTAAAATTATTTAATTTGTAATTTGAGCTGTGAAAATAATGCAAAATTTTAGCAATTTTTTTCGCCTAGTGTAGTTAAGGGTTAATAATCTTATAAAAACTATATATTTTTTTCTTGAGTCGTCGGGGTGCAATATAGTAGTAGTAATATAGAAGTATTTAAAAAAAAATATTTTTATGAAAATATGTCCTTTTTAAAAATCGGGAAAATTTTCAGTCTGCTAAATTTTTTTCCCAAAATTTTAAAATTTTTTATTAATAAATCTTAATCTAACCCAGGGTTGCCCGTCAAAAATTCAAAATTTTTAAAAATAAGCAGCTGAATATCCGGGCATGTTCGATTATTTTTGTTATTCAAAAATACACTTTCGAATACCACAATTGTATGGGAAGTTGTTGCTGGTTTAAGTTCAAATTAATATACAATAATGTTTATTTAATTTTATCGAGGGAGTGTCTGGACGTTTTAAATTTTTCGTAACCGTTCGGTTTTAACACAACTTATCCCGATTAGCTTTTCTAACCTATGTTTTAAATATTTCAAATAAGTGGCAACCCTGCGCCCCCAACATATGCAATATGGGTGTCAAAACTTTTGTTTTCTCGAATACTGGGTACAAAAATCTGAATTTCTTACATTTTAAACATGTTTTCGTAGAGAAAGTTTTAATTTTTGACCCCCTCCCTTTTTAAACCCTAAACGTTCGATAGCGCACCTAAAAATTAAGAGTGATATTTTTTTGTCCTCAACAACATATCCAAGTTTTATTCAAGTCTGTGGATTCATCACTGTATAGTTTTCTTGTTAGTTTTTTATACATATATAGCAAAAATACCAGGTGCAGGGCCACATAAGCCACATTCCCTTACTATAACTTTTTTCTAATGAAATTTTTTTTTATTTTTATTTCAGAACAATATAATGTCACATTTGAGGAGTGTTTTATACCAACTTTAACAGCCCAACATGGCACTAAAGGTAATTTTATAGTTAAACATATTCCAATGGATTCTCTCAGATCTAAATGAAATTGAAATATGTGATGGAGGACAACAAAAATAAAGGAGATATTTTAGACAAATGGCACAGATTATATACAGATAGGAATCAAATGATTAAGGCAATATGGCGGATAGAAAATGAGCAAAACGAAATGCAAAAATTTATGAAAAACACAAAAGAAACTGCAAAAAAATTTGAAAAGAGACAGATATATACACATACAGTAAGGAGCACTTATGAGTACATGTAAGTACTTTTTACACCTAAAGATTCAGGTCGAAAAATGTTTGAAATTATACTTTTCAAAAGGTACAAGGTACCTTTTGCGGGTCTTTAAAATACATTGTGGGACTCAATTTCAATTTACAATCATGTCGTAAGGAAATGTTATTTTAAAAATTTTAAAACTGAAAGTTATCTTAAAAATTGAAAAACTGAAAAAAATGGTAAGAGTAGTGTGTTCAGTTGCCGTTACAAGTATTATGAAAAATACATTTCCAGGAACGTGAAAAATCGGAGCGTGCCTTGTACCTTTAGAAAAGTATAATTTAGTTCTAGTGTCCTGAATCGACCTGAATCTTTAGGTATAAAAAGAACTTACATGTACTCATAAGTGCTCCCCACAGTATATATGTAAAAAAAAATTTAATACAAAATACATGGATATTCTCTATAACTATATCTCTCTTCCCATCAGTGCAATGTAAACAAACCCATACGGTTAGGGATTACTTTTTTGACATATGTCATTGGTAACACATCGTGTATAATCTGTGACAAATGGGGTATCAAATGAAATAGTTTTTGGAGACGTATTAACCGGTATATGAAACATGACCAAGCAGAAAAAACTAAAATCTACACAGAAAAAATTATCAAATTAAAGATTTGATTTGAATTAAATTTGTTTCTAAACAAATATTGAATCAAATAATATTTTAATTGAATTTTAAATACATATTTTATTTTAGACGCAATTCTCAAATTATTTTTTCATACGCTGTAGCTTAAATAGAAAATTTTTAGTATAAAATACCAAATGCATTTGAAGATTACAAATAAAACAATAACAACAACATCCAAACAGACTTAGCATTAACAAAAACACACATACCACTTGTTTTGTCAGTATCATATTTTTTTTGTAGAAGTTATTTATAGCTTTTTTTCCTTTTTAATTTTCAATAAAAGTTTTAATTGATATTATCATTGCCGTGATAGGTGCAAAATGAATTAAAATATTAATTGATTCAATAAATTTTTTAATTGAAACCCGTTTTTAGTTTTTTCTGTGTATTGCAATTTAAATATTTGTTAATTTAATTAAGAGTTTAATTGAATTCGGTCCTATTAATTAAATTGTAGTATTAATTAAATTAGTTTGTAAGTATTTAATTGATTTAGTTTCAATTTAAATTTTAATAATTAAAATTTTAATTAGATATAGTTTATTTATATTCTATTAAAACTTTAATTAATTAATCTCTAAAAATTGGCAAAAAATTGCTAAATTAGATATTCAAAAAATTACAAAATGAAAAAGAATAATAAAATTTAATGAATAAAAAAATCGTCGTAATTGAAAAATTTCTGAAATTTAAACAAAAAGCTATAAAAGTTTTAAGAAAATGCAAAATTAAAAAAAAAAAAACTCAGAGTGTAAAAAATTCCCTTATTTTTTTACATTTTTCTCTTTTTAATAACACCGAACTTTAAATGTTTTCTCTTGCAGCTCCAGATGAGTTTATCGTTGATAAAACCCATCTCTTATTGCCGACAGAAACAGATACAGCTGTTTCTTCAGACAATGACACTTTCGCTGATTGTCAAGATGAAGAAAAGGATCCCTTAGCTAACACCTTTGCTGAACAAACATGCACCTTAGATATCACTACAGATCTAGAATCATATCAGAGTGCTAACAATAGTACCACAAATTTTGAATTCAGCAATACTATGGATAATATTAACGATATAACAATGGAAGCTGTAGATGAAATGCCGCTGCAACAAGCTCAGCAAACTGAAGTAGTTGAGGAATTAAAACAAACAGATTTAACACAATATGAAGCAATGGATGAAGATGAACCTATGGATATTGATATGAATGCTACTATGGAAATTATACAAACTTCTTCAAATAATATACAACATGTTGAGCAAGTTTTGCAACATGCTGAAAATATATTACAACAGGTGGAAGATAAAAAACCAGTGGAAAATTTAGAGTCCGAAAAGTCTCAATGTGAAACTTCTAAAATGTCGTTTGTGGTAAATACACCCATGGAAAGTAACAACACAGCACAACATTTAGAAATGGAATATTCAAAACATGAATTATCTTTAAACAAAAGTATTGAATTGCCGCTCAATAAATCAAAAACTATTAGTACGGAATGTATTATTAAAACCGATAATGATGAACCGGAACATCAGCCCGAAAAGCAATTATCAGATAATAAATTTGAAATGAAAAATGTTACAGCTACACCAGAAGTAACACAATCTTTAAATAGTAATAACTTAGACTATATGAATTCTAGTACTAGCAGTACAACTTCTTTAAAATCTTCTCCAGTAAGGAAACCAGAAACAAAATTAAATTTAACTTTGAGCATGAGCTCTTCAATGACCTCATCACAAAAAAGTTCTGCACCCAATTCACCATCATTTCCTTTAAAACATTCACCAAGCGCTGGCTTTCCACGTTCTCCCAAGGCTATAGAAGTTAATACGCAAAAATCTCCGTTTTTAGAAAAATCTGATTATTTTGAAACAAATTCTCAGTCTGCGAAATCTTTAACACAACTTCCACAAGAAAATGTGAATAATTTTAATAAAACATATATAGAACCATCGACTTCAGCAGAATCAATGGAGCAATTAACTTTAGTAACAACAAATTTAAATGGCACTTTTGTAGAAGAATCGGCCACAACAGTTTTAAAGGAAGCTGAAAATATAAATGGCGCCTTTGTGGAATCCACCTTAGCTGATATAATAAATAAAGATACAGTTCCCTTAACAGATGACAGTCTAAACTTTGAAAAAGCTACTGCAAATAAAAATCCCCCCGAGTTTAAGAATATCTCTACACAAAATGTACGTCTTACTTTTGGTGTTGATTCTCTTACTCAAGAAAATTCTCTAGAGAAATTTCCTCAGCAAGGTTCAGTTCCAGATAATAAACGTCGCACATTTAACGTTCAATCGTTAGAGCCTCATTTAGATTCAGTTGAGCAATTTCCTTCTTTGGATAAATCTGACAATTCTCGTCGAACTTTTAATTTACAAGATATGGAAAACTTATCTCAGCATGAACTTTCAACCTCTGTAAATAATATGAAACCAAGACATACTTTTAATGTGTCTTCCGAGGAATCAACAGCATTGAATACAAGTTTTGAGCAGATGGAAATTGAAGAGTCCGGGGCACAGAATTGTACAATGCCAGTTAATTCAAATGAGAAACAAATGCCAACAATGCTTCAAAGGTGCCAATCACCTACTTTACCTACCATGACAGAAAAATCACAATCTCCACAATCCCAATCAACTCCTCTACCTATCGAAAAATCTTTATCTCCTCCTCTCCCCGCTAAACCAATATCTAAAACGGAAGAAAATCCACACAAATCTAATACTCCACCACCATTACCTCCCAGAACTCTACATAAATCTATCAAAGAAGAACCTACATCATCACTTACTGAACCATCTATTCCATTTCCAACTGAACAACCACCACCACTACCTAAAGTATGTTGTTTTGGTTCAAAAGTCCAAAAAAGACCATCAATACATGATCATGCTGAACGCCTTCGTGGTGATATTTTATCAGCTAAAGAACAATCTAACAATAAAATTCAAGATGAAAAAGATATATTTATTGACAAATTTACACCTTCACCCATTGAGGACATTTTTACCGCTGTTTCGGCTACTTCTACCACGTTAACAAATTCTTCGGGATTTTCCGATTTTGATCAAAATTCATCATCTACATCGACATCATTGGTAAATCAAGCAGAACAACTTAAACAACAAGAGCAGCATCAATTTGACGATGAGGAATTTCAGGGAAATAATAACCGTGAGTACATTTTTAATTTTCCACTTCAATTTTTCTTAATTTATTTTTTTAATACAACTTATGAATGCATCTTAGAATTGTTTCAAAATCTTGTAACATTAACATGATTATATAACATATTTAACAATTATTAATTTACGTTTTTGATATTTAAAACGTCTTTTAAAAAACACTAATAAATAATTTCAAACAATTATAATTTTGGAATAAATGCCATTTAGGCAATAGGATAAAACTTCTTGCGATTAAAATTTGATGTAGAAATCATGTTTTGAAATTGAGAAAATGTTATTTAAAATAAAGAAAATTATCAATTTAAATTTAGAAAACATCTATTGAAATTGAGAAGATCTGATTTAAAATTAAGAAAACTTCAATTGAAATTAAGAAACTTCCTTTTGCAATTCAAAACGTATCAGTTTGAAAATAGTAACAGAATGTTCCCTGCTGTGGCCTGTTTCCTGAAGTGGACCTTTCGTTTTTTTCGCGTTGTTGCATGAATATGTCAAAACTGTCAACTGCCATCGAGTTTAATGTCCGCTTAAACAATTTTAAAAAAGTTTATACTGGTTTTCTTGGTTTTATTGTGTCGTAAAAAAAGAATAACAAACAAGTTTTAAAAAATGTTCCAAGTCGTGTTGTTGTAAACGGTAAGAATTGTATTCACAATTTCAATAAAACTTATCGATTCCATAAAAAATGTAATAAATGAAACAAAACTTTGAAAAATTAAATTTTCACAATGTTTCCTAAAGTGGACCATTGATATATTTTCTAATTTTATTTTTTCCAAATTGTCTTTTTTAAATGGTTTACGCATCACAACAACAATTTTTTAAATGGTTTACGCATCACAACAACAAATATTGCTTGTTTACCGCAATTAAAAAAGTTAACATTACATATCGCTCATTTACTTCAAGAACGTCACAACTCAAAAAACATGATTTTTGAGTTAATGACGTAGAATTATTCGTTATATCACGTATCACATTGTGTAAAAAAGTCGTATTGATATCTTGTATACTCACCTCTTGAGAGAAATTATGTTGTTATTTTTTTTTTCAAGGTGGGAGTAAATTGAAAACTTTAAACTCGTTTTCTACAAAATCAAAATTTTTGAATTATGAAGTTATTGAAGTAAATGAGCGATATGGTAATAACAACTGAAGTAGCTTTAAACGATACAAAGTTTTAATAAATATTAATTTGAATTTTTTAAATTGATTTAATTGAATAAATGTAATTTGTATTCGAGTAAAAATTTTTTTTTTGCCGATTTTACTTAATTTTCTAACAATTGTATATGATTTTTGAAAGTTTTTTAATTTACGCCCACTTTAGGGTACACGTTCTGTAATATGGACCTTTTGAGTTGTTTTAAAAATTGTTATATAACTTTTTTAAATTAATTACCTCAAGAAAATTATTCTATAGCCGAATAATGCCCAAAAGTTCGTCCATAAGCTTAAGCTGATGTAATTGGATTTAGAATATACCACTTAGTTTCCCGCATTAGGGAACATTCCCTAATTATTCAGAAAACAATTGCAAATCAAAAAAGTACATGCATTTAATTTGGGTTTACCAATATTTTGTATACCCTGCAAAATGTATATGTTACAAGTGAAACTGAAAAAATTATGAAAAATAACATTTAGAGGTGAAAAAGAAATATTTAAGGTGGAAATGTTTTTGGGCACTAGAAAGAAATTGTGTGGTAAAATAACATTTTTGAGGTGAAACATTTTTTTCATAGAAGCGTCTTTTTTACACCAGACGCTTCTATGAAATTGTACTATATACAGCAAATTTGTATAGAAAATTTACTTTTGAATCGCTGAACCATAACTTTTGAACCGCTGGACCGATTTTGCTGATTTTCAATACCAAACTTTTTGCGAAGATTTCCATCAATCTAGGTGAAAACGAGCAGTCTCCGTTTTCGCCCTTTGATCGCTATTTCAACAGACATATTACCTATAAATATCAATACCCTTGAAATGCCATTACCGAAATACGTTAAATACCGTTATTGATAAAATACCGTTACCGAAATAACTAAAATACCGTTATCGCTAAAACACCGTTACCGAAATAACTGAAATATCGTTTCCCCTAAATAACTAAATTTCGTTACTGAAATAAAAGAAAATAGCGCTACCCTTACCGATACCCGCATCGAATCGGTTATCATCCATTATTTTATTTGTTCCTTTTATTTTTTTGTTAGCGGCCTATTTTCTGCTGAAAATACTATCACTTTTGCCAATTATTAATTTAATAAAAACAAATTTATATAAATATTCTATATAAATTATGAAAGTTTTTCGACCTTTGAAATATTGTATATTTAATTTTATTCTCATATATGTAAATCAATATATTAAAACACTTAATAACACTATTATTATTTAGTTTCCACTTTATTTTTCTCGATCATTCTTGTCATGTGTATGTAAAGGATGTATGCATTTTGTTTGTTTATTTTTTCACTATTGATGCCATGTAGAATTTGATGAAAATGTTAAAGATATGTAAGGAGAAAAAACAGCATTTAATCATATTTACATAAATAGATTTTTTAAATATCTCCTAGACGAGGACAAGAAATTCTCATTGAGTTTGTGATTTAACATAACAAATATCTCTAGAAATTCTAATAACAAAGTCCCCTGAAGATTTCCTTGGGCAGGAATGAAATCCGGATAGGGACACGCCTGTAATGATGAAAATAAATAAATGGTTGTTCTGTGTTTGAGCTCTTATGAGCGACTCATGCTTTATTAAATTAAAAAATACTTAGAACTATTTAAACATAAACTATATAGTGTGTGATATTGCTTAGCTTGCAATTCACACGCTAGTAGGGTTGGTCTGTTGTTGACAAACAACATTCCACAAAGTGTGGGTCTCTAGTTACATACAGACGGTATGGTAACGCAGACTTGTCAAACACACTACACGCCTACATCAGATTGTTTTTCACAATTTGTTAAATAAGTTTTGGGACTTTAGCACATTTAATTACTATAAATGCAATTAATGTTTATCCCGATGAAAATAAATTTAAATATAATTTTATAATTTATTTAATATTTTTTGATACTGCGATATTTTCTGTCTGCTTCCTTTGACGCATTGGTCTTGACTAAAGCCATAACAAAAACATGTTTCCTTTTTATTTTTTCTTTTACCCATCATATAAAAATTATATAAAAACATATAACCAAATATTAGTTCAAGCGCGCTTAAATTTGTTCTCGTGGTGAAATGGGACAACTAATAACTTTAGCCAAACAACAGATTTAAACCAAAATAGCAGAAAAAATTAGCTTAACTGAATTGGAATACGTTTAACAGACTTTTGAACTAACTTTTTTTTTGAGTGTGGTAGCAGATACCCCAAAAATGTTTGTTCGTCTGTCTATCTGTCTGTTTGGGATTCATCATCAAAGAGGAGATACATAGACATGAAATGAAAGCATGTCTTTTTTGTTTATCAACTAATTTAAAATTTTTAATGCCATCAACAATATCAATAATAGACAGATAAAACACAAACGAACACGAAGTTTGAAAATTAAGAAGAGAACAAAAAAAAAAAGGGAAAAACATTAATTGTTTTTATGTCCGAAATTTTCCTCTTGCAAAAATGGAAAATTTGAGAAATTACACTATAGCTGACGTGAGCACCTCTTTTTTTATCAATTATGATTGCGGGAATGCAAGCTGCTGTGTTAGACCTCCATTTTTCTGTATTTCCAAATCAAGTTTTAAGATAACGCATCCATTTCACAATGACCCATGTAGGATCTAACTTTGTTCTAAAAATGTTTATAATAGATTTAAGCTAAATATTATATTTCCAAGAAAAGTCCATACTAGAACATTGAATGCACCAATTAATTGACGATTTCATCGGCATTGGTTGATGTCAATGGTAATTACATTTTTTGTCATTACAATTGCTTAAAAACAATGCCAATGAAAGTATGTTTCAATTAGCATTGATCAATGTCGTTAACAGATAATTATAATTGATTGTTACAATTGAATGCCTCGCTCGAATAAGGGTATAAGCGGCATTTTGTTAAATGCGTTTTTTTTTTTTACATAATATGGGTTATCACGCATTAATACGTATATCTATGCCAATAATTTTGCTAAATTTTGTCTTTTCTGTCCCAAAAACTAACCTTAATAGACGATTTTTGTTCAATATATATTTTTATTTGAGAAATTTAATACAATTTAAGGGATACACTCAAAAAAAGTTAGTAAAGTCAGCTGAGTCAGCAACATTTTAGTCAGGAGGGTGCTTGCAGAATAATTTCTAATGTCAGCAAAATATGTTGCTGAAAATCAGCGAGCTGATTTTTGGCAATAAAATTATTAGATTCATCAAAAGTTTTGCTAACACTAAGTTGATTAAAAATTAAAAAATCCTTGCTAAAAGTTAATAAAATGTTTGCTAAATATTAGTAGATTAAGGGGGGACATTACATTCGCGGCAGAGAAAACAGACCTTTTTTTAAAAATTCATAACTCAGTCAAAAACAAACATTTTTCCAAAATTCGAAAAAATATATTTTTCACTCCAACATAGTTTTATATAGCTCCAAACTGGCGGCAGAGAAAAAACGGGGCCTCGTGGTTGCAGCGCTGGGAGTCGCAAAAATTGTCCGATCTGGAAAAACAATGACTTTTTTAAATCTTAACAAAATTGGTTCTCGTTTGACACGAGCTTTTTTTAAAGTTTTTTTTTCAAAAAAATTATCCCGCTAGTGCCGCAACCAGTACGAAAAACATGGTTTCGAGATAAACGCGTTCAAAGTTTGTGAACAAAGAAAAAAAGGTTACCTTCAATCTGCCATGCCTGCTTCGTACTGTATGCCTGTATGAGGTATAAAGATGCCTTTTTTTCAAGAAATTTAAAAACACAAAAAAACCCACCCTTCAATTAAGTACGAAATAACAACCACCAAAAGTCAGGTATCAAGTAAAATAAGTACATACCAGCTGCCGTACGTAGGTAGCGCGAAAATTAAAAATGCGCTCTCACTAATCCGGCTGTAACTTTTGAACCCGTAGGAATTTTTCCATGAAATTTATTTTCTTAGAATCTTAAGAATATATATTAAAATACAAAATTATAAAAAAGTCGATTTCAAAAAACGGCCAATGTCATGTTCCCCCTTAAAAAAACTCAAAAAATTTGTAGAAAAAATATACTTTAGTTAATTTATTTGCTGAAAATCTTAAATTTTTTTGTGATTCTTTTTAAAATAAAACGAGTAGTTTTCAGAAACTACTTGTACAGTTGTCAAATTTCATACAAATTTTAAACCAAAAACTAAAAGTTTTCAAAAACTACTAGCCGTAGCTGAACTTAGGCCAAATTTTAGATGTTTAGACGACTCCGTAGACGAACTTTTCAATTTACTTTTTAATTTGAAAAAAAAAAGCTAATTTAGAATTTGTTTTCAAAAATATGAAATAATAAGTTCAGTTATTTTAATGACGTGCTTTGGAGAAAATGGGAATGCTTGAACTTTTTTATTTTTTCTAAAATATATAACGAATTTAATACAAATTATTGTGTTTGTACTCATAATTTAAGTATTTTTACTCAATTTCTTAAAATACTTACTTTTTGGCAGAAGCCGTATATTCTGTCGGACACTAATGATAGTGTTGTTAATCAAAGAATGATAAAATTTTGTGGTGAAATGAAATAACATTTTATTTAGCAATATATAATTATATAAGAAATCATGCAAATTAATATATACCATATATATTAATATATGTCACATCTACGGTAATATTAATCGAAATATATTTAGATATTAATATGTATGGGACTGTTTCAAGCAATTTTGAAAAACCTAATTCAAAATAATATTGTATGTGATCATATGCGCCATCACATATAACCATATTAAGCCATATAAAGCTATGTTTCTGAATAATATTATATTACATAAGATATGATTATATATGAACGTTTTTATTTGGATGGTTGATTATTTTATATGTCTTACAAGAGTTGTACTTTTTAGTATCATTTTCCTTATCTCTACTATATCTTGAAATGCCGCGAAATCCACTTCATTCTGCGTATATCATGCAATCTGGTTTTTTTTTAACCAAAATAATTTAGACATAAGTTAAATATTAGTAAAACATTAGTTCAAAACAGTTAAGTGCTGAATAAGTATAACTAAAATTTAAGCTGAAAACACAATTTCAGCAAAAAATTTTGCTGAAAATTAGTATTCTTGATTTACAAGACGTTTTACTAACTTTTCTACTAACTTATTTTATTTTTTTTTTAGTGTAGACTTATGTATTTTGCAGTAAAACCAATGTATATTTACCAAAATTTAAACAGTTTTATTTTTGCTGTTCTTATCTTACAAATATTTAGCGAAAAAAGACTACTAATTTGTGGAATCTTCGTTTGCTACGTAAATTTTCTGCTATTTATATTTTTTATTTCTATGAGTGTAGAATAGACAAAAAGTTATTGTTCTCTTCGTACAAAAAAAAAACAAGACTAATGACCTTTTTAAACCACTATTATTGTGTTGGCACAAGCAACAAAAACTCTGTATTTAATTCAATTTTTCTAGATTATAATATCAAAACCACAGATTACACACAGATTTAAATCGAAAGTACAGAAGTCTAAAACGAGAAAGATATATCAATGAAAACTATATGGAGATTAAAGTTTCTATCTCACTCTTGACATCACTTCTTATATGAAAAAATTTTGACATATGGCACTTGTTTCACATCAGTGTATAATCTGTGATCAAAAACATCTAAAGACCATTTATATCCCTCTACTTAGTTTTAGGTAAAATGTTTTAAAGTTTTCTATTACGTTTATTTGTATGTATTTTACATTGTTGTTGTTTATCAAATCGGAAATGCAGTCAAGGAATGCATGCTGTTGCTCTTTTGAGTTTAATTGTATGTGTTAGGGTATAATTGAAGGTGAGACTAGGGCGCATTCGGAACGTTTTTTTTTTTATTTCAATTAATATCTTTACTCGCCATTGGAAGTGTCCGTTATTAAGAAATTTTATACATATTTTCTAGTGTCCAACCGAACTCATTTTTTTCGGCTGAAGCCGAACTTCGGCCATAATATCAATGTTCGGCAGAAACCGAAGACGAACTTTTTGTTTTAATAAAAAAAATATAAATTGTTTTTTTAGATCAATAAATTTAAACAAAAATAAAAATTCATAGGTATATTTTTTTTAAAAATCATGTTTGAAAAATAGTTGTACTCTTTTAAGCAAAAAAAAAAAAGAATAAAATATTTGTATTGTACTATATTTTATAGTCAAAGAAAAATATTTGATCGATTTTTAAGTTGATATAGAAAAAAAACTTAAACTTTAATGTTTAAAACTAAAAAGTTTGATATTGATTGTAATGACAGAAAAGCAATTTTTCCGCATTCACACCATATAAATTGCTTCGTCTATCAGAATACAGCTGTCCGGCAGCGCTAAAAACTGATCACTAGCTACACTAGTTGGTGGGGCTGATAAATATTTTATTGCTACAGGGTTTAAATTTATGAATGCACTTGAATTCCAATACTCAAATATATTTATATTTGTGGGACTTAAAGGATCCGCAATAAACATTTTAATTTTTTTTTTTTTATAAAATTTTCATTTAGTTCTGCTACTTCTAAGTCTGGTTCTGTATCATGTCTATCCCAAATTGATGAACCTTTTATTCTCTTCTTACGATTACTTACCACTCGAAATTAATTGCAAAATATAAAAGTATACGTTTATTTAAATTATATCGCTTATAAGTCTTGTAGGTATATTTCTGGAAAATTTTTTTTTTAAACTCTTTTTGGCTTTTTTTATTTAAATACCGTTAAATTATCGTTCGGCCAAAATTTGGTCGAACACCGAACTTGGCCGAACTTCACTTTTTCGCCGAACTCCGAAGCCGAATACTCGGTCGGACACTAATATTTTCTTTGCGAAACAACTATAAATTGTGGTTTTACCCCATGGAAATATTCTCGCTTTGTTTCACGGAATATAATTGGAGGTTCATGATTAAATTAAATTATCTCATTTATCAATTTTTAATCTATCCTATTACCCGCAAACTAGACGATTTATGGGTACAGTGTTGTAAAAACTTAAATATATAAGCTGTACAACACTGCATTAAATGTAAACATTTATGTACCTCCAAAGTGTGGATTTTGAATTCTTTGTATTTCTCCATTTTTTATCGGATCAAAACATTTAAAAGCTAACTGACTTACCTTATATTTAACATATAATACTACTAGTTCCATTAACCCATTAAGCGTCAAATTATATTAGTCCTATTTTTAACCGAATTTTTTAGAAATAACGTTCATTATTTCAATGTTTTACTCATGTAAAAGTACGAAATAAGTGTTATTTAATTGCAGCTAAGGCGTTAAGCTTTAATTTAATGTATAATTTAAACCTTTAAACCTTTTAATACTGCATATATTGAGAGTTAAATTCAATATTTTGCCATACAATTGCTAAGACTCTCCTTCTGGGTAAAGTTTATTTTCGTTAATTTTGACCTACAGTTATTCGTTATTTTTGACCTACCTAAAGTTATTTATTTTCTTAAATAAATATAAATTTTGATCTTATATTTTCTTTGTTTTTCACTTCTTACCAGAAATACGTTATTTCGAATGAATTTTTGCTTTCGAGTAAAATTTCGCAAGGTTGCGTTCGAAGGATCGATCATTCGTTATCGAATCCCATCATTAGGAATTTCGATACAGTTTATTCGTTATCGAATTAGAGAATCTCAAAAGTAAAAGAACTCGCACGTTCGAATAAGATTTCGCTCGCTTACGAATGCGATAATTAGGGCCAATATATATATCTCCCTCTGGGGAGAGGTATCGGAAACTCTTGTCTATGACGAGGGGCGAACTAAGGACCGTGACGGGTTATCTCACGGGACACTGTGGCCTTAGGTATCAATTGTACAAGATGGGACGATCATCTACGGATACGTGCAGGTTTATGTGAATTGGAACCCGAGACCTGAGAGCATGTTCTCTGCAAATGTCCGATGCTCTCCTACAGGAGGGTG
The DNA here is from genome assembly GCA_021234595.1 of Delia radicum. Classification (NCBI taxonomy): domain Eukaryota; kingdom Metazoa; phylum Arthropoda; class Insecta; order Diptera; family Anthomyiidae; genus Delia; species Delia radicum. Next base: position 39,402,669 of record CM037851.1, read on the forward strand.
CGTTATTTTGGTGGTCGAATAGTGACGCCATCGGACGTTTGGAATTGTTTACCTGGTAGGATAGTTGGCTTCGTAGGGAGCCTGAACCTATAGGTTGTATTCGTTGGCAGCACAAAATACCAACTTCTAGTAGCGGTGCATAGTGCCACTCTAGTCTAATCTAATCACGAATAGCAAATGTATTCCAGTTTCAAATGCACCCCTGTCTACCCTCTGTATATTTAACGTTTGTATGTGTAGTGAAATAACGTGTTTTCAATATTACGTGACGTTATATCGTTTCTCATAAAAATGTAAACGAGTGTACGTTTATACACTTTCAAATGCACTAAAAACAAAATGCAACAACATTTCTACTTTTAATACGGTTCATTTCTTAATTCAAGTTCAAAAGTCGTTGATATTGTTGAATTTTTTCTATAACATTCTTTGTTAATATTTTTTTAATACCGTCAACGAAGGCGAAAATATATTTTATGCATAGAAGAAGGTTGGAATGTGTTTTGTATACATGCATGGTATGGTTCTCCTTCTCAAGTCTACCGATTTAATGTTAAGATAGACAAAAACAATTTAAAAGATATGAGGGAAGGATTATAAATAAGGATACTCAAATGAATTCTCTTTTTTACGATAGATTAACACTCAGGTGATTAAAGTAAGTGCACGCATGGAAATAAACCTGTAAAAATAGAAAAAAAGCTACTAAAAATTAGTTAAAAATGAGCTTGCAGAAAAAACTTCTAAAATTAGCAAATTTTTTTTTTTTTGCTAAATATTAGTAATATAAAAATAGCAAAAATAAATCTGTTGAATTTACAAATATTTAGTTATTATATGAGCTAAATTTTATTTAATTGAAAGTAACAAAATAATCTGCTAAAATCAACAAAAACGTTTACGAAATATTAGTGGGCAAAAAAAAATCATTAAAAAATGTGAAATTTTTAAATTTTTTTTTAATGCGAATAAAAATCTGCCCTTATGAAAGGGAATTTTTATAAAATCTCGTTCATATCGCAGGGAACGAGATAACTGACGCTTTAGCCAGTGAAGGTCCTTCTCTGGAAACAGTCAACTTGAAGAACACGAAACTAAACGGAACTTGGTAGTGTAGTAAATATTCTCAGCGGGCATTCAACGCTGAGAACACACCTAACATATGCTAACTAAGTAAATGGATAAAATTCAAATATGAATATTCAAAAGTGAAAAAATTCAAAATGAAAGTGGTTAAAAAAAACAGTTTAAGAAAAAATGTCTATAACATGATTGGACGGTATCCTAAAAACCAAGTTGTTACATCATTACCTTAAGGAAGGAGTACCACGTTGAATTGAAAAAATCTGTGGTTAATCAAATTGGGACATCAAATCGCATGTTCGCCAGAAAATTTCGCGTTTCCATGGAAACAATTAGCAAAAACTTACACCAAACGAACGTAAAACACTACCAGAAGAACCCATTACGCAAATATAGTAAAAAAAAAATTGTCAGAAATGACAACAAAATGCAGATAACTAAAAAAAGCTTCTTGAAAAAAAAAATTCAAATAATTTTCGATAATGAAAAATACTTTTCTTTTGCTTGGAATCACGGAAGTACTAATTCTGGATTTTAACTTAAAAAAAATTGGCGGCAAGGTACGGTGTTCGGCCGAAACGAAGTTTGAACCTAATGTGGGCAGCTATTTCGCCAAAAGATATATCACAACTTTACATCCTGATACGAAAGATATGGCTATAAACGCCATCATTAAAGATAGACACTCTAAAGACGGCATATTATTTTGGCCAGATTTAGCCAGCTTTAGCAAGCTGCCATTATTCCAAAAATATGTTAAAATGGCTTAATGCAAAAAACATTTGTACCGAATACGCAAATCTTCAAACGTCCCAAAAGCACGTCCAATTAAGGGCTTTGGGGTTAAAATGTGTATAAAAATGGTTGGGAAGCCGAATGCACTGAAGAAATGAAGAAAAAAAACTGAAGCAGTGGAAATAAATATATTGACATGAAAGTTGTCCAAAGCATGATTGGAGGTATCAAGCATAAAATACGCAAAATAGGAGATCGCGGTCCGTTAGCTCTTTACCAAAAGTGAATTAATAATTGTAGGGGCGGTGGGGACAAGACCATATGATTAAAGAATTTAGGTTCAACACCTGTCCGCTGACAACATTCCGACCTTGGGTGACCTTAGTGGAATGGGCTGGAAGAACTAAAGGGAACTTGGTAGAGTTGTACGTATTCTCACCGGCCATTCAGCGCTGAGGACACACCTATTTCAAATTAGTCGTGCAGACTCAGTAACTTGTAGGGCCTGTGGGGAGAGTGACGAGACCATACATTTCCGTTGAAAACATTCCGACTTTGGATGACCTTAGTGGAATGAGCTGAAAGAAACTAAGGAATTTCGTCAATGGGACGGAGTTTATGTCAAATAGAGAGACGGGAACCACTGCGACATGAGAGCGCACAACAAACCGACTTTTTGGCTTAAAGAGTTATCCTATTTTATTAGACATGGGTCGGTTGTGAAGGGTTTCTTTACTTCCTCTATTCAATCCAACCTGCTCTTTTCCCATGATAGTGTCTAAACTTTAAACGATAGAGTTTCTGTTCCAGTGACTGGCAATGGTTGTGACTAATTGTTTGTAATACCTGTTGCTCTAAAAGCCACTTGTGAGCATGTGTCTGAAGTAGGTAATCGGGAAGTGAACTAAAATTGGCTGCGTGACATCACACACGACTGATCCAAGGGCCATGTACTAGATTTGGGAATCCAAACGAAAATTGCTTTGGTTGATTTGTCGGCATCACACCGTAAACTAATATTAAAAGGAGAGTTGTCGCATACCATTAAGTAGTCCTGACACAAGGTAATTGTAAGTCGATGGGTTCCAAAGAATAAAAAAAAAATGCTTTCCCAGCTACAAAGAGACGCCTTTAATATCTGTCTAAAACAAACGTAGGAATGGCTTTTTGTATGAACGTATGCCTTAGGCTGATAAGGAAAATACGACTAAAAATTTTGAAACTAACTCAGAAATAATCTTTATATATTATAACAATAAGAGAGTATAAACCTAGTTTTTAAAGGTATTTGAGTATATTTTTATTCGGTAACGGTTATTATCAGTTGCTAATGTCATCCCAGCTAAATTGTTAATTCTTTTCTAGAACTCAAGCACAGACTATTCAAACTTGGCACCCTTCCCCACAACACTTACCATCCAGGATATTTTAAATTCAAACAGTCTGTTAGTATTTTCCTCATGCTAAAAACTGTTAAATTTAAAAGTCAATAGACAAGCTAACAAAAAACAACAACAACAACAATTGTCAGGAAAACAAAATTCAAAAAAATTCTACATTTTGATAAAACAAAAAGTGTTTGTTGTTTATTCGATCAAAGGTTTTTTTATGAAGAATAATGTACAACACTACACAGTGGGGTGTTTCACAAATATTTTGGAATTATTTCATTTCTTACTGGCAGGTCGAATTTCCATGAAACTTTAAATAGCCACAGTCAACGTAATTTCAAGCTTACGTTTTAAAGAACGGTCCACTAGATCCATCAAGCGCTGATCAATTATACTCCAAAGAAGGACACTTGCGGGTATTCAAAAATATTGAGAGAGTATGCCAATTTAATATTTATCAAACGATTTGATTTGATATCAAACCGATCATAAGCCAGTAAGAAATGGCTGAATTTTGTTCAAAATATTTAAGAAACACCCCACTTTACTGCACTACAGTCGAAACAACCACAATGCAATTAAAATTAATACCTTTGTGCGGTTCAAAAAAAAATTATAAAGACTGAAAATATATTACAATCCGATTAAATATAGATTGGTCGGTACGTACAACAACAAATACAACTGATACTGTTAATTTTATTTAACTTATGCTTTTGTTATTAACTTTGTTGTTTCTATATTTTACATTATTCATCCGTAAAGAATATGAGTGAGTGTGGCAGGAAAAATCATAATGTTTAATGGAAGTGTGTCTGAGGAAGAACGTTTTGAGGTGGTTGGTATATCATTCATTCTTTGAAAGAACATGAAAAAATTGCCATTTTTACCTCATGTCTTCCTATTCTTTCGTTATATTAAAAACATATTCTGTATGGCGCCTATAAAACATCTCCATAATCAGTTTTTAAAATTTTTTGAAAAAGTCGTTTTTTTCACGGTTTGAATTTTCAAAAAATCTCAAAAATATGTAATTTTTAAGACCTATATATTCGAAAGTTGTTATTGGATTTACCTAATTCAAAAAGCACTCGATTTCTACGCTTCTCTTCTTTCACATTTATGCATAAAAAAAATACAATGCATTTTCGAAATTGTTCTCCCCTGTCAAAATTTGATTAATAAATATTTTTTTATTGATAAAATGTGAAATAAGAGAAGCGTAGGAATAGACAAATCGGATAACAACTTTCGAATATATAACAAAGGTCTGCGTGAATGTTTTGCAAGACATTTTCTTGTGTATACTGATGCCAGCTTTCACGATTTTTAGTACTAAAAGTAGAAAAAAATTCTCTAGTTTGCTTAAAAAATTCAAAATTTTTTTGATGTTTTCAAAATGTAAAAGATTTTTTATTATTGGAGCAAAAAAAAAAATGTTGTTTTGAAAAAAAAAAAAATGTTTTGCGAATGTTTCACAAGACATTTATACAGGTCTTCGATAGTTGCATACCTCTTCAAAGTTGCATACTTTTAGGATTTTTTAAAAATTAAAACTGTATAAAAACCGCAAGTTTTTTGAAAATTTTATTAGCTGAATATGGAGATTTGTTATGGACAACAGGAAAAAATGATAAATTTAAGAACCATCGGTCAATTTTGTTGTGAAGTATCAAAGAACTCATGATATTTGGATTGAGGTTGTTGTAAAACTGTTTTTGTTTTCCACAAATATGTTGTGCAATTGTGTAAAATATATATATATATATTTATATTTGTAGTTGTTGTTTTGTTCAGCGGTGACCGCATTGCAGTATAATAGAGTAGGTTCATCCAATATATTGGTTATTAATGTTAAGGTATATGGGTTAGACAGACAACATAGACTACGGGCATTTATGTTGTTACGTATGCAAATAGACGCGCAATGTCTGTGCTAATAAAGGCGGGGGTTGTTAACTTGTTTGTTATTTAAATAGATTAGTTATCAGATTTACTATTTGGTAATGTAAAAAGTTGTAACTACAATTTAATGATGAATGTTAATTAAGTTTTGAAGTATGATAATAAAATCACGTCCTTAAATCGTTCATATTTTTGTCTATTCCTATTTGTTCTTTCTTAGACTTTTTATTTCTTCTAAGAGTCACCATTTCTTAGATATCGCGTTTTTTAAAGTTAAACGAGTTATTCTATATAATATGCACACTAGAGCGACTCACTTTGTGTAGAGGGAAAAAAGAAAAAAAAAAACTGCCCCCCTGAAAAAGTTCCTTAGTTTGTGTTTTATGACGATTCCCGTTCATTAGCTGGTGAATTTTTAAAAGATATTTTTTTTTAATTTTTTTCCCCTATATTTTTACTTTTTCCCTCTACAATATACAAGTAATGCACATCATATGAAAATGTTTTTGATAGAGTTGTGTAGTTCGTGAACGAGCTAGTTCAATTGAACTAGTATTTACTTTGAACTAGTGAGCTAGTTGGCGATCTTCAGCTCTTTTAGGTCTTTCGCTCTTTTCGTTCTTTTTTGTAATTTGAGTAATATTTCTTTTCTTTATGTTGCTTTTGAGTCCTTTAAAATGTTGCCAGCTCAAATTTTTTAAATGTTAAACTGTAGTGTCTAATATGAGTAATTCGCTTAAAAATTAGCAAACAAACAATTGAACGACATTGTCAAAGATTCATTGAACTGGAAGAGCGACCTTTTTCATTGATATCAATTGAACTAGAAAGAGCGCCCACTCAAACCAAGTCTATTTTTCGAAGACGACTATTGGTGTATGTGAAATGTACGAGCATGCACTATACACATGTGATATTCAGTGAGTTATGTAGTTTGCCTAAAAATATAATAACTTTGTAATCACATCAACATATTTTAATCAATATTTGAGTTAAAAGGGGTTATGTAATCCTTTTTTTTTTTTTTTTTGTTTGGCGAATTGGAAACAATGTGTTTTTAATATGGGCATTATGGGTATTAAAATTTTTCTTTTTTCAAGAACATTAAGGTTATGTGAAAATAAAATTGAATTTACCAAATTTCCCATAACAATTAAAAAAATTATTATATATATATAAATATTATATATACGAGGGTCCGTAAATTGTTCGAATGAAACATAGTTTTTTTTTTGCAAAAAAAAAAGTTAATTTTTCAACATAATCTCCTTTTAGCTCAATGCACTTAGTCCAACGTTTCTACAATTTTTGTATCCCTTCCAGAAAATACTATTTTTCGTGGCCCATAAAAAAGGCATTTGTTTGATCAATAATTTCATCGTTTCTTTAAGTTTGGAAATAGAAAATAGTCACTGGGTGCTAAATCCGGAGAATATGGCGGATGAGGTACCAATTCGTAGCCCAATTCGTGGAATTTTGCCATTGAGACTGCAGACGTGTGCACCCGTGCATTATCTAGATGAAAAAGAACTTTTTTCTTGGCCATATGGGGTCGTTTTTTTTTCAAGTCCTCGTTAAATCGGTCCAAACTGTTGTCATCACCTTATTGGCCGCCAAACTTACCTTGGCCTTCTTCGGGGCCGGTTAGGAGAAACCCATTGTTTAGACTGCTGCTTGGTCTCCGGAGTAAAGTCATCCACAGTTACAAAACGCCGAAAAACTCATTCGAATTGCGGTAAAACAACTCCAAACAATCGTTTGAAGTTGTCTCACGATTACGTTTATGGTCAATTGAGAGCAAATATGAAATGCCTATGCTCTCAACAATCTATCGCACTTTTACTCTTCGATCGGCCAACACCATATCTTCGATTTTTTCCACATTTTCGGGTGTATTGACCTCAATTGGCCGTCCAGAACATTCAGCGCCATTCGTAGTTGTGCGACCACAACGAAAGTCAGTAAACCACTTTTTACCATTGAAATCGATGGTGCAGCGTCCCCATAGTTTTTATCAAGCTTTTCCTTGGTTTGATTGATGGTTTTTTTTCGCAAAAAATAATGTTTAATGAGATTCTATTTTTTCCATTTTTAAAAAATCCACGAGGTTGTATGTTTTGAATAGCTGTTAAACACAAAGTAAATGACGGAACTTGCTCAAAAATTGACAGTAGTCTATTAACAGGTGGTACTTCATGGGAGCAGTGTTGCATTTCATATAACTACGAGGAAAGTTCGAAAAGTCACACACTTATTGATTTGTCCTTGTATATATAGGACATGCTGATTTAAATGGCGTACTTAATTTTTTGTTCAATTGAACATCGAGAAAAATGTCTTTAAAGCTTGGCGGGTTTGCATTTAGTTTTTTGCATGTAAAACTTTTCGCAGGCAATCACTCCGATTTTGTTTTGACGGAATTAAATAACAAGACCTGTGTTCATAGTTATGGCCTATGTTAAATGCACAAAACTGTATATTTAAACCACTGCTTCACGTTTTATGTAGGTTTTCACCGTTTTTTACAGTATTGGCGAATATGAACGCTTAATGATCAATTGAACTGAATAAGTGTTAGTTTTTTAAAAAGAGGCAATTAATGGGAAATATTTTGAAGCTAAAAAAGGGATTTGCATATAGCGGCTTATACTATATATTCGTGGTTTTGCAAAAATTTGATAGCTTTCCAAGTTGATCCCAGAGTCATAATTTTGGTATAGTATGTGGGCACATCTAAAAAAGTTTGTTGAATCAAAAAAGTTTCCTTTTGTAAAAGTTATGTAATATAATGAATTTTTTCAGGTACATTAAATTAAAAAATTAAATTATATGCAAAGTATTTCCCATTAATTGCCTCTTTCTAAAGAATTAGCACTTATTGAGGTCAATTGTTCATTAAATGTTCATATAATCTAGAACTGCAAAAAAGAGTAAAAACGTACATAAAACGTGAAACAATTATTTAAAATATAAAGTTTTGTGCATTAAATATGAGCCATAAATAGGAACACAGGTCTTGTTATTTCATTCCATCAAAACAAAAGCAGATTTAGCAGTACATAGTATTATCAAACACAGAAGAATAGTTGCTGCCGCAACTTTCAAAATTTTTAACCGTTGTTCTCTTTCATCTAGTTTTTTTTATCGTACCAAGCTTGATTAAAAACATCGTGGTGATTGTCGACGAAACAAATAAATGTTAACTCTCCCGGTTTTCAGTAATAATAATTCGATTTTCATACTTCAACTTAAATCGTACTTTTATAGTTCTTCTATCTTGATTTTTACAAATATCTTTAAGTTCATCCAATGTAGACTGGGAATCATCGCTATGTTCTATACATTTAAATACTTCCTCCATCGCATCGTTCACACTATTAATGTGCTTATCAGCACTTTTTTTTGCAAAATAAATTAGTAAAACATTAGTAAAATATTAGTAAAACATTTGTTCTAAACAGTTAAGAGCTGAATAAGTATAATTGAAATTTTAGCTGAAAACATAATGTTTGCAAAAATGTTGCTGAAAAATAGTATACCTTATTTACAAGACGTTTTACTAACTTTTCAACTAACTAATTGTTTTGAGTGCAGTTAACCGGTGAATCGGTTAAACTTTAAATTTCACATTAAAACATTATTGTTATTTTTACATCTCTGCTAACATTTGCCAAATAGTTTACCAAATAAATACAACCATGTAACATTTTCCAAAATTTGTAGACAATATTAAATATTCTACAAAAAAAAAAAGCGGAGAAAACTCTACTCTTAAAAACCACCTCACTTTTTTACAGAGAAAAATATATCTTGCTCTCAGCCTCTCCCATTAGCTCACTGAAATTTTCTTTCTTATTGTACTCTTATCTAGATTATCTTTCTTATTGCATTCGTCATTAGTGGCTTTGTATGGGTGTGTTGATGGCTAAAAACGTTAAAAATCCAACAAGACGACCTTAGCCACGGCCTCCATCTCCAACAACCACATTATGATGATGGTAACACTAATGTTGGGTTTGGTATTGTTTTTTTTTTTTCAATATTCTAGTGTGAGGCCCACACTGCGGACAATTTATGAATGTTGTTTGTTAAAGAGTATTATCAATAATGCGCACGTTTTCTCTCTTATTACTCATTCACTCTCATGTTGCTTGTTTATTTGTAAAAATCTCTGAGTCACTGAGTTCTTTTTGTACCAATTAAACATTGTTGTGACAGATAAGTCATATACTATTCAAACAGGGATGATAAAAAAACTTTTAGTTAAACACTGTCTGGCTTTTTAAATTTTACTTTTTTAACCTTAAGATAGGTACTAAAATATGATTTTATTTATGTATAAGGTTAAGCTTGACAGACATTGGTGGATAGCGTGTGAATTGCGGTAAATTTCGTGTGAATTCAGGTAAATTTCGACTATCGGTTCGGTCACAAAATATTACACTCGACGCCTCTTTGTGGAACACTATCAATGTCTGGTGATTAGTGGATCAATTTTTTTTATTACAATTCGCTCCAATCAACGTAAGAATAAACTGTCCTATGGGAATGTTACGGTCACCGGAAACGTCACACGACAGATACGGGGTTCCTCTCAGGCCGGTACTGTTTTCACCGATCACAAGATAGATCAAGGGATATGACCTTTCGAACCGGTTCAGTTTTACCGGTAATAGGACATTCCCTGACCTTTTATATTTATTCATTGACCATTCAATTGACCTTTTATATTTATTCAATATTTATGGCGAATGGCTTGGTATAGGATTTGATTTTAGATCTATATTTTCTGGATGGAAATTTTCTAAGAACTTTTCGTCGATTTTAATATTTTTCTTCAGCCGTAAATTTTTAAACACCCTAATGCGGATGTTTTAACTACAAAAAACACTTGCCCTAACTGCCACCAAATACTGATAGACTTATAATCTTTTGTCAAGCAATGTAAATATAAATAATGTAAATAAAAATGGTTATAATCAGTCCAAGTTTAAACTATATCCCATAGGATTGTTTTTCTAATAAAATAAAATTAAACACTTACAAGGAAATCATCAAGGGAAGTAATATGACTAAACTATTGGTATCAAACGAAAGGTTAGAACCTCTGCTTTAAAATAAAAATATTTCTAATAATTTTTCAGCATCATAATTTTTAAAATTGTCCTTCAACAAATTTAATCCTTTGTCATATTTCAAAAATTTGTCAGAACAAAATATTAAATATAATGAAAAATACTCGTAATTTTCATCAATCTGACTTTTTTGATTAATTTTAAAAATAAAAAAAATTAAGTGTTTTTATAGCAACAAAATTCGAATAATTTTCAAAAGTAGTTTTGACCTAACACTACAAAAGGTAAATTCTTGATGTAATTAGTAGGGAACGAATTATTTATCAAATAAACCCAATTTTGTGTTGAAAAATCATTTTTGTGGTGAAAAACAAACAAATTTGAGGAGAATATAAAATATTATTCACCTCTGGAGTCTGCTTAAAAAATATTTTGTTTACTAGACGCCTAAAGATGAATTTGTTCAAAAATACACCAATTTTCATGCAACATTTAGAAATACCTTCACATTTTTACTCATAGCTTGTTAACCGCTGATCCGATTTAGCTAATTTTGTTAACCAAAATATTCAGAAAAATTGACATTAATCTAGGTAAAACTGAGCAAAGCGACTTGCATTCTCGTTCCGATTAAGAATCATCAAAGATATTGAAGCATTGAATTTCAAAAAATTTGACACTCTTAGTGGCATCCTAAAATGAGTATAAGAATTTTAATACTTTTTAAAAAAATATATACTTTAAATTCGTTTAAAGGAATTTTTGACGTGATGTCGAAAAACTGAAAACGAAGTATAGCTATATGTAGTCTCTAGTTTCTCATACATATTGAATGTGTGAGAAAAAAATTAAAATTTGTTGCAGTGTGTTATGATAGCGTCTTCGCTATTGCCCTAGTCCAGTCTGGTATCGATATCAAAAATTATATCATAATTTATCAAAATAGTAATATAGGATTTAAAAAATACTTAAAAATAACGGACCACTAAATATTTCACTATATCGTGTGTTTATATAATATTTTATATAAAAAACAGTAAGTTTTAAGAGTTTTACAATGAAAATATAGGAATTATTACGAGTGTACTCGCACACAATATAGGTGTTGCTCAGAATCGTAAACATCCAACAAAAATATGAGAAAATTCGAGAAAAAACGTAATTTATCTAAAATTTTGCCAAAAAAAAAAAAAACAAATCCCGTTAAGCCCCCAAAAATCCCCGAGAAATGGGAAATTCCTCCTCCCAAAAATGATATTTTTCCATACAAAAATGTAAAAAAAGATAAAAAAAAATTAATTGATAATACTCTAACTACTCTACTGAAACAAAAACCTCCGGCATGAAATGCAATTTCTAGAAATGCATTTTTTTTATCGTTTTTACAAATAAAGTTATATTAGTGGACCGAAATTACTGTACAACATTATTTTCTAAATTATTTTTTAAGTAATGTCCTCGTTGTTATGCGAATTTAAAAAAAAAATATATGAAGTAAACAGTTATTTTAACTCACGGTTCTTAAGAACATATTCTAGTACAATTCATTCTTTAGAAATAAAATTTAAGGTTTTGCCTGCCCAGAACTAATTCTTCTGGGTTGTACAATATTTAACACGGTACTTTATTTTCAAATGTACTTTTTTTTAAGAAATGTACTTTTTTAGCAACTCAATCATCCCTAATACTAAACCCAATAGTGGACTCCAGTTTTTATATGGAGTATTGTTTGTTGGAGAATCATATATTTTTAGTTAGTTTCATCGTATTGTGGTCATCGTATCGTTCGTTACTTTGTTGCCGCAGTATACAAATCGGTGACGTCGTCGCGTCGTGTATTTAAATAAATAAAAGAAAAAGAGTTTTTTTTCTATTCTGTCTAATAAGAAAAATTTGTTGCAGTGGTTTTTCTAATACAAGAATATAATAAAAATGTAATGATTATAAAAATTATTTATACAAAAATAATTATAAGTGAGAATATAAAAATTATTTTATAAAACAAGTGAAAATTTATTAAAAATTGAATGCAGGTGTCTTTAAACCAAAAAAAAAATTGTGTTTTTTTTTTTTAAATATGTTTTTTTTTTCTTTTTATTGACTACAACAAAACTTGTCATACAATATTTAAAACGTCGACGTCGTGACACTTTAATCTTCAACACTCTCCACCTCCTCCGGCTCCTCTTCTAATTTATTTAATTTTTTTTTTTCTTTGTAGTTCAACTTCTACTTATTCCTCCTCTCCACTTAACGTTTTTTTTTTCTTCATTTCCTCTCTATTTTGTTGTTGTTTTAATTCTTGAAATAAACCGCAGTTTGTGTGTTTAAATAAAAATTTAAAGTTTATTTTCATTATTAAAGTTATAATTTAAAAGTTTTTATATTAAAACAAAAGAAGTGGGCGAAAAAGAGAAAATTTTTTTTTATAAAAAAATGTGTGTGTTAATTAATGTTAAAAATCTTAAATTACCAAGTTTAATTAGTTTTGAAAAAAAAAATTTTTTTTTCTTAAGAAAAATCTTTAGAATTTCTTTTTCTTTTTTATGAGTGTGTGAATCTGGTTTTAATATATTTTTTATGAGGGCTTTTCATTTCTCTCTCCGATTTTTTTTTTTTTTGTTTTGCTTGCGTAGATATTTTCTCCTTAACAAAAAAAAATTGGGAACGTTTTTATGATTTACATTGTAATGTGTAGAAAAAAAAACGAAAAACTTGTCTTGTCATTAAACATGAAAAAGATTTTCCATTATTTCAAAAAAAAAAAAAAAAAAAAAAACTTATTCTTATACATCCATTTATTAAAATAAATCAATATATTTTGTATAGAATTATTTGATTATAGGAATTTTTCTTTTATAAATTACACACTCCGACAAGCTTCCTTTGTTTGAATGCCGATGTGTGATGTATATACTCTTTGATGCGCTGATTCCAAATCCGGCATCCAAATTTTTCCATCACGTCAGAACTTTCCGAAAACCACTGTTAAAGTTGCTGTTTTGACTCTTTGAATGAAGCCTTTTATAATACAATTGACGCTTTCTAAGGATTCAAAATAAAAATAAGTAATTAGAATCAGTCATTGATCCATTTCGATCTATTAGTGAAACGTTTTAAGCATCGTCAAACATTTTTAGCATCGTCAAAACGATATCGTTTTGAACAAAACGATGTCGTTTTGAACAAAACGATATCGTTTTGAATATATCTGTCCCCTGATATATTCAGAAAAAAATCTTTAGTGAATAATTAAAACTTCAGGAAATGTATAGAATACACAAATTAGAGTATCCAAAAAAAATAGTTTTTTCTGAATCTTAATTTGAATTCTTATGGGTTAAAGTATTTTTGAGAATTTGTTCAGCTTTTTTGAAGATTTTTCCCCAAAAATCGGGTGTTTGGGACGTTTTTTTTTTTTCATTTTACTTATAATTTGGTCAAGAACCAAAATTTTCTTAGCTTCTGAGTCAACATTTTTAAAGAAAAATGACCAAGCCTTATTTTTATGTGCAAAATATAAAAAAAAAATAATCATTTTGTAAAAAAAAAAAAAAAAATTTATTTTTTCTTACTGTTCCTAAGCTGTTTCCATTTAAAGCTTTGTATAAAACTAATAATATTGTAAGCTTTTTTCCAGCTTTGCATCGGATTTTCTTTAAATTTTGAAGTATGAGATTTTTCGAGATGTTTCGCGGACTAATCATTTTTAATATTTCATATCTTCAGCGCTAAATAAAACTAAAAACGAAAAATCTCAAAATTATGAAATTTTTCACGTTTCGCGAACTCTACGTTTTTGATATTTGATATTTTGAAAACTAAACTTTAAAAATCTCATAATTTAAAATTGAAAGCAATATTGTTATATTATAATATTGTTAGTTTTATACAATTTGTGCAAATATTTAAATGTGTATAGCTCTGGAACAGTAAGAGGAAATTAATTTTTTTCTAGAAAAGTATTTAGAATTTATTAATCGTTTAACTGCAAAAAGTTATAAAGCGTTATATATAAAATTTATGCAAAAATTACAAAAAAATATAAAGCAATGTACAAAAAAAGCATTGCCGAAACTTATGGTTTGGGACACAGTAACACAGGTGCGGTATTAACCCTCTAACCGGCATAAGCTTTTTTGGACTGAAATTTATTCCACTTGTTCGGCACGAGAAATAAATAATATTTTGTTTTAGCGAAATTTTTTTTGTTGCCTATTTTAGGCGATATGGGTCAAAATAGATTTAGAGGCTATCTCAAAAACTAACCTATAAAGTTTAAAAAGTTAAGGCATAAATCCTCCTTACAAAGATATAACAACAGTCCAAAAATTAGTCGTTTTGAGCTTTTAGATAAAAAGATATGGCGATTTTCGTTTTTCGAAAAACGAGAAATCGAGCGAAAACGAACCTTAACTTTAATATATATTGACGAAACTTTGAAGCTTTGATAGTGTTACCAAATATAATATTTCTGCCAAATTTCATAAAAATCCGTCCACTCGTTTTCAAGATAAGATGATGTCCTTTATATGTATCCTTTTAAAGTCCTGTGACATACACAAACTTAGAGTATTTTCCAAAAGTTTAAGCTTTAATCTTCCTTTGTGTGGAATATGGATGGTTTCATGTTAACAGAAATTCAAAATTGTGGTTGTTTCAAAATATTTATTTTTTGAAATTACTGAAAATTTTAACTATAACGCTTTCTCGCTTCCAAACCATGACATGTACACAAAACATTACTTCGCAAAATATGTGGATAACTTCGTTCTCTATCGATATAGCTTACATTTTTATAATAAAACACTTTTTTGGCGAACTTATGGCCAATTTAAAATACCCCGCCTATAATCGGGCTTGCCGGTTAAAGGGTTAAGGGAAACCATAATGATATTTGTCAATACAAAAATGTAAAAAAGATTAAAAAATTAATTCAAAATACTCAAAATTTTGTTTATAAATTTTACACTTAGAGAATTGTCTGCATGATTGTAAAAGTTAAAAATAGTTTCATTAAAACTATGCAGCTTATTCATAAAGCTTAAGAAATTTTTCATTCATATTGTGAAGTAAACTTCAATAGGTTAGGTAAAAAAGTTCATTAAAAATAGCCCAAGAAATTCTCTCTGTGTCTCAATTCGATAAAAAATTATCAAAAACAATCAAATATGTCAAAAATCCGAGTAAAAATTATTTCCAATCTAACCTCAGAATTCCATTACATCTGGTTTTCAAGATAACTTATGGAGCGGAAAGAGGCAGTTAATAGCGTCCGACCGATGTAATTTTTTCGGGCTGATACTGAAGCACAAATAAAGTGCGTTAGCAGACCTTTTTTTAGCTATACTATATTGCGGTGACTTAAAACAGACCAAAAGCACTTCCGTACTAAAAATTGTGTAATTGTATAATCGGCCAACTTATGGCCGATTGTTTATTTTCGGCCATAACACTCAAAAAAAATTTGACAGTAGCATCTACTGAAAAAGACAGTTAAAAAGACGACTAAGGTAATTGCCGTTAAAATAACTTAAAATTTAGTTATTTTTATCTGCTAAAAAAAAAAACAAATGTTGTAAAAATAACTAACAATGTCGTAAAAATAACTGACAGTTTTTAACTACAAAAATTTTGAAACAACTGAAGAAAACTACTGATTTTTAGCAGTTATTTATTTGACTACAACAAAAAATCTCATTTCCTTTACTTCCTACTTAAAATGCATAGTCAAAAATTCCAAACACAAAAAGCGTTTGCCAAGTAATTATGAGCATTTCATCTAATAAAGTTCATTCGCAAAAATGATGCGAAAACTAGGAACATTTTACCAAGTTTTTACTTGTTTCTACTAATTTTTAGAATAATTTATGGGAAATAACCAGTGGTTACAGGCAAAATATCGTTATCGGTTCAAAACCCTTTCAAATAGACTATTCATCCACAGAGATTAGTTTTGCCATTTGCCACCTAAAATTCAGTTTCTACGATTGAATACGGTTGGTACAATTGAATATTGGGTTTCGCAACAAAACTCGGTTAATACAACAAAATTTTAGTTGCAACAACCAAAATATTCAGAAATTACATTTTAATATGTTTGTACCAACCGAATTTATTGGTTGTAGCCACCAAAATACACTTTCAAATTCGGTTGGCACTTTATTTTTCTGTGTGTCGTTATCCCTAAAATGTCGTTACCGAAATAATTGAAAAATCGTTATCCGTAAAATACCGTTACCAATATAACTGAAATACCGATATCCTTAAAATATTAATACCGAAATAACTAAAATACCGTTACCGAAATAATATAAGTGTACCTTATGGAACATCTGCATGTTATCAATTAATAATAGCATTGGATCTATAAATTAAAGCAGCTTTGTAATGGTTTTTGTTTTGCTCAAGGCCGTAACGTTTTAAAAATTAAAAACACAAATTTTGTTTTTACTTGTTTTAATTTGATATTTATAATAGCTTCGCTGTTCATCTATAGGAACTAAGAAAATTCTCTCTGTGTGGCGTTAGAGAAAAATTGTGTAATAATATTTTGTTGGTGTTTCATAACTATAATTACATATAACGGTAAACAGCGGTTCATATGTATTTAAGTGATTCTGAAAAAGAACAAATTTCAGCCTATTTAAAAAGTGGCTTAAGTTTTCGGGATATTGCAAGAAAAAGTAACCGTTCACATGTGGTTGTGCCAAATTTCGCAAATAATCCGAGTGCTTATGGTAATAATAAAGCAGACGGCCCAAAAAAAAAGCTTTCTGATCGGGACCGGCATAAAATAATCAACTGTGCCAGCAACTCTTAAAGGATTCCCAGAGAATTACTCACCAAAAGGTGACCAGCCACAGAACTGCTCGACTTGCATTCGCTAAAAGGAATTTACAAATGAATTCTTCTGAGTACATTACAGTATTAGAAAAGAAATTGGTGCCATTTATTGAAAATAGCAACGAAGAAGAATACATTTTCTAACAAAACAATGCCTCAGTACATCTAAATCGTCAGACGATGGAATGACTATCATCCAAAAATATATGAGTATTGGAATGGCCCGCATGTTCTCCGGATCAAAACCCCATTGAGAATATTTAGGTAGTATTAAACCGTCGAGTTTACGCAGAAAACCGTCTATATGAAAGCGTTTTTTTATCTAAAAGAATTATTGATGCGTGGAGATCTATAACGGAAGAACTTCGAATAAATCTTGTATACAGAATGTCTGATCAAATTTTCGAGTCGATTCAAAAAAAAAAAAAAAGAAATCCACGCATTATTGAAATTGTAAAATGGAAATAAATGAATTGTGTTTTTGTTAAATATTATTAATTTTCAATTGGTTTTACTTTTATGCTGATTAAACTCTTCGACTTTTTTTTTAACTTACGAAACTTAGTGAAATTAATGTGTAATTATAGTTTTGCAACGCAGTGTGCTAGTTTTTGACTTTCAAATACCAAATTCTAAATCAAAATCCTGAATCATTGATATAACTGTTTACTTTAAATACCGATACTGAACAACGGTACCCTTAAAATACCGTTACCGAAATAACTGTGAAACATACAGTTCCAATGTCACTTAAACTATACTTTTTTTAAATAACAAAAATACTTGAAAGTTATCGGACATGTTTTTTATACAAATTAAGGTACCGTGAAATAACTCCCAAATGAAATAAGTCCCAATGAAATAACTCCCAATGAAATAAGTCCCAACAAATGTAAAATAACTTCCAATGACGAAAATAGATGAAATAACTCCCAACAAAATCTGGTTGTTAATTATTTCATTTGGGAGTTATTTCATAACGAAATAATTCCTAACTGTAAATTGTGAAATAAGTCCTAACGCATTGGGAGTTATTTCATAATTAAATAAATCACAATTTAATATGGAAAATTTTTGGGAGTTATTTCACGGTACCACAAATTAATGCGCCTTAAAATAGTCTTTAATTTCGTATTCCTTTGGAACAATACTAATTAAACCGAAAAAACGAAAAATGGGATCACTTTTGATCTCGCTTTTTGACCCATAAGCATGTGTTTTGACGTCTCTTATTTTTGTTTTGCTTTATCACATATCAGAAAAACCCTACAAAAAGTAGTTTAAAAACCACACCAAACAGCATCTTATAGGGAGTTTATACTGGGAAATTAATCTACTTGATTAACGTTAATTCAGGTACAGTGAAATAACTCCCAAATGAAATAAGTCCCAATGAAATAACTCCCAATGAAATAAGTCCCATCAAAAATGAAATAACACCCAATGTAAAAAAATGAAATATCTCCCAATGAGAAAAATGAAATAAGTCCCAATTTTTGGGAGTTATTTCAAAATTTAAAAATAAATCCCAAAAAAAATGAATTAACTCCCAATGAAATAAGTCCCAACAAAAATGAATTAACTCCCAATTTTCGTTTGTTTTGTTTTTCTGTTAGAGAACACTTTTTATTTCATAAGTATATGTAAGCATAGGTGGAGTGCAATAATGCCTTACGAAATAAGGCCTTTAAGGCTTTATTTCACTTTCAATTGAGAAATAAGGCCTTTATTTGCAAAAAGGCTTTATTGCACTTTGAAAGTGAAATAAAGCCGTAAAGGCCTGAAATAATTTTTTTTTTAAATGAAGCAATTAAATTTCTTATTCTTATTCTTCTTATATTTTATTGAACAATTATAAAAAAATTTCATATTAACAAAAATTAATAGAACATTAATAATTCAACAAAAAATTTAACTGCAACAATATTGAAAATCTTTGCTTTATAAAGTTTTTCTGCGTGGCGGCCTGCGGCCGATCTTAGGTGTTTTCTCCTCCATGGGACGCGGCAGGTGGCTTCGCTGAATAAAGTTTCCCTGCGCGCGTCACACTAGGGAAGATAATGAGACGGGCGCAGGAAAACTGTATTCAGCGAAGCCACCTGCCGCGTCCTATGGAGGAGAAAACCCCTAAGATCGGCCGCAGGCCGCCACGCAGAAAAACTGATCAGTGTAACAAAAGAATCAAAAAATACAAAATAAAGGCTTTATTGCACCATTGGCCAATCGTAAAATTGTGTTTGCAATTAAAATGAAATAAGTCCCAACTGCGATGAAATAAGTGCCAATGGTAACTCCCAAATGAAATAACTCCCAACAAAAAAACTGTTGGGACTTATTTCATTTGGGAGTTATTTCATAATGAATTAACTCCCAACAAAAATTATGAAATAAGTCCCAACGCATTGGGACTTATTTCATAATGAAATAAGTCCCAATTTACATGGAAAATTTTTTGGGACTTATTTCATTTTTCCATTGGGACTTATTTCATTTGGGAGTTATTTCACTGTACCGTTAATTCACCTTTTTAATCTTCCTTTACATAATTGAAAAATCTTCATAATTATATTCACCAAAGCTTAATAAATTGCTATTGGTCTCAGTTCTGGGCTGTTAGGTGGATTTGCCTGTCTTTATATCAGAACCACTTTATTCATTTGGTACCATTCAACCACTAAATGACAAGATGCAAGGTCAGGCCTACGGAAAGTAGATACCTAATTTTTCCGAATTTTTGGTAAATACCGCTTTTACAAATACTGGCTTATGTACAAATCGGTCTCTTTAGTGCATGTGTTTTGTAAAAAGTATTCCTTTTGTCGAAAATGCAAATTGTTTGCCAAACTAAAAATTAAGTTGAAATTTTGTTTTTTTTCCTCCTATTTTTTTCTTCAACATTACCTCATGCACTCCTTACAACATAACATTTCTGCACTAGAAACTGGGAAAAGGTACTAAGGGTGTGGGCTTCTGTTAATAGTGTGAAAGTCATTATATTTTTTAACAACGCTATAAACCGTATTTCGTGAATCAAGTGCTGTAAGAGTACGATTTGGTTTTTCTTTATAAATTTAATTTTATTTTTCTTTTTATGTTTATTATCCATTTTTGGACGAACTACTTAATATGTACCCAGCGGGAAATAGACCAGTCACTGGTATGGTCACGTGACTAGAACTTTGTGTGCATGAACCTGTCCTAGTTTCGGTTCTGTTATATGAAACAGACCGGTACTTTTAACATGGGCTTGTCATAAGAGGTGACAATTTCAACCTTTTGAGCGAATTGAGATATATCGGAGAACTTGTCGAATATAACATATAACCGAACTGGTTTAAGTGAATCCGCAAAAGAACGAGTTGAAAGTATCTAGTATGCAACTAGTCTCATGTTAGGCATTATTTGATATGTAGGAGGACCAGTTCCAAATGAAATATTACGTTGCTGGTTTAAGCGTGCAAATCACAGTACTCATGAAAACTATTTAGTAAAACACTAGTTAAATATTAATCGCAATGTGATAATTTCTACAGTTCTTTTTGAATCATTTCATTATTAGTTCCGATGTGTAACAGTCAATTGGTTGTTTCTGCATCGATTGCCATTTTTTTGATACACACCTAATTATTTTGCACCAGTTCACAGTCACTTCACAATTTCTACTGTTACAGTCCTAGTTACTTTGGTCCGCTTTAGTGTTATGTTAGTTTTTTTGAGTTACATGATAAATCATGAATAAACCAGCCAAAGTTTTGCCACAATTTAAATATTCACTTGGTTGGATATTTTGCTGAAATTGCCACTCTTTGATACACCGAAGTCTTCGTTTATACCAGTTTTGCGACGTATCTCTTTTTCACGTATCACAGATTTGTCACTTCGGATGAATCGACCCTTGATTTCCTGTAGGGTAGTTTTGATTGATACTTTTTACACACCAATTAGTAGATCCAGTAAAAGTTTTGCTAACACTTAGTGGACTAAAAATTAAAATACCCTTGCCAAAAGTAAACAATAATTTTGCTGAATATTAGTAGACTTAAAAAAAACTCAAAAATGTGTAGAAAAATTATAGTTTAGTTAATTTATTTGCTGAAAATCCTAAATTTGTTTGTGATTCTTTTAAAAATAATTTAGAATATGTAACAAAATATGATAATGTTCATACTCCCACACTGGCGACATGAGTTAATGTTATATATGAAAATATATAGAAATAATTATATACACTCAAAAAAAAAAAAAAGTCAGTGAAGTCAACAACCTTTTTGTTGTCGTCATTGTGGTAGTATGACCATTTTTATTATTTTTGTATCTTTCAACTACTTACATGAATGGTTGTCTAAATGATGGCATCTTTTAAACGAGGACAAATGCCGTAGATAATTCTAGAAACAAAATATGACATATACAACCCATTTTTTGCAATTAGAAAAAGGAAACATAAAAACTTCCTTAGATGTATAGCCTTGTCTTTCGCTTTAGCCTGTCTACCTGAAAGTATATTTGCTTGCAATTTGACCACACTACATTATTAATCACTATAAACATTTAGTTTACAAATACACATTTAAGTTTTATTAAAATTTAATATTTTATTTTGTCTTTAATTTAATTAATAGACAATTACTTTCTCAGGCCGGCGAAAGCACAGAATTTTAGTTCTTTAAATCCACAATTTTGGTTTTGTATGAAAAACAGATACAAAAAATCTTTTGTGGTTGATTTTTTTTATATGTAACAAGACTTGTACTTTTTGTGTCATTTTCCTCATCTCTACTACATCTTGACATGCCGCGACATCTACTTCATCTTTCAATCTTTCATATATCTTTCAATCTGATTGTCGTACACACTATTAATGTGCCTATCAGCACAATTTTGTTTGGAAAATAAATTAGTAAAACATTAGTAAAATATTAGTAAAACATTAGTTCAAAACAGTTAAGTGCGAAAACATAATTTTACTAACTTTTCTACTAACTTATTTTTTTGAGTGTAGTGTATACAAAAAATAAATAAACTTGTGATCTGCAAATGTTGTCATCTTATGTTTTTTTTGTAGTTTTTTCGTAGTATAATTAAATAAACGAATAATATAAAATTGACAAATTACCGCTACAGCCAACTTGCCCAATTTATGAATTTGCTAGCACATACACAAACATTAAAAGAATCTATGATGTCATATTTATAAAACACAAAGAAGGTGTTAAAGAATTTTGACCATAAAAAGAAATCCATTAAAAAACAACCAAAAACGTATTAAAGAAAAATAAACTATATTTGATAAAATCTTCTAAATAAATCCAGAGAACAAACAAAACTACTCGAAATAGTGTAATGAACCCCATTTATAAGAACAAAAAAAAAATATCATCTAAGCTTTAAACTAACAAAAAAAAAAAAAAACTGGAAATAGTGATGAAAATAAAAAATAACAAAAACCTTTTACAAATACTAAAATGTAAAAAAAAATCGATTTTGTGCCAAAAAAATTTATAAATGAAAAAATCATATGAAGAATACAAATAACGACATTATTACATGAGTCCCTTTTGTGGCAAGAAAATAGAAAATAAAACAAAAAAACTAATAAAGGAATACTTTTGTGATGAAATATGATGTGGTGGTTAGTGGTAATAAAAACCGATTTACTGCTTTTCAAAATGCAAATATTGTGAATAAAAAAAAAATTCCAACATATTGTAAATAAACGATTGGAATGTTGTTTGCTTTTTTTTTTGTGGTCGCCCATACAAATTCTGTATTACAAAAATCGATATACAGTAGTCTCCGCTTACATGCGTAAATCAAAAATGCAGGGTTGTCTGCGCATTTAAGCGGGAAACATATATCCGAAAACTCGGATAAATGCGTAGTGACGCGTTTAGGAAAATATCGCATAAATGCGCTAAAAACGCATTTAACTAAATTAGTTTTCTTCACGTTTTGCTTAAAAAAAAATTATATCTTCCCTTTAAATAAAATGTTTGCTTAATTTGTAAAGTTAAATTATTATCATAAAAATAAAGGGTCCGCCATCTAAGGTCTTTTTTCCACTAGTGCTTATTTCGTGAATGGTAACACTTAGCTCATGTCTGATATGACAGATAATTAGTTTTATCCTTCCGCTGAACGAATATGGTTGTGTATACGCTTGAACAACGCTGGGAAATATTGCGACATTACTTTAAAAATCATGGTAATGTTGCAGAATGTGTACGAAAATTGCGTACGGCGATCAATGTGGTCAATGGCGATCGTTATCGATCCATGTTGAAGGAATTTTTGTTCACAAAAATTGAAGAGGAGGATATTGGCAACATTTGGTTTCAACAGGACGGCGCTACGTGCCACACAGCCGAAGCTTCACTCGATGTTTTTCGCCCTGTTTTTGAAGATCGCATTATCAAAAAAAATTGGACCGATCGTGTAGGCTACTGCATGGCCAGCCGAGGCAGCCATTTGAATGAAATTATTTTCCATTATTAACCGGAAGGATTGTACTTTCAAATAAAAAAAGAAATTTGAGAAAATATTCAGTAGTTTTTTTTTTATAGCATTTTCAAAAAAAAAAAAGTTATTTGGCGGACCCTTTATAAATTTGTTCAAAAAAATTTTGAACAAATTTATATTTATATTTTATGGATTGTCTTTAGGCAAGAAATCATATTTTCAAAGACGCATTTAAGCGATCAATTTCTTTCTTTTTGAACTAATTTAACTCAGCCTAATGGCCGTAATTTCAAGCAATATATACCTACTGGTGCTTAGATACCTACCGTGTACACGAACAAAATCGGGTAGGTATCTAAGCACCGGTAGGTATCTATTGCTTGAAATTACGGACATAAGCGAATCATTTAAGCGGGTAACGCATTTAAGCGGAACGCATTTAAACGGAATTCCTTTCATGCACTTTGTATGAAATCTATTTTTGACATCACTTTTTGCGCATTTAAACGGGGAACGCACTTATGCGGTAAGCATTTTAGCGGGAATTACTGTATAAAATTAGTATGTAAAAGACAAATTGTTTACATTTCGTTAAAATGATAATACTATAACTTTAGCTACTAGAACTACTTATAATTAAAAACACATATTAGTTGTTATATTTAGTCAATATTCAATATACAGTGATGTACAATAAAATAAAATCAATAAAGGCTTTTTTTCAATTTTGTACTTGAGGACTTTATTTTTTAAGAACACAATAAGGGCTTAAGTGCTTCAAAAAAATTGAAAAATGTTTTCAAAAATGTAGAGATTTTTAATTTCGCCACTTGTTGTAAGTGGGCGTGACTTTTATTGTAAAATTAGCAATATCAGATTTCTTTTAAATTACACTCATAAAAACAAGTTATTTAAAAAGTTTGTCAAACGTGTTCTAATTCGATTGTGAAAGGCGTGGTAGAGAAGAATGAGTGTATTTTCTAAAAATCATAACTACATTGCAAACTTTAAATTTTTTCTGAATCAGACTGCGCAGTTTCTGGTATTGAACCTTTGTCAGTGACCCTGTTTTTTTTTTCAATTCAGTTGAGCTCATTTTTTCTGTTGTTATCATTTATTTTAATAATTTTTACTGGATACCCCAATTTTGAGACAAACTTGGATAAGAATAAATATCGACTAATATCAAGTGAGATCTGATTTTGTATTTGAGATGTAACTTTTTTTTTGATCGGGTAGTTATTTTTCTATTACAAACACTATTATTTTAACAAGGGCATGCCCATTCGGGAAACACCTTAAAAAACACATTACCTCCAGTATAAATTTAGTTTTTTTTTTTCTTTCAAAATCTGTGTTTTTTTATATTGGGTATTAATTAAAATTTAAAAAGTTTTAGCTAAACATTTTATAAACGGAATTTTTTATAAGTTTTGGGTGGAAAAATAAACTTTTTCTAATAAAAAGGTAACATATTACTTTTCTATTGCAAACGCTATTCTTTTTACCAAGGGCATGTCCATCGAGATAACTACTTACAGCTGTTGACAACTAATTAGAAACGATATTTTTTTAAACGAAAATTTTAACCATTTTATTAATAAAAATTCATATTCTGCGGCAAAATTTCAGTTTATGGGGGACACCCCTGGAAAGAAAAAAAAATGCCACGCCCCCTTAAATGACCCCAGGAGTGCGAAAATCATAATGAATAAGGGGGCTCACGCCCCTTATGGGCGTGGCAGTCGAAAAACGACCCGGCCCACCTACGTAGACAATATGGGTATCAAATGAAAGCTAATGTCTTCACGATTCCAAAAATAGCCGTAGTTGCCAGATCGGGCGATTTTTTTTTTTTTTTTTTTTATTTATTTCAAATTTAAGAACCAAGCCTATAAGGCCAAATATGGTTCAAATACTACTCCATTATCAAAAATTACAAATCAAAAGAAAAAAAAGTATATATATAAAAAAAACAATTTCTTAAAACTAAGAAGTTAAGTAATTAACCTAAATACTAAAAACTAAAGGCCCTAACTAGCTTATAACAGAAATTTATATATAAGAAATTATAGTCAGTGATGGAAACCCTCGTAAAAGAACAGGGGGTAAATTAATCAATTAAAGAGCATCAAAATGTTGTTTAAGTTTACGCTTAAAGGTGGTATCTGTGAATGCAAATAATTTTAAATCTATGGGAAGGATATTCCACACCCTAGTTATACGTAGCCGATATGGCCATTTTGGCAAAATTTGGGGTGGGGGAAATTTTTTTTTCCTTTTTTTTTGCTTATATTTTGTTAAAATCAAACAAAAATGAGCATTTTGTGCGAAAAGATTACTATTGTTAGCGTTACAAATAACAAAATAGTACAAAATTAAGAAACGAGGAAAACTCTTGAAAGCTTCTGATTGGTTAATGAAAATTTGTTATACTGGCTTCGCTTAGTAAAGTTTTTCTGCGTGACCGGCCTACGGCCGGGCTTAGGGGTTTTTAACTCCAGTATGTCTTAATTCTAGACGGCGGGGATCTCGAGTGCTCGGCCTCTGGCCGAGCTAAAAAGAAATAAACAAAAAAAGTCCTTCCCCCATTTTATAAAAATTAACATATCTTCCTCAAATTCTGGACGATCTGGCAACTACGGGTATTTTTGGAATCGTGAAGACATTTCCTTTCATTTGATACCAATATTGCCTAAGTAGGTGGCATGGGTCGTTTTTCACCCCCGCCCCTATTTAACAAAAATGGCCGTATCGGCTGCAAAAACCGCCCGATCTGGCAACTATGGCTATTTTTGGAATCGTGAAGACATTAGCTTTCATTTGATACCCATATTGTCTACGTAGGTGGGCCGGGTCGTTTTTCGACTGCCACGCCCATAGGGGGCGTGAGCCCCCTTATTCATTATGATTTTCGTACTCCTGGGAACATTCTGAAGGGGATGGCATATTCAGATTTTTTCTCTAGGGGTGTCCCCCATAAACTGAAATTCAGCCTATTCTGCATCTACTATAAAAATAAAATATACATATTTTTCCTTATATTATTTAACTTAAAAAAAACTATAAATCTTAACAATATGTGGGCGTGTTGTGTAGTTTCGCCTTCTTTCTTGTAATAATTCTAAAAAAAGAAAGAAAATGTTGCGACAACTAATTAGAAACGACAGTTAAAAAGGTGAAATAATGTGGTTGAATACTTACTTTTTTCAATATTTTGTAGCAAAACCCTTTTGCTTGATTAGCGTCGCAACGCTTCCGCATGGAGCAAATAAGCTTGCGACATCGCTCCACTGGAATTGCCTCCCACGCAGCCTTTAATTAAGTGAAGAGATTGGCCATATTTGTGATATTTTTTCCATGTAATGCCCATTTTACGTCACCCCACAAATGCTCTATGGGGTTGAGATCTGGGCTTGACGATGGCCAATCCAAAACATCGATGAAATTATCAACAAAGAATTTTTTCGTAACCTTGGTCGTATGCTTCGGATCGTTGTCCTGTTGGAATTTCCAGACAACAGGCAAATTTTCCTCAGCCCGTGGCACCAAATTGGTTTTAAGGATGTCCACGTAGTGCTTCTTTGTTAAAATTCCATCGATCTTATGAATTGGCCCGACACCATTCCAAGAAAAACAACCCCAGATCATAATCGATCCTCCAACATGCTTTACAACACGTGAAACATAGCGAGGATTAAATTCTTCATTCCGTTCATTCCGTAAGAACCAAGTCCATTTATTTTGGCATCACTCCAGACCAGTGTCTTCCACTCACGTTCAGTCCAGGCCCAATGTGACGTCTCAAACTCAAGCCGTCGTTTCCGCTGTATTTTTGTTAAAAGCGTTTTTTTCTTGCTGCTCTACCATGTAGACCAGCTTCCACTAAACTGCGGGATATGGTGCGTGACGACACTTGGACATTTTTCAGCTTCCTTATTTCGAGCTGAATTTGTCTGGACGTCTTCCTTTGGCCGGGTCTCGATATATTGACAATTTTTACGTCCACGTCAGCAGATGTTTTCCTTGACCTATTTTTTCGGGGCACGTTTGCAAATTTTTTATGATGCTTACGGTGTTGCAAAGCATCAAAAACCATTTTTTTGAAGCAGTGGAGTTGTCCAGCAATCTCGCTATATGATTTGCCATCATTACGTTTTCCCATATCAAATCTTCAAAAAAAATTATTAAAAACATTTTTGCTCTAAAAAACACAATAATACTTACCAAAATTTGAATATTTCTTAATTTTTCACAATTTTTAATAAGACTTTTTAAAAATTTTTGCTTTAATCAGCGTCACTCACGAAAAATGTGTACGTTTCTAATTAGTTGTCGCAGATAATAAAAACAAAAAGTAAGAAGGCACGCAAATTTTGAAAAAGATAACGGTACACATAACGAACTGCACAGCAAAAATTGATTGAATTTAGTCATTAATAGAGTAGTAATCATAAACAGTGACCCAATGTCCTCATTGGGGGATCTTAGGGGCATAGGATGGAAGAAGTTGAGGAGTTTCGCCAGTGCGACGGAGTTCCTGGGGTAGAAAGGTGACATAGGACCTATTGTTTAGAGAGCACAACAAGCCGACATTCTGGCTTAAGTGTAAGTCCTCAGGGACTTGAGTCGGATTAGGGAAGCATTTTCCCTTCTCCGAATCCTCTTCGACCTAACCTAAATCATAAACAAAAATAAAATAGAGGAAAAGTAACGGTAAACATAAAAAGCACCAGACAAATTTTATTTAAATTTTTTTCAAACTTAAAGAAAAGGGTACCACATAAAACAGTTTTTAATTATTTCGTTGTTTTTCCAGTATTTTTTTCGCACTTTTGCAAAACTATCTGCCAAACTTCATACAAAAAAAAATTTCGTATCAATGTAACAGACAGGACTATACAGGATATACTATTACCCTAATCGAGCACTAGCTACTATGGCCTTCGGCGCGTTGTAGCGAAAACAGACCAGTGCCTCTGGTCTGTTTTCCCGCACTGATAAGCCAGCAACTAGCCTACCGGGGCGCACAAAAACTCCATATATATACTGCCAGACTTTATAAAAAAAGGGTTTTCGTATAAATTTAATTTCGTTTAACATGAAGCGCAAAAGTGACATTTGATTATAATTTCCCTAAAACTATTAAAATTGGAATTTTAGATTGTTTTTATTACAGTTTTAGGGCTTTTGTTTAACGAAGTACTGGGCTCTAAAAAGAAATTGGTTAAAAAGCTACAAAAGCACTAACGATATATTACAAGAGCACCAATATACTGATTTTTTATGTTTCGGCACCATGAGCAAAATTTTGTAGTTTTGTGACATTGAAAAGCACCATAAATAGTGCCAAAAGCACTAAGTTGACATCACTGGTAGTAACTGCAAAACTTTTCAGAGTGTAGTCTTACCATCAATGCGAAATAATACATACGTCACTTAGTAAATGAGCGTTTTGTCTCAAACAAACCAAAAAAAAAATATATGCGTATTCTCCAAATAATTGAGTTTAATACTTTCAAAGCTAAAATAATATATAATTTTAAGAGACTTTCTCACAATCAATCTAACTTATTAAATAAAACCCAAGAAGTGCGGTAATAAAAATAAAGAACTTACTCATTAAATACAATTGTGTTTAATTGTAAAAATTAAAAGAAAAATTGGGCACACTAACTTAAGTGAAATCATGTATGAAAACAATTTCAAACATTTGAAAAGAACTGCAATTTTAAACCGGAAGGAAATACAACACTAAGCATACTTAAAATTGTATTTTATGGTTAGAGTATTTTTTTTTTTGTGTTTTAAGTTCTTGTTTTTTAATCTTAAGGTGTTTCTTTTGTCTATACATTTTTTTCTTCTTTTTTTTCGTTTTGTTTTGTCTACCAATTTCATTAACATTTCCGTATAATGTGACTCATTTTTTATGGGATATACCCTCAAATACTACTTATTCCCTAATATATTGACCACAAATTTGTAAGTGCTAAGGTAATGGGAAGAATGCCAAAATAAAAATGTTTGAATATATAAAAAAATATATCTGCACTATTTTACTACAGTAGAGCGATTCACTAACTTTTATTTTAACGATTTTATCGATTTCGTTAACTAACGACAATTGAAGATTGAATTACCGAAAATGTTATTCAGTATTTTTTTTAATATGTAACATTAGGATGATAACTTTTTTTGGACAACATTCTCCCCAGGGGTTTTCTAATGGCAAATATTGAATTAATGATAAAAAAAAACTTTTTTTTTTTTTTTTATTACTTAATAATCATATAATTACAAATTATATACTATTACCCTAACCGAGCACTAGCTACTATGGCCTTCGGCGCGTTGTAGCGAAAACAGACCAGTGCCTCTGGTGGGAATCGAACCCACGACCCCCGCACTGATAAGCCAGCACGCTACCAACTAACCTACCGGGGTTATTTAATATATTAATATGTGAAAACAGATTTTTTTTTTATATAAAAAACTAAAAAAAAATAGCGGAAATTAAAAGCAAATTTGGAAGAAACCTATTTCATTGACTCGAAAATGGAGTTTACTATTGAAATCAGCATTCCTTAATTATATAGATGGTCAGACGTTGAGGCATCAAAAAAAGCTTTTTTTTTACTTTGTTTGATTTAAAACTTTAACGCGTTTTGTGCGTAACCTTTTTTAACGATAGCGAAAAACTAAAAACGCAGTTCTTAATATTTGTCCATGCCCTTCACGATTTTGTCTGGGGAGATTTGATATTTGCAAAAAATGCAAAAAGTTATTACCCTATTTAACATACCGATAAACCGCCTAAAGTTGTTAATTTAAATTTTTATTTGCTTTGAAATTTTGTCAAATAATGACAAAAATCGGTAGCTTCAAACAAATTTTTGTTAATTTAACGTTAATTTAATGTTAACGATTTGTTGAATAACAAATATTGTTAGAAAAAATTAAAGAATAATTCTAAATAAATTTTATTGTTAATTATCGAATTTTGTCGTCAATAAGTTACGGAATCGTACTACTGACACTGGTCCTAAATTCTTTTAAAATTGGGCATACTCTGAGAAAATGTTGAAATGTTTCGTGTTCGTGCAGATTACACATTGTGCAATGTTTCCAACTTTCACTATCGTTTATGTCAACGTAATATCGGTTTGCATTAAGTCGTATCATCCCGCTTCTTGCTTTGAACACCCAGGTGATTTTATCAAGGTTATGATTTGGTGTGATATATTGTTGCGATCTTGCAGGATTCAAGTATTTATAAAGTCTGGTGCTACTTTGAGCTATTTGCATTCTCTCATTCCATTTATTTATTTTCATTCTGCTTAATAGATTCGAACTGAAATATTTCCATTGAGACTCGGTAAAATTATTTCCGGGCCATTCCAAATTAAATTTTATTGCCATCTCTTTTAACTCCTTTACAAACAACAGTTCTCGTCTTAATAAAATTTTTGATAAGATATTGGGTAAACGGGTTTCATTGTGTTCAAACAAAGTTTTACTTATATATTGAAGATGTAAAGCCATCGATCATGATATTGATAAATATTATTACTGTATTAATCACACACTCCAAGTTTTTAGATTATAACATGGCAATTTTGACGAGAGCTATTAAAAATAATTGTTAACAAAATAATAATATTAAAAACAAATATTGCATTACAAAATGTTTAATCTACATATATTTATTATAAGAGTGTGACTAATCTAAACCGCATCCACTAATTTTATGTTATAAATGTTTTAATTTTACTCACACACAGTTATATTCAATCCATCCGATTTTGATTATCTTCTAACCAAAGGCAATAATAATACGCCAGTGGATCGAAGTTCATTATTATTGAAATTTGATCCTTTGCTTGGTGTGCCAGTGCCCGTAAATCAGGGACAACAGCAACAACTACAGCAATTGCAACTATTACAAATACCAACTAATACTATTAATCCATGTTTAAGTCCAACACTTGAAGAAGACGAACATAATGATAGTAATCGTTCATTTGTTATAGAAACAAAATCAACCACAACTACCGGATTATCCTTAACAGGTAAAACTAATGGAGCGAGTGCCAAATTATTAAAAGAAAGATCACAAGAAGTTAAACAAGAGCTGCAGTTGGAACAGAAGCAGCAGGAGCAGCAACAGCAGTTGCAACAACAAAATAAACGTCAATTAACACAGGGAGGAAATAAAGTAAGTTACACTATAAAACACCAAAATATACCTAACCTTGTAACAACACATCATTTCTATAAAATTTTGTCACGCTGAACACAAATCTGGCAAAAGTTTTAAAATCTCACGATTAGTTTCTGAGATATTTAATATTTTATTGAATTCCCTGTTGTTAAGGGTTTATAGTTTTGCTTCAATAGTTGGGAAATTTGATTTAAAATGTTAAGAAAAAATTTGTGCACGTTTTGTTTCCGAGTTATTTCAAATTTTAATATTTTATCAAACACCCTGTTTTTAAGTAGTTTTGCTTTTGCTTCAATATGGTGAAATTTAATTTAAAATGTTAAAAGCTGTTTATGGTTTTGATATCTACGGTAGTTAAGCATTCCTTTCAACATAATAATGATTTAACGGTTAGAGCGTTGGACTGTTACACAGATGGTCCCGGGTTCGATTCCCGGTGACGACAACATAAATTTAGAAAAATAATATGTATGAGTTTTCTATCACTTATATGTATCGCTGCGCCCACCTTCGGTGTTCCCATAGCACTTAACCCCACCGAAGTAAAATAATGAATCAGGGCTATGAAACAAAAAGCTTCCATAAATTCGCCAACTCTATAAGACTTATCATCTCGCGCAATTACAGTGTTGCCATGTTTGAAGCCCTTCATCTTTCACCACCTTTCATCTCTCCACTATCCCCTTTCCGAAGAAAGCAACACATTAATTAATAGGAAGAATTTCCTGAGTGTTGCTTCTCTTTAAAAAAAAAAAATAAATGATCGAGAATATTTTCGAGATTTTATAAAGGCACCCATACACTACGCAATAGTCTTGTGCGAATTTTGCTATTGTGCATAAAGTTACCAGTGTGTATGTCATATTGGAAGGTTGTACAATATATTGGAAAAAATCAAAACGGTTTTGATTCTTATAGCGCAACCAAGAAATGTGAAAAATATTTTATATTGTGTTGGTCATATTGTGCAATTTTTTTATTCCTCCACAACAGAAGAAAACAGTGGTGCAATATTTTGTGCAAAAGTATTGTAAAGGGTCCGCCAAATAACTTTTTTTTTTTTGAAAATGCTATAAAAAAAAACTACTGAATATTTTCTCAAATTTCTTTTTTTATTTGAAAGTACAATCCTTCCGGTTAATAATGGAAAATAATTTCATTCAAATGGCTGCCTCGGCTGGCCATGCAGTAGCCTACACGATCGGTCCAATTTTTAAGCACATTATCGATTGTGTGCAGCTGTATTTTACCAATGGCTTCACGAATATTGTCCTTTAAAGCGTCAATTGTCTCTGGCTTGTTGGCGTAACACTTATCTTTGACGTCACCCCCAACTCCTGGACCAATTGGACTTTGTATGGCGTCATACCAAGGTCTTTATGCAAAATTCGTCTCAATGATGTCTCCGAAATGTTCAATTGTTGAGAACGATGTTGATGGCGCTTCACGCACACTTTCTGCCACAGCAGCAAAAACGCACTGTTTTTGGATGCCAGTTTCCTTCACTTTTTTCACAAGATAACGAACATACGGAGCTGAGGGTGCTACGCAATTTTCGCACACATTCTGCAACATTACCATGATTTTCAAAGTAATGTCGCAATATTTCCCAGCGTTGTTCAAGCGTATACACAACCATATTCGTTCAGCGGAAGGATAAAACTAATTATCTGTCAAATCAGACATGATCTAAGTGTTACCATTCACGAAATAAGCACTAGTTGAAAAAAAACGTTAGGTGGCGGACCCTTTACATCTTATTGCGGCAATAATGTTGCAAAGTGTATGGGTACCTTAAAGTCACAAAACCGTAGAATATTACATAAAATATTTGCACAACAAATCGAAATTTTGACAAAAATAATATTTTCTATTTATATTAAAATTGGGGGTTTATATTTTATATTAAGCGAAAAAATAAATTAATATAAATTTTAAAAAAGAAATTAATTTTTCAATTTTTTGTTTTAATTAGATTTATGGATTGCTAATTTTTTTTAACTTTAACCCTTCACTGCAAGGCTTTTTTTTTTTTTTGTTTTTACAACGTTGCAATTTGTTTTGTAAATATTTCCAGAAATACGCTACTCTGCTTTAAGAGTTATTACAAAAAATAACAAAAAAAAAAAAAAGGCCAAAAAAAAATCAATTGATTTGGTCAAGAATGACCTGAAAGGAAAAAAAAACGGTGGACACATTCCACCGTATCTTCAAGTTATATCAGCGTTAAGGTCGCAACACCGTACAAGAAGATTGTGGTGAATTTGTGAAAAGGTAGCCAGTGCGTTTGCTAAAAAGCCACGACATATATTAAAAGGTCAACAACAGCTGGCATATCTATTGAACAAATCCTGTAAATACATGTAAAAAAAATAACATAACTGTAAAAAAATTATGAAAAATAAATTTCTTATATTACCTTATCATCATGTTCCCAGTTTACTGATCTTTTTATAACTTTTTACCTGATTTATCAGATTTTTCCGCTTTTGACAATTTTAAAATGTTTTTTCCATTATTTTAAAAAATAAGAGTTGCTTTGCAAAAAAGAAATGTGCCACCTATAGAATTACCTTGTGGCATCATAGAAATTTAGCGTTGATTTTTAAATTTTAGTTGACAGATTAAAATGTATTATGAATAAACTCTATGCTAACAAGCTTCTAAGCAAAAATGCATTCTAGTAAGCAGCTCGTTGTTGGCGATGTATAAGTAACTGCTAACTTTAACTTATGAATATGACTGAGAGTGTTTAATGAATATTAAAAAGCTTATATAAAATATATGTAATATTTGTGATCAGCGTGTCAAAATGATGCAAAAATTATGTATTGCAAGATGTTGTCCTTTCAAAAATTTAAATTGTAATTATAAAGGATTTTATACAATTTTTCAATTATTTTCTTTTTTATTCAGAAGAATGCCACTATGAGTGTCGATGTAATTAAGGATATGAATTTAGATAACGATTGTAATAAAACTTTCGAAAATTCCAAGTAAGTCTTTTTTTTTTTTTTTGTATTACCTTTTTCAAAAATGACCTTAACCTTGTATTTTATATTGTTTATATTGTAACACTTTATGTTTCCATTTTTTTTCTTCAAATAGTTCCACACAATCGGATGATAAACAGATTAACTATAAAATGGATGAACTTGAAAAGAAAATCAAAAATGAAGTGTAAGTGTAAATTTGTTCGTTTATTTACCTTTAAATTATATGACTACATAAAGAAATATTTGCTTTATTTATTAGGTTTACGTTTAGTTTGCTATGGTAATTGTTCTATTTTCAATTAAACACAATTTCTAGGAGAGATTTGAAAAACTCAAAATTTTAATGTCCCAACAGGATAATAAAATAATTTAGTTACAAATAATTTGTATGATTTAATAGTTACTTAAGAGAATGGCTCGCTAATGTAAGCCTCTAACTTGATTTTGGGCTATATACAAAAAAAAAAAACTAAAAGAAATATTACAAATCCAAATACAGCAAATGAAAAAAATTATATTGATTGAAATTGTAAATGAAATTCATACCATTTATTAGAAAAATCGGATTTGAAAAACTGCTTAGAACACTTTTGTTATTTAGTTATTATGTTACACTTTTGTTGCGTTTTCTGCAACACCAGGAAAAGAATAGAGGAAATTAAACTATATAACAGTTGACATTTTCATACCACAACACGAAAAAAACGAATGGCTCACTTTAGCAAACACTCTCTTAACATTTAAAAATAACTGCATTTTAAAGTTAATATTAATTAAATAGCAAATAACATCTCTTTAATGTGAATGACGTTCATTTTAAGCTATTTTTATCTCGTACAAAAAATCTATATGAGAAATTTTAAAAATTTTGACGCAAATTTTTTTCTATTTTTTTTTTTTTTTTTTTTGTATAACATGAGTAACCTTTTGTGCATGTGTTTGGGTTTTTGTATGTGTTTAAGCATGCTAAATCCACCCGCGTTGATCATTTGTTTTTAACGGTGCAAAAATTATGGTGGGTTTAAGTTTAAAGCAAATTAAAAATTACAGTTTTTGTTTAGACTTAATTGTAGTTATGTCAATTTATAGATCTCATTATATTTATGACAAAAATATTTATTTCAAAATATATATTACACCACCAAAATAATATAACATACTATATATTAGAACAGAAAAAGAAGACCGCGATTATTTTGAAATTATTTATTTTGCCGGTTTTATGATATTTAATTGCGTTTAGGGCTACAAATCATATTAAGTACTTCTAAATCCACAAAATTAAAAACCTAAATTACCTAACAAAATATAACGAAATCTTTTTTTCGTTGTTTTCCAAAAAGTTCCCGCATAAACCTTTTTGAAGTCGACACAATTTTTTTATTGATTAAACTAAAAATTAATATTTCGCTAAAATTTTAAAGTAATTAGACACTAACGATGCCTATCCATCTAATAGGACACAAAAGTTTTAAAATTTTACTGTTTTCGCGGATTTTGATAAAAAAATTTGAAGTTTGGCACAAATTGTTTTTATGAATTAAACTAAAAATATATATTTCGCTAAAATTTTAAAGTAATTAGACTCTAACGATGCCTACAGGACCCCAAAGTTTTTAAATTTTACATTTTTCGCGGATTTTGATAAAAATATATTTTATTAATATATAAATCGCGTGGTTATAGGTAAAAAAAAAATAGCAAAAAAAAATTATAAGCCTAATAAGGATGCTTTTTTAGATTATACACATTTTGTGTGCTCCATAAAATTTAAAGTCCTTAAAATGTTGTTATGCCTTTTCGATTTTAGAATTAAGCTAGATAAAATTTTTTATTTGATGTACGTTTTTGCGGAATTATTACATCGCTTTAATTGTCACAAAGCGAAATGTGATTGGAAAACACTGCCGCTATACTCGCTGAGATTAACAACAATTTAACTGTTTTGCACTTTATCAGTTTAGTCCTTCGATTCACTCTAGATACAGAACTATGTTCTCAAGTCATGTTTTTTATAACAAAAGAATGTGGAAAAAAAATAATTAATTTTCGCAAAATTTTTAAAAAGTTCATAAAGTTTGAACTCGTAGACGTATGGTCTAGTGGACTTTTTTGCTCATTACAATCCCAAGAATCAGAAACGCGAAGCGCCCATTAAGATGTTCAAATCGCCCCACCCTAGTGTTGATAGATCTATTTCGGGAATTTTCTAGGTTCCCATCAACAGATCACGTTTTGAAAGAAGTGACAATCCCATGCAGAACATCAAACATTCATATAAACTAGTTTTCTCACTAAATGAGAACTAATATATGAGCTCGAAATTAAAGAATATCACCAATGATCAAAAATAAATTGAAACTTGATTGTTATGTGTAAGGTCTACCTTTGGTAGATATACAATACACGTTTTTTGTTTTTTCCCTTTTTATTTTCACACTTGTTTGGTTTTGTTTAAAAATAAGATGTAAAGGGGAAGTAATCAAGACCGTACTTTGTCTTTTATACAAGTTTAATATAATTTTTATTAAAAATAAAAACGATGTTTTTTCGACCTTTAATTGTGCAATGAAAATGAAAAATTATCGAATGAACATCCCAAGAATTGTAAAACCTAAGACGAAATGTGACTGTGCAGTCTAAGAGAGTATAAATATCTCATGACACGATTAAAAGCCATTCTTAGCTTCTTCATTAAATAACCCAAAGCTCCAGAATACACTTCCAAGCAATATAACAATATAGGCATGATACCCTTAAGCTTGATATTAAAAATAGGAAAGTTTATCTTAAATTTTTTATAAAGTTTACACAGAAAAGCTAAAATCGAATTTCAATTAAAATATTTGTTGATTCAATTCAAATTTTAATTGAATTCGGTCGTATTAAAGAAATTGTAGTATCAATTAATATAATTTGTAACTATTTATTTGATTTCAGTTTCAATTAAGATTTAATCAAATTGCCATCAAGTCTTTAGGTGACGACTTTTCAACGTGAAACTCTTAATGTCATAGCTTTTAAGTATAGTCAACCTAACCCTGTCCATCGTTACTTTCAATTTATAAAACCTTGAGAAATAAGAACCATCAAAAGTTAGTTTCAATAGGTGTCGAAAATTTTTGAAGTAGCTCATATATTGTTGATTTTCATGGAACGTATTCAAACAGTCTATTTCTCACTTCTGGGATTCCTCAGGGATCTGTCCTTGGCCCCCTTCTGTTTATCTTATATATTAATGACCTCCCCGAGATTCTAGACATGAGTATGTGCAGGACATTTTTGTTTGCAGATGATATTCTCCTACTATTTGGTACGGATCGTGATTTTGCTGATGTGTTGGAGTCTAATATAAATTTTTACCTTGAACGTATTCTTCATTGGTCGTCTACTAATTCGTTGGCTATAAATCCATCTAAGACTAAGGCTATGATGTTTGGTTCATCTGAACGATTTTTTTCAGATGCTAATTTATTTATTGGTAACACACGAATTGAATTTGTTGATCAGCATAGGTGTTTAGGGGTTATAATCGATAACCGACTTAGTTTTGACCAGCATATTGAATCTGTTCATAGGAAGATTTCTTTTATTCTACGTAGAATATATTCCACAAATATATACTTGCCGTTTAGGGTAAAGTGTAGAGTAGCTTATGCTCTATTAATGCCACAGATCTTATATGGACTAGAAGTAGTATCGGGTACAATTGGTAGTAACCTTAAGAAACTGGAACGTGTTGTTAATTCTGTGGTTCGATATAATACTCGTAGACGGGAACATATGTCTGGTTATGTAAAGAAGTTTTTGGGGTGCTTTTTTAAGAATTTTGTTAAGTACCGAAATGTACTCTTTTTCTATAGGACTCTTAGAAATGGCTTGGTTGTCCCTTTATGTCATGAGTTTACTTTTTTTCATTCTAGGAGACTAAAGAATATAGTTATACCTAGAATTTCATGCTCTCTGTTTAAGAGGTCATTCATGGTGAGGATTGCTCATTGCTGGAATTATTTGCCTTATGATTTACGAGTTTTCTCTCACTCCAACAATGTTTTTAGACTCAAATTACTGGAATATTTCTCGAATACAATAGTATAAACCTGTTTCCATTTAAATTTGTGGAATGTTTCCATAAGATGGAGTTTTGGAAAATGTCTGTAATGTGTGAGCTGTTGCTGATTGTTACCGGAATATGATTCTTAATTCTATTAGTTCTTAGTTGTTTTCTTTTTATATATTTTACGGCTGAGGAGCCAAAATAGTTAGGTTTGATTCTAGGTGAAATGATTTATGCGTATAATATTTTGTTATTGTATATATGTATATTTTAGTTTTAAGTTCTTATTCAGGATTGTTATTGCTATGTAATACGTTTTTTGGCCTGGATGGCTTTTGTATTACAATATGGATTTTTTAAATAAATAAAATAAATAAATATTCTTGATGTTAATTTTAGTTCGATTTAGCGATGCCCGTTCGTCTGTACGACTGTTGAAATGGCTATCACGGCTCGAAACAAATTGTAACTGCTCGTTTTTACCTAGATTATTAAATATCCTCGCGAGCAGTTTGGTATTGAAAATGAGCAAAATCGGTCTAGCGGTTCACAAGCTATGAGTGAAAATGTGAAGGTACCTCAAAATTTTCCATACAAATTGGTGTAAAAAAGTACAATTTCATATAAGCACCGGGTGTGTAAAATAGTATGTCATATTTTATCGCTTAGAGGTGAATACTATTTTCAATGTATATCCAAATTTTGTTTTTCAACACAAAAAAAGTTTTTCACCACACAATATCTTTTTTACATTCAAAAAAGAATTTTACATAAATAATTTTGTTTTCACCTCTAAAATATTTTTTTTTTTCATATTTTTTTCTTTAACTACGTCGCCTGTTGCGTCGGAATTAAAAGCACATGCTGAGTGGACGTATATATTAAGTGTTACGCAACAGAAAATAGTTTGGATAAAACGTATATATGTATACGTCTTTCGCAGTAGAGTGGTTAAATTCTTGCGGTAGTATCTCCACTTCACAAATTATAATTAAATGGCAGCAACTTTTCTATACAATCCTTAATAAATTTATATGTATTTTTAATTTATGAACCCACTCAATAACCTTCAAATATTTCAATAGCAAATAACGTTACAGTTCATAAAACTTTTTAATAAAAGTATCATAAATTATGTGAACTAATTTATAACAATTTTTTTTTGGCATAGGAAACAGTGTAGAAATTTATATGTAGCACTAAAGTTTGTTTAAGCAAAAGTGACTCATTATTGATTTTTATAAAAAATGTTTGTATAACTATTGCATATTTTATGTTAAGCTAAACAAAACTTGTTGATTTTTTTTTTTATCAATTTTTTCCTGCATTTTAAATAATATTTTCTTTTGCATTTTATATTTCAGTCTGAAAACAGAAGATATTGAAAAGAAACTTAAAGATGCCGAAACACGGGAAGAGGCTTTAATCAAACGTATCACAGAAAAAGACAAGACAGTATCAAAAATGAAGTATGTTGTTGAAATTATTAAATTACCATCACCATTTTCATTTAATAATTTATTTGCAAAAATATTTTAGTGGTGTCATTGAAGCCTATGAAAAAGCCATAGCTGAATTAATTGCCGAAAAAGAACAATTAATACAAAATTATGAAAAACAATTGGCTGAAGTTAAAGCCGATCGTGATTCAAATTATCATCATTTAACCTCACTGGAAACCACGTTTTCAGATTTGCATGTGTAAGTTTAATTAAAGAAAATTTTAAAGATCTTTTCAAAATAAATTTTGATTTTTGTTTTTGTAATTTATTTTTAGAAAATATGAAAAGAGCAAAGAAATGACCTGCCAATTAAAAGCAAATGAAGATGTTTTAGTAGCGGAAAATCGTAAGACTTTAGAAAATCTACGATTACAAGAGCAACGATATGACAAAATGAAAAATCATGCAATGCAACAATTGGAAATGTAAGTTTTTTATTTGGTTTTAATTTGAAAATTTTTATAAAAAAATATCCATAAATTTGAGACTTTTTCAGATTCTTCTCTAAGAAAAATGTTCATGGGATATTTTCTATAGCAAAAATATCGCAGAATCAGAAAAATTTTCCATAAAAACAAAACGTCTCAGAATCTGAGAATTTTTTTATATGAAAAATGTGTAAGAATCTGAGACAGTTTTCTATAGAAAAAAATCTAACACATTTTTCTATAGAACAATACTCGGCCCTATGGGCTTGGATTTTGAATTAATAAATGAAATGAAATTCTCAGATTCCGAGATATTTTTCATTAGAAACAATATTTAGATTCTGAGACATTTTTTCTTTAAAAAGATATAAGATTCGGAAACATTTTCTGAAATTAAATGTGTTTTTACTTATAAAATATTATTTATTCTACTAACTTTTTTTTAAAAGTGTTGTTTTTTCAAGTTTTTACTTTTGCTTGTTTACAATTTTTTTTAGCTTAAATACATTGAATTTTGTTTTTTTTTGTGTTCTCCGATAATAATATTTAAAAGAAAGGTTGCGGTTAAAAAGAAGAAGAAAGTCTTTTCTCTAAAAATTATAAACACTATTAATTTTTAAATCAGACTAGACTAGTTTCTGCTGTAAGAACCTGCGCTCTTCTTACATTACAAACGTAACGATACCAAGTCATGACCGTTCAGCGATAACACCCAAGTATGGATTAGAATGAAATGCAGTTAATTGCAGTTTTCTTTCCTATTAGTTTTTTCTGTTATTGTTTATAATACTCAGAAGTGACCAACACTAACAAACACAAATATTCTATTTTTAGATTTTTTGTTTATTTTTCTAATCTCTTATGTCTCTATTTCAGAACGTTACCAGATTGACGCATGGTTTTTACGTTCAGTGTTGACAACTTTGCGTTTAAGTTGAGACATCGCCACAGGGCAAATTTTATAATCTATTTTAGTACAGTGTTATTTTAACGTCATATAGACAGTCGCAATTAATTATTAATTAATATGCATTTGAAAAATTTAATTTAGAAAGTTTGAGGTTAAGAAGAAGGTTGTGGTTAAGAAAAAGAAAAAATCTATCACTTTTCTTAAAAGTGTTAGATTTTTTTGTGAATTTCTGCCATATGCAAAAGTGATCGGAATTTTCTTTTTAATTTTAACACATATATAGATATGTGATGCCATATATAATTATAATATAAAAATTATAGAATTTGTTTGGTTTTACTGTTTTATATATGTACGTATATATAATTATACATGAAGGTCTGATCTGATATATAGCTATATCAATTATATATGATGAGATAAAAAAGATCAACTTATATATAACATAAGATATAATGATAAATGATAATATATAGCGCCATATTAGAAATGTTCGAAAAAATAAGTATTAGATGTAAGTATATATGTTTACATATGGCCACATATATAATAAAATACCACTATATCAAGCTATATACGACTATATATAAACTTTTTTCGTCGGGCTTTTAAATAATATTGCGTTTTTATTAAACCCTTTTTTTTAAATACAAATCTTTCTAAAAAAAAAATAACAAAAATTACATTATGTATGAACGTATATGGATGAAAATGTAAAATATTTTTTAAAATGCGGTTTTCTAAAAAAATAACAAAATATATATATTATGTATGAACGTATATGGATGACCATATAAAATAATATATGAACATATACTGTAACCGTATTTCTCCATGTATGGAAATGTAGGTTCATGTTTCGAGTATGAAGGAATATGGATGAACATATATGATCATATGTAAACTTTTTTAACATGGCCATTCTTTACTATATCAATTTAGTCCGTCGAAAGATTCATTCCAGTAATTTTTTATGAGTGCGCCCCGGTAGGCTAGTTGGTAGCGTGCTGGCTTATCAGTGCGGGGTTCGTGGGTTCGATTCCCACCAGAGGCACTGGTCTGTTTTCGCTACAACGCGCCGAAGGCCAAGTAGCTAGTGCTCGGTTAGGGTAATAGTATATAATTTGTAATTATATGATTATTAATTAATAAAATAAAAAAAATATGAGTCAGTAAAGTCAACAACATTTTTGCTAGGAGGATCCTTGCAGAAAATGTGC
Source organism: Delia radicum (assembly GCA_021234595.1). Classification (NCBI taxonomy): domain Eukaryota; kingdom Metazoa; phylum Arthropoda; class Insecta; order Diptera; family Anthomyiidae; genus Delia; species Delia radicum. Next base: position 39,445,497 of record CM037851.1, read on the forward strand.
TAATATCAGGAAAAAATTTGCAAAATTTCTTTAGGTGAAGACTTTCAAAGTAAAATCTACCTAACCCTATCCATCGTTTCTCTCAGTTAATAAAACCATGAAACATAAGGGGCGTCTAAAGTCAGTTTCAACAGGTGTCGAAAATGTTTGAAGTAGATCATTTATGGTGTAATTCAAGGGTGCCCAAGCTATGCGCTTCGTGCTCATTTGTTTTTGTAAAAACACTTAGCTATAGGCTGTGTGTTTTAATACACACAGAGCACTCAGCACTAGCAATACGAAATACACAAACAACTTTGTCTTATTAGTTTTTTTGTCGTTCTTTACTGTATACACGCAAGTGCAAAGCAACAACACTTTCGTATGCTTTTCTGGTAAACATTGAAATATTTTTTTCTTTTTTCTTTGTATGTATTGGTTTTTACAACAAAAAATATTGAATAAAAATTAGTTTTTCTTTAAATCTATTGGTGTTTGCTCTTCCATAAGGAACTCTTGGGCACTCCTGGTGTAATTTCATAGTAGCGTCTGGTCTATAAAGTATTTTTTCACCAGACTCTTAGAGGTGAATATTTTAAATTCACCACTAAATTTTTTTCACCACAAAAATTGTTTTTCAATGTTTTTTTTTTTTTCATATATTAATTTTTTGTTTCGTTGGGGGATATAAAAAAAAATCGTAAAACCAAATTTAACTCATGAACTTCTTTTTTTTTTTTAAATAACACTATTATCTTTAAGAAAAATCTTTAAATAAAATGTATTTTCCATTATAATTAAAATATTTTTTTATTTTCTTGTAGTGCGAATAAAAAACTTGAATCTCTAACGCGAGATCATGCAATTGAATCAACAAAACTGAAAGCCTTACTTAAGAAAGAAGAAATTGCCCGATCATCCATTAATGAGCAACTGACTCAGAAAACAAAAGAAAATGCTGAGCTTGTTAAGATATGTGATGAACTTATTTCGGGTCAAGGAAGTTAAAGAGAAAACATGGATCATTTTTTGTTTGATCCCCTTCTTGAACAGGAGAATTGAATGATATTTTTTTTTTAAATACTAATTATTTATTTAATGTTTTCTAATTTGTATTTTAGTTGCCTAAGAATGTTTTAAATTAAACACTAAAGCGCACATAACAAAAAGAAAGCAACCAAACCATAAGTAAAAAACAATGCCTCAACATTTTTATTTTATAGATCATCATGTGGTTGTGTTTCTTTTTTTATTTAAAGGCGCTTTAATTTAAATGTTTGTTTTTAGTTCGAAAAAAACTCAACTCATTAAATATAATGTTATTTTTTATGTAACAAATTATAATTAAACAAACAAAAAAAGAAAAACACAAGGAACTTCATTCATTCATTCATAATAAGGTATAGAAACAAAAATACAGTCATTCACAATTTATAATTTCGTGTTATTATTATTTTATGAAAACTATTCCTTACTTTAGATTTCCATGATTGTTTTCAATATCATTTTTCATTTCTGCTGATATTGTTAAGTTAATATTCTTTTTGAGTCTTCAATGCAAAATTGTAAATTTTTAATGTTTAAAATTTTGTTTTTACTCGAAAAATTTCCTTAAATAAAATTCTTTAAAAGAAAACATATTTCTATATTTTATTTAAATTTTTTATTTATTTTATTTCTATAATAATTTTTATAGTTAACGTTTTTTTCATCAGTTGTATTTTAGTTAAGTTTAATTACAAAAAAAAAAACATTAAAAATATTTAATACTAAAATGATTATTAAAATAATAAAAACAAAACTTGTGTGTAAAATGTACTGAAATGAAATTAATTAAAATTTTTTGTTTTTTTCTCTTTCGTAGGGGAGATATATTTAATTTAAGCCAAGTGTTTTTCCGAATATCCAATGAATATGTTGTGTATCTGTTAATGAAATTCTATTGAAGGAAATTTAAATTTATTAAGTTTTATTTGGTCTTTAATCGGTCATCAAGCTCTGAAGATTTTGTTTCGAGGTAATTAATTCTTATTATATGCATTTACACTCAAAACAGTTTGACAGTAGAACCTACTGAAAATGACAGTTAAAACAGGTAATTACCGTTAAAATAACTAAAAGTTTATTGATTTTTATCTGCTGAAAAGCAACTAACAAATGCAGTAAAAATAACTAACAATGTCGTTAATATAACTGACGAATTTTTAGTTCAACATTTTTTTAAACAACTGTAAAAATTGGTAAAAAAACTACTGTTTTTTAACAGTTATTTTTTTCGGTATTTTAAAAATATTTTTTAATGAAAAAAAAAAATATTTTTTCTTTCAATTACAATAAAAATTTATATTTCATACATTCTACCTAAAATGCAAATTCAAGATTCCAACTTCAGTTATAATGTTTTTATGTACTGAACATATCAATAAAACGAATAAAAACTAAACGACAATTTTTGAAAACTGGACATAATCTACTTTTCTTTTAAATAACTACCAAAAATTAACATGTTAACTGCGAAATTGCTGTTTTGGTAGATTTTTTTTTATTAAAATAATAAAATAACTGCTTCAAACAACTGTTACAAAAATATAGTATTTTTCTGAACTTATCTTTTTAAATAACTGTCATAATAGTTGCTTTGTATTATTTCATAGCAAAGCTATTGTAATTGCAGTTAAAAACAACTACTGATTACTACACAATCTACTGTCATGTAGTGACTAAAACTTTTTTTGAGTGTACGTCAGATATGGTATTTTTTTTTTTTTTTTTGCTAATTTTGAAAATTTCATCCTGTACACTCAAAAAAGTTTACTGGCAGAATCTACTGAAAATAAAGTTAAAGAATATGAAGAATTTCAAAAATGTTCGATATTTTGGGGCAAAATATATTCATAAACCCCGATGTTTAAGCATGCTAGATGCATCCGCGTTAATCATTTATCTCGCAAAAATTATGGCGATTTTAAGTTTAAATCAAATTAAAAATATTAAAATTACAATGTTTGCTTGGATTTAATTTAAAGTTACATACATTGACATTCACATGTCAAAATATTACACCCGGAAAAAATATAATAATACTTTAAAAAAAATGTTTGTCATATTAGAATTTATAAGGAATTTAGACCGCGTAATTAATCTACTTGATTAAAGTTATTCCGAATATTTTATCTTCGCCGTTTACGTAACATGCATTTTGTATTTAAAAGTTGAAAGAAAGTTAAAATTTAACAAACAGTTAAATTGAAAATTTATATGGGAAACAACAACAAATGTGTCAGTTAAAGTCCCAGTTAGTAGCTAACGAGACATTGTGAAAATGAGGCTTACAAGGTTATTAACAAAAAAATTTCGAAACCATTTCATCATATTTAATTTTATTTTTTATAATAAAACAGAATAAATCACATTTCAGAGGCAGTACACTATTTAAAAACATCGTTAATCTATCAGTTTAAAATAACAAGGTAGCGCCGATAGCGATCCGGCTTAAGAAGAACAAGGAAAATGTCGGCGTTAGCAAACATTTTGAATTGTAATGATGAATTCTTTGGGTGTAGATATTTCAACGTGAAACTTATCATGTTATAGTTTTTAAGTAATTTAATAGTACAGTCTACCTAATCCTTTCCATCGTTTCTCTCACTTCAAAAAACCTTGAGAAATAAGAGGCATCTAAAGTCAGTTTCAGCAGATGTCGAGCATTTTTGAAATTACTCATACACTCAACAAGTTTGTCAGTAGAATCTACTAATACGACAAATGCAATTTATATAAGCCATATCAAGTTATATATAATTATATACGGAAGTTGGTGGGTATATCAAATTATTTATAATTCTATAAAATCTGTTATAATCAGATACAATTATATATAATAATATCCGAAAAATTTGTATATATAATTTTATAAAATTATATAAAACTAGATCTAATTATATAAGGCAGATTTAATTATATATTGGACCATATATAAGTATATATAATTTTATATATCTAATTATATATGGTGCCATAAATGATTAAATATATAAATATATATAATATGATTAAATATATAGATATATATAATTATATATAAACTTTTTTACTTCTTAGTAGATTTTATTTTATTGAACGGTTAACAATTTCTGCCTGGGTAGCTTTAATTACTTTCCCAGCAAAAATAATGCGAAGTAGTTCAAAAGAAATAACATTTTCATTACGCACAAAGTATCTACTACTACTGATTTTTCTGATCTAATGCTGGCCTTTTAGTAATGTCACGAATGTATTTACAATTCGGTATTTGACATACTCGATTAGAACCGGGAGTTTGTGTCTTTTAACAACTATTCTTTAATCTAGATGTCGCTTTGAATTAGTGGTTTCTGACCTTTAAATGTGAAAAACAATGATTACAAAATATCAGACTTAAGAATAGTTTTCTTTCTTTTCAGTTGAACGAAAAACTATTATTTCGCTTTGTTTTTAAAGCTGGAAAGCTGTTTAAAAGTTTTTTTAATTATAACATTTTAAGCACTACTACAGATCCGTATTATCACTCGGTAAATAAGATGTGACTTGGCATCACACCTTAACCACTTATTAAAAAAAAAAAACAAATTAAGTTCTATGAAAAAGGACACCCAAAAATACAATCTTTCATAACCTTAACACATAGTACTTTTAATAAAGTGAAGTTTGAGGAATTTGCATTACCTCCGTCCTATGACAACCCCATGTTAAAATCATGCGTGTTTCACCTCAATTTGCACTACATCTGAATCCGTATATGTGATGATTTTACTACATCTTTTTCCACTCTTTTTTCGCTGGGTTATTAAATGCCATAAAAGTGGTTTTTATTTTCAACTGCAAATACAGTTAAATATTATATTACAAATAACTGACATGTAATAACTGCAACAAATTCTGATTTTGGCGTTGCTATGAAAAATTTGTGTCATCGTTGAAACTCTAATTATTTTACGATTCTAAATAATTTGTTTGAAAAAAACAAATTTCATAATAAAGTTTTTTTATGTAATCCAATATAATTTCCTTCTTTATGGTAATAATAAAAAACACCATGTTTTCTTTTCTAAATAAATATGCAATTAAATGCACGTCATATTCTGCAAGAGAATTTCGCTTTCATTTTTATGGCATTTGAAAAAAATGAAAGTTGGTAAATTCTTAACGTTTAATTCTTTTAACATATTAAAAGCCAGTTTAAGCAAGAAATTTTTTTTTTGTAAAAAAAAAGTGAAAATTGTACATTATAAATTGGAAATATTAAATGAGTAATAAAAAAACTAAAAAAATAGGTCACTGAAATAATATGAGGATTTAAAGCAGTTTGTATAAGGTGTAAAAAAAAAAATAACTGCCAGATTTTTCTTTAAAAGAACTTGCAAATTTTTAATTTATTTTCGGCAACAAGAAAATGATGATTTAAATCTCGAGTTGTATACATTTGAGCTAATTAGACTTGTCGAATATTCGACCTATTTGAAAATCCGGTTTTCGAATATTTAAAAAAAAAAAGCATTTTTTTAAAACCTGTTTTTAAAATTAAAGAATGTTTTAAAGACGCGGTTTTTTCGTTTTTTTTAATATCGCTTTAAATTGCTAATATCAGAAAATGTTTTTACAAATTTGAATAAATTACCAAAAATTTAAATGTTGACATTTAAAACTAAACAGAGCATTTTTAGTTCTCTTCACAATAAAATTAGTCTTAAAAACATCTAAAAGTTGTGTCATCGTAAACTTAAAAAATATATTAAATTATAACAGGGAAAAACAATACAACCGTCTAGCAATTCATTTAAGGGCTATAAAGTCGAACTTATTTAAATTTACTATATAGCTATAGTTCAACACCTTTTCGACTAAACTTATTTTGAACAAATTTAAGCCACATTCACACTAGACAGCAATGTTTTGGCAAAATACGTATTTTAGTTCTATTCTATTCCAATGGTTCTTTATTCTTTTCCACAAATTTTGGCAAAACACGTGTTTTGCAATGTAGTCTGAATGCCGTATTAAAGTAGTAAAACTATATTTGGCTAACATGGAGGGTCTTCAACCGGGACACCCGTCGATGTATATTAAATATGGAGATGTGATATTAAAACATAAATAGTGGATAAAAATCACTAACAAATCAAACAATTTAATCCATTTCATCGAAATTGGGGGATGCAAAATCGTTATAGCCTTTAAAGTTATAAGAGTTGGGCATTTTAGTTCATTTGGTTCACGAACTAGTCAATTTTCAAATGATCCTTTCTAATTTGCGTTTATTATAGCCATAATTGTTACACTAACTATTGACCAATATAATCTTATGAACAATTTAAAAAAAATTTGGTGAATGGGCGTGTGAACTAGAAAAACGAACTTGCTCAGCAATGAAAGTAAACTAAATGTGCTGCGAATTATAATGTCCACAAATTTCAATATGTTTAAGCACACTCAAAAAAAGTTTTACAGTAGAATCTACTGTTAAACAACTGTTACTCAGTTGAAATGGCGACAAAGGTAATTGCCGTTAAATGTAGTTGTTTTTAACTGTTGAAAAACAACTAACAAATATGGTAAAAACAACTAACAATGTCGTAAAAACAACTAACAATTGACAAAATTTTTGAAACAAAATTAAAAATTGGTAAAAACTACTGGTTTTTAACAGTATTTTTTTTCGGTAGTTAAAAAATATTTTTCAATTACAATAAAAATGTGTAGCCTTCATCCTACTTGAATGCAAAGTCAAAATTCCAAACTGTACTCCAGTTATAATGTGTTTATGTAGCCTACCTACATACCTTCAGAATACAATTTTCTAATTATTATTTGAAAACTCTGAGCATTTTAATACTAGGGCAAGGAATTTCATTCAACTAGAAAAGGAAAATAGGCGATTAAAATGCAGTAAAAATAAAAAATATGCACTTAAAAGAACCCTTTTTACAAAAATCAAAACAAAAACAACAAAAAATTTAATTTGGAATCTATTTTTTTAAAGGAATTGAATCTTACGTTTCTCTTCAGTTCACCAAGATCTTAAAATGTAAAAATGATTTTGTTTAAATCAAAATATAAAAACCAGGGACGTAACAGTTATAACTTTTATTCAAAAAACTGTTTTTTTTACTGGCCCTGTATGATCTATATTTTCAAATCAAACAAAAAAATATGACTTTATATTTGTCAATAATAAAAATCATTTTGTGATTTTTTTTTACAATATTAGTAAATAACATTTATAAATAAAAGTTATAAACTCGGGAACAAGTAAATACAGCAGTTCAAGTATCCTGCTATTATCAAATGATTATTAACTGGGTTAGCTATTAATTAAATTCAAATTACTCCGGCGCATATTTCATCAACGAACGGAGCGCAGCACAGGTATGTTTTAATTTTTATTTTATTTACAATTTAAAAAGTTTATTACTTGATTGTTTCAAAAAAATCAATAAACAACTTTTATAAATTATTTTAAAATAAAAATTCAAAATATAACTTTAATTTTATGAGTAAATCATAAAAATTGAAAAATATTAAATTATTAAATTATGATGTCGGCAAGATTTTTCAAGTTTCAGACCATTTGTTTTTTGTTAAACAAAAAACCATGAAATGTGTATTTATTTATTAAAAATGTCTTCATCCGCTAATTTAATGCAAACTTTATCTACTGACAGGTCCTTACTGTTGAAAGTCCTTGATAAAATTAACCACGAATATTGGGCCTGATTACGGTTGTCGTAGTCGTATTTCGACTCTAGTCGAAGTCGTCGTTTTATTTTTGCGGTATTACGTAAATTTTCTGACTAAAAGGTTTTTGTAATAGATTGAAAACAAGAGAGTGTTGACAAATTTGTTAAATTTATTAATATTATGAAGCACTCTATGGCGATCTGTTAAAAACAGCTGATTGGCGGCAATAAGAAATTTTTAATTTTGTTGTTAAATTATCAAAAATATAAAAAAATGCTAAGTTTGGACTTATTTTTTAACTTCAGATGAAAAATATGAGTGCCTATGCCTGAGACGAATGATTTTCGAAGAAAACGGCTAAGTGTTGTTTAGCAAAAAAAATATCCGATCACGTCCAAACTTTTAAAAATTTTGTCGCCAGAGCCCCCTCGGAAAAGTTTTTTACAATTATCTCAAAAAGGACACGTCCAATCATTACAATATACATGTCATATGAAAGCTTATTAAAATATCTATTCAATGATGTACGATATGACCCTAGAATTTAACCCATTACAGCCCAATTCAAAATTTCTTTATATTAATTTGTGTTTTTTTTTTTGTAAAAAGATCACCTTATTAAAAAAATCGCCTATATAAGCATATAAGAACTGTACAAAAAATTAAAGAAAATTTTACAAGCTTTCATTAAAGGTATAATAAACTACCATATCTTTTAAAATAAAAAAGAGATTAAAGGTTAAAAAAAATCGCAAAAAATCCACATTGTCTAAATTTAACCTTTGATATTTTTTTTTTTGTTTCAAGAGATATGTGGTCATATTGTACCTCAAAAGAAAGCTTATAAATCCGGCTATCCATTTCTATAAACTTATTAAGTACTTACACAGGCCAATTTTTGAATAAAAAGCACATTTTATCTAAAAAACTAAAGTAAAAATAAGAAAATTTTAAACCGGCCTTTAATGGGTTAATTTATATTGACATATTGTACACTATTGAAAAGCAATTTAAAAAACTTGTACTTTTTGAGATACTTAAAAAAACTTTTTCAACTTTAATGCCCAGCCCAGCCGCAAGGGGCGCCGGCGACTACAAATATTTTGTTTCTTGAAATCAGCTCAAAAATTAGTTTTTGGGGTAAAAGTTTTGAAGTAATCGTAGTTATGTTTCTAAATTGCACTTGTTCCAGATTTTGCAAATTATGTTTTTTACCCTAAAACGTCCTCCTATTTCGCAAACAGCTTCGGTGCTATAATTTTTATTCTAAAAGTATTTAAATTTAATTAAAATTTCATTGAAATTTGCATTTTTTAAGAATTTTTTAAATCTGTCGTGAGAAATAAAATAGACGACTGTTTTTATACATTTTGACAGTCGAAAACGACAACCGTAATACAGAAATTGTAATAGATATTCTAGCAGTGTTATAGATTCGTAGTTTTCGACAAACGTAATACCGTTTTTTAAAAACGACAAATTTTCACTACGACTACGACAACCGTAATCAGGTCGATTATTTTATATTAATGTTTTATTTAACAGAAAATATTTATTGATTATCACAAAACGAAAAATATTTTTCAAAGCACACTTAAAATATAAAATATTCATATTGCTAAGGAAAGTATCTTTTGACAATGTATATTTCCAACACTTACATGTTTCATTTCGCGTCACCGAAAATCCTCAAAGGACCAATGTATAAGGTGATGAGAAGTAAAAAACAAAACTGGAAGAATTTAACTAATTCAAATCAAAAATATAACATTTTTAACTAATAAAACATTGTTTGTGTAAAGGCTAGAATATACAGTCATAATAAACTGTGTTATGTTAAATATTTGCAATAAAGCATACTTTTGGTTTTGCAACATTACTAATTATGTTAGTTCATGCACTATTAAAAAATAAGATTTGGTCCACATTGTTTTGTGATTATTTTTTTTTTTTTTCTTTTTAAATCAACAGTTTTTTTTGTTCTCTGAATGTTTTTTATAAATAACTGTCTAATAGTTGTTTTGTATTATTTCATTTCATTTAAAAACAACTATTATTGATTACTACACAAACAACTGTCATGCCGTAACTGTAAAACTATTTTGAGTGCAAGAATATATGTATAGTAAAAAAATTAATGTAAACAACTTTGAAAAACAACACTTTTTTCCATTCAAAATAATATTTTATGAGTAAACTTAAGTCAAAAAATCTATAAAAAAAAGCAATTAAGCTCAAAAATCGTAAGAAAACGTTTTTAAAAACAATATCGGATAATTTCAAAAAAAAGCTTGAAAAAGGCACAAATCTAATTTGTCTTCTCAGGATTTTATACCTGGCAAATTATGCTAAAAAATCTTTATTTCTCTGAAATTTTCAAATTGAAAAATATTCGAAAATACCGAATTTTTCGAGACGAAAAGTAAGTTTAGTAAACCCGAAAAATATAAGAAAAGTCATTTTATCGAATAATTCTGAAACCTTGTTTGACAACTCTAGTGCTAGTGACCAGTTTTTCCTCAGTGTTATTAATAAAAATTGTATTTTATGTATTATTTTGCTATCTTAGATTTATACTAACTAAACTTTAAAGACTTATTTAATCTTTTATGTACTATGTAAATTATCATTTAGCCTTAATACTTAATAGCTCCACAGTTGGTAAAACACATCAGAATTTTAAATATTACTGTTCTGAGTAAATAAAATAGATTTGAATTTAAAACTTAATAACTAAACACGATTAAAAACTATTTCACTTGATAGAATATAATTTTAATTGCACTTAATCCGTTTTGAATTGAACTCCAAAATTGACTACACATTTTATTATAAACCAACTGGGACTATTTGCAAAAAACTATCTTCATTTATTCTTATATCATAAAATTTATAAATAATTCCATAAATCAATCATTAAACTAAAACTAATAACACTCACCCAAAAACACTAAAATGCTCCTTGAAAAAATACAACAAAAAATCTCCTTCCTAAATATGCAATCGTATTCATAATAAAAATCTTTACAATAACTTTAAATATAACCTTAATTTATGCAAATTTGTGCATTATTTATGCAAATAATATTCAGAATTGCGTTTGTGTAAAAATAGAGGCAAATTTTACTTTTATGTCACACAAGATAATACAAATTTATGTTTTTTATTATGAATACGACTGTAAGTTGTTAAAGTTTAAAACCATAAAAAAATAACCTACAATTACAAAACAAAAACTAATCTTATACAAAAATAAAAATTAAAGTAAAATGTATATTTTTTTAGCAAAAAAAAAAAAAAAAAAACAAATCCAATATAATCATATAAAAATATCCTTCCTCAATTTAGTGAATTTCATTTGCATTTTAGAATCGATTACTACTAATAAAAGAATATCCTTTGGCTTGTTTTGTATACTAATGTAGTCGGTATGAATTTGTTTTATTTTTTAAGTAGTATTGTTAATATCCTTACACATACACTTGCATTTAACAATAATTTAGTTATAATTTCATTAATTTATTAAGAAGATATTCAAAATTTAAGAGAAAGATCAGCATAAGAAAACAAGTTAAATATTGTATGTATTAAACAAAAAAAAAACATGAACAACAAATTCATTGTGAAGAAAAAAAAAAATACAAAATTAATTATAAAAAATAAAAATTATTACCATTATATACTCAATATTCCATTTTTTCATTTGCAAAATCTGAAAATAAAAAGTGACATTAAAAACAATTGAAAATTATCAAAACTGTTGATAATAAATGAGTAACCACATGAGAACCTGTAGGTAGGAGGTGTACATGTTATTTTTTTTCAAAGACTCAAAATATTTATCATATTTGAGAGTTATTTTAAAAGTTAAATTATAATTACACTGTGCTAGTTCAAAAACGTAACAAGCGGGGCACCCGGCGGGTAAAGCTAATTCGAGTACGCTGAATCCAGTGGTGCTAACCGTTTTTTTAGGTTAGCTCTCGTTTAAAAAATAATTAAGATTGAAAATTATGGTTCCAAGTACCTAAAAAAAACAATTTTTTTAAGTTTTTTTTACCATTTATTGATTTTAAATGTATGAAATTGAGAACATTTTATGAAACAACATCAACAATAAACTATTTGCAACAAAATTTAATTGACTACAACAATTTTAAAGTGATTTATAATTTTTTTTTTTTTAATAAATAATTTTTTTTTTTTTTTTTTTTTCACGCTTAAGGGGGAAATCCCAATAAAATTTTAAGAAGGAAATCAGTTGAATGAAATATACCTGATCCATTTCACTTGTTAATTTTATGATGACTTCTATATACCTAAACTAATTCACTTGTTAAATTCTGTAATGATGGAAATTAAACCGCATGTGATTACCATAGCAATAAAATATATTTTTCATGTTAAGTGTACTTGTTAAACATGAATTGTTACTTAAAACCATATCATAAAATTTATTGTTTACTTTACCTTTTTTATATATTCTAGGACTATGAGGAACGCTAAAACAATTTTTGAACAACATTATTAAATAACCTTGCAAAAAGTCTTGAGTGTGATGATGTTTTTTGCTTTTGGTACCACGCCCATTTATCGCATTCCGCCCATTTTCAGTTCGACTACCAATATTTGTAATTTATGGACTCGTACAAAATTTGAAGGCTATATAGCTAATATAGAACCCTAGATATTTAATATTAATATTAATTTTGTATGTGAGCTTAATATTCACTTTGTATGGGAGCTGCCACGCCCACTGGTATGATCCCGCCCAATTTTCCCATGACTATTCATAATATAATCAACGTGCACAAATTTCTAAGACTCTGGCTATTATAGAACTGTAGATATATGATATTAAATATTTACTTTGTATGGGAGCTGACACGCCCACTGGTCCGATCACGCCCATTTTTCCCATGACTATTAACACTATCAAATAATCAACGTGCACAAATTTCTAAGACTAAGACTATTATAGTACTGTAGATATATGATATTAAATATTTACTTTGTATGGGAGGGAACCATAATTTTCAATCTTAATTATCTTTTAAACAAGAGCTAACCTAAAAAAACGGTTAGCACCACAGGATTCAGCGTACTCGAATTAGGTTTACCCACCGGGTGCCCCGTTTGTTACAAAAAAAAAGTGTCCGATTCGAGCACAGTGTTATTAATCAGCAACGTAAAAAATAATTATTATTTTGAAATTAATATCGATAATAGTTATTTTGGCACATGCTAAAAACTTTATTAAGAGTGATTTAACCCTCTTAACGGGTAAGGCTGCACCTTCATAAAATTGCTAAATATTTTGCAAAGAAATTTTTCGTGTGCCGTCCACGGTTTAAAAGCGAAAAAGCTTCAAGATCAAAATTTCAAAAAATAATTATTTTTGAAAAAACATAGTTTTCAAAAATCTAAAATAAACAATTTAAGTTGACTAAAAACTCTTTATAATAAAATATAAGATTTTCTATAAATGTTATGAAAAGTAAGGCCATGTTTTTTACCCCTACCCTCAACTGTGTACTGGATATGACCATATCCATAGATAATGTTGCTGTTGAATTCTGTGATCGTGTGAAAATTTTGGGGGTAATTATTGACAATGAATTGGATTTTGAATCTCATGTATCTCACCTTGTATCTACAGTTAACTTCAGTCTAAGGAGACTGTATAATATTAATTTGTATCTCCCATTGCATGTTAAGCAGAAAATTGTACATGGCTTAATAATGCCTTTATTTATGTATTGTGTGGAGGTGTATTCAGATACAACTGCATTTATTATGAATCGGCTGTACATGCTGTTTAAAATGGTAATTCGTTACCTATATTCTTTGCGTATTCGAGATCGTGTTTCTCAATATGTGGAACGGTTCTTAGGAACATCCTTTTCTAATTTTATTAAGATTCGTTCACTACTTCATTTTTATACAATCTTTCGTAATGGTTACCCCGCATTTTTAACTAGACTTTTTACATTTGCCAGGTCCTCGAGATCTTTTCAAACGATTTTACCCCGTATATCAAGCATAATTTTTTATTTGTACAAATTTACTTATTTTTATTTTATAAGTAATTAGTTTACAATTGTGTGGATTATATTAGTGTGTGATATATTGTATTTATTATTTGGCCAATTGGGCTTACAAATTACAAAATGATTTTTTTTTTAATAAATTAAATTGAAGCTTTATCTTTAATAATAAGTCCTTTCTTTTGATCCAAGGAATTCCTCTAAAGGAATTCAGGATTCCTCTAAGGGACATCGTCTTAACTTATAAACTAATAGACGAATTTTTATGAAATTTGGAAGGAAGACATTTACTTTTACGCCTAATTTTGATTTTTCCAAAAAGCGAAATTAGCAGAAAAAAAATAGTTTTTGGAGTGTGGTTATATCTTGGTAAGAGAAATGATTTTTGTTCAAAACTTCTCTTTTATATGCTTTAGTTTTCAAAATGCACCCAAAAATATTTTGGCTCATATCGCCTAAATTAGGCAACGATAAACAATTTTATTGAAGAACTTGTTATTTGTTTTTCGAGTTGAGCACATAGTATGAATTTCTTTGCAAAACATAGTTTGCCAGTTAGAGGGTTAAACACAAAAATGCACCTAAAATAAAGTAATGGTATTCATTCTTGGTAGTAAATAAACCTTGAAGATCTAGTTTATGATGTACGTTTGATAAATTTATCAGAATTTACCAGAACCAACAACAAAATGTATTGCACTAAAATTTACTACGCTGTGGCGAAATACCACACAAAAAAATGTAGTAACCATGCGTGATAAATTTATCAGCAAAAAAAAAAAAAAACAGCTGACTGTTCTGCCGTCAAAAAAATGTATTTTGTGTTACCTATTAAAAAAACTTAAAAAGAATAAAAATATCGAAAACCCCAGTTTAAAACGGAAGCATTTTGCACTAAAGAAATTGTGGTTTTATCTTTTTCTGTACATTTTGAAATTTTTCTTAATTAAAATAATTTTTGATACATATGTAGCGAACAACAAAAATCAGCTGATTTGTAAATTGACCATACATTAAAAAAAAGTACTCACGGTGTTCGGCCCAAAATTTGGCCGAACACCGAACTTGGCCGAACTCCGAAGCCGAGTACTCGGTCGGACACTACATTTTTGTATTGGAGTTACGGCTTTTTGGTTTCCGAAAAATCGCTTACAAGAGGCCGTAACTACATGACTTAAACTACTATTTGTTCATGATTTTTTTTTTTTCTTAAGCATAATTCCAAAATTTTGATACTAATCTTCGAGTAGTTTTCAAGTTTTTTGTCTCCTGTAAAAAAAAACTAAAAAGTGTAGTTAAGGCCTTTTGGATTTTAGGTGACAATATGTAATTTTAAGTTTCGCTTATGACAACACTGGTTTGCCAACCATTTCTTTCTGTCGTCCTTTTTTACGTTTTGTATTGTAACTCGTTTTCACAGATTATAATCTGTGCTCGTTTGCAGTTATAAAAAAAAAAAAAATACTAAAGTTTACATTTAAAAACCAAAAGATTTCTGTATAAAAACCATGATTAATATATTATTAACAAATAATAAATGCAAGTATGTGGTAAGTTACAAATTTTCCTATTTATCTTGGACACATAGCATGACGACCGCCATCTACAGCCAAACTAACACCAGTAGAAAATGAAGCCAAATCACTGGCCAAAAAACAAATAGCATTGGCCACTTCATCCGCAGTACCAGGACGACCCATAGCATGAGTATTTTTAGAATGTTCTAAAAATTTGGCATAAGTTTCGACATCCATGCCACCACGTTTATGAAGATTCGTAACAGTAACACCAGGATTGACACAATTTGCACGAACTCCCTTAGCAGCCAATTCCAAAGCAACACAACGGGTAAACTGATCAACGCCCATCTTGGAGATATTATACGCCAGGACACCAGGAAATGAACGAATACCATTAACACTGGATACATTTACAATGTTGCCTTTAGATTTAATTAATTCCGGTACAGCCAACATGGTTAAATGGTACATGGAACGTAGATTTGTATTCATAACACGATCATATTGCTCCAGACTAGTATTCTCAATAGTACCAGTTTCAATGATACCAGCGTTATTGACCAAAATGTCTAAGTTTTGTTGTTGCTTCAAAGTTTCTTGCCATATTTTTTCCGTATCAGACTCTTTAGAAATATCACCTATAACCAATTGAGGTTTTTGTTTAGCACCCACTTGTTGACATTGTTTTGCCACATTTTCCAAGTTCTCAATGTTACGTCCATTTAACGCAAGAATTGCTCCTAATTTTGCAAATTTTACTGCAGTTGCTGCTCCAATACCTGAACTAGCACCGGTTATAAGCACTACTTTGCCAGCAAAATTCATGTTGTTTCTAGGTGATCAAAAAAGTTGATTAAGTTATTATTTTGTTGTTAAATTGCGTAATCATTTGTTTAGGGGGTAACTTTTGTTATCGGCTCTATTGTAGCGTCGCAAGTGGCAATCTTTCGTATGGGATGTGATAGTCTGCGTTTTGATTTTTGTATATTTTTATTATCTTATTTATTCCCGGTAATTTCTTTGTTTTTTATTTTGTTATTATTCTTCGTGGATCATCTGTTTTTAATTTATGCAAAAAAATCAGAAATGACCAACATTTGTGGCAAATTGAGATTTAGAAAAAATCGTGATATTAAAGCAGAGATTAGGAAAATTTTTTACACTTAAAAGTAGTCCACCAAATATTTTTTGTGTATCAAGAGACTATATTTAAGAACTGCTAGCTTGTAACTTGGTTATAAATGTAAAATTTTCATGGAATTTAAATTATAGTTTATCTCTGTTTTTGATAGCAGTCTGTTTAAAAATTGTTAGACAAGCACTGGGGAAACAAAATGTCCAACTTTGGCAAAACCAAGTTGGTAAAACCAAGTCAAATATAAAATTACAATAAGTTAATGATAATTTTTTGGTCCCGCCGGGTTTCTAAACCTGTCTGCCAAATTTGCCAACGTTGGGGGGAAAAAAAGTTGTTCTTAAAAGAGCTTTTCCAGAGACAAAAAAAATAATTTAATATTAAAATGTATTAAAAATTCTCAAAAAAAATTTTTCCCTGAAACATGGCTCGAACTTCCGACTACAAACTTTTTTAAATAAAGCATCATAATTAGATTTTTGTGCCGTTGTTAATTTCTGACTGGATAGCACTGTGAAAACACATTAGTTGAAAAAGGTAATTAGAATATGGATATTTTAGGGTTCAAAAAATTTTATTTTCAAAATTTATTATTTATTTATTTCATTTTACCATCTTTTTTTCCGCGAAGTATTAACATAGAGAATTTTTTGTATTTAAATTCATTAAACGATGAAATTTTTTGGTAGATAAACCAAAAACAAGATTTTTAAATTTAAATATTAAAGTAGAGATTATTTTTAGCATGAATTTTCTTTATCTTACAACGTACATTACTCCAGGCTAAAATTTTTTTAAATCGGTTCAGATTTACACATCCCAAAAGATTTTGTATACACTAGGTAGTTGAATTTGACAACCTCTAAGTAAACCCTGTACTAAAACAGGGTGACCAAATCAGAATATTATAATAGATTAACACTTCTTTTACAATTTCCAATTTGGTTCGTACCAATCGGATCAGTAGTTTAGAAGTTATATATTTATTACCATTATTTGTTTCAAATACCCCACTGTTCGCCTTAATGAAACTTTTTTTTATCTCAAATTGCTTTATTAACAAAAAAAATACTTTTATAAAATTTTATTTACATTTCATCTCCTATTTAAATATTCCCTTATCGTGGACACATAGCGTGTCTCCCACCGTCTACAGGCATATTAACACCCGTTATAAAACTAGCCATATCACTAGCTAAAAAGCAAATGACAGCAGAAACTTCACCCACCTGACCGGCACGACCTAAGGCGTGAGTAGCTTTACAATGTTCCAAAAATTTTGCATAAGCTTCCTCATTCATACCACCACGTTTATGAAGTTCAGTAACGATAACACCAGGATTTACTGAATTGCAACGGACTCCTACCGCTGCCAATTCTAAAGCTACACATCTGGTAAATTGATCAACTGCCGTCTTGGAAATATTATAAGCCAAAACATTAGGGAAGGCTCGAAGACCACAAACACTTGATATATTCACAATATTTCCTTTGGTTTTTTTTAATTCCGGCACTGCCAACATGGTTAACTGATATAGGGAACGCATATTGGTATTCATAACACGATCATATTGTTCCAAGGAGGTATTTTCAATGCTGCCATTCTCTATAATACCTGCTGCATTTACTAAAACATCTAATTTTTCATATTTTGCTATGGTTTCGTGTAGAATTTTTTCCACGTCCTTTTCGTTGTTCATATCAGCTTGCAGCTGTAGGTGGTTGTTGGTATTGCGACATTTTTCTGCTGTCTCTTTCAGTCTTTCTACATTACGTCCAACTAAAACCAGTTGGGCTCCAAGTTTAGCAAACTCTTGTGCTGTTGCTGCTCCAATGCCAGAGCTAGCTCCGGTAATCAATACAACTTTACCGTTAAAATCCATTTCCGTGTACAATTTGTAATGGGATTAATATTCTGTGTTAATATTCTAATTGGATGATGTTTGGAAATAAGCAGTGCTGCCAGGTTATGGGATTTTTTGCCCCAAAACGGGGATTTCAAATGTTGATTTATCACCAGTTTTTCACTTCGTATTTAAATGACATTTGGACTTTAAGTTCTATTTAAATACAAATGTCAGTTTTTAACTTAAAATTTAAATCGACTCCACTTTTAAAGTCTTCTTACACTAGCAATATTATTGTGCAATTTTTCGATTATTTATTTATTTAGTCTCTTATTGTTATTTATTCTATTACCAAATATGGTAATAGAATAAGAACACAAACGAGAAGTTATGCAATAATATTGCTAGTTTATTCGGCACTTTAGCCAATTTGGCAGTTTCTTAAATTCTTTGCAATAAAATTTTTAATGTTTCAAAACTTTTTTATTATCTTGATTCTTTTTTTATATAATCCTGTTTTAGGGATATATTTTTTTTTTATGTATATACGGCTATTTACATATAACATAAGAAATTTTGTAAATATTTATATGAATTTGTACAATGTATTAACAATGCACTTTGGCCTAAGTGGCTTATTGCGTTGCAAATAAATAAATAATAAATAAATGTAACTAAACTAAAAAATGTAAAAGTACCCATACACTAGCAATATTATTGCGCAATTTCCCGATTTGGTTCTTTAATCTATTACCAGATGTGGTAATAGAATAAAGAACAACAACGAAAAATTGTGCAATAATATTACAAGTGTACTCTGTGCTTAAGGGCCTACCGGTAGATAAAGTCTGCTTTACATTGACAGATGAAGGCATTTTTTTATAATTACAGTTTTTTTCGGCTTAAAATTTGAATACTATAAAAATACACAATAAAAAATCTTTTAATAAATTTAAAGAAATATGAGTTTGGTAATATTCCTTTAAAAATTTGGTACCAGTTGGAAAAAAAAAACTATTAAAAATGAGATAAAATTTTGCCACGAGTAAAAAGAACGAAATAAACGATTGAACTAGAAGAGCGAATAATGGTGAACTAGGTAATATCGTTCAAGTTGAGTGAGTAGTTCAATTGAACGAGTTCGTTTACATACCACAAAACGTCATCATATTATTGGTTTGACCTATACACCAAAAACTCAAATTCGAGAAAAATTATAATGGTTTACATAAGTTTTTCTTAAAATCTACATGATAAATATTTGTTTTTGTTTTCCCATTAATATGACTTTCTATACTGAGCGTTTATACACTTTGAAATCTAACAGCAGTTCTCTTTTATTTCAATTTTACGTTTGTTGTGGTGGTCATGCAGCCATACAATAATGAAATACATTTTTAAACTATTGTATGCAGTATGTCAATTGCAGCAAAACAATAATGAAGTATTTTTTTTTTCAATTTTGTATAAAACTTTATATACCATATTCTAAACAGTGGTCTATGCATCAGACTATTATTTATTAAACGTTAAAATTACAGATTTAATGCAAAATCGATTCTGAATATCTCAGATATAATAAAAGATATCCTGAAGCTGATTTAGAAATTAGAAAGAAGACATTTTCAATATATATAATTCATTTCTAACTTCTTTTTTTCAAAAATGGTCATTGGGTCAAACCAATAGTAAGCTGACGATAAGTCAATAATAACAAACCAACAGCGATCAAATAATACATATTACACTCCACTCGCGTAATAATACTTGAATAGGTATCATCAATCAGTTGAAAGCACTTTACCAAAGATGAATTTTACTGATAAGGTTATTATAGTAACTGGAGCCAGTTCTGGAATTGGAGCTGCTGCTGCAGTTCATTTTGCTGAATTGGGAGGTCTCCTGACTATAGTAGGACGTAATGTTGATAAACTACAAGAAATTTCAAATAAAATTCAAGCTATTAAGGGACAAGAGCCTCTTACCGTCCAGGCTGAAATGTCGAATGAAGATGATGTTAAACGTATTCTTAGTGAAACGTTGAACAAATATGGTAAACTCGATGTATTAGTTAATAACGCTGGTGTTTTGGAGACAGGCACTATTGAAAATACTACTTTGGAACAATATGATCGTGTTATGAACACTAACGTTAGAGCAGTTTATCAACTGACCATGTTAGCGGTACCGGAACTTATCAAAACTAAAGGTTCGATTGTAAATGTATCTAGTGTTAATGGTATACGTTCATTTCCCGGAGTCTTAGCTTATAATGTTTCCAAAGCAGCTGTTGATCAATTTACCCGTTGTGTTGCCCTTGAGCTGGCATTAAAGGGCGTTCGCTGTAATTCGGTAAATCCAGGAGTTATTATTACTGAAATCCACAAGAGAGGTGGTATGGATGAGACGACATATGCTAAATTTCTGGAACACTCAAAAACAACACATGCAATGGGTCGTCCTGGTCAAGTGAATGAAGTTTCGGCGGCTATAGCTTTCTTAGCTAGTGATTCAGCTAGTTTTATTACAGGGGCTAGTTTACCTGTAGATGGTGGTCGTCATGCTATGTGTCCTAGATAAAATGTGTATGAATTGTTTGTCTAATTGTTTAAAATGCATTTACAACTAACTGTTGCCTGCATAATTGTTGAACTTGTGAAATAAAATTTGTTAGAAATATATTAGAAATAATATTTATTGGATTTTAAAATGATTGCAGACATACCGATTTTGGGATACCCTACACCATTCTGTTTAAAGAACAATGAGTTAGGAGTGTGATGAAAATCGAAAACCAAAATGATTAGTTTTCAATCTAGAATACTTAGTTTTTTAAAAATAATATTGGACTCTATTTTTTTATACATAAATCGTAAAATATTAAGCATTGAAAATTCGATCGTTTTCGATATTCATCACAATGTGGCATGTCATGCCCGAGTATCAGCGTCCGAAACTTGAATGGGTTAAAATGGACTTGTGTTGATATTTGTCTATAAAATGGTAAACAATTTCAAAATCGGTTTGTATGTAAAGTTGCTACAAAAAGTGAGTGCTCATTACGAATTTAAATTTTAAAATGAATTAAAGTATCATATATTTTAACCTTTATTAAAACGAAGTCAACACTTTATTTGTCATATTTTTTATTAAAAAAAAGATTATGTAAAAAAAAAAGTTCCGAAAGATTTCTATATTTTTTAACACAATAGAAATAAAAAGCATCCGTTTTGAAACTCCAAACAGTGAGTGCTCACTAGGGTGACCGATTATTCGACATTGTTCGAAACCCAGTTTTCGGTTTTTTTCGAATAGTTTAAAAGGATCTAGTTAGAACTATATAGGAAGAATTAGAAAATAGTCCAATTAATGTGACCCAAACATTGTCTAATTCGCTTCCTAGAATATAATAAAAGATTATGTTTTATATATTCGTGTACCAAACGATTTATTTTTAAAAACGAAACATTAGTGAGCACTCACTTTTTGGAGCTTCAAAACACATATTTTTTTTTGGTTTGTCGTTGTATTAAAAAATGTAGGAAGCTTTCCAGTCTTTTTATTCCATAAGTGGTACCTTTATTTTAATAAAAGTTAAAATGAGTGATATTTGAAATCATTTGTATGTGATTTTGCATAGTCCAAATTTCACAAGGTTTAGGAAAAGTGGGCGTGATCAATACAAAATTGTATGCCAACCTTGCACGGGGTAAAGAGATCTTGCATACAATTTTAGTGGAATACGCAGAAATATGAAAATGTGTACAACACCTAATGCGCATAAAGCGGCGTGCTTCCGGTTAGAGGTTTGTTATTTAGTCCTCCAATTCCTCTCCCTGATTTTTTTTTAAACTCAACTTTCCAAAAAAAAAAAACAACTCTTAACGAGTAAAAGCAAATTTGTTTTAACTTTTTTTTTATTAAAAACATGTTATTTTCAGACCGTCACTTATTTTCAAAAAAAAAAAATATACGAGTTTTTTTTACAATAAAAAAACATTTTCTCCAACTAAAATATACCAAATACGAAATTTTAACATTCGTAACCATATGATTTGATGATCTTGTTGAAGGGTTCAGCTTGTTTGGCAATATTTTCGCGAGCCTTGACAGTCAACTTCTTCATAAGTCTGTTGTGTTTCAATGTGACTTGCAACTTAGCCTTACGTTTGCGTTCCAAACTCTTGACAACATCACCGTGATGCCAGCCGACTTCGTTGGACAAACGGCCCAATTGGCAGTATTTGCGGTCAGAGCGTAAAGTCAAGATGCGCATAGCGATGGGTACGCATACACGACGACGTTTATCGTAGGGTGATGGGATACCATCAAAGATACGAAGACGAGCCAGAGCAGCTTGACCACGCTTGGTTTTGTGTGGGATCATGCCTACAAATAGAAAAAAGAAAACTTACTTTAGTAATTTATACAAAATTTAAGAATTCGATTTTTTCATCGTCTAAAATTATCAGTTTTAAGATCGTTTCATAGTTCAACGTCAAATAATGTAGGTAAGAAAGTTTATAATCATCATGAAATCCATATTTGCACATGATAGTTGTTCTTGTTTAAATACATACCTAAAAAGAGAGAAATAAAAAAAATTTGATTAATAATTTTTTATAATTTTTTGCAAAATTTGATATCTTAAGAAATGTTTAGTTTAGCTAATGCCTTCAGTTCAAAGTTAGTTTCATGGTTTGACATCAAATAATGTAGGTAAGAAAGTTTATGATCATCACAAAATAACAAGGTCGTTGTTATAGTTTAGGGGGTTACCGCGTAACTTGATTTAAAAAAAAATTGTTAAAATTCTAAAAAAAAAGATCTTTCGCACGGATTTTCGCTTTGCGAAAGATTCAAGAATTTCAAAATTCGAAAATTTTTTTTCGAATCGAGTTACGCTTTAACCCCTCAGATTTTTAGATTTTTTCAATTACATACCTAAAAAGAAACAAAATAAAAACGTTGGATAAGAAAATTGTTCTCTTGGTAATAATATAGTTTTAACACAAATATTATGTTCAGTTATAGATTTGTTACATATTTTTTATTCAAATAATGTAGGTAAGATAGAAATTGTTCATCATTGTATGAGACACTTTATATGAAAGTTGGTTAAAAGAATTATAGCAAAGATAACCACCTGATTTTATAAAGCGAAGGCAATAATTCCTCCAGAGGAATGCGTGTATTCTGTTTTTGTTACAATAACAAAATACACACTTTCCTCTGAAGGAATTATTCCTTTCGCTTCACAAAAACAGGCGGTTAGTAACACCATTTTCTTTTGTCATTGAAAAATATTTTAACATCATTTAACATATTTTAACATTTAAAATTAGAAATACTAAACCAAGAAAAAGAATCTTAAATATACGATTTTTAAAACATGCTTACATATTATCAGAGACCGGAATGGAAGTTCATGTTCAAATGTACGTTTTCTTCCTTAAGTCTGAGAACAGGATAAATAACATATCTTTGCGAATCAAAAAATTGTTTTAAAATTGCATAGATTCGTTAGAGCATATTTTGCTTTAAATGCATATTTTGCTATAAATGCATATTTGGCTTAATTTACATATTTTTATTGCATGTTTTCACTTATTTTGCTTTAAATGCATATTTCTACTTATTTTGCTTTAAATGCATATATATTGCATTTTTCTTAGCTTCTTGTAAACAAATATATGGCGAACTTCAAAAAGTTCCGACACAAATAAGATATTAAAATTTTTTTGTGAATGACATGAATAACCTTTTGTGTGTATGTTAACCGCTGTTTCAGGATGCTAAATCCATTCGCACTATTCATTTATCTTTAACGGCGCAAAAATTATGGCGGTTTTAAGTATCAAGCTAAATAAAAATAATAAAATTAAAGTTTTTGCTTGGATTTAATTAAAACCGTCAATTTATAGATCTCATTGTTTTTATAACATTTCAAAATATATATTAACACCACCAAAAAATACACTCAAATAATTTTTTTTTCATATATTAGAACTTAAAAAGTAAACCTCGATTATTTTGGAAAACACGCATTTTTTGCCGGTTTAATGATATTAAGCTAGGTTTAGGATTACTTATTTGCAGGAAATCATATAACAACTGTTCTAAGACTTATCATCTCGCGCAATTACAGTGTTGCCATGTCTGAAGCCCTTCATCTTTCCCCACCTTTCATCTCTATACCATCCCTTTCCAAAGAAAGCAACACACTAAATATAGGAAGTATTTCCTGAGTGTTGCCCCTCTTTTTTTAAAAAAAAAAAAAAAAAAAAAAAATACTTTTAGATTTGAAAAATTTTAATTTTTATGCTTTTTGATTTTATGAAAATTTTGTTTGCTCCAAAAAATTTAGTCTAAACTTTTTTGAGCCTTATCGATTTTAGTATTATATTAAACAAAAATTTTTTGCACTTTATCAGTTAGTCCCGGTTCACACACGTCAATTTTACTTGCGCAAGTTTTCTTCAATTCTCCTTTGAACTTGCTTTTGTGTTTACACAGGAAAAGTTTGTTTCAGCATTTTCGTTTTGAAACTTCGTGTTGAAAATTGCGGATGACAAAACAAAACGGAATTGGAGTACGGGCAAGTATGTACCCCCTTCCATTCTCTTTTCCTCCCTCTTCTATAAACTCAAGACTTGCGCAAGTAAAATTGCCGTGTGTGAACCGGGAATTATGTCCGTAGTGAAGATTCACTCTAGATACCTACATAAGTTTCGAATTTTTTTTTTTTGCGTTTAGAAATTTTTAAGTGCTTTTTGACTTGGAGGTGCAGTTTGTTAAGATACTCAGTTCACGCAACACGCTAGCCAATATCAAACAATTGTGAATGTCGGACGCAAAACATACATTTTCAAAAAATTCACTCCAATTCCATTTAAGTTTGTGATGTCCGTATCCCGTTATTGGTATACCTAAAACTTTATGAAATTACACCTTTATACTTTTTTAAATTTCAATTCCATTACACGGCGCAAAAACAAAAGTTTAAAATTCGGAAAATTTTGGTTTCATTTGTAAACCACTATACAACTTTTCACCAAACAGCGATATGGGAAATTTTTTGTAGGTTATAAACCTTCCAGGTCTAGTGACTCCATATTGCATTGTCTTAAATCTGAAAGATAAAAGCTAGAGAAAAAAAAAAAATAAATGAATTAAAAAACTTGTAAGTTTCAAGTTACTTAAGAGTTTTTTCATTCATTTAATTCATAGCTTTTAACTTTTCAGATCCAAACGAATAAAAATTGAAGTCACTAGACTTGGCAGATACATTCACTAAAAAAGTAATTTTCATATCGCTGCTTGATGAAAATTTGTATGCAAGTGAAACCAAAATTTAAACCATAGGGTTTTTGCGCCTTTTAATGAAATTGAATTTTTAGAACTGTATTTAAAAAATGTGTAATTCTAAACAGTTTGATGTAAAACAAGTTGATGTCAGCGTACCAATAACGGTATGCGAACATCACAAACTTATATATAAGAAATTAGAGTAAATTTTAAAAAAAGGTATGGATTTTGCGTATGACATTCACAATTATATTTGAAATCGGCTAGTGAGTTTCTTATACTTATTAGTTATTATTAGTCAGAGGAATTTAAAAATTGTTCAAATCAAAAATAGTATTAACTTTTTAAAAATTTTGCGAAAATTAAGCTTAGTTTAGAAGTAACAAAAATATCAAAATGAACAAATCGTAAAATTCAGAAATGTTCATAAACATTTAGAAAACATTCCGTAATATCACATCATTTTAGTTATTTATTCGAGTTTGTTCACACGAAATGATTATTACTTTTACTGGAATTGGAAAGATTTATTTATTTTCTTGGGTTTAGATTTTACGAAATTCAAGTTCTGTGTTAAGTTGTGAATTGATAAATGATCATCATTGATAAAAAAACTTAAAATGTTTATGAAATGTTATATTAATCATTTATTTATTACAAAACGGAAATCCAGGCTTTGGACTTATGCCATACAAATTTCCTAAAACTTTGTTTAATTATAGTAAACAACTTTAAACAACTTGTTCCAATGACAAAATGATTTAAATTCTAAATGAGGTGCCATCTCCTCCAACTTTCATATTTTTTTTTTAAATGTGTACAAAACTTACCTCTAACAGCCTTGTAGAAAATTCTGGAAGGAGCACGGAAGTGGAATGGACCACGAGCGGGGTTGACATTGCAACGTTTGCGCAAGTAAGCCAAATACTTGATTTTATTTCTGTAGAAATGACCGGAAAGGTTCAATTCTTCGCAACGGACAACAGCAACTTTGCCGCCTTGCAAAAGGTATTTAGCAACAACAGAGGCTAAACGGCCGACCAAATGGCCACGACCATCAATAACAACGGCCTAAAATAGAAAGAAAACAACAAACATTAGTTAAACACATCAAAAAAAAAAGTGTGGTTAAATTTTTATCAAACACATAAACAAATGTAAGAAAATTCACAAAATTTTACACAATTCTTAAAACAATACACATTTTCTTTAAACTTTAAAGTAAACTATTAATTTAAAAAAAGTATTTTATATTAGATTTTAATATAATAAAAACCATTAATTTCTTTTTGACAGCTTCTAATCTCGGTCAAAAACACTTTTGCAGCACGTGTGATTTTCTTTGAATTCTTCTTCAAAAATTTGCACTTTTTTGTTAAACAGTTTGCTGTTTTTCGATTGCACTTTATTTATTATAAGTTTTAGCACATTTTTCTTTCATTTTATTTCAATTTATGACATTAAATTGTTGATTTTTTCCAAAAAATGCCGCAGCTTACCCTATTCGTTAAACCAGTCATGTTTAAGAACCGCACGGAAAGAAATGGACGAGAATTGGTTTCTTCGGGCGGAAACGGCCATGTTGAAATATTTGACATTTCACATGCTTGCGCAAGCATTTAAATGCCAATTTGCATACAGAGTTGCATGTGCTATGAACTGAGTTGTATTTTGTAGTATTCATATACTAGTTAACAACTCTGTTCTAAAACCGGCTGTAGAATGAAAGAAATGAAAACAAGTTGACAACATACGGCAAAGACGAGTAAAACTTTGTCAGGAACGGCGGCGTACTAAAAATAAGTCGGCGACATAGCAAAAATAAATAAACCAACTATTTTCATTTAACTTTTTTATTCAAAACTTCAAAAGCATCAATTCAATTTGAGCTTAATTAAGTGGCAATTCACACGCTATCCATCCACTATTTCCTATTATTGGTGATAATTGTCAAATTATTGTAAGTTCTCTTTTAAAAATTACAAAATACTGGGAAACAGATTTCTTTTTAGTAGCCGTTATTGTGAAAATATTAATACAGGCGCATTTTTACTGTATTTATTTAACAAACTGCGCCTTCGTTACTTACTATTTTTATATTATTAGGCTCTACATGCAGTTCTTTCAGCGAATTAAACAAAAGTGAAGTCCCTGGGGACTTAAAACAAAAAGTTAAGTCATTAGGGAATTAAACAAGAAAAGTTAACGCCCTGGAGACTTAAACCTGTAAGCTAAGTCCGTAGAGAATTAAACAAAAAAGTTTAATCCTTAAGGGAATTAAATGAAAATGGATTGAATTCTTTAGGAATTCATTCCCTGACCAAAGTTTAATTAATTAGATTTGAATAAATTCCATAATTTCATAAAGGAATTTAAAAAATGGGAATGAATTCCTTCCAGACAAATCGAATAAAAAAAACAAGAATTCAATTCCTTATAATTGGTCAGAGAATACATTCCTAAAATTTAAATTTACTTCAATAAATGTGAATTAGGGAATGAATTATTCACAGCTCTGTTGACAACAATTTTGTGATCGTTTGTTTGATTTTATTTTTATTAAGGTATCCTTACATACACTTTGCAATATGAATACAAATATTATTGTCATTTTGCTCCAGACAGGGCAATAAGATGTACAATACTTTTGCACAAAATATGGCACCACACTTTTGTTCTGTTGTGAAGGGATATAAAAATTGCACAATAAGAATCAAAAACTTTTTGATTTTTTCCAATATACTGTACAACCTTCCAATATGACATACACACTGGTAATATTTAGCACAATAGCAAAAGTTGCACAAGAATTTAAAACTTTAATAAGACAAATTTATTATAAGTAAAAATATGTTAAAAAAATACATATATAAATGAAAACAAAAATGGGCTAAAGTGCAGTTTACGGGGTTTTGGAAATCAAAAAAAAAAAAATACATGGTCCTCTCCAGAATGAAAAAAGAAAATTTTTTCTATCTTCGGTTAAGGGGGCTGACGCCCCTGGGGCCCTCTAGGGCCAAAAAACCGGTATTCGTAGTAACATATAAGTGGGGGTACTCTAATGAAAGGAAATTTCATCTGGATTTCAAAAATGATTTTTTTTTTGATCCATGATACGAAGCGCCCTCTACAATCGTTTTATGGCGCCTGGCCCCCCTGGGTTAAAAAAACGGAAACGGGTTTTTTGGAAAACTTTGCTTAGCAAGGCACTTCCTACGCATACCGGGGCGAAGCCTCAGCGAAGCCGAGAATTGGACTGATGGGAGTAAAAAAAACCCCTAAGCCCGGCCGAAGGCCGGTTACGCAGAAAAACTTTGCTTAGTAAAGCCACTTCCTACGCATCCCGGGGCGAAGCCTCAGCGAAGCCGAGAATTGGACTGATGGGAGTAAAAAAACCCCTAAGCCCGGCCGTAGGCCGGTTACGCAGAAAAACTTTGCTAAGCAAAGCCACTTCCTACGCATCCCGGGGCGAAGCCTCAGCGAAGCCGAGAATTGGACTGATGGGAGTAAAAAAACCCCTAAGCCCGGAATTGGTGTTATCGGTTCAAAAATAAAAATCATTTTTGAAATCGTGAGACAATTTCTTTTTATTTGAGTACCGTTTTTGTTTAATTTTATTTTTGACTTTTTTTCGTATATTACTATTGGTCGAATAATGGCTCTAATTTGGAATAGGTGTTATGGATCCGAAAAAAAATATCATTTTTGAAATCGTGAGACAATTTCCTTTAATTTGAGTACCCATACGACCCTGTTACTATGGCCCCCTGTTTTTTGCCTCCCACGGGCCTCCCGGGGCCGAGCCCCTCCCAAAAATAATTTCGGTTTTTTTTTTTTTTATTCTGGAGGGGGTCATGTATTTTTTTTTTTTGATTTCCAAAACCCCGTAAACTGCACTTTTGCCCAAAAATGTGTTTAGTCAAGAGAAATATTTGAATGTGATTCTTTTAATTAAGATCTCAAATATTACTTCAAAAATAAGGTACCTATAATAGGAAATAAAATTGTCCTATTGTGGCAATATTTATGCGCAATTTTTTTATTTTTTTCTTTACTCTATTACCATATATGGTAATAGATTAAATAACCAAAACCTGAAATTGTGCAATAATATTGCTAGTGTATGGGTACATTTAGTAAAAAGAACTAAATGAAGGACTAAACTACAAGAGCTAATAATGATGAAGTAGGTCATACCGTTCAATTGGGTGAGTAGTTCAATTGAACTAGTTCGCTCACGAACTACACAAGTATTCTGTTTTTTTTAATAAAAATTATATATTTATCTAATAAATTCATAGCTTAATTTGTGTGTTTACAATAAAATTTTAAGTTTTGTTTATAAATTAATAAAAAAAAAAAAAAATAGTAAGTGGTTGTATATTTTGGTAAAGAAAATTACGAAAAATAAACATTTGATTATGACCACTCCCCATATAAAGAAAAACAAGTGAGGAGTCCGGTCTTTATCTTTTATTTCTTTTCTTTTTTTTTTTTGCTTTAAATAATTCATTGGATTTTCTTTATAATTTGATGAGTAATCATTGTAATCTTATATTTTTTATGGTAATATTGTTGTGTTATTAAAGAAAAACGTTGACAATGTGGAAGGCTTCTGCTGGTTTACAGGTACAAGATACAACTAACATTGAAGATGATGATTGGGAAACTGATCCAGACTTTGTTAATGATGTTAGTGAACAGGAACAAAGATGGGGTGCCAAAACCATCGAGGGCAGTGGTCGTACAGCAGGTGCCATAGAGTAAGTTGCAAATTATAAAAAAAAACTGGTATTAAACTGGTTTTTCTTTTTATAGCATGGACAAATTGCGTTCCGAAACTGAAAAGGCTGATCAAGATAAAAAACAAAAGGAACGCGATGAAATCAATCCTGGCTATGGTTATGGTGGTAAATTTGGTGTACAAACAGATCGTATGGATAAGTCTGCTGTAGGTCATGATTATCAGGGAAAAGTAGAGAAACATGCTTCCCAAACAGATTATTCTTCTGGTTTTGGTGGTAAATTTGGTGTACAAAAGGATCGTGTTGATAAATCTGCTGCCGGTTGGGATCATATTGAAAAAGTAGAAAAACATGCGTCTCAAAAAGATTATACCACTGGATTTGGTGGTAAATTTGGTGTACAATCAGATCGTGTTGATAAGTCGGGCCCTAGGCTGGGATCATGTTGAAAAGGTTGAAAAGCATGAGTCTCAAATAGGTTTGTAATTTGTTTAAATTTTGCTTGGATACAGTTTTATAATCTATTATTTTTATTTTAGATTATTCTAAAGGTTTCGGTGGTAAATTTGGTGTCCAGGAAGATCGTAAAGACAAATCCGCAGTAGGTTGGGATCATATTGAGGCTCCACAAAAACACGAAAGTCAAGTTGATCATAAAATTGTAAGTTTGAGTTTTAAAAGTAATTTTAAGCAAGATAAATTTATATATAAATTTACGTTGAACCAACACTCAGGGGATGCCCCTCTAATGCATTGCATTGTGTTGATATCAGGAAAATAGGTTATGGGGAGGAGGAAAGAGGTAGTAGTGTTTGTGGACATTTGACTTGAATTTTTCTAAATTGTAATTTGTAGGGAAGGCTTCCGCGGGGACACAATTCCACACACGGCTAGTGCGACTGAAAAACGAAATTTATCTTGATTTTAAGCAAAAATATTTGAGTTTTTAAAAAAGTTGCTTTAATTAAAGAAGTACAATTTTTTAAAAAAAAAAATTATCATTAAAAAAGAATCTTTGATTAAAAAAGATGTTAAAAAAATTACGTTTCCCGCCAGCAAACAAACAAGCTCAAAAATAAGTCAGAAATGGGAGCAAAATATATTAATAAAATTTTAAATTTTGGCTTGAAATTGGTTCATTTAAAAAAGCCTTCTTTTCCGATTAACAACCCAGGCATAAATGTACAATCGGTACAGTACTGGTAAAGCGTCGGCGACATTCGATTATGTGTTGGCATAACTTGGGATTAACAATCGTGAAAGGTTTTTTCTGTTACCTGATTAATAACAGTGAAAAGCAGTTGCTTGCTACCGTAATTAATAACAGTGAAAAACAGTTGCTTGCTACCGTTGGCATAACGTTGGAAATTAAAAAAATGAGGTGCTACCTTAAATTTAATTAATTTTGTGAAATGTTTATAAAAGACGCTCCTTTTAAAACCAGCAACCAAGTTCGGTTTAAGTTTTTTTAAATGAATAATTGCTGATGAAAATATAATAAAATATTAAAAAATAAAGAATGCTACTAATAGTTGTAATGTTGATAAGAACAGTATAGGCAGTGAATTTTGAGGGTTATTCTGGTAAAACTCTTGCTTTGCATACAAAATTGTGATTCTATAGTGCAATTTTAGTTGCAACTATGGTGGGGTTTACAAAAATAACTGTCTTTTGCCAGTACAAGTTTTTTTGTACGGTAGTCAATTTCTACCCGGGGAAGTTACTCAGAAAATATCCGTATTAATATTATAAAAATGACTGTTGGTTTGTTTGTTTGTTTGTGTGAGCATCACGTCCAAACGCCTGAACCGATTTTATTCAAATTTGACACATAGATAGTGGGCGGTCTGGAAGGAACTATAGGCTATATGAAATTTTTATATGATGGGCGTGGCACTTTTACGCCCACTTTTTCACTATTTTCGATATGGCTTTACCGATGCAATTGATATTTGGTACCCAGAAAGAGATGTCACAGATAAGCACTTTAAGTTATATCAAATTTAGATATTGTGGGCGTGGCACTTTTACGCCCACATCTTCACTATCTTCTATATGGCTGAACAGATTTTATTGAAATTTGGTACACAGATATTGGGATGACTCATAAGCACTATTTGCTATAATAGATAAAGACTTGGCGTAAAACTGCCACGCCCACTTTTAGTTATCTTTTATATGGCTTAAAGGATTTTATTAAATTTTGGTACACAGATAGTGGGCAAACTGAAAAGTTATCCATCATCCCAAAAACTAGGTCTAAGGCACGCTAACAACGTAGCGGGCAACGCCCGCTAGTATATAATAAAATTCTAAAGGCATGTGTATTTTATGATTTCAAAATGAGTAATTTGAAATTCAAAAAATATGTTTTTTTCTGATTCATTTTCGACTCGTAGAATAAGAATCGTCATCCATATTCGTACATATTAGAAAGACCTACATTTCCGTATATGGACAAATATGGTCATATATTATTTTTTTATGGTCATCCATATACGTTCATACATTATAGCCTTTTTCATTCTTGGTGTTATATTTACTTCGTGTTATATTTACTACGAGTTGTTCACAACAAAGCGTGTGTTTTTGTTTTAATGTATGGTAAATTTAAAAATCAGCTGTTTTTTGTTGTTCACCACATATGCATCAAAACTTATTTTAATTTAAGAAAATTGGCAAAATTTACAGAAAAAGAAAATATCACAAATTTTTTAGTGCAAAATGCTTTTGTTTTAAACTGTGGTTTTCGATATTTTTATTAATTTTTAAGTTTTTTTTAATAGGTAAAACAAAATACATTTTTTTTGACGGCAGAACAGTCAGCTGTTTTTTTGCTGATACATTTATCACGCGTGTTTACCACAGTGTTTTTAGTGTGGTGTTTCGCCACAGCGTAGTAAATTTTAGTGCAATACATTTTGTTGTTGGTTCTGAAAAATTTATCAAACGTACACCATAAACCAGATCTACAAGGGTTATTTACTACCAACAACTTATATATTTTTCGTAATATATTTTTCGCAACAGAACAAAATATATGCCTGTAATACGACATTTGGAAAAATTTTCTATAAATTTTTTAAATTTTCTTAAAATAACGTTATAATTATAAACACTTAATGACTTAATAATCAAACCAAAAACTACAACAAACAATAATAATTTTCTATGAAAATGAAAATTATTCAAGTTCGAGGCCAAATATGCACAATTAAAGGTCGAAAAAAACATAATTTTTATTTTTAATAAAAATTATATCAAACTTATATAAAAGACAAAGTAAGGTCTTGTTTACTCCCCCTTTACATCTTGTTTTTAAACAAAACAAAACAAGTGTGAAATAAAAAGGAGAAAAAAAACAAAAAGCGTGTATTGTATATCTACCAAAGGTAGACCTTACACATAACAAACAAGTTTTCAATTTATTTTTGATCAATGGTGATAATCTTTAACTTCGAGCTCATATATTAGTTCTCATTTAGTGAGAAAACTAGTTTATACGAATGTTTGATGTTTTTCATGGGATTGTCACTTCTTTCAAAATGTGTTCTGATGATGGGAACGTAGAAAAATTCCCGAAATAGATCTATCAACACATTCCTGAAAGTGGTCAATTAATAAATTTGAAAAACAAAAACTCTATAGATTATTTGCGGATTTCCAAAGAATCCGCACTTTAATTTTCAAATGAGATTTCATGGGAGCTCATGAGATAAGGTTATATTGGAAGTTTTTTCATCGTGTTGTTTAAAAAAAGTACATTTAATCTCTTTGAAAAAAGGGTCCTTTAAAAAACTCCCTTCTAAAGTTGATATTTATTAAATATGCCTTATTTTCATTTTAAGGGCTTTGGTGGTAAATTTGGCGTACAAAAAGATCGGATGGATAAATCTGCAGCATCTTACGAAGATGGTGGTAAACAACAAGTTGGCACTAATTATACCAAAACTAAACCCGTCATTGAAGGTGCAAAACCCTCAAATCTACGAGCTAAATTTGAAAATCTTGCTAAAAATTCTGAAGAAGAAAGCCGTAAACGGGCAGAAGAGCAAAAACGTTTACGCGAAGCTAAAGATAAACGAGATCGTGAAGAGGCGGCCAAAAAGACGGTGGTGGAAAATAAACCACTACCAGCAGCGGATGAAGCTAAACAACCACCGCCAAAGGGGGCCCGTATGAATATTGTAACAGGACGTGAGGGTGGCATAGGTAATGCCATTAGCGCCTTTAATCAAATGCAATCACCAACAAAAGAAGATGCTCCAGTTATACGTAAAGAACCCATAAACATTCCAAGAGAAGTAAAGCAACAAGAGATAAAAGAACCAGAAGATACTAAGGAAGTTCAGAAACAAGAACAATTACCACCACCACAAGCCGTAGAAGAAATTAAACAGGAAGTACAACAGCCAGTTAAACAAAAAGTGTTTGCGCCACCACCAGATTTAATACCTTCCATAGAAATAGATACTGTTGCTACGCCTCCAGAAGTGCAATCACCCGAACCCCCACATATTGTGGAACCACCATCCTCTACAACAACATCAGCAGCAACAGTAGTAGAAGAACCAGAACCATTATATCAAAATAAAGCTGAAGTTCAACACTCTGTTCCTAAATCACCTGAACCTCCGCAACAACAAACACCAGCACAAAATGACGAGTCACAACCATTACAACAAACTGCCGATTCTGAAGCTGTTTATTCTAATTCCGATAATTTAGCCGATTATATTGAAGATACTCGTATCCATGCTATAGCTTTATATGATTATCAGGCCAATGATGATGATGAAATTTCCTTTGATCCTGATGATATTATAACACACATTGAAATGGTAAGAGGATACATTTTTTAGGTTTAAAATTAAATTAAGAATCACAAATATTCTAATAATATTATTAAGTATTCCTACAAAGTAAACACTTCTGCAACTTTTGAGATATTATGATTTATTTAAGAATCACATTATTCCCTAAAACAAATATCTCATACTTCTTCATATTAAAATTGAACACTTTTGATATTTTTTTTAATATTAATTTAAAGAAATACATGAAATTCTAAAAAACCATTAAATCGAAATCAGAAATAACATACTAATCTTAGAAATCCAGTCAGATATCAAGTCAAGGCTTAACTTGCCAATAAACCAAGCATGGATTAAAAACAGATTTGTCAATTTTAATTATTAAAACAAGACAACAACATTTTTTTTTAAGACGCAGAAATCAGCCATCTCTAAATTAAAGCTATTTTAGTTTTTTTCAGAAACTTTTAAATAGATATCTTTTAAAATTTAAATAAAACTTTAAATTTTTTTTTTATATTCAAATAGGGTTTTGAAATTCCCTACTTATTTCAACTCCCGGGAATCGGGCAACTTTGTTGAACAAGTGTTTCTTGATCAGGTGTTTTTTTTTTGCTGGAATTTTTAGCTTTGTATGCTAATATTTCCACTAGAGAGCGATTTAAGGAAAAAATTAAAAAACTTCTTAATGATGCATGGTTCTCTATATCTGCAAAGTTTGTTAATTTAATATTAGTGTCCGACCGAACAGTTCGGTCAGAAAATGCATTTGGTCTGTATTCGGTATTCTAAAGCGTTATGGACAAATTTGGCGGATGGTAAAATGTTTATTGGACTGATTAGATGCTATTTTGAGTGTCAAATTTGAAGAAAAGTCTGTAGTTAAACAATGAATTCACTGTTCGACCTCAGAAAGTTCGGCCAAATCGAAAATAATTCGGCGGCCGAACTTTTAACTTTATAGCTAAACTTCGGCATTTCTCTTAAATTTTATACACA
This sequence comes from Delia radicum, assembly GCA_021234595.1. Lineage (NCBI taxonomy): Eukaryota > Metazoa > Arthropoda > Insecta > Diptera > Anthomyiidae > Delia > Delia radicum. The sequence goes on from CM037851.1 coordinate 39,481,607, forward strand.
AAATCGAATTAAATCGGCTCAACAAACATGTTTCCAATACCAAAATTTGTCATCACTGCCTCTAGATATCAAAAAAACCGACAAAATATAGTTTTTTGGCCGAACTGTACGGTCGGTTACTATTTAATATTAAATAAATTAAAAATTTCAGTACGTAATTTTTGTAAAAAGTCGACTACATATCAAAAATTATTTAATAACTATGAATTTTGTTAACATATTTTTAAAAAAAATACTTTTTACGTTTTCTATAATTCCAGATTGATGAAGGTTGGTGGCGTGGTTTATGCAAAAATCGTTATGGTCTTTTCCCAGCTAATTATGTGCAAGTTGTTAATAATCAAAATTAATCTTCAAATGTCAGCATGTTTTAAGTTTTTGATGTTTGAAGTAAAATCAAAATGTTTATGTTTTCTTTATTAAACAACGATAATTTTTATTTTTAAATTAATATTTTGTCTAAAAAGTCATTTTACATATTATGTGCGCATTAAACATTCTACATTTATGTTATAAACATATTTTTTTATTAATATTTTTTATAAATTATTTTTTTTTTATAATTTTTACAAATTAGTTAAAAACAATCATTTCATTTGATTACAATTTATTAAGCATTTAAAACATACAATAATTGTTATTATAAAAATTAAAACAAAAATCATGTTTAAAGACAGGCATTTGTGTCAAAGTATTTGTTCAAAAAGAGTCAATAATTTAACTAAACAAACAAATTACAGACTGTATTAAAAAGTTTTACTAAATAAAAGTTGAACCTAAAAAACAAAAAAAAAAAAAAAAACAAAAATTGACTTTGATTAATTACTTGTTTTAAAAAACGTGAGTTTTCCTATTTTATTTGTATGTTTCCCTGAAAATCATTTAATTCTTTTTTTTTTGATAACGTCTCTATATTTTCAATAGAAATGCATGTTTGATTGCTGGCTACTTATGATAAGAATTGCGTGATTTTGAGAACGCCACCGTTAAATAAAACAAGCCGCCTTTTGTCTTTAGACACTTCACTAAAACGTCAATATTTAAAATATAAAAAAGTGTGTTTCTAACTAGTTGAATGTGTTCACACTTGTGAATAAATATTTTAATCGTTTGTGTATTAATTGGTCAACAAAAACTCTTGTGTCAGCTACCAAGGGGATTCTCCCGATGGGTGCTCTCCGATATTAATGGATATGTGAGAAAGAAAAAAAAGGGATACGCATTTTTTTAGCGGCCCAATCTCATATTTAGGTGTTAAAAAGTGGGGTTAAGAGATTCTCAAATTTTTGTTTTATCGACTTATTTCGAATTGTTTCAGAGACATTTTTTACAAATGGGGTACTAAATGAAAGAACTTTCGGAGACGCATTAACTGGTATACGAAACATTTCCGATAACTTTTAAGTATTTTTTTTTAATTAAAAAAAATGTGTTTTAAGTGTTATTAAAACTGGCGTTTTGTTAAAGTATTGTAGTTAAATTAAGCTAAAAAATATTTAAATTAATGTCTATTACATTTATTGGAGAGTGTGTCTGAGCTTTTTACGATTTTCCTAATTGTTCGGTGTTTAAGCGACTTTTTCCGAAGAGCTTTTTAACCCATATTTTAAAAAAATTTTATAAATGGCAAACTTGTCACTATATAGACAATATTGGTATCAAAATTTTTGTTTTCTCGAGTACATCAAAACTGCGTTCAAAACAATCTGAATTTCATTAGTATCTGATATGTTTCCATACAAAAATGTCTTAAATTTGACCCCAACTTTTAATCCTTAAGATTTCATTAAGATCGGAGAGAACCCATCGGAAGACTCCCCTTGTAAGCGTTAGGGTTTTAAAACGTTAAAGATATTGTATTTTGTCAAAGATTTATAGTATTTTCAAGAATATTACTTAACAATTTAATGAATTAATTTGTGTAAGGTTATGATGGCAAATTGTTAAACTTCAAGGTTTTTATAAAATGATCCAATTAAAAAAAAACAGCCGATACTACTTTAAAATCAAGGTGAACGAACTCATCGAAGAGATTTTTATTACACCTTCGAAATAAAAAAAAAAACTTTTGTGTAAGAGAAATTTTCAACAAAACAAGATTTTTGGCCACAGCACCCTGCAGCTACACCCACAGAGAAAAAATATGAACAGGCTTTCCAGAAAGTGGGTTTTAAATTAGTATTTTCTATCGCACCCTCTAGCTCTATGGAGTTTAAAGCAAGAATTATCCAGAGTTAAACGTAAGACTTTATGAGTAATTTTAAATATTTCCTAAACCTGTTGAAACTGACTTTAGATACCTCTTATATCTAAAGGTTTTTTGAATTGAGAGAAACGATCGAAAGGGTTAGGGAGACAATACTATATAAAATTATACATACCCATTTTTCGGATATAATTATATATAATTATATCTGATTATAGCAGATTTTATAGAACTATATATAATTATATACAACTATATCCACCAATTTCCGTATATAATTATATATACTATGATATGGCTTATATAAATTTTTTCAATCGGGAAGTTATAACCCTAATAAACATATCAATAAAACCAAATATAAACTAGAGAATTTTTAAAATATCAAAAAATTAACTGTTTACTGCAAAATTATTGTTTTTAAAATAACTCAAAATAGTTGATTCGTAATTTTTCACAGAAAAACAACTGTAATTGTAGTTAAAAAACAACACTACTGATTACTACACAAAAACTGTCATTTAGTAACTTTAAAACATTTTTGAGTGTTGATAAAACAACTAAATTGTTAGTAAAAACGTCTATCGAATCGGTCAAAAATAACTAAACATTAAACCATAAAAACGAGCAACAAAACAATAAAAACAATGAACATTAAAAGAGTACATAAGTTGTAAAAACTACTGTTTTTAACAACTATTTTGTCGGCAATTTAAAAATATTTTTTTCTTTTAATTACAATACAAATTTATATATCCCACATTCTATTTAAAATGCAAAGTCAAATATCCAAACGGTATTCCAGTTAGACGTTTTTATGCATTGGAGATACAATGACATTTTCTAATTATTATTTGCAAACTCTGAACAAATATAAACTAAACGAGAATTTTTAAAAACTCGACATAATCTTCTATTTTTAAATAACTAACGAAAATTAACTGTTTACAGTAAAATTACTGGTTTGGTAGTTGTTTATTAAAATACTAAAATAACCACTCAAAACAACTGTTGCTAAAGTGCAGTATTTTTGGTTAGTATGACGGTCTAAATCAGTCGCTTTTCATTTTCTAATAGAAAAATGACTACAATAGCAGCTTAAACAACTACTACTGTTTACTACCCGAATGACCTACATGTAGTTACTGTATGAATATTATGAGTGTACACTAGTCTAAAATAATTGAAAATTTATTAAGTTTAATCAAAAAATATTTGAATGGATGGTTTTGTTTAAACTGACACTAAACTTTTAAAAACTATATCGTCAGGGTTGCCAGATAGCAATTTTAACAAATTGTAAAAAAAAAATTTAAAATCGGTTAACTTAAAATTTCTTTTTCATATATTTTTAAATAAAGATTTATTTACAAAATTATACAAAATTTAAATTTTTAAAATATCTTCAACCGTCTAGGACTTATATGCTTGCTGTCAAAGTTTCAGCTTTGTATGCTAATATTTCCACTAGAGGGCGATTTAAGAAAAAAATTAAAAAAAACTTCTTAATGAAGCATGGTTCTATATATCTGCAAAATTTAGTAGACAAAATGTACAGCGAATCTATGACATGCCATTAATGAGTTAAGTAGGATTTAGGAAAAACATATTTGCATTCAAATTGAAACAAAAATTAATTTTTTTTATTAAATAATATTTTTAAAATACCCAAAAATAACTGTTAAAATACAGTAGTTCTTACCAAATTTTGCACTTGATTCAAAATTTTTGTTGTAAAAAATTTACATTTATTTGTACGACATTGTTAGCAATTTTAACTGCATTTGTAAGTTGTTCTGTATCAGTTAAAAATAATAAAATTTTTAATTATTTTAACGGTAATAACCTTTGTTGCCATTTTAACAGAATTTACTGTTGTTTTAACTGTCAAACTCTTTCGAGTGCGGTTAGAAATCCTAGAACTTCCTAGCCCTATTTTTTAATGTTTGATTTTAATAAATAATAATAAAAAAAAAACAAACTGTTGGTCAATATTTTTTTTTTTTTATCATTCTTCACAAACATCAGAAGATATTAAAAACTCCCCTTTATCTTAAAAATCCCCATTTAAGCACCAAAAAAAGCAACACTGTGTTTGCACAACTGTTTCTCACTTATAAAGCGAATTTTTACTACAACGCTCTCTTAGTTGTTTGACATTTGTCGATGACTAGTGTTTTATTAACATACAACTAAAACACAGTAACTAGAGAAGAAAAAAACGAATAAAGAAAATTTTATTAGTAGATGCAGGAATTTTACTTGTTATTACTAGTAAAACAAAAAAATCCATAAAAAATATAAAAGTGATTAAAAATTTAAAATTCCAATAAGAATAAGAATACAAATAAATAAAATAATACAGCAAGTGATAAGTGTAAAGTTAATTATTTTCCTGAAAATTTATTTTGATATAACAAGCATAAAATTGTTTTTGTATTTATAAATTATTATCTGGTGAATTAATTATGATGCAAAGAAAATGAGCGTTTAAAAAAAATATAAAACCATCCCATTTAATTTAAAGAAAATATTTAATTTATACAAATTTAGAAAAAATAAATCAATTTAGATTTAACTTTTTTTTTTGTTCATAAAGAGACAAAGAAAATTTTGCAATTAAGAAGTGCCAACGTCTTCAATTCAATAATTATAATTCTTATTGACATACAACATTGAAATCTGACACAACAACAATACAAATTGTTTTTAACAAATTGTTCTAAATTTTGTTTATTTGTTACTAACATATCTTTCAACAACCCTTAAAAGTAAGTTTTAATTTTTCTTATATATTGATTAAATTTTCCCTTAGGATGATTTGTTAATCAAAAAATATTTGATGTTTGATAATAAATAAATGTATATGTTTTAACTAATGTGTTTCTTTTATTTAACCAAAAGAAAAGTAATTTTTAAGTGGTTTTCTCTTAACGGCTAAACACAAAGAGTACACTTAATTCTCTTTCTCTCAGTGTGGCCCACTTTTGGTTAACAACAAAACAGCTAAACTTAAATTATGCAAATTTTGTACATACACTCAAAAAGATTGACAGTTACTTCATGACAGTTGTTTGTGTACATGCAGAAAAACTACAGTTCTGAAATGTTATGTATATTAGGGTGTCCTTAAAATAGATTTGTCATAGAATAGAAGATATAATTGCAATTTTAACATTTTTAGATATATGTTTGGGACATGGAAACATACTTCTAACAAACATATATCGTTCATCCCATGAGAGAACGTTCAAAAACAGAAAGTTTTTGGCCTCCAGCCCATTGATTTTGTTAAAACTTGGCATACGTATATTCTACCGTTTTCAGTTCCTTAAACTTGTTCCAACTCGCGTTTTTATTCCGGTTGGACTTAAAAAGCAAATTAAACTTAAAATTGTCTTCTTTACGATTTGTAACTAAAAAAACACTTTTTTGCGAAAATGCTTTCATAATGCTTTCATAAGCACATTTTCAGTTTCTGTATTCACTGTGGAATTGAGGATAAGACATTGATTTTTAATTTTTCAAAAACTTAAAAAATGCATTTAAAGACTGCATTTGCATTACAAGTAATTGCACTAGCATTTTTATGAATAAGTAACTATTGTAAATATTTTAGAAGCTTTTTAAATTATTGAAATGCGCCAAAAACTGTCCGAAATATAGCTGTTCAAATTGCTGTACTCTCTTCAATTTTTTTCATATTTTGTACAAAAAAATAAAATCCTAAAAAACTTTAATGGTTGGTTTTTATGGCTCTATGAAACAAGACCCCATGCAATAAGTCCCCAAACCAAAAATGAAATAATGCCCCAAAAATTTCTAATAAAAAAAATTGGGGTCTTATTTCATTTTTTTTGGGACTTTATTTCATTTTTTTTTTGGGACTTTATTTCATAATGAAATAAGGCCCCAATATGAGAAATGAAATAAATCCCCAAATAATATTTTGGGGTGTTATTTCATTTTATTAAAAATCAAAATTTTTATTTGCTATTAGTAAGTGAGATTATACCGTGTAGTAATTTTGAAGTTTCTTTTATGTCGCACGCAGAAAATAACTTTATTTCGGGAAGCCGCCTGCCGCGTTCTACGGAGGATAAAACCCCTAAGACCGGACGAAGGCCGCCACCCAGAAGAACTTGTTTTTCAAATCAGATGTCGAATCCGTTGAAATCTTATATTTTTAAGATATCAAGTAATTTGTAAAAACAAGTTTTTCTGTGTGGCGGCCTTCGGCCGCTCTTAAGGGTTTTTTTCCTCCGTAGAACGCGGCAGGCGGCTTCGCGAAATAAAGTTTTATCTGCGTGCGATTATACGATTTATAAATTTAGTTTTATTTTGTGATATACTACTAAAAAATATTAAAAAAAAACTGTATTGATATACTAAATATTATTAATCTTTTTATTTTAAAAAGGCTGAAAAAAAAATCGCGCGATTTTTTTTTAGCCTTTTTACTATGTATTAATTAGGAATAAAGAAATATTTTAAAGTAATATATAATTTTGTTTTTTTTGTTTTAATTGGGGCCTTATTTCATTTTTGAAATGGGGCTTTACTGCATTATGAAATAAAGCCTCAAAATTGCGGTGTTATTTCATTTTATTTTGGGTTTCGTTTCATTTGGTTGGGGGTTTATTTAATTTTTTTTTTGGGGTATTGCTTCATAATGAAATACAGCCCCAAAAATGGGGCGTTATTTCATTTTTGGTTTGGGGACTTATTTCATTGGGGTTTTGTTTCATAGAGCCGTTTTTATATATAAAAATGTAGTAAGCTGTTTTAAAAAAATAATTAAATATAGTTAGCTTTCTTGTCACAAAAAAATCAAAGATTTATTTTTTGTAATAAATTATGTATTTTCCAAAAATGTTAACACTCAAAAAAGGGTTATAGTTACTATATGACAGTTGTTTGTGTAGTAATCAACAGTTTTTAACTATAATTACAGTTGTTTTCTATGAACTAATAACGAAACACCTATTTTGGCAGTTAATTTAAAAAAACAACTGAAGAAAACTACTGTATTTTTTTTAGCAGTTTTTTGAATAAGTTGTTTGAGTATTTTTGTAAACGACTACCAAAACAGTAATTTGTAATAATCAGCTAACTTTTGTTAGTTATTTAAAAATAGAAAAATATATGGAGTTTACTTTATATTTATTTTTATTGATATGTTCAGAGTTTGCAAATAATAATTAGGAAATTTTATTATATCTCCAATGCATTAAAACGTCATAACTGGAGTAACGTTTGGAATTTTGACTTTGCATTTTAAGTAGGATGTAGAAAATACAAATTTTTAGTGTAATTGAAAGAAAAAAACATGTTCCTTATTAAAAAATATTTTTAACATGTCGAAAAAATAACTGTTGAGAAACAGTAGTTTTTACCAATTTTTACAGTTGTTTCAAAATTTTTGTAGTAAAAAATTGTCAGTTGTTTTTACTATATCGTAGTTGTTTTTACTATATTTGTTAGTTGGTTTTCAACAGTTAAAAACAACTACATTTTTAGTTATTTTAACTGTAATTACCTTTGTCGCCTTTTTTAACTAAAATTACAGATATTTTAACTGCCATTTTACGTAGATTCTACTGTAAAACTTTTTTGAGTGAACGCCTTTAAAATCGAGTGCTAAATGCATTAAAAAATTGCATTAGCAGTAAAAATGTATTTTTAAGAAAGAAGCGGTTATTTTTGATTACAGATCGTTAAATTAGACAACTGCAACATTCAGATATTTTTTAAATTTTGAAATCGGCCATCTACTTAACAAACTATGTCTCTTAAAATTCAGAACTTTCAGTATTTTTTAAAGTTTTTGAAAAATGAAAAACGTGAATAAAATCGCTAGTTTTTTAAATTTTAAAGATCTAAAAGCGAGTTTGCTTATATTGCTCCATAGAGTCATTCTGTTTACAACAGACAAAAAATCGTATGACATGAGGTTAAAAAATACCAATTTTTTAATACTGTTTCTTGGAATTAATGATATACTTTAAATTTTAAAATATAAGCAAAGAAAATATTGCATGAATACCGAAAATTTGTATTAAAAAATTTTCAACCATCGAAATATCGATTCCTCTATACCGAATCGTTATAGTAACAGTAGTGACATATTTGAAAAATATTAATTTTAATGTAAAATTGATCAAAGAAGGAGTTTTTATGGAAAACAATTCTAAAAAGTATTGCAAGATTGTGAGAATGCCTCACTGGCAATGTTAGTGTTTCCAATTATTCGACCTAGGCAGTTAACCGGTTAAGACATTATTCAAAAAATCGCTGGTGTTTTTTGTTGAGGAATCTAAAGGCTCTTGAATAGGGTGGGGCGATTAGTATGGAAGGAAAAATATCTTAATGGGCGCTTCGCGTTTCTGATTCTTGCGATTGTACTGAGCAAAAAAGTCCACTAGACGAGCTTCCACATTTTGACTTCACGGCAAAAAAGCCCGTATTTTGAAATTAAAAATTAACCCCTTAAACCTCACCCCACAAATATGATTGATGCATTAATCTGCTAGAGAATCTTCCAAAGAAGAGATTAATACCATAATCTTGGATAAGCTCCTCCTACTTCCTGAGATATGTCCATCCCACAAATTGTTACTTTCACAAAATACGGCTAAAAAGTCAAAATGTGGAAGCTCGATTTTCACCGTAGACGTATGGTCTAGTGGACTTTTTTGCTCAGTACAATCCCAAGAATCAGAAACGCGAAGCGCCCATTAAGATGTTCAAATCGCCCCACCCTACTCTTGAATCATGATATGTTATCAGTAGTCAAGTTTTTTTTTTAGCATTTACCACTAAATGCCACTTATCCAATAATTCTGTAAAAACTACATTTTTATGGATGCTATCATAAAAAGCCAGTTTTGCAATTTTTTCAGACTATTTGTTAAAAATTTTGTAAAATACAGATAATTCCCAAATTCACGAAAAATTTTAAATCATGTTAATTTTTTAAATGTTTGTAAATATAAAATTTTCTTTTAAAGCAACGAAGGTTTAAACTTAAGTTCATTCTTATTTACAACGATAACAATTTAGCACTTTAACTGTAAATTTCTTGATTATTGTTTTTTATTTTTTGAAATATTATACAAAACATCTTAAACCAACTGTTATTTTAATCAATTTTTTGAATTATAATGCCATTGTTTCGTACATATTTTGCTTGCCATTTTAAACTTTTTTTTGCCATTTTGTACTTGCTCTGGTTGTCAGATTTGTACAGTTGAAATAAATGCTTAGAGTTACACAGTTTTTTTTAAAGACCTATGAATCTACCGGGGTTTCCTTTTCAAAATCTATCTATGAGTTTTAGACGTCTTGTAGAACAAATTATTTTTCTTATAACCCGTTCTAGTGTCGAGTTTTATATCGACGATTTTTTATTCTAAATTTCTCCAAAGTAGAACAGGTCTTCCTAAAACCGCTTGAGAAACTGGTTCAAATTAGGTATATCTTACATTTTCACTGGAACATATTTGAAAACTGTTGTGGTTGTTAACCGACTATAAAAAATGTTCGTGGGAGATTGAAGAGGAAGTCGGATTCCCACAGAATTAATTTGTAAATTAGCTGTGGTGTGAGATCGATTTAAGCAAATTCAACCTTGTCTTGAAATACATAGAAATATTGATTTAAATAAATTTGAATTTTTAAAAGCGTTTAAACAGAATAACAAATTGTTTATCTAATTAAATAATGCTGATAAAAATACGGTATCTGCAAACATAGAACAGATTCGTTGTGCTGACCGAATTTGTCGCCAACCGTCGACAAATTAGTAGAATATTAACAAAATAGATATATGTACAAGGTGGCGCAAAAATAACCTTCCGATGTTTTTTGGCTGTAATTTAAAAAAAAAAAATGAAAAACTTTGATTCTTCTTGTGGATTATTTTTATTTGGTATTTTAATTTTTTTTACATCAAGTCGAGAATATGAATGGCCGCCGCCACAGTTGAGTGTCATTTGAGCCCTTTTTATGGCATTTTCCATCACTTTGGCCAAAACTTCCGGCGATAGGTCCTCACATTCTTGACGGATATTGTCTTTAAGATCTGCAAGAGTCTGAGGCTTGTTGACATAAACCCGCGACTTCAAAAAGCCCCACAAAAAGAAGTCTGGAGCGGTCAAATCAGGCGATTTTGCTGGCCAGTGCAAATCGCCAAAACGGGAGATTAGGCGCCCGGGAAATGCATCCTTCAGCAAATCGGTTGTGGCACGTGCAGTGTGTGCCGTTGCACCGTCCTGTTGGAACCACATGTTTTTCAATCCCAATTCATCAAGTTGCGGCAAAAAGAATTCGTTGATCATTGCTCTGTAGCGCTCACCATTCACAGTAACCGTTTGGCCCGCGACGTCTTCGAAGAAAAAAGGTCCGATGACTCCTCCAGCGAAAACAGCACACCATACAGTGACTTTGAGCGGGTGCAATGGCTCTTCGTGGGTTACACGCGGATTTTCAGTGCACCAGAAGCGTAAATTTTGCTTATTTACGTACCCGCTAAGATGGGAATGGGCCTCATCACTCATGATTATTTTTGATGAAAAATCATCTTCCTCTTGGTGGTGATTAAGGATGGCTTGAGCGCATGTTACACGCGATTGGCGGTCAGCAGCTAACAGCTGATGCACCGTCTGGACTTTGTACGGAAACATCTTCAAATCTTGTACCAAAATTCGCTGTAAAGTCCTTCGACTGATACCCATTTGCGTGGCACGTCGTCTGGTCGATGTCGACGGCGCTTCCATGACATCCTCGGCTACAGCAGCAATATTCTCTGCAGAACAGCTACTCCGGGGTCTGCCACGCCTGGCAGCATCTCGTGTTGTGCCAGTCTCTTCGAGGCGAGCGGCTAAACGTCGCAGTGTTTCACCAGTAGGCGCTGGACGGCCAGGAAATCTGCGACGAAATTCACGTTGTGCCAAAGTCACCGACCGATTATTGGTCAAATAAATAGTCACCAATACTCCGCGTTCTTGAGCAGTGTAGCGTAACATTGTTTATTAACGTGTATTTCGCATGTGTTTACTACACAAATGTCAAAACAGAACTGACATTAGGGGCCAATCGCAAAATTTATAGCATTTTCTGATAGGAGGATTACTTTTGCGCCACCTTGTATAACAAACATTAAATCTAAATCTTAATCTTAATCTAAATCTTAAAAAAAAAAATATTCTGAGATATGTTTTTGTAAAAAAGGTATTCTATAGGAAAATGTTTTTAGAATCTAAAGGTATTTCTTTAAAAAAAGCACTAACAACGTGAGGGGTATTCTGCAGTAAAAAGTCGTCAATATCTGGTTATATTTCAAGAGAAAAAACTCGTAGGAATCTAAAGGGTTAGATATAGGAAAATATCATCAGAATATGAAGGACTTTCTATACGAAATAGTCCTCAAAACCTAAGGGCTTTTAAGCACTATTTTTTGCGGGGATATTCATAGTTTGCAGATAATAGTTAGAAATTTTCTTTGTATCTAAAATGCATTAAAACGCCATAACTGAAATACCGTTTGGAATACTGACTTTGCATTTTAAGTAGAAAAAGTAGTAAAAAAAAAAGTATTTTTTTATTAAAAAATATTTTTAAAATACAAAAAAAAACAGTAGTTTTTACCAATTTTTTCAGTTGTTTTAAAATGTTTGTAGTAAAATATTTTCAGTTATTTTTACGACAATGCTAGTTATTTTTACTGAATTTGTTAGTTGTTTTTCAACAGTTAAAAATAAATAAAAATTTAGTTATTTTAACTGTAATTTTCAATAGATTATAAAGTCAAATTTTATTTTTGAGTGTATCTTCGTTTTTAACTGTCATTTTCGGTAGATTCTACCAAAATCTTTTTGCAATGTACAAAATTAATTTTTATATGATCATATATGGTCATCCACATTCGCACATATTAGGAAAATTAAACTATATTTAAATATATGGATAAATATGGTCATATATGTTCATATATTATTTTATATGGTCATCCATATACGTTCATACATTATATATTTGTTTAATTTGTTTTAGAAAATTTTGTATTTTAAAAAACGGTTTTAATAAAAACAAACAATATTATTTAAAAGGCCTAATTGCGATACAAAAAGTGGTTTCAAATGGCAAAACATATGTATTATGTTCAGCGCAAACATTCTGATTATTGTCGCACAAAAAAAAAAATATTTCCCTACTTTTTCAATTAAATCGGTTTGTTGATTCAATTGAAAATTAATTGAATCAATAACACATTTGCTCAAATTCGGATCTTGCTAGAAATTTTTTTATATTGTCGCTCAAAAACAAACATCAACACATTGTTTTTTGTAATATTTATGTAGATGTTTTTTTATAAATGTTTATATTTAGTGTTATTAGTAATATATATTTTAAATTCATTTCATTTCAATTAGAATAGATATTAATTCTTATAAGGATTATTACTTTATTAAGTTAAATAATTTAGTTTCAGTTTTTTAAATCTGAATATTTATTCTAAAACATTATCATAAATTTGATAATGTTATTTTTAAAGTTTTTTATTTTTAATTTTGTTTATAAAAATTTAAAAACTTTTTTAAACGGAAAGAAAATGCAAAAACAAATTAAAACTTATTTCAAACAAAATTATTTAAATTAAAATACTCTGATTTCAACAAAATGGTGAATTTCTGCAAAGAAAAATTTTCAAAAAGAATTTTACTTCAATAGAAAGAAAAAAACTAATTTCTGTGTGCATTTGCTCACTGAAATATGAATAAATCTGCTAACAAAATGAGAATTTCATGCCGGTTTAAATTTAATGTTATAAAATTCAAGCTATAAAAAGCATTTGGTATGGCAACACCCCTTTATCCAATTTTTTTTTGCTTCTTGGGAAGGTAAACGATATTGATCACTTTTAATCAAACGAGTTATTATTTAATTGAAAAATAATTCAATTAAAGACCTATCAATATCTAATTTAATTAGCAATTTTCGTTGTTGGCGGAATTTCAGCAATTAAAGTTATTGAATCGTTTTTTTTTTCGTGATTGAAATGGGTTTTCATTTTTTTGTGTGAAAAAGAGAATTGGGTTAAAAGAGAATTATGAGTAAAGCGTTATTTCATCACATTCAATTTATTTGTTAAAATTGTAATAGTGACTAATAAAATCTACTAAATATCGGTAAGGGTAACGCTATTTTCATTTCGGTAACGGTAGTTTAGGGGTAACGGTATTTTAATTATTTCGTTAATGGTAACGCTATTTTCATTTATTTCGCTAACGGTAGTTTAGGGGTAACGATATTTCAATTATTTCGGTAATGGTTTTTAGCGTTAACGGTATTTTACTTATTTCGGTATTTTAGTGGTTGCGGTATTTAAATTTTTTCGGTAACGTTTTTTGAGGGATAACGGGTTTTCAGCTATTTCGGTAACGGTATTTTAAGGGTTACGTTATTTAAGTTATTAAGGTAATGTCAATGCACATCGATATTTTTTGCCCCATTATGTTTAAATTCCAATGACTGCCTAGTTTCTGATAAAACTTTGCGAAAATTTAACTATTTTTCAAATCTTGTTAGATTATTTCGGTAGCGGTATTTTAAGGATAATACTATTTCAATTACTTCGGTAACGGTATTTTAGCGATAACGGTATTTTAGTTATTTCGATAACGGTATTTTAAGTATATTTTATAATTTTTGCTATAACGGTAACGGTATTTTACGGATATCGGTATTTAAATTATTTCGGTAACGGTATTTTAGGGATACCGATAGTCAGTTGAAAGGGTTTTGAATCGATAACGATATTTTGGCGGTATTGCCTGCCATCCCTGCTAAATACTGATACATTTATATCCTCCCATTCCTTCAAAAAGGCCCTTGATGTCCTTTTCTAGCTTATAAATAATGTTGTTCTGGTAATACGGTTCAATTTTCGTCAAAATCTGAGAATAAATACCGTACCAAATCATAATTTTACCAACATGCTTTCAAAATTTGTTTCACCATTTTTGTCACCACTTTTTTCCATATTTTGCTAATTTTCAATTTTAAATTTTTGCAACTTCATTTAGCTTGTTTTATACAAAATTTTACATAATGATAAATGTATTCTAGATCAAGAGATAGTTATTACCACTTCCCAAGTTTTTCTCGTCTCCTAAACAATTTACTTTATGGTCTGTATACTCCTATTGGCGTCTCCTGTTCAAATGTTATGAAAACCACCAAATTGGCAACACTATATAAAATGTTGTTAACACTTTTTGTTACACTAAAAAAAAGCTCAAATAATTTTAACTTTTAACGTTCATTTTATTGAAAACTGACTGTTTTTTAAACTTAATTATTTTTAGATGGAAAACTACATTTCAATTAATAATAATAGGCTTGTTTTTTCCTATACATGTTACGAAATCCCATCCAAAATTTGGCATTGGGCGTGTTAAGTGTTAACGCTTTTAAATTTGTCAACGTCGATAAGTTGTCAGTTTCTATACAAATAAATTAAAAGTACTGCCGTTTTTTTCACTTCCATGTTAAGTATGAGGAACAAAACAAGGCTAATAGCAATTAAATATGTATGTTTCGAGTAGCCATTAGCATTTAATTTTTACTACATCAATCCCAGCAAAAAAATAACCTGGATTTGGTAAGCAGTAACTACATTTGAATGCTTCCAAAATAGCGCTTTATCGCCTTGCATACAATAAAGCAATTAGGGAAAGCAATTAGGGAAAGCACTCTGTCGAGCTTCCTAAAACGCCTTCTTTGAAGCAGTGGGCGTTGTGGTGTAATGGTTAGCGCGTTGGACTGTTACACGGATGGTCCCGGGTTCGATTCCCGGTGACGACAACATCAATTTAGAAAAATAATATATATGAGTTTTCTATCACTTATATGTATCGCTGCGCCCACCTTCGGTGTTCCCATAGCACTTAACCACACCGAAGTAAAATAATGAATCAGGGCTATGAAACAAAAAGCTTCAATAAATTCGCCAACTCTACATCAGGTGGTGACCAACAACTGTTCTAAGGCTTATCATCTCGCGCAATTACAGTGTTGCCATGTTTGAAGCCCTTCATATTTCACCACCTTTCATCTCTTCACTATCCCCTTTCCAAAGAAAGCAACACATTAATTAATAGGAAGTATTTCCTGAGTGTTGCTTCTCTTTTTTTTTAAAAAAAAAAAAGAAAAAAAGTGAATAATTCTTACAATGAAGCAATAAAGAATGCATACCATGAAGTATTAATGTTGTCAACAAAGAATTATTGCCTCGGAAGGCATTGAATAAGACATCGCGAACAAAAATCATGCCTTCTGGATTTGCTTTGGAAGCGCTTCGTAATTAAATAATGCCTTCCGGAAGCGCTTCTGAGTAAGCACTATTTTTTGCTGGGATGGTTGTTTTTTTTGTTTACTTTTTACCAAGGTTGGCCAGCGAAACGAATAACGGTATCGGTATTGGTGTTGATTTATTGTTTGTTTCGGTATCGGTATTCCATTCGTATTGGAATCGGTATAACCGACACCAAAACATTAAAGCGGTTTATTGAAAATTTTCCAAAAAATATAAAAACTTAAATTTAATAATTTTTATATAAAGTAAACAGAAAATTATAAAATTTTATTTAATATTTAAAATTTTTTGAAGTTTATTTGGAACACAAGTTGGTTTACTACAAATATTTAATATTTGTATAGAGATAATATAAAAAAATAATAAAATTACGATTGTAATACATCTTTCAATTAAAAGAATTATAAATAGAAATTGATTAACAATTTTGGATGTTTTAGAAATATAAAAAAAAGTAGTATTTTTTGCAAAAAACATATTTTTCTAAACCAATTCAATACCGGTATCGTACCGGTTTTAAGGGAAACGGTTGCGGTTTACCAGTGTTTTAACATTCAGGTGTTTCGGTTATCAATTTGAAACGGGTTTGAAACGGATAATGGTATTTAAAATGTATCGGTGGCCAACCTTGATTTTTACATTTTATTGTTTACTTTTTAGGAAATAGATTTTATTAATTTTTTTTTATAAAAATAATTTGCATATTAATTTGATAAATTTATTAAACACGTTTTGGTAAAATTTAAATAAGCATCCATGCGTAAAATATTTAAATGTTTAAACAAAATAATAATTTTCAATTTGTTAATAAAACTCATAATAAAAAACTGATTTTAAAATTATTCTTTATTATTAGACCTAAAATCAGCATTTGAGGTGAAAATATGGTAGCATATACTATTTTGTTCCAATTAAAAATTTGTATCACTCAAAAAACTTTGTCAGTACAATATACTGAAAATGACAATTAAAACAACTGTAAATTCTGTTAAAAAGGCGACAAAGTTAATAACCGTTGAAATAACCAAAAATTTAGTTATTGTTAACTTCTGAAAAACAACAACAAATGCAGTAAATATAACTAAAAATGTATTAAAAATAACTGACTATTTTTTACTACAACAATTTTGAACCAACTGTAAAAATTGGTAAAACTACCTTTTTAACAGTTATTTTTTGAGTATTTTTAAAAAAATTAAAAAAAAAATATTTATACAATAAAAAATTTTATTTCCGACATCCTACTTAAAATGCAAAGCCAAAATACCAAACGGTACTCCAGTAATGAAGTTTTTATCCATTGGATTTGCAAACTATGAACGTATCAATAATAACAAATAATGGGTGATCCAAGTAGAGATACTTTTTTCAATAGCCTCTTTTTGACAGATCACGTGTGAGTCGTGTCATGCTGTCATGTTATTTTTGTTTAGTATTGTTTGGCATTTCATAATGGAAAGACTTACGCCTGAACAACGTTAACAAATCGTTCAACTTTATTACGAAAATTCACGTTCTGTGAGGAATGTGTTTCGTGCACTTCGCTCAACTTATGGTCAACATAATCGGCCTACTGAGCGTACTATTCGCAACACCATCACCCATTTTGAGACCCAGCATTCATTATTGGATAATATTCCACCGAATAGACCACGTGCAGCACGCTGTGTGGTTTGTGGGCCGGTGGAATCATCGGTCCATATTTCTTTAAAAATGATGTCGGTGCGAACGTAACCGTCAATGGCGACCGTTATCGTGCCATGATAACCGACTATTTGATGCCTGAAATTGAAGCTCGTGATCTCGGCGACATTTGGTTTCAGCAAGACGGCGCCACTTCTCACACATCGCATCAATCAATGGATTTATTGAGAGAACACTTTGGTGAGCACATAATTTTACGTTTTGGGCCGGTCGATTGGCCACCAAGATCGTGTGATATCACACCGTTAGACTTTTTTCCTGTGGGGATATGTAACGTCTAAAACATCACGCGTGTCATTCGCCAGTTACCAGTCGAAATGCTCGAACGAGTCATCGAAAATTGGACTCAACGGATGGACCATCTGCGACGTAGCAACGGCCAACATTTGATAGACATAATCTTCAAAAAAATAAATGCCAAAGAATGTTCTTTCAAATGATAATAAACATTCCCCATTAAATTTGAATTTTCTGTGTTTTTTCTTTAAAAAAAGTAGGGAACCTCGAAATGGATCACGCTTTATAAACTAAACGAGAATTTTTAAATTGTTTTCTATTTTAAGCAACTAACAAAAATTAAATGTCTACTGCAAAAATATTGTTTTGGTATTTGTTTATTTAAATACTAAAACAACTGCTTCAAAAAACTGTTAAATAAATTTAGTATATTTTCAGTTGTTTTTTTTAATAATTGTCATAACAGTTATTTTGTAATATTTCATAGAAAATCAACTGTAATTGCAGTTAAAAAAACTAATGATTACTACATAAGAAACTGTAAAACTTTTTTGAGTGTATATACAGATTTTTGTGAAACAAATACATAGGTATTTTGAACTTAACTCATTAAAGGCACGTGGACATTTTTCAAACAAACTTTGGAGTTATAAAGAAGAATGACTCAATAAGAAATTTTTGTTTTTGATGCCTTACATCACCCTCAAGAAATACTAGCATTCAAAAGTTTAAACTTTGACAGAATATAAATCCTAGACGGTTGAATGTGTTTTAGAAATTTAAATTTTGTGAACAAATCTGTAATAAAAAATATATTAAAGACAACTGAAGATTTGGGTGATGCCAATGAAACAATTGTATTGTCTTTCATGAAAATGATCCAACTTTTTGAAAAGCAAAAAATAAAATCTAATATCATATTAGATTTTTGGACTTGAGGTAAGAGCTAGCATGTGGAGCGGAAAAAAAAATAAAATGATTGAATTATATGTAAAAAATTTAAACAAGAAAACATTAATATACATATGTAGAATTTTATGTAAAATAAATTATGTATATTCATATCATTACTTTTAATCGTAATAATGTAGACATGAAATATGATTTTACTGAAAGTCATGATATCAAAGCTTTTTGTAAGCGTTAAAATCCGCGCTTATTATGCCCAAAAGTAATGCTTCTAAGTGGGAATTCGCCATATAAAAACCATGGAATATGTAAGCAGGTTTGTAAAGGATTCTTTTCGGCTTACTCCCTTACAAACCTGCTTGCATGTAAGCAGCTTTTTTTACTGGATATCAATAAAAAATAACCATTACTAATGGTTTGAGTGAAAACGGCATAAATTTTGGAATATATTCGACTATGTGTATTTGACTAATTCATTTTCCGATCGGTCAACTTTTAAATATTGTATACAACCGATGAAGAGAACTACATTTTCATATCATCTCTCATCAACAACCAAAAACAAAAAAAGATGATGCTTTTTTATATTTTTATATAATTTTTGAAATTACGATTCTTTAAAATAGTTATTTACCAACTCTGGACAACAATTTTTCACAAATTCATTATTCGCGATTGAAGTCAAGATGTTGAGGTATTTTAAGGGTTTTAAAACCACTTAATTATCTTTATACAGTAAAAAACAAAAGCCGTTTAGAAGTACTGGGTTGAAAATGGAACACTTGGTGCATAACACATTTTTTCTCCAAACATATTTTCTTTTAAGTAATATGATCTTAGTAATGATGAATTTCGTATCAAAACCTATGAAAAAGGCACATTTTGAACCCGACCCTCTCAGAATTTGATGAAATTTTGCATACAGCTACATTTTACCTATACAAACACAACCTCATATTTAGAAATTGCATTTTTGAAAATATGTGGGCGTGGCAAGGTATCGAAGTTTTTGAAAAATGCTTTCGAAAGCTAATTTAAATACCTTTATAATGGTACCAAGATCTTTGAAATCGGTGCAGCCATCCCGTAGTAATCACAGTTTGAAAGTACATATTATCGTCATTTTTCAAAAACTTCGATACCGTGCCACGCCCACATATTTTCAAAAATGCAATTTCTAAATATGAGGTTGTGTTTGTATAGGTAAAATGTAGCTGTATGCAAAATTTCATCAAATTCTGAGAGGGTCGGGTTCAACGCATATCGGTTTTGATATGAAATTCATCTAATATGTTTCTTAAAATTTAGCAAGTATTTTTTGTAACCAATATTTATACAGCTGTATGTGAAAAATAAACGATTCATATATGGGCTGGCAACGTTATATCAGTATAGAGAATTGGCTGTTAAATTTGTACACTCAAAAAACTTTGTCACTTACTATATGACAGTTGTTTGTGTAGTAATCAGTAGTTGTTGTTTTTAACTGCAATTACAGTTGTTTGTCTTTGAAATAATACTAAACAACCAGTATGACAGTTATTTTAGTATATTAATAAATAGCTACCCTAACAGTATTTCTACAGTACACAGTAAGTTTTTGTTAGTTATTCAAAATTTCGAAATTTCGTTGAGTTTTTCGAAATTCTTGTTTATATTTGTTATTATTGATATATTCATAGTTTGGAAATAATAATAAGAAAATTTCATTGCATTTCCAATTCATAAAAACGTAATAACTGGAGTTCCGTTTGGAATTTTGGCTTTACATTTTAGATAGAATGTAGGAAATAAATTTCGTTGTTGTATTCGAAACATGATTGGGACTAGTTAATTGAATGGGTCAATTAATTGACGATTTAATTAGCATTGCTTGATGTCAATGTAAATTATGGTTTTTGGCATTACAATTGCTTAAAACAATGAAAATGAAATTTTGTTTTAATTGGCATTGACCAATCTACAGAAAACTTTATTTTCAAATTTAGAAAAAAAATCCATTATTTGCGTACAAATTTTATAAATATTAAGTATTTTATAAATATTAAGTATTTTATATATTTTTAAAAGCGGATCCATCATGACTAATCCGTTACCAAGGAAGTATAAATAATGTATACGTGATAAAACATGCATAAAATAGCGAATACTTTTAAAGTTAGTACTTAAGCTTTAACTATTTATCTTTTTCCCTAATTTCATTGGCATTGGAATGGTAATGAAATTTGTTGGCATTGGCATTGGCCACAAGTAATGCCAATTAAATTTTTTTAAAATATTATCTTAAAATACCAAAAAAATAACGGTTAAAAAACAGTATACTAGGAAAATTATGTAGGTAGAATCAACTGCAAATGGCATTTAAAATAACTAAGTTTGCAGTTAAAAAGGTGTACACTACATTTGCATTTAAAACAACTGCAATGTGTAGAAATTTTAACTGTTAAAAATGAACTGTCGAATTTAGTAAAAACAACTTCAAATGCAGTTAAAACAACATTACCAGCATTCGAAAAAATATCAATAAAAAAACTTTTTTGTAAATAATGTTAATCCGATTTTATTATTTAATAAACACACTATCAAAAAACTAAATATTCACATTTCCCGCTATTTTTCCAAATTATTTCTACCACAGCATGTCTTTAAGAAATCGAGGCTTTTCCTGTTAATATAGCTCGAACGCCTGATGTCGATGTTGATTCTGACAATAGATTTGAATTCAGCGTACCTTATATCTTCAGAAAAGTATGGTTTAGTTCTAGTGTCAAATATTGTTCGACCTGAATCTTTAGGTACAAAAAGTACTTACATGTACTCAGAAGAGCTCCCCATTGTAAATACAAAACTTCAACGCATTTGGTGCATGAACTTTTTTAACGATCGCGAAAACTTGAAATCGCAGTTAGTTTTTTTCCATGCTCTACGATTTTGGAACTGAAGGTTGCATATTTGCAAAAAATGCAAAAAGTTATAACCCTATTGTACAGTAATGCAATGAGATTATTTAAAAATAGCCGAATGTTTGAACAATTTTATCAGCAGATCTTTTAATATTTTTATATTTTTATTAAAAATACGTGTCAAATATTTCTATCACCATCCTAAACATTTCTAACAGATATTCATCATTTGTAGATAAAAGAAACAATCTAGAAAAGATTATTTCAAAAGAGGAAATTTTTTTTTTTAATATGCTACATGCATACTTTAACAAAAATCAGTTGTTTAACTGAAGGTCATTAGAAAATAAAAATAAAAAAATTAGAAAATAAAAACAATGTAAAACTAAATGTAATTGATATCTAATTGTATATTAAATCACACACTATTTTCTATCTAAACATGTTTTGTAATTTCATATTGAATAAACATTTAGGTGGGTGTAAAAAGGTATACCAGTTGTACTCGTATAACAATTCTCATGGTGAAATTCGCTTTTTGGCGGACTACACCTATTTGTGTATTAAAGAGGTTGTAGTTATTTTAGCTTAAATTTGATTCGTTTTGTTGAAAAAAGTTTAAAGTGTTTTACAAAAACGAATTTACATAAATTTTATGTACACTCAGGAAATTAAGAAGGTAGAAATGACTAAACATTACAGTTAAAATGATTACAAATGTAGTCAATGACTGTATTTGTCATAAAAATTGCAAACCATGTAGTCATTTTTAACTATTGATAAAACAATTTAAATGCTAGTAAAAATGACTATCAAAGCGGTCAAAAACAACTAACCATTAATGAATGCATAAACCATAAAAACGAACAATAAAACAAGGAACCTAAAACGACTACATAAGTTGTAACAACTACTGTTTTTAGCAGTTCTTTTTTCGGTAAAAATATTTTTTTCTTTTAATTAAAATAAAATTTTTTATTTCCCACATCCTATTTAAAATGCAAATTCAAAATTGAAAACCGTATTCCAGTTATGGTATTTTTATGCATTGGGGACACAATGAAATTTTCTAATTATTATTTGCAAACTACACTCAGGAAATTAAGAAGGTAAAAATGACTTAAAATGACAGTTAAAATTACTGCAAATGTAGTCAAAAAGGCGATGACTGTATTTGTTATAAAAAATTGTAACCATGTAGTAATTTTTAACTGTTGATAAAACAACTACAATAGTAGTAAAAATGACTAACGAAGCGGTCAAAAACAACTAACCTTAAATGAATGCATAAACCATAAAAACGAGCAACAAAACAATAAAACAATGAACATAAAGCAGTTATTTTTCGGTATTTTAAAAATATTTTTACAATTTGAATTTTCTACATCCTACTTTAAATGCAAAGTTAAAATTCCAAACGGTATCCCAGTTATGACGTTTTTATGCATTGGAGATACAATGCAATTTTCTAATTATTATTTGGAAACTATGAACATATCAAGAATAACAAATATAAACTAAACGAGAATTTTTAAAAACTCGACATAATCTTCTATTTTTAAATAACTAACAAAATTAAAATACTATAATAAAAAACAACTGTTGGTGAAGTAGTTACAGTATTTTTGGTTAGTTATTTTTCGAAATGACTATCGAAAATAGTCATTTTCTCATAGAAAAAAGACTACAATAACAGTTAAAATAACTACTACTGTTTACTACCCGAATGACCTACATGTAGTTACTTAGTGTAGTTATTTTGATGTTTATACACAGAAAAAAACTAAAAAACGGGTTTCAATTAAAAAATTCATTGAATCTATTAATATTTTAATTGATTTTGCACCTATCACGGCAATGATACTATCAATTAAACCTTTTATTAAAATTAAGAAGAAAAAAAGTTATAAATAACTTCTACAAAAAAAAAAAAAAAATATGATACTGCAATGCTGAGTCTGTTTGTGTGTGAGCTTGTTTTGTTTGTAAACTTCAAATGAAAATTTTCTATTTATGTATACAGTGTATGAAAACATAATATGATAATTGCGTCTAAAATAAAATATGTATTTATATATTTAAAAGTCAATAAAAATATTTATTGATTCAATTAAATATTTGTTTAGAAACAAATTAAATTCAAATCAAATCTTTAATTAGATATTTTAGGTTGATAATTTTTTCTGTGTAGCCAACAACTGGCAAAACAATAATTTTCGCGGTAAAATTAAACGTGTAAAGTTGTAGATTATAGATTTAAAATTCTAGATCTGAAATTAAGTTGATTCAGTTACATATATTAATATGTAAATTGATGATTTTAAGACATTAATCCGTTGTTTTAACTGAATTTGTACACTTAGAATACTATGTAGGTTAAGACCGCTGCACATGTAGTTAAAAACAAATGAAATTTCACGTAAAGAAAGAAGAAAGTTTAAAAATCGTAAAATTTTTGTTTCACTTGTAAACCAAAATACAACTTTTAACCAAGCCGCGATATTAAAATTATTTTTTTAGTAAATTTATCTCCCAAGTCTAGTGACTACATTTTGTATTGTTTTATTTCTGAAAGCTAAAAACTATGATTAAAAAAATTAGTGAAAAAACTCTTGTAAGTTTCAAGTAATTTTTTTTTTAATTTTTCGAATTTTTAATCACCTTCTATTGTGTAGGCGAAGACTTTTCAGCGTAAAACTTTGCATGTCATTGGTTTCAAGTATAGTAAGTTTAGTTAGTTCTCTCAATTCTAAAAACCTTGAAAATACTTATATATATTATTTTTGTATATAAAGGTAAAAAACCCGACCCATCCTCCCCAAAAATCGCAATATGGTTTTGTAGAACCCCCTAGTGTACATTAGGGTTAAACATTTTTTTCAAATATTAAATTCTTCATCGCATAGCCGTATAGACCATAAAAAATATTAAGAAATGATACAGTACTTTTTCGCGACCGTCAAAATAGTTCACGCACTTAAGTCGACGAAGGTTTGAATTTTAGTTTTTCTTTTAAGTATAAAAAAATATTATTTAATTGCAAAGTATTTAGTATTTTCTTATAATTTCATTTATATAAAAAAATTTCACCATTTGGATGGAGGGATCAAAAAAATTGCTATATTATGACGCTACCCCCGCGGATTTTTTAAAGGAACTAAATTTTAGTGTCAAGTGAATAGCTGTTGTGCGACAGTAATATATGCAGTAGTGAGCAAAAAAATGCAATTCAGAGTTCTGTGATCTTTAAGTACGTCTACGTGGTCTGTTATGTTGGTTTTTATTTTGTTCAATTATAGTTAACTAATTTAAGTCACTATATCTAAACTAGTCAATTAAATGTTTCTTTTTTTTTTGTTATTAAAGAAAAAAAGTGCTTATTCTGTGCGAGCAAAAAAAAAAAAAAGTGCAACTTCTTGTAATTAAATATATTTATTAAAATTTAATATTAATTATTTTATTAAATTATACTAAAAACAATAATAAAAGTAATATTTCATAACAATAACTTGCCATTACTGCAATCAATATTAAAGGCATAGAATCAACTACACACAAAAAAATAAAAACCCATTTCCATCACGAGAACCACCGATTCAAAAACTTTAATTGCTGAAATTCTGACAAAAACAAAAATTGCAAAGTGTTGTTGCCATACCAAATGTTTTTGTATCTTGAATTTTATAACATTGAATTTGAACTGACATGTAATTCTCATTTAGTTATCAGTTTTATATATACTTATTTGAACAAATTCAAATAGAAATTAGTTTTTTTCTTTCTATTGAAACTTAGGGAGTATGGCAAACATTTTTTTTGGACTTTTTTTTGCAGAAATTATCTATTTTGCTAAAACCAGTGTAATTTTTTTTTAAATAATTTTTAATTTATTTTTAGCATTTTTTGTTTAAAAAAATGGTTACATTTTTATTAAAGAAAATTTTACTTCAAAAATTACTTTATAAGCAATAAAGCTAATGAGAATTAATAAAATCGAATTAAAATTAATTTAAAATATTTATTACTAATACATAAACATTTAGAAAAAACAACTACATACATAAATATTACAAAAAACAACAACAGTATGATTTATGCGATAGTATACACAAAATGTCAATATTTAATTGATTCAATTAATTTTTAATTGAAAGTTTTTAAAATTTTCAACAAATCGATTTAATTGAAGAAAATAAGGAAATATTTGTTTCTGTGTAAGGATAAGTATAATACAGTCGAGAGGAATTTTTCCACATTCTGTTTTCAAAAATGTTTCTAAATCTGCTAAATTTGATGGGGTTTTCTTTCCTCACAGATTTTCTATGGGATTGAAATCAGTGGATTGTTGCGGCCACTCTAAAACTTGCACATATGATCTTCGAGTGCATTTTTTTTGCTCGCAACTGTAGGAGAGGGGAATTTTAGAAAATTACCAAATGCAGTTTCTAAAAATCCCCTCAGAACTTTATTATTTTAGTTTATTTCGCAACGGTATTTTAGGGGTAACGCTATTTTAGTTATTTCGTATACGGTTTTTTAGCGTTAACGGTATTTTACTTATTTCGGTATCGGAGTTTTAGCGAAAACACTATTTTCGTTTATTTCGGTAACGTTATCTTAGGGGTAACTATTTTTTATTTATTTCCGTAACGGTATTTTAAGGATAACGTTATGTTATTCAGGTAATGTCAATGCACATCGATAATTTTAGCCACTTTATGCACGAATTCTAATGACCAGCTAGTTAATGATCAAGCTTTGGGAAAATATGTACATATCTATTTGCAGCAATTATTTTTTCCGATTTTACCAGATTATTTCGGTAACGGTATTTTAAGGATAACGCTATTTCATTTATTTCGGTAATGGTATTTTAGCGATAACGGTATTTTAGTTATTTCAGTAACGGTACTGTAAGGATATTTGTATTTTAGTTATATCGGTAACAATATTTTACGAATAACGGTATTTCAATTATTTCGATAACTGTATTTTAGGGATAACGATAGTCAGTTGACAGGATTTTGAATCGATAACGGTATTTTAGCGGTATTGCCGGCCATCCCTGAAAATAACGCATTTTAGTAACAGTTGTTCACAGTAGTTATATTTATTTTGTGAAAGGCGTGGTAGAGAAGAATGCGTGTATTTTCTAAAAATCATAACTACATTGCAATTTTTTTCTGAATCAGACTGCGCAGTTTCTGGTATTGAACCTTCGTCAGTGACCCTGTTTTTGAATAATGTAATATTGGTTTTGTTTTTATTTGTTCGATTGCGTCTATATGAAATTTTTCTGTGCAATCACTGACCGTGGTATAGATAAACTGATTTTTAATGCCACATGCACTCGCACTACACGTTAGACAGAGCGCTTTAGCCCTCTGAGCTATCGTCAGGTCGAATTTTGTTGTGATTAAAACTAGTTTTATTCAATACACGGTGTTTTTGTTCTTGCATACATAATCTCAGAAGTACAACTCCAACAACACAAGTTTCTATTTTTAGAAACTTACCTCACTCTAATGTCCACTGTTTTCCCATATGTTGTAAGTGATGCCATATCTATAATATATTCTTTGTATATTCGAAAGATGGCGCTTACGTAGTTAGGAAAGAATTTTTTATTTTTCTAAAAAAGTCTTTTTTTCAGTAAAAAAATTAATTTTTAATTGTTAATTTTAATTTCTGTCCATAATTAGTTAATGCCACTTATTATAAAGCGTGATTATATGTATAAATTTAGTTAAATAAAGTTTCTCTATTCATGATACATATTTATCAACAAGGCAATCAAGTTTTCTAATTGTGGAAAAATTACTAAAGCAATTAAAACAAAAAAGTACGTAATTTTTTAAAAAGAACATGCTGAAGTTAAACAAAAGAATAAATTTTAAATTAAATTACGCAATTTAAATAACATTTATTAATGCTTTTCACAAATTGCATTGTTTTAAGCCTTTACAACAAACTTAAATTTGAAAATTATAATTTTTTGTAAAACAGATGTTAATCAAATCCTAACGCGGTTAGTAGTCCAAAAATAAAGTGAGTTCTTTGTTATTTTGGTGAAAACGCCAACAAACCAGTTTTGATTTTAAGAGATTTTAATGCAAGTTTATTGACCTTAAGTATTACTTTTTATTGCGGACATTCAGTTGTTATCATTTAACCCTTTGACGACTAATGATTGATATATGTCCTATTTTTTTTTCGTTGTATTAGCTACAATTTTTTTTTTACCAATTTTTCCGAGTATGACATGCATCGACAAAGGATAGATGACTACATCAGATCGTTCTAACCAATTGGACCAATATGGTCTAAGAGCCGAATAGGGTGATCCCAAAGTTAAAAATATGAATATTTTTTATTATTTTAGGTACCTATTTTCTCGGACGCTTTTGGGGACCGAAATTTTGGTAGGAAGTGGTCCAATGCATCAAGTTTCAAGAAAAATTGAGATATTTGGAATTGATTCATGCAGGACACTGTAGAAAATGGAATGCATTTTTTTTTGTTCATATAGAAATTTTTAGCAATTTTTGTTTGATTTCATTTAAAAAAAGTGATATATATAGATTTTTATCTCCTGATTCTAAATCTGTCTACAAATTTGTCTATCCCTTCACAGTTTTCAAATATCGCATAAGAAGGATAATTTAGGACTACAGCCAAAAGCTGATATACGACTCAAGCAATTTTAAAAATTTTGACATATTCGTGTTGCGCATAACAAAGTAGCTAAAAACCATGTGTAATATGCAAGGTTGGTAACCGAAACGAATAACGGTATTGGTATCGTGGTTTTGTTTGTTTCGGTATTGGTATTGAAAACGATATTTCAATCGTATCGGTACCGATGCCAAAACATCAATACCGGTACATACCAATGTTATTGAAAAACTGCATTTTACAATAAATTATGTGTAGTTGTTAAACAAACACGTGCCTACGTAAAGTAAAAATTTAAAGCCGTAAGTTAAGTTAGCAATACGATATTTTATTAACAACTTAAACTATTTTGAAATTTACAATAGTTTGTAGTAAACAAATTTTTATTTTTAGTAAAAAACGTTTATAAAAACTTTATTTTAAAAACCGATTCAATACCTAAATTTTTGTGTTAAGGCCAACAATGACAGTGTACCGGTGTTTGAATCGCAGAACGCTAATTAAAAGGTATCGGTGGCCAACCTTGGTTATATGACTTAAACAAGACAATAGAAATAAACTCCACACGTCTTTCGCTATTACATGGGTGAGGAATTTGTTCACTAATTTTGATTTTTTCACAGAAGGAGTTGGAAAAAACATTTTTGACGACACTTTTCTTTAGAAATGTTGGGTTCATAAACCCATAAACGGATATTCGCATAAAAAATTCCAAACTAAAAATTTATGGATACAATTATTAAACAAGTGCCCACAAATTTTAATAAAGCGCAATTTTTATTCGTGTATCGTTTTCCGCTTTTGGGAGGTTTCAGTATATACAAAAAATATTAAAATTTCTCACCATTTCAATTCGAAATTTGTTGTGGGAATTTAATTGATAATTGACAATGTATTATTTATTTTTCACTCATGCACATTAGGGTGCAGCGATTTTTTTTTTTAAGTAAGTAGACAATTTGAGAAACATTTTAAATCCCAATTTATAATTTTTGTACATACTAATTTTTAGTACAAACATTTTTTTCGTAAAGATTCATACTATTTACAAATTACTAAATGTTTTTTAATAATTTTCGTTGCTGATTTTAGCAAAACATTGTACAAAATTTGTTATACCCAAATTGCTAAAATTAACAAAAAAATTGTACTAATTTTCTTTTTTCATAGTTGATGGCAAAGTTTTTTTTATCAGGTGAAACATTTTTATAATCTAAAATATAAAGAAAATGCCCAAGAATTATACACCAATAAAAAATAACACCAAAAGCTACTAAAAACGAATTAAAAATTACGGAGAAAAACTGCAAAAATGAGCAGATTTTTTGATAAATACTAGGAAGTTAAGCACAGCAAAAATAAAACTGTTAATTTTACAAAATTTTAGTTATATTCGAGTTGATTTTGAAAGTAGCCATTTATTCAGCTAACATCAACACAAACTTTTGCTAAATATTTGTAAACAAAAAACAGCAAACAAGAATTGTAATATCAAGAATTTTTTTATTATATTTAGTTTAAATTTAGTTGACTACAAATAACAGCATATTTTACTAAAATCAACACGAATATTTGCTAAAAATTGTAGACTGCTGATTTCAGAAAAAAAAAGATTTTTATTTGAAAAAAAATTTTTAATTTTTTTTTTTTTTTGAAAATTTCACATTTTTTTTGTGATTTTTGTTGTCTACTAATATTTGTAATTTTTTTGCTGATTTTTGCAGATTAATTTGTTACTTTTAGTTATCTAAAATTTAGCTCAAATATAACAAAATTTTTTTATATTTAAACTATTCTTATCTTACTAAAATTTGGAAAAAAAAAAATCTGCAACGTCATTTTGTACAAACTTTTTGTAGTTTTAGCAACAAATTTTACTAATTTTTTTCTATTGGTGTGAAAATAAATTTTAATTATAAAGAAAAATTGAGCAATATTAAGTAGAAAAATTGGCTGAGTTTAGCAAATTGATTTTCATTAAGGGCTTACAAAAATTTAAAATTTGTTGTTACTTATTTGTCTACTAGTTGGCAAATTTTCGCTGATTTTAGCATATTATTTTTTTATTTTCAATTAACCAAAATTAAGCTCAAATGTCTACTAGTTGGCAATTTTTTTCGCTGATTTTAGCATATTATTTTTTTTATTAAGCTCAACTACAGCAACATTTTTATATATTTAACAGTTTTATTTTTGCAATTCTCATCTTCCTAATATTTAGCAAAAAAAAAAACTGATAATTTTAGCTAACTTTGAACTAATTTTTAATAGGAGTTTTAGCAAAAAATTTTACTAATTTTTTTTTCCTATATGTGTAAAAATAAATTTTAAGTAAAAAGAAAAACTAACTAATATTTAGTAAAAAAAAATTGGCGGTGTTTAGGGAATTGATTTTTATTGAGGGTTGACTAAAATTTTACTAATTTTTAATACTGCTTTCAGTTTACTAAGAATTACAGACACGTTTTGCTAAATTGGCTAAATGGCCTAAAAATATTTAATTTTATCGCAGTGTGCAGCAATATAAAATTTTTAGAATTGGATCTACTTTTTTGATGAAATACGATACTTTGCAAAATAAGTATCACTCTAATGCACATTTTTATTTTACCGGTGCTTATTGTATATCAACAAATATATTTATGGTATTCATAAATATTTTATCGTACAGAATATTTTAACACCAATTAGTTCGGTTAATAACACTAAAATCGGTTGGTATAACTGAATTTTAGTTGCAACAACCAAATTCAATATTCAGAAATCACGTTTGAATAGGGTTGTACTCTGATAATAATCCATGTATAAAAATACAAAAAAATGTCGAAATAACTAAAACTTTCTTAAAATAAACGAAATTTTTTTAATTTTACAAAACATACCGCTGTTTTGACAAAAATTTCATATATTTATGTATGGATTATTATGAGTTTACAATATTTAATTCGGTTGTCCATTTTTTTGGTACAAACTAAGAAATGTTCAACTCATTAGTAAGGGAACTCTTTCTGGTGAGAATTCTGATTTTGCTGAAATTCGGGCATGTACGAGAGGGGATAAAATTAACAGATAGGTCTTACTAAGGCGTAAACAATATCAGTAAAAAATTAAAAATCGCTCGTATTACGGAATTACAATTTTTGAGAAACTTCAATTTCGCCCATTAATATGCTATTCGATAGCTTGCTTAATGTATTTGCTTCAAAAACATCATCGATAAAAAATCGTCTATTATCTAGTTCAAATATTACTATTTTTTTATAAAGGGTCCGCCAAATAACTTTTTTTTTTGAAAATGCTTTAAAAAAAACTACTGAATATTTTCTCAAATTTCTTTTTTTATTTGAAAGTACAATCCTTCCGGTTAATAATGAAAAATAATTTCATTCAAATGGCTGCCTCGGCTATCCATGCAGTAGCCTACACGATCGGTCCAATTTTTAAGCACATTATCGATTGTGTGCAGCTGTATTTCCTACTCATCAATTTTTGTGAACAAAAATTCGTTCAACATGGCCCGATAACGATCGCCATTGACTGTAACGGCCACTCCTTGCTCATTTTCGAAGAAAAATGGCCCAATTATGCCTCTGGACCAAAATCCGCACCAAACAGTGACTCGTTTTGGGTGTATCGGCACACATTCTGCAACATTACCATGATTTTCAAAGTAATGTCGCAATATTTCCCAGCGTTGTTCAAGCGTATACACAACCATATTCGTTCAGCGGAAGGATAAAACTAATTATCTGTCAAATCAGACATGATCTAAGTGTTACCATTCACGAAATAAGCACTAGTTGAAAAAAAAAGTTAGATGGCGGACCCTTTATATTTTAATGTTTCACAAATTATGGGCAATAACAATAGCAACTAGTAAATCCCTAATTAAAATTTATAAATAAAATAGTATGGTTTGTGATTAATTTGTATTGATGAGTATATTAGTTTATTATTGTATTTGAAGTGTGTAGTAGAAAAAACTCTTTAAAGTTAATTGTTTTGAAGTACACAGAAATAAATTACAAAATTCTGTTTGTAATATTAAACAAAAAAAATTTATAATTCCTAATAAAATTCCTAAATCGAATTGGCGAAATTTTAGCACATGATGTTAATTTATATTCCACTTAATTAAATTCAGCGAAAAAACCATCGCTTGAATATAAAAATTTTCCGAAAATTCAAACTGAATGTATTAAACTGTATGTATTAACTATGGGGAAAATAAAAAAAATAAATGTTTTGAGCATGCATCATTAAAAAGCGTTCTTTTTTTAAGAAAACGCTCTTCAATTAACTGGAACTTGGTTGGTATTGATTAGAAAACATGTGTTAAACCATAGAGTAACTATTTTAAAAAGATGGAATACCTCCTCTCAAGTGCCTCTCGAAAAAAATTTGAAATTTTTGTTAGCATTTTATTTGCGTGGTAATTAAGGATATTTTTAGCATAATAAATATTAGAAGACTTTTTGATTTTTTAGCATGGATTGTAACCGATGCGATGCGTTTAGGAAAGGGTAACGCTATTTTCTTTTTTTTCGGTACAGTACTTTAGGGAACGATATTTCAGTTATTTCGGTAATGGTTTCTCAGCATTAACGGCATTCTACTTAATTCGGTATATTACCGGTAACAATATTTTAGTTATTTCGGTAACGTTATTATACGGATAACGGGTTTTTAGTTATTTCGGTAACAGTATTTTAAGGATAACGTTATTTTAGTTATTAAGGTTATGTCAATGCACACCGATATATTTAGCCACATTATGGCTATAAATGCAAGGGCTTAGTTGATACTATTTGAATGTTGCAAAAAAGTTGCAACATTTTTGTATTATTTTATAAAAAGTTTATTAAAAAATTTTAGCTTCCTAAAAAAGTGTTTTGCATATACATACATATTTCATAAACTATAGCTAACTTTAAAAATCTAAAATCATATTCGTCATCTGCGTCCAAAAGTCTTTTAAAAATGATGGTTTGCAAACCCGATGCATAAAATTTTTCTGATTTTGTTGAATTGTGTTATTATTGAAAAATTGAGTTTTGAATGCATTATCTATTATTTAATTATACCCTTTTTGATTCTGAAACCTGTTTTGCGATATCTGCATCATATCTGAGTTACACGATGAAAAAGTTCCGATATAGGTATATATAATCATATATACATATAATTCATTATCACATCATATCATAGTTGATACGAAAAATGGCATATATAACCTTATCTCATGAGATCCCATGGAATCTCATCTGATATAATTTGATCAAAAAAATGGGTCAATTTTATTTGACCAAATTATATATAATTTGATCAAATCTGATATAGCTTTATAAAATTCTTTGTAAATCCGCACTACTGTTTTGTTTCACATTCCAAATAATAATGAAAATTTAAGTATAAATCAATGGAATGGAAAATAAGACAGAATTTCAATTTGACTAATATGTGATGCCATATACAATTATATGTAAGAGTGATTGAATTTGTTCTTGTTTTTACCATATATGTTTATATATAATTTTCAAAGAAGACAAATTAGATTTTTAACCGTTTTTTTAGTTGAAATACATTGAATTAAGCTTTTTTTGGCTTTTCTGATAATTATAAATAAAAGTGATGGATTTTTTGTTAATTTTTCCCATATATTTTTATATATAATTATATTTAAAAGTGATAGAATTTTTCTTTTAATATTAACACATATATTTATGTATAATTAAATGTTATGCTATCATTATAT
The DNA here is from genome assembly GCA_021234595.1 of Delia radicum. Taxonomy (NCBI): domain Eukaryota; kingdom Metazoa; phylum Arthropoda; class Insecta; order Diptera; family Anthomyiidae; genus Delia; species Delia radicum. The sequence goes on from CM037851.1 coordinate 39,515,374, forward strand.
ATAAAAGTGATAGAATTTGTTTGGTTTTATTGTATTATATATATTGTACTTATATATATTTATACATGTACGTATATATAATCTCATATTTAGCTATATCAACTATATATGATGAGATAAAAATATAAACTTATATATAACATGAGATATAACGATAAATGATTATATAGAGTGCTTTATTAAACATTTTCGTAAAATAAAATATAAGATGTAAATATATACCGTTACATATGGCAACATATGAAATTATATATAATTATATCACTATATCACTGTATATAAACATTTTTCGCCGGGTATCCAGTACCAAATTTGATCTACCTGCCAATTCTGCATACAAAAATTAAAATATGTGTAGCTTCTTTATCGTTTTTATCTATAACAACTATTTGTCGCATGAGTCAAACCTATAATAAGCTGACGAAATGTGATATTGGAGATCTAAACGGTGCAAACTAATTCAAATGCATGCAATGATGTTACTCCAAAAAATCCCCGATACTATAAAACCACCAATAAATATGTGTATTTTTTTTTTACCATTTTAAGAAAATTTATTACCCGATCAAAAAAAGTTACATCTCAAATACAAAATCAGATCTGATTTGATATAGATCAATATTTATTCTTATCCAAGTAATATCTGATTAGAGCCTTTAAATGCATTACTGGATTAAATAAGATCAAAATTGATCTCAAAATTGGGGCATTCAAAAATATCTAATTTGAGATCCTGATGAATCCCAAAATATCCCATATGATTAATTTTGATCTACCTGGATCTAATTAGATCCGAAAAGATAAGAAATTTTTGGTGGATCCAATGAGATACTTTGAGATTAAATTATTTACTTAAATTACACGACATATATTATTTTTAATAAAATTTAAAAATATTTTAAAGAAAAAGAATTTAGACATCTGTGCATATATATTTATGTATGTTGTTATATATAACAATATATAATTATGTCTTATATGAATAAAAAATATTAATGATGTTGAACCATACATAATCATATCTCAAACTAAATTGTTAATCTTGTGTCATATATTTTGAATCTTACATAATTATAACGTACATCATTTAATGTCATACATATATGTATATTATATATATAATATTGAATTGCATTATACATACATATGTCACCATATATAAGCTTATATCACATACAAAACTATTTTTTATAAGACAGTATATATTATTATATCTGAAATTATATAGCTTATATATCACCATTTATGATTATATATTGTGTTATATATGAGAATGTATTATTATATATGACAATATATCTAAAATATCTTATTATGTATATGCTTCATATCTCATTTTCTAAAGGTCAATATATAATAATATATCGTTATATATGTTTCCACATAAGAAACATATAATAAGATGTGGCCATGAATGACACCATATATAGTCACATATTCTAATATATTTTAAAATGAAAAATCATAAGACCATATATAAATTTTTAAAACGGGTATTTATAATAAAAATTGTTTTTTTTTTGTTTCTAACACGTGATTTTTTAAACAGTTTTTGTTTGCAAAATCTTTTGTGTCACTCAACACATCTTAAGTATATGACTTCGGTTGAAAACGCTCGTTCATAGTGATAAATGTCAGTCTTCTTAAAATACAAATATAATAATTTTTACTCATAAAATAAAATATATGACAAACAAACATGATTTAAAAATATAAAAAAGAATATGGAAATATTGTATAAACAAAAGTATATATTTATCACACTAGCATTTCCTCTTTCCAGCTGATAAAACGTAAAAAATACAATAATTAAGCTTAAATTACAAAAAAAAAAAGTTGAAAATTTTAATGTTAATAAATTAATTTTGTGTTTGCATTATTTTAATTTACAGATTTTTTCTCTAAAAGTACGAGTATGTCATCAAATGATGCCTACAATCGCAATGAAGAACATAATGGAGGTAACGGATCTGTCTCATCATTTGGAGACTCCAATGGTGACTCCAATAAACCGCCCATACAACAACAGATAGTACCAAATGAAGAAACACAATTGCAGGATAGCTCAAAACAGGCATATTTTAGTGATGAGAAAGTTTTAATACCACAAACCGATGAGGTATGAAAAATATCTTAACACAATTGTCAGCCTTACCATAAAAAACTATGATAACAAAACAGTTTTTTTTTCAAAACTAGAATTTGTACTCACACTAATTTTTAAGAACAAAATCAATTTCTTTATAAATTATGAAGAATGATTAATAGGGCAAGGAATTTCATGCAAATGCATGATTGCTGTCAGTAGCCCAAATCAAACAATTTTGCACCAAAATGACATCGATTTGTTGTTGAATATTTTTGCATATTTTGCTATAAATGCATATTTTGTCATTTTTTGTTGCATGTTTCAATTTAATTGCATATTTTTGTATATTTTTTTAAACATTAAAATTCAGTTTTTCAATTAATTTAAGAGACATGTCGCGAAAATACTTAAAAAAAAACAACAAAGCCTGCCATATAACAGTGATTTGGTAGAAGCAATAAATAATGTCAAATTAAGCCAAAGGACGTTATATTCCATCGCACGGAATTGCAATATCCCACTTACAAATGTTTATCTAAAATTTTTATCTCCTCATTTCAAAGAAAATATTTGTAACCCTGAACATAGCATCGAGTTTCACTTTGTTAGACATGTATATGGGATTTCATTTTTAAACCAGCAAGCTCGAGTAATCAATCGATTTTAAAAATCCAAAAATTGTACGTGCATATATTTTTGATTTTCGGTGCATATTTTTGGATTTTTAGTGCACATTATTTGTTTTTTTTTTTTGGGAATATTACGATTTAAATACATATTTTAAGCGCATATTTTGGATTTTTTACTGCATATTATAAGCTCCTATTTTATTTTTTTAGTTGCATGAAATTCCTTGCCCTAATGATTAAAAAAATTCGGCCATACTGAGAAAAACATTTTTAAATCTAGAAATTTATCATGAGTTCTTTGATATATTGCATTGAAATTGAACGAGGATCTTCAAATTTGGTTAATTTCTTGTACACACATACTCAATTAGAGATTGCAAATCGATTATAATCGTAATCGAAATCGTGATTAATAGCATCGTTTAACCGTAATCGAACAAAAATCCTTCGATTATGACTTTAAAACGAGCTATTAAATTATATTTTTAATGTCTCGTTTTTATTTAGAACTTTCAAATTGCTGCATTAAATTTTTTTATTACAATTTGTGTTGCTATTGACTATACATTTTTTATAAAAATATTTTAAACATTTTCTTAAATATATACTAATAGTGTTGTATGTTCCAAAAAGTCAATTTTTAAGAGTTTTGATTTGAACATACGAATCTTTATTTATTAAAATACAAAATTTTATTTCTTTACTAAAAATTTGTTCGTGGATTGAATATAGTTTTTCAAGATCTGACCGGTTTTTTAAAAAATGTCAAGGTTGGTATATGACAATTTTAAAAAATAATCAAAAAGCAACACATTTAGGAATTATATTCTGTCAAAATTTAAACTTAAGTCTCTAATATTTAGAGGACGCTTTAAGCTAAAGAAAATTAAAAAAATTTCTAAATGTATCACTGTTCCATATATCTGCAGTTTGATTGAAACATTTTTAGCTGATATATGAAGTGCCCTCAATAATTTCATATTTAAAACAGGGAAACTTAAAAAAATCTAATTTAATCTAAAATAAATGCTGAATTTAGTATTTTTTTGAAAATAATTTGGAAGCATTGCGTTGAGTTAAAAATACCTTGATTAATCGATAATCGCGATTAACGGCATATTTTTGAATCGTAATCGCGAATAAGGAAAACTTCGTTTTTTGCCAACTCTATACTCAATTGAGATCATAACATATTTCCATATTCAATTTTTAAAATTTTCAAAAACTGGCGATTTTTTTACGTTTTTAATTTTCAAAAATAATCAAAAAATCCCAAATGTAAATTACTTCGAAGAGTTCTATTTTTGAAAGCTCTGATTCCATTCGAGACCATTCGATTCATATGGTTGTCCTCCTTCACATTTTTGTAAAAAAAAAAATACATATTGAAAAAATGCATTTTGATGCAAATGTAATTTTAATATGAATTTTTGAAATTCCTCTCCCGTTTAACATTTTTTAAACATGCATCAATCGAAAATGTAGCATTTTTTATATAAAATAAAAGTTAGCTTTTTCTGTGACGCGAATGCCATCTAATGTTCTCGATTAAAAAAATTTTATTTTTTGTATAATTTTGAATTTTATATTTTCAACAGGGGCCAAATTACGGCATTCGTGATCGTAATTTTTCGATCGAAATTAATTTTCTGTTTTAGAAAGTAAAACATTTTAACGAAAATTGTTTGATCAGGGATGTTGTATTTCGGCCCTTGATTAGAAATTAATTACAAACTTTGTGATTTCATTATTAGTGTTTTTGTAGTTACTCATTAAAAAAACATTTTTCAAACGATTTCACTAGATCGCGAATGCCGTAATTCGGCCCCAGGTTTTAAAACAGTTTAAAATACACGACACATTCTTTACAAAAAAGTGATTTCTTCAGGTTTATATGTCAAAAAAATTTATTTTTAATGTAAATGCAATTTTTCGATGCATTTTGCAAAATATGTCTGCATAAAAAAATTATTTTTTAGACAAACTTAAAAACAAATCACGTTTTTGTATTGTTGATAGTGTTATATGAATTTTAAACGGTTTTAAAACCTGTTGAAAATATAAAAATGACCAATTATACAAAAATAAAAATATATATATGGAAATAATAGATAAGGCATGTTCCAAGGCATTCTACAAAATTAGAGGCAATCGCGTCACAGAAAAAGTAAAATTAAATTTTATGTAAAAAAATATTGGAAAATGCATATAAAAATTGCATTTGCATCAAAAATGCACATTTTTTAAATGTATGTATTATTTTTATTGCATAAATGTGAAAGAAGACAACCGTGGGAATCAAATCCGAGAAATTTGATAACAACTTGCGAATATATTGAGCCCTATCCGCCAAAAAGACGCAAGGGCCATGATTTTGGATGATCGGTTTTTAATAAAAATCCTAATTTTTCGAGCATTTCCATCATTCCGCAAAATTTCATAACTCTAAGGTACCGTTACCAATTTCACCAAAGACAAAAATACGTTAGCGCCTATTGGAGAAACTATAGTTTGTTTACATATTTCGTGACAACAAAGTGTCACTCACTTACGTATTTTTTTTTTGTGAATGAATAATTCAAAATCCTGGACACGCTTGAGCATGTATTATGCAATTCAAAAGTCTTTAATTGATATCCAAATAAGAAATAACGGAAAAAAGTATGGGGTCAGATGAGATTTTATAATATAACGCCTATAAGTAAGATTTGGCAATTAAATTTAATTTGCATTATGTTTTCGTCTTTTATACACTAGTTAAATTTCATTGCAATCGAATAAACCAAGAAAAAATTAAAAAAAAAATTGAAAACGTTTTTCCAAATAAATTATGATGTTGGCGCTTACGTCTTTTTGGCGGATAGGGCTCGATATGTCTATTTAAGTTACATACTTGGTGAGTTTTTGGAATTTTATTAAAAATTCTAACCGTGACAAATTGCAATTTTTGAAAATTTTTAAAACTGATTATGGAGAGTTTATCGACTTCATAGAATATATTTGTTTTTAATATAAAGAAAATCTGAAGACATGAGGTAAAAAATGGAAATTTTTTCGTGATCTTTCAAAGAATTAATGATATATCCAAAATTTTAGATACAATTTATAATTTGTTTCTTAGTAAGGCCGAAGTATTGGGCCAACCAGTTTTCATAATTTGAGTGTTTTTATTTTCAGCTTGGCTTTAGTTTTCGCAAATTATGGGCCTTCACTGGACCGGGTTTTCTAATGTCCATAGCTTATTTGGATCCGGGTAACATTGAGTCAGATTTACAAAGTGGTGCGGCAGCCAAATATAAAATTTTATGGGTATTATTGTGGGCGACCGTGTTGGGTTTACTTATGCAACGCTTGGCTGCAAGGTAATTTACAACATTACAAGTATTAATACTAGTGAACATTAAGATGAATTATGTTTTTTATTTTTTTTCTATTTACTGTAAACCTAGATTGGGTGTTGTAACTGGCCTTCATTTAGCTGAGATGTGCTATCGTCAATATAAAATGGTACCACGTTTTATCTTATGGATTATGATTGAAATTGCCATTATTGGCTCCGATATGCAAGAGGTCATTGGTACGGCTATAGCTATATATTTGCTGTCAAATAAAGTGTGAGTTGATTTATTAATTTGGTTGATAGTATTTTGTATAATATATTATAAACACTATTTCCATTTAAACTGGATTCACAATGAAATTCATTCAGCGGAGTGAAGAACTTTACAATTGTGAATCCAGCATTATCATAAAAGACATTAAAAAAGTTTTACAGTTGACACATTCCATATAAAATAATCAAAAAATATCCTTATTTGCAACCTCTTCCCCCTTCAATTTTAACGAAACTTGTTATGTAAGGTTAGTGTCATATAAATATGCCATCGTACAAGTTTTGGGTTGTTAGCTCTAACGGTTGTGGAAATATCGCGTTTTATAGTAAGAAACAAATCGATAATTTAACAAAAGTTTAAAGTTTAAAGCCACTATTGTCGTACTTTAATGAACCGCGGTTTCTGAAAACAATGCATTTTGCCGTGGAGAAGTGAATAATTTGTGTGCTCTAGTATAACCACAATTTGAGTAGCTTTAAAATGAGGTAGCAATGAGCCGTAGCTTAAGCCGTTAAAAATATATGGAATATTATGAATGACTACTTTTTAGAAATTTTCGAATATTTGTCATATTTTTCAAGGCCCGCTGGGACTAGCTGTCCTACATTTGGGCGAGGTTATATTTATATGATGTAAATCTTCTATACCAAGTTTGGTTGAAAAAGTACCATAACTTTGTCAATTTTCAACCGATTGTGATAAATGATGGGTCATTTCACTCAGGAAAATATTAGCTTTTACCCTCGTAGAATTTGAAAAAATTTGTAAAAAAAAACTGAAAATTTTAATTATTTTATATATTTAAAAAGTACCATAACTTTTTCAATTTTCAGCCGATTTTAACAAATGAATGCTCAATTTACTCAGTAAAATGGTAACTTTGAGAATGCAGTTATTTTAATAGAAATCCCTCATAGAAGTTGAAAAAGTTTAAAAAAAATTTATTATTTTAATTGTTATTGAAAAAATCTCTACCTATTTATATAAATAATATAAAGAAATTATATAGTTTTAGACAGACCAGGTCATTCTCTTTTAAATACCGTTTAAAAAATTTAAAATCGGATAAAAAATTAATGATCAACAAATGTTAAAATGAGCCAGTCGCAAAAAATACTCTTTTACCGTTATCCCTAAAATTTTAGGGTATATTCTAACTTCTTAAACCGGTTTTGTAATAAACTCAGCTAGACTTACAACCTACACTAGGTCATTTGACGAGTAATTTTCCTGTGTAGCACGGTGTAATTTTATTCTCAACTAATATTGGAAATGGTGTGTTTTTTTTTTAATATGCATCTATTCTAATTTTTGCTAAAATTTTTTACTTTTTATTTTTTTCTTCTAGTATTCCTTTGTGGGGCGGAGTATTGATAACAATTATCGATACGTTTACGTTTTGTTTTTAGACAAATATGGTCTGCGGAAACTTGAATTTTTATTCGGTCTTCTTATCACTGTTATGGCTGTGACATTTGGTTATGAGGTACATATATACATAAATGCTAATCAAATATTGTTTATTGTTATATTTTGTTTACTTTTGATTTCAGGTGTAGTTTTAAAATAAACTATTTGTTTATATTCAATCAAAATATGTGCGAAAAAATTTATTATATTTAAAAATGTATGTTTTAATTTGGAAATTTATTTATACCTAGACACGTTTTTTAAGACAGTGACGTTAGTAAAGGGTGGAAACGAAAAAAATTTACCATTTTCAAATGCTGATTGTGCAAAAGCTGTAATCGCTACACTTAGAATAGTATGGTAAAGACCACTGCAAAATTTAGTTAAAAACAAATGAAATTTCACTTAAAGAAAGAACGACTAACATTTCAGTAAATTCAACTAACATTGTCATTTGTTTTTTAATATTCAAAAAATTACTAACAATTGTAGTAAAAATGAACATTTATTTATTTTGAATAACAAAAACTTACTGTAAAAAATTAATGTAAAATCATAAAACAGTCATTTGATGTGGTTTGTTTTTTTCAAATGAACTACAAGGTTAGTAAAAAATTTAATTTGTTCTACAAATGACTGACATTTACATTAAAAATAAAGAAACGGTATTACAACCCAAACAACTACATATTTTTAAAGCAGAAGTTCCCTGAGTGTAGGGATGAAATTAAAATTTTCTTAAATTCTCTGAAGTGTAATATTGATTACAGTATAAACCATTCAAGCCTAAAGATTTTTTTTTTTTTTTGATTTGGCCCAACTAGCTGGACAAAAGTCGTTTTTTTGACTTTAAATTTTAATAAAAATTTTAATCAAATATAAAACAGCACTTCCTATTGAGTGGGAAAATGTAAAAAGTTTGTAAAATTTTCAACAGTAACCAAATAACGCTACGCTGAACTTGAATATTTTTGAGTAAAATAAAAATAACAACACTTATTTAAAATTTGCCATCTTTGAAAGCGTGAAACTTTTCATTGGAACCGTCTTTTTAAACAACTCTTATTTAAAAGTTTAGATTCCGCTCTGCTTTTATCGCATAAATACGTTTCTAGAATCTGAAAAGTGTTGTTAGTGTTATTTAATTTAAGAAATAACTTTCTTCGTGAAATATGAAAAATAAAAAATAAGTTCTCTAAGGGATAAGTTTTAGGGAACATAACGGATCTGCACCAAATTTATTTTAAGCAAATAGTTAAAGCATCTACTTTAAGGGACTAGTTAAATTAAATGCCGAAACTTGCCGATTTTATAAAAACTCGACAATGAATGACAACACCTCATACAACGAAATTTGTTATATATACCCGGAAATAAAGACTTGACCGTCTGTGGACTATATTTGTGGAAAAATAGCCAGTGGATCTTCTACCTTTGTTGATTATGAACAATTAAAAAGTTTCTTGAGACATATTTTTAAGACATTTAATCGAAGGCGGGACGTGGTTAACTGGACGAAAAGGACTTTTGTGGCTTCATATGATGACTGGTTAAGTAATAAGTTCAGATTGGGATTACAACCGGTTCATTAGAAAAACTATTTTTTTAAATATTTCTGCAATTTTGTTCAATAAAAAAAATGTTATAGAATTATTTTAAGAGTTAAAAAATCACTGTATTTTTAATTTAATATTTTGATTTTTTTTTCTCTTTAATTAAATATTTTTTTTCTAAGTTTTGTTGTTTTTTGTTGAATGTAATCGTAGTAATATTGAAAAAAAAAATTTTTTTTCTAATTAACCATTGCGATCCTAATCTTAAATTTTTATATGGTTTATAGGACAATTATTCTGCAAACAAAAATTTAAGAAAAAAAATTAATGCATTTTGAGATATTCGCGAATCAAGGACAATTTTAAGTTTTTATATCCTTTTTTAAAAACGTATATATTAGAGCTTTACACATCTCACATAAAATAAGCTTTAAAATGAGATATACATTTTTAAAGTCAGACAAATAATATGAATAGTGTATTTCTCATATATTTTTAAAAAAATGCAGACTTTAAGCAGCTTTTAAATGCGAACAATGAATTTTGAAACAAACGATACCGTTTTATCATACTAATTAGGAGAATGCATATACCAAATTTCATGCAAATCGGATTTGGTGGAGTTGATGACTATCAACGTTGCTTTCGAACGAACCAAGTATTTATTTTAAACCTTGCAATGTATATTTAAGTTTTTAAATTAAATATTTTTTCTGGGCGTAGAGACGCCCATTTTTTTAAGCATATAAATGATTCCAAGTTTATCTTTAATTATCCAAAGTTTTAAGCAAGAATCGTATCATAAGTAAATTTTACAATTATATAGGATGTGGGCGTGGCAGTTGTCCAATTCCGCAAATTTTTAAAAAAAAAGGTGCATCTTGGTCCAATAACATCTTCTACCAAATTTTATAGGTCTAGCTTTATTATTTTCTAAGATATATAATTTTGTCTCCCTAAAATTGTGAAATCTTACACAGTGCGACGTTAATTGGCTGGTGTGAGGGAGCTTTTCATGACAAAATTTAACGTTTTTAATCAAGTTTTAGCCAAAAATTGTTCTCAGACATGCAAAAACATACATGTTTATTAAAATTAAGATCATATAGAATCTCAAATCCAGGAAGTTGGTAAAAGTGTCAGGAAAAGCGAATGAAAATTGGGTATTTAAATAAGTCATAATTTTGACTGATTCCTGAAGATATTTTTTACATTGCTTACCTTGTAACTGTTGTGTAGAAAATATTTACATAAAACAATTTTCATTAATGTCGGACGAAGCCAGGGTTTGCCAATGAAAGTGGAGACGTGGTCGATTCAAAGCTCTAAATGAGCCACAACAATATTTTCGACGGAAAAATTTTAATTTAAAAAAATTAATAAAATCTTTAACTATTTGCACTAACTTGTAACACTAGTTTACAGCGATTTCATCCCCGATAATTGGCATCTATTTTTCATATAAAATCGCGAGCTGAATTTGAAAATGAAGTCCAAAAATACAAAAGTGGAACAGTTATTGCAAATTTTCAAATTTTCCATTTTAAAAAAAAGTAGTTTTATTTAAATCAAAATATCTCCGAAACAAAACATTGGATTTTTTATTTTTTTTATGCTTCATCTATAATTCTACAATAAAATAACACAAATTTAATGTATAATTTAATAACATAAAAAAATCTATAGGCAACAAATTTTGTAAAAGTGAGTAGAAAAATGTATACCCCGAAAAAAATTCTCAAAAATCGCCAAATTACTTGCACATAAAAAATCAAAACAAAAACTGGTAAAATATCATATACATATTCGAAAACAATATGCTAACATTTACCAATTTAAATTTATATTTTGGTAAAAAGAATCAAGTTTCTGAATAATTTATGAGAAAAATCATATTCTATTCACATTATTTTTTTTATTAATTAATAATCATATAATTACAAATTATATGCTATTACCCTAAAAGAGCACTAGCTTCTATGGCTTTCGGCGCGTTGCAGCGAAAACATACCAGTGAATCTGGTGGGAATCGAGCCCACGACCCCAGCACTGATAACCCAGCTCGCTACCAACTAGCTTACCGGGCGCACATATTCTATTCATATATTTCCAGTGTTCTGATAGAAATTTTGTGTGTGTAAAATCGCCAAGAAAATCGTCAGTCGAAAAATTAAAAATTAAATCGCCAAACGAGTTTGAAAATCGCCACCTTTGCCGAGAAATTGCCATATCTGACAACCCTGCTACTTACTACCTGACAAAAAGCGCGCTTAAAAGTTTTTCCAATTTGTTTACACGGGTAAACTACAAAATATTTATTTAAAGATACAATACATTTAAAAATAAATTGGATAATTAGTCTATGTTTTTTAACACTGAATTACTATTAAACTTTTCTTAACAAAAAATGATGTTTGCCATTTAAGATAATTATTAGAATTTATATTCTTTTGTTTTGCAAAATATTTCCTAATTAAAAAAATACTTTTCTCTTATCTCTATTTAGTTAGTTTACATTTTTCATAGTTTAAACATATACACCTGTCATGTCAACCCGACCTTTGTTTTTCTTATAAGGAATTCTTGTCATATTGTTATCTTATTCGTTTGTGAAACTAGTGCAAACTGTTGATTTTATTTCCTCCCGACAGTTGTTTAATAATTACATTGTAATTTTGATTTTGTTTAGTTAAAAAAAAAACGTTAATTGGAAATTTAATAGCAATTTATAAACACTTAAACATTTCAAAATAAACAAATAGTTTTGTATTTTAATTCAACAAAAAATGTTGAAATAAAGCTTCATATAAAACATTTAACTAAAAACAAAGTTTCAAATATATTCAACAAAAAAATTTTAAATAAAACTATATAATTTGTTTAAAAACTCTTTCATAACAAATATTGGCAGAATTTAAATTCAACAAAAAACTTTTAAAATGTTTTAATTTTAAAAATTATTTCAAATTTATAAAATGAAATATTTAATAAAAAAAATTGTTTTTAACAAAAGTTGACTTACAGAGTTTTATCATGAATTAAAATTTAAGCGAATATCTCTACTTTCAAAAGTCTAGTGGCGCAATATGGCGATAATGAGAAACTTAAAAATATGTTAAAGATGGACGGAATCGGCTTGAAAATTGGTACCCCCGTAGTTTTTGGGGTCTCTGAACTTGAATATTGCATCATATTTATAATTCAAAGCGGCAGATCCAAAATGGCGGATGCTTTCAAACAGTTTGAGAATTTGATTTAAAATTGTCACTCAATAGGTTTTGGGATCGCTAAATTCTAATCTGGCATTCGATTTTCAAAACCCAAAATGGAGGATACAATATGATTTTTGCCAAATGTTTTTTTTTTTGTATATTATAAAAAGGTCAGTCGAATACACTTGTATATTATTGCAGAAATTTTCGTTTTTGTTATTTATTCTGTTACCATATGTGGCAATAGATTAAATAACAAAATTGACATATTGCGCAATAATATTGCTAGTGTATGGGTACCTTTAGAAGTAGCTAAATACGGATCTGAAATTGGAATTTCAAAAATTAAATTTGCTCATCTAATATTGCGGATGATTTTTTTTAAATAGTTATCGGATTTGTATCAAACATTTTTCGAATAGTTTTGTGAATCGCTGAATATGAACCTGAAATCAGATTTTAAAAATTAAAAATGGTGTATACTGTTTTTTTTAATGTGATCGGTTTTTCTTCAAATATTTTCTCGGAAAGTTTTGAGGGTTTGGCGGATTTAATATTTCGGATCCTTTTTTTGAAATGTAATCGTTTTCGCTTTAAATTAATTTAAGTTGTTATTCCCTGATTCCAAATCCCTGCATCTAAATTTTTCCATCATAATTTCGAGAAAACAGCGGCTAAAGTTGCCAAAAATTGCTATTTTGGTGCTTTTTGAAGCCTTTTATTACACGATTGACGTTTTCTAATGATTCGAAATAAAGATAAATATTTAGAATACACTTTACTCTTAAAGATACTGCGATGAAATTTTCTACAACTAATTGTTAAAATAGCGCACAGATACATTTATCAAATACCTTCTACCAAAAAATATAAATACATTTTTAGTATTATATTTGAGAAAAAAGAATATAATTTCGTAAAATTTTAAAGATAGCTTATATGTGATATGCAATTTAAACAAAGTTGGTGTAATAATTTGAATGTTTTTCACCGACTTTAAAAAAAGGAAAATACAAAGTTTATACCATGACCCTAAGCCGGTCGGCTTACTTTTAAAAATGAATTATTTGGTAATTTTTTTATAAAGTATTTTCCAAATGCAATTTTTTCCTAAAATAATACACAAATTTTAATAGTTTTTTTAACTCATTATAGAGAAAAAAAGTTAATGTCTATCATCGTAAGAGACTTGCTTAAATTTCGGATGTGGTGTGTACACAACTTCAAAACGCATGGGAAAATTTGGAAAAGGGATTCTGAATCAGCGAGACAAATCTATTAATATTTATCATGGTTCAAACCAAATCGACTTTTTCTCATTTTGTGACAGTGTGTTATCAGCTATATTAAAGCCGCCATTTTTAATATTAAAAATCTGCTTTCAGATTTTTATTCAGCGGTTCCAAAACTTTCCGCCACATTGGCTCCGCCATTTCGAATTTTTCAAATCTGATTTCAGATTCGTATTCAGCGACCCCCAAAATATTCCGAAAGACATTTTATGCGCCATTTTGAATTTTGAAAATCCATCATATTGGGCCGTAATTTTTTTATTGAGCTGCAATTTTAAATCAAATTCCCAATATTTTTAAAATCATCTGCCAAATTGGATCTGCCACTTTAAATTTTAAAAATCATGTGCCGGATTCGAGTTCAGCGACCTCTAAAAACCACCTCCGAGTACCATTTTTGAAGCGGATTCCGTTCCTCTAACATAATTTTAAGCGTCTCTGAAAGTTGTATTTCAAATCGCTCCTCCACATTGGCTCAACCATCATTATCTGCATATTGCACTACTTTACTTTTCTTAAATTAATGAAATCGACTTGAAATCTCTGAATTATCCGATAATCGATATTTTAGTTCAACTAAAATTTTTTTTTTAACAAATAATGTTTGAAATTTATAAAACTTTTTTTGATAGAAATCCTAAATTGATTAAACCTATAACAAATAACTTTTAAACAGATATAAGAAATCTGTTTAAAATTGTTTAAGATACAGATTCAATTTCAACAAGAAATGTTAAATCAAAACAAAAGCAAACATATTAAATCACAAATAAAATTATTATAATTTTTCTCTTAATATAGAAAAAATATTCATGATCTTTAACCGAACTAACCAACATCTCACAATAATAAAATTCGTTTTATGAAAATCTTTGATTTCAAACAAAATACTCAACTGTTGCTTAAATATTTATTTTCAACATTGTGTATTTACATAATATATTTTTAGTGATTAGAATTGTACAAACCAAGTTTAAATACAAAATTTTAGTCGAAATGTAAAAATTTTACAAAGTCATAAACTTCAGCAAAAATGTTAAAACTTCAAATTTCAGAAATATATATAGTTTCAACATATAATGTTGAATCTTGAAAAACAGTCCATACTTGAAAAAAAAATCATTAAGGTGTGTTTAATACAGTCCAGGATTATACATTTTATTAAACAAAGTATGTTTAATCCCTTTTTTTCGAATAATATCAAAAACATAATAAACAAAAATTAATTTTTTATAGACTCATTCCATATAAAAACATCAAATATATTCAATTTTCGACCACTACCCCTCTCAATTTCAACCAAACTTGGTACGTCATCGTACAAGTTTTATGTTGTTACCTCTAAAAGTTGTGGAAATAGTAACAAAACTAGTCGTACTTACTCGTCCAAATGTTTTTACCGGTGAAGCTACGTGATTCATTGATACGTCATTATAAAGCCAATGTTGTGCATTAAAGAAAAATAAGTTCAAAAATAATTTTTTGAAGGTAAAATGGATTTTTGCGGTTTGAACAGCTGTGCTGTATTTAATAAAACTGCAATGACAATGACTTTCGTAGCTTAAGCCGTTAAAAAGACATGGGAAATTATGTACGACTACATTTTTTAAACTTTGAATATTTTTCATATTTTGAAACGCGATATTTCAAGATCCCGCTGGGATTAGCTGTCCAACCATTGGACGAGGTTATAGTTATATGATGTACATCTTATATACCAAGTTTGGTTGAAATCGAAAGGGTCGAAGGATATCGAGTGGTTGATTTTATATGTTTTCAGTCTATTATATACTTAACTCAACATATTTCAAACAAATCTCAATTTATATTTAAAATGTTTTCCTAAATTTATGATATTTTTCTAGTATATTGTATCGGCTCCAAATCAAGGTGAAGTTTTGGAAGGTATGTTTGTACCCTGGTGTAAGGATTGTAATAATGAAGTTTTACTGCAGGCAGTAGGCGTGGTGGGTGCCGTTATTATGCCACATAATTTGTATTTACATTCAGCTTTGGTCAAGGTAATTCAAAAGCAAATTACAAGTTCATATTTTAAATCTAAAATTAAGCACATTTATTAAAAACACTCTCAATTTTGTTACTATTATTGAATGAAGTCTCGAGATGTTGATCGTCGCCAGCCCTCTAAAGTACGTGAAGCCAACTTTTATTTTTTCATTGAAGCTTCCGTGGCCTTGTTTGTTTCCTTCATTATCAATTTATTTGTAGTGGCGGTGTTTGCCCATGGCATGTATGGCAAAACCAATAATGATGTGGTAGGTTTATAAATTATTTATTTAAATAAATAATTTTTTTAAAGTAATTGTTATTTTTTTTCATATTTTTAAGCTACAAGTCTGTCAAAATCAATCAATGTATGAAGATGCTAAACATTCATTTGTGGACAGTCAAAATGGCACAGCCATCATAGATGCTGACTTATATAAGAGTGGTCTATTTTTGGGCTGCACTTTTGGTGTGGCGGCCATGTATATTTGGGGTGTTGGAATTTTAGCTGCTGGCCAATCATCCACCATGACTGGTACTTATGCTGGTCAATTTTCTATGGAAGGTTTCCTAAATCTTCAATGGCCACGTTGGCGTCGTGTTCTATTCACTCGTCTAATTGCCATTGTTCCCACCTTTTGCTTGGCTTTATTTAGTAAAATGGAAGATTTAACAAATATGAATGATATTTTAAATGCCGTTATGTCCTTACAATTGCCATTTGCTGCCATACCCACGATAGCATTTACATCATGTACAGCCATAATGGGTGAATTTGTTAATGGAGTGTAAGTACTTAAAAAAAAAACAGCACACACAGAGAAATAATATGCCAACCGAATTAAAAAGTGTATTTTAATGGTAACAACTTATAAATGCAGTTAGTACAAACGATATTTAGATTAGATTTCTGAATATTTTGGATGTTGCAACTAAAATTCAGTTGAATTAATTCAACTTTGTTGTGAAAACTATTGTTCAGTTTTACCAACCGACTAAAATTCGGTATAACCGAATTTGAGTCGTAATAACAGAATTTCAGTTGGCAAATATCTAAATTTTTCTCTGTGTGCAGTATTTAGCTATTAGGGGGTTTTTGTTTTTTAAATAAATTTCTATCTATAAAACCTCTTAATTCAAATTTTAAATACCTTTTAGTTAAAACACATTTAAAGCCTTAAAACTGTATTCATAAACAAATATTAGCTTCAAATATCTATTTTAAACATTGTGTCAAATTTAGTATTCGTTTATGAATACAGGGTTTTAAGGCTAAAATTTGGGTTTTAACTAAAATGTATTTAAAATGCTGTTTAATATTTTTATGAATACGGGGTTAATGTGTTTGTATGTATATTAGGGTGGGGCAATTAGTATGGAAGGAAAAAAATATGATTGATGCATTAATCTGCTAGAGAATCTTCCAAAGAAGAGATTGATACCATAATCTTGGATAAGCTCCTCCTACTTCCTGAGATATGACCATCCCACACATTGTTACTTTCACAAAATACGGCTAGAAAGTCAAAATCTGGAAGCTCGATTTTCACCGTAGACGTATGGTCTAGTGGACTTTTTTGCTCAGTACAATCCCAAGAATCAGAAACGCGAAGCGCCCATTAAGATGTTCAAATCGCCCCACCCTAATGTATATTTATGTAAAGCAGGAATTATATAAAAGACTCAGGTTCAGTGCGGTCAATCGAATGTTTAAGTAAAAATATCTAAAATATCTATCTTTTTTTATTTTGTATATACTGAGAGAATTCTCTACATGATATCAATGAATTTCTGCATTATCTCTATGAAGTGGCACTGGAACTCGTTCATTGAAAATTTGATAATATTTAAATTAAAATTGCATTTTATTTACTAAAAATTTAATAATATTAATGGAAAAGTTTCATTAAAACTATGAATCTTTTGCATGAAGTTTAACAAATTTTTCATTCATTAGGTTAGGTTAAGAAAGGTTATGTGCCCAAGGGCACATCTCCACTCGGAGACAGATAGATAGATAGAAAGAAAGATCCAGAAAACACGGATAGATACTCCCCAGAACAAGCTCCTATTGTCCCCTTACTAGAAACAGCCGTCCTATTTCCCTGACAAATCTCAGCAAATCTACTGGATTGCATTCAGCGACACACCCAAGTTCGTCGTGAAATCTATCTCCTAGCCGTTTCTGTCTGAGACCCTGCAACCTCGGACAGTGGTACATTTTATGCTCAACTGTCTCCAGTTCCTCAACGTCCTCGCACAACCTGCAAAAGTCCGGTATGTCCCTGTCCCATCTGCTTGTGAAAGCCCTGACAGAACAATGACCGGTCAGGAACCCCGTAAGGGTCCTGAGACCATCCCTGTCCAGTCCCAAAAGAACCATAGTTGCCCCTGCGTAAAATGCGGGCCATAACGCCCTAGACACTCTGCAATCCATTCTATCCCTCCATGGCTGGTTAACGGTTTCTCGGAATCCCTTCCGTGTCACCTCAAAGTAGTTACATAGGGGGGGGGGCTTTACCCCCCGTCACTTATCTCCAAGTCCAGCTTCGAACCCTCTCTCGCAAGTTCGTCCGTCATCTCATTGCCATCCACCTTGCAGTGTCCGGGTACCCAACACAGCCTCACAGAGCTCCCTCAGAGCACACCTACATCGTGCGACGAGGCGCGAACGCACCGTGTAATTTGTCAGTGCTCTGAGCGCTGCCTGACTATCGACATAAATTGTCACCCTAGATCCCCCAACGATCCCAAACTTTATTAGGTTAGTGAAAAAATTTCATTAAAACTCGTCTAAGGAATTCTCTCTGCGTATAAAAACGTTAAATTAAAAATTTATGATATTACTATTTCAATAAAAAAAGGAAGCTTTAGCAAAACAAATTTTTCATCCAACAATTATTTTTTTTGTAAAAATAACACTACTCAACTCTTTTCAACCTTTTTCAAATATTAATATTAGAGAGAAGAATACCCTTGTAAAAATAATATTATAGAATCTCATATACTGTGATCCAGTTCCGTAAACTTTAATATAGTTAAGTATGACATCATGTATAGTGCGATACAATTTTACCTGTGTCAATGCATGTATCATGTTGACAGTAAGATCTTTCGCTATTTCCCTCTTTAGAAATCAGTAAAACCAACATTATTTAAATAAACTATTTAAGCATACAGTGTATGAAAAAATAATTTGAGAATTACGTCTAAAATAAATATGTATTTATATATTTAAAAGTCAATTCAAATTTTAATTGATTCAATTAAATATTTGTTTAGAAACAAATTTAATTAAAATAATAAAAAAAAATAATTAGAATAAGTTATTTAGTCCCTAACGTAGCCGGATTTTGAATTGCATTAATATGGTACGAGGGTAAACTAAAAATAAAAAAAACACACAAGAAAAATTTTATTTTAAAAAAAATATTAAAAAAAAAAATTAAAAATGTCTACGTAAGGAACTTCATTAGTTCTCTACAAAACAAAAAAAAAAAAACGATTGCAAATCTTCCACCAGTGGCACCCGATTTTTAATATCTTGTTTTTAAGGTAAATATTAGATTTGCATAGCATAAAGAAAAAAAGTCGAAACTATTTAAATATGAAACAAAAAAATTAAAAAAAAACAAAAATCTAAAGACAGTAAGCCCCTTTATTGGCTTAGTTCCAATACAGTTTTCAAGTAAACTTCTTAATATTAAACAATTTTTTTAAACTGTTTCATAAATTCCATAAACGCTACATTGTCGGAATGATTCAATAGCTTTATGAAGATTTTCATTAATTCTAGAAACATTTCATAAACATTGACTTTTATGAAATCTGTTTTATAGATTCTACGAAAAGTTTCAATGGACGAGTTCCAGTGACAATTTTCATTATAGCTATGAAGAAATTCATGAAAGATAATTCTCTCAGTGTGTATTAAGGACTTTTGTGTTTTTTTTTTAAATAAAATTGCCCATTTTTTATGGGCATGCATTTTGATGCAATACATAAAAAAAGAGATTTCGAATTTTTTGTTAGTTTGGGCCGTTAGCGTTTGAGCTAATGATAAACTTAAGTTATTAATATGTTTTCAATGTTTTCTCTTCTACCCCAGCACATTTATATTTTGCCATTTTTCTTTTATTTCCCGAGATCCCTCAACATAATTTCCGGGAAAGCGGGAACTTAAAATAAAAAATCACGGGAAAAAACCCTATACAAAATTACCCAAAAATATCCTACAATTATTAAACTTTTTTTTTTTGACTGTTGAGATTTAGGGTGAATAAAACTCAGCAAAAATTGTTGAAACATATTTAATTGAAATCAATTATTAAACATTTCGTGGTGAAAATATTTTACAATTTTATTGATTTAAATCTCTTAAAAACCCTTCTATAGAATAATCTCGTAAACAATGATAATTATAATGTGTTTAAATTTGATTAATTTGTGTTTTTTTTCTGTTTTTCAGGGGCAATAAAATTGTGTCAATATGTTTAACAATTGTTGTTATTGCTGTTAATTTATATTTTGTTATTAATCAAGTCGAGGCTTTTAGTATTGAAGGTGGAATTTTAGCTATAGTTTGTAAGTATTTAAAAATTTTAAAAAATATCGGAATATTAGAAAATTTATTAATAATTGTGATGTTTTTTTTTTCACAGGTATATTTGCCATTTTATATTTATTGTTTAATTTATATCTTGTGATACATATGGCCGCATGCATGGGCAATAAATCTCTTATGAATAGTCGGGTAAGTACTTTATTTAAAATTTGATATGATAAAAAAAAATAAAATAAAAAATTGCATATCAATTAATGACTGGCCTGGAGGTAATAAAATGTGACATGCCAACAAATTATAAATTTAGATAAGTTTTAGTTACAGATACTTAAAACATTGCCGGCCGATATTTGGCAGCCAAAATATTAAAAGAAAAATAAAAAAATTATTTAGAAAAAATTATATACAATTATGACTAGACAAAATTTAATGATAGCACTGCGCAACTTGAAAAATAAAACAAGAGTACTGGCCACTGATCCTAAATATTTCGGCCGCGCTGATGTTAATGGCGTACATAGTTTTTTTTACTTATTTGCCAGATTTTTTCCAAATTGCATTAACGTTTTGCATGCTTAAACGAAGTTTTTTTATACACACAATTTTAAAAAGAAGATATTTTCTTTTAATTTTTTATCCAAAAATGTTTTAATTTTCGTATTACAATACAAAAATATTTTTTTCGGTCTTTCTATATTTTCATATATGTATTTAGTTAGAATATTGTTCTACCACAAGTCCAAAATCTACTATGATATTGTCATATTAGATTTTATTTGTTGCTTTTCAAAAAGTTTGAGTATTTTCATGATAGACAATACAGTTGTTTCATTGGCATCACCCAAATCTTCAGTTGTCCGCAAAAGAGTATTTTCATGATAGACAATACAGTTGTTTCATTGGCATCACCCAAATCTTCAGTTGTCCACAATTGGTTTAATTCAAACCGAGACATTACATACAACAGACAAAATCCACTTTATGAGAATTTGTCTGCTTTAGTGTCGGCTCAGAATACGAGCACAGCGCATAACGATTTCGCTGCGAGAGAAAATCGCTCAAAATAACGACGTTCGACTGTAACAGCAAAAGTGGTCATATTTATTTTAGTGTAATGATTACCATAGGAGTTCATTCCTTCTCCGATTTCGATATTTTTTAGGGTTTACAAAAAAATCTTGTAAAAATAGTAACAAAATAATTTATTAAAATGAAAATTTAGGATTAGAACATAATAAGTTGGTTTATATTACATTGTACATTTTCTAGTACACTAAGAGATCATATGAGCCATAGAATATCTCAGTTAGTTACTTATTATATGTTGATTGTTTACAAAATATAGTTACAATGCGGCAACACTGTTAAGAGAATGAGAAACAAAAAATGAGATAATAAGAACAAACGGTGTTAAAATAAAATATATTCTATATCACAGCTGCATCGCTTGACGCTTTTTAAATATAAATTTGTATGAAACTAAACGACAAGCTCTTATTCTGTTTTTACACTTAGAGTATGAACTGGCTGATTTGGTAAAAAAAAATAAGCTGATAAATTCTCATAAAGTTGATTTTGTCTGTTGTAAATATGCAATGTCTAGGTTTGAGTTAAGCAAATTATCGTTTTATTTTGCGGACAGCTGAAGATTTGGGTGATACCAATGAAACAATTGTATTGTCTATCATGAAAATGATCAAACTTTTTGTAAAACAACAAATATAATATGACAATATCATATTCGATTTTAGACTTGTTGTAGAACAATACTTATTGTTTTATTTGAAATACTGGTGAGACCCTTCAACAACATTTGAGTATCGAAATTGTTTAATAAATATGCAGCTTTAACAAGTAAATCAGCGATTTTTCTTAGATTTTAATTTATTTTACCATTTTTGCACAATTTATCACATTATTTCGCAAAGGATCAAAGCATTTCGTGCATAAGCAAAGAGACAAATCTGAACAATTATTTCGTATAAAAAACAAGTGCGGTTCATGGGAAAAACGCGAAATGTGCTTTAAATTTATATTACAGCATAATGAAAAAGGATGACCAATGAGTTAATCATTTAGTATAATACGTAAACAGCTGTACAGAAATTCAGCCAAAAAAGTTGGTATTTGCGACATTCACTGTAATGAAAGTTTTTGTTAAATAAACTTTCGCAAATATTAATGGTCGGTGATATTGTTTTCGATTTTAGCAGTCAAGTTTGCAGCGCTGTGTAATAAAAACTGTACTTTAAATTTATTTTCATCGGGATAAACATTAGCGGTAATCACTCTTGATAGAAAACTTTTTCTTGGAGGAAACATTATCGATTTCTTTTTCATTAAAGAGTGAACGTCTTTTTTAGCAAGTTTGTTTTCAACACTGTCAGCTGATCTTTATTTACATTTGTTCTAGGCTGAACACGTTTTTCACCAAATGTAATTAAAAGTTAAATAAGCAAAATGCCAAAAACATCAGAAAAAATTAAAATAATTAAATTTATAGTGGAAAATGCAATAACACAAATAGATTTTATATAGAATAGATTTTATATAGAATAACACAAATAGATTTATAATTCACAATTTATTTAAAAAATATGAAATTATCTTGTGACGCTTAAAATCAGTTGTTCTTCTGTCAAAAAAAAGTTTTTTCTGTTTTCTACTACAACTTACTCAAGGTTTGAGTCAAAGAAATTTCCTATCAAGAAAATGAGAATCGAAGAAAACGAGAAAAAACAAATCCCATACATTTTGTTGTTGTATCTGTCAAAAGTTTTCTTCTTTTCTCGTTTTCTTCGATTCTTCTTTACTTTTCTATCAAGACTGATTACCGCTACACAGTGGTTCCAAACACAAAAAAACATGGTAATAAATATAGATGTTTTAAACTACTGGTCCAATCGGGAAATGGTGTTCCCAAAATTGAAAAGCGGGAGCTAACCTTTAAGGAAAATGTTTCTGTGGTCACCCTGTTTTAACACAGGGTGTGCTACAGGGTGTCAAAGTTGACCATCTCGAGTATGAAAGAGCTTTAAAGGGGTATAACTTCTATAACCATGCATCGATTTTAGTGTTTTTTGGACTTTTTTAAATCTAGGTTACGAGACAAAGCAAAAACATGCTTCATGTACCATAGTAACTCTTACAGTTAAAAAAATATTTCACTTTGAATTTCAAAATCTTCATTTTTCGCCTTGACTTTTTTAATAGTTTTGCCAATAGATTATTCATTTTTCAAAGAAAATGCTCAAAATTTTTTCAAGTCATTCTAATGACCTTTCTTAAACTCCTAAAGAAAACTTTTTTGAATTATCTTAAGCCGTTTCGCAGTGATACTATTTTAAACTCAAAAATTAAAAGTGTGTTCTGAAAAATGGGGTTTTTTGGTCAGATAAGGGGTAACTTCACACACCTTTATATATATTTTGCTGATATTTTTTGGATTAGTTTTTTACATAGTTTGATAGAGTAGACTTCAAAAATGCTTAATGGTATAGTTTAAAGCATTTTTGGATATGCACCCTACGTCCAGCATTGGTCGAAAATGATGAATTTTTGAACGGAATTCTATGTTTATGACCGTGATAAAAAAAAGTCACGCCACTTAGAGACGATTTGAAATTTTTATACTGTAAAGAGATTTATTCTAATGAGTTTGCCACTTCATTTGCCGCCGCCCGCTCAAAAACGTAGCCTGGAGAGCAAATTTTGTGGAAAAAGTCATTTTTTCAAAAGCCTTTTTTTGATTTATAAAAAAAGCGTACTTATATTATCAATTTCAGCAAGATTTTATTTTATTTTTAATAAAACGTAAATAATTGTCCTACATTCCAAAAATCTTTTCGATATTGCTTATGGTTATTTTTACATAAAACATCAAAGTTCAATGTAGTATATCTAACTATAATTAATTGTACATTTATTGGCTTTTGCTTTCGGTAATGTTAAAAAATTTAAATAATTTCAGAAATTTTTTTACATATTATTAAATTAGACTTAGTTATCAATTCAACGATGCATAAATCGTTTATCTAGTGTAATAAATGAATTCAAACTATTGCGCTTAAATCAGGCATTTCAGGTCAAATTGCAGTATTTAACAAATTTATATATTCAGGTATACAGAGCGTGTTGCATTATATTTCTCTAAAAGGGTTACGGGTTTTTTTATTTTTTTAATACTATTTCAAAAACCTAATAAGATATAAATGCAGGTAGAAAATGCGTTTTATGATGTAACATTTGCATAATATATTGTTCTAATTTTCCATATAAAACAGGTAAATAACTACCATATATTCATTTATTTGAAAGACAAAATAATGTTTTTTTTTTGTTCTAAAGATAAGGTTTTATTAAATTTAACTGGTACAGTAGTAATTGTGCTAAAAATATGAATATATTCCTAAGGACTACACATTTTCTACAAAGTAGTCTGAAGTATCAAAAGTTAAAAGGTCGTTTATATGCATAGATTCAGAATCTTCCTTTTCAATGTCTATGCTTATTTTTGGTAACCATTTTGTTCTTATGGAGTAAAGTACTGGATCCGATGATATTAATAAAAATTCCATCAAATCGGAATTTTGAGCTATTCTGGAGCACTTACGTGTGTTAAAAAGCCTAAAATGTTTGACGTCTCTATTTCTGGCCTCCTGGGCTTCTTCAGTCAGTTCGCCTAAAGGCAACATACTGTTTTCTATTATTTCTTTGGCATGAGCTAATACTTTATGTACTGTTGGTGTCATTGGCCTCCAAGAGTACATGGTGAGTATAATGTCTTTTGTTTCATTGGCAAAGAGTTTAAATTTAGCCACATTAATAGGTTTTTTACTGTTAATGACTGCTAATATAACTTTAAAACGTTTTAGTAGGTTTTTATCGAGACCCGTAATTGAGGAGGTAGTTTCTGGATCTTCGAAAAAACGCCTTGCTGTATTTCCGTCATTGGAACTTCCAAACCCCTGAAGGGGCGTATCAATGATTAATCCAAGTCTTAATTTAAATTCATCTTGAATTCTTTTCTTCTCTTCTTTTCTCATGTTGTGTAGATCAGTGTTTTTGTTTACGGAAAGGCTTAGGTTTCCTGGAATAAGGCGGTATTTGAGATCGTATGCGAGGTGTAAACAATATTCCATAAATCTTATTCTGGCATGAAGTGGCGATATCCCAAACCTCAGAGCGTTTTCGTTCATAGAAATTGTATCACTATCT
Organism: Delia radicum; assembly: GCA_021234595.1. Classification (NCBI taxonomy): domain Eukaryota; kingdom Metazoa; phylum Arthropoda; class Insecta; order Diptera; family Anthomyiidae; genus Delia; species Delia radicum. Next base: position 39,540,961 of record CM037851.1, read on the forward strand.
TCATGAAACTGTGAACTTAATTTTCCACATATATTACATTTCCAAGTAGATGTTGTGTCTGTAATTGCATTTGCAACTTTTCCATCAATCATTGTAAGTTGTGGTTGAAATGAAACTTTAATAACTTGTCCAGATATTTCCACGTAAAGTGGAGACAAGCTCGAAATTTCCCTTTCTATTGAATCTACTAAACTTTGTGTTGAAATCATGTCTTCTTTTACATATTCAAATCGTATTGGACGACATAAAAATTTAGATCCAGGGGTTAAATTCGTCCATATATCATTTGCAGACGAGGTTGAAGGTAATTTATTATACAACCGCATTCTTAACGGCACAAAAGAAGCCATAAAAATTGATGAAAAACTTTTTTCTTTGCTGCTTCCAGATGGTTGTTTGTATTCGGAAAACCCAGATGTGCCATCACAGCCCCATTTGAACATTAACACGACATCAGATTGCTTGCATCTTTCAATATCTTTGCTGCTAAATGTGGACATAATTCTAGAAACAGTATTGTCAATTAACTGTGATAGTTCAACTTTTGCGCCTTCAATAGAGGCATGCACTGGGGATGTTATTGGTTTTAAAATATTTTCTTTTGTTTCTTTTATTGCTTTACTGCTAGGAAAAATATCATATCCTTTTTCAATGAGAGCTTTTCTTAAAATACCATATTTATTTCTCGTTAACCCCAAATTTAGAAAAAGAGCTAATGCATCTTCACTGGTAAAGGAAGTTGATGATTTTGGTGTTGGAATACTTTGTATCATGCGCTTCAAACGCTTAGGAGACGCAGTTGGTAGGACGTCGACAATTTTCCCTGTTTCTTTAGGCTGTATACGTGTCAAAGCTGCTTTAAAAGAATCCTTTATTTCATTAGCGGAGTGTGTGTTAATCATTTCTTCCTGTTTTACCTTCTTAGTCCTAATCTGGACCTCTTCATAATCTTTTTTAGGGCGGCCCCTTTTTTTTCTGTTCAATAACTACTGACATCTCCTTATTAAGCCAATCTTGACTCTTCTTCATAAATTTTTGTATAGAATAATCGGAATCTTTAATCCTTTTTTCATAAATTTTGTAAAAATTTTCAATTTCATCTGGCTTTATATTTAAGCCATACGAGTAGACAATGGTATCAATCAGTTTTCCTATTTTTTCCGATCGTATATCAGTATTGGCAAGAGTATCCCAAATTACTTTACAAAGGGAGCTATATTTTATTGTAACCTCCATGACTGCTTAACTCAAATAACCTCCTTTTAAAATTACTACGCTTATATATTACAAATATTTGTTTTTTTATAAACAAAAATCGAGCAGGTACTGGATTTGTAAAAACAAAAAACTGAAATAGGTAAAATAAAAAAAAAACGCCCATTAAAACAATATGTTATGCAAATGTTACATCATAAAACGCATTTTCTACCTGCATTTATATCTTATTAGGTTTTTGAAATAGTATTAAAAAAATAAAAAAACCCGTAACCCTTTTAGAGAAATATAATGCAACACGCTCTGTATACCTGAATATATAAATTTGTTAAATACTGCAATTTGACCTGAAATGCCTGATTTAAGCGCAATAGTTTGAATTCATTTATTACACTAGATAAACGATTTATGCATCGTTGAATTGATAACTAAGTCTAATTTAATAATATGTAAAAAAATTTCTGAAATTATTTAAATTTTTTAACATTACCGAAAGCAAAAGCCAATAAATGTACAATTAATTATAGTTAGATATACTACATTGAACTTTGATGTTTTATGTAAAAATAACCATAAGCAATATCGAAAGATTTTTGGAATGTAGGACAATTATTTACGTTTTATTAAAAATAAAATAAAATCTTGCTGAAATTGATAATATAAGTACGCTTTTTTTATAAATCAAAAAAAGGCTTTTGAAAAAAATGACTTTTTTCCACAAAATTTGCTCTCCAGGCTACGTTTTTGAGCGGGCGGCGGCAAATGAAGTGGCAAACTCATTAGAATAAATCTCTTTACAGTATAAAAATTTCAAATCGTCTCTAAGTGGCGTGACTTTTTTTTATCACGGTCATAAACATAGAATTCCGTTCAAAAATTCATCATTTTCGACCAATGCTGGACGTAGGGTGCATATCCAAAAATGCTTTAAACTATACCATTAAGCATTTTTGAAGTCTACTCTATCAAACTATGTAAAAAACTAATCCAAAAAATATCAGCAAAATATATATAAAGGTGTGTGAAGTTACCCCTTATCTGACCAAAAAACCCCATTTTTCAGAACACACTTTTAATTTTTGAGTTTAAAATAGTATCACTGCGAAACGGCTTAAGATAATTCAAAAAAGTTTTCTTTAGGAGTTTAAGAAAGGTCATTAGAATGACTTGAAAAAATTTTGAGCATTTTCTTTGAAAAATGAATAATCTATTGGCAAAACTATTAAAAAAGTCAAGGCGAAAAATGAAGATTTTGAAATTCAAAGTGAAATATTTTTTTAACTGTAAGAGTTACTATGGTACATGAAGCATGTTTTTGCTTTGTCTCGTAACCTAGATTTAAAAAAGTCCAAAAAACACTAAAATCGATGCATGGTTATAGAAGTTATACCCCTTTAAAGCTCTTTCATACTCGAGATGGTCAACTTTGACACCCTGTAGCACACCCTGTGTTAAAACAGGGTGACCACAGAAACATTTTCCTTAAAGGTTAGCTCCCGCTTTTCAATTTTTGGGAACACCATTTCCCGATTGGACCAGTAGTTTAAAACATCTATATTTATTACCATGTTTTTTGTGTTTGGAACCACTGTGCGCTATTAATTGAATTTATAGTAATTAAATGTGCTAAAGTCCCAAAACTTATTTAACAAATTGTGAAAAACAATCTGATGTAGGCGTGTCCCTATCCGGATTTCATTCCTGCCCAAGGAAATCTTCAGGGGACTTTGTTATTAGAATTTCTAGAGATATTTGTTATGTTAAATCACAAACTCAATGAGAATTTCTTGTCCTCGCCTAGGAGCGAGATTCAAAATTTAAAATATCAAAGAAAAAACAAAAACAACAACAAAATATTGTCACAATTGGCTATTTGTTTAGAAAGGAGATTTTAGTATCAAGAGAACATTTTAAAAATCAAACATTACGTTTTTCTTGATCATGTTCTTTTTTTAATATCAATTTTTAAATGCTGAACATATTTTAATTTATAATTGACATGTTAAGTCCCTTCAAATGTTATAGATAATAATGACACTTTTGATGGTCACGTATTGTCTTGGTATTTAGTATACAAAGTAGATAAAATGTTTTTTTCTTATATTATTTAACCTTTTTCAATTGTTTTTATGGCAACTAACTAATATTTGTTAATACTTTCATTAAATATTTATTGATAGGTATTTTTACATATTAATAAAGAATTTTTTTTAATTAATCATTTCTATTTGATTAACAACAATGTTTCAAAACTAAACAGCATACACGTAAAATAATTTTAACAAAATAATATTGCGGTCGGTTTAATTTAGGGTTTGTTAGATGTTCGCAGACAAAAAAACAGGGTAATATTACACTGGGCAACATAGGGGTTGGCAATGTTAGTTGGAATTTAATTTTTATGGCCTCTTAAAGTTGCGGTATTTTTTTTTTAATTTTTTCCTATATGAGCGAAAACCAAAATAAAATAATAATATATTTACTGGAATGTAATTGTTTGTACTTATTGTTCCAATGAATCCAATGGTGAAATATGTATTTTTTCATATGTATGAGATAGACGTCAAAATAATAGGGTAGGGTCAAATATAAAGAACTCATCAATTTTTGGAATAATCCCAAAGAATTTCAAATCAAATGCATCTGAAAGTCTACTGTAAGTAGAATTAATTTCCGGAATTTATTCTGAATATTCTGCCAAAGATAAGATTCTATTTAAAAAAAATATACATATATATTTAGAAAATTTTTTTTAACAAATAGTTTCTTTTAAAAAATATTTCTTTGTAAAGATTTAAGTTGGCAACACTTTTTTAACTGGCGGTCATTTTGTCAGCTGTTAAGCGATTTTTGTTAAGTTTGGCATTTCAAACCAAACTGACACCTGAACAATGCTTCCAAATTGTGCAAATTTATTTTGAAAATCATTGTTCTGTTCGAAATACGTATCGCGCATTACGTCCAGTTTACGGTCAACATAATTGTCCATCAAAGCAATTAATTCGATTAACTATGGAACGTTTTTTGCACCACGTTTACTCTAAATGATAATATGCATCCACAGAGCCGTCGCACTGTGGTCAATATTTTGAGATAGCGGCCAAAACTCCTTTTGGTTTTTGTTCTCCGATTTTAAAGTTATTAGACTCATATGAAAGTAGACAGTAGTAAACCTCGGGAGCCAAAAAATTAGAACTCTATTTCAACTATTTCACTGAGAACAGGGTGGTCCAAAATGGACTTTTTCAGTATTTAGTAAATTTATGATATTTTTAGTTAATTTTCAAAGTTTAAATGATCATAACTTTTTTGTTTTTCAAGATTTTTGGACGAAATAAATTTTGTGTTGTAACTTAACTTATTTCCTATTACTGGTAAAAAATTGAAGCTCTACTGTTTTCAGAACAATTTAAATATTTTTTTTAAAAAAGGTCAAATTTCTCGGAAATTTCCTACTTCATAGAGCACAACTCCTGTGAGTCAAGCTGAGTCAAAACACAAATTTACTATTTTGTAGTCCTAACTCTCCCCTACATTCCTATATATACATGTCCATGCATCGGGACTGCACTTTTTGAGCTACAGCAACTTTTCTGATATTCGGTACAAATGCACGTCATATTTTTTGAGAAGTTATTTGTATGTGAAAGTGGCTATTATGCATATGTTTTGATTAAAATTTTGTACAAGAGTCTTATTGACCCAAAAGATAATTCTGTTGAAATTAGGAGAAGTTGGCCCATATTTGGACCTAGTCCACATAGAAGGGTGTATCAAAATTTTGACAAAAATGACAATAGAACTCTCAAATTATGTGGTATCTGGCAATTCATTTGGAAAAGGTAAAAAATGATTTTATTGCCATATAATATTACATAACTTAAATACCTGAAAATTGCAAATAAATTTAAAACCAATGGAAATAACTGGTAAAACCAAGTACCTGTTATATTATGTTTCAAAGAGGTAAAAAAGATCATGTTGAAACTTCGAGCAATAGTATATTAATCCATGCATTCATTTTTTTTTTTTCATTATTGTTTAAACAATGGCTAAATTCAGTTATAGTGTTCTATCTGATATATATTTTGAACGGAAAGATGAAAACGACATTATTTTACATATAATGAATAATCCATTCTTCAAAATATGCGACAAACAAGAAATTAAAATTCATAACTTAAAATAAAAAACTTTTTAAATACTTTAAGAAAACGGTACAATCAATGTTCCAGAAACAAGAAATTGTTTTACTCACGCAACCAAGAATGGCTAAGAAATAAACTTATTTTTAAAAAGCCATCAGTAACTACCACGGAAACTGGAAAAGGTGGTCGACCAGCAAAGCCAATTGATAATTGTAGTGAAAGATCACGAAGACGCAAGCTTAAACATATCAATGAAGAAGTTTCTTGTAGCATCATAAAGGATTCATTTCTGCATCAAATTCAACCATCGAAAACTAAAAAGAGTAAAATTGCTATCATTGAAAAAATAGTGGAAGCAAGCCCCAGACGCACAAAAAGGATTTTAGAAAGTATGCCGACACCAACTGAAGAAAATAAATTTACTCCAGAAGAAGCATTTGCACTATTTTTGGATTTGAAAATGACTAAAAACCAATATACAGAATTGCGGAAGCGAACCAATGAAAAAAATTGTGGAATTTTTCCATCATATCGAGATATAGTTTCTGCCAAAAAACATTGCTTACCTTCACCAACTGCTATTAGTGTAACTTCAAGTTCAGCAGAAATAAAATTGCAGGATCTTCTTGAACACACTGCAGAACGATTATTAAAGACATTTGATGCTGACTATTTAAAGAAGTTTAAAAATTGCAGCATGACTTTAATTTCTAAATGGGGATGTGATGGGTCCTCTGGCCAGAAACAATACAAACAATGTAATGCGGAAAATTCATCAGATGCCAATTTATTCATGATTTCTTTCGTTCCATTACGTTTAACAAAAACTTATATTGGTTCAGAGCCGTCAACTAGTAGAGCTGCAGAGATAGATGTATGGAAGAATGAAATTCCCTCGTCAACAAAATTTTGTAGACCAATAAAGTTTGCTTACAAAAAAGAAACTAAAGATGTCATAACTGAAGAAGTTGGCAAAATAAGAGATGAAATTAAAGAACTTCAACCAGTGATATTTGAATTTAATGACCAATGCATCGAAGTTAACTTTAAAATGTCACTTACAATGATCGATGGAAAAGTTGCACAAGCTTTAACCGAAACAAAGTCTTCGTCAAGCTGCACCATATGCCAAAAAACATCAAGTCAATTGAGCCAACCACCAACACAAGACGATAGTTTTAATGAAGCATATGAATTTGGAATGTCACCTCTTCATGCTAGAATTCGTTTTATGGAGCATATTCTTAAATTGGGATACGATTTGGAATTTGGCCCGTTAGGCGAAACAGTGAGAAACAACAAAGAAAATTTGGGAAAAAAAGAAAGCAAAAAAAAAAAAAGATATCCAAGAAAAATACCGTGAGATAGGCCTTATAATTGACCAGCCAAAGCAAGGAGAAGGAAATTCTAATGATGGAAACACAGCAAGGAGATTTTTTTCCGATCCAGAAACTGCAGCTTCTATAACTGGAGTAGATTATGATTTAATACGACGATTCCAAATCATATTAGAAGTTATAGCATGTAGCAAAAAGATAGATGCAAAAAAATTTGGTCAGTATGCTAATGAGACAGCAACCCTTTATAACCAAAAATATTCTTGGAGACATATGACAACCACAGTTCACAAAATTTTGTTCCACGGGGAACAAATAATTCAGCACAATATGCTTCCAATTGGAGATCTCTCAGAAGAAGCGCAAGAAAAAAGGAACAAAGACTACAGATTCTTTCGCAAGCACAATACAAGAAAAATTTCCAGATATTGTACTAATGAACATCTTATTAATATTTTGTTGTGCACATCAGACCCATATATGTCCAGTATTCGACAAAAATGGAAATCAACCTCATTAGAGTTAGATGAAGAAGCTAAACAACTACTGCAAAATGAAAATATTGCAAATATTGTTTAATTAATACTAGTTTAAAGATTATAATTTGTTTCTAATTTTAGTATAAATTTTTATTAATACATTTAAATAAAATATATGTGCACTTTAAATCAATAGTAAAAGTTTACTTAAAATTTTATCGATGTTGTGTTCTGTATATAATATATCCAAATGGTATTGATATTGTTGGGAATTTCAGTGTTATTTTCAGTTTAATCCTCACAAGAATTAGCTTTCTTCCAAAAAAACCAACCTTTGGCCCCTGTGAATATTGAGACTAAATAAATGTCAGGGGCCAAATGTTGGCATTTTCTGACCAAAATTAAGTTTAGGAATAATAAATAAGTATTGGTTGTAAAATACGATTGAAGAAAATAAGAAATTATAAAAAAAATACCTATTTAAAATGTCAAAATATTCAACTTTTACATGGAAACTCAACAAAAAATTAAAATGCATTTTAAACTCCACATTACTTACGTTCCTATCAGTCGATTTTTACGTTTGAACACGCAAATTGAAGCTTAAAGTCCCTCCTATTGAACAAAACACATTCCGTAAAAAAATACCAATCCGGTCAAAAGTTATAGAGTTTTGACCGCTATCTCGCGAAATTGACCACTGTGCGTCGTACAGTGCATACAGAAGAAGTCATTGCTGATGTAGAGCGTAGCGTAAGTCTATCCGTCAATGGTGACCGCTATAGAGCCATAATTACTGACTTTTTCGTTCATTAATTGAACAACCATGATGTGCAGGAGCTGTGGCGCAACATGACACACAGCTAGTGCCACAATTGATTTATTGAAGGAAACGTTTGGTTACCGCATAGTTTCACGTTTCGGATCCGTGAATTGGCCTCCAAGATCGTGCGATTTAATGCGGCTGGACTATTTCTGTGGGGATATGTGTAGTCACTAGTCTACGCCGATAAGCCCGAAACGATTTAACACTTGGATGACAACCTTCGCCGCATTATTGCCAATATACGGCCACAAATGTTGAAAACAGTCATCGAAAATTGGACTTCCAGATTAGACTACGTCCGAGCCAGCCGTGGCGGTCATATGCCAGAAGTCATATTTAAATTATAATGCCAGGAGATTATCTTGCGAATAAAGTAAATTTCATGTCAATTTAAAAATTCATCTTTGTTTTATTCCATTTCAAAGTTCTATACCTCTATAAAAACACCCTTTATATATAGTAAGATTTGGAGACATATAATAATATCAAGTAGCATATAAAAAATCTATCAATAAAAATGATCAGATGTATTTGTATAAATTGATATTAGCCATCTTCTTCTTCTTCATTTCCGCTTAACTCCCTGTGGAGCATAGGGCCATAATGTGACATTATTAAAGCCAGATAAGACTTAATCATATTATATATGCTAAGATATAACTATTTTACCCAGGAAGGAATACAATAAAGTCATATTTAATTAAGGATCTTTATTTTAGCAACAAATTTCAGTTAGTTGTGCAGTAATGCGTTTGTAGTTGTTTTAACTGCAATTTTAAACCGCTATAACTATTGCGCCCCTTGCAGAACGGATTTGATGTGCCTCAATAGTGGGTTATTACCCACTACAAAACATATTAATGTGCTATGAAATTAAAAACGAATTTTAGCCCCCATTTTAAATATTTTTGAGAAAAGCCAATTATGAGTAGTTCCAATTACACTAGGCAACAGCCATTTTGTTATTTGGTTCTAGCATATTTTTTCTCATGGATTTGGACCTACTGAACACGAAAATGAATTTTAAAAATTTTTCTGTCGATTGGTTTGTGAGATACAAATTTTTTAATTTTTTTTTTTAATTTTTGGAGGTACACTTACTATTTTGAGCATATCTTTCGTCTTCTTTGACCTATTTGATCCTACTACTACTCAAATTAAAGACAATTGAGCCGTCTACAACTTATTCTCAGAAAATTTTCAAATCGGGTTAGTAGTTTTGATGTTGGCGGCTTAAAAAAGGTTAAAAAACTGCGTTTTTTTAGTAAAAATGTGGCTGAAAAATTCATATAAAAATTCATATAAAATATAAAACGCGATGTTAACAGCGATTTTAATTTTTTTACGTATAGCTGACACTTTTCCAAAGAAAATAAGCCCTTACTTAACAAAATCTGATGACAAATGGCCGACTTATTATTTTTTTGGTAAACGACCGAAATTCCGCTATTTCACGATTTTTTGATTTTCATTATTTGCACAGCTTACCTACCCAACGCAAACGAATAAATACATTTGAACTTAATTGAAAATAAACACAGTAGTCTTCGTATATTATTTTTTAATTTATTTACAGCACTACATGCTCAATGTATCGCACAATTAGCTAAACTAACGAAATTAAACTAACTAATTAAATTAAGCAAATCAACGCACAAAAAAAATGAGTAAAAACAAAGACATAAGTGTACATTTATGCCATGTGGAAAAACTGCTGACTTCTTCTTTGTTTTTTGTATTCGCTGCAATCGGTCTCACGTATTAGGGTCCAAATATAGTCACCCATCATAGCCGTGTCATAGATGCCCTGATAGCGTCGTTCCATAGCCTTCAATTCCTGATGAAAGCGCTCGCCGTGTTCGTCGCTCACGTCTCCTAAATTCTCAGGGAAAAAATCCAAATGAGAATGCAGAAAATGTATTTTAAGTGACATGTGCACTCCCATGGCTTCATAGTTCTTTACCAGATCCTCAACTATGTCCTTATAATTCGGGCTTTTGTTGTTTCCTAAAAAGTTTTCCACAACAAGCCTGAAGGAATTCCATGCTGCGGCTTCGATGGGTGATAACAGCTTTGGGAATTTTTCATCTTTCAACATTTTTTTTATCTCGGGTCCTGCGAAGACTCCTTCTTTAATTTTTGCCAGCGAAAGGTAAGGGAAAATTGACCGTAAATAGGCAAAAGCTTCACCTTCTTTGTCTAATTTTTTGGCAAAATTTTTAATCAAACCCAATTTTATGTGCAGCGGCGGAAGTATTATATTTTCACGGTTCTCTATTAGTGGTTTGCGCTGAACATTCGCTTCTCCAACTACAGGTTTCGTTCGTACCGGCCATTTTTTTTTTATATAATGCTGATCATCAGCGCGGCTATTCCAAAGGCACAGAAAACAGCAATGTCGCGTATAGCCTCCTTGGAGTCCACACAGAATGGCCACAACTTTAAGGTCGGCGCATATTTTCCAATTGTATTTCCTATACTCTATGCATTTCAGCAAAATGTCCATAGTTTCATAGTTCTCCTTTGAATGAACCGCATGAGCAATAGGAAGAGATGGCTTTTCATTGCCATCATGTAAGAGAACTGCCTTCAAGCTCTCTTTGTTGCTGTCAATAAACAACCTCCATTCGTTGGGGTTGTGAATTTGGTGAAGCTCTTGGAACAAGCCTGAAATGTCGCTGCAAAAACATATTTGGTCTTTCTTTGTATAAAATTTTGCATACTCCTTGTGACGGTTTCTGTACGATGATACTTTCACTTCTGAAGCCGCAAATCCACACTGTATCATCCGAGACGCAAAAAGTTCGGATTTCTCCTTAGTGAGACCAAAATCGCGCACCCAATCGTTTAGTTCGGCCTGTGACAGTAATTTTCGCTTTGTACCCGGCTCAAATTCGCTTGCATTTGACTCGGACTCTTCTTCTGACGATTCTGCTTTTGAAGAGATGCACCAGGGCACACTGGATATGGCACATCATGCGAATGTGGGTACTGGAAGCGCAAACGATCCCACTTGAGCGTAGTTCCATTTTAAAAATCTTCCTACCCCACTGTTTGTGGTGAGGCAAAAATAACAGTCTGTGGAATGGCATAGCGGCTTTTTCCACATCATTGGTGTATCGAATTTCATATGGCGGCTAAAATTAAAATAAATTACTATATTCGCTATGTATAATGTGTTTAAATAAAAATTCTTACCTTCCGCCAGCTGCCCAGTTGGTTAAGATTATATAGCAAAGATCACACAGCGACTTAGGTGTCCATGGTTCTGTGATATTTGGTGAAATACCAAAATAATTCAAATAGTGCAATTGTACTGCTGGAGTAAACTTGTGTGCGTGATTTTTTTTTATAAACTGTAAATAAATTAAAAAATAATATACGAAGACTACTGTGTTTATTTTCAATTAAGTTCAAATGTATTTATTCGTTTGCGTTGGGTAGGTAAGCTGTGCAAATAATGAAAATCAAAAAATCGTGAAATAGCGGAATTTCGGTCGTTTACCAAAAAAATAATAAGTCGGCCATTTGTCATCAGATTTTGTTAAGTAAGGGCTTATTTTCTTTGGAAAAGTGTCAGCTATACGTAAAAAAATTAAAATCGCTGTTAACATCGCGTTTTATATTTTATATGAATTTTTATATGAATTTTTCAGCCACATTTTTACTAAAAAAAACGCAGTTTTTTAACCTTTTTAAGCCGCCAACATCAAAACTACTAACCCGATTTGAAAATTTTCTGAGAATAAGTTGTAGACGGCTCAATTGTCTTTAATTTGAGTAGTAGTAGGATCAAATAGGTCAAAGAAGACGAAAGATATGCTCAAAATAGTAAGTATACCTCCAAAAATTAAAAAAAAAAAAATTAAAAAATTTGTATCTCACAAACCAATCGACAGAAAAGTTTTTAAAATTCATTTTCGTGTTTAGTAGGTCCAAATCCATGAGAAAAAGTATGCTAGAAACAAATAACAGACAAAAGTTTGTTATTTGTGACCTAGTGTTATTTTCGACACTTTGAGGACAAATATTTTCAAAATTTTTATACATCGATTTTTACAAATTTTATTAAGAAAAATTTAAAAAAATATCATTGTCAATTTTTAAGCGATTTTTACAAAAACCTCATTTAACTTTAAATTAAACACTTTCAGTATAAATTAGATAAAAATGTCATCAAATTTGAAAAAGTTAGAGAAAAAATAAAAAAATATGTATTTATATTGAAAAATATTATTTTCCAAAGTTTTATTAATTTTTTGTTTATTTTTACAAATGCAAAAATGTGATTTATTAGTAGCTGATGATTTGATAGTTTTACAACTTTAGTCGAACAAAAAGTACGGGTAACTTCTGGTAAAAAGACAAACACAATAACTTTCTCAACACGGTCTCAATTATCTAATTTTTGACAATAAAAATACTTAAAGGTGCGATTGGGTTCACTCGGGTATCCGCTGTCCGGCTTATTGTATACTTTGTATTAAGTTAAAATAACAAAATCTTTAAAAAACTAACACAAACTTTTTTGAAAATTGTCCAGCTCACGGCATCTCAATGCTAGACACAAAATATTTTAGTAATGTCTATATTTCGGTCTCTATCCATAACCGCTAGAAATTTCAAAATCGATTGAAAAAAAGGGGAAATTCACAATTTCTTTTAGTCCACGAAGTTAAAAAACAGTTTTTCGATAATAAATTTAGATATTTAAGATGTATTAAAATTTATAAAAGATATTGTGTGATCCACGCAATTAGACCTACACTACACTGCATGATATCAATGAATTTTTGTATTAGATCTATGAAGTGTCACTGGAATTCGTCCACTGAAACTTTTCAATAAAGAAATGCAGACTTTCATTAAATTTTATGAAAATTTTCATTTATTTACAATTTCATGCGTTTAATGAAAAAGTTCAAGAAATTTTTTATTCATTTTGTGAAGAAAAACTCATTAAAACGATTCCAGTAAAATTCTCTCTGTGTATGTCACTTTAAATTTATAAAAACAATATCATTAGAAACTAGATTTGATATTAATTTTTCTTGCAAAAAAAAGCAATATGTCTAATTTTTGAAATAAAACTCTAATATCTTTCTTTACAGTGGGTCCAAAAATGGGTGCTTCCCGGCCAAAATAGTTTTTCAATTAATAATGCTAATTCAACATATGCAAGGTGAGTTTAATTTTAATAAATGTTTATACAATTCACATATTACACAATTATTTATCGAATTATTTCGCTATACACATACTTTTTACACCACTATATTATTCTATAATAACCACTATTATAAGCACCACTTTAATACGTTTCTTATAAAAGCACCAACAAATTATTAAAAAATTTAAATAATAAATTGTCTATGAAAAAATATCTGTCCTTGAATTTCTTTACTAAAAATGTAATCACAGCATGTCTCTTAGAATCCTTACGAAAAGATTGTACAAAATAACATTAAACCAGTCTCTATATATGAAAGGAACGCACTTGATGTGTCACAACTAGAGGTGCCGACCCCGAAATCCCGGTGCCGAAAATCCCGGGATTTTCGGGATTTATAAATCTGTTTTCGGGATTTTACTGTTTGCGCACCCTGTTAAACGAAAAAAAAAAAATATTAAAAAAATAAAACATAAACTGTTTATTTACCTAATATTTCATAAAAGTAATTAAATCTAATTTAATTCAATTTAATTGGTTAAAATAAAATTTAATGACTGAATAATTTATATGTCATGAATTCCTTTTTAAAGAAAAATTTAAATTAACTTTCCGAAATGACTTAATTAAAGTACTTTTGAATTAATAAACGGATAAGCTCTAAGAATTGTTATATGTTTTTTTAAGATTATTATTAAATTTATATTTTATATCGTTAACTCATTAAAGACACGTCATAGATCCGGTAGACATTTTGCTACCAAACTTTTCAGATATATAGAAATTTTTTTTTGCCTTAAAGCGCCCTCTTTCGGAAATATTTGCAAACAAAGTTGAAAGGTATTAAAAATTAAATAAATTATTTTAATTTTGTGTCAATTTGTGAACAATTGTTTATTAAAAAATATATGAAATTTATTTTTTTTTAAATCGTGTATTTCGACATTTTTTTTTAAATTGTCTTATGGCAACCCTGATTTAATTTTTATAAGTGTTTTTGTATTTTAATAAAAACAAGAAATTATTTCTGTTTTAAGTGAAAACGAAATAAATTTTGGAATATTTTTGACTTTGTGAATTTGAAAAATTCATGGTCCGATCGGTCAGATTATCAAAATTATACACAATTGATAAACTAGTTTTTTAGCAGAGAAATACATTTTCATATTGTCTCATTGGCATAATAATCAAAAATATATATGATTAGCCTTTCTATATTTTTAAATATTTTTTGGAAAAGGTCCCATCAGCCACGGTTTTTAAACTGCTTAATTATCTTTATCAATTAATAAATATAGGGATTTAAAAATACTGGGTTGATAAAGGAACACTTGCTCAATAATGAGTTAATAGTTTTTGTTTGTTTTTTCATATTTCAAATTAGTCTCGAAATCCCGAAAATTTCCGGGATACCAAAAATCCCGAGATCCCGGGATTGCCGTTTTCAAAATCCCGAATACCGGAATTTATGAAAACCAGTACCGTTCGGCACTCCTAGTCACAACGCAGAGAGAATTTTGTTGGACGAAAAATAATAAACATTTTCTGTAAATTAATGAAACTTTTCTTTACAAAATAAAATTAATGAGAAGCTTCATCGTTGTAATGAAACCGGGTTTTTAATGAAACTTCTTAATGTAGTGTATGAAATTCTGACCCTCTATGAATATTGTACCACATCTTCAGGCTGAAAAAAAAGAGGTTTCTTCTACAATTTCTTTTTTTTTTCGTTGTCTTCTTTAGGCGATATTTGCCAAAATAGGTTTAGAGGGTATCTCGAAAACTAATTAATGAATAGGAGTAAGTTTAGGCAAACATTTTTTGTATCGCTAAGATATAATTGCAATTCAAAAAGAAACTTTTTAGCGCTTTTACTTAAAAAGATATGACGATTTTCGCTTTTCTAAAAAAGCAAAATTCAACGACAACGCACCTTAACTTCAGTACATACTGTTGAAAATTAAACGCTTTTTTAATAATACTAAATACATTAGTTCAGCCACATTTCATAATAATCCGTTTATTCGTTTTTAATTTAGCGGGCTGTCCTTTAAAGGTATTCTGATTGAATACCGTGTGTCCTAGGACATAACTAATGGCCTATTATAAAAGCTTAAGCTTCAATCTAACTTTGTGTTTATTATTAGCGGTTTTTAGTGATTTGAAATATGTTTTTAAGGTTTTGAAAAAGTGTGTTCCTTTCAATATAACTATTTTTGAAATTTTAACTTTGACACTTTCTCGCTTCCGAACCCGTGCACTGCACACGTAAAATTTATTCACAACGCATTTAGTAAATTTTGCTTTCTTTCGGAATATATCAGTTTCTAATTATAAATTAATCATTCGACCCCGAAGTTGCTTATAAGCAAACTTCATTGTTTGTAGTCTTTTAGCATATGCTATGCTTTAGTAGTTGCTTACAATTTGAAGTTTTTAGAAGTGAAATCAAAACAAATCACGAAAATTTTACAGTTATATTTTTATTTATTTTCAATAATGTACAGTTGCATCGCCGATAATTAGTGTACTATTTATGATTAAAAATATATATATTTTTTTAAAAAGATCTTAAAAATCGTAAAATGAACAATTTTATGTAGAACTTAATTAAAAAAAAAAAATAAAAAAATTTAAATTAAAAAATAATCTTAACCAGTTAAAGACCGGTAGCTTGTTAAAGTTTAAATACTAGGTCCAAATATCTCCGCTAGGGGGTGCTGCAAAGCCATAAAATTAACACAAACTATTCTTTACCAATAGATCAATGTGTCCACAAAGTTTGATCGAAAAATTCCCAGACATTAAAAGTTAACTCAAAGAAAAGTTTCAATGGAATTTCATTAATTTTTTGAAAAAAATTCATTATTATCATGTATATAACTATCTCACAAGGGGAGTCTTCCGATTGGTTCTCTCCGATCTTAATGAAATCTGAATATATGATAAAGAAAGAAAAAAGAAGGAATAAATATTTTTTTTAGCGGCCCAATCTCACGTTTAAAGGTTAGAAGCTGTGGTCAAAGTTAAGACATTTTTGAATGGAAATATGTCTGAAACTAATGAAATTCAGATTTTTTGGAACGCAGATTTGTTGTATTCGAGAAAACAAAAATTTTTATACTAATATTGTATATGTAGTGTGTCAGGGTTGCCATTTATTTACAATTTTTTAAATGTTGGTTAAAAAGCTCTTCGTAAAGAATTAAGAATATCGAAAAAAGCTCAGACAACCCCTCGATTAAATTTAATAGACATCAATATACATATTTTTTTAGCTTAATCCAACTATAATTCTTTAACAAAACGAAAGTTTTAACATCACTTAAAACACATTCTTTTAAAAAACAAAAATACTTCAAAGTTATCGGACTTCCTTCTTATACCAGTTTATGCGTCTACAAAAGCTCTTTCATTTGGTAAACCATTTCTCGAAAACTTCTCTGAAACAATTAGAAAAAAGCGGGAAAAAACAAAAATGGGGTAATTTTTGACCCCACTTTTTAAACCCTAAACATGAGATTGTGCCGCTAAAAAATATACGTGTCTCTTTTTTTTCATTAAAATCGGAGAGAATCCATCGGGTGACTTCCCTTGTCAGTGAAGGGTACGATTTTCACCTTCTGTGAAAACTTTATGAAAATAAACTAATTCCTTGTCTATATAGAGACCGGTTCTCTGGCATTAAAATTAAAAAATTAAAATTAAAAATGATTAAATACAGATTTTCTGTAAGGTTTCAACTGATAGATTTATTGCGTATTTGAGAATTGCTATGATTACATTTTATGTGAATTTTCCAACTTCTTCTTCTATTTCTTCTATCTGCCTTGGTATGTCCTACTTTTTGTTTTAACCCCCCTTATTTAAAATTTTTAACTCAATATTTTCCATTTCGAATTTTTATTTTTTTCTAACAGAAGTGTTTCTATAGACATAAAGAATAATCGTATTTGTCTTCCTATTAATACAATTTCGGAAAAAGTTCCTCCAACTAATACTCATTAACATCTAAAGTAATTAAAAATAAAATGTGATATTAAAATATTAACTCGGATTTAAATGGGTTTTTGTTTTGATATACAAATAATGTGTGATATTTTGTAAATATTAATATGGTAACATTATTTTAAATACTATTAACATTAAGATATAAAATGTAATTAACAGTATTATATATTATTATATGTATTAACCTAAAGATTATAGTAATTTAGTTAATTAACACAATACATTCCATATAAAACCATTAAAAAATGTCCAATTTTTGTACTCTATCCTTCAATTTTAACCAAACTTGGTTCGGAAGGTAAGTGTTATGTCAATCGTGCAAGTTTCGGGTAGTTAGCTCTAACGGTTGTGGAAATATCGAAATATGAAGATATCTAAAATATGAACAAAAAATCGAAAATTTAACAAAAGTAATCGTACTTAATCACTCATATCTTTTTTAACGGTTATCTTTTTACGTTTTTCAGTGATACCTCATTTTAAAGCCATTTCATTTTAAGGTAAAATGCATTTTTTTCAAAATCCGCGGTTTAAACCGCTATTTAAAAAAACTGTTTTTTTTAAATTTTCAAAAAAATATATGTTAATTATAATTTATTCCACTATGCTGTTGCCAAATTAATATGTGAAGATCTTACGAGATTCAAAGTTATGGATTAAAATCTAAAAAAATATACTAACTATAGTAGAAAAAAAAGATTTAGTTTCTGAAAACAATGAATTTTGCAGTGGAGAAGTGAATAATTTGTGTGCTCTAGTAAAACCACAATTAAATTAGTACCTTTAAAATGAGGTATCAATGACTGTCATAGCTTAAGCTGTTAGAAACATATGGAATATTATGTACGACTACTGTTTTAAAATTTTCGATTTTAGATCCGCAGGGATTAGCTGGCCTACATTTGGACGAGATTATAGTTATATGATGTACATCTTCCATACCAAATTTGGTTGAAATCAGAAGGCATGAAGGCAATCTAGTAGTTGATTTCATATGTTTTCAATCAATATACTCATTTACATATTCATTATCATAAAAAATGTCATTAACTACAGGGTCATCTAACAAAGTACAGACAATTGAAGTTAAATGACGAAATTATTTGATGGAATTAATTTCATTTAGAAAAGTTTTGGCAGTTGGTCATGTTGTAAACAGTGGTAGTTATTTTTAACTGTAATCGAAGTTGTTTTATTGTTTACGAAATAGACAACAACATTATGCTAACATTTAAAAATATTTATTTTATAAATTTTAAAAATATTTTTCAATAATTGCTTTACGGATTTTTATTGCTTAAAAAACTTTACTTCATTTGTTAGTTGTTTTTTTTTTACTACATTTGTCAGTTATTTTTTAAAAACTTCTCTAGATTTTGACTATACAATTTACTATATTTTGTTTGCTGTTTTTACTGCATTTGTCAGTTGTTTCACAGTTAAATTTAATGAATATGTAGTTGCCGTTTATTTTATTTGCAATTTTTAATTGATATTACACTAAAAGTTCTATAATTGTCACCTGCTTTAAATGTCGGTATGCTTTAATTTTCACTAATTTTCAACATGCCTTAAAAGTTGAAAAAAAAAAATTAAATTCTGTCTTTTTAAAAAAGTAAAAAAAAATGTATGACACAAATTAATTATTAGTATGTTTTTAAATAAATTGAATACTCTAGGTGACACTTATATTACTTTTAATGTACCAACATAAATTCCTGAGTGTACGTATGTGTATTTAGGTGAATAAATATTAGAGTTCGTCAGAAAAGTATAAAATTTCTTAATTTTTGGGATATCATCACTTTTTCAAATGTATTTGCATAAAAAAGGCGTTATTATTTTTTTAAAAATTTCAACTCCTTTCTCATGTGTGCGGCGGCAAAAACACAGATTTAGGGTCCCTTTTCTTACAGAGCCAAAAGAGCTGTATTTATATGAATTTTGAAACCATCTTTTGATTATTTTAAAAAAACGGCAAAACTGCACTTTATAAGACGTTCCTAAAAAAATATGACCAACTCTGGAATTAAAAAAGAAAGTTTTTTGGGGGTCCCCAGGGGCTTCGTCCCCAAAAACCGGCAAGCGTTGAAACATATTAGCGTGGATACTCAAATAAAAGGAAATTTCTTCAAGATTTAAAAACTGATATGAAACGATCCATGAAACGTTGCGCTCTCTAAAGCTATTTCAAGTATATTTAAGGTAAAAAATGAGAGGAAGCTTATTGAGTCTTTTTTTTTGGCTATTTTTGTAAACTTTACCGTTCAAATAATGAATTTTACATGCAAATATGACTTTATAGTTCCTATCGTTGGCATTACCCAGGGATAACCACGTGGAGGTACAACATTTATTGGCTTAAGGGATTTCTCCTCCAATCCGTCCAAAGTCCGGCTTCGCTGAGGAAAGTTTTTCTGTGTAACTGGCCTTTGGCCGGGCCTAGGGGGTTTCTCCTATGTGATAGGCAGTTTAGTGGTTTCGCCGAGTAACGGTTTTTTTGCATGGACTTAGGGGTTTTATCCTATGTGACAGGTAGTAGGTAGGTAGACAGGTAGGCTTTGCTTATTATTTTTTTTTTTTTTTTTTTAAGGAAAAACTTTATTTTTTCAATAATTTAGCTAATTCATTAACAATTTCAAATATTTTTTAAAGATTTTCCATTTTGCGATTTTATAAAAAAAAAATCAGTTTGTTGTAATTTCGATAAATGCTCAGTCAGAAAAAGCCAAACGGACCACCGCTGGCAAGACACTTTAACATGTGGTACAAGTGCTGGCAACAAGTGCTTTCCCAACCCCAAAATGATAACATCATTAGACAAAAAGTCCGTCTGTTCAAAAAGTTTCGGACAAGCACTGGGGAAACAAAATTTCCAACGGTGGCAAAATATTGGTAAAACCATGAAATATGTGTGGTCTAAAAATAGATTTTACAATATAAAATTAAAAAAGTTCATTTATTTTTTTTTATCCCGGGATTCGAACCCTGCCCGCCCGATTGGCAGCCGACAGCTCTACCCACTGAGCTAACGAGACACATACTACTTGATAGCTTAAAACCTAGGTAAACGATTACTGATGGGTAAAAGTTGGCTGCTCAAATATATTGGATTGTTGGAACAACTTACCAAGGTTGGAAAAACCAAAAAAAAAAAAAAAAATTATGGTTCTTAAAGAGCATTTCCAGAAACAAAAATTCGATTTTATATTAAAAAAATATTAAAAAGTATTAAAAAATCACAAAAAAATGTATGCCTGGAGCCAGGGTTCGAACTCGGAACCCTCCGACTAGAAACATTTTTAAACAAAGCATCATCATTTTTATAAAATAAATGCTTTACCAATTGTCAGACTTTTAAGCCGTTGGATAGCACTGGAAAAACACTTTTTGCAAACTTTGTGCCAATGGTCTCAGTTAATTCTTTGCCAATGTTTATTTTTGTGGACCAATAAAATTATTGGCAAAACGCTTTTTGGACACGGTGGTAAAGCGTCTTAAACAAGGGTTCATTAGAGTATCCACACTAGTATGTTACTACTCCTACCGGCTTTTGGCCCCTCTACCGAAAACTTTTTTGAAGAACTACCTTTTTTTGGAGAACGCCCCATAAAGTGAAGTTTAGGCTTTTTTTTAAAGGGCACCATTTAGGACAAATAACAAATAACATTTTTTTCAAAAAACTTATTAAGTATTTTTTTATGACAATCAAAAAGCATTTTTAGCTGAGAAAAATTTTGCAAAAATGTTCGCTTTATGGTAACCCAGTAAAGAGTTGTTAAGTTTTCAAAATGTTGTTTTTACTAAAATGCAATAATTTATTGATTAACAACTTTTAAACCGATCGGGATATATTGTGCGATATTGTTATTTGTTATTGATACCTAAATAACTTTTTAGCAATTCGCGATATAACGAACATTTTGGTACTATTATTTTCAGTTGGTAATACATTTTTATTGTGTGTGATTAAAAAAAAATATTTCTAAAAGTTTTTGAAAAAGAGAGCAATTAACCCCACCGAAGTAAAATAATGAATCAGGGCTATGAACCAAAAAGCTTCAATAAGTTCGCCAACTCTCCATCAGGTGGCGAGCAACAACTGTTCTAAGACTTATCATCTCGCGCAATTACAGTGTTGCCATGTCTGAAGCCCTTCATCTTTCCCCACCTTTCATCTCTATACTATCCCTTTCCAAAGAAAGCAACACACTAAATATATAGGAAGTATTTCCTGAGTGTTGCCTCTCTTTAAAAAAAAAAAAAAAAAATTGAGCGTTTTTGGCCGCCGTCCACATGTGAAAGGAGTTGAAATTTAAAAAAAATAATTACAAAATTTTTTTTATCGATGCAAAAACCGTCAAAAAAGTGATTATTTCCCAAAATCTAATTTTCGTGACGAATTCTCAATTATTCTAAATTATTTAAAATTTGCAAAAATCTTTAAAAGTATGTTCGGCTTTAATATTGGTGACACTGTAATTTGAATTCTTCACATAATATTGAGATATCATTCATATCAGTAATTACGCCGTCCAATACGATTTCTGTACAAATATAACATCAAATATATTCCAAAACTAAGTCCAAAAATAAAATTGTTGTTAAAGCTGAAAAGCTCCAAAGTTTAACGCACTATATAATGCATTTCATTCGAAACACATTGCAGTTTTGTTTTCTGTCATATTTTTTAGAATATGTTGGATTTTTATTTGTGCAGTCAAAATTTTCACTTTGACGGATGTCGTTACGTCATTTGGTGAAGGTCATTTTAAATATAATTCAATAAATTAAAAGAAATTTACAAAAAAAATTATATTTTTAATAAATGCCAAAATAAAATAAATATTTTGTATTTTTTTTTTATTGTGGAAGTTATACATATAGTGACGCACAATACAATATAATCAAAAAAGTTTTTTTTTTTCATAATTTTGACTTTTTGTGGTAAAATTAAGGGACTTTAAATGTAGTTTTCGCTTTTCAGTGTAGTCACCTTTTTAGTGGTAGTGGCGTTTATTAAATTACATAACACAATTCAGGGTATTACTGATCAGATCTATATAAACTGCATATCGTTGGAAAGCTTAACAAATTGTCTAAAATATTGTGTTATTTCTTATTACAATAAGACGCCAGATTTTCAATGACCGTGCTTAATATATGAACATTTATTTCATTGTTTTTAACGGTTTTCAAAAATTGTTAACACGGAACTTTTAAAGTGAATGTTATTCAATAGTGCTACACTTATAGAATTAAACCTGTAAAAATAGCAAAATAAATAAAGGGTCCGCCATCTAACGTTTTTTTTTCAACTAGTGCTTATTTCGTGAATGGTAACACTTACCTCATGTCTGATTTGACAGATAATTAGTTTTATCCTTCCGCTGAACGAATATGGTTGTGTATACGCTTGAACAACGCTGGGAAATATTGCGACATTACTTTGAAAATCATAGTAATGTTGCAGAATGTGTGCGAAAATTGCGTACGGATTTTGGAAGAAGAGAAGCACCGTCAGCTCCGTATGTTCGTTTGGCCACCTCGGAGCTGCGATTTGACACCGTTGGACTATTATTTGTGGGGTGCCGTCAAAGATAAGTGTTACGCCAACACAATTGACAATTGACGCTTTAAAGAAGCCATTGGTGAAATACAGCTGCACACAATCGATATTGTGCTTAAAAATTGGACCGATCGTGTAGGCTACTGCATGGCCAGCCGAGGCAGCTATTTGAATGAAATTATTTTAAATTATTAACCGGAAGGATTGTACTTTCAAATAAAAAAAGAAATTTTTGTCTTTTGTTTTATTGAGCTAAAGATCCTTTATTTTATAATTATAAGTATTTATTTCCAATATTTCGTCTTCGCATTGGAAGACTTCTTCAGGGAAAATTTTTTTATAATTAAAAAACTGAAAAAAAAAACGTTTAGACAAATTTTAAAGGGTTTTGGACATACATAATGGCATATTTTATTTAGAGCGATCTATAGTAACATTGAAGCTAACCCTTTAACGGGTAAGGCTGCCTCAGGATAGCCTTCATAAAATTTAACACAACTTTCATAAAATTTAACATAACTTATGCGAAGCACATACGTTTTTAATACTTCGAAATAAATATATTCCAATAAAAAACTAAATTCAAATTCAAAAATTCTTAATTCAAATTCGAAAATTCAAAAAAACAGGGTCACTGACGAAGGTTCAATACTAGAAACTACGCAGTCTGATTCAGAAAATTAAAAATTTACAATGTAGTTATGATTTTTAGAAAATACACTCATTCTTCTCTACCACGCCTTTCACAATTTAAATTACTAAATGTTTTAGGAAGAAATTTTTTGTGATCCAAATTGAAAATTTCGTAAAATTTCAAAAAACATTTATTTTTGAAAAGACATAGTTTTCCAAAAGCTAAAAAATAAATTTAAGTTGATTAAAAATTCTTGATAATGAAATCTAAGTATCCTTAACATTAAGTTCTTATTTTGGTCTAAGGACACACAGGATTATAATAGGTTACCTCTAAAGGATACCATCTTATCGGATTTTTATGAAATTTGTCAAAAAGAATACATTAAGTATTAGTAGCGTAGCGTTAAATAATTGAAGTTTAAATGATATTTGAACGATATATATTGAAGTTTAAATATATTTTCGCCCTATTTCGCTGTTTTCTAAAAGCGAAAATCGCCATACTTTCTTAAACAGAAGCACAAAAAAAAAAAAAGAATTTTCGGATTGTGGTTATTCTTGGTAAGATCATAAATTTTTGTACAAAACTTATCTTTTATATGCTTTTGTTTTCAAGATGAACTCTAAACCTATTTTGGATTATATCGCCTTAAGAAGGCAACGAAAAAAATGTTTGTAGAACTACTAATTGTTCATTTTTCGCGACGAACACATAGTATGAATTTCATTCCAAAACAGTATTTGCCCGTTAGAGGGTTAACATAATTGTGTACATTAAAAACTTCTTTAAATTGTTATTTGTTGCGGTAAAAATTTGGAATATTTTATTTTACATTCACCCCTGTTACGGCTTTTAAATCAGAGCGAAAGTGAAAATTTTAGAATTTTTCGGTGTTCTTGCGATTAAATCAGAACGTTTTTCCCTATTTTTATTCGTTTTAATTCGTATAAAAATGCCTGGTCGAAACTAAAACGAATGCCCTTTTTTCTAATAAATTGCAATTTAGGTTCAAAAATGGTGTTTAATATTAAAAATTTAGAACTTTTTTTACTTATTTCTGATTTTATTGTATTTTTGGCTGTATTGTTTAAACTCTAAAAAATTGTTTTAAAAACATTTTTTTGTTTTGATATTCTAGACAACACTCAAACAAATTGACAACAATGTTAAAAGCATTTTACTTTCCATATCGCACACCTAGTTCAAAAGTGACTCAACTCAAAATTTTAATTTTTCGGTTTTTTTATCTATAAAAATAAAAAATCAGTGTATTTTGTTGTTGTTAACTGTTGCTAAAAAACAGTTATGTATTTCTTTATGTTTCAATTGGTATGAAGTTGCAAATATTGTTTTTCGATTTCTGAAAAATGAAAAATTTTGAGTTGAGTCACTTTTGTACTAGGTGTGCGATATGTTTTTTTATTTTCCATAAAACCACATGTTTTTGGCACTTCGATAATAATTTCGAAAAAAAATCGAGTTTTCGAAAGCTTTTAGGATTTGAGAACACCAAATTTCAATTTCATGTGATTTCACAAATTCGTTCTAATTGCAAAACGTTCTAAAGTAGGGACATGGGCGATTGTATTCTTAAAGATCCCGGGATTCCCGGACCAAACTGCCGGAATTGCGGGATCAGAAAAAGTTTTATTTTCCTGTAAATCTCGGGACGGGAAATCCCGAAATGCATTCCCTTATTACAAGTGAAACATTGTAAAATTATTTTATCAAAATATTTATAAGTGGTCGATGGTTATGATGTCTAAGGTGTTTTATTTTTAATTGGCATTTTAGTTTTTGGTGTGTTTTCATTATAATTAATATTTTCAATATTATATTTAATCAAATTAATTTCTGTTACTATTTTTACATGTTCCAAATATCTGTTGTCTTTAATGTTGGTTGTCTTTCTGTCCTACATTCCTACATAAAATGAACACAAAAACGATTTTTTTTTTAAATAAAATTTAATAAATAAATTTACAAAAAAAAAATCATTTACACCCACAATACTTACAATTAAATAATACAAAATTGTAATAATCAATTAAAATTTATAATAATAATTATTGAAACAAAAAAAAAAATATATATTAAATATTGGCTGTTTTGAAACAAACACAATATTTATAAATTTTGTGTTTTTTTTTTTTTTTTTTTTTTTTTTTTTGTGGTAAATAATCAATTAATTAAATGTATTTTTTAAATAAAAAGTTTTTCATATATTTTGGAGAAATTGTAGTTAAACAATTTTCTACAATCACACATGTTTTATGTTTTTCTTTTTGTTTAATGGCAAATTTTGAGATTACAAATAAATTAATATATAATTATATATATTTTTTTTTCCCATTTTGTATTTATCTGCTTTTAAAAACCAACAAAAAATTTTTAAAATGAACTCATCGTTTTTAAAAACAACAACCAAAATAATATTCAATATAATATTTTAATGGAAAATCCATCAAATAATTTGAAAATTCATGTGAATTATTCAAAAAATTAATTGAAAATCTTGCCACGCTTATGGAAAATTTTTTAAACTGAAATATGGGGCATGTGGTTTTGAAATGAAACAAAACTATTAAAAAAAAAAAAATTTACTGCGGTGCTCTTGCCAATATAAAATGTACAAAATAAAAACAACCAATAAATAATATTAACATCATCATACTGGGCCATCGATCACTTGGACTGACCATAATAATTACCACCGCTACCGCCAATTGTGTGTTTGCTCGCTTGCACCACGTGTGCCCGCCTGCCCCTTGATGTGTGCATAAATAATGTGTTTGGGTGCTTTTTCTACGTAGTGAGCTGACGTTATGCGATACGGGAACTTCAATATTTTCAGTTTCTTATCGTAATTGTTAATAAACTTTTTCTCATCTAGTTCAAACATTTTTTAACCATTTTAAATAAATGCATATTATAATTTTTCTTTAAGCTTCTTTGTCTTTGTAAAAATCTGTAAAACTCGCATTTTTTTTTTTATTATTTTGTATATCTTGTAGATTTTTTAGAATATCATTTTTTCAAAAAATATTTAACATTTTCATTTATTTTTCTTTTGATTATTTTGTAAATTTTTCTCTTTCGATTTTATGTACAAAAATATATCATATTAAATAAAACTATTAACTATAATTTTCCCTCTTTATTTAAATTATTTTATTGATTAAAAAAAAAAAATAATAAAATATATTTTTTTCATTTTGTTGTAGTGTTTGTGTTTTATTTTAATGTTTTTTTTTTTAATTTATAAATTTATAATTTATTCTGATTTATTTTTATTAAAAGATCAATTTCGTAAGTATTAAAACAATAACTATATGGCCTATAGCTGAACTACAATTTTTGCCATATGAGATACCCCTTCCCTACCCTTGTAGACTACAGTGTGCAAATTTTTTATTTTATTTATTTTTACTTTATTTATTTTTATTTTATTAATTGAACAGTTCATGCGAATAAAGACGAATAGACCATTTGTAGAATTTTACAGGGGGCAATAAAAACGCAGGAAACGGTTAAAAAATAATATTTTTGTCAACTTTTTGGTATTAGCTTAAAGATTTAAGTCACATCTACCTACATATATACAAAATTTTAGTAAGGTATTCGAAAGAGAACTTGCCAAAAATTGGACTTCAATTTTTCTTTAAATGGAAAAAGTGCGAATATCCAAAAAAATGTATTGAAATTTGAATAAAAATGTGTTATTTTGCAGCAGATTTTGACTACATTTTCATGAGACTTAAAAAACTTGACGAACTATGGTTGGTATTTGTTTGTAACACTTTAAGGACTTCAAGGATACACTTTTTAAGGATTGCAAGGACATGAAAAAAAAAATGAATTTTTTATTTACATACTTTATATCGAAACAACATTACCAAATATTTGTAGGCAGGGTATCGAAGGAAAGTAACTATAAAAGTAAATATGTTTAAAAATTTGATTTCCGCAATAAAATAATTCAAAAGACGGTTAAAATATGCTTAGACCATGTATTCGTGGTTATATGATCTTAATTACGCGGTAACACTGAAGATTTTTTTTTTTCGCAAATCTGGTTAATTTGTTTGTATGTGCTAAGATTGTTTTTTTTTGTGTACAATTTCAAATTTTAGCTAATATCAATTTTAAACTCGCAGCTAAATAATTTTTATATAATATTTTGTTAAGGATGGATATTCGCCCTTTTTGCTTTCCACACTTTAAAGTCTTATAACTCAAGAACGGTAAATTTTTTTTTGCCAATATAATAAGTGTGGTTTGTTCCTCGTAATGTTCTTTTAACACATTGTTACCAAAAGTAAAATTTTTGTGTTGTATTTAATCAAAATTGTGCGTTAGTTCACTCCCAATTTAAACAAAAATATAAAAATATACGAATTATTGCACTTTCAAAGTCATTTTTTTAGCCTTAAAGTCAAAATTTCCCCAAAATTTCTGCATAGGATTGTAGGGCTCTGCTAATAAAAATGCATTTATGCAAAAAAACGTGTTTGCGAAAAAGTGGTCTATTCGTCCTTATTCGCATGAACTGTTCAATTAATGATCATATAATTACAAATTATATACTATTACCCTAACCGAGCACTAGCTACTATGGCTTTCGGCGCGTTGTCGCGAAAACAGACCAGTGCCTCTGGTGGGAATCGAACCCACAACCCCCGCACTGATAAGCCAGCACGCTACTAAATAGCCGGAGCTCACCACATTTTTTAAAAAATTACAAAAATTTCATAATGCAATAAGACTATTTGACCTTGTGGTCAAAATATGTTCATTAGGATATGGGTCATTGAATAAAAAAAAAACGCTTGTATTGTTCATCAGGGAAATATAGTCGTGATATTTGTTAACAAAGTCCGACTTTTTTTTATAAGCCTTTATTACCGAAAAAAGGGGCGTGTGGTATATCTCCCAAACTAGAGAAGCTAGAATCTCGAAATTTGGCACTTAATGACCAACAACAAAATCAAGCAAATCATTTTTGGTTATTCGAATGTTTTAGTGGTAAAAGTGGACTGAGAAGGTTAAAAATTTGATTTTCGGATCCATGTGTTGGTTGGTAGGAAGGGGAGGTGCATATATGTAAACCTTTTTCTTTCTAATTTAAGGACCCCTACAAGAATCTAAAGTCAAAATAGAAATATACCCACACACAAAAAGTCTTTAGTGAAAGGGTTAATGCAATTAATTACGGTTTCTTAAAGTGTTAATTACGGTTTCTTAAAGTGTTTGTTTTTCAGACTTGGGCGACGTCAATTGCATTTCAAAATCGATCACTTATGAAATTTTTCTATATCATTAATAATATCAGACCTACACTCACACTTGTGAGCTTAATCGGTTACTTGGAAAATTTGTAAAATCTTTAATACCAAACATGGGGATTAGTAGCAACATCTGGGTATTTAATTGCAGGGCAATTACTCAATTACACCCAATTACATGTAATTAAACATAAAAAAGTAATTGGCCTGTAATTAAATACACAGATATTGGAATTATGTCCCATGTCTGGTATTGACAAAATTTAAAATTTCCCAAGAAAACGTTCAAGCCCACAAGTGTGAGCGTAGGTCTGAAATTATTAATGATATAAATTATTTTCACAAGAGAACGATTTTGAAATGTAATTGACGTCGCCCAAGTCTGTTGTTTTTGCAAATTGGAGCCATTAGCTTTAAAAATTGACGAAACACGGACTATAAATGTATTTCTTAGTGTTTCATAACTATTCGATTTAAAATATTATTACAAGTTTAAATCGAAGTTGCAAAATTAAATAAAATCCTAGTTTTGGTAAATTAACTTCTTTATTAATTTTCAAACAAACCGCCAAGATGTAAAACATATTAATTCTCTGAGCGTAAAGCTAACTTTAGCGGTCTATTTAAAAAAAACCATTTTGAATTGTGAAAAGATATTTTACATATCGCACCGGTCAACTCAAAATTTTTCAATTCTCACTTTTTGCAAGAAAACGATATACAGTGATCATATCGACCCACTGTAAAAATCTTACATCATTTTCTCTACTCTTTCGCTCTTTGTGATATAAGAGTATAAATAAAAAAATACAGTTTTATTGCCTCTATTGAAAATTTGTAAATTTTGAAGTGGGTTTTCTGCGGCTTTTGTTTTGGGTGGCAAAGTGGAAACCTGCATTGTGATGGAGTTTTGGAATTATTAAAAAATAGAATTGCAAACTCTGCATGGATTGTGTAAATTTAATGCAAAATAAACACAACAAAAATATTCACCCTGAATTTTTGCTAAAAACAAGCACTGGCAAGCTTTACCCTACAAAACCCAGTCCCCTAGCCCGTCCATAGTTAACATATGGTAACAGGCAGACAGTGGCTCAGAATCATTTTTCGTTGGCCAATACTCTGTTACTTTTGAACCGATTAAGATATTTTAGTAATTATTCTGAACAGATTTCTGTAACTTTTCTCCAGTCTTCATTTCACTTAAATCGATTGTGTACTTATTGAGAAATTTAACTTCCAATTTTGTTTTAAATTTTAGCATGTAATTCTTTAATTTTGCAAGTCTAGCAAAATAATTCTTAGGTTGTATGGGTATAGCACAAAGTGCTTAAAAATCATACATGGGAATTTTTCATTTCCATTGAAATTTCATGATACTAATGGAAATTAAAAAAATGTCATACGTTACAAACGAAACGACAAAATGGTATATAGTATATTAGGGTGGTCCTTATTTTTCAACTTGCGATTTTTGGGGCTGCCCCCCTCTTAAAATATTTGTTTGGGTACAAAAATTCACCATGCAAAAAATTAGAGTTCTAGCATAACGGGAAAATGTCCCGCATCGCCCTTGAAAATCGGGCCCCTTGGAAAAATGGTCATAATTTAAAATAAAATTCAAATTTTTTTCTTCTTCAAAATTAAAAAAATTTAAAATAATTTTTGTGTTGGGTTTAATCATAACTACTCAGATAAAAATATTACTTTCCCAGAAAATCGCTAACTTACCCTAACTTTGTGTCAAAAAAATTAATAAATATTTTGGGGGAACCTCAAAGTGACTTTTTTGCATTTTTGAAAATTTTATTCAACAAAAATCAAAACTTGGTGTTTGCTGTCAAGTATTTTATTAAACACATCTCAAGTATTAAATAAGCCAAGTATTACGGAAATGCGTTGGCAAAATTTTTTGTTAGAGCATTTTGATTCTAGCGGATTTCAACGTTTTTTTAAATTTGTATAGACTTTTTTTTTAACAAGATTTTTGTAATGTTTCATCAATGTTATTGTGTATGCTATTTTATATAATTGTAATTACTTTATTATAAAATATAATTTTTCGTGTTCATAGTTAACCTGTGTTTCATGGGGTCACAATTGACCCTCGTATTTTAAAGAGTCAAAAATCACAAAGATTCCATAAAATTAATTTTTGTTTATGTTTCTAATTGTAATTTGTTTAAATTTTAAAATTAATTAAAATTAATTATTTAGTATAAATTTAGATATTTGTATTCATATTTCAATTGTTTTTTTTTTTGTACATATTCAGGAGTATTTTTGAAAAACGTATTTTTAATTTAATAGTGTAAATTTTTTTGCATTCGGGTAGTGCTTCCGATAATCGGCTACAATTTGCATTATTACTTGTTTCTCCTCCTCGTTTCGTGACAATACTTTCTTGTAGTCCTCCATGAGCTTCACTGCCCGTTCTGCAGTGTCATTATCAACCTTTAATTTGTTAACGTGGGTCATATTTGACACCAGGTTAACATGGGTTAACTATCAACAGAAAAAATAGTATTTTATAATAAAGTTATTACAATCATATAAAAGAGCATATACAATAATATTGATGAAATATTATTAAAACCTTGTTTTAAAGTAAAAATGTATAAAATAAAAAAAAAAACATTGAAATCCCCGAGAAACAAAATGCTGATTTTCAAGGGCGATGCGGGACATCTTCCCGTTATGCTAGAACTCTAATTTTTTGCGTGGCATATTTTGACACCCTAACAAATATTTTTAGTGGGGAGGGGGGGGGGGGTACAGTCAAAATCAAATTTTATTTTTCGCCCATACAACGAAAGACCACCCTAATAGTTATCACAGTCTGTGTAGGGTATAATAAACTTTGCACTCAATTATAAAAAACTAGTAGAATCTGTAAAGTGGGATATAAAAAGCTTTAATAACTTTGCTACTAGCTTTCCTATTTAATAGTCTTAAGAGAGAATTAGAAAAAAATTGAAATTTTCAAAAAATCTTAGCCTGTTTCTGGCCCTACAAAAGAAAAAAAAATTACGGGTAATTTAAAATACGTACACTATGCGGTATTTGCTGAGGGCCAGTGGGGCTCCCCAGCTAAAAATCGGTATACGGTTTTCATTACCCGTGAAGGTAATAGTACAAAATTTATTGGCTAAAGTGTTTTCTCCTACACTCCGTCCAAAGTCCGGCTTCGCTGAGTAAAGTTTTTCTGCGTGACAGGCCTTTGGCTGGACTTACAGGTTTTCTCCTATGTGATTGGCAGTTTATTGGCTTAGCTAAGTAGTGTTTTTCCATTTTGCGATTTTATCAAAAAAAAACTATTTTGTTGTAATTTCGATGTATTTGCAAGTGTTTTCGAAAATAGCGCTGTAGGCAAACTTTTTAAACGGGGTTAGAGGGCGATAATTATCATAGATCCTAAAATAATATAATTTTTGAAATAATGAGGAAATTGCCTTTAATTGGAGTACCCACAGTTGTATGTTACTATGCATACCGGATTTTGGGGCCTGGGGGCCCACAGGCCATGGCCCACTTAACCGAAAATAGGAAAAAAAATTTCTTTTTTAATTCTGGAGGGGACCACCTACTTTTATTTTTCGGAGAACGCTCCATAAAGTGCAGTTTAGCCAAAGTTGGACTGTTACACAGATGGTCCCGGCTTCGATTCCGGGTGGCGACAACAACAGTTAAGAAAAGGCGGGCAGCGCCCGCCTTCGGTGTTTCCATATCACTTAACCCCACCGAAGTAAAATAATGAATCAGGGCTATTAATTTAAAAAAAAAGCATCAATAAGTTCGCCAACTCTTCATCAGGTGGCGAGCAACAACTGCTCTAAGACTTATCATCTCGCGCAATTACAGTGTTGCCATGTTTGAAGCCCTTCATCTTTCCCCTACTTTCACCTCTCTACTAACCCCTTTCCAAAGAAAGCAACACATTAATTAATAGGAAATATTTCCTGTGTTGCTTCTCTTAAAAAAAAAATACAAATTTCTTTGTTGGTCCACATTTAATTAAAATTTAATTGAATAAACAATTATTTTATGAGGTAGAGCAAAACCCAAAATTTTTAGAGTTGAGTTAGAGCACAACCCAACAGGGGGTTTTAATACCATATGAAAGTTATTTAGTGTGGTTTAGGCGCTAAATTGGTTGTTGCACTGTGTAATTCAAGCAAATCGATTCTAGTCATATTTATAGAATTATATTATAAAAGAAGGGATGACAGGCGATACCGCTAAAACA
The DNA here is from genome assembly GCA_021234595.1 of Delia radicum. Classification (NCBI taxonomy): domain Eukaryota; kingdom Metazoa; phylum Arthropoda; class Insecta; order Diptera; family Anthomyiidae; genus Delia; species Delia radicum. The sequence goes on from CM037851.1 coordinate 39,573,884, forward strand.
CAGTTGTCGATTCAAAACACTGTCAACTAACTATGGTTATCCCTAAAATACCGTTACCGAAATTAATGAAATGCCGTTATATGTAAAAATACCGAAATAACTAAAATACCAATATCCTTAAAATGCCGTTACAGAAATAACTAAAATACCGTTACCATTACTGAAATAACTGAAATATTATTACCTTTCAAATATCGTTACCGTAATATAACAAAATGGCGTTAACCTACCGATAATCGCATCGAATCGGTTATCATACACGTATTAAAGTTCTAATTGTTGCATTGTAAAAAACATTTAACCATTTGAGAGCCAAGCTGCATGCAAAAAGTACTTAATTTTTCAATGAATAAAAACGCGACTTTGAAAAATGTCTAAAAACTATACAAAAAAATATCTGTACAGCATTCTAGACTACACAACAGAACATAAAAAAATATATCTCATTGCATGGTTGGGTTTTTGGCATTTCGAGATGAAATAGATCAGCGGTTCCCACCTACATTTGCTTTACGGACCCCCAATTTTTTTTATTCATATATTTAAAAAAAATGCAGAAGAAAACAAATTGTAGTTTTTTTAATTAAAAAAAAAAAATCATTACAAAAAACCAAATGAAGAAAAACCCAATTAAGATGAACTCCGAGGGACCAAAATTAATTCGTTATTACCGATGCTCGTATTTGCTGGAGTAAAGTTTGTTTTAATTTTCCACAAAAAATTAAAATTTTTTAAATACTGTGAAATTTTTTCATTTGATTTCATAAATGAAGAGTTTTTAATATATATAATTGGGAAAGAATTTTGGATTAAAATATCCCGGTTAAAAAAGTTTATATATGTACAAATATATTCATATATGGACATACATATATGGGCCAGTATGGCAATATATGTTTCATATATGGGTATATATGGAAGTATATGTGATTACGTATATTCAAAAAGGACTCTTAATATGGTCATTAGGGATACAACTTTTTTACAATTTTTGAAAATATCAAAATGGCCCTGTCCATACCATGTAGTGCATAAAAAAAACAATAAGAACTGCATCTTTAGATTTTCGATATCGTTACAAAAGGTTCCGCGTCAAATGCAATTAAGTTTGGGATCACTAAGTTCTAAAAAAATAAAAATATTTTCTTTATAATTTCATTAAATGATAAATAAATTATAAGTTTTTCCATTAAATATTGAATAATATTCTGTATAAATTCAATTAATCGTGATAAAATATTGCGACTTAACTACGCTGTCTTATGCAGATTTGCGAAATATTATAATTTATTGCTAAAAGTATAGAGCAATTCCATATGAAAACGATCAAAATTGGCAAATTTTTGGACGACCCCTCTCCGCTTTTAAAATAAATAGTCTCAATCGATTGCCCAGCAAAAAATAATGTACCTACATATTTTTTTTTTTTTTTATAGTGACTGGTTTAGTGGTGGTGTGCACCACTGTCATGTGACAAAATTGAAGAATTCTTCATAAGGGACCTCATTGAAAGTTGTTTTAAAAAAAACTACTAAAGCGATCGCAACGAGTGATAGCTCGTTGGAAAGGTATTGAAACCTTTTGAAAATTAAATTTTCCCATGAAAATTAAATTTTCCGATTTTCCACAGAAGCTCCTAAATTTTCCGGCTAATTTTATTTTTTTGGATTCCTCATAATTTTTGCTTTAAGAATCAGCAATAAAAAATGGGCCCGACTCCTTGTTTGGACAGGAGAAGAGCATTTAAGAGACCACCTTGTTCTCATTGTTTTTATATTTTTTATAATTGAATTATTTTTAATTATTAACAAGAAAAATTAGGAAAATTTTATTTTTCAATTAAAGCCTGATTCAATACCTTTCCAACGAGCTATCACTCGTTGCGATCGCTTTAGTAGTTTTCAATGAGGTCCCTTATGAGAATTCTTCAATTTTGTCACATGACAGTGGTGCACACCACCACTAAACCAGTCACTATAAAAAAAAAAAAATATGTAGGTACATTATTTTTTGCTGGGCAATCGATTGAGACTATTTATTTTAAAATCGGAGAGGGGTCGTCCAAAAGGTGATCGCTTTCATATGGAATTGCTCTATAAAAATATAAAATTTTGAAAAAATAAAAAAAAACAAAAATTTTGAAAAAATAAAAAAAAAAAATCTTAAAGGACTTTCAGAAATCGGCTTCGACGCGGAACTTTTTTGTTGCGAAATGACATGAGGAAACCTTTTTTAGGTTTCATCACAACATCGGCTACAGTGTGGTGATAGGGCCTTATTTTGGTTGTACCCCTAATGGTCATATGTATATGGGGGTATTTGTGATTTCATATTTGCAAAAGGTGCTCGTATATGGACATATATGAAAGTATGTATATGTTATTTCATATTTGAAAAATAGGGCCATATATGGACAAATATGGAAGTATACGGAACTCCGTATGTGCAAAAAGAACTCATATATGAATAGACAAGGAAGTATATGTGACTAATATATGGACGAATATATCAACCCAATTTTTTATTAAATTTAAGTAGAAAATAATATATTATAATAACGTACATTTAAAGTTGTAAAAACGACCGATTGTAAACAACTTCAATTCTTAATCTAATCTAATTCATATTCTTATTTTGTAACACATAATTGAAGTGCATCAGTAGAGTATCCCCTGTTTCAGTAATTATTAATAACCTTGTGAAGCGCAAATTAAAGTATATCCGTTACTTAAATTAACACATTGTGGACAAATTTTTAAGATTATAAGTTTTTTAAAACAGGAACTCACAGATAAAAATACGAAATAATCAAAATGTTAAATTTGTATTAATTGTACTTTAAGTTTACATTTTCATTTAAAATTTCTAAAGGTACGCATACAATTTGCAATATTATTGCAAATATTATTGCCAGTATTATTGTCATTTTGCCCTACATAGTGCAATAAGATGTACAATACTTTTGCACACAATATGGCACCACTCTTTTGTTCTGTTGTGGAGGGATATAAAAATTGCACAATGTAGCCAACACACTATAAAATCCCAGTAAAAATGTTTCGTGTTTTTAGAAGCAGGATAAAACAAATGCGCTGATGTAAGTGCTTACTATTACATAATACTGAGAAGCAGCAAAAGAAACGAATAATTTTCGTATAAAAATAAACAAACAAAAATTTTGAGCTTACTGCTTTCCCTTACAAGGATGAAGGTTGTAAGCAGCTTACGCTAATCCCTTACAAGGATGCAGGTTGTAATGCAGAAAGTTTCACATCGTGTATTATAAACAATCTGTACCAATTTTCACGAGTGATTTCCGATTGTGTTTGGTGTTTTCGAGTATAGTATAACAAATAATTAGTCATTTAACTGTTTCTGAAGAGGTAGCACGTGGAGCGGTAACAAAAATAAAATGATTATATTTATTATATGTCAAAAATTTTAACAACAAAAAATTAATGTCTGTAGAATTTTATGTAAAATAAATTATGCATGGTATATTCATGTTATTACTTCTAATCGTAATAATATAGACATGAAATGTGATTTTACTGCAGGCCATGAAATCACAGCTTTTTATAAGCGCTAAAATCAGCGCTTATTTTGTCCAAAAGTAATGCTTCCAAGTGGGAATTCGCCATATAAAAATCATAGCATATGTAAGCAGGTTTGTAAGGGATTCTTTTTGTCTTACTCCCTTACAAACCTGCTTGCATGTAAGCAGCGTTTTTTACTGGGATATTATTCATATTTCTTGGTTGCGCAATATAAATCAAAACCTTTTTGATTTTTTTCAATATATTGTACAACCTTCCAATATGACATACACACTGGTAATATTTTGCACAATAGCAAAAGTTGCACAGGAATATTGCTTAGTGTATGGTGGGTACCTTAAGGTAAAATATCATAACTAAATATTACTATTAAATATAAAATCCAAGTTTTTTTTTAATAGTAAGAGAAAAATATTAAAATTTTTGAGTAATTCATATTTATTATTTGTAAGGTCCTTTCTTATAATATCCCTATGGGGAATGAGACCGGTCCCGCGTGTGCCACAGGATCGATCCCTTCGTACCAGAGACCGGTCCTCTGCTAAACCCTACCCTATGTAAACAACTGGCAACTTTAACATTGGCTTGTCATAGGAGGGGGTCATTTGTCCTGCTTTAAACCACATAGTGGCATGCCACAGGACTAACCAAAGATGGGAAGATGGGCATACAAGACTGTCGCAAAAGGGGCGTCGTATAAAATAAACGAAAACTAAACAGCTGCCAATGGGTAAAATTCTGGCCAACTGGCTTTTTCTTGTTAATAAGCATTCTGGTCAAGTGGTATGTCCTCCCTTTACCAGTCACAGGATTGGTAATTTTAATACAATTGACACTGCTTACCTCACTTCAGTATTAAATTATACCAGTCCTGTGATAAGTCCTTCGTTAACCAGTCACTTTAAGGTCAATTGACTCCTCCTTCCCCATAGGAATTAAATACTATTGTTCACAATATTTTAATTTAATGTGGCCATATTATACTTTATTTTAAAGTATTTCGTTCAGAAGCGCCCAGGAAAAAATTACACATTCCAAAAAGAAGGTGATGCCCACACTTGCTTACATATCTCATTGCCAAATTTAGTAACTGCAATACCAAACTCATTCCAACGATAGAGTCAAAAAAGCAAGTAGTATTGTAATCAATTCTTTAAATTTAAACCAGAAAGCATGAACTCAATAACAAAGTAATTATTTACTTAAAAGAAAATAACAATGTTATTAACTTATATGTATAACTTTTTGTACTCAAGATGTAATCATATACTTTTTCTTGATAAAAGGACGTTATTGGAAGTAGTTCCTAATTTTGAAAAAAGAAGTTATACAATTTTTACAAATTACTGACGTTATCGTGAGTGAGTGTAAAAAAAATTTTCGAGGGTGATTGTGCGTGAGTCATATTTTTGTTTTTCAATTTTGAATTGTTCTTTTTTTTGAAAAATTTATATTTTCGTGGTTTATAGCTCCAAAATTATGACAAACCCATGTTATTATAACAATTCGATGTTTCACTTATTTCCGTATGAGTTTTGATCGTTATATTTGAGTGACCTAGGAGAATCACGTGTGAGTAAAAGTTGAATTTACTTATGGAACTACTTCTTTTTTTTAAATTTAGGTAGTTCTTATTTTTTCTAGGGAACTATTTATTTATTTTTTTTTGTGTAAGTACTTCGTAGTTTTACAATGGAACTATTTCTTTATTAAAAATGTATGTAGTTCTTAAAAATATAAAGTAAATGGTTCTTCGGTAAAAGAAATAATCAATTCTAAAGAATCAATTATTTTAGTCTTACGCCCTGTTAAAAGAATCGAGTAGGTAATCTAGTAAGGAATGCGTTCTGCCCAAAATGCTTGATTACAAACCCGCTTACCTTTTTGAAAATTTTTTGCTGGGCGACAATAAACAGAATATTTGCGCTGACATATGCAAATACATAATATACATGTTTTGACATTTGAAAGAACTTTTTTTTTATAACAGTTAGGCATTTTAAATAATATTGCTTTTTTTATTTTTTTAAAATACTAAATTTTTTTGTCCATATAATTTAATTTTGCTAGTATCTCCGAATATGGATAATCATATAAAAAATATAGTATATAGTAAAAAGTTCACTTTACGGGGCGTTCATAAAAAAAAAAAAAGTATGACCCGTCTGGGGGCCCGGCCACAAAAACCGGTATGAATAGAAACATGTAAGTGTGGGTACTCAAATAAAAGGAAATTTAGTCAAGATTTTAAAACTGATATTATTTTTATGATCCATGATACGTAGGGCCCTCTAGAGCTATTTTAAGTATATTTTAAGTACAAAAATGGGAGGAAGTTTTTTTTTTTAGTATTTTTAGTATTTTTTGTTCATTTTTGTATAATTTACTGTTTAAATAATTAATTTTACAGAAAATATGCCTTTTTAGTTGCTATCGTTGGTATTACCCAGGGATAACAGTGTGGAGGTGATAGTACAAAATTTATTGGCTTAAGGGTATTCTCCTCCAGTCCGTCCAAAGCCCGGCTATGCTAAGGAAAGTTTTTCTGCATGACTGAGGAAAGTTTTTCTGCGTGACTGGCCTTCGATCGGGTTTAAGGAGTTTCTCCTATGTAACAGGCAGTTTAGCGGCTTCGCTAAGTAAAGTTTTTCCATTTTTCGATTTTATCAACAAAATGTATTTTATTGTAATTTCGATATATATGTGTGTTTTTGAAAATAGCCTTTGTAAACGGGTATGTATAGAGGGCGCTACGTATCATAGATCCTAAAAAGAATATCCTGAAGAAGTTTCCTTTCTTTAGAGTACCTACAGTTGTAAATTCAGGGAACTTCTGCTTTAAAAAATTGCAGTTGTTTGGGTAGTAATACAGTTTCTTTTCTTTATTTTTAATGTAAATGTCAGTCATTTGTAGAACAAGTTTTATTTTTTACTAAACTTGTAGCTCATTTAAATAAACAAACCATATCAAATGACTGTTTAAAGATTTTACATTAATTTTTTACAGTCGTTTTTTGTTATTTAAAAAAATAAAAAAAATAAATGTTTGTTTATTTTTTACTAACAACATATGTGGTTCATTTTTACTATAATTGTTAGTAATTTTATGATCGCCCTTTTTTCAAGTGAAATTTCATTTGTTTTCGTCTTTATCTATAAAATATTCTTAGTGTATGTTGCTACCGGTTTTTGGGCCCACTTAATCGAAAATAGAAAAAATAGCTTTTTTTAATTCTAGAGGTGCAGTTTTGCCAAAATATATATGATCATATTATAACTTTTTTATTTCGAAGAAAATACAGGCACCATCTTGTGGACAATATTGTACTGATACTAAATATCGTTTTTTAATTCAATTAGGAACAAAAACCTTCCGCACCGAAACCAATTTCTAAAAGCCTTTTTTATTCAAAAAGTTATTAAAGCAATGTAATTCAAAAGTTATGTATGTGTACGTTGGAATGGCGAAAACATTTTTTTATTGATGATAGTATAAGATAGTATAAGACAAAAAGCTATACACTTTTAAGTAAAATGGCCATGCAATTTTTGATATTGGAAAAAATGCAAAAAGCTATAACCCTAATGATCATACATAAATGATCTTTTTTAACCGGGCTGTTTAAATTCAAAGAAATTTTGCAAAATTTTAGGAATTCTGTATTAAAAACGGAAAATTATATATAAAAGTTATAAATGAACTTATTTTTATTTCATTTCGAATAGACGATTTATTTTATGGTTTTACCAACATTTTTGCCAATATATGAAATTTTGTATAATCAGTGCTTGTCCGGCACTTTTTGAACAGACGGTACTTTGGAACATTAGACAAAATGATAACATTATATTTTCTAATGATGTTATCGTTTTCGGGTTGGGAGAGCACTTGGTAAAGCGTTTTTCCAGCGGTGGTTCTTTTGTCTTATTCAGACTGTTGTTTTTGATATCAGATATAGATTTTGAGTTACTACGTAATAAAAATTCATTAATAGTGCCATAATATCATAGCGTATTTGAGAGCTTACACCAACCATATTCATAAAATTTATGAAAAACTTCATTGATTTTCGTGCAATGTAACACTTCATAAATATGAAGAAGCTGTTTCATAAAAGTTTAAATTGAAGACAAGCTTAATCATATTTATGAAATGTTTCATAAATATGAAGAAGTTTCATAGCTTTTCATGAAATGTTTCATAAGTGTTATAAATTTTTATGAAATGAATAAATTTTCTGTGGTAGCATACAAACACAATAAATGCTACATTATTTTTAAAACGCAAAATTTTTTGCAACTGTAATTCAGAATATATCAATTAAAACTTAGAATTTCAAATTTAAATTCAGAAAATATCAATTGATATTAATTTTTATTAAAATTCAGATAAAATAAATTAAGTTAGGAATTTTCATTTTGAATTTCCGTTTCCACTGAAATTTATAAAAATGAAATTTATATTCACAACTTTTTCCCGCGGCGCCTAGTTCTCCAATTCAAAAATAACAACAAATCTTTTAATAACTATAATATTACTTAAAAATTACCAACAAACATTATATTTTTTTTATTTTATTAATTAATAATCATATAATTACAAATTATATACTATTACCCTAACCGAGCACCAGCTACTATGGCCTTTGGCGCGTTGTAGCGGAAACAGACCAGTGCCTCTGGTGGGAATCGAACCCACGACCCCGGCACTGATAAGCCAGCACGCTACCAACTAGCCTACCTTGGCGCACACAAACATTATAATAACTATAATATGACTTAAAAACTTATATGACAGCCTCATTTTGACATTGTCCCACTAGCTACTAACTGGGACTTTAACTGACAGATTTGTTGTTGTTTCCCTCATAACATTTCAATTTAACTGTTTGTTAAGTTTTAACTGCAATCAGTAATTGGCCGTTAATATAGTTATTAATATTTTGTAGATCTTTTCAAATTTGGAGCCGCAAAGAAAAATTTACAAAATGTTTAAATAAAGATGTTTCCTTTCATATTTGTATTAATGGGTAAAAAATACAGAAAGTTTACTACCACTTATTTATTATTATATTCATGGTAAAGATGGAAGCACAAAGCTTGGTAGAATCATATACTAAGGATATTATGTAGGTAAACGCGACAGCAATTGTAGTAAAAAACAAATTAAATTTCACTTGAAAAAAGCACGACTAACATTTCATTAAATTCAACTAACATTTGTCATTTGTTTTTACTATTCAAAAAATTACTAATAATTGTAGTAAAAATGAACCACATATGTTAGTAAAAAATAAGCAAACATTTACTTTTTTGTTTTTTTAAATAACAAAAAACGACTGTAAAAAATAAATGTAAAACCATGAAACAGTCATTTGATGTGGTTTGTTTTTTTAAATAAACAAAAAGGTACGTAAAAAATTAAAGTTGTTCTACAAAATTAAAGTTGTTCTACATTAAAAATAAAGAAACTGTATTACAATCCAAACAACTACATATTTTTAAAGCAGAAATTCCCTGAGTGTATCAATACCCTTACTGCTGAGCTTTAAATATGCAAGTATTTATATTACCTTGCTGTGGAAACTGAATATACAAATAATCAAATATAACAAAAAAAAGTTGGGTAGTTTTTCATGACATTTTTGAGCCTTTTTTCCTTCTTTTTGAGTGAAATTTCCATTTTTTTCCATTTGGGTAATTTTTGTTTTCTTTTGGGTAATTTTTTAAATTTTTTAGGCTTATATGACAGGTATTTTAGTGTTTTTAATAATTCAAGGGAATTTCGACAAAAATTCCCAGGAATCGGGAAATGGAAAATCGGCAATTTCGTCGCAGGAATTCCCGGGTTAAAAATCCTATTTAAAATAGATCGAAATTGTAAAATAAAAGATGGGTTTAATTTTGACCCCACTGACAAGAAAGTTATCTCGTATTTCTGCCGCCCAATCTCACGTTTAAGGATTAAAAAGTGGCATTAAAAATTCATTTGTTTTTGTATGATAACTTGTCTTTAATTAACGAAAACTAGATTTATTTAAAGTTAAAGTAATCAAATAAACAAAAATTTTGATATCCATATTACCTATATATTAGAGCCAGAGTTGCCACATTTTTGATTTATTTGCCGTATAACTGAAAAAGGCTCTTCGGGAAAAGTCGTATACAAACCGTACACTCAAAAAAATAAGTTAGTAGAAAAGTTAGTAAAACGTCTTGTAAATCAGGTATACTATTTTTTAACAAATTTTTTGCTAAAATCGTGTTTTCAGCTAAAATTTTTGTTATACTTATTCAGCACTTAACTGTTTTATACTAATGCTTTACTAATATTATACTAATGTTTTACTAATTAATTTTGCTAAAAAAAATTGTGCTGATAAGCACATTAATAGTGTGGACGACAACCAGATTGAAAGATATACGCAGAATGAAGTGGATGTCGCGGCATGTCAAGATGTAGTAGAGAGGAGGAAAATGATACTAAAAAGTACAAATCTAATAAGACATATAAAAAAAATCAACCATGGAAGATTTTTGTATCTGTTTTTCATACATAAAACAAAATTGAGTATTAAAACAACCTTAATTTTGCGTTGTCACCGGCTTGTGAAAATAATTGTCTATTAATTAAATAAAAGACAAAATAAAATATTTAAATTTAATATGTATTTCTAAACTAAATGTTTATAGATTAATAATCTAGTGTGGTCAAATTGCAAACAAACATATGTATACAGACATGTAGACAGAGTAAAGCGAAAGACAAAGACACACATCTTATGTAGATTTTTATGGTTCCTTTTTCTTATTGCAAAAAGGGTTGTTTTTTTCGTTTCGTTTGTTTTTGTTTTTGTTTATTATTTTGTTTCGTTTCCATAATTATCTTCGGCAGTTGCGTCCTTTAAAAGATAGCATCATTTAGACAACCATTGATGTAAGTAGTTGAAAGAAAATTTTTGTTATGTTATATATATTTATTTCGTCAATGTGGGAAAATGAAAATTTTTTATTTCGTAATTATTGTAAATTATTTTTAAAAGAATCACAAAAATATGTTTTATGATTTTCTGCAAATAAATTAACTAAATTACAATTTTTCTAAAAATTTTTTGCGTTTTTTTCAGTCTACTAAAATTTAGCAAAAAATTTATTAATTTTTAGCAAGGCTTTTTTATTTCAAATTCACTAAGTGTTAGCAGAACTTTTGCTGAATCTACTAATTTTGTTGCTAAAAATCAGCTCGCTGATTTTCAGCAAAAGATTTTGCTGACTAAAATTTTGCTGACTCAGCAAAATTTTTTGCTGACTTTACAAACTTTTTTTTTGAGTGTACGAGTTCGAATATCTGAAAAAGCTCAGACACCACCTCGATTAAATTAAATAGGCATTACTGTGCATTATTTTTAGCTTACGATTCCTAAAAAACGCCAGATTTAATGTTACCAAAACACATTTTTTTGAAATAACAAAAAAAAAAAAAATACTTAAAAGTCCTTAGACATGAATTGTGCACTATAGAATGTGTCCTCAAAAAACTTTTCATTTAATACCAAATTTGTCTATAGCTACCTTAAATAGAGCGAAATAAACCGAGAAAATAAAAAAATCGGGTAATTTTTGACCCAACTTAGTAACACCTAAACATGAGATTGGGCTGCTAAAAATACACGGGTCCCTTAAATTTTATTCCCTACATACATATTCAAAGTTCATTAAGATCCGCAGGCCCGGGTCTGGATACCTCCATTGTTACTAAACTCTAAACTTGAGATAGGGCAGCTGAACAAATACGTGTCCCCTAAATTTTTTTTCTCTACAACATATTTAATTTTCATTAAGATCAGCATGTTCGGGTCGGAATACCTCCCTTGTTAGTTAAAAGCCATCTAGCCGGTTAGAGGGTTAACTGATTTACTGGTCAAAGGTACTAATGTTTTATTGTTATACTGACGTATTATTTAGGTTTTTGTTTTATTACGTTATTTTCCATTTAAGATTTTAAAAAATCAATTTAATGCCTGACTAAAGACAATTTTTTGTATTTTGATTTTTTTTTTTCAGAATTTCAACAAATCCAGATGCGGAAGTTGGCATCAATAATGAAGACGACGATGCGTAGCCATTACTTGGTGGTGTAGAATCAGAAGATAGCGACGACAATGATAATATTGCAAGTTGCAGCAACATTACAATAGTTGCCAATGGAACAAGTGTCATTAGCTAACATCAACTTAAATGGAAAATATTTGTACGATTTTAACAAAAATAGTACATCAAACAGTTTAAAAATCACAATTTGTTAAGCATTTAAGATATTGAAATAATTACACACCAAAGGCATAAAAAAAAACAAATTCACACTAACAATTAGTTTAAAATGCAAAATTACGAATAATTGTACTAAATTTAATTAAATAGGCAGAAAAAAAAATCAATAATTATTTTTAAGTTTTTAAACATTTTGGGTAAGATGAAATTTTAGATAATTGGCTTTTATTTAAAATTATAATATAATGTGTTTTTTAAGTGTTCAAAATATTTTCGAAAAACATCACAATTCGAGATTAAAAAAATTGTTTTCATTTTTTTTTTAAATTATTTAAAAAATTTTCTTACGAAATTTTGTTTATTCTATTTATTGTTTTTCAAAAAAACACAATTTTTTTTGAAACACGTACATTATGATGTCCCGAAGTTTAATTACAAATGGTTCCAAATAGAAGAAATCAATTTTTTTGCGGCCGAAAATGGCTCATTTGTGAGAAAACGTGTATTATTAAAAATTCCCCAAAATTTTAAATTTTAAAAAATTAAATTTTTCATTTCATTTATTAATTTAATATACTCCAAAATGTTTAGATGTGGAATTCTTCAACCCACTTTAGCCTGGAATCAACAGTGACCAACGAATTTGATAAAAAATTACAAAAATGTGTTTTTGCCTAATGTCGATTGCTATTTTTATAATATATTAGTTATAATTGCGAGTAAAAATCTAAAATATTGTCTTATGTTTTTTCATCTTAAAATATATTATTATATGTTATTATATATGCTGTCATGTATAGTCATATATTATTATATGTTGACCTTAATGAAATTAGATATTAAGCATATGTGCTATACATAATAAGATATGATAGATCTATTGTCATATATAATAATACAATTTCATATTGAACATAGTATGTAATCATATATGATGATATATAAGCTATACAAGTTAAGATATAATTGTATATACTGTCTTATAAAAAATATTTTTTTGTGAGATATAATATATGCTTATATATGGTGCCATATGTATAATACAACTTAACACATAATTATATATGATATAACATATAACTGTGTAAGATACCATATATAAAACAATATTATCAATATAGTTTGTGATATGATTACATATGGTCCAACATTATTAAAATTTTCCATGAGCATAAGATAAGTAGATTCAATTAAATTTCAAAATATCGTATTCGATCCACCAAAAATTACTTATATTTTTGGATCTAATTAGATCCAACTAGATCTAAATAAATCCCATGGGATATTTGAGACTCTATCAGGATCTTAAATTACATATTATTTTATCTACCAATTTCGAGATCGATTTTGATCTATATTAATGTTTGAGGGATATCATTGGCAATTACTGGACACCCCAATTTTATGATTAACTTGCATAAGCTTAAATATCGATCAATAAAAAATGGGATATGATTTTATATTTGAGATATAATTTTTTTTTGATCGGGATTAAAGAAAAACATAAATTGCAAAAATCATAATGTTTGTGTGTGGATCAAATCCTTTCCAGGACATTTTAAAAAAAATTATATATCTGTCAAAAATTGAACCAGAATTTGAATGTTTTTATCAAAGTTTGCACAATTTTCGAAAAAAAAATATCACTTAGATTTTATCACACTATAATTATCTTTACTTTTATTTAAAAAATCTTTAGCCCTTAGAGTCCTGGGAACATAAAAGTCCCATAAAACGTAATTTATATTATGACTACAAGAGAGTAAAGCTTTCAAATTGATAAAAAAAAAAATAAATTCATTTGATAAAATAAATAATATAATAATTATTATTATTATTATTATTTTATGCATCTTGATCCCTATTGGGGTAATGATGAAAAAATACGCACTAGGAAATTTACAGAATGACTTCTTTCAGATGTTGATTAAATTTGGATATAATAATAAAGGATACTAATCTAACTAACAAGCGCCGTTTTTTATCGTACCAACCTTACTTTTAAGGATTAAAAAGGTGGGGTCAAAAATGGCTTCAGATAATCTTACTAACAAGCGCAATTTTTTTATCGTACAAACCTTACTTTTATGGATTAAAAAGGTTTGGTCAAAAATTTCTTCAGTTTAATTTTTTTCACATTTATTACAAAAAAAAATACAAAAAATGGATATAAAAATAAAGGTATTTTAAAGATCAATCTAACGAGCCACTTTCTAACCATTAAAAGTAAGATTGGTACAATAATGAATATAAAGGGTCCGCCATCTAACGTTTTTTTTTCAACTAGTGCTTATTTCGTGAATGGTAACCCTTAGCTCATGTCTGATTTGACAGATAATTAGTTTTATCCTTCCGCTGAACGAATATGGTTGTGTATACGCTTGAACAACGCTGGGAAATATTGCGACATTACTTTGAAAATCATGGTAATGTTGCAGAATGTGTGCCGATACACCCAAAACGAGTCACTGTTTGGTGCGGATTTTGGTCCAGAGGCATAATTGGGCCATTTTTCTTCGAAAATGAGCAAGGAGTGGCCGTTACAGTCAATGGCGATCGTTATCGGGCCATGTTGAACGAATTTTTGTTCACAAAAATTGAAGAGGAGGAAATACAGCTGCACACAATCGATAATGTGCTTAAAAATTGGACCGATCGTGTAGGCTACTGCATGGCCAGCCGAGGCAGCCATTTGAATGAAATTATTTTCCATTATTAACCGGAAGGATTGTACTTTCAAATAAAAAAAGAAATTTGAGAAAATATTCAGTAGTTTTTTTTTTTAGCATTTAAAAAAAAAAAAAAGTTATTTGGCGAACCCTTTAGCTTATTCGTAAGTTTAGTAAACTTTATCACACATCCATATGTAAATATCCTAGAGGAAATGTCAGCAAATTTCCTAGTGGACATTTTTGTAAACCTCCTATGTGGATCAAAATACTTAAATAATTATTTTTAACAAGCGGACATTTTTTTTTAATGAATTTAAAATATTAGCAATATTGTAGCCGAAATTAAAATTACGTTTCATGGCTCTTTTTTGTCCTGAGGCCACTAAGGGTAAAAGATTTTTTAAAGAAAATTAAAGATAATTACACTCTATTAAAACTAAAGGGTATTTTGCCGAAAATTATGCAAGCTTCAATGAAAACATTAAAATTTTGTTAAACTTTTGACAAAATAATCCCACACAGACAAAAATTTAGCTATTTGCCAACTGAAATTCGGCTACTGCAACTCAAATTCAGTTATTAAGAATTTCAGACGGTTGGCACAACTTAATATTATTTTTCACAACAAAGTTCGTTGTGGTGTAATGGTTAGCGCGTTTGACTGTTACACAGATGGTCCCGGGTTCGATTCCCGGTGACGGCAACATCAATTTAGAAAAATAATATGTATGAGTTTTCTATCACTTATATGTATCGCTGCGCCCCACCTTCGGTGTTCCCATAGCACTTAACACCACCGAAGTAAAATAATGAATCAGGGCTATGAAACAAAAAGCTTCAATAAATTCGCCAACTCTACATCAGGTGGTGAGCAACTACTTTTCTAAGGCTTATCATCTCGCGCAATTACAGTGTTGCCATGTTTGAAGCCCTTCATCTTTCACCACCCTTCATCTCTTCACTATCCCCTTTCCAAAGAAAGCAACACATTAATTAATAGGAAGAATTTCCTGAGTGTTGCTTCTCTTAAAAAAAAAAAACAGACGTTGCTCCACACACAAACTCGAATTATAATTTTTACAATTTTGTTTTTAATTACAACTATAATAGTCAAAGTGTGTAATCAAAAATGACGCACAAATTTGATAAAAATGCAAAAATGTGATTTTATTAATTAATTTGAAATATATTTTAAAATGCCTACTTTGTCGATTGCAATCGACTTCTCCCAATTAGGCATTTTTTATAATCTTTAAAATTAATTAAAAAAATCACTTTTTGTAATTTTTTTATCAAATTTGATTCCAGGCTAAAGTGGGTTAATGATATCCGATGAATAATTTTGTGGAATAAATGAAACAAAAAACAAAATTTTGAAAATTATAAATTTTACAAATTTTTAGTAAAAATGCCCATTTTTAAAGTGGGTTAATCATATCCGATGAATAATTTTGTGAAATAAATTAAACAATTAATTAAATTTTTGAAATTAATTAAATTTTAATAAAAATGCCTTTTTTACAAAAGGAACATTTTTGGCCGAAATTTGTCACAGATTAATTGTTTTTTAAGGGACATCCTAACGTACACATATAAATGATTTTGTTTTCTGCTTTTTATCAAAATTTCTTAATCTACTTGTAGTAAGGCTGTGAAAATTTCTTTAAAATATCCTAAGACAAAAAAATAAATATCAAGTATTACCTTTAATATTTTTTTTTTTAATTACTTAACATCACATTTACAGTTCGTCTACTTAGAAAATACATTTTAAAAATTTAGATCTTTATGAAAAAAGTGTTATTGTATTTATTATTCTTTGAGAAAATTTGTT
Organism: Delia radicum; assembly: GCA_021234595.1. Lineage (NCBI taxonomy): Eukaryota > Metazoa > Arthropoda > Insecta > Diptera > Anthomyiidae > Delia > Delia radicum. The sequence continues at coordinate 39,590,218 of CM037851.1, forward strand.
TAATAATTGGTTCTAATTAACGTTAAAGTGCAATTTTTATTAAAAGTTGCAATTATTTTGTCACTTGGTATAAATTTATTGTAATTATAATACACAATTAAGTTCGATAATTGAAAAAGTTTGTCTTATAATGATTTTTTAATAAAAAATAAAATGAAATAAAAATATAACTTTTATTTAAGGGCTTATTACTGATCACTTAAAATATTGTGTATGCAATTTAACAGAAATTGCTTAATGAAATTAATAATAAAATTAATAAATTTTTGAATTTTAAAAACTTTTAGTTTCTTCAGATTTTATTTTAAACTAAAAATCAAAAGCAATTAATACCAAAACAGGGATAAACTTTAAAAACATAATATTTTTTTTGCGAAAAGGATAACTAAATTAAAAAAATTTCTTTAATTCGCGAATTTCCATTCGTATAACCGAAACCATAATTAATTTTTTAACTAATTTTTTAATTTGCAATTAACTCAAAGTATCAGTTACAACATATACCATTTTGAGAATAAGGGGTTCAAAAATGAACGTAATTTTTTCGAAAGTATTTTTGATATTAAATATAAAATTTTGCATCCCAGCAACAAAAGTTTAGTAATAGGTTGGTATTACGGAACTTGTTACACAGAAAAAATTATTGTCAAACAAATTTCAATTAAAATTTTTTTTTAATTTCAAACTCGTTTTCAATTAAAAGCGAAACATGCAAAAAATTTAAAATTTCACCAAAATTAAAAAATGTCCAAAATTGAAAAAGTCGTAAAATAAAATATTCGCCAATATTTAAAAAAAATGGTAAAAAAAACGTCAAAATTGAAAAAAAATAGCAAAAATTTACAGAAATCTCTAAAAATAAAAAAAATTAAATGGAGCAAAATTGATTATTAATAGGGTTTTTGTTAAAGTTCTGCCTATTATAGAGGCTCTAGCTTTTATAAAACTTCGGGTTCTGATGAGATCTTTAGCCAGATCGAAATACTAGTATCAACCTAGCTAATATGATTGATTTGCTTTATTTTTGTAAATATACGGAGGTTGAAAGCTCGTAATAAATTGAAAATAACATAAAAATAATCTCGATGTATATAAAAACAAAAAACTAATATAACTGTAAAAAAATAATTGCTGAAATTTAAAACAAATCTCAAATTGAAATAAATTGCTTAATAAAAAAAAAACACCTGAAATTAAAAAAAGCTTCAAAATTTAAAAAAAATTCCGAATTCAAAAAATTAAAATGTTTTCGTGATATAGACGTATTCAATTTTATTTTTGTGTTTTTTATTCAATTTTATTTTAAAAATTTATTTATTTATATTTATATTTATTTATTTATATTTTTTTATTTCAAAAAAAATTAAAATGTTTTCGTGATATAGACGTATTCAATTTTATTTTTGTGTTTTTTATTCAATTTCATTTTTGTGTTTTTTATTAGTTTCAGCGATTATTTTATTTCAATTTTGGCAATTTTTTTTAAATTTTGTTGATTTTTTCAGATTTGGCGATTTTTCCAATTTTAGTGTTTTTTTTAATATTAGTCGTACATAACTGAGCATTTCTTACCACAAAAATATTTACAATTTTTCATGAAAACATATTAGTTGAGCCGTTTTAATTCGATTTTGATTAAAATATTTTAGAAAAAAGCCGAAGTTTATCAGTAAAGTTAAATAATCGGCCGCCGAAGTTTTTTCGATTTGGCCAATTGTTCGGCGGCCGATAATTGAATTCATATTGCTAAACTACGTACCTTTTTTAAATTTGACACTTAAAATCTTATAAGCGATTTTTTTTTTCCATTTTTAAAATTTGTTCATAATGCTTTAAAATATCGAATACAGGCAAAAAGAATTTTATGGCCGAAGTTTTTGGACAGAGACTAGTTGCTATTTAAAATACTTAAATAATTGCTTCATAGAAAAACAACTTCAATTGCAGTCAAAAACAACAACTACTGATTACTACACATTGTATAGCATTTAAACAACTGTCATGTAGTAGCTGTAACATTTTTTGATAGTTACAATTTTGTTTAGATTTTGTGGTTAAAAAGAAACTTTTTAAAATATTCTCCGAAGAGCCTAACAAAAATTTTCAGGAATACGAATTATATTTTCTATTTCGTATCTCCAATTGCTCATCAATTTGGATATGTAATAGTGAAAACAAAACTAACGAACAGATGTTTTCTGAAATCGGTCCCAATTCACTAATTGGGAGTTAACGGGTGTTTTAAGGTTTAATAACGTTTTCTGCGAAGAAGAGATCGGCTAATTTAATGAAATCAAAACTTTACAGTTATTTTTCGATTTGACGAAGTAAGTGCTTAGTGTATGCAAAATACGATGTGCCTTTTAGGGTTAAGAGATCGCTAACTGAAATTTTTTTTCCTGTGCAATGACAAATAATTAAGGTGTAAACGAAGAAAATGTTTAAATACACATCTAATAATAAATTAAAAACTAATTTACTAATTATATGGAAATGATAATTTAAATGCATTTAATCTCAATACAAGTAATCTTCGATGTATGCGGTTAAATGGGACCTTACAAACACGACCTAAAGGATAGTTTCCTGTTTACTACAGTGGACAATTCCGCTCTAGGCTTAAATAACTAAAAATTTAGTTATTTTTAACCGTTGAAAAACAACTAACAAATGCAGTAAAAATAACTCATATTGCTTACGGACTTTTTTAAATTTGATACTCAAAAAGTGTAATGAAAATCAGATTTTTATCATACAATTATAATACAGTCACTGTTACACAGAAAGAATTTTCTTGGACTAGTTTTAGTTAAATTTACCACTAAACTTAATTAAGTTTTCTTTGCAAAGTAAATGCACATTTCTTAAACTTTATAAAAAAACTTCATAATTCTTATTAAACTATTTTTAATGAAACTTTTGCATAAGGCGTATATAATTTTCAATAAATAAAATTAGGTTTCTCATAAAATTTTATGAAAAACTGCATTAATTTAATGAAAAGTTTCAATGGACTAATTAAAGTGAAACTTCATATATCTAATGCAAAAACTCATTGATGTCTTGCAGACAATTCTCTCAGCGTAATTAAAAGTTTTTGATTTTAAATTTTCCAATTTTTACAAAAGGGAAACGAATCTTTGTTTTGTGGTTTGAAAGATATTTTGGCAATAGTGCGAAAGTTCATAATATTTTTCTTAAATTCGATTTTTTTTTTCCAATTTTAAACAACAATCCGAAATTTTCTTGCATAGTTCAATAATAAAACTATTATTTCCATTTGCGTAGACATTTTTTCCGTTAATAGAGGGCAAACTGTATTTTTATTTATAGCTACTTTAAAATAAAATATTCTATAAAATCTTATAAAAGCTGGTTACATTATAGTCAAGCTTTTAATTAAACAGTGAACTTAAGTTTCTTGACAGCAATTGGAACAAAAATCAAAGTAATTATGTCCAAATTAAGTACAAAAGTCCTGCTTAAATTTATAATAATCGCTAGTAGTGTATTAAGTGGTTTAAGTGCAGTTCTACGTAAGTTTTTAACATGTTAGATATAATTCATAAACGACGAATAATAACTACCAGGCGCGGATCCAGGAAGGGTTGGTGATATGGTGTGGGTGGTTTGATTGTGATAGTGTTTTTACAACATTTTTTATTATTTCTTATATTTTTGTATTGAAAAAATTAATTTTGGAGGAGGAAATGTCCAATTTTCTCTCCCCTTGGATCCGTGCCTGTAACTACCAATCCTCGTAAAAATATTTCTCTAACAGAATTTCGGCATCACATCAAATTTCGAGTTATGTTAACTATGTATAATACAAAAAAAAAGGTTTACGCTAAAGTCGGGACGTTAATTCGTCTCAGTCCAAAATTTTTGTTTTATTATCTAAAAGTCCAACCTATTTGCCTTCAAAATTCAGTTTAACCTTTTATTGTCCGTCCGTAAAAATGATTACACTATTTTTGCAAAAAATATGATTTTTCACCACATTTTATCTTTATTTAACAGCGAATTCATTAAAATTTTCATGTAATACTTCTCGTTAAAAATTTATTTTTTTAAGTTTTAAAAAAAAATTTTTTATTAGAGAAAATACTACGTTAAGGATTTCCACAGCCAGAAAACAGTCTCAGTTTGAGCCACCGAATTTGTTGCCAATAGATTTCTGGCGGTTACGACAACTATCTTTCTATTATTGGTGAATGTTAAATCTTCAGGTGTCTCATTCAGTATTATATTCCACATAAATATTATTACGTTCCAAAAATTTTTATTGAAATTAAAAAACTTTTTTTGTTTTTCAAGTTTTGAACCGTGGTACTCAGGTTTAATAGTCCTCTGTCCTACTGATTGCGCCACAATCACATTTAATTTGAATTGGCTTATTTGCTATTAAAACATTTTCAAATATTATTTTAAATAAAAAAAAAACAATTTTTTGCGTTTGTCTTTTCCGGGATTTGAACTTGGAAACTCGAAGTAATTGGCTGTCGCTCTACCCATTACGCCACAAACACTTGTAAATGTTGAGTGATAATTTGAATATATATATTTTGTTAGGAAAACAAACATAGCCTAAAATTCATTTACCAATACCAATCATTAGTTGCTTCTATAAACAATCCAATCCACAATTCGGTTGGTTCTACTAAAACTTTAATTTAATGGCATATTTCATTTTGAAAACCGTATTTACAGTTACCACTTTTGATTACCGACAATTTTTTAATAAATTTGATAGATGGTACCAACTTTCTTGTATTATCACTAAATAAATTTTTGACGTACACAATTAATAACCGAATTTTATTTGAATATTTGGATGATAAGATGGTTTTTTTAGTTCCGTTTACAGTACAGCATTTTTTCTGTATTAATCGATTTTTGGTAGTCCCAAATAAAATAACGTCCTATTAAATAAATTTTAATTGTTTTAACCGAATTCTAACCGATCTTTTTCTGGGTAAACAGACGATATTTCCTAGAAGGAACAAGATTTTGACTTTAAAAGGTCAAATCTAAATTTATAGTGGAAAAATTCGGATTCATAAAGTACACAGAGAGAATTTCTTGGACGAGTTTTAATGAAATTTGTTCAATAAACTAATGAAAGAAAAACTTTTTAAGCTTCATGAAAAGTCTTCATAGTTTTAATGAAAATCTTTTAAATGGAACGTTTTCATTAGTCGTATGACATTTTTAAAGAATAATAGAAAAATATTTTTCATTTATGAAAAACTGCCTTAATTTAACTAAACTTTGAATATAAATAGAACCATGCTTTTTTCGCGTTGAAGCGCCCTCTTGTGAAAATATTAGCAAACAAAGTTGAAACTTTGACGTGATATAATTCCTAGACGGTTGAAGATATTTAAAAATGTTTACATTTGTATAGTTTTGTTAATAAATATTTAAAAATATATAAAAATTTTAACCGATTTTTATTTTTTAAAAATATCGTGATTTTTGACATTTTTTTTTGAATTGTCATAATATGGTAGTATTTAAACGAAAGAATAAAGTTTGTAATATTGTAGAATTTGAAAACTTTATGGTACTATCGGTCAGATTTCAAAAATTACATGCAATCGATGAAATAATTATTAGCAAAGAAATACATTTTCATATTTTCTCATCAATTTAACAATCAAAAATACAAAAGATTTGGCTTTTTTACCAATTATTTTGAAAGTGGTATGAGTCCTTTTTCAAAAAAAATTAGATATAGTTTCGAGTATTCAATGGCTTCTATTTACTGCGAAACATTTTTTTGTCAAAAATTTAAAAATCGCTGAAATTTTTCGTGTTGTAAGTTATTTTGAATAACACGAATATTCTCCTCATGAAAGTATTGTCTAAATCTTATAAACGTTGATAACCAGATGCCAAATTTGCTTTTCGAATCCACCCAGCAGGTACCACTTTCACGAAATTCGCAGTTTCGTTACTTTTTCAAAATTTAATTTTTTTAAGCAAGTTTGATAATTTACAGATAATGTTCAATTTATATGAACTAATCACGCGAAAAAATCCGCTAATTTTGCAATTTTTTAGAAAATTTACAATAAAACTAAAAAAAATATTATGTTTATGAAGAACAGTTTTGGAAAAAATGTTATTTTGAAAGTGGTATAAATAAGTAAATTCCATTTTGAAACAAATGTTGCCATTTACAGTTTCAAAAACATTAAAATGAAAAACCCTCTATATATCATTTTAAAAACAAAGGGACTTATACCACTTTCAAAATAAATAGTTCATATTTTTGAATAATTTTTGAAAAAGGTCCCATCAAAAAAGGTGAAAAATTGATTTTTTAAATAATTAATCGGCAAATCTGGATAACAATCTTTCAAATTTTTTTATTCTCGTCTATATATAAAAAGGGTCCGCCAACTAACGTTTTTTTCAACTAGTGCTTATTTCGTGAATGGTATCACTTAGCTCATGTCTGATTTCACAGATAATTAGTTTTATCCGTCCGCTGAACGAATATGGTCCGTATGTTCGTTATCTTGTGAAAAAAGTGAAACCATCCGAGAATATTGCTGCTTGGCAGAAGGTGTGCGTGAAGCGCCATCAACGTCAATTCACCGTCGTTCTCAACCATGGAACATTTCGGAGACATCATTGAGACGAATTTTGCATAAAGACTTTGGTATGACGCCATACAAAGTCCAATTGGTTCAGGAGTTCAAAAAAAAAAGTTATTTGGCGGACCCTTTATAATAGTGATATGATATGTACACGGATAATAATCCAAAAATAATAAGCAAAAACTTTCGATTATAGGAGTTGTTTTTCTCTTTTTGCTTCATGGCCATTTACAATCTTTAAACTTTTCTCAATTTTGATTCCACTTTATTCTATTTGACGCCTATGCCTATTATATAAATGCATTTTCACTGAATTCTCTTCAGCAGTTTTGGGCGGTAATGGGTTAAAGATTTTTTTTTTTAATTTATTTTGTGCGTTAACAAATGTTTAATTAAACAATTTAAATATTTCATTAAAGATACATTAAAAGCTATGATTTTGAATCGATTTAAATAAACATATACACTGAGAGAATTATCCGCATGATATCAATGAATTTTTGATTTAGATCTATGAAAAGTCACTTCAATTCGTAAATTAAAACTTTTCATTAAGTTAATGCAGTTTTTCATAAAATGGAATGAAACATTTAGTTTTATTTATTAAATATTTCATACGAAAAAGTTTCATTAAAAGAACTATGAAGATTTTTCGTAAAGTTTACAAAATTTTTCATTCACATTGTTAAGAAAATTTCATTAGTTTAGAGAAAAAATTTCATTAAAACTCGTCGAAGAACTTCGCGCTGTGTAGTTAAGAATTGATTTTAGCATCGAGAAAACAGATTCGTGCTGAAAACTGAGAATTTATGCCGTCGAAGTAAAAAAATTCAATAGTTTCAAGCAAAAAACTCGTCTTTTGCACGAAACTATTGCCAGCACGAATCTGTTTTTTTTTTTAAATGAGATTTTACTGTACTACAACCTTTATATTTTAAATCAATCTAACTTAAATAAATTTTGATTTTAGCTCCAGAAATACAAAAATGCAAGTCCAACGATAACGATGACTGTATTGCAAAGGCGATGGCGGACGTATTAAAACGTTACCCTAATGGAAATCCCGAATTTGGCTTACAAAACGTTTCTGCTATTACTCTGAACAATGTAGAAGTTTCAGAATCAAATCCCAATTCACCAATACAAATTGATTTCAAATACAAGTCTGTAACGGTAACAGGTTTAGAAAAAGCCAAAGTACTACGCACATCAGGATTTGATAAAGAATTTAAAAACCCAGTCGAAGTAGATGTTTTAATACCCAATCTAAGTATACTAGGAGATTATGAAAGTACCGGTAAACTATTGCTATTACCAATAAATGGCAAAAGTAAAGGTCATGTATTATTGAAAGATTCTTTGGCCAAAATTAAGGCTAAAGTTCAATTGGTGAAACGAAATGATAAAACTTATTTAAAAATTAAAAAACTTAAATCTGTCCTGGAACCAAAGCGGTAAGTATCTACTCGAAAACAAGACATATTCTAGAAATATTGGAAAAGTTTTTATAAATACAGGGTAACTCACATAATAAAAATTTAACGAGAGTTACCCTCTCGTGAGAATTACCCTAACATGTTAATTCGATAAAAAATTACATTTTCGGATTTACCATATCCGATTCGCCTTAGCTATCGTACTCGACCAGACCACGATTAAACATAAATTTCAGGGCCTGGATCACAGTAGGAAAAATGCCAATCTAGCATACACAAATTAATTATGTCTAAACTACTGGTTCGATTCTAATAAAATTTGTAGGAAATTACTCAAAAGCATCACGTCTTCCACCAAAAATGTCCTTAAGGTCATGGTAGAGAAACACAGGATGCAGCACAGAGTGCCAAAGTACCACCTTTTTGCAACAAAAAAAAATTGAAGGCGTGTCACTTTTGTTGATGTATTTCTCGTGCTATCGGTAAACAACATATCAAAATGGGCCAATATCTTTTACCGTTGCAATCATGAGAAATCATTTTTGGAATAGAAGTACATTTTCGGAAAGTATGGGTATCTTTAATGATAATTAAGATTCTAATGGTAAAATACATAAATAGGGCCATATTGATATGCTTTTTTAATTATACACTAGTTGAGATTGCAAATATCCTAAAATAGTACAAATACATTAAAGAAAACGAAAGTCCCACGCCTTTAAATGTTTTTTTGGCGCATCCTGTGTTTCGCCATCATGACCTTGATTACATTTTTTTTTTCAAATTTTTTTTAAATGGCGCTCTTTTATCGCTTTGTAGCGCATCCAGTGTTTTTCCAAAATTACCTTGATTAAATTTTTTTTTTGGAAGCCGTGAAGCCGTGTTTTATGGAAGCCGTGAACTTTCTGAGTAATCTCCCACAAATTTAATTAAGATCGAACCAGCAGTTTAGACTTTATTAATTTTTGTGTGCCAGATTGGCATTTTTTGCCCACTGTGGGGATCCTTCCTCTCGGTTTCAATAATATAACGTCATGAAAACTGCAAAAAAAACTTTAAAATTTTAGTACAGCATCGTTTCAAAATGGAATTTAACTTTTAAACTATACAACAGTGTCCGGAATAAAAAAAATGGAATACCACTCAATCGTTGCGTATTAAAGAGATAAATATGGGAAAGATAAGTGAAAATATTTGAAGTGGATCTTCAGTTCCCTACCAGCGATTGAATTTACCGGTTGTGATGCATTTTGACAAAAAAAAGTTTTTAGTTTTTTTTTCCGAAATACACTCTCAACCAAATTTCATCCAACCGAATTCGGTTGCTGCAACCTCGTAAATTCGGTTGTCACAATTGAATTCGGTTGTTGTAACCGAATTGGGGGTTGTGACAACTGAATTCTGTTGTGACAACTGAATTCGGTTGTGACAACTAAATTCGGTTGTTACAACCGAATTTACGAGGTTGCAGCAACCAAATCGATTAGGTTGGATGAAATTTTAGAATTTTTATGAGAATGTAGGCCTCAAAAGTTTCGTAATTTTTGTTTTATTACTGGAAAAATATTTTTAAATTTTCTGTACAGTATTTTTGGTCCCCAGAGGATTTTTGATTTTTGAGAAAGTACAATTGTTTTATTTACAAATTTAAAAAAATATAAAGTATAGAAATTGTGCTTGGCCTAAATTAAAAAGTCCTCTTGTATACCAACATTTCTCTACAGAAAATTTAAAAATATTTTTCCAGTAATAAGCTAACAATTACTAAACTATTGATATCTATCGTAAAAAATTTTATAGTTTTTTTTGTTCAAAATGCTCTACAACCGTCAACTTCAATCGTTGGTAGGGAACTGAAGATCCGCTTTAAAAATTGTATATTTTTTTTACATATTTGGCTCTTTAATATGCACCAATTGAGCGGTATTCCTTCAACCAATTCGAAAAATTGCCATATTCGGGGCAAGGTACCAAATTCGTGTTGTCCTATTTAATACATGCATGTGTACCACCGAATGCATATTATGTCGTTAATTACACTCATATAAACTATGGCGATTCTTATACCTTTATCACGGTTTTTGCTATAACTCAGAGACCAACCGAGATACCAACCAGAATTTTTCGACGAATGTAAAGGAGGGTTAAATAATAAGCATACTATATTTTTTACGAATTAAAAAAAGCGCATTTTGAGATATCAGCATTTGAACTCAAGACGTCCAAATCTGACCTTTGACCCTTCCAAGGAAAACAGCAACATGCATATCATTTTAAAGATAAATAAAATAAGGCCTACTTGAATTTTGTATCTTGTATAGTTTAAAAGTTGAAATTTTCATGACTTCATATTTCGAAAACTGAAAGGGTTTGGAATCTGAAATTTATGTTTCGTCGATTTATTGTCGAGTATGACAGTAATGGTGAATTTTATTGAAATCGGAGATAGTCGATCCGAAAGGTGAGTAAGTTAAAATGTTTTCACTCTAGCAGTAAATGTGAGACTTCCCCTTCCCTAAATATAGAAATAAACTAAAAATGAATTCAAAATTAAGTATACAGAAAAACTACTAAAAATGTACAGATTTGTTTTGCTAAATATACAAAATTTTAACAGTTTTATTTTTGCTGTTATCTTTTTTATATTAAACAAACAAAATTGTTAATTTAATTAGTTTTTCCTGCAACGCCTTTTTGTTGGATATTTTAACAGGCTTATTTCTAATACAGCCATAATATGTAATTTTTATTTTTTTTTAATTTTTCTTTTAATTTTGTTTAACATTTGTATTTTTTAGAATGATTGCCAATATGGAGAATATATTCAATAATAATCCCACATTATCGGCCAGCATAAATAGTGTTATTAATGAGAATTGGCGTGATGTCTGGACGGAATTGGGAAATGGAATTAATGGTGCTATTGAAAAAATTATAACCAATTTAGTTGGTGATATTTTAAATGAATTACCTCTGGATGAATTTTATTTGGATTAATAAGTAATAGAAGAATTTATTAAAATTTGTAGCTAACTGACAAAATCGTATGCAAAAACAAAAATTTAAAATTTTAAAATTTTTCGTAAACGTTTTGTCTAAAATAAATTATGTGTTTAGATAAATATTTCATTGAAATAATGAATATTTGAACTGAAGAAATAGTTTCCACAGTACTTTTATCTTAACCCTCTAACCGGGGAAACCCGCTTTCGCTTTCATTGCGGTCTATGTGAAATTGACTACAAATGCACCAAATTAATGTTTTATAACACTGTGCGACAGATTTGGGTTCACCGATTGTATCCTGAATGAGACCAACGGGAAATAAGAATAGACTCCACTGTGGTGCAATATTATAGCCGCATGCACTTTTCAGCAGTTTTGTACATTTACATAAACAATTTTACAAATCTGTGTATGCCATCTGAAAGACCTTTAAAAATAATAAAAGAAGCAGCAAGCCAATATTTGTTTTTGCATTTTAAAAAACCGTTACAGCAAATTATTTGTTTTTGTTGGTACATAATTATAGCCGCAGATTAAAAAAACAATTTACTCAGCTAACGGTTTAGCCAGTTTCAGTTTTTTTCTTTTATTCTTATTTGCTTTAAATAATTATTATTTGCTAATACATATTAGTCTTATTTTCGAAATGCCACGCGGTTGTTATACGTCCGATATTGAAAAAGGCAAAATTACTGCTTTTCAGGAAGAAGGTGTTAGTTTTCGAGAAATTGCTCGGAAAATAAACCGACCTGAAAAGGTGGTACGCAATTTTTTAAAAAGTCCCGGACAAAAGAAAAAAAAAATGCTGGAAGAAAACAGAAACTTTCAGTTCGTAATAAACGCAAGATTATCAGAAGCGACAGCAACTCTACGAAATCTGCCAAACAAATAGCACACAAATGTAATTTTAATATATCCCGCTGGACTTTAAATCGGGTGCTACAGCAGTCTTCAGTTATCCGCCTCCAAAAAATGAAGAATGCACCTCGATTACTGCCATGGCACAAAAGTGAGCGTTTTGCTTTTACCAAAAATAACATGAGTACTGACTGAAATAAGGTAAGTCAAATTTTAATTTGAAAATTTGTCTTAACAGATAATTTTTTCGGATGAGAGAAAGTTTAACTTGGACGGTCCCGATGAGTACAACTCTTACTGGAGAGATTTACGTAAGGAACCGCGATATTTTTCCAACAGAAATTTTGGTGGTGGATCATTGATGGTTTGGGGAGCATTCTGTGCCGATGGCATGTTGGAGTTGGCTTTACCAAGTACCAAAATGAATTCACAGAGTACACAGCTCTTCTCCAGACAAACCTGATACCATTTTTCGATCGAAATCATGATAAAAATATAATTTTCCAGCAAGATAATACTACTGTTCACAAGAGTAACCATACTCGCATGGGGTTAGAGTCCCACAACATCCCTCAATTGCAATGGCCAGCCTGTTCTCCTGACCAGAACCCATTGAAAACATCTGCGGAATAATGGTACGAAAAATATTTGGTGGCAATAAGCAATATGATACGATTGAGGACCTGAAAGCTGTGGCAATTGAAGCTTGGGAGGCCATCTCAAGTGAGGTTCGTTTAAATCTTATCAATAGTATGCCACAACGAATCTTTGAGCTCATCTCCAACAAGGCAGGCCCCACACTCTATTAGTGTATAAAAACTTTTAAAATTTAATTCATATCTTTTTATTTTTAATATTTTATATTAATGTTTATAAGTGCGGCTATAATTTTGCACCAAGAAAAAAATGAACTTTGTGTTAAAACTTTAAATAAAACTAACTTATTTTAAGAAACTCTATAGAATATGTACAGCGTTATTATTGCCGAAAAATTGCAATTATTAGATTTTTTTAAATACCCCGCTAAAGGTGAAAATTGCTGAAAAATTGGGTGCGGCTATAATATTGCAACACAGTGTATTAGTAGGGGAAGGTGGGGTAATTTGGTACATGGGGTAATTTGTGACTGCATTTTTTCCCATCCTAATGTATTTTCAGAATTTCCATCTATTGTAGCTTGTTTCGTAACAAATAATAGTAATATAGAAAAATAAATCTTTTGAATTTACTAAAACTTAGTTATATTTGAGCTAAATTTTAGTTAATTGAAAGTAACAAAATAATCTGTTAAAATCAGCATTTATATTTACTAAATATTACTAGACAAAAAAAAAAAACATTAAAAAATGTGAAATTTTTAGTTTTTTTTTTCGAGTGCGAATAAAAGTCTGCCCTTATGTAAACAGCAATCTAAAATTCTTTAGCAAAGCACATTTTTAACTAATTTTTAGTAGATTTTTCTGCTATTTTCACAGATTTATTTCTATGAGTGTACCCTTGCATTACTAAGATACTTTTGGTATTACTAACGAATAAAAGTCTGCCCTTATGAAATCAGCAATCTACAATTTTTTAGCAAAGGTCATTTTTAATTAATTTTTAGTAGATTTTTCTGCTATTTTTACAGGTTTATTACTATGAGTGTAGCCTTGCATTACTTAGATACTTTTGGTATTACTGACTGCCCATTAGTAATACTAAATTCACATGTTTAAATTAGATCGTTTCTATACAAAATTAAACATAATTAAATTTTTACTAAAAATTTGATAATTTTAAAATAATATTCGACTTAAAAATCAAAGATTTAAATAAAAAAAATTTTACAAAATTTACCTTAGTGAGGAGTAACATGTTACCTAAGCAAGTAATACACACTTACATCGATAGACATGCCCTTGTAAAAATGTAATAGAAAAGCAAAATTTCTTATTTCCAAACCTATTACTGAGTAATAGAAAGTTTTGCTGGCTAGTTTAACTGATATCTCTCCTTAATCCAATAATTTGTTTAACTTGAATAGACTTTAAAGTAACAACTGTGAACTTGATGTCAGAATTTATGACTTGCTGTAAGCAATCCCACAATTACCAACAATAAAATTTAAATTTCTCAAAATGGTATTTGTTGCCGCCGCTACCTAATTGGAGTCGTCCAAATTTTGGAACAGTGGGTTAAAAATGATATTTGCCTGAAAAATGTTACAACCTTAGAGGCGGCTGGGGGAAACTAGCTTTAACATGAAATGACCTTTTAGGATACACCCAGAGAAAACCATGAATAAGTGTCATCAATTTTCGTCCAATGTAACAATTTTATCAATATTTATGAAACATTTCATAAATAACAAGAATTATAATGACCATATCATATTTTCCATGAATTTTTTCTACATAAAATTAAATCCTTACTAATACTAAATGTGCTACGTATAATATTTCATAAATATGATGAAATTGATTTTGTTTTTATGAAATTTTTCATAAATACTATGAAACGTTACATTGGACGAAAATTGATGAAACATCCCAGCAAAAACACACCTTACCAAATAATGAGTCTAGTAATCTAAACTCGAAAGTTTGGACGTATTACCCTTTATAAAGGGTCCGCCAAATAACTTTTTTTTTTTTTGAAAATGCTATAAAAAAAAACTACTGAATATTTTCTCAAATTTCTTTTTTTATTTGAAAGTAAAATCCTTCCGGTTAATAATGGAAAATAATTTCATTCGAATGGCTGCCTCGGCTGGCCATGCAGTAGCCTACATGATTGGTCCAATTTTTAAGCACATTATCGATTGAATTGAATTATCGGTGAATTGATGTTGATGGCGCTTCACGCACACTTTCTGACACAGCAGCAGTACTCTCGGGTGTACGCACTGTTTTTGGCTTTTCACGCTTTGTTTTATCGATGAGGATGCCAGTTTCTTTCACTTTTTTCACAAGATAACGAACATACGGAGCTAACTACACACAACCATATTCGTGTAGCGGAAGGATAAAACTAATTATCTGTCAAATTAGACATGAGCTAAGTGTTACCATTCACGAAATAGGCACTAGTTGAAAAAAAAAACGTTAGATGGCGGACACTTTATTATAATTCTAACTTTTTTTATGTGAAATGTTCCAAAAGTAATGACTTGTGCATTACTGGCAGCCTTACGTAGATTAAAAGGGTATGAATAATAAGCTATTACCAGAAGGAAAAAATAATGGGTCTAAAAAGAGATTTTAAAAAAATTAAGAATTTCAAAAAATTTGTTTTTTTTTTTAAACATGATAGCGTCAGCCGACTGCTCTATATCCTGAGCCACCGACGCATATAATATATCATAGTTTAAAACATAAATCAATTTTTCTTTTATGTAAATTTGTTCAAGATACACCAAAACTAATACCTTACCCTATAGCTTACAAAAATACGAATTATAATGAGTCTAAAAATATATTTTCGAAAATTGTTGTATCATTATATTTTGCCTGGAAGTAATAAGATGAATAACCAATTATTTTTTGTATAAGAGAAGTGCATTATAAGTTTCTTATTGGTTATCCATTATTTTATTATTTAAAGTAATGTAGAAGGTAATAAGTACTCAATACAAAATAATATATTAAATAAAAAGTAGTCATTACCATGAAAGAAAATAGTTTTCTGGATGTAAAAGACTGTTGGTGCTTTTTGGGGGAAAATTTGAAAATTTGGATTTTTTAAGTTTTTTCTTTAAACGAAGGTAGTTTTTTTTGAGTGGAACAAAATATTGCATTCTCTAATCAAGAATTTATTTGATTAAATAAACAATATTTTTTTACAAAAATTTGACCATGATTTGGTCCCGATATGCGCTAAAAACTGGACCTGAGTAGGACCAAATTTGGAATTACAAATTTTTAAATGGAAATGTCTCGGGAACTATAAGAGATAACCCACACTAAGAGAATAATCTTCAGTTCAGCCATGAATTGCTTCATAGATTTAATGAAAATTGTCACTGGAACTCGTCCATTGAAACTTTTCGTAGAATCTATGAAACAGGTTTTATTAAAGTCAAAATGTTTGTGGAATTAACGAAAATCTTCATATAACTAATTAATAATTCCGACAAGGAAACGTTTACAGAATTTTTGAAACAGTTTCATTAATTTTTTTTATTAATAAGAAGCTCCTTCAATTAATAAAACTCTACATGAACGTCTTAAAAAATGCATTGAAACTACGCCAATAAACCGCTTCATGTGATTTTTAAAACAATTTCATAGAAGTCCAAAAAAAAAATGCAAGGCTACATTGAAATAATAAAGCAATTTATAAAATATGTTGAACACTTGAGAATTGAAATGTATGAAAATTAATGAAATTATGAAATTTTACAAAAAAAAGTCTTTGAAATAAAGAAAGAAAATTTTCATTAATTCTATTAAGAGATAATTTATGAAATCGAATGATTTCTTTTTTTATGAAGCTATAATTTTACGAAAAAAAGTTTATGAAAAGACGTTTTAACTCCGCGGTTATTATTCAGATAACTAAATGTATGTAATCATTTATGTTTATTTGTTATGTGTATATTTTTTAATAAAATTGTTACAAATGTATTTTTGTTTAGATTTTCCTGAAGATGGACAATAAAATTGTCCGAAATATTGAAAATAAAAATAATAATTATAAACAAAATTTAAAAAAAAAAATTGGTTTTTATTATTGCAACCCATGACCTTAAGCCGAACTAAATTCATCACAAATTTCTTAATATTAATAAAATTTCTTGGAATTAATAAAATGCTTCATTGAATTTAAGAAATAAAATCTATGAATTTGTTTCATTAATATCGAAATCAAATAATTTTTTTTATGAAACTATGAAATTTTATGAAAAAAGTTTTAGAACAAGTTTTTAATATTAATAAAATTTCTTGGATATAATGAAATGCTTCATTGAATTTACGAAAAAAAATCTATGAATTTGTTTCATTAATATCGAAATCGAATGATTCTTTTTTTATGAAGCTATGAAATTTTATGAAAAAAAGTTTATAAAAATTTCTTAATATTAATAAAATTTCTTGTATATGTTTGATACAATATAATTTTTATAAATTGTTTCTCATATACTAATTCTCATTTAGTGGGAAAACTGCATGGGATTGTGTTCTGATGATGGGAACCTAGAAAATTCCCGAAATAGATCTATCAACACATTCCTGATAGTGGTCAAATAATAAATTTTAAAACAAAAACTCTATAGATTATTTGTTAGGACAATATCCTAATAAAGAAATATAGAGTATGGCCTGAACTTGAATAATTTTCATTTCTTGGTTATAATGAAAAGTTTCATTGAATTACGAAAAAAATCTATGAATTTGTTTCATTAATATCATGAAGGATAATTCCTTCAGTGCCCATATGTAAGCATCCCAGCAAAACATTTGGTAATGGGTGCGATAAAGTAATGCTTTACCTTGTAATGTGTACTCCTTACTCGTATCATTATTTTCCAACAAGAAGTAATGAGTTACCGATAATTGGGCACTCATGGATTACCTTGTAATGAGACCTCATTACATTTTATATTACTTCAAAACATAAAATAATGACTTACTGATCATCAATTACATAATGCATGAATTATAAACGTAAAGTAATTATTAATATATATTTTTGAAAATCTATTTATAGACACATTACTTTGTGATTTTTTGTAAGCATAATAGTAAGGTGTATATTTTTGATATCACGAACGAAAACACGAAGCACAACAACTCATCTACATTTTAAGCAATAAAATATTGTATGTATCAATAGCTCAGTTGTTAGAGTTCTCGCCTAACTAATTGTTAAATACCAGAGACCCCTGGTTCGAATCCCAGCATGACCACGTTATTTATTTAATAAAAAAAAGTTATTTATATAATTAAAAAAAAAATATCTCTAAAAAAAATTTTTATGCATTTTTTTTATGAAAATCTATTTATAGACACATTACTTTTTCCCACCATGTAACCATATAAGTAACCAGTAACTTTACCCACTACAAGGTAATGAGTTACCATGAGGCTCATCGCTTGTAAAATTCATCAGTGAAGTAACGTGTAAAGTAATGCATGAAGCCCTATGGCGATACATTACTTTACCGATGATTTGGTAATGTGTGGTTTTGCTGTGATGTTAAGAATCAAAAGAAAAACCAAACCGTTCCCTAAAATGGGGGTTATATATCCCCGGGAGTTATATGTTCCAAATTGCATTGCAATCGGACCATTAAATAAAAAATGCGCGAATAATTTCCAAAAATTTTCTAATACATTCCACAGTGCAATATAAATTCAGTTCATACAACAGTAATTTGACAGTGCCAGCATTCGAGATTGTTAAAAATATTAATTTTCAGAACAAATCCAAAAAATATTAAACTATTGATTATTTTGTTTTTTAGAGGTGCGTCGCGCTAAATTTTAGTTCCTCACCACATAATAATGATTCAATCATCTCATGCTATAATTAATATTTCACCACAAACCAATCATTATGTAATATTTGTAATAAAGAAAATTACTCAACCATTATTTCCACACAAGAAAAGTCTATAATAAAATCACTTTCATTCATTGTAAATTTTCAAGTTCAGCGTTAGATTTTCTTCAGTGAACATGTATAAAATAACATTTATCTTCATGAAAATCATAGTGGATTTAATGCAACAAATAACCATTGTCCAAGCTATTATCGTGGAGAGAAATTTTTATACATATTACCGTTTGCCAACGTCAACAGTGAAAACATCTAATATTTCCGAGGATTACTTTATAATACAATGTCCTTTTCGATCATCACTCCGTATGCCACAACCAAAGGATATGGCAGTTTGTATGATAGTGGGAAGATTTAATGAAATTCTGGAAAAAACAAAGGGAGCTAATGCGAGTTAAACCAAGATCTGTGTTACATACCCAAGTGGATTATAAAGATTTGAAACCACAAAAGGTGGTAAAGTTGGTGAAAATAAAAAATATTAAGCCTTATGCAATGTTATTGAAACCCATCAAAATGAAGGATATCCATAAAGGACCAAAAACTATAATTAAAGAACAATATAAAACCACCAATATTCGCGTATTTCAAGATCCACCAAAAGTGATGTTAAATAATTCTACACTAGCCTATCCTCAGCCGTTACCTAAGCTGCAAATAAATGATACTTTAGCTTTGAGTTCAATCAATGAACCTCAAAAATTAATACAAAGAGTTGGGAAGGATAATTTGGTTTCACATATTCAGGATGATCCTATGGATGGTGATGATGTAGCAAGTCCTTTAAAATACGTAGGAGTTAATGATACTTTAAAAAAACTACAATTGAAACAAAGCCCATCTGGTAATAATACTTTCGATAAATCAGAAAAGTTTTTTGCTAAATTGAAGAACTATAAAAAAGGTTCTCAGTCGAAGGGCTATCAAAATATGTATCATCGTGATGAAATCTATCAGGATCATATATTCTATGATGATGTTCAACAAATGGGAAATTATCGTTTAAATAAAAAATTAAAACAAAAATATTAGTTTAATAAATGTTTAATTAATAAAAATGTTTGGGCTAAAGACAAAATTAATAAAATAAATACAAATTGGTGATGAGAATTCATTCTTGTTCCGACAAAAAAAGAAGACTTTTTTTATTTTTATTTTCTTAAAAATATAAATAAACAATATTTCAGTTCTCTAGTTCCATGTATAAAAATAAATAAATAAAAATATAAATAAACACTACTTTAGTTAATTTATTAGCATTGTTTTTTTTTTTTAATGTATATGTTGCAAAAATTACACAGCCGTAGGGCAAAAATGATCTAAAACCACTTAAAATTACACAAAAAAAATTGTAAAAAAAAGTTTTTTACATGATTTCAAAATAATTGTTATTTTTGATATAAAAAAAATTATACATACACATTTGAGACCCTTTAGACCAATTCTCTGCCTTAACAAAATTTTTGTCTGATCAAGATTACGATACATTTTTCTCTCAAATGTTCACTACGGCCAGCAAGTATCGCGATAGGTATGAAATAGAACTGTTGTGTTGTTGGAGTTCTACTTCTGAGATTATGTATGCAAGAACAAAAACACAGTATATTGAATAAAACTAGTTTTAATCACAACAAAACTCGACCTGACGAAAGCTGAGAGGGCTAAAGCGCTCTGTCTAATGAGTAGTGCGAGTGCATATGGCATTAGAAATCAGTTTATCTATACCACGGTCAGTGATTGCACAGAAAATTTCATTAGACGCAATCGAACAAATAAAAACATAACAAATATTACATTATTCAAAAAAAAAAATTCAAAAAAAACAGGCTCACTGACGAAGGTTCAATACCAGAAACTGCGCAGCCTGATTCAGAAAAAATTGAAAATGTGCAATCTAGTTATGATTTTTAAAAAATACACTCATTCTTCTCTACCACCCCTTTCACAATTAAATTAAATAAAATCGCACATTAATTATAGTATTAATTGCAATTGTCTGAAAAAGACGTTAAAATTCAAACTCAAACAAAAACCAAACTTTGCTCTCTGGCAATTCTTCCCTAACTACGTAACCGCCATCTATCGAATATACAAAGAATATATCATAGATATGGCATCACTTACAACATATGGGAAAACAGTGGACATTAGAGTGAGGTAAGTTTCTAAAAATAGAACTGTTGTGTTGTTGGAGTTCTACTTCTGAGATTATGTATGCAAGAACAAAAACACAGTATATTGAATAAAACTAGTTTTAATCACAACAAAACTCGACCTGACGAAAGCTGAGAGGGCTAAAGCGCTCTGTCTAATGAGTAGTGCGAGTGCATATGACATTAGAAATCAGTTTATCTATACCACGGTCAGTGATTGCACAGAAAATTTCATATAGACGCAATCGAACAAATAAAAACATAACAAATATTACATTATTAAAAAAAAAAATTCAAAAAAAAACATTGTCACTGACGAAGCTTCAATACCAGAAACTGCGCAGTCTGATTCAGAAAAAATTTAAAATTTGCAATGTAGTTATGATTTTTAGAAAATACACTCATTCTTCTCTACCATGCCTTTCACAATTCCTTAATTTTAATAAAAACTCATTAAATTAAAATTAGCTCAGAAAGGTGGAGGTTAAGAAAAGGAATAAACGTTTTCCTCTAAAATTAATTATAAACGCTATTAATTTTTAAATTAGACTAGACTAGTTTCTGCCGTTTTTATGGACAAGCGTCATCAGCGATTTTCCATTTAAATTGTATTATTATTTGTGTCTTATAATTGTCAGATTGTCTCTATATGATAACCTTTTTCAACAGCCTGCGGCTGTAAGAATCAAACCTGCGCTTCTTCTTACATTACAAACGTAACAATACTAAGTCATGACCGGTTAGCGATCACACCCAAGTATGGTCTCGAATGTAATGCAGTTTTCTTTTTTATGAGTTTTTCTATTGTTGTCTATTATACTGAGAAGTGACCAACACTAACACTAACAAAAACAAATATTCTATTTTTAGATTTTTGTTTATTCTTCTAATCTCTTCCGTCTCTATTTTATAACGTTACCAGATTGACGTATGGTTTTTACGTTCAGTGTAGACAACTTTGCGTTTATGTTGAGACATCGACACAGGGCATCATACAGTGTTATTTTAAAATCATATAGATAGTCGCAATTAATTTTTAATTAATATGCATTTTCAGTCATTTAAAAATCACAATCATAAAATACCCAACAGGTGCGGATTCAGCTTTTCCATTTATGGGGAAAAACTTTTTTGATAAAAAATTTTTGACTTAAATTTTTTTTTTGTTTTCATATTTCAATAATATATGTTCTTTATTCGGTATTCGTTTGAAGAGATCAATCAACGAAAAACGACCAGAATATTTAACGCTCGGCCACATGTTGCAAAACCGGTCAAAAACTATTTGGAAAACAGTGGATGGAAAGTTTTGGCTCACCCGCCTTATAGCCCAGACCTTTCCCCTTCTGAATACCATTTGCTTCGATCGATGCAAAACGCACTTACTGGAATACGCTTCACTTCAGAACAGGGTATGAGAAATTGGCTTGATTCATTCTTTACCTCAAAACCGGAGCAGTTCTTTTAGCTCGGAATCCATATGCTACCAGAAAGATGTGAAAAAGTAGTAGCTAACGATGGACAATACTTTGAATAATGTATCAATTCATTTTGTTATTATAATAAATGCATTTTTCGTCAAAAAATCAACATTATTAACTTATATACCCAATAAATGAGGCATAAAGAAAAATTTACACTCAAAAATGTGGGTAAGTTTTTTTAGCGGGATCAAGTTTTCAGCATATACATATCGAAACGTATTTAAATTAATGGTAAGATTTTGATATTAAAAAAAAATTAAAAATTAACCACCTTAGTGCACTCTAGGGTGGGGCGATTTGAACATCTTAATGGGCGCTTCGAGTTTCTGATTCTTGGGATTGTACTGAGCAAAAAAGTCTACGGTGAAAATCGAGCTTACAGATTTTGACTTAGCCGTATTTTCTAAAAGTAACAATGTGTGGGATGGACATATCTCAGGAAGTAGGAGGAGCTTATCCAAGATTATGGTATCAATCTCTTCTTTGGATGATTCTCTAGCAGATTAATGCATCAATCATATTTGTGGGTGGGGTTTAAGGGGTTAATTTTAATAGGGCTTTTTTGCCCGGTAAAGTCAAAATCTGGAAGCTCGATTTTCACCGCAGACGTATGGTCTAGTGGACTTTTTGCTCAGTACAATCCCAAGAATCAGAAACGCGAAGCGCCCATTAAGATTTTTTTCCTTCCATACTAATTGCCCCACCCTAGTGTACACTCTTTGATTACATATCAAAATATTATTCAAATCGGAGAGTTTAGCGTGGAATACCTTAATTGTTAGTTACAGCAGTGGGTTTCTATCCATCTCAGTCTCTCTCAATCTGTTCTCTTTTAATTTGTTCGTAAAGTCGCACCGAGCAAATGAAAACATGTTACAGAAATTTGAAAGTTTTAAATTAATTTGTATCATGTTTTTAAATAAAGATTTAGTAAAATATTTATTTATTTCAAATATTAATGATAAAATCAGCGAGATAAAATAAAATATATTAATTTTTAATAGAAAATAACAAAATATAAGCAAAATAAAAGTGAGGGTTTTAAGCAAAAATATGCTACCACCATGTTGCAATTAATTTTTAATGTAAAAAAATGTTTTCATTTGCTTGCTCGAGTTCGGTATTTTGTTGCTGAGAGGCGTGGGAAGTGTAGTCTCCCTATTTGTATATACTCTTTGGTTACACTAGTTGTTGCTTTCACATAGAAAATATATTTTTTATTCGTCTTAACTAAAATTAGTACTTGTATTTTATGAATATATTGCATGCTTATTTGGTTTATCAATAGTAGCTTAAAAGGTGAATAACATTTAATTGAAAATTTGCATGTCACGATTTTTTGTAAATTCATGTCGTGTTGCTGAAATTTTTTTTTTTTGCTGTAGCAACAAGTTTCAAGTTCAATGTCATGTTTATAAACATTCAATAAATCAAGTGTTGCTTGTTTAAAACAGTATCTAAGCAACTTGTTTAAATGCAACAGTATGTATTAATTTGTTTAATAAACAATCGACTTGTTGCTTTTTATTAGTTGCTTAGCAACCCAAAAAAAACATTAAGTACTGGGTTTTACAAAACGTTCGAAGCTGCACGAATGAGTGACTACATGTATTTTGTCCGTGTGAAGAAAATCGTAATCTAAAAACGGGGTATATATCTTAAATATAAGACCATATTCGGTTGGATCATATTCCGATATTTATTCTTATTCAAGTTAATCTCAGAGTTGGGAATTCACTAATATCAAAGAGTATATACAAATAGAGAGACTACACTTCTCACTTCTCTCCGCGACGAAATACCGAACTCGGGCAAGCAAAAGAAAACATTCTTTTTACAATAAAAAAAATTGTAGCTAATGGCCCTGGCAGCCAATGCTGATTTCCTCATATTACTCCTGTATTTACTTATACGTTTAATATTATATAAATAAATAAATGAAATAAAAAATAATGGCAAAATCTTCATAAAAAATTCTTGCTTAAAACCGGTGGGTTTCTATGTCTCTCTTAATTTGCACCTAGCAATAAATACTCTTCCCCAACTACGTGAATAGCCAACTACCGTATGTACAAAAAATACATCATAGATGTCGCTAAAACTCACAAAATTTTGGAAATAGTGGAAATTAGATTACATATGATTTTCTAACAATTGTGAATTGTTGTGGTGTTTGTCTTAGCTATCTTCTGCAATTACAATTAAATGTAAAATCGACCCCGTGTAATTGAAACTGGCTTTAAGCCACAGCAAAAATCGACCTGACTTTAGATCAAGCGGTTAAAGCGCCTGTCTGAAGTGTAGTGCGAAGTGCACGTGGCAAAGAAAGCAGGTTCAAGCCACGGTCAGGTCAGGATTGCATTTAATAAATAAACATTTCATATAGATGCAATCAAACAATAAAAACCATAACAAATAATTACAGTATTGTCAAAAGGATTACTGATGAAGGTTGTGTTACCAGAAACTGCGCAGTCTAATTCAATTAAAAATTTACAATGTAGTTATGATTTTTAGAAAAGTATGCTTAATCTTCTCTACCACGCCTATCTCAATAAATATTTATATTTAATTGACTTTTAAATATATAAATTCATATTTTATTTTAGACCAAATTCTCAAATTATTTTTTCATAAACTGTAAGTTAAATAGAAAATTTCAGTATAAAATACCAAATACATTTCTAGTTTACAAACACAAATACACAAACAGACACAGCATTACCAAAAACACATACATACAAACGTGTCCTTCACACACTTTTTTTGAGTATCATAATTTTTTTTATTTGGAGCATTTTTTTCTTTCTGATTTTCAATAAAGTTTTTATTAATATTATCATATCCGCGACAGGTGCAAAATTAATTAAAATATTAATTGATTCAATACATTTTTTAATTGAAACCCAATTTTAATTTCTTCTGAGTAACTGAAAACATATTTCCCTCTGGGGAGAGATCGCGGAAACTCTTGTCTATAACGAGGGGCGAACTAAGGACCGTAACGGGTTACCTCACAGGACACTGTGGCCTTAGGTATCAATTGTACAAGATGGGACGATCCTCTACGGATACGTGCAGGTTTTGTGAATTGGAACCCGACACCTCTGAGCATGTTCTCTGCAAATGTCCGAGGCTCTCCGACAGGAGGGTGCGTTATTTTGGTGGTCGAATAGTGACACCATCGGACGTTTGGAACTGTTCACCTGGTAGGATAGTTGGCTTCGTACGGAGCCTGAACCTATAGGGTGTATTCGCTGGCAGCACAAAATACCAACTTCTGGTAGCGGTGCATAGTGCAACTATAGTCTAATCTAATCTAAACTGAAAACATTAAAAAAATATTTTAAGTTATAACGAGTTTTCAACCTCCGTATATTTAAAAAAATAAATAAAGCAAATCAAACGTATTAGCTAGGTTGATACTAGTATTTCGATCTGGCTAAAGATCTCATCAGAATCTGAAGTTTTAGAAAAGCTAGAACCTCCCGAATAGGCAGAGCTTTAACAAAAACCTATTAATTACACTGTAAGTATAATTTTAACTTTTAAAACGACACATCAAAACACCGGGACACGTAAACTTAATTTTGGGTCGTAGAATCCAGTGGTATACTCCGTTTTAATAGGTTAGCTCAAAATAAAAAAAATAATATTTCAATTTAAAGTTTGCATTGACTCAAGCGATTTTTTGAGTGTATTTTAAGTAAAATATATCGAAATCTCTTTTGAAATTACTTTATTTGTTGTTAATATGTCGAAACTCAAAGCTAACAAAGATGTCCGTCTCTTTTGAGACGGTGTTTTCTAATGAAATTTAAAGATTCGAACCATATGACACTGAACTAACAGATTTCAGTATAAGTCAAAGGTAATTGCCCTGACGTTTCGGATTGTATATAAATGAATTGTATCCTCCTAAAAATTTACGGTCACCAATATTAGACTAAAGTTTAGACAAATAAACAATAAATAAAGTCATTTCAAAAAAGATTTGTATGTCTTTTACTTAAAATACACTCAAAAAATAGCTTGAGTCAATGCAAACTTTAAATTGAAATAATTTTTTTATTTTGAGCTAACCTATTAAAACGGAGTATACTAACCTATTAAAACGGAGTATATATATACTGGATTCTAAGACCCAAAATTAAGTTTACGTATCCCGGGGTTTTGGCGTGTCATTTGCACATACTTACTATGTTACCAATTTTGCTCCATTTTTGTCTTTCTAGTAATCAAACACGTGGCTAGGTTTTTTTCCTAACAAGCATCATGACTTTACTAAACTTTGAAGATCAAAAATGTTCTATTTATAAAAAACATTTTTAATTTTTACTCTGGCTCAAATAATATTTTTTACAGCTTTATTAGTTTTTTGTTTTTGTATACATCGATATTTTTTGTATGTTATAATTAATTTATAATGTTTTTTTGAAATGAATTCATAAATATTCTCAACAAATAAATACAGTGAGAAAAAAAAATTTGTATACAATACCGAAATCGGTATTGGCTTAAAATCGGCATTTCGTATTTGACAAATGTCTCGAATTTTGATATTTTCGGTATTACCGAATTCGGTATTGCGAAGCCTAGTCGGATTTGAAAAACAGTGAAATAAATTTTGCAGTAAAATTATGTGATTTATTTTATAAATCGCACCGATAGTGTCATCAATCATTTGCACATACATTCATGCATATTTACAATAAATTTAACTTTTTTTATTACGATATTAGAAAATCAACAAGTTGTGCAAAACTTTGCTAAAGTTAGTTCTTTTTCGCACGTTCGAATTGCTCATATAATTTAATTAAGATACTAAACACTTCTAAATATTTAGCAAAAACAACTCTAAATATCTAATCATAATCGCACTAAACCAACTTTAATCAGCAATTCAAAAATTTTGAAAGTAATTACATTTCAACACGCAAATTGTGTTTGTGAAATAAATTCCTAGAATGTGTAAGGATAGAAATACAATAGTCCTTACAAATTAATTGTTTAGAATACAAAATAAATACGAACAGTTTGAAAATAACGATACTATAAACCAGAACAAGTGTATTCATGCATATATTCAAATTTATACTCGAAAAGTTTTATTAGTTTGTTCATAAGAAATATATACTATATAAATAATCTAGGAAGTATGTGTTTAGTGTATTCAAAATATCAGAAGCTTTTGAAGTCACTTCATTTTAAACACGCTAGGGTTGCCGTTGCTTGGCAAAATAATAATAATAATTTTGCCATCATCAAAAATATATACGAAGTTGTTTATTCATAATTTTTTTTTTATCGAAAGATGCACCATTTAACCCATATATTTATCATGGGCTCAAAACAAAATATAATAGATAAATAAAAATTTTTTAAATTAATTACACACAGAGAATAAATTGGTTGCAATTCCATTGCAGGCAACAACATTTAATCATTATTCAATAATTTTAATTGTAAATACTTAAAATTCATCATCAAATTAAATAAACTATATTGTGAACGGAAAATATTTAAAATTAACCAAAACACAGGCACATCATTCAAAATATTGGTTTTTCTTGTCAATATTGAAAAAATAACTTATGCGGAGTAAAATGTGAACTGAGTTATTAACTGTAACAAAAACTTTTACTAAGGTATAACAGTTTTAGATTTTTTATAATAACAAAATATGACATGCACACTTAGAATATTATGTAGGTAAAGACCACACCCAGAAAAAAATAGTGCTTACCCAGAAGCGCTTCCGGAAGGCATTATTTGATAGCGAAGCAAATAAAGAAGGCATGATTTTTGTACGCGATGTCCCACTTGGTACGTCTCTTTTACTGCTTCATTGTAAGCATTATTCACTGCTTCAAAGAAGGCATTCTGGGAAGCACGACAGAATGCCTTCCCTAATTGCTTTATAGTATGCAAGGCAGTGAATCGCTATTTTGGAAGCATACAAATGTAGTTACTGCTTACAAATACAGGTTATTTTTTGCTGGGCAGCAAATGTGGTTAAAACAAAATGAAATTTCACTTAAAGAAAGAACGACTTACATTTCAGTAAATTCAACTAACATTGCCATTTGTTTTTTAATCTTCAAGAAACAATTGTAGTAAAAATGAACTAACTACATATGCTTTAAAAAATAAACAAACCTTTGTTTTTTTTTTTTTAAATAAAAAAAAACTACGATATAAAATGAATGTAAAATCATAATACAGTAATTTGATGTGATTTGTTTCATTAAATGAACTAAATATGTAGACAAAAGTTAAATTTCGTCTACAAATGAATGTAAAAACAAAGAAGACTGTATTACAGCTCAACCATAAATATTTACAGTAGAATAGTGCAACAACTTATGGGAGAATTTGTCATTTGAATAAAATATTTGCAGTTAAAATCGAAACAATCAAAAAAAAAAAACAATCACTCATCTAAAATATTAGTTTTCCTTGTCAATTTTAAAATAATATCAAGTTTTTCTGTAGTTTTGGTACTTCTTACAAAATATTTGAATTAGCAACCGAATTTTAATTGTTTATACAAATCTATTTTTAGACATAGATACATATTTAAATTTAAAACTCAAGGTTGAAATTTGAAAAAAAGAAATTCAAATTGGGTTTAGGTTAGAGGTAATGTAATAATTGCCTGGCAAGCACAAGGTAGCCGGTACGAGCCCAGTTCGCAGCATAAGCATTTTTTTTAATAAAATAGTTTTATATAAATTTTTTTTTAGTTTTGGTAACTCTAATAAAATATTGAGTTTAGCAACCGAATTTTTGTTGTGCATTAGATCACCCATATGTTCAAAAGTTTAATAAAAAGTAAATTCCGTTCAAATATATTTTCTTCTGGATGGAAGCAGGACAGTCAGAATCAAATTTTACCCCTAAAAATGGACTAAAATTAGTTCAAATCTTGTTTGCGGCACAACTTTTAAAATAGTGGTTTTATAAAGCATTTTTATACAAAATAAAATGAACATTTTTCTTAAAATTATTTTTTATTTATCAATGACACGTCATGATGTTGTATGCGATGAAAATCAAAATTTGTATTATAGCTTTTCAAACGGCTCCTGTGTATTAATTTATAAATTTATTTCAGTTTAGGTTCCATCAAGTTGGATGGAAGTGATTATAGCGAAAAGTGTTATATAAGCATTTTTATACAAAATAAAATGTCAAAAATGTTTCTCATAATCATTTTTAACCTATCAATGACGCGTCTTGATGCACTGATAATAATCTATGCGTAAAAATACAAATAAATGTCAAAATAACTAAAAATTTTGTAAAATAAACGAAAATTTGTTCATTTTACAAAAGATTTTGTTGTTTTGACATTTTTTTTTCCTATTTTTAGCATGGATTATTATGAGTGTGTAAGCGGTGAAAGTCAAAATTTGTGTCTTAGCTTTTTTTCATATTAATATATAAATTTATTTCAGTTTATGTTGCTCCAAATTCTGTGGTTCTGTAGTTTTAATAATCCAATATCATTTGAAAAAAATATGGTTTATTCCATGGGAAACTTACCAAAATCCAAATTTAAATTGGTTATATTTTGGACACATCAATTCTGGATGTGTCTAATTTTTTTGATATTTTAATCGATTAAATTATTATTCGGGATCTAATTTTTACAAGATAATCGAAAAACAGTGGTAGTAAAAACGACTATCGAAGCGGTCAAAAACAACTAATCATAAATGAATGCAAAAACCATAAAAACGAGCAACAAAACAACATAAAAACAATGAACATAAAACGACTACATAAGTTGTAAACTCTACTGTTTTTAACAACTATTTTTTTTTAACAACTGTTTTTAACAACTATATATTAAAATTTTTTTTAATAAAAATAAATTTATTTTTTTCTTTGAATTACAATAAAAATTGTGTTTCCTACTTTCTATTTAAAATGCAAAGTCAAATTTCGAAACGGTATTCCAGTTATGAAGTTTTTATGCATTGGATATATAATGAAATTTTCTAATTATTATTCCAAACTATGAACATATCAATAATATCAAATATAAACTAAACGAAAATTTTTAATGTTAGAAAGTGTTTTGCAACCGTCAGATAATGACAATCGTAATTAATTTTTAATTAATTACTGTAGAATATTTCTTTAGTTAGTCTCTTTACAGGAAGAAGAAGAAGAAAACATTTTTATTGAAAAATTTTACGGACACAAGGGATACACCAGACTGTCGCAGTTTCGTCCCCCTCCTGGGACACGTCAGTGGTTAATTTATGTGTCAATTGAACAAAGTATTTTATATTGTTAATTTGCTCTATATGAAAAACTTTTTATTTTTTGGTGTCGTACTGGTATTCGAACTCACTGCCTTAGCATCAAGCTATGCATCGTAATCTCACCTCTTAACGAGTTGAGCCACGGTCAACACAGCGATGACTGTGGCTAAAGTGGAGTTTTGTCAGACTACGTACACACAAGTATTGTTTCGATCAGAAGAGACAGAATTAGCTAATACCAAGTAATTATCACGTTTTTTGATGCGCTTTCTTCACATACAATAGTTGGATACCAAGTGTAGGTTAGAGATTGAGTCGCCATTAAGCAAGTTTCTTCAAATTTCATGTTAGAAAGTGTTTTGCAACCGTCAGATAATGACAATCGTAATTAGTTTTTAATTAATTACTGTAGAATATTACTTTAGTTAGTCTTTTTAAAACTCGCAAAAATCTTCTATTTTTAAATAACTAAGAAAAATTAACTGTTTACTGAAAAAATGACTGTTTGGGTAGTTGTTTATTAAAATACTTAAATAATTACTCAAAACAACTGTTACTGAAGTACAGTACTTTTGGTTAGTTATTTTTTGAAATGACTGTCTAAATTAGTCGTTTTTAATTTGCTCATAAAAAAATACTAAAGGTTCCCCCAATTAATTTTTTTTTTTTGAACTCCTGAACCAATTGGACTTTGTATGGCGTCATACCAAGGTCTTTATGCAAAATTCGTCTCTATGATGTCTCCGAAATTTTCAATTGTTGAGAACGACGGTGAATTGATGTTGATGGCGCTTCACGCACACTTTCTGCCACAGCAGCAATATTCTCGGGTGTACGCAAAAAAAAAAACTAAAAACTCTTAAAGTGTGCGACCAAAATAAACGTTAATACGCATTTTTCTTTATAACTTTTTTTGCGATTGATTTAAATATTTTTTTATTCATCAGACTCTGTTTGAAATATGTGTCAGATAATAAAATTTCTTGATTTGTCAAAATCAGTTGCATATTTTGTCCATAATAAATAATCAAAAGCAAGTGTGTGAAAAAAGTAACTTAAACTTTTCGAAATAATAAAAGTTGGACTTTCAAAAAAAGCAGAAAAAGTGACAAGTCTCCAGTCAAAGGTTTAAAATGTGGTAGTACAGTTTAAGAAGGGCCTATAACAATTGTCAGAAAACCTGAAACTGGTAAAACAAAAAAAACCCAGGAATACTTACTAGGCCAAAAAGTTGGAGAAGATTTTGAGAGAGGATCCAAAGGTTTCTGGCCGCGAAGTAGCACGACGAGTGCAATCTTCGAAACATTTTGTGCTCCAAGTTAAAAAAATTTTCGGCTTAGTACATTTAAAGTGCAAAAAGTTTCGAATAGGAATGATAAGAAGAATACTGAAGTCAATAAAACGAGCAAAACTACTAAAAAGATTTTTTTTTCAAAAATTTTAATGTTGTATTATGGACGACAAAAGTTAACGGATTTTCCCCAGCTCCCGAACGGAAGTTTTATGTAACGGATAGTCCAAAAAAAAAAAAAAAGTCTCAAGTCTATTTCCAACTTTCGATATAAGTGGACAGAAAAATCACAACAGAAATTGCTTATGAGAGACAAAGTAGAAAAATTCAAAAAATTTATACTAACCCATTAATGCCCATTGGCAACTTAAGTTGCCAGCAGAGTTGTTACAATTTAGCATGCTCTGAACAAAAGTGAGTGTACAAAACTTTTGTCTCAAAATTAAAAAAAAAAAAAACGTCTGGGCTTGGAAAAGAAGTTCGAACGATACGGTCGTGTTTTAACTTGCTCTGCAAATTCAATTTATTTTCTTAAAAAAAAAAAAAAAAAAAAAAGTTGATAATCAATATCTAAACCAAATAATAAACATATTCGACAACAAACAATCGTAGTTTAAATAAACCAAAATTTTCAACAATATACTTCAAAAACTTTAATAAACACAAAATAAACAAAACAGAAAGTACATAATTTTTGTTATTTATTTTCTAACAAGCAACACAGAACAACTAAAATAAAATAATACAATAACAAAATACACTGTCTATTTTTTTCTTCTTGTCAACATGATGAATACGCGCCAATCTTCTAAGAGAACTGCAGTTGATGCTGATTTAAGTAACTTAGAACTCCCTGCAGTATTTGAGGATGAAGGGGTTTCGAGGTTATGGCAATGGTTAGATAAAAAAATGTCAAAACAAACTGAGTGCATTAATCAACAAATTTCACAATTTTGTGCACTCTTAAGAGAAGGTGAATCTCGATTGGCAGAAGATATAAAATCTACGGTTAAGGAAGCAGAGGATCGTCTCTTAAATGAGATTAATAATAGATTTTGTGAAATAAGAGTGGAATTAAATCATGTTACTGAAAGAGTTGCAAAACTTGAAACAGTGACGGGTGAAATTATAGACCTAAAAGAAGAAATTAGAAAATTAAAAATTCAATCGATAAAGCACTCGAATTCCATCGTTGCGTGTGATTTGCGTATAAATAGAGTTCCTTTTAGTGTTGATGAAGATTTACACTTATTATTCGATAAAATTTGTAAAATTCTTAAAATTTCTACTCCGCAAGCGCAGTTTATTCACCGCTTACAAAATAAAAACAACAAAAGTGATGAAAATTCGCCTGATGGTGTTATTATTGCTAGGCTAATGACCCCATATGATAAAAACTTTGTTCTAAAAAGCATTAAATGAATATAAAAAGGAAAACAAAAATTTAATGTTAACCTTGCTTGGGTTCCAGCCTGATGAAAAAAATCAATATTTTTATATACATGAGAATTTAACAAATGGGAACTACAAAGTATTTAGAGAAGCAGTTAACCTGAAGAAGCAGAAAGTTCTACAATCTGCTTATTCTTTTCGAGGCATTGTGTATGTTAAGCGTTTGAGTACAGATAAACCGTTCTGTGTTGAAAACTTAGATGCACTTAATAGTTTTTTTCGTTCAAATGAAGATGAGTTTGTCCAGCCTAATAGTGTTGTTACCGGCACTATGTAATTTCACGTCGCCTTTTTATGTTAAAATTTACAATTTCCACATTACTAATAACATTTTTATAAAAATTTATATTTTAAAATTCATATTATATTTTTTTAAAGCTTTTATTAGTTTAACTTATTTTAAAATATATTGCGTTGCGTTTTGCGTTGGTTTTTATTTAATATTCTTTTCAAATGACCAATCGTAGTAGTCTTAGAGTAAATTCCAAAGATGTAACAATTAGTATGGTGAAAATCCTTGCCAAACAGAAGCAAGGTTTACAAATTTGCCACATAAATGCTCAAAGTTTAAAGCCAAAAATTGATGAATTTAGATGGATTTTTGAAAATTCGAACGTGGATGTTATATGTGTTTCTGAGACATGGCTCAATGAGTCAATACCAGATGGTCTTGTATATTTACATGGATATAAAATATTTAGATCTGATAGACTGGTTGGAGGTGGTGGTGGTGTTGCTATATATGTCAAAGACAATATTACTTGTAAATTCATCAGTAAAACGGATGACAATGATATAATCGAACATATCTTTCTTGAAATCTCATCTTTTGGAAGAAAAATGTTAGTTGGTTGTGTATATAGACCAAACAGCTCTATTGTTTATACAAATTTTGTTATGAAAACTGAAACCTTAATTATGCCATACAATGATATTTTAATAGCAGGAGACTTTAATTCTAACCTCTTAACGGAAACTTCGTTTAGAGATAGTATGGAATCGATAGGACTCACACCGACTAATACTACCGCAGCTACTCACTTTACTAAAACCAATAGCACACTTCTAGATCTTATTTTCGTGGGAGACACATCGAAGGTTCTGCTTTATGATCAAATTTCCGCTTCATGTTTTTCCAAGCATGATTTGGTATTTGCAGCATACGACTTTTTGTTAGAACAAAAGGATCAACCCTTTTCCTTTCGTGACTTCAAAAACCTAAATTACAACCTTTTAAATGAAAATGTATTACAGATAAATTGGAATAATATCTACAACATGACAACCGTAGATGAGCAACTATCCTTTCTTGAACATAATATTCTACAACTGTATGATGAAACAGTACCATTGAAAACAAAAACTATTAGACCAAAAAATAACCCGTGGTTCAATTCTACTATTCACCATGCAATTAAACGTAGGGATTTAGCGTACTCCCGGTGGAAACGTTTTAAGACAGCAGTTCTAAAAGCTGAGTTTCGCTCTGCGAGGAAGGAAGTCAATAATCAAATAAGAATCGCAAAGTCTGAGTATTACTCCAAGCGTTTTGGTTCTGCTCTTGATTCAAAACGGACTTGGAAAACGATTAAGGACATTGGAATTGGTGATCCTGTTAAAAATACAACCTCCTCTATTGATGCTGATGACCTCAACAAAATTTTTACCAATATTCCCATTGTAACAACTAACAATATACCACTCGTCAACAATACAACTCACCCTAACAACAACAATATGTTCGAGTTTTCCTGTGTTACCCAGCTTGATGTTTTTACTAGCAGTATACAAATAAAAACCAATTCTGTTGGATATGATAATCTTCATCCCAAATTCATTAAAGTAATTTTACCAGTTCTTTTGCCTTATATAACCCATCTATTCAACACTATCATCACTACAAGTTATTTTCCTGCAAAATGGAAACACGCAAAAATAATCCCAATTCCAAAATCGAACACCGAGTATCGACCAATTGCTATTCTTAGCTTTCTGTCAAAAGTATTGGAAAAGATCTTGCACCGCCAAATAAGTACTTACATTTATGAAAATCAATTATTATGTGACAAACAGTCAGGTTTTCGTCCAAATCACAGCTGCGTAACTGCTCTCATTGATGTTTCGGAGAATATACGGCGAGAACTTGATAACGGTAAAATTAACTTTTTAGTCCTACTTGATCACTCCAAAGCTTTTGATACAGTTAACCACCAAATTTTATGTTCAAAGCTAAGATCTCTGTTTAACTTTTCGTCTACATCAACACAACTAATATCATCATACCTCACTGGTCGAATTCAATCAGTATTCATAAACAACAAAATGTCTAATCCATTATCACTATCTAGAGGTGTACCACAAGGATCAATTTTAGGGCCAATACTTTTTTCAATTTACGCTAATGATCTCCCTCAGCATTTATCTCACTGCAGTGTCCACATGTATGCAGATGACGTACAATTGTACCTTAGTAGTCCATCAAAATCAATCAATGAAAATGTTGACAAACTCAATTACGACCTAAGCAACATTCATCGCTGGGCATCTCAAAATGGTCTGTGCTTAAATCCACGAAAATCAAAATGTCTGGTGATTCACAAAAAAACTGTAACACCTCTAATCGAAAAGGATATCGTAATAAACAACGAGAAAATTGACATCGTACAATCAGCGAAAAATCTAGGATTAGTTTTCAACAGCAACCTAACTTGGTCAAGCCATATTAATACACTGGTGGGACAAATTTATGTAAAACTCAGAACTCTGTGGTCCATCCAATACTTTACACCGTTGAATATAAGAATACTTCTTGCTAAAGCTTACTTGATTCCAAGCCTTACATACGGATGCGAGTTGTTTTCTTATTGTGATTCCGCTAGTACGCAAAAACTTAAAGTCTTATATAATAACATTATAAGATATATTCATGGACTCAAGAAGCGTGACCAAGTTTCAACATTTTCAAAGACACTCTATGGTGTTTCTTTTGAAAGCCTTCTTAAGATAAGGGTTCTTTTGTTTTTGCATAAAGTAATTTTTACCGAAACGCCGAAATACCTATTTGAGAAAATAAGATTTGCTAGATCTTCAAGGGGTAAAAGGATCATTATTCCGAAATTTCGAAGCCTGGTTTCTGAATGGCAATTTTTCATTAACGCTATTCGTCTTTGGAATGCTCTTCCATATAACCAACAAACAAACAGCAACGCAATGTCTTTTAGGAATGATCTTTTTAAATATTTTGCTTAATTTAATTCATTTTATTTTGTTTATTTAAATTTTATATATATTTATTTATTTTTTTTATCTTTAAATTTGTATTCTTATTATAAATGTTAATTATATGTATTAAATATTAATCTTTAGTTTGATTTAATTCAATTTAATCTGGCAAATATT
This sequence comes from Delia radicum, assembly GCA_021234595.1. NCBI lineage: Eukaryota > Metazoa > Arthropoda > Insecta > Diptera > Anthomyiidae > Delia > Delia radicum. The sequence continues at coordinate 39,626,721 of CM037851.1, forward strand.
TATATACACATATAAAATCCTGTACTATAATTAAAAGCTTAGTCTTGTTGTGCAGGAAATCAATAATAAATTAAAATCAAATCAAATGGGTTAAATACTTAACTTTTATATAAATCTGTATAAAATTTGAATCAATAAAATGTTGTATTTTAAACTATCGCTTAACTCGGCCTTAATTAATGTAACTTGTTCTGTGTTAACGTATATTTGGGCCCACACTTTATAGTTCAAAACTTATAAGAGATCAAATTTTTAAAAGCTATATAGGAGTAAAAAGCTATCGCTAAAAATGTGATTTTTCTACTTAAAAAACTTGGAATATGAATGGCATAACATGAATTTAAAAGAAAAGACAAAAATGTATCCTTCCTAATCAAAAAAGTTCAAATCGAAACAAATTTAATTGTAAAAATATGAAATTATTGGGTCAAATAGACCCAAATATAACAGATGTCGTGCGCCCCGGTAGGCTAGTTGGTAGCGTGCTGGCTTATCTGTGCGGAGGTCGTGGGTTCGATTCCCACCAGAGGCACTGGTCTGTTTTCGCTACAACGCGCCGAAGGCCATAGTAGCTAGTGCTCGGTTAGGGTAATAATATATAATTGGTAATTATATGATTATTAATTAATAAAATAAAAAAATAAATAAAAATAACAGATATGTGCTACACATAAACTCGCACATAAAAAAAATCAAATAATTTATTTCATAATATTTATTCACATTAACAAAGTCTAACTAACTACGTAAGCGCCATCTATCGAATATACAAAGAATATAACATAGATGTGGCATCACTTACAACATATGGGAAAGCAGTGGACATTAGAGTGAGGTAAGTTTCTAAAAATAGAACTGTTGTGTTGTTGGAGTTGTACTTCTGAGATTATGTATGCAAGAACAAAAACACCGTGTATTGAATAAAACTAGTTTTAATCACAACAAAACTCGACCTGACGATAGCTCAGTGCGCTAAAGCGCTCTGTCTAACGTGTAGTGCGGGTGCATGTGGGATTAGAAATCAGTTTATACCACGGTCAGCGAATGCACAGAAAAATTTCATATAGAAGCAATCGAACAAATAAAAACATAACAAATATTACATTATTCAAAAAAAACAGGGTCACTGACGAAGCAGTCTGATTCAGAAAAATTGGAAATTGCATGTCATCAAAATTCGACTCAAACAGTAGAACCCGATTAAGGGTTAAACCTGTTATGTGTTGTTATTTATGTGATTGTTGTCTCTACCAAGAGTGTCATCGATAAAATATTTTGTTGTCTGGGGTGTCTGAAAAGACAAAATAACACAACATGTTTAGCTTAAACAGCGTAACAGAATTATTTTAACCTTTCGTGACAATAGTTGGATATTTAAAAACGAAACGGAAACGGAAATCAAATTCATAAAGGACAAATAAGGTAAAATAAATAATATATGCTATTTTCAAATTATGTAATACATAAGAAAATTTTAAGAAAAATTATTAAAAAAAATCTTTCAAAATTAAGAAGTTATTAAGATTTTAGAATTAATCTAGATTTATAATGATAAAATAAGAGTTTTCTTTTCAAAATTTTTTAAAAAAGGTATGAAAGTTATATAAAAATTACAAATTTGGTCAAAATAAAAATAAAATAAAAAAAAAATATATAAAGTTAAAGAAGTTGAATTTTGGTTAAAATTGTAATTTAAAACGATGATTGTTTTTTAATAAATTTAACGTTTTATGTAAAATTTGGTAATACAATTTGACAAATTAGGAAACTTTGACCCATTTTAACAATATTGATTAAACTTATTTTAAATTACCATGTTGATAATTAAATAATTACTCAGAAAAAATGACTGCCAAAAAAAAGTTCAATTAAACTTTTGTTGGATTTCAAACTCACTTTTAATTAATTTATGTATTCAATTTTATAATATGTAAGGGCGGATTTATAAATCCGTGACTTTTTGAATGAAACAGTTTTTTTTTTGCAAAAAAAAAAAAATATTTTTTAACATAATCTTCTTTTTAGCTCAATACACTTAGTCCAACGTTTCTCCAATTTTTGTGTCGCTTCCAAAAAATAGGATTTTTCGAGGTCCATAAAATAGGCATTTGTTTGATCAATAATTTCATCGTTGGAGATAAATCTCTTTCCACCGGGCCATTTCTTTAGGTTTGCAAATAGGAAATACTCACTGGATGCTAAATCCGGAGAATATGGCGGGATAAGGTACCAATTCGTAGCCCAATTCATGGAATTTTGCCATTAAGACTGCACACGTGTGCACGCGTGCATTATCTTGATGAAAAAGAACTTTGAATCCTCATTAAATCGCTCTAATAAGTTGGCATAATATTCGCCCTTTATTGTTTTTCGCTTTTGAAGGTAATCGATGTGGATTATCCCGCGTGCATCCCAAAAAACTGTTGCCATCACCTTATTGGCCGACAAACTTACCTTCTTCGGAGCCGGTTCACCAGGCCACCTTTGTTTAGACTGCTGTTTGGTCTCCGGGGTGTTGTAATGGATCCATATTTCATCCACAGTTACAAAACGCCACAAAAAATCATTGGAACTGCGGTTAAACAAATCCAAACAATCCTTTGAAATTGTCACACGATTACGTGTATGGCCAATTGAGAGCAAACGCGGCACCCATCTTGCAGACAGCTTTCTTAAACCCTACTCATCATTTAAAATCGAAACCACACTGCCATATGAAATGCCTATGGCATCAACAAACTCACGCACTTTTACTATTCGATCGGCCAACACCATATCGTGGATTTTTTCGACATTTTCGGGTGTATTGACCTCAATTGGAAGTCCAGAACGTTCAGCGTCATTTGTACTTGTGCGACCAAAACGAAAGTCAGTAAACCACTTTTTTACCATTGAAAACGATGGTGCAGAGTCCCCATAGTATTTATCAAGCTTTTCCTTGGTTTGATTGCCGGTTTTTTTTTCGCAAAAAAATAATGCTTAATGAGCACTGGAATTTCTCTTTTTTCCATCTTTAAAAAAATTCACGAGGTTGTATGTTTTGAACAGCTGTTAAACGCAAAGTAAATGACGGAACTTGCTCAAAATTTGACAGTAGTCTATTAACAGGTGGTACTTGATAGGAGCAGTGTTGCATTTCATATAACTACGAGGGAAGTTCAAAAAGTCACGGACTTATTGATCCGCCCTCGTAGTAAAATTTAATTGAAAATGATTTTTATAATCCATAATGACAACAAATAAAAAAATGCCAAGCGTTAAAAAAATCACCAAAATAAAAAATTGATTACTTAATCGCCAATATTTAAAAAAAAAGTTGAAATTCAAAAAATTGCTAACAGGGGAAAGCGATTAAAAAAATTATGTGGAGCTTTATGTAGTCATCTAAATTTCTAGGTGACGATATTTGATAAGTTCCCATACATAAACACATAAAATTTGATCAGGTAGGAATTGGCAACCGGTAAAAAAAAAAATATAGTACTGGCAGAACACTGCTGTTTTTGTAAAACCCAGCGTGTTAAAAAATACCAAAAGTACAACTAATATTGTACTAGGAAAACACTATTTTCAAAGTGTACAATTTTACGTAATAGTGCTCAAACCATGAGTATGATCCAATTGATTATGGGAAAAATATATAGTTCGCTACACGTATTTTTTAGATTTTTGTACAGAACAGGGCTCAAGTTTGGTAATGCTGACCATACTTTTGAAAATATATTTATAAAATTTCCATAGAGTAATTTTGGTTCACTACATCTTTCAATTTGAAAAAAGTAATAAATAAAATGACTTATTTCAAACTAAACGATGCTGTGGTTGACCAAAATTAATCTATGCAAATTTTATAAATGTGTATGCTCAGCATTGTCAAACTTTGAAACTCTTCTTTGTCCAAAAATTTTGAAAATACACTACAAAGGTCGCGGGTAGCAACTATAAGTCTGTACCCTCAAAAACCCAAACATTTTGGGTTGTGAAAGGCGTGGTAGAGAAGAATGAGTGTATTTTCTAAAAATCATAACTACATTGCAAATTTTAAATTTTTTCTGAATCAGACTGCGCAGTTTCTGGTATTGAACCTTCGTTCGGTTTTATTCCTAAACAGCTAAATAATACCGTTTGACTACGTGGCGAAATTCGCAAATTTTGTTGAATTAGGGACAGGCTAATATACAGCCATCAGACTTTAAATGCGGCAATATATAGTTATATCCAAAAAAAAAACGATCTACATTTTTCTGGCAAGGAACGATATATAACTACGAATAGGTGAAGATATCGTTTTATCCAAAATTAAATACATTTTTTTAATATTACACTAAGTTTAGTTTGTTTTATATCTAATTATACATGTATTCGTACATAAATAGATTAACCAGTGGTTAATGGTTAATAACCATATATAATTTTATGTCATTTAAGATTATATATTGGTCGATATGTAATAAGATGTAATATGTGACATCGTATTAAAAAAATTTAGAGAAAAAAATTGTTATATATAAACATACATAAACAAATGTATTTACTTATAATAACATGCAATAACATATATATTTACATAAGATAATGCATGATTATATGTAAACAATTTTACTCGGGCATTCATGTCAGAAATTTTGGTACTGGAAAAATGCAAATTATTTTCTTTGTGTTTGTTGGTGAGTTTTCGAAAATTTTACACTTGCATTTTTCCAAGACCAAAACTTTCATGACATGAATACCCTTGATATTTATAAAAACAAATCCTAAAAATAAAAAAAAGTGCTTAAATTGAAAAAAAAAATAAATTCCAAATTAAAACAAATCGCTTAAATTGAAAAAAATTTCACAAAATCTTCAAAATTAAAACGAAACCGCCGAAATTAAAAATCACAAAAATTAAAAGTTGTTTGAAATATAGACGTTTTGCATTTCATATAGGTAATTTTTTAAATTTAAAAGCCTTTTTAAATTTTTGGAGATTTTTTAAAATTTTGTAGATATTTTAAAATTTTGTCGATTGTGTCAAATATTATCGATTTTTGAGCATTTTTTTATATTTTAGCGATTATATTTTAATTCTGACAACTGTTTTAAGTTTTTGAAATTTTTTTTCTTCCAATTTTTGCGTTTTTTTTTTTTTGGAAATTTTTTTAAAATTTTTGTTGTGCATTTTTGAGATTATTTTTAACTTATACCAGTTGTTTTTCAAATTTTGTGCGATTTTTTACTTTTGACAATTTTTAGCGATTTTTTTAGATAAAAAAAATAATCTATTTTAAGAAGATTGTTTTCCCCTTTCGAGTTTTTTTTTTTCATTTTGATGATTTTTAAAATTTTGGTGTTTTTGTAATTTTAATGTTTTTTTTGCGATTATTTTTTTAATTCAGCGGTCTAATTTAATTAAACTTTTAATAGAATCATCAAATATTTTGACTGAAACTCGATTTCAGTTTTTTGAATATTTATGATAAAAATTTAATTTTAAAAATTTAAGTCTAGAATCTTTTAAAATGTATTACACAAAGAGAGATTTGCTGGATCAAAAATAATGAAAATTTTCATTAAATCCATGAAACTTTTCGTCACAAAATAAACGAAAACTTAAACTTAATTAGCATTAAATTAATACATCATAAGCATTACATTAACAAATCATCAATACATACTTTTTATGAAACCAGTTTTTTAATGAAACTTCTTCATTGAGTGTACGAAACTTTTAGTTAATAAAATTACATTTTCATACAATTTTATGAAAACTTGAATTAACTTGATGAAAATTTTTGATAGACGAATTCCAGTGCAATATCATTGATTTTATGCAAAAAATAAGTAATATATGCAGATAATTCTCTCAGTGTATGTGATTTCAATATTTTACTTAATCGTTTCAGAACATGAATCTTTAATCCAATTTAATCCAATCTCAGTAATAGCTTCTTGTCAAATTTTTCTTTTTTCATTTACAATTAATTTTTCTGCCGAATTAGCTTCCTGGTCCTCCATCATGGATCAGCCATCGACAAGTGCCGAAGCTGCAGCAGCAGCAGCAGCTGGCATTGGTCCAGATCCTCGTCTAGAGCTTATGGGTTCTTTTGTTATAAAATCACTAAAACTAAAACCCGAAAAATGGACTCGTGTCATTACGGTAGAAGAACACAAGGGGATTATCAAAGAATTTATTGATCGTCCTACACCAGTAGTTTTAATTATAATTCTAACACAAGCCGCACAATTAGTACCGTCCACCACATTTCCTCTATCACAACTTAAAAGCAAGGGTGTCTATTTCATTAAGAAACATCCGGAACCAATACCCCGAGAAGATTGTAGCAGTTTTATAATCTGTGGTGATTTAGCTACACGTACCATAGATCAACTATCCGCCCTGGTAGAAGAAGTTTTGGTGCCATTGCTCTCGAATGAAGATAATTACAAGACATGGCCATTTATGGTGGCTCAAGATGTACAAAAACATGTGCACAGCCTTAAGAGTACGGTACATCAGGTTAAGGGTCAAGTTAGCGGTGAAACCATATTAGCAATGCCTGTTGGAGTGGAGAAAATTGTGAAGGCAGCCAATCAAATGGGTGAAAATCCTCAAATGCAAATTGATTTGTATTTGAAAAGTGCCATCGAGGGAGTTGTTATTAAATGGGCTACACAGGTACATGAAGTTGTCAAGGAAAATCCTTCAAATGCCTTTTTGAATGGACAAAATCCAACACCACATACAGGTATGGTAGAATAATGAAATAAAAATGGAATTTTAATTAAAATCTAGTATGTCACTTTCGATCAAAATTTAAAATTTAATCGATTATAATTTGCACATACTCGACTGAAACTTATACTATGTTTTTACTTACTTGTTTTTTTTAGCAAAACATGGGTTTTGGTGAAAACAAATGTACATGTTTACAAAACATGTTTTATTTCAAAACACGCCTAAACCCCATTTGATTCAGTTAAATCAGATATATCAGGTTATGACATTTGGGCCTATTAACTTATCTCACACTATCCAAAGCTTAGGTCTTAACCATAGTTATGAATGTCAAATTTATTTGGAAATCTCTGTGGTTAAAATTTCGATCTGGTTATTTTGAGAAAAGTTACTCGCAATTAATGTTATTTTAAATTAAAATTTTTCTAAATAATGAGACATAAAATTTTGATTTCGATCGAAAGTGAAATTCATCACACACCAGAGTGCGATAAATGGATGTAACATGTAAATCCATAGATTTTTCTCCTGATCCGATCGGTTTGAATCAAATTGTAAAACATGTGCTAATCTTTGTATATATTGTGATTGGGTCATCCGATTTTAGTACAGGGTGTCCTAACAGGTTGTCAAAGTTGAATATAAAATATCTTTTAGGGCGTGTAACTTTTGTAAAGTTTAAACAATTTTTAAGGTTTTTAGTTTTTTTTTCAATCTATTAAGATCAAGCTAAAAGTTTAGTTGATTCTCATTTGCTAAGTATACACTTTTGCTGATGTTACCAGTTCTTCAGAATTTTGTTGACTCAACAAATTTTTTTGCAGAATGAGTTCGTGCTGATGTTTGCAACACAAAAAAAGTATTGGCCTAGAATCACATTTTAGTATACCGTTTGATTCAGAAAAACTTTTTGTGTCGATTAGTCGATGTAGAACCGTCCGTTGAAATTTTTTTGTACGCTCTATACAGGTCTCAAAGAATAAGATATTCTGCAGAAATTTGGCAAACTGACTTATATGGGCCCTAGAATGAATGCTATTGGTTTTAGTTAAAATCGGTGCATGTGTGAACAATGTCTTCTTTAATAGAGTGTGAGAAAGGGTAAGATCATGAGAGCAACTTTTAAAAAGTTTCAATACTTCAAAACTTCGTGTCTGTCGTCTTAGGTCTTCAAAAATTTTTAAAATCGGTAATTCTTATAGCTGTTGAGTAAAACCCTCCTAGTATGTAAACAGAAAAAGATGCAAGTAATATTGTAATAGCAAGATTGAAAAGTATCTGCGAGAGTACTAGGGTAGACTTCAATATGCTCTAGATTAAGACTGCATATGTTCGACTGCGTCAAAGACTTGTAAAGATCCCATAACTGCGCACTCAGAAAAATATACATTAGAATAAATTTTCAATAAAACTATACTATTTTTGTACTAATTTTTAGTACAATTTTTTTATTTTAGTACATTTTTTGCTATTCTCAGCAAAATATTTTACTAATTTTTGAAAAAAATATGTATATATATTTTAAACAAATAATATTTTCATAATAGAGTTAAAATTAAAATAATTTTCATCTATTAGTAAGAAAGTGTAAAAGATTGAAAAACATAGTCGTTTTATTTCACTTTTTTAATTTTTATTCTCTGAAGTTCTATTGGATGTACTAAAATTTAGCAAATTTTTTTGCTGATTTTAGCAAATGAATTTTAAATTGAATGAAAATGATTAATGAAATTTTACTAATTTTTTACAATAATTTCATTTTACTACAGTTCAGCAGATGTGTGTTGCTAAATTTAGCAAAAAAATACCGCAAAGCTCAAAATAGCTAAATTTCCCGTAATATCAGCAAAATTTTCAGTAGGGGAGATAAAATACATTTTCTTAATTCAGCGATAGAGTTATAAGAACAAAAACAAGAGAAAGATAGAGAGAGAGAGACTGAAAAATACAAGTTGTTAGAAAAAGAAAGACACTAACTAAAGTCAATTTACAAATCTTTAAAATATACGGAGGGGATGTGACCTGGGATAGTACGCTTACTTGTTAAACCACTTGGTGCTTGAACGAACTTCGTAGGAAGTGAACTGGAACTACACATGATTTGCAAAAACCAATTTTCTTTAAGAACCTTTGCTGAACGTGAACGGGTACGTCATGCAAACCTATTAATACTGATGTGGAGAAAATAAATAATTCTCACCCAACACTGGCTAAAAACTTTCCAGGACCTGGGACGACATCTTGATCAAGTGCCACATAGATCCTAAGGAAAAAATAGGCTGATCTAAAGGTATTTACATAAAACACTTTAAAATCTGAAAGCTTTCAAAGGATAAAGTTCTCAGAATGTAATGGCTTTCAGATAGAAAACTTTATATTTCTGTAAGTTTTCTTAATGTTTCCTACAGAAAAAGTCTATACAATAACAACAATATTTTTATAAATTACACTTATTAAAGTATTTACAAGAAAATGTCATGAAATGTAAAAGTCAAAATCTGAACATTTTTATAACAAAAAGTTCTTACAATCTTTTTAGGATTAAAAAAAAAACTACAACAGCCATATGGGAAATTTTGGCAAACTTTCACCTTTACATGAAATGAACCAGTCACTTTTACATAGCTTTGTCATAGGAGGGATGAATGAACCCCTTGTAACATATGACAGAGCTAACCTTGGATAGGCTACAAAACTTTTCTCTAACGCACAGTTCATGTCCTAGAATATGTCAAAGAATAAACTAAGAACATGTCACAGAACTATCCAAAAAGACATTATTAAGTGATATGTCCCAGGTTAGGTCTGTGACATGTTACAATGGATCAATTTCTCTCTCCTATGACAAAGCTATGTAAAAGTGACACATCCATTTCATTTAAAGGTGTAAGTTTTTCTGAAGTTCCCATATGACAGGTCCGTTCCATATAAAGGGATCGGTATAGTGGAAACCCGTCAAAATTTCCAATAGGGCGGTTTACAGCTCACAGTCTGGGTAGATTCTTTATAGCAAACATTTGTCAGAAAGTTTATAGAATTCTAATTTTAAAAAATGTACCAATCGGCTCAGAATAAAAATTTATATCGATTGAGATATTGATAACGACTAGTTACGTAATCGTTTAATAGTGTTTCGAATGCTGTCACAATTTATAAAAGATTTGTGTTGTTAAAAAAGTTCCCTCATATCATTAATATTCCCTGTGGATCTCGGACCAGAAAATTCAATTTTGGATGCTTTAATTTGACTCCTAATTAATAGAAAAATAGAATTTTCGTTTCTCAATTTATAGTACATAAAATGTATATAAATTTTTGGATTCACATCATTCTCGTTCAAACGCCTGCCTTTTCTTTTGAAGTTTAATCTAATGTGATCCTGAGTTGATCCAAAGTTTAGTACACTTTTCACAATCCCTATGTTAACGGAAATCCATTTATCGTACTTTTTAAGTCTTTGTTACCAATTTTTATTAAGAAAACATCTATCCATAATTTTCAGAATTTATTTTTTGGAATAATCGTTTAAAAAATCTATCATTTATCTTTGAACAACTACGCAATGAACGTATACGAGCTATGGCACTGGTTTTAGAACATTCACGTAGTGCGTATTATCCCTGTTTTCAGACGCTATTTAAAAATGTAGTAACTGGTAAGGACTACGAAGCGTTGCAATCTTTTCAAATAAAAACTTCTATCTTCCTTATTTTAGCACTTGCTGAAGCCAAAGATATTACAATGTATGTAAATCCTTTAAAGAAATGTGTACAACAATTGGAAGAAATTGATTTTTCGGAATGTAAGCCTTTGCTTATACCACTAATGCATGTAGTCTGTACAATATGGGGTAATTCTAGATATTACAATCACTCTTCCAAAATTACAATATTATTAAGACAAATATGTAATTTAATAATACACCAGGTAAGATTTTGAGACATTGGAAAGGTTTGACATTTACAGATATAATTTTTAGGCTAAACGTTATTTGGATCCTTCCTCGATCTTTCATAGTGATATCGATGAAGCCATGCAACGCCTGACATTGTCTATAGAAATATTAAAATTCTTTCGTGCGTTATTTGACCATTATAAAGAAATTATAGCCGAGTATTTTACTGAACCGGAAGTAAGACCACCGATTAATTGGACTTTTCATCCAAATTCAGTTTTCAAACGCTTTAATGCTTTTTTAGAACGTTTAACCACCATACAATGGTGAGTATATTTCTTCAAGATGTTGAGAATCATGGTTTTCTTAATAACAATGAGGGTGGTTGTATTAGGTTTTTCTTTACAGTGATTGAATTTCTGAAGTTAGAGAAAGTCGAAATCGGTGGTCTACGCGGCCGTCAACTGAGTACACGCATTACGGCCGTTTATGTTGAATTCAATCAATATTTTTCGGCTTTCGCATCGAAAAGTTATGATGTTCTTGATCCCGATGATCATGAATTCGATGTTGATTTTGAAAGTTTTCAAATGCGTATACTAGAGTTGGATATGAAATTGGCAGCGATCTTATGTCAGGCTTTCGATGATTGTTATAATTTGGAAAGTATATTTAAGGTAAGAATGTAAAAGTGGTGAATTAAGTAAAACTTAAGGGTGAATATTTAACCTTGTTTTTTTAATAGTTAATAAATATAGTAGGCAGTGTTTTGGAAAGACCTAAAATCAAAGAGCAATTTACCCAAAAATATGCTGAAATTGTAAGAATGTTGGATGAAGAATTGACAGTTTGTGAAGATATCTATGATCGTCAAATGTTTATGAGATCAGATAATTTGACTTTATATCCCGAATATAATTGTCCACCAGCAGCGGCCTTTATTAGATGGTGCAGTCAATTGGAAAGACGCATTACCATACCAGTTAAACAATTTCAGGCCTTGCAACATGAGTAAGATTAAGGAAATTTTTTAATTTATAAAACATTATTTTCTATTCAAAATTTTCTAGCATTATAAAATCGGAAAGATCTTTAGATATCATCAAACGTTATGAACGTCTTCTACTGAAAATCGGTGCTAGCCGTTCTTATGTTTTTGGCGAATGGTCCGAGAAATTGGATGAACAAATCGATATTAATCTGAAAAAGTCATTAATCACTCGTGATCCTAATACAAATTTATTAATTCTCAACTTTAGCTCTGAATTATTTGTATTTTACGTGAAGTCCATTATCTTAAACAAATGGAAGTTGAGGATATACCTCAAGTAGCATTGGATTTTGCCGAAAATAGTGATATTTTCCGCACGTATACTTTGAATTTGGAAAAAAACTATTGATTGGTATAATACAATACAGGAGAATAGTTCATCGGTAGAGTTGAAATTAATTGAATCGGAAATAAAATTAATCGATGATTTGGTAGAGGTGGGCATTAATGATCTCGTATGGAATTCGGAAGGTAAGCTATAGAATTTGAATTACATATATATATCGAAGATGAAGTTTTAAGAAGCTTTGAGTCATAGAAAGTAATTTACTTTATTTAATTGGTTATATTAAGACGACTTGTGATTTAAAACCTGCGCAACATAGTCCCTAGAGTGTTTACTGATTGCTTTTTTCAGCACTTCTGTTTTCAACAGAGATGTTCTTCCAACCGTATGTATGGCACTTTGGTCGTAATAAGTTTTCGTTCCAAAAAATTTTATTCCGTTTAGAATTAAATCGGGACGCCTTTTCTATAAATTCATTGTTACAATTTTATACAAAGGCGTCATAATATGAGCCTGTTTCAGAAGGGTCACAAATCGAAGTTAGGAGAATTGGACCATGCGTTATTTAGACCGATTAATCGTACGAACAATAACTAAATTTGAACGAACAATTTAAAAATCATGATTTGCGAATGATGATTTATTCGAATAATATTTGGCGATTAATCGAAAAAACAAATAACTTAAAAAATTCTTTTTTTTAATAAAATTTTTTGAAAAGTTTATCTTTTTTAAAAAGTTTTTACTAAAATTCGTCCTGGACAAAAATAAAAAAAATCTATTTAAAAATCGACTTGGGTACAAAATTCAAAATAAAAAAAAAATTCGAAATATTTTTTGAAGGAACTTATATTTAAAGCAGGAGTGCCCAAAAGTTCCTTATGGAAGAGCAAACACCAATACATTTAAAGAAAAACTAATTTTTATTCAATATTTTTTGTTGTAAAAACCAATCCATACAAGAAAAAAGAAAAAAATATTTCAATGTTTACCAGCAAAGCATACGAAAGTGTTGTTGCTTTGCGCTTGCGTGTATAAAGTGAAGAACGACAAAAAAACTAATAAGACAAAGTTGTTTGTGTATTTCGTATTGCTAGTGCTGAGCGCTCTATATGTGTATTAAAACACACAGCCTATAGCTAAGTGTTTTTACAAAAACAATTGAGTACCAAGCGCATAGGCCGTGGGCACCCCTGATTTAAAGTATTAATAGCTGACTTTTAAATTTGAAAATATTCAAAAATTTAATAAATTAAATATTAAACTTATTTTTTTTTTTGTTATTCCTTCGATTACTAATAATAATTGCTTGATTCTGGCGCCAACCCAGTAACCTTATTATTCTATCAGAAAGGTTAGGATACTCAACTCACAAAACCAACAATCATCAGTCTCCGATGGACCCTTACTGTACCGATGGTACCTGAGATCACAGTGTGCATGAAGTGTGCAATGTGGTGCTCGAGTCGGCTCGAACCCACATTGGACCGAGACGTACTTCAGAGATATAAATCTGAAATAAGTCTGAGAAGTGAATTTTCAGTGCTAGACTCTTTTCGAATTAAATAATAACCCCCCAAATTCGGATTTAGCACGCCTAAAGCCTTTAAAAAAGTATACTTTTGTCTCAGGACCTTTCTAAAATTTTGTTGGCCTGTGTTTTTTAGCGTCTAAATTTGTTTACAGATAAAAACTGTTTATTTGAAATCGGAAATATAGTGCTTTTCAAACCTGTACTCACTTTTTGTGGAGTATGTTTTTGTCAATAACTAAACTTTTGTCAATAACTAAACTTTCAAGATTTAAAAAAATTGCTAAAATTTTTCAATTTGACTTTTCTTGATTTTGGAGATTTTCAAAATTTTGCGCATTTTTTTTTTTAATTTCGAAGTGAGTTTAAAATGAAACAAGTTTATTTGATATTTTATTCATGAAATGTCACTAGAACTCGTCCATTGAAACTTTTTAATGCAGTTTTTCATTAAATTTTATTAAGAACTTTCATACGAATAATGAAAAAATTTCATTAAAAATCGTCCAAGAAAATCTCTCTGTGTAGAATCAACGAGTAGAAGAAGCTTAAGAGATTGCAGAGCTTAAGAGAAGCTTAAGAGATTGAAGAGCTTAAGAGATGTTATACACCCTTTTGCTGGCTTTATACGCCCTTAGTTGTGAGTCTTAATATTTTGCTTAAATTTTAACAAATATTAATAAATTGTTTATTATAACACTAACTAATCAAAATCGTTTTGCAATACAATAAAATATATAAACATTGATTAATTAGCAAAAAATTAATAAATTATTAAAATGTGTTAACATTGCAAGAGATTTTATAGAGCTATTTCATTACCACAAGCGAATTGCATACGGTCTGGTAGAACCAAGTGAAAACTTGGTAAAATGTTTTTATTATTTCCTCCTAATTACTAGGCAACGATGAAAAATGATTAAAACCAGAATCATTTGGAAATTTTCAGTGTTTTAAAAGATTTTAATTTTCAGACATCATATCGCCTTTCACATTTCTTTCTTAACTTTTAGACATAATGGCTTATTTAGAAAAACTACGTCAACCAGTAGCAGCTCTACAAATCGCATGGATCATACGCAAGGAAATCTTCGTCAAATTCGTAACATTATGTCCGTTTGGGCTAGACAACCGTTATTTGAACGTAGAGATGGTAAAAAGGATACAGTACTCTGTATAGATGAAAGACCCGATCGTACTGCTAAAAGATATGCCGAAATTAAAGCAGCATCAGATGATATTCATAAACTGTTACACGATAATATCAAACAGTTTGATATGGAAGATAAGCAAGATGATGAAATGTGGTTAAATTATGTCGATTTCGTAGATAATATAGTCTATGAGTATTTATTGAAAACAGTAGGTGTAAGTGTAGGATATATTGTAGAGAATATGGATCCGGAAAATAATTATGCTCCGCTGTTTGAAGCTCGTTTAGAATTGGTAGAACCCAATATGGTATTTGTGCCGTCTTTGAATCCGGCCGATTCAATGGGTTTTAATAATATGCTTATTGAATTGGTACGAGATATTATGAAAATGGCCACCTTGATTAAGAGATTGAAAAAGAATGTAAAGAGAAGTTATGGTGATATGGTTAAAGAGAATCAAGATATTATCGATATTAGAAGAGAAATATTAAATGGTGTCGATTTAGTAATGGAAGAAGCCGCCATGTTTTGTAGACAATTTGAAAGATATTCCTATTTATGGTTAGACGACCGTCATGAATGTATGGAATATTTTTTGGAATACGGAAGAATGCTAGATGTCGATGAAATAGAACTGGTACAGATGAATGATCAAAATGCACCGAAACCTTGTGCGCCCACCATAGAGGCATTTCGAGAACAAATTGATAACTATGAGAGTTTATTTAATGAAATTGAAGATATTGCGCCCTTTCAAGTATTCAGTTCATGGTTTCAAGTGGATGTTAGACCCTTTAGACAGGCTCTACTGAATACGGTGTGCAAGTGGGGCAACATGTTCAAGACTCACTTAGTTACCACAGTAACCTCGAATTTAATGGATCTAAGCAATTTTATACGTAAGGCAGATGAGGGTCTATTGCAAACGGTAAAGGAGGGCGACTACGAGGGTTTGGTTAGCATTATGGCTTATCTAATGAATGTTAAGGAAAGAGCTCTCAAAACAGATGAAATGTTTGAGCCAATGCAAGAAACTATACAACTCTTAAAATACTTCGATATGGATATACCCGAAGAGGTTAATGTTTTACTGCAAGAATTACCCGAACAATGGGCTAATACAAAGAAAATTGCCACAACCGTTAAACAGCAAGTTTCGCCCTTACAAGCGACTGAAGTGGTTAGCATACGTAATAAGGTGGCATCATTTGAACAATATGTGCAACAATTCCGTGATGTCTTCAAACATTATGACTTCTTCCGTTATGATTGTAAAAATCCCTATTATTTAGCTGATCACATCAATGATGATATGTATAGATTAGAATGTGAAATGATGGAGATCCAAGAGTCGGGAAGTTTATTTGAGGTTAATATACCGGAATTTAAATTACTTAAGCAATGTCGCAAAGAATTGAGAATGCTAAAGGTAAGTTGAAGGATAAAATTAACAGATCATACTATTTTTGCATTGAAATAGATTTTTCTAAGTAATCCAGATTTTTTTACAAAGCCTTCCTAAAGATTTTTGAATTTTGTTAAGGCTAAAGTATTCTTTGGGATAAAGAAATATAGTTTTTACATTATCTCAACAACATTTTGAATTGCTATGTTTTTTTTACCCTCCCCCCAATATTTAGCAACTCTGGGACTATGTTTTCATTGTCCAAACTAGTATCGAGGATTGGAAGACCACACCCTGGCGTAAGGTCGATGTTGAAAATATGGATATTGAATGCAAGAAATTTGCCAAAGATATTCGCCTGCTGGATAAAGAAATGCGTACTTGGGATACTTTTGTTAATCTAGAATCTACCGTGAAAAATATGCTAACCTCCTTAAGAGCTGTGGGAGAACTACAAAATCAAGCTATTAGGGAGAGACATTGGAATCAACTTATGAATTCCACCAAGGTTACATTTTATATAATTTTTAGTTTTAAAACAAATTTGTAAATATGTTTTTTTTTGTGTAAATATTTTTTATTTTTTTTTTTGTAATAATCCATAGGATTATGGTAAAACAAACATGGTGTTTTCAGGACTTTTTTTTTTTTTTAAAAAGAGAAGCCAGCACTCAGGAAATTCTTCCTAATAATTAATGTGTTGCTTTCTTTGGAAAGGGGATAGTGAAGAGATGAAAGGTGGTGGAAGATGAAGGGCTTTAAACATGACAACACTGTAATTTCGCGAGTATATAAGTCTTAGAACAGTCGTTGCTTGCCACCTGATGTAGAGTTGACGAATTTATTGAAGCTTTTTGTTTCATAGCCCTGATTCATTATTTTACTTCGGTGGGGTTAATTGCTATGGGAACACCGAAGGTGGGCGCAGCGATACATATAAGTGATAGAAAACTCATACATATTATTTTTCTAAATTGATGTTGTCGTCACCGGGATTCGAACCCGGGACCAACGCGCTAAACATTACACCACAACGCCCACAATTGAATGAATAAATTTGAAATATGTTTAGAAATTTCGTTTCCAAAAACCTTTTTATATGGGTTTAGAAGTTTTGTAGCCTGAAGTATTTTTACCACGGGCTTTCATAAAAAAAAGAATCTGTGTTTAACAAAAAAATCTATTAATATCCCCAAAACAAGTCATAATGAAAATTGAATCAACTTTCAACTTCTGCAAGCCGTTCGCTTATTATTTCCATATTCTCTTTGGGAATACATCCGGAGGGGCCTGCTGTCAATGATCCAGAGAATTTACGCCAACATATTTTCGGTGCTTTTCTAGGTGGAGAGTATGTTATTTACCTAGATTCCAAATTTACTTCTAAACAATTGATTGCATGCAATTACACAAAGTCATTACACAATGTTGGATAGTTTCTATTCAGCGATTTGGTGAAAATAATGTAGTTAATGTGAATCTTTTGTTATTATTTGATAAGGAAATGCACAGTTTATTGAATTTCCGGTTGGTGTTAATTTCCCTTAATTTATGACAGATGTATCATTGTGACAGCTGTTATAGGTCTTATGCAAAGAGTTGTAGATGAATATGTACCGATAGGTTTTCATCTTTCTCTCACTCGAACCTTTTTAAACGGCCGTTCGTGCCAAACATCATATTGTCACCTAAAATCCCAAAGGCCTTAACTACTTTTTTTAGTTTTTTTACAGGAGACAAAAAACACTATAATAAAAAAATTACTTGAAGTTTAGTATCAAAATTTTAAAGTTATGATTAAGAAACAAAGACGGATTTGCTTCTGAGTAATGTATTTACGGCCTTTGGTAATCGATTTTTCCAATACAAAAATGTATGCAAAAAATAAAACAAACGTTTAAGATTAAAAATACTGCTTTTCGACAGTAATTAACAACGGGTTTAGTCAACTTATGTATTTTTATCTATTTGTTGTGAGTATTTTCAACAAAAAAAAAAAAAACTCATTGCAACAATTTAAAAATTTTCGAAAAAAAATTATAGAATTAATTAATTTATTTCGAGAAAATAAATTTAAACTGGTTAAACAAAACACAGTGTAAATAATTACATAAAAGGCAAAACCCTACACTTTACGACTTTTTGGTTAATGAATATATTGAAATTGCAGCCATGGACTTTTAATTTTTGTTAACAAAATTGGTGTTCTTGGACGTAAACGTATAAACTTTTGTGGGAAGGAGTATTTTGGTTAATTACATGGTAATTAATCAAAAAATCAATTTTGATTTTTTTTTTTTTAGTTACGGCCTTTTGGATTTTAGGTGACGATATCCTATCTTCACTTTTATAGACGACACAAAATATTTTCCATTCAGATTCTTACAATCACAACTCAAGCCTTGGAGATTGGGAAGCAAAACGAAAATATTAATGACATATAAAGACCTTTTAATTAGAAATAGGGTCGAGTTCAATAGCAACATCCAACGCAACTTTTTAACAAATAAGGCCATGTGGTCACCAATGTCATCTGTATACATAGGAATATTGAGCAATCTGAATCTCATGATTTCCTGGGCATGAGAATCCAATGTGATGTGCGGTGCAAGAAATGCTTCGTTTCTTCTGATCTCATTACTATTTATAAATAAGTCTGCATTACGAATCTACGGGTTTTTGCAGAATTTTTAGTTTTTCTTAAGCCTGAGTGAAATTGATTTTTTTAAATGCAATTCCATTAAATCTTGATTGTTTTATGCATGGATTATTAACAGTGTAGGTAAACAAAGATAAGACTTGGTATAGATTTCTCAAACCGGTGCAAATACCTCTATATATCGTCCGATTCTCTTACTAATATTTACACACATTAACACCTAAACGAATGATAGGTGGGAATCAGTCGCGAATCCCAAAAAGGTTTTGGAGAGGGAAGTTTCAGTATTTTTTTTACTTACTTTTCTATACTAGTTTATATTTTTGTATTGAGAATTTTTATTATGGGTGAGGAAATTTCACATGTTCCCTCTTCCTGGATCCCCACCGAACCGGGTTGATTGAACCTGGATGAAATACGACTCCTATGATTGCGAAGATAACTCATAGACTATTTTAGATCTGCTAAAATATGCGGTGCGAAGGGCGCTGGTGCTCATCAATAACATTACCCGAATATCCACCTCTATCGATTCTTTGAAACATCATCTTCCCATATCACTATAGGATTTCTTTCGAACAACTCGCTTATCGAATACATTTTGTGAAAACACCATGATTGTTCAAACCTTTTTTTTCCCATAAAATGGACAAAAAATAATATGTATAGTCACTAAATTTTACAAGATTTTTATTTTTTCTAGCTTAAATAATATTGTATATAATTTTGTTGTACAGCTTATTGTAAATACATATCTTTACAGAGTTTAGCAGCATTACCCAAGGAAATAACAGTAAGTTTTCCAATGTATATACCTCCATTCATACAAAGTTTATGTCCCCATTTTTTTTTCCTATAAAGCACTTTTTGGTAGAAACATTTCTAAATCACCAAAATGCATGAGTATATCAAATTTAGATTTTGTTTATGTGTAAGATTCGATTTTCAATTTCCTTAAAATAATGTTATTTTGTTGAAATTTTCTCCCCCCTCCGCGTGGAATAGGTTAAGTTTATTATGGACCATGAAACAACATTAGCCGAACTACTTGGCCTGAATCTACACGAATGCGAAGAAGAAGTTAAGAACATCGTAGACAAGGCCGTTAAGGAAATGTCTATGGAAAAAATCCTCAGAGATTTAAACACAACATGGTCTGCGATGGAATTCGATCATGAACTCCATCCACGCACTGGATGTAATCTCCTCAGAGCTTCGGAAGAACTCATAGAGACTCTCGAAGATAATCAAGTTTGTCTACAAAATCTCATAACATCCAAGTACATCGCTCATTTCCTCGAAGAGGTATCAGCATGGCAGAACAAGCTTATGATAGCCGATCAGGTGATAACCGTATGGTTTGAGGTGCAACGCACTTGGACCCATCTCGAGAGTATCTTCATGAGTTCGGAAGATATTCGTAAACAGCTACCAGTCGACTCGGATCGTTTTGATCGTATTGATGCCGAGTTTCGTATACTAATGAGTGAAATGGCCCAGTCCAATAATGTGGTGGCATCAACTAATCGAACCGGGTTGATTGAACGCTTGGAAACATTGCAAAAGGAGCTTACACTATGCGAAAAGGCTTTGGCAGAGTATTTGGAAACAAAACGTTTGGCTTTTCCTCGTTTCTACTTTGTATCATCGGCAGATTTACTCGACATTCTTAGTAATGGCATACAACCGGATATGGTGACAAAACATTTAACGAAGTTGTTCGATTCTATAGCCCGCTTGAAGTTCAATCGTGTCGAAGCCAATGCAATTGATACAGCTTCGGGTATGTATGCCAAAGATGGCGAATATGTGGAATTCAATGAGTTGGCTAGTATGCGAGGTCCCGTCGAAGTATGGCTTAATCGTATACAGGCCGCCATGAGAGCAACGCTTCGTTTTTATGTTTCCGAAGCAGTGGTCGCCTATGAGGAAAAGCAACGTGAGCAATGGTTATTCGATTATCCTGCCCAAATTTCTCTCTGTGGTTCACAGATATGGTGGTCTACAGAAGTGAATATTGCCTTTAGCCGCCTGGAAGAGGGTTACGATAATGCCATCAAGGATTATTATAAAAAACAGATCTCTCAATTGAGTTTACTCATCACCTTACTATTGGGTGAACTCACTAAGGGAGATCGTCAAAAGATTATGACTATATGTACGATTGATGTTCATTCACGAGATGTCGTTGCTAAAATGATTCAGGCCAAATTAGATTCTGGTTCGGCTTTTATGTGGCAATCTCAGTTAAGGCATCGTTTCGATGATGCCGAAAAGGATTGTTTCGCCAATATATGTGATGCAGAATTTCGATACAATCATGAGTATTTGGGAAATACACCACGTTTGGTGATAACACCCCTAACCGATAGATGTTATATTACTTTGACACAAAGTTTACATTTGGTAATGGGTGGTGGTCCAGCTGGACCAGCAGGTACGGGTAAAACTGAAACTACCAAAGATTTGGGTAGAGCTATTGGTATTATGGTCTACGTATTCAATTGTTCCGAACAAATGGATTATCAATCATGCGGTAATATATACAAGGGATTAGCTCAAACTGGTGCCTGGGGTTGTTTTGATGAATTTAACCGCATAACAGTGGAAGTGTTATCGGTTGTAGCTGTCCAGGTTAAATCCGTACAAGATGCGATACGTGATAAAAAGGATACTTTTAATTTTATGGGTGAAATTATTACCTGCGTACCCACCGTGGGTATTTTCATTACTATGAATCCTGGATATGCTGGTCGTACTGAATTGCCAGAGAATTTAAAGGCTTTATTTAGACCTTGTGCTATGGTCGTTCCTGATTTCGAACTAATATGTGAAATTATGTTAGTGGCCGAAGGTTTTCAAGATGCTCGTGTGCTGGCTAGAAAATTTATAACTTTGTATACTTTATGTAAAGAGCTGTTGTCCAAACAGGATCACTACGATTGGGGTTTGAGAGCTATTAAATCCGTTTTAGTGGTAGCTGGATCGTTGAAGGTAAGTGTGGACAATAATTTTAAGAAAGGGAAAGTATATCAAAATTTAAAATGTATCTGCACACAGTGTGGGATACATTTTTTATATGAAAAATAAATCTTAAGATTTTTTTTTTTGGAAAATAAATCAGAATCTGTAATTTAGCAAAAAAAAAAAAACACGTGTCGAATACCATTGAGTAATAAGTTATTTCAAAATCAATTGCCATTTGGACTTTGTTAAATCGTTAATCTTGTAATAGCGTGAAAACTTGTAAACTCAATTACTATTCGAATTGACCATTTCCGATTTCAATAAAATTCACCATCGTTGTCGTACTAGACAAGAACTCGACGAAGCATAAACTTTAGTGTCCGGACCCCTTTCCGACTAACATTTTGACTGCCATGAACGTGTTCTAGAAACGGTTCCATGAAATCTTTGGTCAAAAAAGCTGTTCTGGAATATATCCACAGCTAACCAGGTTTAGGAAATTTTGCTAAGAAGCATCGTTACAAAATGGACTATAACTTTTGAACTACACAAGAAACAAAATTCATGTTGGCTTTATATTTTGGATAAAAATGTACCTATTAAAATGATCTGCATATTGATTTTTTCATGAAAGGGTCAAAGGAAATTTTTGGAGGCCTTGAGTTCAAATATGCATATCTTTTTATAGAGTAAATTTTTACCTAAAAAATAGTTCAACAGTTATAGTCCATTTTGTAACTATACTTTAGTAAAATTTTAACGATTTTCGGAAACCGAAAAGGTTCGGGCTCGGAAATCTGTTGTTATAGTGAATTTCATTGAAATCGGAGATGGTAAATCCGAAAATGATTTTTTTTTTATTGAGTTGACATATTAAATCAGTGATGTCTTGTGTAAAC
Source organism: Delia radicum (assembly GCA_021234595.1). Classification (NCBI taxonomy): domain Eukaryota; kingdom Metazoa; phylum Arthropoda; class Insecta; order Diptera; family Anthomyiidae; genus Delia; species Delia radicum. Next base: position 39,649,286 of record CM037851.1, read on the forward strand.
AAACTTCTCGACATATTCCTTAAAAATTTAGTTTTTTTTAATTGCATTTTAGCGTGGTGATCCTGGCCGCCCTGAAGAGGAAGTACTAATGAGAGCTCTTCGTGATTTTAATATACCCAAAGTTGTTACAGATGATATGCCGGTGTTTATGGGTTTAATAAGTGATCTCTTTCCTGCTTTAGATGTTCCCCGTAAAAGAGATCAAGATTTTGAACGTACCGTTAAACAAGCTGCTTCTGATTTGCTACTACAAACCGAAGATACTTTCATTTTAAAAGTTGTACAGCTGGAAGAATTACTTGAAGTCAGACATTCCGTTTTTATTGTTGGTAATGCTGGCACGGGGAAAACGCAAGTATGGAAAACCCTAATGCGCACCTACCAGAATATCAAACGGAAACCCATATTCAATGATTTAAATCCGAAAGCTGTAACCAACGACGAGCTGTTCGGTATTATAAATCCAGCGACCAGAGAATGGAAGGATGGTTTGTTCTCAGTAATAATGAGAGATCAAGCAAACATAACGGGTGATCAACCCAAGTGGATTGTGCTCGATGGTGATATCGATCCCATGTGGATAGAAAGTTTAAATACCGTAATGGATGATAACAAAGTTTTAACTTTGGCCAGTAATGAGCGCATTGCGTTGACTCCTTCGATGCGTTTGCTATTTGAGATTTCCAATTTGAGAACAGCCACACCGGCTACAGTATCAAGAGCGGGTATTTTATATATAAATCCACAAGATCTGGGATGGAATCCGTAAGTTGAAAATAATATTACTTCTGGTGAAACGAGTGTATAATTTTGTATTGTTTGTTTGATTTATTTAAGGTATGTGACCAGTTGGGTGGAAACACGTAAAATACCCTCCGAAAAATCCAATTTAGTTATGTTATTTGATAAATATATACCAGCTTCATTGGAAACTATCAGAGTTCGTTTTAAGAAGATTACACCCATAGCTGAAATGGCTCACATACAAATGTTATGCCATCTATTAGAGTGCTTTTTGACCCCGGCCAACACACCAGCCGACTGTCCCAAAGAGTGGCACGAACTATATTTTGTTTTTGCTTGCATTTGGGCGTTCGGTTCGGCTATGTTCCAGGATCAAACCATCGATTATCGTGTCGAATTTAGTAAGTGGTGGGTAAATGAATTCAAAACTGTTAAATTTCCACAAGGTAAGTTAAAATCAAATCTAACTGAAACTTATTTGTAACGATCTTTTTTTTCAAAAAGGTGGTACGGTATTTGATTATTTTTTGGATTGTGAAACTAAAACATTTGTACCCTGGACGGATAAAATACCTAAATTTGAATTGGATAGTGATTTACCTTTACAAGCTGTTTTAGTACATACTTCTGAGTCCATAAGAATACGATTCTTTTTAGATTTACTTATGGATAAAAAACATCCAGTCATGTTGGTGGGTACAGCGGGTTGCGGTAAAACCGTGCTGGTTAATGAAAAACTTCAGTCATTATCGGAAAATTATGCTGTCACTACTATACCCTTCAATTACTATACTACCTCGGAAATGTTGCAGAAAATTTTAGAGAAACCTCTCGAAAAAAAGGCTGGACGAAATTATGGTCCCCCTGGTAACAAGACTCTGATATATTTTATTGATGATATGAATATGCCCGAAGTAGATTGTTATGGTACAGTACAACCTCATACCTTGATGCGTCAACATTTGGATTATGGTCATTGGTATGATCGTAATAAGTTGAGTTTGAAGGATATCCACAATTGTCAATATGTGGCTTGTATGAATCCTACAGCCGGTAGTTTTACTATTAATCCTCGTTTACAACGTCACTTTTGTGTATTGGCTGTTAGTTTTCCTGGATCCGAATCCATAACCTTAATGTATTCGTCAATTTTATCCCAACATTTTGCTAATGCGGAACAGAAATTTAATCCAATTATTACCCGAATGACACCGAATATTGTCGCTGCCACATTGGCTCTGCATAATAAATCATCGCAGATCTTTTTGCCAACAGCTATAAAATCACATTATATCTTTAATTTAAGAGATATAAGTAATGTTTTTCAGGTGAGTAATGAAGATTTGTGTTTCATTGATACGCTCAAAAAAGTTTAACAGTAGAAGCAACTTAAAATTTCAGTTAAAACAACTGAAATTCAATTGAAAAGGCGACAATGGTAATTATATTTTGCCAAATAGTAGTTATGCTAAAAAAATGTGAAAAAAGTTTTTCGTATGTGTTTTAATATACTCAAAATTATTCAGACTTTATTTGGGATTTTAGTTAAACACGGTTTAGTTAAACCGATAACGAATTTTGTCTGTCATTTCCAAGCTTATGAACGAAAATTTTTCGGAAACACTATTTTTTGTTCAGAATTTTTGTCTTTATTGAAATAACATAAAACTAAAGAAATTCCAATAACAGTATTCAAGTTAAAAACTGCGTTAAACAAAGTTTAACGATAATCTACATCCTAATTAAGGGTTGAAAAAAAATCGGACTGATTACGGTTGTCGAATTGTTCGACAACAATCGGATTGTTATATATATTGCAATAAATTCAATTGTAAAATTCATCAAAAGTTTTGTTTTAAATGAATTTTTTAACAAATTCGACATACGATTGAATTCGACTAGAATTCGCATTTCTTTGTGGATCAACTCTTTTCCAGAAAATTTCATGAAAATTGAATATTATGTCAAACGTTTAACAAAATGTTAATGTTTTCAACAAAGTTTGCTTAATATTCGGAAAAATATCACTTAAATTTGATAAGATTATAAAAATCTTTACTTTTTATTTAAAAATTTTTTAACCCATAGTGGCAAGTGTACAAAAAAAACCCATGTAATTTAATTTAAATTATGACTACAAGATTGTAAAGTAGAATACTATTTAATAGAATAAAATTTAATCGATTAATCGAACGAATAATTTTAAGACCATGATTTTCGAATAACGAATAATTCGCATTAATTTTAATGAATAATCGAATAAAACGAATAATTAAAAAAAATATAATTTTTACAGAAATCGTTTGGTAAATTAACGAATTTTACGAAATATCGCTATATCAAACTAAAAAATTGATATATTAAACTAAATATGTACACTTATTGCGCCCTCTAGCAGTGGTATTTGAAATTTTAATTCAAATTTTGACGCATCGTTTGTGTATAACGGGTAAAGATTTTTTGAATTATATTTTTTTTCTTTTCAATTTGAATTGTCAGGTTTAAGATCATAATTAAAATGTTACTATTACAAATAGAAAACGCTAATTGTTAATAAATGCTAGAGAAGATGAAACAACTCTTGTGGCGATCAGCGCTAGAGGGAGTGTCGCACTTTCCAACAAGAAAGTGAATGAATGAGGCAGAAGACAACCTAGTCGCCTTAGGTCAAAAGTGCGGCACTCCCTCTAGAGCTGATACCCACAACATTTTTTTTCATCTTTAACATTTATTAAAATTATTAGTGTTTTCTATTTGAAATAGTAACATTTTAATTATGATCTCAAACCTGACAGTTCAAAATTAAATGCAATTTTTTTTTTCTTTTTATTTTATTAATTAAAGATCATATAATTACAAATTATATACTATTACCCTCACCGAGCACTAGCTACTAAGGCCTTCGGCGCGTTGTAGCGAAAACAGACTAGTTGGCTCTGGTGGGAATCGAACCCACGACCCCAGAACTGATAAGCCAGCACGCTACCAACTAGCCTACCAGGGCGCACTAATGCAAATTAAAAGATCAACAATAAATACATACAAAATTATAATTTTTATATAAAGCAAATAACTATAAAAATGTAATACGCAATTTGATCATAGGATCTTCACAATTTTAAATTTTTTTTTTTAAAATACTGGTGATTTTAGAAAATTTTTTCAAAATTGTAATATGCCAATACACTCGTTCGTTAGTTAAGTACCCTCTACCACATATCTAAACTTAATAAAAATCTGAAAAATTGTATTGTGTAAATTTCCTAGTGGGCCTTTTATGTTGAAAATTGAAAACATTACCCCTTTATGGATCGGGTTACACAAAATAATAATTTTTATGAAGTGGAAACAATTTTGTATATCAATTTAAAGTAACAATTTAAATTAAGTTTCACTGGTCTTTCTTGTCCCCGGCGACAAAGGGTTAATGATTTTTTGAATACAAAAAAGATAATAATAGTCTAATAAAATTTAAGTGATATTGTCCCAAAATAACTTAAAATAAGTTATCCAAAACCGATAACCAAATGAAACAGTTGCCAGCCCTGATTTTTATAAATCAAATCGAGCCAAAATTACATAAACTTCAATGCGAACAAAAATAAATTAAACATAAATATTATAATTTTTTATCTTTGACTACCAATGGGACACATATGTCCCATAAGAAATGGAATGAATCAAATACAAGATATTCGACAATTCTAAAAACTTGAGAGATTGGATCATGTTCTATCAAAAGTTTAATACCTTATGAAGAAAAATCATATTTTTTTAATTTTTGGTCACCATATTTGGCTCAGAGGTCATATAAGTCCAGGTGATAGATATGATCTGAAAGCTAAAGGGTGATTTTTTAACAACTTTCTTTTTGGCAGCTCATCTGTTTTCGTATAACATGTTACTGTTAAACATGTTCAGTTTGGTCTATAATTTAACCATGAATCGACTTACAGGAACAACGCTAGCAGATTATTAAATTTTATTATCAAAATTCATGCTGGGTTAAGAAAGTACATCGTGCACTTCTTCCAATTTATGGTCAGTGAACATTTATGGTCATTTCTAGTTGAATAGATAAGTGAACAAGCAAAATTGCCGTATTGGGTATGAAGAGCAGCAAGAAGCATTGCAAGAACTGAAAATGCATCCCAAAAACAAGCCCGCAACGGTTGACGCACTGGAAGCCAATATTAAAAAATTTATTCATGAGATACCGGCCGATATTTTGGAAAGAGTATGCCAAAATTGGACCCAGCGTATGAACCATTTGATGCGTAGCCGCGGTCAACATTTACATGAAATCATCTTTAAACATTAAATTATATAGATCGTAAAGATTTAATACATTTTTCTAAATTTTCTGTGTTACTTTTTAAATCAAATCCGAAAGCTCTTAAAAATCACCCTTTACAACTATCCTCTGTCTATATAACCACATTCGGAAAATCGGTTGGAAAGTGTGGCATACATAAACTGAAAATAGGACAAATGCGTTCCGATAGTCGTGAAAGGATTGAACATTACATTACATTCCTAATAACATTTTTCCTATTTTTATTCAATTCAAAGGGTCTTCTTTTTAGTACAACCGATTGTTTACCCACATCTACTGATCTTATACGACTGTGGCAACATGAGACACAACGTGTCTATGCCGATAAATTGATCGATGAAAAAGATATTGATAGTTTTACTAAAATGCAACATGACATTGTGAAGAAATCCTTTGAAGAAATTGACGAATCGGTGATATTTGATAAACCGAATATATATTGTCATTTCGCCGGAGGAATTGGTGAACCCAAGTACATGCCAATTAAGGCATGGACTGAGCTTCACAAACTCCTCCAGGAGGCAATGTCTTCATATAATGATCTTGTTGCTGCAATGAATTTAGTACTCTTCGAAGATGCCATGATGCATGTCTGTCGTATTAATCGTATATTGGAATCACCGCGTGGTAGTGCTCTACTGGTGGGTGTGGGCGGTAGTGGTAAACAATCATTATCGCGTTTGGCAGCATTTATATCGAGCTTGGAAGTGGTACAGATACAATTGAAAAAGGGTTATGGTATTAACGATCTTAAGGTGAGACCAAACCATCAATCAAAGATTAAAGTTTAGGAACTAATTTATATTCCTTATTCCTAGAGTGAATTTTCAGGTTTATATTTGAAGGCAGGTTTAAAGAATGTGGGTACTATGTTTCTAATGACAGATGCCCAAATTCCCAATGAGGATTTTCTAGTCCTAATCAACGATATGTTGTCCACTGGCGAGATTCCAGATCTATTCCCCGATGATGAGATTGAAAATATTATTGCCGGCGTGCGCAATGAGGTCAAAGGTGCCGGTTTGGTGGATTCCCGTGAAAACTGTTGGAAGTTCTTTATAGATCGTGTACGCAAACAATTGAAAATAGTTCTGTGTTTCTCACCCGTGGGTTCAACACTACGTGTTCGGTCAAGGAAATTCCCTGCCATCATCAATGCCACTTCGATCAATTGGTTTCATGAGTGGCCTCAAGAAGCTCTTATATCGGTGGCCATGAATTTCTTATCGCAAAATGAGGTGTTACCTACAAATCACCAGGACTCGGTGGCTAAATTTATGGCCTATGTCCATACCTCGGTAAATACCATGTCTAAGGTGTATCTTCAAAATGAGAGACGCTACAACTATACCACACCCAAAAGTTATTTGGAACAAATTAGTTTATATTTAAAACTATTAAATGATAAACATCAGGATTTACAAAGTAAAATTATACGTTTAGAAAACGGTTTGGAAAAACTGAGATCAACCGCTGTTCAAGTAGCTGATCTTAAAGTTAAATTGGCGGTACAGGAAATAGAGTTGAAAGAAAAAAATGAAGCTGCAGATGCTTTAATCGAGATTGTTGGAATAGAAACTGAAAAAGTACAAACTGAAAAGGGTTTGGCAGATGAAGAAGAAATGAAGGTGGCTCTTATAGCCGATGAAGTATCGAAAAAACAAAAAGATTGTGAAGAAGATCTGTTAAAAGCAGAACCAGCTTTGGTCGCCGCACAAGAAGCTTTAAACACTTTAAATAAGGCCAATTTGACAGAACTCAAATCATTTGGTTCACCTCCGGGTGCTGTCACGAACGTAACAGCTGCTGTTATGGTCTTGCTAGCTCCGGGAGGAAAACTACCCAAAGATCGTTCATGGAAAGCGGCAAAAATTTCGATGGCTAAAGTTGATGCTTTCTTGGATGCTTTGATTAGTTATGACAAGGAAAATATACACCCAGAAATTATTAAAGCTATACAACCGTATTTAAAAGATCCAGAATTTGAACCGGAATTCGTTAGATCTAAATCAGGTGCTGCGGCTGGTTTATGTGCTTGGGTTATAAATATTATTAAGTTTTACGAGGTATTTTGTGATGTCGAGCCAAAGAGAAAAGCATTGGCAGCAGCAAATGCTGAGCTAGCTGCAGCTCAGGAAAAATTAGCGGGTATCAAAAGGAAAGTAACGGTGAGTAAAATTTTTAAACTGTAAGCCCCTGTGGATTTTATATAGTAATAATGGCTCACAATGGAAGTATTCTGATCCGAACCCGCAGATTTTAATACGCATTGGATGTGTTGTACAGGAGCAAAAAAAGAGACACGTATTTTTTAGCTGCCCAGTCTCACGTCTGAGGTTTAAAAAGTGGTATAAAAATGAATTTGTTTTTGTATGAAAATCATCGATGATAACCGATTCGTTGCGGATATCGGTAAGGGTAAAGCTATTTTCATTTCTTTCCGTAACGGTATTTTAGCGGTAACGGTACTTCAGTTATTTCGGTAATGGTATTTTAGCAGTAACGGTATTTCAGTTATTTCGATAACGTTATTTTAAGGATAATGGGTTTTTAGTTATTTCGGTATCGGTATTTTAAGGGTAACGTTATTTCAGTTATTCTGGTAATGTCAATTCACTCAAATATTTTAGTCCATTATTTCCGAATCCCAATGACTGGCTAGTTTAGATCAAACTTTGGCAAAATATATATTTTTACGAAGATTATTTTTCTGTTCTTCTCAGAATATTTCGAGAATGGTATTTAAAGGATAAAGCTATTTCAATTATTTCGGTATCGGTATTTTAGCGATAACGATCTTTAAGTAATTTCAGTAACAGTATTTTAAAGATATAGGTTTCCAATTATATCGGTAGCGATATTTTACGGATAACGATATTTCAATTATTTCGGTAACGGTATTTTACACAAAAAACTTGAATGTCCTTAGACATAATCATCAGTGTCTTCAAACCGTAAAATTGGGTAATTTTTGTCCCCACTTCGTAACACTTAGTGAGATCTGCAGGTTCGGGTCGGGATACTTCCCTTGTAAGGGAAATGTTAAAGAAACTTTAATGGGAGCTTTCTTAAAGACTCAATTATAACTTTAATCACGATTTCTTATGTCTTTAATACAAATTTTAGTCGTGGTTATATTAACTCTGAGCTCAGATACCAATAGTGCTACTTAGGTACTTAGTGACAGTTGTCTTCGAATCAAGGTCATATTTTATAAATTGTTTTCTGCAATTTCTCTTTCGGTTTGATGACGTTTTTCTATAAAGTGATGAAGAACTTATGAAGTATGTTTCATAAATAGTTATGTAAAGTTTCATCATAATTATGAAAACTTCATAGATATAACAATGTTTCATAGCTTTTTGTTCAAACGGTTTCATAAAAATGATGAGACTTTTTTCCTTAAGTGTAGTTGCCTCCAAAAACTAAATGCCATTGTGGCCTCTAAATTTATGGATTTTTCTTCCCATAAGATTTCATTAGACATACAGTTCTCTTAAATACGGAGCCTGGTTCCTCCAAAATCAAGATCTTTTCATAATCAAGAATTAATCTTACCTACATTGTTTAATTCATTTGTTCAGATCTTACACGTCCTAAGATTCCCATTGATTGTTTTTATCCAGACTAAATTTGTGAATTTAAATCCAGCTTTAAAGCGTGGTTTTGAAAATCTAGAATTTCCAAGTTCTTCAGTTAGACTTTAACAACAGCGTTGGTTAATAATTAATACATATGTTTTGACACTAATCCATAATTCCAATTAGAATTTATTCGCCGCCTTAATTTAAAAACAAAATTTAAACTTTAGTGAAGTAATTCTCACTTTCGAGTTTGATTACATTTATTTTGTATTACTGATTGTTTAATAAAATATGTTCATTTCTATAGAGTTTGGAGGAACAATTAGCAAAATTGACAGCTGATTTTGAACAAGCCACAGCTGATAAGTTACGCTGTCAACAAGAGGCCGATGCTACACAGGCCACTATAGCCTTAGCTAATCGTTTGGTGGGTGGCTTGGCGAGTGAAAATGTACGCTGGGCAGAAGCAGTTAACAGGTTAGAATAGCACAATGTTCTACTTTAAGAAATTATATATTTTGAATCTTTTGAAACCTATAGCTTCGTAAAACAGGGAATCACCTTACCGGGTGATATACTGCTAATAACAGCTTTTATATCCTATGTTGGCTGCTTTACCAAACAATTTCGTATTGATTTAATTCAAAAAATGTGGACACCTTTTTTGAAAAATATAGATCCTCCCATACCGACAACAGAAAATTTGGACCCATTGTCATTGCTAACCGATGATACTACTATAGCTATATGGACTAATGAGGGTTTACCATCGGATCGTATGTCTATAGAGAATGCTACAGTTTTATCGAATTCCGACAGATGGCCATTAATGATAGACCCTCAGGTAAGAAGAATTTGTCATAACATAATATTATGTTAAATGCCAACATGGTATCTTACTATAAAGCTACAAGGTGTTAAATGGATTAAAGAAAAATATGGAGAGGGCTTAGGTTGTTATACGTATGGGACAACGTAGCTATTTGGATATTATCGAAAAGGCTATTACTAAAGGAAATACAGTGTTAATAGAAAACATTGATGAACAATTGGATCCAGTATTAGATTCTTTGTTAGGTCGCAATTTAATTAAAAAGGGAAAGTAAGTGCTGATTCTCTTAAGACAATTAGAATATGGTTTCCACTTACCTTGATTTATTTTCCCTCAGAGCCATTAAAATCGGTGACAAAGAAGTTGAATACAATTCCACATTCCGCTTAATACTGCACACGAAATTAGCAAATCCTCACTATAAACCTGAAATGCAAGCACAAACAACTTTAATTAATTTCACTGTTACCCGAGATGGTTTAGAAGATCAACTATTGGCCGAAGTAGTCAAAGCTGAAAGACCCGATTTGGAAGAACTTAAGGCGGAACTAACAAAACAGCAAAATGATTTTAAAATAATGCTTAAGCAACTTGAAGATGATTTACTGTCGAGACTCTCGTCGGCGGGAGAAAATATTTTGGGAGATACAGCATTGGTAGAAACTTGGAAACTACTAAAAGTACCGCATCGGAAATTGAAGAAAAGGTGAGAGGAAATACATAAAACATTTGTATTTGTTGCCCAATAAATGTTTCGGTGGCTGCGACGGAATTTTTCGATTGTGATAACAATCATTCGATTAAAACAACTAAAATTCTAGTACGACAATGGAATTTCAATTGCCTTAACAGAATTCGGTAGGCTCAACCTAACCATTCAAGTTGCTACTACCGAGTCTGTTTTCTGGGCGAATTCAATGCTACAACATTGAACAAATTTTTTTATTGGAGTCCAGCCAATTAAATTTTTTATACATTAATGATATTTTAACATTTTATATAACACTTTATTTCCTCTTAGGTGGCAGAAGCTAAAATTACTTCTAAAGAAATCGACAAAGCTCGTGAATATTATCGACCAGCGGCCGCTAGAGCCAGTCTTCTATACTTTATTCTCAACGAGTTAAATACCATTAATCCAATATATCAGTTTTCTTTGAAGGTATTCGATTTTTAATGCATTTTAAAAATTTATTAAAACCTCCTCTCTTTAGGCTTTCAGCGTTGTTTTTCAAAAAGCTATAGCTAAAGCTGATCCCAGCGAAACTTTAGATCAACGAGTCTTAAATCTGATCGATTGCATTACATACTCTGTATTCCAATATACATCTAGAGGTTTATTCGAATGTGATAAATTGATATTTGCTTCACAAATGACTTTCCAGGTAAACTTTAATTTAGGAAAAAAAAACTTTTAAAAATGTTTACTGATTTTCTTTTCCTTAGATTCTTCTTATGAATGAAGAAATAACTTCTGCAGAACTAGATTTTTTACTCCGTTTCCCGATTAAACCACATGTTACAAGTCCGGTTGATTTTCTATCCAACCAATCGTGGGGCGGAATATGCAGTCTAGCTTCTAAAGATGAATTTAGAAATTTAGATCGTGACATTGAAACCTCTTCTAAAAGATGGAAGAAACTGGTTGAATCGGAATTACCAGAAAAGGAAAAATTCCCTCAAGAATGGAAGAATAAAACGGCCTTGCAAAGATTGTGTATGATTAGGGCCTTGAGACCAGATCGGATGACCTATGCATTGGCGTAAGTTCCTAAAATATTTAATTTTTTTAAAATAGAAAGATAAAGTACAATTCCCATATATGGGCAGGGGCAAGGCGTAGGCGCTCATTTATAACAGTAGGGCATCCAGCTCTATTGATGGTACAATGACAATTTATAATGTGATCTCCATATACTTGCATTGTAATTACCCAACCCACCTAAACTTAATCCCCAAGGACCGAGTTTTTGTTCGTAACACTCGTTTGTATAGTAGATCTTATACGGAATAAACTTCCCGCCGATATCTTTCCTGATGCCTAGAATTTGAAGTAAAATATCCATTGACATTGCTGCCTATTTCCTCCTTCCCATAACCAATTTTACTGATGCCAATACAAAGCATTGCGTTAGTGGGGACATCCCTTAAGTGTTGGCCTTTAAAAAAAATATAAGCAACACTTCACTGAAGTGTTTTAGAAAATACCTACATAAAAAATTACGCATTTCGTATTCTCTTTTGAAAGAATGGTCCATATCTCAAAAACTAAGAGAGATAAATAAACGAATATGCGGATGAGCCTTAACTGAATAATATACCCACGAAATAGAAATCATATGCTTTAAAAATATTGTCTCTACCCCTTGAGAAAAAAAAGTCACATGGATGCGAGGACGTGTGGCGCGACCGGTGCAAACAGAACTGGTTCGAAATTATCAATCCAGGGTCCGATAAAAACAAAACCGGTGAAAACAAACCAACCAGTGACTAGTCAAAATAGGAACGATCTGAAAGTAGCTACATCGATGTCAAGTGGCGAATGCAACAGACCCGTCGGAGGGACATATGAGAATTTACAAAAATCACGTCTAAGCGGAAGTCCACTCGGGATAAGAAACCTACATACCAAATTTCAAGTTCTCCGCTTTAGAGGTTTGTCCAGGCATCCTTTTGTAGCTTCGGAGTTGTGGTCAGTCCCTTAAAGTCGAAACCTTTCCCTCTGCATAGGAATTTTGAAAAATTATGTCTAGGCGAATATCCAAGCAGGATTAGAAACCCACTGTATAAAATTTCAAGTTCACCGCTTTAGAGGTTTGTTCAGGCATTACTTTTCGAACCTTTTTCCTTCAGCCCCTTCCGATAGGAATTTCCTAAAATTCTGTCTAATTGGATATCTACGGACGTCTTATGTGAAGGAACACATACATATTCGAATCTGAACATTACTTTTTCTTTTTGGATAGTTTTAAACCAATCAAGCAAATCTTCTAAATGATCTTTAAGTGGGAACCCAACAGAATTTTAGAACTTTTCTGACAAGTCTTTTTCAATTTGTTTCTAACATTAACCTCTTCCTGACTTATTTTTTTTATTAGAGATTTCATTGAAGAAAAATTGGGCTCAAAATATGTTGAAAGTCGAGCAATGGAATTTGCCAAATCCTTTGAAGAAGCCTCACCCTCTACACCCATCTTCTTTATACTATCACCTGGCGTAAATCCCCTAAAAGATGTCGAAGCTTTGGGAAAACAACTAGGATATTCGCAAGACTTGGGGAATTTTCATAATGTTTCCCTAGGTCAGGGTCAGGAAGCTATAGCTGAATCGGCCATGGATACGGCCGGCTAAAAATGGTCATTGGGTTGTATTACAAAATATACATTTAGTAAGAAAATGGTTACCAGCTTTGGAAAAGAAATTGGAATATTATGCTGAGGGTTCGCATCCAGACTATCGCATGTTTTTGAGTGCCGAACCGGCCTCGACACCGTCGGCTCATATAATACCACAAGCAAGTGAAAATATTTTTTGTTAATGCTTTTAGAAAAATTGTAATGTTTATTTTTTTTTGTAAATTCAAGGGCATTTTAGAATCTTCGATTAAAATTACTAATGAACCACCCACTGGTATGTTGGCTAATCTCCATAAGGCTTTGGACAATTTCACCCAAGAGACTCTAGAAATGTCCGGAAAAGAAGCAGAATTTAAGGCTATTCTATTTTCACTTTGCTACTTTCATGCAGTCGTTGCTGAACGTCGTAAATTTGGGCCTCAGGGTTGGAATAAGGTCTATCCCTTTAATGTCGGAGATCTTAATATAAGTGTATCGGTTTTGTATAATTATCTCGAAGCCAACTGCCAAGGTACCTTGGGAAGATTTACGTTATTTGTTTGGTGAAATTATGTATGGTGGTCATATAACCGATGATTGGGATCGTAAATTATGCATAACATATTTGGAAGAATATATGCAACCAGATTTGGTAGATGGTGAACTGTTTTTAGCTCCAGGATTTCCTGCGCCACCCAATACAGATTATGCCGGATACCATGGTTATATCGATGAAAATATGCCTGCAGAATCACCTTATCTTTATGGTTTACATCCAAATGCTGAAATTGGTTTTCTAACTACCCGGGCAGAAAATATATTCCGTACGGTATTCGAAATGCAACCGAGAGACGCGGGAGCTGGTGGTGGAGCTACGGTAACCAGAGAAGATAAAGTCAAACAAATTGTAGATGAAATTATAGAAAAACTTCCCGAAGAATTTAATATGGTAGAAATTATGAATAAAGTCGAAGAAAGAACTCCCTACGTTATTGTCGCCTTTCAAGAATGTGAACGTATGAATTATTTGACCAGTGAAATGAAAAGAAGTCTTAAAGAATTGGATTTGGGTTTGAAAGGAGAACTTACTATTACTTCGGACATGGAGGTATTGGAAAATTCTTTATTTTTAGATCAGGTTCCTCCGGTATGGACTCAACGAGCCTATCCTTCTTTGTTGGGCCTAAATAATTGGTTTATTGATTTATGTCTACGTTTAAGAGAATTGGAAACATGGTCTACTGATTTTGTGGTATGTTAATTTTTAATTTTTTTTTTCTCTATAAATTTCAATTTTCTTTAAAACTTTCCCTTTATTATTTCTCATTTTCTTATTAACAGTTGCCTTCTTGTGTTTGGTTGGCCGGTTTCTTCAATCCACAATCATTATTAACGGCAATTATGCAAAGTACTGCACGTCGCAATGAATTGCCATTGGATAAAATGTGTTTGCAGTGTGATGTGACGAAAAAACAAAAAGAAGATTTCACGTGAGTATTGAACAGGGATTTAAAGGAACTATTTTTTATTACTAACTGTACTTTAATTTTAAACTTTAAATTAAATTGAAAATTTATATGGTAAACAATAACAAATGTGTCAGTTAAAGTCCCAGTTAGCAACTGACGGGACATTCAGTAATCGGGCATAATTCATTTTATTGAGAATTTAGTTTCACAATTAATTAGTTTTGGAACTAACAGTTTAATTTAGAATGCAATAGGGCATTTAACCGAAAAAAATCAGGTTTTAGAAATGGAAAATTTTCTACCAAAGTATTTTGAGTGCACGCCATTTTTTGTTATTTTTCCGATTTTCATAAAATTAACACATTTCTAATCTGCTAGTAAAACCTATAAAAAAATATGCTAACGCTTGTGGATTATCTCTGAAAGTTCCTGAGATATTCCAATTTGAAAATGTGAAATTCCTCAATCGGACTAAAATTTGGAATTTCACATTTTCAAATAGGAATATTTCAGGAAGAACATTTTTGATTAACAAAAAAAAATTCTATAAAGAAACAATTACTTTCAAGCTCTGTTATCAATCAATGCCTAAACGAAGTATTAATTTCCCAGTAAATGTATTTGTGACTTGCTTTTGTTTTTTTGTTTGCCTTCCAATAGTTAATTTTTTATTATTTAATTGACATTTTTTGTGGCCTTTGATTTATAAAAGAAATATTTTTTTTTATCGTTCATCAATACAAAAGTATGTATCTTTTGCCCAAAGGTCAGTTAAGTGTGATAATTGCAGAGCTTTTAAAGTATTATTTCAATTGAATGACATTACGCAAAAGTAATAAATAAGATTTAAAAAAAAGATGTCTCAATAACGATTTCACAAATTAAATTAGAATCAAAACGTTCATTGATAAAATATCTTTCATAATTTTTTACCCATTGACAAATTTAATAGAATTGATGTAATTTTTGTCGTAAAATTTTCATTTAAAAAATATTTAATTTCGATAACTGGATTTTTTTTTTAAATAAGGGAATTAACTCTAATGTGGCCCTACACCTGGAATTTGGGCCATACAAAAACTAACTGAAGTATTTCAAATCCAAATACATACATCAGTTTGTAGGCCAACTCCTTAGGCACTTTTGAATATGTTGGCAGGCAATTGTTTGTATGTTTACAATGATTCAAATTTTCAAACCTAAACAAAGATATATCTGCATTTTTAAAATTTTTAGATATTATGTTTGGGACATGCAATCATACATATAATAAATATATATATATATATATATATATTAGGGCGGGTCGATTTAAAAATCGTTCAACGTTCAAGGAAAATCGTATTCTAGGGATCAACTTGTCCCGACTTTTGACCCATAGGGTCAAATTTTGAAAAAGCCCACTCTGATATTTGAGAAAGTAGCTGGAATCTCTCCAAGATTATTGGAGCTACTTCTTCTCCGGGATACGCGCTAGCAGATTAATGCATAAATCATCATTCTAGGTGACCGTTAAGGGGTTGAAATTTAAGTTGAAAGAGGGCCTTTTTAGCCGTGTTTTTATAGCAAAATGTACAAATCTCGGGATAGAGATATTTTAGAAAGTAGGAGGAGTCTTTCCAAGATTAGGGTCTCTATTTCTTCTCCGGAAGACGCTCTAGCAGATGAATGTATAAATTATATTCGATTGGGTTGGATTCGATTGGGGCACTCTAAATGGGTCAAAGTGGAATATTTCAAAATTTGCCCCTTTGGGTCAAAAGTCGGGACATCAGAATTCGTTTTAGAGGTATGGTTCCTTCGGCAAAGTTTCTTATTTTGATCCCTAGAATACGATTTTCCTTGAACGTTGAGCGATTTTTTTTGCCTCCATACAAAGCGACCCGGCCTAATATATATATATAATGTGCAGCCAAACATATATATGTTTGGCGGTAGACGTGTTTCACTATTTCCAAACATATATATGTTTATAGGCAAACATAATTATATTTGCAAGCAAACATGTTATATTAGAAGCATGGGAAACGGAAATGTTTTCAAAACAAAAGTATATTACTAGCATTTATATTTCCAGCAAGGCATTTTTTTCAGCGTGTATAGATCATTTTCTTGTAGGAACTAATTAACAAACGTTATATAACAATTTTCACAACAACTGTAAAGGTCCACATTAGGGAACATGTACCCTAAGTGGACCTAACCTATGCCAACTAAGTAAATGGATAAAATTCAAATATAAATTACTGCTAAGTAGGCATGTTTTTTTTTCAGAATGCATGCCAATAAAATCATAAGCATTATTGTAAAATTATATAAATATATAAAATATGATCCGAAAAATGGTTCTATTAAATTTTATCACTTTGGATATAATTATATTTAAATAGATACAATTTAATAAAAAACTATCCAATTCTATCCGAATTTTATCCCGATATAATTACATCTAATGATATTATATTTGATACAATTATATATAATTAGATATTAAAAGATATTAAGTTACATATATTTGACCTCCATAAAACGGGTTCAAAACACAAACTGTATGAAATTGAAATTTGTAAATAACTTAAATTTTATTTATAAACTAGAACCAGTTACAATTTGACTCCCAGGAACCTGTTCTAGAAACGATTCCATGTAACCGGTGGTAAAATAAGCTGTTCTAGAACAGGTTCATAGGTAATCTGTTCTAAAATAATTTGCTGGAGGGTTTGTTTTTTGTAATGGAGATCGATTTCGCAAAATTGTAAACCATTTACGTGAAACATTTTGCGATTTTTAAATTTATAAACTGACTTAGGAAATTTTTTTCAGTTTTGGATGTTTGTATTATATATAATTATGTATTGGGTTACATCTAATTTTATAAAAATTTAATCAAATTTATCAACCATGTATTATCATATATAAAATTCAGAATAGTATTTTTTATACATGATTGGATGTGCTTATATATGAATTTTTTTGGTAAAACATTTTGGAAATATTATTACGATATAAAAATACATATTTACTCGGATATTCAAGAGTGAAAAAATTCAAATTGAAAGTTGTTGAACAAAACAGTTTAAAAAAATAATAATATTCCCTTAATAAAATTCTTTAAAACTTGGTTGTTATTCAATTTAAGACCATCATATCAATATATAAGATCCTAATAAACAAACATAGAAATAAATGTTTAAATAACTAACAAATCCGTAAGAACAAAAGAATAGTAAGTTAAAAATAAATGTTCAAATTTTAACTACAGATCAGTAAAAATAAATGTTCGATTCAGTTATTTTAAATTATTCCAGTTTTTTTGAGTTTGTTGGCTTTCTTATACAATTTCTTGTTATTTGAGTTGAAATAATTTTGTATATAAACAAACTATTTTAATAAAAAAGCAGACACGAATTCTTTGAATATTTTTTTGGAAAAAAAATAATTAAAATTTATAATAACTGTAACGGAAACAAATAAACTACAATATTCCGTTTTTGTGGTTAAATTTGTATGAAACTTTTAATAAATGAAAATAATAAATAAAACTAAAAAAATCGGTAAATGGTAGTAAATTAGTTTAAAGAAATGTACTTAAAAGTTAAATAAAAATATTCATTTTGAAAATAAATGCGTGTTCCTTTATTTTTTACTCAACTGAAAACTTTTTTATTAAACTACAAACAGTAAACTACATAATATTCTGAGTGTAGGCAATAACGTACCGATTGGAACTATTTTCGTTCGTTGTTACAAGATACTCAACTCAACTTAAATATTCCTATTCCTACACCAGAAGAACTTGATGCATATGTTTTATCAACATCTTTCAACCAAAGAATCTAATCCCAGTAAAACCGGTTCTAAGAGTCAAAATGTAAGGCTTCACTGTCACAGAACCAGTTATATAACTGGTTCTAGAACCTGGTTCTAAAGCAACCTGTTCTTGTTTGGAGCTAAAGAATCTTTTTTAAATAGGACAACTCCATACAAAAATATAGATGGGATTTCCCATCCCCCCCCAGCCCTTGAAACCGCTCCTAGCAGGTGACATCGGAGAATCCACCGAAAAAGTACAAGCTGCTGCTATCAACCAAATACCTGCATGAACAACAGTTAAACAACAACAAATCAGTACACATAGAATTTGGGAATAAGAAATTTGATCGCCAAAATAGCTTTTGTTAAACCATGGTTTTAATTAAGACGGAGGATATTAGAATACTAAACAAAAATCTAAAAATGGAATATTTGTGTTGTTAGTGTTGTCACTTCCGAGTATAATAAAAAAATAACAGAAAAACGCTAATAGGAAAGAAAACTACAATTTAGCTGCATTAGATTCGAGGCCATACTTGGGTGTGATCGCAAAACGGTCATGACTTGGTATTGTTACGTTTGTAATGTAAGATGAGCGCAGGTTTGATTCTTACAGCTGCAGGTTGTTGAAAAATGTATCACATAGACACAATTTGGCAATTATAAGACACAAATAATAATACAGTTTAAATGGAAAATCGCTGATGATGCCTGCCCATAAAAAGGCAGAAACTAGTCTAGTCTGATTTAAAAATTAATAGTGTTTATAATTTTTAGAGAAAACGTTTATTCTTCTTCTTAACCTCAACATTTCTAAATTCATTTAAATTAAAAAAAAAGTGTTCTTAAAGAACACATTATTTTAAAGTTCTGTATAATTGTCACTTTTTGAGAAAGTTAGTTTTACTAAATGTATTGCTTTCTTAATGCATTCGTTCAACTTGCTCATGTTGCTTTATTTAACAGATAAATGTGGATACTTCTGGTTACGGTTGGATTTTAAAGTACGGGTTATTTGAGTGTAAAAAAAATGGACAAAAGTCATTTATTTCTTTAACTGTAGAAAATGGAGAAAAAAAGGCGTTCCTTAGAAATCACTGATATTTCCCACTAAAAATTGGTTCGACAGAGCACTTTTTGAAAAAAACATATTTTGAATTTGAAAAAATAAAAATTTTACAACATTCTCGAAAACTATGCAGGATACGGAAAAATATATTTTGACCAAATTTATTATTAAGGAGAAATTTAAAATTAAAATTTGCACTGCAATATTATGCACCCGGCGAAAAATGTTTATACATAGTTATATGTATATATAGTTTATATATATCTAATTATATATACTAATTTTTACGAACGATTTTAATATAGCGCTATATATCACCATATATTATCATATCTTTGTAACTAATTGATATTATATATATCAGATCATATATACTTCCATGTATAGTTACATATATATATATAATGTCATAAAGCCATACAAATTGTATCACTTTTATTCAAAATTACTTATATATGGCATCACATATAATTTTATATAATTATCTGAGAAGACAAAAAAACGCAAAATTCAATGTATTTAAAGCTAAAAAATTATTGTAAAGCTCAAAATCTCTATATCCCAAAGAACCGAATAGGATTTGGCCAAAAAAAAAACGTAATATGCTATATTTGTCGCGTGGAATTAACTTTTTCTATCAAAATTATGTGTCTTCTATCTAATAAGTGGCATTGTTAAGAAAATATCAATTTGGTTGAATTTATGAGACATTTTCTATAAATACAGATTTTGGACTAAACCTACCGAAAATTCATGTTTTTTTTTTGTACAAACTGAACCGAAACTATAGGCAAATGAAAGAAACAAAAATGTACTTTAATAAAGATTTGTTTTACCCAAAGAGTTTATCATTTGCCGCTTTTTTTTAAATTTTCTTAAACTGACTTTATAATTATGAAACACTAGACAACTAGATAATTGCAAAAATACAACAACATACAACAACTACTTTGTTCGTTACATCAATCGAAAGCTGAGACAGAGATGATTTATCTTCCAAAGGCACCAAATCGATCGGTTCATTTGTTTAAGAAATAATTGGAAAACATAATGATGTTATAGATATGAAACGCAGTGTATCAGTCAAATTAAAAGCACGTCTAATTTTCCAGTCATTTAATTAATATTAAAATTTCATTATTATTTGGAATGTAAACCAAAATAGTAGTTCGGATTTCCAAAAAATTTTATGAAGTTATATCAAATTTTATCAAATTATATATAACTTGATCAAATTAAATATACCCATTTTACGGATCAAATTATATAAAATGATATACCATGGGATCTTATGAGATAATGTATGCCATTTTTAGGATCATCTAAGATATGATGTTATATGAAATTATATATATGATTATATATACCTATATCGGAACTTTTTCCATCGGGCATTCAAAAACGTTGGTTGTCAGTCAATATCGGGAATGTTGAAAAATAAAATTAACCGAAATGATTGCAAAATTGTGCATCCACTAAAAAGATCACGCTACGTTAATATTTTTTTACGTAAATATTTTTCAACGTTAATATTTTGTAAGAATTTATATTTTTAGATTTTCTGTAGAGTAATTTTGGTCCACCAGAGATTTTTTTTAGTTTTGAGCCAGTACAATTGTTTTTTGTACATATTTAAAAAATATAAAGTAAAGAAATCGTACTTGGTCTAAATTAAAAAATCCTCTGGTGGAACAACATTAATCTATGTACAGAAAACTTAAATATATTTTTCCAGTAATAAGCCAAAAATTAGGAAATTTTTTGAGCCCAATTTTGAAAAAAATTGGAAATTTTTTATGGTCAAAATCCACTAAAACCGGCTACTTCAGTCGCTGGTAGGGAATTCAAGGTCCACTTCAAAATGTTTTTAATTATTTTTCCATAATAAGCTCTTCAATATGCATCGATTGAGTGGTATTCCTTTAACCAATTCGAAAAATGCCAAAGTCGGGACACCCTACTGTACAAGTATACATATATATAATATTATAATTATCCAGAGATGGAAACAGGTTAAAACATATTTAATTTCATTACTAGGAAAACTGTATACAAAAATTTGTTATAACCAGGACAACAACAAATATGCTCTATAATGTTATTTCCAGTTCGTCGCATTATGAAATATATATGAGATATATGAAATGTCAGTGGAACTCGTCCATTGAAACTTTTCATAAAATTAATGCAGTTTTTCATAAAATTTCATTTTATTTATTAAAAATTTCATACGAATAATGAAAAAGTTTCATTAAAGCTATGAAGCTTTTTCATAAAGTTTAAGAAATTTTTCGTTCACATTGTGTAGATATTTCATCAGTTTAGTGAACAAATTTCATTAACACTCGTCCAAGAAATTTTCTCTGTGCAACTCTGGAAATGATGTAATATTACCTATTATTATAAAGGAACTTAGGCAGGTTTTTAAAACGATATCCATTTTATGCAGATCCGACACTTTTTAAGATAAAAGTAAAAAAAAAACTGTGCGACTTTGAAGACCCGCCCACTTTAAAAGACTCTTGACTGAATTCTTAAACTCAGCGTGGAGTTTTTAGTGGATGCACATCTTTTCAGTCATTTCGGTTAATTTTATTTATGCTAAAAATTCAATATTTTCGATATTGATAACCCATGTTTTTTGACAGCTACAATATTGCAATGCAAATTTTAAATTATGACATATCAATTGCATTTTTCCTCAGGAATAATTTTGGTCATAAATTGGAAAACTTAAATTTTTGTAAATTCAAAACAGATTTTTTGCAAAAATACTCGATCAGAGATTTTAATATTTATCGCAAAATTGTTGTTAGACAACCAAAATAAATAATCAAGTGAAACATTTTTGGTGTTCGCAATTTTTGGGTTGAATGCTTTTCCGGCAAGGCGTGCCAAAGCTCTTTTTATGTAAAAGAGATTTGTGTTAAAAAGTTGTCTAAAGTTGTCACATTTCTAAGACAAATATCAACTTAAACCCACTATTGTACTCCTGCAATTAGGTAGCGGAAGCTGTTGTAGATACTCCAACATATACCTAATTTCCAATTAGTAGTTATTTTTTTTTATTTTTAACTCCTTCCACATGCGCACGGTGGCCAAAAACGCTGATTTAGGGTTTCTTTCACTACAGAGCAAGAAAGGATGTATTTTTATAAAATTTAAACTCGATATTGATTCGACGCCAAAAATGTTAAAAAAAACTTTTTTACAGTTTTTAAATGGCACCGTTTAGGCAACAGAGTGGACGAAAAACACTCTTCCTTCAAAAACTTTTAATTAAAACTAATTTGTTTAATCACACACAATAAAAATGTATTGCCCAACTGAGAATAATTGTACATTATCGATACATCGCGAATTGCTTTAAAGTTATAAAGCTTTCAATTTTGTAAAAAATGAATGAAAATATTTTTTTGATACACAATGAAAAAGTATTTTGAGTATACGAAAACTGCTACAAACATTTCACATATATCGCATTTTAGTATACTAATCATCATTTTCGTGAACGAATTTAAATAACTTTTTCACTAAATAAATGAAGTATTTTAAAATGCAATATTTTATTGACAACTTTTTAACGGGCCGCAATACGAAAATTTGATTTTGGGATATCATCGGTTTTTACATCAACAAAACCAATGGCGTAATAATTTTTTATTTTAAACAAAATACTGGCCTCGAGCATTTTTATTTTGTTTAATTAAAACTGAAAGGTCGAATAAATAAAACTTTTAATTTTTTATTTTTTTTATATTTTGCGCTCAGTGGCCAAAAAAGCTGATTAAGGGTCCGTTTGAGCTGATTCAGTTTCCTTTTCTACGACAAAAATTATTTAAAAAAAAAAAAAAAACAATTTTTTTTTTAAGTTTTTAAAGTGCAATAGAGTGGGCGGAAAACTTTTTTTTTTCAAAAACTTTTAAAACTATATTTTTTAATCACACACAATGCTGAGAATTTTCTATATACAGGGTGTCCGCCGGGAAGGAATACTATTTTGTTTTGCCGCCATTTTGGTAAACATTAGTCTTCACAGTTCATGTTTGCCAGTCGTGAAGTAGACACGTGGCAAATTTATTATGGAAAAATATTCGATAAACCAACGTGTTTTAATCGTTAAAACATTTTATCAAAATCAATCATCGATTACTGTGACGATGAGAAAGTTACGTGAAATTTGAATGGATATGTGAATATACAGAATAGTCGGTTCTGGGCAATGGAAAACCCTCAAATTATTCATCATTCACCTTTGCATCCATTTAAAGTGACAGTCTGGTGTGCAATTTGGTCAGGAGGAATCATTGGACCTTACTTCTTTGAAAATGAAAACGGCGTAACTGTGAATGGGTTGATTGAAAACTTTTTAACGCCACAACTGCATGCTTTGGGCTTGATTAACATGTGGTATCAACAAGACGGTGCCACATCGCATACAGCCAGGATTACAATTGAATTACATGTTTTTTCAAGAAATGGTGATGTTGATTGTCTTCCACGGTCGACTGATTTGACTGCTCCAGACTTCTTTTTGTGGGGATATCTGAAAAGCAAGGCTTATGCAAACAAACCAGAAACGCTTGAGCAACTCAAACAAAATATTCGTGATGGAATTAATGAAATACCGAGTGAAATGTGTGAGAATGTAATGAAAAATGTGCTCAGAAGGGCTCGCATTTGTGAGGCTAACAGAGGCGGACATTTAACTGATATTGTATTCCATACATAATTGCCGACATTAAATAAAGTATTTATCAATATAAGATCCATTCCCTTTCATTTAATCAAAAATTATAAACAAACAAAGTAGTATACCTTACCGGCTGACACCCTGTAGTTATCGTGAACCGCTAAAAAGTTATTGAGGTATCAATTTAGTAAAAAAAAAAAATATTTTTTTAACACACACAATAAAAAAAAAGTGTTTTAAGCTACGAAAAATGCTACAAACATTTTCGATATATTACGCCAAGTTAAAATGTTGTTAATCAATAAAATATTGCATTTTAGGATAGAAAACATTTTGAAAACTTAATAACTTTTTAATGGTTTATTTTAAAATAACTTTTGGTGTAGAATCAAAAGGTGAATTTAAATTTTATATAAATACAGCTCTTTTTGATCTGTTGGAAAAGGGACCCTAAATCAGTGCTTTTGGTCGCCGTGCGCATCTGGAAGGAGGTAAAATTAAAAAAAAAAACAAATAATGTAAGTTTCATTATTGATGAAAAAACATTTTAAAAAGTGATGATATCCCAAAAACAAAGAAATTTTATACTTTTCTGGCGAACACTATTAAATATAGATACGGAAACAAAAACTGTAAAAATCCTAATATTGGAAATTTTAATTTTATTCTTGGGAATTGTGGGATTGCTTACAGCATGTATTAAATTTTGACATCAATTTCACATTTATTGTAGGTCTCTACAATAAATATATTAATTTTATGAATATCGAATAAGAAAAAACAAAATGACGACCACTCAAAATTGTTTGTGCCTAACGTCATATTGTAGCCCCCGCAAACGTGTGAGGTCAAACGTCCGAACTTAACCCTCTAACTGGCAAACGATGTTTTGCAACGAATTTCATACCATGTGCTTCACTCGAAAAACAAATAATAAGTTCTTCAACAAAATTGTTTATAGTTGCGATATGAGCCAAAATATTTTAGGGTGCATTTTGGAAACTAAAGCATATAAAAGAGAAGTTTTGGACAAAACGTATTTCTCTTACCAAGATATAACCACACTCGAAAAACTATTTTTTTTCTGCTCCTATTTAAGAAGATAACGCGATTTTCGCTTTTGGAAAAAGCGAAATAAGGCGAAACAGTATCTAAACTTCAGTTTATATTGTTCAAACTTTAACGCTTTGCTATCAATACTTAATGTCTTCTTTCTGCAAAATTTCATAAAAATCCGTCTATTAGTTTATAAGTTAAGACGATGTCCTTTAGAGGAATCCTGATAAAATCCCGTGAGTCCTTGGACTAAAGTAAGGACTTATTATTAAAGATAAAGCATCAATCTTACCTATATTTTATCATAAAGAGTTTTTTGTCAACTTAAATTGGTTTTTTAGATTTTTGATAATTACTTGTGAAAAAGAGATAGGATTAAGAAGAAAAAGCATTCTAGTTGAGAAATGAATTGTGCATTGGTATTAGCTAATTCTGTCTCTTCTGATCAAAACAATACTTGTGTGTACGTAGTGTGACCAAACTCCAATTTAGTCGCAGTCAACGCTGTGTCGACCGTGGCTCAACTGGTTAAGAGGTGAGATTACGATGCATAGCTTTGATGCTAAGACTGTGAGTTCAAATCACAGTACGACACCAAAAAATAAAAAGTTTTTCATATAGAGCAAAATTAACAATATAAAATACTTTGTTCAATTGACACATAAATTAACCACTGACGAGTCCCAGGAGGGGGACGAAACTGCGGCAGTCTGGTGTATCCCTTGTGTCCGTAAAATTTTTCAATAAAAATGTTTTCTTCTTCTTCTTCCTGTAAAGAGACTAACTAAAGAAAACTATTTTTTTTTTTCAAAAATTATAATTTTTGAAAAATTTACGAAATTTTGGTTTTGAAGCTTTCTCGCTTCCAAACCGTGGACGGCACACAAAAAATTTCTTCGCAAAATATTTAACAAATTTAATTTCTACCGGAATACATTAATTTCGCTCATTTGACGCATTTGTGGTAAATTTTATGAAGACTGCCCTGAGGCAGCCTTACCCGTTAGAGGGTTAAGCTGGATGTTAGGTCAGCTATGCGTGATCCGATTTTCATTGCAATCGAACTACTAAGTAAAAAATGGCCGATTTATTTCCAAACTTTTTGTGAAATATCCCACTGTGCACTGTTCGAGGAATTCCTACTGAAATCCATACAAAAAAAAAAAACAAATCTAAGAAATAAATAAAAACATTTGAGATTTTTAATTAACAAATTAACCAAACGAAAACAATTATTATAAATAATAAAAAAAAAATAATTTGATTTATACAAATGCGACGAATAATTAAAATCGTAAATGGCGACAATTTGACGTTATCTTGAAAGCGTCATCAATTAGCGCATTGGCACCATAAATTATTACTTTACTCTATAATTTGGTGTATTTCACCGACCGACTACTGACTGATTATCTTTAAGTCAAAATCTACGACTACACAGAGAGAATTTTCGTGGACGAATTTTAATGAATTTTTTCACTAAACCAATAAAGTTTACTTCATTCACAAAGTGAAAGAAAAATTTTTTTTAATTAATGAAAAACCTTTATAGTTTCATTGAAACCATTTTCAATTAAGCTTTTTCATTAGGCTTATGTAATTTTTTTATAATTAAAATGAAAATTTTCGCAAAATTTTATAAAAAACTGCATTAGTTTAATGAAAATATTCACTGAGCGAGTTCCAATGACACTTCATAGATCTAATGCAAAAATGAATTGATATCATGCAAATAAATCTCTCAGTGTATGATAATGTTGTAAGTCTGTCTGTCATTAATTCATTCATTGTATTAACAAATAATAGATGCTGATCAATTTAATTGAGTTGTAGTCATAACTTATTACTAAACGATATTTTTTCAGTTGATTAAAGCTATTTATAGATATTTAATTGAATTTAATTTAACAAAAAAAAAAAAATTGTATATTATTTTTTTTTATATTTTCGTCTACTCGTACTGTATAATTTAAATTTTTTTTTTTTGTTTATTTAATTCATTGTTGTCTTATAGATCAGCGCCAAGAGAAGGCGCCTACGTTCATGGGATATTTATGGAAGGCGCCAGATGGGATGTACAACAAGGTATAATTATGGAGTCGCGTCTTAAAGAACTTTATCCACCAATGCCAGTCATTAATATACGGGTTAGTAAATTGTATTCAATAGAATTTAATTAAATCGAAATGAATAAAAATAATTTGATGCCTGATATGTATTTTTCTAATACAGTGGAGTTCGGTTATAACGAACACCGGTTATAACGAACACCGGTTAAACCGAACGATTTTTTTGGTTCCAAAGCATTTACTAGATTAGATTAGATCAGAAGGCACTGCACCGCGACCAATGTAGGTCTTTTGTGCTGCCTGAAGTTACCTACAGATTCAAGCTACCTATAAAGCCAATTATCCTATTAGGCGAAATGTTCGCGATGTCGGAAGGCGAAATGAAGCGATCACCTAGAAACCTAAGTCTCCTATCACAAAGCCTGGGACATTCTCAGAGAACATTCTCAGAGAACATGCTCCGAGGTCTCAGACACCATCTCACAAAACCTACACATATCCGTGTCCGATTGACCCTTCTTGTGCAGATGGTATCTGAGATTACAGTGTCCAGATAAGTACGACGCCAGGGTCCTCAAACCACCTCTTTCAAGCGACAAGAGTCGCCTCGACCCCCTACTGGAAAAAAGAGATCAATCTTTTAGCCTGGCGCTGACCAGGAGAGTTTTCCCAGTAACCAGAGAATTCAGACTCTCTCCATGCCCTGAGCCTTTCCCTAATATACCCCGCAGGTATTCCATAGAATGGTTCAGGACCAATAAAGGGCCTTCGGGCCCCACGGCTGGCAAGACAATCTGCCCTCTCGTTGCCCTCATGCCCCTCATGACCAGGAATCCACCCCAAGGTTAGAGAGTTGCCCCTACCTAGCCTAAAGCATTTACTAACATATTTTATACAAAATAATACGGCTATAACGAACACCGTTTATAAGGAACTTTTTATATAACGAACTAATATTTTGAACTCTTTTTTTTTTTTTTTTTTTTTGTTGATATATTTATTTAATCGAGCCCAGTAATGGGCCATATATGATTAATACATTATTAACATGTCATGAACAGTAAGCTACATTTATCTTAAAACTAAATCAATATTATTTAACTTATAATAAATACAATCCTTTGACAAGACAAACATTTTTATACACATCTTTATACTCGTATGTTGTTAGCATAATGTTCTAAATACTTATGTTTATTGACTGGAATGGAGCTATTTAAAGTTTTTAGGTTAATAGGAAGCTATTCCAAAGCCTTGATGCTCTTATTAAGAAAGATTTTTCAAAAACTGAGTTAGATATTCTAGGTAAAATAAGTTCTGGATTTCTTGTAGATCGTGAGAAATGAAAAGTATTGAAAACACACTGAGGTGCACGAGTAGTTACAATTCGATTTAATGTAAGCAGTGACCTGATTTTAATGAAGTTTTGAAAAGAACAATGTAAAAAATTATAGGATAGACTGGATACATGCTCAGAGACTTTAAGCTGGAAAATATATCTAATAATCCGATTATATATCAAACGCAATCGTTTTAAATTAGTTTTCGTGGTTCCGCTATAAACATCTAAACAATAAAGAATATGTGTCATAAGAAGAGAGTGAGCCAATTTAATTTTTATATGAACTGGAAAAAAACAATCTAAATTATAAAGTGACCGTAAAGCCATGCACACTTTAGCAGACACCGCAGAGATATGATTTCCAAAATTTAACTCACTATCTAATATTACTCCTCGACATTTTAACGAGCTCACAAAATGAACAGGAAAACCATCAAAATTGATATTTAAAATGCTACTAGGATCACCAACTGATCCAAAAACTAGAGCATTAGTCTTATTTGGATTGAAGTGAAGCTTATTGTTTACTGCCCAGATAGAAACTTGTGACAAAATATAATTTATAGTTACTTCATGGCAATCTAAAAACTGTCTTTCGCCAGAAAATAACAAATTAATGTCATCTGCAAAAAGAAAGATCTCACATTGAGAAGAGCCAATAAATTCGATGAAATCATTCATATACATTAGGAATAACAAGGGTCCAAGGATCGAACCTTGAGGAACGCCACTGAAACATCGACTTACAGAGGAGGAAACGTCTTTTAAACCAACATACTGGTGACGATTAGCTATATATGAGTGTAACAATTTACACGATGATGAAGAAAAACCAAATTGAGATGAAAGTTTTGTGGTTAACACACCATAGTTCACAGTATCAAATGCCTTACTAAGGTCAAGTGATATCAAAGTGGAAATATTTTTATCATTGAAGTTATGACGTATTTTCTCAGTCAAACTGAGTAGTAAAGAGGATGTGCTGACGCCACTCCGAAAGCCAAAATGGCAATGACTTAGAAGCCTATTAGAGTCTAAATGTTCCATAATTTGATTCTTTACCACTAACTCAAAAGCCTTCGACAAACAAGGGAGGATACTTATGGGTCTCAAGTTATCTAAACCGTTTGCACTACGATTCTTCTTTATAGGAACAATTCTAGAAATTTTCCAAAAATCAGGATAATCGGAAGTAGTAAGAATATTGTTAAAAATGAAGAGGAGATAGGCCTCTATGTATGGGTAAATTTTCTTAACAAACTTAATGGGAATTTCATCCCAACCAACTGCATTTGATTTTACAAATGAAACTGCAAGGCAAAGTTCGTCTCTATTAATGCATCTAAAAGTAAATCCCTGATCAGAAAAATTTAGAAAATTGGCTGGATCGTCAAATGAAGGTGTTTGAGAGGAGATAAAATAACTGTTAACAGTTTCGGGATCATACTGCTCAAGAGTTGGTGTAGATTTTTTAGAACGCTGATTGTTACGAGTTTTCATACAAATTTTAACGCACACATAAAAAAATAGAGATTCTAAAATTATAATTCTACTGTAGATATTAAAAGTTTTTGCTGTTTAATTACAAATTTACTAACTAGAAATAAAAACTGTATGAAGCGTACTCGTAATTTAATGGAAGAATTGTTTCAAAATTACAAACAAAAATTAGAGGTGGAAAAAAACATAATTTTTAATAAAAATGATATCAAACTTGTATAAAAGACAAAGTACGGTCTTGTTTATTACTCTCCCTGTACATTTTGCTTTTAAACAAAACAAGTGTACAAGAAAAAGAGAAAAAGCAAAAAACGTGTATTGAATATCTACCAAAGGTAGACCTTGCACATAACAAACAAGTTTTCAATTTATTTTATGATCAATGCTGATAATCTTTAACTTCGAGCTCATATATTAGTTCTCATTTAGTGAGAAAACTAGTTTTTGTGAATGCTTGATGTTTTGCATTAGATTGTCACTTCTTTTAAAACGTGTTCTGATGATGGGAACCTAGAAAATTCCCAAAATAGATCTATCAACACATTTCTGAAAGTGGTCAATTAATAAATTTAAAAACAAAAACTCTATAGATTTTTTTTAGGTCAATATCCTAATAAAGAAAAATAGAGTATTGAGTCGAACTTGAATAATTTTCATTTTCATTGCACAATTAAAGGTCGAAAAAAAGAAAAAACTTAATTTTTATTTTTAATAAAAATTATATCAAACTTGCAAAAATTTTAAAATTAAGAGAATTTAAGAAAAAATACTGAAATTTTAATAATTTTTTGGAAAATGTTTACCTCGCTTATAGCGAACTTCGCTTATAATGAACAAATTGGTCCGGTCCCCGCGTGTTCGTTGTAACCGTACTCCACTGTAGTAAAAAGATTTAAATTTACAGTTGAAATTATGCAAACAGAAATTTAAATTATTGTTAAAAAAGAAATGTAAAAATAACGGTGCCAAATTGACGCCAAATCATGGTTTTATGTAGTTTAACAAAAATGTTCCAATATTTTTTAAGTTTTATAATGCATTTGTTTAGACTATTACTTTAATTAAGTTCAGTCTTAATGTAATCATAACAATCCGTGCATAAAAATACGAAATGGTTGTCATAACAAAGAAAGCTTTCGTAAAATAAGCAAAATATCGATTTGTCATTACACTCCCAATTTTATTGAAAATGTTTCCAAATCGATTTATTTCTTTTGTGGAAATGTCCCATTTGTTAAAAAAGTGCATTTTTTATTAAAAATTACCAAAATTCGGAATTTCGAAAAATTAAATTTTTCATTTATAAATCTAATATAATCAAAACTATTTAGATATGGAATTCTGTCTTCATCAGAAAAAGCTACTAAAAATTAGTTCAAAATTACCTTGCAGAAAAAATTGCAAAGTTTAGCAGATTTTTTTTTTTTGCTTAATATTTATAAAATAAGAACAGCAAAAGTAAATCTGTTGACTTTACAAAATTTTAGTTATATTCCATGTGAATTTTAGGTACTTTAAAATAGTAGTTTACTCTGTAAAATTAGCAAAAACTTTTACTAAATATTTGTAGACTAAAAATAACACACAAAAACTGTTATATCAACAAAATGTTTACTATATTTACCACAAATTTAGTAGAACGCAAATAACAGTATATTTTGCTAAGATCAAAAGAAATTTTTGCTAAAATATTTTAGATTGCTGATTTCATAAGGACAGACTTTCATTCGCATTAGAAAACAAAACTTCGAAAATTTCACATTTTCTAATGTTTTTTTTGTCTACTTATATTTAGTAAATGTTTTTGCTGATTTTAGCAGATTATTTTGTTACTTTAAATTAACTGAAATTTGTAACTAACTATTTTTAAATTCAACAGATTTATGTTTGCTATTATTATATTACTAATATTTAGTAAAAAAAATTTGCTAATTTTAGCATTTTTTTCTGCAAGCTCTTTTTAAACTAATTTTTAGTAGCTTTTTTTTTTGCTTTTTGCACTCGTTTATTTCTTATTAAACAAATATTCACTCATTTTACGAAAGTTTTTGTTATCTTAAAATTTTTTCGTATTTTTATGCATGATTTTGAAAATATAACACTTTATACAGTCGAATTCATTGCTGGCTGGTGAAACTATCAAAGCATATTAAAATCTTAAAAATTTTGCATCACTCTAAACGCGTTACTTTGAAGTAAACTTCTTTTAAATCTTATGAATCTTTGATTTTTTGTTTAATCTCTTTTTAGGCCATCACTCAAGACAAACAAGATTTACGTAATATGTATGAATGTCCTGTGTATAAGACGCGAACTCGTGGTCCCACTTATGTTTGGACTTTTAATTTAAAAACCAAAGATAAACCTGGCAAATGGACTTTGGCTGGAGTCTCTTTATTGTTGCAAACTTAAATATATTTTTTTCGTGCACAACATTTTTTTTTCATACACCATCACATATTTTTAGCATAAATTTGTTCTTTCTCTTTGGCAATTTTAATAAAATGTTGGCCTTAGGCTCTTTCACCAAAGCAACGTTAAAAGCAGAATAAAAACGTTTTTATTTAAGACTTGTTGAATACATTTTGAGAGAATATATTTTACAGATAAACGAAATTGTTATAAGGAAAGCTATAACTAAAGTCTATATTACCCAGACGTAAACGCAGTGCTCTTGAATAAATTCATAAAGTATAGAACATCTGCGTAAGGGAATTTATTCGAGCTATTTAAAAAGCCGGGTTTAAAATACTTAAAACCCGGTATTAGGTTTTTTAAATTTCAAACCGGAAAAAAAAATTTCGAAAAAAGATGAGTGAAATAAGTTTGCTGAAACTAAATTTCAAGGAATACCAAATTTTATGGACAAAAATTCACTAAAAAAATTTCGGAAAAAACAATTCGCTAGATTTTAGATTTTCTAAAAAAAATAATTACAAAACTATTATTAAACAAAACTTTGCGATTATAATCACAAATAATATATTTTTAACTACAAATTGAAAATCAAAATTTAAATTGCACAGAAAATTTCATATATACGCAATCTAACAAATAAAAACATAACAAATATTACATTATTCAAATTAAAAAAACAATGTCAGTGACAAAGGTTCAATACCAGAAACTGCGCAGTCTGATTCAGAAAATTTGCAATGGAGTTATGATTTTTAGAAAATACACTCATTCGTCTCTACCACGCCTTTCACAATTAAATTAAAAAAAAATTGCATATTAATTATAGTATTAATTGCAATTGTCTGAAAAAGACGTTAAACCTCAAACTCAATTCAAATTGATGTTTCTAAATTTAAATGAATATTCAGAATTTCTATTGATATTAAGAGACCTTTCGATTTAGATTTCGTATAGATAAATTAAAAAACTTTTTTATAAAATGATGACTATCTATTTAACATTTATCTTCAATTTTTATGTAACTCTTCGTCGTATTTATGAAAACTTTATAAATATGATGAATAATTGATGGCAAACGGTTTACGAAACATTTTCATCATTATGCTGAAACTTTTTTCCCTGAGTGTAGATAATATTAAAGTGCATAAATAAAATTCAAATTGTTTCTCTATCAAATAATTTTTAGCTCTATCAAATAATTTTTAGCTTTTTAAGCAATAATTTAGCAAAACGGGTTTCAAAAGTTAGTAAAATCAAATTAGTTAAATTAGCAATCAAAATTAGTAAAAAAAATTTAGTAATTTGTAAAATAAGAATATCATAAATTTTACTAAAAAATAACTTTATACTAAAAATTTGTATAATAATAATTAAGTGAGATTGAAAACTGTTTTACTAATTTTTGTACTAACTTTTTTTAGTGTGTTTTGTGGGGTTAGCTATGTGGCATGTTCTTTTATACCGGTCCTGGGACATGTCACACAGGACAATTGACCCCCTCATAGGACAAGCCCATGTTAAAGTGACCGGTCACTTTCATATAAAAAAACCTGTCCCTATCACAATGAACCTGTTACCTGACGTGTCTAGTAACTACAAATATAATTTAAAAGGACATAACAACATTTTTCTTTACGGGATTTACTAGCTTTAGAAATCAATAAAACGACAATATTTAAGCAATTATAAAAAAAAAAAAATTTCCTTAAAAAAAATTCTTCTTAAGATAGAATAACACAATATTATTAATATTATACAAAAATTGTTATTTAGAATTCGGACTACCATGGCAACCCTGGTAACCATTTCATTTAAAAGCCCCTTTTTGATAAAGGCAAAATTAAGTGCCATCGTGGAGCCTTGAGTACTCATCGAAGACAAAAATTTTAATTTTGTTTCACACTCGAATAACATATTTTGTCCCTAACGTAGGCGGATTTTTAAATTTTTGATTTGCATTAAAATGGTACAAGGGTAAACTCAAAAATTAAAAAAGTATCCACAAAAATCGTTGTTTTTTGTTTTTCTAAAAAATACTAGGCAAAAATTAAAAAATGTCTCTACGTTAGCGACTTAATTTGTTAGTCCTCTACAAAACAAAAAACCGATTTAAAATCGGTCCGCCCGTTAAGGCTCAGTGGCACAGTGGCACCTAATATTCAATATCTTGTTTTGAGAAAAAAGCATTCAAAGTAAATATTGCTCATGTAAAATATAGATTTTCTCCAAAATTTGCATAGCATACAGAAAAGAGTTCAATCTATTAATATATGAAAAAAGTTAGTAAACCCCTTAAACTTAATTATATTCAGGGTTGTTCCCAAAAACGAATCTACAAAAAATTATTCGGTTTCACATAAAATTGAATGTTGTTGTACAAAAACGAATAATTAATTGTGGATTGGATTTCGGAAACACCCTAATTGTAGTAATTTGAATTATTTTAAAAATAACTAAAATCTAATAAAAACAACTGTAAAAAACAATAAAAATTACCAACATGAAACAATGACTTCCCATTGGAGTTAAAACATCGGTGCGAAATTTCTTTGTATTATTTCCGTGGTTAACAGGAGTTAATATCGCCTGATCCCAATTCTGCTTTATAATTTAAAAATTTTTGTAACAAATATTCTTGTAGAAGAACATGTGGAAATACTGATAACAATTTATCAGCGATGGCAGGCAATACCGCTAAAATATCGTATGGATTCAAAACCCTTTCAACTGACTATCGTTATCTTTAAAATATCGTTACCGAAATAATTGAAATACCGTTATCCGTAAAATATCGTTACCAATATCCTTACAATACTGTTACCGAAATAACTAAAACAGCATTATCGCTAATAGACCGTTACCGCAACAATTGAAATAGCGTTATCTTTTAAATACCGTTACGGAAATAATCTGACAAAATCAGAAAAAATAATCGCTGTAAATAGATATCTAAAGGGTCCGCCATCTAACGTTTTTTTTTTCAACTAGTGCTTATTTCGTGAATGGTAACACTTAGCTCATGTCTGATTTGACAGATAATTAGTTTTATCCTTCCGCTGAACGAATATGTTCCGTATGTTCGTTATCTTATGAAAAAAGTGAAAAGCCTAAAACAGTGCATACACCCGAGAATATTGCTGCTGTGGCAGAAAGTGTGCGTGAAGCGCCATCAACATCAATTCACCGTCGTTCTCAACAATTGAACATTTCGGAGACATCATTGAGACGAATTTTGCATAAAGACCTTGGTATGACGCCATACAAAGTCCAATTGGTTCAGGAGTTCAAAAAAAAAAAGTTATTTGGCGCACCCTTCATATTCTAGAGATATCATATAAATTTCACTGTACTTTAGATATACAGCCCAATTCTCAATAACAATTCTGTGAGAATTTTTTCCCTATTCCTTGTTCCCTAATTCTTAATAAAATCTGCCCGGGGATTTTTCACTTTTCCCTTATTCTAAACGAATTTTGAAAATGGGAAACACTTCCCCCGGAAAAAGGAGGTATTATGAATGTCAATAATAGGGAGAATTGTGATAGCATTTGTATGAATTATTCAATTATTCAATTAATATTATTCAATTCTCTCTCCCTTATTATTCTTTTCCCCGCCTGTTTAGAATAGGAGAATTTTTTTCTCGAGAAAATAAAATCCGCAGAGGAAAAGATCCGAAGGAATATTCATAATCGGGCTGATAGACAAAATAAAATAATAAAACATGCCGAATACCGAATAGTAGCACTATTCGGCAAAATTATTTTGCTAAAAGAAAATTGCTTAAAACCATGTATTTTTTTATCTAAAAAATTGAGAAATTTAGGTTTTTCACAAAATATTCGTGACATCTGTTTTTCCAAAGCTTGATCCTAGTTTATGATCAAGCTTTGGGAAAATATTAGAGATGTCACGAATATTCGTCTTTAGAATTCGAACATAATTGGGCTATAATTATCAATGTGCATATTGACATTAAAAAACCGTTACCGCTAAAATACTGATACCGAAATAAGTAAAATACCGTTAACGCTAAAAAAAACTTTACCGAAATAACTGAAATATCGTTACCGAAATAAACAAAAATATTGTTACCCTTACCGATACCCGTTAATCGAATCGGTTACCATCCATGCAATTTATTCAATACAAAAATTATTGTGTTAGTTCAAAGATATTTTTAGTACAACAATGAGATAATCCTTTAAAAATAAACAAATCATTAACCAATACAAAATAAATAAAACATTCCATTTGAAATTTTTAGACTTACAGTCGACTTAGAATGACTGATAACGAATCGTGCGTGCGTAAGTAATTTGAATACGTGAAGATCAAACATGTAAGTGATAATTTGAAACAAAATATTCCCAAGTGTTTAGAATTGATATTTAATATATTAAATACTTTTCGATGACGGCATGACTGACCAATGGCATGAAAGATTATCAAAATCTAAAATCCCACCTGTGGCGTGCCCAGGATTTTGTTTCGGAGGGGGCCCAATATATAATTTATACAAAATTTTCAGATATACATATTAAAATATCGAAACATAACATTCTCTACATAACGTCACATAAAACCCCGTATCTACACTTTTTATTTTTTTTTTTACAGGAAAACCAAAAAAGATTCTAATTAAAAACCACTTAAAGTTTAGTATCCAAATTGTTGAGTCAAGCTTATAAAACAATGGCGGATTTGTTTCTGAAAAAAAATTCATATAAAAATTTTTGTATTTAAGTTATGTTAGTAAACGGCCTTTTGTAACAGATTTTTCTGACACCAAAATTCCGTAATTATAATACAAAAATTATGCATAAAACAAAAAAAAACAAAAATTTTAGATACAAATTAAAGGTTTTTGGCAATAATTAATTTTAAATCAATTAATGTATTTTTATTGTAAGAAATTATATTATATTATACATTTCGAGAAAAATAACTTATTAGATTCGAGAATATAAAAAAAAATAAATTATTTAAACAAAAAAAGATCAAAAACTGCACTATACGACCTTTTGCTTAAAAAATTACTGAAATTGCAGTTATCCTTCTGATTTTCGTTAATAAAACTGTTTTTTAGGTCGTATATGTATAAAATATGGTTAGATTTATTTTATAGGCCTAAATAAAAAGTTTTATTTAAAATACCTAGCCAGAAAAATACGAACGGCAAAGCATTGGCCCAGTGCTTTTCAACGGTGGTATGAGCGTTGGCAGAGCGTTGGATATCTGAAGATTTAAGTGCTTTGCCAACCCCAAAATGATAACACCGGGCAGGGCTGGCCGTTCCTTTTTTTAAAACGTTGGCAAAGCACTGGCAATGAGCGCTTTGCCAGTACCAAAACCATAATTTTAAAACGTTGGCAAAGCATTGGTAAATCAACCAATAAAGTGCTTTTTTAGAAATATAATAAGTGCTTTGCCAACCCTAAAATGATAACACCAGGCAGGGCTTGGAAGAAATTTGAAAATAAATTTCTTAAGTAAAATTTTAGTACAAAAACTATACTTTGTGCTGACTATAATAGGAGACCTTAATATTTTTAACTTCAAATCATAAACTGCAAATTAGTTTTGAATTTTTCCACTCTTGTTGTGAACAAGGGATGTGCCACTGTTTTTATTAAGTTAACGGTTGTAAATTTTGTAAATAAGTACTGGCAATGCACTTTTTACCAATGTTGGGAAAGCGTTCTAAGTCAGCACTGTGCCAGTGCTTTTTTATTTTTACAGTTTGAAATTTTGTAAATCAAGTACTGGCAAAGCACTTCTTACGAACGTTGGCAGAGCGTTCTAAGCCAGAGCTGTGCCAGTGCTTTTATTATTTTTACTGATGTAATTTTTGTTAATTAAGCACTGGCAAAGCACTTTTTACTAACGTTGGATCATTGGCAAATAGTGCTCTGCCAGTGCTTGATTTTGCAGACCGACCATTGGCAATTTCTGGCTGGGTAGTTACAAAAATATTATGATGCTTTTTTAAAAAGTTTAAGAAATTTTTTATTCATTTGTTGAAGCAAACATCATTACTTAAGTGAAAATTTTATTTAAACTCATCTTATAAAATTCTCTTTTTTATGAGAACTTTTTAATTTAGAATTTAAAAAAAAATATTTCTATGAGATTTTTAATTTATAACGAGCTTTCAACTTCCATATATTTACAAAAATAAAGCAAATCAAACATATTAGCTAGGTTGATACTAGTATTTAAATCTGGCTAAAGATCTCATCAGAACCCGAAGCTTTAGAAAAGCTAGAGCCTCCAGAATAGGCAGAACTTTAACAAAAACCTATTAATAAGCAATTTTGCTCCTTTATTGTCTTCTTAGTAATCAAACACGTGGCTAGGGTATTTTCCTAACAAGCATCATGACACTACTAAACTTTGTAGACCAAAAATGTTCACAAAATATGTGAAATTTAATTTTTTTTATACGAATAAAAATCTGACTTTATAAAATCAGCAGTTTACAATTTTTATCAAATATATTTGTTGTAGCAGTAATTTTGTTGATATTAAAGTTTTTGTTTGATGAAATATTTAGCATATGCAAATAAAAATCAGCGCTTTTGAAATCACCAGTTTACAATATTTAAACAAATATTTTTGCTGTTTTAGATATATATTCTGTTATTTGCATTAAAATTAATTAAAGGTAAATATAGCAAACAATTTGTTGATATTATAGTTTTTATTTGCTGTTTGTAGTCTACAAATATTTAGACAAAGTTTTTGCTGATTCTAGCACAGTAAATTTAAATTTTTAATTAACTAAAATTCAACGTGAATACACACAGAGAAATAAAGTGCCAACCGAATTGAAAAGTGTATATTAATGGTGACAACTTATAAATTTATTTTGTACAATGATATTTTTCTTAGATTTCGGAATATTATGGGTCTAGCAACTCAAATTCAATTGAATTAACCGAATATTGTAGTGAAAACTAAAGTTCCGTTTTACCAACCGACTGAAATTCGTAATAACCGAATTTGAGTTTTAGTAACCGCATTTCAGTTGGCAAATAGCTAAATTTTTCTCTGTGTGTATAATTAAAATTTTGGAAGTTTGACAATTTGGAAATTAAGTCCTAGCTAGATAATTTTAGTAGTTTTTTTTTGCAAATTAATTTTTAACAAATTTTGAGTAGATTTTTTTTTACAGGCTTATTTTTATGAGTTTAAAACTATGTAAATTTTTTCTTATGCTTAATAAAATTTTAAGCTCACAAAAAGTTATAAATTTATACATACTACACTCA
The DNA here is from genome assembly GCA_021234595.1 of Delia radicum. NCBI lineage: Eukaryota > Metazoa > Arthropoda > Insecta > Diptera > Anthomyiidae > Delia > Delia radicum. The sequence goes on from CM037851.1 coordinate 39,688,820, forward strand.
GTGAACTTCTGCTTTAAAAATATGTAGTTGTTTAGGTTGTAATACAGTTTCTTTATTTTTAATCTAAATATCAGTCATTTTTAAAATTACTAAATTAAATTTTTTACTAAACTTGTAGTTCATTTTAAAAACAACCCACATCAAATGACTGTTTTAAGATTTTACATTAATTTGTTACATTCGTTTTTTGTTATTTAAAAAATAAAAAAAAAAAATTGTTTATTTTTATGTGGTTAATTTTTACTACAATTGTGCTTCATTTTTTGAACATTTAAAAACAAATGACAATGTTAGTTGCATTTACTGAAATGTAAGTCGTCCTTTCTTTAAGTGAAATTTCATTTGTTTTTAACTACATTTGCAGTGGTCTTTACCTACATAGTATTCTAAGCGTAACCATAATAAAAAAACAAAAATCGAAGTCATTTCGCGGTTGGCCCGGACCCCCTCCTAGTTACGCCACTGAATCCAACAAAAACAATGTAAAAAATACATACTCGTATGATGGTTGGTTGGGTGCACACGACATTGTTTGACAACTGATAAGAAAAGACACATTACAATGTTTTTAAATTCTAAGGTGGCACTTTTAGAATATACAAATTTTGGAAAAAAAAAACAAAAAATTGGAAAGTTTTTTAAATTTGTATATAATTTTGTTTTAGTAACTTTTGAATAAAAAATTAAATAAATAAATGACTCTTTTAGTTGGTTCACTTTCATACAAAACTTTGAACTTTCCCTGTAAAAAACGCAGCTTACCTGCAAGCAGGTTTGTAAGGGAGTAAGCTAAAAAGAATCCCTTACAAACCTGCTTACATATGCGAATTATATGGCAAATTTCCACTTAGAAGCATTTTTTTTGGGCAAAATAAGCGCGGTTTTTACCGCTTATAAAAAGCTGTGATTTCATGGCTTTCAGTAAAATCATATTTCTTGTCTACATTATTACCAGGGACCGGACTTTCATGCAAATTCATGTTTTTTTCCTTAAGTCTGAGAACAGGCTAAACAAAATATCTTTGAGAATCAAAGTATTTTGCGTAAAAAAGACATCGATTTGTTATTTTTTGCATATTTTACAATAAACCCATATTTCTGTATATTATGCCTAAAATGCATATTTTTAATGCATATTTTTACTTATTTTGCTTTAAAAATATGTTTTTATTGCATTTTGTTTAGTTTTTCGTAAAAACATTACTTTAAATTATATTTGAGGAATTCAAATTGATGTTATGTTAAAAATGATTTGGTTTTTATTTTTCCAATCATGTATTTTTTATTAAAGCAATTGCTAAACTACAGGAATTAAATCCATTTTCAACCCACGTAAATCTAGTTGACGAAGCTATAAAAATTTATTGGCAGGCGAAGTTGGCCAACAAATTCGTCATAAATTCGATACTGTTATTCAAAAAAATTATGGTTTACGTCCACTCTGCATGCGTTTTTTTAATTTCGACGCAACATGCGAAGGTTTTTTTTTTTTATTTTGACTACGCAGTTAAGTAGTTTAAACTTACACTGATCACAACCGTCAACGTTGAGCAATAATTTTCTATGTTCAAAAACTTATGAGAACAAATATATTAAAATTTACGTTTAAAATTTATGTAATTAAAATTTATTTATTTTCTCTATACATTTTGACGAGACTAAATACAAGTTTATTCTTTATTTGTAAGTTTTGGTTTAATAAAAAAATTGTATGTGTATATTTTTTTAGTTTATAGTGTATATTTTAAGATTTCTTTATGCATATTATAGGCGTCTAAATTCACTTTTTTAGTGCATGAAGTCCCTGCCCCTGATAATTACGATTAAATGTAGAGATGGGCACGTGATCAGAATTGTGAATGATTCACGTGGATCATACCGTGAGTAGGTTTTACTCACGTGAGCGTGAGTGTGGAGAGGAAACAAATCTTCGTGTGCGTGAGCAAAATAAGTGCGTGTGAGTAGAATTAATGTTTCTGCGCTTTTAAAATACAAAATAAATGACAAAATTACATTTTCCGAGTAATTTATTTTTCGCCAAAATTTAATTTAATTTATTTTTCGGCAGAAAAAGACAATCCGCACAGCGTTGGCAAAGCGTCGGCAACAGTCGCTTATGCGTTGGCAGAACGTAGGATTAACAATATTTACAGTATTGTCCTGCTACCCGATTGATAACAGTGGTTGGTTTCAGCGAACTTACCACTGTTGGCAAAACGTTGATAATTAAAAATAGTTGGTGCATTTAATAAAATTTATTTTGACAAATATGTGTAATAAAACATATTTAAGTCTTAATTTCATACATCATATTTAAATGTGTGAAATATAATAAAATATTAAAGAAAAAATACTTCTAACTGGTTGGAATATTGGTAAAAAAAAAAACAATATTGGCAAAGAATTTTGCGGGTGATACGTTCAAAACACAAGCTTTGCAAACAAAATATTGTGTCCTAGTACGATATTAGTTGTACTTTTGGTAATTTTTAACACAGTGGGATTTTCAAAAATAGTAGTGGTTTGCCAGTACTACTTTTCTTTTTTTATACGGTTGGCAATTTCTACCTGTGTACATATGAATTGTATATAAAACTATAAAATTATGTCCTTCTACATCAAATTAGATATGATAATATTGGGTCGGATGGAACGGTGTTCGCGTTATTTGTCCAAAGAAGACGGAGCCCGTTCCATCTGCAGGCAAGGTCATGGCATCTGGTTTTTTGGTATGCGCGTTCGAAAAATTTGTAAAAAAATTAATAACAATCAACGGTGAGTATTATGCTATTAGATTAGACTAGAGTGGCACTATGCACCGCGACCAGAAGTTGGTATTTTGTGCTGCCAGCGAATACACCCTATAGGTTCAGGCTCCCTACGAAGCCAACTATCCTACCAGGTAAACAGTTCCAAACGTCCGATGGCGTCACTATTCGACCACCAAAATAACGCACCCCTCCTGTCGGAGAGCCTCGGACATTTGCAGAGAACATGCTCTGAGGTCTCGGGTTCCAATTCACAAAACCTGCAAGTATCCGTAGAGGATCGTCCCATCTTGTACAATTGATACCTAAGGCCACAGTGTCCCGTGAGGTAACCCGTCACGGTCCTTAGTTCGCCCCTTGTCATAGACAAGAGTTTCCGCGACCTCTCCCCAGAGGGAGATATAAACAGCCTCGCCTGTCGCTGCCCAGGTGATCTGGCCCAATAGGCCCCAAACTCCGACTCCCTCCATCTTCTGAGCCTCTCTCTGACATACCCATTGGGTACGCCACAAAAGGATTCAGGGCCAATGAATTGTCGAGTATTATGCTAACTTTTTGCAGCGTTTAAGTGATGAAATTAAACAAAAAAGGCCTCATTTGGCGAAAAAGAAAGTGTTGTTTCATCAAGGCAATGCACCAGTTCACACATTCACTATTGTGATGGCCAAAATCAATGATTTAAAGCTCGAATTGTTTCATCTTGCACCTTAGTCGCCACATTTAGCTCCCCCGTTTTATCATCTATTTCAAAATTGGAAAAAATAGCTCGGTGGTAAAAGATTTACCAACAAGGAAAGATGTGGAGTCTGATGGCTACTTAAAGGAGCTAGACAGGTTATCGAAGCTAAAAGGAGATTATGTTGACAAAAATAAAGAAAAATGTTCCCAAATTTGTTGTTTTCTTTGTTAGATCGGCTATGTTTGGGCCAGCACTCGTATCAATTGCATTTTTCCTCAGTAATAAATTTTGTCATAAGTTGTATTTTCGTATCTTGAATAGTTTTCGAGAAAGTTGGAAAATTTTCAGTTTTGCAAATTGAAAATAGTTTTTTCCCGACGGACGCACAGTGGTTCCAAACACAAAAAACATGGTAATAAATATAGATGTTTTAAACTACTGGTCCAATCGGGAAATGGTGTTCCCAAAAATTGAAAAGCGGGAGCTAACCTTTAAGGAAATGTTTCTGTGGTCACCCTGTTTTAACACAGGGTGTGCTACAGGGTGTCAAAGTTGACCATCTCGAGTATGAAAGAGCTTTAAAGGGGTATAACTTCTATAACCATGCATCGATTTTAGTGTTTTTTGGACTTTTTTAAATCTAGGTTACGAGACAAAGCAAAAACATGCTTCATGTACCATAGTAACTCTTACAGTTAAAAAAATATTTCACTTTGAATTTCAAAATCTTCATTTTTCGCCTTGACTTTTTTAATAGTTTTGCCAATAGATTATTCATTTTTCAAAGAAAATGCTCAAAATTTTTTCAAGTCATTCTAATGACCTTTCTTAAACTCCTAAAGAAAACTTTTTTTGAATTATCTTAAGCCGTTTCGCAGTGATACTATTTTAAACTCAAAAATTAAAAGTGTGTTCTGAAAAATGGGGTTTTTTCGTCAGATAAGGGGTAACTTCACACACCTTTATATATATTTTGCTGATATTTTTTGGATTAGTTTTTTACATAGTTTGATAGAGTAGACTTCAAAAATGCTTAATGGTATAGTTTAAAGCATTTTTGGATATGCACCCTACGTCCAGCATTGGTCGAAAATGATGAATTTTTGAACGGAATTCTATGTTTATGACCGTGATAAAAAAAAGTCACGCCACTTAGACACGATTTGAAATTTTTATACTGTAAAGAGATTTATTCTAATGAGTTTGCCACTTCATTTGCCGCCGCCCGCTCAAAAACGTAGCCTGGAGAGCAAATTTTGTGGAAAAAGTCATTTTTTCAAAAGCCTTTTTTTGATTTATAAAAAAAGCGTACTTATATTATCAATTTCAGCAAGATTTTATTTTATTTTTAATAAAACGTAAATAATTGTCCTACATTCCAAAAATATTTTCGATATTGATTATGGTTATTTTTACATAAAACATCAAAGTTCAATGTAGTATATCTAACTATAATTAATTGTACATTTATTGGCTTTTGCTTTCGGTAATGTTAAAAAATTTTAATAATTTCAGAAATTTTTTTACATATTATTAAATTAGACTTAGTTATCAATTCAACGATGCATAAATCGTTTATCTAGTGTAATAAATGAATTCAAACTATTGCGCTTAAATCAGGCATTTCAGGTCAAATTGCAGTATTTAACAAATTTATATATTCAGGTATACAGAGCGTGTTGCATTATATTTCTCTAAAAGGGTTACGGGTTTTTTTATTTTTTAATACTATTTCAAAAACCTAATAAGATATAAATGCAGGTAGAAAATGCGTTTTATGATGTAACATTTGCATAATATATTGTTCTAATTTTCCATATAAAACAGGTAAATAACTACCATATATTCATTTATTTGAAAGACAAAATAATGTTTTTTTTTTTGTTCTAAAGATAAGGTTTTATTAAATTTAACTGGTACAGTAGTAATTGTGCTAAAAATATGAATATATTCCTAAGGACTACACATTTTCTACAAAGTAGTCTGAAGTATCAAAAGTTAAAAGGTCGTTTATATGCATAGATTCAGAATCTTCCTTTTCAATGTCTATGCTTATTTTTGGTAACCATTTTGTTCTTATGGAGTAAAGTACTGGATCCGATGATATTAATAAAAATTCCATCAAATCGGAATTTTGAGCTATTCTGGAGCACTTACGTGTGTTAAAAAGCCTAAAATGTTTGACGTCTCTATTTCTGGCCTCCTGGGCTTCTTCAGTCAGTTCGCCTAAAGGCAACATACTGTTTTCTATTATTTCTTTGGCATGAGCTAATACTTTATGTACTGTTGGTGTCATTGGCCTCCAAGAGTACATGGTGAGTATAATGTCTTTTGTTTCATTGGCAAAGAGTTTAAATTTAGCCACATTAATAGGTTTTTTACTGTTAATGACTGCTAATATAACTTTAAAACGTTTTAGTAGGTTTTTATCGAGACCCGTAATTGAGGAGGTAGTTTCTGGATCTTCGAAAAAACGCCTTGCTGTATTTCCGTCATTGGAACTTCCAAACCCCTGAAGGGGCGTATCAATGATTAATCCAAGTCTTAATTTAAATTCATCTTGAATTCTTTTCTTCTCTTCTTTTCTCATGTTGTGTAGATCAGTGTTTTTGTTTACGGAAAGGCTTAGGTTTCCTGGAATAAGGCGGTATTTGAGATCGTATGCGAGGTGTAAACAATATTCCATAAATCTTATTCTGGCATGAAGTGGCGATATCCCAAACCTCAGAGCGTTTTCGTTCATAGAAATTGTATCACTATCTTCATGAAACTGTGAACTTAATTTTCCACATATATTACATTTCCAAGTAGATGTTGTGTCTGTAATTGCATTTGCAACTTTTCCATCAATCATTGTAAGTTGTGGTTGAAATGAAACTTTAATAACTTGTCCAGATATTTCCACGTAAAGTGGAGACAAGCTCGAAATTTCCCTTTCTATTGAATCTACTAAACTTTGTGTTGAAATCATGTCTTCTTTTACATATTCAAATCGTATTGGACGACATAAAAATTTAGATCCAGGGGTTAAATTCGTCCATATATCATTTGCAGACGAGGTTGAAGGTAATTTATTATACAACCGCATTCTTAACGGCACAAAAGAAGCCATAAAAATTGATGAAAAACTTTTTTCTTTGCTGCTTCCAGATGGTTGTTTGTATTCGGAAAACCCAGATGTGCCATCACAGCCCCATTTGAACATTAACACGACATCAGATTGCTTGCATCTTTCAATATCTTTGCTGCTAAATGTGGACATAATTCTAGAAACAGTATTGTCAATTAACTGTGATAGTTCAACTTTTGCGCCTTCAATAGAGGCATGCACTGGGGATGTTATTGGTTTTAAAATATTTTCTTTTGTTTCTTTTATTGCTTTACTGCTAGGAAAAATATCATATCCTTTTTCAATGAGAGCTTTTCTTAAAATACCATATTTATTTCTCGTTAACCCCAAATTTAGAAAAAGAGCTAATGCATCTTCACTGGTAAAGGAAGTTGATGATTTTGGTGTTGGAATACTTTGTATCATGCGCTTCAAACGCTTAGGAGACGCAGTTGGTAGGACGTCGACAATTTTCCCTGTTTCTTTAGGCTGTATACGTGTCAAAGCTGCTTTAAAAGAATCCTTTATTTCATTAGCGGAGTGTGTGTTAATCATTTCTTCCTGTTTTACCTTCTTAGTCCTAATCTGGACCTCTTCATAATCTTTTTTAGGGCGGCCCCTTTTTTTCTGTTCAATAACTACTGACATCTCCTTATTAAGCCAATCTTGACTCTTCTTCATAAATTTTTGTATAGAATAATCGGAATCTTTAATCCTTTTTTCATAAATTTTGTAAAAATTTTCAATTTCATCTGGCTTTATATTTAAGCCATACGAGTAGACAATGGTATCAATCAGTTTTCCTATTTTTTCCGATCGTATATCAGTATTGGCAAGAGTATCCCAAATTACTTTACAAAGGGAGCTATATTTTATTGTAACCTCCATGACTGCTTAACTCAAATAACCTCCTTTTAAAATTACTACGCTTATATATTACAAATATTTGTTTTTTTATAAACAAAAAATCGAGCAGGTACTGGATTTGTAAAAACAAAAAACTGATATAGGTAAAATAAAAAAAAACGCATTATATTAGCCCATTAAAACAATATGTTATGCAAATGTTACATCATAAAACGCATTTTCTACCTGCATTTATATCTTATTAGGTTTTTGAAATAGTATTAAAAAAATAAAAAAACCCGTAACCCTTTTAGAGAAATATAATGCAACACGCTCTGTATACCTGAATATATAAATTTGTTAAATACTGCAATTTGACCTGAAATGCCTGATTTAAGCGCAATAGTTTGAATTCATTTATTACACTAGATAAACGATTTATGCATCGTTGAATTGATAACTAAGTCTAATTTAATAATATGTAAAAAAATTTCTGAAATTATTAAAATTTTTTAACATTACCGAAAGCAAAAGCCAATAAATGTACAATTAATTATAGTTAGATATACTACATTGAACTTTGATGTTTTATGTAAAAATAACCATAAGCAATATCGAAAAGATTTTTGGAATGTAGGACAATTATTTACGTTTTATTAAAAATAAAATAAAATCTTGCTGAAATTGATAATATAAGTACGCTTTTTTTATAAATCAAAAAAAGGCTTTTGAAAAAATGACTTTTTCCACAAAATTTGCTCTCCAGGCTACGTTTTTGAGCGGGCGGCGGCAAATGAAGTGGCAAACTCATTAGAATAAATCTCTTTACAGTATAAAAATTTCAAATCGTGTCTAAGTGGCGTGACTTTTTTTTATCACGGTCATAAACATAGAATTCCGTTCAAAAATTCATCATTTTCGACCAATGCTGGACGTAGGGTGCATATCCAAAAATGCTTTAAAACTATACCATTAAGCATTTTTGAAGTCTACTCTATCAAACTATGTAAAAAACTAATCCAAAAAATATCAGCAAAATATATATAAAGGTGTGTGAAGTTACCCCTTATCTGACGAAAAAACCCCATTTTTCAGAACACACTTTTAATTTTTGAGTTTAAAATAGTATCACTGCGAAACGGCTTAAGATAATTCAAAAAAGTTTTCTTTAGGAGTTTAAGAAAGGTCATTAGAATGACTTGAAAAAATTTTGAGCATTTTCTTTGAAAAATGAATAATCTATTGGCAAAACTATTAAAAAAGTCAAGGCGAAAAATGAAGATTTTGAAATTCAAAGTGAAATATTTTTTTAACTGTAAGAGTTACTATGGTACATGAAGCATGTTTTTGCTTTGTCTCGTAACCTAGATTTAAAAAAGTCCAAAAAACACTAAAATCGATGCATGGTTATAGAAGTTATACCCCTTTAAAGCTCTTTCATACTCGAGATGGTCAACTTTGACACCCTGTAGCACACCCTGTGTTAAAACAGGGTGACCACAGAAACATTTTCCTTAAAGGTTAGCTCCCGCTTTTCAATTTTTGGGAACACCATTTCCCGATTGGACCAGTAGTTTAAAACATCTATATTTATTACCATGTTTTTTGTGTTTGGAACCACTGTGGGACGTTTTTGGTTTTTTTTTTTATCACAAAGCACATAAACAATAAACATATTTATGCTGTTGGCACTTTAAGTGTTATCCAGATTCTTTATCATAATTATTCAAATTTCATGTCCTTTAGAAATATTTTCTCAGCAGACCCTATATTATAAGTAGCACCCTAATATATATATATTTTTTTTTTAAGTAGATGCTTTAACGTACCAATATTATCTCTTAAAACCAAACATTTTTAATTTTTTTTTTATTTTTATTCAAAAAAATAAGAAAAAGATTCCCAAGAATTAAAATGGAATAAGATTAGTAGTAAAGATTGAAACGTGAACGGATTAACAAGTATTAAGGAATAAAAAAAAAAACAATTTTATGAGGATTAAAATTCTATTGAAATATTTTTGTAAAACTTTTAAACAATAGAATTTCCAATACAATCAAAAAAAAAAACACACACACACCACACAAAATCAATACACTCACAAAAAACAAAACTAAAGTATTTAACTTCACATTGAAACGAAAATATATTCGACGTTTACTCTTAAAAAGAAAAAAAAAAAATCTATAAAACTAACAAACTTTGCACAAATGACTGTGATTCGTAAACGACCCATCTAACGTTAGAGTATTGTGTATAAATCCCATAAATTTTAAATCCAAAATATCCATTAAAATAAACTTCGATAAAACGTTACTTAAATTTGCTTGAAAACTTAAACGTTCCCACTCAAAAAGCATCCACAAAAAACGATCATTATAAAATATTTACCGGTAACTTTCAAAAGAAATTCTTTGAATTCGAAAGAAGAAAAAAAAACAAAAAAAAACTACAAAATCCTGTTTTGTATCTAATATGGAAGATACGTGATGTTGAGAGGATAACGACGTCTTTTTGTGTTGAAAGTCTGTTGGCTGAATTTTTGTTTTATCGTCATTTTCCATCTTAGTATCTTCGTCATCATCTCGAACTGTGTGGTTAAGATCAATTGAACTTTCTATGCGATTTTTTTTTTTCTGTTTGTGGCCAACTACAGCCTCAGTAAACGATTGGATTTTTTGTATCGATCAGTTTGCAATTTGCTGTGATCGTGTGTTTGCATTAAACGCTAAAACAATTTAAAATTTAAAGTACTAAAACGTGATCGTGTGAAAAGTAACAAGAAAAATTTGTTTTAACAAAATATATATTAATAAATAGTTTAAATATAAATAAATAATATATTATAATATTATATATTATAATAAAAAATAATCCTGTGGATTTTTAAAATTAACAAAAGAATAATACATTCTATTACGGTGAATTGCTGGGATTACTTTAACCCTTAAACTATCATTTGGATAACATATCATATCTTGGATTAAGTTCAACGTTGGCGGACAATAAGGATTATAATTTAACAATGAAGCTAATTTCATTGTTTTTAGCAAGTATGTATTAATTTGAAATATGATAACCTATTTTTTTTTTTAATTTCCCGACGAAAAATGTTTATATATAGTCACATATAGTTGGATATAATTGTATCTAATTATACAGCGGGGAGCACTTGTAAGAACATGTAAATACTTTTTACACCTAAAGATTCAGTCCAAAAAATGTTTGACACTAGAACTAAATATACTTTTCTAAAGGTAGAATGTACGCTAAATCCAAATATGGACATCAGGCGTTCGAGCTATATTAACGAGAAAAGTGTATTTTTTGATCAAAATGCTCCGATTTTTGACTTTCCTGGAAATACATTTTTCATAATACTTGTAACGTCAGCTGAACAAACTACTCTTACCATTTTTTTTCAGTTTTTCAATTTTTAAGATAACTTATTTCCTTACGACATTATTGTAAATTGAATTTAAGGTTGTAACAGCAATTTTAAAGTCCCGCAATGCAAAATTTTAAAAAATTCAAATTTATTATCAAGTTCAACCGACGATAATGTCGTAAGGAAATAAGTTATCTCAAAATTTGAAAAACTAAAATAAAATGGTAAGAGTAGTTTGTTCAGGTGAAGTTACAAGTATTATGAAAAATGTATTTCCAGGAAGGTCAAAAATCGGAGCATTTGGATCAAAAAATACACTTTTCTCGTTAATATAGCTCGAACGCCTGATGTCGGAGAGTGAATCAAAGGATAGATTTGAATGCAGCGTATCTTGTACTTTTTGAAAAGTATAATTTAGTTCTAGTGTCAAACATTTTTCGGCCTGAATCTTTAGGTGTAAAAAGTACTTACATGTACTCACAAGTGCTCCCCACTGTATATATGGCCATATGTAACAATATATATTTATTAGGTTATTCAATCGGTTAAACGTTACTCGATTAATCAATGAATTTTAATCAAACAATTATTCGAGTAAATTAATATTTCCAATTTCGAGTAACGAATAATTCGAACAATTTTGGTTAAATAATTGAGTTAATCCAGTAAATCAAAATATGTTCTATTTCAGTTTATATTTTATAAAAAAAAAAAAACTTAATTTGCTTCGTATTTTTTAAAAAGATTTTTATTATAAAATTTAAAGCAATGTGCCAGATACCGTTTAATACCATGTTTCCTTCCACTTACGTGTTTTTACTGGCAAACGATGTTTTGCAACGAAATTCATACCATGTGCTCCACTCGAAAAACAAATAATAAGTTCTTCAACAAAATTGTTTATCGTTACCTAATTTAGGCGATATGAGCCAAAATATTTTAGGGTGCATTTTGGAAAGTCAAGCATATAAAAGGGAAGTTGTGACAAAAAATATTTCTCTTACCAAGATATAACGACGCTCGAAAAACTATTTTCTTCTGCTCCTATTTAAGAAGATATCGCGATTTTCGCTTTTTGGAAAAAGCGAAATTAAGCGAAAAAGTATCTAAACTTCAATTTATATTGTTCAAACTTCAACGCTTTGCTATTAATACTTAATGTCGTCTTTCTGTTAAATTTCATAAAAATCCGACTATTTGTTTATAAGTTAAGACGATATCCTTTAGAGGAATCCTGACAAAATCCCGTGAGTCCTTGGACTAAATTAAGGACTTATTATTAAAGATAAAGCTTCAATCTTAATTATACTTTATTATAAAGAGTTTTCGTCAATTTAAATTGGTTTTTTAGATTTTTGAAAACTAATATTTTTTTTTTAATAAAAAGTTTTTGAAATTTTACGAAATTTTGATTTGGAAGCTTTCTCGCTTCCAAACGGTGGACGGCACACGAAAAATTTCTTCGCAAAATATTTAGCAAATTTAGTTTTCTATCGGAATATATTAATTTCTAAGTATAAAACGCTCAGTTGACGCATTTGTGGTAAATTTTATGAAGACTGCCCTGAGGCAGCCTTACCCTTTAGAGGGTTAAGCAAAACAAGTGTTTTTTGGTGAAAAAAATATGTATAGGAAAACATGTACAAAACATGTTTTATTCAAAATCACGTTCAGTGGAAACGTAGTATTAATTTACATTTTATATTTGCTTAGCAGGGCTATAACTTTTTTACGAGACACCTCGATATGGGCAATACTTTAGTGATAGACAACTGTTTTTGTCTGGTCATTTTGGACAAAAAACGATCCGCACAGAGATCAATATCTAAAATATGATTCTTTTAGCTAGTCTAAATGTTTTTATAATATAAAGGGTCCGCCATCTAACGTTTTTTTTTCAACTAGTGCTTATTTCGTGAATGGTAACACTTAGCTCATGTCTGATTTGACAGATAATTAGTTTTATCCTTCCGCTGAACGAATATGGTTGTGTATACGCTTGAACGACGCTGGGAAATATTGCGACATTACTTTGAAAATAATGGTAATGTTGCAGAATGTGTGCCGATACACCCAAAACGAGTCACTGTTTGGTGCGGATTTTGGTCCAGAGGCATAATTGGGCCACATTTCTTCGAAAATGAGCAAGGAGTGGCCGTTACAGTTAATGGCGATCGTTATTGGGCCATGTTGAACGAATTTTTGTTCACAAAAATTGAAGAGGAGGATATTGGCAACATTTGGTTTCAACAGGACGGCGCTATCAGCCGCAGAGCTGATGTCGTTTGGCCACCTCGGAGCTGCGATTTGACACCGTTGGACTATTATTTGTGGGGTGCCGTCAAAGTGTTACGCCAACAAGCCAGAGACAATTGACGCTTTAAAGGACAATATTCGTGAAGCCATTGGTGAAATACAGCTGCACACAATCGATAATGTGATTAAAAATTGGACCGATCGTGTAGGCTACTGCATGGCCAGCCGAGGCAGCCAATTGAATGAAATTATATTCCATTATCAACCGGAAGGATTGTACTTTCAAATAAAAAAAGAAATTTAAGAAAATATTCGGTAGTTTTTTTTATAGCATTTTCAAAAAATAAAAAAGTTATTTGGCGGACCCTTTACTTAAACAATTAAAGACATTTCCATACTTAAATGAAAAATCTAAACTATAAATAAAATGTATGCCAAATTTTTAAATATCTAAATTTTCAACAGATAATAAAACATCGCAAAACTGTTAGATTGTGGTAACATTTTTTGAAATATTCGAGTTGTACTTAATTCATCATAATTTTTTGATGTTACAGCTCGGATTGGTCCGTTCACTCTTTTCTTTCATTCGGATCTATATTTAACTTGTATAATTATTATCTATTTTGCAAAAAAAAAAAAAAAAAATCGAACAAAAATCTAAACTTTAACACATTTGCTGCGGTAACTTTTTAAAGCGGGTTAAAAAAGTAATACAAGTTTTCTTTATAATTTTTTTTTCAAGACATAGACTGCTAGCAGGCGCGGATACAGGAAAATGTTTGGGGTAGGGAAATTAGAGTAGTTTCGATTAACTTTTTTATTTTTAACATTTTTGCATTGAAAAATTTGATTTTGGGGGAGTAAATGTCCCATTTTCCCTCCCTCTGGAACCGCTCCTGCTGTTAGCCATATTATTTTTGATATTTGCAAAAAATGCTAAAAGTTATATTCCTAATGTTTTCTAAAGTCGAATTTTATAAAAACGAAAGAAAATAAAGTAAAACACTTTAATTGCATATTATTATAGAAGATCTTTATAATTTTAAATTAATTACCTAACGAATATTTTTAGTTTTGACAAAATGCATTTCGGAACTACTGATTTTGTATTTGTTTTCTGTTTTCTTATGTAAATCTTATGTAAAATTATTCAAATTACTCGAGTAATTTTAAAATCTTATTCGATTAATCGAGTAAGTTAATCATAATCTAGTTACTTGTATACTCGAACAAAAGCAAACCCGAGTAATTTGAATCCCCTAATATTTCATCATACTTGGGAATTTTTTATTGGCATTGCCATTTAATTGACATTACTTGTGGCATTGATTAGACCAATGTCAATGAAATGGCACGAATGCCAACCAATTATAATTGACGAAAAATAATTGTTTATAAAAAGTATTTTGTTTTGGAAAAACCTATAAAAATTTGAAATTTAAGTCCTAACTTTAAAAGTGTTCGCTATGCTATGCCACTTTTATCACGGATACACTATTTCATCTTGTTTGGCAACGGATTAATCATGATGGATCAGCTTTTAATAAAATACCGAATATTTATAAAATTAGTAAGCAAATACAGGATTTTTTTTAAAAAAATTTGGTAATATTTTTTTTTTTTTTTTGTAGACAATAATAATCTATTATAATTGTCTGTTGGGAAAGAAAGCTACACTCAAAATCAAAAGTTAATAGAATGCATAATATTCATAAGTATAAAAAGAACTTTAAGTCAGAAAATATTAAAAAAACAATGAAAAGCACAAAAATTATACGAAAAGGCATTTTAAATGCTAAAACTCGGAAAATCCAAATAAAGCAAAAAAAAAAATATAAAGACTACTTAATATACACATTCAATTAACTGAAACTCAGTTAAAAACAGGACTACTTACTTTTCGTTTAAAACAATTGTATTTTTTAAGTTATTTCCAACTGTTAAAAAATTAATTAACAAAATCCATAAAAACAATAGATTGTTTTCATTATACTCAATATATTACAACAACTTTTTGTTTTAAATAGAAAATTTTAACTAAATATTTTAACTATTACCGAAAGTCCGTTTTTTGTGTATTTTGTTTACTGAATAACAGACAGAAAGTTAAAAAATATATTTATTTGGTAATTTAACTGTATATTCCATTGAAACAACTTAACCGATTAAACTTTTAAATAACTATTGATTTTTTATGGAAAAGTTCTTGTGAGTGTATATAATCATATATGGTAGAAACAAAAAAAAAAAATCTATCACTTTTACATATAATCCGTCTAATTTTCCGATCCATTGATTTGTACTTAAATTTTCATTATTATTTGGAATGTTAAACAAAATAGTAGTGCGGATTTCCAAAGAATTTTATAAAGTTATATCAAATTTTATGAATTTATATATAACTTGACAAATTAGATATACCCATTTTTCGGATCAAATTTTATCAAATGAGATCCCATGGGATCTTATGAGTTAAGGTTATGTATGCCATATTTCGGATCTGCTAAGATATGATGTGATAATGAATTATATATATATATATGACTATATATCATTAAATATACCTATATCTCATCTTTTTTCATCGGGTTGTTATATATATGTTGGTATTATTTATCTCATCATATATAATTGATATAGCTATATATCAGATTATATATACTTTCATGTATAGTTATATATAGTTATATATATGCAATAAAGCCAAACAAATTCTATCACTTTTATTTATAATTATATAAAATCATCACATCACAGCATCACATAAAATTTTATATAAATATTTGTGTAAAAATATAAATTCAATCACTTTTATATTTGGTGGAAATTAACAAAAAAAAATCGCACTTACACAGTAAGTATGTAAAAATGACACAGCAAAAACCCCGAGACACGTAAACTTAATTTTGGGGCATAGAATCCAGTGGCATATTTCGTTTCAATATGTTAAGTCGAAATAAAACATTTCATTGTATTGTATAGATATTTATTGACTCAAGCTATTTTTTGAGTGTATTTTAAGTAAAATACATCAAAATCTTTTATGTGTCTAAACTTAGGTCTAACAATAATTGCCGTCCCATTTTTAGGACAATACAATTTATTTATATACATTCCGAAACGTCAGGGTAAATAAATTCATTTGACTTGTACTGACATCTGTTAGTTCGGTGTCATGTGGTTTAAATTTTCAAATTTCATTGGAAATTGAGTTTTAAGTTTCGACATATAAACAATAAATAAGTTTCAAAAGAGATTATGATGTCTTTAACTTACAATACACTCAAAAATCGCTTGAGTCAATACAAACATAAAATTGAAATATCTTTTTGTTTCGACCTTAGAGGTGTCCTGTTGAAATCCTTTATGTCCTTGAACAAAAATAAGAGATTTTTTATAAAGTTTAAGCTTCAATCTTACATTCTGTTTACTATCAACGGTTTTTTAGTTAACATAGATATGTTTTTAAGATTTTTGAAAATTGTGTTCATTTCACAATATTTATGTTTTTAAATTTTACGAAATTTTAACTTTAACGCTTTCTGGCAGCCAAAGCGTGCGCTGCACACTAAAAATTACTTCACAAAATATTTTGTAAATTTTGTTTTCTTTCGAAGTAGCTTAATTTCTTATTACATAGCAATCATTTGGCGCATTTGTGGCCAATTCAAAATACCTCGCCTGGAGGCGGGCTTGCCGGTTAGAGTGAAAGCAATAAAAGATATATAACAATAAAAATATTAAAAATGTACTTAAAAACTCGCATTTTATAATTTGTTGCAGCTTTTTGAGAAGCTGCCAAAAAAATTGTTACTAAAATACTTTATTTTTGGTTAATTACCTTTTTTAACGACTGTCGAAAATAGTTATTCTACACATTTCCCATAGTAAAATTACTACACACAGAAAAGAGAACCAATTGCTGCAACCGAATTTTTTGCCAACCGAATTTTGATAGTTACATTTACTAATATTTATGTTACTTAGAAATTCAATTGAAGTCATTAAAATTTGGCTATGAGTACTGACTACTTAATTATGGATACGGATTTAAAAAAAAAATATTTGTGGTCAGAACTGAATTTATTAAGTAGATCGAACCGAATTTAATTAAGTAATACACCGTATCCAGTGTTTTTATTTTTATTTATTAAAATAAATATTACAGTCAATATAAATAATATATAAATAAAGAGTAGTCTACTTGTAAGAACCGGTTAGCGCGATTAGAACAAATTATGTTTTGCATAAAAACGTACCATTATTAAACGCAAAAGTATCTTTTCTCAAAAAAGTGTCTTTTTCACAAACAAGTACTCCTTATTCAAAAAAGTATCTTTTTCACAAAAAATATCCTTTCTCAAAAAACTACCTTTTAGGTAAAAAAATCCCTTTTCAAAAAAAAAAACTACCCATTTCAAAAAACTACCATTTTCATAAAAGTATCTTTTTCATAAACAAAAGTACAAAAAAAGTATTTTTCTCAAAAACAAGTATCTTTTACTATATGTACCCTTTTTCAAAACAAGTATTTCTTTACAAAAAAGTATATTTTTTTACATCAATACCTTTTTTTATAAAAATATCTTTTATAACAAAAATTCTTTTTCAAAACATTACCTTTTTTAAAGCGATACTTTTTTTTTTAAAAAAAGAGCACTTTATTTTTGAAAGAGGTACTTTTTTTAAAAAAGCTACTTTTTTTAAAAAATTATTTTTGTGTTAAAAAATTATAAGTTTTTTTTGCAAAAAATACTTTGTTTTAATCGCGCTGATCAGTTTAACGAGTAGACTTGGTTTTCGGTGTAGCCGGACTTTCTGCGATTCCCCGGTTTTTGTTCTACCCGGTCTTTCGGTGTAACCGGGTAGACCGACGACCGGGAAACCCTTGATACCGGTCTGGAGCGTCGGCTCTACTTAAAAATTATAAAACATCTTTTTCGCAACTGCGCTCGATAGAGTAATAACGTTGCTAGTATTAACATGATAGTTTTCTCCAATTATACCCCATATTTTAAGCACCCGTTTTTGTAATTTAAGAAGAATATTGTTGCACATTTTAGTCATCCTCCGTCTTACAAATATGTTTAAAATTCTGAAAGAAAAACGAGCAACTACAATAATTTTCGTTTATATGTACACAAAATTTAAGATTACCACATCAGCATCTCCTTCTTGTTTTTTACTACTATACAATCGTGTTTTTTTTAATATTATTCCGTATTTTCTAAGTGTTTAAAATTTTTGTACTTTATTGTTTTATTATCAGTTTTTTTGTTTCAATTTTCTTTCTGTTATTTTTAAATAATTAATTTGACATAAATAGCAAATAACAATTATTTTGTTCAGAACAAGGTGTTATAGTTACGGCAATTGGGAGCAAGGGTTATGATTATAATAAAATAGCTGTGTTTACTGAAGATTTTTTTTCTATGGTTGCATAGACTAGTAGTTTTTCTAACCATATTTAAAATTGTATAATTAGGGAAATCAACCAATTGTCTGTCACCAAGAAAGTTAGTTTGTTAAGCTAATTTTTAAACTTGCACTAGACAAAATAACTGGTCCTGATTAACATTTGTATGCACACACAGCTAAAATATTTGTTTACCAACTTAAATAATGTAATATCGAACGAATTCCAACTGATCTTTTCCCTGTGTGTACAATTACAGTTACAAATTACTATTACTGTTGACTACATGAATGACTGATATGTAGTTACGGTCTTAATTTTCTGAGTGAATTTTCAAGTCGATTTCGTCAGTCCATTACGTTCGTGATTCCGAAATTTATAAATTTATCAGTTAATTTAAACCACAATTACTTAGAGAAAAAATAATTTGCTTGTATATCCTCTAACAGTCTCACTTTTAGATAGACTTTATCTCTGAAACTAAGCGAATTAGAGCATAATGGACAAAAATTCGTTTCTCCGTACCTTTACATTTAATAATTATTAACCACCTATAAGTCTAGTAATAATTATCGACCTTCATCTTTATTTTGATTTAGCTTAATTCTAAGCTAATTTACCTAAAATTGTCATTAAACTAACTTTTTTGTTTGATATAATTTTTCCATAATTTTTATTAAAAATAAAAATTATGTTTTTTTTTGACCTTTAATTGTGCAATTTTTAGCTAAAACTTAGGTCACCTAAATTTGGCAGAATATAATTCACAACTTCAATTAAAATTCTGCTGGAGCAAATTCAGGAACTAATTTATGTTGTAGTAGCTAAATTTTCAAACGAACCAAATTCAATTGCCAAATGATAAATTTTTTCTCTGTGTGTAATCACTCCAGTAAGACTTTCATTAAAAAAAAATCCGTTAACATAAAAATCATTGTGTGAATTATTAAGTTCACTGTCCGACCTTAATCCAAACATGAAAAATCAGTTGATGTTAAAAATATTAGAAAATTCATAGTACACTAAAAGTTCTATAATTGTCATCTGCTTTAAATGTCAGTTTGCTTTAATTGTCACGCCCCTTTAAAGGTCTGGGAAATTTAATTGTCAAATTGCTTTAAAATTAAAAAACAAAAATTATTTAAAAATTCTATAAATGAGTTAGAGTGTTCAAACCTGTAACCGAAAACCGGTTAACTGTTTTTTTTTTATTTGCAAATACCGAACCGGTTTCGAATATTTTACATTTTAGAATATTCCATAAACCGTGTTTTTTTCGGATCGGTTAACCGGTTGGTTTTTAACAAGATTATTTGATACTTGAAAAATTAACGAAACGTCTGAAAATCTTCTATTTTTATGCAAAAATTATATTATCCTCAATTTTTTCGTCGTTTTCGATCGTCATATAAAATATTCCTCAATTCGTCAATGTTAAAGCACAAATTCTGAGTGTAAATTAAGGGGCAGCCATTTTCACAAGAAAGGAGATATATCGCAATTATTACCATTGGCATTTGCAAAATCGAGAGTTAGTCCAATTTGCTGAAAGTTCGTTTATAGGAAAACGGAAAAAAAAAAATAATATTGAACTTATAATAAATGGTAATCAAATTATAAAAAAATATATTATCAGAAGTTAATTTCTTTTTTATAATTTCCCATGTATATAAATTCATTTTGTTTTGAATTAAAAATTTGTATGTTCAAATTCCACAACCTTAATCACACCGAATTTCGACATTACCAAAATTTCGGATTAGCGATTGCACAGTGGTAAAATACGGTCATAACTCTATAACTTATTTGTTTATTAAGCTAAATAATTGAAATTTGGGAAATTTGGTACATAAATAAAGAATGTACTTTCTTATCTATCACCCTAATTTGGGTGCAATATCTACAGGGATTGGCCAAGTTAGTATGGACATGACACATGTATATAAAATGCATTGAAGATGTACTTAAATGTGTTACAATTTATCTGGTATTTGGGCAAACTATTTATAAATACTGCCTAATGCCTGATATCAAAAATTATCATGCCTGATATCAAAATTAGCATTCACAAGTTATGTGTAAAATTATAAACTTTTTTTAGATTCTCATACATTTTCTGTAAGACTTTTACAATTTAGACCTAGTTCGGTATAAATTTTTGGCGATAAAAATAATAAGCAGTTTTAGGTTTAATTTCATGCGCTGAGTCGGAAAAAGAAAATAAAAATATTTTAGGGTTGCCAGATTTTTTTTTATTGAGTTGCCACATTTTTTCGCCAACCCTACACAAAAGTACACTCAGGGAACTTCTGCTTTAAAAAGATGTAGTTGTTTGGGTTGTAATACAGTTTCATTATTTTTAATGTAAATGTAAGTCATTTGTAGAACAAATAAAATTTTTAACTAACCTTGTAGTTCGTTTAAAAAAACAACTCACATCAAATGACTGTTTTATGATATTACATTCATTTTTAACAGTTGTTTTCTGTTATTTAAAAAAATAAAAATAAATAAATTTTTGTTTATTTTTTACTACCATGTGGTTCATTTTTACTACAATTGTTAGTCATTTTTTGAACATTAAAAAACAAATGACAATGTTAGTTGAATTTAATGAAATGTAAGTCGTCCTTTTTTTAAATTAAATTTCATTTGTTTTTTACTACAATTGCTGTCGTCTTTACCAACATAATTTCCTAAGTGTAAGTAGCAATTTTTGTCTAATCGCATGATTTTCACCTTAGAAAGGAATTTTAATGCGATAGTCTTAAAAAAACAAACGATTTTCAGAAAAATAAAATTAAATCCAATTAAATTTTTAAATTTGCATATATCGCTCATTTACTAAAAGACTGACAGAACTCGAAAACCACGATTTTGTAGAAAACACGTTTAAAGTTTTCAATCCATATCTGACTGGCTCGATCCTTTCTCTATTTATTTGGTCACGGTTTTTATAAATAGGGTTTTTAATGCATTTTAATCTTTGTGAGAGTTGTGTGCGAATATTGCTAATTATCGAGACACTCACGAGTAGCACAGTTTCTCTATAAAGTATATGCTCTTGGCACCCACTTTCCAGAAAAAATAATATATATTCTCCCCTAACGCGAAAATTTTACATGATATTAATATGCAATTGTTACACAATGTGAAGCATGATATAACTAATAAATCTGCATCATTAACTCAAAAATCACGTTTTTTGACTTATGACAGTATTTTGAGTAATGTGCTATATATTGTTAAGTACATGAACCGATTTTAATGATTTTTTTTTTTTTTAAATATTTACCGATACGAAGAAATGTTTAGCCCGAACTTCGGAATGTATATAGAACTTCCATGTGTATATTTTCGAATTTTTGTGATGCCTTTACCAATAAATATTTTGCAATACATGAAGTCACAACAACGCTTCCAGTTAAATAAATGATAAACAGGCAGCTCAAATGTATAGTACTCTCTAATGACATTAAGTTGTATCAGCCTCATCTTCCCAGAAATACTTAAAATCGCCATACAGTGATTTTGATAAAGAAATCATTTTATAATAAAACAAAAATCAAAAGGATTGCCATATTCTACTTTGTTTCCATAGTTTGAAAATGAAATTTTTTAATTAGGAAATTGATAAAAGAAAAGTATCAACTT
This sequence comes from Delia radicum, assembly GCA_021234595.1. NCBI lineage: Eukaryota > Metazoa > Arthropoda > Insecta > Diptera > Anthomyiidae > Delia > Delia radicum. The sequence goes on from CM037851.1 coordinate 39,710,939, forward strand.
CGATGTATTATAAAATTTAATATAGCCCACTTACAAAAACAAGGGTGGCTGATTCTTTTATTTGAGATATAAATTTTTATTTGGCATCAAATTTAAAAAAAAAAAAAAAATTTTTTTAATTTCGGCCACATTTTACCATTGTTTTTGTTTTTGTATATCAAATAGGTACATTAGGTAATAAACAAAAACCCTGAAACCGGGTTTAACCGGCTTTTTCCAATTTTTGGAACAAACCCAAAACCCTTTTTGGGACACTCTAATAAGAGTTCTTTTAAAAACAATAAAACAAAAAAGTGATTCCAAGTATGCTTTAAGTGTCTAAAAAAGAGCCTTTTTTTTAAATTGATTCTTGTAGGTGACACTTATAGAGCTTTTAGTGTACTTGAAAAATAATATATTTATAAAACGCAAATAAACAAATAAAATCTTTATTATCAAAAAGAAAAAATTGTATCAAATTGTACACAAAATTCAATATTCATTTAGCAAACGGAGTGGAGTGTATTTTTTTTTTTGCGTATGTAGATTAAGTAGAACCAATATTGATTTTTATTATTTTTTTTTATTAAATTTTTTATGATTATTACGCGATAAGCTTTTTCAAATAAACATTAAGTTGAAGTCATTAATAAATCATGGCACAATATGTGCAAACGATGAGTACGCCCCAGTATGCGAGTAGAGAATATTAGAAAATATAGAAAAACAGACTAGACCAACTGACGACGTTTGTTATGATCAACACACATACAAAAAGTAATTGTATAAACAAATTAACACGTAAATGACATAAATATTGGGCGCGTTTTTTAAGCACATGTCTAAGAAATGTTTTTTAATTATATATTTCAATCTGAATATAAAATTATTGTCAAAAAAAAAAAAAAGATTAATTGAAAATGAATTTGGTGCACACAAACTAACCACTTTTTATAATGACAACAATTTGATAAAAGGGTAAAATTAAAAAAAAAATCGATGAAATTGAAAAAAATCGCTAATATAACAGAAATCTCCAAATTTGAAGGGAAAACTCAAAATGGGAGAAAAATCATTTAAAAATTGAAAAAAAATCTCTAAAACTAAATTATCGCTCAAATTAAAAAAAAAAAATTGTCAAAATTGGAAAAAAGAATCGCCAAAAATTAAAATATCGCCAAAATTAAAAAAAAAAACGCAGAAATTAAAAAAGTCACTAAAATTAAAAGAAATTTAAGAAAATTACAAAATTATAAAAAAATTACTAAAATTAAATTAACCGTACGATGCATACCCAACTTTTTCTACGAGAACACACACCCGGGATACGTTTGTACATACTAGCTTATTTAGGCTTTTTCTAATGTTTAAATGGTCCAATTTAATTATTTTTATTCTATTCTACCTAGTTCAAGAGATATAGGCAAAAAAGTCACGGGCATGGGATAACCAAATGTTTTGTGTGTTTACGTAGCTGTCGACTTTGGAAGCCACTGATCCGAATTGGATCAAATAATCTTTAAAAGATTAGAAATTACTTATCTTTCTTAGATCCGAAATCTCTATGCCCTAAGTTAAGCCGTTCCTGAGTTACAGAACTGCAAAGTTGCATGTGGATACATTTGTACCCGGGTGTGTGTTCTAGGGTTAAAAATTCGCCGAAATAAAAAAATTCTAGAAACTAAACAAATAAATGGCGAAATTAAAAAAAAAAAATTAAATGTTTTTGAGATATGGACGTTTTAAATTTTTTAGGTGATTTTTATAAGTTTAAGCGATTTTTAATTTTTTTTTTTTTAAATTTCTATGATTTTTTAAATTTTGACATTTTTTAAATTATTTTTCAATCTTAGCGATTTTGAGGATTTTTTGCGATTTTTTATATTTTATTACATAAATTTTGAACTCAGATAACAATTATCAACGCAGATATATGTTAGAAATGTTACAAATTACGAAAGTGTCATTTACAGAACGCAATAACTATAAGACGGACACATAGCAAATATTGTTCAAAATTGCAGACATTTAGTTAATAAGAACTAGAATAATTATTATGATGTTGGCTGAAAATATATAAATAATATACTATATATATAAATCATATATTTTATGGCTAAGAAAAAAAAAATAAAAGTTGAATTGTAATTATTATTTGTAAGAAATATCACATAAAACTTATAACTATTCCCAGCAAAATAGTGCTTACCTAGAAGCACTTTCGAAAGGCATTATTTAATTACGAAGCGTTCCAAAGCAAATCCAGAAGTCATGATTTTTGTTCGTGATGTCCCATTTGGTATGTCTCTTTTAAGTAGGTGAGCAGCGCTTCTTTCATGTGCTCTTAGAATCAACAGATTCATGCCTTCTTAGGCAATAAGAAGCGCTTTTTTTTGTATGTTGACAACATTAATGCTTCATGGTATGCATTCTTTATTGCTTCATTGTAAGCATTATTCACTGCTTCAGAAAAAGCATTTTGGGAAGGACAACAGAATGCCTTCCCTAATTGTATGCAAAGCGGTGAGGCGCTATTTTGGACTACATACTAATGTAGTTTGGACTACATACAAATGAAGTTACTGCTTACCAAATCCAGGTTATTTTTTGCTGGGTTATGTCCTTGGTTTTTAAGAAACTCCCAAGTTTAATTTGATTACATTCTGTTAAGAATTTGTTAAACCTTTTCAAAACAAGTTTGATTTAATTTTTATTAAAAATAAAATTATGTTTTTTCTTTTGTTCGACATTTAATTGTGCAATGAAAATGATAATTGTTTAAGTTCGAGGTCATACTTTATATTTCTTTATTAGGATATTGTCCTAACAAATACTCTTTAGAGTTTTAGTTTTCAAATTTATTCATTGACCACTTTCAGGAATGAGTTGATAGATCTATTTCAGGAATCATCATCAGAATACGTTTTGAAAGAAGTGACAATCCCATGCAAAACATCAAACATTCATATAAACTAGTTTTCTCACTAAATGAGAACTAATATATGAGCTCGAAGTTAAAGATTATCACCATTGGTCAAAAAATAAATTGAAAACTTGTTTGTTATGTGCATCCTCCTTTGGTAGATATATAATACACGCTTTTTGTTTTTTCTCCTTTATATTTTCACACTTGTTTTATGTTGTTTAAAAACAAGATGTAAAGGGGGATTAAACAAGACCGTACTTAGTCTTTTATACAAGTTTGATATAATATTTATTAAAAATAAAAATTATGTTTTTTCGACCTTTAATTGTGCAATGAAAATGAAAATTATTCAAGTTCGAGGCCATACCCAGCAAAACTTTGGTAATGGGTGCGATAAAGTAATGCGTTACCTTGTAATGTGTACTCCTTACCTGTATCATTATTTTCCAACATGAAGTAATGAGTTACCGATAATTGAACACACATGGATTACTTTGTATTGATACCTCATTACATTTTACATTACTTCATACCATAAAATAATTACCTACATCATAATGCATGAATTATAAACGTAAAGTAATTATTAATATATAATTTTGAAAATCTATTTATAGACACATTACTTTGTGATTTTTTGTAAGCATGAGGGTAAGGTGTATATTTTTGATATCACGAACGAAAACGCGAAGCACAACAATTTATTTACATTTTAAGCAATAGAATATTATATGTATCGATAGCTCAGTTGGTAGAGTTCTAGCCTAACTAATTGTTAAATACCAGAGACCCCAGGTTCCAGACTTGGGCGACGTCAATTACATTTCAAAATCGTTCACATGTGAAATCTATATCATTAATAATTTCAGACCTACGCTCACACTTGTGGGCTTAAACGCTTCCTTGGGAAATTTCCAATTTTGTCAATACCAGACATGGGACATAATTCCAATGTCTGTGTATTTAATTACAGGCTAATTACTTTTTTATGTTCAATTACATGTTATTGGGTGTAATTGAGTAATTGCCCTGTAATTAAATACCCAGATGTTGTTACTAATCCCCATGTTTGGTATTAAAGATTTTACAAATTTTCCAAGGAAGCGATTAAGCTCACAAGTGTGAGTGTAGGTCTGATATTATTAATGATATAGAAATATTTCATAAGTGAACGATTTTGAAATGTAATTGACGTCGCCCAAGTCTGCCAGGTTCGAATCCCAGCATGGCCACGTAATTTATTTAATAAAAAAAAAAAAAAAAAATTTATATAATTAAAAAAAAAAAAAATATCTGTAAAAAAAAATGTTTATGCATTTTTTTTTATGAAAATCTATTTATAGACACCATGTAACCATATAAGTCATTAGTTACTTTACCCCCTACAAGGTAATGAGTCCACCCATTACTTTTGGGCTCATCGCCTGTTAACTTTATCAGTGCAGTAAGGTGTAATGTAATGCGTGAAGCCCTATGGCGATACATTACTTTACCCATTATTTGGTAATGTGTGGTTTTGCTGGGTACTCTATATTTCAAAACCTTTTACAATTTACTAATGATTTACTAATAATTTTAAAAAATGCGAAACTTCTAAATAAGAAAGATGAGACTAATTTTTAAAAATTTAATGTTGAACAATTTAAAATAAAAAAAAATTTTTTGAAAAAAAAATTTAGTAAAATTTAATAATTTTTTTTTATAAATATAATGTGTCCGAATCTAGGAAACAATGCTTGGAATCTAAAAGTGAATGATTTTGCTTAAAATACTTTTCGAAAGTTAGGGAGTAAAAGCAGTTAGAATCTTATTTTATTGCGCTATATATATATAATTTTGATCTCTTTGTACAATATTTGCAAAAATACTGAATTTCTTATTTCACTTTCTTTTTTTTTTCAGTGGCAATTTTTGTTTCATTGGTTTGTTCGCTGCCCAAAGATGCACCATGTGATCACAATTGTGAATTACAAGATTACAAGCCTGTCTGCGGAACAGATGATAAAGGTGATACCAAGACATTTAACAATTGGTGTATATTAAAAACAGAAAATTGTCTACGTGGTACAAGTAAGTTAAATTTAAAATACACTCAAAGAAAAAAAAAATATATATATATAGAAATTTACCAAAATATATTTTTTTATCCTATTTTCAGATTATCAAAAAACTGCAGATGGCGAATGTCCCTAGAGATGCTTTATACATAAAAATATTTTTTTTTTATAATTCTTAAATTTAATTCCTATTTATACAATTATAATTTACATAGTTTTTAAATTATTATCATATCAAAAAAGATCTACTTTTTTTTCATTATCTACTATTAAATTAATGTAACAATTAAAATTTAAATAATTCTATCATATTTTCTTTAGTTTAGAACAAAAGTAAAAAATTAGAAAATTGATATAGAAAGAAAATAAAATTGCTCTAAATGTTGGCTTATTTTACAAATATGTAGTGTGTGTGGTACTTGAATGATATCTATCTTTAAGAATCATAATGTTTCATTATAAATATTATTTTGTATTTTAATTTTAAATTGAAAGTCAATTGAATTGGGGGGAAAAAATAGTAAGAAAACAAAATAAAGAAAGTCAAACATGGACAATTTGTGTATATTAACTCAATGATGGCACGTCATAGATCCGTTGGACATTTTTCAACCCAAGTTTCCAGATATATAAAACCATACTTCATTAAGAAATTTTAGTAATTTTTCTTTTTACCTTAAAGCGCCCTCTAGTGGAAATATGTTCAACCAATATTATTGTTGGTGATATTTCAATTAATTTAATAAAGTTGAAACAGCGGTTGAAGATATTTTAAAATTTTGTATAATTTTGTGAACAAATCTTTATTCAAAACTATAAGAACAATTACTATTTTAATAAAATTTTACAGGAAGAAGAAGAAAAAGTTTTTATTGAAAAATTTAACAGGCACAATGGATATGCCAGACTGCCGCAGTTTCGTCCCCACCAAGGACTCGTCAGTGGTTAATTTATATGTCAATTGAACAAAGTATTTTAAATTGCTCTATATGGAAAAGTGTTGTAGTGAGTTTTAAACCCACAGCCATACAACAGACTATGACTTGTAGCATCCACCTCTTAGCGAGTTGAACCACGGTCGACACAGCGATGAGTGTGGCTAAGTGGAGTTTTGTCAATCACAATGTATTATTTTAATCAGAAGAGAGAGAGAGAGATAACTAATACCTATGAACAATTAATTTTTCAACTAGAATGCTTCCTCTTTTTAATCCTATTGTTATCTCTTTTTCACAAGTAATTATAACATTACAGTAAAACTCGCTTAAGACCAACTCGGTTAAGACGAACCCTCGGTTAATACGAACTAATTTAAAAGTCCCGACGTTTTGGCAACAATTTTCATATAAAATACATCTTTTAATACGAACTCGGTTAATACGAACCCTCAGTTATTACGAACTGTTTTAAGCAGTCCCAATAACTCGTTTTCATACAAATTACCATGTTTAGTACACTCTTTATCCGTTTAATGGAATAGACCTAATATGAATTTCATATTCGTGGATGACTTTCTAGATATAGATGCTAATGTTTTGACGTCACATACTTCATCAGGTGAAGAAATATGAATTTCATACTCGTGGATGACTTTCTAGATATAGATGCTAATGTTTTGACGTCACATACTTCATCAGGTGAAGATATATTGGAAATTGTTAATCCTCCCGATGTTGAAAATTTGTCAAGTGATATTATCGTACACATTCGTGTGCCGAAGAAGCTGACAATCATATTTTGGCAATAGAAAAACTTATAACGAATGAAATCGTTAATTCAGTCATTCAGAAAAAAATAACAGATTTTTTTTTTTGTAAATGAAGAATTTTAATTGAATTTGTAATTGTGAATGCATGAAATGCTAATTTTATTTTTTATTTATGTAAAAATCTTGTTTTTGTTTTAATAAATACATATTTTTATCGTTAAAAAACCCGCTTAATACGAACCTCGCTTAAGACGAACTATTTTTTTTGGTCCCTCGGAGTTCGTCTTAACCAGGTTTTACTGTATTATGCGCTTTATTCACATTCATTAGTTGGATGTTAGAGATGAGTTGCCGCTGGGCAAATTTTTCAATTGTTTCTGGTGTTAGTTAACCGATTTTTAAAATTTTTTGGATAGAGATCGTGGCGTTTGAGAATTTTTAAAAATTGCCATATGGCAACCCTGACGATATAATTTGTATAAGTTTAGTAGTATTTTAATAAAAAACCATCCATTATTTATGTTTTCAGTGAAAACGGAAGAAATTTTGGAATAGTTTAGACTTACATAAAAATTGATATTTTCATATAATTATTTGGCAACTCTGGATATTAATTTTTCACAATTTCTGTATTCACGATTGTAACCAAGATGTTTAATAATTTTAAGGTTTTTAAATCACTTAACCCTTGCCAGCCGAGGAACCAGGGGAGGGGATGGGGGTGATATACACATGATAAAAATAATAAAAACTTTTGTTTACAATTATTTCTTTCAAAAAAGAAAAAAAAAGATACAAAAAAAAAATTTTAAAATAGTTTTTAAAATTTTCTTTTTTTATTTAATTTTGTTTAATCAGAAAAAAAAACAATCGTTATATTCAAATATGGGAGGTATCAAACGTTATCTAGAAGAATTCGTGAGAATGGAAAATAATAGTATTGCAAAATTATGAAAATGTCATACATGGGAATTTACCATTAGTTGCAAATGAAAAAAAAAATGTATTACCATTAAATGACAATAAAATATTTTGCATTAGAAAAGTCATTATTAATGATAATAAACTCACATTAATGGATAAAAAATAATTACAATTGATAATAAAAAAAAGCATTTGTTTACAAAAAACGATCCTGATAAATGAACCCAAACAACAGGATTGGAGAGGAAAGAAAAATACACATTTTTTTTGTAGATGTCATTCTTGGATTGAATGTACAATTTTTCTGAAATCGAAATGATGTGGAATAAAACGGAGCATTAGTAGAATTGTAGTGCTGAATATTGAGAACGAAATATAATATAAATGAGAATGAGTGAAATAGAAAGATATGAAATGGATATGAAATGGAAACGAGTTGAATTGGAACATTGTTTATAGGAAACGAAATTGTATTGAACTGGAAACGAACTTTTTTTTATCGGAGTATCTTAATTTATATTTTATTATGTTATGTGACCGCTTTATTTACATTTAATCCCTCGGGATATTTCCCGGACCTATTTGCATTATCAGTGTGTAGTAATACTCCTGTGTTTCGGAGATACGGGGCACTTTAAAATAACTCTATTTTATAAAATGGCTAGTATCTCAAAAACTAAGCCAGATATAGTAAAACGAACAACAATTTAGCAAAACTTAACTGAAACAACACATACCGATAATACAAATGTGTTAAGTTCCCCATCCATTCAATGTCGTTCCATTTGCACCAATGTTTCATTCTATTATCGGAGTGTTTAAATTTGTATTTTCATATCAGTATATGAGTAACCCAATAATTAAGATACCAACAATTTTGTCCGTTTTGCCCTATCTCCTTTTGTTTCGGACATATCGGCCATTTAAAAAAACGTCATTTTATAAAATGGCTGATATCTCAAAAACTAATCGAAATATCGAAAAACGGACAATGTGTTTGCAAAAGTTAAGTTTTCTGATTCCACTTGTTCCCCGTTTCATTTTATATCGTTTCATTTTGGATCAAAGTTTTGTTCTATTATTGGAGTGTTTAAATTTGTATTTTCATGTAAATGTAATAGTTAAAAAAATAATTTAGACACCCTGTGGTGTATTAATATAATATTCTTACTTAAAAAAATGTTGTCCATTTTGCCCTATCTCTTTCAGTTTCGGAGATACCAGCCATTTTAAAAAAATTCCATTTTATAAAATGTCTAGTATCTCAAAAACTAAGCGAGATATCGCAAAACGGACAAACAGTTTGCAAAACTTGGCTGAAACAACACGTACCAATAATACAAATGTGTAAAGTGTCCCTATTCCACTCGTTCCACGTTCCATTTCATATCGTTCCATTTTTTATCAAAGTTTTATTCTATTATCGGAGTGTTTAAATTTGTATTTTCCCGTACGTATATGGGTCCACAAATAATTAAAACACACTGTGTGGCTGTTTCCTAAAAAATAATTCCCTTGGAATCTTTTCTGGACCTAGCCTATGTGTATTATATGGGTTAATTAATTTCTGTGAAGCAAAAATTTTGTCTATTTTGCCACTGTTTTTCTTTATTTTTTAAAAAAGAACTTTTCTTCTTTTGTACAAAAACTTTTGATTTTTTTTTTGTTTTTTTTTTTTTTTTGAAGATAAAAATGGTTTTAAACTTAAAAAAAAAAAAAATATTAACATTATTTTTTTTTCTGTTGGAAAGAAAAATATTTGAAAAACTATCGATAAAAATAAAAAAAAAAAATATTTTAAAAAATAACAAGTTTAAATATAAATTTTATTTTCAACAACAGAATGAATGCTTGTTTTTTCCTGATAAAAATTTAAAAATTAAGTTTTTTGTTTGTAAAATCCGATTTATGATTTCAAAGCCGAAAAATATTAAGATAAAGCTATTTTTAAACCCAAAATAAGCCAATTTGTTTAAAAATGCCAAAAACAAAAAAAAGGGAGACAAAATTTATCTTCTCTGATTATAAATCAATGACACTTGTCACATTCAATACAGTTTACATTTATGGTTTAAATACATATATGCTCATTACAGGGTTAAACATGAGTTCGATGTGAAATAAAAGTAAAGCATAATGTAAGGAGATTTCAATATTTAATGTATACTTTATCAACAAATTATATGCTTTTTGTATTTCAGTTATTTCAAATAAGCTACACAGCAAAAAAAATGTAGAAAAAAGTTTTGAAATCGTTACAATTTAACAAGCAGTTAAACTTAAATTTTATATACAAAACAAATTTGTCAGTCAAAATCCCAGTTAGTTCACTCATCATATTACTAATGTTAAAATTGAAACAAAATCAGTCAAGGGTGGCGCATGTACGGATCAGAGGGATATATATCAAAAAATTTTAGTAATTACTACGGCCATGTTTTACTTACAAGGGGAGTCTCCCGATGCGTTCTCTCCTATCTTATTGAGATTTTTATATGTGATAAAGCAAAAATAACGGACACGTACATTACATGTGTGAGTTATCTCTCAAAGTTCCCGAGATATTTCCATTTGAAAATGTGAAATTCCAAATTTGGCTGAACACTGGTCCAGTGTTTTGCGAATGGCGGGACCAAATCAATGCAATATATTGTTCCACTTAAAAACAACAATCGGCTACTTACAAGGAGAGTCTCCCCATGGGTCCTCTCGGATCTTAATAAAAGTTGGATAAGTGATAAGAAAAAAAAAAAAATAAGCGACCCGTATTTTAGGGGTTAAAAAGTGAGGTCAAAAATTACACGATTTTTCGTTTTTTCGGTTTATTTCGAATTGTTTCAGAGAAATTTTAGACAATTGGGGTAACAAATGAAAGAGCTTTTGGAGGCGTAATAAACTGGTGTATGAAACATGTCCAATAACTTTCAAATATTTTTGTTATTAAAAAAATGTTTTTTAAGTGATATTAAAACTGGCGTTTGTTAAAGAATTATACTTGTATTAAGCTAAAAAAAATGTGTATGCCTACTAGATTTAATCGAGGGAGTGTCTGATCTTTTTCCTACATTCGTAATTGTTCGGCTTTTATGCCACTTTTTCCGAAGAGCTATTTAACCTATATTTTAAATATTACAAATAAATGGCAACCCTAACCAGGCACGTTGCTAGGGGGGGGGGGGGGCTTGGGGGCTAGAGTCCCCCCCGAAATGATTTGACAAATTTAAAAACTTAATACAATTCGGTAGAAAGTAACAATGTTATTGATAAATTTAATATGAAAATAATTATTTTTGACTTGGATCAAATAGGAAATAGTTTTATATGATTCGAATCTTAAAATTTCGTTAGAAAACATCGCCTGCAAATGGGCGGCTATCATTGTTAGAGTTGATTTTCGACAAAAAGCAATAAATAAAATCTTTTCATAAGAGATTTCGAAGTCTTTGACTTAAAATATAATCAAAAAATTGTTTGAGACAATGCAAACTAAACAGAAAAAACTAAAATTGAGTTTTAATTAAAATATTTGTTGATTCAGCAAAAGTTTAACTAAATTCGGTCGTGTTGATGCAATTGTAGTAACAACTAAAATAATTTGTATCTATTTAATTAATATTATTTTCAATTACATATAGTTTTATTCACATCTATTAAAAATTTAATTGAATATTGTTTACTATTGGGAAAAATTAGACCATTTGAAAAATCGCAAAATTTGAAAAAAAAATTGCCAAAACAATCCTCAAAATTGCAGAAATTTAAAAAATAAATGCCAAAATTCAAAAAAAAATTTTAAAAAAATGACCAAAATTAAAGAAACGCGAATTTTTACTTTAAACGATTTTTTTAATTTTGGCGACTTTTAAAATTTTTGCATTTGTTTCAATGTTGTTCAAAGTTATAAAAACTGAGAATTTTTTTTATACCAAATTCATTTTCAATTAAACAGTTAATTGAAAGTAAGTTTGAAATCGAACAAAAGTTTAATTGAATTTTTTTTTGACAATGATTTTTTCTGTGTATTTTGACATAATCTTTTAAAATGGAGCTACCACTAAGGCTCAAAATTAAGTTTACTTGTGCCGTAAAAGTCGTTACTTTACTTACAGTACAATCTTTTTGGTAAATTTGGTTTGCTACGCACGCATCTGGTAACATAGTTTTCAGTATTTTTTTTTACGATATATATTTCGATATCTCATATTTTTTTAATTTTTTGAAACAAATTTAAGCCTCAAACTTTGATCGATATGCATAACATGTTAACGTGGTCCAATGGGACTCAAATTTTCTCAATTTCTTTTAGACTAAATGTAAACAAATTTCTATCGGCGCTCCTTGAAATGCGACATTTTAAAATCAAGCAGCTAAACCAGTAATAACGATGTAGTTTTTTTTTAGACATTTTAAAGGGTTTTTATTTAAAAAATTGATTAAAGACAATTTGAAAAGCGTTTGAAATTGTCCAAAATATAAATCAAAGTGAATTGGAAATACGAAATAAATAAGACCTAGGCGATGGAAATAAGACCTAGGCGATGTCAGGTATATTTTTAAATTTTCCAATTTTATATTTTTTCTTTATTATTTCTTTCAGACTACAATCACGCTTGCTTGTAAAATTTACGATTTTTTTAATACAATACATGAAGTCGGATATATGAAAAAGGGGAAAAAATAGTGAATAATTTGTTAAAATAATTCAAATAAGTGGCAGCCGGGGTCCACGACATAGTGTCAAAATGGTTTTCAAAATGTGTGTTTTCTCGAGGATTTGAACGCTGTTTTTAAATAAGTCTAAATTTCCTAAACTTTAAACATATTTTCATACAAAAATGTGTTAAGTTTCACCACCAATTTTAAAAATAGATACGTTTTTCATATATCTTTGCTGCTTTATCACCTATCCGAATTTAATTTCAAAGGAAACCCATCGGAAAAGCTTCCTTATAAGTGGCAGGCAAATTATATAGGGTATTTGCTTTTAATTTGTTTTTTGGACGGTTATAATTCTTTAATTTCCCGAGTTAAAACGTTTGCATAAAATAATACATTATTTTATATGCACTTATAAGGTTTTGTCTGCCAGTGCATTTAACCGGACATAATTATATAAATTCATATATAAAATTAATTTCGTAGAAAAAATTTAATATGATGTCATATATAGTTGCGTATAATTGTATATTGCATTTAGAATACGCTAAAACTAATCCAATTAATAATTACGTTATATTTATATACCTAGACATTGCAAAATAATATATATTTTGATATTATATCATATTTTAAAAAAACAAAATTTTATTTTAGATAAAATTGTATATTACCCCATGCAGAGTCACACTAGAAAATTTGTCAATTATATTTTGGATGTAAATGTGTATTACATCAATACAATACAATACAATTAATTGCATCATTTTGTGTATAATTTTATACACAAAATTGGTAAGTTAATAAATACCACAAAATCTTCATTTATATTTTTTTATTTTTGAATATAATAAAATTTCCAAATGCTATGGAATTTGTTACAAATTATAAAGTTGTAAACCTTTTGCAAGTGGCTAAAGTCTAAAAGGATTAATAGATATTTTGGATTTTCATGAAGTTTTAAAATCAAAAACCGGACACAACTATAGCTTATTTTGTATATTTCAGTATCAGTTCACATATAAATTTATACCGCTGTATAAAATCGTATTAAATTGTATCGCGTCATTATTCGGATGTTATTTAATCTGATATTATCAAATTAAAACTAAACTAATGCAAATATAATTATTATGCCCATTTCTCGGATAAAACTTTATTAAGACTCATATTAAATTTCGTATGATTATATAAAGCATCATATTAATTTTAATCGGGTTATTAGAAGTTGAAACTTTTTACTTTTTTTTACATTTATCAAGTTTTAGCTACCCTAGACGTATATTAGCACATAAAAATATAAAGTAACGCAATTTTATTTTTCGTGGTTTTCAAAAAGTTTTCCGCATAATCCTTTTTTTATTTAATTAAACTAAAAATTAATATTTAGCTAAAAATTTAACGTAATTAGACAATAACGATGCATATCCAACTTAAAGTACACAAACATTTTCAAATTTGTGATCAAACAGATTAAAGCGTTGTTTCGCAATATAGACATCAAAATTCGCAAAATATTGAACACAATAAGTAATAAATGAAAAAAATGCATTTTAAGGAAATGCATTTTATGCGGGAGGTTTTTGTTTCAAAATGAAATCAGAAAGCTATTTCTATTATTAATACATGATTGCCCATTACGTGTAGGTAAAAATTTAGCAAAAATTTAGCAAACAAAAGAAAAAGCTGTTACTTTAGTGTGCAAAAAAAAAATATATAATCAAAAAAAAAATCGAAAAGCCCCCCCCGAAAAAAATTCCTAGCTACGTGCCTGACCCTAACACACTACATAGACAATATTGGTATCAAAATTTTTGTATTCTCGAGTACATCAAAGCTGCGTTCAATGAAATCTGAATTTCATTAGTTACAGACATGTTTCCATACAAACATATAATAACTTTGGCCCCACTTTTGAACACTTAAACGTGATGCGGGTCCCTTATCTTTTTTTCTTTATCACTTATCCACTTATTCTCCACAACATATCCGAAGTTCATTAAGCTCTGCAGGTCCGGTTCTGGATACCTCCCTTGTAAGTAAGAAATGGCCGTAATATTTCCAAAAAATTTGTGATACACTGCGTTGCATAACTATAATTACAAATGGTTTTTGCTATTTTTTCTAACATTACAAACATTTTTTTAAAACTTATAACTGTTTTTAAGAGTGTAATAACTGATCTCTTATTGTGTAAAATTTAAGAGATTAAATACTTAATTGATTTAAGAGAAAAATTTTGTAATAATATTTTTTGGTGTTTCATAACTATAATTGCATAAAACGGCACAAAAAGAAGAATAGCAAAGAAAGAAAAATTAAAGAATTATTTTTTTTTATGCAATTTAAATCAATTTGCAATAAAATGACGAGTGTTTCATATCTAAGTGATTTTGAAAAAGGGCCAATTTCAGCCTATTTAAAAACTGTTTAAGTGTTCGGTAAATTGCTAGAAAAATAAGCCGTTCACATGTGGTTGTCACAAATTTTGCAAATAATCCGCGTGCATATGTTAAAAATAAAACAAGCGCCCGACAAAAAAGCTTTCTGATCGGGACCGGCGTAAAATAATCACAAAATAATCAACTGTGCCACCAACTCAATGAAGAGTCTCAATCAGACAATCGGCGAATGTAAGGTAAATGTGTCAAAATCTACCATAATTAGGCTCTTACAGAATTCCCAGAGAATTACTCCCCAAAAGCTGACGTCTGTGCCAAGGCTATTACCCGCCACAAAACTGCTCGACTTGAATTCGTTGAAAATATTAACGAAGAATTAATTTTTCAAGAAGACGATGCCTCAGAACAATGCTTCAGACGATGGAAT
The DNA here is from genome assembly GCA_021234595.1 of Delia radicum. NCBI lineage: Eukaryota > Metazoa > Arthropoda > Insecta > Diptera > Anthomyiidae > Delia > Delia radicum. Next base: position 39,726,018 of record CM037851.1, read on the forward strand.
GGCTACACTGATAATACTATATGCGCATAAATACAAAAAAATTTTAAAATCACGCAAAAATTTTGTTAAATAAACGAATATTTGTTCATTTCACAAAAGATTTTGTTGTTTTGACATTTATTTCGTATTTTTAGCATGGATTACACGGTGCTACAGTGAAAAAAAACTTGGAAAACGACCTAGCGTGGGTTATAGGTCTTGTTGAGTACATTACAAATTGTGTCAAAAAATTTCAGAAACACCCTCAAATTCAGAAGTTATTCTAAAAAAAACCGCTTTCAGTGATGTTCGTCAACTTATCGACCTGTTACTCAGTCAGTTTTTGTCCGATTTACATTTTTTTAACGGGTTTGGAAAGAAAACTGATTAGGCTTTAAAATGACGTGCATTTCTTATACATTTGTAAGTTATAAGTATTGTTTTTGTTAAGAATATCTACAAAAAAAAACGAAAATTATAAACTTTTTGGATTTTAGTAGCTTTTCATTGCTTATTTTAATATGAAAGCTTATAAAAATTTATACCAACGTATAAAGGAAATTTAGTTCTTAACAAAACATGGTTTTAATTTTTCAAATCGGATGAAAATTGTAAAAGTTATTCAACTTTTCATTAACACCTGTTTTTAGCATTTTCTCCCCCAGCGCAAACCATATGAATAAAAAAAAAAAAAAATTAAACAAGCGTTTTTGTAAGTCAAGTGGTTTACCAGAAGAAAAGTGTGCAATCTTAACATTTTACTTTAGAAAAAGTTTAGTAACTTTTGCAAATAGAAACCGATTTTAACAAATAATATCTCGTTTTTTTCTATATAAAATTGTCTTTAAAATACAGTGCAAAAAAAGATAGGTTTTCTTAAAAAAAAATTAAAATAACTCTTGTTGAATTTGAAAAATTTGGAAAAAAAAAATAAAAAAAAAGAGAAACTTTTGCTAAACACTTACCTAATGTCTTGGAATATATATTTAATGAATACATTTCATGAAAGCCTAATTCTTTGTCTTTCCAAAACTGTTTAAAATTTTGAAATCGGTCAAAAAATGTGTGAGTTAGAGGTACTAAAGTGCTACGACCTACCCTAAAACAGTTTTTTGAAAATAACTCAAAATTTTGAGGGTGTTTCAAAATTTTTGAAAACGGTTTTTGTATGTCCTCACCTAGGCCTACAACCCCCCACTAGGTCGGTTTTCAAGTTCTGACAAAAAGTTTTTTTTTGTAGCAGTGTGTTATTATGAGAATATTTGGGGTGTATTGACCCGTCGAGTTTACGTTTTTCATACAAAAGTTGAAGAACGGAAGAACTTCCAATAAATCTGGTAGACAGTAAGTCTGATCGAACTTTTTTTTTTTTTTAAAAAAAGAGAAGCAACACAGGATATTCTTCCTATTTATTAATGTGTTGCTTGCTTTGGAAATTGAATAGTGGAGAGATAAAGGGCGGGAAATATGAAGGGCTTCAAACATGGCAACACTGTAATTGCGCGAGATGATAAGTCTTAGAACAGTTGTTGCTCGCCACCTGATGGAAAGTTGGCGAACTTATTGAAGCTTTTTGGTTCATAGCCCTGATTCATTATTTTACTTCGGTGGGGTTAAGTGCTATGGGAACACCGAAGGTGGGAGCTGCGATACATATGAGGGATGGAAAACTCATACATATTATGTTTCTAAATTGATATTGCCGTCACCGGGAATCGAACCCGGGACCATCTGTGTAACAGTCCAACGCGCTAACCATTACACCACAGCGCCCCATTAAAATTTATGTAAATTTTGATATATTAAGTTAAGTGTATTTATAGTTATGAAACACTAATTGATTTTGTTATTTCTTTTTAAATAGTAAAAAAAAATTAAATGAATTGATTTTTTGTTATTATTAATTATCCATTGGTTTTACATTTATGCCGGTTAAACTCGTCTACTTTTACGAAATTTAGTGAAATAAATGTGTAATTATAGTTTTGCAACGCAGTGTATATCCCACTGTGTACTTATAAAACAGCATTATAATTTGAATATTTGAATGGTTATTAAATATTCCAATAACAATATTCAATACCAAAAGTTTAGTTGAATTCGGTACTAATAATGAATTTTTAGTATCAATTAATATATTTTGTAACTATTTAATTGATTTCATTTCCAATTAAGATTTAAATCATTTCTATTAAAAATGTAATTGTATAATTTTTTGTTGTTGTTTTTGTTTTTTCTTTGATATTTTAAATTTTGAATCTCGCTCCTAGACGAGGACAAGAAATTCTCATTGAGTTTGTGTTTTAACATAACAAATATCTCTAGAAATTCTAATAACAAAGTCCCCTGAAGATTTCCTTAGGCAGGAATGAAATCCGGATAGGGACACGCCTACATCAGATTGCTTTTCACAATTTGTTAAATAAGTTTTGGGACTTTAGCACATTTAATTACTATAAATGCAATTAATGTTTATCCCGATGAAAATAAATTTAAATAACAAATATGCAGGTGCTTGTGCAAATTTAAATGTAACTGACACTAATAGAAAACATATGATTTTCTATTGTTGATTTACTTGAATAAACGTCACTACATTGCTAGGTCTGTCAAAAAAACAGAGTAGTATTTGGAAGATGACAAAGCCAATTGTGACAATTTTTTGTTGTTGTTTTTGTTTTTTCTTTGATATTTTAAATTTTGAATCTCGCTCCTAGACGAGGACAAGAAATTCTCATTGAGTCTGTGATTTAACATAACAAATATCTCTAGAAATTCTAATAACAAAGTCCCCTGAAGATTTCCTTAGGCAGGAATGAAATCCGGATAGGGACACGCCTACATCAGATTGCTTTTCACAATTTGTTAAATAAGTTTTGGGACTTTAGCACATTTAATTACTATAAATGTAATTGTATATTGTTTTTAGTTTCGAACAAACATTTAGTAGACACTATTAAAACTTTAATAGAGTTGCTAAAATTAAAAAATCACAAAAATTAAAAAAAAATACTAAATTTAAAAAAATCATCAAAACTTAAAAAAATTTCCAACATTCAAAAAAATTTCCAAAATTGAAAACTCAAAACAAAACTAAAAAAAATTGCCAAAAAATGGAAAAACAAAACGTCAAAATTTAAAAAAAAAAAATTCAAAATGAAAAAAATCGCTACCATTTGAAAAAAACGTCAAAATCTCTAAAATTGAAATAAAACGCTAATATTAAAAAAATGCTAAAATATAAATAAAATCATATTTTAGAGGTTAGAGGGCTAATGAGGCTTTGTTTTGCAAAGTCAAAGTTTGGCGAAAAAATTTTCAATTTACAATTTACCGGAAATGGGTTAATATTTAAGCAAAATTAAAAGTTTGGGAAACTGATTATTTACAAGTCTACCGTTTTTATGGGCGCCACATAATTTCGTATATAAATTCCTTAAATTTTTAAGAAATACAATATTTTGAATTTACTAAGTGGATTATAAAAACAAATTATGACTGAATAATAGGGTGGCCCATTTTGACCACTTGGTGGAATTTGCTGGGTGCTCTCAAAAATTATGATAAACGGCGTCATTTTACATACATTGGCCAACACCCTACTACGATGGGAAGCGATCGGATAAGTTGCCGAAATGGGTCAAAATTGGCTATATTTGTAATTTTTAGTTTTGAAAAAAAAAAAAACTATATATAATGCAAGAGTTGCAATAGGTAATAAGCCTCATAAGGTTAAAGTCCTTAGTTTGCATAAAAATGACTACAAGGACCTCCAAAGTTAAAAAAAGATAGTAACAAAAATATTAATAACTCTTGATTGATCCAACCAATAATAATGATTTATACATCAAATGAAATTTTTTTCAAATATCTTTCATATGCTACTCAATATAGGTGTTTTTTAAATCCATTTATTATAGCGCTTTTAATAATTTATGCAAATCTCGTTTTTATATATACTATACAACTATATTTTATTTGAAATATATTTAAAATACATATCATTTAATGTATAAACCATTAATATTGGATGCATCAATAAAAAGTTATTCGTCTTTTTGTTACTAGCTTTTTTGAACTTTGGTGGTCCTTCTAGTCCTTTTTATGCAAACTTAGAACATTTATTATCTATTGCAACTCTCATATTATATACAGTTTTTTTTTTCAAAACTAATAATTACAAATATAGGCAATTTTCACAAGTTCTTTCCATCGTTGTAGAATATCTAAAATGTTGCCCTTTATCATAATTTTTGAGAGCACCCAGCAAATGTGGTCAAAATGGGCCACCCTAATGAACATACATAAATAAACAGTCAAAATATTTAAAACCAGAAGTCACATTAAAAATAAACGATATCGTACACTCAAAATAGTTAACCAATACAAAGTCTTTGATTTTATCAGGGACGGCAGACAATATATCTAAAATACCGTTTCCGATTCAAACGCCTTTCAACTTACTATCGTTATCCATAAAATACCGTTACCGAAATAATTTAAATACCGTTATCCGTAAAATACCGTTACCTAAATAACTTAAATGCCGATATCTTTAAAATACCGTTAACGAAATAATTGAAATAACGTTATCCTTAAAATACCTTTACCGAAATAAATAAAACCGTTACCCTTAAAATATCAATACCGTTATATTTTGTATTAATTTATTCAGTTGGGATTTAAAAAAAAAATATCTCTGTATATATATAAGGTGGCGCAAAAATAACCTTCCGATGTTTTTTTTTTATTATGTATTTGTTATGTACAGCATTTTCTGATAGGAGGATTACTTTTGCGCCACCTTATACTAGCTGACCCGGCAAACGTTGTTTTGCCTTAAAATTTTATTTGTATTAATTAGCTGACCCGGCAGACGTTGTCCTGCCTAACATTTTATTTAAGGCTAATAACTTTGCTATAAATATACAGAGGACAAAAAGATTAAAACTTTTAAACAAAATGGGGCGTGAAAGGAGGCGTGGCGTATGAAACGTTTATATCTACCTTGCTGGAGTATATAATGTGGAGTATATAGTGGGCGTAAAAGTGGGCGTGGTCAAAAAATGTAGCCTATTAATCATGTCAGAGTCCCAGTTAAATGCTGTGAAAATTTTAGGAAGATCGGTCCAGAGGTCTGGTCTCCTATAAGGTACAAACAAACAAATAAACAAACACACATTCAATTTTATATATATAGATTGAAAGCAGATTAATTATAATTTAAGGTAAAATAGGGCGAAAAAGGGGGATTTGGTAATAAAAAAATGTATGGCTACCTTACCTGTAGATAAAAAGTGTATAAAACTTTAGGTAAATACATATTACAAATAAAGTATTTTGTATAGCAAACATTGTTAGTGGTATAAGTAAGTATCTGAATTAAAAAAAGGGGGCGTTGAAGTGGGCGTGGTTCATAGTTATATGGCGACGTTAATAGTATTAAGAGCAATATACTACCAAATGAAAAAAAATCCGTTGGAAGGAACAAATTTGTACAGAGAACAAAAAGTTTAAAACCTTCAAACTAAATTTGGCGTGAAAAGGGGCGTGAAAGGGGGCGTGGCGTAAGAAATGTTTATTTCTACCTCGCCTGGAGTATAATGTGTATACAATTTGAAGTAAATCTGTTAAAAACTATATGGGAGCAATTACATAATTTTAAAAAAGTGGGCGTAAAAGTGGGCGTGGTCGAAAAAAAGTACCCTATTAATCATGCCAGAGTCCCAGCTAAATGGTGTGAAAATTTCAGGAAGATCAGTCCAGAGGTTTGGTCTCCTATAAGGTACAAACAAACAAATAAACAAATAAACAAACACACATTCAATTTTATATATATAGATAGATAGATTTCCCAATGTTTTACCAGTAGCCAGTCATTTGAATTCGGTCATGATGCGGTTAAAAATGTTGGTGTGCATTTACATTATCGTTATCCATAAAATACCGATACCGAAATAACTAAAATACCGTTGCCCCTAAAATATCATTACCGAAATAACTGTAAAAATCGTTAACCTTAAAAATAACGTTACCGAAATAACATAAATACCGTTATCAATAAAAACACCCAATGACGAAATAACCGGAATATCTTTACCCCTAAAATACCGTTACCGAAATAAAATGAAATATCTTTAACCTTAAAATACCATTACCGCTAACATAACGTTACCGAAATAACATAAATACCGTTATTGACAAAAAAAAAACTGATCCCGAAATGACTGAAATATCGTTACCCCTAAAATACCGTTACCAAAACAAAAGAAAATAGCATTACCTTACCAATACCCGCATCGAATCGGTTACCATCCATGGAATTCATTTATTTGCATAGATTTAAGGGGTTAAACATCTCTAGACATCAATATAAACAACAATATTTAAACAATTATAAAAAATAAACAAATGGTTTATTAAAAAAAAAATATTTTTGCGATAGGAATACATACCCAGCAAAACTTTCTATTACCCGGTAATATGTTTGGAAACTTTTCTATTACTGACCCTATTATTTTTACAAGGGTATGTCCATTCGGGTAACCCCTTACAAAATACTTATTGTCTCCTGTATAAAAGTAAAATTCGATTTTTTCATATTGGGTATTAAATTAAATTAACCCTCTAATGCCCGAATTTTGTTTTGCAATGAAATTCATACCATGTATTCGTCTCGCAAAAAAAATAATAATTTCTCTTAAAAAAATGTTTTTCGCTGACTACTTTCGGCGATATGAGCAAAAATAATTAAAAATTTATCTCGAAAACTAATGCAAGTAAAACAAAAGTTTGTAACAAAAATTATTGCTCTTACCAAGACATAACCACAATCCAAAAATAAACTTTTTTGTGCTTCTTTTTAAGAAGATATGGCGATTTTCGCTTTTTGCAAAATGCGAAATAGGGCGAAAAAGTATCTTAACTTCAATATTTTTTGTTCAAACTTTAGACTTTTGCTACTATTACTGATTGCCTTCTCTATACCAAATTTCAAAACAATCCGTCCATTACTTTATAAGTTAAGACAATGTCCTTTAGAGATATCCTGATAAAATCCTGTTCGTCCTTGAAGAAAAATAAGGACTGATTATTAAAGGTAAAACTTCAATCTTACTTATACTTAATTTTCAAGAGTTTTAAATCAACTTAAATAAGTGTTTTAGTTGTTGGAAATCTCAGTTAATTAAAAAATAAATATTTTTTGAATTTTTACAAAATTTGAACTTTAAAGCTTTCTCGCGTTTTAACAGTGCACTGAATACGAACAGTTTCTTCGCAAAACTTTTAGCTAATTCACTTTTATATCGCACTATATCAATTTCTAAGTATAAAACACTCATTCGAAGCATTTGGGTTCAATTTTATAAACGATGACAAATGTCATCGTCAGGCGTTAGAGGGTTAAAACTAATAATTTTATAAATGAAATTTTTTTTACGTTTTGGGTGAAAAAAAAAACTTTTTTTAATAAGGAGGTAACATGTTACTTCTCTAATACAACCCCTATTATTTTAACAAGGGCATGTCCATCGAGGTAACTACTAGGGTATTCAATCGATGAATTTAAATCAAACAATTGCTCGAGTAAATTAAAATGGTCAATTTCGAGTAACGAATAACTCGAAAAATTTAGGTCGATTATTTCATTTTATATTTAATAGAAAAAATTTTTTTTTTTTTTATAATTTACCTATCGTACTTGTTCAACCAAAGGGTCATAACTCAAAACCCATTTTTTGTCAGAAAACGACATACAGTGGTATCTCGGCCCACCTTAAAAATATTAGATGGGACTTAATTCATCAATATTTTTTGGTGTTTGGTGTGTTGGGGTACCAAATAAAAGAGCTTAATGAAATTCGGATATGTGATAAAGAATAAAAAATAAGGGACACTTATTTTGTTTTAGCGGCTCAATCTCATGTTTAGGGCATAAAAATGTCGAATTGTTTTAAAGAAATTTTATTCAAGTGAGGTACAAAATGAAACAGCATTTGGAATCGCATTAACTGACGCTTTGTTAAAGAATTATGGTTTGATTAAGCTAGAAAATATGTAAATGTATCGAGCTTTATATCTGACATTCGTAATTGTTCGGCGACTTTTTGTAAGGTGTTACCCGAATAAATAAATGGCAACCCTAACACACTATTTCTCGAGTACATCAAAACTGCGTTCAAAAAAATTTGAATTTCATTAGTTTCAGTTATGTTATGTGGCCAAACCCTTAAACATGAGATTGGGCCGCTAAAAAATATTACGTCGTTGCTTTTTTCTTAATCACACACAGAGAAATAAAGTGCCAACCGATTTGAAAAGTGTAATTTAATGGTAACAACTTATAAATTCAGTTAGTACAATGATATTTCCATTAGATTTCTAAATAGTTTAGGTGTTGTAATTAAAATTCAGTTGAATTAAACGAACTTTATTGTGAAAATGTTCTTTTGTGCCAACCGACTGAAATTCATAATAACCGAATTTGTGTCGTAGTAACCGAATTTCAGTTGGCAAATAGCTTATTTTGTCTCTGTGCACATATCCAAATTTTACTAAAAATCGGAGAGAACCCATTTGAGACTCCCCTTTGTTAGTTAAATCTAAATCGTTTTTTGACTTTCAAAATTAGCGAGAACAGGAATTGAAATTTCTATTTGTTTGCCCAAACAAAAACTTAAACAAATCATTAATATTAATTAATTAAATGCATAATAAATAAGATAATATGATAGTCATGCATTAGCTTGATTTGTTTTTAAATACAAAAAACTAGTTTTTTGAAACAGAACATATTTTAAATCATACTAATAACAAAATAAATAAATAAACTGTCATATGATATGCGTAATTTCTACGAGATAATGTGAAAATAGACAGAAAGATTATTTTTAAAAAAGATTTTAAAATAAACTAGTAGATTTAAACTTCCCGATTAACATAACAAATTTACTTTTCATCGATAAATTTAAAAAAATCTAAAAGTTTTTAGTTAGTGGTTAGTCTTGTCAATTAGAGGGTTTAGGAGAGAGTTGACGTTCTTAGTTCATTTAGTTCACTAACTAGTTATTTAACGATTTTTTTTTTTAAATTTTGTTTATATTATTCAGAAATGTTAAACTAATATAATTATATGAATAATTAAAAGAAATTGGCGTATAAACTATTGAACGAATTAGTTCAGAAATTGAAAACAGTGAAATTATCATTGAACTATAATTTCTAGTGTCCGACCGAACAGTTCGGCCAAAAACCTATATTTTGTCGGTTTTTTGATATCTAGAGGCAATGATGACAAATTTTGGTATTGGAAACATGTTTGTTGAGCCGATTTTAATCGATTTTGTGTATAAAATTTTAGAGAAAAGCCAAAGTTTAGCTATAAAGTTAAAAGTTCGGCCGCCGAACTATTTTCAATTTGGCCGAACTTTCTGAGGCCGAACAGTGAATTCATTGCTTATCTACAGACTTTTCTTCAAATTTGACACTCAAAATAGCATCTAATCAGCCCAATAAACATTTTTCCATCCGCCAAATTTGTCCATAATGCTTTAAAATAACGAATGCAGACCAAACTGTTCGGTCGGACACTAATAATTTCTAACATCAGTTAAATACCAGAAACTCCGCAGTCTGATTTAGAAAAAATTGAAAATTTGCAATGTAGTTATGATTTTTAGAAAATACACTCATTCTTCTCTACCATGCCTTTCACGATTAAATTAAATAAAATTGCATATTAATTATTAGGCCGGGTCGATTTGTATGGAGGCAAAAAAATCGCTGAACGTTCAAGGAAAATCGTGTTCTAGGGATCAAAATAAGAAACTTTGCCGAAGGAACCATACCTCTAAAACGAATTCTGATGTCCCGACTTTGACATGTAGGGTCAAATTTTGAAAAAGCCCACTTTGATATTTCAGAAAGTAGGAGGAATCTCTCCAAGATTATAGGAGATACTTCTTCTCCGGGAGACGCGCTAGTAGATTAATGCATAAATCATCATTCTAGGGGTTAAAATTTAAGTTAAAAGAGGGTCTTTTTAGCCGTGTTTTTTTTAGCAAAATGTACAAATCTCGGGATAGAGATATTTCAGAAAGTAGGAGGAGTCTTTCCAAGATTAGGGTCTCTATTTCTTCTCCGGAAGAAATAGAGTATAAATATATTCGATTGGGTTGGATTCGATTGGGACACTCTAAATGGGTCAAAGTGGGATTTTTCAGAATTTCACCCTACGGATCAAAAGTCGGGACATCAGAATTCGTTTTAGAGGTATGGTTCCTTCGGCAAAGTTTCTTATTTTGATCCCTAGAATACGATTTTCCTGGAACGTTGAGCGATTTTTAAATCGACCCGCCCTATTAATTATAGTATTAATTGCAATTGTCTGAAAAAGACGTTAAAATTCAAACTCAAAAGTATCTTTTAGTTTAAATTTACAATATCAAAGAATTTTTTTTTTTTTCAAAATCAGAAACCTACTGTACTCTAATTTTCCGTTAAAAGTAAAAATTTCAAAAAAAAGTAATACAGCAAAATGCTAATTATAACGTTTTTTGCGAAATCTATAAAAATGTATGACTCTTACTTTAAAATTAATAAACATACAATTTAAAAAAAATAAATAAATAAAAAAACAGCAGTTTCTTCATGTTTAATAAACTGAATCTTTAAAACTTGTTAATAATACTAATTTATATGTATAAAAGCAAACTTATGATAATTATAAAGATTGCGATTATGACGAAGACGACTACAGAATGATAATAAACTATTTTACCGGTGTATTAAGAATGAACGCGTCGCAGAACGAGTATTTAAATTATTATTATTTTTTTTTTTATAATTTTATGTATAATTTAATAGTGTTTTGAAATAGTCTAGGTTTATACTATAGAACTCTACCATAATGTTAATCATGTTGAGTAAAATTAATAATATACGATATTATAATCAATTTAGCAAAAAAAAAAAAAAAACAGCAAAAAATATTTATGGAAAAATAAGAGAAATAAGGAATATAATACAAAAAAAACTTCAGAGCTTCCCTTGTGGGGTGTTTGACAAATAAAATTAATAACTTTTACCCTATAAATTTCATATAAAATATTAAAAATAACTTTAAATTGGCAGAAAATGCAATTCAATCCTGATACAAAACAATATGAAATTTTATTTTTTTTTAGGCAAACCGTTTTTTAAAATTTTTTCGAAAAATATGATAGTTTTTGGGCATTTTTTTTTTAGAATTGTTATATGGCAACCCTGATATTAATTTTTTTATAAGTGACGTACACTCAAATAAAAAAGTTAGTAAAGTCACCAAAAAATTTTGCTGAGTCAGCACAATTTTAGTCAGGAGGGTGCTTGCAAAAAAATTGCTAATGTCAGCAAAATCTTTTGCTGAAAATTAGCAAGCTGATTTTTAGCAACAAAACTAGTAGATTCAACAAAAGTTTTGCTAAAACTTAGTGGATTAGAAATTAAAAAACCCTTACTAAACATTAATAAAATTTTTGCTAAATATTAGTAGACTAAAAAAAAACACAACAAATTTGTAGAAAATTTTTACTTTAGTTAATTTATTTTGCTGAAAATCATAAAACATATTTTTGTGATTCTTTTTAAAATAATTTATCTTTCAACTACTTACATCGTTGGTTGTCTAAATGATGCTATCTTTTAAAGGAACGCTAATGCAGCAGAGAATTATAGAAACGAAACGAAAAAATAACAAAATGTAACATATACAGTACTTTTCGCTTATAGTCACATCTCTTAGTTGCACACAAGTTGTGGACTATATCGCTAATGTGACTATATCGCTAGTTTTTTTATATGCCATTTTGTTGCCTATAAATAAATTGTGATATAGTCATCATAAAATGTTACTATATGCAATTTATTTATTATTATAACAGGTGGATGTTTGAAACGATTCAGCTCAGTTTCCTTGTTCCAATTTTCGTTTTAGCCTCTTAAATTTTTAAATAATTTTAAACCGAAAAAAATTCAAGATTTCACAATTATATTAGAAATTTTCTGTACTGTGACTATAACTTAAATTATTTGCATATAAATTTACTTTTAGTAGCCAGAGTTTAGTGGCCTATAAAGCCAAATGTGATTATATCGTGAATGGACTATATCCTAAATATTTTGTATGCAATTTGATTTTAGATGACAGTAAAAGTGTAAAAATGGACTATATCGCTAAATGGACTATAAGCGATGTGACTGTAAACGAAAAGTACTGTACAACCCTTTTTTTGCAATAAGAAAAAAGAAACATAAAAATTTACCTAAGATGTATGTCTTTCGCTTAAGTCTGTCTATCTGCTGTATATTTGTTATCAACTTGACCACTCAATTTGACTACAAATACACGTTTAATCTTTATATATTTTATTTTGCCAAGCAGGTGAAAACGCAAAATTTAAGTTGTTTCGATCCACAATTTTGTTTTATGTATGAAACTCAAATACAAAATCTTCCATGGTTGATTTTTTTTAAGTGTCTTACTAGAGTTGTACTTTTTAGAATAATTTTCCTCGTCACTACTACATCTTGACATCTATTCATTCTGCGTTTAACTTTTAATCTGGTTGTCGTTCACACTATTGACAAGCTAATCAGCACAATTTTTTTTAGCAAAATAAATTAGTATAACATTAGTAAAATATTAGTAAAACATTACTTCAAAACAGTTAAGTGCTGACTAAGTATAACTAAAATTTTAGTTTAAAACATAATTTTAGCAAAAAATTTGCTGAAAAATAGTATTCCTGATTTACAAGATGTTTTACTAACTTTTCTACTAACTTATTTTTTGAGTGTATAAATTAAAAATAGGAATTCGGTATGTTTCAAGTAAAATTTAAAAATTTTTATATTTTCAGATTTTCAAAACTTATATACCAATTTTTGTTCACAGCAACACAATAACATTACAATAAAAAATATAAAACTAGAGGTTTTTTTATATTTTTAAATAATTTTTGTAATGGATACATCAAGAAAAGGTCAACATTTTTTTTTTTTTAAATAATTATTTAGACACTCTTTTTTTTCAAAAAAAAAAAAATCGTTTTCCATCTTTCTCTTACATTGATTAACAATTAGTGTTTTCTATTTATAATACACTGCGTTGCATAACTATAATTACAAAGCATTTTTGTCTAATATTACAAAAATTGTTTTTAAACTTATAACTGCGTTTAAGAGTGTGATAACTGATCTCTTATTGTGTAAAATTTAAGAGATTAATTACTTAATTGATTTAAGAGAAAAATTGTGTAATAATATTTTGTTAGTGTTTTATAACTATAATAACACACAAAGAATAGCAAATAAAAAAAAATTAAAAAATTATTTTGGTTTTTTATGCAATCAATTTTGCAATAAAATGCCGCGTGGTTCATATCGAAGTTATTTTGAAAAATATGAAATTTCAGCCTATATAAAAAGTGGCTTAAGTTTTCGGGAAATTGCTAGAAAAATAAACAGTTCACATGTGGTTGTCAAAAATTTTGCAAATAATCCGAGTACTTATGGTAAAACTAAATATGGTGGCCCAATTAATATTTTTTACAGTTTTATTAGTTTTTTGTTTTTATATATATCGAGATTATTTTTATGTTATTTTTAATATATAACGAGCTTTCAAAAATAAGGCAAATCAAACATATTAGCTAGGTTGATACTAACTTACTGCTTACTTTACGAAATTTTAATTATATTCGAGTTGAGTTTTAGTTGATTCAAAATAGCAATTTACTCTGCTAAAATTAGACTAAAACAAGCAAACAAAAACTGTAATATCGACAAAGTTTTTGCTATATTTACCTTAAATTTTGTAGAATGCAGAAAACAGTATATTTTAATACAATTTTTCCTGAAAGATTGTAATTTGCTGATTTCAGAAGGGAAGATTTTCATTCACAATAAAAAAATCAAAAAAAAAACCTTCTAAAAATTTTACATTTTTTTATTATATTTTGTGTCTTCTAATATTTAAAAAATTCTTTGCTCATCAATTTGTTACTTTCAATTAACTAAAAGTTAGCTTAAATATAACTTAATATTTGTAGATTCAACAGATTTAGTTTTGCTATTCTTATCTTACTAACATTTAGGAACAAATTCTGTTAAATTAAGCAGATTTCTCTGCAACGTAGTTTAATTTTTAGTAGTTTAGCAAAAAATGTTATTAATTTTTTTCTATCAGTGTGTGAAAAAAGAAAATTAGTAAAAATTTTGCAATATTAGCAACTTGGATTAAAAAAATTAGTAAAATATTTTTATAAAATCAGCAACGAAAATTAGTAAAAAAAAATTTGTAATTAGGAAAAATGTTTACTAAAAAATGATTTTGTACTTAAAATTATTAAAACAAACAGTAAAATGAGATATAAAACATTTTACTAAATTGTATACTAACTTTTTTATGTGAGTGTATAAAAATTAGTTAAAAATTACTTTGAAGATTTTGTTTTCTAAATATTAGTAAGATACGCCAAATAACTTTTTTTTTTTTTGAAAATGCTATAAAAAACAACTACTGAATATTTTCTCGAATTTCTTTTTTTATTTGAAAGTACAATCCTTCCGGTTAATAATGGAAAATAATTTCATTCAAATGGCTGCCTCCGCTGGCCATGCAGTAGCCTACACGATCGGTCCAATTTTTAAGCACATTATCGATTGTGTGCAGCTGTATTTCCTCCTCTTCAATTTTTGTGAACAAAAATTCGTTCAACATGGCCCGATAACGATCGCCATTGACTGTAACGGCCACTCCTTGCTCATTTTCGAAGAAAAATGGCCCAATTATGCCTCTGGACCAAAATCCGCACCAAACAGTGACTCGTTTTGGGTGTATCGGCACACATTCTGCAACATTACCATGATTTTCAAAGTAATGTCGCAATATTTCCCAGCGTTGTTCAAGAGTATACACAAGCCATATTCGTTCAGCGGAAGGATAAAACTAATTATCTGTCAAATCAGACATGAGCTAAGTGTTACCATTCACGAAATAAGCACTAGTTGAAAAAAAAAACGTTAGATGGCGGCCCCTTTATTCGAGTAGAATTTTAGTTAATTGAAAATAGAAATTTATTCTGTTTAAATCAGCAAAAACGTTTGCTAAATATTTGTAGACAAAAAATAGTAGGCAAAAACTGTAATATCAACAAAATATTTGCTATATTTTTTTAAATTTATTTGAATGCAAATAACAGCATATTTATCTAAAATCAACAGAAATATTTGCTAAAAATTTTAGACTGCTAATTTTAGAAAGGCAGATTTTTATTAGAATAACAATTCCTAACAAAAATTTTTGAAAATGTTACATATTTTTATTTATTTTGTCTAATAATTTTTTTTTTAATTGTATGTGAAACCAAAATTGAGCTCAAATATAACAAAATGTTTGTAGACATAACAGATTTATTTTATCTGCTAACTAGTTTTAGCAGTTTTTTCTACAACGTCATTTTGAACTATATTTTTTTAGTAATTTTAGCAAAAACGTTTATACAATTTTTTTTATTAGTGTAGCAGTTGTATAGCCTAGAGCAGTGATGCATTTTAAGTTTTTTTGTTTTGGGCCAAATTGACAATTTAAAAGGGCCAAAATACCATTGATAGGGCCACAGGGATAAAGTTAGTACTATAGTACCTTTTTTGGTACTATTTGATCCGGAAAAGTACCATGGTACTCCTTTGACTCTTTTAGTACTATTTACATATAAATAAAAATTAAAGATTGAGTTTGAATTTTAACGTCTTTTTCATACAATTGCAATTAATACTACAATTAATATGCAATTTTATTTAATCTTAATTTTGAAAGAAGTGGTAGAGAAGAATGAGTGTATTTTCTAAAAATCATAACTACATTGTAAATTTTTCAATTTTCCTGAATCAGACTGCGCAGTTTCTGGTATTGAACCTGTTTTTTTAATAATGTAATATTTGTTATGTTTTTATTTGTTCGATTGCGTCTATATGAAATTTTCTGTTCAATCACTGACCGTGGTATAGATAAACTCATTTCTAACTGATTTTCTAAACACATGCACTCGCACCACACGTTAGACAGAGCGCTTTAGCGCACTGATCTATCGTCAGGTCGAGTTTTGTTGTGATTAAAACTAGTTTTATTCAATACACGGTGTTTTTGTTCTTGCATACATAATCTCAGAAGTACAACTCCAACAACACAACAGTTCTATTTTTAGAAACTTCAGAGAAACTTCAAGATTCAACATTTTATTCAATTACCCATACATAAATTAACATTTATCAAATGTATTTATTTGAATCTAATCGTTGTAAATGGAATTGATTAAAGATGATTTTATTTGAGTGCGACTAAAACGAAAAGTGTTCGAAAAGTGAAAAATATATATCTTAAAAAAGTACAATTGAAAAAATTTCATTGCAAACAATGCAAATTTGCATTGTGATTCTAAAATCGAATGAGTAATGAAATAGATTTCCTTGCAAAAAAGGTGAATTTAAGAAATAGTCTGATAATTTTTATAAATTCTGTAACTAAAATCAACTAAATTTTGTTTTTATATACAAATAAATTTGAATAACGTTAATTTATAATAAAAACTTGTATTTAGTACTATGAGGGTCGAAAAAGTACTATTTTTTATGCTGGTTGGTACTATTTGAAAATCCCATTTATCATCCCTGTAGGGCCATATTTTTTAAAAATTCGATTATTAGATTTTTACGAAAATAAAAATAATATTAATTTGTTAATTAGAGTTCGTCATTTTAATTCTTTTTTAAAAATGCAAGACAAACCCCTCTGACAATAAAGTTTAACTTATTTTATGAATTCTTATAAATTATTTCCGCTCTTGCGATAACATAACATTTTTAAAAAGCCTCCAAAAACTATTTTTTTTAATAAAAAATGAATTGCGGCACTTCTTTTAAAAATTTGGACAAATATAAAAAGACTTAAAAATGTTATCGTCCTGCATTCAAAAATTTTAAAACCTGACCTCCTGGTACAAAAATATATGATTTTGAATGCGATTTTTATAAAAAATTAAACAACTCCCCGTTTTTCATTCTCTAAGGAACTAGCATATGCTCTCATCGAATAAAAAAAATCAGGCAAATTTCATAAAAGTCTGAACTAAACGGTTTAAAGTAGTTAGTTCAATTTTGAGCTGAAAGGGCCAAAATATATAAGAAAGTACCACAGGGCCATCAAGCAGTCAAAAGTGCCAAAAATGGCCCTATTGTGCCACGTTTTGCAACACTGGCCTAGAGCAAGCTGCGCACTTTCAACTTAATCTCATGAGAAACTCTGATCTAGAAGTTGTCAATATTAATGATGCGTTGTTGTCCAAAATAAAAAGAAGTTTTTTTATTAATACATTTTTTTGTTAAATTTTTATTTTCTAGTCAAGTAGTAATTTGGATGGGAGTGTGTAAAAAATATTATAAATGCCAGTGTACATCTAGAACTTATTTTCAGTTTCACACTGACATTGGTTCAGACATTGCAAAAATTAAAAATTCTAAAATAAAACATTTAAGGAATACAAAAATAAAACAAAGGATATTTTAACTAAAAACAATAAAATTAAATTGTGATTGTAGTGAACCAAAGTAAAAAAAAAAAAACTCTTACATTTTTAAAGTTATTTTGAAGGATTCATCATAAAACTTGAAAGTGAAAAATTCATATAAAAAACCCGAAATTTTTATGTCTCAAACATAATGTCTACCACATTGGTACTTAAGTCATGTCTTGTGGCTGCATATTGCAGCATTCTTTTCTTTTCAAATACCAAAGCGACTTCAACATTTCGTAAGTTTTTTCATGCATACATTTTTGTTTTTTTTTTTTTTTTGGGGATACCCTACAACTTAATGTAGAAATAGTGTGATTCATAAAGAACTTGTAATTTAAATAATGGAACTAGAACAATTTTATGTATGTTATGGCCCGACAGTTATAAACTATAGACATTTAATAGTATGTGAATAATAGGCCTGTTTGTTTACATTTCTAGTAAAAAATTGAAAATCTTAAAACTAACAAAATTTGCAAAATTTATAGCTAAAAACGAATTAAAGGAACAACAGGTAAAAAAAAGTAGAAATCGATCAGCTTCGAAGTTTGTGATAAAAAATACTAAAATTATTTAAAAAACAAGTGGAAGATTAGGTCTCCTGTGCTGGATTTTTTATATGTCAGTTAAAAACACGTACGACTGTGATTCCAAAATTAGACGACCTGACGTATAGATGGCGGCAGTAGTTTAAAAAAAATTACTTTTTTGAATAACATCATAAAACATATGTTTTAAGTTTCAAGGGGCCACGTTGTTTAGTAGTTTTTTTTTTGGAGCCATCAAAAATAAACGATCTCAGTGAATTTGTATACATGGAAAACAAATTGGTCACCGTTATGTAATTCAATACTTTCATTTGAAGGGTCTCAGTCCAACCAATATTAAAGCCGAGCTAGATTCTACTCTGGCGGAGTCTAATCTTTCGTTTACGTTACGCAGAGTTTAAACGTGTCTTTGCGGGCTGCCAAGACGAACACCGTAGGATGGCCGACCAATTGAGGTGTGCACGCCAACAACGGTTAAGAAAAATTCACAAAATTGTATTGGATAATTGTCGGCTGAAGGTGTGTGATCGTCGGCTGAAGATGATGATAGGCATTTTAAAAAGTACTATAAATCGCATATTGACCGAAAATTTAGAGGAGAGAAAGCTGTGCGACAGATGAGTGCCGCGCAGTGATGCAGCCGACAGGTTTTTTTTCAAACCGACGACTCCGCTGACACCATCGGCTTGAGAAGGCTGTCGGCTAAGCCGTTTGACATTTTCGACTATAATTACAATTTTTTTTCTTGAAAATGCTTTACAATGAATATGAATGAAAAGCAATACACAGAGAACAACAAATTGTCTGTTTTTTTTTCCTGCAAATATTACACATCAGATTCTACGAATTAAAGATATAATAAGCTATCACAATTTAAGATGCAACATAATCAGTGAACATGATTGCAATTGAAATATAAAATTTAGTGTGTATCAAAAACTATATTTAAGTGGTTTCGTCTTTTAAAATGTACGCATTATTATGCGCATTAGTGTTATGGCCCGACAGTTATGCTAGTGTCTAATAACTTTTTCTGTGTTTTTTTCTAATAGTCAAAGTAAATTATCATATAAAAATTATAATTTTTCTGTTAATTTAGAGAAAAATTTGTCATGATCTAAAACCGAACAAATAAAATCTCACACATAAATTTATAGATCAACGATAAAAATTCACTATTAAATCATGGTTCTGTTCAATATACGTATCGCGCACGAATTTTGCGGATTTTGTTTAGCGATTAAGCTCACTTTTGGTTAAATGGATACATCAATAAACAAAACTGCCATATTTGGAGTGATGATAGTCCTCAAGTGTATGTTACATCCAGAAAAAACTGACTGTTTGGTGTGCTTTATGGGCTGGTGGAATCATTGGTTCGTACTTCTTTAAAAACGATGCTGGTCAGAACGTTGCAGTCAATGGTGACCGCTATAGAGCCATGATTACTGACTTTTTCGTTCATCAATTGAACAACCATGATGTGCAGGAGCTGTGGTTTCAACAAGACGGCGCAACATGTCACACAGCTTGTGCCACAATTGATTTATTGAAGGAAACTTTTATTATCCGCATAATTTCACGTTTCGGACCCGTGAATTGGCCTCCAAGATCGTGCGATTTAACGCCGCTGGACTATTTTCTGTGGGGATATGTGAAGTCGCTAGTCTATGCCGATAAGCCCGAAACGATTGATCACTTGGAGGACAACATTCGCCGCGTTATTGCCAATATACGGCCAAAAATGTTGGAAAAAGTAATCGAAAATTGGACTTCCAGATTAGACTACGTCCGAGCCAGCCGTGGCGGCCATATGCCAGAAGTCATATTTAAACTATAATGCCAGAAGATTATCATTCGAATAAAGTAAATTTCATGTCAATTTAAAAAATTCATCATTGTTTTATTCCATTTCAAAGCTCTATACATCTATAAAAAACACCCTTTATATAATCCCAAACATATTTTGGTAAAGTTCAATATCAAATTAAGTTATACGCAAGTTAAGTTTTTCTAACATATGGCTTCACATATAACCATACTAATTTTGTAACGAAATTATTTTCAAGTGATTTTTTTTATATAATTTAAAATCAAAAAATGTGTACATTTTATAAGACAATACCACTTTATACATTTTTGAAACACAAATTTTGTTAATGACAAATTTTAAACAGTTCGTTATGTTTCATTTAAAACATAATGTGGTCTTTAAAAATTGTTGATTTCTATAAATTTTAATTTTCAACTTAAATACTTTTAAGCATAACTTCAGGTTACAAAAAGCATACCTACTATCGGATAAAATTTTATAAAATCAGATATATTTATATCTAATTAGATATAATTTAATATCCCGGATATGGATAAATTTCAAATCAAATTATATATAATTTGATATAATGAGATAGATGTAGATGACCCATTTTTCGGATCAATTTGTATGTGCTTATATATGGGAACTTATCAAATGTGATATAATTGTATAAGACTCCATATTAAAATTTTTTAACTGGGGTTATAAAAACTTACCTCTATATAGTGGAGGGTATTGAACGATTCAGCATCACCGATTAAAAAACTCCTTGTTAAATTCCTTTTCTTTTTTTTTTTTTTGTTTTTTGGTACCCAAAAAATCATATTTTTGCTGCATTGCATCATCTTCTATTTATGTTAATTCATTTAAAATTGGTTCTGTTTAATTTTAGCCGCTGAAATACAACGTTGTCATCCTGGTGATACAGATTGTGTGATACGAACCTCAATAAATTTAATAAGACAACATGCACGCACTGGTTATCCCGCTGCTGCATTTCCCATTGTAGAGCCATTCCATTTGAAACAATTGGACATTTCAGATGGTCATGGTGGTTCGTTAACTTTGAAATTAAATTTCCGTGATATTGATGTATTAGGCTTGTCTGGTGTGATTTTCGATCGTGCTGTGTAAGTATAGTATAGTTTTGATTTTTGTTTAATGGAAATTAAACTTGTTTTAAGGAATTTTTAAAGTTGAAGAATTTTAAAAGAACAAAAAAAAAAAAAAAAAAAAACTACATAATTTTGATTTATGTTTGTTTGCATCGTTAAAACATAATTGAAGATACGATTTTTTACGATTATTTTTCATTTCAGTGGTTTTGGTGCCGATCCTGCTACTACCAAATTTGAAATGTATGGTAGTTTCCCAAAATTAACAATGCGTGGCAAATATACAGCCGATGGTAGAATTCTAATTTTACCCATTAGAGGTGATGGTGATGCTGAGATAGTAATTGAAAAACCCAAATTTTCAGTTAAATTTAAACCATCCATACATCCTAAAAATGGCAAAACTTATTTAATGGTTGATAAATTGAAAGTTTTACTGGAACCGGAAAGGTAAGAAATTGAAAATAGGCTACTTTATTACACTGAAAGAATTGTCCTTATTACGTTAACTTATTATGGATCAACACTTCAAATTCCAACATCGTATTTTTAAATGCCCGAGTTTTTAATGCCCGAATAAATAATTGTATATAAACTTATGTTTTCTCATCGTAACATATATTGTATTGTGCATAGCCATATATTTTCTTATGTGGTAACATATATAACGATATATTTATATATGCACGCTGAAAAAAAAGGTACTGCAGGTAATATATTTTTGTTTGGAACACGTTTCCGTTTCTCATGTTTCTAATATAACGTGTTTGCTTGCAAATACAATTATATCTTCTTAAGTAAAATTAAGTAATTTTTGGACTGTAGTTATTTTTTTTTTTTTTTTTTTAAAAAGAGAGGCAACACTCAGGAAATACTTCCTATATATTTAGTGTGTTGCTTTCTTTGGAAAGGGATAGTATAGAGATGAAAGGTGGGGAAAGATGAAGGGCTTCAGACATGGCAACACTGTAATTGCGCGAGATGATAAGTCTTAGAACAGTTGTTGCTCGCCACCTGATGGAGAGTTGGCGAACTTATTGAAGCTTTTTGGTTCATAGCCCTGATTCATTATTTTACTTCGGTGGGGTTAATTGCTATGGGAACACCGAAGGTGGACATTGCGATACGTATGAGGGATAGAAAAAACTCAAACATATTATTTTGATGTTGCCGGCACCGGGGATCGAACCCGGGACCTTCTGTGTAAAAGTCCAACGCGCTAACCATTACACCACAACGCCCACTGATACAAGGTACAAGGATTAGTTTATGCCAGCACCTAGTAAAAAATCATGCAAGCAGGTTTGTAAGAGAGTAAGCCCAAAAGAATCCCTTACAAACCTGCTAACATGTGACATGATTTTTATATGGCGAATTCCCACTTAGAAGCATTACTTTTGGGCATAATAGGCGCGGATTTTAGTGCTTACAAAAACCTGTATTTTTGTAGTTACTCATTAAAAAAACAGTTTTCAAACGATTTCACTCGATCACAAATGCCGTAATTCGACCCCACCCAGTAAAAAACGCTGCTTACATGCAAGCAGGTTTGTAAGGGAGTAAGCCCAAAAAATCCCTTACCAACCTGCTTACATATGCTATGATTTTAATAAGCGCTGATTTTACTGGGTTATAATCTAATCGAATTTAAGTGATATTTTTCCGAAAATAAGGCAAACTGTGATGAAAACATTAAAATTTTTAAAAATGCTATAATAATTAAATTAATCCTGTAATATATTTGAGGGGTCTAATCGGCTTCTATTGAATACCCTAATTTCGAGATAAACTTGGATAAGAATAAATATCAATATACACTCAAATAAAAAAGTTAGTAAAGTCAGCAAAAAATTTTGCTGAGTCAGCAAAATTTTAGTCAGAAGGGTGCTTGCAAAAACATTGCTAATGTCAGCAAAATCTTTTGCTGAAAATCAGCGAGCTGATTTTTAGCAACAAAATTAGTAGATTCAGCAAAATTTTTGCTAACACTTAGTAGATTAGAAAGTAAAAAACCCTTGCTAAAAATTAATAAAATTTTTGCTGAATATTAGTAGACTGAAAACAATTTGTAGAAAAATTATACTTTAGTTAATTTATTTGCTGAAAATCATAAAACATATTTTTGTGATTCTTTTTAAAATAATTTACAATACGTTACAAAATATAAAAATGTTCATACTCCCAAATTGACGATATGAATTAATGTAATATCTAAAAACAATAGAAATAATTATATATAACATAAACGAAATTATCTTTGAACTACTTACATCAATTATTGTCTAAATGATGCTATCTTTTAAAGGAACGCAAATGCCGCGCAGAATTATAGAAACGAAACGAAAAAATAACAAAATATAACATATACAACCCTTTTTTGCAATAAGAAAAAGGAAACAGAAAAATCTAAATAAGATGTATGGATTTGTCTTTCGCTTTAGTCTGTCTACCTATTGCATATTTGTTTGCAATTTGACCGCCACACAAGATTATTAATATATATAAACATTTAGTTTACAAATACACATTTAATCTTTATTAAATTTAAATATTTTATTCTGTCTTTTATTTAATTATATAGACAATTACTTTCACAAGCCGGTGACGACGCAAAATTTAAGTTGTTTTAATCCACAATTTTGTTTTATGTATGAAAAACAGTTACAAAAATCTTCCATGGTTGATTTTTCTATATTATGTCTTACTAGAGTTGTACTTTTTAGTATAATTTTCCTCGTCACTACTACATAGCGATATGCCGCGACATCTAATTCATTCTGAGTATATCTTTCAGTCTGGTTGTCGTTCACACTATTGATGTGCTAAACAACACAATTTTTTTTAGTAAAATAAATTAGTAAAACATTAGTAAAATATTAGTAAAACATTAGTTCAAAACAGTTAAGTGCTGAATATGTATAACTAAAATTTTAGTTTAAAACATAATTTTAGCAAAAAATTTGCTGAAAAATAGTATACCTGATTTACAAGATCCCAGCCAGAAATTGCCAATGGTCTGAAAAATCTAGCACTGGCAGAGCACTATTTGCCACTGATCCAACAAATAAAGTGCTGGCAAAGCGCTGATTTACAACGCTCTGCCAACTTTAGTAAAAAGTGCTTTGCCAGTGCTTAATTAACAAAATTTACAACAGAAAAAATAATAAAAGCACTGGCACAGCTCTGGCTTAAAACGCTCTGCCAACGTTCGTAAAAAGTACTTTGACAGTACTTGATTTACAAAATTTACAACCGTAAAAATAAAACAGCACTGGCACAGTACTGACTTAGAACGCCTTCCCAACATTGACAAAAAGTGCATTGCCAGTACTTATTTACAAAAGTTACAACAGTTAACTTAATAAAAACAGTGGCACATCCCTTGTTCACAACAAGAGTGGAAAAATTCAAAACTAAATTGCAATATTTTCAAATTTATTTAGTAAAATTGTAGTAAAAAATCGTGCTAACTTATCACAAAAATAATTTGATAAAAAAAATATTCAGTTATTTTGTAATTAGCTCAGCTGAAGCAAGCCTATTGTTATTTCTGTTCAAATTACCAAAATCATTCAACAAGAAATAATACAAGTCTTTACTGAAGTGAATTACAAAGTAGGACTTTATTGGTCGTTTTTGTTTTTGGTACTGGCAAAGCGCTCATTGCCAGTGCTTTGCCAACGTTTTAAAAAAGGAACGGCCAAGCCCTGCCCGGTGTTATCATTTTGGGGTTGACAAAGCACTTAAATCTTCAGATATCTAACGCTCTGCCAACGCTCATACCACCGTTGAAAGCACTGGGCCAATGCTTTGCCGTTCGTATTTTTCTGGCTGGGATGTTTTACTAATTTTTCTACTAACTTATTTTTTTGAGCGTATATCAATAAAAAATAAGGTCTGATTTTGTATTTGAGAAGTAATTTTTTTCTTGATCGAGTAATTAAAACTTTTTTAGAATTTCACTTCGCGAAAATAAATGCATTGACTTATAAATTTTACTATAATTCAAAAAAAAAAAAAAACGTTTATTTTTTATATTTCCAGAATGACGGTGAAATTTACGAATCTGTTTAATGGTGATGCAGCCTTGGGCGCCCATATGAATCAATTTTTAAATGAAAATTGGTCAGATGTTTGGTCTGAATTACAACCTTCGATACATACGGCCATAGCAGATGTTATGAAATCCATATTGACAACATTATTTAAAAAATTCGCTTATGAAGATTTATATGAATTTTAAAATTTTTGCTTGAAATGTTTAATTTTTTTTTTCATAATTTTAAGTTTAATGTTTAAGAAAAAAGTGGTTTTTAGTCGATAGACTTCCATAATGATATTTCTTTTTTTTTTACATAAATCTAGATTTTAAGAAATCAATAAGTCATAAATTTCCGTATTTTGGAATACGGAAATTAAATTTTTTGTATACTCATTTATAAATAGCTCACGTATAATTATCATATTCTACAATTATATAATTATTATTTTAAAAGATTTAAAACTGTTTGTTGAATAATAAATAAAAAAAAAAAAATATTAAAAAAAAAAAATATTTAAAAAAAAATAAGTTTTATTTATTTTTTAATATGTATTTCAACGATAAAGAAAAAATATTAATGAAAATCTATTAAAAACACGCTTTGCTGTATATAATCAATAATATTCATTTATTCCAGTGATCTCTAACAAAAATGTTGAATACAATTATTGGCGTTTGTTATGATTCACATTTAATTATCAATCATCTCAATATATTCACGTCATCATTGATTATCGACCGCTCAATGATCCGTCAGTCTCTCTGAAGATTTCTGTTTGTTTTTTTTTTTAACACATGTTTAGTTTGGCATATTTGGCATTGATAGAACGTTGACTTCAAATTTTTATTTTGTTTATTAAAATTTCTTTTCTAATTTTTGAGTTTATTTAAACGTATGTATATGGGAGATTCATCTCAACTGACCGAACTATTCAAACCGATGTTTTGGGATCGGGATGAAACTTGCACCAAGTTGAGTTCTATTGGGTACTAGTTATGACACAAAATTTCAGCAGGATCGGTGAAGAACTCTCCGAGTTAGAGGGTGTTGAATTTTTGGCATTTTCGTCAAACATCGCTTTTTTCTACACAGGTAGAAATTGCCAATTGTACCAAAAAAAATTGTACTGGCAAACCACTGTGATTTTTGTAAAACCCACCATGCTAAAAATTACCAAAGGTACAACTACACTCAAAAAGTCAGCAAAATATATTGCTGAGTCAGCAAAATTTTAGTCAGGAGGGCGCTTGCAAAAAAATTGCTAATGTCAGCAAAATCTTTTGCTGAAAATCAGCGAGCTGATTTTTAGCAACAAAATTAGTAGATTCAGCAAAAGTTTTGCTAACACTTAGTGGATTAGAAATAAAAATGCCTTGCTAAAAATTAATAAATTTTTTGCTGAATTTTAGTAGAATGAAAAAAACTCAAAAAAATTTAAGAAAAATTGTAATTTAGTTAATTTATTTGCTGAAAATCATAAAACATATTTTTGTGATTCTTTTAAAAATAATTTACAATAATTATGAAATATAAAAATTTATATTTTCCCAGATTGACGACATGAATTAATTTAATATCTGAAAATATATAGAAAAAAATATATATAACATAACAAAATTTTTTTATCACCTACTTACATAAATGGTTGTCTAAATGATGCTTTCTTTTAAAGGACGCAACTGCCGAAGATAATTATAGAAACGAAACGAAAAAATAAACAAAAACAAACGAAATGAAAAAAACAACCCTATTTTTTGCAATAAGAAAAAGGAACCATAAAAATCTACCTAAGATGTATGTATCTTTGTCTTTCGCTTTACTCTGTCTACATGTCTGTATATGTTTGTTTGCAATTTGACCACATTAGATTTTTAATCTATAAACATTTAGTTTAGAAATACATATTAAATTTAAATATTTTATTTTGTCTTTTATTTAATTAAAAGACAATTATTTTCACAAGCCGGTGACAACGCAAAATTTAAGTTGTTTTAATCCTCAATTTTGTTTTATGTATGAAAAACAGATACAAAAGTCTTCCATGGTTGATTTTTTTATGTCTTATTAGAGTTGTACTTTTTAGTATCATTTTCCTCTTCTCTACTACGTCTTGACATGCCGCGGCATTTGCTTCATTCTGCGTATATCTTTCAAACTGGATGTTGTCAACACTATTAATGTGCTTATCAGCACAATTTTTTTTAGCAAAATTAATTAGTAAAACATTAGTATATTAGTAAAGCATTAGTATAAAAAAGTTAAGTGCTGAATAAGTATAACAAAAATTTTAGCTGAAAACACGATTTTAGCAAAAAATTTTGCTAAAAAATAGTATACCTGATTTACAAGACGTTTTACTAACTTTTGTATTAACTTATTTTTTTGAGTGTAATATTGTACTAGGAAAACTCTATTTTTTTTTTTTTGCAAATCATATGTTTTGCCAGTACCACCCGCAAATTTGTTTGCCAGTATTGTTTTTACCAATATTGCAACCAATTAGAAGCATTTTTTTTTTTAATATTTTTTTATATTTCATACATTCAAGACTAAGACCGAATATAAGACTAAGACCGAACTGTATTGCTGCTTTTTAAATGTTTCTCAAAATTAATTTAAGCTATTTTAAAGCACCGAATTTTTTGAATTGCCAACGGTTGGCCACTGTTATCAATCGGGTAACAGGACAATGCTGTCAAGATTGGTAATCCCACGTTCTGCCAACGTATAACCGACCGTCTGCGCTTTGCCAACACTGTGCCGATTGTATTTTTCTGCCTGGTTGGCGGATCGCCACGGGTTAACTCAATCCGATTTTTTCTCAAAATACAGTGGGCCCTCGGTTAACGAACGCCTCGCTTAACAAACATTTCGCACAACGAACACCTTAAAAAAAAAAAAAAATGTTTCGCTTAACGAACAAAGTTTCGTATAACGACCAACGCAAAATGGGAAATACCGAATTGCGCGAAAAACTTCTGTCGGTGTTCAGCTTTGGCATCACTTGTGTTCATACAATGAAGAAGACGTGTTGAGACATACAAACATATGGTACATGTTCATTATTTGATTTTGCTAACAAAGGGGAACTACCGAATTGCGCATAGAACTTCTCTGTTTGGCTTTAGCTTTAGCATCACTTGTGTTCATACAATTAACAAGCCGTGTTGTTATTTTTTGTGAAAGTGTAACGTAACACAAGTTTGTTATAATTTGTTAGGACAATATCCTAATGAAGAAATATAGAGTATATGGCCTCGAACTTGAATAATTTTCATTTTCAGTGTAACGTAACATTAAAAAGCATCACCCCAATCAGACAGTGGCTAAACGCGCAACAGATTTATTCAGTGATAATGCTTTCAACAAATTTTGAAGCGTCGCCAAAAAGAAACGACTCTAGACAGTTTTTTGTTAAAGAAGAACTAGGTATGCGTCAATGTATCATACAAAATTATTTTTTTGTAATTTTTTCGTTTTTTATATTGCAGATTGTCTCATTTCGTCCTATATTCAGTTCCTTAAAAATGTTGATAAATATATGTTATATTACTTTCAATAAATATTGATGTTGAAATATGTTAGTGTGTACTTTTTCCGACTTGGAACGAATTATTTTATTTTGCACTGATATATATGGAAATAATGGTTTTGCTTAACGAACGTTTCGCATAACGACCACGCTTCTGGAACGAATTGTGGTCGTTAACCGAGGGCCCACTGTAACACTTTTAGGCCTACGACAACAATAATCACAACAATAATTGATAAAAATCGAAAGTTAAGAAAAAAATGCTGCAAATTGTGAATATTTAAAAACTATAAATAAATAAACTAATTCTTCTTGGTTTAAACGAGCTTAAAATCATTTATTTAATAATTATTTATTTCCAATATTTCGTCTTCACATTGGGTGACTTCTTCAGGGAACAATTATTACAATTTGAAAAACATGTTCTTTTTTGTTTTTTGTTTTTTTTTTTTTGGAAATAAATAATTAATAAATAAACGATCTTAGGCTCGTTTAAACTAAGAAGAATTAAAAGAATTAAATAAAATAAGATCAAAGAAAACTTAACATTTATAAATAAACTAATTTAAAAAAAAATTACTAAATGATCGATATTTTGATAAATTTGAAAATTGAAGATGCAGGCAAAAATAAAATACGCTTTGGTGCTGTTATACACAACAATATTTTGATAAATTGAGGATGAGCAGGCAAAAATAAAATCTAAACTACGCTTTGGTCCGACTGTACAAAAACAATAAATGCCAGTCTCTGGTAGTTGTTTTTAAAAGATAAAGGGTTTTTATAATATTTGGCGATATTTTGAATATTTCTCTTTTGTATTTTAGAACCATCTTCATTTGAAAAATGTAAAATTGCATCATACCTACCATACATGAGAATTTTTCATTATCATTTAAATTTCATTGCCATTAGTTGATACTAGTGATAATGAAAAAAATTTCATTCGAAAAACCTTGAGAAATACGAATATTTGAAGTAGCCAATATATTCAACAAAATTCGTCTTTTTATGCTAGTTTTTGGACAGAAAAAGACAAAATTTTAGCTAAATTATTGGCATACCTATGCGTATTAATGCTTGATAAATAATATTTTGCATAAAAAAAACACGTTTTCAAAATAATGTCACTTGTTCCCTTATTCGAGCAATTCAATTGTAATTTCAAAAATAGCATATGCTATTATTTATCTGAAAAATAGCAAAGTTATTCAAAAAACAAAATTTGTTTTTCAAAAAATCGCATTTGTTTTGCAAAAAATAGCAAATGTAAATCAAAAAATATCATTTGCAATTCAAAAAATACCATTTGAAATTCAAAATTAAAAAAATACCACATATAGTTCAAAAAAAATTATCAGATGTATTTGTATAATGATATAAGCCGTAATGTGACTCCAGTCAAAGTCACACATGACTTAATCATATTATATATGACTAGATATAACTATTTTCCAGTGAAGCCAGCGAATATTTCTTGAAAAAATTTTTTTTCAATATCTTTCACACAAAAAAATGTATGACCTTCTAAATGATCTCCCAATCTCCCTCGTGTTCCGATATTTCACAGCTTCAGGGTTGCCACAATTATTAAAATAAAAAAAATTAAAAAATCGTTTTCGAATGAGACCAACGGGAAATAAAAATTAGGCAATCAATAGATCAAAACAGCCAAAGGGCTTTGAAAACTTAGTTCAAATTTATATAGCGTCTTGAAATTTGGATTTGGAAATTTACCTTTCCCAAAAGTATACATTTGTGCACTTCAACTACTCGAGCTACTCGTTTACTACTTGACTACACAACAACGACAAGCCACTGATAAAAATGTGAAGAATGTTCTGCATGCTTAGGTTACCATAGATTTTTGGTGGTACGTTTAGTGTTAATACCACACAGAGAAAAATCCTTAAACGAGTTTTAATGAAATTTTTTAATAAACTAACGAAGTTTTCTTCATAATGTGAAGGAAATTTTTTTTTTAAACTTCATGAAAAAGCTTCCTAGTTTTAATGAACCTATTTTTAATGAAACCTTTTCATTAAGCGTATGAAATTTTTAATAATAATATGAACATTTTCATAAGATTTTATGAAAAATTGCATTAATTTAATGAAACGTTTCAATGGACGAGCTCCAGTGACAATTCATAAATCTAATGCAAAAATTCATTGATATCATGCAGATAATTCTCTCAGTGCAGGGTTGGCATTTAATACGTTTTCATAATAACGGCTGTTGACCACTACAGTTACATCAAGACCAAAATGAACATTTTAAAAAAGCGTTTCCATTAAAGTCTTTTTGAATTACCCGTTTTATTTCGCTATTTTACCGGCTGGATTTTGAAATATCTTGAAATACCGTTAAAATAACGCTAAATTACCGAAACGGTATTTTAGCGTTATTTTAATAGCTATAATTTTGAAATAAACAGTGTGATATTTGCGGCCTCATGCCATTATTGGAATCGTAGTTCTAAAACGTTCCTATCGATATTGATGTGGCAGTGGCAGGCAACTACAAAGGTAGTGTTTGCCAACCATGGTTAACACCAAAGAAATAAGTTAAATTCACTTTATTTTACAGCATACTTGTAGGTGTTATTAATAATTTACTATTCTTACCACTTTTTACCACTTTTTACAGCGGCTAGGGTATCCCGATAAAAAAAAAACCTATTTCAAAGGCTAATTTTTCTATGGCCTTCGATTTTTATAAAATTAGGTGAGCATGATAGATAACACTGTGCAACAAATTTAGGGTTATTGGTTGTATCCCGAATGAAACCAATGGGAAATGAAAGTAGACTATCAGCAGATAAAATCCCCAAAGGTGGTTGAAATTGCGCTCGGAATTAATTTTTATAGCCTTTTGAAGTTAGGATTTTTTCAAGAACTTTTTTTATTAAATTTTTTTTTACATATATCTTTAAAATAAACTACACCAAGTGAAAATAGTACCATGTAGAACAAATATGAAAAATCGTCAAATAAGAATACGTCTGCCAAATTTCAAAGCAACCAAAAATTGTGATGTCAAAAATCGTTCGGTTTCATATGGAATGACTTATATGGATAAATCTCGGAAAAATTGTATTCAATTATAACTGATTTGATATAATTAGATACATGTAGATTAACCATTTTTCGGATTTTGCATGTGTTTATATATGGGAACTTATCAAAAGCGATATAATTGTATTAGACTCCGTATTACCCGGAATTTAGACTCCGTATTACCCGGAAATATTTAAATTTTTTGTATGGAAATTATGGATGTTTTTTTCTTTTTAAATGTAGAAATATACTCAGCGTGATAAGAGACTCTTTAGAACGTAAACAATACTGTTCAGCTGTATTTCTCGACATCCAGCAGGCCTTTGATCGAGTATGGCACCAGGGAATTCTATTTAAACTAAAAAAGTTTCTTCCAGCTCCATATTATTTGTTTTTTAGATCTTATTTGGAAAAAAGATTCTTTTACGTGAAAGTTAACAGCGAAATGTCAGATATATGTTCTATAAAAGCGGGTATTCCTCAAGGCAGTGTTTAGGGACCGGTTCTTTACACCATATTTACATATGATATGCCTACAAATGAAAATGTAACCGTCGCAACATATGCTGATGACACTGCATTAGTAGCAGCGAATGATTCACCTGTCATTGCATCAGAAATGATTCAACAACAACTTACTGATATCGAAGGGTGGTTGAGAAAATGGAATATTAAAGTTAATACCGACAAATCCGCACATATTACTTTTACTCTAAGAAGAGAAGATTGTCCATCTGTTGTTTTAAATGGTACAGTTATTCCTAAACAAACAACTGTCAAATAACTTGGTCTCCATCTCGACCGAAGTAACACATCGAGGGCTTATATTCAATACCGTCTATCTACCTTTTCACGAATTTTTTTTTATGCCAAACTCATCTCTGACCCCATCTGCATGTACTGTAAAAATTTCAGTGGAAAAAAACTATTTTTAGTACTATATATCCTGTATTTTATCATTTGTCTATCTACAAAGATACTTATTTATGAATTTTATGACGGCAATACCGTCTATCTACATCATAGCATTTTGTCGTTTATTTAATTTCAGGCTATTTCTCTGTTTGATATCTATTTATTCACTGTTCGTTTTTCGGATACATACTTCTCTTGTCGAACGATCAATACCTACCATAATACGCTGTGTATGCGGTGGTGTGCCCTTTTTGTTATTTTCTAGCTACAAATGAGTATGCAAATAAATGAATTCAAACGCAAAAACTCAAAAACACAAGCAAGAATGTACTAATTTGATACTGATTTGAAATTGACCACTTCACCTCGATTTAAAATCTAATGCCCAATTCACACGGTAATTTTTTAAACGTCTTAATTTGCTTTAGCAGTTGCTTCCAAAAATCATTTGCATTACATGATGATTTTTAACAGACGTCTGTTTTTTGTAACCAGGGTTGATTATATTTGTCTTGAATGCTTGGACAACAATATTTAGGATTTTCAACTGCTGATGCAGGATTCAAACAGAACTCCCCAAAAGCAGAAAGAAAAATAGGCCCAACTTGTTCATCGCGCATTTGTAGAAACAGTAATGTAAGACACTGCCAAAACTTTGATGAGAGAACAAGGAAACAAATTTTTGAATCATTTTGGAACAAGACTTGGGAAGCAAAGCGAGAGTTTGTAAAGATGTGTGTAACAAAGATTATCAAAAAACCACTGTAGGAAACAGTAGAAAACAGAACAGCTTTATGTTTAAACTACCACAAAACGAATTTGCGTTGCAGGTATGCCGATCCATGTTTTTATCAACGCTATCTTTACGTATAGCCATGGTTAAAGGATGGATAAATGCGAACGATAAACCAATTTTGGCGTCACTTGTACCAAAAACAAATTCTCAGAAGGGGGGTTGTAAAATTTTCTTGTCTAAATATCTGCAGAACTTAGACAAGATGGAAAGCCATTATTGTCGCAAGGACACAACTAAAATATACATAGCAACCACTTTTAAAACCAAAGCAGATGTTTTAAAGATTACCTTGAAAAATGTGCCGAGAAGGCAGTAAAGCCCGTTTCAATTTTTACATTTTCTACAGTTTTTGCCGAACAAAATTTAGCGCTCTTTATGCCTCGCAAATATCAGTGCGATACTTGTGTGGGATTTAAGGCCAAGCAAATAACAATTGAAGAATACGATGCACATAGACGCTAAGTTGAAAAATCAAACCATATATTTGCCAAAGATGCCCGCAAAACAGTCAAAATCAAGAACAAAATTATTAAAATGCCATTTGATGCATTACATTTAAAGTATGATTTTTTTAAGAACTATAAGGATACGAACCTTATTCGATTTTTCAGTATTACACCTGGTCGAACAAAAAATGATCCGACAGTATCCCAACTAAGATCTCTCTTATATTCCCCAAGTGGTACCATTAAGTTTAAAGTGAATTTTGATCATAATTACACTGAACTACCTATTAGAATAAAGCAATATGAAGGTTACATAGAACCAAAACAATTGTATACCGGTCGACTACCAATTCAGCAAAACAAATGGAAACATTTACAGGAGTTAAAGGCGGTAATTCCAGAGAAGTATCACTACTTCTATGATAATCTTAGCCACGCGCAGTAAAAATTATAATAAATTATAATAAGAAATTATAAAAAACATTGTCTTTGAATTTAAACTG